>CM065879.1:42500-2582500 GCA_033439255.1 Hericium rajendrae | reverse complement strand
CCCCTGGTCACGTCATCCATGGGTGGCAAGAAACATTCCTTTGATCCGTCGAATCACTTCTCTGTACTATCTGACCCCTGTGAGCAATTGTATCCATCATCTTTGTGCATGTTCGCTATCATGCCCAACCATCAGACACCATCCATTATGCTCCAGGCCAAGATTATCACTGCCCCGATCAAGAAACAAATTGATGCTGAAACACTTCTCGATAGTGGTGCAGAAGGCATCATTATGCACCCCGAGTTTGCCAAGAAACACCAGTTCCCCCTCAAGAAACTCCCTAAACCCTTTCCCATTCACAATGTGGACAACTCCAAAAACATCATGGGCTGGGTCTGTTATTCAGTCAACCAGAACATCTGCATTTATGCCAAGGACTCGACGTCCTTCCATGAGGAAATAGCTGAGTTCTATCTCATTGACATTGGTGACTACGACATTATCCTTGGGACTGATTGATTACAGGAGCACAACCCTGAAATTGATTGGGTCTCTTGTCATGTTGACATGACTCACTGCCCTCTCTCTTGCACTCTGAATAAACCCCCGGTCAAGAACCTGTTCACTTGCACTGAACACCGCCAATCAACCTCTTGTCCACCAGTCCTCAGTGCTGCTGCTGTACTGCTTCCCCCACCTTGCCCCCCTCCATTGCTCCTGCTGCCCCCACCATTTGTCGCTGCTCCACTTTCCAAATATGTGATCCCTGCTCGCTGAGTCCAAGGTGTCCACCTTTGCTGCATCCACCTGTCCAAAGTTCCTGCATGCCTGTTCACTGAGGACGATGACCCACGACCTAACATCGATGATGACTGGGTTGAAGAGGGCCTTTGCCTAGCTGGTGTTCTCTCTGACTGGGACACACCACCCCCACCGGATGATGACTCAGACTACCAACAGACCATCCATATCTGTCGCTCTTTCACCAATGCTTAGAAACTGGCTGAGTGTGTGGCCACCCGTGTTGCAGAGAAGTCCTTTGCTGAGATGGTTCCCCCTCAGTACCAGGATTTCCAACCTGTCTTCGATGAGGAATCCTCCTATCACCTTCCCAAACGTCACCCTTGGGATCATGCCATTGATCTGAAAGATGGTTTTGAACCCCACTCTTGCAAGGTCTATCCCATGGCTCCCACTGAGCAGAAGGACCTCGATTTGTTCCTTGATGACCAGGTCAAGAAAGGCTACATCTGTCCTTCTAAATCTCCTATGGTGAGTCCCTTCTTCTTTATCAAGAAAAAAGATGAAAAATTGCACCCTGTCCAGGACTATTGTACCCTCAACAAAGGCACCATCAAGAATGAATATCCACTGCCCCTCATCTCTGAACTCATCGACAAGCTCAAGGGTGCCAAGGTCTTCTCCAAAATGGATGTTCGCTGGGGTTACAACAATGTTCGCATCAAAGAGGGCAATGAATGAAAAGTTGCCTTCAAGACCAACCATGGTCTCTTCGAACCCCTGGTGATGTTTTTTGGCCTTACGAACTCCCCTGCCACGTTCCAAGGAATGATGAATGAACTTTTCAAGGATCTCATCGACACGGGCAAAGTCATCATTTACATGGATGATATCCTCATTTTCACTGAAACCCTCGAAGAACATCGTGATCTTGTGCGCAAGGTCCTCCAATACCTCCAGGACAATGACCTCTTCCTCAAGCCAGAGAAGTGCTCATTTGAGCAGCCCTCAGTTGAGTTCCTCGGTCTCATTGTCTCTCATAACATGCTCACCATGGACCCCATCAAGGTTGCAGGAATTGCTGAGTGGCCTGCCTCCCGTAACGTCAAGGACATCTAGTCCTTTGTCAGCTTTGGCAATTTCTATTGGCGTTTCATCCAGGACTTCTCCAAAGTCGCCCACCCCACGTTCGACCTTACTAAGAAAGGCCATCCTTGGGCCTGGTCTGCTGAATGTCAACATGCCTTTGAGACTCTTAAAGCTGTGTTCACCTCATCCCCAGTCCTTATCATGCCTGACCCATCCAAACCCTACCTGGTTGAGGTTGATGCCTCTGACTATGCCACAGGAGGTATCCTATCCCAGCGCAGGGAGGACGAGCAATGGCACCCTGTTGCTTACATCTCCAAGGCCTTCACTGCCCCTGAACACAACTACGACATCTACGACAAGGAACTTCTGGCCATCATCCGTGCCCTCGAAGCCTGGCGCCACTACCTGGAAGGTTCTCCCCATACTGTGGAGATCTGGACTGACCATAAGAACCTGGAATACTTCAAGTCTGCCCAAAAGCTGAGTCATCGTCAGGCTCGCTGGGCTCTCTTCCTCACTCATTTTGACTTCACCTTGATCCACACATCTGAGAAATCTGTTTTATATATAGCAGCAAGTCCTATTATGGGCCCTATCAGTGAGCTATGGGAGCTATGAACTTGGACTATCTAGCTATATGGAGCTATGAGGCCTATGATAGCCTCTATAGCATGAAGTGTTAAATACATAGGGTGTCATAGCCTCTATAGCTAGGGGTCTCATATACATAGGACTATGATAATTACCAAGAGGGACTATGACTACTATGGTTACTACAGTCCTTATGATGATCCACCTAGATATTCAAGACATGTAAGTCAAATTTTTATTATATTCAAGGCTAGACTACAACAGACAAGGCAAGTACAAGATCTAACACTATCTAACTAGTCAACGGAGGTCCTGAGTAGACCTCATGCCCTCCCAATCCTTGCGCATTGTGTGTGCACAGGAACAGGCACGTGCTCACCTGGCCATGGCGTACATGGGCAGCATGGCACAGTGGGGTGCGCAGATCCCGCGTGGCCCTACACTGCATGGCCGTGCACCATGTGAGGCAGTGTGAGATGTCGTGTGAGGATCGTGGGGCTGTGCGCAACGTGATGTGATCATGCGGAGCTGTCTGCAGATGGGGCATCGACGAGCAGGATGGGATATGCAGATTGTGCGTGGCCATGCACGAGCTGGCATGGCCATGCACCATCGCGTGCAGCCTCGCATGAGCTGGCGCAGTCATGCGCAGCATACCATACGTGCGCGGGTCAGGGTGACAATGTAGGAGGTAGGGCATCAGCGCACGTATTGTGCGCAAGGCAAGGCGGGATGCCCGAGTCATGCGTGGCTGTGTACGAGCTTGCATGGCCATGTATGAGCTTGCATGGCCATGCATGGAGGGAGGCAGTCATTTGAGGAGTGTACACGGACTCGTGCTGTCGTGCGGGCCCTGTTTGTGTGCACGGAGTGAGGTAGTCGTGAGCCACGGGACGCACAGGATGGGACGGGGTGTGCCAGTCTTGCGTGGCCCTGCATGTACTCGTGTGGACCTGCATGGACCCACGTGGTCATGCGCTTGCATGCGGGAGCTAGCACAGACAGTACCCGTGCCATTCAGGCATGCGAGCGTGTATGCATGCAAGTCGGAGCCTCGCACGAGTGGGTGCCATGTGCCGCCATGCGTGTGCTGGCTGGGCCATTCGCGGGCGTACGTGGCCCACATGCCTAGCCACATGTCATGGCCCGAGTGTGTTGTCGATGGCACGAAGGTGATGGTGGGCGAACAGATGAGGGCCTTGTGAGGGCCTTGTGAGACAATGGGCCCGCATGAACCTGTTGAGGATGTGCGGAATTTGTTGAGGCAATATGAGGGTGGGAGGCTGGGGGAACGACGTGTCGCACCTCGTTGCCATGGCAACGAGGCACGACGATGTGAACGCGGACAGCGTTGTCAGGGCGATGGGACCGCGACGGGCTCGTGGACGTGGGCGCGGGGTGTTGAAGGTGATGGGGACATGGTGCGTGCAGTTGCAAGAATGAAAGCACGAGTATCGCTCAGTGAACGAGCAATACTCGCTGTGTTAGTATAAGAAATGAATGAAAGAGAGTTTTTTTACTTACCTATTAGCCCCTCAAGCTGTCCACTAAGCCTTCCCGAGTCTTGAAGACGCCGTGTGTATAGAGAGAGATGGAGACGAAGGAGGAGATGGAGGGAGTGTTGCAAAGACACAAGTCGTGCGATGACTTCAGCCACAGTAGCATTCGACTCTCGTGTTTAGCGGTTTCGACTCTAACAAATCAAATAAAATCCATTTAATTCACGAAAAATGTGAGAAGATATAGCACACCGGTAGAAATATAATGAATGGACCATCTATGTAATTACTGTACAACATGCTCGCAGGTATCAAAATCCACTTAGTAGAATCTAACGGCCAGTCTCTGGCACGATGCCCGGCTATGCCCGGCCCGGTCTCGGCAAGCTACATTTGATGCTCCGATCACCACATCTATATAAAACATGCACGACGCGCTGTCTCTCTCTCTTCCCTACCACTACCATCCCTCGTCTTTCGTCGCTCTCTCTTCTTCTGCTTCAACTTTCTAATGTTCGGTAAGTTTTATATTGTTGCTATATTATTTTATTGTTCACTAACCCTACTGTTCTTTGTAGACTTTTATATCTTTGCTTTATTATCTTAAGTAAGTCTTATGTTTTTCTATATCTGTATCTTGTATACTAATTTGTTGACTTTGCCTTTAGATTATTTTCACTTTTTTTTGTCTGTGGAGTAAGTCTTATCTTATCTTTTTTTGTCTATGTTTTATCTTTAAGTTCTATCTTATCTTATCTTTGTATCTTATCTTATCTTTGTATCTTATCTTATCTTTGTATGTTTTGTTATCTTATCTTGAAGTGTTGATCTTTACAGTGTATCATAGATGTGTAGTGTTTGTAGCTTTGTACTAAATGTGCTGTAATTTAATATTGTTTGAAATATAATGCTTTTAAATTTTCGATGTTTTAAATGTTATAGATGCAACAAGATTCAAATATATTATATATGTATATTTAAATTTTTTTTAATACTCTAAGCAGCATACAAGACATAGGTGATATAGAGTAGATAGCAGCCTTACTAGCTAGACATGATATGATAACAGAGATATACCACATAGCTGACATAGCTATGAGAGCTATGATAGCTTATAGTCTATGCTATGATAGCTATGATAGCTATGATAGCTCTATATAGATTACCTCACTACTATGGAGTAGCTATGTAGAAAAGAGGACTCCTATGGCCCTATCAAAGCTATGTAGACTATATAGTGTCATATACCACTGGTCCTTTTCTCAGATGCAAGCTCGGTATTCATCATCGGTCAGATGCCATGTCGAGACAACCTGACCATAGAGAGGGGGTGGATGACAACAACTCAGATCGTGTCCTCCTTAATCCCAAGTACTTCCAGATCTGTGCTACATGTCCAGCTGCTGTCAAGTTCATTGGCAATGCTGATCTTTGCCAATGCATTCACAATGCCAAGACCAAGGACATCGAGGTTGTTCAAGCTCTTGATGTGATTCTGAACAACGGTCCTCGCTCCCTCATCAAGAACCTTCGTTGGGACATCATCAAGCTGCATCATGACACACCCATGGCTGGTCACCCAGGATGCTACAAGACCTACAAGCTCCTCAGTTGCAACTACTGGTGGCCCAGTATGTCTGTCTTTGTTCATGATTATGTTGATGGCTGTGCTACTTGCCAGGCCACCAAGGTTCACAATCACTGCCCTCATGTCGAAACAATTTCCAATGCCATCCCTACCCGTCCTTTCCAAGACATTACCTCAGACTTCATCATCAAACTCCCAGAATGTCAAGGCTATGACTCCATCAATGTGGTCGTCAACCATTTTACAAAGCACGTCTCCTTCACTTCTTGTAAAGAGACCATTACCAGTGATGGCACAGTCGACATCCTTTTTGACAGGATTTATCGAAACTACGGCCTCTGGGAATGCCTCATCTCAGACCATGGCCCACAGTATGCAGGCAAAGTCATGCGTGGTGTCTTTGACAAACTTGGTATCAAGTCTTCCCTCAGTACTGCCTATCATCCACAGACCGATGGCGAGTCAGAACGCATCAATCAAGAACTCGAGCAGTTCCTTCACACCTTCTGCAACTATCGTCAGGATGATTGGGTCCAATGGCTTCCCTATGCTGAGTTCTCACACAACCACCATATCCACAGTACCACTAATCGAGCTCCATTTGAAATGCTCCTCGGCTATATTCTCACTGCTATCCCCACTGTCAACCCCACATTGTCTACACCTGCTGTCAAGGATCACTTCCGTCATCTCGAACAGCTTCGCACTGAGGTCCAGGCCAGCCTTCAGCTGCTGACCTCATGAAGTGCAACAACCAGGACCATATGCATGACACCATCCACTTCCAGGCTGGTGACAAGGTCTGGCTCAATGGCAAGAACATCAAGACAATGCAGCCCAAAGCTAAGCTTGCTGATCGATGCCTGGGACCTTTCAAAATCACTGACATCCTGGGCTCAGTCTCTTATTGGCTGAAGCTGCTGCCCACCTGGTGCATCCACCCCATGTTCCACACGTCCCTGTTGTCCCCTTACAAGGAAACCGATGCTCATGGTCCCAACTTCCCTGCACCACCACCTGACCTTGTGGAGGGCGAGGAAGAATATGAAGTTGAGTCTGTCCTCGATGCTCGTCTCACCCGGAACAAATGTGGCATTGAATATCTTGTCAAATGAGCAGGCTACCCTGGTTCGGAAAATCAGTGGCTTTCATGTACCTCCCTTTTCATCTGAAAAATTAGAAATTTATATAGCTCAGTACTAAAGTATATGTCCTAGCATAGTGCTATGGGGTCTATATAGCCACCCTTACATCTATGTAGCACATGAAACAGTCACTTAGTGCATTGAGGTAATGCCAGGCGAACCTGACAAAGTGCCATTGTTGATTGGCCATCCTGCGCCGGCCCGTCAGTCACAATGTAGCAGTTACTCAATGACAGGCCTGCTCCCCTTATGTACCAATAAGTCATTGTCTGGCCTCTGGTCATTTAATCTGTAGTGTCCATTTATCATTGACTGGCCTGGTTCACTATGTACCAATGGGTCATTGTCTGGCCCACTGGATGTGGTGGGAGGTCATTGGCTGGCCCGTACTCATGAAGTATCTACTATCCATTTCCCATTGACGGGCCTGTAGTATATACCAATGCATCATTGACGGGCCGGTTCTCTTACAATACCACTGTACTCTCCCCATTCACCGGCCTGTCCTCTGACGTCCATTGGATCATTGACCGGCCCATTCCATCCCGCGGGTTGTCAATTGCTCGGCCCGTCCTCCAACCTCCATTGGGTCATTGGCCGGCCAGTCCTTCTATAATACCGCTGTACATTCATCATTGACTGGCCCGTCCTCCGACATCCATTGGGTCATTGGCTGGCTGGTCCTCTTACAATACCGCTGTACATTCATCATTCACCGGCCTGTCCTCTGACGTCCATTGGATCATTGACCGGCCCATTCCATCCCGTGGGTTGTCAATTGCTCGGCCCGTCCTCCAACCTCCATTGGGTCATTGGCCGGCCAGTCCTTCTATAATACCGCTGTACATTCATCATTGACTGGCCCGTCCTCCGACGTCCATTGGGTCATTGGCTGGCCGGTCCTCTTACAATACCGCTGTACATTCATCATTGACTGGCCCGTCCTCCGACGTCCATTGGGTCATTGGCTGGCCGGTCCTCTCACAATACCGCTGTACATTCATCATTCACCGGCCCGTCCTCCAACGTCCATTGGGTCATTGACCGGCCCATCCTCTCACAATTTCTACTATCAATTCCCCATTGACGGGCCTGCAGTATATACAAATGGGTCATTGATGGGCCCGTCCTCTTAGAATATACCATTGTACATTCATCATTGACTGGCCCACTCGATCCCGCGGCATCACAATTGCTCGGCCCGTCCTGTACCGTCCATCGGGTCATTGACGGGCCCGTCCTCTCACAATAACACTGTACATTGGGTCATTGGCTGGCCCGTCCTTTTACAATGTCTCCTGTACATTTATCATTGACGGGCCCGTCCTCCACCATCCAATGGGTCATTGGCTGGCCTGTCCTCCTACAATTTTTACCGTTTATTCATCATTGATGGGCCCGTCCTCTACCGTCCATTGGATCATTAACGGGCCGGTTCTCTCACAATGTCTACTGTACATTCATCATTCACCGGCCTGTCCTCTGACGTTCATTGGGTCATTGACAGGCCCATTCCATCCCACGGGTTGTCAATTGCTCGGCCCGTCCTCCAACATCCATTGGGTCATTGGCCGGCCGGTCCTCTTACAATACCGCTGTACATTCATCATTCACCGGCCCGTCCTCCAACGTCCATTGGATCATTGACCAGCCCATCCTCTCATAACACCACTGTTCATTCATCATTCACCGGCCCGTCCTCCAACGTCCATTGGGTCATTGACAGGCCAGTTCTCTTATAATACCACAGTGCACGCTCGTTACTGGGGTGAAGGTGGGTGATACCGTGTTAATATATTCCATGAGATACAATGGAATTGCATGAATTTTGGAACCTAATGAGACAAGTGCGACATCATGGAAACATAAATTAGAACGCAGCAGGCTGCTCCTGGTCCGTGGGTAAGGCAGGGACAACCCACCTGCTGCGGATGAGGCAGGGACAACCCACTTGCCGCCCACCTGCCAAGGCAGGGACAACCCCACCTGCCGTGGGTAAGGCAGGGACAACCCACCTCCTGCGGGTAATCAGCCGCCGCCGGTGATTGACTCACAGGATATATCAGACAAGTGCGACATGATGGAAACATACGGGCTGACCGGAGTGGATCATGAAGCCGTCGGTGAACTTCATCGACTTGGCACGGGCAGCACAAAGCTTGCCGGAAACAACGACTTCGCAACCCTTGGCACCGGACTCCATAACGAAGCGGAGCACACCGTAGCATGCACTGCAAGAGGCTCAGATGCTGAACACAACACCCAAATCGATTGAAGCACGCACCGACGGATGGCGAGGCCACTAATGAGCTTGTATAACATATACCCCCACACGCCGGTTCTCTTATAATACCACGGTTCATTCATCATTGACCGGCCCATCCTCTTATGTCCAATGGATCATTGGCTGGCCCATTCGATCCCGCCGGTTTTCAGTTGCTCGGCTGGTCCCCTACCGTCCATTGGGTCATTAATGGGACCATCCTCTTAACAATTTCTACTGGTCATTGGGTCATTGGCCGGCCGGTCCTCTTACAATACCACTGTATATTCATCATTCACCGGTCCATCCTCTGACATCCATTGGGTCATCACCAGCTCGCCTCATCATGACATTTGAGTCATTGGTCACACTGTCCTCTAAAAATTTAGTGTACATTCTTCATTCACCGGGCAGTCCCCTTACGTACCATTGGGTCATTGGCAGGCCCACTTGATGCCGCGGGATCAATTACAGCGTGATGCCGCGGGATCAATTGCAGCGTGATGCCGCGGGATCAATCACAGTGGGGGGTTTCACTGCAGACAAAATTAGTCATTCAAAATATAAACCAGCCGTATGGTATATAACATATACCCGCACATGTGCGCATTGCATAAAACACTAACTTTAACAATCACAACTGGTATCGCGCACGTGCCTGAATTGTCATGTGGTACGGTTTCGCGGCGAGGTCTACACTTCATCTCCATCCATCACTTTCCATATGTCAACGAGTCCCTCACCAGACCCCCTTGAAGAGTTCCGCACCCGCGATATACAGGAACGAAAACGTCGGGTGGAAAAGTCTCTTGCTGCACTACAGGCATCGGAAGTCGGTGACACTAACCTGAATGTGAAGCAATGGGTACAGCAATCCATCTTCACAAAGCCATGTCAATGTGCTAATCACACTATCACCATCGTTTTAGGTAGTACTTGCCAGAGATTTTGGCTTGGTTCAACTGAGCCATGATAGCATCCAATGTTCCGATGAAGTCCAACAATCTATTTATCATCGCTTCATAGAAGATATGGATCGTTCATGGCATCCTCTCATTCCTGAATCCACCTCAACCATGACTGCTCGTGCAGCTCGTGCGCACACATCCCGCGGCATTGTTAGCCCAGGACTCACCCACGGCATGCCACCATTGACCGATACACTCCCGCGGTATAACGCCGCCCTCTTCTCGAGAGTGAGTTGAAATGTTTCTTGCCAGATCATACACACTAAATTCTCAAATCTACCAAATATCTAGAATGGTTACTATACTGTACCTGGCTCTGCACCTCCTGCAGATCTTTTCGAGGAAACAAACAAAAGTTTTTTGGAGGCTTTGAACGAGTCAGAAACAGCCCAACAGGAAGCGCGCGGTATGCTGCAGAGGGCGTTGGCTGCCGAGGATACCAAGGTGAAGCAGTGGAATAGCGAAATAGGGGCGGCGATGAAGGGTAATCATAGTACACGTGGTGCCAATGCAGAGGACGTCACCGATGGCAATGATACAGACGGACGTACAAATTCATAGACCTTTTGTTCTTTAGCCTAAAGTGTTATCCAAATCTGGCAGTAGTATTCCACAGTCCGATGATCTGATCAATGCCCCTTTCGGTATTTTGTCCACACTTCCGCACCCTCTGTCATCTCGTTCTATTTGACCAAGTTCGCTGGAAAACAAGCCAAATACAGAGCCATCCTAGCAACGACGGTTCAGACCAGGATATCAATCCATTGACGGACCAAACCCGCGGCTCAGGTGTGTGCGGAATTGTCGAGATCCTGGCATTGCTAATCAGTAGTGTAGACAGTAGCTGGCCGACCCTAGACGAATATGGATATGATGAGGAGGAGTGGGATGGACCCCCTCCCCTAAATCCAGAAGACACGGACTTTCCCCAAGCACCTCCGCATTGCCTCGCACAACAGCTCCTCAACGAGTCTGCTTGGCGCATTCGTGATGCCATCCTATGGCTGAAAGACAAGGTGGATTACCCAGATTATGATATTATGAAGGATCAGATCTATGCCGGCATAAAGGCAGAATTGGCAAGTGGTGATTGATCTGATTGGATTCTGATTGATGCTGAACCCGACTAGGATGCTGCGGGTTTCATCATCGGGTGGGCAGCCTTCCACTGCGAACCCCTCCTAGTCCACGACTATTTAAGGAATGCATACAACACATTCCACATATGCACCAAGGCATACGAGGCCCATAAGACCCCTGTTTCTGTGTCTCATATACCCTTTCAAAGGGGTAAGACTACCCTGACCAGAATTTACATGCCATTGTGGTGGATAGAACGTGGGGGGGAGTGGCTTTCAAAGAAGCAAGTGAATACCCAGGCAACAGCACTGGATAAGGCTTTCCGAAAGGGAGGGGTCTCGATACCGCCAAACGTTCTGGACCATCTCATCGTCGCCATCCAACTGGCTGTGACAGAGGTGAGCCACGACCAATGCTGCTGGACTCTATTTACTTCTGTATTCATACAGATTCGACGCAATGACCCCATGGTGCAGAACATCGACAGTGCAATTACCCTGACCAAGAACATGATAACCGGTCTGAAATCAAGGCAGGGTGAAGACGATCAGATGGCAATGGAGATGGGGGCCCTGCTCAAATGGGCCAACATAAGCAAAGCGTATCATGGTATCGAAAACATGGCGGGCAGCTCTGGGGATATATGTGACAAGTGAATATGATAGGCAGTGGGATACAGTGCCGCGGGGCATGGGATACAGTGCCGCGGGACATGGGATACAGTGCCGCGGGACGTGGTACCATGCGGTAGGATATGCTGCCGTGGGATTTAATGCCGCGGAATCGCATCAAAGACATAACTACTGCCTTAGTGACAAATGTATGCATTGATTTGGACCCGACTCGAACTCAATAACCTGAATATATTACATGCCAAACTGCGATAGAGGATCGTCGCCTCTAGCAAGAGCAAATGCAGCTTCTGCGGTGGTTGCGAATTCTGCCCACATTGCACTCTGACGGGCTGCATATGCCAAGTGACCCAGTTTCCCCTTCCTGTCAGCCCATATCTTCCTAGCATTCCAGGCTGCTCCACGTGTCCTGAACCCATGGACAGTCCACTCCATTTCAAATGGAAGCACTACCATTTGCTCCTCCCAGCGATGCAACCGAGCGCGGGCGTGGAGCCATTGGACACGATGGACTGTAAGACAAGGATGAACAATCGAACATGCAAGAATGATTTTGGCTCACAATCTGCCAGCCATGTAGCCTCAGCGGAGTCCCCTTTCACATCTACACTCCAGAACCATGGCAGATTTGCATTCCGCAGCCCCCTTGCCGCGGGATCCAATACCACGGTATGGACCTTGAGCTGTGCCCTCTCCAGCAGCTGAAGTCATTTCAGGACCGACGACTTGACTTTCAATGTAACTAATGCCTCTCTTGCCTTCTGATATATGCGGGCCTGCTGTTGTACTGTGTTTTCGATGGACATGACATCTGCCCAGGCTCGGGTTTTGCCGCGTTGACTGCCAGCATTGCGGACGTCATGTCTGAAAACAAACGCCTTATGTCCCAATGCTAGACGAAGGCTCTGCAACGCATCATTTGCTTGGCCCTCCCTCAACTCGGCCTCCTTGGCAACAAGCGAGCGCATCTCCGGCAACGCACGCAACTTGTCGTCCAGGCAGGATGGGATTGACAGGGAGACCCTCTCCACTGGGACATACACATTTGTGCCGTCTGCTGCAGCATTCCCTGGAGCATGTTGCTGTTCCGGCTGCTCGATATCCTCGCCATCTTCACCTACAAGGTCGAAGTCTTCCCCTTCATTTTCAGACAATGGGATGCCACCACCTGTGACATCTGTATCCTGTGGGAGATAGTCGCCTGCCGCCCTCTCAAATGTCGAAACCCTGGCCTGGAGACGACGTCTGCGGTCTGCTAGATCATTTTTCTGCTCTGCGGTAAGGTTTTTTCCCAACTTGCGCAGATGTGCTAGGATAGATAGCCTGCCAGTTCCATTAAAAGAATGAAATGCTGAATGAATAAGGCATTCTTTGGCAAGACTTACTGAGTTTCCTGAATGCGAAGTCCTAGAGTAATCCATGCCGCGGCACCTTGCCCCTTTTCCTTCTTTCGCTCTCGCTCATTCAATTTGGATAGGATCTCTGCTCTTGAAGGGGCTGTGTATCCCACGGAAATCAACCCCTTGCCGCGGGAACACGTCGTACCAGGTTACGTGCACCTGTTTTGATTACTGTGTCATATATCGGGACCATGACTTCAGGCTTATCGCTGCGCTTATCCTGCGCACGCTGCTCTGCTTTGAGCCACGTGTCCCTATTCTCAGCCCCGACTGTTGCGTCGATATTTTCGAACCCAAGACGTGCCTCCGCAATGCCTGCCTTGCCCTCTTTATACTTGCGGGTAAGGTACGATACTGTGCACCATGATCAGGATCAATGATTATTGCTCGGGAGTGAATGAACCCACCCATCCCTGTCATCTTTTTCCAATTTGAGTCATTCATATGGTCGTCCAGGACCTCTCGGCAATGAGAAGTCGTCATACCAGACGTACTGCGAGAAATCTTGTTCAGTGGTGCCCAGAGTGTTTCGACGACTTCCCCATCAAACTGTCTGGCTCCAATGATGTAGTTTGGTGAGAACGACGGGATGCAAGTATCCTTGTGTCCGTGGACATGGAACAGCCCAATCGCCTTCTTCATTTCCTTCAAACTCGTTGGAAGGTTGAGATATGGACTTCTCTCTACTCGCTCATCGAAATGCTTCCACCATTGACAAATGACGTCATAGTATTTCAAGATGATTTCTATCCCTTCAGTATTGTGGTTGATGGCCTGGCACATGGAGTAGTCCATGTTCATTTGTCTGGTTGAGGGGGTGCATGAGCCATGCTGCGGGATAGCGATATGGAACCCGCGGGACGCACCTTTCGCCTTTTTGAAAGTCAACAACAGAATGGGGATAGTAAGCACCATGGCCACAGGCGGTAGCACCGATTCCGGTGTTTTCAATGTTGTGACGATCCGAGTTGACACAGTTTACAGCGCGGTGCTCATTGCAGGTGGAGCGCTAAAACATGGTCAAGCAACCTTGACCCGCGGCAATGCTGAACCACCCTACCTTGGTGACCTCCAAAGCAACTTTAAGATGTTCCTGATACTCTTTCCTTCCCACCATGAATCCGGTGCCATCACTGAGCTGGACATCATTCTCTGGCTTTCGCATCTTCACCCCAGTCGAGTCAAAATTGCCATCCATGACAAATGTTCTTAAGAAAATCCACCTGACGAGGTATGAATCTGAGAGGAATATTCTTGAGGTGACATGCAGCTTACTTCCGTGGATCTAATTCCTTCCAATTGTCCGGCAAGTTGAACCCTGGCTGAGGGCATGCTGCACAAAACAGCGCAAATGCACCCGCGGCATCTGGCTTGTCCAAGTCCGTATGGCCAGCCCCAAACCATTTTCTCAACTTCATATCGCGCCATTCTCTTTCTACTCTGAGAAGCTCTCTGTACCGATTCTGGAGGAATATCTGATCAAAGAAATTTCCCTCTGATTACAAGAAAGTATGTATCTCACCGGTACACTGGCCGGAAATGCACTGCTCGTGAGCCGACGCAGTTTCGCATAGAAATGCCAGGCTGTGGTCTTGCATTCTAAATTATCCAGTCGGAAGTCATCCAAAACATGAAACGTGAATGCAGATTGTGGTGCATTGAAGGAGGCTGGGAAGAAGCCCATCCGAAACAGCTGCTTTGCTGGTGCCTCTGCATCTGGACACTGACACCATATGACTGGCAGCTGATGGACTCCGTTTGAATCGATCAAGCAGAGAATGAGATTGCCTTCATTATCCATGTCCTGCTTGCGGACTGAATCTGTCTGGAAGTGCAGTGTGTTGTCTTCGTTACTCTGGTTCGTCTGATCATCCTCTGCATCATCGTCCTCATCCTCAACCCGGACTCCATCTCCCTTCCAGCTTCCCGCAGCATGTGGACATGCTTCTCCACCATGACCAAGGTGGACCCGAACACCAGCTAGACGCAGCCATGAAGGTGCAAAAAATTCGCCAGTCCACTTTTCAACGCGATGGAGTGGAAGTGCCAGATGGCGCCGTGCGCAGCATGCCGTGCATTCAAAGGGTCGGCCCACACAATCTCCACATTTCCACAGACCTGGGCGCTCCTTGCATGAGATGCACTTGCCATCCGCAGGCCGACATTCATGCTCCAACAGGATATGGAGATAATCCTGATGCTCATCAAGCCATTCCCGTAGGAAGTCATGCTGGCCCTATTGTAAAGCCAGTCATGCCGCCGCACTACGTGACTCGATGCCAATTCAATACTTACCTTCCTTAATGTATTTGCAAGGGGTACACGATCGGGATCCACATCCGGTATGGTGTCCTCTTTCGGGCCCTCTCCAGATTGCTGACCGGATGCGCCGCGCAGTGGTGTGCTCCTGGCCCGGCGGGCCGGGTTGCTGGGATTCACATTACGGATTGGAATCGCAACTTGGCGATATCCGCGGGACGTCTCCTTGAGCACTAGTGCCACTCGAGCGGGTTGACTTGGATTGCCAAATTCCTTGCGACGAACCCTGGTAGTACTCTTTCTGGTTACCATGAGATTGGGTGAAGATGACTGTAGAATACAAGAACACGGCAAACCTGCTCGACGAGAACATGTGTAAATTTGATCGATGGTATTCGTAACTCTTATCGATGGCAATTATCACCATCTTCATCAGCTAGACCATCTCTATCCTGTGGCAATAAATCCAAATACTCCCGCAGGTTCATCCAGCCTGGAGAAATAACCTTTGCCCGTTTGTGAACGTTGTCTCTCAAAAACCACGCATAGCAGATACGCTCTCTGCGGAATGGGCCCACAGCATGGTTCAGGGACTTCCCTGCCACGGCTATGACTGTGCGCCTGGGGTAGTTCAGGGTCCAATTCAAACCAGGAAGGTTGAATCGGGCCCCGGAGTAGTCTCCTATGGTACACAAGATGTCGTAGCCTCCAGTCAGGCCTTGGCTATCTCTGTGTGATGGGGTGATGCGATTTGATATGATGGAGACTCCATTGAATACCGAACTCCATCGATGTGCAACTGAAGCCAAGTGTTCGTCTTCCCTCTGTACGCCAATCACGGAAGCCGCGGCACGATAAAGGTCTGGGTTGACCACTGCTAGAATTGCACTGATAAGAGCCGCGGATTCCGCAATATCTCGGAGCCATTTGAATGGTTTCGCTGTCATTTTGTTGCGACGTTTTGGGTTCAAATTTGCTGACACCGTCCAATCATCACCTGGCATCTGTACATACGTCAGAACGTAGCCTACGTATATGCATATATCCACTGCACATACATCATGACCCTGTGCAAACCATCCTGGAGAGAGGGTGACCGTGCCAGGTGAGAAGCGATGGGTTGCCGCGGGATCAATGAAGAGCCCAGCATACTCACGCCATGTTGCCTGGCTGGTGCTGGTAGCGACTTTGAAGTGTTCATTGAGGTGCTCTGTAGCCTCTAGCATCTTCCTCTGCATGTGGAAATCATAAAAATATTGCATATCGCAACTGAAACTAGGCATACTTCACGCTCCTCTGACAACAAGTCAGGCAAGTACCACAAGAAGGCCTGTTCCCCAATATCGACCCCGACGCAAGGATTGGTCTGCACTGGGTGGTCAGATAGAGGCGGATAGTGCTTCAAGAATGCAGGGGTGTCCTCAGTCCTCCTCCGCTCTGCGTAGCGAGCCATGTCCCAATGTACTTGTACTGCCAAGCACGTCAATCAGATGCCGTGGTACGATGCCGTAAACATACCTCTGGTTTCCACGGCATCTGCCAGTTTGTGGGCAATGAAGTCCAACTCGATCAGGACATGGAGAGGTAGTATTGCAGGCCTTCGTACATCGCTAATGCTCAATCCCGCGGCTCCCCTCTGTGCCAGAACATTTGCAAAGCGGGCAGAAAGATAGTCTGCCATTTCAACCTCGTATGGGCATGCAACCGCTCTGGAATAAGGGATGGGCAGGAGAGGTGACATGGCAGGGGCAGGCAGGGTGACAGCAACGACACAGGTTCTATTGATGGTGCGTTCATTAATGATTGCTTATGTTTGGTTCCTACGCGGCTATTGCTGGGCGTAGATACATCGTGCTGCCTTGCCATCTTTAAATTCATTTTTCGGGGCAGAATGTGTTTTTGTGGGTTTCTTATCACCGCATCTATTGCTGAGGCATCGAAGCTGTGTTATGCTTTGTATGTAATCATCAAATGGCTGCTGGCACCACTCCGTGGCAGGGACAGCCCTTGCTGCATAGTGCAGTGTCGCTGGACTGCATGACTGACGACGTCTCTTGCTCATCGACATTTCAGAGACAAGAATATAAATAGTTTGCTGTGTGCTGTAGATTGAGACCGTTGCCTACTACCTGACTGTTGGCCACTGCAACGTCTTGCTGTGCCCCAGACTTACGATAGCTTCACGCTAACCGACCGGGTGATTTAATACCGACGGCATTCACTTGGGTAAGTGCTACGTGGTCCTCTCAACAAGTCAACCTACACCCTTACCCTCCCACATCCTCATTCCTACCTCCATCTGACAAAATGGCACCTCGCGGACCTTCCAAGGGCAAGACGAACAGCAAGAAGCCCAAGTCAACTGCGCCGCGGGACGTTCCCCCTCCCAAGGGTATCGATCCTAAGACCCTTTCGCTCCCGGACAGATACAAGAAGGTCATCAAGGCATATGTCGAAGAGTTCCGGGATGGCGATAAGCAGGCACGACAGATGGTCATCAACAATGCCATGAATTCAATGAGGGATAAGTATCCGAAGGAGTTCAAGGACTGGAAGGAAGACAGGTTTCTTGTGAAGCGGGTAAGCGTGCACCACATCATGTCATTCCTTCCATATTTAATCCTTGCACCAGGCAGTCGCTCAGTGGTTCAACAACAATGGTAGAAAAAAGGAGACAGGCCCCGACCATCACTTCGTCAGCAAGTACAACAAGCGGCTGGTCGCAGCGCAAGTTAGAAAAGCAGACTTGGACGCATTCATAGCACACCATGCTCCTGACGTTAACCTCTTTTCGAATTGGCAACAATTACTGTCTGCGTTCCTCGAAGAACATGTGGATGCAGATGAGATGGAGGGATATGCTGCATTGGCACAGGAATGGTCAGAAAGTGGGCCGCCAGTTGAGGTCCAGCAGAAGTGAGTGCTTTCCGCAATGATCTCGTCTTGCAATGCTGATTTTTACCCAGAAATGCGGACAACCGGGCAGTGAAATACATCAAGGATTTCTCAAAGGAGATGTTCCGGCATTGCGGGATGACCCTCATTGTGATGTCCGCCCATGTGAATAGCAAGGGCATGTTGTGCCAAGCAGAGTAAGTTCGTATTTGTTGGAATGTGTCATTTTACTAACTATTTGCAGACATGACTACACGAATAACTTGATCCTGGACAAGAAAGGTTTTACGGACACCAACCCGAAATGGATAACGGAACCCAACGTGGCCGATGCATTCGGAAAGTGGGCAGAGCTCGCTTTGAGTGAGTGCATTATCTCCATCCCGCGGCATTCTCTCATGGCTCCCCCTCATGTCGTTTTGATGAATTCTAGATCCAGAAGTTCAAGGCTACGACGACATCGATGAAGAGGACGTGAGCATCATGGAGATCAAGTACGATGTAGACAGCGGCTGGCCTGTCCTTTTGCCGATGGACGAGTGGAAGGTGTTGGACCGCATGACGCAACAGAAGTTCATCGGGGTTGGCTCACAGCACACTACCGTAAGTCCCGCGGCATCGTATACCATGCTCTGCAGATATTGACATTTGAGAAGACATCTCTAAAGGTGTGAACCAGGGACCTGTCCCCTGGGGTGATGTTTGGAAGTCTGGAACCGGGTACGTTAAGGCCGAATACCTTCCAGATGGCTGGGACACTTGGCACCATCCCTCAAAATGGACTGTCAAAATGATGAACAAAATCTACCAGCACTGGATAGAGAGGGACGATGACAACAAGATGCCATTCCGCTGGTCTTTTTGGGCTGACACTGTACGTGGCAAGGTGGTGCCCAAACGTGCCCTTGATCCGGTCCCTGGGCAAGGGCCATGCACTGTGCTGCCCCGCAAGAATCGGCCAGCTCGTCCCGCGGCATCGGCTCCCATGGCGTCACATCCCACAGCATCAGCACCCGCGGCATCAGCGTCCAGCACTGCAAAGAAGCCACGGAAATCTCGGCAACGTTCTCCATCCGAGAAATCAGCTCGCTCGACCCCGGAGCGATCTGAGAGCTCTGCGTCTGACGATTGGAAACCTCAATCCAGCGGCAACTCAGACGAAGATGAGGAACAGGAACAGGAGCAGGATCCGGAAGAGGAACTGGAAGGCGAGGAGGAAGAGGAAGATTTTCAGAAGATGATGGATCTGGCTGACATCTTTGGTGACGAATCACAAGAACCTGTGCCCATGGAAGAGGACGACGAGGAAGAACATGTTCCAGGCCCAGAGGAAAGCTCGCCAGCTCCAGACGGGGGCAATGGCAGGCAAGGCAAGGAAGCTCGGTCAGACTTGGAAGAGGACTCCGACACTGGGTTCGAGGACTTACTTCAGTATGTACAAGAGGGAACCAATGGAGGTGGAAGCAATGAGGATGAGGATCCTGTGGTGACCAGTCGGCCCAGGGCTACCAACAAGGGGAATAGTCCAGGGCAAGCTGCGCCTGGGACCACCCCCACACCCTCCCGCCCATTAGCCATCGGTGCGAAGTCGAGTGGAAGGCCTGACCACAGTCGAGCAGCCAGTGCGGTTCACTCCGACAGTGCAGCAGGTGCGCAACCCACCCGTGGGATCCCCCCGCTCTGCAAGAACGGTCGCGTACCCCCACACCCCCACCAGCCCCCCTGTCCGCAATTCATGGATCATACTTCGAAGATGACATATCAATGGGTGAAGAGGAGGCTGGCAGCGAACAAGATGTCGAGCGTCTTATGGCACCAAACAGAAGTGCTGGTCGCCCAACTACCGGTGACAGCCCAGCGGCGACTGGTACCTCCGATGCAAATAGGATGGATTATCTTCGTTCCTTGAGCATGATTAAAGAGTACCACGACCTTCTGGATGCCATCAACAGCTCTAAGGTATGTGGTCATTAATTGTCATTACACGATCTGAACTTGGATGATATTGTAGAATTCCTACCCTCCGCAGGCAATGCATCTGCCTGAAGGGTGGGACACAAAGTGGGGTGGATGGTCTTTCCAGAAGGAGTGGCTTCCAAAATCCCTGCATACCAAAGAAAGCGTCCGACATGTGGTAGAGTGGATCGATGGTGAGCCTTGGTACATTCCACTTTCTGAGAAGAGCAAAGGCAAGTCAACGAAGCCGCGGGATCTATACTCAAAGAGGGCACTGTTAGTGTTGGCACTCCTTCTGGGCATGCTGATGCATGATGTGGAAGCAAAGACATATCGTGACGAAAATGCACCAAAGCATGTGCATCAGTCAGGCTGGTTTGAAGAACAGTATGAACACGTGTTGGTTGCCACGATTAAACGAATGTCGTCTGTGTTGGCTCGTTCTGGCAAAAAGGTTCATATTCTATTCCAATCGGGCCATGGGTTTCTGATCTGGAAACTATCTCTAGGTGGCCGGCAAGTCGTTGGAGACCAGCAAGAAGCATCAAGACGATGACCAGGAGGCTGAAGAGGAGCCTGCACCAAAGGTCCGTCTTCTGCCAGGATCCCGCGGTATCGATGACTCACCTGGAACTATTTGTTTAGAAACAGGGTGGTGCAAAGTCATCTCGGACTGAGACACGGCGTGGACAGAGAGATGGGGCACAGCCACCTGCCAAGAAGGTATGTCTCTGGCTAAGACCTGGCCACATTGGTCACTTATCACGGTGCTATGTGTGTAAGGGGCCCAGTAAGCAGTCTGCGATGAGGAAGACTGGAGATATTGCCGAAGCTGAACAGGAACCTGCACCAAAGGTGTGACTCCTGCTAAGATGCAGCCACATGAGTAACTAACCACTGAGCCATGTCTCACTAACAGGCCACCGTCAAGTCGTCGCAGATGCTCATGAGGCGTCAAGAGCAGGATGCCGTGGAAGAGCCGCGTGCCAAGAAGGTACCACTTCTCATACGATCCCGCGGCATGGGTCACTGACTGCAGAGTTGTGTCCAGAGGGGGAATGGCTTGACGCAGTCGTCTGACACTGGCAAGAAGCGTCGCCGTGGAGATGAAGTGGAAGGGCAGCCAGCCCCCAAACGTAACAAGAATCACACGCAGGCAGACATTACCTCTGCCAACATCCTTGAGGTGCCCCGTCAACCAAAGCCCAGCCAACGGGTCCTTGAGTTTGTTGTCATCCCTTGCTATGTTTATTTGGTACTAACAGCAAGGCAGGGCGATGGCGCAGGATGCTTCGAAGGCAAAATGGGGTAAGGCCAAGGCAGCTGGTCCTGTTTGGAAGAGTGCAGCAGGACCTAGTGGTATGAATCCCGCGGGAATGATCGATGTTCCTGCTGCTGGATCAAGCCACGGGATTAGTATGGAAGAGCTCGAACGATCTGCAAGAAGGAAGGGGCGCCCTCTGGAGGTGGTTATTGAGACCCCAGCACTGCGAAAGAAACCCGCTGCATGAACGACCGGTGATAAAGCATCAGGCACCAGTGGGAAGGAAGGTGCTAGCAGCCACAGAAGGCGTTAGTATGGGCACCGACCATGGTGATATCCCGCGGTTTCAACTCCACGGGAACAGATACTGGTGTGGTTTCAACACTGCATAGAGGCTTCCATACGAAATTACTGGACATTCATGACTCCCTGAAACGATTGTTACCTTACCTCCCATCTCAATATATGTCAGTTCTGTTTGCAGAGCATCAAGACCATGATTGATTCAAAGACCATGATTAATTCAAAGACCACGATTAATTCAAGATGATGATATCGTAAATAGACATGTAAACCGACAATCGAGTGATATGCAGAACAAAACAATTAGATGCGAGTGGAAAGCAGGTGTCAATTACGCATGCCCGGCACCTGCAGAGTCCTCATTGGCACTTTCCTGCAAGTCCCGGGGGGAGTGGGAACCCACGGCACCAGCGGCACCGTTGGACTCCTGGGAGGCCGGACTCTGACCACCACCCGCGGCACCACTGCCAGACGGACAGGGCGTCAATGACTGACGGGAAGCCCACCCGAAGCCGAGGGTCAATGCCTTGTTCGGAGCCAGAGAGGCCGCTATAGTTGGGAGCTGACCGCCATCTGGTGTGGACTGAGGGAGCCTCTCCGCATGAGTAGCAGTCAGTCTAGCGAGTTCAGCTCGCATTTCACCTCCTGCAGCCCGTTCCGCGGCTACCTCCTCCCTCATGCGACCCAAGTCGTTCTGCAGCATCTCGCGGTAAGACTCCAGCAGGTCCTGCTTGAGCTGGCTTTGGCCATCCTGCATTGTCTTCTGGAAGTGGTTTCCCACTTCCTCGAGAACCGCGGGGTCGATCGTCTTTGACTTCCCCTCTACGTCCGCCATCCGGTGCTCCATGCGCTCCATGTCGTTGAAGTGGGCCATGTTGATGCAGTCCATGCGGGCATCGATGTCCTCGAATCTCGTGGCCATCGCGGTCTTGTGGTCGTCAATGTCATACGTCAGCTTCGCAAACTTTGGCTCCATCCCGCGGAGCTGCTCGATAACACCGCCTTGGGTGCGAACCTCCATGATGAGGTGCTCCATTCGGGAGACAAGGCCATCATACTCCGTGCGAGATACCATGGGTTGGGATCCCGCGGGAGCCGAGGACGTCGATGCCGCGGGATCTTGCGAAGCAGCTGATGCCATGCCAGCCGGCATGTGGTTGGGAGGCAGCGGCAGGTGCTCGAACCCAGGAGGAAGGGGTGGAAGAGGGCCTTGACCATGACGAATGAGGACATCCCAGAGCTCGGGTGTGGTGTAGTTGACCACCCCCCCACTTGTGACACCACAGGGTCGGAGGGAGCACTTCTTCTTGCCGGCGGTGCACAGGAGGCAGGCAGACCCCACTCCTGGGTAGGAGCACAGTTCCTTTTTGCCGTGCGCAATACAGTTCCCACAAGGACTCAGCTGGCAACACTGGTCAGTGTCGTGGAATGGAAACAGCGAAGGGATGTACCTTCACTGCTTTGGCAGCCAGTCAGAACCGGAGTTCAGCCTCGTTCAGCTGGCTGTCGCTGTACCGCTTTGTCTTGTCCTTGACCTCATTCTGCTACTCCTAATATCAGCCTCGCAAGACTTTTAGAGTATGACTTTCCACTACCTTCTGAGCAGTATCCGCGGGAGGGGCCTGTGATATGCCGCGGGATAAGGGCTGAGTGTGTGCAAACAACGGTCAGCAATGATCATTGCTCACCTTACTCCGAAGCACCTTCTGCACTGTCTCTTGTGGTGATGCACGCTGCTTCCCTTTGTCCTTCTGTTCATGACAGGATCAGTCCTGGTCAACAATGCAACAATGCCACTCACATTTACGATGGGGATCTCCGCCTCTGTTTCAACAGGCTTTGCTGCCTGCTTACCTTTCTGCTTCTGTAAATGGTGGACCGAGTCAATTTGTGTCATCCTGATATTTGAAATACTAAGTACCTTGGTGGGAGGAGCATCACCCTGATTGTCAGGCGATGCTACCCGCTTTGTGTTCTTGCCCTTCTAGATTCCGCGGCATTGGTGTCTACACCTCAAGGCATTGAGAGGTACTTACCTTGCTTGATGGTAATTCGGGCTCTGCTGCCTGGCTAGTAGGGCCCTTTACCCTTTGACGCTGCACAGCAGATGTTATGGTCAGCAGTGCAATCATCTATGAAGGTGGGGCATCACCTTGGCCAAAGGCTCATCGTCGTCATCATCGTCGTCATCCTCGGTGGCGGCGGCATCCTCGTCCTCCTCGTCCTGGTGCTCCTCTTCATTCCGGACCTTGTCTTCATGCTCGTTCTCCTCGCCCTCAGCCATATCTTCGTCTATTGTGGCAGGCGGCTTGCTTCTGCATGTCTGGAACCCGCGGGATCAGTGCACGGCACAAAATAGTTGTGGCTGCAGCTTACTTTCTTAGCCGGCACGGGCTCCTCATCCTCCTCCTCGTCCTCAGTGGGAACGAGGGCCGGCGTCTTGTACACCCTCTTCTTCGGCCGAGAGGTCCCCTGGCCACTAGGTCCAGCGTTCACCTCATCCTTCTTGGTCGACTGGGTGGGCTTGCTGCGGGCACACTTCCGGCCCTGCTCCATCATCGT
The DNA here is from genome assembly GCA_033439255.1 of Hericium rajendrae. Taxonomy (NCBI): domain Eukaryota; kingdom Fungi; phylum Basidiomycota; class Agaricomycetes; order Russulales; family Hericiaceae; genus Hericium; species Hericium rajendrae. The sequence goes on along the minus strand of CM065879.1, from coordinate 2,558,319 downwards.
GTTGGTCTCCTCGTCCGAATTTGCATGCTTGCGGCTCTGTCGGGTGTCGAGTTCCACGAAATCCAGCTTCTTCCGCGTTTTGGGCTGACGGCATGGTGGGGTGGGATCCAGTGCTGTGCGTGGTGCAGGGGTGGTGCATGCAGGGCGTCCCCAGCGTGCGGTGGGTGCCGCGGTTTCCGCGGGTGCCGCGGGTGCCGCAGGTGCTGCAGGTGTCGCGGGTGCTGCGGGTGCCGCGGGTGCCGCGGGTGCTGCGGGTGCCATGGGTGCCGCGGGTGTCGTCCGGGCTGGAGGTATCCCGCGTGTCGTGCGCCCAGCGGGTGCCGAGGGTGACACGGTTTCTGCGGGTGCCGCGGGTGCCGCAGGTGCTGCAGGTGTCGCGGGTGCTGCGGGTGCCGCGGGTGCCGCAGGTGCTGCGGGTGCCATGGGTGCCGCGGGTGTCGTCCGGGCTGGAGGTATCCCGCGTGTCGTGCGCCTGCGGGTGCCGAGGGTGACACGGTTTCCGCGGGTTCCGCGGGTGCCGCAGGTGCTGCAGGTGTCGCGGGTGCTGCGGGTGCTGTGGGTGCCGAGGATGCCGCGGGTGCCGCGGGTGCATTTGTGCTCTCAGGAGGCCTCGCCGTTGCTGGAGGCAGGGTTGCTGTGGGGGCTTGGGCACCGGTGGGGACCACAGGCCTGTCTACCACAGGGCCAGGTGGATGGTGGGGCGCTGCTTGTGGGGCAGAAGGGATATCAGAAAATGTTGAAAACAAAAGAAATATGCTGGAATGAAAAATACCTAAGTGTGCCCACCAGATACCTGAGCCATCCGGCTGCCCCGCGGGACCCGCCGCCTCTTCCATCGTGGCCCAAATACGAACCCAAGCCTTGCGCGGCTCAACACGTGGATCATCTTCGTAGACATCACAGATGCGGATGAGATGATTTTGTTCCTTGGCTTTTTGGCTTTCGGCCACATAGCTGAGAAACAAGGCCGAGAGGCCACAATGATCACCGGCAATCATGATCTTTTTCATGCCGGCATGTACCTCACGCTGTCGGTGTGCGCACGGTAAGAAGAAAGTAGTCGTAAAAAATCAGTTGAAGGTAGCATACAACGTGGTTCTCCAGAAGGGCAGTCCAAGCGGCCACATCTGGGTTGTCCTGTTGCTTGTAACAAGCGATGGCCTGTGCCATGTATGCAACCCGCACGACGTGCTGGATCTGCAAGGGGGTGAGAGTGCGTTCTGGAGTGGACATTGTAAAGAGAGCAAACTGAGCAGATAGCAATGGGGAGTGGATGTGGACAGAAGAGATCAGACGCGACGGAGTTCACCGCGTCGTGTTGACTTGCGCCGCGTCTCTGACAGCTGATCACGTGATCTCGATCGGGTAATCCGTGGCTCGCCACGTCAACACGCGAACTACCTAATCTGGTCAACTTGTTGATGAATTCCAACTTTGATCTCTCTCTCTTCGACGGGCTGTACACCATCCCGAAGGAAGAATCCCTGTCTCCTTTCATGCCAGTAGACGACTTGCCACCTTCTCGTGGTCCGGACACCAGCAATGCGAGCAGGGTGAATGCTCCAGACGATGACGATTGGGCGCGATGTTGGAGGATGCCCCGGACACGTTGTGGGCTCCTGCGAAAAATGAAAACCAGGCCCAGGAGCCTGTCGATTTGATGGAAGAACTCGACATGCTGCTCGCCAATGGCCCACAGAATGCCGCGGCAAACACAATGTCCATAGGTAGGCCAACCAAGGACTAGATCCCGTGGGATGCTCATTGCCTCCAAACTGGGACCCTTACGTCCAACAGATCAGGAGAGAGAAGTCATCATCATTCCGGACTCTGATGAAGACAGGCCAAAGAAAAAGGTATGTCTCCTGCATTCATCAATCATGCTGGCACCAAAATTCTTCAACAGCGGAAGGCTGCTCCAGCAGGCAGCGAAGCCGCGGTAGGTGGTTGTTTGGATATCATGACGACCCTCCTACTGATGGAGGTCCTTCAGGTCAAGGGTGGCAATACCACAGCAGTAGGGGCCGTTATTGAGACTACATAATCAGTCTTAACACTGACTCACAGGGCTCATCTTCATGCCGTGGCAATCCGTTGCCATCTAACAGCAAGGGCAAGGCTGTAGACCAAGGCTCCAATGCACCGGTAAGAAAATATGGACTATGTGATGATTGGGTCTCATAGACATTTAGGGTTTCTGGACCACGAATATTGGTCCCAAGGGGGATCCAGAGGCCCGACAGGCCGCGTTGTTCATGATGGTAAATTATGATTTATGTGATTGAAGGTTGACCATTCACTCTCCATCTAGACAGATCTGGAGAGGAGTCTCCCACCCCTGGACCAGCCATTTTTGAATACCGGTGAAGTTGGACACCCGGCAGCAGTCATCATGCAGTCCGCCATTAGTTTGATGGCTTCCCAGAGGGACAATGCGGCGCAAAGCAGCAAGAGGTTTCAGGACATGATTGACATCCACCAGAAGGTAGAGGAATCATTGGAGCACTTGAAGGATCAGTATTTTGCATGGCGCGAGGATCGTCGTTGGGATCATTAATCAATGTGCTGTAGGATCCTGATCTGTGACGGACAATATTCAAGCATCATAGGAAATGGTGGTAGTAGACACTGTCCGATCCAAACGCTGTGCATGATCGCAGTCCAGAGCCAATTGTGAAAATGATGAATGAGTCCTTAGCAGTGTACCAGACTGGGGCATGACCCTTGGCTTATGGGTCGACTCATAAGAGTAAAGGCAATCATGAAGGTCAGAAACAGCCCTTGTTCGAGATACCCCGGGATTGGTAGATAAGAACACGGGCGAGGTTGCTGCATGCAGGGGGGGAATCGTGCATTTGCCGCTGCCCCTGCACATGCACGGAAACGGGCGGCCTGAGGAAAGGGACGGAATTGTGATGCCGCGGCACATCACGAAAACATCCTAAAGCAAATGGTGGCTCGTTTGTCCCAAGACCTGCAAGCACTGTGGCCTTGTCCCCGCCGGTCACGGATGAGTCGGCAAGCATGGAGGGGGTTCGGGTGTTGCTGGTGGTCTGCAGCACCACAGAATCAACTTCGATAAATACCATCCTGGTGTGGTGTGTGCTACAACACGGGTTCAGCAAGGTACTCGGTAACGGCCAGCTGCCCAATCTTCCTGGAACCCACCCAGACATCACCCTTCCCCTACCCGCGGCAATTGGGTTGTCCCCCCAACCCTATGGCCCGCGGAACCTATGGCCCGCGGAATGGGGTGGCTCTGGAGGCAAAGAAGCCCACCATGCATGATATGACATTATCTAAATTTTCGATGTGCTGCAGCACACATTCAGCAAGGTGCTCGGTAATGGCCAGCTCCCCAACCTACACCCACCCCTTACCCACGGCAGGTGGAGTTGTCCTTGCCTTACCGGCGGACCAGGAGCAGCCTGCTGCACTCTGATTTATGTTTCCATGATGTCGCACTTGTCTCATTAGGTTCCAAAATTCATGCAATTCCATTGTATCTCATGGAATATATTAACACGGTATCACCCACCTTCACCCCAGTAACGAGCGTGCACTGTGGTATTATAAGAGAACTGGCCTGTCAATGACCCAATGGACGTTGGAGGACGGGCCAGTCAATGATGAATGTACAGCGGTATTGTAAGAGGACCGGCCGGCCAATGACCCAATGGATGTTGGAGGACGGGCCGAGCAATTGACAACCCGTGGGATGGAATGGGCCGGTCAATGACCCAATGGACGTTGGAGGACGGGCCAGTCAATGATGAATGTACAGTGGTATTATAGAAGGACTGGCCGGTCAATGACCTGATGGATGGTAGAGGACGGGCCAAGCAATTGACAACCCGCGGGTTCGAGTGGGCCAGCCAATGACCCAATGGACGTCAGAGGACGGGCCGGTGAATGATGAATGTACAGCGGTATTGTGAGAGGACCGGCCAGCCAATGACCCAATGGACGTTGGAGGACGGGCCAGTCAATGATGAATGTACAGTGGTATTATAGAAGGACTGGCCGGCCAATGACCCAATGGATGTTGGAGGACGGGCCGAGCAATTGACAACCCGCGGGATGGAATGGGCCGGTCAATGACCCAATGGACGTTGGAGGACGGGCCAGTCAATGATGAATGTACAGTGGTATTATAGAAGGACTGGCCGGTCAATGACCTGATGGATGGTAGAGGACGGGCCAAGCAATTGACAACCCACGGGTTCGAGTGGGCCAGCCAATGACCCAATGGACGTCAGAGGACGGGCCGGTGAATGATGAATGTACAGCGGTATTGTGAGAGGACCAGCCCGTCAATGATGCATTGGTATATACTACAGGCCCGTCAATGGGAAATGGATAGTAGATACTTCATGAGTACGGGCCAGCCAATGACCTCCCACCACATCCAGTGGGCCAGACAATGACCCATTGGTACATAGTGAACCAGGCCAGTCAATGATAAATGGACACTACAGATTAAATGACCAGAGGCCAGACAATGACTTATTGGTACATAAGGGGAGCAGGCCTGTCATTGAGTAACTGCTACATTGTGACCGACGGGCCGGCGCGGGATGACCATTCAACAATGGCACTTTGTCAAGCTCGCCTGGCATTACCTCAATGCACTAAGTGACTGAACATACTCTATGTAGAGCTATGCACACTATGATAGCCTTCATAGCAGCAGACAGAAGGTATATAGACCTATGTACCTGTAAGCCATTACTATCAGAGCTATGTACCATCATAGCCTTGCTATGGACTCTATCAGCCTTATGTTAGATATGGTAGACTCCATAATCAGAAGTCAAATTTTTTAATTTTATTATATCAGAGTCATAATTGGTACAAGGCATCTAACTAGTTGTAATTAAAAACATAATCCAGGCAGCCATGATGCACATGTAGATCGCGGCTGTGCGCATCATGTAGCGGCCATGTGCAGGCTACTGACGTTGCACGCGTGGTATTAATGCCATGCACATGGTGTCAGCACCCTATCTACGATGGCGGGGTCGCGTACAGGCTGCTGGGGTCCATGCACGTGGCGTTATAGTCACGTGCAGATGATGACGATGTGCGCAAGGTGCGCAGAGTGCGGAGAAGTGGCGAGGAGTGCAGAGAGGTGGAGCGCACAGTGCTGACACGGCGCAGAGTGCGTGGAGGGCGGGGAGGCATTACAGAGGGCGGGATAATGGCACAGAGTGCATAGATGTAGAGCAAAGGGCGAGGATGTGGCGTGGAGGGCAGGGACGTGGTGCGAAAGGCATGGAGTCGGCACAGAAGGCATGGAGCGGTGCGGACGGCGTTGAGGTGGCACAGAAGGCACGGAGGTGACGCGGAGGGTGAGAAGGCAACGCGGAGGGTGGGGAGGTGACGTGGAGGGCGCGAAGGTGACACGGAGGGTGAGGAAGTGACGCGGAGCTGTGGACATGGCGCGGAGGGCGGGGAGGCTGCAGACGTGGCACGAGAGGGCAGGAAGGCAGCGCAGAAGGCGTGGAGGCGGCGCAGAGGGCATGGAGGGCGCAAAGGTGACGCGGAAGGCATCGAGGCTGCGCAGAGGGTGTGGATGCGATGCGGAGGGTGTTGAGGTGATGCGGAGGGGACATGGACATGGCACGCAGGACGGGGACACGGACATAGCATAGCGGGGGTATCAAGACCGTGCACAGTCGTGCACGCAGTCAGAGGCTAGGTGGGTGGACACAGGCATGCACCGCCAGGGCCACGCACGGATGCATGCATACGCCGTCCAGGATGTACGCACTCCTGCACACACAATTGGGGGTGCAGGAATGGCGCAGGGGCACGGTACGACTCTTGAGTCCCGTTGCCACAGCAATGGGACTCGACATTCGTTGTTGGGTTGTGGTGCCGTAACTTGTCATGGCCGTACGAGGGTGCTGAGGTGAGGTGTAGGCTACCACAGTGGTGCGGAAGGCGCAAGGGATGGCGCAGGCTGTTGAAGCCATGCGCAGGATCATTGGGGTGGGCCACGGGGTGTCGGTGCCACACGCGGAGAACATCGCGTGTTGCGATGCAGCAGCGATGCGGGGGATGCGGCAAGGATGCGAGGAGGGCGAGAATGGGGAAAGGGTGGTGATGGGGGTGTGGAGGCATGAAAGAACGAGGAAAAATGAGAGTATCACTCAGATAATGAGCAATACTCTCAGAATCAGTACAATAGAAACGAATATAAGTGTTTTTTTACTTGCCTTGAGCCCTCCAAGCTTCCACCAAATCCTACAGGCCTTCGAGTTGACGAGAAACGAGGAGAGCAAGGAGAGCAAGGTGGAGGGATGAATGGGGATCCTTGAGAAGTATGGAGGACAAGTCGAACGACATGGCGCCTTAGTGCTCGAGCTACCGATTGCGCGAGTTCAAACATCTCAAACATTGTTAATCGAATAAAATCACCATTATTCAGAAAAAAAGACTATATATAAAATACATTCATACCAATTGATTGTATGAGCTACATGTCTGACTTATGTACCGTACGCTACGATTCAGCTAACACAAGTTAATGAAATCTAATACTCAGTCTCTGACACGGCGCTCAGCAACGCCCGGCAGCCACGAATCTCGGCTTCACCTGGGAATCGTATATAAGGCTTGCGCAACGTGCATTGCCTCTTGCTCTCTAACCCCCACCATCTCTCGCCGCGTCATTGTCGTCGTCATTGTTGCTTGCTCGCTGTTGCTCCTCCTTTGCTCGTTGTTGTGCTTTCTTTGCTCGTTGTTCCTTTGTTCAATTATCTTCAAGGTATGTTGACTTTAATTTAATGTTCTATGTTTTTTTATTATTACTAATGTTCTTTCTAGTTATATCTTTGTTATCTTCTCAAGATAAGGTGGGCTAATCTTCTGTTGTCTTTGTCTCTATGTCTTTTGCTATTTAATATCTTTGTAATAAATAGATTTTCACTTTTTAGATTAAAGTAGGTTTTATTAATTCATTATCTTTTTGAGTTGTGAGTATATATTGTTGTAGTAAATTATAAAGTCTATTAGATTATAATGTTAATATATGAGATTGATTAATATAATATAAAATTGGAATAATTACTTTCAAAATAATATTTTGATATTATGTTTTAGTAATAATGATGAATATAAGATTTGCTTTGTAGCTGAATAAAAACTTTGATAGTCCCGATAGATCTTATTACTTTGATAGATGTGCTAAGTTTGCATATTGAGTATAACATAAGTAGGTAACATAGCTTTGATAAATTTAATAGCTAGGCACCCTATAATAGCTTCATAGTTAGCTATGATAGCTATGATAGCAGTTCATAGCACCTCCTTTAGCTCTATAACATCTCATAGCACTCTATAGCACTCCCTTTGGGCTATGAGGGCTATGTAGTAAAGGGAGGTGCTATGGGTCTATGACTTCTATATAAGATATGTAGAACTATGTAGGACCTGCAAATTTTTCAGATGTTCAATGCCCATGGTGCTATCACCGACTTCTACACCTGGCATCCAAATGCACTCAAGGCTCCCAATCTTTGCGGACTCATCTACCTCGACCCCGTCCATGCTCATCATGCACTCCAGGCGAAAGTGCATCTTAGAGAGGAGGTGATGTCACAGATCGCTCCATTTCTCTCTGCCTTCTTCTCTGCCATCAAGGCATCGCATCAGTCATGTGCTCCAGCAGCCCCATCACATGTTCACTTCCTCACATGACCTAGGGCTATCCTTCACTCATGCCCTTGTTCCCCTTTGGGACATCCTATTGTTCTCCCTTCCATTGTTCTCCATTTGGCTACCATTGTTCTCACTCTATTGTTCAACCCATTATGGTGTCCATTGTTCTTTTCCCATTGTCGCTCCAGTACTTATCGGCTCCCTGTTGCTCGCCTATTTTCCTAGATTGTCCATTTTGTCTGTACCGTACTGTACCTCCAATACAGGTCACTACGCTGCTAGTCGCTCTCTGCTCTCTCGCTCCCATCATCGCTGGTGACTTGGGTGGTTCTCTGCTGTCTATGACTGAGTCTTCATCTGAAAAATCTAATTTTTATATAGCAAAAGGTCAAGCTATGGATCCTACAGGTAAGCTATGAAGTCTATGGCTCTGACTTGTTAAGCTATGTAGAGCTATGAGAGTTATCATAGCCTTCATAGCAGACAGTGTGAAATACATAGCCTACATAGCTGCTACTGTCAAATACATAGAGCAAGCTATGGCTCCTACCAACACTATGCTGACTATGTTAAGCCAGATATCATCAAAGGTGTGAAGTCAAAATCATTAAATTTAAATGTCACTAATACTATAAGTTGGTCTGCTAAGTTACAGAAGGGACTAACTATGCATCCCATACACACAATGGCACACACTGACGATGTAGCGCCCACTAGGTGCTGGCGCAGTCATCCGGCACCGGTGTGCGTGGCCTCGTGCATGCAAATATGGCTGCGCGCATGCCTTTATCAGTGTGCGCAGCCACCCTGCGTATGCCTTTGCCGGTGCACATGGCCTTGTATGCGCAGATGCAGCTGACTGCATGCGGTGGGCTGGTGCAGTCATCCGCCAGCCTGTGTCGCCCCATGTGAGCAGACGGGTGTCATGAATCACCCATTGGTCTTCTTCATTCCCTTTGTTCCCTATATGGACACTCCCTTGTTATGTTCCCTTGTTCCCTGTTAGGATATCCCTTGTTCCCTGTTAGGATATCCCTTGTTCCCTTTTGGGACATCCCTTGTTCTCCTTCCCCTTGTTCCCCTTTCAGGATATCCCTTGTTCTCCTTTGGGCTATCCTTCCAGTATATATAGGGCTACCTTCCTGACTGGCTTCCTCAGTTTGTCCACTTGACTATCCAGTCCCATTGTACCCTAGACATTCTCAGCCTGTCTCTACTCTCTATGACATCCTCTGCTCTTTGATCCTTGATCTCTTGGGGTGACTTGGATGGCTTTACTGTTCCCCTGAACCCAGTCTTGACAACGGGGACCGTGCTCATATGCACTGGCGTGGTCATGAGCGGCCCTGCACGCAGTTGTTGTCCTGCATGGCCCCGTGTCAGCAGACAAGGCCGGGCATGGCCTGGCAGGCCCTGCGTGGTTGCCTCGCCATGTGTGCATACACGTGCAGGGGCAGTCAGTGCGGCCGTGCACAGGCGGGGCAGGGCCGTGCGTGACATCTCGCGCACTGGCAGGGCTGTCCGCGGCCATGTACTTGCCGTTGGGGTCACCTGCGAGCATGCATAGCCCCCCGCGCACGTATGCGCTGGCGTGGTCATCCACGGCTGCCCGCACGCACAGTGGGGGGCCGTGCATGACAGCTCGCATGCTGGTGGGACTGTCCGCAGCTGTGTGCATGCCATTGGGGTCACCTGCAACCGCGCGTAGCCCCCAGCATGCGTGCGTGATGGCAGGGTCATCCACGGCTGCCCGCACGTGTGTGCATGCACTGGCGTGTCGTCCGCCAGCATGCGTGGCCCCATGCACGCAGTCTGTAGCTGCCAGCACAGCATGCATGGGTGCACTGGTGACCATCTGCGGCCATGCGCACGAAGTTGCCAGCATGTGAGGCCCCACGCATGCAGGCGAGGCCACACGCATGCATGCGCTGGCAGTGGGCACATGTGTGCTGGCAGTGGGGCCAACGATGAGGGCGACGGTGGGGGCGACGGCGATGGCGATGGCAGCAGCGATGGTGAGGACGTCAGGAAGGCAGGAGCAGAGGCGGCATGGGGGCTTGCATCGTTGATTTTGCGGTAAAGCAGGGGAGAGCACGTCAAATGACATTTAGTTGGGTCTCGTTGCCACGGCAATGAGACCTGACGTCATCGTCGTTGACGGTGTTGTCGAGGGAGCAGAATGGGGTGGTCTCATGGGTTGGTGGTGGAACGGTACGAGTATCGCTCATTGCAAATGAGCGATACTCGTTTGATTAGCACGAAGATCAAAAAGAATGTAATAATTACTTACCTAGAGGTCCTCGGTCCTCCTGCTGGCCCTTCCGACCATTGAACGACACCGTGTGTTGCTTGTGTAAAGAACGAGGGGTGGTGAGAGTTGAGGTGAGACGAGACAAAGTAGGGGATGGAGACGAGAGACGCATCAAGTCGCACGTCGAGTGCTCGACTTGCACGGCTGGCAGTTTTGAGTCCAACAAATCAAATAAATTGTATTAAAATATGAAAAAAAATGCCAGGAACATAAAATTATCAGTGCTACACGATTAGTGAGCTACAAAAGTACCTATTGTACTATATGGTGTTGTACATGCAAGCCAACTTAGTGAAATCTAAGTCACCAGCCTCTAGCGCAGCACCCGGCAACACCCGGCAGTCGCATTTTGAGCTCCACTCTGCGCTGGCGATATAAGGCATGTACAATGCACGACCTCTCTTTCCTCTCAACCACTACCATCTCCCTTCGACATTCTCTCGTCTTTCTCTTCTCTCTCTACTATACTACTTCAACCTTTGTATGTTGTTGGTAAGTCTATTGTCTCCTTTATTGTTGATAGTACTAATGTCTTAATTTTGTAGACTTCATTTTCGCTTTTATGATCTTTAGGTAAGTTTTTAGTTCTTTCTTATGTTTGTTGTTACTTTATACTAATGATGTGTCATTGTAGTAGATAATTTTCGCTTTTTCATAATGTTTGGTAATGTTACATAGCTTTTTCTTATAGTTTGTATATTAGTATAGGATTGTTGTAGTCTTTTGTAATGTTTGTATTAATACCATAAAAATTGATGTAATGTTTTAAAATTTCGATGTTTTATTTGACTGAGATATAACAAGACAATTAAGCCTCTAAAAAATTTCTCTTATTCTATATATATAGTTATAGTGGATGACTTTCTGCAGTCTTATTTTTATTCTACGATATGTTTTGAAGCTCATTTAGATTCAGAGTCTACTGATTTGCACGACCTGATTGGATGAGGAGGTCATTTTGGACATTAGCGAGGCATTTGAAATGATCTCCAGAATATCATACCATAGATTTAAGGCCGTGAAAAGTCATCCAGTGTTTCTAAGTAATATATCAGTTAGAGATGATATAGAATAGATAGCAATCCTGTTAAGCTAGATATGATATGATAATGGACATACATAGTATAATTGACATAGTCATTATAGCTACCATAGCTATGCCCTATGCTCTGATAGCTATCATAGCTATCATAGTAGTGCATAGCAATTCTATCTGGCTACATAGCTTACCATAGACTGCCCTTCAGCTATAAGGACCCTATGTATAAAAGGGGATTGCTATGGAGCTATGACTTCTATATAAGTTATATAGAGCAATATAGCATTGGTACATTTTTCAGATGTTAACACTGATCCATCTGAAAGCAATCTTGAGAAGCAAATATCTGATCAGACTTTTACATTCAAGGAAAGACATTTATTGTCAGATATAAAAAGTTTTTAATCTCTAACTAATAGATATATCACAATCTTTGATATCTGAATTTTTTTTAAATCTGAGAGTGTCTAATCCAAAACTTTTTCAAATCTGGAGGTCAAATATCAGTCAGATGGATTAGACAGTATCAGACACTATCAGATGCTCTCAAACAGTTGCAGATAATTTTCAGATATTTGACCTCCAGATTTGAAAAAATTACGATTCCTTACAATCATTTACTCTATACCAGCTTTTCCTATCGAAAACGACACCAAAACGATGACCATCCCCATTTGGCAGTTGGCTTATATAATCACAAGTCAACAATCTGACGAGTTTGCAGGTTCAATTCTAGTTCAACCTTGGATTCTTTTATTTCATTTTACAATCAACATATCTCGCTGTCACTGTTCACAATCATTATACATAACATTTATATCTCATTCTAATTTTTTGGAATCATTTACTCTAACTAATTTCTTATATAAAGTGAGGTTATAAGTTTGATTCTGCCAATTGCCATTCTTATAATTTTGGATATTTCTTAGAGATATTCAGTCTTTTAAATTTAACTGAATCATTGTTAGACTATATGCATATGTAAGTCAATGCTAGTCATATTAGGACCAGAAGTTCTCAGTATGAAAAAGTGCAAACTTGTTACAAGATAGGGGATAAATGTACTTCATAGTAAAGTCTGTATCTTTTTATTGATGTAAGTGAGTGTGATGTATGGTAATATAATGAGAGCAAATCTTACCTCCTCAGAACATTTGTTTTCATAACAATAGGTCCAGAAATCACTGAGATATGAGCAAATCACTTCAAAAGATATCCTTGAGAAGAAGATCATAGTGATTGCATTGTAGTGGAGCAATGAGTGGCGCTATTTACACGCTAAAGATACCGTTGGAAAGATCTGATTCGTACCTTTCCAACGGCATATTATACAAGACGATCGGATAAGTATTGAGAAAACGCGGTAGCGATTACTGAAGGGTTGGTGTTAGAGGTAGGGGCAAACTTGTTGAGGCCATATCTTTTTATCGACTCATCCAATTGTAGTGTACCTAGCGTTGTTGAAAAGGTATAATGGAGCTCTTTCTGACGCAATCAAGGGACCGATGATATCTCCAGTACTTAAGGAGGTACACTCGAATTATCACAAAACCTCCTATTTGACTATTTTCAAGATTTTACATAATCTGCAGCATGGGCAAAATGACATACTCCCATCCCATGACATCATGAGGGGGACGGGAGTACGTCATTTTGCCCGTGCTGCGGATTACATAAGCGATTTATAAGCAGGAAAAAATCGAAAAAATCATTCAAGTCTAGGGCAAATCATCAAATCATCTGAGAATAGACAAATACTGAGTAGCATAAAAAATCAGTCAAAATCGTTTTAATATGGCCATTGATAGTACTATTTAGAAACACTTGAGTTTATGTTTATAGCTAGAGAATTGACAGAGATATAGCCAAATTACTGATTCAGACCCCTAGAAGGCAAAAATAAAATCAATCTAGGCAACATACAACAGTTGACAGACCTTCAAAGGCCACACTTATGTACTTCATAAATGTAAACACAATTTTTGAGAGGTCACATGCAACAGCAAGCCTGACCAGGCTCGCTATTGCACATGACCATTATTTTGTCATTAGTTCAACTCTTGCTGGTAACAAAGTTTAAAAACAAGAGATAAGTGTAAAACAATATACTTTGAAGATGGAGATCTTTGCAGCATTACAATACTAGTATATTCAATTCTCTGTTCATCTGAAAAATTAGAAATCTATATAGCTCAGTACTAAAGTATGTGTCCTAGCATAGTGCTATGAGATCTATATAGCCACCCTTGCACCTATGTAGAGCTATGCACATTATGATAGCCTTTATAGCAGCAGGCAAAAGGTATATAGACCTATATACCTGTAAGCCATTACTATCAGAGCTATGTACAATCATAGCCTTGCTATGGACTCTATCAGCCCTATGTCAGATATGGTAGACTCCATAATCACAAGTCAAATTTTTTGATTTTATTAAATGAGGGATTTCCAACTTCCAAAAAAAAAGATTTACTAATATCTAGGGATACATTTATAAAAACTAGTCTACAGCTACAGAAACTAATTGTAATTATGGAACTCACTCGGGCAGCATTGCACACATGTAGGCTACAGCCATACACCATCATGTAGCAGTCGCACGTGGGCTGCTGACGTGGCGTGCAGCTTGCCGACATTGTGCTCGTGGCATTAGCACCTTATGTGCGACGGCGCTATTGCGCGCATGGTGCTGCCTGCTGCACTGCCATAAAGTGCTGCCGAGGTGCGTGTGCGTAGCGTTATAGTCGCGTGCATGACTGATGATGCACACGAGGTGCGGCGAAGGGTGGAGACGCTGCACAGACAGCACAGACATGGCGCAAAGGGTGCGAACACAGCGCAGATGGTGCTGACACAGCGCGGATGGCGCTGATATGGCGCGGATGGCGCGGACATGGTGCAGACACGGCACAGAGTGTGTGGATGTAGCGTGGATGGCGTGGAGGCAGCGCGGAGGGTGGTGAGCCTGTGCAGATGGTGTGGAGGTGGTGGTGCGGAGGGCGTGGAGGTGATGTGGAGGGCGCGGAGGCTGCTCTGAAGGTGCGTAGGCTGCATGGAAGGCAGGGACACAATGTGGAGGGTGTGGAGTCGACACGGAGGGCGTTGAGGCTGCGCGGAGGACGTGGAGACGATGTGGAGGAGGTGGAGATGATGCGGAGGGCGCAAAAGCTGCATGGAAGGCGGAGAGGCGATGCAGAAGGCGTGAAGGCGACGTTGAGGGTGCTGAGGCTGCGCGAAGGTTGCAGACATGGTGCAGAGGGTGGAGAGGCTGCATGGAGGGTGTGAAGGTGGCGTGGAGGGCACAGACATGGTGCGCAGGGCATCGACATGGCACTTGCATGGCACTTGGAAGGTGTCGACGCCATGCGGAGGGCCACAGGTGCATGCAGCCAGGGCCACACACGAGCTCGTATGCATGCAGTCGGCGCATACATTGTCAGGGCGGCATGGAGGGCGTGGCAGCGTGAGGGCAGGTGCAGGCTGCACCGGGGGCGTTGGAGCCACAGCAGACAACGTCGCGTATTGTAACACGACGGCGCTGCGAGGATGCAGCGAGGGTGAGGACGGCCATGAGGACGTGAGGAAGGCGAAGAATGGGAGGGAGAGGGTGACGGTGGCTGAAGGCATGAAAGAACGAGAGTATCGCTCGTTATCTGAGCGATACTCTTGGAATTAGTACGATAAACACAAATACAGGTGGTTTTTTTTACTTACCTTGAGCCCTCCACTAAGCCTTCAAGTAATCCTGCCAATCTTCGGGGTGACGAGAAGCGAGAGGAGCGACGAGGAGGGTGGGATACAAGGGGAGCTGAGTGAGGATAAAGACAAGTCGAACGACGTGCCGTACTTGAGCTACCAAAAGTGCGAGTTTGAATGTTTCGAACTTTACTCTTCGAATAAAATCGTTATAATTCAGAAAAAAAGACGACATGTATATTTTATTAATAGCATTCTAATGTATGAGCTACATATCTAACTCATCTACTGTACGCTACTAAACAGCAGACACAAGTTAACAAAATCTATCACTTAGCCTCTGGCACGGCGCCCGGCAGCGCCCAGCAGCCACATTTGTGGCTCCGACCGGGCACATCTGGGCTCAGTTATATAAGGCTCGCGCAATGCGTGTTCTCTTTCTCTCTTCAACCACCACCTTCTCCCTTCGCTCTGAGTTTTCTTTTAAGTCTGTCTTTCTTTGCTCGGTGCTCGGTAAGTCTTTGTCTTTATGTTTGCTAGTCTATACTTATCTTATATCTTTAGATTACACTTTTTGTATAGTCTTGTTAAGCTTTAGTATGTCTTGATGTTTTGTTGACTTCCTTGATCTCATAGGTTATGTTTTTTTTCTGTTTTGTTATAGTCTTTGTAAGTGTCATTACTCATTCATTAAATAAAAATTTTCAATTAACTTGAAAACTTTTTAGTGTCTCTAATATATAATTTGTAGTTAGTTATCAAATGTTGTTGTAAATTTAGATTGATTTAATATAATCTAATTTGATTAACTCTTTTGTTATTATCTTTTGATGTGATCTTTTTACTATGAATAAAGTAAATATAAAATTTGCTTTATATATTAATCATGATTCTGATAGTTCTGATAGATTTTATTGCTTTGATAGATGTGTTAAGTTTACATATTGAGTGTAGCATAAATAAATAACATAGTTCTGATAGATTTAATAGTTAGGTATTCTATAATAGCTTCATAGTTAACTATGATAGCTATAATAGCAGATCATAGCACCCTCTTTAACTCTGTAGCATCTCATAGCACTTCATAGCTCTCCCTTTGGGCTATAAGAGCTATGTAGTAAAGGGAGGTGCTATGGGCCTATAACTTCTATATAAGATATGTAGAACTATGTAGGACCTGCATATTTCTCTGATGTTATCTTATTAATTCTGTGAGCATAACACTACAAAGTTAGAACAATTCAAAAGGAATCGTATTGCTGTGTAGAGCATCGGCCCTCTTTCCCCAAGTTAGATCTATAATTGTTTTCTATTACATGCTGAAACAATATATCTAAGAGAGATGATATAGAGTAGATATGAATCTTACTAGCTAGATGTAATATCATCATAGAGATATAGCACATAGTTGACATAGCTTCTATAGCTATCTTATACTATAATAGCTATAACAGTTATGATAGCTTATACTTTATACTATAATAGCTATGATAGCTTATGCTCTATGCTATGACAGCTATAGTAAGTTATGATAGCTTTGCATAGATTACTTGACTGCTATGAGACTGCTATGTATAAAAGAGGACAGCTATGGACCTAGGAAAGCTATATAGCTTACATAGTGTTATATACCAGTAACATATTTTTCTGATGTTCTGACCTGAGCCTACACACAACCTCAGACCTCTGCTGTCAGATCTGACCAATGCATCGGGACGTTATACACTGCCAACATACCTTGAGACTCCTGACAGCATTGTCTACCCCATCTGGTATGACATCAGCTCTTCCTGGATGCCTTACCACCCTGTATACAATGCATCCATGGCTGAACACTGGGCCTGGTTCAACAATGGCAATAGCCATCTTATTATCAGCAACCCCCATGGCACTGGCCAGCTCCTCGACCCTACCTACTGGGGATCAGTGGAAGTCACTTCTACCCAACTTATGAATGTCGCTACCACTCTTGCCTGAGCCTTAGGTATTCGACACTTCCCCCTAGACATTGAGCAGCCAGACTCAGCTCGCTCTGTTCAAAGTTACTCCGAACATGCCACATTCCTTCAGCAGGTGCATGCAGGCTATCTCGAATGGTGGAGATATCTTTGCTGGATCATGGCCAATGCTCCATCAAATTACCGTGCATTCTTCCTTCAGCTGTCGGACTGGATCGCTGTCATGCAGGACAATGGCTTTGCATCTGGAAAAAGTGTCCATACTACTTTAGCCTACAGTAGAAAATATGGTCTACAATAGCTATAATAGATTATATATTTTCTGTAGCATCTGTTGATAGGTGGGTCTCTATTACAACTACAGGTAGCCATCCGTAGCCATCCGTAGTGATCTGTAGCAGTCTATACATTGTATACCTACTATAGCTTATGCTAGTTACTGTAGCTTATGCTGGCTACTGTAGCTTATGCTGGCTACTGTGGTGCTATACCACAGTATGTGAGATTCAGTATAATATAGTTTGTTATAATTCAGTATCATCTCTGATCACACCTCAAACAATATATCATGCAAAATTTTGTATTCTAGCTAGTTACATCTTGTACACTAATATTACTAGTGCATAATATCTTCCCCTCTATATTCTTCTATACCCACAGCATCCAATGCCTCGTGGGAACTGTTTTGATATAGCAAAACAGTTCCCATGCACTGCAGGAGGCAGCATGGGCATGCGCGAGCCGGCGCAGGTGCGTGGGTACTGGCAGGGGCATGCTGGAGTTAGCACGAGCATGCAGGCATTGGTGCAGGGTGCATGCGAGTTGGCGGGGATGCAGGGCTTCAGTGCATGTGCATTTGAGTCCATGCGTGCACATAAGAGGCAGCATGCGAGAGTCGACACAGGTGGGTGGGAGGCAGTGGGAGGGTGCAGGAGGCAGCACGGATGCAAGGGAGTCGGTGCAGGCATGTGGGCATCGGTGTGGGTGCGTGGGCATCGGCGTGGGCGCAGGAGGTAGCAGAGGCATGTGGGAGGTGGCACTGGTGTTCAGAAGTCAGCGTGGACAGGAAGAGGCAGTGGGAGCACGTGGGAGGTGATGGGAGCACGCAGGAGGTGGTGGGAGCACGTGGAAGGCAGCATGGGTGGGTGGGAGTTGGCACGGGTGGGTAGGAGGCAGCAGAAGGTGCGGGAGGCAGCAGAGGCACCTGGGAGGCAGCAGAAATGCGCGGGAGGTGGCAGAAGCATGCGGGAGTCAGTGCAGCATGCAGGAGGTGGCAGGGATGTGTGAGAGGTGACATGGGCATATGAGAGTTGGTGAGGGCACGCAGGAGGCGGTAGAGATGCACGGGAGTCGGCTGCCACCTCTCGCCCACCCCGACCCCTCGCACACTGGTCAACTCCCGTGCACCGACTTATCCTCTCGTGTGCCTACCCCGACTCCCTCTGCCTCCCGCGCACTCCTTCTCCAGCTCCTGCATGCCCCCGTCGACCCCCTCATGCCCGTGCTGACTCGCTCGTGCCCCTCACCAACTTGCTCGCACCCCTGTCGCCTCCCGGCATGCCCACACTGCCTTCCACATGCTCTTGTCGACTTACTCACCCGTGTGGGCATGCGGGAGTCGATAAGGGTGCATGGGATGTGGGCCGGCGGTGATGCGCGCAGGTTGACGGGGATGTGTGGAGGGTGGAGGGTGTGCGCACAAGTCAATGTGGGTGCACACGAGTCAATGTGGATGCAAACAAGTTGATGGGGAAGCTTGACTTGGTACGGGCATGCAAGAGGCAGCACAGGTGTGCGGGAGTCGGTGGGGGTGCGTGCGGGAGTTGGTGGGGGTGCGAGCGAGTCAGTGGGGGCACACAAATCGGAGTGAGCATGCGGGAGTCGAGGTTAGTGTGCGGGAGTCGGCAAAAGCATGCAGAAGTCAGCGAGGATGTGCGGGAGGTGGGAGTGTACAAAATGAGAGTATCGCTCGACACCACGAGCGATACTCTCTTGATTAGTACAAGAAAGCTACAGCAAAAACTGTAACCACTCATCTTTATTCCCAGCCCAACAAAAATCAAAAAAAAAAAGATTAAGAGACACTTACAGTAAAAATTCCACTGTGAGGAAGGGGTGGGTGGGTGGAAGGAAGACAACGTGGCAGGCAAAGTGAAGTCGCACGCAAGTCAAGCTGCATGGGGCCGCGTGGCCCGATTCATTTTATTGACCATATATGGGCAACAAAACAGCACGGTGCGCGGCGGGCCGTGCGTGCGCGCATTTCGACTTTGAACAAAAAAAAGGCAGAGGGCACATGGAAAACATTTGGCTGCAGCCAAACACGTCTCACAGCTGTCTTTTCAAACCTGCAAGGTATGTTATCCTCCTTTGACGGATAACTTACACATCTTTCGCAGGTATTTCATTGAATTCACTACAGGGAAGAGCCATAGAGGGCTACACGGTGAGTGCGACAGCTCTATTGACTTTTCCTTGCACTAATCTAGAGAGTATTGCCTGTTGGAATATGGGCAATATTCTCATTTTTATCCTGTGCATGGCGCGTGCCCCCCTCCTAATCCTCGCGCATGGTCGCTGACTCGTGCACACCCCCGCTGACTCGCAATGCCCCCTGTTCCTCGCGCATGGCCTCACCAACTCATGCACACCACCGCCGACTCCCTCAATTTCTGCCGAGTTGTTTGCACCCACGCTGACTCGCACCTGCCTGTGCTGAGTCTCCTGCGCCCACGCTGAGTCCTCTGCACCTGCGCTGCCACTCTCTTGCCCCTGCTGCCTCGCTCGTGCCCATGCCGAGTCACATATGCCCGTGCTCACACCTGCGCTAAGTCGAGCACACTGGTGCCGAGTCCACACCATCCTCCGCGCACCCGCATCGCTTCCCGCATGCCTGCACCACCTCCCGCATGCCCGTGCTGCCTTCTGCACACCCGCACTGCCTTCCGCATGCCAGCACCACCTCACACATTCACACCACCTTCCTTGCATCTGTGCCAGCTCCCCCGCATCTGTGCCGCATCCCTCGCATCTGCATTACATCCCTCACACCCGTGCCTTCTCCTTTGTGCCCACGCCACCTCCTGCATGCCCATGCTGCCTCCTGCATGCCTGTGCCACCTCCTGCATGCCCACGCCATCTCCCGCACACTGGCGCCACCTTGCACACATTTGCGCCATCTTCCTTGTGTCCACGCCATCTTCCCCGCATCCGTGCCGCATCCCTCATGTCTGCACCACATCCCTTGCACCCGCGCCTTCTCCCTCACACCTGTGCCGCTTCCTGCATGCCTGCGCTGCCTTCTGCACACCTGCCCACCTTCTGCACGCCCGCGCCACCTTCTGCACACTCACACCGCCTTCTGCACACTGGTGCTGCCTTGTCCACATCTGCGCCACCTCGTCTGCATCTGCGCCACCTCTCCTGCTCTGTGCCATCTCCCTCGTGCATGCGCCCCTCACGCATGCTCACGCTGGGTCGCACACATCTGCACACACCATCTCCTCCACGTCAATGTCACCTCGTGCATGCCGGCATTGTCTCCCCCATGCCCGCATGCTGCCTCGTTTGCACCCGCACCATCTCCGCATGTCTGCACTGAGTTGTGCATGCACGCGCAGTCTCCTTTGCATCCACGACATCTTCTCTGCATCTGCGCTGCCTCACGCACATCAGTGCCACCTTTCCCGCACCTGCATCGCCTCCCCTGTGCTACCTCGTGCACGCCTGTCTCGCCTCGTCTGCACCCGCACCATCTCCCCCATGCCTGCACCGCACATGCACCAACTTGCAAGCATTGCTGCTGACCCCCATGGATGTGAAATATGGGAACTGTTTTGCTGCAGCAAAACAGTTCTCACGCTCAGATCCTTTGAAGAAGATATATTAGAATCTTGTAAATTATATTGTTTTTGTAACTACTGTAGGCTCAATGAGAATCATTGTGAACATCTATAGTGAAATCAAAGAATGATTTGGGCATTAAAGCATGCCTTTGAGAGTGCAGAATAGTGTCAAGACTCAGTCGTAGACAGCAGAGAACCACCCAAGTCACCAGCGATGATGGGAGTGAGAGAGCAGAGAGCGACTAGCAGCGCAGTGACCTGTATTGGAGGTACAGTACGGTACAGACGAAATGGACAATCTAGGGAAATAGGCGAGCGACAGGGAGCCTATAAGTACTGGGACGACAATGGGAAAAGAACAATGGACACCATAATGGGTCGAACAATAGAGTGAGAACAATGGTGGCCAAAAGGAGAACAATGGGAGGGAGAACAATAGGATGTCCCAAAGGGGAACAAGGGCATGGGTGAAGGATAGCCCCAGGTCATGTGAGGAAGTGAACATGTGATGGGGCTGCTGGAGCACATGACCGACGCAATGCCTTGATGGCAGAGAAGAAGGCAGAGAGAAATGGAGCGATCTGTGACATCACCCCCTCTCTAAGACGCACTTTCGCCTGGAGTGCGTGATGAGCATGGACGGGGTCGAGGTAGATGAGTCCACGAAGATTGGGAGCCTTGAGTGCATGCGGATGGCGGGTGTAGAAGTCGGTAATTGCACCATGGGCATTGGAAAGGGAGGTACACGAAAGCCACTGATTCTCCAAATCAGGGTAGCCTGCCCATTTGACAAGATATTCAATGCCGCATTTGTTCCGGGTGAGACGAGCATCGAGGACAGACTCAACTTCATACTCTTCCTCACCCTCCACAAGGTCAGGTGGTGGTGCAGGGAAGTTGGGACCATGAGCATCGGTTTCCTTGTAAGGGGACAACAGGGACGTGTGGAACACCGGGTGGATACGCCAGGTGGGTGGTAGCTTCAGTCGATAAGAGACTGGGCCCAGGACGTCAGTGATTTCGAAAGGTCCCAGGCGTCGATCAGCAAGCTTAGCTTTGGGTCGTGTGGTTTTGATGTTCTTGCCGTCGAGCCAGACCTTGTCACCAACCTGGAAGTGGATGGTGTCGTGCATATGGTCCTGGTTGTTGCGCTTCATGAGATCAGCAGCTGTTTGAAGGCTGGCCTGGACCTCAGTGCGAAGTTGTTCAAGATGACGGAAACGATCCTCGACGGCAGGTGTAGATGATGTGGGGTTGACAGTGGGGATGGCAGTGGGAATATAGCCGAGGAGCATTTCAAATGGAGCTCAGTTAGTGGCGCTGTGGATACGGTGGTTGTGCGAGAACTCAGCGTAAGGGAGCCATTGGACCCAATCATCCTGACGGTAGTTGCAGAAGGTGCGAAGGAACTGCTCGAGTTCTTGATTGACACGTTCTGACTCGCTGTCGGTCTGTGGATGATAGGCGGTGCTGAGGGAGGACTTGATACCAAGTTTGTCAAAGACGCCACGCATGACTTTGCCTGCATACTGTGGGCCACGATCAGAGATGAGACGTTCCCAGAGGCCATAGTTCCGATAAATCCTGTCAAAGAGGATGTCGACTGTGCCATCACTGGTAATGGTCTCTTTACAAGGAGTGAAGGAGACGTGCTTTGTAAAACGGTCAACGACCACATTGATGGAGTCATAGCCTTGGCATTCTGGGAGTTTGACGATGAAGTCTGAGGTAATGTCTTGGAAAGGACGGGTAGGGATGGCATTGGGAATTGTTTCAACATGAGGGCGGTGATTTTGAACCTTGGTGGCCTGGCAGGTAGCACAGCCATCGACATAATCACAAATGAAGACAGACATACCGGGCCACCAGTAGTTGCGACTGAGGAGCTCGTAGGTCTTGTAGCGTCCGGGGTGACCAGCCATGGGAGTGTCGTGATGCAGTTTGACGATATCTCGACGAAGGTCTTTGTCAGCAGGGATGTAGACTTTGCCACGAAAGAGGATGAGGCCATCCTCGTAGTTCCATTCTTGGAGGTTCTTGACGAGGGAGCGAGGACCGTTGTTCAGGATCACGTCAAGGGCTTGAACGACCTCAATATCCTTGGTCTTGGCATTGCGAATGCGTTGGCGAAGATCAGCATTGCCAATGGACTTGACAGCGGCTGGACGTGTAGCACGAATCTGGAAGTACTTGGGGTCGAGGAGGACACGATCTGAGTTGTCGTCGTCCACCCCCTCTCTATGGTCAGGTCGTCTCGACATGGCATCTGGCCGGTGATGAATACCGGGTTTGTGGATCAAGGTGAAGTCGAAACGAGTGAGGAAGAGAGCCCAGCGAGCCTGACGACGACTCAGCTTTTGGGCAGACTTGAAGTATTCCAGGTTCTTATGGTCGGTCCAGATCTCCACAGTATGGGGAGAGCCTTCCAGGTAGTGGCGCCAGGCTTCGAGGGCGCGGATGATGGCCAGGAGTTCCTTGTCATAAATGTCGTAGTTGCGTTCAGGGGCAGTGAAGGCCTTGGAGATGTAAGCAACAGGGTGCCATTGCTTGTCCTCCCCGCGCTGGGATAGGATACCTCCTGTGGCATAGTCTGAGGCATCGACCTCAACCAAGTAGGGTTTGGATGGGTCAGGCATGATAAGGACTGGGGATGAGGTGAACGCAGCTTTAAGAGCCTCAAAGGCATGTTGACATTCAGCAGACCAGGCCCAAGGATGGTCTTTCTTGGTAAGGTCAAACATGGGATGGGCGACTTTGGAGAAGTCCTGGATGAAGCGTCGATAGAAGTTGCCAAAGCCAACAAAGGACTGGACGTCCTTGACGTTACGGGGGGCAGGCCATTCAGCGATGCCTGCAACCTTGACGGGGTCCATGGCAAGCGTGTTATGGGAGACGATGAGACCGAGGAACTCAACGGAGGGCTGCTCGAAAGAGCACTTCTCTGGTTTGAGGAAGAGGTCATTGTCCTGGAGGCGTTGGAGGACCTTGCGCACAAGGTCACAATGTTCTTCGAGGGTTTCGGTGAAAATGAGGATATCATCCATGTAGATGACGACTTTGCCCGTGTCAATGAGATCCTTGAAAAGTTCATTCATCATTCCTTGGAACGTGGCAGGGGAGTTTGTAAGACCAAAAAACATCACCAGGGGTTCAAAGAGACCGCGGTTGGTTTTGAAGGCAGCTTTCCATTCGTCGCCCTCCTTGATGCGAACGTTGTTGTAACCCCAACGAACGTCCATCTTGGAGAAGACTTTGGCACCCTTGAGCTTGTCAACGAGTTCAGAGATGAGGGGCAGGGGATATTCATTCTTGATGGTGCCCTTGTTGAGGGTGCGATAGTCCTGGACGGGGCGTAGTTTTCCATTTTTTTTCTTGATAAAGAAGAAGGGACTCGCCATAGGGGATTTGGACGGACGGATGTAGCCTTTTTTGACCTGGTCATCAAGGAACGAATCGAGGTCCTCCTGCTCAGTGGGAGCCATGGGATAGACCTTGCATGAACGGGGTTCAAAACCATCTTTCAGGTCGATGGCGTGATCCCAAGGGCGACGTTCAGGAAGGCGATGGGAGGATTCCTCATCGAAGACGGGTTGGAAATCCTGGTACTGAGGGGGAACCATCTCAGCAAAGGACTTCTCCGCAACATGGGCGGCCACATGCTCAGCCAGTTTCTGAGCATTGGTGAAAGAGCGACGGATACGGATGGTATGCTGGTAGTCTGGGTCGTCATCTGGAGGGGGTGGTGTGTCCCAGTCAGGGAGAACACCAGCTAGGCGAAGACCCTCTTCAACCCAGTCATCATCGACATTAGGTCGCGGGTCATCGTCCTCAGTAAACAGACGTGCAGGGACTTTGGACAGGTGGATGCAGCGAAGATGGACACCTTGGACTCAGCGAGCAGGGATCACGTATTTGGGAAGTGGGGCAGGAGCAAATGGCAGGGGCAGTGGGAGCAATGGAGGGGGACAAGGTGGGGGGAGTAGTACAGCAGCAGTACTGAGGACTGGTGGACGAGGGGCTGATTGGCGGCGTTCTGTGCGAGTGGACAGGTTTTTGACCGGGGGCTTATTCAGGGTGCAAGAGGGAGGGCAGTGAGTCATGTCAACACGATGAGAGACCCAATCAATTTCAGGGTTGTGTTCCTGTAACCAATCGGTCCCAAGGATAATGTCATAGTCGCCAATATCAACGAGATAGAACTCAGCTGTCTCCTCATGGAAGGACGTCGAGTCCTTGGCGTAAATGCGGATGTTCTGGTTGACTGAATAGCGGACCCAGCCCATGATGTTTTCGGAGTTGTCCACGTTGCGAACGGGAAAGGGTTTAGGGAGTTTCTTGAGGGGGAACTGGTGTTTCTTGGCAAACTCAGGGTGCATAATGATGCCTTCTGCACCACTATCGAGAAGTGCCTCAGCGTCGATTTGTTTCTTGATCGGGGCAGTGATAATCTTGGCCTGGAGCGTAATGGATGGTGTCTGACGGTTGGGCGTGATAGCGGACATGCACAAAGACGATGGATACGATTGCTCACAGGGGTCGGATAGTACAGAGAAGCGATTCGACGGATCAAAGAAATGTTTCTTGCCACCCACGGACGACGTGACTGGGGGGCGCTTTAAAAACCCTCAACCATATCCTTTAATGCAGCCTTTGCCTCTTCCCTCTCTTCCTCGCTCAAGTCCTTCAACTGCGACGATAAGTCGGCGATGGATCTGTTGATGGCGGGGACAGCGAGGGTGACGGCTGCATCTTCTGAAGCTACTCCCGGGGCAGAGCCGGTTTCTAGCGCTCGGACACGAGGGGTTGGGGCACGGGGGTTGGAGTCGGCATTGAGGGGGCAGTCGCGGAAGCCATGGCCCTTCTGGCGGCAGCAGAAGCAACCGCCCTCACGCCTGAGGCGCTCACGGTCAGGCTCCGAGAGTTTGGGCAGTGGGGCACCTGTAGCAGCAACTGTGCGGGATCGGCCAGTAGATGTGGACTGAGGAGAGCGAGTGCTCACCAGGGTGCGCCCAGTTGTAGGGCGGGGACTCTGGAACCGGGTGCGCATGAGGTAGGCAGCATTCCTGTCACGGGCCCTCACCTTCCACTCAGCCAGGGTGGTGGGCGTGGGGTAGCTGCACTGGCAATCATCGCGCAGGGCGCTGTTGAGGCCATGCAGGAACCAGTCGATCAGGGCCACGTCATTGTAGCCGGTGCGAGGGGCGAAGGACTCAAACTCGGTGATGTAGTCGACTACTGGGCGCGTACCCATCTGGAGGGTCTGGATAGCATGGGAGGCATCCTTGGAGTCGTCAAGGGGAGAGAAGTCCAAGTTGAAGCGAGTTCGAAGGGCGGTGAGATTGGCGTAACGGGGAACATGAGCTGGAGATGTGTTTGCAGCCACGAGATCGTCATCCTCAAGGATCTCCTCGACGCGCTGGGTGGCCCACTGGCCGGCGATAGGGCCCTGGCAGAGGTCGAGGAAGAGGGAGATCTGGGCGGTATCATCTTGATACCTGACAGAATTGGCGCGAAGGAATAAGCGAATACGCAGCTGGAATTCCTTGGACTTGGAACGATCTCCCTCAAAGGGAGCAGGTTTGACGCCGATCTCAGGGTTGGACATATCGATGGATGGCTGAACAGGGGGAGCTGTGGTAATGATTGGTTTGACATTGATGGTGGATGTCGATGCAACAGCAGCAACGGGTAGAGCAGGTGAGGGGACTGGTACTGGGGTAGGCGTCGAAACAGGTGGTGGTAGTGGGGCCCGAAGGGTATCGAGGCGGGTAGCTTGTTGCTGAGCGAGATTCTCTATAACTGCTTGAGAGAGTGCGAGTTCTGCAGTGGTTAAGAAGAGGGTACTGGCCTGCCAAAACCACAGGTCACTTTCTTCTACGAGGCTGGGTCTCCAACTGACTACAAGCTGATTGGTGTCGGAGCGGTATGCGTAGTAGTTGTTGGTTACCGGGTTGAAGGTAATACCTGGGGGAACAACAAGTGGGGTGGTGCGAGCAGGGGGAGAATCTGCACTAGGAAGGGTGACGGTGGGAAGCGGCGGGGTAGCGGGGTGTTGGCGGCGGTGTTCTGTGGCTGCGACGTCGAAGTCGTTAAGCTCGAGGTCTGCCTGGTCGTCACGATCAGCGAAGTACCACTGTGCGGGATCGTCCTCGTCCTCGTCCGGAGTGACGAAGTCTATTCGAACGATGCCAGAAAGGGTGTAGATGAAGTATTTGTCGAGCGAGGCAAAGATGCCGAGTGGGTATGGTTCTGTGGTCTGGAAACGGGGGTCGGTGGGATCAATGGTGAGGTCTAGAAGAAGTCAGCCGCGACTGGGCGACGACCAAGAGCACGAGGGTACAGGGGGTCCAAGTACGGGTTTCTGAGGAATCGGTGGCCGAGGCGTTCTCTGGCCCACACAGGCTCAGGCGAGGGTTCGGGGGTGAAGAGACCTAGTGTGCAAAAGGGGAACGAGGTCGATGGTAGGATACTTGCAGGGGATCCTCGGTTGGGTTGGCGACAGTGGTAAGCGATATCCGAGGCACCGAACGTGAATTCTTGCAAGTCGACGTCAAAGGAAACTCGAATTCGAACGTATAAGGCAATGGAGATAGCACCTGCACGTGGTTTCCACGACCTCAATCGAAACCAAACTCCTTCGGCTTCCCAACGCTTCACAGCACAATAGCGGAGGAGGGGGATGAGTGCACTGCCCTCGATGGTGTTGGCGATGGGAAAGGGGAGATGAGGTTGATGGAATGGATGTCGGGATTCGGTGAAGATGTCAGCGGTGAAGGGTTCAAAGAAGAAAGGTATGATGGGTGATAGTAGGGAGGTGAGGCAGGTGTATGAGAGATTGTCCAGGTGTCAAGACTCGGTCGTAGACAGCAGAGAACCACCCAAGTCACCAGCGATGATGGGAGTGAGAGAGCAGAGAGCGACTAGCAGCGCAGTGACCTGTATTGGAGGTACAGTACGGTACAGACGAAATGGACAATCTAGGGAAATAGGCGAGCGACAGGGAGCCTATAAGTACTGGGACGACAATGGGAAAAGAACAATGGACACCATAATGGGTCGAACAATAGAGTGAGAACAATGGTGGCCAAAAGGAGAACAATGGGAGGGAGAACAATAGGATGTCCCAAAGGGGAACAAGGGCATGGGTGAAGGATAGCCCCAGGTCATGTGAGGAAGTGAACATGTGATGAGGCTGCTGGAGCACATGACCAACGCAATGCCTTGATGGCAGAGAAGAAGGCGGAGAGAAATGGAGCGATCCGTGACAAATAGCTCAGAGGGAACAGTTTATTTTTGTGATCTACCAGTGCTACAGGACATATGGTAGCTGCAGTTCTGGCTTTGTAAGATTGTCGGGCCTCCAGATATCAAACCGGTGGCTTACAGTAGCCAAGGCTCAGTTACTATAGCCAAGGCTCGGCTATCATAGCCATACCTCGGCTATCACCCAAAAAACTGTTTTTCCAGATGTGATATGGTGGCTAATGTTGGCATGTATCTCGATCCCATCATGGGGATGAGGGAGCTCCCTGATCTCAACTGGCTCATTCATCATGGCATACCAGTCACTTACTTGTGGGATGCAGACTCCGTGTCTTGCGAGGACGTCTACTGCCTTGACCCTGCCTGCCACCAACCTCATGACTGGACCATCACCCTTTGCAATGCTATGTATACTGAGTTGGGTGCTGGCCAATGGCAAAGCAGGTGACACCATCAACAGGCTCATAATGCAAGGACAGCACCCACCTCACACATCACCTGCTCAGCACAATCAGCAGTGTCATCCTCTCAACCAGCAGCATTGTCCTCCCACATAACGACTGCCCCAGCTGCTTCCACCCATTGCGAGGTCACCATCAATATGGGGCAGATGCCACGTCAATGATGGTGGTGGTTTCTCATTCATGACACAAAAGAGGACATGTTTGAAGAAGAAGGTCACAGCTAGCAGACCATCAAGAATGGGCTGTAGATTGGCACCTGTGTATTCTACTGGAACTTGCTCATGGAAGGCTAGTGCATCATTGCCCAAGGCAAAGTACCAAAAGACATAGGCCTTCAGACAGTCCCAGATGATGATGACAACTTTGGCAGAGAGGAGGTTGGACCAACCATTTATAACGTCCACCACGTGTCAATGACAGAACCCCGTATCCAACCATCTGACTTCCAAACTCCCCCACACACTCCCTTCCTGTTACCCCCATACTCCTCCCCTCACCTGCCTCAGCCTCTCGTGGATTCTGCAATGGCTGTCCTTCTGCCCTCACCTGCGGGTGCTGCACCTTCAAGTTCATCGGTCACTGTGAACTCCACGGTGGCACCTGTTGTGATGGCCTTGCCAGTCTCAGCCCTCCCTTCTGGGTCTGCACTTCTGATGACACCAATCCTCTCACGTGTCAGTGCCTGCCCCCAACATGGATGTTGCCATGGCCTCTCCATGCCCGTATTCCAACATCCTGTTGCCCGTATTTCAACATCCTATCACCCATACCTTGCCTTTCATTGCCAACTCCTCCAGCTTCAACACCCCCACCCCACGACAAAGGAAAGGGCAAAGCCTGCCATGACCCCACACCCAATGACGAGAATCTTGTGAGTCTCAGCAATTCCCCCATGTCTGCCGTCGGTTCCCCTGTCCATAACACCATTGACATGTCCACTCTCCAACAAGTCATGGACACATCTCATGTCAAGGCTCAGTGACAGGATGATTTCGTCAATGTGTACGCAGCAGGAGAGTCATCTTCTGCCACTGCTCCCGTGTCCCTCAGGCCAATCAAACAGTTATCGGCCTTTATACACCTCGCAGCAGCTGGCCAATTGGCAGCGTTATCGCTCTCTGCCTACCTCTCACTGCCAATTCTGTTCTCGTTCCCTATCCTCATTGCCTGCTCACTGCTCTGCACCCAAATGCCAGTGATCCTCATCTCCTGCCACCTCCATTCACCATCCCCATTCCTCGTATGAGGGATCTTCCTCCTCTTGACCATGGACTGAGCTGTCTTTATTGTCCCGCATCTCCGAGGAATCCTCGCAGGCTGCATCCTCTCTCTCAACTGCTCCTCACACCCCACTGCTATGTGCAGCAATGTTGCTCAACCATATCTCCAGCCCGTCCACTGCTCCTCTGTCTCTTCTTGCCCAAATGAGCTCAGCTGAGCCATCTGCAGCACCCAAACCCTCCATTGCCACCATGACGGCTGTGCCTTCCATGGTGACTGGTGTTAGCCTCTTAGTGTCTCCATCCATGTCTACCTCTGGTGTTTCCATTCGAGAATTGTTGGGCCCCATCTTCTCTCTGGAACCTCCGCACTTCCAGCTCATGGCTACGCATGTCCCGCTTCATGTCCCACTCATGGACCTCATGTCATCATCTGAGAAAAGGACCAGTGGTATATGACACTATATAGTCTACATAGCTCTGATAGGGCCATAGGAGTCCTCTTTTCTACATAGCTACTCCATAGTAGTGAGGTAATCTATATAGAGCTATCATAGCTATCATAGCTATCATAGCTATGGCCATCAGGAAAAACTGCAAATCCATCAAACATGCTTACCGATCATCAGAAGTTTGATGGGCGCTACTGATGTCAGATTAGCGCTACTGATCTAGACTTAGTGATGTAATAGAAGAATCATGACCACTGTAATTTAGCCGTAGCTTCTGTAGCACATAATTATGCAAGGCACATTTTGATCAAAGAATCTGTAGACATCATCTGCTTGCTGTAGCTATGATGCACCTGCTGTAGCTGCAGTAGACAACATATTAACATGCATTATATCATTGACTTTAACTATTCTATGATTCTTATATACATATACCATTAGTTAGCAACATAAATATGATATATATGATCAACTCTCATAAGTTTACTTAAGACTGTATAGAGTTGAGTGTTGCCACATTGTGTGAGCAGCAGGACGAAGAATGTTGCCCAAATATAGGCATGATTTGTCGTCTCAAGTGTGGCTGTACTGGAGCACTGCAACTCAACAAGTTGAAACATTGAAGTCCTGTCTCAAGGTAAGTTCACAGTATGTATTGATACTAATGCATATGGAATTATAGGTTCTACTACTGCCCTTGCCTCTGGGCTTTGTATCTGGGCCTTGGCTCCAAAAAATGGTTCTGATAGGTACGTCAAGTAATCTTCTGAATCATAGCACAAATGTTTCTCTCTAGACCTCAAACCTTCGTCGACTTACACGATTTTGGCGTCGTTCGAATCATGCTCATTGTAGCTTTCGAACAAGCCCACATGCGAGGCATTTGGATAAGTATTAGGTGAGTTACCTGTCTTATTCTGATAGGTACTTACTGATAGAAGGATCTTGGCATAGCGCAACGAGCAGGGCATGCATCGGCTCGTATATAGGCTTGTTTGAATGCTATGATTCATAGCTTTCGAACAAGCCTACATATGAGTCAATCCAACCAGCCGTTGCTCCGCAGCAAGACATTCTCTCCTCCTAGTAAGGCAAAATTCGCCTTTTAGCGAATTTGTCATATCTCGATCAATACAGTACGTATCGATGACATTTTAACAGTTTTGAAAAGCGCTAATTCATACCTTTCCAACAAGCCTACATACACATCGATAGGACCAGGTAGCGCTGCGCAACAGCAAGATCTCCTGGATGATGTGGCAAAACGTGTTTTTGCCATATCTTGGGATATATTGTACGTATCACAGCTCTCTTAGGCTCGGCTGAAAGTTCTAATTTGTAGCTTTCAAATACGCCCTCACGCGTCCATATTGGTGGACATTTCATCGTGCAAGGGACAAACTTGTCCCATCATTCCCCCTCCTAGGCGAGTTTTTTTTCACTTTCTCAAATCTCCATCATTTTCTATGATCTTAGGCTTATTTTGCTCACACAATACAGGGCTTTCATTTTATTATATTAATCAGGTAAGTACTAGATGTGTGGTACTGCAATATTGATACCTCTGATTTCTTAGGTGTCACCTTGGAAGTTCCCACGCCCTTGGCAGAGCGGCACAGAGCAGGACGAAGAATCTTGCCCAAATTTGGGCAAGATTCTTCGTCATGCAAAGAGGGCGTGCAGTGCAGTGCGGTGCATGGGTGAGGCACGACGTGGCATGGATGTGGCTGTGAGTGCAATTCTGTGAGTGTATGCATGGCGCAATAGATGGGCTTGTGGGTGAGGCGCAGCACAGTGCAGTGGACAGACACATGGGCAAGGCATGGTGTGGTGCAGCAGGTGAGCACACATGCACATCGGAGGCATGGGGTGCAGGCATGGGCACAGAATGCGAGCACACAGGTGAGGCGCAGCGCAGGCATGGTGCAATGCATCAGTAGTTAGGCAGATGCCCTGACCGCACTGACAGTTACCATATAGGGTAACAATCAGTGTGGTCAGAACACGTCAGTGCGATTCAGTCTTCAGGCTTCATCTATGCCTAAAACACGGTCAGGGTAAGAATTTCATGCTCAAATTCTCATCTCCAGGGCTGTCAGGCTGACAATTCTAAGTGCACAAGTTTGACCACGATCATATACATCAACTATATTTGATTCTACCGACTGTACGAGGGTTTTAACAAGATATTGAGCTTAAGTATTATAGCTAATAAAGCCGTCAGGGCCATCAGGGCGTCAGTGTTCGACCGAAGTACTGATGTGTATGGTCACACGGGCAGGTGCAGTGTGCAAGGCATGATGCAGGAGAGGCAGGGGACAAGCACAGTGTGGCATGCGAGCACAGGATGTGCACAGGGTGGTAGGTGGCATGACACATTGGTGGGTGGCGAGGGGCATGCGGTAGGCAGCACGACGCATTGGTGGGTGGTGCGACACATCGGTGGGTGGCACCATGCATGCAATAAGTGAGAGAGGCACGTGGTGGTGATATCGAGGGGGGGCCAAAGTAGGAGGGGGCAACGACGGGAAGTGACTCGAAGGGACGGAGAAGGAAAATGAGAGTATCGCTTGAATAAGCGATACTCTTAGTGTTAGCACAAATAAACAAAGAGATTTTTTTTTACTTACCTGCCAGGCCCTCATCATCCTATAACTGTCCACCAGTGTTTGATTCTACATGAAAGGGGGAGGAAAGAAGGAGGAGAGGAGAGATGGGAGGGGAGTTGATGGTAGCAGCTGCGAGAAACTTCAATGTGTGTTAAGTTGTTTAATCACTGAATGCGTGCGAGTTCGAATGTTTGTAATGTAGTAAATCAAATAAAATCAGGATAAATCTGAAAAAACAACAGTAGCTATATTTCATTAGTTTAATTCATTTGAATGATGGAACTATCTAGCTACTGTACTATAAGCTATTGGACAGTGACACAAACTTAGTAAAGTCTGCTGTCTTGGTCTCTGACACAGCACCCAGTAGCACCCGGGCCAGGTTGCAGCAGCTGCATTTCAGGCTCCGCTCGTGATGTCTATATAAGGCATGCATGACGCACAACCTCTCTTTCTTTCCAACCCCCATCATCTCTTCTGTCATTGACTCAAGCTTTTGCATGGTGAGTCTTTCTTTTCTTATGTCTAGTAATCTTTGTGCTTATGTCTTACCCTTACTATGGGTGTATACATTTTCGCTTTTTTTAAATTTTGATAAGTTGCTTTTAGTCTTTGATGTTTCACTAACTAGCTTTTACTACTTGTTAGATATTGCTTTTTTTGTGATGTTTGTAAGTGTTCATTTGAACCTTTTGTGATGACCTTTATTAATGTTTGTTTGTCTTACAGTCTCTATACTTTTGAATCCTCTCATAGTATAGCCTTGTATAGTACCATGTATTTGCTAGTTAATAAATTTTGATTGTTGTTTGATTAAATCCTTATGAACTACATAGTTTTTTTTTATTGACTTGGATGTTATATTGAGTGGTCAAGACCTGCAAATATAACAGACTGTATATGTGCAATAAATCTATTGTAGCATGTATGGACTACTGTAGTTGTGGTAGCACATTATAGCATTTGTAGAAGATTGCACATTTTGAGAACTTGACTTGTCTATAGTAGTAAACCTGTATTATAGTGAACTACAGTAGACAATATCTGTCTACTGTAGGTATGAAAAATAAGAAGAGTCCTACAGACACTATGTCAACTACTCTGGCTACTGTAGCTACTGTAGCCAACAGTAGTTCACGATAGTACATACGGTTTTTCCAGATGTGTCAGCTATGTGGTATATCTCTGTTATCATATCATGTCTAGCTAGTAAGGCTGCTATCTACTCTATATCACCTATGTCTTGTATGCTGCTTAAGAGTACTAAAAAAAATTTAAATATACATATATAATATATTTGAATCTTGTTGCATCTATAACATTTAAAACATCGAAAATTTAAAAGCATTATATTTCAAACAATATTAAATTACAGCACATTTAGTACAAAGCTACAAACACTACACATCTATGATACACTGTAAAGATCAACACTTCAAGATAAGACAACAAAACATACAAAGATAAGATAAGATACAAAGATAAGATAAGATAGAACTTAAAGATAAGATAGAACTTAAAGATAAGATAGAACTTAAAGATAAAACATAGACAAAAAAAGATAAGATAAGACTTACTCCACAGACAAGAAAAAGCAAAAATAATCTAAAGGCAAAGTCAACAAATTAGTATACAAGATACAGATACAGAAAAACATAAGACTTACTTAAGATAATAAAGCAAAGATATAAAAGTCTACAAAGAACAGTAGGGTTAGTGAACAATAAAATAATATAGCAACAATATAAAACTTACCGAACATTAAAAAGTTGAAGCAGAAGAAGAGAGAGCGACGAAAAACGAGGGATGGTAGTGGTAGGGAAGAGAGAGAGACAGCACATCGTGCATATCTTATATAGATGTGGCAATCGGAGTGTCAAATGTAGCTTGCCGAGACCAGGCCGGGCATCGTGCCAGAGGCTGGCCGTTAGATTCTACTAAGTGGATTTTGATACCTACAAGTGTGTTGTACAGTAATTACATAGATGGTCCATTCATTATATTTCTACCGGTGTGCTATATCTTCTCACATTTTTTGTGAATTAAATGGATTTTATTTGATTTGTTAGAGTCGAAACCGCTAAACATGAGAGTCGAATGCTGCTGTGGCTGAAGTCGTTGCGTGACTTGTGTCTTTGCAACACTCCCTCCATCTCCTCCTTCGTCTCTGTCTCTCTCCATACACATGGCATCTTCAAGACTCGGGAAGGCTTAGTGGACAGCTTGAGAGGCTAATAGGTAAGTAAAAAAACTCTCTTTCATTCGTTTCTTATACTAACACAGCGAGTATCGCTCGTTCACCGAGCGATACTTGTGCTTTCATTCTTGCAACTGCACGCACCATGTCCCCATCACCTTCAACACCCCGCACCCACATCCATGAGCCCGTCGCAGTCCCATCGCCCTGACAACACTGTCCGTGTTCACGTTGTCGTGCCTCGTTGCCATGGCAATGAGGTGCGACACGTCGTTCCCCCGGCCTCCTGCCCTTGTATCGCCTCAACAAATCCCGCACGTCCTCAACAGGTTCGTGCAGGCCCATCATCTCACAAGGCCCTCACAAGGCCCTCATCTGTCTGCCCACCATCACCTTCGTGCCATCGACAACACACTCGGGCCACGACATGTGGCTAGGCGTACGCCCGCGAATGGCCCAGCCAGCACGCGCATGGCAGCACATGGTGCCCACTTGCGCGAGGCTCCGACTTGCATGCATACATGCTCGCATGCCCGAATGGCACGGGTACCATCTGCGCCAGCTCTCACATGCAAGCACATGACCACGCAGGTCCATGCGGGTCCACATGAGTGCGTGTAGGGTCACGCAAGACTGGCACACCCCGTCCCATCCTGTGCATCCCGCGGCTCACGACTACCTCACTCTGTGCACACGAACAGGGCCCGCATGACAGCACGAGTCCGTGTACATCTGAGAAAATTGCTAGAGCTATATATGACTATATTGACTACATAGTTCTAATAGCTCCATAGCTGTCTCCTTTTCTTCATACCTCTATATAGCTTAAGGCTCATCTATATAGAGCTATAGAGCCAAATAAGAAAGCTATAGAGAGCTATCATAGCTATCATAGCTACCTTACTATAAGGTATAGATATCATAGTATAAAATAGCTATACAAGCTATGCTAACTATACATAATATATATACTATTTATACCATAGACTATATGAATACTATTTATGTTATCTCAGATTCTCAAGGCTATGTCAACTTTTTACACTATAGTTCATCTCTCTAAATTATTTTAAAATTTGACATATAAAATAAAAATATTATAGCACAATAAAACTAACCATAGAAGTAAGTCAATTGTATCTTATTAAACATTATATAGCAATAATACAAACTAATCAAACTATACAAACAACTATAAAAATATCTAATACAAACTATTTATTTTTCATAGAAATAGATTAGATTAGATTAGATAACAAAATATAAGATAAGATAAATATAAATAAGAAAAGACATGACTATTAGAAGATAATAAAGATAACACATGAAGACTCACCAAACTAACAAAAAAGCGAAAATCTACAAGACAATTTAAAGACATTAGTATAAGATATAATAAAATTTACCCATTAAGACTACAATAGTACTGTAATAAGTATAAAGACATTAGTATATACGTTATAAGATAATTAAGAATGAGAACTTACCTTAACAACGAAGAGAATAATGATGACGAGTAATCAAACAACGATGAGGAGCGAGCAAATGATGACGAGGAGCGAGCAAACGACAATGAGGAGCAAGCAAACGACGGCGAGCGAGAAACAACGACGACAAATGCATCAATGTGGCAAGGGATAGTGGGGGTTCAAGAGCAAGAGGCAATGCGCGTCGTGCATGCCTTATATAGGCGTTGCGAGCGGGGCCCGAAACGTGGCTGCCGAGCGCCGGGCCGAAGGTTGCCGGGCTTTGCAACAGAGGCTAAGTGCCAGATCTGAGTAAGTTGTTGTCACTGGTCAGTGGCCTACGGTACAGTATCTAGGATCATTTCTCATGTTATGTTGGCCTATGTACATTCTGTAACACCAGTCTTTTTTTCTGATTTAAAATTGATTTATTCAATTTGTTCTGCTCAAAAGAACTCAACCGCGCAAGTCGAGTCCTGTGGCTGAAGCGCGACTTGTGCTTTCAACCTCATCACTCCCTCCTCTCTCGTCTCCAACCCCGTACCTCCCTCTCCACACACTCGACGCTTCGCGTCGCCTCACGGTCAGGAGGGCTTAGAACTGGGCTGAGGGCTTTCAGGTAAGTATGCATGGTCTTTTCTATTTTTGTATCGTGCTAATAAAATGAGTATCGCTCATGCTCTGCACGAGTGATACTCGTTTTCTCTGCCTTCAGGCCAATCGCCTCCACCTCTGCACGACACGTTACGATACTCCGCGCCAACGCTCACCACATCCTACCTGCCCCACTCCCTCGACAACGCAGACGACGATGTCATCAAGTCTCGTTGCCACGACAATGAGACTCGTTCAGCGTGCCTCGCTCTGCCTCCTGCGCATCACTGTGTGGCTCCAACAGCCCGCGCCCACCGTCCTGCTCACTCCATCCCCGTCCCCGTCTCCCTGTCGCTGCCCGTCCACACCCCGCCCCATCTCGTCGCCATCCGCTGGAGTAGGGACCAAGGGGGTCCCTACTGCCATAGAGCACGTGATCTGCGGGAGTTTCCCTGATGCTTAGTCATCATTCGAGTAGTTAGCTGCCAGCATGTAGTAGCACATTCCCCATCTCACCACTATCCTAGGTCTTGCGACGTGACCTCTGGGCCTACTCCACCACGCGCCCTCGCCACACACGACACATCACCGGCACCGTGCATTGCTGCAATGCCTGCATACGGCTGCCAGTGCACCCGATTTGCCCGCGCACGGCCTCATAGGTGCACGGGCAGCCCCGCACGTCCGCACCAGTGCACGAACGGATGGACACGGCCCGCGACCATGCCCGCGCCCTTGTGTACGGTCAGGTCAGCACACGCACGACTGGAGCCACGAACGAGGAGCCTCGCGCACACCCCACGGGCCTTGTGCGCCCACTGTGTGCCTTGCGCCACCCCGCGAGTCACGCGCGGGCCTTGCGCAGCCTGCCGACATCTCGCACATGCCCGCCGCGCATTGCACGTCCCCAGCACCTCGCCTCCGGCGTGGGCCTGCCACGCCGCGCATGGGCTCTGCCACGTTGCGCCTGCCCCGCATGCTCACCTCCCGTGCCTTGCACATGGGCCCGTTGCCAGCCCCTGCCTCGCGCCGCCTTCGACACCCCATGCCTGGCCTCCACACCTCGCGCGCGCGCCCCTGCCCTGAATGCGGCACCTAACACCCACCGATATCTTGCCGTCCCTCACTCCCCCCCGTGCGCCTCTTGCACGGGCCTGCCGCTCTTCACACCTGACTGCCGCATTGTCCACGATTGCCACGCCGCGCCGCGCCTCATGGATGTGTGCACCTTGTCACACTCCATCAGTGCACTTGTCCCTGTGCGCGGCCCTACCTGTACATGCCGTGCATGCCTGCGGTATTTGTACTTGTAGTGTACTTGTTCTGTAGTAGAATTATACTGAATATAAGTAATTTTGACTTTAAATATTTTGCATCTAAGTACCTGGGTGACTTGACATAGTACTAATAGTACTAATAGTATTCATAGCTCACCTTACTAAGTATGATAGTACTATATATTTCAAACTGCTGGCTATGAAAGCTATAGTAAGACTATATAACTGACACCAATAGCTATGGAAGCTATGGAAGCTCTCATAGCTCTACATAGCTGGATAAGCAAACTACATAGCTCTCATAGCTCAATAATAGCACCCATGACTTAACCTGCAGCTATATAAAATACCATTTTTTCAGATGTACGCTCCTCAAATGACTGCCTCCCTCCGCGCACAGCCATGCAAGCTCATACACGGCCACGCAAGCTTGTACACAGCCACACATGACTCGGGCACCCCACCTTGCCTCGTGCACAACACGTGCGCTGATGCCCTGCCTCCTACATTGTCACCCCGACCCGTGCACATATGGTATGGCGCGCATGACCGCACCAGCTCATGCAGGGCCGCGCACGATGGTGCATGGCCACGCCAGCTCGCGCATGGCCACGCATGATCCGCATATCCCATCCTGCCCATCGATGCCCCATCCGCAGACAGCTTCGCATGACCACATCATGTTGCGCATGGCCCCACGATCCCCACATGACATCTCACACTGCCTCACATGGTGCACGGCCATGCAGTGTAGGGCCACGCGGGATCTGCGCATCCCGCTGTGCCATGCTGCCCATGTACGCCATGGCTGGGTGAGCACATGCCTGTTCCTGCGCACACACAATGCACAAGGATTGGAAGGGCATGAGGTCTACTCAGGACCTCCATTGACTAGTTAGATAGTGTTGGGTAAGGTGCTGACCATTCGAGAGGTTGATCAACTCAGTGAGGCAGCGATGGAGGTGGCGAAACTCCTTACTCTGGGCATTGAGAACCTGGTTCTTGGCCGAAGCGTAGATGCCTTCAGCGATTCAGACAATCTGTGGCTGTGCTGCCTCATTTTTGATGGGATATACCTCGCATCTAGGGCGCAGGGTATAGGCCTTGCCAGCTGGATAGAAATACCCACCACTGAGACAGAAGTGCTTACAATGTAAGGCATCATTGTCCTCAGAGTTGTTAGTTTGGCTGACCCACATAAGAGATTGTGACTTTGAGAATGTTTCAGCAGAAAAGATGATGTAAAGAGCGTCGCAACCTGTCAAGGCTGTGAAAAAAAGGGAGAATAGCGGGAGAATAAGTGCTTCTCAGCCAGTGCGTGTCTGTGTCTTGCTTTTGCATCCTCTAACTCTCGAAAGAAGGTGCAAAAGAGCAAAAATCAGGATGTAAATGATCAAATACCTATGCCGACAGTGCATGGGTCACAGCGGATGACGTCTGCCTTGATCGAATCTAGCAAAGCTCATGGCAACATGCCAGCAACGATCGTTGCACCCATCGTTTCGGACGCAGACATGCTCCGGCTGGCTGCAGTGCCTGATGATCTCAGACTTGCCGTCAAGGAGAGCCTACAGGGTGTGCTTTGCCGCCTTGGAGAGGACCATTGGTTTACTGGTGATGTTGCACGACAGCTATGGGAGTCATTGGGAAACTTGAAGGACACAGAATTGGCACTAGTGGCAATGCAGAAGGGAGCGCAGAAGGGACTGGATGAGTGTTTCGATGAGCAAATGGACAGCGAATTGTAGGCTGTGCAAGACAGTAGATGATCTTGCTTGAAAGGGCCATTTATTGATTCCTCTATTCCTCTACTATTGCTGAGTATGCTGTGCAGCAATTGTACATGTTTGGTTGTAGTCTCTTTCACACGTCTCTTCCTGTTTGCTCAAAAAGTCTCACATGTGGTTGTACACTCTGCTGCGCAGTCTATAGACTACTCCATCTTCCGAGAAGTGTCGTTGTAGATTGAACGTCATCCCGCACTCAGATATGACATATATTTTCCACTACTGAATATGCTTATTAATGCATGCATTGTGTGCCCGCATCGACTTTAAAATCACGGTAAGTCAGCAGTGCATTCTCTTCCATGACCATTATGCTGTCACACTTCCTACTATACAACCAGCACGTGTTCCCATCGCCTGCTGGTGACGTCCGACCAGGCTGTGTGCGACGCATAGTGCACGATCATCGAGGGGCGCAGTGTGCTCTGAGCAGGCATCCTCTCCAAGAGGTCGTGTGAAGGGCGTTGTCGTGTTGTTTTTCTGTGCTGATTGGTTTGCTATGTGGGGCTGTAGGATCTCTGTATTTCGAGACTGATTGCAGGTACCCATAACCTATCCTTGCATATAAGCGAAGCTCACATCTGCATGCAGGCAAGCATTCTGCCCGCCATCGTGATGAATGCATAGAATCAGTGCCGATCTCGCATATGGCACGCACGTTATCATGTAGTGCAAGATCTGGCACTGCATCCCGCATACCGCGTCCTCGCTCGCGTTCATTGTTGACGAGACGAACGTGATAATGCCATCGACGTGGTCCCGCAGCGCGACAATTCGTTCAGAGCATGACGGACGTCTTCGCGCTTGACGCTTCGATCTCGCGGCTGTACCACATCAGCACGTCCAGACACAAGATTCACTCTGTGTTGAGTATGGAGTACCTCGCCTTCCCACGCATGGGAAGGCGCAGAAGGATTAGTCACTGTGCCCATTTATGCCCCTGGTTTGCTCTGGACGAGGTGCGTGCATTTGTATCTGTATACCTTTGAGACCTGAGC
The DNA here is from genome assembly GCA_033439255.1 of Hericium rajendrae. NCBI lineage: Eukaryota > Fungi > Basidiomycota > Agaricomycetes > Russulales > Hericiaceae > Hericium > Hericium rajendrae. The sequence goes on along the minus strand of CM065879.1, from coordinate 2,517,477 downwards.
AGCCGCAGTACTATGCCATGCGTAGTGCTCCTGGTGTCGTGCGCGCGCTCAAGGTGGAACGACCGTGAGACGGCGAGCCACATTGCGGAGGACTATTTGAGGATGCATTGTGTGTCTCGCCATCTCCTTTTTCTCTCGTGCTTCTGACCGAGACACACATTATGGTATAAGTGCCCAGTTTGTTTCATACGGGCGATCGTGGAGGTCGAGAGTAAGTACAAGATCATGATTTCTGAGATGACTACAATCGAAGGGGTGTTAGAAAATTGGAGAAACTTTTAAATTGGCCCCCCCTAGAATTCTATATATTTTCGTACCAAATCGTGTAGATGTTGCTTCTGTAATACGTTTCGTCCAAATGCGACTGAATATGCACATGAACCCTGCTCTTCCAAAACGGAATATGAATATCAACTCTAACCTTGACCAAGACTGGCGGAGTGCCAGCTCTGTCACGTCTTGTATGTTTTGTGCATTGTTAGGTGAAAACATGGGCACTACACATACAACTGCCCCTTCACACCATGCACATACGAATGGTTACCCCGTGTGATGACAGCATCATATGTATGAAGGCTGGTAAAAAGAGAGACCTATTAGAGGTGGTCTGGATGATGAGCACTGCATGAGCATGCATTCAATTCTGCCCCTGACATTGACTGTTCAAAGTGTGTACCCCCTTGAACAAGACCTTTCTCAAAGAATTTGAATATTGCTGATATGACTCTGAGACTTTCCATGTCTAATCTAACATACGCAAAGCACATGTACGGTAAGTTTGAGTGCAATCGGACCACACACAAATGTGCGGTAGAAGTCACCTCCTCGAGGAGGTAGCAGAGGGCAATCAAAGTGAGAACATGTCATATTGTCTGGAAACTCTGTGAGGATGTATATTGAATGTAGATAAACACTATGCATTGACTAGCCATAGAGGAGAAGCAATAAATGAATAATTTTCTGCTGTTCAAATTGCATCTCCCCTCTGAACAAGATCTCCTCCAAATAATTTGAATACTGCCACTGTAGCTCTGAATATTTCTTTGACATAAAGCACATGCATGGTATCTTTGTGTACGATCAGACCATACACAAATGGTTTCGTGTGTTGTTAGGTGAAAGCATGCACACTGCACATACAACTGCCTCTGTACACAATGCACATACCAATGGTTACCTTGTACGATGACAGCAGAGCACTGCCTGGTATTATTCCTCTCGCACATTTCTATGGATTTGTGTGATGAGCTATGCTAAAATTCAAAAGAGAGAAAACTGACCTCGAGGCATGTATCGGAATCAGAAGACACAGAAAGGATCATCGGCAGTATCAATTTTAGTGAAATTGAATTGTAACCCTCAATAAGTGGCCTTGACAGGTTCTCCTAGACTATTGACAGTCATATGAGTGAAGTGTGAGGAGATAACTTATATATAGATGAGCATTGAACTGTGAAGCAGGCGTACATGCTATAATTGTACCCTGTAAGCTTTTTTGTCTCCGAAACATGAAGTTCTGAGGGAAAAAAACTGCCAATGGTTAGGTTGTAAGGTTTGTAATATTTGCAAGGTCTATCATGCTCGTTGACATGGCAGATTTTGATCTTCACTGTGCCTAGCTGTGAGAGATCATGATTTCAGGATGCCTTTCCTTCTAGAGATGAATATTGTAAACAGATTTTCACTAGCTGAAAGGCTAGCTGAGGTAGACTGGGCTGACCATGTGTGTGAACAGCAGCAAAAATAAATAGACACATAGTAGAACTGTCTTCTTTGCCCTTGGCCTCTGCAATGATGCTGTCTTCCAAACACTCAAGGTGAGCCTTGCAGTTGCCCGCGAGTGTTCCATCAATGGAAATGAAAACTTTTATATCTGACTGGTCAAACCCACCAGTTGTAAACTCAATTATAAAGGCCTGATCAGCAAAAGAATTGATATCCATGTACCTTTCCTGCCTCACTCGGGATATAACAGAAGATTGAATTGTCACCATCTTGCTCCACTTGAAACTGAGGAAGCTGTTTATCATCGCAGGATATTGAAATCTGCAGACCACGAAGCTGGAGTGGCATGCCAGCCTCCCTGGTGCAAGTGTCCAGAAATCAGTACTTGATGCTTAAAGTGTCTAGCTGTATAAAAGGTAAGAATATAACACAGGTCAACTTCCAAGCTAAGTCACGAAATTACAGGATGCTGCATAAAAACTTGCACCGAAGAACACTAGTATGGGAGAAGGAAGAGACATAATGTGAACGTGTTATGTTCACTGTCACACATTTTTTGGATTTTGAGATACTGAGGTTATTGAATAGCAGATACCTCAGGACCAAAACACCAAGTGGGAGGGTGGATGAGAGAATTTGGGAGTGCTGGAGGAGACAAAGAGATTATCACCCAGAACAGGATGAACAGCAGCAAAAATATTATAATGGACATATGGTAGAACTATCTTCCTTGCCCTCAGCCTCTCTTCTTTGCCCTCAGTCTCTGCAATGATATCTTCTTCCAAACACTCAAGGCAAGTCTCACAGTTGCTCGCGAGTCTTCCATCAATGGAAACGAAGATCCTTATATCTGATTGGTCAAACCCACAAGTTGTTGATTTAATCAGAAAGGCCTGATCAGAGATGTAATGAGGTAGATTTCAAAAGAACCAAGGACTCAATATCCATGCACCTTTTCCGCTTCACTTGAGTTAAAGCAAGAGATTGACTCATCACCGTCTTGCTCCACCTGATATATGGGAAGCTCATTGTTCTTGCAGGATATCCAGACTTGCAAACGGCAAAGATCCAGGGACATTTCGGTACAGCTGTTGTAAGCATCCAGAAATCAGTGCTAAAAGCTTGGACCTCAGCATTGAGCTGTGCGTACAAAAGGTAAAGAACATAGTCTGGCCTGAAGAAACATGACTTAGAGAGATGTTAGTCTATGCTACAAGTAGAGTGAGTAAAGGCAAAACTCATAAGTAATGCAAGATATGCTCACTTCAGTCTATGATGTGAAAGAGTGAGGTATCTGAGTGAACGAGGGAGCCCTTATATAGTACTGTGGGCTCTGCATATCTACTAATCAGAAATTGTACAGTAATCATATAGCATAGCATCATAGATTGCTCATTGTGTGAGAACAGCATCAGTCAGCTCACTAAGGTATCAGTAAGCATGTGTCTAACTTGTACAGTAAGGCTATGTGAGTGTTCCATGTGATTCTACAATCACTAAAGTCCAGATCATTTCCGATCTTTCCATACTTTGTTGTCATCGAGAGTAACATCATCAACCCAACCCAACATGGCCCACTTGGGTTATCAGATATAACAATAGATTGACTCATCTCCATGTTGTGCAGAGTGTGTGTGAGCGCAAGTGAGGATGGCAAGAACCAACTGCTTATGCGAGTGCAGTGGCTGGCGTGGACAATGACAGAAGTCACCACTTGATGATATATATGTAGATGATGTGACTTGGTCCTCGAGCTATCCCTATGCTCATTAAAGTTCTGTGCAAACAATGTAAGAACATGTCCTAGCATGTTGAGACTCTATGAGAACATGTCCTAGCATGTCGAGACTCTGTGAGGATGTAGGATGAGCAGAGATAAACAGTATGCATGGACCAGCTGTACAGCAGAAGCACTATCTGAATTATTTGCCTCTAATCAAAGTGTGCCTCTCTTGTGAAACAAATCTCTTCCAAATAATTGAAATATTGCTGCTGTAGCTCTGAACTTCTTCACGTCAGACCCAACGTATGCAAAGCACATGTATGGTAAGTTTGAGCACGATCAGACCAGACACAAATGCATAGCAAAAGTAACCTTCTCGAGGAGGTGGCAGAGAGTAAACAATGTGAGATTGTGTCCTATTGTCTTGAACCTCTGTGAGGATGTACAATGAGTATGAATGAGTACCATGTATAGACCAGCTGTACAACAAAAGCAGTATCTGAATTATTTAAAGCCAATGAAGGTACATATTCCCTAGAAGAAGATGTAGCTCAAATAATTCAAATATTGTAGCTATAACTCTGAATGCTTCCACATCTGACCTAACATATGCAAAGCACATGTATGGTAAGTTTGAGCATGATCGGACCACACACAAATGCACGGCAAAAGTTACCTCCTCAAGGAGGTGGCAAAGGGCAAACAATGTGAGATTATATCATATACTCTCAAAACTCTGTGAGGATGTATATTGAATGTAGATAAACACTATGCATTGACAAGTTATACAGGAAAAGTAATATCTGAATTATTTGAAGCTAATTGAAGTATGTATCCTCTGAAACAAGATGCAGCTCAAATAATTTGAATATTGTGACTATGACTTTGAAACTTTCCATGCCTCATCTAACATATGAAAAGCACATATCAAATAAGTTTGAGGGTGATCAGACCACACACAAATATGTGGCAAAAGTCAGTCATGTTCTTGAGAAGGTGACAGAGGGCAGACAATTTGAAAATGTATGGTATGACCACAAAGTTTTGTGAGTATGTATATTGAATGTACACAAACATGATTCATTCATCAGTTATGCAGCAGAGAGAATATCTGAATTATTTGAAGCTAATCAACATATGTATCCCCTAAAAAAAGATGTAGCTCAAATAATTTGAATATTGCAGCTATGATTCTGAAACTTTTCACATCTCATCTAACAAATGCAAAGTACATATACTATAAGTTTGAGTGCGATCGAACCACACACAAATGTGCAGCAAAAGTTGACTCCTCGAAGAGATGGTAGAGGGCAAACAATTTGAAAACATGTTGTATGATCATGAAACTTTGTGAGCATGTATATTTAATGTACATGAATATGATTCATTCATCAGTTATGCAGCAGAGAGAATATCTGAATTATTTGAAGCCAATCAAAGTATGTATCTCCTAAAACAAGATGCAGCTCAAATAATTTGAATGTTGTAGCTATGATTCTGAAACTTTGCATGTACAGCACTGCATATACCATGCACATACCATGCATGTTTGAGCAAGATTGGACCTTAGGATAATGAGTGGTAGAGGTCTTCTCCTGGAGGGGGCCAATTTTAGACAAATGTGCTCCAAACAATTCAGACATTGCTCTTGGCAGGTCCATATTGCTGTAGCATCATAATATAGCATGTATAAACAATATGTATGCACCCAAATGACCCCAACATTCCTGCCTGAATTGTTTGGGTCATCTTCTTCTCCTCTCCCCCCCACAATAATGATTGCCTTGCCGAGAAAGAATGGGATTGCCGTTTTTGCTAAAATTTCATATACAAGGGCTTCATATATATAGCTACCCACATACAAAATTTCAGGGCAAAATTCCATGACAACAGTTGTTGAGATGCAGGAATGTGGGTACCAATGATAGTGGGCTTTGCAAAGCCAACCAGCCATGGTCCCTGGGTAGGTACCAAAATTCAGTATTTGCAGCATTGGATATTGAGTTTTGGCCATAAAATGTCGAATGAAGTTCTGTGGGTCCAGTTGGCATAGCTTTACCATTGTGGCATGATCTTTGGGAAGTTTGGCCTTGTGGTCTAAAAATTGAAGCCATTCTTCCTTCCAATCACCTGCAGCTTCACCTTCCAGAATGTTTTGACGGCACAAAACAAGTCTCCTTCTTTGGGGTCATAGGTAGGCAAGGCTTTGTATTCAGGAATTTTGAACATAGATTTTTGCAAGTTTTTGAGTTCAAATGCTTGCATGATGAGAATACAGTGATTATAAATGATGGCCCAGATCTTGTACAAGTAGTGTAAGATTACAATCTCAGCATTAATATACAATGATGTACTCACATGATTGAGAGTCTGAGATACCATCTGAGAATGTTGAGCTTCATCTGTCTGTCCTTTTAACAGTGGGCCATGAGAGACCCAATATTGAATCGCTCCACAAGAAGAGTTCCACAATCGTGTTTCATTTGCTAGAGAGGCATTGGTGACTGAAATAGCCATAGGATCAAACCACATTGAAATCTAAAAAAATAAATTTAAGATTTTGTAAGAAATTAAATTGCATACAAGTAGTATCAAAAAACTTACAGCATCCAAAGAAGTGTGAAAACGTAAAAGTCCTGTTCTGAACTCGATCCAAAATGCATGTGTAAAAAGAGGTGTCAAGGTATGCACAGGTAGTTTGATGCTGGCATGATTGAAATAAGGAGAGGTAAGCCAAAGCACTTTGTCACGAATTTGATGCAGGATTCTATCAATGATTAAAAACTCTGGATCATTCTTGAGCTGTTCACGTCTTGTGACAACCCAATCACCAACATCAGAGAAATGTAGAGATGCTACATAGCTCTATCAGAGTTATATAGAGTTCCTAGGGCCATAGCATTGCCCTTTACTCCATAGCCTATATAGCCAAGAAGAGATGCTATATAGGGCTATAGAGCTTAAGAGGGATGCTATGAAGTGCTATCATAGCTATCATAGCTGACTATGCAGCTATCATAGGACATATAGCTATGAAAGCTATGGAAGCTATATCATTAATATAAGCTATGTCCATAAGATAGATTTGACACATCTATAAAAGCAATGAAAGCTATTTATACTATCTAATCTACAATCAGACTACAATCAAAATTTTACACAATTCTCAGATCAACAAAACATCGAAATTTTTAAAGACATTATAATTCATTAGATGTACTAATACACAAAAGAGTACTACATTATACTACAAAATTAACAAGCCTATACATATTTACAAGTATAAGTCAAGCTATATTAGATAAAAGACATAACATAAAACTTACCTCAAAGACTATAAAAAGCGAAAATAACCCTAAAAAGTCAACAATAGAAAGAAAGAACATAATAAATAAGACTTACCAAAGAGAAGAAAAAGCGAAAATATTCAAAGTCTATAAAGATAATATATAAGCATAAGTATTAGTTAACAATATACAACATAAGAACTTACCGAACAAAAAAAGTCGGGAAGAGAAAAGGAAGAAACCGCCAAAAGACGGAAGATGGTAGTGGTAGAGAAGAGAGAGAGGACGCGCGTTGCGCATGCCTTATATATGCGAGCACGTCGGAGCCCAAATTGTGGCTGGCCGGCAGTTGCCGAATGGCGCGGCAGAGGCTACTGATTTAGATTTCAGTAAGTTAGAGTGACTGCTCAAGGACATACATCGTAGTAGATACCTATATAGCTCATTTATCTTGTAGAATCAATGAATTCATACGTGCCCCGTTTTTCTTGTATTTTAAAAGATTTTATTTGATTTGTTGAACTCGAAACCGCCAGCCGCATGAGTCCTGCACTCGACGCGCGACTTGGTGCGTTTCTTCGTCCAGTACTCCCTCCACCCAACCTCCACCTCTCCCTCCCTCTCTCCTCGTCTCTCTCCTCTCTCTCTACACGCAAGATACGACATCGCTCGACGGTCAGGACAGCTAGCAGGGCACTCAGGGGGTCTAGGTAAGTGAACACATGTTTTTTTTTGGTCTTTTCGTGCTAATCAAACAAGTATCGCTCGTTGCCAACGAGCGATACTCGTGTGTCATCTCTTGGACCCCCGCTCGCCCTCGACAACCCTCACCCACACCCACGAGCCCACCGCATCCGCTCCCCTCGACCACGCCGTCGTCGACGCCGTCGTCGAGTCTCGTTGCTACAGCAACGAGACTCGACCAAACATTGTACGACGCGCGCTCGCCCCTGCTCGCCCTCCACCACATCACCATGCTCATGCCCGCGCCCCGCCTCCGCTTCAAGCTCAAGCCACGCCCATACCCATATCCCCATGCTCAGTCCGGCGGGCGACCTTGCCTACGCGTGCTAGCGGTTGCGTGCACACGGCCCTGCTTGCACGAGCGGGGCCACGCATGCTGGTGACTGCAATGCACACAGCCGCGGAGGACCGCGCCAGCGCGCACATGCAGACACGCACAGCATGGGCAGCAGCGCACGGTCCTGCCAGCACGCGGACGGCCATGCACGGTCCTGCCAGCACGCGGGCAGCCATGCACGGCCCCGCCTGTGCACTCGGGGCTACGCCTGCTGGCGACTACGACCTCCTGGCGTCCACGCCCAGGAGCCACCCCATCCCATCCCGTCGACAATGCCGTCGGCGACACCGACATCGTGCAGTCCGCACACGGCCCCAGAGCACCACGCTGCCAAGAGTGCATCAGCGCACAGCGTACGCAAGCCCTCGACTCCGCCTTCGCGTGCCCAGGCACCAGGCATGACAATGCCTCCGCCCTGTGCGTAAGCGGTGTCCGACAGCATGCTCGGGCTCGCTCTCACGTGCCCGCATCCACTGTCGACTGCGCGCCCGTGCCCGACTGCCTGTGGGTACGCCTGAATGCCGCGCCCGCCTCCGACTGCGTGCGCACGGCCCCGCATGGCCCCCGACTACGACTAGCATACCCGTATCCACGCACACACGCATGCGCCATTCCACGCACGGCCCTTGTCACTTGCAAACAGCCTCTTCAGCTGTGCGGGCGCATTGATCACATGTACTTAGTTTTATGTCCCTTCGGTTAGTATAGCAATTAAATAAACAAAATTTTGCTAAGTCCTTGAGTTAGAGAGATAAGATATGTGATATGTGACTGGATGACTCTGCAGTCTAGCAGACTTGCTGTAGATGCCATAGTGACCATAGCAAGCCTATGAGATTATATAGCAGTCATAGCTGTCCCTCAGACATATATAGCATTATATAGCATCTGACTACTGCTATGAAAGCTATGATAGGCCTCATAGCCCTACATAGTTGAGAAGGATAATTACATAGACCTCATAGCACTCTAATAGGACATATAACTTAACACTGAGCTATGTAGAATTCCAATTTCCCTGATGAATTGCTTTGTCCAGTTTAAGCCTATATTGCTTGAACTGTGCTTGATACACATTCTGATGTTCCTCTGAAAAAAGCAAGTGGCTAGCCCATGCATCGTGGATTTGAGCAAAACAATGCTGATGCAGATCAGACAAGATGCTAAAAAATGCATTGTCCAGGATCTTGTGGTAAGTGGTCGTCTGGCCAAATTTGGAAATGTCATGCAGATACAAGTTTCGCATAGATGCAAAACCAGATAAGAAACTAGAAAGCTGTTTGGGAGGAAGTGGGTCTTGTGTACGCTCATGTTTACTATAGGGCCTATAGATTTCTTGTGAGTCCAAACGCTCGGCAGTGTTCCAGACTGAGATTGCACTTTTCCAGGGCAAAATATCTGAAGAGTTGATGATAGGCCAGACAAAATGGTCGATCATGGGTCGCCAAAAGGCAAGCATTATATCAAGGCCAGATTTGAGCACTGTGTTGAAATGCTGTGGAATAAATTGTCCTGAAGTTGCATTCCAAAAGTCAAATCAACACAAGTCTGCAAGACAAAGCATGATAGCTTTTTGATCTACAACAGGCTTGACTGTAGATGTGATTGGCCTTGTTGAATTGATCTGAATCCTTTTCATTGAGCTTTTATATTCATCATGAAAAGCTTGACCTCTAAGACCCTGCTCTGACCAGATGAGATTGATGTGTTTGATGTATAGACGCAAGGAATCTGTGTCTGTATCAATTTTAGACACAGGAGCGCTGTTGACACTAAGATCATTGTAGATGATGGACTGTCCTCTTGCATCTTTGAAAAGTACATCTGACATCTTTATGTTAGAATATGAATTATAATAAAATTACATTGAACGTACTTTTGTCATAGATCTCTGCTAACCAAAATGCTGATTTTTGAAGAGTTTGAGCATATATATTCAATTGTGTTTCCAAATCTTCATAGGCTTGTTCATATTTGACTTTTCCTAGATTGAGCTTCTTCATATTCAAGGCTCCAGCAAGCTTTTCCTTCAGATTCCAGTAATAAGCCAACTCTTTTGCAAAAACGTAGTTTTGCAATAGTTCCAGTCGATGGTTGCCATTTGCTAGAACAAAATAAGCAGAGACAGTTTTATCAATCAAGGCCTCTGGCTTCCAACACAAGGTAGTAGTTGGTCGGTCCAAAGGATTAGGTGCATGGTGAGATATGGATGACATTATGACCTTGGATCCATCAACAAGAACAGTAACAGCATGTATTGGATTGTCACGATGCATAGCATGACCAAATTGCATAGCTGTCCAAAGTGTTTTCAATGCTTTGGGTGTTGTTGCACGTTCATTGACTTTTTTGACTTCAAGTGGAGGTGAAAGACCATTGTTGTCAAAGAGTTCCAAAAGTGTGATGTAAGAGTATCCCATAAATGCTTTAGCTTTCAAAGCATCCAGTTCTCTGATTTCTTCAGCTTTTTCAGCTTTTAGAATGCCTTCAAGCTTTGTGATGTGCATGTGCTAAAAATGAACATCCAATTTAAAATTTTAGCAAATTTTAAATTATACAATATGCATACCATCTCCTGACTATCAATGGATATATCATCCTCTTTTGACTGAGATTTTTTGCCTTTTCCCTTGTTTACTTTTGGCTTGGCCTTCGATATAGTCTTCTTTGCTGGACGCTGTTATATACAATAAGAGATTATTCAAATAAATAAATAGAATATATACCTGTGCCTCTGATTCTTTTTCAACAATAGATGATTCCTCATGTGATGCATCATTGGACCTATGTGCTCGATTCATAGCAGCTGCAAGGCCAATAGCATAATCTTCATCTGGATCTTGATCTTGATCTTGTTGTTTTCCTTTTCCTTTTTCTTTACGCAACTGTTCTTAACAATAAAGTTTAATAAAATTATGTTGAAGATAATTCTAAAAAAACATACCTTTCTGAACTCTTTCTCTTCTGACAACTCTGACACATCTGAGTCTTCAATATATTCTTTCTGTGGATTTTATTAGTATAATAAAAAAAGAATTAATAGATATAAACATACAGAAGGGAACTGTTTGGTAGATTTTTTGGATTTTTTGGTACTGGCATGTGTGTTCTATGAGAGTTTAAAAAAAAATTTAAAAATTTAAAATATTTTAAATTAGACTAGATGTGTACCTTGTCATTGGAGCTTTGTTTTTCTTTATCACTAATCATATCAATATCCTCGTCCTGAAATGACTAACATCAATCTAGCTTTTAAAGAATGTCAAAATTATAACATACAATTTCAGCTTGAGTTTCCTTTTCAATGTCATCCTCAGTGCCAGTGGCATTCTTCTATAAAGATGAAAACAATTTAAAATTTTAAAATTTTCTAAATTAGATTAGACACATACATTGTCTTGTGATTTTTCTTTTTCACTTTCATCATTGATTACCATACCATCATCCTTTGCAGTAAACTGATCATTATAAGCACCAATTGAATTGTCAGGCATATTGTCAGAGCTGATATTGTCCTCCTATAAAAAAAAAATTTTAGAATTTTATGATATCCTAAATCATATTTAACACCTACCTCATCATCAGATTTTTGTTTTTCTTCTTGAATTGACACATCCATATCCTGATCTTCTTGCAGTGGCTAAAGATTATTAATATCAGTTCAATTTTCGAAGAATTTTTACATTGAAGCATACTGTTTGAATTTTAGTAGGAATGTCTAACTGCATCTATAATAATGAATTGATTTAGTACTTGTCTAAATTTGTATAAGTGTACATCTTACCTCTATATCACCCTGAGACTTGTTCAACAGCTCAGCAATAGCAGCAGCAGCAGCAGCAGTATTGGCGTTGACTATAGCAACATCCTGTTCGTTGGAAGTAGACAGCTGTTTAAAAAAAAGGAAAGTACAATTTAAAAAATCTTCGGATTTTAAACTGATATGAAGCATACCATGGTAGAAGTAGGTGTGGTAGACATTGCTGAAAAAAAAATCAGTAATTTAGAAAACTAAAAGATCCTAAATTATAAAAGACTCACCGAAAAAATTCAGAAAAATTCAGAAAAATTCGAGAAATATTGGCGTGGGAATTTCCTTTTTAAGAAGGTAGTGGTAGCAGGTCAAGAGGCACAAAAAGCAAAATTAAACTGCCCCTTCCCTTATATGCTATTTGGGTCATTCTCGATATGGTAGTTGGTTCCCACGCTCCAGTAAGCATTTTCGAAAAAGATGCAGATAAATCAGGAGTCACTCGAACAAGTGATTTTATATTACAAAGCGCTTTAGTTCTCACGATATAGACATTTCTTTGGTCCAAATCTAATATATCTTCAAGTGCATGTACAGAGCCCAATAAAATCAGCAGAATTTCGAAAAAAAAATCACATGACCATAGAAGCAATGCCATCATTTTTCAATTTACATTTTTTTGATGCTAAAAAGTGTTGTACGTGATAATTTAAAATCTCATAAGATTTTAAATTTATATTTGCTTATTTTTAAGTTTAAGTTTGGTAATTGTATCATTTGCAAGTAGCATATAGTTTTAAAAAATCATAAGTATGTAATGTGATTTTATTTGTAACATATACTATACACATTTGAGCTTTTATTGAATCATAGCATGTAGTATGTTTTCAACTTTTTAGTATTAAGATAAATTTAGAATGTGATAAAAATGTAAATTGTATCCAGTCATTGAATTTTTTTTTTTAAACTAGAAGGTTATCTTATAATATAATAGAGCACACAGCATACAACATACAGCATACAGCACACAGCATACAGCATGTAGCACGCAGCATACAACGTGTTGCACGCAGCACAGCATAGATATGTTGAGGATGCAGCATGTAGCACGTTGCACGCAGCACGTAGCACGTTGCATGCAGCACGTAGCACGCAGCATGTAGGACGTTGCACGCAGCACAGCATAGACGTGTTCAGCACGCAGCACGTAGCATGTTGCACGTAGCACGTTGCACGCAGCACGTAGCATGCAGCACGCAGCACGTAGCACGCAGCATGCAGCACGTAGTATGCAGCATGTAGGACGTTGCACGCAGCACAGCATAGATGTGTTCAGCACGCAGCACGCAGCACAGCCACGTCACATGTCGGACGAACGACTTTCGACCTTCTTATCTCTCACGCTATGTCCAGAAATCCATCTTTGCCATTTTGAGATTTTTTTTCCACACACGCAGCACGCAGCACGCAGCACGTCAGTACACTGTGTGCTGCCAGATTTATATTATTAGGTGTTTGGCTCAGTGCAGCTCGGCATCTGGCTCAGTGCGACTCGGTGTCTGGCTCAGTTGGCTTGGTGTGGCTCGATGTCTGGCTCGGTTCGCTTGGTGTGGCTTAGTGTCTGGCTTGGTGTGGCTCGGTCTCTGGCTCGGTGCAGCTCAGTGTCTGGCTCAATAACCTTGGCTAGGTGTTTGGCTCGATGCAGCTTGTTAAGCCAGCATTGGCAGACAAAATGTCACCTTCCTTTTAAAGTAATACAACATACCATTCCTCACTGTTCCTCCCCAACATTGATTGATTTTTATCTTAAAATTGAGACCACCAATTGCTCTAAAAATTTGCACATCATATCCTAATATGGTTCTGCATATGTGTAAAAAGTTTGAGCCCAATCTGACGAGTGCAAGGTTTGTGCTACCACCACTATTTGACTGTATAAATGGTAAGTTTGAGCATGATTGGACCACACACAAATGCACAGCAAAAGTTACCTCCTCAAGGAGGTGGCAAAGGGCAAACAATGTGAGATTATATCATATACTCTCAAAACTCTGTGAGGATGTATATTGAATGTAGATAAACACTATGCATTGACAAGTTATACAGAAAAAGTAATATCTGAATTATTTGAAGCTAATCGAAGTATGTATCCTCTGAAACAAGATGCAGCTCAAATAATTTGAATATTGTGGCTATGACTTTGAAACTTTCCATGCCTCATCTAACATATGAAAAGCACATATCAAATAAGTTTGAGGGTGATCGGACCACACACAAATACGTGACAAAAGTCAGTCATGTTCTTGAGAAGGTGACAGAGGGCAGACAATTTGAAAATGTATGGTATGACCACGAAGTTTTGTGAGTATGTATATTGAATGTACACAAACATGATTCATTCATCAGTTATGCAGCAGAGAGAATATCTAAATTATTTGAAGCTAATCAACATATGTATCCCCTAAAAAAAGATGTAGCTCAAATAATTTGAATATTGCAGCTATGATTCTGAAACTTTTCACATCTCATCTAACAAATGCAAAGCACATATACTATAAGTTTGAGTGCAATTGCACCACACACAAACGTGCAGCAAAAGTTGACTCCTCGAAGAGATGGTAGAGGGCAAACAATTTGAAAACATGTTGTATGATCATGAAACTTTGTGAGCATGTATATTTAATGTACATGAATATGATTCATTCATCAGTTATGCAGCAGAGAGAATATCTGAATTATTTGAAGCCAATCAAAGTATGTATCTCCTAAAACAAGATGCAGCTCAAATAATTTGAATGTTGCAGCTATGATTCTGAAACTTTGCATGTACAGCACTGCATATACCATGCACATACCATGCATGTTTGAGCAAGATTGGACCTTAGGATAATGAGTGGTAGAGGTCTTCTCCTGGAGGGGGTCAATTTTAGACAAATGTGCTCCAAACAATTCAGGCATTGCTCTTGGCAGGTCCATATTGCTGTAGCATCATAATATAGCATGTATGAACAATATGTATGCACCCAAATGACCCCAACATTCCTGTTTGAACTGTTTGGGCTATCTTCTTCTTCTCTCCCCCCCACAACAATGATTGCCTTGGCGAGAAAGAACGGGACTGCCGTTTTTGCTAAAATTTCACATACAAGGGCTTCATATATATAGCTACCCACATACAAAATTTCAGGGCAAAATTCCATGACAACAGTTGTTGAGATGCAGGAATGTGGGTACCAATTGACTTTCGAGCAGAGCAAGCAACCATCACGATGCGTCAGCATAGATGGAGACAAGCATGACTACTTAGTTACAGACACGGAAAATATGATGTAGTATAGCTTGTTGTAATGAAATATTTTACTGTATTTTGATTATATTTCAACATTTCTTCTGACTATGAATAATAACAAGGAAATGTGAAAATAATTAAATGCCGTAGAGCTAACATTGATTTGCACACCAGCCAAAATCCATATAGCATTACATACGTACCATGCTGATGGACAGGCCTCATCTACGGGCGAGTCTTGGCAAGTCTGGCAAGCCTGGTAAGCCTTGGGCTGGATGGGGATGATGGCAAATCCATAAGGTGCACGTGTATTGTCCAGTGACGAAATGTGGTGTCCTTACCTGACGACAGGGATTGGGACCCTTGCAAGGCCTTACATGCCCTTGTAAGTCCCTCCCATTTATTCACGCTTTTGCTGATGTAAGCATGCCTGATTTTATTATTCTTACGGTAATAAATATTTGTCCTCAGCTTGGATAGAGCCGGAACTTCGGAATAATATAACTGGTACACACTAAAACAGATACTTGACAATGCGCTCGAGAAAACATAACTCGTTGACGAGGCGGGCGCCCCGATGGCGGGGAGCGATGAAGCGCGAGCTGGTCGATGCTGTAGCGCATGACTTGCAGACGCTTGCAGAACGATGCTCGGGCCGGGGGTGACAAGGCCGGTGACATTATGTAACAACAGGCGCCCGTCACGCCTTCAGCCACAGGACCTTCGAGTCGACCTTCGCCTTCGACCTTCGGATTCACCTTCGGAAGGTTTGAACCCCCCTAGTGTTGAGACGCGAGAGACGAGGTTGACTCAAGAGCCACAGAAGCGCTCAAGATCACGGTTACGTGACACCTGTAAGCCGCATGACGGTGGGCCACATCGTGTAAACAGTAATTATAGAATATCTATATGTCCCCAAGAAACCCGCACGGTAGTGTACACGTACAGCAGCCCGCACCCTCAGCCAGGCGAGCTGGGTGCTCTGTCCATAGCAGAACCAGGTATGTAAAGCGCCGCTCTGGCCCGCGGCGACCCCGCGCTCCCTCACGTCGTGAACACCCCGATAATTTTGAATGGCGGGACACCCTGGCCCTCCTCCCCAAGCAGCGCACATTCGACGAAATGCGAGCCCCGCGCGACATAGTGGTCGATCATCTGCAGTCTGTAGACAGGTCAGCAGTGCCCCATGCACGATGCAACGCACTCACGTCGGCTCGCTGTCGTCGATGTCGGCCGCGTTCGAGATGACGATTGCGCCTTGATAGTTGTCGTCCACCCAGCACTCGACCTCGCTGCCTTCGCCGACGACCGCGCGCGGCTCGCGGATATAATACACGCCGACGTCGCCCGCGCCGATCTGCAGCGGGATGCGCAGCTTGCTCGTGGGCAGCGTCGAGTACCAGTAGTGTGCCGCGCTGCTGCTCAGCGGGCCCGCGCTCGCGATGCCGAGCGACGCGGGGCTGCCGTACGGCGAGCTCGACGGCGGGTGGTACGCGTGCCAGCCGGACCCGTAGAACAGCGACGGCGGCAGCGGGTTGATGAGATCGTTCGCGGACACACACGCCGGCGCGATCTCCTCGAACGCGTGGCTCTGCAGGTCCGCGGGCAGCGATGCAATGCGGCTCGGCGGCACGCGTAGGTGCGATATCAGCGGCGTGTTTGCGGCCTGCTGCTGCTGCTGCCGCCGAGCGTCCGCGTCCGCGGCGTCGTCTGCGCCGTCCTCGGCTGCGTCCGCAGCGCCCTTGCGCTGGCCCGTGCCGCCGAAGAGACCGCGCGCGTCCGTGGGCTGCTTGAGCTGCTCGGCGCCGCCGCCGAGCGCGTAGTACACGGGCAGGTAGCCGCCGCCGCCCTCGAACGCCTTGCCGGTCGCCGCGGACCAAGTTGCGCAAATCTGGGACTGGATGTAGGCGACAAGGACGTCGGCGAGCAGAGCATGGCCGTGAGCGTTGGCAAGAATGGGGTCGGCGAAGTAGTTATCGATGGATGCGGGAGAGGCAATGTACGGCGGGTATAGCGCGGACTTGGTGCTGCGGGAGGTCAGCTGACGGTGAGTGGAGAACGGCGGAGGCCGTACCTAATGTGCGGGACATCGTAGAACTGCGCGACAACGCTATGCCAGTGATCTGGGCCTGCGAAGCCATGCTGCTGTTGCACCTGAGGGCTGAAGTGGCCGAGGATGATGACGGCGGGGAAGTCGGGTCTGAGGAGGATCGAGCGAACGAGCAGCTCAAAGTTGTCAAGCGTCGAGCGGTCTCTGTATGCAAATCAGAAACGGGGATGCGGCGCGTGAAGAAACACGCACGGCTTGTCGTCACTGTCCAGCTCGAGGATAATGAGGTCCGTGTAGTCCGGCAGATGGTGAGCGTTGCAGAAAGAGAAGTACTCCGAGTTGGTGCGGCGCATAGCACCGTTGGTGAGCTCGGAGGCCGGATGAGGGAAAATGCTGTTCCACCACGTGAAAAAGCGAGATGGATAGCAGTCTGGCGCTATTGGGTCGTCGCCGGCGCCATGGCATGATGAAACTGTAGACAGAATCAATCAACCCGAAGCAGCAGTGATGGTACAATGGGACAGGCCTGTCACGGCATATCCGTGAAGAAAATCGACTTCACGACCCTCTTATACCATGGCAGGAATAGCGGGAGAGAAATAACTCACTAGAACCTCCGATAATGCTGATGGTGACGGGCTGGCCGAGCAGAGCTTTGTGGATGACCTTCTGGACGCGTGCACCGCTGCCCAGGTGCAGCCAGCTCTGGGAGATAGTGAGCGCACCGTATTTCTGGGCGAGTTCGTCTCCCGGCCCAAAGGTAGGGCAGAAGTCAAAGGGGCTCTCGCCCGCCTCGTCGGACGCGTTAAGGTAGTTCGTCGGTTTGAGATTTGCTGCGTACGACGGCGAGTGGTGTCTCGAGTAATACGTGTCGGGCGTATGTGACGGCAGAATAAAACGAGTGAAGAGGATAATGAAGATGAAGAGGGAGATGATCAGCCATATTCGATTGGTGACGCCGAAGCTGCGCTGGTTTAGGCGGGACGTTGGCTTGTCGGTGGACGCGTGTATTTCGGAGGGGGGAAGACCTGGAGTTGGGGGTGCGATGTGCGGGTTGCTCTTGCCTGTGCGTCGCTGCATGATTTGCTTGAAGGAGCGACGGTGGTGGTCGCAGGACGAGAGCAGCGCTTAGGCGCCGGAAGCGGTCATAACTGAGCGTGTCTTCCGCGGTGGCCGCTATCTCTCCTTCTGCCATATCCCCGACCATACCCCTCACTATCTCGCAAGGAGCACGCTCGTCGCAGCACGTTACGGCCAAGGTACGAGCTACCTATGGCTATATTTAACAACGTCTGACTTCCGTGCAGCACCTGCAGTCGAGAGTCGATACGACACCTGTCCCGACGGACGCGACCCTCTTGTATCAAACACACTGGCATTCACGTATGTGCATCACAACGCAGCCCCAGATAATGCATACTCATCAAATCTTTAGGACAAGCCGACGGTCATAACACCGTCGCTCCTGTCATGCACCCCAAAAGCTCAAGCGGACGTTTATTCGCCTTTGCACGCCAAATCCCCACGCCTGTAGCCATAGTCATCGGCATTCTCATCGGCGCCCTCCTTACCCGCAGCTTCGCTCCTACTGCGCCCACCACCGCATGGCGTGGCGGTCATGCGCCAATATACAGCGCCAACCGGCAGAACACCCGGCATCCTGTTTCTATCCCCACTCTTGACCAGCGCCGGCGAGTCCTCGACCTTCTCACCTCTCTATCTCCACACCATACCCGCGAATGCACACGCAAAGCAAGCCCGATCTATGCACAGCAGGTCCGCGACCGCTACGCTCCTCTCATTGGACACAACCCACCGCCTTCCTCGTCCTGGCTCATGGACCTCGGCCTCGGCGGGCTGGACCCCGTTCCGCATCCCAACCAGGACGAAGCTCTGTACTATCGGCACCGGCGCGACCTGTCCGGCGGCGAGCACAAGTATTTCTTCGCCATCAACCTGTACAACTCGTTCGACATCATCCCGGACATGTTCGCCACGCTCTTCCGCGTCGCGGCCGTATTGGGATACCAGAACGTGTTCGTGTCGATCTATGAGAACG
This sequence comes from Hericium rajendrae, assembly GCA_033439255.1. Taxonomy (NCBI): domain Eukaryota; kingdom Fungi; phylum Basidiomycota; class Agaricomycetes; order Russulales; family Hericiaceae; genus Hericium; species Hericium rajendrae. The sequence continues at coordinate 2,498,512 of CM065879.1, read as the reverse complement.
GCTCGACGGACCAGACGAAGGCGCTGCTGAGGATCTTCGACGCGCTCACGCGCAGCGTTGGCATGCGCGTCACCATCCGGACGTCTCAGCGTACCCGCGGCGCGTTCAACCATCGTATCGAGTACCTGGCAGAAGTGCGCAACGCCGCATTCGTCCCGCTACACGAGCTGCGCGATACCGAGAACGAGTACTTCGACACAATCATCTTCATGAACGACGTCCTGCCCTGCGTCGACGACCTGCTCGAGCTCATCTGGCAGAGCAGGCATAACAACGCCGGCATCACATGCGCGGCGGACTACATGTACAACGACGAGATCGTAAGCCTGCTCACCCGGCCCTCTGTCCCGCCTGACATTCCTCCTAGGGTTCCCCCGTGTTCTACGACAATTGGGTCGCACGCGACATCAACGGTACCGCGCTCAACAACGAGCCGTTCGAGTCCGTCTTCCAGCACCATGCGTCCTCGGAGCGCTTCCAGCGGCACCTCCCGATGCAAGTGCAGTCCTGCTGGAACGGCGTCGCGGTCCTCGACCCCGCGCCGTTCTACAGCCCGCCGCACGTGCGCTTCCGCATGGCGCGCATCACCGAGGGCGAGTGCTCCGCGAGCGAGTGCTCGCTCATCTGCAACGACTACTGGGAGACGGGCTACGGACGCATCCTCATGGTCCCGCGCGTGAAGCTCGCATACGACCGGGTGCGTGTGTTCTTCGTCTGCGTCGGGGGTGTGCTGACGGCGCACGCAGAGGGTGTTCGACATCATCCACCCGCAGCGCAGGAACCTCACCGCCATCCGCGGGTACGTGCGCCTCGGCGGGCTGCCCGACAACCCGCGCACGGACCCGCAGGACCGCTCCTGGTTCGGCCCGCACGACCGGCTGTTCACAGAGGAGGAGAGCGAGGCGATCGACTTTGTCCCGGGGCCGGATCACGGTGCGTGTATTCTCATGTCGGCGCATGCGCGGTGCTGATGTGCGTCTAGTGTGGTGCTGGGGGTGGGACGGCGCGGGCGACCTCGATGGGCCGGACGTCGACCCGATCTGGGAGCGCATGCCCGAGAAGTCCAGGCAGGCGGACGCGGTGAAAGTGCGCCATGATCGCAGTTTCAAGATGCCGTGAGTCGATATCGAGATAGACTGAGGGCTAAGTATGGGCTTGCGGCGCTTTGGGATGCATCTACATATTCGGTATACAGACGACGGACTAGTATGGGTACACAAGCGGTACATAATGAACATTAGGGTGGCACTCTCATTGACACTGGTTCTGTTGGCCGTGCCAAACTGCAAGGGCGGAATGGATGCGAGCCTAGCGTGAACAGACATATAAGCAAATGCAGAAACGGGTTTCAACACAACGGCGACATAGGATATCCAGGTCAGTGGTATGATATGATTGTTTGACTCGAGTCTTCTCTAATGTAGCCCTTAACGGGGTCGTAGGTCACTTAAACCTCCAAATCTTTCCAAACGTGTTCTTCTAGAGTAGTCAGCGCGTGTTGGACTCAACGAGTCCTCCAGGTAAGGTACAAGAGGATACGAGTCGCACCGGCGTGATCAGCTTGAAAAGAATGCTGTACGTTGTGCCCGAGCGCAGACTACTCGTGTATGCATAGATCCATTGGCCCGCCCAGACGTCACTATGGGACCTGATACAGCTGTTGTCGTTCCTCGCTGAGCCTAATAGGCGTGCAAGTACATAGCTCCAATGGTATGTTCACCCCGCTGAGACCCCGAACCTGCGACAACGGGCTACCACCGCTCCGAGCGAATTCTTTTATAAAGAAGTCATATGTGGTGAGTCCATAGCTCCCCGTCTTTGTGGAGATTGAATCAATTCGTTAACAGGAATTCGCCATGATCATCGCAGCCGCCTGGCTTGAGCTGACGGAGACAGGAGGGTACGTCCCGAACAACGTGTCCCGAGTATTGGCCGCCCATGAAATGCACTCCTTGTGGAGGTTATCGGCATCGATGGCACCTTTGTAATATCAAACGTTGAATCAGTGCGCGCCGTTTCTCAATACAGAAATACCCACTCAACGCGACGAAGAAGCTCAGCTTCACGCCATGAAGCAGAACTGCGATCACGGCAGCAGTGGCATATCCAGTCGTCAATGTAATCCTGAATGAAGTACTGCATATTCTCCGCATCGGCAAGGTTCTTGTACGCTCCGTCCGTCCAGAACGCCAGCATCCCGGGGCTATCCACACGGTCACCCATGACAGCGAAATAGATGCAACACGTCTGGTAGCGAATACCAGCGGACTCAATACCGCGGAAAGAAGCTCACTGTACGCGCTGACACTCTCAAGACTGTTGTTGATCCTGCATCGTATGACACGGATGTTAGGACCTGCCCTCATTAACGGTGGGTCGGAACGACGTACCGAGTCAGCTGGCACCATAGCAGTGGCAACCTGCAAGGTCTTCAGAGCTCGACTCAACTCATATGCAGCATTCGGTTCAGTCATGACTGCGATATTGTCCACATCTCTGTACAACTCCCGGAAATATTCTGCCGCCCCCGACATATGGGCAATCCTCGCGCAAGCAGCATGTAGCGCAATGATATCGGGATCGGGGGCAGGAATTGTTTGGTCACCGAGAGGGAGACTTCTGAAGACAACTTGAGGCCTGATATGGTACACCAGCCGACGAAGGTACTCCAGGCCATAACAATGGTTCACATCGTAAGTACCAAGTATGACCTGTCCTTGCGCATCCTGAATATAATTCATCAGTCCTGCCGTCAGTCAAAAACAACAACAGTAGACGGATGTACCTTCGCTGGCGTCAACCATAGGTCGAGGTTATCAAATTCGCTATGCGGTTCGATAGATGACGTGAACGCATTCTTGGGACTGTGGAGGTTATCACCACCTAGCACAGCATGAGCGGCAAACCCTCCGAAGCGCTCGAGGATTGCTCCCGCCGTCTTAGTCCAGTCAAACTGAGGAGAAATGAGATGGGCGAAAGGAATTTAGCATGGCATGTCCTACCTTAGCATGGACGGCCGGGGTGGTTCCTGTGATATTGTCCGATAAAGACTGACTGATTATATGCGCAACATTTGTAGTAGCAAGCGGCGCGGATGGATCGACGTCGGCGGCTTGCTGAACAGACTCTTTATCAATGCCACCTGTGAAGACACAACGGTAGTTGTCGCGAAGCAAGGTCTGCACAGCATAACAGTGAATGTACGGGAAAGAAAGAAGGCAAATGCGCTCACTAGCTTGCGTAAATCAGAGGCATTGCTAGACGACGGCTTGACAAGATGCGGATTTTGTGCAGCGGCTTCTAAGGACAACCTAGGAGTAAGGGATGGTGTTAAAGCAGGTGTGGGACCCTTCGGATTGAAGACTGTAAATATATCAGAGAGATGGAGAAGGCACGTAGCGCCACGTACAAATACGGATAAGCCCAAACGCATACAGATAGCCCAGCCCAGCCAGTAGCTCTGGATCTTCGCCGCAAGCAATGATGTCGCGCACCAAGGCATTGCGACCGGCGTCATTTGGGGCAAGACGTAGCCCGTAACCGAGAATGCGTGCGGTAACAGCGGGAGTCATGCCGTGCATAAGAGCCTCGGACGAAGCATCTTGGGTGAAGTTCCAACCTGTGCGGCTCTCGAGCCGCAGACAATGATTATAGGCGGTGTGCAGGTCACCGGGTGGGTAAGAATTTGACGGTAAAGATTGGGGGTAAGGCTTGCTCGCTGGCGGCATGACGGGGATAGAGAAGCGGATGCAATGGGCGGGAGGCTGCAACACAGTTGCGACACCCTTGCTTTACGACAACGGTCATTCCTACCAAACCATCACTCCTTCACCATCACAGTCCACCGTATCTATCTTGATGGCCTCCAAACGCACTGCCGACGATCCACCCGATGACCGCGATCGACTCACCAAGATGCCCCGTGCCGACAATGATGATGCGGATAGGAGCTTCAATCATGTCTTCAACGAAGCTCAAGCAGAGACGATTGCTGCTTTTACCGAGTTGTTTCATGAGAAAAATGAGAAAATCGAGGCAACGCGACAAGGGCCTCACCGAATACCTGGCTTCAACTTTGTGTTGTCGCTGCTGTTGACAGAAGTCGTGAAACGGGACCCTTCCTTGAATCCAATTTATTCTGAGCCTGTCGAAGCGAGGTCGCTGGTGACTCCTCCAGACTCAGTGTTATATCCAATTCTGGTGTACTGGTGGAGGCAGCGCTCAATGGAGAATGGAGCCGCGTGCGCAAGTTTGGCATGTCTTTTGCCCTCATTTGCTGTCGGCTTCGCTGACAAGTCAGGTCCATTATGTAGCGGCATTGCAGAAATCTCATCCTGAGAGAGATATAATGGGCCCAGATGCCGATAGTAAGCATCATCTTTATTTCGTCAATACACGTCTGACTATTAGGCGTGTACTTTCTTTCAGACGAGAACTCAGAATAGGTCTTCGGTAAATTCCTGAGGATAAGGAAGGCCAGTATATACAGACTCTCAGACCTCCCCTTCTTAATATCCGATGCAGGTCGACTGAGTTGCTGCAGTGTCTTATCGTCTACATATCATGGTAACGCCGCTCCGGAGAGATTACGAGCAGTTTTTGTTGTGTACAGTATGACTCGTCCGTTGTGTACGATGTCTCGTTGATGTCAAGCACATCTTTTGCGAGGGTTCAGCTAAAATTCACGCGCAGATATCGCGACCAGCGACATCGGAATCGGAACATATCTCGTGCATGCTCAAAGACATCGTGGCGGCATTAGAGAGTTTTCGCAACTGACGATCAGAGAGATCGACTGTCATCTCTCTCTCAAGGTCTGCCTGTGGGAGACTACGATTGACTGACTTGGACTCGGACTCGACTAGTGGAGCGCCGAGTCCGACTGAGATGCAGCTGTAACCTGCCGCGAGTGGCAGGGTGGGGCGACTACAGTAATGGAGCCTGTGGCTCGACTGGCTGGGTTCGAGTCGAAGGGCTGCGAAAACTCTCTATTGGCTATAGCGCAAAACCCTTCCTATCGCTCTCTTAGGATATTCGATACTCCACGTCTCTCGATGATGACGGTCTGCTACTATCGCATGAGCACTGTCCTGCAGCCTCGCGGCACAGGCTTCGGAACCTTGCGTAGGTTGGCTTTGCGAGTAGTGAAGCAGATATATTGAGCATTATCCTGGCCGGAAATCTCTCACTCATGCCAATCCATGTCCAAGTTCATAATGATTCGCAGCGGCCAAGGACGCAGAGAATGACATAGCAGAAGGTGGTCGTACAGCAGAGGTCCCCGCCCTCAGCGCATTACTATAGTGTCCATGACAGCACCGCATCCAGCATTCTCGCGCCCCAACGCTTTAAGCGCGGCTGTGCGTATCCGCAAACGGATCGTCGCCCTTCTTCACGTCGTCGAACCCGATCGACGAGTCCGCGCCAACACCATAGCCTGGCAACTTGTTGCCATCATCGTCGGGGTGGTAAGGCGGCGCAGCATTCGGCGGCGGGCCCGGCGGCGGTGGGTACTGGCCGGGCGGCGGGTACTGGCCGTACGGCGCGCTGTAGGTGTTGAACGGCGCGTCGTACCCGAGGTGCGGGACGGACGGGTTCGAGCCGTTGTACGCGGGGTTGTACGCGGCCGCGGCACCGGTGCTCAGCGGCGCGCGCGCGGCGTTCACGGCGGAGGTCGGATCGAGGGTCTGGCGATAGTACGCCCAGGCGATGGCAGCGAAGAGACCCATGGCGACTGGGAGGCGGTCAGCGGGTCGGCCTTGTAGATAGCGGAGAAGGATGCGCACCGATCTCGATGAGGAGAGAGATAATTTCGGACACGGAATCGTGGTTCCATGCGTCCTTGCACCCTGTCGAGGAGTAAATCTATGAGCGGCAAGACCTGGCAAGCCACGAGCAGGCTACTCACAGCTCGCTGCTTCGTCTGGCTGGAGCTGCCTCGACTCGTGCGGGCCCCAGATGCCCCAACTGAAGTCCACTGTCTGGTTCGTGAGCAGGTCTTGACATTCGCTGAGAAGATTGTTCTGTGCAGCCCCATCAGTTGCATGCGGTGTCGCAATCGCGGGAGGTACGGTACCTTCAAGACGAAGTGGGTTATCACCCTCGCGAATGCAGCGCCGATGACGAGGACGGCGCTGACCAGCGACAGGATGGCATAGGTGTGGATGAGGCGGAGGTTTTGCTGGACGGGTCATGCGATCAGCGCTGATCTCTGCCGTTGGGATGGGAGAACGCACCAGGCCGGCGGCTGCAACCCCGAAGAACTCAATAACGGCAGCAGCCATGTATATCGCGCCTAGCGCGATAGCGAAGTTAGCAAGCTTGGGTTCGTGTTCTGCGGGAGCATAAATCAAGCGGCCGCACATTTACGGCCAGACGTGGACACTCACCATCTCGGTCTGTGTTGATCTCTTTGAACAGACCAATCTGACAGGGACAGGCATCGTAAGGGAAGAATACATCCGACAGCAGCTCTATCAATGACTCACCGACCTACGGAAAGTTAGATCGAGGATAAAGCTAATAATGTGTGAGGTGCACGTACCAAACGAGAGTCCAAATGCCGCTCAGCAGCGCGACTAAGTTCGAGGGCTGAGTTATTGTAGCTGCCTCAGCAAAAGGGCAGAGAGCTTACGAATGAGAACGATAGGCCTGAGATTTGAGCGGTATACACGCGCAGCGAGGGCATATCGTGGCGAAGAACCTACATTGCTACCGTCGAGACGGGCACTTTGAAGACAATGGTCTGTGGCTTACCTGCAGGCGGAGGAGGCTGAAATGGATTATTCATTGCCGAAGGACAGCAGCGCAGCTACAGTAGGTATATAACAGAAGCGAAAGGGTAGAAACGAGGACAAGACAGTGGAGGTGGTATATAAGAGGGCAACGTGTGAAGGGGATGTCGGCGATGTCTATGACGAAGGCGGTGCCAGTCCGAGTCCAATTGTTGACGCCCTGGGCCCTTTCCCCATACAGCTTTTGTGCTCGTGCTCTCACTGCCTGTCTTCAACGTCTAGACAACTATCTGCAGTGCAGAAAACATGTCGAACGCGTAAGATACAAGGAAAATCCAAGCTACAAGCATCTCATCTTGCTGAAGTTTCTCATTGTCAAACGTCTGTTCGGCAATCCCGGACGTTCTTGTCATCCCGGTTCCAGGGCGACAAGAATGCGCAGTAAGTCCAGTATGGGAGCGCTACCAGAACATCCATGCCACAGGTATAGACGATATATAAATAGACTATGCCAAGACGACGTAACCGACTTATCCTCGAATCTTGCTTGAATCAGAGGTTTTTTTGCGGATGTCCTCCGGGACTGAGCTTGTTTTACGGGCTTCTGTGGTCCTAAGACGGCGTCAAGCGTAGCATTTCATCAAAGGGATACGAAAGCAGTTATATGACGAAAGAGAAGGTATTACCCGCGAAGGAACGCACCGGCCGAGTTTGGGATAAAGTCCTACATATAGTGGCGCGACGATCTGACTTTCTAAGTCCTTCAAGTCAATGCCATCTCTAAGACGAATTAGGGATATACCTCACGAGATGAGGATTGGATACGCGTAGGTATATGCTGTACAATGGTTATCACGAATCAGCATTAGCAGCGCACAAGGTCGAATCGGCGATCGACGCAAGATAAAAACCACCTGCAGGTCCACAGACATCTCATTGCCTACCCCTCTGCAATGGCGTAGACACCGTGTTGGAGCATACAATCAGCTAGCTTGAGACGTACATACATATATTGAGGCTGCAGAATCGTCAACCAGTGAACATGCCACAGCTCGAGACAGAGAATCTGACGTAATCTGGATGAATTTAGGTCTCCGGCAAGTGCCGATGAACTATGCAGCTGGTCAAGCCACCGCCACGGCAATCTTCCCACCCACACCAGCAATAGCAAAGGCGAAGGACTCAACGCCGCCGGCATCGACGACCGCAACATCAAGGTGTGTGTTTTCCTCATTATATCGTTGCCGGAGGGTGTACGAAGTGCTGACCATTGGATCCGCAGATAGGACTTCGCTAGCATGTGAGTATTTCCCGTCCAACTTGTCCCGTACAGATGAGCGAGCGAGCCTGCTATTGCTCCTGCCTTACCGTCCCTTCCATTGCCATGTCTCCGACCGCCCCGCTTATGCAGAAACTTACGTCCCGTTCTGCGCAGCCCATCCGCAGCAATGGCCCAACGTGTCACCCTCCGCAAACGCCAGCCGTACAACACGACCTCGAACCGCCGCCGCATCGTGAAGACGCCCGGCGGCGTGCTGCGGTACCACCACATCAAAAAGCTCGCGACCGCGCCCAAGTGCGGCGACTGCGGGAGCAAGCTCAGCGGCGTGCGTGCTGCCGCTCCGTGTGCTGCGTGTGTCTGACGGCGTGCTTTTAGATCGTGGCGCTCCGCCCGCGTGAGTACGCGACAGTGTCGAAGCCGAATAAGAATGTCAACCGGGCGTACGGCGGCTCGCGATGCGGGACATGTGTGCGGTCGCGGTGCGTGCTCTTGCCTGTTTTCTCTAGATGACCAGCTGAACAACAGGCATAGTGTCGTCCGCGCCTTCCTCGTGGAGGAGGCCAAGGTCGTGAAGAAAGTCATCAAGTCACAGCAAAAGGCGGCGTCAGGGCGCAAGTAGAGCGACGCCGCTTTCTGGCCTGCTCCCGCTTTCCCGCCCGCTTTGCGTTTTCTCGGCATGATTGATACAGGCGGCGAAACGTACGAGATGTACTGCTGTCGACATTATGCTACGATATTGATACAGCACCATGCACCATGAGAGTTATTGACCCATGCACTTTTCTCCCGACGCACTCAAACGTTTGAAGCCTTGTAATCGCTCCCCATATTGCCAGACTGTGTCAATCGTTGCTTGGACCGATTCGGATATTCGACGTTCGGGAATGCGACAAGAGAGATAAGTGCAGGATCAGACCTGATTCAACGGAGCGCTTGCATAGTTCAAGCCTTTGAGCTGGATGATTAGCACAGCCAGACTGGCGCCTTGTTCGGATGAGGGTGTATGAAGATTGCGACCAAGCCGCAAGCTTGAAGCTGCCCTGGATGGTACGTAGCAAACTACAGGACCTTCTTCCACTAACGTGCTCAGTTAGGTGCCCTTGCGCTGCAGCCTGATCATGAACCACCGTAACTCCCCGCGCGCCTTGCCAGCCACGACGTAGAACAAGCTGTATATCTTTACCACGACGGACAACTTGAAGGTACTGGTGGGGGAATCTTGAGGTTGCTTAAACCCAATTCGCTGAAGCATGTATCGCAGACGGAGAAGACTCAACCGATCTATGTGTCGCAGCCCGCTGTGAGGGATTTGCTGCTGTCTCCGTGTTGAGAGAGGATTTGTTGACAGCCGATAAATGACATTTTCTGGCCGAGATTCAGAGTCCCAAGAGCGATTCTCATTTGTGGAATGCATTTATCTGGCTTGCCCGCAATGAGTTATACGCGGAGGATTATGGAACGGCAATAACGCTGTCCTAGTTCACGGTCGAATACAGCGATGGCATGCACTCGGATATCAGCTTGAATTCAGAGGTTCTCCGTGCTCAGGCGTTCGGCGAATCGCCACTTGCCCTGAGAGGTAAGTAATGCTGAGCTTATATGACTGCCTGGTCGCTCGTTCTCCTCTAGTAGTGACCTGCTTTCTGTGTCCCGTACTAATACAGGTCCTTTATCTGATCGTACATCAACACCGTCGCCGCATACTTCAGCTACTAGTATGACTGTACTCGGCCTTTCTCGTAGCCTATTGCCACCATACTTGTTCATCGTACAGAGGATAGAGCATATTCCTGGACTGGGAAGGTACGAAACCGGAACATCTGAAACCGACATTCCTTAAGCCATCAACCCAGCGCCTATGGAAACGGCATTCCTCCAGACTGATCTCCTCCAGCGTCCTATTCATCTCGCGTCTCTCGATCAATGCTGTAGTCGCGATGTCGGACAGCAGCGCATCGGCCGTGTCGACGAAGCGTGTAAAGTCCACACGAAAGAATTTCAGGCTGCGCAGAGCCGGGAAAAGAACCCGGGGCCCAGATGACGACGCGCCCCCAAGGATAGAGGTTGGCTCGGGATTGATGGTGAGATCGAGGCCGAGTGCTTGCATCAGATTAAACGCGACCATGCCATAAATCGAGAGGTGTTCGAGCGCTGTGAATGATGCGAACAGTCTGAGCCATTCTGGGCAGTCCAGGTGCGAAGCGGTTCCATGAACTTGAAGAACTTGAACGCTGTTCGTATAGATTTTGGCCAGGAGTGGACGCAGAACCTGCACCACTGGAATGACAGGTGCTATATCGCTGGAAAATGCGAAGTCGATGGGTGCCAATACTGTCTGTTCCATGAAACCCCCAGGAAGCGCATATTGGGGGAATTGAGCGTCACGCAATAAAGCATCTGTCCATTCAGCGAACACGGTAAGTCGCCAGACTCGAGGACCACATATAACCCTCAATATTTGGGTGGATCTCGAATGGTCCTTCTCCAGATGGCGTATCATAAACGGTAAGAAAGCGTCACAAACTGAGGCTTGATCCTGCACGGCAGTGTCCATTCGGCAGTGCATCCAGAAAGAGGCCGCTGCAGGTATGGATAATTGTTCCGCAAACCACAGCCAGGACCATGGATCACGCCTTAAGGCCAGCTTTTTCAGCCGTGGTAGGGGAATGGAGGAAGATAATGCCGGCCCCGGCTGGTGAGTGTTCACGTCTGACTGGGGTTCAATATCTTCCGACAAGTTGTGTATTTTCCCTTCTAGCATGAGAGTTTCCAGTTTCGGAGTCCGAAGCAACAGCTCCAGAAGCTGCTTTCGATTCAAGGGTATGTCTTCGTCATCACGAGTAGTGTGATTCTTATATTTTAGATGGAGATGAACCAGATTGTCGAAAACGGTTGGATGGAATGTGAGCGTAGTATTTTCGAGTGAGAGATCTGTCAGGCGCGGTGTATTGCAGGCAAAAATGTTGTATGGGAGCTCCAGATGGTTTCCTACAATGTATGAGTATATTTATAAATTCGCAACGGAGTCGCAAACATACCAGGAATTTCATTTGGATATATGCAGGAAAAGGATACCAGGGATGGAGCGGACGAAGTGAGAAGAGCGAAACATGTGTTCACGTTCATGTCTTTAGGCACGGACCATCGTGGGGATATCAGCGGGGAGATAGATATTTTTCGTATGCGATGTGCATTGGCAACCACAGCAAGAGGTACTTCCTCGCCGAGCTGGACCTTTACGTCAATAAGTGTCCCCTTTGACCGTCGCAGCCGTTCATCCGTCCAACCCGGCAGGGAACAGATGTCGCCCCGTCCCCACAAATCAGGGTAATCCAGAGCAACATTCCTCCAGGATCGGCAAACGTGCGTGACTCGCATCCATCCGAAATTGACTGCGGAATCCCAGATATGATTTATGGGCCAGTCACTGTCTGCTAGAAGCCGAAAGACGTGTGCGAGCACGTCTGGGCTCAGTCGCGCAATGGCGCAGACCATGTTCAGGCGATATTTGATAACGCTCTTTGCCTCCTTGATCCACCTGAGCTCCTGCTCAAGTCTGTCCTTGACCTCAGTGAGCGGTATCTTCGGATCGTCCAGCGCGGAGAGGCGGGAGGCGCATAACGGAAGCCATGGGTTGCCTTCCACCAGATTGGCACTCTGTCCCTCGATCCCCGATGACGGATGAGTGGGATCGTGCGTATGAGAGCTTCCAAGTTAACTCGTCAATATTATGACAAGGTCTGATATCATGCTTCAACTTACCCCGTATCAGAGTTTGAGCCTACGGACATAGTGGATGGGAGACGAAATGCTCGACGTGATTAGACTGGTGATCGTGTCTCTCGTACACAACGACGGACCAGTCGAGTACTGTGTATAGACGACGTGATATCGATTAGATCGGAGGTGAGGACGACTTGGCGCCTGCTGAGCTTATGTGCTTTGAATTGTTATTAGCTCAGTAGCCTAGAGTCATGGTCTTGATCAAAAGACCCCAGCTATCGCTAGTCTCCAAGCAGACCCTTAAAACACTCCTTCCTGTTTAGGCTGAGGTGGCAGTCGTGTATAGCTATCGCTCTACAGTATATCGGTCCGGCATCCTCGTTATAGTATAGCATGCATTGACCAAATCAGCCTCTTTCGCAATCAGGTGTGCGTCGTTGCATACTTCATGGTATGTCCCGCTTCCGGCCGACCAACAACAACTGACGTTGTCCATGATCAACATGCGGTCAGCACCCGCGACAGTAAAAGTCATGGAATCCAAGTCCATATGATCTGCACAGACAAAATCAATATCTACTCTACACGACAAGTTTCATATTACATTACAGGCCAGCCCCATCTCGCACAAGCAAAGTACACACCACAACCAAACGCGCATCAAAGGCCCCTCTTCCCAATGCGCACGAGGCCCTCGAACGGCAGCCCCATCAACACCATCCCCTCGTCACCCGCGCCCGACAGCCCCGCAATACTCACGCTCACCGCCGCCGTGCCCTGAAGCCCCGCCAGCGCCGGCTGCGTCCCGAAAATCACCTGCGCGCACACGCACGTCAGCATGCCGAACGGGGATAGAACGAGCAGCGCACCTTGCCGACGAAGTTGCTGAACTCGCGCTCGCGCCCGGGCAGCACCTCGAGCGGCACGTCGACGATGTGCGCGCGCACGAGCGTCGCGCCCGCGCCCTCCACGTTTTCCGCGCCGCCGTCGCCGCACCCGCGCACGCGCGTGCTCGTCGCGGCGAGCCAGTCCTCCGGGCGGATGTGCGCGAACGCGCGCGCGGGCAGCGGGTCGGGCAGGGGCGCCGGCGGCGGCTGCGGCTGCGGCGGACTCAGCGCGGCGGGCACGGCGCCGTCGAAGACGAGCACGTCGGGGAGGACCCGGCGCACGTCGAGCGCGAGGTGCATGCCGGGCGGGAGGACGGCGCACGCGCGCACCTCGCCGCTGGCGCGCATCTCGGTGCCGGCGGCTGTGATGCGCATGTCGCGGATCGCGACGTGCCGCAGGATGCGCGGCTTGGGGTGCGGTGGGGGGAGGTCGACGTGGAGGGCGAGCGCGGGGAGGAGCGGCGTGCGGAGGGTGAGTGGGTGCGGGTGCGCGGTGAGGTAGGAGGAGAGGAGCGCGGAGAGCGCGGCGTGCGAGGAGGGAGAGGAGGTGAGGGTGAGAAAATGGCCTGTGAGGGTTAGCGTGAGGTTTTGTGGGGGTGGAGGCGGGTGCAGCGGGTGGAGAGTGAGGTTGGCGAAGGGGATGAGAGGGGCAGAGAAAGAGTCGTTCAGCTGAGAGGGAACGGCGAGCCAGACCTCGAGGGGGATTGGGGGCGTGCTGAGGGTCGTGGAGTACAGGGAGGGTGGTATTACGTTCGGAAGGCTGACGTTGGCTGACAGGTCGAGCGTCCCGTTGCTTGAGGAGGGCGAGGTGAGATGGAAGTCCTTTATCGTCAGGAGGGACGATAGGTTGGGAAATGGTTCATTAGGGCCTGGTGGCGGAAGGTTGGGTAGGAGGGGTACTGCGGAGAGACATCAGTATCGTACAATTTGATATGAACACTGATAATTTACGCTTCTGCCGCACAGGGACTACAAGCTCCCTCTGAACGATGTTCAAAAGCCACTTGCGCCAGCCACCTTCGAACCTACCGCCCCCTGTGACCTTGACAGACTCGGCGGATGCGAAGACTGCGAAAGCTCCGGTACGCCAAGCAGTTCGGGCAAAACGCACCCACGTCGAGCTGTTCTGCGTAGGACGAATGAGGATAGGGAGCGAGAGCTTCGTTAGCCAAGAGTCATCCGAGGCGGATGGGGGTAAAGGGGTGAGTGGGAGCGTGAAAGGCGGTATAGTGATCGTGGCGAGGAACTCGGGGTCGCTCTCTTTGGAGTGATAGTCGGAAGGATATGAAGTAAATATGTCAATGTCGCCAGCCTCCACCGTCACCTTACCCATCCGGCGTATCCCCCACCTGCCGACAGCCTTCCAGGCTGCGACCAAAGCCGAGTCGTCTTCAGACGGTTTCACGCTCATGACCTGTCCCGCGTCGACACCAGCACTGATATCGACATGCAACCACATTCCACCGTCATCGGTGAGCCAGCGTAAGTGGACCGCCGAGGGAGTACGAAGGGCAACGGCACTTGCGGACGGACGGGGTGAGTATGACTGGGCTAGACATATGAGAAATATGGGCAGGAGGAGGATGGGGAGAACAAGGAGAGGCAGAAGAAGGCGCGATGGGAGCGAGCGTCGACGGTGCTCAGACGAGGATTCGAGCTCTGCATTGGCAAGCAGCGGGGTCGATTCAGTAGGACTGGGCTCATCGGGCGGAGGAGAGGCGCGAGATTTGCCCTTGTTCCGAAGCGACGTGGACGATTCGTCGTCGGCGCTCATCGTGAGCTCATGAACGGGGATGAGACGGCACTGGTCGTCGTCGTTGCGGTTTCGATGAGGAGGCAGGGAACGTGTCGGGCAGGATGAACGGCGCCTAACCGCCGATTCACGTGATGCGCATCATACCAAGTCGTTCGAGAATCGACAGGCAGCGTTCAGCTTGCACTGCGAGGATAAAAATTAAGGGAGTTAATTCTATGCGATGATAATGCAAATGCTGGAAATCCCAGGCAGTAGTGAATATGTTCTGTGAGCTGAACGTCTCGACAAGTCGACGAAACGGGATTCCCACGGGCCGAGGCGCTGGTGATGACGCGAGTAAGCGCCCGTTCAGGTCGTCTCCGTCCTCGAGCCTCGACTGTCTCACCACCCAGCAACCTGAACGTCCCCCTTTGTCTTGCTCTCATGCGCATGCAAGGCCAGTCGTAGTGAGTCAGCGGTGGTCTTACTCAGTGAGTATATACTCTAGTATCGAAGTTTACATTTGTTTCTAATCACGATTCTTGCCTTCTTAGTTATCTACTCTATCAGCTTCCACCCTCCCTGCCACTCTTCTATTAATCTTCTACGCACTCCCCTTATCCCATTACACGCTCTTCCCTTGGTACGCAACGCTCACGCACGCAATGGCACCTTCAGCTGCTCCCGTGCAGCGCGGGGCTTCTGCCGCCTCCCATAGGTGGGTGGAGGATGAGGAGATCAAGCCTTATGTCTTTGTGGGCGAGCTGGGGAAAGGTAGTTTTGCTATCGTGTACAAGGGATACCATGAGGTATGCTCAATTGCATTCCATCTTTTCCCCTGCTAACACCGCACGGCAGGGGACGCGACAGGAAGTCGCCATCAAGACCGTGAGCAGGTTAAATCTATCTCCGAAGCTCTTCGAGAATCTGCAGTCCGAGATCGACATTCTCAAGAGTATGTCGCATAGGCATATTACCAAGCTGATTGATATCATTGTAAGTATCGCTTCAGCTGCTGCCGTGCCCTCTGGGCATGTGTCCGCGTTACTTTACCACAGCGAGGCTCCACAGCCCTCCACGAGGGCATGCGGTCCCTTTCGATTGACAGCTGCTGACTCCTTTTTCAGCGCGCTGAACGCAATATTTACCTTATCATGGAATACTGTTCCGGCGGCGATCTCGCAGGCTACCTTAAGAAGCGGGGGCGTGTCGAGACTCTTGAGTATGTCCCATCTCCAGGCGCAGCACCACAGTACTATCCCCATCCGCGGGTGGGGCTTGCGGAGATTGTTGTAAGAAGCTTTCTGAGACAGTTAGGTGCGTAGAGTGCAGGCGTTTGTGCGTATTGACACTAATAATTGTGTAGCTCGTGCACTCAAATTCCTTCGACAACATCACCTCATCCATCGGGATATTAAACCTCAGGTATGTGCAGTTCTCCGTCTCCCGCGACTTGCGTCTTACGTCTCGTGTCAGAACCTCCTTCTGAAGCCTGCTTCTCCCGAAGAGCTTAGGCGCGGTCACCCACTAGGTGTTCCAATACTCAAAGTCGCTGACTTTGGCTTCGCACGAATCCTACCCAATGCCTCTATGGCCGAGACGCTCTGTGGCTCTCCGTAAGTCCTATAAATGCGCATGTTATTTACTCAATTGACACCCGTAGACTATACATGGCGCCTGAGATCCTCATGCACCAGAAATACGACGCGAAAGCGGATCTCTGGTCCGTCGGCGCTGTTCTGTATGAGATGTCCGTTGGCCGACCGCCGTACCGCGCTGGGAATCCGTTGGACCTGCTCAGGAAGATCGACCAGTCGCGCGGCGTGCGCTTCCCCGATGAGGATCCCACGACCTCAACCTCGACGCAGCCCGTTCCAGAGGACATCAAGATTCTTGTCCGTATGCTGCTGCGGAAGACTCCAGCGCAGCGTGCGAGCTTCGAGGAATTTTTCAAGAGCACCGCGATGGTGAATTCAAAGTTTCCACGGCCGCGTGAACAAGGACAGCCGGAGGGCGAGGCGGAGGCGGAGGCTGAAGGGGACGGCGGAGATGCGGGTGAGATGCCTGAGCATCATATACATGTTCCACCGGAGGTCCTTGATATGGGCGCTATGATCCCGCCGAGCAAGTTCCATTTCAGACGGAGAGAAGAAACGGGACAGACCGAGTATGTATCTACATGTGCACTTTTGTGTGCAACTGCTCACATCAGTTTGCTTTCTAGCGCACCACCACCACCACTGGCACTTCCGACGCCGACGCGTGATGCGCCCCCTCCACCCGTGCCGGCCATTGTACCGGCGACTTTCTCTTCTGCAAAACCTCAGAGACCATCGTTAGCCTCCGCAACTCATGCGAAGACATCCCCTAACATACCACGTAATGTCACTGCCCCTCCGTTTGCTCATCGACCGCTTTCGACAGAGGGCTCTATTATTCCCGGGGAGACCGAGGAGGACGGGCTACTACGGAGAGAGTATGTCCTGGTCGGCGATACACAGGCGGTGGAGTTCAATCGCACAGTAGACGGTACATTTTTGTCTTCTCGGTCCTCTTCGTCCGAACTTACTCACGACGCGCACCCTTAGAAATCAACGCCGCACGTCGGCGGCCCCTCCTCGACCGTCGCGTACCCCCGCTCTCCGTCGACACAAACATGCCGAAGCGCTCCAACTCCCGCAGATCGGCAACTTCCGCACCTCCGCAGGCCATGTCGCCTGCACCCTCAGGCACGTCCCCGCCGACCTTCCCGCCCCCGCCAAACCCGTCTGCACCCGCAACTACCCCGCCGACGCCCTCCCGGGCCTCTTCGCTCTCGAATCCGCTCGCGCGTGCCATCAACATCGCATCGCGGAAACTCTTCGGCTCAGCATCGCCGTCGCCATCTGGCGGTGGTATCGTGGGGCGCTCGCCACCGTCGCGCGGCCCGTCGCCGCTGCCGTCGCCGCGGATCCTGAGCACGGAGGAGCGCGATCCAGTTGAAGATCTGTTCTTCGAGGGACTCGAGCAGCTCGCGCAGAAGACGGACGTGATCACGCGCTGGGCGGACGAGATGTACGAATACGTGAAGGCGGTGCCGCAGAGTGCGTTTTTCCCTGCTCGTGCCCTCTCTTATGATGCTGAAATGGTCGGACAGAGCCCCTGCCGGACCCGGCGAAGTTCGCGCCGCGCGAGGGCGAGCCTGAGAAGCTCGCGCGGCGTCGGCAGCACGCGGACGTCGAAGCGGAGTACAACGCGGTGACGTGCGTCGCGATCTACATGCTCGTGATGTCGTTCGCGCAGAAGGGCATCGAGGAGCTACGCCGCTTCCAGGAGCATGCGGAGATGCGCAACCCCGGCGGGTTCGTCATGAGCCGCGGCTTCGACGACGGTGGGTCTGGCTTCTCCGCGGCGCGGGGGCAATGCTGATATGCTTGGTTTGGTAGCGCTGAGCTGGTTCAAGGACCATTTTATTACGTGCAATGATCGTGCGGCGCTAGTGAAGACGTGGTTGCCGGCGCAGTACACCGGACCTAGCACCTGGGTCGACGAGCTCGTGTACAATCGTGCGCTGACCTTGGTCAATAACCTCCCTCTGTTTTGCTTCACCAATGCTGACGCAGGATGTGCATGTAGAGCCGCAATGCTGCGCGTAAGGAGCTACTTGACCAACACAAGAGTCCAGATGAATGCGAGAAGCTCTACGAGGAATCGCTTTGGTGCCTGTACGCGCTGCAGGACGACCTCCTGCAGAAGGGAAACCCGTTCATGGAGGAGGACCGTGAGACCATCGCCACATGTTCGCATTTCCTCCTCCTCTTGTTCATTGGGATGCTGACGGCGCCGCAGGGATCAAGCGCACGAAACTCCGCCTGGTGCGCTGTCGCGCACGCATGGGCATGCCGAACCGCGAGCGCCTGCGCGATGCGCGTGCGACAAGAATCTGGACGATGTCCCGCGCATACCGGCGCCGTGGGACGCAGAGGGCATGGCGCAACTGCGCACCCAGAGCCAGGACAGCAGGCCATAGCCCCCACTGGTTCTCTCCCTTACGCGCCCAGGCTGCGATGCCTATCCTTCACGCCCTGTTTTTATCTGGATGGTCACTGTTGTATCATTTATTCCCCGGTTATTAGATGTACCTACCCCACTGTCTTTGCTCCTTCCTCGAGCTACCTATCCGGCACCATTTATCCTTGCGGACCAGTCCTACTTGCATCTGCTGTCTATCTGCTATCTATATTATTGTACATTGCACTACCTTCTTACTCATGAACCATCACATCATGTATATTATTTTTGCATATCCAGTTATGTACTTATTGGTGTTGTTGCAGTTTTATGGGTCAGATTAAATTGTCTCCAATCAAAATCTCTATCAGGCAGTTAAAAGTTTCCATGAGTACTTTATGTGGCTATAAAAAAATGACTGATCTCTTGAAGAGTTATTGAAGTTATGAGATAATCAGAAAATTCACATGCTACATGATGATGATAAAAAGTCAGAGCTTAGCTACAATACTAAACACTCCCTAAATAGCTCATCATTTAAGGAGCTGAGAGATCATGCTCTTTATATTTTAAAAGTCATTGCATTTTTACCTCAGGATGTCAACAAAACAATAAGAGATAATAGTCAAGAGGTCTTAGAAGAGTATCAACTATCAATCTTATTTGCATCAGTGTCTAGGAGTTTGTTCTGATAGACAGTAGTAAATGTCTTGTGTGTAGCATCTGGCTCAAGCACAAAGACAGAAATAGTAATTCATAGGAGATTCAATGAGAAAATCTAACTACAAGATATCAGCAAAATTGTGATAATGCTTAGAGTGCTAAAGCCATCCACAGCATCAGCAATCATGTCTTATCCTGAGCAACATCTAAAAATGTCTCTACATTGTCAAAAACTAGTAGCAGTAGTTCTAAAGACAGATATCTGGCAATCATGCTGTGACAGTCAACCTGATTGTTTGTTAGGCCTAGAGTTCTGGTGACCTGATCAAAGAAGATGTCATAAGAGATGTGAGAGATAACAATATCATTGTAGTGAACAAAGAACTGATGAGTATCAAATGTTGCTACCACATCTGGTTCATGAAGTATAGCTTTGGCTATAGAGCTCTTGCCAATACCACTGATACCAAAGAGGATGATGTAGCAGCCTTGAAGTACCAGAAACACTGTCTCACAGATGACTTCATTACATTCTACAGTTAAGGGTGATTTTGCAGGAGCAAGAATTCTGTGAGATAGAGCAGTACTGAGATACAGTCAGCTTTTGTTGTTCTGTACAGTCTTTCCCCGCTCCGTGAAACACGACTTTGGATTTCAGGTTTTGTGTTCGTCTGAATGTACCTAAAATCCGATCAAATACATGTTTCGAGAGGATATGTTAATTACTAACAAGTCGTGAATTTACAAAGAGGGAGATTAGATGGTTGGGGCACAAGAAAATAGTATGTCTGAAGAGTAAAGATGTCACGAAAATGACTCGATGAAACAGCCGTGACAGCAAGTGACCATGCAGGGAACGCCGCAGATCTGTTGTCACGCTCCAATATCTCCTTCATGCGCGCTCATCGTCAGAGCTGTCCTCATCGCCATCCTCCTCATACCTCCTCTGCTTTAGTTTGGTAGGTCACTTTGCATCTGAGAAAAAGGATTTTTATATAGCAGCAAGTCCTATTATGGGCCCTATCAGTGAGCTATGAGAGCTATGAAGTTGAACTATCCAGCTATGTAAAGCTATGAGGCCTATGATAGCCTCTATAGCATGGAGTATTAGATACATAGAGTGCCATAACCTCTATAGCTAAGGATGTCATATACATAGGACCATGATACTTACCAAGGAAAACTATGACTGCTATGGCTACTATAGTCCTTATGATAAGCCACCTAGATAGTGAAGACATTTAAGTCAAAATTTTATTATATGCAGGGCTAGACTACAACAAACAAGGAAACTACGAAATATGACACTATCTAAATA
Organism: Hericium rajendrae; assembly: GCA_033439255.1. NCBI lineage: Eukaryota > Fungi > Basidiomycota > Agaricomycetes > Russulales > Hericiaceae > Hericium > Hericium rajendrae. The sequence goes on along the minus strand of CM065879.1, from coordinate 2,478,180 downwards.
GTATACAAAGGTCCTGGGAGAGACCTTGTGCCCTTGCAACCTTGCGCATCACCGTCTGCTTGCACGCACAGACAGGCCCGGCCATGGCGTACATGAGCAGATGGTGCGGTGGGGTGCGCAGATCCCGCGTGGCCGCGCGCGAGCTTGCGCGGCCGTGCGCGGCGTGAGGCAGTCCTGTGGGGGTCATGGTGCCGTGCGCGGTATGATGGGGTCGGGCGAAGCCATGTGCGGGGCGGTGGGACACGTGGCTCGTGCGTGGCCCTAGCGGAGGTATGGGGCCCGTGCGTGATGCCGTGCGTGAGCTGGCGCGGTCATGTGTGGCCCCGCATGAGCTGGCTGTTGTGAGTGGTCTCACGCGCGTGCGCGGGGGAGGCAGCCGTATGCGAGGCGGGGCGTCGGCACACCTGTTTTGCATGGGGGGGGACGGGTGGACGAATCGTGCATGGCCGCGTGCAAGCTGGCGTGGCTGTGCGCGAGGCGAGGCAGTCGTGTGGGGGTGGGGCGTGGAACCGCGCGCGAGTTGGCATGGCCTGCGCCGTCGCACGTGGCCCGCATGAGATGGCACGTATGGTCACGTACGTGCGCGGGCGAGCGACCATGTCGAGGCTGGGCGTCGATGCACGTGTCATGCGCAGGGCAGGGCAAGATGCACAGGTCGTGCGTGGCCGCGACTTGGTCGTCCCCGCGCTCGTAGACCCGCATGCTCGCGCAGTTGCATGCAAGAGCTGGCGCGGTCGTGCCCGCGCAATCGGATCCTCGGCCTTCCGTGCGCGGGTCGTTGAGGGGATACGAGGGCGTGGGAGGCCGGGCGAACGAAGGTGAATGCCCTGTTGCCACGGCAACGAGGCATGACGATGCGGATGCCATCGTCCGTGAATGGGGAGGGCGAGAATGAGAGGTTGAGGGCGCGGGTGTAGGCATGGGGGTCGACGCGCGAGCTATCGAGCTTGCGCGCACGTGGCCGGGTCCGTGCGCAGCTGTTGGTGACGCGCAGGGCGTCGAGGCTGCTGGCGACGTGTTTCAGAGGCGGGGCGGGCGCTGGTGACATGGCGGAGGGAAGGCGATGCGGGTGGGGAGGTTGGAGATGGGGTGAGTGAGGCGTGTTGGACGTCGAAGAACGAGAGTATCGCTCGTCAAGAACGAGCGATACTCCCTTTGTTAGTACGGAACATGCCAATAAATAGTTATTTTACTTACCTGGGACCCCTCTGTGACCCGTAAAAATCCATCCGCGTTCGATTTGACGAGTTTGAAGACAGGAAGGAGGGAGGATCGATGAAGAGGGAGGAGGGTGGTATGAGAATTGTAAATTGAAGTTCGACGCGACTTCGGTGCTTGAACGCACGCAAGTTCGAACGTTTCGAGCTATAGTAAATCAAATAAAACACGTTAAATTCTGAAAAAAAAAGACGACAGCTAGCATTTGTTAATTACATCAAATCATATGAGGTGAATATCTAACCAAGCTACTATAAGCTACTGGGCAACAAAGTGAACTTAGAGAAATCTGGCACTTAGCCTCTGACGTGAGTGCTCGGCACCGCCCGGCCCGGTCTCGGCAGCCACATTTGGCGCTCCGCTCGCCACGTGTATATAAGGCCTGCGTGACGCGCTGTCTCTCTCTCTTCCCTACCACTACCATCTCCCGTCTTTCGCCATTCACTCTTCTCCTCATCTGAGAAAAGTAAATTCCATATAGCTGCAGGTTAGATTATAGGTGCTATCATTGCACTATCAGAGCTATGAAGTTTGCTTATCCAGCTATGTAGAGCTATGAGAGCTATGAGAGCTTCCATAGCTGGTAGTGCCAGCTATATGATGCTATCATAGCTTCCATAGGTAGCAGTTTGAAATATGTAGCATTATCATACTTAGAGGTGAGCTATGATTGCTACTACTGTTATGTCAAGTCAGGTAGGTACAAAAGATTTCAGTACAAAGTCAATTATATTCATCATTCCTACAAGTACATCCAAGTATACTACGTCACGCGTGGCGTGCAGAGGCAGGGCCAGCATGCGCGCTCGCGGGGCGCGACAAGGTGCGCACGCGCACTAGGCCACGGCCGATGTGCACGACGCGGCAGTTCTGCGTGCGAGGCGCGATGCCCAGGCCCGTGCACAATAAAACGGGCCTGCGCGCGGGTAACGCGGGGCCCGAGACCGCGCGCGAAACTGTCGCGGGCTCATGCGGGACCGTAGGATCCATGCGCGAGGCGCGGAGTCCCGTACGCTGGGCGCCGTATTGCGGCAGGTACGTACGTTGGGCAGGGTGCGCGGGTGGCGGTCTCGTGCGTGAGGCGGGAGAGACGGCCGCGGGGCACGCGCGAGCCGCGAGGGACGGACGCGGTGATGCGCCCTTTAGCGCGCCTTGCAACGGCATTGCCCACTCCCCGCCTCCTTGCCCGTCCCGCTTCACTTCACCTCAGCCGCACCAAGTCCGCCCACCGCGACGTTGCTCCCCGCACAGGACAAGCGCCCCCACGGGTCCGGGACCGACCGGGTCGGACTAAAGCCGGCGTCCCGTGGTCCGATGCACCGAACGGGCAGGAGATCAACCGGCCGGACGAGTCAGCGGCACAGGAACAGAAGCGCGCCCAGAGAACCAGCCGGCTCAATCAACGCGCCCTCGAACGCCCACACGCCCCCGGATCACGAGCGGCGCCCGCGACAGTGCGCTACTGACGTCATCCCAGCCATTCAAGCTCGACGTGCCCGCCGTTCCCGACGCACGCCCCGGGCGACGTTGTAAGGCGGCACCTTTGATTCGTTCGTACCACGCGCACGCCCTCTGCCCTGCACGGGCCGAGTCGCAACGACTCCACTCGCCAAGGGACCCGGAGCAGGCAGGATCAGGAAGGAATTGGAGATTGGGTCGGTCAGCGGGAGGTTGTCGTAGGGAGTCGCGCCGGGCCGCCAGAGGCGGCCTTGCCCATTTGTACCGTAGCTACTGACTTAGAGAATCAGAACGGAATCTGCCTTTTTCCCCTCAGAGCTCAGATCTCACAAAGCCCGCCGTTTGACGTTCTCACCCCAGTCTCTAAGCACGTCTCAGACGTAGCTCTTCTCACTTTCTCGTGTCGCTCATCATATTCGTCGTACTCGTCGCCGCGCCGTTATCTACAAGCCGTATCACCTAAGACCCGTGAGTCTTGTCGTACCGTCATCGTCCCTAGCAGAGCCGTGTCGGAAGTCGCCCGCGCGCAGCAAGCTCGCCCTCCGCGGCCTTGCTCCCCTACCCGTAGTACGATCACCCGTCAGCTACACGTCTCGGCGCTCCCCTCTTGAGATACTTGGTCCCCTCGCACCCCCCGGTACTCTGTTGGTTTTGGTTTTGGCTGCCGCCTCCATTCCCAGGGTCCACACATCATTTTGGAGCCCACCGCGAGGGTTCCATACTCAAAATAGAGCCGCGTCGTACTAGGAGTAGCGCACGGTCGAATCCAGATCGTACCCTCGAACAAGAAGTCCGTGTTGCGACTCAGGACCCTCAGCAAGTTTCCCCCGACCTACCGTCACCTTTCCCGCCGGTTCCAACTCCCACTAGTCCCCTTACTCCCATCGACGAAGAGTTCGAAATTCCCGAGCTCGAGCGTTCCTTCATCGTTCCTACTCCACCCGTATCGCCAACTCCGGCGCCGCGACCCCTTGCCGGCCCCTCTGCTACCGCGGGTCCTAGGACAACGCCGCACCAGGCGACTTTCCCTGCTACCCCCCGTCCCCCTTCTCCTACTCAACAACACAGCCCGCTAGCCCCTGCACGTTTCCCCTTCCCCAGGCCACCAAGTATCCAACCAGTCATGCCGCCCCCCTCCATGCCTATGCGCGGCGAGAGCGGTGCTCCCAAGTTCGACACCAACTCCCCCCGCGAGCTGGGCCGTTACTTCCTCGATCTCGAATTTTGTTTTCAGCGTTCCTCCGTGGCAGATGACGCGGAGAAAAAGAGTCATGCGGTCCGTCTCCTCTCAGACGTTGACGCACAAGAGCTGTGGCGGTCCGAGGCCAAGTACGCCGCCGGCACTTGGGACGAATTCAAGAAAGCTATCCACGAACTCTACCCGGGCTCGGCTAAGGAGAATACCTTTTCGCGTCAAGATTTGGAGTCACTCGTCCACCGAACTGCCGAGTCCACCCTCAGTTCCGTCGGCGAACTTGGTGCGTTCTCGCGCGAGTTCACGGTCATCACGCGCTACCTGAAAGGCAAGAACCGCATCTCCGATATCGAGGAACAACGCTGGTTTTTGGCGGCGCTCCCCGAACGTCTTCGCCTGCGGGTAGAGGACCGCCTTGCTCTTACCAAGCCTGATCACCATCCCGACGATCCGCACCCGATCAACGACGTCTATAGGGCCGCAGAGTGGTGCATGTATGGCACTGCCATCACCCCCGACCCGTACCTGCGTGGACCGTCGTCAACTCAAGCCACCGCGTCGTCATCAACCGCCGATGCAGGCTCAGGGACGACTATCCAGATTAAGAGTGAGCAGTTAGCGTCACTGGCCGATATCCTCTTGAGGAGCGCGCAGCAGCCGTCGCGTCAACCGATGGTCTCCGGAGGTAATCAAGGCGCGCCAATGCGCGGGCGAATGGGGTCGGATCAGTGCAACTTCTGTGGGAACGTGGGGCATTTCGTGCGCGAATGCATGACAGCCCGGGAATACATGGCCGCCGGCAAGTGCAAGAAGGACGTCCAAGGCAAGATGGTCTTACCCTCTGGGGCTTGGCTCCCGCAAGGACCCCCAGGCGCGACTATGGCCGAACGGATCGACGAATACCACCGTATGAACCCCAATCAGCGAGCCACGGGTCAGCTTATGATGGGTGTAGCCGGTACCCACCAGGCAAGTTCGCCGCGGGCGGGCTCCCTCCCTACGGCTATCGCGTCGCGCCGGCATACGCTCAGACCACCGCGTCCCCCTATACCCAGGTCCAGGCAGGGTTGTACCAGCTCACCACAGACGCGCGGATCGAGAGCCTGGAGGGCGAGCTACGGCGGTTATACCAGTTGAAGGACGCCTCGGTTGTGCCCCCACCCAATGCCGCGGCCAGCCGTGATAGAGCTAACCGGGCGTTGGAACGAGCTCGCAGGATGGAAGAGCCTGCCCGCCAACCAGCCCCTCCACGATTGCCCCGTGCGCCGCCGCGCCCGACCATCGAGGACGAACCAGAGCCGCCGCGGGCGTCCCTGCCCCCTCCGCAAGCTTCACCGGCCCCAGGCCCGGAACGAGACGTCCCCCCACCTTCTATCTCAACCTGCGGTGCGCGACGACCTCCGCGACCCTGATGGTCCCGTCCACCCATTTGCCAGAGCCCGCGACGGTGCAAGGCCCGCGCAAGTCCCAGTGATCGAAGTAGTCGAAGAGACGGGCCCAACCCGTCGTGCGCAAGACTCAGTCGGGCAAGACGTGCTGGACCGCGTGTTCGCGCGCGCCATGTCCCTCCCTATCGAGGTCACCCAGGGCGAGCTCTGGTCCCTGGCTCCTGCACTACGCGCGAAATACAAGGAGGCAGTCTCACGGCGTCACACGCGTCCGGTGGCGGGACAGAACCTGTTGGAAGTCCTTAACGAGACTGACCTGCTCTCCGAGCTGCCAGGTGAAGATGCAGTCGAGGAGCTGGCCTCGCCAGCGCGTCAAGTAGAGCTCGCTGCAGGTATCCAGTTCGCGAGCGAGCCCGCCGAAGGCGACCGTGTGCAGCACCGGCCTCGCCCCCTCATCCACGAGTATCTATCCTTTCGCACCAGTGCGCCGAGCCGCCGGAAGGTGCTGTCGTCCTCCCGGATCCCTACGAGCAGTACCTCAAGCAACTCCGCCCGGACGAAAAGCCTAAACCCCTGATCGTCTCGCGCGAGTCTGCGGCGCTGCGTTCTATTGCAGCACTCATAGATCATCAAGAACCGGTCGAGTGCATCTTGGACCCAGGTTCTCAGGTCATCTCCATGTCAGAGAGCGTTTGCTACACCTTAGGCCTGTCGTATGACCCCACGATTATCCTCACTATGCAATCCGCCAACGGCGAACTTGATGACTCGCTGGGCCTGTGCCGAAACGTGCCTGCAGTCTTCGGCAACATTGTTCTCTACCTCCAAATACACGTCCTCCGGTCGCCCGCCTACGATATCCTACTCGGACGCCCCTTCGATGTGCTTACCGAGTCAGTCGTGCGCAGCTACCGCAATGAAACACAGACCATCACCATCTTCGACCCAAACACCGGCGAAGCAGCCACGATCCCCACCCACCCGCGCACTGACATTCAGTATACGCTCGCGGCAAAGGAGGATTTTCGCGCTTCGATGATTTGATCGAAGATCAAGGAGAGGTCGCCTTCATCGTTGATTTCGACTCGGAGACGCCGCAAATCACGGCTTATGCCGCTATACCCCCAGAATGTTCCGAAAACCCAGAAAAACGCCAAGATCATCTTCAATCTCTTTATCTCTATGCCTGTGATGCCTCGCTTCTCGACTCTAGTCCGGGGGGTCCTTCGCTTTCGGATGCCCCCGATAAATCTAATTTGTTGTCCGCCTTTCTCTCCGCTACAGCCTGCAAGTCCGCTTCCGCTTCCAAGCAAGGTCGCCCGGGTCCGCCGCCTCCTGGCGCGACGGATACCGGTCCTCCTGTCGCCTCTTACGCCGCAAAGAAATACAAGCCAGTTGCCCAAAAAGTCCGCCCAGTATTTACGGACCTCCCCGAGCGTTTTCGGGTTCTCCGTAACATCAAAGGCGACCCTCTCCAAGACCTGCCGGAGTTATCTCCCAATCCGCCCCCGTTCGCTCCCACCGCCCGCTATACCGAAGAAAGAAAAGCGGTTATCGATCGCGCCCATCCAGAAGGTTTCCTCTGGCCCTCCGAGCGCGACCTACTCCACCATTTCATGTGTCTCCACGATACCGCCTTCGCCTGGGACGATTCAGAGCGGGGACATTTCCGCGAAGACTTCTTCCCCTCAGTGGTTATGCCGGTGATACCGCACACCCCCTGGGTCTTGAAGAACCGTCCAATCCCGCCAGGCATCCATGACAAGGTCTGCGAGATTATCCGTACCAAGATCGCCGCCGGCGTATATGAGCCTTCGTCGTCGTCATATCGCTCACGCTGGTTCTGCGTCACCAAAAAGGATGGTACAAGCCTGCGCATTGTGCACAGTCTCGAACCACTCAACAAGGTCACCATCGCTCACTCGGGCGTCCCGCCTTTTACCGACCAGCTCGCCGAGCAGTTCGCCGGGCGTGCTTGCGGCGGCATCCTCGATCTCTACGTTGGTTACGACGAGCGACTCTTGGCGGAGGAGTCCCGCGACATGACCACGTTCCAAACCCCGTTCGGGCCCAAACGGCTCGTTACGCTGCCCATGGGGTGGACGAACTCCGTGCCTATCTTCCACGACGACGTTACCGAAATCCTCCGGCCAGAAATCCCAGCTGTCACCATGCCCTATATCGATGATGTCCCCATTAAAGGCCCAGCTACCCGTTACGAGTTGCCCGGCGGAAATTTTGAAACTATACCCTGGAACCCAGGTATTCGTCGCTTTGTCTGGGAACACTTCCAGGGCGCGAACCGTGTCGTCCAACGCATGAAATATTGCGGTGGTACCTTCTCAGGGAAAAAGACTGTCCTTTGCGCGCCGGAAATCATCGTCGTCGGCCATAGATGCACGCCGGCGGGCCGTTTGCCAGAACTCAGCAACCTCGCCAAGGTCAGCAACTGGCAACCTTGTACCGACCTCTCGGACGTTCGCGCTTTCCTCGGGACCATTGGCGTGGCCCGCATCTTCATCAAGAACTTTGCAAAACGTGCTCACCATCTGGTACGGCTTACGCGCAAGGACACCCCATTCGAGTTCGGCCCAGACCAGTTGGCTGCGCAGGAAGACCTTAAACAAGCGCTACTCGCATCACCCGCCCTGCGCGCGATAGATTACGAGTCTCCCGCCTCAGTGATCCTGGGCGTCACACCTCCTATATTGCCATCGGTTACCTACTCTGTCAACAGGATGTGGACGACCCCAAAGTTCGCCGGTATGCTCGCTTCGGCTCTATCGCCCTGAACGACCGTGAGGCGCGCTTCTCCCAACCAAAGCTGGAATTATATGGCCTATACCGGAGCCTTCGCGCACTCAAACTCTGGCTCATTGGCGTTCGCAACCTGATTATCGAAGTCGACGCCCGTTATATATCCGGCATGCTGAATAATCCCGATCTCGCCCCTAGTGCGTCCATGAACCGGTGGATCGTCGGCATCCTCATGTTTCAATTTACCCTGGTCCACGTCCCTGGCGAGAAGCATGGGCCGGATGGCCTCTCCCGGCGCCGCCCCCAGGACGATGATGCGCCCGAACCCGACGACGACTTCGACGACTGGGTCGACCGTGCTTATGGCTTTGTACACATAATAAATGTGCCTCGGATCGGCCACGACCGCCCTCAGCTGGCCCAACAGCTCATCTCGACCAATGTCGCCGCCGGCGATTTTGTCGCGCCTCCTCCGCAAGACCACTTGGCGTCCTACGCAGACGTTCCAAGGTCCGAAAAATCCCTCCTCACGGATGCCCGACTGCGCGCCGTCACCGACTTCCTGCTCCATCCGATCCGCCCTGACGGACTGACGGACCGGGAATACGCTCGCTTCCTGCGTTATTGCCGCGACTTCTTCATGAAAGGTGGCCGCCTCTGGAAGCGCGACAAGACAAATGCGCACAAACTAGTGCTCCCGCCGACCGGCCGCTGGGCTGCTCTCGTTGAGACTCACGAGTCCGCGGGACACCGTGGCGTCGCCGCAACCGCCCTCCTGCTCGCGGTCCGTTTCTGGTGGCCTTTTATGGGCTCGGATGTCGCTTGGTTCGTCCGTTCGTGCCATATTTGCCAAGCGTTCCAGATCCGCAAAGTTCTTATCCCGCCAACGGTTGCGGTGCCCGCGCCTTTATTTGCGAAAATGTACATGGATACCATGCACCTGCCGAAATCCAACAATATGCAATACCTGGTCCAAGGGCGCTGCTCGGTGTCCCACTTTCCCGAATGGCGCATGCTGCGCAAAGAACGCAGCGAGCACATTGCTGATTGGATTTACCAAGACATCTTGTGCCGCTGGGGTATGCTCACCGAAATCGTGTCCGACAACGGCGGCCCGTTCGTTAAAGCCTTGACGCAGCTGGAAAAGAAGTACCACGTCCGGCATATCCGCATCTCGGGCTATAACTCGAGAGCCAACGGCATCGCTGAGCGTGCACACTTTGACGTACGCCAAGCCCTGATCAAGGCCGCCGACGGCGTGGAGAAGAATTGGAGCTACTCAGCCCACTCCGTGTTCTGGTCGGAACGTATCACCATCCGCCGGCGCATGGGCTGTTCCCCATACTTCGCGGTAACCGGTACGCACCCCCTGATGCCGCTCGATATCGCGGAAGCCACCTACCTGCTACCGCCGCCCGAGGCGATCTTGTCCTCTACCGACCTGATCGCCTCCCGCGCTCTTGCCCTGCAGAAGCGTCAAAAGGACCTTCAGCGACTTCACAGCCGCGTCTACGAGGCCCGCCTCCAGGCAGCACGAAAATTCGAACTGGAACATGAACGCACGATCCGCGACTTTGACTTTCGCCGCGGCGAACTGGTACTTGTCCGCAATTCCGCGTACAGCACCAGCCATTCCCGGAAGACCAAACCGCGCTACCTAGGCCCGTACCTCGTCCTCGGCCGCAACAAGGGGCGTGCTTACCTCTTGTGTGAGCTCGACGGTACGTTATTCGACCGGCCCACCGCAGCCTACCGCGTTGTCCCGTATTTCGCCCGTACCATCCTCGATCACCCGCCATTGGAAGATTTCCTCGATGTCGGCATCGAGCAGTTTGAACGTTTACTCGCCTCCACCGTCACAGACCCGGATGACGAAACCGCCGGCAGCGACCTCGGCGAATCGACAGGTCCCGACCAAGTTCGCCCGCGGCGTCCTCTGACCACTCGACTAGCGAGGAGGACTGAGGGCAGTCCATTTTTCAGTTAGGGGGAGTAGAGGCCGTCAGTCAAGCGTGTCGACGACCTTGGACGCCCCACCAATACCCACACGCACGAAATAAATCTATTGTTACTTGCATTTCGACAAACTCGCCTTGGGCGATCTTCATACCATCCACCACTCAGATGTTACCTTCACCAATCGTATAGGCCCTGACAAGATCGCCTGGGGCGACTTTGTTTCTTTCTGGTTTTCCCCTTTAGATTCACACAGGTTCAGACTTCAAGATGGGCTCCCATTCGGCAGGAGCAACGATACAGTAGGACTCGGCGTCCCGATTACGAGCGACCTATAGTAAAAAGCCGGGCCTAAGGCCCGGGCAACACAAAACGTATGCGACAACTTCCACGACGACAAAACAAGATAGCAAATTTAAAAGGGGAGGGTCTTTCCCTCCCCGCGCAAAGCGACAGCCCCGCTCGTCAGGAGTCAGCCGGCACGACTTCCTCTGACGCGGCCACCTCAGCGACAGGAGCCGCCGTCGGCTCCAACGGCTCACCAGGACCCTCGACCGAAGGAACGGGGGACTCCCTCGCGAGCGGGCGCGAAGACGGACCCGCGGTGGGACTCGCCGCGGCCTCCTCCTCTGCGTCGCTAGCGGCGTCCGCAGGCTCGTCCTTGGCGACCTTGCCCTCTTCATCCGCCTCCGCCGCGATATACTCGCCGCGCGTGCCCGTATAGAGGGCCGTGACGAGCCTCTCGACGGCGAGGATCTGGCCGTGGTTCGACATGCGTTGGAGGTACAAACCGACGAGCTGCCGCTCGGTCTCCGCGAGCAGGGTGCGGCGGAGCGACGAATCGCGCGGAATGCACGCGTAGGGGTCGACGTAGTCCCAGGCCCCTGGACGGAAGCCGTCGGAGACCGGGAACGGAAGGCGAGATGCGAGCGCCTCGAACGGGGCTGTAGGACGGTCACCCGGTCAGCAAACGCGTAGCAACAGTGGGGTAGCGACTTACGGAGCGCGCCCGCGGAGTCTGGTATCCCCGGCAAGACCACGGGGGAGTCGGCCACCTGGTCGCGACCAGAAGAAGCCGCGGCGGCGCGCGCGGCAACAGGATCCACGACGGGCGCACCCATCCGCGTCAGATGCGCGTTGAGGTCGACACAGGCGAGGCAGGAAGTGCGCTTCTCGCTGCACTCGCAGCATCGCTCGTGCTTCGCGCGCCCGACGTTCTTCGCAGGGAGGACCCGGCGGAGGCACTCCTTGCCCTCGTTGATGCACGCGGTGCACCACTGCTCGGGCAGGCACTACGCAAACAGAAAATTAGCGTCGAGCACAGGTGGAGGAGATGGGTACTTACCGGACCCCACTTCTCATCGGGCTCCTTGGCCTTGGCCTTCCCTTTCCCCTCGTTCGCAGCGACGGCGCCAGCCGGCCCCGTACGCGCCCTCTTCGCCGGCGGGGGCACTTCGACAATCTCGTCCCCCGCCTCCTCCTCCTCGACAGGTGCTACGGCCTTGCGCTTGGCCGCGCGAGTCGCGGCGGACACTGGAGCGTCCAGAGCCGGGTCTACGTCCCGCTCGGCGGACGCGTCTACGACACCGGTGGCGGTCAACAGGGCGGCGACTTCGAGGCGGTCTTGCTCACCGGTCTGCGAGCGGGGCGGCGACGGAGCCCTGGTGCGCGTGGAAGACGAGGCCTGCGGGGTCTCGTTGGTTGGCGCGGCCGCCCTTTTGCCCTTAGGGGGCCCTGTCTTGCGCGTTGAAACGGGCGCGACCTGCGCGGGCCCCTTGCCCTTGGGTGTCGCGGCCGCGAGCGGGGTGTCGTCGTCGCTCTCCTCGAGCTCGTCGGTCTCCCGGTCCTCTGTCTCGGTCGGGTCTTCGGGGGCTCGAAGACGTCGAGCACCTTGGCACCCCACTTGCGGTCGGACTTCAGCTCGAGGCGGCTGAAGACTACACGGGCGTCGGCGATCCCGCGACGGAAGAAATCGTTGTCGAGGTGGGTCGAATTCGACCTCAAGAGAGGGCCCTGTCAGGAGTGGTGGTCAGCGGGGACGGAAGCAAAACGTGCGCCGGCGGACTCACCAAGCAACTGGCAACCTGGGTGATCCACTCTGCCCAGACATTGCCGGGGTCGCCTTCGCGCGGGTGGCCTGACCCGAAGAGGCGTTCGAGAGCCTGAATACCCTTGGGGCGGTTGTCGACGTATGCGCGAGCCATGGGAGACGAGGTGCTGAGGAGCGAGTCGCCTCGCAACTCAGTGTTCATAAGGACTCCGCGACAAGACGGAAGCGCCTGGCGAATTGCCTCCGGAGAAGCCCCCGCGTACAGGTAGCTTCGCAGCTTCGCGCAGAAGCCCGCGACGCGGGCACCCGGCCAAAACAGTTGTCGCTTCGGACTCAATCAGGATCTCAGGCCCCGATTGGCGCCCATTTGTCATTTCAGCCGCGTCTCGCGAACAGGAAGCCTATTCAACGACGGGCAAGTCCCACAGACAGCATAGTGCGCCTTGGCACCAGAATAGTTCAATTGAGCGGCGAGGCATGCTCGCCACCGGCGTACATCGTACTATACTAATCCGCGGCCCCTCCCGCGACCCTGTCACGGGCGCCCTCCTCGTCTGCTCGGTAGGGCGGAAGCCGCAGCAGCTCGGCCAAGTCGAGTGCCTCCGCCACTAGGCGGTGCATCGTCTCTAGCTCATGCGGATCCTCGCTCACCTCTCCCCCGGCGTCTTCCCACGGCAACTCCGGCGCGGAGACCGCTTGATGCAGCCTGGCGAACAACGGCTCCAGAGCCCGCTTGCAGGCCTCCGCGTCTATGACGTCATACTGGTACTTGCGGCAGGTGATATCGATTTCCTCCAGGGCCACCGCGCGGCGCGTCTCCCACAGCTCGGACTCGGCCACGGACAGGCGGTCCGCGGCATCTACCTGATGGTGCTCCAGGGAATCGAGCCACTCGCGCTTCAGCGACGGCATGAGGTACCAACCCCAGTCGAGCCAACGGCGGACTTTCCCGGACGCGCGGGCGGCCTCGGACAGGAAGTGGTCCGACATCTGCGTGATGTCATCCTGCAGACCCACGTCGATGGCGCCAGCGTAGCGCTGGTAGTCCTTCTGGAGTCCCGAGAATTAGCAGGTACGCAACAACGCCGCAAACGAGCTTGGACGTACTACGGCGACCATGAGGTCTCGACCCCAGATCTCGCGTTCCCGGATGACCGCGTCGCGCTTGGACAGCGTGGACGCATCGAGCGGGGTCCACGAGCGCTCCGAAAGGAGCCAGGTCACTTTCTGGCGGAAGACTTGATCAAGGAAGGTGTTCATCGGGACAAGACTGCCGGGCGCGAAGATGGCTCGGAGTTGAGTGCCCTCCCGGGCGTAGATGCCTTTTATAGGCTCGCTGCAGCACACCCGCCCAGGGCGCCGTCGCACAATCGGCTTCACGCATGTCCGCGCCCGAATCCCTCGTGGGGCTCCAGATTAGACTACGGAGAGTCTAAATTTTCAGTTAGGGGGAGAATGATGCGCCCTTTAGCGCGCCTTGCAACGGCATTGCCCACTCCCCGCCTCCTTGCCCGTCCCGCTTCACTTCACCTCAGCCGCACCAAGTCCGCCCACCGCGACGTTGCTCCCCGCACAGGACAAGCGCCCCCACGGGTTCGGGACCGACCGGGTCGGACTAAAGCCGGCGTCCCGTGGTCCGATGCACCGAACGGGCAGGAGATCAACCGGCCGGACGAGTCAGCGGCACAGGAACAGAAGCGCGCCCAGAGAACCAGCCGGCTCAATCAACGCGCCCTCGAACGCCCACACGCCCCCGGATCACGAGCGGCGCCCGCGACAGTGCGCTACTGACGTCATCCCAGCCATTCCAGCTCGACGTGCCCGCCGTTCCCGACGCACGCCCCGGGCGACGTTGTAAGGCGGCACCTTTGATTCGTTCGTACCACGCGCACGCCCTCTGCCCTGCACGGGCCGAGTCGCAACGACTCCACTCGCCAAGGGACCCGGAGCAGGCAGGATCAGGAAGGAATTGGAGATTGGGTCGGTCAGCGGGAGGTTGTCGTAGGGAGTCGCGCCGGGCCGCCAGAGGCGGCCTTGCCCATTTGTACCGTAGCTACTGACTTAGAGAATCAGAACGGAATCTGCCTTTTTCCCCTCAGAGCTCAGATCTCACAAAGCCCGCCGTTTGACGTTCTCACCCCAGTCTCTAAGCACGTCTCAGACGTAGCTCTTCTCACTTTCTCGTGTCGCTCATCATATTCGTCGTACTCGTCGCCGCGCCGTTATCTACAAGCCGTATCACCTAAGACCCGTGAGTCTTGTCGTACCGTCATCGTCCCTAGCAGAGCCGTGTCGGAAGTCGCCCGCGCGCAGCAAGCTCGCCCTCCGCGGCCTTGCTCCCCTACCCGTAGTACGATCACCCGTCAGCTACACGTCTCGGCTTTGGTTTTGGCTGCCGCCTCCATTCCCAGGGTCCACACATCAGCGGGAGACGCGGGAGATGTGCACCCGGCGCGATGGGTGTGGTTGAGGCGCGTCGGTACCAGGTGCTGGGCCCGTGCGCGATGCGTTGAGCATGAGGCGTGACGGGCGTGCGCAAGGGGTTGGGGTGAGGCGGGCCCGTGCACAAGGTACAGTAGGCCGGAACGGGGCGCGGAGACCGTGCGCGACGCAGCTGGCCTGCCGTCGGAGAAGCGAGGCATGGTGGGGACGTCGTTGTTCTGCAGCGGCCCATCCACAATGCGGTAAGCCTGCGCGGGAGGCGCAGTGGCCACAAGTGGGAGAGGTGCGGGGGTGCGGGGTGCAGAGCCCGCATGCTGGTGACACGGCGGGGGTGTTGAGACATTGTTTGAGGCGTGGCAAGACCAAAGGGAGGACGCCCGAGTCCCGTTGCCGTGGCAACGAGACTCTACGGCGCGCGGTGGGCGGTGACGTGACGAGTGCGCGCACATCGTTGACAGCACACGAACGGTGCGGAACGACGTCCACGCGTCGTCCGTGGTCGTGCGTGCGTCGTCCATGGTCGTGCGTGCGTCGTCCGTGGTCGTGCGTGCGTCGTCCGTGGTCGTGAGCGTAAAGGGGGGGATCAGGGTGCGGGTGATCTGGTGGTTTGGGCGCGGGGTGTTGAGGTTGTGCGCGCGGGCAGCAGAGGGCAGCGCTGACGTCGTTGGGAGCGTGGAAGGGGGCAGTTGAAGGCGATAGGGGCGATGGGGATGCCGGACATGAGATGGGAGACGTGGGGGTGTCGAAAGAACGAGTGTCGCTCGAAGACGAGCGACACTCTGCATTAGTACGAATAGACACGAAAGAATAACGTTTTTACTTACCTGCAGTCCCCCAGCTTACTAAATCCCAGCCCGATCCGTCTTGACTGTCGAGAAAAGGAGGAGTGAAGCGAGACGAGCGAGCTGAGCCGGAGAGGGACAAACAGAGTGAGGGAGGAGATGAAGACTGATCAAGTGAGTAAGTCTCGACGCGAGCTCGGTGCTTCAGCCACCGAACGAGCGAAGGTATAGTATTCGAGCCCTTGCAAATCAAATAAAATCGTATAAATTGAATGAAAAACCTCGAAGCTAACTATTGTACATACAACTCAAATGAATGAGATTTTTATCTATCTACTTTCTCTTGCATCGGTGGGCAGCGAAATCTCGTTAGTTACGTCTGGTGCCCAGTCTCCGATGTGACTCTCAGCAAGTGCCCCGGCAACCACAAATCCCGGCTCCGGCCGGGACTCGTATATAAGGCATGCACGACGTGCCTTACCTCTTGCTCTTTAACTCCCACCATCCCCTGCCACGTCGACACTTCGTCATCGTCGCTTGCTCGTCGTTGTTGCTTGCTCGTCGTCATTGCTTTCTTGTTCGTCGTCATTGCTTTCTTGTTCGTCGTCGTTGCTTTTATTTTATTTTTATTAAGGTAAGCTTTTATCCTTCGTCTCTTATATCTTATGCTGATGTCTTTACTACTTGGTATAGTACTTGTGTATGCTTACTAGGTAAGTTTTATTATATCTTCTTACACTGATGTCTTAAATTGTTTTGTAGAGTTTCGCTTTTTTATTAGTTTGGTAAGCTTTTATATTGTCTTTTTATATTAATGCCTTTTCATGTTTATATTTTCGCTTTTTATAGTTATTGTAAGTTTGTATCTTTTGTAGTTATCTAGTAATCTTTGTAGCTTGTATGATGCTTTGTAATAAAATTATATAAAAAATTTATGCTGTTTAATTTTCGATGTTTGTAACTTTAAAACATGAAAGTATTAGACTGATAATATTTTTCCTGTAACATGCTGAAACAATATATTTGATAGAGGTGATATAGGGTAGATATAAATCTTTCTAACTAGATGTAATATAATAATGGAGATATAGTATATAGTTGATACAGCTTCTATAGCTGTTTTATACTATAGTAGCTATGACAGCTATAATAGCTTATACTCTATGCTATGATAGCTATGATAGCTTATGCCCTATGCTATGGCAGCTATGACAGCTATGGCAAGCTATGATAGATTACTTGACTGCTATGAGATGCTATGTATAAAAGAGGACAGCTATGGACCTAGGAAAGCTATGTAGCTTACATAGTGTTATATACCAGTGACATATTTCTCTGATGCTGTTCTAATCTTCTTATGTTCGGTAGGTTGCTATATTGTTTTCTTGTCTACTAATCCTAATGTTCTTTGTAGACTTTATATTTTCGCTTTTTCTTTTCTTTGGTATGTCTTATGTTCTTCTATATATATCTCTTTTATCTTGTACTAATTTATTAATCTATGTTTAGATTATATTTTCGCTTTTTCTTATCTTTGAGGTAAGTCTTATCTTATCTTATATTCTATCTTATCTCATATTCTCTCTTATCTTATATTCTCTTTTATCTTAAGTCTCATCTTATATTTAATCTTATCTTATCTAGCTTGAGTTTATTGTAAGTTGGTATTTGTTGTAGTGTATTGTAGTTTTGTAGTCTTATATAAATGTATTGCTATAAGATATTATTTATAATATAATGCTTTGAAATGTTTGATGTTTTAAAGGCTTTAATTATAATAAGACAGATTTATATTGTATTTATATTTTGTGATATATTGATAGTATTTTTGAGTAATATATTTAGCAGAGATGACATAGGGTAGATAGAAATCTAAATGACTAGATATAATATGATAGTGAGAATATATTACATAGCTAACATAGCTCTTATAGCTATCTTATACTATGATAGCTATAGTAGCTATGATAGCTTATGCTCTATGCTATGATAGCTATAATAGCTACCATAGCTACTGCCTTATCCTATGATAGCTATGTAGCCCTATATAGATTACCTTGCTACTATGAGATGGCTATGAAGAAAAGGGGACTGCTATGGCCCTATTAGAACTATGTAGACTACATAGTGCAATATACCTCTGGTGTTTTTCTCAGATGTGGCTTCATTGGTAAGTCCTTCTTTCAAGTTCCTTAGTGAATCAGCTCATCACACTGGGTCTTCCACCTGTTGACCTCAGTCTCGTGTACAGCCAGAATCTCCTGCCACATGGTCTGACTTGCATCTCTCTCCGCTTTTTTGGCTGCGTGTTCCTCCTTTCTTATTTTCTTCGCCTCTTCAGCTGCCTCTCGTGCATTCTTTTGACGTTCAAGCTCCTGTATGAATTCTTCGTCTGTCAAATGAGTCCCACCAACATTCAAGATGATCCTTTCGGAGCTGCTCGCTTTCTTGGTCTCCTTCTCAAAAAGTGCATGGTGTAGTTTGTCGGTATAGATGTTCTGAATGACTAACTGAGCATTTGCAGCTTCTATGACCCCATCTCGACAACATGCATGTGTGCAAGTCGCAGATTGAGCATGAGTATTTTGACACTTTCCACGAGCTCTTGACGCGAGAAGTGCTCGGGCTTGGACATTTCACTAACCAACTTCCAGTCAGGCTCGAGGATTGCAGAGACAGGGATTCTCTGAAAGATTAGAGGTGCGATGCAGTTTATCGTAGTCATCTTTGGTTTGCTAACAAGGAAGCTACCTGATGTTGTCTGTGACAGGTTTGCGGTCATCAACCGGATACGCTTGGACGGCGTATCAGGATCTTCGGAGGACCCGCGCTTGGATGCCAATGAAGTCGAGGAGCTAGCCATGAGACTGGATGACTCAGAAGATTCGAATGTCACATGCTGCATGGGTATTGTGCTGGCCACTGAATGGGTTGCGCGTAGCATTGGGTCGATGTTCGCATCATCAGGCAGTGACAGCAGCATGGCAGAGTGGGTAATGACTGGCAGTGCATGCATGTCGTCAGAGACGTCAAACGATGTTGGTGGTGCCTTTCGAAAGGCATTGATGACGGCTTGCACGGGGCTGGGCTGCATGATTGGAGCGAGGCCTTTCGTTGACGTTGCCTCGCTCGGCTTCATTTGACTTGGTGTTATCACATCAGGGTTGAATGGATAAATGCCTGTTTTCTCGAATGCTGCCTTAACTGAGTTAGGTGTGAAGGCAGACAGAAATGCACGGCCAAAAACACTAGTAAAGTCTGCCTTCGTGAATGTGTGTTTTGTGCGGTCCTCAAAGTTTTTGATTTTGTCACCATAGACGTCCTTAATTGATGCGAAGCAGACAACGTCAAGTCCCTGAAGAGCATGCATACAGTGCGGAGGATAACCAAGAATCTCAATGTTGTGAGATTGAGCATATCGAAGAAGCTCGGGCGTATAATGAGAGCTGTGTCCATCCATAAGGAGGACACAAGTTCGACCAGCCACTTTCTCTCGTGTTGTCAGTTCGAAGTCCTTTTGCATCCACAGGAGCCCTAATTCTGAGTCTGTCCAACCTTTGTCGCTGTGACAAATCCTTCCAGTTTCCAATGAGAATCTGCAATGGAGGTTGATGCAGCTGACTTACGATGCTCCTGACACATTATTATCTTTCCACTTCGACATGAAATTCTTGCCTTTGTAGATAATTGTCAGCTGTAGCGATGTGCCGTCAGCACATATCGTTGTGATTATGGTAATGTTTTCCTTATCGCCACTTCCTTGCTGATGCTAACATTTGACGCCTTTGCGTGTAATGATGTGGCGGGTCCTGGTATCCAGCAATGGAAAGCTGCTCTCATCCATCCCATAGATGAGCTCAGGATCCACAGCCTTGTCCACAACTTCCCTCTTCACCAGCCCAAACCATGATGCGACATTCGTAGGATTGAGTGATTGTGCATGCTCTGATGTGAGAGAGTTTCCCCATGTCATCTTCAGTTTATCTGCATGCCTGTCGAGGAACCGCGATGATCAGTTCTTCTCAACCAGCTGCAGGTGCTTGTCTGCTTCGAGTCATGCCTGGATGATGTTATTTGCTATGGCTTCAATCTAAATGCACCGGACCATCAGTCAAGCTTTGACACGTGAGTAAAGATCATTTCTCGCCTGATCATAGGTTTGAGGAAATCCACGGTCTGCCGACTGACAGATCCACTCAACCATGACACGCTCCTCAGACGGGGTGAGCTTCTGCTTGGATGCATTGAAGTCTGATATTGACCTGTTCTCTGGCTTCACAAGTCAGGATAGTGTGATGTGATCAATGCCATGCTCCTTTGCAATAGCTCGGCAGCTCTTCTCTGGGATGAGCTTCTCTTTCTCGGCAAGGAGATCTTTGATGGCGGCTTGCATCTGAGCATCATTGGCCTGATGGAGTTTGGCTGCTTTAACGTGCTGCCAAGAGTCGGCCCGCTTCGTCATTTGAAAGTAAGGTAGATTACTAGTAGTAAGGGTATAGAAATATAGGTGTAGATTAGGATAATTTGAAAGGACAGTGGTGGATGAGCGCAGCTCAGATCAAAGTGCAGGTCGTGTCGCGTCGTGATGTTCAACTTCGCGTCATGTCACGCCTGGCTTCAAAAGTCTCACTTAAGAGCCAATACTACACTGCTCTTTTAAAAATTTGTGATCTCGCTCGGATAGTGGTCTTGGCTCCGAAAAAAAATTAAATAAGAGACTTTGATTCTGACTTGTGTCAGAACATGGCAGTCACAAACTCAGATTTGGCCAAAGTCAGCACTTTGCAACTGGAATTCCTTCGTCCAGCATTGTAGGTTCACTCAAAAAATTTGATTTTAATACCACAATTAGATAACATATACCTCTACATCTATGTCAAATTTCGGCTCGATCGAAGTAAAATTGAGAATGTTTTACTAGAGATGTTTCACAAAGTGGTGGCGTTTCACGGAGCGGTGGAGTGGCCTAAGGGCGAGAGCTATGCCCAAGGTGATGATAGTGCAGACGAGGCTACTCTACATGAGGTGAGACTAGCTATGGACATGCTGACTAAGCCTCGGCATCCTCCGAACCTCTGCATGCAGGGAAGCCTCCGGCTCCCTAGTCCAACGGGGAAAGACTGTATCTGTAAGGCTTTGACATACTCTCCAGTCTTCTCGAGACGAGTCTGCTCAGACATCACCATGAGTTCATTCAACTTTACATTTAGATGCATTTCAGTCAGTCATATCAGTAATGAAGGAAGTGCAGACACCAACATTGAAGATGTGCATAAAGTGATCCAAGTCCATCTGCCAGCCTGTGATGTTCTCTTTATCAATGGATGGAGAGAGCAGTCGGGCCATCGGACCAGTGGGCAAATGGCCTGCAGCTTCAAGGACATATATACTGTCAACAGACATAGACACAGATCAGATAGGAGCACAATATGGCCATAGCATCAGACACAACACATACATCTGCAGGTCGACAATGGCCGGTATTGCAGCGGGACTCAGTTGTGTGTGCGGACTGCTCGTTGTCGCTTTCCACAGCATGAGACCAATCTAATGGCATTAGCATGCAAGGCTCTCGAAGTTGTCTTTATTGTGTATCGTATCCTGGAATCTGCAGTCAGATTGATACGTGAACGAATTAGAAAGCGCCGATTTGCCTTCAAAACAACCAGCACATTCGACAATGTCGACAGCACACCCTTCATACTGTCGCTCGGCACGGCATCCTTCACAAAATCGAGTGCATCGATCGATATCGATATCACAGAAACAATACGGTCCTTCTGTTTGCTCGATGACATCGTCATATACTGTATGGTGGATGTGGTGGACTCGGAGTTGAACGATGGCATAATGTTATGTCAGTACGTCACACCGTCGTGGAGATCGAAGCCCGAAGGTTGTACATACGCACCATCTGCGATAGAAGCTAACTGCTGGTAACTTACTGTTGTACGCCCACACCATGTAAGCTTGAAGCAATGTCGTCGGATGCTCGGAAGCGTAAATTTGCGGCCATGCTCTGCGGTCTTTACGGAGGCGAGTTCAGCCTCGGCTTGGGGGTGGCGATAATCAGCATGAGAAGATCGCGCTAGTACCACTGCGTTTAAGAACAATCTGATTGGACTCTGGTCAGGTGTGGAACTTTACACTGACAGAGCTTGACCAGACGTTGGGTCTGGCCACACCGCGGTTATCATCCATCTCGCAGCCCGCTAGCGAGGTGCGTCCGGCGAGGTGTGAACAGCTGTGGACATAGGTGAGCGCTTGAGCTGGCCCAATCTGAACAGACTCCACCTTGCCGCGGCTGGGATGATATGTGGCTACGTCATACCTGACCAGACCTCTCCGAGGTTCGATCAGGTTGCTCTTAAACGCAGTGAGTTTGATCTGTCCCTTCACCTTCCCCTTCCCCTTCACCCACCAGCCATGTCTATAACCAGAATTCATGCCCGCCAGGTAAGAAAGACGTGTAAAATGTGATGGGAGTTAGCGGAATTGAAGGTTGTCTCGCTTAGATCTTCGACTCCCGCGGCAACCCGACCATCGAGGTCGACCTCTTCACCTCGAAGGGTACGTTTTTCGTGAACTATGAGCAGTGCAAAATTTATCGGATTGTTATTTAAGGCCGCTTCCGTGCTGCTGTTCCCTCCGGTGCTTCTACCGGCGTGCATGAGGCCGTCGAGCTCCGTGATGGTGACAAGGCCAACTACGTCGGAAAGGGTGCGCATATACCGCCCTGTTCTCGCAGACTGCCACTCACGCCACGCCTCCAGGCGTCAGCAAGGCCATTGCCAACGTCAATACCATCATCGCGCCCGAGCTGATCAAGTCAGGGCTCAAGGTCACTCAGCAGAAGGAAATTGATTCTTTCCTGATCAAGCTCGATGGCACCGCGAATAAGGGCAAGCTCGGTGCCAACGCCATCGTCGGCGTGTCGATGGCGGTCGCGGTTGCCGCCGCGGCTGAGAAGGGCGTACCGCTCTACCAGCACCTCGCTGACCTCGCCGGCGTCAAGCCGCCGTTCGTCCTTCCCACCCCCTGCTTTAATGTGATCAACGGCGGCTCGCACGCCGGCAACAAACTCGCGTTCCAGGAGTTCATGCTCGTTCCCTCGGGCGCGACCTCCTTCACCGAGGCGATGAAGATGGCCTCGGAGACCTACCACACGCTCAAGAAGGTCATCAGCGCCAAGTATGGCATAGATGGTGCGTATTTACGCGCATACACCATACCCCGAAGCATAACGGAACTGACGCGTCCATATCTTGGTAGCTGTGAACGTCGGCGATGAGGGTGGTTTCGCCCCCAACGTCTCTAGTGCCGAGGAGTCGCTCGAGCTGCTCGTCGCGGCGATCAAGAAGGCCGGTTATGAGGGCAAGGTCAAGATCGCGTTCGACGTTGCGTCTTCCGAGTTCTACAAGGAGGGAAAGTACGACCTCGACTTCAAGAACCCGAACTCGGACCCGACGAAGTGGGTCACGGGCAAGGAGCTCGCCGACATCTACATCGGCTACATTAAAAAGTTCCCCATCGTCTTCGTCGAGGATCCCTTCGACCAGGACGACTGGGAAGCGTGGACCCATTTCACGAAGAACACGAAGGACTTAAAGATCCAGATTCTTGCTGATGACCTGACCGTGACCAACCCTCTGCGCATCAAGACCGCTATCGAGAAGAAGGCCTGCAACGGTCTCCTGCTTAAGGCCAGTCCACCATTTTATTCTGGATCGGGGGTGAACGTGCCTCTGATTGTACTATCTGATAGACCAACCAAATTGGAACGATCTCGGAGTCGATCCAGGCGTGAGTACCCCATGCCTCATGCATGCTGCTCCGACCAATGATTAAATATCCCCTCACACATGCAGCGCACAATTGGCGCAATCTGATGGCTGGGGCGTCATGATCTCGCACCGTAGCGGTGAGACCGAGAACTCGTTCATCGCCGACCTCTCCGTCGCGTTGGGCGTCGGTCAGATCAAGACCGGTGCACCGGCCCGCGGCGAACGTGTCGCGAAGTACAACCAGCTCCTCCGCATCGAGTGCGTCGTGTCCGGTTTTACTATGATCCTCATTGCTCACATGCATTTTCTCCGCAGGGAAGAACTTGGTAGCGCATCTTCCTTTGCTGGCGACAAGGGCTTCTCGAAAGGTGTGGAGGCCCCTGCGCTGCTCAAGAAGTAAAAAGGATGCACCGTTTAACAGCTGTAAGAGGTCAGACGTGAGAAGTTACGGGTCAAATGCAAATGTATAATCTATGTTTACGTTGGGCAGGGATGTACGGCGAATATATGCAGGTCCAGATACTATTCAGGTCAAGATCAGTAGGCGCCTACAAAGGGTCGGCATCTAAGTCAAATACCAGGGATATGTGAACAAACAGGCGGCGTACACCAGAGCTTTATTTTTACCATAAGGAACACAATATATACATTCGCCATGACTGGCAGTTGGCCCAGTAACGTCCAATCCCAACCGCGTGGTCCAAATCCTTACTCCACCCCTTCACGCTTTTCTCATCTGCATCCCCCCGTCCCACCCGTCCACAGTCCTCACCGGCCCGCGGAACACATCCCCACAGCCCCCTCAGCAGCCCCACAATTACGAGTATGCCGCCGACCGCGACGACCGCGTAGTTCATGCTCTGCGCGGTGAC
The DNA here is from genome assembly GCA_033439255.1 of Hericium rajendrae. Taxonomy (NCBI): domain Eukaryota; kingdom Fungi; phylum Basidiomycota; class Agaricomycetes; order Russulales; family Hericiaceae; genus Hericium; species Hericium rajendrae. The sequence continues at coordinate 2,454,278 of CM065879.1, read as the reverse complement.
GGGGTACAATGTCGGGAGGATGAACAACACGCAGATGAACACCGTAAACTGCATATTCAAGCGTGCGTCAGTGAAGCAAGAGGACAAAACTGAAGGAAACGAAGCGCACGAGGAAGCTGACGAGATTGAGCGGCCACGAGTAGCGGCCCAGAGTGAAGGGCCCACGCTCAGGCAGGCTGCGGAAACGTCAGCACATGCTGGCTGCAGACGACGGAGACGTACGAGTCCGGCCAGAAAACGCAGCTGAGGATCGGCTGGAGATAGCTCAGCATGAGCAGCCGAGCTCAAGATCGCATTAAACTGACCAATGTACGCGCACGAAACCGCGCAGCCGACGTGCATCGACACCCACACGCCGACATACGGCGCCTGCGCATGGTTTCGCATCATGAACCACCGGCGCCCGGGCACCGCGCGAGCTCGCCGTGAACGCCGTTACGGCCGTCATGGAGTGCGCGAGTGCGACCATCACCAAACACATCTGTGCGCCGCGTCCGCGAAGAGCTGCGCGATCGGCAGCGTAGGACGTCGTCTGCATGGCGGCGACGTTCTGCATGGCGAAGAGCAGCGCGAGCATGTACGCGAGGCCGACGGCCCAGGAGCCCGCGATGCTGAACACGATCGCGGGCCGCGCGAGGAGCGTGGCGCAGCGCTTCTTCGGCGACCTGCGCGACGATTTCACAGCCTTCGAGCATATAGACGGCTTGCAGGAAACCGAGGAGAACGACGAAGCCGCCCGTGAAGCTGGCCACACTATCAGTCACGCAGGACCAGAAAGCGACGGGCGTACTTCTCGAGATCGGTGAAGACGAAGCTCGCGGAGTTCTGTGACACGCGGTCAAAGGGATGAAAATGGAGAGCGGGTGCGGGTGCTGGTCTCGCCTTGACGGGCGCCTTGACGAGCAGCGTGATGACGAGCACGAACGTCCCGCCGAGCGTCCGCCAGATGTTGAACGTGCTCATGTGCCCGATCGCGCTCGTCCCGACCGTGTTCATGATCCCGCTCAGGATGTTCACGTTCCACGCGATCGCGGCGATCTCCACGCGTGAGAGCGAGACGCCTCGATCGACCTCAGCGAGGGAGGCCATGTACAGCGCGACGCTGGGGGCGGTTAGCGATGCAAAGGAAGAGGGGCGCGGTCGTACCTGAGGTTTCCGGACGTGCCGGTGAAGATCATGGCGATGGAGTAGATCTTGCCCGTGCAGACTGCCGTGGACGCATTCACAGGAGGACAGATGCGTGGTGGCAGACGTACACCCGAGGACCGGCATGTCGGGCTTCATCTTGCACACCCAGAAGTACAAGCCTCGTCGGACTGCACACACAAAACTCAGCAACCCAACACACGCAGACCACACGGCGGACGCACTACGTGCTACATATCTCCGCCAAGCAAAGCACAATGAGCAGCATGAACAGGTTGCATATCTGCCTGCCATGAACCAACCGCTCAGCACGATGAGATGAGACGACCCGGCGCGCGGCGCACATACGTTCCACACCAGAAGAGCCCGAGCGGCCCGCCCGAGAAGAGCCCCGTCTGGAACGCAATGCTCATGCCCGTGAGGATGCCGATCGCGCAGAGCGAGATGCCGAGCACGTCCGAGAGCGACATCTCGCGCCGGAACTGAGGCTTGTAGCCCAGCGCGTGCAGGCGCGCGTCCGCGGTCTCATGCGGGAGGGTTTCGATGTCGGCGGACATGGTGAGCGGTGGGAAGCACAAACGCGCTGGGCTGGGGAGGGGGCGTCTTGTATATTGGCAGGGTATTGATGTAATTATCTGGCTATGGCGTGAAGACGCACCTGGTGACTGAGATAAGGCGGCCTATCACTTTTACACCGGCGCCTTGCGCCGGTTGTGTGACCCATTCTGACCCTTGATAAAGAGATGACGAGCAGAACGGACAGGACGAAGTGACATGGATAAGTAGCCGGATCGTCAGAGGGCGCTGTGGCATCGAGGCTGCACTTGACAGATCTAGAGTGAGGAGGACTTGTGGTGTTTACAGTGCCGATTTGTGGGTGCAGTGTGCTTTGTGCAGTCCTCGTCTTCGGACGACTGTCCTGACAGATGTGATGTTTATGGATTGTGGACAGGCCTCCGCTGCGAGAAGACACACAACGAATCTGAAATTCAGTCAACAATGGTCGGAGGCCAGGACATGTACATGGGCAACATCAGTGGTGGAAAAGATAAATGCAGACCAGTCGTTTGTCCAGTCTCTGTTTGAAATGGGATCCGGATGATCATGCACCATGCGGCTGCTGGACAGAACACATACTTAATCGCAAAAAGAGCCCTATACCAGGTCATGCGTTGTACAATCGACAGATTCGCTTCCCACACGAAATCTTTCTGGAAGTTGTAGACGCGGAAACATCACGAAACGTCATCCTGCTCGTGTTGAGAAGTAGGATATACCGACGAGGAGGTCGCGACAACATATCCATGGTGTGCCCGAGTAGCGAGGTCAGGTTCGTCAATTCGCCGTATATATTGTGTTGACAGCACCGGACCGATAGCTTCCGATGTGTAGGACACGCCGGTGAAGACCACGTCGCGTATGACAAGATCAGCCTGGAGATCATGAACGCGGAAAGGCATGCACGATACTTGCTGCACCAGACGCACCGCATGTCGCGATAGGGCCCGCTGAATCGAGAAGATGGCCCATGGCACGCCCCATGCAGCCCACCGCCGACGGGGTCGCCAAACTGCAGACACGGCCGACAGCGACTCCCATGCTGTCAGCTGCCCGCGCGGGAACGCAGCACCACAGGGACCTGGGGCTTAGCGTTTAGACTTCAAGCTCGGCAGGTCGATGACGGGGAGCCGGCGGCGCGCTTCCTCGCGCGAGACGTGCGGTGTAATGTGATTGATCCTGGTGAGACCCGGCCGGGCGCGAGGGCTTTACGTGCGCTGCCTTGCTGAGGGTGAGCCACGACCGCGCTGTGTGCGTGGGAGGTGTGCATGGGGTGTATGATCCGGGAGCTCTCAGCTGCTGGCGATCGTGTAAATGAATTGGCTATGATACATGTATGACAATTACGCACCGCTGTTGTAATGCGGGGAAAGTAGCTTCTAACTTACCAGATCCGAAGAAGAGCGATAACGTTAACGCTGGCCTTCGCCGCTTTGCAGTCGAGCAGGCAAATGCCGCTAAATCCTTCGAGCAGCTTGGCGTCTCAGTCTCGTTGACGGAGAAAGCAGGGAGCAGCTTGCTTGGGAAACAAGCAAGCGTATTGGAGGATACGAGACGGGCGCGGAGACACGAGAGGCAGGAGAGAGACGCACGATCCACCTTACATTCCTTTTTTTGACGGTGGCCTCAATCGCGCGCAGACATCCGCAGGTCAGCTGGACGACTTACCTACGCACTACGGAGTGTCCACGTTCGAGAGCCCGAAGCCGCCAAGCCGATACAGACATCAGGTACAGGCGCACTAGATGGATATGGGAACGAGACAGGCTTTATGGCGCTGGCGAGCTTCGATCCATTGAGAAGAGGGAATCAGATGCCAACGGCGTTTACGCGTTACGGTCCACCGTCAAAATTTGGAGCGAAGTGTACACACGTATTCGTCGGGCCTCGATGTTCATATGGACCGTGGCTGAAGATCCGGTCGAATGAGAGTAGAAGGTTTTGCCTGCTGAGCGCGTCTTCAAAGACATTGACGTACAATTCAACACGACGGGCTTGTCGTGGCCGTAATAAGTCTTCAAGGCATTAGACATCCGATCGGGTCGCCGAGGAAAAGACTCAAGACAGCTCGAGAAGCGCAAAACAGAGCCTGCGCTACGTCCTAAAATGCTTGATTAAGGAGAAGTGCATATCGATATGGATGTATGTGAGGTCTGCGATCCGACGTCCATCTGGCCGCGCACGATTCACTGGGGAACCGACGAATCAACCTCCCACAATCGAGTCATCTGAGCAAACAAGACATACCTGACAGGCTACGAAGCCAACGGCGATTGCGCCTCCGCCTGCCCTGCTTCGCCCTCGAGCAATTTGCGCTCCTGCGCTTCGCGCACGAGCACGCGGATCCGCATGCCCTCCCATCCCAAAAGCTCCGATTTTGTCTGCATCACGTATTGGTCGATCCCCCCGTGCTGTCGCGGACAGAAACAACGAATGAGCTTCTCGTACGTTTACGTGTCGGCCGAGCGCAGACGGCGAGACGACGCACCTTCTTGATCGTCTTTAGTGCTCGCGTGGTCAGCTTGACACGAATATTCGAGCCCAAGGCCTCGGAGAAGAGACGCTTGGACTGCACGTTGGGCAGCCACGTCCTCCGTGTCTTGTGCTTGGAAAAGGGAACGTTGTTCCCGTACTGCTTCATCTTGCCATGGAAAAGACCAAGCTGTGAGCGCTTGAATGGCTGGCTGACGATGTTCACAGCAGCGCTGAGAGTGGGGAGGGAGGGGAACATGTCGCCGCCCTGCAGAGTGGTGGTGGTGGTGGTGGCAGAAGGAGAGTAGTAGCAAGGGCCCGACCGGACCGGCAGTGCGTCAAGCGTTATCGTTGGCGGCGGCAACCTGCATACAATTTTTACTCTTCGTCGTCGCCATCATGTCTCTCATTATTTGCACGCGACATTCCTCTGCGAATAGCGAGTTGTACTTAGAAAAATGGATCACGCGCTGACGCGTGAGACGGAGATTGGGATGCTCCCATGTTTCTCCTTTCCTCCGAGGATGTCACGGTGCAGCACGGTGCGTATTCATGGGTCCTCCTTCCCAGAATAAGCCATGCACGGAGGTAGCTGCGCTTTTCACGGCAGATTATACCCATTCGACTTCCTGGACAGCATGATATTAAGTTACCAACGGCGCTGGGCCGCATGGAAGCTGCCGTGTTGCTGACACGACAGACGCCTTTTCAGTTGATCTCCCTCCTGGAACTCTTTGATACCGCATTTCTGTGCCCTCGGACCTAGCCCGTTCTGCTCGTGCGTGTTTAGGTCAGTTCGGGGTTCTTCTTTCGTGCTCTATACTTACCTTTCCTATAAGAACCGCCTTTACGCAAAGGGTACGCATCCATCCCCTTGCCCTGCACTGACATCACTTCGTCCTGACATCGATGACGATTTCACCTACAGGCCTCTTCGCCCTCCCGGATGATATTCTTCTCACCATCCGGGACTGCATATCCGTGAACTCCTCTGACATAGACCCAACCACAGGTCTTGTCTCCCACTTTGCCTTCTCTTGCGCCTCACGACGTCTGCGTGCCCTCTACGTCTTCTCAGATTCCGACCAGGAGCAGCGCTTTTGGAAACATGTTTGCGCCTGCGCAGGATACGGCCGACCCATGCGTCGCGACTTCCAGCCGTCATGCCAACCTTCCATGACGAAGCGGGCTCGGACGCCCGACGATGCCGGCGCAGTCCTTACCTGGAAACACCTCGCACAACGCATCGTGGCCCATCAAAGCGTCTGTGAGATCCGGAGCTGCAGAGACGCGGGCCGCTGGTTCGGTGCGTCTGAGATGCTATCTTAGCGCGCGCCTTCCCACCATCCTGACATGATGCATCTTGCAAAGCGGGCCAGCCCACCACCGCGCGGCAACTCACCTTCCACCCGCTCTACTACTACCTGCACTTCTCACCGACGCCCGCGCACTCCCCGACCGCCGCCAGCGCGCCCGACGCCGCGGGGCTCGCATTCTCCCCGCATCTGATCCTCCAGACGCACCTCCCGCCGTACCCGGACTGCGCGCTCTCGCACTACGCCCCGCTCTCCGCACACGCCTGCGCCGCGTCCGCGTTCGCCTGCAGCCCGCCCGTGCGCCGCATCTCGTTCGTGCGCGGGCCGGGCGCGCAGGAGGACGACGACGTCGTCGGCAGCGTCTTCAACCCCGACGGCTGCACGCTCCTCGACGTCAACCGCCTCCTGCTCGACATGTGCGTGCCCCGTTCTTCATGTCACGTCGCGTGTGTGCTCATGCGTGTGGTGCAGTCTGCCGCGCACGCTCGACGAGATGCGCACCGCCGCGGCGCACTACCGCTCCCTCGCGGAGGCGTGGCGCGCCGCGGCCCCGCGCGCGGCCGGGATGACGCTTGCGGAGATGCTCTCCGCGCCCGAGCACTGCGGGTTCCTGGGCGATCACCGGTGAGTCCTCTCGCGAATGGCAGCTGCTGCCACTGCTGATGCCGCGCCACTCAGTTATCCGTATCTCGAGCTCTGTGATGATCCCGAGGCTGTGAAGTTCACGCTTGAGATGCGGTGGGATGACGAGATGGTGGATGCGAGTCCGAGAGAGAGAATGGGTGCGTGGCAGGGGTTTATGGGTATCAAAGTTAAACCATAATTGTGATGTTGTGGATCAAAATGAGGATGTATAATAGATTGGACGGCATGCTATTGAGCTATTTGAACGTACCTTGTGATGTTAAACTGTACTAATATAAATATCTAGAGAGGACAATTGCTACATTTTTCTTATGTACAATGACCAGGGGCCTGTTGGTTCTGAGGGTGTCATGTATGGCGAGCGGTACATGCCCGTAGGTGCTGGGTGTCAGCGCTGGATCAGAACTCGAAGCTCTGGTTGAGGTCTTCGTGCAGGTGCTCTTTCATACCGGGCGGGAGGCGTGGCTCGCCCTTTGCATTCGCAATATAACCTGCACCCTCATCCAATCAGACGGGCTACACAACAACATGTCGAAAGAGGCGTACGGAAGGGCATCTCGACGCTCTCGCGAGAATTGAACCGAATTGTCGGATGGTCCTATATGGCTTTTTTTAGCAGTTAATTGCGATGGCGGGGGGCGAAATCAGACGCACAACATAGGGTATTTTGTCTAGTGGGACTTTGTCTTCGACCACGATTTTCGTCACCCCCAGCGCGGTGTCCGTGGTCATCTGCACGGGCCCCAGGCGGCGCGAGGGGAAGCCGAGGATGCGCAGCTCGGCGGTGCGATCGCGTGGTGGGTCATCGCCTGGATAGCAGGGAATTTGGAGTTGAATAACACGGTGCGGGTCAGTGAATGCTGGGCTGGTGGGATGAGAGGGTGTGCGCACCGAGGATGCCCTGGTGTGTAAATTCGAATCAGGTCGACAGGAAAAACAGATGAAATGGCATAAGGATATCGATGGAACGATGAAATAAAAATGTAAGGTAAGAATATTATGGAAAACGCACGCCGAAGAGGAACCACTGGAACCGCCCGTCGCCGTCTTCAGGCTCGAGCTCATTTTCAGCTTTTGGATCGAGCAGGCAAATCTTTGACAGCGGTACTCCGCGCTCTTCAAGCAGAGACATAACAGACTTCGTGTGTGATTCGAATTTTGCTTTGCCCTCTGAGGGTGAGGAAGCGGAGAGGGAGGATGCGAGGGAGGACGAGGCGGACGAGGAAAGATGGGTGAAGAGAACGGATGAGGATGGGCCGGCGAAAATTAACATGTGCTACGGTCACATCGGTGGGTATCATCAAGACATGAGGATCATAGTGAGTCCGGTCTGTGCGCGACGTACGGTATATTCGAGCTCAACCCAGCGCGGGAGGGCTTTGCCTCCGCTGCCGTTCACGGGTTCATCCTCCTCCATGTGTTCTGTAGATAACAGTTTATCATTCTTGACTCTTAGGGTCCCATTTTAAAAGAAGTAGAATGAATACGGGGAGACCTACCGATGACATACGTGAAGCCCATTCTTGCAGTGATTCAGGGTTTGACCGGTCCAAGGTGCTCCTTGAGCTAGAATTTCGCTTTGATAAGCGTCCAAGTCTTGTTTTGAGTTCTAAATCTTGTTTCTGAGGTCCACTATGGTTCTTGCAGGTCTACGATGAGTATACCGACAAGAATTTGAGTAGATGGAGAAGATGAAGAGATCCTGCTGCAGGCGCTAATCTAATCTTATCTTCAAGTACTTACTCTTGAGTGTACTCTGCCATCAATACCTCCTCCGGCCGGGTCAACCAGTACTGGTCAATCGCCCGTGTTACCCTCTTTACCCTCAGTTTGCAGATGAGTCGCAAATATTTCGAGTTAAAGAGGCTGCCCATACATCCGACACCTTTGAAGTCGCTCAACGTGAGCCTTTTCCGTTCGCCGACTAGCCTTTTTCTTAAATTGTCATACCACAGCTCCGTCTGACAACACCCGGGTCCGCCTCAAGCTTGCTCTATCCCTCTGGAGGCAAACAAAAACCAGTCGACCCCTCCCATCCAAGCAATACAACACATGCGTTGCGGACGGCAGCGTACCCGTCGTTTCGCAGCCCTCTTCTAGGACTCCGCGCATTTCCGAAGGCGTTCCTTGCCGCGCCGAAGCTGAAGCTGCCGTGCCCGCCATACTGTCCACCGTCTGGCAAGAGCAAACGGAGTGCAGATGCGTCCGTAATGCTTATGACGATGAGTCATAGCTCAGGTCTAAATGCCGTCGCGCGGTTTGCGGTAAAGAGGCGCATGAAGGAGGCTGTCGCGTTGATCGCGACGCGTGGTGCGCGTGCGGATGGCGAGAGGATCGTTTTCGAAGACGGGGATGTCGGGGCCAGGAAATGGCTCTTGCAGGGTACGTGTTTCTCGCCTGCTCTGCAGCCAGCAGATATGACGCTGATGAATGAGCATGGGCAAGTGTAGATTGGACCTACGTCTTCACTCCCAAACCTGAGGTATACCGTCTTCCATGGCCGGAACTAATCCGTGAAGTTCGGACAGCTCTTGAAGCTGTGCGGCAAGACACGCGGCGAATTGAGGAGTCATGGACGAAGCCGCCGGAACAGGTTCGACCGCAAAGCTATAGTTCGCAAGTACATGACGCTGACCTTGGTACTTGATATCGCAGACATCAAAATTCAAGCCTAAGAAAGGATCTAGATTAAAGGTGCTGCAGAAACCCGCAAACCTAGGCCCACTCCCCATTGGATGGCGCCAGATGCTCCTGGATCTAACCAATCCGAAGGCATCCGCTTAGCGAAGAAAGTTGCATGCGGGTGGTCCAGTCGCCTCTTTATGACGATCACGAGGTACAGCTCTCATCGTGCTTGAAGAGACCTATGTTAGGCTCCGAAGTTTTCTTGCAGCCCTTGCGACGGGCTCCAGAATCACGGATTCTCACGATCACAAGTCGAGGACATGTATGGCCAGTTTTCTACAGCGGATTTACTCGGGGCCCGTAACATCGTTGAAAAGTCATCTGCTCGACCCGCTTTTGCACCGCAATCTGCCATTGCCGTCTCATGGTCCAGGCTTCTTCTAACTCGTGATGGCCATATTTGCAGGAGGCGAAGACGAAAGCATACCGATATTAACTATATGAATCATGAACCACCAAACTACCTTGGGGCTTAACATGACAGGCGTTCTGGATTGTTCTATCTGGAGCACATAGGCAGTCATTAGATGTATCCTGGATGTTGCGTCGGCCTAGTCTTCGTGCCTGACGTCGGTAAGGAGGACGGTCGTTTCTTAAGCATGGGTCGGCCGACACCGCGCCTTGGGCGTTTCAGGTGATTCCACATCACCGGCATAGCCGAGGCCATTTTTCTCGCCAATTCTCTTGTCTTCTCATCCGTGTTGGCGGCTGCTGTCTTTCATAGTCGAGCCATGGACAAGATATTTCCAGGACCCGCAGCAAATCATCGCATAGCTTCTGCGCTGGAAGTACGAGGTTTCCGCCAGTATAAAATGCATGGGGAGCCTTGCTCCGCAGATGGGCGTTGTCATCTATGCGCTGGCGCAGGAGAAAGCATCCGCAGACTATAGATCCAAGTTCTCTGACGTCGATCCGCTCGGCAGACAGGGATCCGCAAGGAGATCAATGTCGCACGGCAACAAGTCAATCCCCCAGCAAATTGTTTGAAGCATCTCGAGACACTGCGTGCAGCGTTGTACATAGGTCGGTCCGTACTTGTCCGAGTCTATCCCTTTGGGTACTGAGGATACCGAATTTCTTCAATCCCGATCCCTGGAAGATGTACGTTAATGTGTAGCGGCGGCCGCGGATGCCTGACAGGGAAGATGTCGTACCGATCGCGTCGGTAACACGGAGAGGTTAAAAAAATAAGTATCCGAGCAAGGGGCAGGGGATCGCTGTTTGTGTATTGGCGCTAATCGGTGAGTGCCTTTTTCACCTGCACAAAACCGTCACGATTGACAGTTGTTTCAATCCGCAAATTGACAGAGCTGTGGGGCCAAGCTTCGCGCTAGTCGCATCTCCAGCAGTCCCTGTATAATGCCAAGACGAGGGAGCTGTCGATGAATGTGTATTTAACCCCGATTCGAAGCAGGTTTATCGCGCCAAGATTAGAGGTTGTTGGACTAGACTTCTGGAGTAAGCAACTGCGCCCTATTAGCGTCCGACAAGTTTCATGGATCTGGAATGGGCTTGAGCTCAAGAGCATCCGATGAGATGATATCACCCATACCCACACCACCAAGTCCGTCGTAATACGAGATCGGAACGATGTTGCCACGACGTTGCTGTTCCTTGCTGTCCCCCGCTTCTTCGACAAGTCGACAATCGTGTCATCTGATGCCGCCGTGCGATGGTCGCGAAGCCGGTGAGCACTCGTGTTTCTCCTTGTTTTACGACACCCTCACATGCTTCTTCACCGGGGCCCATCGGGCCCATCGACACATCGACCATTCAGTCATCATCGCTGGGTCTGTCATGTGTAGGGCCGTCATCATCAGTTCTATCGTCGTTAGGACCGTTATCTCCAAGTCTGTTCGATTCTCCGCGTCAGCACCATCGTCGGCGTGGGCATGTTGTTCTGCACTCCAGAGTCCGCAGTTCTCCACTCCACTCCACGGTGCCACCTCAACGCCGTCACTTAATTGTGCGATGGGTCGCAAGATGGATATTCGACACGGTCACCGGAAAACTTTTCAGTGCGATAGATCAGTGTCCCTTGAGTCATTTCTTTTTATCAGATTAGCTGACTGGTAAAGAGGCTAACGGAGATGAACCTCATTTCCATGCTCCCATTTCGCTTTGTTTGCCTCAAGCTAGCGATTACGGCAGCGTGGAGGTCGTTTTTCGGGCCGGTGAGGTAGGAGTGCCTGCTCGATTGCCCTCCTTGCAGGTCCCGCCCAGTCGTTGCTCGAGGCTGTTCACATCAACTCCTTGGTGGTTCCTTCACGGATTTTCTCCTCGTTCGTCAGGTTGGCGTTCCCACCAGAGCAAGTTGTTTTCTTCTTTAGGATGGTCCCGAATGTCGTAACCTCACACGTATCGTCATGACCATTGTACTACTCGTTCACACGGTGTCTAAAGCACCACCGTGCACTGTGTTCGCGACAGGCTCACGGAGATCTATTGCACGTCTTATGCTGATTCCTGCTGCGCAGGTATGTTTCCTTCAACCGCGAGTATATAAATAATGGAGTGATCGACATATGGCGCAGCATCGGATATGCGCAGCGACTGGAATCAGTGGCTGCGTAGTCTTGGTACAAAGCACAAAGGAACATTTGAAGTTGACGTCGGTACGCGGAGTGCATCTGAACTTGTTGCCTTCACTTGCCAGAGGCTGACCTCATACTCTCTCTGTCATCGGAGAGCACTGCCCATTTCTTTCCCTCATAGGAACTTTTGCCTTCCTTTCCAATCTTTCGAAGCGCGGGCACACGCTCCGTTCGTCCTGAGGTGCGTTTCATCCATCTATGGAAGTAAAAGGTCTGCTGAAGAAGCACGCGGGATGTGGTATATAAGCCACGGCAATGCTGTGGGACGAAACCGTGTCCTATATGGCTTTCCTCTCTTTCATCGTAGGCGGACTCGCCGCTGTATTCCTTTTCTTGTTATATACCGTTGTTCGATTCATTCGTGATCGTCATTCTCTCAGCGACATACGCGGTCCTGAGAACCCCTCGTTCTGGATTGGTAGGCGTTCCTCGCCTCGACTGTGTCCGATAGTCTGGCTGAACGCCTTTTGTGAACAGGGAACGAACAGGATATCCGCTACCAGAAGGAGGTCGGTGATGTCGAGTTCGCGTGGCTTCGCGAGTACGGCAGTGCATGGCGTGTATTTGGCAGCCTCGGTGTAAGTCGTTCTACTATTGCATATCACACGTGCTACAATATCTCGCAGGAACAAATTCTCATGATCGCCGATCCCAAAGCCCTTCAATACGTTTTGCACACATCCGGATACCGCTACCCGAAACGGCGGGAGATGCGAGAAGGGACAAGATTGATCCTTGGCGAAGGCCTTGTCTGGGCGGATGGTATGCTTCCTCTATTCATAAACTAGGACTCATAACGATGTTGTCTGATTTAGGTGAGACTCATGGTAGGCAGAGGAAGATAATAAGCCCTGCATTTTCGGCCCCCCAGCTCAAGTCATTCCTTTCGTTGTTCCAGCGGCACGGCGTCAAGGTATGCAATTACACGCATTTTCTGGGAGCCAAACTTCCTGATTCTGCACATGACATTTAGCTTGTGCAGAAGTGGAAAGATGAGATCTCCCTGAACGATACCTCAGGGAAAGGCTCCATGATCAACATCGCGCCTTGGTTATCGCGGGCGACCCTCGATGTCATTGGAGCAGGTAATGGCGGCCCTTGTATCTTTTGTCATTGACAATTGACTGACAGCTATATTCGCCCGTTAGCCGGTTTCAATTATGATTTTGGCTCGCTGGACGACGCCAAGACTGAATTATCTGAAGTGTATAAGAACCTCCTGTATGTCGTTCAAAAATTACATGTTTCATCATGATTCGATAATGTCTTTCTCTACTTCCAGTCTCGACACAGCTCTCTACCCATGGAAACTCGATATCTTGTTCCGTTCTCTCTGGAAATACATGCCGGAGACACCCTTACATCATTTCGCTCGCAACCTCCCTACTTATCAATACACACGCCTCCGCCGCTACTCAAACTACATGCGGAGGTTCGCTGTTCGCATTATCCGGAAGAATGAGCTCATCGGCGACGGCAAGGACATCATCAGCGTCCTTGCGCGCGCCAATGAGTCGGAAAATCCCAAGTCGAAAATGTCCGACAAGGAGGTGTACGACCAGATCAAGTAAGCGTTATCTCACTTTATTCATTCTCTGTTCCTAATTGACGCGCTGCCATTCGTCTAGTACCCTGATGTTCGCAGGACACGATACCATTTCGAACACGTTGATGTGGTTCTTCTACGAGATCGCTAAGGACCAGGTTTGGCAGACGAAGGTCCGCGAGGAGATCGCCGCTACACGCGCGCGGGTCATCGCACGCGGTGACCAAGATTTTTCGATCGCAGATTTGGAGGGCATGAATATGCTGCATGCGGCACTCAAGGTACGCTCCCGTTCGTATGGGGGATTATACTTTGGCTGACTAGTGATTCCGCAGGAATCAATGCGCCTGCATCCCATCGTCTGGCAAATAGCCAGGTGTGCGGCGAAGGACGACGTCATCCCGCTTGCCTTTCCGATTACGACACGGTCGGGCCAGGTGATCGACCAAATTCCAGTGAAAAAAGGACAGAACATCACCATTTCTATCTGTGATTACAACAGGCATGTTAACGACAGTTACACTTGTGCTCTTTGTTTTTCTGACAGATTGTACTGTTCAGAATGAAGGAGATCTGGGGCGAGAACGCCCATGAATGGCACCCGGAACGGTTCCTGAACTTGGACAAGTCGAAGCAGACCTCGATCGGTGTGCACGCTAACCTGTGAGTCTCATTTCACGAGTTCTCTCCGACCCGTCTCTCATTATCGTCTACTCAGCCTCAATTTCTGTAAGTCCATAGCATGAATCTTCCCTTGTCTCCATGCTCAATGTAAATGACCAGCCGCCGGGATTCGTGCCTGCATAGGGTACGTTATCCCCGTCCCTCCCGTCCCTTCTTTATTATACTTAGCTCACTGATGCTTCTTCAAAACTCCAGTTGGAGGTTTGCGTACGTGAACAGCCATGCACTTTCTTTGTCCTTCTATTCATCCCCCATTATCACAGCGTCATTGAGCTGCAGGCCCTCACGGCGGCGCTCCTCGAGAACTTTGAGTTCGCTCAGCCAGACGAAGTAGACAGGAAGCACGTGTACAGGCGGCCAGCAGGCCTCATGCTTCCGGTCATCGATGGGCACTACGGATCGTGGATGGGTTTGAAGGTCAAGAGCGTCCGGTGAGCACACAGATGGGCTTGGTCCCGTGGATCGCAGGATCTCCTCTCTTCATTTCTATATGGCGTGTAGGATATGAATTTCCTTATATAACATTGGACATTCAAATGGTGCGCTCTGGATAAGCTACACGAGTAATATATGAGACTTTTTCTTGTATATAGGGCGACGCCGGATCGATAGACAGACCAGTATCGGGCTCGGCATCCTGCGCGAGAAATTCAAATTCAACTCCCATTGTGCTCTTTCACTCCAACTTTCATCATGCCATGACCTCGACACTTGCCTACGCCTAACACCTTTCCTCGCTGAGCTTTGACATCCATGCATCGGTGATGCTGCTGATGCAAGTGTTCTGGCATGACTTTCCTAGTCGCGGTATCTAAGGAAGTCAGTTGAAAAGCGTTACAATGGAAGATTTATCAATGGTAGGCTGCTGGTCGCCTCATGTACTAAAACTGCCTCGTGTGCGGTTGTCCTGTGCACAATACGGTTGATTCTGATTTGTCGCCTTTTGAGTCATTCAGGAGTGGCTGGTGTGGACTTTGTGGCTCCCCTGGCAAATGTGTATTTAATCGAACAATGTGAGCATCTTCTCTCACCAAGCCATCACCTTTCCTACAGCCAAAGCAGTCAGAAGCCCCATTCTCCCAACTTCGTCTCGCTCTCCATCTTTCGACAATGCCTCCCTCTGCATCTGCACTCTTCCCTGTGCTCGAGTTCTTGGCGAGCTTACCCGTGGAGAAAGGCCGTCGCCATCCCCAGGAACGCGATATACAAAGGTACACCTTGACCGACATCGCACCCGACAGGGAAGATGCTATCATCGGGTTGTCTATTGAGGAGTTTAGGCAAAGCGTGAAACTTCGTGCCTCCGATAGCGGGTACGTCTGTTTGCACTACAGAGTTATTCAATTGCTCATTTGTGATGCAGCCACTGGCTCTTTCAAAATCGCGAGCGCCTTCATACCAAACTTCGCGATGCCACCGTCCGAATCGCAGCTATTCGCAGGCCGAATTCCACCCAGCAACTGCGTCGACCGCGCTCTGCCTCGTCCCTTCGCGCTCTGGCGCCCCGCATGCTAAACATCGCGGATCCGCGCTTCCTCGACGCCGCACGCACCTGGGGGCGAAACGTCGAGCAAGTCGTCTCCCCACGTCCGCTCGGGCCCACCCACCTCCTCGTCGTGTTCGAAATAGACCCGCTATCCGGCATATTCTCGCGCGCGATCGAGTGCCCCATCAACGACATCGCCTTCGTCGCGAACTGCCCGAACCTGCGCCCCGACCCCACGCGCAAAGCGCTCCCGCACCGGATGCAGCGCGAGCTGCCGCGCGTGCTCATGCGTGTGCCGGTCCTGGATACCTTTCCGGCGCTGCTCGTGTACCTCCACACGAAGAATCAGGCCGCGCTCTTCCGCGCGCTCGTGCCGGAGTGGATCCGCGACGTCGCGCACCCGCTGCCCCCGCAAGTGAGTGTGGCGCCGAGCGCGGGCCCTGTGCTGGGGCACCGCGGACGCAAGATGAGCATCCGGCTCACGCAAGGAAGCCATATCCCCGAGCTCCCGCTGATGCAGCCGAGGCGGACTGTCGAGTCGATCGCAAGGGAGATCATGGAGGCTGAAGTTACTGCGCCGCAGGCCGCCGCCCAAAGCGAGCTTCTCGAGGCAAGTCTCAAGCTAAATGGGCTCAAGGACAATCTGGATTTCATTGGATACTATGGAGCGGAGCTCTGGTATGAACTCGACATGATGCAGGATATCATGGTGAGGGCTCTGAATTTGAAGGCTAAGGTGGACGAGTAGAGGATTGGGATGTAGGGAGAGCTCTGACACTGAGGCGAAGGCAGACGGATAGGAAATGTATCTGTAGGGCCTTATCAAACTCCCTGGAGGAGCTGTAGCTAGTCAATTCTTCAGTAGTTTAGTTATAGGTTATTTACATATACTGGCACCGTCTTCTGGTGCGTTTGCTCATGGAAATGAGCTTAGTTCCTTATAACGTCGACTGCTCCGTCAAGTGCTGTCGACATGAGTAATCAGTGTGTCTTGAGATCTTAGACACATTCGAGGGCAGACCAATTGATGAAGGTTAAGAATCAAGAAATCGCTGCATCGCCTCGCAGGTAGAGCGTGTACCAAATGGCCCACTCTTGGGAGAAGACCTAAAATCTCGAAGCAGTAGCCCGAAAGGTATGCATCGAAAGGTATGTAGAAGGTATGTAGAAGAAGTCCAATAACAACAAACCCAGATGAGCAAGTTCATCCACGAATACAAACCCGCGAAAGCTGGTCCAGCCGGATACAACAACAAAACAACACCCCAAATAAAAACCAGCTAGACATGTACCTAGATCGGCACCCCTTTCCAACTCAAATCATAGCCAGAGCGGCCAGACCCGCCGCCAGCATACCCACAACACCACGCGCCGCGATCCCAACAGCACCATTGTTTGCCCGTTGGGTCGAACTCGGGTTCGACCCACTGCCCGACGCCCCGCCGCCCGACGTCGCCGACGAATTGATGAGCGCGCGGCTAAGCCCCATGTCCGAAATGGGTTGCAGCCAGAAGAACCACGGGTTCTCCGGGAACGTGTCGTCCTTGCCCGCGAGGAACTGCGCGTACTTGAGGTCCGGGTCGCCGTAGACGGCCGCGACGTTCGCGACGTTCGACCAGAGCTCATCCGCGGGCTCCTCGCCGGGCGCGACAGTCATCGCGAAGTTGAGCGCGTCCTGGATCGTCGCGCCCTGGTCGGTCTTCGCGTGGTACGCGTCGAAGCCGGTGTAAGCGCCGATAGCGGCGTTGGTCTGGCGCGGAGTTAGTTTTGCAGCATGGCTCACTGAGGAAGAGCACACTTACGAGGAGGGCGGCGAGGTTGTAGTTGCGGTAGTGGTACGGGTGGGTACGCTCAGCTTCGAGAGGCTAATGGATCATCAGGCACAGAGACAAGAATGATGCAAAGGCAAACGAACCTGCTCGCCATTGGAGGTAATCTGCTTCAGGAACTGGTCGGAGAAGAACTCCTTGAGGGCGTCCTGCGCTCCTTGAGTGTCATTGGCGATGATATGGCAGGCGGCCAGCTGATTGTAATAGAACGTTCCATGGTTATTAGGAGCTGCCTTCTCGCCCAGAGCGATCGGGCTCGTGGTGAGCCACTTGATGTAGGTCGACGTCCAGTTCGCAAACTGCGTGTTGAGGTCGGACGTCCAATCAGGGCTGCTCCCGCCTTGCAGGATAAGAAGGCCGGACGCGATCTTAGCCATGCCCTTCAGATCCCTATTCACCACTGTATCAGCGCGCAGCTCGATCCGGACGGTAGCAGAAAATGCCCACAGGACGCCAGTGTGTGTACCCATATTCTTGCCCGGCCCGCGTTGGATCTGCGCGTAGTTCAGGTTGGGGTTCATCGCGGTGTCGGGATCGAGGAACCAGATCTTGACGTAGCTCGCCGCCTTCTGAGAATAGCTCGCCGAGCCGTCGATTATCCATGCCAGCGCATTGTAGAGCACGGCGTTCGCCATGGTGTCGAAAGCGCCCGTGTTGTTCACCGTGCGCACGTCCGGGTTGAACTGCCCGTCGCGCTGGCTGTACGGGCACGTGGTCCATACTAGGTGCGAGGTTATAGAGGGAAGAAGACGGGAAGAGAGGGGACTCACTTTGTTCGGGGGTGAGCTCGGTGGTGTTGCCGACGTTGGTGCAATTCGGCCACCAGCTGAGAATGGGCATTCAACGTTTCAGGCTGTAAGTTAGAGGTAATGTGGCGTACTAAGGTGCCCAGCTCATATAGTCATGCTTGTCTCCAGAGGCGGGCGCAAAAGGCTTGTCTGTGACGGCTGTATGTCGATGCTGGGATCAGTCTCTTATTTCTGGAAAACTGCGAGCAGCAGACACGCGGAAGGGGGAAGATCTATATCCACAAACGGAAACTCACCCCAAGGTCCCTGAGCATTCAGGAAATCTGCCCACTGCACAATTGTCTGCTGTGCGGGAATAGTAGTCTCGTTCCAACTCATGTCGAGCACATACTTGGGATCGATGAACGTATTATCGTAGGTGCTGAAGCCTGTGTTTAAAGAGCGGACGGCCGTAGGGAGGCCTGCAAGCGCAAAAAGGGAAAGAGCGGATAGTTTCATCTCGGGTCCGGGTCAGCGCAACACGGCGAAGTGGTAAATGGGAGAGAGAAACAGGCCTGAATTGTTGGCAGTAAGCACGGAATCAGAGTCGAAAAAAGCGCGCACCATTCTGCAATATCAAGGCTTGGCGCTAGTTTGGCGGTCCAAAGGCGATCCAACGCCGTGTGTCCGTGCGCGACATCCTTGCAATCATCAGCCCGGCATCATGTGAGCAACTCAGGCTGAAAGAGGGAGAAATTTGGTCTCCCCGAGATGGGCTGGTCGTCGGCGCGGCCTGTTGTCAATAAATATTTGATGAAAATGGTAGCCGAGGGTTATTAATGGTACCTTTTTTAATTTTATAGAGGCCGGCGGCAAAATATAATGACGATGCTGGGCGAGATGATAGCATGGCGGTTGGCCATGTTCAGGGATGCTGAAGGGGAAAACGTATGTACTTTACTCCAGTTGTTACTGTAGGAAGAAGACATTGGAAGAAGTTATAAATCCGTACTGCGCCTACAAAGGAAAGACAACGTAACGAAGACAAAGAAGCATCAGGATCGTCGCCGGCACGGCACTGCTTGCTTACGACTCCTCCTTTTACTTCAACTACTGATTGTTTAGGCTGAGGCTAGACTTGAAGGTATGTTGTGTGTTACTTCGTCTCGAAGCCGTTATGAACATCTTCCTTCCATGTTTCAGGCAAGGCGATCTCGCAGCATCCGCCTGGCAACGACTCCTGTCTCAGCTCACTGCTAGTGCTACATGAGCACCACGGTTGCGCCACATATCTCGACGCTTTCTTCTTGGTCTTCACGATCTCAGGAATCATAAGTGCAATCGATGATGTCTACCCCACCACCCCCACCAGACAACCCCGTGTATGTTCTACACAAAATGCATTCCGAACTAGCAACTGGCGCGAGGATACGCAGCCTCGGTCCTTGGTTATCGTTTTGTTCGTCCAGACTTTCCTTTCTAGATGGCGTATCGGCCTACAGCGATGTTTCCGTCCTGGATTCAAGCCGTGCTCAGCTCGACCAAGAGTTCGACGCTTTGCAGGCCGCATCAAACATCATCAAAGCGCGCCGCAACGCGCTCTCCCCAGCTACGCGTTTGCACCCCGAAATCCTTGCACACATATTCTCTTTCCTCGCAGCCGAGGAGATTCCACAGAACAACACCCATCGCATCACGGTCCGGAGGGGTCTGCAGGTTCTGGGGGGTAGTAGTAGAGGGGAGGTGACGCTGGGATGGATGCGAGTGACACATGTCTGTCGTTTATGGAGAAAGATCGCGCTCGACCATCCTAGCCTATGGGGCATCGACATCGATTCTCTGCGCCCCTGCACCACCGAACGGCTCCGTCGATCAAAGCAGGCTCCCCTTGTCGTCCGATACCACAACCCTGTGAACAGTCTTCTGGCTGCGGAGCAGGACATTCTGATGTCTCTGCTGGCAGAGACTCCTCGGACCTCCGAGCTCGCCTTGACATGCCCACAGCAGTATGCCTGGGATAGTATGGCGCATCTGCTGGTAGTTCGTGCGCCGTTGCTCGAGACTTTCAACTATTCAACACCACAGCGCCGCATGGGACAGAGCTGCATTCTTCCATGGAACTTGTTTGCAGGCGACGCTCCTCGCCTCCGCGAAATCTCATTAACAGACGCCAGGCTACCACTGGAATCACCGCTGTACGAACACCTCACACATCTCTCGCTCAGCACCAGTGAATACGGCCCTGCGCCCATGGCAGCCTTCACCCGCGACGAACTGCTTGGCGTGCTCGCTCGGATGCCCGAGCTTGAAAAGCTGGAGCTAGCATGGACCATCCCTAGCGCGATGGACATGGCAGCACTCTTACCAGCTGACGCCGCAGTTGCTCTCCCGAAACTGAAAAAGCTGAAGCTGGCAGCCCAGCCTACTGACTGCCTCAAGCTAGTGGAATATCTTACCATCCCGGCCACCACGGCCATCCACCTGAACTGCCACGAGCGCGGCAACCCGGACGACGAATATCCTGTGAAACGCCACAAGCTCCTCGATCTGCTCATGCGGCAGGTCCCCGTGCCGCTTCAGTCCATTCTCATCAACCGCCCTGCAGGCTGTATCGAGTTCACTGGCTGGACAACGATGCACACTCCAACCACCACCACGCACGACACCGACGACCCGCATGCCCAAGTCTATCTCCACCTCTCCGCCGGCAGAGTACCATCACGGTCCCTGGACGAAGAGATGCTGTGTCTCATGCTCGACCGCCTCGACGACAATGCGCTCCGCGCGATGCACGTGAACATCGGCGACCAGGACCTGCGCTTCCAGCGCGTCCCCTGGCCCGAAATCATGGGCGAGTTCGACGCAGTCGAGGTCGTCTCCGTCGGCCCGCGCGCCTTCCCGCACTTCATCGAGGCGCTCGGCCAGGCGCCCGTCCTCGGTGCGCCCGCCGGCGGGTTCCTCTTCCCGCAGCTCCGCCGCCTGCGGCTGCACCGCGTCAGCTTCGAGTACCCGACGGGCACGGGCCTCGGGCTGCCCCCGCCGGGCGGCGGCATCATCGAAGGCGTGCTGGCGCGCCGGCGCGCGTGGAGCGAGGACTTTGAGGAGGTCGAGGTCGCGGACTGCCATGTCACGCCGGCGCACATCGACGCGCTGCGCGCGATCATGCCGCGCGTGATCTGGGACGGGCGGTCGTGTGAGCCGCACGAGCCACTGCAGGACATGTTCCTCGGGCCGGGAGATTGGCCGGAGCTCGATGAGGACGAGGGCGAGGAGGAGGACGGGGACGTGATGGCTGCGTTTTTTGACGGGGACGACGAGCCGTGGGAGGAGTGGCCGCCGCAGGAGCCGCCTGAGGAGGTGGAGATCTTTCATGGGCATGGTTTGGGAGAGGCTGCACAGATCTTCGCGTCCCTAGGTTTCTGATTCAACTCGTTTGCCTGGGTCGGCTTTCTTGGTTGTATGGTTATTACCATTCATTTTTTATTTCTCTGTTGTACTACCCTGCCTCATTGTATGTGTTCTAGTGAAGTTGTAGCGTCTCTGTTGGACTGAAACTCTGCATCCTGTATTTGCGCTGTTATGTAGTATTCTCTATCATGACGTCGACGAGCGCTCCTTGTTTTACGTAACATTTCGCAGAGGGCGTGCGCGCCGATGCGATGTCGAGATGGCAATGTTCAATTCTGAGACTGCATGAGGTGATATAAATTTGTCTGGGCATCGATTGTTGCGATAAGCAACTGGCAGAGAAGGAAGCGGCTTCAGTATCGCAGTGGCGGAGCTGTCGGTGGCGTTTGTCTTAGTACCGCAGCTAAGTTACTTACTCAGGTTGTTCCCGCCATCTATCTCCTCCGGACCACCATCTTCAGTCTTTACCTGCCTCTCTCATACACGCAAGTTTTCTCATTATTCTCAATGTCTGAATCCTCTTGGCCGCCTGTAGACAACTCCAGGTACGTTGCATGCAGTGATGATATTATTTCGAACATGCTAACAAGACCGCTCGCAGCGTCGCCCCGTGGTCGGCGTTCTGCACCTCCAGAATTTCTATTTTGGACGGAGTCACCGCATACAGCGATGCGACAACCGTTGAATCTAGCCGTCTGAAGCTTGATCAGGAGTTGGAAGCTCTGCGGGTGTCGATGCACACCATCCAATCCCGCCGCAACGCCCTGGCTCCTATCACCCGCCTCCATCCCGAGATCCTTGCACATATCTTCTCCTTCCTCGCCGCGGAAGAGATCCCGCGCAAGATGATCCGTCGCTTCCGCCCCCGTGGCTTCCCTGCGCCCAGCCCGATCTTACGTCTCGGCTGGATGCGCGTGCACACGTCTGCCAGGCGTGGAGGAAGGCCGCACTCGACACGCCGAGCTTGTGGGGCATCGACGTCGACTCGATGCGTGACTGTACCTCCGAGCGACTCCGGCGGTCGAAGCAGGCGCCGCTTGTCGTGCGATATTTCCAGGCGACCGACCGCCTCGCGCCCGAGGAGCAGGACGTTCTGAAGAGCCTGCTCTCGCAGACGCACCGCGCCCGCGAGCTCGAGCTGACGTGCTCGCCAGACCATGTCACGAAGAACATGGCGAATCTGCTCACGGTGCGCGCGCCGCTGCTCGAGTCGTTCGTGTATTCCGCGCCGATGTATCCGGCGGGCGCGAGCTGCATCCTCCCCGCGAACATATTCGCGGCCAACGCACCCCGCCTGCGCAAGCTTATGCTCGCAGACGCCAAGCTCCCCCTGCAGTCACCGCTGTACGACAACCTCACACATCTTGCGATGAATACGCGGGAGCACAATCCTGTCTCTGGCCTCGCGTTCAGCCGCGACGAGCTGTTAGGCCTTCTGCGCCGTACACTCAACCTCGAGACACTGGAGCTGGCCTATTCGATCCCTGCTGGGGGCTCCACATCCGCAGATGCACCCATGATCGTCGACGATTCCATGCAATCGTCAACGGATCTGGCCTATTCCAGCCCAATGCGCGTTTCTCTCCCCTGCCTTACAAAGATTAAGCTCTGCGGCGAGCCTGCCGATTGTCTCTGGATCTCCGAGCACTTGGACATCCCCGCCGATGCCGCCCTGCACCTGCACTGCACGGAGCGCCAGCCTGCAGACCAAGACCACCTCTCGGCGCGCGTGGCGTTGGTTCCCCTGATCGCTCGGCATGCAGGCGGTGCGCTGCTGCGCTCGCTCTTCCTCATGGACTACGCGCGCAGCCTCGAGATCACGGCCTGGACGACGGCATACACGCCGGACCTGCGCCTGCCGATGGCGCGCATGGGCGAGCCCGTGGCGCAGGTGCACGTGCGGCTCACCGCGAACCGCATGCGCGCGCCCGTCGACGCCGCAGGCACGATGCGCCGCTTCTGCGCGGCGGTGCCGAAGGACGCGCTCGAGGCCGTGTACCTGCTCGTCGGGAACGGCTCGTTCGACCGCGGCGCGTGGGCCGCGCAGTTCGCGCTCGCGCGCGCGGTCGAGCGCGTGTCCGTCAGCGGGATGGGCGCCGCGTCGTTCGCGTGCGCGCTGAACGCGTACGTGGATGCGCCGACGGGGCCCGGTGCGGAGGACGCGCCGGACGCGGCGCGCGCGCTGTTCCCCGCGCTGCGCCGGCTGCAGCTGCACCGCGTGCCGTTCTCGCGGCGCGTGACGCAGGACGCGGCGGACACGATCGGCGACATCGTGCAGGCGGCGATCGCGCGGCGGCGCGCGCTGCCGGGCAACCGCGTCGAGGAGCTGCAGGTCGGCGAGTGCCAAGTGACGCAGACGCACATCGATGCGCTGCGCGGCATGTTTGGCGCGGGGATGGAGTGGGACGGGCGCGGGACGGAGCAGCAGGTGCAGCCTGGTGCGGGCGGGATCCTCGATGTGCCGGGCATGCAGCAGCTATTTGGGACGATGCCGCCCGGCGCGGTGCCGATGGGCGCGATGGCGGAGCTGATGGACAATTTGGAGTGGCAGGAGATGGAAGGCGGCGCGATTGGGATGGGCGCGGGTGTGATGCTCGCGCCGGGTGAGACGGTGGACTTGGGGCAGATTGGCGCCTTCCAGATTGACGGCGCAATTGGTTGAATGACCACCATCTGTGGTCTGTTTTCTTTTCTTATGAATATTCTGGATTTTACTTTCTGGCCCTCCCCCAATGATTCCCAAAATTTATTGTATTCGTCCTCTTGGTATCCTTCCACACAAAAGCAGAAGTCGTTCCGCGTTCTGTACGATATATTCACCGCAGTTTCCTAGGCACGATGATTCTTTCACCACGACGAATGTTCTTGAGGCTTTCACCTGTAGTACGATTCGGAAGACCGCTCGTGTATACATCTGTCGGACGAGCTGCTCGCAGCGCAATGTGAAACTAAACCCCTGTCTCATGCACTCTATCATACGCTCGCCCGCCTCACGATCCCGCCAACTCGACATCTGTCCAGGCGGGTTGTCCGATAACAGACGGGAATTCGATTGCCGTCCTGGGTAGCTTCTTTCCCTCGTGTTGAGTACGAGTGCATCTTGTACCCCGCCCGCACCCTAGCTCTCGTCTGCGTCATTTTCGATCTCGTATTGCTCGTGATTATAACCATAGCATAGTGCTGAACAACAATGTAAGTACAGCATTAACCTCATCATTGAAAACAGACATAAAAATAGCACAGGACAGGGGGAACAGACGGGAGATATCGAACAACAAATACAGGTCTAGATGTTGAGGTGGGTGGTGTACGCGATGTCCGGAACGTCAGTAGTCGGGAGGTATAACGTATAACAATCGTTCTTGGCGGACCGGTGCGTCGTGTTACAGGTCAGATGCTGTCAGTGGTGATGGTGAATGGCACGGCGGCGACGGAGGAGGGGCGCCCAGCGACAGCCTTCATCCTTCTCGGGTGATGTCGTCCTCGACCGATTGGAAGAAGGACCGACCCGCACATATAATGCGCGAGTCGTTCTGGCCCCCTCCCAGATGCCCCTATTCCCGTCTCAGCCTACCCAGGCCCCATTCTACGCCTGGGCTCAGTGCCCCTCGTCCTCCTTGCCATACACGAAGCGCGGCAGACCCGGCAGGCCGTCCTCGTCCTCGCTCTCGTCGGGGCGCACGCTCGCGGCGGGCGGCTTGTGGATGTGCAGATAATAGAACACGAAGTTCTCTATCGGATGCAGCGTGAGCAGCACGCGGTTGCCCGCGAACGCGATGCCTGCGACGACGAGCCCCGCGAGCGCATCGAGGAAGTAGTGGTTCGCGGTCGCGACGATCGCGAGGAGGATGAGCGCGGGGTAGCCGAGGAAGAGCGCGTGCAGGCCCGTGCGGCGCAGGACGCTCCCGCGCGGCGCATGCGCGAAGAGCGAGAGGCCGACGATGAGGCTGTACCCGAAGTGCAGGCTCGGCATCGCCGCGAACTGGTTGCAGAACTTGTTCGTCGTCCAGACGGAGCCCTGCCCGTTGCGGTGCACGCTGTCGATGAAGCGGTAGGACACCGGCAGCAGGCGCGGGGGCATGCACGGCCAGAGCGTGAAGACGACGAACGCGAGGAGGTTCGCGAGCGCGAGCGTGCGCCGGATGGGCGCGTAGATGCGCGAGAAGGGCTGCGTGTGGTAAAAGTATGCGAGGAAGGTGATCGTCGCGGGGATGTGGATGAATGAATAGACGCTGGGCGTGCGCGTCAGCGGGGTCAGGGCAGAGCACGACTGAGGGGTATGGCGCACCGGTTCAGGGCGTTCATGGCCAACGGCCGCTGGATGAACCACACCTGCACGCTGTGCTCATATTGGATGCCGAGCGTGCGCTCGAAGTTGAGCAGCTGGATGCCGTGCTTGCGCGCGGTGTCGACGGTGCCTTCGTCAATGAAGAGTACGGCACTGATCGCACGGCCGATCTGGTATATCCAGTAGGTGAGCGCCCAGTAGAGCACCTCCAGCAGGAAGGGGTAGCGGTAAGCGGTGCGTGAGATCCAGTTGTTGGCGTAGCGGCTCGTGTCGCGCCTCTTTTCCGGGGTGGGCGAGTCTGGAGTGCCCGGCAGGAGCGGAGACCCGCTGCGGCTGCCCTCGTTGGACGGTCGACGGTTGAACCACACGCCGGCGGTGAGGAGGGTGATCACGATGAGCGGCTCAAGAAAGAGACCGAGCGTCGAGCCACCACTGCTTGGGGGCGGACTCTCGATAGGCTGGACGAGCGCTGGCGCGGGGCTCATGATGGACTGGCAAGGCGTGGGGAGGGGCTATGGGGGCTCGTCTGTAGCAGCAGGCCTGCGAAGCAGGTGCTGGCAGCGCGAGGCTGGGGGGGGTGTTCGTCGCGAAGATGAAGAGCCGGGGCGCAGCGCTGAAAGTACGGCGATGCAAATGTTTATAACCATTGAGGCTCGGTGTGGCTGCCGATTGCGATGGTTCGTTCACCTCGGAGGGTGCGTAGGCATGCCGGCGACCAGGCGTGTAGCGCCGTAATTTAGTGCTCGTGTGACTGCACTGCGCATGACTCTGCAGTCGCTCGTCATCGCCATTTCCTCGGGTTCCAAGATGCAAAGCTTATTTCTTCTGTCTTGACGGCATCTCAGCAAGCTTGGCTGTCTGATTCTCGAATCTATCCACCCATACAGCATTAAACGAGGTGATGAAGAACGTCGCAGGTCGTAAGAGGCCATGATGGTCACAGTTTGTCCTATCAAGCCGAGACCGCGGAAGTCAGACGGAATGTTGTGTACGCAGCATCTGCGTCATTTTGCTCGCGTGATGCATCCCTACCACAAGGCGTCTCGCTCATCTCTCTGGCTTGGCACCTCTCAAGTTCAGTCCACGCTCCAGAATCGCACAGGCAGACCGAACTTCGCCACTCATATCTTCTTATCTACTCCTCGATATGTCGGATGGAGAGGATTCACCACCTTTCACGTGTCACGGCTCGGGCTCGTCTCCACAGCATCGGCCTTTCACTTAAGTGTATTGGATCCATCAGTGTCTGCTGGAGACGCTGCGATAGCAGGCAACCATCATGCATCATGCCCCCGAAATTCAGCTGTCTGAGGACCTTCCGGAGGACGCTCGACGGGTTTTCATGCGCAGGTCGTCACTCCTATGACAATATCGGTATGACTGCTTGTTCGAATTTCGTGTGCGAGCGTCGGCACGATACGATCTTGCCAGCCACAGAGTAATGGGCGACACTGACAGGCACCGAATGCGGGCCCGCGGCGGAACCGTCGGTCGTGTGTGAGCTGACCCCGTACAAAAATAGTAGCGGTTTGAATAGTATCACTAGTAAATGTTATCTTGCTGTTATCGATTCCTGATCAGTTTCATTCCCACTTGAACGCAACATTGACGACGCGAGTTCGGGCAGCCTGCGGAGTTCGACGCACGATATTTGCAGCCGCTGCAGATATCGTGTGTGAGCCCTCCCGACCGTTTTACTGATGGCCAGCAATGCGCACTCCTCGAGAGAGCCGGCCGCCGGAGATCGCACCAATTCGACAATCATACATATACCGATCCCGATCGCGGCCGCCTGGCCGAGGCGCCTTTCGCGTTACAAGCTCCGCCGGCCTGGCCCCGTTGACGGTTCGAACGGGCGACGGAATCAAATGTCTACCTCCTCGACTTTCGGCAGACCATAGCCCGAATGCTGCGAAAGGTGGATAAGGACGCCTACTCGACGCCATAGAGATTGAAGGTTAGCTCACAAGCATGTGGAAGACTCTGAGAGCTGCAGCTTCCGCTCAAGCCTGCTGGCTCGATGCCGGCGTTCGTCAATGAGTTTGACTTTTATGTCGTCGGGCAGGCAGATCCGGTGATAAGTGTCAGAGCTGTCTTCTTCCTCGGGCTTCCTGACCAAAGAAGGATGATGTTCCCTCAGGTACGTGCGTCAACTCCTCGACGAAGTACTGTGGCTGAAGCGTCGCCATTTCTCCCGCAGACCGACGTTCTGAATAGCTCCTGATTCGCATAAACGCATGAAGAACACTCAAGGAGCAAACTCCTCGTGATTCCCCCCCACTAGCAGACACGGCTCAGTGCTGTCCATCGTCGCCAAAGATGGCACCATCCAAGCACAGAATATGTCCTAGGACTCTCATGGTTCGTTTGCAGGATTTTTGTTTTCCGCGACTGACGGATATGCATATAGATATTAGTATGGATCATACTGCCTTTTCGAGCCACAGATTGTCGCCGGGTGACGTCTTAGAGCCCAGGATTTGGACATTCACGGCCTACTTTCAGGACGCAACTGTCGCCCGGCGACAAGTTGTTAGGCATCGTCTTTTGGCACAACCCCGTCGCGACGCCGAGTGTGCCAATTGGCCCATACGCTATGATGTGTCCTTTTCTACTGCTGCAAGTCCCGATTGATGTTGGTGTCGCGACACGGTGTCTTTTAAATTGGCCTCACCATGGTCTGGTAGCCGTTTACCGTCGCCGTGACCTGACTTCTCTTGTCTTTCGTCGCTTGTCTCGAGTAGCCGACGTGCTGTTCAGCGTACGGCGCAGCCATTTTCCTGGCTAATTTGAATGCGCAATTGTGAAGCTGGCGCATTGCACATAGACTCAGACCCTCGAATAGGCTGAGGAAGGTATGCATTTAAGTTCAATCGTTTCATATCTCATCCGTGTAATGTATGTTTTCATACAACTTCAGGATATCTTGAACTTGTCTTAATGATGGTATCGTAAGACCATGGAATCGTTCATTCAGCGACCCGCACCGTGTACTGCAGTGGCCGGCGCTTTGTACCTAAATGGCAGTCGAGGTGCCAGCACTGTGACACTAGGAGTCAAGTCTGTGCCGTTAGCAGTTGAGCGTTGATTTCCTGCGTGGAATTGGACCATGATCATGAAACGCCTTGGCGTGGGTTTGTGGGCTTTGCGCGGGCTTTGTGTCCTCTATCAGCCGCACACAATGCCTCTTGGACAGTTTTCGGCTCAAGGGGATGATATCTTGAAACCCTGCACTGCAGTTGGTACTTGTCTTACGTTGTGTATGTTTTGTTGATTTATTCTTTGGACGTGCAGTTTGCCGAAGGACCACTACCGCAACTAGCAGAAATCGGTTCTCTATGATTCTCAACTCGCAGGACCTCGCATCATACCCCGACAACCCATATGTCCGTATGATTCTCTTTTCTCGATGATTCCAGCAAGTTCGATGAATCAAATTACGGAGCTTGCTCGTTCCCGGAAGTGACTTCGCTTCCCAGGCCCGCCGCTTTATCTCGCCGGAACTTATCGCGATAGCCGCGTCCGGAGCCCATGTGGCTGGCCCCTAGTAGGTACAGTATGGCGCATAACATTCAACTCCGCATCTACAAGCGAGATGCTCAATCTCGCTCGATCTTCCGGAGCATAGCCTTCGCTCTCGAGGAAGACGATGCATTCCGACGCTCCCATGGACCATTCTCTGCCAATGACTCCGGCGACATCGTAAGCGGGCTTCAATCACCAGTCTGGCGAGTCTGACAACAGAGAAGACAATCTCAGCTATCCATTTTCCATACCGGCTGTAGATCTGCCCCAGCATCAACATGAGGCTGCACTCAAAGTTCTGTTCAAATCCCTCTAGCACCTCGTCCTCGAAGGCCCTCATCGCATTGTGTGCTTCCTTTCGAGCAGAGAGTATTACCGCTACAGTACCACTGCTACTGCACCTTCGCGCAGGCGCTCTCACCGGCACGAGTACCCACGGCAGCGGGTTGGACATCACCAGCATCGAAGCTGGCGGACTTCGAGCTGTTCGCGCAGATCTTGTGTGCAGCCTTCCCTCCTTCCCATCTTCTCCTCCCACACATGCGCTTCAGTCTCGGAACTGCCGCGCAGAGCGCTGCTGTTTGCGGGCCATGAAACGACCCGGACTCGGATCCACGGGCTGTTAGGATGCTTGTTTTTGATCGTCATCGCATTCAGTTGGCGCAAGGGGCTCGTCTTGACACGAGGTTTCTGCAAGTTTGTGAGTCTTTCCCATTTACGGAATCAGGCGCAAAGTCACCCCGACGGAGGAGCTGGGGAACTTCGGCGAGCCGGACTTCATCATATACAATGCGGGCCAGTTCCCCGCAAACCGCTTCACCTGTGGAGCTCGAGAAGCATTCGGCGTGGCAGGCCGCGCTGAAGATGCCTTCTTGGCGTCGACTACAGCCAAGTCCTCAATCAACACAACATGTGGCTGCATCCGATTGTGAAGCAGCTGCTACGAACATGGCCGCAGGACGACGTGATTCTGCTCGTATTCCCTGTTTCTGGGAGTCGGGCAACGAGATCTCTGCGACGCGTGTTCGGAATAAGTAGAATATCAGCAACTCTATTTATGGTTTTGAGAGATGCGCTGATTCGTTGAAATGTGGTATGCCTGCCTAAAAATTCTGATTTCAGGATTTCCCGAAGTATGGGCATCGTGTGGAAGGCCGCCCGATGTCTTCCTAGAGCTGGACAAGCGGAAGCTCTCTTTGGGTGTCTACTATGGTTTGTGAGCTATCATCGACCGAGACTAGACATATCACTAATGTCTCATCACCATGCTCGTTCCAGGATGACTTTCTGTGAGTCAAACAAACCGTGTTGAGCTGCTGCCAGCTCGTTTTCTGATCGCAATTGCCGTAGCGGGCGGAATCCGCGGCCGCATCAAGTGAGCATTCGCTCAATTGTTCTATCGACAGGCTCTGATCCTGCGTTACGTCTGCCAGTTGAACATCTTGGTACGTCGACGACCAAGCCCGTCTCGCCTTTGAATTCACGTAGCTTCTCTGATGGGGAATACCAGGGTCATCGACTTGCCATCAGATTTACCGTATCGACGCTCCTGGAGCCGTTCGAGTTTATGGTTAAGCCCTCCGACTCGAGCACGGGAGTCTAAGCCCCCGGCACTGATGATGACCATGTTCGATGCTCTAGGCGCATGGATGAGATGGGATTGGAGGTGCAGCGCGCGCTTCCATTCCCCACGTCCTGAATTGGGGTGTGCGCTGCCTTTTCCGAAATGTCCGAGCCTGGCCGCGTTTGGACACTTCGAATGCGAACACTACGTCAGCTGTCATTGGAAGGAGCTGGAAGGCCATTTGCCTATTTGATCGAGTGTGGGCGTGCATTTCACAGTATTGGTCGGCGTGGACTACAGTGGACCTGAGCTTATTGTGTTGCCGCGCAGAATGTAATGATCGCCAGGGACACTTGATCCCTTCTCACACTACCCATATACGGATCAGTGGATCACGCCCTAGAATGCACAAGCATTTTCGAGGTAGGCAGCGTTGGCGAAGAAATATATTATGGAGGGATCCTGCACAGTGCCGTACCGCGGGCAGACAGGCGAGCTAGATGTATGCAAATAACGTAGTGTGCAGCGTTCGAGAAGCCGAAGAGAAAGCGAAAAACATGTAATACAGAGTGTGCGGTGCGATCCATACACCAATAAGATTAGACACGGGGCGGATGCGTGAAATGGAGTGAAGAGATTATGGGCAGATAGTGTAGCCGAAGATAAGGCGTGACCATAGGGATGCGAGCGAAAGCGAATGCAGCATGGTAATACAGCTTTGGTGCCGGGCGGGGCTGCGCCAACCGTCGTCTAGAGGCCGCGCAGCGTGCGCGCATGCGCGCTCTACACCTGGCCGGACGCGACCATGTTCATCGCGCCGAGGATGACCTCCCATGCCAGGTCGAGCCCGGCCCACAGGTCGCGATCGAACACGCCGAGCGCGCACGCATTGCGCCAGACAGCGCTGACAGTGCGCGTGAGGCTCATCAGCGCGCTCATGCGGTCGCCCTTGGCGGTGCTCGCGAGGTACGTCGCGAGCTGCGGCGCGGAGACGTGCGCGAGCGGGTTGCCTTGTGAGCTCCCGCTGGCTCGCGCGCCGGCGAGCATGGCTGGTGGGACGGGCAGCAGCGCGCCGATGAAGCGGTCGAGGCGGTGCGAGATGAGGAAGGCGTTCAGAGGCGCAAAGGCCTCCGCCGTCGGGACGGTGATGGGGATCACGGGCAGCGTCGCCGCGCCGTTCGCGCGCGCCTGCGGACGCGAGGTCGGCATGCGCGGGAGGTGCGCGCAGTTGGCCGCGAGCGCGACGTGGTGTGTCGGGATGAGGAGCGCCGCGTCGGACGCGGGCCCTTTTGAGGAGGGGCTGGTAAAGACGGCGAGGATGTGTGTCGGAGGCGAGGAGGTGTAGGGGAGCGCGACCTCAAAGGAGGATGGCAGACGGGATTTTGGGACAGAGCGCGGGATCTGCAGTGCGGAGATGGACGCGAGCATTCTATATGTGCGGGTGGATGATGAGACAGAGACTGGTGCAGATGCTGGGGAGCTACGTACTCGTCGCCGCGCCCATGCAGGCTCCTGCGCGCGAACTCTGGTGGGACTTGCGCGAGGCCGGGGTCAATTGCGGCCAGCACATCTGGGCTGACCTCGGCATAGGCGGGTCTGGAGAGGGTGCGGGGGAGCTGTACGCTCGGGAGGATGATTGGGTGGTGCTGCATGTCGAAAGTGGGCTGTGCTGGACGAGATGAAACTTGGAACATTTTGCGTATTTGAAGGCGAAAAGTGTATAAGGGAATGATTGTAGTGCTTCCTGAGCAAAGGAGAGACTAAGAAAACGTAGCTTATATAGAATGAGTGAACCGCGTCGAGACTGGACTCAAGAGGAACAACGAGCTGCTGATCGTTTTTGGTCATTCGCTTGTCTCCGCTTCCGGTTGTCCGGTCACCTGCCCGCCCGCTTTAGCAGCCCTTGTCCTCTCCTTCCTGCCCTTTTCTCCTTTGCCTATGTTCTCAATCCGCTCTTTGGCATGGCTGGCTCGTCCCCATCGCAACCCTAATCGCCCTCGAACTCTGTCGCACAAGCCCTTCCTTTCAGAGCCTGCCGGATTTATCCATTCTTGTATTTTTCCCGCGTGCGCCAGATCTAGTGAGATTGAGCTGTGATATACCGCCTGTCTGGCATCGTGTAATATGACAGCATGACAAGTGGCCTTCTCGCTGGGCCTGTCCATGCATTATTCGTTGCGACAATGAGACTTCTTGCGCTCGTACCCATTATAATTAGCACATCGCCTTCCCTTTCAGCTGGACCAGCCAATCGCCCATTCGAATTACATCCCAACGCTGTTTCATCATCATCAAAGCCTCTTTGAATCTAAGCCCTGCATCTCGATTGTCCTGTACCAAATTCGAACTCCATCCATGCAGCACTCTACCCGAACCACGACCCTCGTCTCACGACCGCCCCGCATCAGATAGCACCTACCCGTGCTTCACGAAGCAGCCCACACTCCAGGCAAACGCATTGTGTCCAGCAAGGCATGCCGGGCCCACAGATTCCGAATCTGCGAGATGCAGGGGAGCCGCTTCATAAAATGCCTCATCTGCCCCAGCGCTCGGCGCGCCGATCTGAGATTGGCGCGAAGCGTGCACGTGTTACGACGGCGCCGTCACATGACCTGGGCACCCGCAACGCGTCGTTTGGTGCAGGCGCAGGTGTGGGTGCATGTTTCCAGAGCGTGGTAGCCGGTTGTTCTGAAAAATAGTGGGCCCTTGCGCCATCGATGTGCATGTACGGACCACCTTCGAACACTCGATTATAATTCCTGTTCCTGAGATGTGCTGGGTGAACGAATATTCGCACAGCGATAGTCGATCCGCCCCGCCTCGTTGGAACAGCATTGCGCATCTTTCTGATGCGCTGATGCTGCTACATCGACATCGACCGAGCTAAGGTCATTTTTCATCTAACAGAAAAGCGATATATGCCTCGTTGGTTCGTGGTCTGAGCCTGGATGTCGATTCACGGTGCGAATACCCGGAACTGCACGTTCGCCAGCCAGACTGGCACCCACAGCTCGTCTTCGAAGGCTGCGCCGCGGTGGCTCACTGATGGCTCCTCGAGCACAGAATGAAATTCGGGTACAGTTCAGCCCGCGTCAGGGTTGCGTCAGGGTGCTAAATCCTAGCGGCCCTGATCGGGAGCACACGAGCATGGCGCGCGCACGAGCACAGGCTGGCACGGTGCACCTGCAGGTCCAATTAGACCAGCCCAGGGGCTGTCGCGCGCTAGCGCATCGCGATACCAGGGTCGCTCTGCCGGCTGGCAAGATCTGTGGTGTTTGCACAAAAATCATCCCGACAACCATAAGAAAAAAACACTAAAAAATCCTCCGTAAACACGCCCGCGCCTCATTATGCAGCCTGCGCGATGCGCTCCGAGGTCACACACAGCGTGCGTGCGAGCTGAGGGTCACGCGCGGCGGTGCCGGGCTCCGCGCGGTTCCTGTACGGGACGTATGCGCCATTGTATGCGCTGCGCCCGGGGGTGACGTGCGCGCTCATGGCGGCGAAAAGCGTCATCTACGCGCCTTGAAGTGGCGTGGCAGCGAAGGGGCGCATGAAAAGCTTCATGAATCGGGGGGTCGTCAGCCTGCTAGATGCGCCCTCTGTTTGGATATGAATGAGGATGCTGAAAGATGCGGGAAGGGTGGAAATCAGACCTGTGGCTACGCCGCCGGGGTGCAGGGAGATGGCGGTGATTAAGACGCTCTCTCCATCGAAATGACCCTGGAGTCCTTTGGTGACAACAACTTTCGTCAGCTTGCTGGCGCCTAAAGCTCCATGGGAAAGTAATAAACAGCGGATCACGAGCAGGAGAAATGGACAGTAGCAGCCTACCTTTTTTCTAGACGTACTCTTTTCCAGGAGGGCTGCGCAGATCATTGAAGTCCTCCAGGATCTCGAATTCTGTGACGCCAGTGCATGAGGGGAGGATTGTCACAATGACGACTTTTCTGTCACCAGGTCCGGGATTCGTACCCCCGGTCGTAGCTCGGACAAGAGAAGATGAAGCGTATGTTAGCGAGGGAGAGCGTTAATGCTTCTAGTAGTTCTACGCACCGTGCTCGCGGCCTCTTCAATGCGTTGCAATCCATGCATGCGCATATGCATACGCGCTCGAAGTGATCACAGGAGTGCTTGAGCGTCCAGAGGAACCAGAGTAATCAGACTGCTTCTGATAAACGCATGGAGCCATGAAAGTACTTCTACTTTTGTTCGCTGGGCCCGGGAAACTTCTGGCTCTGTTGGTCGCACACCGTTAAGCTCTTCGTCTAAACGTCGAATCATCTATAGCATGTGGGCGATAGCGGGCTGCCGTCAGAGCTGCGTTGCTGCCAACAAATTGGAGGAGAATTACACGTTGAGTTCTTGTAATTGACGTGTGGTACGCCGAGCGCCTGTCGCATATATCAATGAGGGCCTGCGTGTCGTCGGCGAGGAGAAGGAAGAAAACGACGCGCTTGTGGCGTCCATTCGCGGCCACGTGATATAATACTTCACTATCCCCGCAAATTGAAAGACCGACCTTGAACTGTTCATGCCCATATCACTTGTTGAGGCTGTGAGCGACATGTGCGTTCGTGGGTGAAGATCGGAAGAGTACATGAAGCAGTTAGACAGATCGACCTCTACGTAGATAAAGTCGCTAATCTGCGAATTGGGCCAAGTTGATGAGTGAGATAGCCTTCTCGGAGCGGGGCTTGATGCAGCACCCAAAGATAATCGGATGACTAGGTTCGCGCGAGAACAATGAATACCGCCCTCCGGCAGGACTTCAGCTGGAAGGAAACATACCTGATAATGCCGTCCGTGAACTCGTTCAGGGTTTCTACAAGTTTACCATCCTTGACGACCTTTGAGATTTCGAACACCGACAACGACATAGCACAGGCCATGAACAATTGTGCGTTTGCCATCTGGATGCCTGTCACGAATGGTCAGTTGTCTGCGTGCAAAGTACACTTTTGGGATCATGGTCAGCATTGTTTGAGCAAATGCGTCCATATCTATGGAGATTGAGCACATACCTTTCATTTGCGTCTGCGTCTAGAACGACCATCTTCTGGGTAAGGTCAGCAGCGAAGATGAGTCTGCGTACAAATCCTACCGATATGACCGTGACTTATCGGTACCTACTATGGTCACTTGATAGTGTCAGAAGCACCCTTGTATCAATAGAAACAAATCACGTCACCCATAACGATGTTCGGAAGTCTTCCATATGCCGTAGCATCAGAACCAAAGACATGTATCGCCAATCCCGAGAGACACAGTGCCGGATATCGATTCGAATAATGAGATTGCCCAGTAGCCAAACATCATACTCACCAATGTCGACTGGCATACCAAGCCCTTGGGGAGCCTGCTCAGAAAATGTCCTGGAGAGTTAGGAATACCCAGCGGGCCAACTAAGCCCAAAGAGCTAATATATCCAAATTGGTAACGTAAAAGATAATAATCACCGCAACACAATCTGCGGAAAGATCGATCACCGCCGCTTCAGCACCTTGACCGCCGCCGTCTTCACCACATTCGCCGCCTTCTCGCACTCCTTCTTCGTGAACGCAGTCGAGACCGCGAGGCGGATGCTCGGGCGCGCCTCGATGAGCTCCTGCCCGCGCAGGCGCTTGGCGCGCGTGAGCCAGACGCCCTGCGCGAGCGCCTCGTCGACGATCTCCTGCAGCAAGTGCTCCTCGAGGTCGATGTCGAACACGGGCGCGTCGCGCGGGTGGATGGACGCGGGGTTCGACGGCTTGCCGGAGTGCGAGGCGGCGGACGAGGACGGCGTGAGCGTGAGCGGGGCGGCGGGGCGCACGTGGATGTGGATGATGGGGCTTGCGGGGTGCGAGGGGATGGAGATGCAGTCGACGCGCAGGAGGACGGAGCGGATTGCGCGGATGTTCTCCTGCAGCGTGCTGAGAATGGAGGGCGTGTCGCGGAGCATGTTGATGCCTTCCGATGCGCTGACGGCGAGTAGCGGGGGAACGGCGGCAGAGAACACGAATGAAGTCCCGTTGATGCGCTGTCCAGAGTGTCATCTTGATGAATATAGGTAAAAGACAAGCCATCTTACCTGATGGTCCACAATGATCTTCGAACCAGCGCAGAACCCACCAGCAGAATTCAGTGTGTTCGCGACGGATCCCACAAGCATATCAACCTTGGTCGCCTAATCAAATGTTATGAGCTTCATCAACGAGGAATAGAGAAACAGCATACCGGAACGTTGTACAATTCAGTCAATCCGCGACCAGTCCGGCCTACTGTGCCAAAGGAGATGCTCTCATCCAAAATCAGTCGGTACTTGTACTTCTCCTTGAGCTCGATCTGAAGAGAAGATATGAATGACTGCAGAATGCTCAGGATGATGGCTACGCACGAGCTTCGGCAAATCGACCATGGCACCGTCCTTTTCGAAGATACCTTCGGTGATAATAAAACGTCTGACCAGCGGGCCCTTTCGCCTTCTTCTGTCCTTCTCGATGCTTTCCAGAACGGCTTCGAG
The DNA here is from genome assembly GCA_033439255.1 of Hericium rajendrae. Taxonomy (NCBI): domain Eukaryota; kingdom Fungi; phylum Basidiomycota; class Agaricomycetes; order Russulales; family Hericiaceae; genus Hericium; species Hericium rajendrae. The sequence goes on along the minus strand of CM065879.1, from coordinate 2,417,302 downwards.
GCTTTGCAAGTCATTATGATCGAACCACCGGATGGTGGACCGCGAGATCTGCAAGCCCTTTTGAATAGCGAAGTTGACACCGCGGTCGGCAACGATGATGTCTCCACGCTTGGCAAACGCCGGGATGACGGAGGATATCGTAGCGAACGCCTGAGAGTAAAGAATGGCAGCCTCGGCACCTAAGAAGTCAGCAATATTCCTCTCGAGATCCATATGTACGTCTGCCAACGAAGAGTCAGTCACCGAGTCACTTCCACCGCTACAACATGCTGACCCATGGTTCCGTAGAATCCAGGAGGTCCGCAGCTTCCGACGCCGTATTTGCGAAGGGTCTCGATGGCGCGTTCCTTAATAGATTCCTGGCCAGCGAGACCAGTAAAGTTGTAGCTGGCAAAGTTCAACACCGGTTTGGTTGCACCAAGGAGCTTGGGCTTCGCGCCATTCGGACCAGTGATGACAGGAACAGCTGCGAGGTCTGCCGCCTCCGCTTCAGAAAGAGGTTGTCCCAGCGGCTCAGGTGTCCATTCATCTACAAGCTCGTCAATTTCCTGCTCCCGGGAGATCCCGTCAGTATAGCAACGAGCACACTAGAATGCTGGATGCCAGTACCTTGTCCGTGAATTGTATGAAATGGTTTCCTGGACTTTCTGCCCGGGTCCTAGACTGCAGTAAAGTGCGGACAGCGAACAGGAAAAGGATAATTTCGAGCAGGGTTCGACCGGGATCATTCTGGTGGGACGACTTGACGTATCGGGCAACGACGTGAGAGCCAGGGACCTTGTAGAAAGTTGTCTCGAGCTGAGAAAGAGACGACGACAAGAAAGTAAAGAGAGGCTCTAGTTTGGCTGCCGTGCTGTCCATCGCTGACGGTCGCGAGGGGTGGTGGAGGGAACAGATCAAGACGCGACGCAACAGCCACAATCACCCAACCGCAGCCAAACTTCATCCGAGCATCCCGCCAACGACGTTCCCAAGCTTGTTCGCTGGCTGCCATCGCCGGGCGGGGTCTTTCAAGCGACCATGGCATCTCCAAAGTCGCATAGGTCGTCGCAGTCGGTGTCGACATCACCGAACAGTCTTGCTGCGCCGCCCGGCGCACCCATGTTGTATCAACAGCAGAGGCGAATGACCTCGCCTTCTTTACCGCCTCCACCATCGGCTCTGGATTTGGTGAGGATCTAGCCATTTTATTCATTCGCAACACGCGTCTCATCATCGTCGCATCAACGCAGCCCGAACCCGTTCATGAGAATGGTCAACGAGCACGCCGACCTCCTTCTCCTCTTCGCAATGGATTCACCTTTGATCCAGATGGTGAACGCGGCAGCGAGGATGGGTCTGATTTCGATGACGATGAAGAGGATACTGGTCAGGCTTGGGCTCGCACGCACTCCCCAAGCTCCTCTGTCACCAAGCTCGCGTCCACTTTCGCACAACGCGTCGGCTCCTTTGTGAACAACTTGAACTCCCCCACGATGTTCAGCGATGCTGAACTCGAGGCGCAGGCTCAACGCGAGCGAGACAAGAGTAGGCGGGAATTGGAAAGGATTCTCACTCAAGAGGCAGAAGAAAGGCGCATGATGGAGGACAAGGTCATGGCGATGTTGCAGATGTCTTCGAAGGAATCCCCGACGCGTTCTCAAACCCTGCCTGCCGAGTCTTCGTCGCCCTCAACACCTCAGAAGGAGAAGGAAGGTCCTAGTTGGTGGATCGCCGCCAAGAACCGCCTCACGCCGACGAAAGAGCCTCTGACTCCCGCTCAGCAAATAATTCAAGAGGCCAAAGAGAAGGAGAAGAAGGAAAAGAAGGCTGCCAAACGTGACAGATCTAGGTCGAAATCCAGGGAGCGAACACCAGATTGGCCCTCATCTGCCGAGAAGAAGTATGCAGATCCCGCATTTCTCAATCTTGCAATCCCACGTGCTCCCGCTCCTCCCAGTCGTCGTCCCGTCCCAGGTTCTCCATCGTCACCCACTCCGGGATCCAGTAAGCAAGGCAATAGCTTACCTGCTAGCCTCGCGCCGTCTCCTCTTCGCTCAAATGACGGACACGCTTCTTCGCCTTCTAGGGAAGCACCTCCACTCTATGTCCAGTTTAACGCTCAAGGTACGCTCGATGTAGGACCCACGCTTCTTACCATCGCCAAGCGATTTGAGAAATTGGAGAAGTGGACCGTTGGCCACGTTCGAGCTCTTGAAGAGCGCATGAGCGACGTTGAACGCTGGCTAGTTGAAAAGGAGAAGGAGAAAGAGGACGAGGCTGCTGAAAGGGAGGAGAACGAGCACCCTGGCCTTCCCGAGGGCGTCGATCTAGCCTTGAATGAAATGCGCGATGAAATTGTCGAACTTCAAGGCCGCATCGGGGAACTTGGTCGTGAAATGGCCAGGATGGCGACCGCTCCTGCTAATCTATCTTCGGGTCCTTCACGTAGTCCCGGTCGCGTCTCCTCAGCGCCTCAGCAGAATTCAACTATTGTCGTTCATTCACTTCCACCAGTTGAACCTGTAGCTTCTCCACCTCGCCGCGTTCCCTCTGTCACATCTCCGCAGAGACGGAACTCCATGAGCCCATCTTTTGTCCCTGCAACTGCCTCGGCATCTGCCCATACCCCTCGTACTCGTCTGCCATATCCTACAGGTGATTACGCAACGCCGCCCGAGAGTGTTGTTCTCAACCAGGGTGTCTTCTCGCCAACGAACTCGCCACCTTCATCTCTTAACTCAAATACCCGCACTCGACCCATATCCATCGCTGGTCTCCCTTCACTGGGCGCAAACCCACTCGCCAACTCGTCGCAGCACTCCCTTTCCGGACTTCCGAACTCGGTATCGCCCTCTACAAGCCCTTCGAATCTCCCCGCTCCCAGGCTGGTGCGCCAGAATGAGTCTACGAGTCCCTCCTCAAGTCTGAACGCCCCGAAGATCACACCTCCGCGACCATCCAGCATCAGCCCCACGCCACGCAAGCGTTACACCGTCGCTCTCGGCGGACCGATCATGAAAGGCAGCGTTTCCGACTCAACATCATACCCTTCGTCCCCAGGACCGATGCATGGCGACCTACCCGATGACGAGGACGACTACGACGAGACCATCGGCAAGTCCGCTGCCGCGCGGATGTCGATCTACAGCACCACGAGCACATCCGACGCGTCCCTCTCTCCCTCGCCCTCTCCGCGTCCCACGCGCGCCACCAACCCGCGCAGCCGTGCCCACACGACCTACGGATCCGCTGCGCCAGTGTTCAGCGACACCGCCAGCACGCATTCCAACTCCAGCCTCACCGCCCCGCTGCGCCCGAAGGTCCGCTCCAAGTCGATCGACGTGGGGCTCGGCATCGCCATTCCTGCCGAGGACGGGTCGCTGCCGCCGATGACGCCCACGAGCGGCAGGTTCGTCGATCCGTTGCTCGTGCGCAAGCAGGAGAAGCAGGCGCTGCGGAGCGCGGCGCCGCCGACGCCGAAGACGGCGGTGGGCAAGCGGAAGGTGCCTGTTGGCGAGCTCGTGGCGTTTTTTGATAAGGACAAGATGTAGTTGTGTTGCCTGAGGCAAGGCGTATGCGTTTGACATGATGTACGTGATCGGTGTTGCGTGCCCTGCGACATACTGAATCTTTCTCCATGTCCCGTATAGATCCATGGCCCACTTTCGGACTCTTTGTGTGTTGGATCTATACCTGAGAATCTTATTCGATACCATATATCCTCTCGCTGCTAGGCATTATTCCCAACTATGCTGTTCTCTTTCCCGCGCTCCATCTGCGTTTAGTGTATCTAAAGTCTATCATGACCGCCATGACCTCTCACGATGCTCTTGTGCTGCTTTGCTGATCTCGATGTCGTCTATGCGTTGTTTTAAATGGATATGTTGTGTCTCTTACATGCAGATCTCTTCTCGAATGAGTGTCGATGCGGAACAGCGATATGATTGATGGTCCAAAGCTAGCTATAAACGTCACACGCAAGCTGCTTTTGACGAGAAAAATGACCGTGCAAAGTTCAGTTGAATGACAGCCAGTAGATAATGCACTGAAGGATGGAATGTGTCCAGGCGGAGAGGGCGCCGCTCACGTATGCCCGCAGTCCTGAAGCTCCACATTACCCGCGTCAGCAGTGGAACTGAGCAAACCTAGGGCCTGCACGAGCGTCGAGTTCGCGGTCGAGTCGGTCCTGCGTATCCTATCGTCAGAATAGAATACGTACAGAGAAGCACTCCGACTTACGTGACGATGCCCTCCAGAGCCTTTGCTGCCAGAGACACGTTGTTCGCAAACTGGTTGTTCAGCTCATGGTCGAACGACTGGTTGGCGAAGACAGCGTTGCCGATGGCGTCCGTGGCGAGCTGGGCTCCGTGGATGCCGTTCTGTGCAGCGAGGACGTTGGGCACGAAGGACACGTTCCTGAAGTATCCTCTCTGGTTAGTTTCGATGGTACGTAATGGGAAGAAAGCGCTTAGTACGCCAGTTGGGTGGACAAGAGGTTGACGGCGTCAATAGACTCCTGCAGACCAACGATTACTTTGAGGCGGTCAATGTTGCATTGAAGACTGCCCTGGCCCTCATCCTGCTGGCGGCGTTGCAGAGGACCTGTAAGACCATGGTTATGTCAATACCAAATTCGGACCGTCGAAGTGGTGTTGACGAGACTTACTGGAATGGCCAACAGTAGCCCAAAGCACAAGCATCAGCGGAAACAAGAATAAACGAATTGATAGCATGATGAGACCTCGGTGAACAATGGCAGAGACAACCCTTGAAATGTGAGATATTGTAAATGTCTGCAAGGCTTTTAAACACAGCGAGGAACACGCATCCTGCGCGATGCTGTTGTTCTCAAGGTTCGATGCACGTTAGCGTCCACGGTAACTGTGGGCGAAGCCTGCGCGGCTGGACCGCATCATCCTTGTTGCTGCGCGGTGATCGTGGTGGGAGGCCATTAGCTACGCACACAGCAACGCTTGCGAAAGAGTGGATAGGTCCAAGGCTGTTTTCGAGCTAAAAGGAGTGCGCTGGGGATTGTGGCAGGTAGTCGGGGAAGCCGGGTACGAATCGCAGCACGGCGAATTACTATTCCGAGAAGAAGATGACGACCTATTTTACATCTTGAAACCCAGAGGCACAGAGCAAATTCAACATTTGTTGATCCTGAAACATATCACACCATCGACGTACTCATTGCACGCTCTTGACCTTCAGGCCCATCCAAAGTCCGAGGCCGTCCGCAAGGGGCATCATGATTGCGGTCGGCTTCCGATGTATGACGGCGGGCTCGTCGGGAATCGTGAACTCGAAGTTCTCCAGAAGCGCAGCGGCGATGGCTTGCTGCTCAATAATGCTATAGATGCGCAGAAAGGTCAGTTATCACAACTCAAATTGAACCTTGGGGCAGAGATGCGTACGAGAAGCGCCATCTGTGAAAGGATCGTGAGTGGTGATTGACTACGAAGAATGTTAAACGTACCCTATGCAGCTACGAACTCCTCCCGCTTCATAGATTGACGTGAGAAATGTGAGTAACAGATATAGAGGATGTATAACAGAGTCCGTGACACTCACAGAAGTTGAGCCTACCAATATTCCCTGTCAATAAAGCGAACAAGGGGAAGCAAGCCTTAAAAAAGACGTACAAATTGGCGTACACTCCCACACCAGTCTGCTTTGACTTGTCGATGTCCAGGAAGCGCTGCGGATGCCACTCATGTGCTTTCGGGCCCCATATCTCTGGCATACTAGGCAGGGTCAAAGCCGTGAATTCCTGGAATCTGGCTGATCCGCAAACTGCTCACCGGTTGTATGCACAAGTGGAGATGGTGACCTTCTGACCTTTCTGAATCGGGATCTCGCTGATATGCTGTCCAGACTTGGTGACGACAGGATATGCAAGGGGGATCACGTCCGCTTCGGTGGCCGTCCTCTGACCCGACCACACGATGGGATGCAGGCGCAGTGATTCCTGAATACCGCGTGAACGGGCGTGAAGTCACGCGGAGTAGAAACGGAGATACCTTGAGAGCAGCCTGCAGCGCGGGCAGGCCTTCGAGATCCGCAATAGAGAAGTCCTCGTCACCGCGGGCACGAACGTGCGCCCGGGCGGTATGAATCTCGTCGCGGGTTTTGGCTTGCCAGGCGGGGTCTTTGGCGAGCTCCCAGAGAAAGAATGTGAGGGCGGTCGCAGTCGTGTCATGGCCGGCGACCAGAAGGGTTCTGTAAGGGAAATGAGATAAGTGTGTCAATAGATCGGACGAAAATCTATGACACTTACGCGACTTGATCCCACACCTCCACGTCGGAGAGCCTGGTTCTCGCGTCTTCCGACGCGTTGGCTTGCTGTAAGACAGTAAGGATGTCCTTCGAGCCTGCTGACTCATTCTTGCGGATGATCTCAGGCGCGAACTTCCTCATGAACTGGGTGTAATTACGGAAGCGCGTGTATTCGCGGCTTGGGAGGAATCGCACGAGGTGGAGGATATCGGAAGGAATGTACTTCCAGAACGACTTGAATATAGTGTCGAACATGGATGGATAGAGCGTGGAATCGATGCTAAACGCAGTAAAGGATGTCAAAGGGTCCCAGTCCAGGTCCAAGTGGTACAGGACTTACAACAAATTGGCATATTGCTGATGGAGTTCACTTGAGGCGTTATCGAGAGCACCGACGTCATAATTGAATCCAGCTGGGGGACAAGCTCGATCAATCTCAAAATCTCGACGAAAAGACACCCCTTACCTGCAGCTATGATGTCCAGTGTTGCCCGCGACAGCCAAGGTGCGATGTTGATCGTCGCCCCACTGGAGATAGCGCCTTTCCCGACGAGCTCTTCCCTCCATTTCTGGATGAGCTGGGAAAGAAGCCGAAAGGCTTGATGAAGGGAGCAGCTGAATGACGCGGAAAATGAATTACCCTCTGAGTATGGTGTTGGAATAATGGCAAGAACGATCTTAATTGCGCGGGAGAGAACGCAGGGTTCATAATCTTCCGCTGCCGACGGTGCGTCTCGCCTGTGCGGTTCGACCGTGTCAATAATTCTGACAATCGCATTCTATATGACTCCATTCGCACCTTCAGCCCATATGAGCCCCTGTCCGACGATTAATCTCACGAACCCACGATTGTCTTCAGGTTTCGGATACTTATACCCGGATGTATGAAGAATATGTTGAATGGCTTTCGGGTCGGTGATCATCAAGACGTCCTCCTACGGCATCACATCAGTCGACTTCAAAGCTGGTACAAGCAACGCGTCTGCTTACCCCCAAAGTACCTGCGATGCGCCATGCATTGCCATAATCATGCATCCACTTGAACTCAACATCGCCGACCTGATCTTGGTAGCGAATGTCCTGTTCATTTCCTGCGAACGTCGTGAGCGCTATATTACGAGCTGAGGGTAGACTGCACCTACCAATCCAAAACGATGGGGATGATGGTCCGCGTAGGTCCTTCACGGTGCTAGGACGAAACAGCCTGACGAGTATGTAGCGCAAGACAAGGACCACAGCTGCGATGCCGGCGATGAGAGAAAGGGAAGCCATGGCGTGACCGGCTTAAAACGATAACATACCTGGAGGTCATATTTATATGGTATGGAAGGACTTGCCGGCAGACGAAAATGCCGAACATGGGATATGGTTGTCGCTTCTATTGTCTCTGCGGAGACACCCTAAAAACATAGAAGGGGTCCCGGAGAAACGGTGAACAACTTCACTGTGTCAGCAGGCAGCAGAAATAACTTCCTTCATCCCAAGCCAAACGTAGAAAGAAGTCTGGCAGAATCCGGTGCATCCGCGAGGGCTTTGCATCACCGTATAACTGTTAAAACTTGCACTTCGCATGTCAGATTGAGTATCTGATCCATGAGATAACGACGAATTATGCTCACCAAAAACCTAGCGATCGCTGTGTATTTCAGCCTGCAGCTCCAAAGTAAACATGTCGTCCAGGATACAGAAGATGAAGAGATATTTCCAGAAACAGGGATTTCTAGTGCTCCATCTCGGAATCTACGAGATTGAGCCCTTCTGGAAAAAGAAATGGGGTTGCGTTCACATGTTCATGACAATTGAGCGGAACGAAAGAAGTCGTGGATAGGCTGTGCGTGAGAATGGACGAGATTGGTGACAACTCACTGCGCCTTGACTGTGCGTGTTCAGAGAGCTACTCTGGTATGCGACGCGGTAGATTGATTGCAGTTAGCAGTTAACCCATACATACAGTACCTGGAACTGCCACTTCCTCGTGAAGAGACCAACCACTGCCGCCTTGTCATTCTATATCTGAGAGATGAATGAAGCCGAACGCGCACGTCAGCTCGTCTGCCGGCCTCACACGTCGCTTCTATTCTCCACCGCACATAGATTCCCAGCGAAGATGAGAAATTTTACCTAAGGCCGTGGAAGTCCTGTGCTCCATATTTGCGTCACGACAGCTATCGCGCGACTTCTGCAAAATGCCGACATCGGTGAACGACATAAATATAAGTTACATGAAGCCGAGAGCGTACGTCGCGGATCCATCGGCTTGAGTCGCTAGCGTTATTAGGCTCTGGCTCTGCACAATTGCCAAGCAGTCGAAGACCAGTCTTCTGCATAACGGACTTGCGTGTGGACCAACTTATTTGCTTCTATATGCTTCTGTCCACCTCGGAAAGAAGCCAGTCAAGTATCGCAAACACTGCATGCCTAAAACTCAATTAGTCAAACTTGTTTATCCATGTGCGATGAAAGACCTCGAGGCGTACCGTCGATCAGCCGCACAGCGACGGCATACGAGTATTACAGTAACATCAACTCAACCCTCAGTATCTATGGCCACTTTAGGACAGTGATCATAGATACAAGAGTATGCGTTGTTGATAGAGTTCACCGACACAACGAGATTCTCAGACTTCATAAGTCTAAGAGACAGATCGTCAACAGATCGTGGACTCAAATAGCGCGCTAGAATGGCGGTTCACATTCTCGGCGTGGGAAGCGATTTCCCACGCGCAACTCACGGTGCTGTCGTCCATCTGGCACCTGCTGGCAGTGGACTTGGGAGTCGAGAATCGTCGGCCATAGTATTTCTTCAGATACACGTTTCTGAAGGTACAGTGGACAATAGTTTCTTCAAACAGGATAGCTGAAGCTGACGGCATAAAGACGTCATGGTTAGATTATCCCATCTTTCGAACATTATCTCCTAGGAGGAGCAGCACTCTCGCGCCAGAGTGCGGCAGATCGTGAAACATAATATGTCCGAGCCCATTCTAGGAGCAGGATCTGTGGTCCATTCTGACCGATGAGAGAAAGTGACATGGGCTGGAATCGGCCGCAAGTCTTCATGGATGATGCGCTCCAACCAGCTGCGCTCGGCGGAAAAGAGCAGTTTCGCCTCGACGGAACTGCGGTTTCGACTAACAACACTGAAGGAAGACTCAATTTCCTAGATGGCGGGGAGGTAAGCTGCGTCGTGCCTTCCTTCCGCCCAGCTACTACTGCGCTTGGCTAGTCTTGATGCGACCCCGCATGCACAGCCAGATCGACCTCTATCAACTTTGTGGTCTTCGGTCTCTAAACTGGCTGCGGAACTGTCTTGCCAGTCTGTAAAGATCGACAGAGCATCATATCTATTCCGCGAAGTTCCTAATGAGGATTAGGACTAGCATCATCCAGCTCAGTCGAGCGTAGAGCTAACCTGTATCCTTTAAACATGGAGTCGAGCTCATTCTTCTTCCACATCGAACACGCTTTGACATCGAGCAGAATGGCCTTCACCAATCATCTTCACTTCGAAATGCCGCGGAAGGCTCTATTTGACGTCGCGTTTGTGGTCCTTGGTCTTCTCTTCCTCCAGCTCATCTCGTCACGTCGTCGCCGAGCTCTTCCTCCTGGTCCGAAGGGCTGGCCTATCATAGGAAACCTTCTGGATATGCCCAACGAGAAGCAGCATCTCACGTTCTGTCGCTGGGCGGATCAGTGGGGTGCACAAACTGTCCGCATGAGTTTGACATTTATCTTATGCTGCTTGCGCAGGCGGGATCATCTACTTGAAAGTCCTTGGCCAGCCTATGATCATCGTCAACTCGCTCCAGGCTGCCAATGACATGCTCGAGAAGAAGAGCAACATCTACTCTGACCGGCCTCTCCTGGAGATGGCCGGCGAGATCGTCGGCTTCAAGGATACTCTTGCCCTCTCACCTTACGGAGAGAGATGGCGCGAGAGTCGCCGCATGATGCACCATGTCATGGGATCTCGTGCCTGTCTAGAGAAATTCCATCCGGTCGAAGAGTTGGAGACGCGTCGCTTCCTGAAACACGTTCTTGACCAGCCTGATTCCGCCCATCTGCATGACCATCTTCGCTCGTATGTAGCTTAAAGTTTCAGGCTGGCTTTTTCTGTCTGATTTTTTCACGTCATAGGACTGCCGGCACTCTCATACTGGGAATAACCCATGGCTATCGCGCGAAGGAGGAAGACGACCCCTTCATTGACCTCGCAGATGAGACGTTGATGAATTTCTCGGATTTAACGGTGCCAGGCGCTTTTCTCGTCGACATTTTCCCTATCTGTGCGTTCCCTCCCGTCGTCATATATTGCAACCAGACCGCTCACAATGTGACAGCGCGATATGTTCCCGATTGGTTCCCTGGGACTGCCTGGAAACGAAAGGCTGCGAAGTTCAGAGAAACCCTGCATCGTGCGGTGGATCTGCCCCACGAGTACGTCAAGCAGCAACTGGTGGGTACATTAGTAGGTGTCGTCGGCGGTCGAACTGATTTGCCGGACACCATAGGCGGCAGGAACTGCTACGCCGTCGTTCACTTCTATGTATCTCGAAGACGAAAAGATGTCTTACGAGAAAGAGAAGCTTTTGAAGTGGCTGACTGCGTCGATCATGGGTGGTAAGTTCAGAAGCCTAATCTTAGGTCGACAGATTACTCACTTCATCGATTGAAACAGGCGGCGCCGACACTGTACGCTCTCATCTAGATGAGATCACGAACATCACCTAATTTTGCTTTCCAGACCGTGTCGGCCACATATTCATTTTTCCTGCTTATGACGCTCCATCCCGAAATACAGAAGAAGGGCCAGGCGGAGATTGATGCCGTTGTTGGCAAGGATCGTCTTCCTTCCTTGAATGATCGCTCCAGTCTTCCTTACATCGAAGCTATCATGAAAGAAGTCATGCGCTGGGAGCCCATCGGCCCCACCGGTATGTAGCAACTAGATAATGGTTCGCATCATTTTGGTCTCACATTTGACGCATGCAGGGCTTGCGCATCGGCTCATGGAAGACGATGTCCAGGACGGATATCTAATTCCTAAGGGTTCTGTTGTGGTAACTAACGCTTGGTATGCCTCGTCTTCAGTGATCGCCTATGTTCGCTGATGAAATCGTCCCAGGAAATTCTTGCACGATGAAACGGTCTACAAAAACCCATTCAAGTTCGATCCAGAGCGCTTTCTGGCCACGGAAACTCATACACCGGAGCCTGACCCGCGCATGGCTTTCGGTTGGGGTCGAAGGTATGCTGTCCCCATTGAACGCCCGTGCCGCTTCTCATCGACTCGCCCGGTTACAGAATCTGTCCCGGTAAGTACCAAGCTGTCTCAGCTCTCCCTTAGCACGCGCTCACTCGGATATACTGCAGGCATGCATATGGCCGAGGCATCTATGTTCATCTGGTTTGCCATGATCCTGTCAGTCTTCAATATCTCAAAGGCGGTTGAGAATGGCGTCGTCATCACGCCTATGGTCGAATACACTGACACGACGATCCGGTATGCACCCTGCGTCCTCTCGCGCAGGAACGAATGCGACTCTAATTCTCTACTTCTAGCCACCCGAAGCCGTTCAAGTGCTCTATCACGCCGCACTCGGAGCAGGCGATTGCGCTCATCAGATCTGTTGAGCTGTCCCAGGATTGAGTTTTTCTCATAGACGTGTGGTAACTTCGGTGCGAGGCGTTGACAATGGACTAGTGTTGAACTGTAGGTTGTAAATGAAGATTCAACTCTTGCCCGTGTACATGTAAGCATCTAGAAGGGCGTAAATCTATGGTCGATATAGGAGGATAGAAGGCGAGGACGGAGTGCAGGTGGATCCAACACTCTTGGCGCATTGCCTCAATCGCTAAGTACGTGACGCTCCCGCGCCTCTATCGGAAGAGTGTATGCTTGTTTCTATGTGCTCGGCATTAGCCAGCCCAATCGTCAGGACTGCGGTGAAGATGAAGCATCGTGAACAGCGTCTGCCCGGTCCCCGCTCAACTATCTGAAATTCCCTCGGACGGTACGTCAAACGGATGAGAATTTCCTATTCGACCATACGAAGCCCTGGTGCCTCAATGCAATCCTTTCTGACCTGGCCCCGGTGACAGGCCGAGGGTCTGGGCGCGCGTGTCTGGGCGAATTGGGGCTGCCCTTGGCCATCATTCATTATCCGTCAATGAGTGAACTTCGGGAGGTTTGACGGTTTGACGTGTCACCACAGGCACGATCTCATTCAAAGATGCCGGGATCACTGTCAGTATCGCGGACGGCCATAAGACTCGGACGTCACAATAAAATAAACACAGGACTTCGTCAGCCAGAAAAGTAACAGCGCCCTGGTCCTGATAGGCTTGAATTCGATCGTCTTCATGACTGACGTCGGAAGATGCCAGTATCATGCCATGGCTTTCAATGACTCCTCGGACCGATTTAAATTGTCTTGAAATTGTGACGACACTACGCCAGATCAGTTTCAATTGTTGGAGCGGCTCACTGCATTAGTGAAGCGCTATCGGACAGCTAGTGGCGTATATACCATCCTCCTACGCAATCGTATACCGTTAGGATCGGCGGAGATCCACAGGAACATGCTGTTCTCGTTCTTATCGTATCTCAGGTCGCAAGCCACGAAAAACCCAGAGGAAGATACCGAGACAAGTCCATGGATTCGGTTAGCAAGAACGATGAATAATGGATATGAGAGATCTGACGCTGTTCTCAAATGTCCGTGATCATTTCGGAAGCGAGTATGGATGAAGTGTTCGACATTCGAACGTGATGCCGCGCGAGGATTGGAAAAAGTATGGTCGATGGAAGAGGCCAAATCGTCAATCCTCATTGAATTCGACTGATTTGATGATCGCGACAGCGTGCTTTGAACGAGGCTTCACGGAGCACTTGAACGGTTTGGGGTGGCTACAACATACAATTTGCTCATGTCTCCGGTACACATGGGGGAAAGACACACCTAATCGTCCCGTCGGTGTAATCGACTGCAGGCGTGATGGTGACGCCGTTTTCGACGACTTTCGAGATGTTGAAGACGGACAACGACATGGCGCACACTAGGAACAGCGAGGACTCGGCCAAGTTCATGCCTTAACGATGTAGGTATCAGCGGCTGTCAGTCAGAGATCAGACGAGAGGGTGCCTACCTGGACAGGACCTGCACGAATTTTCAGTTATAATAAAGTTGCATTCTCGGCTGGAGACAACTTACCTCCGTCCGAGGCCAAAAGCAAGGCACGGATCCGGTTCAGCTTTTGTATCCGGAGTCGCGATGTACCTCTCTGGGTAAAACTCAGATGGGTTTTTGTATGTCTTTTCATCATGCAAAAATTTCCTGGAGCCAATCAGGTTAAATGTGGCAAAACGGCAAGAGTCGGATCCATACCAAATGTTAGCGATGACCATAGTTCCCTTCGGAATCAAGTAGCCATCTTGGATGTCATCTTCCATCAACCGGTGTGGAAGGTCTGAACATGGGACAAAATCAGGCCTGATGACAAGTCAAAGGTCAGGCCACGCACTGAGAGGTCCCACTGGATTCCATCGAAGGATTTCCTTCGAGATTGCCTCAACGTAAGGAAGATGTTGCCGGTCGTTCAAAGTCGGAAGCCGTTCAGTACCGACTACGGCATCTAGCTCCGCCTGCGCCTTGCGCTGTATCCTTGGATGAAGAGTCATGGCGAGGAAGAATGAATATGTCGAGGATACCGTCTGGAATGCGATATCAGCAACACCGTCAATAGGAAAAGTATAGCGAGCGCACTGTATCAGCGCCGCCTTGGATCTAGTAAGTCAGAATTTCGAGCGCAGCGACAGAGGTGAGAACTCACCGCCCATGATCGAAGCAGCTGTCCATTTCAGCACCTCTTCCTTCTCAGGAGATATCTTCTTATGCTCCAGGTGTGCAGATGTGAACGATGGGATGGCCGTTCCCGCCCTCTGTACGAGTGTTTATTGAGCTGGAGTTTGCTAGAGTCACACCCCACTCACCATTTGCTGCTTGACGTAGTCATGCGGCTCATCGACCATCCGATCAAGGGTGTTTCTCCATTGCTTCGCCTTGACTTTCCAAGCCGTCCCAGGGATCCAGTCCGGTATGAAGCGCACTGCATAGATAGAGGACTTGTCGAAGAGGAATACCACAACAAAGAATTGGGCTCACAGATCGGAAAAGTGTCAACTAAAAAGGCACCTGGAACGGTCACCTCCGAGAAGTCATTTAAACAGTCTTCTGCCAATTTGACAAAGTGATCGTTTTTCTCTCTGATGATGTAGCCGTGCGAAATTGCCAAGATGATGGCCCCATCCGTACTACAGAATCAATAAGACAGGGAACAGGGTCGACGAGAAAATCCCTCTTACATGCGTATGTGGTCTTGTAATTCTGCAGGATCTGGCCGCTCGAGCACGCGACGCAGAAAGCGATGAGTTTCCGTCTCCTGAACCTCATTGAACTTGTCCATGCTTGCTCGAGTCCCCATCAGCTTGTGCATCATACGGCGGCCTTCGCGCCATCGGTCTCCATAGGGCATGAGTGCGATCCCGCGAGCAAAACCCACGATGTCGCCGGCTAACGGCAAGGTCGGTCGGCCAGAGTACATGTTGCCCTTCTTGTCAAGCATCTCGATCGCAATCTGGAGAGAGTTCACGATGACGATGGGTTGGCCAAAGGCGTTTAAGTAGATAAGCCCACCTGATAGCCATGTCAGATAACTCGCGAGCAGGAAAGAAAGCATAGCGTACCCCAGGTATCAGCCCAGCGAGAGAAAGTCAGCCATTGCTTCTCCGTCCCCATGTCAAAAACATTTCCTATGATTGGCCAGCCCTTGGGACCGGGAGGCAGCGGTGCGGTGCGTCGCTGAGAAGAGACGAGTCTTTTTACCAGGAAAACGCCTAGTGCAACAAGAGATAAGTCGAGAATCGTTTGCCATTGCATGATGAGTGCAGCGTCAAGCAATGCCGGTGCGGGTGATCGTGTCTCGGACACAGCAGCAGAGTGCAGATTGCTGAACATATAACCAGAACAACCTTCAATAAATGATTCGGACTGAATAGAAATACGCAGCAACATCGTGCGCCTCGGTCTATTACCTATTGGGACCGCTGCGGAATACACTACCTTCCTTCCTTCATCGGGAATGTCGATCGTCACGACAACACCTCCAACGTCATCTTCAGTTCAACGAGGAGTGCGATCCTACTCAATGACTTGTCTGTGGAAGAAGGACCAAGCTCATCGGATTTAGAAAAGATTCTTCCTGTGATTCCCAGCACATATCAGTGTTGTGCACTCATTTCCCTCGGGCGATGCGGCATAACTGGCGATTGAAGTGATCTTTCACGGATCGCAGTCGCGCAGCCGCCTCGGCTTTGAATACAAAACGTGCACGGAGCTGGTCATAGTCTCGGACACGATAGGGCTCCCCATCCTTGAATCCAAGATGTTAGAGTGATCCGGGTCCGTTGGTCTAGGACTCACCTCTGGAAGAACATCCAAATGTGTAGCTTCCTCTAGCAGCCGTTTGAACTAGACTACCTCCGCCTTGGTGCACGGTCTTTCATGGATTCAAAGATGAACCCTGAACGGTCTTTCTTGAAGCGACCGAGTCGAGCTGCAGCCTAGAGGTGCATACAGTGTATGATGCAGCTTGAATTCTCCCGGCTCGGGGCCGCGTTCAACTCGACCCGTGGCCGCCAGTGACGGCGCCAGCCCGCCGGAATTTCCCGGTTGTAGTCGGAGCAACTGGCAGGCAGCAGACTGTACTTACCGAGAACTTCGTCGTGGTTCCTACATCTTCATCCGTCTCTTACTCTGGACGCGAAACTACGGTGTGAACAATGCAGAAATACTGCTAGTCGACTTCTGAAGGAATCGATCATTCTGAAATGCCGCCATCAGTCAATGAGTCGTGCACGAAGCGTCAGGACTTCCCAGCTTCCAGACCATGCATTGTATGTTCAGCAGTTTATATGACAATTTTTTATTCAGCCTAGCTAAACAGAATATACGGCAGGAGAGTGTGAGGAGTCAAACGAGCAATCCTTACAGTCCTCATTGAGGCATAGTAGGTATTTAGAAAGATGTTCCCCTGCCGGATATCTGCCGTTGACCAAGCGCTCAACGACACAGCTGCCATTGCCAATGTACGTGGGCGCCCCGCGTCCGCCAAACCATGTGCATCATGGTGCTTCTTCTCACCAAAATACTACACCACTGATTGCGAACTTCTCACGAACGGTGGAGAGGCCGCTCAGGGTACCAAGTGAGTTTGTCTCTCAGCTTTCCCGTGGCTGATCCATCACACCTGAACGAAGATCGCAGATTGACTACGTGAAGTTAGTGTGCGGCAGTTGCGGCAATTGTTGGTCACCGTCGTCAGCTCTCCAGCTGACACTTTGTCCGAGGGGTTTTGTAGCGCCAAGGGTCGCATGTCCTGCGCGCCTGGACTGCGCCTCGGCGGTAAGAGATTGGATCTTGCACCCGTCAATGCTGCGCGGGCTCTTCCTCCTGAATCTTCTTCG
This sequence comes from Hericium rajendrae, assembly GCA_033439255.1. Classification (NCBI taxonomy): domain Eukaryota; kingdom Fungi; phylum Basidiomycota; class Agaricomycetes; order Russulales; family Hericiaceae; genus Hericium; species Hericium rajendrae. Next base: position 2,400,519 of record CM065879.1, on the reverse strand, counting down.
AATGTTCCCATCTGTCGCTGTTCAATCAGAACAGTTCTCATAGTGGCGGGAACCCTGCGATTGGTGCGCCTCTACTGCGACTCGAAGGACAGAAGACAGAAGCGGCCTGGGAGCCGTAGAGCGTGTTCTCTATGTTCGCTTAACTTACTGACCATCCCATAGGTCTTCAGAAATACACCAGGGTCTACCAGGGTGCCATGTAGGCGCTATCACACCCTTCGCCGCGGGTGTAGCCAGATGTTACACTTTTCCGCGCAAATTCCGACCAAGCAGACCCGTTAATTAAGGCCCATTTCGTCAATTGAAGATAGGAACTTTGGCTCAGTCTCATGTATGCATCGAACATTCTTAATATCTGATTTTCTCATGTTTTGTGCATAGGATTTACAACTGCTACATGATTACAAGCATATTACCACAACACATAATGTCCTTCAGCTCAAGATGCTACATAAGACCGCACTGGCACGCCTGTGCACCACTCTGTCTAAAGCCGAGCTAGAAAACCTCATCCATGGGATCGACGGCGTGTGGGGTCGTCGTTCTCCGCTCAGGGCGAGCACAGCCCACAGGGCTCGAGGAGGCTTTAACCGAGGGCGCCCAAGAGACCCGTTTCTTCTGAACAGGGTCGCTCCGCTCTTGATGTGGAGACAGCGCCTGCCGTGCCGGCGGATGGCGAGTTTCCTCATCACCTGTGTAGGCCTTGGCCACGACGAGCTCATGCATGAGCGAATTGAACCGCCTGTCGTGTCCCCTTTCGTCCTCGGCAACGCGCTGCGTCTTCTTCAGTCTTGGGGGCGTGGGCGTGTCGGTGCTCTCCTTCTTCCGCTTGCCCTTCGCAATATTGTCGCTTCTGCCCGACGCTGCCCGCTCCACCAGACAGGCCTGCGTCTCGAGATGGTGCACGATCGCCCTCTCTACGATCTCGTCAATGACGTCCATCTCCGCCTTCGCCCGCCCGAGGCCGCCATATAGAATGGCGCCGATCATGCTGTACGTCTCGGACGAGACGACCTTGGCGATGTTGTACGAGCGATGCGGGCTACTGAATTTCTGCGGACGCTGCACGGCCCGCGCGCGGCGGACGGCCGTGTCCGGCAGCTTCGCGTTCATGTGTGGGTAGGTGTTGTACCACTCGGCGTTCCGCGCCTGCTGCTGGTTGAACGCGATCGCGTCGAGCGCGGCCAGCGGGCACGCCTCGTCTTCCTGGATCAAAACGGTCAACCTGAAAGTCCCCGCGTGCAAACGGCTCCACATACGTGATCCAGCGACCCGCCAATAATTGCTATATGGATATCGCGGACGCGGTAGTACGCTGCGATCGTCTGGATGTCCACAAAGGCAGGATGCCGGTGCAGGTTCGGGTAGACGATCCCGGTCCGGACCCTGTGCCAGTCGACCATCTGCTGACGCGGTCAATCTCTGCATCCGCATCCGCATGCGGGTTGGGGCACCCACCTCTTTGACGGGAACTGTTATGGAGAACGCGCCGGCATCGGCACAGTACGCGGCCTGCACCACATGCGAAACGAATGCCATGTTCACCTTGACGCCGTCCTCGCGCTGCAGCAGGCGCGCGGCCTCGAGGCCCTGGTTGGTCGCCGGTATCTAGACGGCGCGCAGGCGGTCAGCGCAGGCAAAAGAGCACGCCGGACACTAGTAAGCAACGCACGCTGACGATGATGTTCCGCTTGTGGCGCCCTAGCTTCTCAAAGCGCGAGACGAGGCCGTTCGCGTGCTGACGCATGCTCTCGACGTTCCAGTGCTCTCGGGGATCCACGAAGGTGATGTGCGGACCCGCGACAAAGTCCATCAGCATGTTTCCGAGCTCGGCTTGCTGTGCGCGACACAAGCGTGAGTCCCCCATCGCGCGATCGAATCTGAATCTGGCACTCACGAACTGCTGGAACACCCGCGGCTTGAAGTGGCGCACGACGGTGGCCTGCCCGTACTTTTCGCTGCTATGATACATAGCCATCAGATCCAGATCCCACACCCGCCGCAAATGCGCTCACTAGTCCTCCGGGATCGTCTTGCGCACCGCGACCCACAGGTGGTAATACAGCTCGCTATCGCTCTGCAGCCGCTCGAGGACATTCGCGGGCGTCGCCGCCGTGATGTTGAATTTGTGATGCAATAGCGCTGCAATTTACAATCAGGGCCACACGTCAATCAGCAATATAATCCGCAGCGTACTGTCCCAGTGCAGCGTGTCCGCAAGGAGGCTGACGTCGAGCTTCCGCAGCCGGTCGAACAGGTACGGCCTGTCCGAGGGTGGGTCGAGCGGCCTCGGCGGACTCCGCGGCGCATCTTTCGTCTTGGGGACGGGAAGCACGCGCGTCGGTGGCGGTGGGTCCCGCGCGAGCCCTGGGATCTCAAGTTCGGGATCGGGATCTTCGGCGCTGTTGGAGCTAGGGGTGGCATGCGACGGACGGGTCGTGCCGCCGACGTCAGCGTCCTGGCGCAGCCAGGACGCTGCGACACGCCGGGCGAGGATCGGGCGGCGGGGAGGGTCGGGACTCATCGAGATGTCGGGGAGTGGGAGGGAATGTACAGAGCGCGTCGCCCGACGCGCGCGCCTTTGAACGGCGCGCCCCCATTGTCCGCCTTGTGGCGCGTGTGGCATTGTCGCTGTGGACTTGCGTGCCACATTCCAGGCCACCATCCCATTCATGGCGAGCCACGCGCAGTGGGTCCACGTTGTTTGCACGCGGCGCGTCATTGTCTGAAGGCGAAGCAAGTCTTACAGGACATGCACAGCCTATCTCGCGCTGGATCTGCTCATGACGCAGTGTCCAGGCGCGTTGCGACAAGGTTAACTGGTGTCCGCACGGCACGGCGATCAACGCCTTATCGCCCGCCAGTTAAGGCGGCTCGAAGGCAGCGCGAAGCCATCCACGTCGCTCCGTGCGCACGCTGCAGGCATGGGCATGGGCATCGAAGGCCAGGCCGTGTGCTTCATGAGCGGGGATCATTTGAGAACGCAGGATCGGGGCGCTTTCTCCCAGGCGGTCATGTGTGCGATAAGGCGACGCGCTCCGTGCATACATACCACTGTCCGCCAAGCAGTGTTGTGCTGGCATCGGGAAGGAAGAGCGCACCAGGGGTGTCTGCGAGTGCTCGGCGGACGCGAGAGGAAGGCGGCGCGCTTTCTATGGGCGGACACGAACACGGTGCCGTGCAGGGTAAGCAGCAAGTGGGCAGTGCATCGACGTTCTGACGGAGGATGAGAAGCGCGCCGTGGCCATGTCGGCGAGAACCGCGCTCGCCGTTGGGCAGGCGCGATGCTGCCTTATCGACGTAGCTCGCGAGCTCAATCAGGATCGAAGAAGGCGTGCCTCCGCTTCTGCACCGATATGTCGTAGAGCCTGCACAGGCCTCCGCGTTCTCAGCCAGGGGCGCACTAGCCTCAAGGACACCATTTCCATAGCGTTCATAGGCCAAGGCAGAACCAGAACCAAACCAAGGCCAGAACCTTCATTTCGGTGTCTTGCAGCGTGGGCAGGCTGCTATACTTACCGGGCGCGTTCTGGAAACGCAGCGACGGGGGCCGACGGCGCGTAAATGGGGATAGCGACCTGGCAATGTCCGAGATCTGGCCCGCCAGAAGACGCCAAATCTAAGCTGGTCGGCCGATCCATGTGCGCGGATGGGTATGATGGATTCGACATGGGCATTCTATGCATACGGTATATAGGGTACATGGCGCGGGCGCGACGGAGCGCGCGCCGTGGGGAGTGTGATACAGCGCGGGAAGCAGAAGCGTTGACGGGGAAATAGCGACATGGGAGACAGAGACAGCAAAAAGCAAAGAGAGCAGGACGGGACATCGAGAATCAAGAATGCGATTAAATACAACGTCGCTTTTGGGTAACACTGCGCGCACCCGGTATCTAATGGTGGATCTGCGTGCGGTCGGCCGAGTATGAGTGCCAGGAGCCCAGCTCCTGCGCCTGCGAATACTGTACAGAATGAGGGTAGTGGAGGGTCTGCGGCGATTCCTGCGAGGGCGACTGGCCGTAGTGCTGAGACGACGCCATATTGAGCGGGACGACGACGGGGCGGCTTACGATGTAGTTATCTTCCTCGACCTTGACGGAATCGTACTGGGAGGACGTGTACTGCTGTGCAGCGAGGCCATGGTGGAGCGGCGGCTGCGGCGCACGCGGGGGCGGCATTGCATGGCCAGCGATGCTCGGGAGGTGGAGATGCTGCTGCTGCTGCTGCTGCGCGCCGCCGTGTTCGTGGCCTGGCTGCTATCGACAGGACGTCACTAGGATCCAGAGCTCTGGTAAGGCGCACAGTCTCGCTTGGAGCTCAACCGGCCAACATGGAAACAAGCACTTGCCGAGTATGACGTCGGGCTGGACGCTGAGCTTGCGTGGTGCGTTGAATGCATGTGATAGCCGACGGGCGCGTGCATGCCGCTCCCCGAGGACAGGACGGACGTTGAGGACGGGAGGCCCGGGCTCGGATATGCGGACGTCGTAGTGCTCGACGACATGTAGGGAAGGGGTTGCAGTGGGGGAGGGGAGTAGTTCGACGAACGCGGCGCGACGGCCTCCTGCGAGAGAGGGCTTGGGGTTTGGCTCGGACTCTAGAATGACATGAGTGATGATGAGGGCCTGCATAATGTGCCACCGACCAGATACACGTCGTCGGACGTGCGTCGCCGCTTGAGGTCACGGTCGACATAGCCGTCGGCGAGACTCGACTGATACGAGTTGCGGCGGGCTATGTCAAAGTGCGGGTCGTTGGTGACGAGCGACGTTCGTCTTAGGTGCAGCTGTCGGCGCAGCTCGTCGTTCTCGCGCAGCAGCTTGTCGTTCTCTGCCTCGAGCTGGCGGACGCGGGTGGACTGGGACTGTGGTGGTAGCGCCGCGACCTGCTCGGGCGAAAGCGCGATGAGGGACTGGAGCTTGGTGACGGTATGCTCGAGCTGTGGGTCCCGGTTAACGCGTCGTCGCGGTGGAGACGCGCAGACGGACCTGTTCAATGTAGGCCTTTCGCTTCGCGCGATGGCGAGCTTGTGCCTTTGCGTTACGGCTTCGCTCTGGGCGATCGGGCGTGGAGGCGGAGGGTGCGTTGGGTTGGGCCATGGTCATAGGCATGTAACGTAAGTTGGGCGAGAATTGTAGTCGGAGTTGGGGGGAAGACTTGGCTCGCCTGATACGCAAGGGCAGGACTTTTATGCCTGGACCCAGGTGCTGGATCTGCTGACGATATCTACGACTCTTTTAATTTTTCTGCCGGCGTTTTCGCGCCCTTTTGTCAGCCGAGAACAAGCATCCCTCTTCTCTTTCCAGTCCGTCTTACTCTAACCGCCTTCCCTGTCAATCCTACAACCCCCGTCCTATTCACTCTCCGTCAACCCGTCCACCTCCTCCGCGGCCGCGAGGTTATTCTCCCCTAGCGCTCCCCAATCAATCGTGGGACCACCCCGGTTCCAGGCGGCTCTTCCAGCCCGTCCATCCAAACAAAGATGCTTCGCATCTCAACGGGACATTGTTTGCGTCCCTGGTGACGATCCTTGTATTATTGTTCTTGTTTTCGCTTTGGCAATTGTACGTCTGTCCGGACAGATTGCGGCGTTCGGCTGCAGCCTAGGTCATACATGGCTTGCTCGGAATCGCAGCCCACCTTCCACGGTATCGCTGCGTGCCCGGCGCTAGGCTTGTCGGCACGGTGCTCTACCACCGCCCGAGCACATATGATAGTTTCTCGCAGATTTCCGGGCGTGCTGATCCACTATGACTGCCCTCCTGCCTGCCTCGTCATCGAGATCTGCCCTCCTGTCTTTTGGGGCAACGAACGACGCAACGTTCCCTCGGCTAGCTTCCTCATGTTTGTTTCCCCTTTTTCCCCATCACGACCTCAACTGATCAGCGGCTCCGCCTGTCGCTGCTTTTTCCTTGGAAAGGCGTGATGCGCACAGATCGAGCGCGTCGCCAGAGGCCACCGCCCCCGCCGAGCTGTCGCACGCCCCGTTCTCATGACTGTCATTATCTGCATACAATTCGCCTTCCCCTAGTCCATTTGTGCGACAGACAATGTGGGCCCCATTCAAACAATACATACGCACCCACAATTATCGCCGTGCGCATGCGCACGCTCGCCCGCAACGGCGCGGGCGCAACCCGAGTTCCTCAGAGACAAGGATCGCATCTCCACGGAGACACTCAGGGGCCGCTCGCGGACTTGCTGCGCGGCATCTCCCGCGTGTGCTTCCGCGCCCGACCACACGCGCACATCGTGGTTCCATCAGGGCCTGCCCTCTTCGTGTCCTGCCCAGCGTCGCCGTCTTGCAGGACGCGCATCGGGCAGCCTGGACGCCTAATTGCCCATACGATCCGCCCGTAGCGAGCCCGATGCCCATAATGCATAATCGCCGCCGTCCATTCCTCCCGTCCCCGCCGCCCGATCGCGGCCCGCAGGGAAGCGACCTTCAGCGAAACAAGCGTGCCCCGCGACAGAGGGCGCGTACGTACTCGTTGCGGGGCCGCCGTCCTGACAGCCGTCGACGTGTGCATAGTTAAGCTTTATGACAGCGCGACGTATCCTACAAACCAATGATCATACACGAATAACACAGAGATGGTAATGCCCGATGCGACGCTACTCCTCGTCCGAAGTCACTATCGCCGGCGGCCGCGTAGGGCGTGATCTTCGCGTCCTTACTGCATCAGAGTTAGAGTCAGATTCGAGCGCGGCAGGGCCGCCGCTCGCTGGAACGTCGGCCGCTTCCTGCTCGGGAGACGACCTCTTGGCAGGACCAAGCACGGCCCCGTCCGAAGCGTCAGAGTCGCCCACTGTCTTCGCCTGTGCGCGCAATTTCGGGCGCGGACGCGGACGCGGCCTCGGCTTCTGCACCGTCTCCGCCTGCGGCGATCGCGACGTGCGCGGATCGCCGCCCCCGTCGCTGTCCGACAAAATCTGGGCGCCCACAGCGCCCACAGCGCCCTCACCCTCGTCCGCGCTGCTCTCGCCCGCGGCCGCGCCCTTCCTGCGCCTCTTCGTGCCCTGGCCTCCCGCCACCTTACGCCGCCGCTTCTTCGTCCCCGTCGCGCGCATCGTCCCGCTGCCCAGCGCGCTGTCCGCCGCCGCAAGCGCCGTCTTCTCGCGCAGCGCACGCTCGCGCGCAAAGAACGCGTCGATGTCCGCGCCGTACTCCGCGTCGCTGTCCTCCACGAACTGTGCGCTCTTGTACTGCTCCTTCTCCCGCCGCTTGCGCTCGCGCTTCCGCGGCGCCGCGTCGCTCTCCGCCGCGTCGTCCTCCGAGTCCGAGTCGGCGCGCGCGCGGCGCCGCCGCCGACGCCGGGTCTTGCTGAGGAGCTGCGCGGCGCGTTTGTCGCCGAGGTCGAGCGGCGCGGCTTGGAACTGCGTGATCACGCTCAGGCTGCGCTGCAGGTCCGCGAGGAGGATGCCCGCGGGGATGTACCATTCGAGCTCGTCCGCGTCTGCGGAGAATTTTAGAATAGGCGTAGGTCAGCGGACGACGGACGCACCCTCGTCCTGGATGTAGCATTTCACCAGGCGGAAGAGGAGCTTCAACTGCGGGTTCTTCGTCGCGGCCTCGGCTTGCTCGTCGCTGATATAGGGGATCACTGTGTAGCATGCGGTCAGTGTGACGCAGAAAGGCCCAGACGCCGTACATGGGAAAGGAAGGGGCCACATACGGTAGTCCGTGATTTTGCCTAGGGCTTCGTTCGACGGGCCTTTGGCCTGCAGCGCGGCCTTAAGTTCGTCGTCGTCCAGGTCCGCGCCTGCCGCACTGTCGGTCGTCTTCGATACCCCGTCGGTCTCGTCGATTATCTGCTGCCGCTGCTCAATCACCAGCTTGAGAATCTGCAGCGCGCGTCAGCCACCAACACGGCAAACAACAGACAAAGCGGTGCATACGTCCTTGACCCATTCCACGAGCTCATCCTGCCCCGCATCGTGCAGCGCCGCGACCGCGATCGCGAGCTGCTCGCTCCACGTGTATCCCTTCTTCACCTGCACGTCGGGCGGGAAGCGCGCGTCGTCAGGCGCACCCGCCCGCCCGCTCTTCTTCTCAGGCTCCCAGCTCGAGAGCTTCTTCCACTGCCCGCGGTTCTTCGGGAAGAAAGCCTAAGGTGCGCGTGCGAGAAGCGGGTGAGTGATGCGCGGGGTACCGATTTGGGCGATGACGCGGCGTACCTCGATGAGCACGAACGAGTCAGCTTCGACGGCCTTGAAGAACTGCCGCAGGATGTATTTGATGAGCTGGATCAGATCCTTGGATATCTGGTCTTTGGGCAGCGACGGCTGATCGGCGAGGATCACCTTGAAGAGATCGAGCGTTGAGACCTGTCGCACCCACACGGCGTCATGAGAGTCCGCGTCGCAAATGAAAAGGGGCATGTAGAGAAGTCATACCTGAAAATAGAGCCCCTCCGCCTTGGCGTGCACGGCCTGGCGGTACATGAGGCCCACGACGCGCTTCATGCTCTCCTGCGACGGGAATTCTCGATAGCGGCTCAGATACGTCAGGAGCGTATGCGTGATGTCCGCGTTCGCGAATTTCTGCGAAGCGCACGTCGTCAGCTGCGAGCGCATCGAACGTCACTGACCCACGTACCTGCAGGAAGGCGTCGAACGTGAACATCGTCTCTTCGACGACCTCTTCCTTTTCAGCCTGCACTTCCTCCGCCTCTTCCTCGTCCCCATCCTGCTCGCCGGCCGCCGCACCTTCCCATGCGAAGCGTCAGCGGCGATAGCACGGTGAGAGAACACACCGCCTTACCTCTGGCCCTCCGCTTCCTGCGCGGCTTCGCGCGCTTCCGGACATACGCGCCCTCGCCCCGCGTCTTGCCCCACCGCTCGAGCATCTTGATGAGGTTGTACGCGAGATGCACGCTCGCGTCCAGGAACGCGAGCGACTGCGTGCCGTCCTTATACGAGCGCAGCCCGTCGAGCGCGGCGTCGAGGATCTGCCCGTTGTAGATCAGCTGCTGCTGCAGCGTCTCCGCCGCGTCGCGCAGCTCCGCGCCGTCCTCGCCCGCCGCGAGCGACTGCGAGCCGGACATCGCCTCGATGAGCGCCAGCAGCTGCGTCAGGCACTCGATGCCCGCCTGCCACTCCGTCCACAACTTGGGCTGTGCGGTCCGTCAGCATGTGTCGCGCGCGTGGCAGCGTGCGTCCGAAGCCGCAGGGGGAAGGCATGACGGAGGTGGCACACCTTCTCTTCGATGGCGCCGTTCATGCGCTTCAGGACCCACACGATCCAGCCCCGCTCGACGACCTCCCCGACGAGGCCAAAGCCCCACGGCCCGCCCTCGGGGCTCGTGCCTGAGCCCACATTCTTCTCCTTGGAACGCACGGCGAGGAAGAACTCAAGGAACCACTTGGTGACGAAGAGCAGGCGCAGATTATCCTTTTCCGTGATCTTGGGGCGCTCGGATTTGATGTCTTTCAATAGGGAAGCGAGGAAAGCTGCACGGCGCAGACTATTCAATTGAGAGCATGGAGTGGGAGGAGCTCAGGAACCTACGGTTGAAGGCGGACTCTATGAACGAGCGGGCAAGGTTCTGCAGTGCCGTCCGCGCTTCGATGGACAAATTGTCCTCCCGGCCGAGCTCGTCGACCTTCTTCCCCTTCTGCGTCTTCTGGCGCTTCAGGAGATCCAGGATTGTCCCCGCTTCCTTCTTCAGGCCCTGTTGTCTGTGAAGGATGAGAGCTTGCGAGGCTGGCGGCTCCGGGGGCGCCGCAGGCGCGTCGGGGGCTTTGTCGCCCTTCGACGGATCCACGTTTTTCTTGGGGTTGAGTTTGACCGAGATCGTCGTTCCAAAGCGGGAGTGGCGTGAGGGGGCATAGCGCGCGAAGTTTCGGCGCCGCTGGCCCTCTATGGAGAGCAGATCGTGGAGGTTGCGTGTGGTTTGCTGCACGGTAACTTTAGACTGTATCCCCTTGGAGTAAGAGGATGAGAAGTACCTTGGCCTGATCGAGGACGAGGGACGAAGGCTTGACGCCTCTGAAGAGAAGATAGAAAATTTCAAGGGCCAGTGTGTTCCACCCATTGAACATAGCTTCGGTGGTCGCATTTGACGCAATCGTCAGCAGCAGCTCAAGATAGTTAGCCTCTGACAATACGCGGATGTATTGGCTCTGCAGAGACGAGAAATTGATCTGGTCCGAGCTCAGATGAATGTTCGCGGGCAGATCCTTGATGAACGCCAGGTTGCGCACGAGATGCAGGATGACGTTGATAATCTGCACGTCCTTCTCCTTGCGCTCCTTAATGTCCTTAGCCAGACACGGTAACATGATGTTGAAAAGCGCTTGCATGACGCCCGGCCGAAGCAGTGCAGCCTTGTAGTACAGATGACTCTGCAGCAGCAGCGTGTAATCCGTGCCGCGGTCGACCTCGTCGTCCAGCTCCTTCAGCTCCTCGGCTAGATCAATGGGCCAAGTCATCGCAGTAATCAGATCCGCGCACGCAATGGCGCGCTTGTCCTCCACGTGGCCCTTACCCGCCGTCTCAAGCAGGATCGGGACGAGATCGTTTGTGAGGACGCGCGTCGCCCAGAAAATGCGCGCGACCGTCCGTTCGTCGTCCGTGTCGTCCTTGCGCCAGTACTTCTTTAGATCCTTGAGGCATCCGTACGCCTCATCGCCCATGCGGTACGTCTTCCCCTCGTATCCGCCCAGCGCCTCGACGACACTGCGGATCGCGGGCTCGAGGATGGCGCGCCGCTCGGTGTAGCCAGGTTCGTGGTCAGACTCTCCGGACGAGATCTCGATCACGTCGTCTTCGTCCATTGCGATTATTGCCGAAGAGAGTCAGCAGTTCCTGCAGGATGAGGTGCGAGATGGAGGCGAAGGCAGAAAAAATGGAGGCACGTCGACACGAGGCTGCCTTTGCTGGCGCGTCACTCGCGCCCACGACGCGAACGGTCACATATGCACGTGGCGTGACAAGACGCGGTACTGCGCCTCCGTCGCTCTCAGCGGCTGCTCCCACCACTTCGACGCTGAGTCGCCTATCGCTTCAAGCTGCTCAGGAAAAGCTTTGTATATCCGGTGCGTGTGACTGTTTCGTGCGTGTCTGATTCGAAGCTGTGATTTTCAAACCGCAAAAAGCCATGTATGAATCCCGCCAATTCTCCAGAATTCTAAGCAGCTGACCCCGTCCGATATCGCGATGGTTGTCCACATCACAAACAGCTTCTATTACCCTTTTTTCTATGAACTACCAGATATTGACCATCTCTCTCCACCATGTGCGTTTCCCGCCCGCACATATGCGAATTGCAATGACCAAGCCACCGCGCACAACGGTCGCGCACTGGCGGTCGGAGCCCCCGTCTCCGGAGGGCACCTTACCTCGCGTGCGCGGGTGCTATAGAGATGCACCCTCGGCAGACTTTATGGTCCGACGCGCACATGCGTGCTGGATCGCCCTTCCTTAGCTTGGCTACGCCGCTCTCCGTCTGCACGCCAGGCTAACCCACCTGCGAGACCGGATTTTGAGCAGCGGATGGGTCAGCAACGTCGGTGCTGAAAGTCTTCCGCGATCACGAATCCGCACGTATTTAAGTCGCCGGCTTTCCAAGTCCTTTCCGGACACAGACCTATGCAGATTTTCTGCTCCTCGTGATCGTTTCCATCCATCCTGGTGGCGGCGTCACGTTTATTTTCCATGATGCTGGAGCTCGCATTGCCAATCGTTTCCTACCCTCCCATGCTCGCCAGGTTACTCTGCGCGAGCGCATCCCGCAGATGTCCTACTTATCCCCAAATGGGCGCGCATGTGCTCTGCTGCCGCCGGCCCTGGACCATCACACGCACGCCTCCCGCCGCCTTCGCGAGCCCCGGTTGTCCATGTCAGTCAATCTGCAGCTCTGCGTTGCCGATGATCACGAGGGGGCTCTGCATCTGCATCTGCATTTGTCTACAAGGATCTATGGACGCCGTGGGTCAACGGCTCGATCGCAGTGTGCATGGCACATGGCGCAGGCTAGGCACATGGCGCAGGCTAGGCAGATGCCGCGGCTGATCCTGGTTGACAAGTTCAGCGGCAAGCACTGCGTAAGTACGGTCAGCGGTAGCTGGGGTTCTGTACCGTGGCTGACACACTGAGCAGATGCAGCCTCTTGCCATTGCTCGGCTGGCTTTCTACATAATATTGACTGCCATGAGATTATCCTCTTGAAAGTCTTACAGACAGCCACCAAATAATCCATACCCCCGCCCCGATCCAGTCGATCTGCGTCCTGCGGTTCTGCGATTCTGCGCTGCGGGACGGGGACGGGGACGGGGATGCGGAACTGCATCTGCATTTGTCTACAAGGATCTACGGACGCGGTGGTCCCACAAGTCGATCGCGGTGGTGCGGGTGGTGTGGGAGATGGTAGATGCATGGTCGACCCTGATAAACAAGTCCAGCGGCAATGATTGGTCGGTGAATAGCTGAAGTGCCGCGGTTGACGCTCGAGACAGATCTGGCCTCTCGCTGTTGTGAGGTGGGCTTTCCAATTTTGACTGTGGAGCGGATGATTTTCCTTGGCCTTACTGTATTTTTGATCTATCTAGGATGTGTTTTTGAGGACGTTTACATTGAGAGTCCGCCAATTTGTGCGACGTGATTGGATGAGGAGCTCATTTTGGACATCAGCGAGACGTTTGAAGTGGCCTCGGCAAAGCATGCCACAGATTTAAATAAGGCCGCGGAACGTCATCCAGTCTTCGCCTTGGAATTGTTACATGACAATGACCGCTCTCGTAGTCAGATAGCGGAAGGGCACCGTGTGCTCACTGGATATGTCCGTCTCGCGCGCCATTTCAAGCCTCCTGCATGTCCAATCCCCTTCCAACGGCGAGAACATGCTCCAACGACACCAACCAAGGCCCCCTCGCGCATCGTAACATTTTCCACAATAATAAATACAGCCAATGCGGGGAGGCGAATACAGGACTCAGACTTCCGTCGATCACCAAGCGTCCTACGACTTGCCGTTCTTCTTCTTCTTCTCTGCCTTCGTCTTTTCCTCCTGCTCTTTCTTCTCCGCGTCTTTCTTGGCCTCTTCTACGGCGAGTTTATGGGCCTCATCGTTAAGGCCGAGTCTATTCCGAGCAATCTACGCGACGGACGGCCGTGAGCGTGTTACCTCCCGACAAATCGTGCACCAGTCCAGCTCACCTCGATGGCATAGAACTATACATACGATTAACGTCAGTACGAAACAGCCGCTACAGAACGCCAGAAACAGCACTACGCACCTGTATTCGAGTCACTGCATCCACAAACCCATCAGCACTGCCCCGCTCCAAAAACGCAAAACGCACCAAAAATGGTATTCTTCTCGCTATACTCCTTCGTCGCATCCGTGCGGATCAGCGATCCAAAATTATAATCCTTGATCTTCTTCTCATAGCTGTTCACCACACCCCGCGCGCGTCAAACGCAGGAAAAGAAAAGGCGCAGCAGCGGAGGGCGCACGCACCTCGCGATGAAACTGCGCCAGCGCTCCTTCCCGGCGTTGCTCTTCATCCAGTCCTCGTCGAGCCGGACGAGCTTCTCGTGCGGCGCCGCGAACTCCGGGAACACCGTCATCGCGTGCTCGAAGATCTCGTCGTCCAGCCTGCGCGCGGGCGGTCAGTGCGCACAGATACGGGGAGGGGAGAGGGGCTAGGCGCACTTGGTCAGCCTCAGGTCCTTGGGCTCGATCTTCTCGAGAAGGCCCCAGTACGTCTGCGGCGGGCGTGAGCGGGGCCACGGCGAAACGAGCTACCCTACCTGTGCGTGTTCGACGGCCTTGACGGCAAATCTGGCGCCATACCCCCCACATCAGCACGGCATCCCACAACGTGCTGCGAAAGACACGCACTGTTTCTCGATCTAGCATTATAATTCCGATGCGCAGACTGCACTGAGCACCCGAGCCCCGCACGAGCATAAGCAAAACACGCACCTCGACGAGATTCTGCGCGGTGTTGGGGTCGAACGGCGTGGACATGGCGGGCGCGCGGTATAGGTATGCGGTGCGTGGGGGCGGTCTATGCGCTGGCGGGGTGCTGTGCGCTGGGAACGGACACGAAACGGATGGAGGACTGCAACGAACGCAGCTGCGTGACGCATGATGGGCGTCAGCTGATCTGGAGAGTGCCGGGCGTTCCCACGCTCACGACGCGATCTCGTGCGGCTCTGCTGCTGCAGTCGCATCCGAGACATGTGTACGGCAGTCCTCCTCTCGCCATTCAAAATGCGTTCCGTGTGTCCGCGAAACTTCCGTGCTAGGCTGTGCCTGCGTCGAGGTATAAGTCTCTGTGCCGCCAGATAAAATGTAACCTTAACATTGTCCCTAACTCGCACCATGGCCGAGAAAGAATCCCACATTACCTCGGCGTCCTCGCCCTGCACCGTCGCCTCCGCCATCCCGCGCTACCTGCGCCGCAAGCCGTCCTTCGAGGACACGAACGCCGTATACCCCTCTTCGCCTCTAGTCTCAACAACAACAAATCGTGAGTGCGTTTCACTCCGCGGCGCGGACTGCCAGTCTGACATTGTGGGGAGCAGCGCCGTTAGAAGGCTGCAACGGGCCGAAGCGTGCGCAGCGCCCTTGCGCGCGCGGGCGTGACGATTTATGTTATTCTGCAGCTGGAGTCAGCACGCGCAGTTTGCCTGCGATGGGCGTCGCCGACGCGCCGGCCCCAACCAGTGCGTCTCATCACTCATGCGCGAACGTATGTGGACTGATTGTCTAACAAGCTGCACATGCTAGACAGGCTTCCACGGAGCAGGACGTGCAAAGACTGCGCATAGATGTCTCTGAGTTGAAGGCCCAGATGAGACAGGTGTGTCTGCGCTTTGCATTTTGGGTAGAGGGAAACTGACCGATGAGAAGGTGGATGAACGGCTGGAGAGGGTATGTATCCCTTTGGAAACTGTCTTCCGTATGAGGGACTCACCACCTCAACAGACTGAAGAGATTCTGCAGGAGCATCTGGCGCAGAAGCGCAAGCGCAGATTTTTCCGGTCGCTGAAGTTCCGCAGACGGTAGCACCGCCAGGCTCGGACTCAACGTTTCTTCATTGGACATTTGGGTCGTTTGCTCTATATATCATAGTGTGTGTGCTTTTTCATTCTTCATGTTTTCGGTTGTGTAATTTATACAATAAATTATTGCCACTATATGGGAGAGATGCTCATGTTTCCGTACGCAGAGGCGAATGAATGTGTTGCTCTTGAATCTTGCACCGATCATTCTCAGCCGAGTGGGAGGGCTGCCTACCCACGGCTGACGTAGGTAGGTCTTGTGCACTTACCTTCGGTGATGGGCTGGTGACGTTTACACTACCTTGAAAGTGCACAAACAGAACAGACCCATCAAGCAACATCGAGATAATAAAATACTTTTCATCGTCACCACTTTACCCTCGTTATCACTCCGGCTCCTCCGTCCCCCGCATCCCCCCACCCCCAATCTCGACCCCAAACCGCCGCAGCTTCTCAAAATACTTCTGCACCCGACTCGCGACCTGCCGCGGCGTCCGCCTCCCGCCCATCGCCTTCGAGATCTTCGCCCACCTGCACAACACCCAACACTCAACACCGGCACAACAACGGGGGAAAAGGCGCACGCACCGGTTCTTCTCGCCGTCGGGGATCTCGTCGAGCAAACGCTCGAGGAGGTGCTGTTCGGAGACGGACCAGGCCTGCTTGTACGTCTCCGGGCGCGGCCTAGCGCGTTTCGCGGATGGCGCGTCGGCGGCGGCGGCGGCGGCGGGATCGTCGTGCTCGGGCGCGCGCTTCACCTTCGCCGTCCGATTCGCGCCGCTCGCCTTCCGCGACGGCACTTTCGGCGGGCGCGGCGCTTTGGCGGGCTCGGGCGGCTGGAGCGGGGGCGCGTCGGGAGCGATGGGGGCGGGGTGCGCGTCGTCCTCCATGGCGATCGAGACCTCGGCGCTCTCGTCGGCTTGGTCGCGCCGGACGTGCACGCCGCTGAGCCCGCGCGGGAGCGTGAGCCCGCCCTCGCCGATGCGGCGCATGCGCAGCTCGCGCAACTCCGCGCGCCTGCGCTCTGCGGGGCTCACCTCCTCCTCGCCGTCGCTGTCGCTCGAGGCGTCGGAGAGCGCGAGGGAGGCGAGCAGCGGGTCGAGGAGCGTGCGGCGCGCGTCTTTGACGAGCTGTTGGAGGGGCGAGAGCGGGGTGCGCTGCGTGCGGGAGGGCTGGGTGTGTGCGTGGTGCGCGAGGCGCATGGTGGAGGCTAGGAGGCGCATTTGGGCGGGGTCTGTGGGTGAGCGGTGAGCGGTGATTAGGGTGAGAGGGGGGTGCTGGGCGTACCGCAGGACTGGAAGAGCGACCAGTCGACCTCTTGCGGGAGCTCGGCCGCGGAGGCGGGGTGGTCATGAAGGCGCGTGATGCTGTCGTTGAGCTGGATACCGGCGTCAGCGGTGACGTCGGGCACTCTGCGGAAGGTGTCACCTTATCGTCCAAGTGATGGAGGACTGCATCCGGGTCGGTGAGGGCGTCTTCGCGGAGCTGTTGTAGTCGTTCTATGTCACGCTGCGTCTGCGTGAGCAGGAGTTTCTGCGACTGTATAAACGTCGAAAGCGCGGTGTAGCTGCGGGGGGGGGTTAGCAGGAGCGTGGGGGCTGGAGCATGGAAGAGCGGGCGTACGTGTCGTTTCCCATCTTGAAGCTGACATGGGTTGAGAGTGGATGGGTGAATTGAGAGGTGGCTGAGGGAGGCTGGGTTTATATTAGTATGCAGTCAGAGAGAGTGGTGGTCTGAAAATTAGGCGGGGCGGGGATCCTGTCACAGCGTGATCGAGGAGGTTACGGTAACACTGTACAGTATGTCACGCACCGGCATCAACAGCACCTCTCTCACCGCGACTACACGTTCCATGGCTGGAGAGTGCTCTTTTCGCTGTTTTCGAATGAACACGGCACATCCTGTCTAACCAAGACTTATCTCAGCCAGAATGGAAGTACTCAAGTAGCAGGTGAGCAGCTGTAAGCGCCTCGGTGGTCGCGGCGACCTGCAGCAACGGCGAAGGCAATCATCGACCATCGATGGACGGAATACTCACGGAGACACCGCAAACCATCCCCCAAAGGCGACCAAGTCCTGATTCATTCCTGTATCTTGGCAGGCCACCCGCTTCTCAGCACGACCTCATGCAGACACCGCGGATACGATCAAATGAGGACGTGATCGTCGGCCGCCTGCATGCTTCATTCTGCTTCTTCCTCGTCCTTTCTGGCTTGATTGCTCACAGTCAGTCAACGTGCCGTTCGGGTGCAATGGTGGTCGTCAAGGTGCTCAAGGTGCCCTCCGTGTTGCATCGCATCGCGCATTTCTCATTCTCACCGGGTGCAGACTCGCCAGAGCTCGCCGTATAAAACCTGCGCACACCGCCGCCGTTCTCCAGCACCTTCGCCATTCTCTTCTACAGGACCTGGAGTCCGAGTTGACCTCTTTTATTCTTCTTCGAAACAGCCAACTTCACTTTCTCTCCGCCGCTTCCTTTTTGAACACCGTCGTCACCATGTCATTCTACCTCCGGATCATCGCGTTTCTTGCCGCCCTGCACTGCGTGCTCGTATTCGCCGGTCCGTCCCAAACCCCTATATCTGCAGTCGCATCTCACACTCTGTTTTTATCCACGCAGCGCCTCTGAGGTCCCGCCAGATCGGCGACATCCAGTGCAACGTCGACCGCGCCGGCATCGTGCTCAAGCTCGCCCAGGCGAAAAAGACCGCCACCTCGCTCGCCACCGCCCTCCCGTGCGTCCAGCGTCCGCCCGATACTTACATCCGTATTCTGACGTTGCCGTTTCGCATATGCAGGGGCGACGCCAACGTCGACACGCTGCAGACCGGCATCGCGGGCGCGCAGGGCGCAGTCGGCGTCATCGCCAAGGCACTGCTGACTGGCCAGACCGCGCCCGCGGACGCGAGAGACCAGGTCGCGGGCAATCTGACCATGGCCATCGGGGCGCTGTCCAGCGTCAACTCGTGCGTCCCATCGCGCTTCACTCAAGTGCGCGTGTGAACTGATGTGGGTTGCAGGACGGACGCGGGTGCGGCGAGCCTGCTGGCTACGGCGCAGCAGCAGCTGAATTCGTCGGCTACGTTTGGGGAGGGCGTTGTTGCGAACTGCAAGTAGGGTTTGTTGGTGGATGGGCCGTGGTTTCAATTTGGGACGATAGCAGTTGGTTAGTCGTTTGTATGTAGGACGAGTTGGCGAAGTTATTTTTTTTTGGAGGTGCGCTTTGAGCCTGTCGTCAATGCATGGGCTCCTTGACGACCGAAGTTTGCGGTGCGCCACGCTACGCTCTCTCAACCTCAACTCAACCTGGCTGACAGGAAGGCTGCGTGGCGAATATGGCGTGCTGATACTGCGCTTCTTTTCAAGGCATGCGGTGTGAATCGAATGCTGCGTCGAGTCCTCATGACCTCGACGGCCATTGTTGCTGAAGACACGCCGATAACACCATAGCATAAGTAATACTGCGTCATCGCGAAAGCGGACACTGTGCCTGCGGACGCTTTTAGACTCGAGATCAGGTCGCCGGCAACTTGACCATGGCTATCGTCCAACATCAGTTCGTACGTCGCTGTCGTGTATGGCTTCTTCTTCCGTGTTCAGCTGTGTATACTCCAGGACGGACGCGAACGCGGCTACGGCGCAGCAGCAGCTGGCTTCGTCTGCTATGTTTGGGCACGGCAGGGCGTGGTCGCGAAGTGCAAGTAGCGTTCGCCGTAGGGTCCTGTGTAGAACTCCCCATGGACTTTTTCACACGTTTTAAACTCCAGGTGTTTTAAACATGGGTTTTTAACCTGTGTTATAAACTTTCACGCAATAATATATCATATGAGATGGAATTCCCCATTTCATACTTCACGGTGTCCAGTTGGAGCATCGAGTGCTCTGCAGCGACCAGCCCCAACATGCACCGGCGCTCAGTCTTCCGCGGACCCTTCCACGCCATACAGAATGTCCTCGCGCTCGCGCGCAATGCGCATACATTACTCCTTGGACTCTGTCTACATGAGTGAACCTCCTGCTGAAGCTTATTTCCTTGCGGAGGCAATCAGCAAGTTCGACGCAGCGTACGGCCGCGAGGCGCATGCGTACACCATGCCGACATCGTGTGTTGATCTCAGCGCGGCGCTGCTGGTCCATGCGCAGCATGTCGAGCATCAGGTGCCGATTGACAGGCTGATGGTGTCGGGGCTGTCGGGCATACTTAGTCGAACGTCGGCGTCGGTGAGCGTGACGAGCTGACGGTCAAAGCGGTAGCGAGGGCATTGTGCTCGACCTGCCGTCGCCGACCGCCCGCGGTGTTCCGGCAGACAGCGTGCTCCCTGCTATATGTAGTCCAATCAGTAGCAGTTCATTGTCTTTGTGTCGACCGCCCAACGTCGTTATCTGCCTCCCACCTGCTCAGTAACACCATTATGTAATGAACTCAGCTTGTTTATAACATCAAGAAAAGCGTACCCTAGCCCTCTGAGTGTTTATAACGTGTTTATAACACCTCTGTTATAAACTCAGTTAGAAACAAAACGTTCTACACAGGACCCTAGTTCGCCGTCGGAACTCTGTCTTTTCAACTGGGTAGCCAGTCGCTTGTACGTAGAACAAGCAGGCGAGGCTACTTTGTGAAGGCGCGTCTTGAGCCTGTCGTCACTGTCTGGGCTCCATGACGACCAGACGTCGGAGGGAAGGAACGCTCTTCAGACTTTGCTGACAGGAAGGCTGTGTGGCGCATATAGGCACTAGTATTGCGTTTCTTCTCGACATGCGGTGTGAATCGAATCCTGCGTTGAGTCCTCATGACCTTCGAGAATCCGATGTTTTTTCTTGCTCAAATCCTTCGAAAAAACCATATCGCAGCTCGTAACTGATAGTGGCACAATCGGGTGCGTGCCATAGCTGTTACCCCCTGCACTGCAGCTCCGGAATATAATGTTTTCTCCAGGTGATTTATTGATTCGCTCAGATTGATGTACGTTGACTTTACTGATGGCATCACACTCGCACTGGAAAGTGAGTAAGTGTCAATGTAAAGTCACTGCGGCACCGTCCTTAGCCCATTCTATTTGCTGCCCCGCAGCGCATCTGTCCTTCGACGGACTGCGCAAGCGGTGGGCGGCATCAACGCCTGCCTGTGCCGAGCTGCGGATGTCAACCGCTGCAACATCCCCAGGCGTCACCGCGTCACCTCCGAACGTTCCATAGGCGATGCTCCTACGCCCGCTATGAATTCGTATAAATACGCCGTCGAAAGCCTAGCACCTTCATCATCTCCACATACACTCTTTAGACCCGGTGTCTCCATTCTCTCCTTTTCTTCACCCCTTCATTCAAGCCTGCAGCGCAGCCCTTTCTTCTTAACCTCCAAGTCGACATGCCGTCTTACCTTCGCGTCGCCGCTCTTTCCACGCTCCTTTGCATGCTTGCAGCGCAGGCCGGTCCGTCGCGCACACACCATCTCAAACGACTTTCTTAATCTGACGATTACCCCGCAACAGCTCCTCTACAGTCCCGCCAAGCCGGCGACCAGCAGTGCAACCTCGACCGCATCGGCATCGTGTTCATGATGGGCCAAGCACAGAACACCGTCAACACGCTCGCGACGCTCCAGTACGCCCGCCCTCCCTTCCCCTCCCCCTCCCCGCTGCCCTTTCACTTACGTTTCTCGCCGCCGCAGGAACTCGACGGACGTGCAGACGGTCCAGAGCGGCATCGCAGGCGCCCAAGGCGCAATCGGCACGATCATCCAGGCGCTCTTCGCGAACCAGACCGCACCCGCGGACGCGCGCACGCAGGTCGGCGGGAACCTCACCACCGCCGTCGAGGCGCTCGCGAACATCAACTCGTACGTACCACACCTTCTATTTAAAAGTTGAGGAGAATGGAACTGAAGGGGGCGCAGGACCGATATGAGCGTAGCTGATTTGGTGCAGACGGCGCAGCAGCAGTTAAACGCGTCTGCGGCGTTTGGGAACGGGGTTGTTGCGAACTGTAAGTAGAGGATGCCGTGTCCGGCCTTGTCCGGCGTGCCCTTGTTGGATACAGTTGTCGGTTGAATTTAATGTTGATGTTGGCGCTGGGCCGCCTGTGAACGATGTGCGACGCATGAGATTGCTTGAGGCCGCAGTTAACACAGAAGAGAGATGCAGGCTACGATGCAAGAAAGAGGGATACCGATAAATCATCGAACACCATTCAACACATGGTTTCGCCTCGCGCATGGTAGAAAACTTGTGCTCATGCAATGTTCATCAAAAAAAAAAATCTGCAACAGCCATTTATGCATTAAGGGAGAATCGAACTCCCGGCGGGTCGATGGCAACGACCCAGGTTACCACCAAGCCATTAATGCTCTTGAGATTAATCCATTCAATGTTAAAATTTGTTGTTTCACAGTACAGCGGTTCAGTGGGGAATACGGCTTCATGGGTATTTTTAAGTTGACATGATGCGGACCTTACAGCCAGACCTCGAAGAGTTAGCGCCAGATTTACCCACCAAACGACAGATGCCTCGAATCCTGAGATCGAAAGCCAGAGGTATCACCTACAAGACTCGATGTGATGACAGGCAAGGCACTCCCGACAGCCAACAGCGCGAAAAAGTGAAGCGGATCCTTTTATTCGCAGACTCTGCATACCACGCCGGTCATGAGCAAAATACAAAACACTGTAACTGTAACACTTCAGAAGCCCTCATCTACCCGAGCCACCTGTATCCCTTTGAGATATGCAAGCGAGAGGAACCAATGGGCCTTTACAGGCACTGGCTGTAGTAGGGGCCTGACGACTGGCACGTCGAGCCCGACGCGCAGACGGTCGGTCCGGCCCAGCCCTGGCCACCGCTGCACAAAAGGATCAGCACATGCCTCTACCACGAACGGAAAGGCACCCACCATTGACCGTACTTGGTCTGGGTCGCCTGGGGGGCCGACGACGTGCTCGTGGGGCTGCCGGGGGCGGAAGACGACGAGGGGCCGGAGGGGGTGCCGGGCGCGCCGCCGTACGTAGAGCCGATGGGGCCAAACTTGATGTTGGAGAAGATGACGGACGCATTGGCCTCCTGCGACTCGACGTCGGGCGGGTTGCCGGACGTCGTCGCGCAGGTGCCGCGCGCGACGCCGGGCGCGGACGCGGACGCGGTGGTGGGGTAGTCCGAGTCGAGCCAGAGCATGTTCGCGGCGTAGTCGTCCCAGACGCTCATGACGAGCACGACGCCCTTCGCGAACGCCGCGCCGATGCCCTCCAGCCCGCCCTTGGCCGCGAAGTCGTTCGTGTCGCCGAACACGGTCTTCTGCTGCGCGCAGAAGGCGTCCGTGATCGAGTTGACGGGGTCGATGCCCGCGACCGCGACCTGCGAGTTCTGGATCACCTGCCCGCCCTGCACGTAGAGGCGGCGGATCTCGGCGAGCGAGCCGCTCGTCGTGTTGTCGCTCGTGAGGAACTGCGTGACGACGGTGAAGGGCTTCGTCGTGTCGACCGTGAGGCCCGCGCCGTAGAACGAGGTGTCGCCCATGCGGAACGAGTTGAAGTCGCACCCGTCGGGATCGCAGACGCCGGAGTACCGGGAGGTGGCGCCGCAGTCGTCGCCCTCGCAGCGCGTCTGGCCGTCGACGGAGCATGGGTGGGGGGTGTACGCCGCGGCGTTGTTGTTCGCCTCCCAGATGTCCATCTCGTTGCAGCACGAGCCGTACTGGCCCGTGCCGGAGTTGGCGGAGTTCGAGTCGCCGGTCCAGCCCTCGACGTTAGCCTAGGCGGGCAACACATGAGAAACCGAAGGGAAGAGATCGAAGATGGACAGAACTCACGACGCCGTTGATGAACTTCAGGTCGCGGGGGCACTGCGAGTCGCAGTAGCCGGTGCCGTACTTAGCACCCGCCTTGTTGGTCGGGTACTTCGCGGCCCCACCGTCCGCGTCCATCTCAGAGAAGTACAGCGCGCCGTTGAGACCGCATCCGAGGTTGGACACGTCAACGTCGAAGGTGAACTCGCTGTTCAGGAGCTTGAACTCCTGGTACCCCGAGTCCGCGTTGTCCATGAGGTAGACGCGGGAGCCGACATTCTTGTTCGCGCCGTTCGTGACGAAGTTGAGCTTGAGCGAGTTGCCGGTGGTCGTGATCCCGTAGGTGCCGGTGTAGTCCGCGCCGTCCAGGGCGCAGTTCGCGGCACATGTCGTGCCGTCAGGGCAGAGAGAAGCGTCCCACTCATTGCCGGTGTAGCAGTTCGTGTAGCCGCTATGAGTGAAGGGTATGAGACAGTTTCACGTTGAAATGAATGAACAAAGGCTGCGTACGATGTAGTGTGGAGCCAGCGCCAGTTGGAGTCGAGCACGACACTTCCGGCATTGCTGGAGCAGGTGCCGCTGGTCGTGCATGTCTGCCACGAGAGCTTGGGGTGGACTTCGGCAGTCTGGGTACCAATTTGCTGGGCGTACGCCACGGCGAGCGTAGTTAACGCGAGAAGCGCTTTGACGGGGAACATGATGGACTGTCTAATCCACGGAGCAGAATGAGCAACGGCGCCTGCATGAAAAGAAAAAAAACAAACTCACGAAGAAGCCTTTTTGGTGGTCTCGGAGCGGGTAGGTTTCGAGGGAGATGTACTCGAATGCCTGCAGAATCCTGAGCAGCTGCAGGAGGTTTATATACCACGGATATTCGGACTATCTCGTCGCAAGGCCATCACCAGGACATTCACCTCGCCTTCTCAACGTAATGTCCCGTCGCGGTCCTGCGCATCCTGATGCTTTCTGCCCCGCTTTCGCCAGTATAAGTCCGAGCGCGGCCAATATTCGCAGGCGAAATAGCAGGTGGACCCCAGCGCGACAACGTGACCTTGGTTTTTGATGTCGCCTCGAACCGAAAAGTATCCGGCCACAGCACAGAACGTCGCGCACGTTGACCGGTAATAACAAGCTTCACATCCGAACTTGATGCGTTACGCGTTCCCAGGCCAGCAGTCGCGTCCGCATGAGGCTGCCAAGCCTTGCCAGCAGCACTCTCGGAGCACTTGGTCCTGGTGAGATCGCCCTCCATGCGAGAATAATGCATGCGGCCCTGTAGAACGATCACGAGCAAGGCCAAGCCAGAAGTCCTTTATTTCTGACATAGGAAGCATCGAGTGAGCTCGGATGACGGCTGCTCGATGTCGATGAACAGGGCGGACCTAGCGGGGCTCCCTAGCGGAGGACGATCACGAGCGCGCAAACCTCGTCTTCCTGTCCCTACATTTAATCATAAGCGATCAAGACGCTCACCGACTTGAGAAAAAAGCTGAAATTCTGCTGTAGACTGGGGAGCCTGCAGGGAGACGAAGAAAGGCGAGAAGAAGCCTAAAAACCCACAGCAGGGTTATATATATTGCTCCATGGCGACTTCTGTCCCAGCTGATGTTGTTATGTTTAGCACGACCATGTTGCTAGTGGAACGCCTTATTTTTACTGCAGAGTTCTAAGTTAGCAGCAGTTGCAGGTGGTCGTTTCTCCGAGAAGGCCAGCTGCTCGCAGAGGCAGCAAGCGTGAGAAACCACAGCGGACCGGTCCCGGGACCTCATTGGACCACCTCGAAGCCATCGCCAATTTCGAAATGTCGCCGAGGCAAACCCGCGCTGGCTCTGCTCACCACCATGGCTTCACCGAAACTGTCGCCGCAGGGCCAACGTCTTCGGACAATTATCGTGACCGTTCCCATCATAGCGGCAACATCCCGTCAGTTCCTTTTTTCAATTCGTTGCGCCGCGACTGACACGCCACGATCTCTCTTTCCTGCTCTCATGAATGTCCATTCTGACCAGTCGTACTGTACGAGCGACTTGTCCTCGGAAAACCGCAGCGCATGCTGCCCCGGCCTGGCGATCAACAGGAGCCGAAAGTGAGCGAGTTTGCCGCGGAGGAGCATCATAGCGCTGCGGACGCCGCGGACTCTCGGCGATAGCAGTCGGTGGAACTGAGCCTTCATCTTACCGCTCAGCAGAGCGCGGAATACGAGTCACGTACGCAAGCCGTCCCACCGAGAAATAAGAGGATTAAGCAGCTTTTCGCCAGACCGGCGACCAGTCCTCTAGCACGCGAAGCGAGTGAGGTGGTTGTGTATAGTACCGCATTCCGTCAGAGCCATGCCCATTGTATATCTATTAGCCACGGCTACCCATGCACCCGCGCTCATCTATAGCACATCTCTAAGCTGACTTCTCCTCTGGGGGCGGGTTGGCGACGACGCGCACGCCGGCCATTCTCGCGGGGTTGAAGGAGCGGTCGCAGTCCGCGTACGCAGCTCCCGCGCCGAAGCCGCTTGCGAGCGCGATCGGCCATGCGCGTCCTGTTGTTGTCGGGATATGGGATAGTCGCGGTAGCATGAAGTGCGCGTGATCAATAAGAAGTTGGTTGGACGTGTCACGCGATAGTAGACGTACGGCGGAAGAGGATGACGGAGGCGACGACACCGACGCTGAAGCCAATGCCCCTGTCGAAGTAGCACCCTGCATCAGCCTGCTCTTCCATTAAACGAATACAAGCATACGCACGTCTTCACGAGCAAATCCGCCACTAAGCACACCACACACCCGTCATGAGTAATTCGTCCAAACCAGTGCTATCAGCGAAGACACGTACAGCAGCGGTCATACTAAGTGCGCTCGTGAGTTGGCATGTACATGGAACAGCTGTGACAGCGTACCTTTTGGGCGACAATATCTTCGCTGGAGGTCGGTTTGGAGGGCGAGGAGGACATGGTGGTGAGGTGAGAGGTGTGGTCGGAGGCAAATACGGATAAACAGGCGCGCGCCGCCAGGACCCCCGAATATCCGCTTAGAGGTTCCATCCTAATGCGGACGTGTTTTTTGGTTTTGTTCGCCACATAGAGGGAAAGTCCTAGGCACAATCTGCCGGATGAGGTGGTGGATCAGGACATATTCACCTCTTCTGTTGACTTCCGCAGCCAAAATCTACAAAATCCTCCGGGAAAGTCGTTTTTGCCCTCCCAGAGGACCCCTTTTCCGTCAGCATTACGGATGGAACATATCTTCGAGTATTCAGGGGTCCTGCGCCGCCCGACGCGTTCCGCAACTCAGGCCCGATCGACGAACATACAGCAAACTCTCCGAATACCGCTATTCATTCTGACCGACGGATATAGAAATTAAAAAATAACTAGATGGTAGGTAGGTGTGCTAAAATAGAACATAAAGTCTAGCAACGCTCCGTCGATCCAAGGTCACAAACCCAACTCACGCGCGACAACACGGGGACGCCCTTGCCCGCCCTCGCGCTGCACAGTAAAACTAACCTCCCGCCTCTCGCACCACGCCGCCTCCGCATACACAGGCAGGACATCCCGAATCAACAGCCCGCCATACGCCCGCACGTCCGCATCGCCATACCGCCGCCCCTGCACCGCGTTCAGCACGCGCAGCAGCTGGCCCTGGAAGAACGTCACGAACACGAGATCGACGACGGGCGCGGCCGGCGCGGGCGACGCGACGAAGTCCGGCGGCGCGAAGAACGGCAGCGGCGCGTGCGCCGTGTCGTCGCCCGCGCCCGCGCAGCCCTGTTCGCCATCGCGTCAGACACCGACTGCACCAGGCCGCGCTGTATCATTATGCACTTACATCCGTCGTGACATACCCCGGCGTCAGGCCGCTTGCCCGCGCGCCCCGCGCGTCCATCTCCGCGAGCCACCGCCGAAACAGCGGCTCTACCTCCCCGCGCGCATACGCCTCGTCCCCCGCACCCAGCAGGCCCTCGCCCTCGCCCTGCTCGTTCAGCACGCGCAGCACCGCGCGCGCGGCGCCGAGCGTGATGTTCGGGACGAAGCCGTACCCGTTCGTGAACGGCGCGGCCGTCAGCTGGTCGTCCTTCGTGAACGGCCCGCGGAAGACGTCGAAGCGCAGCGCGCCCGTGTTCGCGATGATGTACGCCGGCACGCCCGTGCGCCCGCTGCTCGCCGCCAGCGCGGCGGGCTGCGCCTGGGTGTCCCGTATGAGCACGGGTTGTGGCGAGGGGGGGAGGACGCACCTGGTCTGCGAAGAGTGATATGAGCGAGCCGTTGCTTGGGTATTCGTCGCTGTGGTCGGGGTGTGGGTGTGCCTTTCGGGTGCGGTGGCTGGTGTGCTCACCGGTACAGTGTGTAGTCCCGCGGCGCGTAGCCGTACAGATGTCCCAGATCAAACTCGCGCGCGAGCTCCTCAAGTCCGGCGGTGATCCGCTGGCCATGCGGCAGGTCGAACGTCGCATTGCTCCGGTTCGTGTGGTACTGCGCGGGATGTCCTGAGTCGCCACGCTGAAATAAGACGAAAGGGAGAGCCCGCGCACCTCGTACGCGACGCGGTTCGCATCCAGATAGCGTCTCGCAAACCCGACGTCCTCGCCTCCATTCCGCTCGTCCAAATCGACACCTACGCATGAAACACATCAGCCAGCGACCACCCCGTCGCGCCGCGCAGAACACGCACTCATCCAGCCCACCGTCTCCATGTACCGCCCGCTCTGCAGCGCCATCGACCGCGCGTCGTACTGCTCTGCTCGTGCGCGTCAGCCGCGCGCGCCAGGTGGAGAGCAGAGGGCGAGGAGAAGACGCACGGCAGTCCCGCACGTGGCTGTGCCCCCCGAAGATGAGGATCGGCGTGCGCGGGTGCCGCGCGCGGACGGCGTCGAACACGAGCGGCCCTGCGCAGCGGCATCAGCGTCGCCATACGTCGACGTTCTGGATCGTGCAGGCGAAGGACGCACATTTGTCGTCCTGCACGGGCATGTGGCTGGGTTGCAGTTGCGCATGTCAGCGCGCATGGTCCGGAGCGCAAGATCCAGACGCACCCGACGAGCAGAAACACATCCGGCGCGTCCTGGATCGCGCTCGCGAACTGTGTCCGGTCCGTGTGCGGTTGGTGAGTGATCGCGTGTCTAGGGAAGAAGAAACGCGGGCGTACCCAGGGCTCTTTGACCATGTCCTCGACGCGCTGGACGCTCGTCCCGGCGGCGTTGCCCTTGAAGTTGAAGAGCACGCCGAGAGCGGTGACGTTGCGGCCTCTGCGATGCGTATAGCGTTCAGTTACTTACTTGCCGCATCAGGAGAAGATGTGCGAGCTTACTTGCGCGTCTTGAACTTTGCGAAGCGGCCTGTAGCGCGTTAGTCTTGCGTGAGGTGAGGAAGAGCGCGAGCGTACTCCCGACGGGCACGCTCGTGCCGTTCACGGTAATGTTTGCATTCGAGGTTAGATAGCGCCCCGGGAACCGTGGCGTAAAGTTGGTGTGCATATCGAGCGTGTTGTTGTAAATATATAGTTCATGGCTGGGCGCGGTGTCAGAGGACGAGGATACAGTGGGCGCAGGGAGACACGTACTTGCCGATGGCGAGCGCGTCGTACGGGAGTTGCATGAAGAACTTGTTCGCCTGGACGCGAAGATGAGGGATGTGTGGGAAGGGAATAAAGAAGAGGCTCACGTCGTGTGCATCGATCCCGCCAGGCGGGTAGCCGTCCGTCAGCCCCGTGCCTGCGACGCGACGCGACGCAGTGAGAGTGAGTCCGACTGCCCGGCGAACGGGAACGCACGCACCATCATGCAGATCGCCCGAATCGACAAGCAGCAGGTCGACGTCCTTCTCCTTTACGCACGCCATCAGCTAAGTACACACCCAACCAAAAGCGAACAGCAACGCACCACCGCGATCTCCTTCATCCGCCCCACGAACGACGCGAACTCCCCAAAGTCCGCGCTACCAGCTCGCCGCTTCAGCGTGCGTCGGCGAGGGAGCGATGTGGGAGGCGCACCTGTAGTTCGGCTCGGGCGCGGACGGCTTGCGGTGCCCGAGCAGCCAGCCGTGCGTGTCGGTCGTGTGCAGCACGTTCAGGTCGCCCCATGTGAGCGGGCGCGTCGGCGGGGCGATGGGTGCGCTGGGGATGGGCGGGGAGGGACTGGTGTGGTCGCATGCGAGGGTTTGGTGAGCCACGAGGAGGGGGAGGAGCAGGAGGGTGTGCATGTTGCGAGGCCTGTGGGGATGCGAGGGCGGCGGACGCGTTGAAGGGCGCGAGGCGCTGAAGGATGAAGCGATGGGGGAGCGAGCTCAATACAGCTGGCAGCTTATGAGATCGTTCTAACGAGATACGAGCCCGTCTCACGTACGAGCCAAATGGATTGGGGGTATGAACTTGCCGTGCGCGATGAGCACTACTACAACGTGAGTCACTGAGTGCTCTACTACACGCTTCTGGAGTCTGCTCGGTATGGTGAGTGTACGCTCGGACAAAACGCTCACCTGGCCCTCCTCGCTTTCAACTCAGCAGACAAAGTGCGCCTCGGTGGGGATGCAAGCGCAGTGATAAGTTAGTTCGTAGGTGACTGTACATAAGTAGGACATCGTCAGCGGTCAAGATGCTCAGATGTTCGTTATCGCAGGCGGGCGGTTCTAACGGCCCGGCGAGCTGGAAGTTTGCAGCACACGGCTCGATACCTTCGGAACGAGCTCTGCAATCTGGAATACTTCAACTTGGACGACGTGCATCGGATCCCGACATGAAGAGCCGAGATGACGTGCTTTTGTAGGGGTGGAGGCTTTGTGCCGACGCGATATGTGCACCCGACAGATGTCAAGGCCAATATATAACGAAAATAAGATACAGCGAACAGACATTCGTACGATGTCAGCATGGAACAACCAACGCAGAACCCAAAACAAAAAAGGATCTAAGCAAACCACAGCAAAACAAAGCAACAACAAAACAAAAAACACAACACACATCATCATCACTCCGAAGCGAGGGACACAACAGACATATAACTCGTATCCAGCACGCCCCGCTTCGCCTGCTCCACCTGCGCCTTTAAAAGCGCAAACAGCGCGACCTTATCGTCGAGCTGGTGGCTCACGACACGGCCCGACGAGCTCGGCACCACGAAGAACAGTGTATCGCGCACCGCGCCGTCCTAGCACCCCCATCCCATCAGCCAAACACGCAAAACACAACACACACATGCTTACCGTCTCTGCACCGTGCACGACTTTGAGCGGCTGCAACGCATAGCCCGCGTTCTTGTCCTTCCCCTTCTTCGCCTGCGCGGCGGGCGGAGACGAGGGCGGGGGCACGGCGGCCTTCTTGAGCGCGCGCTCGACGTTGCCCCACATGAGCTTGCCGACGAAGCACATCACGCGCGGGCGCAGGCGCTGGATCTTCGCGAGCAGCGCCGGGACGGACGACGCCATCTCCGCCGCGGCGAGCTCGCCCGCCTGTGCGCGGCACGCGTTTAGCGGGCGTACTCTACATACTTCGTGGGAGATCGGCTTACCTCGCAGGACGGCCGTTCGACGAGGTTGGTCTGGGTGGTGGTGGTTAGCGTGTAAGGGAGGAAGGAGAGGGTGGACGGACGACTCACGAGGCCGAGGTTGAAGAGCGTCGGGAGGGTGTGGTCCTCCGAGGCGGGGAGCAGGCGCGATGTCAGGCCTGGCGGGTGTTCAGCGCTGCCTCGTGCATAGACTCGGATTAGCGTACCTGAGCGCGCAAGGCATCTCCAGAAGTGGTTGGAGGGGTGTGCGAAGTGGTGGCCCTTCTCTGCTGACATGCGGCCTGGGCTGGATTGATTGCGGTGCTTAGGAGCTGATTTCGTCCGATGACGACAGAGACTCACTTGATACCGCAGAACAGGACTTAACGGGGTCGGGTCTATAAGTCTCAGGATGGCTAAGAGAAGAGAAAGGATGCACCGTCGAGGTTCTCCGCGACGTGGTCGGACAGACATTCGAGATGCGCATACGTCTCGGGCGGGGCGTACCCGCGCTTTCCTTTCCCCTTTAGCCTTTTCGAAGGGCTGTCTGAGAATTCGTCCTTAACCACTTCCTCAATTTTGCGTTTCCTAGGCGACTTGGGCGGCGTCGGGAGGTACAGCGCAGGGAGCGCGTCGATTTCCTCTTTCTTGACGGCCAGTCGCGACGCGAAGCGCGCTGAGCGCCGCAGGCCCGAGCTGGGACCTTCGCTGGGCGAGGGCGTGAAGGCGTAGAGAGAGACAGTGGTTTGAAAGTTTGACAGACTTTGGTTGTCGGGTGTTTCGAGCTTCATGGTTGTTCAGAAGAAAGGTGTGTGCTGGAGCTCGGCGTTGCCGACAAAGTTCGCATGCGCGCTTCGATTCAATTGAGTCGCGTCTTACGCGACGGGTTCTACCAACCATGAAAAGGCATATTGGTTTCTCGACAACAAATCGACGGTAGATCCATGTAACGATACAGTAGCAGAGTGTGGTATAAGCAGACATAGTGGAGGAAAGCCAAACGTCGGAGTAAATGATTCCACAAATAAACGTACATGAGACATACATTTCTATAGCCCTCCATGATCCACCAAGACGCCCATGATCTGCGCATATTCTGGGGCCGCATCCGTCATGGCTGCCGCCTCTCTTGCCAAACCATCTGCCGTGTTCAGCTCCCTCGGGATGAGCCAAAACTGCGGCTGTGCGCCCTGCGCCTCGAACCTCTTCATACTATCGCGCAGGACCTCCCACAGATCCCGATTCTCCACCAGCTCGCCCTCCGCCGTGCGCCAGCTGTTCCTCTCCCAGGTCTCGAGGCGCTCCGTGATGCCTCGCACGACGTATTCCGAGTCCGTCGCGAGCACGACGCGCGCGAAGCCCTCGCCGTTCCACATGCGGAACCCGAGCGCGGCGATCGCGGCGCGCAGCTCGGCCCTGCTGCCCGTCTGCGTGCGCGCGACGCCGTCCGGGCCCGCGAGCTCGAGGCGGAAGCGCAGGTTCGCGCGCGGGCGCGCCGGATGCCAGACGACGCCGCACCCGGCCGCGCCGTTCTGGAGGCACGCGCCGGCGGCGTAGAGGAGCACGTCCTGGTAGTTCGTGCGCCGGACGAAGCGCGGGCCGTGCGCGAAGGAGGACTGCGGGACGAAGAGCGCGGCGGGGGCGTCGGTGGGGTTCGGGGGCGTGAAGCGGCGGTTGGGGGTGTCGATGGGTGGGCGCGGGGCGATGGTGGAGACGGCGGGGCGGATGGAGTTTTCGATGGGCATGTCTTCGCGTGGGGTGTGGGAGGAGGGCGGCACGGAGACGATGCCGTAGTACTGCCCGACGGTACGCTCGCCGTCCGCGCCGAATACGACCGCACCTGGTTGTGAGCCTTCCTCTTCCTCGGGATTCTCAGGGTCTGACTCGTATTCCTCGTCATCCTCTTCATCTTCTTCGTCTGCTATCAGGTCCCGCATGTAGGTGTAATCGACGGCGCAAATAGGGCAGATCTCGGACTGGTGCCGCTTGCACCGTAGTGTCCTGTCAGGCATTTCGATAGGACTGTCCGGCCGCCATGCGTCTGACATTGAGAGTGTGCTGCTGGTGGGTATAGTTGGGGTATAGAGAAAGAAGGCCGTTGAGTTGAGAAAGACGCGCCTGTAGTAGTACGCGAATTATATTGCGTGACTGGACGCGTTATGGTCGTGACGTGGTGTGTGCTTGTGTTTGTAGTGCCACGTCTGGATTTCGTACGTGTCGTTGTGGACGATATAACGACCGCACTCTTAGCTTCTTCTCCTCCATCGTATCCCCTCCGCTCGTTGGCGTTTTCATTCCAGTCATGAGCGGGTGTAAGTCCTTCTCCATCTCGTGTGTATGGTTTAGCTTGCTGACGCTGAGCTCGCAGTCCGGTTTTTGAACCTCGTCCGACCTTTCCTTCCTATCCTTCCTGAGGTTTCTTCACCCGACCGCAAAGTCTGTGTACCTGTCTTACACTTTGTTTGATAGTCGCTGACAATGTCCTGCAGGTACCCTTCAACCAGAAAGTGCTATGGACCGCCGTCACTCTCCTCATTTTCTTGGTGTGCTCCCAGGTTCCGCTCTACGGCATCATGTCCTCCGACTCGTCAGACCCGCTGTACTGGATGCGTGTCATCCTCGCCTCTAACCGCGGTACCCTGATGGAGCTCGGTATCTCTCCCATCGTCACGTCCGGAATGATCATGCAACTACTGGCTGGTGCCAATCTGATTGAAGTCGATTTCTCGCTCAAGGATGATCGTGCGCTGTTCAGCGGCGCGCAGAAGCGTGCGTCACGCCTTTTCTCATGCTGTCATGACACGCTAATCCACTGCATGTAGTCTTCGCGCTCATCATCTCCCTCGGCCAAGCCACCGTCTACGTCCTCACTGGTCTCTATGGCCAACCCCGCGACCTCGGTGCCGGTGTCTGCCTCCTGCTCATCATCCAGCTCGTCGCCGCAGCACTCATCGTCATCTTGCTCGATGAACTCTTGCAGAAGGGCTACGGTCTCGGCTCGGGTATCTCCCTCTTCATCGCGACGAACATCTGCGAGTCTATCGTCTGGAAGGCATTTTCGCCGACCACAAT
This sequence comes from Hericium rajendrae, assembly GCA_033439255.1. Taxonomy (NCBI): domain Eukaryota; kingdom Fungi; phylum Basidiomycota; class Agaricomycetes; order Russulales; family Hericiaceae; genus Hericium; species Hericium rajendrae. Next base: position 2,367,187 of record CM065879.1, on the reverse strand, counting down.
CAACACCGGCCGTGGGCCCGAGTTCGAGGGTGCGATCGTCTCGCTCTTCCACCTGCTCTTCACGTGGAACGACAAGGGCCGCGCGCTCCGCGAGGCCTTCTGGCGCGATCGCCTCCCGAACGTGATGAACCTCATCGCGACGATCGTCGTCTTTGCCATTGTCATCTACCTGCAGGGCTTCCGCCTCGAGATCCCGGTCAAGAGCAACCGCTTCCGCGGCCAGCGCGGCTCGTACCCCGTCAAGCTGTTCTACACGTCGAACATGCCCATCATGTTGGAATCCGCGCTCACGTCGAACGTGTTCATCGTCTCGCAGATGCTCGCCTCGCGCTTCCCGAACAATTTCTTCGTCAAGCTTCTCGGTATCTGGGAGGTATGTTGCGTCCTATTGTGTCTCCGTGATCGCAACTGACTGTGTTGCACCAGCCCCTGGAGGACTCGCCCCAGCTGTCCGCCGTGTCCGGAATCGCGTACTACATGTCGCCACCGCACACGCTCCGCCAGGCCCTCCTCGACCCGATCCACTTCGCCATCTACGTGATCTTCATGATCTCCGCCTGTGCCGCCTTCTCCAAGACCTGGATTGAGGTGTCCGGCAGCGGCCCGCGCGACATTGCGAAGCAACTCAAGGACCAGCAGCTCGTGCGTACACTTCCGCTCTTCCTTGCCCGTATGTCGCTGACGTACCTGATGTCGTAGGTCATGGCCGGCCACCGTGAGGGCTCCATGTACAAGGAGCTGAAGCGCGTGATTCCGACTGCTGCGGCGCTCGGTGGTGCCATCCTTGGTCTGCTGTCCGTCTCGGCTGACCTCATGGGCGCGATTGGAAGCGGCACTGGGATCCTCATGGCGGTCACCATCATCTACAGCTGTGCGTATCGAGTTCCATCCGTTGCGAACTCCGCCCTGACATGCCGTCGCGTCTGCAGACTGGGAGATTGGCATGCGGGAATCGGGTGGCCCGGAGATGGCTGCCATGGGCGACTTCATCTGAGCAAGCGAGTGTTAATTTATACCGGATACGATGCCTGGGTCGAAGGGACGTGGACGTGGACGACGGGCGGGGAAAAAGAAGCGAGGCTGGCTCCCGGGGCTTCTGCACGACCCGCACCGGGGGACAAAAGCTCGGTAATGTACTCTACTTTACGCTACTGCTACTGGGCCGTGCTGGTGATGTGAATGCAACGCGACCGATCCTTCTCCTGCGACTGGCTCGTCATTTTCTCTCTCTGTCCATGGCATGAATGTTCGCAAGAGTTGCTCCCGCTGCTTGCGCAGGTGACGCGGGGAGCGGTCACGTGCTGTGACGCGATCATTCCACTCGATCCGCGCGACGTCGATGGAGACGCGACGCCCCTATGGGGCCGACGTACGTCGACGATGCACCCGCCTCCGCCTGCGTCATCATGCACCTGAGACTCCACCCGCCGCCGCCCCGCCCGCCTATATAACGTCCGTGCGTCCTCGCTTCACACCACACATCCATTCTATCAACTACAGTACCATGGACAAACTCACGTCAGTGTTGGCAGCGACGAGCGCGGGCAAGATGCCCTCGCAGGCGCAAGTTGAAGCGGGGATCGACGCGCTGCTGCAGTCGGAGGTGTTACAGGCCGAGCAGACGGCGCGCGGTGGCGCGCTGAGCGCGCACGGGCAGCAGCTCGCGCGCGACGCGCGCCTCATCCTCGAGGCGTACAAGACGTACGGCGCCTCCAAAAACAGTACGTTCCCCCTCCCCCTTCCTCCCCACTCACATCTCACGGTCGTGTTATGGTATGGCAGAGGAGAACCTGGTGCAGACGGCGCTGTGGCACCTCGCGCAGGCGGACTTCCCCGCGGCGGAGATGGACGTGCCGGTCGACCGCGCGCAGGCAGGGCGCGACGCACAAGCGCTCGCGGGCTCGGTGCGCGCGTCGCTCGAGGTGCTCTGGGCGGGCGCGGCGGCGGAGGGCGGCGGCGTCTTCGCGGACCTCGCGTCGTTCGTGCGGCTGTCGCTCGCGGACGTCGCGGAGGCGGCGGCGGCGCGCGCGGGCGCGGCGGCGGAGGCGCTGAGGGGCGTGGAGGGCGAGGTGCAGGAGGGGGAGCGCGATGCGTTGGGGAGACGGCGCAGGAGCGAGGGCGAGGGGGAGGCGGATGCGAAGATGAGGTGGGAGGAGGGGATGGAGGGGGCGAAGGTTGCGGGGGCGAAGGTTATTGGGGCGGGGCAGGATGCGAAGGCGAAGGCTGAGGATATGGCGCAGCGGTCGAGGAATAGTTTGCAGCAGGCGGCTGTGAAGGTATGTTTTATTTTTTTGGGTTGTGTGCGTTTGTTGATTCGAGGTGTAGATCGCGAAGCATGCGCAGGAGAACGAGGAGTATCGCCAGTCGCTGGATACGATCTTCAGTCTTATCCAGAAGTGGATCAAGGTCACGGGCGACACGGTCGAGATCAACGCCGACAGCACATCGCTCGAGTCTTTTATCCAGGATCCGACCGAGGAGAAGCACCTCCACAAGGCCCTGCACTGCATCCGCACACTTGCGGAGAAGATGTCGGGCGGCAAGAGTCTTGACGGTATCTTCAATTCCCTGCGCACATGCGTGATTGACATCCGTCGCGACTCGGCCCTGCAGAGCTGGATGAACGACTTCTTCGCGTACATGAAGAAGAATCTGGAGAACGTCGGCCAGGTCGACTCGGAGGAGGCCAAAAAGCAGCGCGAGGATCTGAAGCGTCGCTGGGAATCGCTTACGGACGCGAACTCCGATTCTGGGCGCAAGTGGAAGGAGGATGTCGCACAGCTGCGCAAGGAGCTGCGCGACTTCGAGCAGCGCATCGAGAAGGATCAGGAGCTGCAGGCGATCCGCAAGGCGCATGCCAAGTTCGCTGACGATCTGCAGAAGACGCTGGTCAATGCTGCCACCACTGGTGTGCAGTTGGCTATCGATCAAGCGTCATGGGTCTGGCAGGACTTCTTCAATGTCTACTTGCCTCGCATTCTTGGTACAATCAAAGATATTCCGATTCCAAGGTACGTTTCGTGGGAATTCTTTCCGCCACAGTCGCTGACTGCTTTGCAGGACTGAGTTCAAAGATCCGGAGACGGAGTTCGTGCTCGAGGATCTGGACATCTCGTCCTTGTCTCTGCTACCCGGCCACGTCTTCATCCGCAACATCACCGACGTCGACGTCACCGCCCCCGAGCACAGCGAGACAAAAACCGCAGTCGGCTCGCTCACGCACATCCACGCAAAGGCAGTGCAGATGCAGCTGAAAGAAGTCTCGTTCTACTACAACGACAAAACCGCGACCGTCGGCCCCGCCGAGTTCTCCGGGCTCGTCGAGGTGACGCTCCCGCCGCAGGGCGTCGACGTCGAGGTGAAGGTGCGCATGATCCCGAGCACGCCCGAGGGCCGCGCGCAGCGCGAGCGGCAGCGCGGCTTCCACCGCATCGAGGCCGTCAGCGCGCGCGTGAACGAGGACGTGTCGTTCGCGATCAAGGAGTCGAACCACCCCGTCATCACGTCCGTCTTCAAGCCGCTCTTCAACGCGCGTCTGCGCGACGCGCTCGAGAGCGTGCTGACCGAGCAGATCCGCGGCGCCATCGAGACGGCGGACGCGGTTGCGTGGGACGTCGGGCAGCGCGCGGAGGTGTTCGAGGATGCGGGGCTTGGGAGGGGCGCGGCGCTTAGCGCTGCGTTCTGGAGCGAGCTTGGGCACATGCGCAAGATGCCTGGCGGGCTGCTGAGCGGGTGGAGCGCGACGGGGACGGGTGTTGTCAAGGATATTAGCGAGCAGAACGCGCAGCTCGCGATGGGCGCGGAGCCGCAGGTGATCAGCGGCGAGAAGCGCGGGCCGAAGGGACGTCTGGCGGAGCCACTTGCGGAGCGTTTTGGTGTGGATGTGGGCGAGGTGAGGGATCAGGCGGGCGGTTTGGCGCAGCAGGCGAAGGAGGGTGCGAAGGAGGGTGCGAAGGAGGGGGTCCGGAAGGTGAAGTCTTTCAAGGCTATAGTCGAGGAGAAGAAGCGGCAGGAAGAGGCGCGCCCGGGGTGGTCGAGCGCCGCTTTCGAGCTGTCGCAGTGATTTGGGATGGTAGTATGTTCGCTTTTTGGACAGCATATGGATAGTATTGTAATGCCTGGTGTCCTTCATGTAGTCAATGGATAAATCGTTTTGCCATGACATGTGTTTTGTGAAATTTGCTTCTTGTTAGAAAGCGTTGTAACAGCCTCCGTCCCGGGGTCCAAAGGTTCATTTGACGTCTAAACACAAAGTCTTCCATTTCACTCATCCCACGGTGATAACTTGTCCGTTTTCTACTTCAGAAAACTAAAAGATTTATAAAACATGGTCCTGCTACGACACTGATCGGTCTGCATGATATTCTATTCTATTCTAAAAATTATATGCATGCGATCGTGGGACATTCTGCTCTCCCGTGCGACTTTCGATCCATTTCCGATCCGGATCCGCTTTCGATCCAGATCCACTCTCGATCCATGAACGCAAACATTCCTTTCCTTCTGCCCTCCTCTTCCAACATAACACGTCGTGCTGCACGACCTCGCACGCATGCGATTTTCGAATTTTTTCTTCGATCCGGATCCGCTTTCCATCCATGTCTCGCGCCTCTCGGTTTTCGAACGCAAATATTCCTCTCTTTTTCCTTTTCCTCTCTTCTAACATAACATGTCGTGCTGTGTGACTTCCTACATGACCTCTACTTTGGATGAGCACCAGTACAGGACTGAACCTCCGTTGCCTTCGAGTTAATGTTCTACTGTCTTCGCACACCCATACACTGTACACGGCGCTCTCCAGTGCCCTGTTGGAATATAATATGTGCCGGTTCTTTATCGAACTTCACGACCATTCTATCCTCTTGAATGTACTGAACCGAGAGTCATTGCTGTAGCTAACATTCTAATGTGCTCAATGACAAATTTGCTGTTCGTTTTAAAATCCTTTATGTCTGTACCACGTCGTAGCGCATCCACTTGTATGGTATATGAACCATCGAGATTCAAAGCTCAGTTGTTATCTTTTCCTGACAGTTTCTTTTGGCCGTGAAACAACCGAATGGTCGGAAGGTATGCACTTGGTATGCTCGATAATAATGACTCACTACTAGAAGCTGAGCCGCGGTGTTTAGGTGCACGGTGCCCTAAGGTTCAAAGTTATAAATTATACCTGACGAGGTCGGTCGTCTCTCATCCAACAGCAGACATTACAAAGTGGTACGTGTTCGGCACTGCATGAACCTGTCAAGCATATGTTTAATTGCGACTTCATTTTAGCGATTGAATATGTAACAAACGCGCAGAAGGTGCGCAATGACGTCGTGGTAGAGCGTGACGGAGCGAGAACAGAGCGCGATGAAGCGCAGGAAGAATGCGGGGCAGCGAGGAGGGAACTCGAGCAAGAGAAGGCGGAATGCGCGCAAGAAAGGGAACGACTCGAGCAAGAGAAAGCTGCCTATCGGGAAGAGAACAAGGAGCTTCGTGTCGCCGTTAAGGATTGCCATCTAGGCCTAATGGCGAAGGAAACCGAGCGCGATGAGTTAGAAACACAGGTACAAAGACTCGAGAGGAAAATGGCAGAACCGCGGAGGCAAATTGATGAATTAAGAAGTAGCTGATGGATTGCAGAGTTACATACCATCTCTCTGTAGTCTTCTACCAAATCATGTGTGGACCAGAACCAGAAATGCACGTCGTTGAATGAGCCTGTCAATGGCCCCTTGGATTCCGGTACAGAAGAGTGCGATCTCTGCAGCGTGCAATATTATGGGACATAATATTTGTCCTCATGTCAATATCATCGCTAATCTTCACCATTTCTGCATCGGTCAGACCGTGCTCCTTCTGTCGCTCAGCTAGAGTGATCTCACCTCGCCGATCCCTTATTGAAAACACACTCTTGCGTTCCTTCAGAGCTTGAAGGTGATCTCTCAGGCTCCGAATCGTAACCATCATTTCCTCGTGAGTAATCTCGCCACGGTCGTATCGTTCGCCCGCAATCACTAGATCGGGAGCTTGGGTTCTAAATTCTCGACGAGATACGAAAGGAGGGTCATCATACGACACTAGAAGGTTATAGACTTATTAATCAGACATCAGTCCAACTGAAGATATAGCGGCGCACTATGTCCCTCCGGTCGAGGCTCCTTCGAGCTGGGTGAGTTTGTGGAGGCCGGCACATCAGGGAAAGCGTCACTTGCAGATGACATGTTCTGCTGGCGTAATATCAAATAAGACACCTTCAATGGAAGCGAGTCAGTCATAGTCAACAGCAGTAGAGCAGCTACACGGACCTTCTTCGCAGTGAAGTTCTCTAGTCCAGAATGTGCCATGCCCAAAGGGATCCTTTTTATACTGTGGCCGCAATCGCAGTAGGCTCGTAGCAAAGCTCACGCGCGCATAGCGGGGACAAAAAGCATGAGGCATCAAGGGAGCGCATTGACGTGTCCACCGCATTGCACCACTGTGGCTCCGTGCACCGTCAGTAGCCAGGAAGATGAAATGGGCACAATCGATAAGCCAGCTATGGGCATGCCTTTGGGTGCGGGGCGTCAAATGACAACAGCAACACAATACGTAGGCTGGCCGACGTTGCAAATATATGGCCCTCGAATGCTCCATCTGGAAGCAGACGTACGGCGTGTGGCCCTGCCATCAGATGTTGTCGTTCGCTGCAGCAAACAAAGAGAAGTCAATTTCTGCAATGCGGCGCTACGTACCAAATGTCGGCGCGAGACTCAGATACGTATCCCTTGGGCATCCCTTTCCAATCTACTAGCCTGAGAAGATCCATGCCCAGGGATGAGCTGAAAGTGTCCTGCAGCCTTGCTGATTGTTTTGTAACTAGGAACGGGAGAACTTGGTCTGCTTATTGTCTGTGGGTTGCTACGACAGTCGTGGCGCGAGGACAAGTTTTTTGTGGAACGTACTTCGCGTCTCGATCAACGGTTCGGCTTTTGCCGGCCTAGCCTATGCTTCACATCACTGCTCCTTCAGAATCAACTTGCCTTTGCCTGCAACGTTTCACGACGGTGCGATTATCACACCGAGATGACTTCTGGGTACGCAGCCTCAATGTAGCGAGGTGCTAATCAACTAGTATCTTGGCTCTGCGTTCATCGTTTTAGGCCTGGTCTAGGTTTCCCCATGTGAATGGGATACGTATCCGCAGGCGTAGCGCCGCGCTGGAAACATCGAGTTTTTTTGGTTCGCAGCAACGGCTAGTTACGATTGAGGTGCAGGGCCACATGAGGCCACATTTCACACCTCTGCAGCCAGGTGAGTAAAGCATCCGACGGCTATATTGCAACGCCGGTCGGTCGACGTATTGTGAGTCTACGTATTGTGTTGCTCTTGCTACCTGACGCCGTGCACCAAAAAAAAACTTACTATTGGGTCATCGATGGCCCACTCCGTCCTCCTGGCTACCAACAGACGAAGCCACAAAAGTGCAATAAGCAATGCGCCCCCTTGATGCCTCGTGTCTTTTGTCACCACTATGAAAGGATGTGCTTTGCCATGGGAGTATCTACGGCCAGAATATATAAAGGAGTCCGGGCGGCATGGGACTTTGCCCAGCTATTTCTCCTGTCAACGCGGTATGTGTTATCAACGAACCGTCAACTACTCGCGTCTTGCTCAAATTTGTCTAGATTTTAATGATCATGGAAGTCACACCTAATACTGTGATCAAAGAGCCGTCTGTCTTAAGTGCTTCGAACAGTGATGATCCTTGTGTGCTTTCTCACATGTCGCGCGAAGATGAGCTACTGACGCGTTTTCCAGGTGTTGATCCTCCATTTCTATCTCGCCGAGAGTTTAATGCACAATGCCCAGACATCGATGCTCTGATAGAACGTCGTCGACGTGGTGAAATCACTCACAAGGACTATGTTGCGGGGTTTAAAGCCATAAATGATCACTTCGTCGCCCGGAGGAAACGTGAGCAAGATTTCGCTGAGCGAGACGATCGTGATGAGGTCAGCACGGCTGAACTGCAAAGGGAGCTTGGCTGGACAGATGAAGAGATGCAAAGGGCCCACGAACGAGTCGACATGGAATCAAAAATTATACGACAGAACATTGCACGCTGCATTTCTCGTACTGTTCTTTATCGGGGTGCAGGCGGGTATTGATTCACCGTAGCTAACTATTATATTTCGTCGTGCGATCCCAGATATGCTCGTATAAATGACTGACCATGTGCACCGTATGCGTTTATTTATGCTTCAAGAAATGGACCTCCTGATTCAGCTCCTCCACCTTCTTCTTCAGTGTCTGTACCTTCTCATTCAGTAGTACTATGTCGCTCTTCCGTTTCCTTTCATCCACTCTCAACTTGTCGCATTCATCGACTGTTGTCTTCAGGATGTCAGAAAGCGAACGGTGACTCTCTTCGAGTTGCTCCCTTTCTCGACCAAGACACACGTTCTCTTCTTCGAGCTTGAGAGCGTACTGTGTTCTCCCGTGGAGGAAAATCGCCAGCTGGTCATGCTCCTGTTTTACGGACGTGAAACAGGCAATCGCTAAGGAAAGGTGGGTATTCGGTATCTGCTCGCCATCTGTATGTGAAGACGTACCATTTTCCAGTACCTCTTTCTCAGGAATTTTGTTCCCCCCTAGCTTGTAATGGACCTTGTGATCGGTACACATCAGGTCGTTCAGGATTAACCTCGATGCACCATTGTGGGCCCTCGACTTTGTTGCGTAATTCTTGGCGTCATCTTTCTTCTTGCCTCGTTTTTGATTCGAATGGGCTGGCAACACAGTCAACGGCGGGGTGGATGATCCCGCGCCCTCTGCAGAGTCTGGATCTGTGTGTCTTGCCTTGCCCTTGCCCTTCAGGCATGCTGGTTCCTTGGTGGTTCGTTCTTGCTCATGCTGTGCTGAAACAGAAGCCGAGTCATCTTCCTCCGCATCTTCGTCGCCCACCTTACGCTTGCGGCTTGTAGTTTCAGATGTCTGTCCAATTGGATCTTGGACAACCGGCTCGCGGAAATGAGTCCAAGGCTCCGCAGCTCGGATAGGAGGATCCATGATGGAGGAAGTCATAGAGCCTGCCGCAGGGACGCCTTGTCTCTGAACGGGAGCATCTGTGGCATAGTTGTGCGGGACGTATGGCATGCGGTCCGCGTGAAGCAAGCATAAGCAATAACTGCTGAAACGAGAGAGATGAACCATGGGTAGGCTGGGGTTGATATTGCCTACGATGTCCACATTCAATGGCCCGAATGAAGAGAGATAAGTCGACCAACGTACATTTGATGTTCATTCTCGTTTAGCATGGGCGTACGCAGATGGTGACCTGCTTGGCTCGGAGGCCTATAGCTGCCGCACATTAACTCAACATCGCTCACAAGAGCGCCGAGAGTACGGACTCACTCATTCATCGGGTACGGGGCAGTGTTGACCAATGGTGGCTGGGTGGATGTTGCATATATTCCAAAACCACTGTGGGATTAGACGTCAGCCATTTTCTACATAACTAGAGGCTATGGACTTGCCTGACACCCTGGATCGGTCCTTCGGCGGCCAGACTATAATCATGGGACCATGCACTCGATCCCTGCTCGAACGCACCCGCCTGCGGTTCATGTCCACTCCCTTCATTTACGCTAGATACTGTCGGAGGACCAGCCTCTGATACGTTTGAAGGATTTTCCTGATGTGAGACGGAACACCTAGTCCGTTTAGTGGGACGAGGATTGCTAGCCATCTTGGTTCGTTGCTTGCTATTGATTTGATGTCGCAAGCTTGAACGTACCGATTTAATATGTGCAATTGAACATCATCCAGCTTTTCTCAGAACAAAGGTGCATAGCATAAGGACTGACGAGGACAAGACGTTCGAGTGCAGACAATGCGTCGGATTCGGGACCTGTATGGTCACTATGTATGATATGTATCCACGACGTTAAAGGCCAGCTGTATGCACCTGCCTGTTTTCGAAAACAACACTCTGTTTCCATGGATTCAGTCAAGTGCACGGACACGACGTGGAACATTGCATGGGTGACAAGAAATGCCTATCCCGGACGATTTGAAGGTGACTTTGTGTTAGTAGTATCTTCATGTTGCCTTCGGGGCCAGAATCTAAGCATGATCGCTGATACACGCATAAGAATCTGATATGAGAAATCAGTAAGAACTCGGTGGGCTCTCATTATAAAAAGATTCGACGACCACCTCAAGACATGATTCGAAATCATTGCGTGGAGTTCGCAGCTCTCAGCTGCTGGAGTCGAAGACAAGGAGCATTTCCCAAAATGGAAAGTGACACAGCTGAGTCCGAGGCGCTCGAATAGCACGGCCCTCCGGGCATTTCCTGGTCCCGTTGCTTTGGGAAGAATATAGGCACGTTTTATTTGCAGATTACAGAGACATAGCAAAGCACAATTAGAGTACATTAAATCAGAGGATAGCGAAGCACGATTAGAGTACAATGAATCAGAGGATGACGGGCAGGGCATCAGCACGGCGGTGAAGTCCATTGCAAGAACGATGTCCACAGCCTGAGTAGAGCAAAACGATGTGCTTCAAGTCAACTCCGAGGCAAGGAAAGGAATAGAACTACCGGCATTAGCCCCTGCCTCAAGCAATCAGTTTTCATGTTCTCGATCCAGTTCTAGTTGAGCTGGCATTGCATTCAACCTCTTCGCAGAAGAGCATGGAAGAATACCCGACTTTCTCTTCCGAGATGACATTTCGAGAAGAAAGAGGCTCTCAGCTTCAACATTTCAACCCTGAGGCCTGAGATCTTGAGCATCCGTATTGTCAAAGTACTTGTGCGTCGGCCCTCGGCCTGAGAGCACACTGCACGCAATGTCCGCGTTCAGGAGTTTACCCGCGCTTATTACATAACATTTTCCCACTTGACGCTTCCTTTTATGGTAGAAACCTCAGAGACAAGACCTGTTCCCTTACGGGACCAGGAATCGCGACAACGCGACCTTCATGGTCACCTTCATAACCTTCCAGAGATGAGGATCTATGCCCCAAGATGATGCGCTTCACATGAGAAGCCAAAATCACCCGTCAACTCGTCTTTGCCGTGGATGAGGCCAGAGGGACTTTATATCGGTGGTTTGAATTCGACGCTTTATCACACCCCATCCTCTGCGATATCATCTCCAGTTCCATTGCCTTCCAAAGGCGCGAAATTACGACGTGATCAGGATGATCGGGAGAGCTAGACTGTAACGTCTTTTATCTCGGACGGCGACGAGCAAGGCGAAACGACATCCACACGAATACCGGCGTTTTGGCTGCGAGCACCTTGCCTAGTATGTTGTCGGCCGCCTTTCTAATGGTATAGCCCATGGAGTCGCCTCTTCATGAATGCCGAAGCCGCCCTTGCAAGATTGTAGGCGCACCCATCTGTCATCGATTCATCGCGGTTAGGTTCCAGATGTCGGCTACACCGTTGACGAGCACATGAACCGACGACTTGCGACGGGATACCTCGTCGACAATACAAGGGAGATCGACTATTTTCAGGATGTCAGCCGTAACGCTGGAAGAAGGGCCGACAGAGGTGAATGCTCCGTGTTCTTGATATTCGAAAGCTATCAGACTTCTCACCGAGGACGAGATGATCCAGAATCTCAGATGATCCCGACTTCAAGTTGCTTTTACATTCAATGACAATGGCAACATAGCATTTGAGCCTAGAACACTGAAAATGCTCGGGCTCTTGTCCTACACTTATGCCTTGATCGCCGATGTAAGCGCCTGGAGGCACCTTTACCTCCATCTTCATGTCAGACGCTCGCTGTCTGCATTCTACTTGGTCTCTTGTATTCGTATCATCGCCAATTTCCTTTCCAGGCATGGCTCACTCATCGCATCTGAGAGACAATGGACCAGCACAGTCGCATTTTTATTTCGACGATGGCTAACACCGCAGGGCAAGTCATCAATTTTTTCTGGGCTCTTCTTCCCAAAAATGTACTGCTCTACGTTCCAGCCCTCGCATTTGCTCTATTTCTTGCGACGATCTATCACATCCGGTGACTTGAGTTACAAGCTACACAAAAATAACCCGTCAAAGCATCCAAGGGCCGCATTATGACGCCGATCGATCTACGCATCTCACTTATTGTGCTACCACCTGATGCCCCAGCAGCTATGCTTCTACCATATTATGGTAGTCAATACTGAAGGCTGGAGTTTTGATGCGGACGAGGACCAGGACTATGAGATGGGAAGGAGCAGGGTTCGGGCGTTCATCCGGGCGTACCCTAATACTCGCAGTGCATAGAGACGGGTTGGACTTCCCTAGCCCGCGTTTCTGGGAAGACAATTTGCAAAGACAAGTAAATTATTTTGAAGCCCAATCGAAACCTCAAGCCAAATGACTCGATACTAACGTTACTGCGAACATCCTCTAGATTATACATAGAAATGAGGGGTGCAGAGATGGATAGATGATGGTATGTTGGTTTCCACGAGATAACGAGAGAATGTGCGGTGTGCGATGATAGCTATGAGAAAGCACGTAGCAGAACAAACTAGGTTAGCGAAGTGTGTCCATGTCGAACCAGATATTATCATGTAGAAAGAAGGTCCAAGATTTGTTGTAGACGATCGGGAGGGAGGGCGCGGCCCTGCCGTTGCATTAGAGTTTCCATGATGCTTGCTAAATGCATGTCTTGGAAATGGGTATCAATGATTGAAAGAGCAGTTTCCAGCCGCAGAAGTAGATGTTCCAGAGAAGAGATAACATCCCCAAGACACATCGTTTCGGGGTGTGCAGGAAGAAGGACGGCAGGATCACCATACATGTAGCAAGAGTCGTTCTGACCGCCCAATTCCTCGATGTCACCCTCGACATCGAGCGTCTGCTGCGGCTTGAACACTCTCTTGCTCGCGACCGCCTCCAAGCGAATGCAGATTAATGACAGCTGTCGGAGATGCTCAGTGGTGCATAAGGAACGTGCAGCGAGAGCCCGAATAAGAGGACAATCCGCCTCTTTACGACCCAGGAGTTGATGAGGATAAACGGAGGATAGCACCTCTGGCACTTCCATGTTTTTTAATTTGACTTCGCCCATAGACGCAACTATGACGTTGTGATTGCGAATCGCCTGGATTACAGGATCGACAGGCATTGCCCGTCTCGAGATCCTTTTGTCAGTAAAATTTGGCGTCTGGACCGCGTTCAACTCCCGGACCTTTAGCAGGGCCTGCCCCTCTTCCGTGCATGCACTGATCCTCGCCTTGCTGACAGGATCCATAGGCATTGCCGATATACTTTTTTCACAGGAAATTCGAGACTGGATCTCGTTCAGCGCGTCGACACTGAGCAGAATCTGTCCGCCTTCCGCACATGCACTGATCCGGGCGGCTCTGTTGACCATGGGCCCAAAATAATCCATGCGCTTCGTGACGGGGTCCGGACCACAGACTGGGACACCACAGTGAAGCCCCATGCGCACGGCCAGCCCACGAGCGATCAGATTGCCGTGGGTGTCATAGAGCTCCATCCCGTCTTTGGAATTGAGTAGCTCCTTCGGCCAAGGCTGGTACATCAACTCAACCTGCACGTTGAGACACCACAGTAAGGCAGCGGACACGCTTTGGAACGCGACAACGAAAGCATCACCCTCTGTCTTGACTTGATAGCCGCCACAATCGCGTATCTGCTGGCGAAGCAAAGCATGATGCAGGCGTATTGCGGCGGCCATACCACCATTGGTCTCCCAAAGATGTGTCGAGTTACGGATATCCGTGAACACGAGGGCCATGTGTCCAGTAGGCGCCAACACTTCATCGTGAGGAGACGGCGGATGATAAGCCAGTAGAGACGGTGGCTGGCGCATAGCAGTGCTTGGTAAATCTTCCTCGAGCTGTTCCACGCGGGTCCTTCTAGGCATTGCTACCACCATGACCATGATAGTTGTGTCCCCATCATAGCTCATCGCAAAGTCGCGAAGCTTCTGAGCACCACGCATCGGGTCACCGCGCTCCGAGCGCACGATATCAACGGCGAGTTGCACGGGCACGTTGAGCCATACGCCTTCGTTCGCGATGATGACAAACTCGTCATCATCCGTAAGATCGTAGCTCCAGACATCAGGGGCGGAATTGACCATCGGAATAGTATCCCAGCATCCCCACGTCCTCGAGACCGTAGAGACATCCGCAATCTTCTCATCCGGAGAAAACCATCCCTCCGCAGCCCGAATCCGCGTCATCTCTGTCCGATCGAACTCATCATGTCGGCATGACAGAAGGTTCGCAGTCCCATTGCAAGACACAACTGCCATCGAGTTGCCGTTGTTCGCCGTGTATAGAGTCCTGCCTTTGACGTAGACGACAATGCCGGTACAACTGAGGGCCCTAAACTTGATGTCTTTGCTCGCCGATGACTCTAGATCGGGCACCAGCCCTTCCATCTCCTCTATGTTTCCAAGCGCAGTCGGGTACCCGGGAGGATCGTTCGATTTCTCTACCGAAGTTGCGCGAAGATAGTTGTAGCAGATCTTGTTGAGCCCGAGGAACGAGCGGCGGAGAACGTTAGTAGGATTGTCGTCAGGGCAGCGGTCGAGCTCTTTGGTGATCGCCGAAGTCACATTGGTGTAAAGATGCCGTCCCATGATGTTGTCTCCGATGTTAGCACGAGTGCGTCCAATGACCGCGAAGAGGGCTTCGTCGGGTTTGTGACGGAATGACGGCTGGACAACATCGAACATACAGACGTGCTCGCGCTGCCCTGGGAAGTCTGCAATGCCGTAGATCATCCCGTTGACCTCCGAAGCGGTGGTCCGCACACGTTGGCGTTTATTGTCCTCAGGTATATCGGTCGCAAACGTGGTCGTCACGTCTATGAGACCCAGGACGCGGAGCTTCGACGAGAATCCGGCCAAGGGCTCGTCTGTATGCTGAAATGCAGGACGCACTATTTCGCGATCTGGCTTGATTTCGAGCTGCTTGTTGTCCGACAGATTGAGGTATTGGAGCTTTTTATTGTAATTCCTGTGAACAGGTTGAGATAATCACCCAAGACATGAAGAAAGCGACCTCACCAATTCCAATCGAACTCGGTGTTGCTGATGTTGTACTTCAAGACATTACTGCCCACATCAAGCATCGTGAGATTCGTCAAGTTAGACAGCTCTATGGGAAGAGTATGAAATCGATTTCCATTCAGGAACAGGATACGAAGGAAGAAGAGTTTCTCGAGATGTTCTGTAGGGAAAGTGAGAAGATGGTTGCCGCTTAGATATAACTCTTCGAGTCTGCTGAGATCCTTGAAGAAATGATCTGGCAATTGGTGCACCTCGTTGAACGACATGTTGAGAACTCTGAGTTCGCTTAGAGTAGCAAGCAAAGGAAGAACGCTGTCGGTGAGTTTGTTTTGGCCAAGATATAACCGTTTGAGCGAGGCGACCAGAGGTACAGACGGTCGCAGAGCATAAGAGGAAGTACTCCCCAAACTCGTCACCGATACCTTCCGCTGCTCTATTATCGGGACTGTGAGATCCAACGACGCGCCTACATCAGCCGGCCCCAAAGGAGGATGCCATATCTCGAGCGCGTTTGCTGTCAAATTGAGCTCGGTGAGTAAGCCGCAATTCCAGATATTCGATGGAATCTCAGTCAAGTGATTAGAAGACGCGCGGAGAATCTCGAGCCTCTGCAGACGATGAATCGTGCTAGGAATTGTCTTGAGTCTGTTGTGACGACATGAAAGGGAGATCAGTCTCCCAAGTTTTTCGATGCTATCCGGAAGCACGGTTAGCCTGTTGTGGTCGAGACGTAGAACCTCGAGACAAGCCAAGTCAGCGAGAGGGAGATTGTCGAGGGACGTGAGGTTGACGTGGGAGAGATCGAGAAAAGTCAAGGGGAGGGGTGGATGCGGGTCCATTCTGGGACGAAAGAACGCACGTTCCGACGGATTGTGCGAAGCATCGATAGACAGAAGGCATGGCCCGGAAGGTATATCCAGATCCCGCACGAAGTTGTTTTTGATGTGCAGATGCGCCAAACTCGTCAGCCGCGTTACTGGAGCGATATCGACAAGTCTGTTCCGGTTTGCATTAAGCGTATGGAGGGCCCTAAGGTCCGAAAAGCTCTCAGGAAAACGCGAGAGCTGATTCCCAACGAGAGTAAGGCGCCTAAGCTTGCCCAACCGACCAATCGTGTCTGGAAGCACGGATATCGTATTGAACGAGATATCGAGGTCGATCAACTCCGGCAGATCGCAAAGGACGCTGGGAAACGTGTCGAACCTGCCGTTCGAAGCATTCAAAACCTTTAGTGAACGCAGTTCCCTGAACGACTCGGGGAGCTTCTCCATGCGATGGCTTTTAAGGTCCAGTTTTGTCAACTTGGGAAGGTTTTCCAAGCCAGCATGCTCCAGATCGGCAATACGGTTGCACGACAAGTCTAAACTTTCCAGCTCAGAGAAGTGGGAGACACCACTAGGGACACGGTTGATGGCCATCGTCGAGAGAGAAAGTTCGCGGAGTCGCGTGCACATCTGAGCGAAATCTATAGGTACGCTTAGCATCGGGTTCCTGTCGAGGACCAAGGTTTGTATCTCCTCCGCATGGCCATACAGAGCGAGTGGTATTGCCCTCATCCTTCGGTTTGTCATGTCTATGCGGTCGAAATTCTCAAACGTTATTTCGTTCCCCTGTACCAATACCTGTCAATAG
This sequence comes from Hericium rajendrae, assembly GCA_033439255.1. Classification (NCBI taxonomy): domain Eukaryota; kingdom Fungi; phylum Basidiomycota; class Agaricomycetes; order Russulales; family Hericiaceae; genus Hericium; species Hericium rajendrae. Next base: position 2,350,526 of record CM065879.1, on the reverse strand, counting down.
CATGTGACGCCGCCGATGGTCCGACTCACAAGGTTTCCAAGCTCCGCGCTTTTGTATGAGAAGATAGCAGTACATTCGAGGTCCATCGAGGTCCACTCTTCAGCATGATCTACAGGCTGGAAGCCGGCGACATGAAGGCGAGTCCAGAGAATGTTCGCAGGCCGATCATCCACAGAAAGAAGGCGGTCTGCAAGATCGTTAGACAGCTGTCCTCGAATGGACTTCATACACGCACCTCGTCCATGCTCTCGAATATGTAACTGATAAGCAATTGTGTCACCGTTCGTCAAACGTTCGCGCAGGAGAGGGTCTAGCTCCGCAACTGTCGCCTGCAGAGGGATGGACAAGATTTCGTAGCTGCCGTCTAAACCATAGCCGCCGCCTGCACGATAGATGCGTACTTGTATCTGTGTGATGGGGGCTCGTTCTGGGAGATACTGGCGTGAGAGTGTTCTAGAGTGAACGCGTTTCCGGCTGGCCTCTAACATTGCAGACGTTGTACGCGGATCAGGTCGGCTCGCTTTCGGTGGTAGGAAGATATCCTCCTCAGGATCGGAGTGCTCTGGCTCTGGCAGCTCTTCCTTGCCGCCAACGGCCCAACTTTGAGGAGCATCCCAAGCCGAGGAATTAAGACAATGGGGAATGTCGGTGACTGGGGTCGCATAACGAATGCCACGCCCTGCGATGGACTTGGTTCGACGCGGACCTGACCACGAGAATAGAGGGTAGTACGTGACAGTGCCGGGGTAACCGAGTGATAAAGTTGGAGCGTCGAATGTCCGAATGGGAGTCCGGACGAGATCTGTACGATTTGGAGAGGGTAAGACAGAAGGATCGACGACTCCGTCCATGCGGCTGAGATTAAAGTCCCAGTTGGTGCTCGGGGGAGGACCGTATAGCAACGCCTTCGCTCTATGTTTCCAATGCCGCGAACCAGAGTTTGACCTTGATATTTCTTCGCTCTTGCGAGAAGGAACTGGGCGAGCATTGTCGGGCAATGTGGTCCTGTCGCTGTCCGTGCCGCGGTTACATCGCGACCTCCGTATGATGCTCAACAGATTATTTGACGATTTGGTCTTGCGCAAATCGGGCCGTTTCCAATCGGTCATCTGAGGAACATTCTCCACACTTTGCTCCTCAGGTATTGCTTCTTCCGCATCGTGGATGGATGGAGTGTTAGAGAAGTTCGAGATGGACGACGTCGCGCTGGATCCCCCCGAAGTAGAGAGGGACGTATCTTCGATCTGTGACATGTTGTCAAGCACGGTCAGACTTAGCCGCCAGAAAAGCAAGATAAGAACGCACCACGTCGCCTTTGGAGACAGTCGGGAGTTCCGCCTGATGTACAGTCCACCCACTCACTTCTGGCCGACAGGGTAGATTAGAGACTCGGTCGAATGCGACCCGCTGCTGACCGTAGCTTAGCCTGTTGCGTTCCGCTCGCACCATAACCGCTTCCTCGTTCGCCTTGGACTTGATGGTCAGTGAAGAAAAGGTGCTGGCCGGGTAGCGAGCGCGGCATTCTGGCTCCCTCGGCTACGTAGAGATTTGTCCTCATGGAGAACGCGATGGTTCTCAGAGCCGACGGCCCCATCCTAACTCGGCCCAACTAAATAATATTTCATCAGCTTCCCACAATCGACCACCTGGATCAACTCTGAAACTCGACTAACCATTCCTGCAGATACCTCCGAGCCAGTTACCCCAAAAAATACCCGCGGAGAGCGCGCCGTCAGGACTGCGCCGTTTGGTAGTTCACACGAGCGCTGAAGCAACACGAAGAAGTTCACGGCACAGCCTGCGTTCCAACCTGTTTCAACCTTATACCCGCAAGCATGGCATCTGTCGAACCATCCGAGGCGTCGTTCATCCTGGTGAATCCAGACTCACCTGTCGTGTCGTCTGAGAAGAGAGCAATAGAGATTCTGGGAAAGGCTACAGAGCAGCCGGGAGCCATGAATGGCGGAGACTCGGTGCGCCCATCACTCAGTCCCCTTAATGCCCGCCGAGGACTGATAAGATGCGCAGGCCTTTCAGCAGCAGCACCCCTCACTGAATCCATCATACAAAGTTGGGTCCACGACCTCTTACGCCCACGACTGGTCGCCGTCAGGTGTCGGCCATAAGCTGTCCGTCCACGGCCGGCATTTTATAGATGCCCACGGGCGCGTGTGCAACCTGCGAGGCGTCAATTTGTCGGGTTCAAGCAAGACGTACGTTGCCCAAATGATCTCGGTTCAGGTCTCCACACTCGTCGCAGTGCTCATGTATCTCAAGGCCAGTAAATCATGAGCATGAGACGTTCCCAGCGAATCATACAGACATGACATTCGTCGGCCGTCCATTCCCTCTAGAGGAGGCTCACGAACACCTAGCCAGGTTGAGACGGTGGGGTTTGACATTCGGTAGGTGTCCCGGTATATTCGCTTTTGACATGTCTCACACTTCAGCAATCAGTCCGTTTTATAGTAACATGGGAGGCAGTCGAGCACGAAGGACCGTGAGTTGACACCTCTCAGCTTCGTTCCTCCGAACCGTTGCTAACTGCATACTAGAGGAATCTATGACCAGGAGTACCTCGACTATCTCCGCGAACTTCTATCGTTATTTCCACTATACGGGCTTTCTGTATTTGTTTGCCTCCACCAGGACGTCTGGTCTCGGTACGCTGGCGGCTCAGGCGCCCCAGCGTGGACTCTAGAAATGGTCGGTTTCGACTTGCACGCTCTCGAGGAATCCGGTGCAGCTTGGCTTCTTGGTGTCAAGGGTGGAGGACATGTGGAGGCCGAGCGCGGCATCTGGCCCTGCGGTTATCAGAAGCTTGCAGCTGCTACGATGGCGTAGGGTCATATTATTCTGATTGGATATAGAAGCCTGATGGTTTCCTTCAGGACATGCTTCTGGGCAGGGGATACCTTCGCTCCTAAATTGCGGATCAAGACGGGCGAAGACAAGGAGATGTCTGTTCAGCAGTTCCTCCAAAACGCGTTCTTGGATATGTGGGAAGTCGTTGCACGCACCGTTGGCGATCTAGAGGGTGTAATCGGTTTCGAGGTCAGTTTCTACCTTCTATTACAAGTGACGCACTGACTGAAAGCATGAGTTAGATTATGAACGAACCCCATAGAGGTTACATCGACCTGCCTTCATTGCATGAATTTGATTATAATACCGATCTGCATCTCTCCCATGTCCGTGAGTACCCTTCAAATAGCCTGCCTGGAAGTTCTTAAACAGTTCGCAATTCCGCAGCTTCTGCACTTCAGGCGATGATGCTGGGATCTGGGATCCCCACCGCTGTAGGGCACTGGACACGCTCGTTCCCCGTGCCAACCCGCTTGACCTCGACTAGCGTTCTGAACTCTGCGAGTAAGAAAGCATGGCGGCCTGACGGGCCCACCGGCGGGAGAGATATATGGGAAATGCATGGCGTATGGGGATACGATGTCAAGAAACAAGAAGGCGTCGTTCTCAGGGAGAACTATTTCGTAAAGGACCCGATAACGGGCAAGAAGGTAGGTGTCGTCTTGTATATCATCGACCTCCTTAGTCTGATTGGAATACAGGTGGACTGGTATACGGACTTTTATTACCCGCTCATTCACCAATGGACAAATCGCGTCAGGAGCGCGTCAAGCAGCGAGAAGCTGGTCTTCTTAGAACCTATACCCAACGAAGTTTGTGAATGATCTCACAATAAATCGACTGGTGACCTAACCTTCGTCTAGTTCTGCCCCGCATCCTGGACGCCTGAGCACCAGCCGTCAAACATGGTTTACGCGCCGCACTGGTTCGTCTATCCTTGCTCTTCTCTGACAGAATGCCAACATCTCTAGTCAGGTACGATTTGAATGCCCTGTTCGCCAAGGCGTTCGGCGACTTCACTCCAAATGTTCAAGCCTTGTCAAGGGTAAGCAACTTAACCTCCTTTGAGATCGGGATGTTTACGCTTCCTTTCAGGGCACGTTCCCGCTGAAAGCATTCTACTGGGGTCATCGCGGCGCAAGAGAAAACTTTTTTCTTCAAATCCGGAACATCGTCGAGGCCGGTTACAAATCGCTCGGAGAAAAACCGGTCCTCATTGGCGAGTGTGGTATCCCAATGGATATGAAGTTCGCCGCCCCCACAACTCCTTTGCGTTAGTTGTATCTAACTACCATATAGTAAGGGCGAGGCGTTCAAAACCGACGACTGGAAGTGGCATGCCCGAATGATGGACGCTATGATTGTAGCGCTGGAGTCGTCCCTCGTCCCCTTTACGTGAGTGCGCCCACATACCCTTTGCGCGCCATGATGTTGATGACGCCGCGTCTCCAGGCTTTGGAACTACAATCCCGAGAACGACGATGTGAAGGGTGACAACTGGAACGGCGAGAACTTTTCGTGGTTCAGTCGCACACGTGCGGCGCCTGCGTCGCAGCTGTCGCTTGAGCAGAACTGCGCCGACCTAGACAAGGGAGGCCGCATCTTGCAGTCCGTCGTGCGGCCTTATCCTGCGAAGACGGCAGGCATCCCGCTGCGGTTCGATTACGAGATGACGACCGGACAGTTCACATATGAATGGATAGTACCTCATGGGCCGGAGTCACAGGACGACAGAAGCAGTGGATCAAGCCTTTCACGAGGCGTATGGAACCCGCCTACCCATGGTCATCCTCCTCTCACTGCGCGCGAGACCGAGATCTTTGTGCCCTCCATGCTGGTACTCGGACGGAAGCTCGTCGTAGAAGGCTTGGAAGCAGACGATAAGTATCTCTATGACGAGAACAGGCAGACACTCTTCATTTTGCCTGGGAACACCAGTCCCGGGAAGAAGCACAGTGTTATCGTCAGGCTCGACCCTCCGTATGCCTTGTTCGAAGTCAACGATTTCTGGACGGATTTTGGCGGCCGGCTTTTCGCTGTCCTTGTTGCAATTCTTGCTTTCATTGCTTACTGGATTTTTACCTGACCTTGACCTTGACCTTTACTTTGCGATTGTTACTATCGCTGTTTTTCCGGAGAAGTCCCTAGACGTACATCCATTCTGCTTCGGACCTTCGACTGTCTGTTAGAACCTACCGACGCTATCGCGAACGTGCGATTTGTGAGAGTTGTATGCTGAGACTAGCAGAGTTTCACACTCTCTGAAGGACTGCGTTCTAGACACGAAATCGATGGCAGTCACAAGCCGAGTGATAAATACTTGATCTTGTGTAGTAGTGTTGAGCCGCACCAGACACCCCGCAAATCCAATAACTACTCACTCAAATTACCACATTTCTAACCAACGCCGCACATCTCATGGCCTTGAGACAACTGGCATCGACCTTCGCGAGGCGAAGCGGAGCCCCATCATCTCGGCTTCGTCAATGCGCTCTCGGCGCGCGCTTCACGTCCACTACCAGCACGACGTCTTCCTTAACCGTACCGGCGCTGAACACATCTTTCCCTTACCGATGGCTCCGCGACTCTTGTCAGTGCCCACAATGCATTCATCCAACCACGCTCCAGAAATTGCATCGGTCATCGGACATCTCTGACGACATCGTGCCGCAGGGCGAGGGCGTGCGGATCGGCGAGGACGGGGTGCAGGTGCAGTGGGCCGGCGGCCACACCTCATTCTACCCGACTTCCTTCCTGGCGGCCCATTCGTCTCCTGAAAAGCTCGCGCAGTTCCACAAGGACGCGAAGAGGCAGTCATGGGACGCGCAGGCCATCTCGAGTTCGCCGACACTTACTCTGGCGTACAAGAGTCTGCAGTCCGACCGTGGACTCTTGGACGCGATGACGCAGCTGTCGCGCTATGGGCTTCTGTTCTTGACAGGTGTGCCGAACCAGGAGACCTCGAATAAGGGCTGTGAGGTGAGGAAGTTGGCGGAGAAGTTTGGGCCGCTGAGGACGACGTTCTATGGCGAGACGTGGGACGTGAAGAATCTCGTGAACAGCCGCAATATTGCCAACACGAATCTGTATCTCGGTCTTCACATGGATATTTTGTGAGTAGTACTATCATTCATCCTTTCTGTTTTCGAATGTTGATGCTCTTCCAGGTACTTTGAACACCCTCCGCCGTTCCAGATCCTACACTGCGTCCGAAACCGCGTCAAAGGCGGCAACTCGCTCTTCGTCGATGCTCTCAATGTCGCCGAAAAGCTGCGCCGAGACCATCCGAAAGACTTCGACATCCTGACCTCCACGCCTGTCTCGTTCCACTACATCAACGACGGGCACCACTTCCACTTCGACCACCCTACGATCGAGCTCTCGCAGTTCGTCGACCCGCAGACCGGGCTTCGCCCCGTCAACTATGTCAGCTACTCGCCGCCGTTCCAGGCGCCGCTTTCGCCGAAGACGCCCCCCGAATTCTATCCTGCATTGCAGCGCTTCGCGTCGCTCCTCGACCGGCCCGAGGTCACATTTGAGTATACGCTAAAGGAAGGCGACGCCGTGATATTTGACAATCGGCGCGTGCTGCATGCGCGCACGGCGTTCTTTGACCCGGAGGAGGTTCTGGACAGCGAGGGGAAGGAACAGACCAACCGGTGGCTGAAGGGGTGCTACTTCGAAGCCGAGGATTTGGGGGATCGCGGGAGGATCTTGAGAACAAAGTTAGGTCTGTAATGTTGCTACATTTCCAATACCCAATGGAAGACTACTCTTCAGCTGCTCACGATTTGATTGGGAGCATGCACGGATGCGTCCGACTCATCGTTGTACTCACAGTTCCTATCATCTTTGCTTTGACCGCCGATAAACGGGCAGCTTGTGCTTGACGCATGGGCCACATTGTATGGCCAAGAATGATGCCAGGTCAGCATGAAGGACAGACCTTAACGGCAATTGACCAAATACGGCCTATCGCCGGTCAAAGCTCAAAGCTATTGTTTCATATTCGGCAGGATCACATTGCGTCGCTAGGACCGCAATTGTCTATCTTTCGAAATCAAAGCTGTTGCCTATCAAAGCGATTTCTACACAATAAGTAAGGCTGCGAATCCATGCGAGGGACTGGTTATAACTGGGTTTCGGAGAGTACAACCTGGGTAGGTCCAAGTATCATACTGCGACGAGATTTGCAGTGCAGCAACGATTGTTCATCGTACGACGAACAGGTATAAGTCCAAAGACTCACTGGATCCTATCAGAAAACTGACTTTCATTTGTTGCTCTTCAGGTTCGTGATCGTTATTTTGGCGCAGGAAGCTGGCTGATGTAGTCCTTGTCATAGCCTAGCGAAATAGGCTCAAGCATGTCCCAGCGAGCTCGCCCAACTGATTCTAAGAAGATGAGCAAGACCACTAAGGTACTGCGATGCCTGCATTGCAGATCAAAAACTTGGCGCAATGTGTCCCATCGAGGAAAAATCATGGATCGTGTGCATATAGCCTACCATGAACGACGCTTTTTCACGCTGTGGATGGGCATGAAGACACGTAGACATGTCATCTGGTGGAGAACCAAAGGTTCCTGTCAGGACGACGGGTATGACGACAGTATGTTTCCTGGCCCTTCGAAATGCCCAACTACTGATTGAAGACCGCGCTGCCTGCAGTACGGAAGTTGGTATCGGAAACCCACTTGCAGAGTCTGCCCTGCCCTAGGGATATGTTAGAGGCATCGAAGGCTCGCGATGCGATGGCTCGTGCCGAAGCGTGGATTGCTCAGGAAAAAGAGAAGACTCGAGCGCGGCACCGGAAAGAAGACGAGGAGCACAAGCAGCGGTTAAAGCGACACGTAAGGAATTCCAGTGATACTTAGCCAGGCATCGAACTTACATTTCCTCAACGCGTTAGGACCTGAGGCGCAACGTATTAATACGAGAGGCGCGTCGTCGTTCCGGTAAGGTTTGATTGAACCATGCTTTACGAGCCTCGCCACTATCGTTGCATAAGAGCACTTCAGAGATCGTCACCTCTGCGCGTGCGCGTTACGCGACATGTTAGTCTATGGCAAAACCTGGCATTAGATGCAGAGAGACATATGGTGACGAGGAGCCACCGAGTAGTTGCTGGATCTGGCGAGAGTCGTGGGAGATATATCCTTTTGCACTATCATGATGGAGAGGCATCAGCTGTTGTGGACGTATTTTGGAGTCTCACTCGGCGAGACAATCTTGAAATAAATTAACCAATCTTTGACGTTATTGTCTTGCCAGCTAAGCGGAAGAGCGGCTAGTTCACCAACCAAGCAAAACCCCTACAGTCGTTCGATCCATTGAAGGATGGGCACGTCGTGAGCTCCAATGTTGGTCGGCCCGGGGGCTTTGACGGGCCAGGTTTGCGTTCGTAAGTGTATTCCTAAGAGAAAAGATAGAGACCACTCTGGCGTTTCAAGAAGAAGACCCAATGGCTTATGAACATCGTCGGCAATGCGCATTGTGGGAGTAGGAAAAGTTCAGTCCCACTGGCGTGCTGGTCGATTTATGGCCCTTATGAAGCATAAAATGCTCGGATTCAAGGCCGTCTGGTCGAACCTTCTGTTATGCCCCCGTGCAAGAGCGGGCTTCCATTCACAGACTGGATCGAGTACTCAGGCTGTACGTGGCATAGGCCGCCGTGTGCGGAGCGTTCCTGCTCGGAGAAGATAAGTATTCACTCAACCCGTAGAAACGACTCACCATCTCTGCTATATATTCGATAGTGTTAACATAGAGCAACTGCGAAAATCGACTGGAAGTAAAATGGACCTGAGGGCACGATTTGAACGAAGGGTGAAGGACCGTTGTCTCAATCCTCTTCAACCACGCGAGCGTGAGAAAGTACTCCTCGGCCCTCCTCGGAGGCGAATTCTCGACTTACCTGGCAGCCAACATCTTGATGCTCTTTGATACTACTCTTGAGTCTCAAACGTCAAGCCTGTTCGTACAGGATGCATACCGCTATCGCTGAGAAATGAAAGTACGTGGAATCTTCTACGACATCGTTCAGCTGTATGAAGAGGCCATTATCCTATAATTCTGCCCTGCGGTGTGGGGCAAAGAGAAAGTTACCGTCGTCCTTGTGCACGTCCGAGTCACTCGCGACGGGTGGCTACAGACTTGCGCGAGGATGATCTTAACGCGATCGGAAGGGCTCGCCCAATGGCGCAAGCTCAAGCTATTGTATGGCAGTCATCAGTAAATGTCGGAATCGCAATTGTGTTGACTTCGTCACCAATGCTACTACCCATCTGATCGATGTACACACAATAAACGAGGCCGTCAGTCCACCAATGTAACGATTGTAATTTGATTACGGCGTGTACAGCCTGTATGGGTCCAAGCATCATGCGCCTACGAGATGATGGTGTCGCCACAATTGTTCTGTGATGACGACGGGGTATATAAGTACGAGGACTCACCTCCACTAGCAGAAACAAAACTACCAACTGTCTTTCAAGTTTGTTGTCAACTTTTGCCCGCATGAAACTCGCTGACCGTGGTGTATATTGTGTCGCAGTCTCAAGCGAAACATTCAAACATGGGGCTGTATCTCAGGGCAAAAGCGAGGTGCAATTCTTTCCGCCGGAAAAAAATCACGGAGCGCGTACTTGCAGCTCGCAGCCGTCGAATTTTTTTCACGCAGCGCATAGTCATTGCGACATGCGCACATGTCTACTGGTGGAGGACCAAGGGTAGCATAGATAAAGACCAGGAAGGCTGGGACAGTGAGGACGGATATGATTGCGATGGGTGCAACGCTTGTAACAGGTGCTTCGCGAGTACGTCCTTTAGCCGCCCTAAATGCTCGAGAACTGACAGAAACGCGTTCCACAGAGCGGAAGAGAAGCGAGGCCCGCTTTCAGAACTTGACGATTTCTCAGGTCAAAGAGAAGCTAGCTCAAGGAGAGAAGAAAGTCAAAGATTGCGAGCGGCGGTTGAGGCGTTTCGTAAGTACTAATTAATCGCACTAATAGGATGATATAACACTTACATTATTCCCGTGCATCAGGATCTGAGGCGCAAGGTATTTATGCGACTCGGAGACGAGCATGGCCTTTGGGACAAGTGCGGGAGGAAGCTGAAAAAACGGATCTGTGATCCCTGAAATTTGACAAGATCAGAAGGTGGAGGAATATATTGGACTCTTGTGTATTCTGTCGGGCCCTGATATGATTTAATAACGACTCCTGATCTTACCGAGGCAGGCCACAGGCCTGCCTTCATTTGTTTTATTGCTGCAAGGACGTAAATTTTAGTTGACGCAGATTAACTTCGTTGGATAAAATTCCGCAGCTAGTACCTTTTAGAGGGATTGTCAGCTTCGAACACATAGCACATTACATTGACTTGCCGTTTTCCCAATTCTGCAAGTATGTTTGCATGTGGGAAGTCATGGCATGCCGACGAGCAAGCTAATGTCGCCATTCGTACGGGTCAGGTCTTTGAGTATCGCCCTCAGTGCTTCATTGTCACGTTGAACTTCTTGACTTTCGGTGCGTAGTTCTATGTACTTTTCCAGCACTATACATTCGCATTAGCATCTTCCGCGCCTGAAACGAGAGATCATACATACATGTCTCCTGATAATCTTCACGAGTGCGATTCTTCGGTAATTCATCACCTAGTTCTTCCTTGACGCGTTCTCCGAAGTTCTTATGCTTGGCTCTGCACTTCTGCGATCGCAGGGTATCATCAGTTGACTTCCCTGAAGTCTGAACCTTCGTCCGTTTCTTTGCAGGTTCCTCGCCCGCGTCTGAGCCATCAAGACCATCGACAGTTCTTTTCGGCTGAGCCACAGTGCCGGCAGTCGAAGTCACGCGTCTTCTGGTTTTGAGACAACCGACTAAGGGCTCCTGCCAGGACAACCCGGCGCTGGCAGTGACTCTTAAAGGCGGAAGGTGGGGAGACGTCGCCAAGTTATGCGGCGTCTGTGTTTGTCGAATGCTGCTGGGCTCAGCTGTTGGCGGCATCTCATCGTCTGGTGCGTCAGAATCTTCCTCGTAAAGCGAGTTCGCCTCTCTCGCTACAGAGTTCAAAACTTGCAGTACTCGGGTAGCGGATAGACAGCCGACAGGCGTAGCCGCAGGAGATACTTCGCCATGGGGAGACCCTGAAGATCTCGTGGGAACAATAGATGGCGTCTGAGACAGCAAAGGCATCGAGAACGAGCGGCGCATAGACTCGGGGACGCGATTACCAGATGGATAGGGATAACATGCAGCAAGATCATAAGAGCTTCCATATGGCATCGGGGTCGGCGATATAAAGTGGGGTGTCTGTACACCAGGCCTCTGGCTAGTCGCAGACGCAAATGGACGGAGACCGCTAAGACAGGCGCTCCGGCTCGCACTCGCAGGACGGCCAGAAAGAGGCGTCAGCATTATTGATGAAGCACGGGGTGGCGGATAACTGGGTGGCGGATAGTCGGATGACGGATGGTTACGTGACAGGTAGTTGGGCGGTGGATGGTCGGGCGGTGGGTAATTGTGAGGCGAATACCTAGGCGGCAGACATCTGGGTGGCGGAGAGCTGCGGAGCTTTTGGTGGAGTAGTTGATGGTCGTTGACAACGGGTCTGTCACAAGATAGGCTATGAAATGCATCAGATATAGGCGCAGCACGCGTCATGTTGACTTCTGGGAACCCAGAGCTGGCATCAAGTAGGCAGGATGGCGTAGAGCAAGGTGCCATCACTAATGGCTGGAAAGGCCCTGGAGAGTGATGAGGAGACCATTCTCTTGTGTCGTCATTTTGGAAAGGCGGCGACAGGTGCGGAGGCAGTCGGACGTTCAGCGGGATCTGCGGAGGCGATTCAAGATAGGCGGCCGACGTCGGCGTTGTTGCCTGATTGCCCAAAAGGTGCGATAATCTTCAAATAAAGTCAGCAGAGCCGCTGTCCGGAAAAACCAATCAGAAGTGGCGATACGCACGTCATAGATTCCGTGGCTCGTCGTCGATTCAAGTATTGCGGTGGCCCAGATTCGCCATCGCCGAGAGGCGCGGGTGAGAGATCATAAACATAGTGACCATCGTCATCAAAGAGAAGGTCTCGTAGGTCATCACCTTGATCAGAGGGTATGGAAGACATAGCAAGGAACTAGAGGGGTGAAAGGGGTGAAAGTGACCCGCATGCGCGTACCACTACTTGCGCTGTTTTATGAGGCGTACAAAAAGACAAGATGCTAGGATCCATGCCAGTCGTCGGAGCTTTTCATTATACTCCAGCACAACTGGTCAAGGCACTACGGGAGGCTACTGCAAAGTCTCGGACAGACGTGTAGGCTTTCCTGCTCAGAAAGACATCGTGTTTTAGCTTATTCCGCGAATGGCGCTCACCATGAGACCGGGTAGTTGGGCTTCCACGCATTTGCAGCAGCGAAAGAACCACAGATCAGGTTATGAAGTGAAAGCAGATTGAAATGGACCAAGGTCAATGGTCAAAGTACATGTCGAACAAGAGACGGACGGCCGCAAACGCAAGTCGGAGGAGCGTGTACGGCAACCAGGGAGTCCATGGTTGGAATTTCCCGCGCGGCGCATCGCGCCACCGTATCGCTGGCACACCTCCGACCTCGTCCTCCTTATTGTACCTATTCCTGCGACTTTCTATACTGTTCTATGGTCTTAATATGTGTCTTATGTATGTATAGCCAATTTAAATGACATTTTTAGCACGAAATCTGACCTTTTCCACCGCACCTCCAATTTTCGTATAGAGGACCTGGCCAACGGACTTCAAGAACTTGATATGTAGGCTCTGAGCTAGTCAGTGTCGATGATGTATGAAAATTGTCTCTGGTGTTACGGTGAGTGTCCTTTCCCTTAGTCGGTGGTGATATAGCTTTAGCTTTCACTGATACTGCCCGTTATGACACCGTCAAGTTGGCAGCGCTGATAACTTTTTCGTTAATGGAGCCATCTTCCCACTAACACTGATCATATATCCTCTGTCCCAGTTCCACAGAGCCCGTGTGAATCTGCATGGACCAAAGCACAACCATTACTAGTACGCAACCCAGCCCCAACTCCGCACTGATAATTCGAAGCAGACATGTCCTCTTAGAGAGCTTGTGCATTTGCTTATACCAGCTGGAGTCAAGGTTCTTGATTTGATTTCGGTACGTTGAACTCATTGTCCGCATGAGTATATGAAAATATGCTTATTGACATTTCGAACCCGCCGTTTTTGACGCACTTTAAATTTTGGCGCACATCGACCTCAACCCTCTCAGTGGCACTTGTATATTCAGTTCTACTTGATCAAGTGACCATGTACACATGCAGAAGTGATGGAGACCCGTGTTGGAATGCGCACTCCAGTGCAAGGTCGAGCGGGTGGGCTGTTGGCTGGCCGGCCGACGAACGTAGTGACACGTCACAGCCGGAGGTGCATGGATACTAGAATAGATAATTTCTCCTTCGTTCCTTTTTCCTACTCCGGATGTAATAGACTGTACTTCACTGCCGATAATAAGTCAGAACTTGCCAGGATCCAGGGCCTGGAGTTTGCCATGGGACAACCGGCATTTTTTCCCCGTCGGGTCAATAACTACATGCAATTTTCTGCTGTTTTATTGGCCATGACAGTTGAGAAGCTGATTGAAAGCTCCTCTAATACAGATTAGACTTGAATATAGCAGGATTATCGAGGGGCTAGTGTCTTAGGGCAGAAAATCACAGAAGCAGCAGGAAAAGGCCAATTTTTGTTCCAAAAATTTCGTCTCAATTGGCCATACACGTATAAAGACTGTAGACCGGTACCGGAAGTCACAGGAATAGGTACAATAAGGAGGACGAGGTCGGAGGTGTGCCAGCGATACGGTGGCGCGATGCGCCGCGCGGGAAATTCCAACCATGGACTCCCTGGTTGCCGTAAGCGTGGGAACCTCTCGTCGTCCTGGCGCCAAGTTGACGGCGCTCACGAGCTCACGCACCGTTACCGCTCGTCTTCCAAGGCGAAATAGGACCCTCCTGCAGACGCACAACCGTAAGTAACGCATCTGCCTTACCCATTGATTTCGATATTGATGTCTCCATCTCTATGGTGCCGACACAGTCAACCGAAAGATCAACAATTTACGAATGGCACCGCCGATCGCCGACATCCTGCACCGAGGGGCGGTCCTCACCCTCGTCGGCATCTCAGTCTGGGGCGTTGCTACCGGATACATGGTGCATAAAAACACGATGAAGAGGGGACGAGGTGCGTGTCGTTTCGTCTTTCGGAAGTCATGGCCTGACTGGAAGGTCTTGCATTACAGAGGTGTGTTCTGTTCATGGGAAGGGCGTCATGGTATGCTGACTGTCTTGTAGATTATTGCTGAGCGGGAAGCACTCGGATTGCCTCTGGTGAAACCAGTAGATGATGTATGTATCGATTATACCTCCTTGGATCGTCTATACCTAACCAGATGGGTAGGCAAAGAAAGACGAGACGCTTGAGCAGATGTGGGCGGAGGCCGCGCAAAATGCCCTGCACCCTCGTAGAAATTCACCGTCATAGGATCTTGGCTGTCGTCATTTTTAGCTACGATATCTACAGCTGGTGCGCGGCGTTCTCGTCCTCGAGTTCATTGGTCTCCTCCGCTCACATGGCGCGAAGTTCATCGCTTTATAGCATTGTACACATACCATCACCAGCTTCTCATAATGCATACTACCACCTCTCTGGCATGAATATCACGCATGAACGCTTGACAACGCAGGGCGAGGTTATGCTGACCATTGAGTCAGAAGGACATTACTTCTGCTCCTCAGCAACTTTCCAGATCTCAACCCCACCCTCTCCCGCAATGCCCACAAGCCCATACGCCCAATCAACATCCAGCACCTTTTTCTGCCCCTCCCACACCTTAAAGCTCGCCATCTCCTTCCCCGCACTCCGCAGATCCCACAGCCGCACCACGCCGTCGTACGCGCCGCTGACGAACTGGTGCGCGCCGGCGCCCGGCGCGAACGCGAGCGACGACGGCGTCGCGGGGTGCACGAAGCTTTTGGACGCGGCCGTGATGCTGCTGCTGCGCAGGTCGAAGAGCGTCGCGGTGCGGTCCGTCGACGCGGCGAGCGCCGTTTGCGGGTACGATTCCGCGGACGGCAGCGTCAGCGCCACGAACGGCTTCTCCGACGCCGTCTGCCACAAAGAAACGCCATCAGCAATGGTCGTAGTACGTGGAGGGGACTGCTCACGATCGTATTGGTGCAGATCCCGTTCTCCACGTCCCACACGCGCACCGTCGAGTCGAAGCCTGCGCTGACCGCCTGCCCCGCCTCATGGCCGAACAGAACGCGCGCCACGCGCGCCGTATGCGACTTGAGCACGCCCAGCGGCGCCTTGCGCTTCGGCCGGTCGTGCTCCTCGTCCACCCTCCGCCGCTTTTTGCGTTCGCTCGCCGCCTCGACCTGCTCGCGCGGCACCTCGTCGGCTTCGGGCACGGTCGTGTCCCAGAGGCCGATGAGGCTGTCCCAGGAGGAAGTGAGGAGGTGCGTGCCGGCGGCGTTGGCGGCGACGGAGGAGAGCGGGGCGGTGTGCAGGTGGAGGGTCGCGAGGGCTTCGGAGGTGGGAGTCGCGGAGAGGGTGAGGCGCGTGAGGCGCGCGGTGAGGTCGTGCGAGGTCGTGGCGATGAGGTGGGTGTCGGCGGGGGAGGATGGGTCGGGGATGCTGCAGAGGTGGGTTATGGCCGCGCCGTGGGCGGGGACGGTGTGCAGCAGCTTTTGGGAATAGTCGAAGGCGCGGATGTTTCCATCGTATGACGCCGTGAGGAATAGTCTGGTGTGAATGATGGTATGAGACGGTGTTAGTGCAGCATAGCTGGAGCTGGGCGTACCCTTGTAATTGGCATGATATTGAGGATACCCAGTCCTCATGAGGCAAAGCAGACATGCGCTGCGGCGGCATGATAGACTCTATGTATTCAATCTCAAGGGTCTCTTCCTGAACACAGTCTGCATTAGAAAAAATCCACAAAATTAAGCTAAAAAGCTCACCTCCCCGACACCCTTCTCCGCGGTCCATTCGCTGAGGCTCCCCCGCAGCACCTCGCCATGGATCAAGAAATCAAACGGGACGATTTTCGCAAGAGAAAGCGCCTTGTTAATGAGCTGTGAGAGTTGATACCGCTTCCATGTCGAAGGAATCATGAATTTTTGGGAGGGAAGGGGATATTGCGTACGGGTGGTGAACACCACCGGAAGGGACGGCGCCGTCTGGGATGTCGACGCCATTTTGGGATATGAGATGCCTGCGAGTAAACCCAAGATTTTAGATAGCACGACCAAACGTCGTACGTTTGAATGATGCGCCGAAGGAGACGAGGGGTGTTTGGCCAGGTGAAGAGATCGCGTTCAAGAAAACATTCGCGAAGATTTAGACGCGGATGCGGTCACGTGGCCTCATATACAGCTCGAGTCGAGTCGAGTTTCTTTCTTCCCCTCCATCTATGGACAACATGTCGGGGCTTTACATCTTCTTTCAGCGTCCCTTACCATCGATCGATTAACCCTGGACACTCGATTCACGACAAGCATAAAGGCTGGACCCATTTTATTACAGCTCTCAGCTCGACACCATCATAACTACCCTTCCGCATCAGAGCCTTCATCACGGCGACGGACTTCACCGCCTACTTTCGCATGATTTATCCCGGTACCAATGGAGACCATCTTGAGGAATGCAGGGTGGCCAAGTTGTGCCTATGATGGACACCGTTGGTCCACTAGCGTCCCTGCAATAAGGATCGAGGCGGTGTTGATAACACCGCTTGATGCGCCGTGGCGGTTTCATGTACGGTGTAAGTTCCTGAAGTGCGACTCCAGCCATTGCTATATGAGCAGAAATAGAAGACCTTTTTTGAAGAAATTCGCTGAACAAATGGTACGCCATGTGCAGTAGCAGATATTGTTGACAATCGTGAGCTGATCTCTGTGATTTTCAGTCATAGATTACATCTTGGTTCAGTAGGCATGTCATTGCGCACCTTAATGCTGTGAGCAACCCTGTCGTTCTCGTACGCCAGGCCACGTAGCAGGGCAAGTCCCTTGTGAGCGTGCCAAGTCATGATTGGGCTTTCGTCTCTACGGCGATTATTTCCCGGTACACAGGAGGCCGACAACTCTGGAAACGGATGTTTCCCTGCCCCAAATGTCCCCGTGGAATAATTGTATACGACTCGATAATCCGCTTCATCAAATTCATCCTGAAGCGCCTTCAGGGTTTCGCGACCCATCATTTGCATCAGGTTGTGTTTCGATACAACCGCTGCCTGGACTGCTCCAATGCGCATGCGGTATGTGGTAGCGCACGACTCGATCATGCATTACAGGGACGTGTACAGGTTCGATCGTGGTCTACGAATTAGTCAGTGATTTCGAGGCTCACAGGGGATCGTTGGTGCGTTTGGCAGCGATCATATAAAGGTACTCCAGCCGGGAGGTATCCTGGTAGGGCCTACTCACTCGAGCTCCCTGACTCTCCCCATTCCCTCTATCTCTTTCCTTGCGGCCAGGTGCTGCTTCCCGCTGAGCGGTTAATTTCTTCGATTCGAATATTGTATAGTGCCTGTGACCTGGAGTCGCAGTGTTCTCCGGACTTTTCACGATCATGCTATCCTTAATTTCTCTTTCGCTTTTGGGCCTTCTTGGGGGTGCTCAGGCGGCGTTCGATATGTCTAAGAACACTAATGTATGTACCTCTCCATGACTTTCCGATCCTCGTCCTGATTTTTATTAGGTTGCTGTGTAAATTTCCCTCTTCGCTTTCTTCTAACCAAAGCCTGATCGTTTTGTCTAGTTACTGGGGTCAAAATACGGCCGGTGACCAGCTGCAGTTGTCTGACTACTGCAAGGAGGATTCTATCGATACGGTCATTATGAGCTTCCTGACGGACTTCAACGGAACCGGCGGTTTGCCCATCCTCAACCTTGCCAACGTGAGTTACTGCCCATGCCCTTTTCTCCTTATGTTTACTCACGAAACAAATCAGACGTGCTCCAAAGCATCGGGCACCTTCAAAGGCTCAGAGCTCGCGGACTGCAGCTTCTTGGCGGACCAGATCAAGGCGTGCCAGGCCAAGGGCAAGGCCGTCACGCTCAGTCTCGGCGGGGCGGCATCCACTGTCGGGTTCTCCTCGGATGAGGAGGCGACAAAGACTGCGCAGCAGATGTGGGATCTGTTTTTCGACGGCGGCAGCAATAGCACTGCCAGCCCTCCCGACGACGGAAACAGTACTACCCTTCCTCTTCCGGGCAGTACTGCCCTTCCTCTTCCGGGCAGTACTACCCTTCCTCTTTCGGACCCCCTGCCCATCGATGACGGCGACGATACTACTACAAGTGCTTTCAGTCGGAGAGTCATCCGGCGTAATGCCATTCGTCGCGCCAGTCGGAGCAACAGTACGGCGCTTCCCCCCAGCGACCCAGACAGTACACTTCTCCCTCCCGATGACGGCAACAGCACCGTCCTGCCCCCCGACAACGGCAATAGTACTATTACTCCCCCCGACGGCGGCAACAGCACCGTCCTGCCGCCCGACAACGGCAATAGTACCGTTACTCCCCCCGGCGATGGCAACAGCACCGTCACTCTCCCTGGCAATGATAACAGTACCGTCACTCCTCCTGGCAGTGATAACAGTACCGTCCCTTCCTCTGGCGACAACAGCACCACCATCTCTACCTCCGGCGGTAACATTCGTCCTTTCGGCGATGCTATTCTCGATGGGTAATTGTCTCACATGCTCATTCTACGCACTTCACACTGAATCCTCACTATTAGCATCGACCTCGACATCGAGCAAGGTTCTTCTGCTCACTGGGCCACATTCGTCAATGCTATGCGCAAGCTGTCGCAGGGATCTACGAAGAAGTACGTGCAGATAGTGCATGATGTCTACCTATGCTGATGCGATCATTGTTATTGCCAGGTTCCTTGTCACCGGGGCTCCCCAGTGCCCGATTCCTGACAAGTTCTTGAGTGACCCCATCTCGAATTCGGACTTCGATGCTATTTATATCCAGTTCTGTACGTCGGCTTGCTTCAGACGCTTGTGACCATATCTTCTGAGCGTCCACCTTCGAACAGACAATAACCCCGGCTGTGCTCTTGACGCCAAGGCAAGTTTGCCCTACATCTTACCTTCTTAAAGCCTTCAATTTCATACTTCTTTATTTCCCAGGGCTTCAATTTCGACCAGTGGTATGTTCTGCCGTGATCAGGAAAGTCAATCCGTCTGACGAGATTTCAGGGATGAGTTCGCTCGGACGAAAGCCCAGAACAAGAACATGAAGGTCTACATCGGCGCGCCCGGCGACAAGAAATCCGCCACGACCGGCGTCGTCAGCGCGGACAAGCTGCAGACCCTCGCCGTGGACAGCCAGAAGAAGTTCAAGTCGTTCGGCGGCGTCATGTTCTTCGACGCCTCGACCGCGTTTGGTGCGTTTCATCTGTCTACGGCGCTCGAGCCTCCCCAGGTTAACTTATGCGCGCAGACAATGACCGCTTCGACAAGACGATCAAGCAGGCGCTGCTCACTGGGAAAGTCACGCCCACCAACAGCACGGACCCTGGTAACTCCACCACCACGGACCCTGGTACCAACTCCACCAGCACGTTGAGCGCGAGCGACCCTCTCGGTACGCAGTCCGCCGACCCGATTGACACGACGGATCCTGGTGCCCTGCCCACCGACACGTTGAGCGCAAGCGACCCCTTCAGTACTATCGCCAGTCCGACGGGCACTGACTCTGCCGACCCCGCCGACCCGACCGACGATCCCACCGACCCGACCGACGATCCCACCGACCCGACCGACGATCCCACCGACCCGACTGACGACCCCGCCGACCCAACTGACACCGTCGTTACCGCCGACCCAACTGATCCTGTGGACACCACCGACTCCGTTGTCGCTCCGACGAAGGCATCCAGCTCAAAACGCCCTCTCAAGACCTCTTCCGCCGTCCCAACCGACACCGACACCACCGACCTGCCCTCGTTCACTGATCCTGTGGACACCTCCGACTCCGTTGTCGCTCCCACCAAGGCGTCCAGCTCCAGACGCCCCCAGAGGACCTCCTCCGCTGGCCTCCCCGCGTCTACCAAGTCCGCCCCCGCGTTCCCCAGCGCCGCCCCCTCCGATCCCGCGACGACTGCTGATCCGGCCGATCCTACCGACGACCCTCTGGATCCCACCGACGACCCCCTCGATCCCACCGACGACCCCACGGATCCCGCTGATCCTACCGACGACCCGCTGGACCCCACCGATGCGGACCCGACGTCCACCATCGCGGACCCCGACGATCCGGAGGCGACCGACTCCAGCGCCGTCCTCCCCACCGGCATTCCCAACTTGATCGACAGGCGCTCCGTCGACGGGGACATGCCGCGGGTCGTGTCGCGCCATTTCCGCCTTCTGCGGCGCTCGGCGTGGCAGGCGTAGGCGCCTCCTGTGTACTCTGGAGTTTTGTTGTTGTGTAGTGAGAGTGTTGTATTTTGTTGTGATTTAGCAAAATTTAGCATGGTTGAAGCGATTGGCTAAGGAGGCGGCTGAATTGCGCGCGCTTCTGCATGAATTGAGTCTCTGGCATCATTGAGAGCGCTCGACGACACCACCATGTCAGCACTCGGACAATTCGTGCAATGGTTGTCGGAAACCGTTGGTAGATACAGATACAGATATACATGTGCAGACATCGACTCCCAGCGTCCGCATGTAAACTTACAGCTTACTCTTCTCCTGCTTCCTGATATACGCAAGCCCATCGCTGATAACAACCTGCAACCAAACACATCAGCCACCACCCACCGCAAACACAAACCAACTCACCTTCCCCGTGCCCAAATTCTTCGTCTCAAACGCAACTTCGGTCGTCCCATTGGGCCCCGGCCCCAGCTCCCACGCGGAGATCTCGAGCGCATTGCCCGGCTTAACGGGGGATGTGAAACGGCCGCCGAAGTACGTGAGCGCGGACGGGTCGCCGCCCGCGATGGCGCCGATGAGCGCGCGCGCGGTGAAGCCGTATGTGGCCAGCCCGTGCAGGATGACGCCCCCGAAGCCCGCGGCCTCGCCGATCGCCGGGTCTGCACCGCACAGTGAGCGTCCGGATCCTGTGAGAAACGAGGCCGCGGAGATACGCACCGATGTGCAGCGGGTTGTAGTCGCCGCTGAGGCGGTAGAGCACGGCCTGCTCGGGCGTCGTCTGGTCCTTCACGACCCAGTCCGGCTTGCGGTCGCGCGGGATGGGCTTCGACTGCGGCGGGCCCGCGATCGACTTACTGTACTTCTTGCCCGTGATCTTCGCGCCGAGGTTGAAGGCAGAGGACTGTAAATAGTGAGGGAGAGGGGGTGTGGCAGGAGCGAGGAACGCACGTAGAGCTTGGCGTACTCGGTGCCGTTTCCGTCGACGAGGCGCGCCTCGGACTGGACGATGACGCCGGATTCTGGCGCGCATGAGGTGCTGGATGTGGGCCTGGGGGAAGAAGACTTACTGTTTTCGTTGACGGACGTGATACGCTGCTTTAACTTCCAACCGTCACCGGTGGCGACAGGAAGTGGCTTGATGATTTCGATCGTCTGTACGAAATGGACCTGAACAAATTTAAGGATGTGTGGTGCATAGGACGGATAGTGATACTGACAACGCGATTGGGATCGAATTCGGGCAATCCGGTCTTGGCGCGGCCCTTGACTTTATCGGCGAACAACGTAACATCGCTGTCAACGCCTACAACACGGTCAGAAGCGGGCGCAGTGAAGGTATAATTGTATTCACCTTTTAAGAAGAGGACAGTGGGGAAGGTGGGTAAGATGTTGAAGTTCTTGTCTACGCGCGTAAATCAGCTATTGACGCCCCAAACATAGGGGGTCGAGGACAGCACGCACTCAGCTCTGTACAGGGGACATGATTCTGAGTTCAACATGAAAGTCGAGAATACGTCATCACATACCATAAATCAAGTGAAAGTCGTCGCATTTCGCGCCGGTCCCCAAGGCATAGGTCAAAACATCCTTCCTGGTCCACGAAACCTGACGCAGCCGTCTCAGATCTAAACAGACTGCCAATACACCAATCTCCAACCACTTACAGGGAGATCCGGATATTCGGTGCCAACGGCGTTGTCGATAACTGAGGTAGACATGGTTAGAGAAGATAACAAACTAGTTCAAGCGGCTGACCGGATTCTTATAGCCTTCGGGAATGGAGAACTGTGCAGGTGAATACACGCCTCGGCAACCCTTAAAGTTAGCGATCGCGCGCCCGGCTCTACCGCGCTCCGATCCGGTTCGTCTCATGATTCGTGTTCTTTGCCATGTGAGAGGCATTTTCGCGTTCGTGTTCGCGTTTCGTCTCTCCCTTCCTTCCTTCTGAATCGTTACATTTCTAGCTTCACGGTGCTCACAGGTGCTCACTGTCTTCGCTGTTCAGTCTGTCTCCTTTATTCCTGCACGATGTCGCTACAAATCACAGTGCTTAAAGTCGTGCGTTTCAATCAACCGCCCAGCCTATAATTGGCATCGAAGATCCCTCGTAAGTAGTATGCTGAATGAATGACTGACAGTTCTGCGAGGTGTATCTGATGTCGATTCGTGGTGGTTTCTGATGCGACCAGCGTTCTCCACGCCCATTAGAGAGTTTTCGTACCGGCCGGAATGGAACGGGCCTATTCAAACTCTATGCTCCAACAGTCACTTTTACGCGGGGCATCCTAGGGTTGGGCGGCTCTACCATTCCATTCAAGGTTCCATTCCAACGAGTGCGAGAGCTCTTTATTGCGCACAAATCCGAGCCGTGCTGTTCAGATTGAGTAATCTGTGCTTTCCAGTTTCTCCGAGTCCTTCTAAGTTCTCCCAATAGTGATACAGGTTATGTAGGCCAACTTCTTGTTCACCACCTTCGGTGATTAGAAAAATGGGTTAACGATCAGACACCTCGCCAATACGGCTTTATTGGCATTATGGTATATTTGAGAGCTCAGGCTGGTTGTCTCGCTTTGTATTCAAACTTTCAGCCTTAGTGCTCATTCTGACTCGCTTTTACATACAGTACGCCAGTACACGTGTCGGCGACTTATCGTCTGACAGTAATGGTTGTCACCACTGAATCCCAGGTCCCGTGCTCACTGAGGCCCATTGCCTCCCCACTCCTTCGGGGATCTTCATAGAAGAATTCATTCTGCTCCTCAAGCATTGCCAGATTCGTATACGTCTCAGAGACGAAAATCTTCGCAAATCCTGAATCCTCCTCTAGTCCTTCCTTCATAATGAACGAGAACGGATGGACGCCCGAATTCGCGTTCCCGATGACCAGCTCGTTGTTGGGCTGCAGGGGCGGCTCCATCATGTGTGACGGCGGCACGTAGAACTCGGAGACTGTGTAGGTTGCGGGATCGAAGTAATACACGAATACCCAGAGCGGCATGGGGCCATGGTTCGCGACGATGAAGGAGTGGTTAGCGCCGTCGTTGGGCAGGTAAGCCCGATGCAGCTCGTCGAATAGGTTCTGGGACACTGGCATCCCGTCCGCGTCGACGCGAACGAAGCTGACCTCGAGAAAGCGTAGCAGCGAGCTCGCCGTGTTCTTTCGTGCGAGGTGCAGTTCGAACCGCAGGACGCGGTTCAGCAGCTCCAATCCCTTCTTCAGGCCTAGGCACGGCAACTCGACGTCCACGGTGCCCGTGCACGGATCCATCCTTTCTATCTTCATCACACCATCGCTAACCGAGATGAGCGGGACAGCCGCTTTCTCCAGCACAACAGCGACCTCAATTCCATCATGCGGCTGGCCATTGTTCCCCGGCTGCAAGCGCTCCTCGAGCAGACGCTGGCACTCGTCTTGTGCCGTTTCTTCCCTGTATGCAACGTGCACTGGGGAATACGGATCGCCGCCGACGTTGGCCCATCGCGACACGCCTGCATACCATTTGTCCTCAGGTGAGAATCCAGACTCTGCCTCGACAAGTGCATACACGGAGAAGATTTCCGTCGCAACCAGCTTTCCGCGCGATGGGTCAGCCGTGATGTTCTCGTCTGACCAGACGCAGAACTCGGTACCAACGGAAACGCCATGTATCGCCCCAGCCTCGACGCGCAGCCTTCCCTCTGGTAACAGCGTGATGGGCACGAGGCGTCGATTCCATCCAAGCGTGAAGATTGCGCGCTGCTTATTCCTCCCTATGCATCGCGGAAACTGGATGCGTCGGTGATCAGCATATCGTGTCATCCTATCTTGCACTCTCCTAATTAGATCGTCGAAGGTCAGCTGGGGCAAACGGCCTTTCTTCAGCGCGTCGAGGAGGGTCGAGGTAAACAGCCCAGAGTATTTTGGATTAGTCCCCTCTGTCTTCTCTGACTCGTATGCCTTGTCGCTTTCGAGGCATGCCATTAGCAAGACGTGCGTGGTGATATGTTCGCCATATAGCTCTCCTGCCACCATGCGAACGCCTTGTATTGTGCGTTTCAGGTGCTTGAGATCGACAAACATTGCGCGCACAGTTTCGTTGTCCTCGATAGGCGGCGCGTAACGCGGGTGCAGATGTTTAATACCATCCATCGGTACCATTGGCTCGAGTCCTCTATGGGAGCTACACGAGTGGCAGCAGTCCAAGATCACTGTGATGTTATTCCCTTTTGCGTCCGCAAGCGTCGCGAGCATACCCCCAAGCGTACGCTCCACGATATCTGGCACCTTCGCGCCCGGCGTTGAGGTTGTGTTTCGGTCGCTCGGGCAGATTGCGTACCGTTCCCCCCGTTTCCGTTTATACCGCGTGCCGTGTCCTGAAAAGTAGAACACAAGCGGGTCCCCGTGACGGATGTCGGGGTTCGTAATGAGATGTTCAACGAAAGCATTGACGATGCCGGTGTACGTTGCATCCTCGTCCGTAAGCATACGGATCTGCTTCTCTGGTACATGCTGGCTGACGAGAAAATCGCGCATTGCTTTAGCATCTTGAATGGAGCCGTTAAGATTCGTGGTCGCGTTGTCTTTATACTCGTTTATCCCGATGATCAGTGCCCATATGGACTTCGAATTACGCAAGGTTGATGTAGATTCCTGTATATCATAACCAGAGTCAGGCTGTATGCCCGAAGATGAGGCTCTCAGAACTCCAGAGACGTACCGACGAGTTTTCCATTTACAGTGACTGTCAAGCGTGAAGAAGAGAGACGTTATATCCGGGGTTGAAGGTAGGTGAGCTACGTTTGAAGCCCGAGAGGTGATTAACGAAGACGTAGAAGCCGCAGATCTTTTATACCAAGGGGGCCCACGCTAGGCGCGGCGTATGGGGCGACTGGTAGACGAGTTCACAGAGAGAACAAGTGGGGCGTCACTATAGAACAACGGAGGCGATCAGCTTTCGACAACAACGAAAAATAGCAGGTTCTTACGCGGTGCTGTGCCCCTCGCTTTGACAGGAACAAGGCATATCGCCGGAGTGTACGTGCTTCTGCGTTGTTAGTGGCCGATCCACGCCACGTAGTCCCTCAATTGTGTTGACACAGTCCGTACGAAATAAGCGTGACATCAGACGAGACAATGCCCACAATGGAATCGCCAAAATCGCCACGCTTGGAAGTGGTAACATCTCCAGATGGAATGACAGTGTATTTGATCGCGGGAGTTCACAGCAGCATCGCATCCTTGTATCCTTGTTCCCATGTTCGCGTGCAGGATGTTCAAGGATTTGAGAGACCCATCTTCTCGATCCCACTTCTCAGACGTGCCAGTTTCGAAGATCCATACTGTCCATGCGAAAGTTCTGCAAGAGCCGCGACACTGCCCAACAGAGAAGGCCCTTGTATCCAGTCGCCGATCCATCTTCACTCCCTATCATAGCCATGTCGATTTAAGCCGCAGAGCTCCACGTGCTGTTGTTTGGACTCTTCGCGGTCGGTTTTCCTGAACCAGGCCTGCTCTAGTCTCCAGACAGGGCTCAACACTTCGTACCTCAGGATCGTCTGTCTGTCTGCTCACGCCACTTAGACTAAGTAAGTAGTCGCCAATATCGCCAATCCGTATCAAGATAACTGCACCTGTATCGTCCTTCATAGACGTGAAGCACGCTCTTGTCCTGTTTCCGTTGCCCATTCACAGAAGGCGTCAAAAATTAGAAAGGATCAGAAGGATCGGATACGAGGGACCCTTTTATCCGGAAAGAACGACTTTCCGTATGAGCCGCTTAACACAGAACGACTATCTTCTGGGTGAGGTCTGCTCGGAGTTTATATGAGCCGTATCTTTTGCTCGAGGACAAGCGCTGAGTAAGTACTGGTAGTCGTCCGAGTCCTTGCATGATCGTCTCTCGAGTCTCGAACAGGACGACGGACTCCGAGCCGCCGCCATCGGAACTTCAAATCTCGCGCGTTACCCGTGATCCGTCATATGCAGATCAATAAGGTTGTCCAATTTCCTCTGCACGCGGGTGCTCACAGCAATATCTTTCCCTAGCCTCGCAATCAAGCCGTTCCGACGTTGAAAGGCGAGCATTCCGTCATAGACGCGATATGATAATCGCTTTACGCCTACAACACGGTCAGAAGCAGGCGCAGTAGAGGTAGAATTGTATACACCTTTTAAGAAAACGACAGTGGGGAAGGTGGGTAAGATGTCGAAGTTTTTATCTACGCGTTTAAATCAGCTATTGACGCCCCAAACATAGGGGGTCGAGGACAGCACGCACTCAGCTCTGTACCGGGGACACGATTCTGAGTCCAACGCGGAAGTCGAGAATACGTCATCACGTACCATAAACCAAGTGAAAGTCATCGCATTTCGCGCCAGTCCCCAAAGCATAAGTCAGAACATCCTTCCTGGTCCATGAAACCTGATATGACCGTCTCAGAACTAAGCATCCTCCCAATATACCAGTCGTAAATTACAGGAAGATCCGGGTATTCGGTGCCAACGGCGTTGTCGATAACAGAGGTAGACATCTTTAGAGAAGACAATGAGCTAGTTCAAGCGGCTGACCGATTCTTATAGCATTCGGGAATGCAGTGGACTGTGCAGGTAAATACACGCCTCGGCAACCCTTACCTACTACTAGCGATCGCGCGCCCCAGATTGTGCCGGTTATGGAGGGTTTCGGGTTGTCCCGGTCCGCGTCCCGGCTCTACCGCGCCCCGATCCGGTGAGTCTCGTGCTTCGTGTTTTTGCCACGTGAGAGGCATTTTCGCCTTCGCCTTCGCGTTTCGTCTCTCTTTCTTCGAGTCGTTGCACTTCAAGGTGCTCATAGGTGCTCGTCCTGTCCGTTGTCTAACCTGTCTTGCTTGTTTTCGCGCGATGTCAATAGACATCACAGTGCTTATAGTCGTTTGTTCCAATCAACCGCCCAGTCTATAATTGGCATCGGAGATCCCCTGTAAGTAGTATGCTGAAGGGATGACTGACAGTTCTTGGACAGTTCTGCGAGTTGTTTCTGATGCCGACTCGTGGTGTTTCCTGATGCTAGGTGAGTTCTTGCGCTCCTTGCGTATAAGTACGTCGCGCTGCGTAGCTTCAAGCTTGCGTAATATCCGTTTTCCATATGTCCTTCCACTGGAGGCGATATCCTGGGTTCGTTTCGAAGGAATACTTCTGGCATCGGTGTAAAATCCAATTGGTCGCTGTACCGACTATCTCGCTGAAATACAGCTTTCTGTGGAATATGATTAATAAGTATGTATATCCTTCAAAGCTCGGGCCATATATGCATCTATTCAAAAGGTCGAATTTTTGCCTCGTTACAGATTTCTAGCCCTGCCCTCGAGACTGTATGGCGGCTGTCTTGTCAATCAGCTTTGCATTCATATCTGTCTCAGTGGGAAACATAGAGAATTAAACAAGTTCCATATTTGTCCTCAACAAAATAGCCACAATCGAGGTCTAAGCTGAACTCTACAAGCCCACCTCTAAGTAAATGCCTATTTCAATTTAGAAAAATCAATACGTTCAGCCCTTCTTAACGCCCGGGGCTTCGGTTGCCCGCCTTTCTTTGACCCGTCCAAGCCAGCGGCCTCCTTGGATGAAGAACTACCAGCATCCTCCTTGGATGGAGAATCTCCAGCAGATCCGCCTGAGTTTACTAGGTTAACATCCTGAGCTGTCCCCTCCGCGACAACAGGTCCTTCGAGAGATGTTAACCCAGTCTCGACGATAAACGTGGACCCCGAATTGGTTGGTATTCCAAGTGGTTCGATGATTGTGTTCTCTGGTTTAAGCCCTTCATTGCTGCGCGCGATGCCACTGTTCACCAAATTATCGACAGGCTGCCTAGGTGGTTCGAAAGTCTGTGTATTCTCTCGTCCAAGCCCCGAGGCCGCAGGCCTAAACCACAAGATGATCCATATTAGTATGATCATCGACTAGTAACATGGGGGAAACCCGTTGTCCCACCTGGCATCCTTAGCTTGCGACATGGATTCAAGAAAGGCAGATCGGGTTTGTAAGATTTCTGAGAATGATATTGAGCTATTCGATCGTGGACGACGGACCATGACTCACAGATGAACGGGTGCTTATAGCAAAGCGATTGCACTTGATACGTGATGGGTTGACTAGCAAGGATTTGCTGGAGAATGAGGGGGAGAAGAAGACCTTTTATACCTGCATGGTGATTGATAAACGTGGCGTCGTCGCCTGAAGTTCGTACGCCATGGCGTCAACGCTTCTGTGTAAGTCGGACGTGGCGAACGAACAATAGTAGAGTTAGGAACAGACCGTGAAACCAGTGCTGAGCACAGATGTACGGACGCCACAACAGACACGCTTATAGTTAGTCAGGCAAACAGGAAGATGGAATAATGAACGTACAGTGACCTGCGCAGCAGAGCCGAGCACCATATGTCATCCACGGAGAAAGGCTGTAAACGAGACAGCATGTCCGCGATGCGTCTGTCTGAACTTCATCACGACGCCTCGACATTAGGCTCCAAAGCAGACCGTATAGCACGCCTTTCTTTTGAGGCTGGAGGGGGTTGGCGTGATAACCCTCGACATTGCGGACAGGGATGACCCGAATCTCGATCTATACAGAAGACTATCAGAAGATCGGATGAGCGATTGCAATGGCACGCCGGTAGTGCCAGGGACCCGATGATAATAAAATCCCCGGCACCTATTGGGACATATCCGTAGAAGTACGGACGGTTGAGATAGATTAAGCCTAGTGCGTTTGGATGGGCTGCACGAGCATACGCCACAGCGCTTTGTGCTAGTTCTGGAAGCGTAAAGAACGGCTGATGTCCGTGTTGACGGACAGCACGTTGTGTTATGCATACAGTAGGTCCAGAAGACGTCATATGCCCTCACAACAACAAAATGCAACGCTGAGATTGATAGGGCCTCAGGATCTGTTGTTTACTGTGGCTATGATGTTGGTCATTGATATCACCATGCTGTACAGGGAATAATTGCCCCAGTGCCGCACTTCAGACGTGAACAACGTCCCCAATCCCTTCGTTCTCTTGCTCACGTGCAGAACATGTCGAAGGTTAGACGAATAGATACGTACTAGATACCACGAACTCTTGCTGTCCATGTGAATGATCTTCTGTACGAACCCCACCTCGGCTCGACAGAGATATTCATGTCCGGCCATTGCCATCAGTCTTAACGCGCAAGTCAGCATGACTCGCAGAAATTTGAGCGCTGTTGCGGTGTGCGCCTCTTCGTGGACGGGGTCCTCGCTCCAGGACTGCTCGCGCCACTCGGACTACAACTCAAAAATGGCAGGAATCCACGACCAAAAGAAACAAAGCAGATTATATGACCTGAAAACAGGGTAAACATTTTATATACGATATAAGTTTTACGAACTCACTTTAGGTGCTAAGCTGACAATCTTCCCCCACCCCTTCATCCGCAAATCCGCACTGACGACACCACCTATCCGTGTGCCCAAAAGTTCGCGCTTGTTGTTCAACAACACCGCCGCATTGTCATCAAACCGAATTACGCGGCCGTCTGGCCGGGTGACTGACTTCCTTGTACGGACGATGACGGCGCGTCGCACATCACCACGGCGAACCTTGAGCGCTGTTGCGGACAGTTGCGCGGAGGTGGGCACTGGTCGTGCGCGTTTTACGACACATACGATCTCGTCACCGACGCCACCCCAGCCGTTGTTCACCTTGTTTTTGAGAACATTGACACACTCGACAAGAAGGGCCCCGGAGTTGTCTATGACCTGTTTTCGTGCGTCAAAAACGCAAAATAAAGGATAAATAAGGCTACGCACATTGAGCGTTCCCTTGAGACCAATCATAATGATCTTCGGGAACAGGAGCAAGGAAATATAAGGGACGACGGTGACGGTGACGGAAGTGAGGACGGGACGAGCGCTTAGCAGGGGACTTTGATCAGAGCTCGGAGTTCCCACGGTCGCCACAGACCCGATCCTGGAATCCTCAACTGGCGCACCCCTCACTCCCGCCATCAATACCCTCCCTACCCTCTACCCTCCAGAGACCTCAAACAACTTACATCCTGCCTAGAAACCATGCCAGCGTCTCGTAGAGGAAGTGGGAGCGTTACTCTGCCCAGCGGGCAGGTGCTCGCCGTCCACACCCGGACGCAGGACGAGGAGACCCTCCCGCATGCAACCAAGAAGTGCGTTCTACTACTCATTCAGCCCAGGCAATGTGTTAACGGACCTGTGTGATAGGACCATGGCGGATCATTTGCGGAAGTATGAGAGCCTGTGCGTTGCATGTCACCGAGCTACTTTCCCCGCGCCGTACTGATCGGGCCATCCCTGCATGTAGCTTCACGCTGACGCCGCAACGAATGCGCATGATCGTCGAAGCATTCAAGGAAACCCTTGATCTCGGTCTCGAGAAGCCGGGGCAAGTTGTGGTGAGTATTCATTCGAACTGTTCGCTTTAGATCTACGCGTCTTAGGCGCGTGCGCGTCATATCGATGCGTGCGGAGCGCGACCCCGCCAGGGGTGTACCGCCATCTCCGCCACAAAGCGCCAAAATTCGACACATCCGAGTCTGCATGCTTCTGCCAAAAATGCCGTTCTTCCTTTACCATTGGTCGTCATGTGAACAACTAGCTTGACTACCCTTGCCCTTACAGCCTATGATCCCGACATACGTCTTCGGCTGGCCGACAGGTCAAGAGAAGGGTGATTATCTCGCTGTGGATCTCGGTATGTTTACGTTCCGTTTTCTCCGGACGTCCGCCAACCTCCATATCAACACTGACAGGTGGAACGAACCTTCGTGTGTGTCTGGTGACCCTGCAGGGCAATGGCAAATTCGAGATCACGCAGTCCAAATATCGCCTCACCGAGGAGCAGAAGGCAGAGGACGGTCAGAAGTTATTTGACTTTTGTGCGGAATGCCTGAAGACGTTCATCGACAATAATTTCGAGGCGGGGTCCATCAAAGAGGGGGAACTATTACCCCTTGGTTTCACGGTGAGCTGGAAATCTAATAGCCTGTTCCTCTTACCCCATACCACTGCACTTCTTCCGGATTTCTGTTTGATTCCTTCACATCTTGTCCATTGTTTCCTCAACATCATTCTCTATACTCAAATACGAAAGAGCTAACCAGTTAGATGTATATGCTTCCTAGTTCTCATACCCTTGCACGTAAGTGTCCTCGGATTCTTATGCGCCTGACCCTGCGCGGTCACTTCAACGGCCCTGTCTCGCTCGTATTGACTGCCCGTCTCTTCTTAGGCAAGACCGCATTGATCATGGTGTTCTCCTCCGATGGACAAAAGGCTTCAGCGCTCCAAATACCGAGAACCAAGACGTCTCTGAGATGTTCCGCCAGTCCTTGAAGAAGCAGGTAACCTCTTTATGACGCTTTCCCGGACTAGCTGAACTAGATCATCGCGTGCAGAAAATCCCCGTTCATCTCACCGCCATCATCAACGACACCACGGGTACCCTGATCGCGTCGCACTATGTGAACCCGCGCACGAAGATCGCCGTCATCTTTGGCACGGGATGCAATGCGGCGTACATGGAGCGCGTCGGGAATATTCCCAAGATCAAACACTTGGGTATTGACGACGATGTGGAGATGGCTATCAACTGCGAATGGGTATGGCACCCATCTCATTTCTGGGCTAGATTGAGCGCCTAATGACGTTGGCTATGTTTTTAGGGCGCGTTTGACTCGTTTGAGCACGAGCACCTGCCGCGGACGAAGTATGATCAGATCATTGACGAACGGTCTCACAAACCCGGGGGGCAGGCGTTCGAGGCATGTTAAGCACTAAAGTGTCGTCTTGCGTTCCTCCTGATAGCTTATCGCTTGCAGAAACTGATCTCGGGGCGATATCTCGGCGAGATTCTGCGTCTTGTGATCTGCGAGCTCATCGATGAAGGTGTCCTCTTCCTCGGCCAGAACACGTACAAGATCGAAATGTCCTATTCGCTCGACACCGCCTTCCTGTCGCTCATGGAGAGGTCGGCATCTCTTGTTTTGAATCCTTCTTCACGCTCACAGTTGTCTCTCGATAGCGACCCGACGGAAGAACTCCTCATGATCATTGGCATCTTCTCGCACTTCTTCGCACTAGAGACGACGCTCGCCGAGCGCCAGTTCTTCCGCGCGCTGGCGAAGCTCGTCGGGCGCCGTGCTGCGCGGTTAAGCTCCTGTGGTATTGCGGCTATCGTGAGCAAGATGGGGTACCTTGAGGAGGGCTGCTTGGTCGGCGCCGATGGGTCTCTGTATAATGTCAGTTTTTTTTTTCTGCCATCTGGGGGTATCTTGCTGATATCGCATTCGGACAGAAATATCCTGGCTTCCCGGAGCGCGTACATGAAGGTTTGCAAGACATCTTCGGTGACAAGGGCCAGTGAGTAGTGTACTTGACTCAAGTCTGTACGAGGCTAATCCAATGTTCGCAGTAATATCGTAACCCACCATGCCGAAGATGGAAGTGGCGTCGGTAGTGCCATCATTGCGGGTACGTTGACCTCACGTCTGAATTATTCCAACGCACTCACTCCCTGCCTCAGCCATGACGAAAATCAGAAAGGAAAAGGGTCTCCACGTCCACGTCTAAGTGCCCGCCGTCTTTCGTTTCATCGTTGCCCCTCGTTGCCCTTCGCCTTCTTCGCCTTTGCCGCGTGTCGTTTCTGTAGCCATTTCGTTCGAGATAGAGCTTTTGGTGTCTCCCCTGCAGAGTCCGTTGTATGCCGTAGTATTTCGTCTGTAGTTCGGTCGTGGTATGTAGTTGAATCACTGTTCAGAAGTCAATGTTTTTCAGCCTTAGTACGGACAGTCTGTCCGATACCACCAGCTCGCGGCGCTGGTTTCTTCAAGGCTCTTTCTGGGAGGATCACGATGAACGTTCTGCCTTTACTCGAGCATTTCCGCTGCCAGGCTCAGGCAGAGTATTTCAAATTTCAAATTTCAAAGCGCGGTGCAAGTTGACGGAGCGCCCATGGTGCCGGATGACGGCGCTTGCTTACATGAGAGGGTTTGTGGATAAGCGCCGGCTGAGTGCCGATGGACTCCGTCATCTCAGTCAGGCCTTTGCAATACATCGCGTGCAGCGGCCATGAAAACCACCGCTGGAATTCACCTTATCCCCCGCGTGCTTCATCCAGACATACCCTACCTATTCCGCCACATAATTGATACCTAGGCTAATCTGGTTTCTAAAGTGATGTTTTCTAGCTTGGCGATGCATCGTATCGCCGCGTCGACCAGCCGCATACGGACGCCCATAAGCACTTCGCAGAAGTATGCGACAAGACTGCTGTCAGACTCAGCAGCAGTGTCGTCTGGATCTGCTGGATCGTCTCGGTTACGAAAGTACGCCCGGCGGGCAGGATACTTTGGTCTTGCTCTGGGTGCGGGCTATCTTGCCGATCGAGAGCTGTATGCATCGACAATTGCTAGAAATGCACGGGCGTTTTGGACGGTGAGTGTCGTGCATGCTCTCTGACAGCATTGACTGAATTGATTCTGTAGTGTGCCCTCATCGCCGCCGATTATAAATTGAACTTCCAACCGGGCATGCCGAGCGAGAAGATCGTCGCCCTCCACACGCGCGTCGCGGACAGATTATACGACCTGCTCACCTCCAACGGCGGGCTCTACATCAAATTCGGTGCGGATATCTCTTCATGTAACCCACCAATCGAACTGACGCGTTGAACCAGGCCAAGCCGTCGCTGCGAACGCCGCGCTCCTCCCGCGCCCCATCCAAGTCAAATTCGCGCGCCTCTTCGACGACGCGCCGCAGATCCCCTACTCCGCTGTCGAGTCCGTCTTCCTGTCCGAGTTTGGAAAACTCCCTGCGGGCCCGAACGGCGTGTTCGCAGAGTTTGAAGAGCAGCCCATCGCGAGCGCGAGCATCGCGCAGGTGCACCGCGCGCGCGTGAAGGGCACGGGCGAGTGGGTCGCGGTGAAGGTGCAGAAGCCGGCCGTTGGGAAGCAGATGGAGCCCGATCTCGCGGCGTTTGGTGCTGTGATGTGGATGTACGAGCACTGGTTCTTCGACATGCCGGTGTATTTTCTCGTCGGTGCGTTCACCTGTCCTTCCCATCGGCAGTGCATTGCTCACGATGACATCACCAGATTTCATCAACGACCACTTACGACAGGAGCTCGATTTTGAGAACGAGGCGCGCAACGCGACGCGCACGGCCGGCTTCGTCGCGGCCGACCCGCACCTGCGCGAGCACGTGTACATCCCCACCGTATACCCCCAATACACAACCCCGCGCATCATGACCGCCGAATGGATCGACGGCACGCGGCTCTCCGACCGCGCCGGCGTCGTGGCGCTGCTGGACCCGCCGGGCGTGCGCGCGCTGCTGCAGACGATGACGGACCTCTTCAGCGCGCAGATCTTCCGCTGGGGCTGGGTGCACTGCGACCCGCACCCGGGCAACATCCTCGTGCGCGCGCGCGCGGACGGCCCCGCGCAGCTCGTGCTGCTCGACCACGGGCTGTACGTGCACATGGACGCGGCGCTGCGGCGGCAGTACGCGGAGCTGTGGAAGGGCCTGCTCGCGGTCGACCTGCGCACCGTGCGGCGCGTCGCGGAGGAGTGGGGCATCGGCCTGCCGGAGCTGTTCGCGAGCGCGGTTGCGCTGCGGCCGGTCAGGTTCAGGAAGGAGGAGGGCGCGCCCGTGGAGGGGGACCAGTATGCGGCGGGCGTGCGCATGAAGGAGATGCTGCGGCATTTTTTGAAGGATACGGATCGGATGCCGAAGGAGCTTGTGTTTATTGGGCGCAATATGCGCATTGTGCAGGGGAACAACCAGATGTATGGCTCGCCTGTGAACCGCATCAAGACGGTTGGGTTCCACGCGGCGGGGGCGCTCGCGCGCACGCCGCGCCTGTCGTATGCGCAGCGGGCCAAGGAGCACTGGCACCACGGCGTGTTCCTGACGGTGATGTACGCGAGCGATGTCGCGTTCTATGCGTCGCGGCTGCGGCGGGCGCTGCTGCGCGCGGAGACGGACGGGGGCTTCGAGGACGAGCTGGAGAAGGGCATGGAGGTGTTTGCGAGGGACAATCTCGGGGTGGAGGTCACGCCGGCGACGTTCGAGGGGTAGCTGCGTTTGGCGGCTGGATATTGGACTCGGGGCGCGGGGCTCGCGCATATACCTACTCTTCGTTAGATGGCGGTGCAGCGCTCAGATGGCAGGGTGCTATGGGCGTTTCACGGCCTTTAAATAATTGGATCCATTCTCACACATGCTTCATTCATGCAGTGACAGCAATCTCCGCCAAACTCGACCATACTGAAGGCAGGGCTTTTATTAGAACCTCGGCTTGGCCAGAGCACATAGTGCCAGGCGCCGAGTCGTCCTCGCCTCTTATCTGTCGATATCTCCTCGTCGAGCCTTTCGTATCCCATTCACGATGTCCGTAGGCTCGAACTCCGATACAGGGTACGTTCAAGCTCATTATCACGTTTCTATATGATGATGATGAGTTGGCTTAGAAGCTCTCGCGCGCAAGACCTCATTCAGTCGTCATCGGAAATCGAGGGACAGGATACCAGTCTAGTGGAAGGCAACCCATGGTTTCCGCTATGTGCCTCCCGCCTCTCGGTATTGAACAATCCGAAGATCCCGCTCACGGAGGTCAAGGCCAAGTTTGAACAGGAGCTCAGATGGATCGAGGAGACAAAGAGCGTTATCAAGTCGCGTCTGAATATGCTTTGCCCCATTGCGCGACTGAGCCCAGAAGTGCTCGCACATGTCTTTCGGCTTCTAACAGACATTGAATGGCCCTTTCACCCTTCCAAGGAGGCACCGGATATCGGATGGATGCGAGTCACGCACGTTTGCCGATCCTGGAGGAATATTGCTCTGGATTACCCTGATTTGTGGGGACGGGGCGACATCTGTTCCCTGCCGGGTTGGACGGATGAACGGCTGCGACGGTCGAAGGAAACACCTTTTGATGTTATGATCCAGGATCGCGAGCCAATACCTCCTGCTGTCGTTGCCAATGTACATCGCATGCGAGAAGTCTCTTTCAACCGGAGGGGATGGAGATATCCGGACAGGGAGGGGGACATGGACATGGACATAGACGCATCCCATCGTGCTCTTCTCACTTCGTCCGCTCCATTCTTGCTATCCTTTTCCTACAGACATCCATATTGGAGTCCTGGTATGTTCGTGACTCCGTTGTTAGTTGAAGAATATACTAACGCGTTCTAGGAAAATATCTCAAGCTCCCATACAACATTTTTGCCTGCAATGCACCACACCTGACATATCTCCACCTAGAAAACACCACACTCACATTCCATCCATCCATCTTTGAAAATCTGGTTCAACTCTGTCTAAATTATGGACATGTCACTATTGATGGCACTTTCGGTATCAACATACCCTTGAATCGAAACCAGCTTCTGGAGCTACTGCTTCAGGTTCCAAAACTGGAAACACTCATGCTGGGAGGCAAGATAGACAAGTCATTGGAAGATACTGAATCTCAGTCAGACGTGGACGATCACCAGCCGGGGCCAGCGTTGTCTGCCGCTGTTCCCTTACCACAGCTGAAACACCTGGCCTTAGGGGGTGATCCATGGTCTTGGCTGTGGTTGGCAGAACAATTGTCCATACCTGCGACGGCTTCTTTCTGGTTGGAGTGCCGAATGGTTGCTGTGCAAGATCAAGCCCCAGTCTGTGATGGCTTCTTACCATTTATGATACGCCATCTTATGGAGAAGAGCTATTCGCGATCCACTCAATCGTTGAGGGTTACGTGTCATTCTCGACACTGGCAACTTACCATGCTTGCTGGGTGGATAGATGACTTGCGTAATGCTTGTCCCCCCACCTGGCCGACATGGATCTACCCTGCAGCTATGGCACAGTCGGCACCCATCGACTTCAAATTTTCCAGCATTGTAGGACCTGTCATTCCAGTGGTGCAGGTTCTGCATCCACTCCTGGCCAAGATTCATACGAACAACATCAGACATCTTAAAGTCTGTGGAACTGCTTCGCATCTGGACTGCATAGAATGGCTCAAATTGTTCGCATCGTTCACATCGCTCGAACATCTATCGATTGACGGAATGGTCGCGTTCAATCTGATGCAGGCGCTCGGCCTCGATCTCACCCTCAATCTTTGGCCGAGTTCTGTCCTTGGGCACACATCTTCGCCTGGGGAGCAGGTCTTGTTCCCGAATCTGCGCACGTTGGAATTCTACCGTGTGGACTTTACGTGCTTCGTTAGCGCAGCCGATGCGCTGCTGTCTGACATCACGACTACAGCTTTGACCGAGAGGCGCGAGATGAATAGAACGCTGGAGGAGATCAGTGTGACGGGATGCTGTTTTCGTAGGCGCTGGGTTGACGGCTTAAGGAATGTCGGTCTCAGAGTTAGTGGTGCACCCTTCGAGTCCGAGAGGAATGATGATTTCGGACTTATTCATCCATCCCGCAAGCCCTCACCATCTCCTTTTCCTCTGTACGATTAATAATAACAGGGAAGGCGGCGATAGGCACAGCAACAACATACGAGAAAGGACATCCAAGTCCAATAGGGCGAAGATGTAGTCACTCCACGGTACGAGCGAGCAGGTCATATTGACATGGGGGCAGAGCTTTGACAATGGTCTTTGGGCGGAGTTTACAAGTAGATGGAGGATATTGATGCGGAGTGTAATGCGGTATGCCGCAGTGTTGTCTCATGACCAGAGAAGGACTTGTATCAGTACAGGACGCGCGTTGCAGGACCCTACTAGTACTGAGGAGAGCGAGAGATCAGGCAGTCGTACGAGTAGCATTTCTTAGCAGGGAAATTGGCCATCCGCATCATACATATGCAGGAAATTCGTCGAACAGTCTATGTCTATAACACACTGTGCGCTTCAGAAGATGCTCATGACCTACTGCATGCTGAGCCTACTACGCGCAGCAGCGAACCACTCAAATACGCCTGATAAGGCTGCCTCCAGATACGCAATCTCGCCGAGCGCCAAGAAGACCGCCATATTCCAGTTGATGTCTGAGTCAATCCCGTTGCTGTATTCAACCGCGAACGTTCTTGCTGCTGCGCCATAGTTCTTCACGTAGAGCTCATTGCGTGCGACCAGATAGATACATTCTGCAAATGAGAACGGCTCTGGGACTCCCGACCGGGTCAGTATCTCGGCGAAAGCAGGGCGGATCTGGTAGCGGATGAAGGAAAAGCGAGAGCAAACGGGAATTGGAAAGTCCGGCCGTCCGATCGTCCGATCGTCCAGTCCAATCGTCCGATCATCCAGTCGTCCGGCCGTCCGGGCGTGTAGTAGGGATCGGGATGATCGGGAGGGATCGGGACGGCGCCCAAGGCTTTGGTCATATTTGGTTGATCAGATCAATCGGCGCCCACGCTGCAAGCACTGTGGGGTAGGATTTTAGAGTATCATGTATTAGTATAGTCACACAAGATGATGCGGAGAAATTGGTACGAGGGCTGCATGTAATTGATTCTGGAAAGAAATGCACAGAGATATACGTACTCGAGTACAGCGCATTGGATGATGACTGACGGCGACAAACGTAGGCCGCGTTGCGTGTGGAACAGATGGTTAGTATATTTACTTGATAATTTGGAACATATTGTAAGAACGACTACTTACGAACTATATAATGACGACTACGTTCTACATACAAACTATATAATGACGATTACATTCGATACATTACTCAGCTACATTGTGTGACTTCAAAGGATGACAGTTAGATCACAATAGATCACATTACAACAAGAAAACAACAAGAAAATAGCATAACCATCGACCGCGCCCTTCATCATCTTCATTCACTCGAAATATTCCCTTCCTCGCCCTCCTCCGAACCATCCAAATTGTCACGCATGGACTCTATTATCCCAGCAATGGTGCTCGCGATCATTTCCTGCTGAATTACCTGTTGTTCTTGCACGACTACCAATGTTTGGTGGACTTCGGCCATCGTCTGTTCCATCCCCTCCTGCGCAAGCACAGCCGCTTCAGCGACTACACGTTCCATACCATCGAATACCTCCTGTAAGACTTGTCGCGCCCTCCTTGCTGACGTGAATCCACCGTTTGGGATCGGAATGCGTGACGCCAGGGCGTTTGCTCGAGCTATGGCGCGTTCAACCCATAGAACAGGATCGGCATCTGGTGGTGTGATCCTAGGCATATCGTGTTCAACGCGAGCAGAGCGGAGAAGCTGGAACACTTACACTATCATGGGGATTGTCATCCGATCAATTCCATCTTTGCCCTCCTGCAAGACTTGCTGAACGTAGTTATCCTCCTCGGCGCTGACACCACAGCCAGCCAGCGTTGCGAAGAATGCCACCACTGTGTCGAAGAATTTGCGGGCACGCGGCATGAAGTTGCAGCACCAGTCTCAGTACCCACAAAATAATGTGGGCCGGAATCACGCCGCAAAGGCATTGCAATTCCTGCGGCAGCTGCCGCAGCTAGCCGAGGACCTGCTGCCGCAGACATTGCAATGCCCCGCTCCTGGGCAGCATTATAATGCTGCCCAGGTTCTCACGGGCCGCTTACTGGGCCGCTCGCTACACTACGGCAGCGGCTACTGCCGCTGCACTCGGCACTGCCCCGCCCCGCCCCGCCTCGGCTACACGCCCCGCGCGCTCCCGCCTCGGCTATGCGCCTCCCGCCGCCGGCGCTACGCGCGCCCTCCCGCCCCGCTGCACCACTCCCCTCCAATTCATGCAGCATTGCCGGAGGGTCCCTGAAGGGTCCAACTACACAGCAATCTGCATGAAAGGATCAGAGGATGAGGACGTTGCCGCCCGCCGCCCGCCTGCTCGCTGCCCGCCGCCCGCCGCCCGCCTGCTCACTGCCCGCCGCCCGCTACCCGCCGCCCGCCGCCCACGCGCTCGCCACCCACGCGCTCACCGCCCGCCTGCTCGCTGCTCGCTGCCCGCACCCGCGCTGCCCGCCGTCTGCACCTGCACTGCCCGCCGTCCGCATGCACTCCCCGCTGTCTGCGCACACACCTCGCTGTCTGCGCACGCCTCCCGTGGTCCACGCTCGCTCTCCTCTGCCCGCGCTCGACCCTCGCCATTCGCGCCGCTTCCCGCCATCCACGCCCGCGCGGCGCTCGCCCCGCCGCTCTCCCGCTCGCTCCTCGCCGCTCGCCGATGCTCCTGCTTCCCGCTTGCTGCTCCCGCTCGCCGATGCTGCTCCCTCGCCGCGCATTGACGCTGCGGAGAGCGCCTCGGCGTGCATGGCAGCACGTCCGACGCGGGCACGGAGGTGGGAGCGTGGCAAAGAGAAAGGCGTGTCGGAACGCCGTGGAAAGCGCGCCACGCGCGCAGAAAGGACGCGTGTTGGACCACGAGGATGCGTGCTGGAAGGCGCGGGAAGGCGAGGACGCGTGCTGGAAGGTGCGGGAAGGTGGGGACGCGTGCTGGAACGCACAGGAAGGCGGGGATGCATGCTGGAACGCGCGTTCCAGCCGCGAATCCGCAGCAGGCGGGCGGAGGCTCCTCGAGCACATGCGTGGGGATCTTCGCGCACGCGTGTGGGGTTTTCATGCACGCGCGGGGGTTCTCCGCGCAGGCGTATGCGGTGTGCTGGTGTTAGGGCCCGCACGGGTGTTGAGCTGCGCGCGGAGAGGCATTCCAGGACGATGGGGTGTGAGAGGGAGTGAATACGCGCATTTGCAAGCGCGAGGGGAGGCGTGGTGGTCGCGGGAAGGGGTGGTCGGCGTTGCCACGTCAACGGCGTCTCGGGCTTAAAAAAAGCACAGAAAGTCAGTAACCACACAGAGAAGGGCAAAAAGAATACAGACGTACCAGTAAAAGGCTGTTGAGCCTCGCAATTTGCCCGCTCGGGTGAGCGTGGCGGGAAGAGCAAGAGCAAGAGCCTCGTGCCTTGTGGCACGTTCGGCAATTGCCGAACGGGGCGACGAACGAGGCTAGCCGAAGTTCGAAGACGATTTTCAAGACAAATAAATTGTTTTAAATCGTATAAATAATCTACTGGCTGTATATGCAACAGATTAGTATGGTTACAAAGTTTCGTACGAATCGAATGGACTGGAACCATGCTGTGCACGAAATACTGATAAGAACGTCTAAAATGTGCGGCGCTTGTCAGTCAGGCTAAACGCGTCGAGCTCGAATCGAGGTCTCGGGCACGCCGGACACCTGATTCGAGCTGTATTTCCTGGGCGCATCGGCCCCTCATACATATCGGTATATAGTATTATGTTGAGATATACAATTTAGATGTATTCCAATTTCATTGTATTTTTTGGAAGTCTAGATCATTGAGATCTGGGCTAGATTTAACGTTTTTCGTACAGTATAACACAATTCTACAAATATTTTGAGTCTCTATGTC
Organism: Hericium rajendrae; assembly: GCA_033439255.1. NCBI lineage: Eukaryota > Fungi > Basidiomycota > Agaricomycetes > Russulales > Hericiaceae > Hericium > Hericium rajendrae. The sequence goes on along the minus strand of CM065879.1, from coordinate 2,308,846 downwards.
TGTAGTCATGTCCGAAAAAATTAAAACTTGCTATATGTATGCTACATATAATTATGAACTATATAAATGCAGCCAATGGGTGAAGATAAAGGTAGTAGAGCCTGTACTATGCAAAATCGGGCCTAGGGTTACCCTAGGGTTACAGTAATCTCGTCATTATGGACCTAATCTTTGTGGGAGATTCTAAATAATTCGTATTCAAACTTTATTCTATAATATATACATGATTGCAGTATATATTCTGCTCAACTTGCTTCAGAATGCATGGCCGACTGTTCCTTTCCTCGAACGTCGGGCACGTCGGGCTTCAGCCACCGCCATTCGGCGATTTCCGAGCCGCGCCACCGCAGGTATGCGGCCCGTCACAGCTCTTCAACCACACCCTTGCACTGTCCTCCCTCTTCCTGCGCGCTTCGCGCATGGTCTTTCTTCTCGGCACGTCGACACCACTCCCCGATCCTCCCACGCATCCGACACCGCGCCCGACCACCGCTTTTTCGCCCCCCTCTCGCATCCACTCATGTGCCCACGCCGCGCCCCCGTACGACCGAGGTACGAGAGCGCATACACGCGGCCCATCCCAGCCCACGCCGTGCCCGTGCTCCACAACCGAGCACGCGCCTACGCGCAACAGCCGCGGCGTCGCGCTCAACGCCCGCGCACGACGCACCACGTCAGCAACGGCCACAGCAACGACACCAGCGCCAGCTGCGGTGACGACAAGCAGTGCTGTCCCGAGTAGGCAGCACCAGCGCGAGCAGGCAGGCGGGAGCGCGGTGCAGCGGGGAGCGAGCGTGGGAGCGGCGCGGGTGGAGCAACGCAGCGCGGAGCGAGCAAAAGCGGACGGGCAGGTGGCGGGAAGCGCGCAGATGGATGGTGGGCAGCGTGCGTGCGGACTGTGGGCAGCGCGCGGGCGGACTGTGGGCAGCGAGTGCGCAGGTAGCGTGGGTGGCGGGCGGCGAGCAGCGGGGTGGCAGGCGGCGAGCTGCGCGGGGGCGACGGGCAGCGAGCGCGCGGGCAGCGGGCAGCGTGGATGGCGGGCGGCGAGCCGCGCGCAGGCAGGGGCAGCGCGCAGCGCGCAGGCAGGGGCGGCAGGCAGCGGGCGTGTGGGCGGCGGGCAGCGGGCAGCGAGCGCTGTCACCAGGCCTTCCCGACATGAGCCGGCTGTGTAGCTGGACCTCTCCAGGTCCCTCCGGCATGGCTGTGTGCAGGGAAGTGATGGGGAGGGTGCATGGTGGCGGCGGCGGTGGGCGCGGGCGCGCGTAGCCGAGCGGCGGGCGGGCGAGCGTAGCCGAGCGGGTGCGCAACGCGCAGCCGAGCGGGCGCGCAACGCGTAGCCGAGGCGCGGCGGGGCAGTGCCGAGCGAGGTCGGCGCGCAGTGCCGAGGAGTGCAGCGGCAACAGCCGCTACGTAGCGTAGCGTACGGCCCGGAAAGCGGCCCCTAGAAAAGTCCTATAGGGACTTTTCAGCGAGACATTGTAATGCCTGCGGAGACGCTTGTATCCGCAGGAATTGGAATGCTCTTGCAGCGTGATTCCGGCCCCATTATTTTGGGGCAACTGGGACGCCTCGTTGCAGATGAAAAGCCGCAGCGGTGTAGCACCAGAGGAGGAAGCTGTGACAATCTGCGAGGAAAGATTGAAAGATTGACGAGACGCGATGAGCAACTGCACGAGACGTGAGACTACATGAGATGCGATACGCGAGTACTCATGAGACGTCAGATGCGGGACTTTGAAGAGATACGAAATGCAAGACGTGAGATGCTGCGAGACGCGAGATGCGATATGCGAGACGCGAGACGCGAGACGTGAGATGCGAGATGCGAGATGCGAGACGTGAGACATGATAGGCGAGACGCGATATGCGAGACGCGATTTGCGAGTACTCACGAGACGTCAGATGTGTGCGCTTGCTCGTGCCCGCCAGCATGTGCCGGCGATGTGTGCTGCCCGCGCAGACCCCCCTTCCCTGTTCGCCTGAGCCTACCTGCGCGTGTCCGCGCTCGTCATCGGGCCGTGTGCATGTGCCCAGGCATGTTGAAGGCAAGGCTTTTCTACTGCTCTCCCAGAGACGATTTTTCATCCCGACCGGCGTGTCGCAAGACCTCAACAACCCAGCCGTGGTGGTCCCAGTAATAACTATAGTACTGTTATATCAATACAGCCTAGTGGTCGCATCAAGTACTTTTTCCACCATGCTATTATAACAGTGTGGTAGTAGTTTGAGGATATATCAGCATGTAGTAGTATTCTGGCTTGATTAACAGTGGTATGGTAGTAGTTTATAGTAGGGGGCCGCAGGGGGGGACAGGGGACCCCCAGCTCCCGCTATAGGGCATTGATGGCTAGACGTATGGTAGTTTTTTATAATGAGGGTGCCGCAGGGTGCCGCTTTGCTGCAGAATCACTATAGTAAATGCTGTGCAGGCCTAAGTCCAGTGATTCGGCTTAGGCTCGATGGTGCGGCTGCCAGTTGTGGCTGTGCTTGCTACCACTGTGGGTGATGCACGGCATGTGCGGCAGCCAGCCAGCCCCTTGGGTCCACCTTGGGGCATGTCTCGGGGCATGCCTCGGGGATCTCGGGGATCTCGGGGATCCGTTTAGGATGCGTTGCATGCACGTTTGTGCTTCATTTTTGACGTTATCCCTACCGTTGTAATCAGCATTCAGGATAGCAACCTACACACTTTCGATTGCTATACAAATCTTCGTACCGTTTTGCCCAGTTACTGTATTAATATCAGCTCTTATGGGTTCATACCAGTCCGGGTTTGATAATAAAATAACAGATTTCTTTCGGAAATTGTTCGCACATTCGATTGTGATGCATTTTCGTAGATACTTGATGACTTTTTAGCACTCTAGTGATCCTGTTTGCACCACCACGGGGAAGTTGTTCTAACGCGTTGCGCTGACGTGTCAGATCACGTGACCGACCGACTTAGCAGAATTTCGTGTATGTGTGGGCGGGTAAGTACGGGTATTTAGTACTGGTGAGGTTTTGGTATCAAGCCAAGACATTTCACTTGAAAGATGCGATAGATTTTAGATGGTAGGGCCTCTGCACTTTGTTCTATTAGCTCTTTGATATCTACCAGTGAGTATATTTGCCTGGACGATCGGTCGAGCGCGCGGGATTGAAATTTCAATGTACTTTCCTAAACGGGAACTGCACGATGAAGCACTAAAACGAATAAGTAGAGAAGCTTGGCTGAGCAATGTGAAGTCGGTGCGGTAAGTCGGTCAGGAGCCTTAACGGAAGTAAAAGACGATGTATTGACTATTTGACAGGCTCCTAAGTACTATACGAAGCACTTAGTTACGTGTATTTCCCGAATTTGGGCGCCTTTACTGCGCCCACGAACACACGGACCCCAAGCTTTTCCTAGGCGTCACCCATCACCACGTCTTCACCTGCCTCTGCGACACGGACGACCTCTCCCATCGCATATTCGACGTCTTCGAGCGCCGAATTCAGCTCGCCGATCTCGGCCTTCGTGGCTGCCTTTCGAGACCACCAAACGAGCGTTATCAGCACCATCCCCAGCCCGTTTTTCCCCCCTTTCATCACCTGGCTCCAACGTTCATCTGCGTTACCCGAACGATGCAGGGGCCATTCGACATCCGGTATGAACCGCCAGCTGGGCTGCAAGGATTTCCACCACATCCTCCAGCTGTTCCCGTAAGCTGACAAGGGACCCAGCGACGGTATGCTGGTGAACTTGCGATGACGCTTGATCCAGTCTTGGACCGCAAGTGGGCGATTCTTAGAGCCGAGGAACTCCTTGCGGTTCTATAGATATGTGAGTACCAGGTTTCTCAGACGAGTAGCATGAATCACTCACAGTGCCCTCCGGGTACCCGAGTGCGGCCTCGATCTTCAGCCAGTTATTCACGATACTGACCCATTCAGTCCCCTCTGGACCGGTCTTGAAGAACTCAAACATCTCCATGACCAACTGCGGCGCATCACTTGGCACATCTCCAAGTTCCTGCACATTCTCTTCTGCCTCTGCCGGCGCTTCGCCAGGACCACCTCTGCTCGGCGGCGAGCTGCCAGAACCTCCTCCGTTCGGCGGCGATCCGCCATTGCTGTCTTCTTCGTTCGGGGATGTCTCTCCAGGACCGTTCTGTCCAGAGGTTTCGGCACCATCTTGTCCTTGGCCGGACGACGTGTCTGTCTCTCCTGCCGGCGACGCCCCGCTGCCTTCCTCTGCCGGCGATGCCCCGCGGCTTTCCTCCGTCGAATCTACGTCCATAGTCATAGTGGCCGCAGCGGCGATGCCTGCACCCACGGATCCAACTTCGCTCGACATTACAGGGCCAGGGATGATGTCGATCGGCATGGCGGCAGTGGTAGAGGCATTCGAACCCACAGCCCCGACTTCGGCGGACGTCTCAGGGTCGGGTATGTCCCTTGATATGGCAGTCGCAGCAGCGGCACTTTGCGAGACGGCGGACTCGCCGTTGGACGTGGCAGGGTCGGGCGTGGGGGTGTTCTCGCGGCCGCCTACATTGTCTTCGCCCGTCTCGTCCGCCATGTCTATGGTCTTGTCAGTAGTCTTCGAGGCTGTCGTATCTTCGGCCGATGCGCTGGTCAAAATACTCGGTAAGTTACGCGCAAAATAAAGCATTCTGATATTGACTCACGCCCCACCACTTGCCCGTTGACGAGTGACTATAGTGCGCTCTACCATGGTGTCCGCGCGTTTCTTCCTCGGCTTGGGGGCTGGTTTCTTAGGAACCAGTGGCTGCGACCCACTTACATCAAGCATTTGGCAGTCGATGTCGTCCAAAAGGCGCCGGTTCCGAGTGATGTTGTCCTCGCGTTCCTGCATATACGGATTTACTCTAGACTTTGCAGCTGTCGAAACGAGGGCGTCCTCGGTATCGTTGGACTGGACGTCGATATCTTCACGAGAGGTCTCGTCTACCTCCTTCGACTTGTCGCCGGGACCATCTTCATCCTCGTCAGATACTCGCCCATCATCAGCACCATCTTCTGTCTCGGATACCTTGTCTCCGGGCTGGTCAAGGCCATCGGCGTTCTGCGGCTTGAGTGCTCGACTATCGCGCACGTTCTTAGCTGCAAATTTGTTAGACCGTTGCCCTTACTGAGATGCACATCACTCACGATAGTACTTGTGAAGATACTCAGCAAATGGCTTCTCAACCAAGTCGTGGAAGCCAGCGTAGCTTTTCTTGAATGAAATGCCACCCTCGGCCTCTGTGTGGACGCTAGCCCAGCGAATCGTTCGATAAGTAAAGAGCCTGTCATTTGTCGAGACTGCACTGACCTGAAGGATTCTATCTTTCCGCCAGCGCTAGGCCTCGGACCGCCAAAGTCGAACACGCAGACCCAACCGGTTTGCTCGAAGACCTCACGGACAAGAACTTCGGCGGTGCACAGCAAAGCTTCGATGTTCCTGGCGGTATGTCAGTCTTCCCTTCGTTTCATTCAGGATGGAATTAACGCACTTCTCCCAAGTCAGCAGCTGTTGCTGACGATCTGAGTCCGTCATGTCCGGTGACGGCGTCGCGCCCTCGCTCGCAGGCGAACTCTGCTTCTCGAACTCCTTCTGGACTTCTGCTTTGATGTCCGCAGACTCATCCTCGAGAAGCTCGATGCAGAGCTTGTTGCGGAAGACCAGGCGCGATTGGGGGGTATCGCCTTCCGGTAGACCCAGCAGGTAAGCCTTGTACGCTTTATTGATCTTGCCTTGAAGCTTGGACTTATAGTACAGCTTCTGGTAGATCTGATACGGTGAGAGCTTGCGGGAAGTCCTGTGCGTAAGCTTAAGGACCCGCCGCCCTTTGTTGCCTCCGCCAGCACCACACGTACGGTTATTGAACCACTCCTTAATCCTCTATTCTAGCAGGGTGAGTATTTGCCTAGTGTTTATGTGAAGTAAGTGCTTACCTTCCTATCTTTGGAGCCCGATGGGCCCTCCGGCCACTTCGTGAACCAGCCCTCGTAGAGGCGCTCCCATATGTCGCCGGACCGATTTTTCTTCTGGAGCTGCCTGAACTCGGGCAGATAGGAGTTGAGGTATGTGAGTTGGGGTTTCGTCGTCCACATAGCTAAGCAGAATAGCGCAACAGATAAAAACGCGACTGCAAACGGCAAACGAGGAGGATTTATAGCAAGTTGTCGACGACGCTTGCTGCCTTATCAGGGGGAAGTAGTAAATACCAGTTCGTGCTCGAGTCCATCGTCCTTATTTGTTTCTTTGTTTTGCTCCCTCGTTGCCACACGATCATCCAATTCGCAAGTCGTGGCCAAGGCCTCGGTACGTCGGCGGAATGCTTGTTCCACTTAAATTCACGAGCGGCACCATCGGCTATTGCAATCCGAACTGATCAATCTTTTGTCAGGGTCTGTTCGTAGTCTGTTCGCCTGCCTGTGGAATCTTTCATCCCTCCCCCCTAAATAATCCTTGCTCTAATTGTTGTCTGTGTCGCTAGCGTCCCTCATCAGTTTCCCCTTCACCAGCGACCATAGGAAATGGCTGAAGACTGTACGTTTATTCTACTCTCACGTCCAAACCTACATCCCAAACAGACTCAGTGACATTTTCAGGCTCCCTCTCTCCCGCGCCTTCGAGCAACGGCGATGATGAGATGCTCATGGCGACTGAGCATGTCCGCAATGCCGGAGACCTCACAGGCAATATCGACGATGGCGTCGTCGACTTACCATCCAACGTTCGCGGCCACGAGCGCGGCAACTCCATCGAGCCCTCCAATGAGCCTTCCGGGGCCGTAAACCACGACGCCGGCAACAGCGGCAGCGTCATTGATCTCTCCAGTGACACTGACAGCGTTATCGACATTTCCAGCGATACTACTGGCCGAGGGAGCGTTATTGACATCTCCAGTGATGACGAGTCCATGGCCGTCGACGAGGCCAACAATGCTCAGCCTACCAACATGTCATCTGCTGACTCCATCTTCTCGGTAGACGATGAACCTCACCCATACACGACCCATGTCGTCGTGTCGACGAACAGGTCTGCAGTCAGCGTCATCATCCCTGCAGGGCTCCTACCAGCTGGTGATCTCAGGCTCAACATCTCGCTGGAGGTATGTACTTATATATTGGACTTCTTCATCCTTCTGATCGGCACCAGAACCTTACCGGGCAGTCGAACGCCTCCAGCGGTGGAGATAACCACCACGGTCACGGTGGTAGTGGCGGGAACAATGTGCAGGCAGCGGCTGCATCCGAATGTCACTGCGCCGTCGACAATAGGGCAGCTGATGTTGCATCGCAAATGCGCCAGGCTGCTGCTTCCTCCCTTCAAGCTCGCGAGACTGCACACACGACGACGACTACTGTCACCATGCCCGATGTACCCACTGGTGTGCATCGTCGCAACAACGAAGTCACGTCGAGGCGCATACCTCCTTCAAACGCCGTCGCAAGCTCTTCTCGCCTGCCAACTTCAATCTCCAATGGACCTTTGAGTTCAGTGCTGGACCCTTTGCCATACTGGGCTGTCACGAATGGTATGCAGCCGGCGATATATTATCGTCCTTCGTGAGTTCTTCCATCTTTAAATGTCAACCGTGCTACATGCTGATTGTCTTTCGTCGATAGCCTTCAACTTCGCGTGGAGATCTTGAGCGCTTTCGACTGCGTGTTCCGATGCTTTAGTACTTTGCAGGAGGCCGTCGAGTGGTTTGAGGCACGCATGTAGATGCGATAGATAGTCGTAGATACTTCGAAGTTGTTGCTGCCGCTGGTTAACCAATATCCACATTCCCGTCTGCGAATCAATTTATATATCTGTCCAATGAGCTTTTTATTATACCGACGAAGCCATTTTACTTCTACTAGTTGACGACTGCTGACTGCGAACTTGAACAGTACACGGAAATGTTACTTTGGCAATAATGTGAGACAAGCACTCAAAAACATATGTCAGGTCTCGTTTACATGTCTGTAGCTACCTCACTTATCTCAGATTACTTGCAAGCAAAATAAATATCATGCCCCCTTCTATTAGAAAGAGTTCCAAGTGATAGCTGTAGCCGAAGCATTTGGAAGGAGGGAATAGTTAGATATGTATGCGGAGCGAAGCCCACTTCAAGACGCGGATGTAGCCAAAGTTGCCACGGCCACAGCCTCAGACTCAGCGCGGCCTTTCGCTTCATTGTTCTTGTTGCTCTCGCTTCGTTCGTAGTCCTCACTCAACCACTTTTTCGCTGCACTCCTCTCTATGGCAAAGGGGCACTCATGCAATGAGTCTTATTATTTAAAGTAAGTAGGTCCGGTTTTAAATAGCTATCTGTTGTTGACTGGGACGTCATTGTTGAACGGCGCCAGAAATAACAAGTCCCGTCGAGCGTACCAGCGCGAGTACGTCAGAATCACGCGTATAGGGCGTCGGAAAATCAGCAAGAAGGAGCGGGAGGTGGAGGAAAGCATTAGGCGGGCCACCGTGGCAGGTTTGCATCCGTAAGTTCTGACATTTGAGCGATGTATGACGGTGACCATAGCGTCTTCTGTAGGCCCTATTCCAACTCCATAATTCACTCTCACAGACGAAAGGATCCCGACCGCACTGACCAAATGTTGTCGGACGAGACTCAACTTTGGGAACAATGTCGAGAACTACGCGTCAAAATTATCGGTTCTGCGGACGGCACCGCACCTTGCGCACCCAAGGTGGACGAATACAACCAAGTCATACGCGCGCTGATCGATGGCCATCTAACCGTCGCCAGCGACCTCCTGCACAAGAACTCGCCGAGCTCCAAGGCTGAATTGCATCGCGTGCGCAGGCTCATTGCCGGCCTTCACCAGGAGGTGGAGCTGCTCTCGCCGGGCCGCGATATGATGCTGCAGGCGATGGGGGACCACGCACTCGTTTTTATGGGTTGCAGGTTTGTTCATCTCTTCGTTTTTGTGTAACTTCTCTGAGCTAATGGAATGGGCAGCATAAATAAGAGGATTTTTCGTTCTCTGTACGGATTTTGAAAGCCGCTGACTATTTTCGCTTAGCTACATAGATAATTAGATCCCTAAGACGATGTCGTAGTGCCTTCTCCCCCTCTCCGTCCTTTTCTTATTCGTATCTCCGCCCATCCTTTCCCGTTGTGCTCTCCGGTGCCATGTCCGAAGAAACGCAAGCGAAAGACCCTTCAGCCTATCTGCATAAGCGACGATGACGACGCTCCTAGTACCTCCAGACATACCACCGTCACCGTGCCTCACAGCACTCACCAGAAGACGAGGGCGAAGATCACCCAGGTCGAGGCTAGCAGCTCGAACATTCAACTCGAGAAGGCTACGACGCCTGTCGACGCGGTACCGCCGGAAGATCAGCAAGATCACCTTGACGCACCATGGCAAGACAGTGAAGAGATTCTAGTGACCTCGGCAGATGTGCAGACCGGTCGCCGACGAAAGCGTACTCGTCGTGGTGGGCGCAAAACAAGAATGAGACGGGTGAGGTTCTCCCGGGTCGGTTTCCTTCCTTGCTAACTGCTATACTCAGATTGATATGCTGAAGAAGTTCGAGAAAGAGCGCGACACAATCCTGGACGAATTACTTCGTCATGAAGGCCCCGGCTCGCAAAGCGGGTCATCGACCTGTCCGAATTGTGATTCTGACTCGCCCGCCGATACCCGCTGCATCGACTGTGCATACTCGTGCCTAGAGTGCACCTCCTGCATCGTAGCGCGTCATTCGCGTGATCCGCTTCATAGAATACAGGCATGTTGATACCTTTTATTCTACACACTTCTTGCTTAACTATCGTTTTATAGAAGTGGAACGGAGACCATTTTGAACGCTCGACTCTAGCAGGCCTCGGGCTCATCGTCCAGCTAGGCCACGAAGGTCTTGCCTGCCCAAATCCATATACGACATATCAGAAAATGACGCTCATCGACGTTTCGGGTATTCATACTGTTCATGCCCGGTTTTGTGGCTGCGCGCAGGTCGGGTCATCTAAAGCCTATATCCAATTGCTTCGGGTCCGATGGTGGCCGGTCAGTTTCGATCGCCCTCAGACTGCGGTCACTCTCCGGACTCTCCAGCTATTTCATGCAATGACACTACAAGCAAAGACAAATGCCTATGATTTCTATGGCGGCATAGTCAAACTTACAGATGGCAGTGGTATTAACAAGCCCAAGGTATGTGGTGCACAGCTGATACAGGATAAACCATCTGACGAGATCTCGATCGCTCCGCAGGACCGGTATCACGAGTTCACTCGTGCCGCCCGGTGCTATCGGCACATTCGAATGGTCAAGCGTTGTGGGCGTGGTCACGATCTATCTGGGATCCGAGGGACTGCGCTCGGAAGCCTTGTGGTCGAGTGCCCCAGATGTCCCCATCCAGGAAGAAACCTGCCGGATAACTGGCAATCTGTGCCGCCGCATCTTCAGTAAGCCAGATCAGGAACTTTCCCCGATCAGAGCTCTAACTCAAAAATCAAATCAGGTTCCTGTATAGAATGCTTTTCGCGATGGATGCGAATTTCAAACTGAAGCTCAAGAACCGTGGCCACCAGGACATTGAATTAGCACCTGGCTGGGCTTATTTTGTTCCGGACGCCGCGTACAAGGCGCACTTGTCGAAACACGAGAACGAGACCGAAGTTAGTCAGCAACACTCCTAAGTTATGTCCAGACTAACCAGTGTCCCTGTGATAAACAGATGAAAGCCTGCGACTCGAGCTTCGCAGCTGTAGACCATGCAAATACTCCAGCACAGAAGAGATTCACTGTCAATGGCGTTGGCGCCATTATTTGTGCGCGCCATTCATTTTTTCGTCCAAACGGCGTTGGCGATCTGGAGCGCGGTGAACGGTAAGCCCCTTGACGTGATCTTATCTCGAGGATCTTTGCAAATGCTCACCCATTTTCAAGGTATGCTAATATGGATTTTCTCATTCTGATGACGATCATGGTTGCCGCCGAATGCTGGAAGCTGCTCGGCATCTCGTATGACATAGCATGCCAGTACTCCAAGAATTTCATCAAGCGCATGCTCGAGAACTTTGGAGTCGAATTGCACATCGACCTCACGAAGACCGAGATCATCTTCGTCGTACCCAAGTTCCATTTGCCCGCGCACGGTGCAAGTTGTCAAGTGCGGTACTCCTTCAACTTCACGGAAGGAGTAGGAAGGACCTGCGGTGAGGGGATTGAAGCTAACTGGTCCGAAACGAACGGCGCCTCCCTGAGTACACGCGAAATGTCATTTGGTGGACGTCATGAGACCCTGAACGATGTTTTTGGTGCGATGAATTGGCGCAAGACGGTGTCGACAGGTGCGTGCCTTTGCTCGTGGTTTTCATGCATTTACTGAGATGCTGTCCATATAGGAGAGCACATCTCTGCTTCACTGAAGGAGGCTGTCGTGCTGCTCCGTAAGCAGCAGCGTAACTTCGACGACATGAAGCAGACTTTCCCGCAAGAAATCATCGAGCAATGGGACTCCATGATCACGGCCTGGGATGAAGACAAGTCATGCGAGAATCCGTACAAGGAACCAGTCAACGGTGCACCATTTTGCGAGTTCTGGTAGTAGCCCGCAATGTTAACTGTAGGCCCAGACATCTCATTGGCAAAAGTACGCTTGGACTTGGCTAACGAAGAAGCACAAGAAGCGGAGAATGGTGCGGTGTCGCTCCATGAGACGACTGCAAGTACATTCCTTGCTATGGGTCTCGATTTACAAGAGCAACAGTACGTATTTAATTTCATGAATCAAACCTTTTTCTTATACTCCGGTAGGCGTACGCTGCGCCACAAAGATGGAAACAAAGATAACGACACTGCGACGAAAAAGGTATCCCTTCAAGACAGTCGAAATGCCCTTCGACACCGAATCAACACCTGGCGCGCCATACAGGCCGTGTACATGCCAGTCGTCTCCACACTCACCTCTGCTCAAACCTCCGACGCTTCTACCCCCGAAGACGGCGTCTCTGCGGCCGATCCCCCCAAACCTGAATTCGACAGGTTGTGGATGCCGAGTGATGTCCCGGAGGCCTTGAGAGAAGCCGGCATGGTCTCGGGCTTAGCATCCAAGGAGGCTCGATTGCGGGAGGCCGAGTGTGAGACCTCCCTCCACGAAATCCGCCGCTTCATTCGCACTGCCATGGGCCTTCGTCATTACAAGACTGCGAATGTCGATGGTCCCAGCCAGAAGCGACACACACGCGCCCGGACCGTCATCAAGAAGGTCCTGTCGAAGCGCGACCGTCATTTCGAACGGTATAATGCCTCGCGTCTCGCGCTGAATGCTCTCGACCCGGATGAGGTGGCGGCATGGCGTCATCGGCTGCTCCCTTTGAAACGAAGCGACATGGTCAATCCATCGGGCGACGATGAAAACGATGATGTGAACAGCGACGACGAGACTAATGCCGGCCACAAGAAGAAGAAGGCAAGAGAGAAGGCACTCGGAGAAGGGCGACGAGAAGTCCCGTGGATCTGGCGGGTACTCACTCATGATGCACGCGACCATTTTGATGGAGAAGACATGTCCGCTGAGGAGGTCCACGACAGTAAGTTATTCCAACATCCTGATTATCTCTTCTGACAAGTCTTATTCACGATGTCAGGTATGCGTGTGACTTACGCGAAGAGTCGAGCGTGAATGCGTCGCTGGAAGGAGGAGGTTCTCCTCCTGCAGGAGGAAATGCGTCGCAGCGTCGTATTTATGCTGTGGAAGGCCGAATGGTGGCGGGCACGCGTGTCGTTGCGCCCCAACGCTGCTTCAGACCTCAAAGTAGGTATCCGCGCTTATGCACTAAGGCAAGCACAAATCTACGAGGATCTGGCCGCGTCCTTCAAACGACGATGGATCCCTCTACTGGAAAAGTACCACCTCACGGTTGACTGGCCTCAAGAACCACAGGGCTCAGTGACAAATGATTCGGTGCTACCGCATGCATCTGTGACGACAGCGGCTGCGTCGACGTCCGAGACATTACCACCACCACCTCCAGACACCAACTCGTCACTTAACACGCTGGATGGACTGCTTCCAGATATGCCAGAACAAGTACAATCGGATGTCTCGTCATCCGATGACGAGACTTCGGAGGAATCTGGGATTGAGTATGTCGAGAGCGAAGGCGAGGAAAGTAGTTAATTACAATAGTTTGATATAATTCAATTGAGTCCATTTGGAAGCATCGTACACTATAACTAAGTCAGAAGTTGAGCAGAACTTATATTTATTGAGTGAGATACAATCAATGACAGAGCCAAAGCCTATGTCATGTCCGTGCCCGCCCACACATACACGAAATTCTGCTAAGTCGGTCAGTCACGTGATCTGACGCGTCAGCGCAACACGTCAGAACAACCTCCCCGCTGTGATGCAGATGGGGTCATTAGAGTACTAAGAAGTCATCGAACATCTACGAAAATACATCACAACCGAATGTGCCAATAATTTCTGAAAGGAATCTGATATTTTATTAGCAAACCTGGACTGGTACCATCCCATAAGGACCGAGATTCATATAGTAACCAGGCAAAATGATATGAAGATTTGTATAGCAATCGAAAGTATGTAGGCTGCCGTCCTGAATGCTGATTACAAAGGTAGAGATAACGTCGAAAACAAAGCACAAATGCGCATGCAACGCATCCTAAACGGATCCCCGAGATCCCCGAGATCCCCGAGGCATGCCCCGAGGCATGCCCCAAGGTGGACCCAAGGGGCTGGCTGGCTGCCGCACATGCCGTGCATCACCCACAGTGGTAGCAAGCACAGCCACAACTGGCAGCCGCACCATCGAGCCTAAGCCGAATCACTGGACTTAGGCCTGCACAGCATTTACTATAGTGATTCTGCAGCAAAGCGGCACCCTGCGGCACCCTCATTATAAAAAACTACCATACGTCTAGTCATCAATGCCCTATAGCGGGAGCTGGGGGTCCCCTGTCCCCTCCTGCAGCCCCCTTACTATAAATTACTACCATACCACTGTTAATCAAGCCCGAATACTACTACATGCTAATATACCCTCAAACTACTATCACACTGCTATAATACTGCAGTGAAAACAGTACTTGATGCGACCACTAGGCTACACTGTTATAACAGTACTATAGTATACTATACTGACCACTACAGTTGAACAACCCTCAAGATGTTTCTGAGCAGCGTAGCACGATCAGCCTTCTTTTCAGCCAACTTCAAGGTGAGTATGCTGCATTATGCTTCTCAGCGACACCCATGTCGAATGACCTGCCATCTAGTCTTCCTTCAACCAGCCATCACACCTTCAAGCCGGAACACTGACGCTCGTTACCATCGGACATGATCTTGGCGACACCGGACTCCCAGCGTTCGCCGCCCAACTCGATGACACCTTCCAACTTCACAGCCCACATTCAGCCGCCGTGATGCTTTTCAGCCCCACGCCCTCGCCTGCGCCTTTCAACCCGCCCACCGGCTCCACCTCGCTCCTCACCACGGACACGCACGTTTCTCCCGCTGCCTCATCCTCCGTGACGCTCGTCAACCCGCCGCTCACCGCGGACGACTTCATGCCCATACGCCTCGTGGGCAAGGGCGGCTTCGGGCGCATGTACCACGTCGTGGACCGCATGACAGGCCGCTCGTTCGCGCTCAAGGTGATCCCGAAGGAGCGCCTGCGGCACCACTCGCAGAAGCTCGTCATGAGCGAGCAGCGCGTGTTGGGCACAGCCCAGCATGCACGTTGTCTCGCATTCATTGATGCTTGGATCGCATCTTCTACATGTACATGCGAGTCTATTCAGCATCATCGGAGGTGGATACATTGCTCACGTGTCACCCGTTCGATTTTTGAGGGTCCCAGACCTCCGCGGCTAGCAGTAGCCCATGGTTGAGGGGCCAATCTATGTTGTCCGTATTCACTGATGTCGATGGGACGCTGATGCGTGCAGCGTTTGCGATCTCGAGCGAGTGAGCTGCTGTGCCTATGTTCTGTCGTGAGCGCTCCATGTCCGCCCCACCCTTGCATCGTCCTCCGCGCAAGTGGGATGCAGACTCGCTCATGATGTCCTGCCGAACATGCTGTTAAACAGGGCTAGAGAGGTGAGCAAGGCAGCTCCCACTGTACAGACAGTGTCACTTACGTTCTTCATTCCTGCTGTGCTCTTCCCTCACCGCCGTTTGCATTGCTGTTGCCTTGGTGCACCCTGTCCCTACACCTATTGCATGCGCTTGGGACAGCTACCGCTCCCAATGCTGCCTCGGGTTCACTGCCTGCGAATTCCTGTCACTTCTACTAGCCCAGACTCATGCGGTGTCCTCATCGTGCCGACGCTTTAATTGTAAGCCAAGAGCATCATCGTCAAGTAGATGACTTGGCCCGCAATCCTGTTTCCCGCCGGCTTTCCCGCGTCCGTCATGCGAGTCGCCCTGCTGGAGGCCGCGGTGCGAAGGGCATTTTATGCAGTGTGAGGTACACCTTGTGCGGCATGACCTAATTTGACGATGATGCCCGCAATCACGGGGCGTGGCGATCAACATCATTCTTCCAAAGCGGGCTGTCGTGTAGACGGCGTTGCCGCACCTGTTCGTTGTGGCCGACAAGGACGTCACTTGCGTGGTCGGGCAGATGCCTTTGTCGATACCTCCTCCCAGTCGCGCTGAAGATGGCAGCCTTGCGGTTGGCGCTGTGCTCTCTACTCGTGGTGGCTGTCGCGCTGGCGTCACTTCCGCGTATATCGCAGTTGCGCAGGCTCCCGGCCTCCGGGGCGGCCATATCCTGGAAGGGGTATCGCTGGTGAGCCGTGCTCTGCATGGTCCATGTGTCGTATTACTTACTCCAGCGATACAGGCTTTCCCGCCCCCTTCGAGTTAGGGTCGAACTTGTGCCCGGTCCCCAACATCTTCGCCCGCCTGGTTTCCGACGAAGATGCGGTTTCACTGGACTTGCGGACAGTGCAATCCTCGCGAGCTCTGCCTGTCAGAACGTGGGCGGGGGATCGTGGGTGGGGGATCTCCATCACAACCGTATCCGCCTGGCCAGCCACCCTGAATGCGACATACCGAGCTCCTTATGGTCGAGTGCATCAATCCCGATGCTCTATGCAGCGATCCGAGGCGTTTTGGCGCACCCCAAGCAGAGTACCGCACCCCCTTTCCATCGCGACATCGCCAATTCGGCACGGATGGACCTGCAGAGTGACATGTTCCACGGACATGCATCGAATGCAGACCCTCAGCGGGTGCTTTCCAGCCTATTCCGTCCGAGCACCAACATGCGTAGGGAAGATCCAAGCGACGTGGAGAGCCAGACATCTTGAATAAAAAATAAAATATGCTCAATCAGTTTAATGATGACATGAGCCAACTACGTAGACTCATACCTTATATCTAACAGGTCATATGCTAGCTACAGCAGATACACGGCAGAGATGGAGATCCAGCAAAAGTCTAGGCCAGAAATTAGAGCACCTTGAACAATACCCAGATACTGAGATGACTGAAGTATACGAGGTCTGAGCGCACAAAGTGTGGAGCTCTTTCCTCGTAGACCATGCCCAATAGGAGGCAAGGAGGGAGATGATGCCCGATAGGAGGCAAGGAGGGAGATGATGCCCAATAGGAGGCAAGGAGGGAGATGAAAGATGAAGGTGAAGAATGCACAATCTGAGCGCACAAGGCGTGGAGCTCGTTTCGTGCACACAATGCCTGAGAGAAGACCAGTATATCAAATGAGAACTACAGAGCAAAGCAAGGAGAAGGGTCAGCGAGCCGGGAGTCGAGAAAAATTCACTCACCTAAGACACCTCCGAACGAGGAATCAGTCGAGATATATTAGTAGGCAAAGGAAGGGGAGAGTCAAATGGACAGCAACAGCCTGAGAGACCGGGGGAATACAGAATGCGGTGACTCGCATATTGCCAGAGCAGTTGTTCACTGTACTGCTGTGATCTCGTCATGTGACCGGTGGGTAAACAAGATTTTCCCCACAGTGAAGGACGACGACGACACACATGTGCGATGCGGCAACGAGTAGGATTGCGGGAGTGGTGTGGAATTTATTAAGTACACAAGGATACATGGTATGCAGAACAATAAAATGCTAGTCTGAGTAACGTCATAGTCATAGACTGAGGAGAGAGTGCTGAAGTCGCGATACTGTATTCCAACGGGTGTGGAGGCGGTCATATTTTGTTGTTGTTGTCACCCTTGTTGCTGCTAGCTGTAGATGCTGAACTACCGCAGGAGAACACAGAGTCGCTAGTGCAGTTAGAGCTACTGGTACTGCCTGCCGAGTTGCTAGACGAAAACACCAAATCGTCGCTAGAAGAGAACACTGAGTTGCCAGACAATACCACAGCTGTAGCCAAATCCAGATCTGGGATAGCATCTGAGGAGAGGAACTCGAAGTACCAGGAGGACGGCGATGGTGAGCAGTACCCAGTGTGATAGACGTCCACGTCCATGGGGCAAAGCGAGATAGGTGAAGGCATTGGGGGAATGATGAACGCTGCATGGAAGTCACAGACACCATCGGAATGGAGTTCGCAGTGGTTCTGGCAGAGGGAGTGGGGGCAAGATATGGCGACGTGGTGGGTGCAATCTTTGCTGATGGAACATTGTAGTTCAGGAGGTAGCATGTGTGAGATGTCTTGATGACAGTAGTACGGGCAATCGCCCTGGTAGTACAGTGTGCAATGATGATGACAATACTTGCGAGGACACTGAGGGAATGCGAAAAAGTGACATTCCGATGAGTCCGTGCAGCAAAATTTGCCATAGAACCAGCCATTAGAAAGATCGTCGTCATCATCGTCATCCATGCAGTCGCTCACGGCGTCCTCGGTATCAACTGGGTCCTAAAGAATTGATCAGAATGAATATTATCATAAGATGAAATTCAAACTGAGGACGGTTTTGGTTCTGCATACTCAGGCCAAATGTCTGCGATCGTCAACACTGGTTTGTACGAGGAACTGGTGGGTGGGGCGAAATCGGGCATCTAATGGGCCACGGTAGACATCAATTCAGCCTATGGACTAGTACTGCCACAGCACGTATGTACCGCTGAGTGGGAAGAAATGGTAATGGCAAAAACACAAGGGAAGGACAGAGTACACAGGAGATGCAAGAAGGGGAAAAGATGAACATACACCAGGCGGAGCAGTACATGCTAATTATACCTACCACCGGCGGCGACAACATTGCACAACATGGGCAATTAGTCGTTTGGAATACAAACATCACTCTTCCTCACTCACGCACGCACGTGTTTCATATTTGAACTACATATATCAGTGTCTATGCAAAGTCAGACTGCTTGTAATATCTAGGACTGCATCTATCCCACTCTAACTTCGTCTTTGTATCCATATTATGGCGAAGGATCATCTCGTCGAGAAAAAACTCATATTTGTCCACTCGCATCTCCCGACATATTGACAGATAGCCACCAAACCATGCGTTAGTCTGCTCAGCAACTGACGAATTGAAATACCACTTGTTACCCTCTATATGAAGCTGTGGGAATGCAGCTGGATTGCAATGAGACTGGCACCATGCGTCTGTTTGGGAGTGTTTGCACTGAAAATGGAAAACGTCGACGACCAGCTGAATATCGGCAAAGAAAGGATCTCCCTGATTAATGACCATTTTTGAAAGTCCACAGGCATTGTCGTAGAAAATATGACTAGGCTTGAGCCATGGCAACACATAAACACTCTTGATCATTTCCTAGCCTCCGCGGGATAAGCACATATTTTTAGATATACACTGAGAGTGTACAGACCTTAACCGCCGTCAGGGCCTCTGCCCCATAGAAGGTCTCTCGAGCAATGATCATGCCGCATGGCGCAACGAATAGTTGCTCGTTGTGAGTCCGCTTTCGTGTGAATTGTGCACGGAATCTCCGAGTGTGAGAGCTGGTTTGAGCTTGAGGTTCATCATCACCAAGAAGATTTCCTGACACATCAAAGTGGAATTCCTCCTCTTCAGCAGGCTCAGGAACAATGGGCTGATCTGTGTCGTCCTCAAATCCAGTAAAGTGCTGATATTGTGAGAGTCTGTCCCGTTCGAGATGGTGTTTCAGTTGGAACCAGGCTTGACCTCGTTGTATATGTCGAGCTTCCATGGCTGCATGTTCTGGATCGGAGCATGTAAATTTGGCACCAGGACGAATGGATGATGTGCAGCCCTTGATGGCACAGACCGTCTGCAGGTACGAATGATGAGCACAGAAACGATGGCGGTTGCTCTGAAGAGGTTCTAGACATGGACCAGTCAGTCCATTGGGTGCTGCACAACACGGATGGCCGATAGTGACCCCATCAATGACAACAACAGAGACTTTTTCTACAAATTGTTGAGAAACGTTAGATATATAAGAAGAGAGAAAAAAAAAATACCTGCTCGAGATGCCCCTTCAGCTTGATAAAGACGCATACACTTGTTGCAATAGTGTCGGTGTTCATCTTGTCTGTAGACACGGATACGATTGTTGCAGATCCTCATGGCCTCGGTGAAGCGGTCCTTTTGATTGCATTGCTGAGGGACAACAAGGATGGAACTATGACGTGCGTGGTCCTCCAGTAAAGATGTGATGATGAATGCATCCCACACTTCTTCTGGTCGCAAAGTGGGAGAGAAAGACCAACTCGCTTTGAAGGCGGTAACTTCATCAGGACTCAATCCGAGTTCTGCATTATATGTGCGAGCCGCACTCGTGGCTGACGTCCTATCAATAATTCAGCCACCGACAAAAATAGGGCCCAAAAGCATACGAACCATGAGTAAAGCATGAGGTGGATCCAATGGTTGACGAGCTTGGTCTCTGCGAACTGGTGATCACCGATCTGCAGGCAATCGCCCGGAGGGCCTCCATAGTATTGCCGACGCCCATCTACAACCTGAAAGTCATGATGATAATTGGTTTTACAATCTGTAGTAGCGTACTTAGTATAGAACGACTACAAACATAAATCAATCAGACTCACGCTCGCAGTACAAGTGAATGTGATAGGCAGGCCTTGTGCCTCTGCCCAGCGTAAAAAGGACCACCTTTCGTGGTTCAACCTTTGCCAGCGGAATCATGCGTCGACGACAGCCAGCAGTCTGGCAATAAGGATTTGGTGGATATAGCATGCACTCCACTGTCGAGCACTCATGAGTAGGGAGAATAAAAGTCCTTGATTTGAGATACCCACCTCCGGACGGATGTCCAAACCTCGTCAATAAACTGTCCGAAACTGATTGAGGTGTTTCTGGGGCAGTCCAGATGAACTGGGAAAGGAGAGTCCAGCACATCTTCACGTCAGAATGGGTGATATTACAGGCATTAGCGAGGTATTCCTCCAGTCTCGGCCCCAGTGCTGGTGGCACTCATGAATCATCCCATGTTGAAGGAAGGCTGAGGCGTATCTCGGGACGGATAGTGCATCCCAGCTGCTGAAATTGATTCAACTGTTCCAAGGTTAGAAGTGCAAGGCATGGATGAGCCTGATGTTGCAATGCGAGGTATTGGATAGTCGCCATCCTTAATGTAGAGTAGATAGACAGTGGTGATCAACAGTAGACAAGAGAGACAGGGCAATGGAAGGGTTGCAAGACAGATGGCAAGACGAGGGAAGAAATGCACGATCGGATCGCAGGAGCAGGGGATAGATTCGAATTGATAACACAAATACTTGAGTTTCACATTTGATCACATGGTCGCACATAAAAACTCCATATAGCTGATACTGACAGCAGCTATGGGTATGCAGAGCACCGCTGTGTATAGTTCGGATGGCACCAGACAGACAGCGCTGTCTGAGACTCCAAGACCTGCTAGTACGAGTGAACACGAGAAGGCGAGTCAAGTGTGAAGCGGCGCACCTGTCTATTGTAAGCCACCACGCGAGCTTGCTGAGCTTCTTGGAGGCTGCGTTTTTGCGGGGTCAGTGAGAAACGAAGGCAACATGGGGATACGTACTTCTTCGACGTGAAGTTGAAGCAAATCGTCTCGAGAATGAGCCGCTCAACAGCCAGCAGGCACCCCCGGCCCTGCTCGACCACCTGCGTCCAACGAACCATCGTAAACATACGTGCTGCATTCAGTCTGTTAAGCACACACGGCGGGGTCCATGTCGATCTTGCCGGCTATTGACTTGGACTTTGCAGCCTGCTCGGAGAAGCGGATCGAGTATCAGACCATGAGGATCTTGCACGGCTTCTTGAGCATGTCGTGCATCTTCGAGGAGACGTATAGTGCCGCGAGTGTCACCTTCTACCGCCCATCTGTCCATCAGCGGTCGCCCATGCCATGCACAGCAGGACTCACATACCAATTGAAGTCCTTGCACGGGAAGAAGAGGTGGAACCGGTGGTACAGATTCTGTGTCGTCGCAATAGTCTTGCGTGGACTAGGGCAAGCGGGTCGACATTAGATATATGGATGAAAGAGGATGGCGATAATGAAAGCAACCCGGGAAGCCCAGATGATGCACCTCTCGATGCACTACGCGTGAAGTCGATTGGTGCAACACTATGAGACAACGTGGCGTATTGTGACGCAACGGTCGCAAGTACCGGGAGTCCTCACCGTGGCTAGCGGGCGTTGGAGAGCAGAGGTGTGTGCGGTCCTCGAGTCCAAGCGAGGCGCCCGAGTCAAAGTCGAACGAGAAGTCTCAGTTCGGCTCGACAAAGACTCCTAGGAATCGGAGGGACGGAGGACGAGGCAGGCGAACTCGCCTGTTACCTCGGACGACGCGTCGTGGAGAGAAAAAGAAGACGAGGCGGTCCACTCACCAAAGACGGCCTTTGGCCGGATTTGCGTATGTGGGCGCGCTTCGATTTCCTCGTTCAGAAGCAAGGCGCGGGCGCTCGTTCGGAGCGCACGTGCAGACGTCGTTCGAGAGAAAGGAAAAAGCAAGAAAAGAGAAGTAAGATTTGGAAGATGATAGACAATGAAAATGATGATCTTTTTCCTACACAAGACGTACACTAAATACGGAAGAAAATAAGATTGCAGGTCCGCCCTCAACTGTACAGTAGGTCGGCCGGTGTGGCTTGACTACCTAATCGGGAAGGCGGCGCTTCCGGGCCCGGCTACCTCGAGATTCCGTGTTGGCGCGTGATGGCTCCCGGCGCCTGGCGTCGCATGACATCACTCGGCACCCGGCATCCGTTACAAAGCCCCCCTAGTCAAGCCGCACCGTGGAGAACACTAGAGGTGCGGGCTCGGATCCGGCGGCGGGGCGGGGGTCGGGCGGAGGCGCGGCAGCGGGCGCGGGCGGCGGCGCAGGCGCGAGCGCCAGGAAGGAGAGGGAAGGCAAAGCCGCGGCCTCGGGATACGCGTTGACCATTTGATTAGCACTGAGTAAAGAACCCAGGCCATCCCCGAGGTGGCGCGCCGAAGTAAGGAGGCCACGACGAAC
This sequence comes from Hericium rajendrae, assembly GCA_033439255.1. Taxonomy (NCBI): domain Eukaryota; kingdom Fungi; phylum Basidiomycota; class Agaricomycetes; order Russulales; family Hericiaceae; genus Hericium; species Hericium rajendrae. Next base: position 2,286,472 of record CM065879.1, on the reverse strand, counting down.
CTGGCGACGCCAAGACGACTCGGAGCGGAGCAGGGAGTCACCCGCAGCGAGCTGCACGAGACGTTGCTGGAACCAATGCTCGTTTGCGGTATGCCACTCCCCAGTCCAGGCGGCGGACTGGTCCCATATGTCGACTGGGGGCCAGAAACCCCCGACGGCAGTCTGGCCAGTGAGGGCCGCTGTCTCCGCGTCCGTCGGCAAATCGCCGATGCTGGACACGGGCAGATCCCAAGGACTACCCCGGCCCGAGATAAGCGCAGTGGAGGATGGCCCGGAGAGCGCGTCCGCGAGAAGGGAAGGAGGGCCGTAATGGAGAGCCAGACGCCAGGACAAGCCACCGCGAAGGAGCCATTGCCGCGCGTGCGGCCGCTGGAGGAGGTCGTGAAGCATACCGAGGTAAAGCGACAGCGACGGGGACGCGGCGGCAGCCCATGAAGTGAGCAGGAAGTCGGGCGGAGGGCCGGCCGCGGGCACGCCAGGGGCGGGCAGGGGTCGAGGCACGTGCCACGTGACCGCAATGCCGCGCTGCACCAGGTCGCGCAAAAGATCCGTGAGCGGGGCAGACGGGGCGGCGGAGCGGTGCACCGCGACGCGCAAGACGGAGCGTGCGGAAAAGTAAAGAGTGCCCCGCGCGGCGGAGGCGGGGACGGGAGGCACGGCAAGCGGCGATGCGGCGGCGTCGACGCCGAGCGCGACGGGAACGGCAGGATGAATGGGCTCCAGCCGCGAAGGAAGCGGCAGTGGAGCCGCGGCTGCAGTCGAGAGAACGGAAGCGGGCGGAGGGGCGACTGGTGGCGGGGCGACGGGCGGCGGGACAACTGGCGCGGGGACTGTGGCAGCAGGCGGCACAGGGGCGGGCGCAGCAGGCGGCGCGGCGGGAACGGCGGAAGGACGCATACGCAGGAGGAGATGCGGCGGAGGGTTGGAGGCATCCGACAGGCGTTGCAGCAGGGCCGGCGCGGCGCAATCGCCGCGGGATGCTGCATCGCAGGGCGCGAGGCCGGGGTCCAAACGCTGCGCGAGGGTGGGCGAGGTGATACGGTCCGCCAGCGACGACCCGGAAACGAAGCGGCCCCGGAGGCCACCGGAGCGGGACGCTGAGGTGCGGCCGTGGACGGGGCTCGGCCACCGCTGAGGGCGCTTGGCTTGCGCGGCGTGCCCGTCGTCCGCGGCGGAGTCGCTGCGGGGACAGGACACGGCGGGGCGCGGCGGCGAAAACGTGGGCCGGGGCGGGAGTGGGGCGAGACTGGCGGACGGCGCGGGCAGAGTGCTGGGCCCGGCGCCGTCGGGCGTGACTGGTCGGACGCGGGAGGCGGCGACGGCTTGAGCGAGAGCCGGGCTCCAATCGTCGGACAAGTCGCTGCCCAGGCTCACCTCGTCGTCGCGGTCGCGGGAGGCCGTGCGAGGAGGCGGCGCGGGTGCCTTGCCCTTGCCCTTCGCCGGCAGAGGAGGGGAAGGGACGGGGCTGGGCGCCCGACGAGACGGGCTGGCGGGGTCGACATCCATAGGGGCGGACGGGGAGGTGGCGGGCGAGCGGGGCGGACTCACGAGGTTACTGATGTGAGGGCCCTGCACGCGCGCCTCCTCCCAGTCATCTTCGTCGCTGTCCAGTATGTCGTCCGTGAAGAACGTGGCGAAAGAGGCCGAGGGCCAGCCGAGCCGAAGGCGGAACGTCCGCTTGTAGTAGGCCAGCTGCTTGCGGCCGACTACCTTCTCGCTAGGGTCGTCCTCGTTGGCTCGCGCGTGGTACTGGTACGCGTACGGCCCGGGATTTGAATGGCCAGGAGCAGGGCGAGCGTCGGGCGCGCGCGTCTCACGGCGGTGAACCGATTTGTCGTGCCGGCGCTGAGCACGGTTGCGCGCTGTCTGAGCCACAAGGTTGTCGTGCCAATCCCGAGCGGCACGCCGAGTAGGGTGAAGGAGGGCGACGTGGTCGAAACCCCCGTTGTCGAAGCGGTGCGCCCAAAAGTAGCGGACCGGGACGTCGTGGCTGAGCAGGACTTCCACGGACGGGAGGTCGCGCGCGGGGACGCCAAGATCGAGCAGCGTGCCGACGGTGTCTGTGAAGGGAAAGCCCCAGCTTTCAACTGCGGTGCGCCAGGCGGGATCGGGCAGGATAATACGCCGCCAGTCGTCGCCGACGTGGGACAGCAGCCAAAAGACGTAGCCGCGCCATTCGAGGACGTCAGCCTGCACGCGCCGGATGACAGCGGTGTGGTCCTCAGGCTCGCGGAGGGCGGGGTAGGTACGCCAATCAGCAGGGCTGGGGGGCAAGGGGACGACACCCAAGAAGTCCGAGAGCTGGGTGGCGATGGTGAGGGCCTCCGCGCGGTCGCAGTCCATGGCCTGCGTACCGGCGGCGTCGATCCGCGCAACCCCTACCCGGAAAATCACCGGCCAGCGGGTGGCGGCCCTGGGGTCGTAGAGCCAGGAGAGACGCGTGGGGTCGCATGGGAGCAGCCGTGGTGGTCCCAGTAATAACTATAGTACTGTTATATCAATACAGCCTAGTGGTCGCATCAAGTACTTTTTCCACCATGCTATTATAACAGTGTGGTAGTAGTTTGAGGATATATCAGCATGTAGTAGTATTCTGGCTTGATTAACAGTGGTATGGTAGTAGTTTATAGTAGGGGGCCGCAGGGGGGGACAGGGGACCCCCAGCTCCCGCTATAGGGCATTGATGGCTAGACGTATGGTAGTTTTTTATAATGAGGGTGCCGCAGGGTGCCGCTTTGCTGCAGAATCACTATAGTAAATGCTGTGCAGGCCTAAGTCCAGTGATTCGGCTTAGGCTCGATGGTGCGGCTGCCAGTTGTGGCTGTGCTTGCTACCACTGTGGGTGATGCACGGCATGTGCGGCAGCCAGCCAGCCCCTTGGGTCCACCTTGGGGCATGTCTCGGGGCATGCCTCGGGGATCTCGGGGATCTCGGGGATCCGTTTAGGATGCGTTGCATGCACGTTTGTGCTTCATTTTTGACGTTATCCCTACCGTTGTAATCAGCATTCAGGATAGCAACCTACACACTTTCGATTGCTATACAAATCTTCGTACCGTTTTGCCCAGTTACTGTATTAATATCAGCTCTTATGGGTTCATACCAGTCCGGGTTTGATAATAAAATAACAGATTTCTTTCGGAAATTGTTCGCACATTCGATTGTGATGCATTTTCGTAGATACTTGATGACTTTTTAGCACTCTAGTGATCCTGTTTGCACCACCACGGGGAAGTTGTTCTAACGCGTTGCGCTGACGTGTCAGATCACGTGACCGACCGACTTAGCAGAATTTCGTGTATGTGTGGGCGGGTAAGTACGGGTATTTAGTACTGGTGAGGTTTTGGTATCAAGCCAAGACATTTCACTTGAAAGATGCGATAGATTTTAGATGGTAGGGCCTCTGCACTTTGTTCTATTAGCTCTTTGATATCTACCAGTGAGTATATTTGCCTGGACGATCGGTCGAGCGCGCGGGATTGAAATTTCAATGTACTTTCCTAAACGGGAACTGCACGATGAAGCACTAAAACGAATAAGTAGAGAAGCTTGGCTGAGCAATGTGAAGTCGGTGCGGTAAGTCGGTCAGGAGCCTTAACGGAAGTAAAAGACGATGTATTGACTATTTGACAGGCTCCTAAGTACTATACGAAGCACTTAGTTACGTGTATTTCCCGAATTTGGGCGCCTTTACTGCGCCCACGAACACACGGACCCCAAGCTTTTCCTAGGCGTCACCCATCACCACGTCTTCACCTGCCTCTGCGACACGGACGACCTCTCCCATCACATATTCGACGTCTTCGAGCGCCGAATTCAGCTCGCCGATCTCGGCCTTCGTGGCTGCCTTTCGAGACCACCAAACGAGCGTTATCAGCACCATCCCCAGCCCGTTTTTCCCCCCTTTCATCACCTGGCTCCAACGTTCATCTGCGTTACCCGAACGATGCAGGGGCCATTCGACATCCGGTATGAACCGCCAGCTGGGCTGCAAGGATTTCCACCACATCCTCCAGCTGTTCCCGTAAGCTGACAAGGGACCCAGCGACGGTATGCTGGTGAACTTGCGATGACGCTTGATCCAGTCTTGGACCGCAAGTGGGCGATTCTTAGAGCCGAGGAACTCCTTGCGGTTCTATAGATATGTGAGTACCAGGTTTCTCAGACGAGTAGCATGAATCACTCACAGTGCCCTCCGGGTACCCGAGCGCGGCCTCGATCTTCAGCCAGTTATTCACGATACTGACCCATTCGGTCCCCTCTGGACCGGTCTTGAAGAACTCAAACATCTCCATGACCAACTGCGGCGCATCACTTGGCGCATCTCCAAGTTCCTGCACATTCTCTTCTGCCTCTGCCGGCGCTTCGCCAGGACCACCTCTGCTCGGCGGCGAGCTGCCAGAACCTCCTCCGTTCGGCGGCGATCCGCCATTGCTGTCTTCTTCGTTCGGGGATGTCTCTCCAGGACCGTTCTGTCCAGAGGTTTCGGCACCATCTTGTCCTTGGCCGGACGACGTGTCTGTCTCTCCTGCCGGCGACGCCCGCTGCCTTCCTCTGCCGGCGATGCCCCGCGGCTTTCCTCCGTCGAATCTACGTCCATAGTCATAGTGGCCGCAGCGACGATGCCTGCACCCACGGATCCAACTTCGCTCGACATTACAGGGCCAGGGATGATGTCGATCGGCATGGCGGCAGTGGTAGAGGCATTCGAACCCACAGCCCCGACTTCGGCGGACGTCTCAGGGTCGGGTATGTCCCTTGATATGGCAGTCGCAGCAGCGGCACTTTGCGAGACGGCGGACTCGCCGTTGGACGTGGCAGGGTCGGGCGTGGGGGTGTTCTCGTGGCCGCCTACATTGTCTTCGCCCGTCTCGTCCGCCATGTCTATGGTCTTGTCAGTAGTCTTCGAGGCTGTCGTATCTTCGGCCGATGCGCTGGTCAAAATACTCGGTAAGTTACGCGCAAAATAAAGCATTCTGATATTGACTCACGCCCCACCACTTGCCCGTTGACGAGTGACTATAGTGCGCTCTACCATGGTGTCCGCGCGTTTCTTCCTCGGCTTGGGGGCTGGTTTCTTAGGAACCAGTGGCTGCGACCCACTTACATCAAGCATTTGGCGGTCGATGTCGTCCAAAAGGCGCCGGTTCCGAGTGATGTTGTCCTCGCGTTCCTGCATATACGGATTTACTCTAGACTTTGCAGCTGTCGAAACGAGGGCGTCCTCGGTATCGTTGGACTGGACGTCGATATCTTCACGAGAGGTCTCGTCTACCTCCTTCGACTTGTCGCCGGGACCATCTTCATCCTCGTCAGATACTCGCCCATCATCAGCACCATCTTCTGTCTCAGATACCTTGTCTCCGGGCTGGTCAAGGCCATCGGCGTTCTGCGGCTTGAGTGCTCGACTATCGCGCACGTTCTTAGCTGCAAATTTGTTAGACCGTTGCCCTTACTGAGATGCACATCACTCACGATAGTACTTGTGAAGATACTCAGCAAATGGCTTCTCAACCAAGTCGTGGAAGCCAGCGTAGCTTTTCTTGAATGAAATGCCACCCTCGGCCTCTGTGTGGACGCTAGCCCAGCGAATCGTTCGATAAGTAAAGAGCCTGTCATTTGTCGAGACTGCACTGACCTGAAGGATTCTATCTTTCCGCCAGCGCTAGGCCTCGGACCGCCAAAGTCGAACACGCAGACCCAACCGGTTTGCTCGAAGACCTCACGGACAAGAACTTCGGCGGTGCACAGCAAAGCTTCGATGTTCCTGGCGGTATGTCAGTCTTCCCTTCGTTTCATTCAGGATGGAATTAACGCACTTCTCCCAAGTCAGCAGCTGTTGCTGACGATCTGAGTCCGTCATGTCCGGTGACGGCGTCGCGCCCTCGCTCGCAGGCGAACTCTGCTTCTCGAACTCCTTCTGGACTTCTGCTTTGATGTCCGCAGACTCATCCTCGAGAAGCTCGATGCAGAGCTTGTTGCGGAAGACCAGGCGCGATTGGGGGGTATCGCCTTCCGGTAGACCCAGCAGGTAAGCCTTGTACGCTTTATTGATCTTGCCTTGAAGCTTGGACTTATAGTACAGCTTCTGGTAGATCTGATACGGTGAGAGCTTGCGGGAAGTCCTGTGCGTAAGCTTAAGGACCCGCCGCCCTTTGTTGCCTCCGCCAGCACCACGCGTACGGTTATTGAACCACTCCTTAATCCTCTATTCTAGCAGGGTGAGTATTTGCCTAGTGTTTATGTGAAGTAAGTGCTTACCTTCCTATCTTTGGAGCCCGATGGGCCCTCCGGCCACTTCGTGAACCAGCCCTCGTAGAGGCGCTCCCATATGTCGCCGGACCGATTTTTCTTCTGGAGCTGCCTGAACTCGGGCAGATAGGAGTTGAGGTATGTGAGTTGGGGTTTCGTCGTCCACATAGCTAAGCAGAATAGCGCAACAGATAAAAACGCGACTGCAAACGGCAAACGAGGAGGATTTATAGCAAGTTGTCGACGACGCTTGCTGCCTTATCAGGGGAAGTAGTAAATACCAGTTCGTGCTCGAGTCCATCGTCCTTATTTGTTTCTTTGTTTTGCTCCCTCGTTGCCACACGATCATCCAATTCGCAAGTCGTGGCCAAGGCCTCGGTACGTCGGCGGAATGCTTGTTCCACTTAAATTCACGAGCGGCACCATCGGCTATTGCAATCCGAACTGATCAATCTTTTGTCAGGGTCTGTTCGTAGTCTGTTCGCCTGCCTGTGGAATCTTTCATCCCTCCCCCCTAAATAATCCTTGCTCTAATTGTTGTCTGTGTCGCTAGCGTCCCTCATCAGTTTCCCCTTCACCAGCGACCATAGGAAATGGCTGAAGACTGTACGTTTATTCTACTCTCACGTCCAAACCTACATCCCAAACAGACTCAGTGACATTTTCAGGCTCCCTCTCTCCCGCGCCTTCGAGCAACGGCGATGATGAGATGCTCATGGCGACTGAGCATGTCCGCAATGCCGGAGACCTCACAGGCAATATCGACGATGGCGTCGTCGACTTACCATCCAACGTTCGCGGCCACGAGCGCGGCAACTCCATCGAGCCCTCCAATGAGCCTTCCGGGGCCGTAAACCACGACGCCGGCAACAGCGGCAGCGTCATTGATCTCTCCAGTGACACTGACAGCGTTATCGACATTTCCAGCGATACTACTGGCCGAGGGAGCGTTATTGACATCTCCAGTGATGACGAGTCCATGGCCGTCGACGAGGCCAACAATGCTCAGCCTACCAACATGTCATCTGCTGACTCCATCTTCTCGGTAGACGATGAACCTCACCCATACACGACCCATGTCGTCGTGTCGACGAACAGGTCTGCAGTCAGCGTCATCATCCCTGCAGGGCTCCTACCAGCTGGTGATCTCAGGCTCAACATCTCGCTGGAGGTATGTACTTATATATTGGACTTCTTCATCCTTCTGATCGGCACCAGAACCTTACCGGGCAGTCGAACGCCTCCAGCGGTGGAGATAACCACCACGGTCACGGTGGTAGTGGCGGGAACAATGTGCAGGCAGCGGCTGCATCCGAATGTCACTGCGCCGTCGACAATAGGGCAGCTGATGTTGCATCGCAAATGCGCCAGGCTGCTGCTTCCTCCCTTCAAGCTCGCGAGACTGCACACACGACGACGACTACTGTCACCATGCCCGATGTACCCACTGGTGTGCATCGTCGCAACAACGAAGTCACGTCGAGGCGCATACCTCCTTCAAACGCCGTCGCAAGCTCTTCTCGCCTGCCAACTTCAATCTCCAATGGACCTTTGAGTTCAGTGCTGGACCCTTTGCCATACTGGGCTGTCACGAATGGTATGCAGCCGGCGATATATTATCGTCCTTCGTGAGTTCTTCCATCTTTAAATGTCAACCGTGCTACATGCTGATTGTCTTTCGTCGATAGCCTTCAACTTCGCGTGGAGATCTTGAGCGCTTTCGACTGCGTGTTCCGATGCTTTAGTACTTTGCAGGAGGCCGTCGAGTGGTTTGAGGCACGCATGTAGATGCGATAGATAGTCGTAGATACTTCGAAGTTGTTGCTGCCGCTGGTTAACCAATATCCACATTCCCGTCTGCGAATCAATTTATATATCTGTCCAATGAGCTTTTTATTATACCGACGAAGCCATTTTACTTCTACTAGTTGACGACTGCTGACTGCGAACTTGAACAGTACACGGAAATGTTACTTTGGCAATAATGTGAGACAAGCACTCAAAAACATATGTCAGGTCTCGTTTACATGTCTGTAGCTACCTCACTTATCTCAGATTACTTGCAAGCAAAATAAATATCATGCCCCCTTCTATTAGAAAGAGTTCCAAGTGATAGCTGTAGCCGAAGCATTTGGAAGGAGGGAATAGTTAGATATGTATGCGGAGCGAAGCCCACTTCAAGACGCGGATGTAGCCAAAGTTGCCACGGCCACAGCCTCAGACTCAGCGCGGCCTTTCGCTTCATTGTTCTTGTTGCTCTCGCTTCGTTCGTAGTCCTCACTCAACCACTTTTTCGCTGCACTCCTCTCTATGGCAAAGGGGCACTCATGCAATGAGTCTTATTATTTAAAGTAAGTAGGTCCGGTTTTAAATAGCTATCTGTTGTTGACTGGGACGTCATTGTTGAACGGCGCCAGAAATAACAAGTCCCGTCGAGCGTACCAGCGCGAGTACGTCAGAATCACGCGTATAGGGCATCGGAAAATCAGCAAGAAGGAGCGGGAGGTGGAGGAAAGCATTAGGCGGGCCACCGTGGCAGGTTTGCGTCCGTAAGTTCTGACATTTGAGCGATGTATGACGGTGACCATAGCGTCTTCTGTAGGCCCTATTCCAACTCCATAATTCACTCTCACAGACGAAAGGATCCCGACCGCACTGACCAAATGTTGTCGGACGAGACTCAACTTTGGGAACAATGTCGAGAACTACGCGTCAAAATTATCGGTTCTGCGGACGGCACCGCACCTTGCGCACCCAAGGTGGACGAATACAACCAAGTCATACGCGCGCTGATCGATGGCCATCTAACCGTCGCCAGCGACCTCCTGCACAAGAACTCGCCGAGCTCCAAGGCTGAATTGCATCGCGTGCGCAGGCTCATTGCCGGCCTTCACCAGGAGGTGGAGCTGCTCTCGCCGGGCCGCGATATGATGCTGCAGGCGATGGGGGACCACGCACTCGTTTTTATGGGTTGCAGGTTTGTTCATCTCTTCGTTTTTGTGTAACTCTCTGAGCTAATGGAATGGGCAGCATAAATAAGAGGATTTTTCGTTCTCTGTACGGATTTTGAAAGCCGCTGACTATTTTCGCTTAGCTACATAGATAATTAGATCCCTAAGACGATGTCGTAGTGCCTTCTCCCCCTCTCCGTCCTTTTCTTATTCGTATCTCCGCCCATCCTTTCCCGTTGTGCTCTCCGGTGCCATGTCTACGAAGAAACGCAAGCGAAAGACCCTTCAGCCTATCTGCATAAGCGACGATGACGACGCTCCTAGTACCTCCAGACATACCACCGTCACCGTGCCTCACAGCACTCACCAGAAGACGAGGGCGAAGATCACCCAGGTCGAGGCTAGCAGCTCGAACATTCAACTCGAGAAGGCTACGACGCCTGTCGACGCGGTACCGCCGGAAGATCAGCAAGATCACCTTGACGCACCATGGCAAGACAGTGAAGAGATTCTAGTGACCTCGGCAGATGTGCAGACCGGTCGCCGACGAAAGCGTACTCGTCGTGGTGGGCGCAAAACAAGAATGAGACGGGTGAGGTTCTCCCGGGTCGGTTTCCTTCCTTGCTAACTGCTATACTCAGATTGATATGCTGAAGAAGTTCGAGAAAGAGCGCGACACAATCCTGGACGAATTACTTCGTCATGAAGGCCCCGGCTCGCAAAGCGGGTCATCGACCTGTCCGAATTGTGATTCTGACTCGCCCGCCGATACCCGCTGCATCGACTGTGCATACTCGTGCCTAGAGTGCACCTCCTGCATCGTAGCGCGTCATTCGCGTGATCCGCTTCATAGAATACAGGCATGTTGATACCTTTTATTCTACACACTTCTTGCTTAACTATCGTTTTATAGAAGTGGAACGGAGACCATTTTGAACGCTCGACTCTAGCAGGCCTCGGGCTCATCGTCCAGCTAGGCCACGAAGGTCTTGCCTGCCCAAATCCATATACGACATATCAGAAAATGATGCTCATCGACGTTTCGGGTATTCATACTGTTCATGCCCGGTTTTGTGGCTGCGCGCAGGTCGGGTCATCTAAAGCCTATATCCAATTGCTTCGGGTCCGATGGTGGCCGGTCAGTTTCGATCGCCCTCAGACTGCGGTCACCCTCCGGACTCTCCAGCTATTTCATGCAATGACACTACAAGCAAAGACAAATGCCTATGATTTCTATGGCGGCATAGTCAAACTTACAGATGGCAGTGGTATTAACAAGCCCAAGGTATGTGGTGCACAGCTGATACAGGATAAACCATCTGACGAGATCTCGATCGCTCCGCAGGACCGGTATCACGAGTTCACTCGCGCCGCCCGGTGCTATCGGCACATTCGAATGGTCAAGCGTTGTGGGCGTGGTCACGATCTATCTGGGATCCGAGGGACTGCGCTCGGAAGCCTTGTGGTCGAGTGCCCCAGATGTCCCCATCCAGGAAGAAACCTGCCGGATAACTGGCAATCTGTGCCGCCGCATCTTCAGTAAGCCAGATCAGGAACTTTCCCCGATCAGAGCTCTAACTCAAAAATCAAATCAGGTTCCTGTATAGAATGCTTTTCGCGATGGATGCGAATTTCAAACTGAAGCTCAAGAACCGTGGCCACCAGGACATTGAATTAGCACCTGGCTGGGCTTATTTTGTTCCGGACGCCGCGTACAAGGCGCACTTGTCGAAACACGAGAACGAGACCGAAGTTAGTCAGCAACACTCCTAAGTTATGTCCAGACTAACCAGTGTCCCTGTGATAAACAGATGAAAGCCTGCGACTCGAGCTTCGCAGCTATAGACCATGCAAATACTCCAGCACAGAAGAGATTCACTGTCAATGGCGTTGGCGCCGTTATTTGTGCGCGCCATTCATTTTTTCGTCCAAACGGCGTTGGCGATCTGGAGCGCGGTGAACGGTAAGCCCCTTGACGTGATCTTATCTCGAGGATCTTTGCAAATGCTCACCCATTTTCAAGGTATGCTAATATGGATTTTCTCATTCTGATGACGATCATGGTTGCCGCCGAATGCTGGAAGCTGCTCGGCATCTCGTATGACATAGCATGCCAGTACTCCAAGAATTTCATCAAGCGCATGCTCGAGAACTTTGGAGTCGAATTGCACATCGACCTCACGAAGACCGAGATCATCTTCGTCGTACCCAAGTTCCATTTGCCCGCGCACGGTGCAAGTTGTCAAGTGCGGTACTCCTTCAACTTCACGGAAGGAGTAGGAAGGACCTGCGGTGAGGGGATTGAAGCTAACTGGTCCGAAACGAACGGCGCCTCCCTGAGTACACACGAAATGTCATTTGGTGGACGTCATGAGACCCTGAACGATGTTTTTGGTGCGATGAATTGGCGCAAGACGGTGTCGACAGGTGCGTGCCTTTGCTCGTGGTTTTCATGCATTTACTGAGATGCTGTCCATATAGGAGAGCACATCTCTGCTTCACTGAAGGAGGCTGTCGTGCTGCTCCGTAAGCAGCAGCGTAACTTCGACGACATGAAGCAGACTTTCCCGCAAGAAATCATCGAGCAATGGGACTCCATGATCACGGCCTGGGATGAAGACAAGTCATGCGAGAATCCGTACAAGGAACCAGTCAACGGTGCGCCATTTTGCGAGTTCTGGTAGTAGCCCGCAATGTTAACTGTAGGCCCAGACATCTCATTGGCAAAAGTACGCTTGGACTTGGCTAACGAAGAAGCACAAGAAGCGGAGAATGGTGCGGTGTCGCTCCATGAGACGACTGCAAGTACATTCCTTGCTATGGGTCTCGATTTACAAGAGCAACAGTACGTATTTAATTTCATGAATCAAACCTTTTTCTTATACTCCGGTAGGCGTACGCTGCGCCACAAAGATGGAAACAAAGATAACGACACTGCGACGAAAAAGGTATCCCTTCAAGACAGTCGAAATGCCCTTCGACACCGAATCAACACCTGGCGCGCCATACAGGCCGTGTACATGCCAGTCGTCTCCACACTCACCTCTGCTCAAACCTCCGACGCTTCTACCCCCGAAGACGGCGTCTCTGCGGCCGATCCCCCAAACCTGAATTCGACAGGTTGTGGATGCCGAGTGATGTCCCGGAGGCCTTGAGAGAAGCCGGCATGGTCTCGGGCTTAGCATCCAAGGAGGCTCGATTGCGGGAGGCCGAGTGTGAGACCTCCCTCCACGAAATCCGCCGCTTCATTCGCACTGCCATGGGCCTTCGTCATTACAAGACTGCGAATGTCGATGGTCCCAGCCAGAAGCGACACACACGCGCCCGGACCGTCATCAAGAAGGTCCTGTCGAAGCGCGACCGTCATTTCGAACGGTATAATGCCTCGCGTCTCGCGCTGAATGCTCTCGACCCGGATGAGGTGGCGGCATGGCGTCATCGGCTGCTCCCTTTGAAACGAAGCGACATGGTCAATCCATCGGGCGACGATGAAAACGATGATGTGAACAGCGACGACGAGACTAATGCCGGCCGCAAGAAGAAGAAGGCAAGAGAGAAGGCACTCGGAGAAGGGCGACGAGAAGTCCCGTGGATCTGGCGGGTACTCACTCATGATGCACGCGACCATTTTGATGGAGAAGACATGTCCGCTGAGGAGGTCCACGACAGTAAGTTATTCCAACATCCTGATTATCTCTTCTGACGAGTCTTATTCACGATGTCAGGTATGCGTGTGACTTACGCGAAGAGTCGAGCGCGAATGCGTCGCTGGAAGGAGGAGATTCTCCTCCTGCAGGAGGAAATGCATCGCAGCGTCGTATTTATGCTGTGGAAGGCCGAATGGTGGCGGGCACGCGTGTCGTTGCGCCCCAACGCTGCTTCAGACCTCAAAGTAGGTATCCGCGCTTATGCACTAAGGCAAGCACAAATCTACGAGGATCTGGCCGTGTCCTTCAAACGACGATGGATCCCTCTACTGGAAAAGTACCACCTCACGGTTGACTGGCCTCAAGAACCACAGGGCTCAGTGACAAATGATTCGGTGCTACCGCATGCATCTGTGACGACAGCGGCTGCGTCGACGTCCGAGACATTACCACCACCACCTCCAGACACCAACTCGTCACTTAACACGCTGGATGGACTGCTTCCAGATATGCCAGAACAAGTACAATCGGATGTCTCGTCATCCGATGACGAGACTTCGGAGGAATCTGGGATTGAGTATGTCGAGAGCGAAGGCGAGGAAAGTAGTTAATTACAATAGTTTGATATAATTCAATTGAGTCCATTTGGAAGCATCGTACACTATAACTAAGTCAGAAGTTGAGCAGAACTTATATTTATTGAGTGAGATACAATCAATGACAGAGCCAAAGCCTATGTCATGTCCGTGCCCGCCCACACATACACGAAATTCTGCTAAGTCGGTCAGTCACGTGATCTGACGCGTCAGCGCAACACGTCAGAACAACCTCCCCGCTGTGATGCAGATGGGGTCATTAGAGTACTAAGAAGTCATCGAACATCTACGAAAATACATCACAACCGAATGTGCCAATAATTTCTGAAAGGAATCTGATATTTTATTAGCAAACCTGGACTGGTACCATCCCATAAGGACCGAGATTCATATAGTAACCAGGCAAAATGATATGAAGATTTGTATAGCAATCGAAAGTATGTAGGCTGCCGTCCTGAATGCTGATTACAAAGGTAGAGATAACGTCGAAAACAAAGCACAAATGCGCATGCAACGCATCCTAAACGGATCCCCGAGATCCCCGAGATCCCCGAGGCATGCCCCGAGGCATGCCCCAAGGTGGACCCAAGGGGCTGGCTGGCTGCCGCACATGCCGTGCATCACCCACAGTGGTAGCAAGCACAGCCACAACTGGCAGCCGCACCATCGAGCCTAAGCCGAATCACTGGACTTAGGCCTGCACAGCATTTACTATAGTGATTCTGCAGCAAAGCGGCACCCTGCGGCACCCTCATTATAAAAAACTACCATACGTCTAGTCATCAATGCCCTATAGCGGGAGCTGGGGGTCCCCTGTCCCCTCCTGCAGCCCCCTTACTATAAATTACTACCATACCACTGTTAATCAAGCCCGAATACTACTACATGCTAATATACCCTCAAACTACTATCACACTGCTATAATAGTGCAGTGAAAACAGTACTTGATGCGACCACTAGGCTACACTGTTATAACAGTACTATAGTATACTATACTGACCACTACAGTTGATGGGAGAGGGCGGTAAGCCAGCCAAGGCCGCAGCGGGTCATGCCAGCAGGGGTAGACGCCATGGGCGTCGACCCAGTTGACCGGCGCGGGCGAGGCGAGGCCGAGCTCGTCTGAGGGATCCGAGGGAGGAGGCCCGAGGTCACAGGCGGGATCGGGGAAACGGTCGCCGAAGGTCACCCAAAGCCCCGTAAATCGCGGAGCGGTGAAGGCGGGGAGAGTCTCGCCGGTGCTGTTGCGCGGAAGGAAGGAGGCGCCGTCCCGATAACTACTGCCCGTGGTGCGCTCCAAGACGCGGATGGAGAGGGTATGCAGAGAATCTTGAAGGGCGAAGGACAAGGCGGCGGCAAGCGCCGGGTCGTCGCTGTCGGCGGAGGGGCTACGATGGGTACCTGAAACCATGGCGTCGCGAAATCGCAGGGCCACGGTCGTCAGAGCAGGCGGAGAGAAGTGAAGCGGAGAGGGAGGGGAAGAGAAGAAGAGAAGAAGAAGAGACATCTGAAAAATCTGAAATCTACATAGCTGCCAGCCAATGCTATGTCTGGTATAATAGTGCTATGGCTGCTATGTAGTTGGGCCACACAGCTATACAGGACTATGGTAGCTATCATAGCTATCATAGTCATGGGTGATGGGTACATAGTATTACATAGTAATAGGACATTACTATGCCTGCTATGTAACTTATGTATTTCTAGTCTCCCTCTATGTATCCTATAGATACTATGTTCCATACAGAGCTTTAGTCTGCTATAATATCTACAGTTAATGTAGAGTCTATGATATTGATACTATACTCAAAACAGGTCAAATTAAATTATATTTAACTACTACGACAATCAAATACACTAAGTTACATGTATGCCTGCGAGGTGACAAGGCGTGCACGCGCAAGGGCGCGACTGAT
This sequence comes from Hericium rajendrae, assembly GCA_033439255.1. NCBI lineage: Eukaryota > Fungi > Basidiomycota > Agaricomycetes > Russulales > Hericiaceae > Hericium > Hericium rajendrae. Next base: position 2,271,110 of record CM065879.1, on the reverse strand, counting down.
ATGCACGACACTGCACGCGAGGTGCAATGGTGCACGCGAAGCCCGGGACCCGTGCGCGAGAGTCGCATGCTGTGAGGCCCGTGCACGATAGGGCGGGCCTGCATTATGCAGCAAGCCTGCGCGCGGGAGATGCGGAACGCGGGGTTCGTACGCGTGGCGCGGGGACCGTTCACGAGGCGCGTGGAAGGTGCGCGTGGCGCGGGGACCGTTCACGAGGCGCGGGGACCGTTCGCGTGGCGCGGAGGACGTGCGCGTGGGCAGAGGACGTGCGCGTGGGGCAGAGGACGTGCGCGTGGGGCAGAGGACGTGCGCGATGCACGGACGACGTGCGCGAGGGCGACGGCGACGTGCGCGAGGGCGAGGGCGACGGCGACGCGCGCGAGGGCGAGGGCGACGCGCACGAGGGCGAGGGCGACGCGCGCGAGGCGAGGGAGACGCGCGCGAGGCGAGGGCGACGCGCACGAGGCACGGACGACGGGCTCGAGGGGACGGCGACATGCGCGAGGGCGACGGCGAGGGCGAGGGCGACGGGCACGAGGCGAGGGCGACGGGCACGAGGCGAGGGCGACGGGCGCGAGGCGAGGGCGACGGGCGCGAGGCGAGGGCGACGGGCGCGAGGCGAGGGCGACGGGCACGAGGCGCGAGGGACCCGCACGAGGCGTCGGCGTCGGCGGGCCCGTGCGCGACGCTGCAACCTGCATGCGGGAGACGCGAGGCACGCGGGGAGGCGTGCGCGAAGTGTCGGGGGCAGCGGGCCTGGGCGCGATGGCGTAGACGGTCGCGCGGATGGAGAGGGCCACGCGCGACGTGCGTGTGCTGGCGTGCCCGTCCCGGGTCGTGGACGATCGGGCGCACTCCGCTGATCGTGACCGTTGGAGGCGGCGCGCCGGGCGCTAGCGACGTGACGGCAAGGCGGCGAGGTCGGTGGAGGGCAAGGTGATGCGGGAGGGGCGGCAGTCGGAGGCGAGGGGGAGTGAGGGCGCGGGAGGACGAAAGAAGTCGAGAGTATCGCTCGAACGAGCGATACTCTCGACGTTAGCACGAATAAACGAAATAAAAGTATTCTTTACTCACCTTCGAGACCCTCTGCATCTGCCTGAGTCCCTCCTGCATGCGGTTTGACGAGTTAGAGGGAGAGTAGGAGGATGGAGGGAGGAGAGTGGAGAGTTAATGTGGTGGAGACAGCGAGAGACGAACTTCGACGCGCGTTTCGGTGCTTCAGCCACCAAACGAGCGAAGCTACGTTTCTCGAACCACCACAAATCAAGAAAAATCACACAAATTTAGAAAAAAACAGTAGAGCCATAAATTGTAAATACGATTCGAATGAATGAGCATTGTAAGTATCTACTATACATCAAGCTCACAGAGAGCCAAGGCCATTTAGTGGAGTCTGGCCCCAGTCTCTGACGCGATGCTCGGCAAGCGCCCGGCAGCCACGAATCCCAGCTCCGCCCGGGATTCGTATATAAGGCTCGCGCGCGCGCGCGCGCCCTCTTGCTCTTTAACTCCCACTATCTCTTGCCACGTCGACGCCTTCGTCGACGTCGTTTGCTTGCTCGTCGTTGTTTTTTGCTTGCTCGTCGTTGTTTTCTACTTGCTCATTGTTTCTTGCTCGTTGTTGCTGTCTTTAAGGTAATGTTTTAATTGTTGGTCTTTTATTGCTTATACTAATACTAATGTCTTCAAGTTAGTTTCTTACATTTCGCTTTTTGTTACTTTGGTAAGTTCTTATATGTTATCTTTATCTTCTAAGACTCATGTTTTCTTATCTTTTCTTACTTAGTTTCTTATATTCTCTTATCTTATGTCCGTTTACTTATCTTATCTTATCATATCTTCTTATCATACTGTATTATCTTATCGTATCTTCTTGTATTATCTTATCTTATCTTTTTATTTTCTTACTTATATTTTCACTTTTTAGTTAGTAGTAGTGTTTGTGATATCAATATAATCTTGATGCTTTGAAATATTATAAATCTGTGTGATCATATGTTATTAATTTTGATATGATTATAGAAAAGATTTAAAGTTCTAATAAATTTTATTGCTTTAATATGTATATCAGGTCTACATATTAAATATAAGATATATGAGACACATATTGAATATAGGATATGTCTCACATATATTATACATAGGTTATGTGAGACACATATTGAATATAGGATATGTAAGATACATAAGCCTTATAGCTTTGATAGATACTGATAGCTTTGATAGCTAGTCATACTATCATAGCTACATAGTCAGCTCTCATAGCTATGATAGCACTCCATAGCACTCCATAGCATCACCTTTGAGCCTCATAGCACTACATAGCATCACCCTTTGGCTATGTGGGCTATACAATAAAGGGCGATACTATGAAGCTAGGAGATCTATGTAGACTATATAGAGCTATGTACCACTGGCAAATTTTTCAGATGGAGAGAGAGAGAGAGAGAGAAGGGATGCGAAGAAGCCGCCGAAGAAGGAGATGGGAGTAGAGATAAGAAAAGAAAGAGAGTTTTGGGACGCGCGTGGGCGGAGCTAACACGGATTGGAGCGCCGCCGGGAATTGCCGAGGCAGCGCGAAGTCACGACTGGGCGGATGCCGCGGGCCGGAGGGCCGGGACGAAATAGGAAGCAGAGTCCTGCACAGCGGAATGGCGAATTGGAAGAGAAATAAAGAAAAATAGAAATAGAAGAACAAGCGGGGTAGAAAGAACAAGCAGGGCGAGGGAGCCACTGCCGGAAATCACAGGTTATAAAATTGCTTGTAAGCAAAAAGGCGGCGAGGAGCGTTACGCAGGTCACGAGCCGTGAGCCAAAGATCAAACTGAGGGGAGTAGCCCTCCCAGTGGACCAAGTAGAGCATTTGCCGGCGCCGTTTGTCATAGCGGTGCCCGACAATCTTGTCGACTTGGTACTCTTCGGATGCCACAACGTCGGGTCGCGTTTCTGGGAGAATCGTGCGGGCGATGTCGTCCTCTGCACGGCGATAGCGCCGTAAATGTTGGATGTTGAAAACGGTGGAGCCTGGATATTTGTCAGGCATATCCAGACGATAGACATTGGGATTGAGGCGCTCCTGGATCGCGAAAGGCCCGATCGCGCACTGCGTCAGCTTCGCGAACTCGCCCTTTGACTCTAACCACTCTAGAGAGTGAGGATTGACAAGAACAAGGTCACCGACAGAAAGTTCGAGCTCCCGGCGAGTGCGATTAAAGCCGTCAGCTTGTTTAACCTGCGCGCGCGCAATGGCGGTTCGAGCGCTGTCGCGATAAAAGTGCAATTTGTCCACAAAAGCCTTCGCGTCACCGTTCAGCAAATCGCTTTGCGGGGAGGACGAGGCAGACGGCGGGGAGAAGAAGTCTAAGGTGCTGGTGGGGACAAACCCGTAGAGCACAAAATGAGGAGAAGCTCCTGTCGATGCGTGCAGGGTGGAGTTGTAGGCGTGTTCGAGCAGGTGGAGCCAGGAGGCCCACGAACTTTTATCGGTTGCCACGTAAGCCCGAAGCATGACTTCCAGCTTGCGGTTTACAATCTCCGTCTGACCGTCGTGCTGAGGATGATGTGACGATGACAGAGCCATGCGCGTCTTCAAGTATTTCACGACGTTCTTCCAGAAGAGGGACGTCCAGCGCGGGTCGCGGTCGGAAATGATAGATCGTGGAATGCCAAACCGGCAGACAACGTGCTTCACAAACAGACGCGCGAACCCTTCCGTGGTGAGCCCGGTCGTTGTAGGAATAAATTGCGCATGTTTAGTGAGGCGGTCGACAAACACCAAGATTGAATTGGCATCCTCCGACCACGGCAGCCCCGTGATGAGGTCCATAGACACGGAGTCGTACGGACGGCGAGGAATCGGGTTAGGCAAAAGCTTCCCGTATTTCGAGAAGTTCGTCGACTTGACCTTTTGGCAGACGTCGCAGGTCGCGCAGAATTCCACGACGTCTTTGCGCATGCTAGGCCAGTAAAACTTCCCACTCATAAGCTGCCATAATTTCTCCGGCCCCGCGTGAGCAGATTCGAAGGGAGATTCATGGCATTGAACCATGAGTGCGGATCTCTCGGACGCGGGCACGCAGAGCCGGGGTTGAAAATCGGCGTTGCGAAAGAAGAGCAATCCTTTCGCATCCTTGAAGAAACGTTCTCCCGCTTGCCAGGATCCGACGCTGGGGTCCAGCGTGGTCCACTTGGCTTGGAAGGAACGGTCTGCTTTATAGCCCTCAATGAAGCGTTGGAGGTAAGCATCATTGAGATGGACAAGAATCGTCGGAGGAGGGTTATCCGCCTCCCACCAAAGACGTTTCTCGTACAGATCGAGGGAATCGGAAGGATGACGAGGACCCTCCCCTACTGGCGGAATCGCCGGTTGGTGGAGGGTAGCTAGCTTATCTGGATGGGAAGAGCTGGAGGGACCCGCATGCGTACTCGCAGTGGGGTCTGTGACGGTGCCCCCCCCATCGTCCGGGACGCACGGGGTGGAGGAACGAGCCGCGGCCTCGCGATACCGATGCCGTGTTTGAACGGCGTGGGCGCAGGCAGCTCCGCCGGCGAGAGCATCCCGGATATCGGTAATGACGACTTGAGCAACTTTAAGAGCAGGCTCCCGCTGAGCGGAGTCTTCGGCCTCGGCGGCGACGGTACCGTTGGTCACGATCGCTGGAGCATCATCGGGCGGAGGGGAGACGTGCGGCGGGACATGTTGGAGAAGACGGGACAGGGGATCGACGTTGGAATGAACACGTCCAGGACGATGGACAATTTCGAGGTAAGGTTGATAAGCAGAGAAAATGGTGCCCCACACGGCCAGACGACGATTGCTGTTTTCGTAGGTCCGAGCCCACTGCAGCGCAGCGTGGTCGGTGACCAGCACGATACGCTCGCCCTCAATGAAGGGCTGGAATTTAACGAGGGCTTCCTTGGCAGCGAGGGCTTCGCGCTCGGTCGCCGAGTAGTTCCGCTCCGCGGGTTTGAAGGTACGGCTCCAATAAGCGATAACTCGTTCGACGAAAATGAAGGTTTCATCGAGCGAGGTAGCCCATTCGGAAGCAAAAGCGTCCGGGGTATCAGAGGAAGAAACACAGGTCACGAACCGAGGTACTGCCAGGCCGTTATCATACGCTCGCTTCAAGCGATCGTATGCTTTGGTGCCGCTAAGGTCCTTGACTCGAATGCGTTGGACTTGCTGGAGCGTGCAGCCCAAGCCATCAGCGGACGCATCGGTGTACAGACGGTATGGAAAGCCTTGTTCGGGGTGCCCTAAGACGGGTGCCGCGGCAAGGGAGGCCTTGATGCTTTGGAAGGCATGTTCTTCGTCGGAACTCCATGGCCAGTGGACACCTTTGCGCGTCAGCTGAAACAAGGGCGTGGCGATGCTGGCATAATGTGGCAGAAAAGTGGAGAAGTAGACAGCCAAACCCAAGAAAGTCCGCAAATCGCTGACTTTGGTGGGGCGTGGCATATTCAGGATCTTCTCCACCTTTGCTCGGTGAGTGGAGAGGCCCAACCGAGACACCTTGTGACCCAAAAGAATGATGGAGCTGTAGAACATGTGGCACTTCGAGGGGCTGAGGGTGAGCCCGGCCTCCTCGATAGCTTCGAGGACCTTGTCTAAATGGTTCAAATGCTCTTCGTGCGATTTGGAATAAATGACGATATTGTCGATGTAGACCAAGCAGAAGAGCCACAGATAAGGCGCGAGAATGCCCTGCATCACGCGTTGAAAGATGGAAGGCCCGTTACGCAGGCCGAATGGCATGCGCAAGAATTGGAAAAGACCGCGGTACGTGCGGAAGGCGGTTTTCTCGACGTCCTCGGGCGCCATCTCAAGCTGGGTAAAGCCAGAGAGGGCATCCAAGGAGGATAGGACTTGCGCGCCGGATAAGGAGGATAAGATCTCAGTTTGCCTGGGAATAGGAAACTCATCCGGCGTTGTGACCGCGTTAAGGCGTCGGTAATCGACGCAGAAACGCGGCTTGTTATTGCGGTAGACAATAACGACCGGCGCACTCCACGGACTGCGAGAGGGTTCGATAACCCCTTGTTCGAACCATTTGTCGAGCTGGTCGTCAATAACTTCGCGCTTGGCCGGGGAAGTCCCGTACATGGGAACCACGATGGGGACTTGACCATCCTGGGTACGGATGTGGACGCGAGACGGATGTTGGCCTAAACGTCCATCGAATCCGAAGGCACCAGCGCGGCGCCGCAGCATGTCCCAGGCCTTGGCATGCAAGTGAGCCGGCAATTCCCCTACATCCAACAGGTCCTCCATGTCTGAGGAAGGGTAGACGGTCGTGTCGGGAACTTCCGCCGTCTTGGGTCCCCACTGCTCCTCGGAGGCCGGTTCGTCAGAGGGCGTGGCACGCGAATCGCTAGTAGCCATGCACGCCTCGACTAGAACGGCCGTCTTTTTCGCATGGTCAAGCAATAGGGAGAGGTGAGCGCGATCCTTCGGGGTGTCGAGGAACTCCACGGGGTCGACAAGTTGCCCGACAATATCCCCCTTACGAAGATACTTAGGGCGCGATGAAGTATTGGCGATAGGGACGAAAGGGAAGGAGCCCGTAACGAGGGTGTTCGGCGTCGCGAAAACTGGATCCTCCGAGTTAGCGACGATAGCCTTCTCCACTAGCCAGGTCCGATCGTCCAGGAAGGGCGCTTCGACTTCGACTTTGCTGACAGTACTGGCGGGAACCCGAACGTCCTTTTTGACGCAGACGAGACGCAGTTCACCGCCGAACTTGTGCTTCGCCGCACGGCGACGCGCTTTGGCACGACGGTGAGATTTCGCCTTGACGAAGCACGCAAGGGGATAACCCTTAGCGCGGGTGACAAGTCGGCGGTCCTTCGTGTGCTGGCACGGCTGGGCCAGGACGCTGTAGCCAGTTTCGCCAAACGTGACTGTAGTGCCCGTGCTCGGACGCGCTACAGCAAGCTCGTAAGTTTGGTGGAAGTCCTCGCCAAGAAGGATGGGAACCGTCATGCCTGAGACTACGTAAGCCTCGGCTTCGAGGCGTAGGATTTCACCGTTGACGGCTTCTACGAAGATAGGCAAATTCACGTATCCAAGTAGGCGCGCATCCTTCGCCGTGAGCTGCAGGAGCTGGAGCTTGAGGCCTCGTTTGAGAGGCGGAGGGTCCCTTAGTTCTTTGTAGAAGGCCTCCGATAGCAAGGTAATGTCGGCGCCAGAATCGAGGCGAAGGTCAAGGGGCGAGCCCCGTCGACTTAGTACCCATCCCGGCATTGAGAGTACCGAGACGCCCTCAGCGTTCTGTCCCGGCAAGGCAAATCACCTTTTCGGAAGGTCCACTACAGGGCGACTAGCAGGCGTAACTTCCTCCAAGAGGGGGCCGTCCGCTTGCGACGGTTTCCTCCGAAGGTTAGCGAAGTGTTCATCCTCAATTTCTTCAACGTAAGGAGCTCGGGACAAGAAGGCTGACTTAGCCGGAGGAGTAGTCGGACATTCACACGTTTCGCGCAGGTCCGCGTCAAGCGCAACCACATCCACATAGGTAGAAGAAATAGATTCAGAAAGAAGAGCCTCGAAGGCTTTGCTGTATACAGCTTCTTCGGACTTTGTCCGAGAGGTATCCTCAAATCCTTCTAACCGATTGGCCGTCTTCCTGGCTTCGTAGTAAGACCAATGAGGGCACTCCTTGTCCCAATGGTTGCTACTGCCACAGACTTTGCACGGGGAAGGTGGCTTGCGCGAGGACTTGACTTGATCCGCCTTCGGAAATGGGTAGCCTCCTTTGGGAGGCGGCCTCTGGCGTTTCGCTTCATTGGTGAAAGCTTCGGCACACACGCCGTCGACGTAGTCGTCGTCGTCGTCGTGGGATCGTCGGTCAGCTTCTGCAGAAGCTTCGTCATCTTCGACAGAAACCGGAAATTCCTCGTCGGCTTCGTGAGCAGCGATAGTGTTGGCGGTCCGACGCTTTCCGAAGAAGGGACGGCGGGCAGTGCCTCCTTCATTACGACCGCGGAAGCGGCTATCCAAGAGCGCGTTGAGCTCGTCGCGCGTAACGATGTCCGCACCTCTGCCACGATGAGCAGCGCGTAACTGTACTTCTTGCAAGCGAACTCGCTGCAGAAGTTCAGCCACGTTGGTGACGGACGAGGCATAGAGGATGTTGTGCCATTCGGGGCTGGCATTGCGCAAGACCAAGCGGACTTCTTCTTCGCCGTCGAGTCCAGTGCCCATGATCATGCGGGAATACATGAGACGACGAGTGATGAAGTCGGTCGGGGACTCGTTTTCGTGGCGTTTCTGGTGGTAGTGCATTTCGGAGAATTCGATCTGACGATCGAGCATTCATTTGTCCCCGAGCCAATACTTCTTGATGCCTTGGAGCCAGTTGAGATAGTGCGACGACATGTAGTCCTTAAGTTCGTCGTGGAGCAGCATGTACCAGCTACGAATCGAGGACCCGTCGTCCAGACGACGCCATAGCCATCTGCCCATGACCTCTGGCAGGGTTCCGCCCATGGAAGCAAACTGTTGCACTTCCGTGAAGTAATTAACGGCAGTGTAGGAGCTCCCGTTCCATCCTGGCAAATCACTGGGATTAAGAACTTCCTTGAGACGAGGGCCTTTGTCGGGGGCGGATGGCGTAGGAAGGGCAGCGATCGCAGGAGGCGGCGGAGGCGGCGGAGCTGGCGGTCCCACTCCATCAGGAGGCCCTGCGTTCGGAGGTCGCGGGACGTGATGGTGGGGATTCCTATGCGGAGGAGGCCCCCCACCGTTCCCGCCATGGCCCCCCGAACCACCGGGGCTTCCAGGGTCACTGGGATCCCCGCCTCCCCCAGCATAGGGAGGCCCCCCTGCGTAAGGAGGTCCCCCGCTTCCCGAACCTCCGGGCCCGGAAGATTGCTGCGAGAGCGCAGGAGATCCTTTCATTCTTGAGAGCACGTTGGTGACGGGCTCGGGGTTGAGATTGACCCGACTGGGGTCGTCTGCGCTCTGACGGAGGCGAGCGAAATGAGCCGAGGCGTCTTGCGCGGACCAGGCTCCAGGAGGTCGATCAGCCCGAGAGGGAGTACCGAACGGCGGCGGAATCGCCGCTGTTCCGGTCTGCCTAACGGGCGTGTCGGGAAGCTCAGCAGCGCCTGGGATTCTTGAGTGTTGCGCAAGCCCGAAGATGACGTTGGATGGACGAGGGCGTCGCACGGCTGGTTCTATCAACTGTAGTGGTCAGTATAGTATACTATAGTACTGTTATAACAGTGTAGCCTAGTGGTCGCATCAAGTACTGTTTTCACTGCACTATTATAGCAGTGTGATAGTAGTTTGAGGGTATATTAGCATGTAGTAGTATTCGGGCTTGATTAACAGTGGTATGGTAGTAATTTATAGTAAGGGGGCTGCAGGAGGGGACAGGGGACCCCCAGCTCCCGCTATAGGGCATTGATGACTAGACGTATGGTAGTTTTTTATAATGAGGGTGCCGCAGGGTGCCGCTTTGCTGCAGAATCACTATAGTAAATGCTGTGCAGGCCTAAGTCCAGTGATTCGGCTTAGGCTCGATGGTGCGGCTGCCAGTTGTGGCTGTGCTTGCTACCACTGTGGGTGATGCACGGCATGTGCGGCAGCCAGCCAGCCCCTTGGGTCCACCTTGGGGCATGCCTCGGGGCATGCCTCGGGGATCTCGGGGATCTCGGGGATCCGTTTAGGATGCGTTGCATGCGCATTTGTGCTTTGTTTTCGACGTTATCTCTACCTTTGTAATCAGCATTCAGGACGGCAGCCTACATACTTTCGATTGCTATACAAATCTTCATATCATTTTGCCTGGTTACTATATGAATCTCGGTCCTTATGGGATGGTACCAGTCCAGGTTTGCTAATAAAATATCAGATTCCTTTCAGAAATTATTGGCACATTCGGTTGTGATGTATTTTCGTAGATGTTCGATGACTTCTTAGTACTCTAATGACCCCATCTGCATCACAGCGGGGAGGTTGTTCTGACGTGTTGCGCTGACGCGTCAGATCACGTGACTGACCGACTTAGCAGAATTTCGTGTATGTGTGGGCGGGCACGGACATGACATAGGCTTTGGCTCTGTCATTGATTGTATCTCACTCAATAAATATAAGTTCTGCTCAACTTCTGACTTAGTTATAGTGTACGATGCTTCCAAATGGACTCAATTGAATTATATCAAACTATTGTAATTAACTACTTTCCTCGCCTTCGCTCTCGACATACTCAATCCCAGATTCCTCCGAAGTCTCGTCATCGGATGACGAGACATCCGATTGTACTTGTTCTGGCATATCTGGAAGCAGTCCATCCAGCGTGTTAAGTGACGAGTTGGTGTCTGGAGGTGGTGGTGGTAATGTCTCGGACGTCGACGCAGCCGCTGTCGTCACAGATGCATGCGGTAGCACCGAATCATTTGTCACTGAGCCCTGTGGTTCTTGAGGCCAGTCAACCGTGAGGTGGTACTTTTCCAGTAGAGGGATCCATCGTCGTTTGAAGGACGCGGCCAGATCCTCGTAGATTTGTGCTTGCCTTAGTGCATAAGCGCGGATACCTACTTTGAGGTCTGAAGCAGCGTTGGGGCGCAACGACACGCGTGCCCGCCACCATTCGGCCTTCCACAGCATAAATACGACGCTGCGACGCATTTCCTCCTGCAGGAGGAGAACCTCCTCCTTCCAGCGACGCATTCGCGCTCGACTCTTCGCGTAAGTCACACGCATACCTGACATCGTGAATAAGACTCGTCAGAAGAGATAATCAGGATGTTGGAATAACTTACTGTCGTGGACCTCCTCAGCGGACATGTCTTCTCCATCAAAATGGTCGCGTGCATCATGAGTGAGTACCCGCCAGATCCACGGGACTTCTCGTCGCCCTTCTCCGAGTGCCTTCTCTCTTGCCTTCTTCTTCTTGCGGCCGGCATTAGTCTCGTCGTCGCTGTTCACATCATCGTTTTCATCGTCGCCCGATGGATTGACCATGTCGCTTCGTTTCAAAGGGAGCAGCCGATGACGCCATGCCGCCACCTCATCCGGGTCGAGAGCATTCAGCGCGAGACGCGAGGCATTATACCGTTCGAAATGACGGTCGCGCTTCGACAGGACCTTCTTGATGATGGTCCGGGCGCGTGTGTGTCGCTTCTGGCTGGGACCATCGACATTCGCAGTCTTGTAATGACGAAGGCCCATGGCAGTGCGAATGAAGCGGCGGATTTCGTGGAGGGAGGTCTCACACTCGGCCTCCCGCAATCGAGCCTCCTTGGATGCTAAGCCCGAGACCATGCCGGCTTCTCTCAAGGCCTCCGGGACATCACTCGGCATCCACAACCTGTCGAATTCAGGTTTGGGGGGATCGGCCGCAGAGACGCCGTCTTCGGGGGTAGAAGTGTCGGAGGTTTGAGCAGAGGTGAGTGTGGAGACGACTGGCATGTACACGGCCTGTATGGCGCGCCAGGTGTTGATTCGGTGTCGAAGGGCATTTCGACTGTCTTGAAGGGATACCTTTTTCGTCGCAGTGTCGTTATCTTTGTTTCCATCTTTGTGGCGCAGCGTACGCCTACCGGAGTATAAGAAAAAGGTTTGATTCATGAAATTAAATACGTACTGTTGCTCTTGTAAATCGAGACCCATAGCAAGGAATGTACTTGCAGTCGTCTCATGGAGCGACACCGCACCATTCTCCGCTTCTTGTGCTTCTTCGTTAGCCAAGTCCAAGCGTACTTTTGCCAATGAGATGTCTGGGCCTACAGTTAACATTGCGGGCTACTACCAGAACTCGCAAAATGGCGCACCGTTGACTGGTTCCTTGTACGGATTCTCGCATGACTTGTCTTCATCCCAGGCCGTGATCATGGAGTCCCATTGCTCGATGATTTCTTGCGGGAAAGTCTGCTTCATGTCGTCGAAGTTACGCTGCTGCTTACGGAGCAGCACGACGAGCCTCCTTCAGTGAAGCAGAGATGTGCTCTCCTATATGGACAGCATCTCAGTAAATGCATGAAAACCACGAGCAAAGGCACGCACCTGTCGACACCGTCTTGCGCCAATTCATCGCACCAAAAACATCGTTCAGGGTCTCATGACGTCCACCAAATGACATTTCGTGTGTACTCAGGGAGGCGCCGTTCGTTTCAGACCAGTTAGCTTCAATCCCCTCACCGCAGGTCCTTCCTACTCCTTCCGTGAAGTTGAAGGAGTACCGCACTTGACAACTTGCACCGTGCGCGGGCAAATGGAACTTGGGTACGACGAAGATGATCTCGGTCTTCGTGAGGTCGATGTGCAATTCGACTCCAAAGTTCTCGAGCATGCGCTTGATGAAATTCTTGGAGTACTGGCATGCTATGTCATACGAGATGCCGAGCAGCTTCCAGCATTCGGCGGCAACCATGATCGTCATCAGAATGAGAAAATCCATATTAGCATACCTTGAAAATGGGTGAGCATTTGCAAAGATCCTCGAGATAAGATCACGTCAAGGGGCTTACCGTTCACCGCGCTCCAGATCGCCAACGCCGTTTGGACGAAAAAATGAATGGCGCGCACAAATAACGGCGCCAACGCCATTGACAGTGAATCTCTTCTGTGCTGGAGTATTTGCATGGTCTACAGCTGCGAAGCTCGAGTCGCAGGCTTTCATCTGTTTATCACAGGGACACTGGTTAGTCTGGACATAACTTAGGAGTGTTGCTGACTAACTTCGGTCTCGTTCTCGTGTTTCGACAAGTGCGCCTTGTACGCGGCGTCCGGAACAAAATAAGCCCAGCCAGGTGCTAATTCAATGTCCTGGTGGCCACGGTTCTTGAGCTTCAGTTTGAAATTCGCATCCATCGCGAAAAGCATTCTATACAGGAACCTGATTTGATTTTTGAGTTAGAGCTCTGATCGGGGAAAGTTCCTGATCTGGCTTACTGAAGATGCGGCGGCACAGATTGCCAGTTATCCGGCAGGTTTCTTCCTGGATGGGGACATCTGGGGCACTCGACCACAAGGCTTCCGAGCGCAGTCCCTCGGATCCCAGATAGATCGTGACCACGCCCACAACGCTTGACCATTCGAATGTGCCGATAGCACCGGGCGGCGCGAGTGAACTCGTGATACCGGTCCTGCGGAGCGATCGAGATCTCGTCAGATGGTTTATCCTGTATCAGCTGTGCACCACATACCTTGGGCTTGTTAATACCACTGCCATCTGTAAGTTTGACTATGCCGCCATAGAAATCATAGGCATTTGTCTTTGCTTGTAGTGTCATTGCATGAAATAGCTGGAGAGTCCGGAGGGTGACCGCAGTCTGAGGGCGATCGAAACTGACCGGCCACCATCGGACCCGAAGCAATTGGATATAGGCTTTAGATGACCCGACCTGCGCGCAGCCACAAAACCGGGCATGAACAGTATGAATACCCAAAACGTCGATGAGCGTCATTTTCTGATATGTCGTATATGGATTTGGGCAGGCAAGACCTTCGTGGCCTAGCTGGACGATGAGCCCGAGGCCTGCTAGAGTCGAGCGTTCAAAATGGTCTCCGTTCCACTTCTATAAAACGATAGTTAAGCAAGAAGTGTGTAGAATAAAAGGTATCAACATGCCTGTATTCTATGAAGCGGATCACGCGAATGACGCGCTACGATGCAGGAGGTGCACTCTAGGCACGAGTATGCACAGTCGATGCAGCGGGTATCGGCAGGCGAGTCAGAATCACAATTCGGACAGGTCGATGACCCGCTTTGCGAGCCGGGGCCTTCATGACGAAGTAATTCGTCCAGGATTGTGTCGCGCTCTTTCTCAAACTTCTTCAGCATATCAATCTGAGTATAGCAGTTAGCAAGGAAGGAAACCGACCCGGGAGAACCTCACCCGTCTCATTCTTGTTTTGCGCCCACCACGACGAGTACGCTTTCGTCGGCGACCGGTCTGCACATCTGCCGAGGTCACTAGAATCTCTTCACTGTCTTGCCATGGTGCGTCAAGGTGATCTTGCTGATCTTCCGGCGGTACCGCGTCGACAGGCGTCGTAGCCTTCTCGAGTTGAATGTTCGAGCTGCTAGCCTCGACCTGGGTGATCTTCGCCCTCGTCTTCTGGTGAGTGCTGTGAGGCACGGTGACGGTGGTATGTCTGGAGGTACTAGGAGCGTCGTCATCGTCGCTTATGCAGATAGGCTGAAGGGTCTTTCGCTTGCGTTTCTTCGTAGACATGGCACCGGAGAGCACAACGGGAAAGGATGGGCGGAGATACGAATAAGAAAAGGACGGAGAGGGGGAGAAGGCACTACGACATCGTCTTAGGGATCTAATTATCTATGTAGCTAAGCGAAAATAGTCAGCGGCTTTCAAAATCCGTACAGAGAACGAAAAATCCTCTTATTTATGCTGCCCATTCCATTAGCTCAGAGAAGTTACACAAAAACGAAGAGATGAACAAACCTGCAACCCATAAAAACGAGTGCGTGGTCCCCCATCGCCTGCAGCATCATATCGCGGCCCGGCGAGAGCAGCTCCACCTCCTGGTGAAGGCCGGCAATGAGCCTGCGCACGCGATGCAATTCAGCCTTGGAGCTCGGCGAGTTCTTGTGCAGGAGGTCACTGGCGACGGTTAGATGGCCATCGATCAGCGCGCGTATGACTTGGTTGTATTCGTCCACCTTGGGTGCGCAAGGTGCGGTGCCGTCCGCAGAACCGATAATTTTGACGCGTAGTTCTCGACATTGTTCCCAAAGTTGAGTCTCGTCCGACAACATTTGGTCAGTGCGGTCGGGATCCTTTCGTCTGTGAGAGTGAATTATGGAGTTGGAATAGGGCCTACAGAAGACGCTATGGTCACCGTCATACATCGCTCAAATGTCAGAACTTACGGACGCAAACCTGCCACGGTGGCCCGCCTAATGCTTTCCTCCACCTCCCGCTCCTTCTTGCTGATTTTCCGACGCCCTATACGCGTGATTCTGACGTACTCGCGCTGGTACGCTCGACGGGACTTGTTATTTCTGGCGCCGTTCAACAATGACGTCCCAGTCAACAACAGATAGCTATTTAAAACCGGACCTACTTACTTTAAATAATAAGACTCATTGCATGAGTGCCCCTTTGCCATAGAGAGGAGTGCAGCGAAAAAGTGGTTGAGTGAGGACTACGAACGAAGCGAGAGCAACAAGAACAATGAAGCGAAAGGCCGCGCTGAGTCTGAGGCTGTGGCCGTGGCAACTTTGGCTACATCCGCGTCTTGAAGTGGGCTTCGCTCCGCATACATATCTAACTATTCCCTCCTTCCAAATGCTTCGGCTACAGCTATCACTTGGAACTCTTTCTAATAGAAGGGGGCATGATATTTATTTTGCTTGCAAGTAATCTGAGATAAGTGAGGTAGCTACAGACATGTAAACGAGACCTGACATATGTTTTTGAGTGCTTGTCTCACATTATTGCCAAAGTAACATTTCCGTGTACTGTTCAAGTTCGCAGTCAGCAGTCGTCAACTAGTAGAAGTAAAATGGCTTCGTCGGTATAATAAAAAGCTCATTGGACAGATATATAAATTGATTCGCAGACGGGAATGTGGATATTGGTTAACCAGCGGCAGCAACAACTTCGAAGTATCTACGACTATCTATCGCATCTACATGCGTGCCTCAAACCACTCGACGGCCTCCTGCAAAGTACTAAAGCATCGGAACACGCAGTCGAAAGCGCTCAAGATCTCCACGCGAAGTTGAAGGCTATCGACGAAAGACAATCAGCATGTAGCACGGTTGACATTTAAAGATGGAAGAACTCACGAAGGACGATAATATATCGCCGGCTGCATACCATTCGTGACAGCCCAGTATGGCAAAGGGTCCAGCACTGAACTCAAAGGTCCATTGGAGATTGAAGTTGGCAGGCGAGAAGAGCTTGCGACGGCGTTTGAAGGAGGTATGCGCCTCGACGTGACTTCGTTGTTGCGACGATGCACACCAGTGGGTACATCGGGCATGGTGACAGTAGTCGTCGTCGTGTGTGCAGTCTCGCGAGCTTGAAGGGAGGAAGCAGCAGCCTGGCGCATTTGCGATGCAACATCAGCTGCCCTATTGTCGACGGCGCAGTGACATTCGGATGCAGCCGCTGCCTGCACATTGTTCCCGCCACTACCACCGTGACCGTGGTGGTTATCTCCACCGCTGGAGGCGTTCGACTGCCCGGTAAGGTTCTGGTGCCGATCAGAAGGATGAAGAAGTCCAATATATAAGTACATACCTCCAGCGAGATGTTGAGCCTGAGATCACCAGCTGGTAGGAGCCCTGCAGGGATGATGACGCTGACTGCAGACCTGTTCGTCGACACGACGACATGGGTCGTGTATGGGTGAGGTTCATCGTCTACCGAGAAGATGGAGTCAGCAGATGACATGTTGGTAGGCTGAGCATTGTTGGCCTCGTCGACGGCCATGGACTCGTCATCACTGGAGATGTCAATAACGCTCCCTCGGCCAGTAGTATCGCTGGAAATGTCGATAACGCTGTCAGTGTCACTGGAGAGATCAATGACGCTGCCGCTGTTGCCGGCGTCGTGGTTTACGGCCCCGGAAGGCTCATTGGAGGGCTCGATGGAGTTGCCGCGCTCGTGGCCGCGAACGTTGGATGGTAAGTCGACGACGCCATCGTCGATATTGCCTGTGAGGTCTCCGGCATTGCGGACATGCTCAGTCGCCATGAGCATCTCATCATCGCCGTTGCTCGAAGGCGCGGGAGAGAGGGAGCCTGAAAATGTCACTGAGTCTGTTTGGGATGTAGGTTTGGACGTGAGAGTAGAATAAACGTACAGTCTTCAGCCATTTCCTATGGTCGCTGGTGAAGGGGAAACTGATGAGGGACGCTAGCGACACAGACAACAATTAGAGCAAGGATTATTTAGGGGGGAGGGATGAAAGATTCCACAGGCAGGCGAACAGACTACGAACAGACCCTGACAAAAGATTGATCAGTTCGGATTGCAATAGCCGATGGTGCCGCTCGTGAATTTAAGTGGAACAAGCATTCCGCCGACGTACCGAGGCCTTGGCCACGACTTGCGAATTGGATGATCGTGTGGCAACGAGGGAGCAAAACAAAGAAACAAATAAGGACGATGGACTCGAGCACGAACTGGTATTTACTACTTCCCCCTGATAAGGCAGCAAGCGTCGTCGACAACTTGCTATAAATCCTCCTCGTTTGCCGTTTGCAGTCGCGTTTTTATCTGTTGCGCTATTCTGCTTAGCTATGTGGACGACGAAACCCCAACTCACATACCTCAACTCCTATCTGCCCGAGTTCAGGCAGCTCCAGAAGAAAAATCGGTCCGGCGACATATGGGAGCGCCTCTACGAGGGCTGGTTCACGAAGTGGCCGGAGGGCCCATCGGGCTCCAAAGATAGGAAGGTAAGCACTTACTTCACATAAACACTAGGCAAATACTCACCCTGCTAGAATAGAGGATTAAGGAGTGGTTCAATAACCGTACGTGTGGTGCTGGCGGAGGCAACAAAGGGCGGCGGGTCCTTAAGCTTACGCACAGGACTTCCCGCAAGCTCTCACCGTATCAGATCTACCAGAAGCTGTACTATAAGTCCAAGCTTCAAGGCAAGATCAATAAAGCGTACAAGGCTTACCTGCTGGGTCTACCGGAAGGCGATACCCCCCAATCGCGCCTGGTCTTCCGCAACAAGCTCTGCATCGAGCTTCTCGAGGATGAGTCTGCGGACATCAAAGCAGAAGTCCAGAAGGAGTTCGAGAAGCAGAGTTCGCCTGCGAGCGAGGGCGCGACGCCGTCACCGGACATGACGGACTCAGATCGTCAGCAACAGCTGCTGACTTGGGAGAAGTGCGTTAATTCCATCCTGAATGAAACGAAGGGAAGACTGACATACCGCCAGGAACATCGAAGCTTTGCTGTGCACCGCCGAAGTTCTTGTCCGTGAGGTCTTCGAGCAAACCGGTTGGGTCTGCGTGTTCGACTTTGGCGGTCCGAGGCCTAGCGCTGGCGGAAAGATAGAATCCTTCAGGTCAGTGCAGTCTCGACAAATGACAGGCTCTTTACTTATCGAACGATTCGCTGGGCTAGCGTCCACACAGAGGCCGAGGGTGGCATTTCATTCAAGAAAAGCTACGCTGGCTTCCACGACTTGGTTGAGAAGCCATTTGCTGAGTATCTTCACAAGTACTATCGTGAGTGATGTGCATCTCAGTAAGGGCAACGGTCTAACAAATTTGCAGCTAAGAACGTGCGCGATAGTCGAGCACTCAAGCCGCAGAACGCCGATGGCCTTGACCAGCCCGGAGACAAGGTATCCGAGACAGAAGATGGTGCTGATGATGGGCGAGTATCTGACGAGGATGAAGATGGTCCCGGCGACAAGTCGAAGGAGGTAGACGAGACCTCTCGTGAAGATATCGACGTCCAGTCCAACGATACCGAGGACGCCCTCGTTTCGACAGCTGCAAAGTCTAGAGTAAATCCGTATATGCAGGAACGCGAGGACAACATCACTCGGAACCGGCGCCTTTTGGACGACATCGACTGCCAAATGCTTGATGTAAGTGGGTCGCAGCCACTGGTTCCTAAGAAACCAGCCCCCAAGCCGAGGAAGAAACGCGCGGACACCATGGTAGAGCGCACTATAGTCACTCGTCAACGGGCAAGTGGTGGGGCGTGAGTCAATATCAGAATGCTTTATTTTGCGCGTAACTTACCGAGTATTTTGACCAGCGCATCGGCCGAAGATACGACAGCCTCGAAGACTACTGACAAGACCATAGACATGGCGGACGAGACGGGCGAAGACAATGTAGGCGGCCGCGAGAACACCCCCACGCCCGACCCTGCCACGTCCAACGGCGAGTCCGCCGTCTCGCAAAGTGCCGCTGCTGCGACTGCCATATCAAGGGACATACCCGACCCTGAGACGTCCGCCGAAGTCGGGGCTGTGGGTTCGAATGCCTCTACCACTGCCGCCATGCCGATCGACATCATCCCTGGCCCTGTAATGTCGAGCGAAGTTGGATCCGTGGGTGCAGGCATCGCCGCTGCGGCCACTATGACTATGGACGTAGATTCGACGGAGGAAAGCCGCGGGGCATCGCCGGCAGAGGAAGGCAGCGGGGCGTCGCCGGCAGGAGAGACAGACACGTCGTCCGGCCAAGGACAAGATGGTGCCGAAACCTCTGGACAGAACGGTCCTGGAGAGACATCCCCGAACGAAGAAGACAGCAATGGCGGATCGCCGCCGAACGGAGGAGGTTCTGGCAGCTCGCCGCCGAGCAGAGGTGGTCCTGGCGAAGCGCCGGCAGAGGCAGAAGAGAATGTGCAGGAACTTGGAGATGCGCCAAGTGATGCGCCGCAGTTGGTCATGGAGATGTTTGAGTTCTTCAAGACCGGTCCAGAGGGGACCGAATGGGTCAGTATCGTGAATAACTGGCTGAAGATCGAGGCCGCGCTCGGGTACCCGGAGGGCACTGTGAGTGATTCATGCTACTCGTCTGAGAAACCTGGTACTCACATATCTATAGAACCGCAAGGAGTTCCTCGGCTCTAAGAATCGCCCACTTGCGGTCCAAGACTGGATCAAGCGTCATCGCAAGTTCACCAGCATACCGTCGCTGGGTCCCTTGTCAGCTTACGGGAACAGCTGGAGGATGTGGTGGAAATCCTTGCAGCCCAGCTGGCGGTTCATACCGGATGTCGAATGGCCCCTGCATCGTTCGGGTAACGCAGATGAACGTTGGAGCCAGGTGATGAAAGGGGGGAAAAACGGGCTGGGGATGGTGCTGATAACGCTCGTTTGGTGGTCTCGAAAGGCAGCCACGAAGGCCGAGATCGGCGAGCTGAATTCGGCGCTCGAAGACGTCGAATATGCGATGGGAGAGGTCGTCCGTGTCGCAGAGGCAGGTGAAGACGTGGTGATGGGTGATGCCTAGGAAAAGCTTGGGGTCCGTGTGTTCGTGGGCGCAGTAAAGGCGCCCAAATTCGGGAAATACACGTAACTAAGTGCTTTGTATAGTACTTAGGAGCCTGTCAAATAGTCAATACATCGTCTTTTACTTCCGTTAAGGCTCCTGACCGACTTACCGCACCGACTTCACATTGCTCAGCCAAGCTTCTCTACTTATTCGTTTTAGTGCTTCATCGTGCAGTTCCCGTTTAGGAAAGTACATTGAAATTTCAATCCCGCGCGCTCGACCGATCGTCCAGGCAAATATACTCACTGGTAGATATCAAAGAGCTAATAGAACAAAGTGCAGAGGCCCTACCATCTAAAATCTATCGCATCTTTCAAGTGAAATGTCTTGGCTTGATACCAAAACCTCACCAGTACTAAATACCCGTACTTACCCACCCACACATACACGAAATTCTGCTAAGTCGGTCGGTCACGTGATCTGACACGTCAGCGCAACGCGTTAGAACAACTTCCCCGTGGTGGTGCAAACAGGATCACTAGAGTGCTAAAAAGTCATCAAGTATCTACGAAAATGCATCACAATCGAATGTGCGAACAATTTCCGAAAGAAATCTGTTATTTTATTATCAAACCCGGACTGGTATGAACCCATAAGAGCTGATATTAATACAGTAACTGGGCAAAACGGTACGAAGATTTGTATAGCAATCGAAAGTGTGTAGGTTGCTATCCTGAATGCTGATTACAACGGTAGGGATAACGTCAAAAATGAAGCACAAACGTGCATGCAACGCATCCTAAACGGATCCCCGAGATCCCCGAGATCCCCGAGGCATGCCCCGAGACATGCCCCAAGGTGGACCCAAGGGGCTGGCTGGCTGCCGCACATGCCGTGCATCACCCACAGTGGTAGCAAGCACAGCCACAACTGGCAGCCGCACCATCGAGCCTAAGCCGAATCACTGGACTTAGGCCTGCACAGCATTTACTATAGTGATTCTGCAGCAAAGCGGCACCCTGCGGCACCCTCATTATAAAAAACTACCATATGTCTAGCCATCAATGCCCTATAGCGGGAGCTGGGGGTCCCCTGTCCCCCCCTGCGGCCCCCTACTATAAACTACTACCATACCACTGTTAATCAAGCCAGAATACTACTACATGCTGATATATCCTCAAACTACTACCACACTGTTATAATAGCATGGTGGAAAAAGTACTTGATGCGACCACTAGGCTGTATTGATATAACAGTACTATAGTTATTACTGGGACCACCACGGCTGGTTCTATGGGTAGCGCCGTCGAACTCGGACGGGTTCGCAGTCCTTGGTCGAAGGTAGCATTACTAAGAGGCCTTGCGTCGTATCGATGGGAATAATCGGGGCCGCGGTAAGTCGAATCCCCTTCGGCCATAGTCAGCCCATGATCTATGGCCGATACGTCGGCTTGTGACAACGAGGACTGTCCTGAAGCGGCGAAAGCGGAGGTGGCTAACGGAGCTGACGACCTGTCTTGTTCGGATGGGTACGGAGGGCAGTCCAGGTTGCGGACCTCGTTGGGAACTGGAATAATGGCCCGTAGGGACACGGGAGGATTCTGTTGGAAGAGTTCCTGACGGTGAACAGGGAGCCGCGTTTTGATGGAATTCGAAGCATAGAGTTGGCGCAGATATTCTGAGTGAACTGCCGTCTGTTGGCGAGCTTGTAAGCCAGAAGCAGTGGAGGAGGCTGGAGACGGAGGTCTCTGTTCAGTGACAAACTCCTGGCGGTACTTCTCGACGAATCGAGCCCCGCGCTGAAGACGATATCCGAGCACTTGCCAGTTCATGAAGACTTGCATAGCGGATTCGCAGCCCTCCAGCACGCCTTGCAGGCGGAAGTTGGGATCGATTTGGTATGCTATCTGACCGGCGTGCATTTCGGAAGGGAACAGCTGGAACAGACGGTCGAGGAAGCCTTGGACGCGCTCGACGAGGGTGTGTAATACCGATGCTTCCGTGAAAGATAATTGGAAGCGAGGTGATCCGTCTGCCTGGATTCTGCGATTGATGATAACAGCCTCGGTATAGCGCGCGAAATTGCGACCGGCTATGTACTCTGGCAGGAGGGTACGATCGACGAGAGTTTGTTGAAACTCATCATAGATGGCTGCCGCTGTCGCGACGTGAAGGGCGAGTGCGGGCGCGTCCTCGTTAGATCCACGCGAAGTCGAAAGAGAGTCGTCCGCGAGCGGCAGCCCGAGATGGGGAGGAGGATCCCGCTGAGGCGAATTCGCCTCGTCGGCATCCGGCAATGGTACAGCTAGGGATGGATCGCCAGCGTCGCCTTCTCCATCCGGGGCAACTGGAGATGGAGCAGGCGTCGGAGCCACGGGCGGATCCGCTCGGCTGCTGCGAGTCTTGGGAGCCATATCGAAAGCTTTGAGATTTGGAGGAAAGAAGGTCGGCTAGGGGTGAAGGACTTCCGGATATGTCCACCTTTGTGACGCAACGGTCGCAAGTACCGGGAGTCCTCACCGTGGCTAGCGGGCGTTGGAGAGCAGAGGTGTGTGCGGTCCTCGAGTCCAAGCGAGGCGCCCGAGTCAAAGTCGAACGAGAAGTCTCAGTTCGGCTCGACAAAGACTCCTAGGAATCGGAGGGACGGAGGACGAGGCAGGCGAACTCGCCTGTTACCTCGGACGACGCGTCGTGGAGAGAAAAAGAAGACGAGGCGGTCCACTCACCAAAGACAGCCTTTGGCCGGATTTGCGTATGTGGGCGCGCTTCGATTTCCTCGTTCAGAAGCAAGGCGCGGGCGCTCGTTCGGAGCGCGCGTGCAGATGTCGTTCGAGAGAAAGGAAAAAGCAAGAAAAGAGAAGTAAGATTCGGAAGATGATAGACAATGAAAATGATGATCTTTTTCCTACACAAGACGTACACTAAATACGGAAGAAAATAAGATTGCAGGTCCGCCCTCAACTGTACAGTAGGTCGGCCGGTGTGGCTTGACTACCTAATCGGGAAGGCGGCGCTTCCGGGCCTGGCTACCTCGAGATTCCGTGTTGGCGCGTGATGGCTCCCGGCGCCTGGCGTCGCATGACATCACTCGGCACCCGGCATCCGTTACATGTATGGAGAAAGAAACGCCGGGATGGCAGGACAATCGGTCAATCATGTATGGGTGGTCTGAAGCGCAGTGTTGGCACAGGCACAAAGGTGACCAAAGCGACCTGGGTGACACACCTCCCGACGCACAGAGTGTGGAGTCGATTGGTGCGGCGCTGCCGCCTAGTCATGTATACCTGCAAAAAAAAAGAGAAATGGGGCGGCCGAGGTAGCCGCACCCTCAAGGAATCATCGAGAGAAGAGAGGGTGGTTACGGCACAAAGATGACCAAAGCGACCTGGGCGACGCACCTCCCGACGCACAGAGCGTGGAGTCGATTGGTGCAGCGCTGCGGCCTAGTCATGTATACCTGCAAAAAAAAAGAGAAATGGGACGGCCGAGGTAGCTGCACCCTCGAGGAATCATCGAGAGAAGAGAGGGTGATTACGCTGGCTCATCTATATTAATCGCCTATGGAATTATATAGCAGGGCTTGTTCATGCAAAAACAGAAAAGACGAGTGCTACAGGAATTGTATGCGAGGAGGACTAGGGAGGACTTGGTACGGACGCCTGTCACACTGTCAGAGGTGTCGTCTCATAGGCGTGCAATAGATCCTGCTTATGTCATCCTCAGGCGAGCCTTGGACACCTCAGCTTCACCTCGCCACTTTTTCACGTCTCTGCTGTCCACTCTCCTTCCCACTTTGTTCCTCTGCTAATTCGTCTCGACTCTGTCTAGATCTGCCAAATGTGAGTAAATTTATCTTGATTCCCCATTTGCTGACCCTTCTTGTTGCCTTCTCATTGCTTTGTTTTGTAGCTCTCACTAGATATACTCAGTGCTGGCCATCTCTGGCATTGTCTGCATGAAACGAGCTCCACGCCTTGTGCGCTCCGATCGTACATACTTCTTCCCCATCTCCCATCTCACTCTTTGCCTCCTATTGGGCACGGTGTATGAGAAAAGAGCTCCACGCTTTGTGCGCTCAGATCTCATATACTTCAATCACCCCAGTATCTTGCTGAGGTGCTGAAATTGTCGGCCCATACTTTGATCGGATCTCCACGGCACCGTAGCTACCGTAGCTAGTATATAGGCCAGTGAAGATAAGGTATGACTGTGCATAGTTTCCTTGTGGTTGTCATTAAACTGACTCATTACATTTTGATTTTTTCCCTTAAGATGTCTGCTTCTCTACGTCGCTTAGACCTTCCATTCGCATGTTGGGCCCTTGGATGGGCACCCGGAGAGATGGTCGTCGCAGCGCATGCGACCTATATCCCTGAATTGCCAGATGACAAGACGGCGTTGGTTCGCAGCGACGGTTTGTGGGGTCCGCACAACTGGACCCGCTTCCCGCAACCTTTTGATCCTCGTTCCCTGTACTTGGCTTGGATACGCTTACCTACCAAGAACACCTCATGCTCCGTTCTGTATCGCCTGCCCACACGATCCGATCTATGTCCCCACCCCACTTTCCCCACGCGCGTTGTGTTAGCGCAGAAGTGGATCGACGAATTGTGCAACGAGCGAGAACTTCTTCAAGCACGCACGCAACTGTGTTTCTCTCGTATCAATGACTTTTCCTGTTATCGTCATGTATCCTTTCCCTCCACCGCACCTCGCTGCATACTATCTGCTCTGATAAGACTGAAAGATGCCCCATGCTCCAGGCGCGATATCATCGAGGCTGTTCGAACAATTCAGCGCCACCTGCTTGAGTTGCAAGCTTTCTGTGATTGGTTCACTAGTAGCACTTCAAACCGACAAGCCTTAACATGTATTCCCACTCGTGGCAGTATCACCACCGACCCCCGCGTGTACCAGATGCTTGAATCTAGGAATATAACCGTGTATCTGCATGTCTCCCTCTCCAAATACCACCTGCCTTCACCCTCATATCAAAAGGGCTTCCTTCGGTTGATAGATTGGTGTAATTTCGTTGGTGCTGAGATCAGCGAGTGGCGGGACGAAGGAGTGCCGGCTGGGTCAGTCGAAGAGTCAGCTAATGGCCCCCTCTTTGAGCTCGCGGCACGTGGATACGCTCCACGTGATGACGTTGAACAACTCACACAGAGAGCTATGGGAATGAAAATGCACCAACAACAAGACCGTGAGTTGTATTCCTTCTCCCTTGCCAAATCGTGTTCCTCACGAGATGATGCCAGTCGCACATGAACGTAATCTTGTGAATGCCTCACGACTGAAGCATACTCAGAGCAGCCGCCGGGTTCAAAACATGGTTGCCCGCCCAGATTGGGTGCCCAGCGTCATCGAGACCTGGGCCACATCCACTCCAAATACAGCGCCCATTTTCATGGAAAAGGAACTGACTCGTGGATGGCGATATCATTTACCACCGATCCACCTGTTCTGGGGCCCAGCAGAAGAGAAGACCAGAAATACGTTCTTCTATCATTGGTATTGTTTGGCATGATGCTGGGGCTTCCGGCACATTCAAGACCGCAACCTTACTGTCACGGATCGCTCCATTTCTCTCCGCCTTCTTCTCTGCCATCAAGGCATCGCGTCGGTCATGTGCTCCAGCAGCCCCATCACATGTTCACTTTCTCACATGACCTGGGGCTATCCTTCACCCATGCCCTTGTTCCCCTTTGGGACATCCTATTGTTCTCCCTCCCATTGTTCTCCTTTTGGCCACCATTGTTCTCACTCTATTGTTCGACCCATTATGGTGTCCATTGTTCTTTTCCCATTGTCGTCCCAGTACTTATAGGCTCCCTGTCGCTCGCCTATTTCCCTAGATTGTCCATTTCGTCTGTACTGTACTGTACCTCCAATACAGGTCACTGCGCTGCTAGTCGCTCTCTGCTCTCTCGCTCTCATCATTGCTGGTGACTTGGGTGATTCTCTGCTGTCTACGACCGAGTCTTGACACCTGGACGATTTCTCATACACCCGCCTCACCTCCCTACTATCGCCCATCATACCTCTCTTCTTTGAACCCTTCACTGCCGACATCTTCACCGTATCTCGACATCCATTCCATCAACCTCATCTCCCCTTCCCCATCGCCAACACCATCGAGGGCAGTGCACTCATTCCCCTCCTCCACTATTGTGCTGTGAAGCGTTGGGAAGCTGAAGGAGTTTGGTTTCGATTAAGATCGTGGAAACCACGCGCAGGTGCTATCTCCATTGCCTTATACGTTCGAATTCGAGTTGCTTTTGACATCGACTTGCAAGAATTCACGTTTGGTGCCTCGGACATTGCCTACCACTGTCGCCAACCCAACCGAGGATCCCCTGCGAGCATCCTGCCATCGACCTCATTTCCCTTTTGCACACTAGGTTTCTTCACCCCAGAACCCTCGCCTGAGCCTGTGTGGGCCAGAGAACGCCTCGGCCACCGATTCCTCAGAACCCCGTACTCCACCACCTTGTACCCTCGTGCCCTTGGACGTCGTCCAGTTGCGGCAGACTTCCTGTAGGTTGTCACCATTGATTCCACCGACCCCCGCTTCCAGACCACTGCACCCTTCCCACTCGGGATCTTCGAGTCCCTTGGGGACTACCACGTTTACACCCTTGCTGGCATCACCCGGATCCACTTTTCTCACCAAGACCCTGCCACCCGCCAGTGGTACTTCGCTGAGCGTGAAGACTTCCCCTACCTCGAACTCGTCGACTTCGATGTTGCCAGAGAAGAACACCACCGCCTACACCCAGCCACTCCACCGCTCCCCACCGTCGCCCCTCCTAGTATCGACTCCCCTCCTGCACGCACCGAACCCCTCTTTGTACCAACAGGTATCATCTTCAACGCCATTACCAGGAAGTACTATGCATACCATTCCAACTCTCGACGCCTAGTCGTTGGCTGGAGACCAAACCTAGTAGAAGGAAGAGATCAGTGGTTTTGGCAGGCCAGTAGCGTTTTCATCACTGAACCTGAACTCGCTCTCTCTCACCAAGTCCTAGAAGCCCGCGAGCAAGAGCGAGTTACCCGGCTCGCAGTCCTCCGCTCACCGCTACCCCCTCGCATCCCAACCCCAATACCAATCCCCTCACCGGCTCCACCCATTACCACTGTTACATCCACATCCACCGTCAACGTCAAACCGATCATTGCCCCAGCTCCCCCTGTTCAGCCGCCCGATGACATGTCCAACCCCGAGATTGGCATCAAACCTGCTCCCTTTGAGGGAGATCGTTCCAAGTCCAAGGAGTTCCAGTTGCGTATTCGCTTATTCCTTCGCGCCAACTCTACCTGGTATAAAGATGATACCGCCCAGATCTCCCTCTTCCTCAACCTCTGCCAGGGCCCTATTGCCAGCCAGTGGGCCACTCAGCGTGTCAAGGAGATCCTTGAGGATGACAATCTTGTGGCTGCAAACACATCTCCAGCCCATGTCCCTCGCTACGCCAACCTCGCTGCCCTTCGAACTCGCTTCAATTTGGACTTCTCCCCCCTCGACAACTCCAAGGATGCCTCCCATGCCATCCAGACCCTCCAGATGGGTACGCGCCCAGTAGTCGACTACATTACCGAGTTCGAGTCCTTCGCTCCTTGCACCAGCTACAACGATGTGGCCCTGATCGATTGGTTCCTGCATGGCCTCAACAGTGCCTTGCGGGATGATTGCCAGTGCAGCTACCCCACGCCCACCACCCTGGATGAGTGGAAGGCGAGGGCCCGTGACAGGAATGCTGCCTACCTCATGCGCACCCGGTTCCAGAGTCCCCGCCCTACAACTGGGCGCACCCCGGTGAGCACTCACTCCCCTCAGTCCACATCTACTGGCCGATCCCGCACAGTTGCTGCTACAGGTGCCCCACTGCCCAAACTCTCAGAGCCTGACCGTGAGCGTCTCAGGCATGAGGGCGGTTGCTTCCGCTGCTGCCAGAAGGGCCATGGCTTCCGCGACTGCCCCCTCAATGCCGACTCCAACCCCCGTGCCCCAATCCCTCGTGTCCGAGCGCTAGAAACCGGCTCTGCCCCGGGAGTAGCTCCAGAAGATGCAGCCACTGCCCTTGCTGTCCCCGCCATCAACAGGTCCATCGCCGACTTATCGTTGCAGTTGAAGGACTTGAGCGAGGAAGAGAGGGAAGAGGCAAAGGCTGCATTAAAGGATATGGTTGAGGGTTTTTAAAGCGCCCCCCAGTCACGTCGTCCATGGGTGGCAAGAAACATTTCTTTGATCCATCGAATCACTTCTCTGTACTATCCGACCCCTGTGAGCAATCGTATCCATCATCTTTGCGCATGTCCGCTATCAGGCCCAACCGTCAGACACCGTCCATTACGCTCCAGGCCAAGATTATCACTGCCCCGATCAAGAAACAAATCGACGCTGAGGCACTTCTCGATAGTGGTGCAGAAGGCATCATTATACACCCCGAGTTTGCCAAGAAACACCAGTTCCCCCTCAAAAAACTCCCTAAACCCTTTCCCGTTTGCAATGTGGACAACTCCGAAAACATCATGGGCTGGGTTCGCTATTCAGTCAACCAGAACATCCGTATTTACGCCAAGGACTCGACGTCCTTCCATGAGGAGACAGCTGAGTTCTATCTCGTTGACATTGGTGACTACGACATTATCCTTGGGACCGATTGGTTACAGGAACACAACCCTGAAATTGATTGGGTCTCTCGTCGTGTCGACATGACTCGCTGCCCTCCCTCTTGCACTCTGAATAAACCCCCGGTCAAGAATCTGTCCACTCGCACTGAACGCCGCCACTCAGCTCCTCGTCCACCAGTCCTCAGCGCTGCTGCAGTACTGCTCCCCCCACCTTGCCCCCCTCCATTGCTCCCACTGCCCCCACCATTTGTCGCTGCTCCACTTCCCAAATACGTGATCCCCGCTTGCCGAGTCCAAGGTGTCCGCCTTCACCGCATCCACCTGTCCAAAGTCCCTGCACGTCTATTCACCGAGGACGATGACCCCCGACCTAATGTCGATGACGACTGGGTTGAAGAGGGCCTTCGTCTAGCTGGTGTTCTCCCTGACTGGGACACACCACCCCCACCAGACGATGACCCCGACTATCAACACACCATCTGTATCCGTCGCTCTTTCACCAATGCTCAGAAACT
The DNA here is from genome assembly GCA_033439255.1 of Hericium rajendrae. Lineage (NCBI taxonomy): Eukaryota > Fungi > Basidiomycota > Agaricomycetes > Russulales > Hericiaceae > Hericium > Hericium rajendrae. The sequence goes on along the minus strand of CM065879.1, from coordinate 2,242,063 downwards.
GGCGGAGCATGTGGCCACGCGTGTTGCAGAGAAGTCCTTTGCTGAGATGGTTCCCCCTCAGTATCAGGACTTCCAACCTGTCTTCGATGAGGAATCCTCTCATCGCCTCCCCGAACATCGCCCTTGGGATCACGCCATTGACCTGAAAGATGGTTTTGAACCCCGTTCATGCAAGGTCTATCCCATGGCTCCTACCGAGCAGGAGGACCTCGATTCATTCCTTGATGACCAGGTCAAGAAAGGCTACATCCGTCCTTCCAAATCCCCTATGGCGAGTCCCTTCTTCTTTATCAAGAAAAAAGATGGAAAACTACGCCCCATCCAGGACTATCGCACCCTCAACAAAGGCACCATCAAGAATGAATATCCCCTGCCCCTTATCTCTGAACTCGTTGACAAGCTCAAGGGTGCCAAAGTCTTCTCCAAGATGGACGTTCGTTGGGGTTACAACAACGTTCGCATCAAGGAGGGCGACGAATGGAAAGCCGCCTTGAAAACCAACCGTGGTCTCTTTGAACCCCTGGTGATGTTTTTTGGTCTTACCAACTCCCCTGCCACGTTCCAAGGAATGATGAATGAACTTTTCAAGGATCTCATTGATACGGGCAAAGTCGTCATCTACATGGACAATATCCTCATTTTCACTGAAACCCTCGAAGAACATCGCGACCTTGTGCACAAAGTCCTCCAATGCCTCCAGGACAATGACCTCTTCCTCAAACCAGAGAAGTGCTCGTTCGAGCAGCCCTCAGTTGAGTTCCTCGGTCTCATCGTCTCCCATAACACACTCGCCATGGACCCCGTCAAGGTTGCAGGCATTGCTGAATGGCCTGCCCCTCGTAACGTCAAGGACGTCCAGTCCTTTGTTGGCTTTGGCAACTTCTATCGACACTTTATCCAGGACTTCTCCAAAGTCACTCGTCCCATGTTTGACCTTACCAAGAAAGACCATCCTTGGGCCTGGTCTGCTGAATGTCAACATGCCTTTGAGGCTCTTAAAGCTGCGTTCACCTCGTCCCCAGTCCTTATCATGCCTGACCCGTCCAAACCCTACCTGGTTGAGGTCGATGCCTCAGACTATGCCACAGGAGGTATCCTATCCCAGCGTGGGGAGGACGAGCAATGGCACCCTGTCGCTTACATCTCCAAGGCCTTCACCGCCCCCAAACGCAACTACGACGTCTATGACAAGGAACTCCTGGCCATCATCCGTGCCCTCGAAGCCTGGCGCCACTACCTGGAAGGTTCTCCCCATACTGTGGAGATCTGGACTGACCATAAGAACCTGGAATACTTCAAGTCTGCCCAAAAGCTGAGTCGTCGTCAAGCTCGCTGGGCCCTCTTCCTCACTCGTTTTGACTTCACCCTGATCCACAAACCCGGTATTCACCACCGGCCAGATGCCATGTCGAGACGACCTGACCATAGAGAGGGGGTGGACGATGACAACTCTGATCGTGTCCTCCTCGACCCCAAGTACTTCCAGATCCGTGCTACACGTCCAGCTGCTGTCAAGTCCATTGGCAATGCTGATCTCTGCCAACACATTTGCAATGCCAAGACCAAGGACATTGAGGTTGTTCAAGCCCTTGATGTGATCCTGAACAATGGTCCTCGCTCTCTCATCAAGAACCTCCAAGAATGGAACTACAAGGATGGCCTCATCCTCTTTCGTGGCAAAGTCTACATCCCTGCTGACAAGGACCTTCGTCGGGACATCGTCAAGCTGCATCACGACACCCCCATGGCTGGTCACCCAGGATGCTACAAGACCTATGAGCTCCTCAGTCGCAACTACTGGTGGCCCGGTATGTCTGTCTTTGTTCGTGATTATGTTGATGGCTGTGCTACCTGCCAGGCCACCAAGGTTCAAAATCACCGCCCTCATGTTGAAACAATTCCCAATGCCATCCCTACCCGTCCCTTCCAAGACATTACCTCGGACTTCATCGTCAAACTCCCAGAATGCCAAGGCTATGACTCCATCAATGTGGTCATCGACCATTTTACAAAGCACGTCTCCTTCACTCCTTGTAAAGAGACCATTACCAGTGATGGCACAGTCGACATCCTTTTTGACAGGATTTATCGGAACTACGGCCTCTGGGAACGCCTCATCTCTGATCATGGCCCACAGTATGCAGGCAAAGTCATGTGTGGCGTCTTTGACAAACTTGGTATCAAGTCCTCCCTCAGCACCGCCTATCATCCACAGACCGACGGCGAGTCAGAATGCATCAATCAAGAACTCGAGCAGTTCCTTCGTACCTTCTGCAACTACCGTCAGGATGATTGGGTCCAATGGCTCCCTTATGCTGAGTTCTCGCACAACCACCGTATCCACAGCGCCACTAACCGAGCTCCATTTGAAATGCTCCTCGGCTATATTCCCACTGCCATCCCCACTGTCAACCCCACATCGTCTACACCTGCCATCGAGGATCGTTTCCGTCACCTTGAACAACTTCGCACTGAGGTCCAGGCCAGCCTTCAAACAGCTGCTGATCTCATGAAGTGCAACAACCAGGACCATATGCACGACACCATCCACTTCCAGGTTGGTGACAAGGTCTGGCTCGATGGCAAGAACATCAAAACCACGCGACCCAAAGCTAAGCTTGCTGATCGACGCCTGGGACCTTTCGAAATCACTGACGTCCTGGGCCCAGTCTCTTATCGACTGAAGCTACCGCCCACCTGGCGTATCCACCCGGTGTTCCACACGTCCCTGTTGTCCCCTTACAAGGAAACCAATGCTCATGGTCCCAACTTCCCTGCACCACCACCTGACCTTGTGGAGGGCGAGGAAGAGTACGAAGTTGAGTCTGTCCTCGATGCTCGTCTCACCTGGAACAAACGCGGCATTGAATATCTCGTCAAATGGGCAGGCTACCCTGATTCAGAAAATCAGTGGCTTTCACGTACCTCCCTCTCCAATGCCCATGGTGCAATCACTGACTTCTACACCCACCATCTGCATGCACTCAAGGCTCCCAATCTTCGTGGACTCATCTACCTCGACCCGTCCATGCTCATCACGCACTCCAGGCGAAAGTGCGTCTTAGAGAGGGGGTGATGTCACGGATCGCTCCATTTCTCTCCGCCTTCTTCTCTGCCATCAAGGCATCGCGTCGGTCATGTGCTCCAGCAGCCCCATCACATGTTCACTTCCTCACATGACCTGGGGCTATCCTTCACCCATGCCCTTGTTCCCCTTTGGGACATCCTATTGTTCTCCCTCCCATTGTTCTTCTTTTGGCCACCATTGTTCTCACTCTATTGTTCGACCCATTATGGTGTCCATTGTTCTTTTCCCATTGTCGTCCCAGTACTTATAGGCTCCCTGTCGCTCACCTATTTCCCTAGATTGTCCATTTCATCTGTACCGTACTGTACCTCCAATACAGGTCACTGCACTGCTAGTCGCTCTCTGCTCTCTCGCTCCCATCATCGCTGGTGACTTGGGTGGTTCTCTGCTGTCTACGACCGAGTCTTGACACTTACATTTTCACCGTCGGAGTGGCGTTCCTTTTTAGGCAACAGTCACTGGAAGCGCCTGTGGCCCAAAGACCACCTACCATACGAACTGGACAAATTTTGGGCCCACGGCTCCAATCAATTCTTTGGCTCTCTGTTTTCAGGCAGTCTTGGCATGGGATTCATTAATCGCCCGCTTTCTTGTGGTTGTGTCGCCAACCCGTCTATATCTAATCATCCAGTTATACGTGCGACTATCCTGTACAAGCTCAACATGGCTCATATCTTTTGGGAGTTTGAACATCATGACGAACAACAAATCTCAGCTGCAGAATGGGACAAGGATCGACAGAGCAGGCGGGCCGAGCAAAGGAAGAAGGTTTGGCCAGACGGTCCCAACTACGGTGACGTTATCGTAGGCCACAAATACGGGTGCCAGAAGCGGGATTGGCGGGATAGAATGCTATGGTTTGAGGACCTTAGGGTCATAATGTCCTCATGGAAGAGGTTTCCTGCGGCCTTGGAGTCGTCACTGCTGTGTTTGAAGCAAGAAGAGTACCTAGATCGTGAGTTGAAGCTAATAGCTTTTTACCAAGATTCTTTTATCTCTACACATAGTGTCCTCCCATCCTTGCCCATGCAACTATTAACTGAGCTTCCTCCTGCTTGTGCGCATAACGAGTATTATCTTTGTTAACTAGATAGAGCATGTCGTTTTGATCTTCGAACAATGCATTACGACACATTGATTCTCTTTAGCAACTGGTCGTGTTAGTGTCTTGCATTGACCAGGAAGTCCACAGACATTTGCCACAGATGCAAATGTCTCCTCCAGCAGCTAAACTTCACTGTCTCCTCTGCAGCTAACCAGCTGTGGAAATGTCTCTGGGGTGCCCAGTATCTTTCCCATGCTGTGCATCGTGACGCGTCTGGCTGGCCTTGGCTGGTCTTCTGCGTCTCGCATCTCGCATCTCGCATCTCAGGTCCTGCTCTTCCCACTCCCTCTCCCATGCCATTTATCTCATCTGCCCTCCTGGCGCGTACACTGTGCCTTATCAACGACCTGTGCAATAGGCATGCTGGGCCAGCTATAGAAGGGGAGGAAGAGGTTGTCCTTGCACTGGTCTTGTTAGCGTCGCATGCTGCTTCGCAGGACTCTGAGTCAGGCTCTGAGTATGTGGCTATGTTTATCTTGGATGTTGTCTAGCTAATTTTGTGCTTTCTGAATAGTTTACAGCTCCTGGCATCCACCTTGCATGTTGAGACCGACATTCGTGCACACGGCTGTAGCACCGTCGCCCAACCTTCGCGTCTTGTTCCACGGTCATGTCCTCTCACCTCGACCCCCCTGACATGGAGTCCTCTCAGTTTGGAACCACTGGCTCTTCCATTGATGATGAATCTCCAGGAGCCGTTCCAGCTTGACGAACACCGCATCGAAGACCAGTCATTGGAGCAGAGCAAACACGAACCGGAGCCCCAAGAGCCCCAACGATGGGTTCATGATGAAGACAGCGAAGATGAGATGTCCGAGCGGGATGAGCCTGCTGGGCCGGGGCCTGTCCATGCAGCGTCGTCAGGCAATGTATGTGCCAAACCATATAACTTGCGTTCTCGTGGAGGAAATCAAAGTGGGGCCGTAGCAGGCAGTTTTTGGGGAGGTGAATTGCCCCCGCGAGTTCCTTCACCATGCCCGCGAGGGGGCGTTCCACCAGGGAGGCCAGCAAACTGGCAGTGGACGGCCAACAAAGCCTTCGTTGCTGACTCCAATGCATCAAGCTTCCTTGCTCTGCTTGGTGCGTGGCAGGCAGTTGGGGAGGGAGCTCAGTCCATTCAGCGTGCAAAGGCTAAAAGCCTTGATATTCTGGAGGTCTGGGCAGACTCTGTTCGGACAGTATCTGTGCAATACATTGCGGGTCGATCGCTGTCACCGGAACAAGACTTTCAGAATGTTGCGGCCCAGTGCTGGGCGGCTACGAGCACCAATGTTGGACTTAGCTTTGCGACTATGTTGAGCTTAATGCAGTTTGTTATCAAGACCGAACAGTGGGTTCTTGTCATGCTTTTCTTTTGTTAGCTTGCAGTGACCTTACGAGATCATTCATCCAGTCTCCTTTTATTATATCCTACCATGAATAAGTCACACCTGTTTGAGCGTCTGATCGCAAACATGCCTCACTTGGACAGGGTGACTCATAATACCTTCAACGATTGGCATCTCAAGGGTACAAAGTATGCATTGATTGCAGCTGGAGGTGAGTCATAGCCAGGTATGCTCATGTGCTGTGCTGAAAGTAACTTGTTGGTAGGGACCATCTATGCTCTTGTGCTCGTAGCTGGGCTTCAACATCGAGAAAAGGTCCACAGTTTCAGTTCGGCAACTGCTCAGAACATTGGAGTTCTGCTGCGATCCCCTCCGTCCAATATGCCTGTAGGGCAGATTATCTGCCAACGTATTGTTCCTGCCATCAACTGTCTCCATGGCCTGATTCCTTTGGATCTGCGGGGACTCTTTTCGCATGAGGACACTTCAACATGGCCTTTGCCGCCCTACATGGATGCAACTAGCTTCAAGACGTCGGACATCTTCTTCTCAACTATACCTTTCAAGTACGTGATGTGAATGATTCAGTATTCTTTTCCCTGGCTAAACAATGTTCTGGTCTTCAGCTCATTTTTATTCCCTCAGTGGAATATGACATCCTGGAGCATCAACGATGCGATCCCTTTGCTCCAAGCACAGCAGACAATGACTGTTGATGACGTGATTGCTCGTCATATTTCAGGAGCATCATCATCATCTTCCTCTTGTTCTTCAACAGCTACATCTTATACATCCCTTGCCACTCTCCCCTTGGATAATGTGTCATCGACGCTTCCTCATCAGGGTCTGTGCTCCTCGTCCTTTCTTGACACTCTTGAGGTCATCAAGACGTCCTACAATTGGAATCTCCTTTGCAATAAGAAGAAAAGACTGATTCTAACTGGGATAGTAGTTTTCGGTGGACAGAGAAGCAATGCGGCGCTGCTGCAAAGGCATTGGCATCCCCTGCAATATCTGTGGATGATTTGAGACAGAAGGTATGTTCTTATTGTTGTCACATTGGATTCAGCAGTGATCTGACTCGCATACATATAAACTTAGCTCTTGGTTGCTTACGACCAAGGCAGAAGGTGTAGCAATAAGGATTATATTGCTTTCTCCTCTCACATTGTGCCGTATGTATCTTGTTTGCTATCCAATATCTATGTGGCTGATTGTGCTGATTTATAGAAATTACTTACGATTGGAGAATTCAGATGGCTCGCTCCTCTTGTTTCTGTCAAACGCAATGCTGTCCTCGATCAAAGATGTCCTATATCCCAACATGCAACTCCTGTTCCAGCATGAGCTGGCAGCTCGCAACTCTAGAGACGCTGGACCAGACCTGTGGTATGAGAGCTATCATTTCTCGTTCTATAATCGCCATACTACCAAGGTATGCATACGCACAATTACCCCAATCTCAGTTGATGCTTAATCTCAAACGTCTGATCTAGGGCGACGGGACTCCAGTGGATGCCTTGCCGTACAATTTGGTTCGTGCTGATGTTGCTCAAACAAATCGGTCGCAGTTCCTTCCGTATGGCTCCAGAGAGATGTCAGAATATGCAGACGTCTTGAGTCTGGTGGAGGACGTCTTCAAGGACTTGTTTTCTTGGATTGAGCTGACAGTAAGAGTTTTTCTCCTCTATAACACATGGTGCCCTTACTGTTCACAACATCAGATGAAGCGATACCTCCCAGAGCAGTACAAGTCTCATTCCTATGAAGCTCATCTTCTTCCGGTACATGCTCAGCCACCTGCTCCTCCTTTTCTCAGCCTGGTCATCAATCTCAATATCTCTTCCAACGGACATCGTGACAGCAAGGACAAAGACTTTTGTTTGGTTATTCCAATTGGCCACTTTACTGGAGGACAGCTTGTGCTGTACGAACAAGATTTGGTTGTCGACCTGAGGAACGCTGATCTGGCGGGCTTTCAGTCGAACAGAACAACTCATTTTAATCTTCCTTATGAAGGTACTCGTGCATCATTTGTTCTTGCAAATGACAGAGAAATGGATAAGTGGGCCGAGGGTAAAAACAGCTGGAGTCACGTAATCTACTAGAGTATATTCACTTAGTCCTTTCGACATATCGTAGCTCACATCATGCGATGGTGTGAGTAACAGTGACGCAACTTATTCTCAAAAAAAGGTGGTTTATACATAATGATGTGCTACGGATACAAGATCTGAAAAACAAAACGACAAAAAAAATAGGATGTACCAAAAGATGTCAGACCGAGGAACAAGGTTCAAGCTTGACGGTTAAGGATCTCAAGAGACTCTTCCATGAACTTCGACCACATACCCTCCTCGGTCCTCCCAGCATCTTCAAATTTCTCCCGAAGGGACTGCGGCGCGTTGCTCTATCGAGTCCAGTTGTCGTAGAATGTACCATGGACCCAGCGCTTGCCTACCACGGCCTCAAACCTCTCCTTGACCGTTCCAGGTTTGCTTTCTTGAGTCTCCTCTGGATCTTTGAGGCAGTATCAGTACGTTGCTACGACATCACAGGCGTAATATGCTTGCGGCCACTTATTCGCCTTTTCTCTAGATTTATTGAAGCCTGCTGTCCGTCGTTGTTGGATACTTGTTGAAGCCTTCACAGCCTTGGAGCAGGCTGGTGCTGAAGGCTCTGGCGGTGAAGGGGACGATCTTGGAGTGAAGACAGAAGGAGACGCAGATGGCATCAGATGTGTGGGCTTGACATCGACGTCCACAGCCTCAGAGAGGGACGGAGACGAGACTCCAGAAACTGAGGTGAGCTCAATTACATTGGGACTAGTTGGGTCCACAATGTCGATGAACTGCTTCTGACGCTTTGAAGGAGGTGGACCATCATCAGAATCAGAATCTGAGGAGATCTCAATGACCTCTGGCAACAGCTGGGGGGTAGGAAAGTGACGAGACTCATGCGGCTGCTCTCCTGATGCTGGAAGGGGGGTAGGAACACGATGAAATGCTGGAACAGGGGCAGTCTGACTGCGGCCTTGAGGGTAGGCCTGAGAAAGCCTATCTGGAACGCTACCATCAACGACCACAGTGTGAGCCCGTGCTTTGCCCTATTCTGCCGCACTAAGGCGAGGTGGAGAATCTGGGCCTGGGCTGCTGAAGGCAGGATGAATAGCCAGCGGTGTAACTGCATGAGGAGTGGGCTGCTGAGAAGCACTGTGAGGCGGAACAGGAACGGTTGGCATATTAGCTGCAGCAGCAGATAGAATGGTGGGCATGAGTGGGGTCTGAGATGGCAGCTCTGCCGTAGTGGAACGGAACTCTGGAGCCTTCACTGTCTTGCCCCTCCGTGTCTTGTTTGCCTCCATACCAGCAGCAGCAAGTACCTGACGAACAGCGGCCCTCTCCTGCGGAAGCTGCTCGAAGAAGAGTCCCAACCCACTCCCAGACATCGTAGGTGTCTGCCCCTTGTGCAGATGGCGTATGCTGCTGTACAGCTTCCTCTAGACCATGAGCATCAGTCACACCTTCTCGGCGAACAAAGATAGCCAGGTCCTTGAGCTTGTCCAGGGAGATGACATAGCCACGATTGATGTTGACCCAGCGCTTGAGAAAGGGATTGAAGCGCTGAATGGCACCCTCTCTGATGTCCACCTTGGCAAGGACAGCAGGTGTGACAGCTAGGTTAGGCCATATGTAGTCCTGCGTCTCATGGAGGACCGGAGAACCGTTCTGGTGATCTCCCTCAGTCTGACTAGACTAGGGAGGTGAAGGCGAAGGCAAGACGTACCTGAGGCCAGCCATAGATGACTACATTCTGTTTGGATAGACAAGCATTCGTGAGCTGCTCCTGGTCACGTCGACGTCGTTCCTCGTGAAGTTCCTGCTCCATATTGTGCTGGTCCTCGAACGACCACTTCATATACCGTTTTTCCATTGTTGGTGGCTGCATTGGCTTCGGCTGCATTGGCTTCGGCTGCGTTGGCTTCGGCTGCATTGACTTCGGCTGCGTTGGCTGCAGAGGAGCTGCAGAGGCTGGAAGAAGGACGTTCTGCCCTCGTGTCCCAGATGGCCCTGGTAGCTCACGAGGTGTTGCATAGATTGAAGGAGATTGTGCCGAATTGGTGACCAATGAGGTAGATGGCGACTCACGGGCGTTATGAGCTGGAGATGCAGGGGTAACATTCAACCGCACTGGCGACTCATGGGCGTTATGAGCTGGAGAGGCAGGGGTAACATCCAAGCAGACAAAGGATGGTGCGTTACGAGATTGGAGGTGCGGCGTACGAAATGCAGGAGGCTGCGGTTGCGGTAGCTGTGGTGCAAATGGCACTGCCTGTGTGACAGAAGGTGCTGCCGGTACTGGAGGGGGCCCTCCAGGAACAGCACTAGTGGATCTAGAAGGACCAGGCAAAGATGAGGATGCCAGGGGTGCAGGCTGTGAGGGCACCCCAGGCTGAGTAGATGCTCGAGCTGAAGATTTGTGCACATCGCATCTGCCATTGGCACGGCAATGCGGAGCGCAGAACTGATGTATGCAATTCTTGTTGATCCGGGTGTTATCGCAGCCTGTGTATGTGCACTCTCGCTTACCAGGCATGATCACTCCAGTGCTATGGTCGCTGTCTAGACTGGTGGCGTCGTCCGTGCTGTTACGGATGTCTACCAAACTGGTAGATAGGCTGGGTGACGTAGAAGGAGACGTAGAAGGAGACTTTATGAATCGAAAGAACTGGCAATGACCACCAGATGCGCGAGCCCGATAGCACTGTGGTGACAATATTAGTTGGACGAAAAGCACACACGCCGGTACGGTACGTCGTCAAAACTAAAGGGTATCATACATTTACGTAAAGTTTTCCTATATTTCCGTTCCTGTTGTTGTAGACACACTTGATTGGACAAGGACGCAAACACGTTGAACATGGGAGAGAGTGTGGAAGGCCCACATCCATCATGCAGGAAGTGGAGGCGTACCGGTGGTCAGAAAGTGGCTCTAGGCTGTTTGTGCGTGGAACAGAGGGATCAGGCCTGGCTGATATGGGACACAGATGTAGAGGGGTATGGCGGCAGGCAGCAGCAGGAGAGAAATGATGGTGGGGGCAAGGGGAGTGGGGAGGAAGAAGGGGGAAGGATACCAACGTGCAGACGACGCGACACAATCACATGACCGTTGTGTAGAATTATCATTTCGTGTCGGAGGTACGAGCCGAAGCGCTCGTGATTAGATTAGATTAGATATTGTTTTTTCGTACTTATGGTGCCCGTTGTGCAATTGATGCCCCCGCGCGTTTGCGCGGGTTCCCTGCTACCCTGGACCCTCGCGCTGCTCGTCAGCCGATTCCAACACAAACGCGCGGCATAACCCGTCTGTCGTTCGTTGCGACGCTGCCATTCCGGCTGCTGGCTGGTCTTATCACTCGCTGTCTCGCTGTTTCCTTCTTCGGTTGAAAGTCGAACGTCTCGTCTTCTCATCGCGTATCACGTCTCTTCGCATGGCCGCCAAGTTCGGCTGACCACCATTCCCCTTCGACTTCTCTCGCTTATCGTGCATGGCTCGGGTTGGCATAGCCCTGGAGCTCGAGTCGGTGATTCTGGAGGGTTAGCTGGTATGGGTGAGGGTGCAGTGGGTCAGATCGGGACTGTGGGGCATGGCTGAGGTCTGGGGGTACGGAAGGGCTTTGATGAGGGTTTTCCGGGAGGGTCAGAGGTTGCGTCGAGGGTCTTGCGGGTCGACGGGAGGCACATGGACTCCGTGCGATTGCGGAGATCTCACGCGGATCTGGATGACCTCGTTTCATGTTCGTTTGCGTGCGGCTTCACGCTGCTTTTCACTGGTCGAACGACCAACGTCGCTGTGGGCTCGATGGTGAGGGTGGTCCCCTTATGGACTTGCGGGGGAGTACGGGGGAGTTTTCTGTGGGTTTCTGTTTCTTGGTGCAGTGCTTTATTTCCTTTCATCATGTTTGCTGCCTTTCTGGTCCGTTCCGCTCTGCTCACTCGCGCTTGGCTTGCGGGGGAGTGTAGAATTATCATTTCGTGTCGGAGGTACGAGCCGAAGCGCTCGTGATTAGATTAGATTAGATATTGTTTTTTCGTACTTATGGTGCCCGTTGTGCAATTGATGCCCCCGCGCGTTTGCGCGGGTTCCCTGCTACCCTGGACCCTCGTGCTGCTCGTCAGCCGATTCCAACACGTTGTTGAAGGTCACGATCGCGCCCCTGCTGCCCGATTACTACGTCATGGCTGCCGCTGTAATTGCAGCCCCGATCGAGATCTCGCCCCGATCGACTAGCCGTCTGTCCAGGCCCGGACGGTCGGACGGTCGGACTCGGACGTTCGGACGACCGGACTCGGACGCTCGGACGACCGGACTCCGGACTTTCCGATTCCGGGACTTTGTGAGGAAAAGTGGCCTTGCAGCGTCGACAGCGCGGAACTGCAGGGAAAGTCGGATACCGCCGACGAGTTGTCCGGGTACTTTTTCACATTCAGTACTTACGGGCCTCGAGTAGATACTCATCAGTTGCTAACAAATCCCCTCGTAACGCAGAAAAAGCAGCAGATTCCTCGATCACAGCGAGATTCAACGCAGAGGTTGCCCGAGCTTTTCTCCGTCTCCCATGCGTGCTTCAGTGAAGTGGGTTTGAGCAGTCGCAAAGATTTCGATTTCCCACCAGCACCTCCGAGTTGACTACCGCGGCTAGAAAGGCGCGGTCCGAAGAATGTCTAGGAGGGGGAGGAGTGAAATGAGTCGAGGATTGTAGGCGTCTAGAGCACGTACTTATCTCCGAATAAGCCAGAAAAAACCCCTTTTTCAGCTTTCGGACTACTCGTCCCGCACTTACAAGCTGAATTGATGTTTTAATCGAACAAAACGCGCTGGGAAAGTGCATCGGTTCACTGCAGCTACTTTCAAAATTGCGCGACGAGAAGGACCGATACCTTGAACGTGCTCCGGAACACGCGCGCATGCAAAGTTTCCAAGTATAGACGCATAATAAATGCTGGTCAGCTAGAATTTATAAACAGGAGATCGTGTAGAGACGAGAAGGTCGAGCAGCCTAGCGAGGTTAATTCAAAAGCTCATGATGAAGGAAGCCGTGAGGAGCAGCAACCCAAGGGCGCCTAACTTGCGCGTTAGCAGAAGATGGCCATGTGATCTACTACGTACCGCGTACGGTCTGCGGCTTTGGAGAGTGGTCGCATCCTTCATCCTCCTTCATTCCATCCAGCACGCCGGTCTGGTTGTACTGATCGTCCAGCTTGAGGGCTTGAACTATGCAAGCGCTTTGTTGAATCAGATTTGATCTTCCTTTTCGCGCTATCCGAACGTCGAATTTCCGACTCGTCGAAGGAAACGGTCGACAAGTTTTGGCGACATGGGAAATGACTACAAGGCTTCAAAGGAGGCCTTTGTCTCTGGTATGTCAGGATCCACGGTCCTACACGTGAATATGATCTCTGCTGTAGCACTGGTGCGTGTGCATCCTTTCCCCAAGGAACCCATCTGACGCTCTCCCGAACCAAGGCGTCCATAGCCTTTCATTCATCTCTCCGCACCCGATTTCCGCAACCAGCTCGCTCAGTCGCGTTTCTGGTCGAATGGCTGTCCTTGATTGCCCCGCTCCTGCTTTCGATGACTCTCTTCGCCGAAAGTCCAGTAATTCTTCTATCGCTGCTGGTTCTGTGCACCGTGATCGTTCTATTTCTCTTTCCGCAACGTGAGTCTGGAACTCCCTTACCCTCCAACGCCGATGTCTCTCCACGCGGTTCTCCCACCCCACCAACTCGCTTCCTGTCGTCGTCGAGTAAGGAACAGGCCGCCGCCCTCGCTCCGCTCCCTGCGCTGAGTACATACCGTGCACACATGATGCTCATGACAATCCTCGCCATCCTTGCCGTCGACTTTCCTGTTTTTCCCCGTTCTCTTGTCAAATGCGAGACGTTTGGTGTGTCCCTGGTATGCTTCCTCTTTCCTAGTATTATCGCTTCGAGGTTGTACATCTGACTCCGATAGATGGACTTGGGCGTTGGCTCGTTTGTTTTCTCTCAAGGCGTCGTGTCCGCCATTCCCATCCTGAAAGATCCAAAATACCTCACATCACCGTATATACCCAAAGTCATACGCACTCTCAGGAAATGCCTTCCTATACTTGCACTTGGCCTCGTACGCGTTCTCCTAGTGAAGGGCACGGAATACCCGGTAAATCGTCTACGACTACATTCGCCCGTTCGTCGCACTCTGACAAAGGCCGCAGGAACACGTAACTGAATATGGCGTCCATTGGAACTTCTTTCTCACCCTCGCATTTATACCGGTCCTTCAAGTCCTCCTCCATCCCCTCATAATGAAGCTCCCCATCTCCCTCATTGGAGTCTTGTTAGCACTGGGTATGCGCAGCATGGCTGAGCGTAGCAGACATCCTGACGTCTCTGCATAGCTCAACAATTTATCCTCTCAGCCGGTCTGCAAGAATTCGTGATTAATGCGCCCCGAACAACCCTTATCAGTGCCAACAAAGAAGGCATCGTATCCCTTCCGGGTCAGTGCCATCGTCATGATCCTCTAGCGTGTCTGACACCAGTCCGCTCCAAAGGATACCTGGCAATCCACCTACTCGGTCTGTCGACGGGGACGTACCTGCTCCCGCCTACACCGTCATACTTCCGCCGGCGCCAAAAGGCAGAAAGCCGCGCCAAGCGCAGGGACAGCAACGCCGCCGTCTCCGAAAAGGCAGACCGCAAATCCGACGCGGCAGCGCCCCTCCATCGCGAGGACGACAAGACCGCTATCGAGTTGTTCTCGTATGCGTTCATCTGGTGGACGCTGCTCGGCGCATGCATGCTCTTCGGCATCGGCGGCGGCGTATCGCGTCGGATTGTAAGTTTCATGTCATGTGCCGCTGCAGATCGCTGAGCGCGCGCGATAGGTGAATCTGCCGTACGTCGTCTGGGTCGCGGCGTTCAACGTGAGCTTCCTGCTCGGGTACCTCGCGCTCGACCTCGCGTTCTTTCCCTCCCCGCTCTCGCACTCTGTCTACTCGCCGACCTCGAAGCTCAAAGTGCACGCCGAGACGAATGCGAATTTCCTTCCGCAGACGTTGCAGGCGAACGTGCTGACGGCGCCCCCGCTGCTGGAGGCCATCAACCGCAATGGGCTCGTTATTTTTCTACTGGTATGCCGCTCTATAGTGATGTCTCCTTGCTGGTCGTGGCTAACGAGCTGGGCAGAGCAACGTGGCTACAGGCCTGGTCAATCTGTCGATGGAGACCATGTACGCGTCGACATGGACGTCGATGGTGGTGCTTGCGTTGTACGCGATGGGGGTATGTGGCTTTGCGTGGGCTGTGCGCGAGCGGAGACTGTGGAAGATGTAGTTAGAGAAGCAAACGCAAAGACCTGCATCATCAGTCCAGCAAGGGCCGCATCTGCCGTGAGTGTACGCGTACGGCTACGTATGCAATGGTGATATCGTTCTGTCAGACCGGAGTAAAAAAGGCTGCGCGGGGTATTTACATGTCACTGTCGTATGGCTGACTGATGCACTCTTAGCGCCATATTGGACACCGGCTCTGAAACATGTCGTCCGTCGTAATGGTGCGATTCTGCATGGCGCCGCAGATTGCAAGCGCGCGTTCTCGCGAAGAGATCAATTTGATCCTGGCCAGTTACCATTTATGGGATACCTGGTCTAGCCTTGCAATCGATCTAACCGCCGGCCACTCGGAACACGCGATTTTCGTTCCTCGATGCTCGCGATGCCGGTGACTGGAAGAATGAGGCTTCAAGCTTCCAAGACAGCCTGTAACACCGCAGGGAGACATGGCAGGTGTGTTATTTTCATACAGCCGCTCTGGGGCTGTCCACACACCCTTGTCGGCTTGCTTCATTCTTCGGTCAATCACAGGCCTTCCACGTCTTCATGACCCTTGGGCCCTGGGATAAAATTATACGCGGTCTCATCATTGTTGCCGGAGTTTCCTGGAGTTTCGGCGAGTCTCGGGCGTCAGCACTTCTGACGATGTCGTCTCCTCGGCGAAGGAGCCTTGCGAACGTGGATAGCAGCGGTCTGTTCGCTGCCATGAGTGGGAGCGTTATATATTCAGCTCGCTCGTAAGACCTGTTCCTCACTTTGCGACAACACCCAACTTATCCACGTTCTAATCACGGTCCTTTCCTCTCGTTTTCAGTGTTTCGTGAATCCGCGTTTCAACCATTGAAACGCACAACTCTTATCTCACAGTATCTTAGGCGCGTGATAAAACGCTAACGCCTCAGTATGTGATTTATAGTACACAGCTCGCACGTTGCTAACAGGCTTTGCCCTGGGACCCTCTCGCAGTCCACAGGATTCCCGTCCTCGTTCTCTGACGAAATGGCGCAACATGTTGGTGTCGACCACTTCGACCCCGACGGGGTCGAACAATTGCGGCGGACTATCACGCACATGACGAATGCCGAAGAGTTCTCGGGGAGCAGGGATAGCGTCGACTCCGACTGTACGTTGGCAGTGGACAAGGAGGGCCCTCTCGACTTGGAGAAGGTGCTCCGGCTCTACACGAGGAAGTGCGTGTGGTAGCCCATCCGTGCCGTCTGATTCACTGATTCTGTTCTTCAGGCTTGAGAACTCTGATGTCAAGATGCGAGAGCTCGGTGTGCTGTTCAAAGATCTCCGGGTCGTTGGCCTGGGCGCGTCCGCGAGCTATCAACATACGTTCGGCTCGATGCTCAACCCACGGACCGTCCTGGAGTTCATTCGGAAGCAGCGGAACCCGCCGCTACGGGATTTACTGAGTGGCTTTGAGGGCGTAGTGCGACCGGGACAGATGCTGCGTGAGTGATGGCTACACTGTGCCATTTCTTTGACTTATCTCGACCTCCGATGCGCAGTTGTCTTGGGCAGCCCTGGTTCTGGGTGCAGCACGCTCCTCAAAACGCTCACGAACCAGAGGACGGAATACCATGCGGTCCACGGAGAAGTCCTCTACGATTCGTTCACTCCAGAGCAAGTTGCCAAGCACTTTCGAGGTAGATTTTCTTCGACATTCGGCTTTCCTGCTTGCTCAATCGTGACGGCCACGGATAGGCGACGTGATCTACTGCCCGGAGGACGACATCCATTTCCCGATGCTCACGGTCGACCAAACGCTCCGCTTCGCAGCGACCACTCGTACTCCTCGTGCTCGACATGATGCGATCTCGCGCGATAAGCACGTCCAACTCATTACGGACGGCTGTGAAGCTGTCTTCGGCTTGAGGCACGTCAAGGACACGCCTGTTGGAGACGAGTCTATTCGAGGCGTGTCTGGTGGCGAGAAGAAGCGTGTGTCTATCTCTGAGGCTATGGCGGCACGAGCCTTGATATCCGCGTGGGATAAGTAAGCCCATCCCGACCACTACTGCACTGCGATGGAATTTGACATTATCCTATTCTATAGTTCAACGCGAGGGTTGGACTCCTCCACCTCGCTTGAGTTCATCCGCGCCCTTCGGATTGCCACTGACATCTGCCGTGCGTCGATGATCGTGTCAATATACCAGGCGGGAGAGCAGCTTTACAGCCTGTTCGACAAAGTCTGTATCATCTACGAAGGCAGGATGGTCTATTTCGGGCCCGCAAACCGTGCCCGTCAGTACTTCATCGATATGGGCTTCGAGCCTGTGCCTCGGCAGACTACGGCAGACTTCTTGGTGGCTGGTATGTATATATCTCTCTCCGTATGGAAACGCCACTCACTTCGTTTGCAGTCACTGAACCTACGGCTCGCACCCCACGCGCTGGGTTCGAACACGCTGTACCCCGAACAGCGGCCGAGTTTGCAGAGCGCTTCCTTCAGTCGGAGCTCGGCAAACTCAATCGGGAGGACATGAATAGCTACCGTAACGACTTCGTCGGGAAGTCAAACCGCGCGTCCGCGTTCATGGAGAGTGTCCACGCGGAGCGCGCTCGGATGATGAGGAAGACTAGCCCGTATACAATTTCTCTTCCGATGCAGGCCAAGGCTACCATCATTCGGCGGCTGCAGATTCTGAAGGGGAATTACATGCTTGAGGTGACACAGTTCAGGTGTGTTTTCCAACAATCAAAGTCACGTCACGGCGCTAAATCCTTTTTTGTAGCGCGTTTACAGTCATGGGTATCGTAGTAGGAACTGTTTTTCTCAAGACATCAGAGACCACCTCTGATTACTATTCTCGCGGGGGCGTGCTCTTCTTGTGTGTTCATCTTTACTCCCCCTTGCTTGCGAAAGCACTGATCGCATTTCCTCAGCGCTTTACTCTTTTCTACTCTGGCGGCCATGGCTGAGCTTCCGTCCCTGTTCGCACAGCGCCCCACCGTAGCGCGACATTACCGAGCGGCTATGTACCACCCCTTCCTCGATTCCGTCGCACTATCGCTGGTCGATCTCCCAACCAACATCTTGACCATGGGCGTTTTCGCTGTCGTCGTCTACTTCATCGTCGGCCTTCAAAGGACCGCTGGACAGTTCTTGTGAGCTCACACTTCATGCTGCAGTGTCACCGGACTTGCAATGACCAACCACGAACAGCACATTCTTGCTCTTGACCACCACGATGTCGCTGGTGATGAAGACGTGGTTCCGTTCGTCCGCGGCGATGTTTGGAAGCCCGGCCCCCGTCCAAGGGCTGGTGGGGCTTATCCTTCTTACCCTGGCTCTGTACACGGGGTATACGATACCTCGACCTTCGATCA
Organism: Hericium rajendrae; assembly: GCA_033439255.1. Taxonomy (NCBI): domain Eukaryota; kingdom Fungi; phylum Basidiomycota; class Agaricomycetes; order Russulales; family Hericiaceae; genus Hericium; species Hericium rajendrae. The sequence continues at coordinate 2,223,827 of CM065879.1, read as the reverse complement.
TAGGAGCATTCCGATGGATCAGTTGGCTCAGCGTACGTGGTCGCTAGTTGAAAAAGTTGATGCCGTGAGCTAATTCAAGTTCATCGAGTAGCCTGCCCAGTATGGCTTCGAAGCGATCATGGCTAACGAGTTCCATACGTTAAACGGGTCTTGCTCAACTTTGATCCCCTCCGGCCCCGGATATGAGAACGTCTCCCTGGCGAACCAGGTCTGCACCACCGTTGGGTCGCAACCAGGCCATGTGAACGTCGACGGCAATATTTTCCTTGAGCTTTCATACGGCTACAAGCACAGTCACCTCTGGCGCGTACGTCCTGTCGATCTTTGTATCGTTACCCTAGATCTAATCTTCGACCGTCCAGAATTTCGGGATCCTCGTCGCCTTTCTGACCCTTTTCTTTATCGTGCTATTTGTCAGCTCCGAGCTCAATACATCGGTGGCGGGAAGCGCGACGGCTATGCTGTTCAAACGAGGTGCGAAGGTTGCTGGTTTGGAGGAGCCTAGCTCTAGCGATGAGGAGAAGGGGCCACGGGACTCTGATGTGACAGATCCCACTGCTCGGTCCAAGACGGTCTCTGTGTCGAAGGAGCAAACCGCCATGAAGGACGTCTTTACCTGGCAACATCTCACGTACACTGTTCCAGTCGGCGGAGAGGAGAAAGAGCGGAGGCTCTTGGACGATGTGTCTGGCTTCGTCGTTCCTGGGAAGCTGACGGCTCTGATGGGCGAATCTGGTGCTGGAAAGGTCAGTCTCGATCATCTGCACTGGATTCTGAGGCGACTCACTACGATTTCCAGACTACACTGCTCAACGTATTGGCGCAACGCACGAGCTCGGGCGTCGTCACTGGCGACAGACTGGTGAATGGGTGCCCGTTGCCAGCCGATTTCCAATCGCAGACGTATGTAATCACGAGACTGGTTTAATTATTCCGGTCCTCATGAAGACTTTCAGCGGCTATGTGCAGCAAATGGACACTCACCTTGCATCTAGCTCTGTTCGCGAAGCGCTTCTGTTTTCTGCCAAACTACGCCAGCCGCCTTCGGTGCCGCTTGAGGAGAAGGAAGCCTAGTAAGCATTGTCATCAGTATTTCAGCTAACGGAAATGCTCACCGTTCGCATTAGTGTGGAAAGTGTACTGGAGATGTGTGGTTTGACGCAATACGCTGACGCGATAGTCGGATCTCTTGGGATCGAGTTGCGCAAACGCACGACCATTGCCGTCGAGCTCGCGGCCAAGGTAAGCACCCAAGAAAATACGCGTGACTTGGTCTTCTCGCGTGCTAATTCTGTCTACGCTCAGCCCAAGCTCCTGTTATTCTTGGATGAACCGACTTCCGGCCTTGATTCTCAGAGTGCCTGGTCGATCATGCGGTTCTTGAGAGGATTAGCGGACCGTGGTCAGGCTATCCTCTGCACGTACGCCACTCTCGCACTTCCCAATCTTCTGAATCGTGCTCATCTGCGCGAATTAACAGAATCCACCAGCCTTCAGCCGAGCTCTTTGCCACATTTGACCGCCTGCTGTTGCTCAAAAGAGGTGGCAAGACGGTTTATTTCGGCGACCTCGGCGAGCACGCTGCTACGCTGCTAGAGTATTTCCAGGCTGGCGGTGCTCGGCCATGTCGGGAGGATGAAAATCCGTATGTATCTTTCTCTATATCATAGTACGATCTTCACCGGTATTTGGCAGGGCCGAGTACATGTTGGACGTTATCGGCGCTGGCGCGACGAGCTCAAGCAAAATCGATTGGCATGACGTCTGGACACACTCGAATGAGATGAAGAGTGCACAGCAGGAGATTGAAACACTGGTCTCGGAAGGTTCCAGGCGCAGCGTCGTGCAAACTGAGCTGCATACGGAATTTTCTACATCCTGGACATTCCAAGTTCGAGAGTTGATGAAGCGGGAGGCTCAGCGCCACTGGCGTGATCCGATGTATCTTCTCTCCAAGTTGATTCTCAATGCTGTTGGCGGCCTGTTCATCGGCTTCACCTTCTTCAAGTCGAAGAATAGCATGTTGGGGACGCAGAACAAGATATTTGTGAGACTTTTTGTTGTTTTCATATTATATCTGAACTGACATAACATCAGGCGAGTTTCCTGTCGACAGTCGTTAGTGTGCCACTCGCCCAGCAGCTCCAGGTCAAATTTTTCGAGACGCGGACCGTGTACGAAATTCGCGAACGACCAAGTCGGATGTATAGCTGGACAGCACTGCTTACCGCGCAGTTCCTCACGGAGCTTCCTCTAGACATCATCTCCGGCTCTGTGTTCTTCATCTGTTGGTATTGGACTGTCGGATTCCCAACTGACCGGGCAGGATACGCCTACCTTGTTCTCGGTATAGTTTTCCCGGCGTACTATGTGTCCCTTGGACAGGCCGCCGCGGCCATGTCGCCAAGCGCGGATGTTGCTGGATTGATGTTCACTGTTCTTTATGCGTTTACCCTGGCCTTGTCAGTTCCTTTTTGCTCACGCTACATGATCTTAACATTGACTTTTATACAGCAATGGCATCTTGCAGACTTTTGCGAAGCTCGGTTGGTGGAAATGGGTGTATCGTGTCAGTCCATTCGCCTATCTCGTCGAGGGTCTAGTCGGCCAAGGTATGTCACTGCTCATCGTCCCGCCCCTCTACTGAAGCGACATACATCCGTAGCTCTTGGAAGGCAGACGATCTCTTGCTCCCCAATCGAGTTTGTTACCGTTGTACCGCCCTCTGGGATGTCGTGCACGCAGTATCTGGGACCGTTCATCGCAGGTGCCGGGGGTTATTTAAGCAACCCAGACGATACCGCTGCCTGCCTAGTCTGTCCAGTGAGCTCGTCGGACCAGTTCCTCGCGCAGAGCTTCAATATCTTCTACGACAACCACTGGAGAGACTTTGGTCTGCTGCTGGTCTATGTAGCATTCAATGTACGTGCCAGTTGCTGTCTCGGCGGAGCAGTCCTGCTAATTCTATCTGCTCCCGACAGACCGCTGCAATCTTCGCATTGACTTATGTTTCCCGGATCCGGAAATTCAACCCCCTTGACGCCTTGAAGAGCCTCGCCGCACGCCGTTGAATGCCTTTGCTCCGAAACAATAGATAGCTTTTGCAGATACCTAACACAACACGTTACCATCATGCATCGTCTCAGTCGCACGTATATTATTCAAGAACACTACCATCGGGACATACCATTTCGGACTTACTCTCCTTCCCTTTCAATAGAATTACCGCTGATTGATATTATCATACCTCCCACGGCCGATGAGGTGATCTTTACGCTTGCTTGCTCAGAGAATAGACCCTCAAGCCGTGGTTTTCATTATATTTGTCTCGCTTAACCGCACAGAGCGACCCAACTATACTACCCATTGACCTCCGAAGATAAATAAAAAAGGAGCTCAGATCGTCTGAGGATGTGAAAAGTGCTGTCGAATCCCATCTCGTATTGCTCTGCCCCATCGCTAGATTGAGCTCGGAATTGCTCGCCCACATCTTTCGGCATCGAACAGACGACCAGAGTTTCGGTGGACACCCCACCTCCCCCGCCCTCGTGGGCCTGGGCGACAAAGACATTTCTTCTGCATGATGAAGGATCTTAGGGGGTGTACATAAATTAGAAGCAAGTCTTTTTGCGATTGTCCACATCCCGCACTATAAGGCGGCTGGCACAGATGAACGGAAGACCAATCGACACAACACTGTGGTATTTTATTATGAGAAGACGAGTCGTCGAATCTCATAACTAGTTCGATATTAAGTACTAGAACGATATATAGAGACGAAAATACAATGGATACAGTGAGACATCTACAATGAGCGTGCACAACATCGTGTTCATCGCGAAAAGCAAAAAGGCGAAGATAAAGCAACTACTTATGAGTCCGAATGCGTATCCACGTAAATGCATAGATCGCAGCAACCTGCAATGATCCCCAAGACATCAGCACACGCCAGCACAAAGCGAGGAGAAAAGAACGCACATTAAAAATGATATATGCCCACAGCAGCCCGTAATGCCACCAGTGAGTCGAATAGACGATGTTGAAACTTCTGGAAAGCCACTGGTCCGTCGTGCGCGCTTGGCAGTAGTCACACATGCCCGTCGCGTTGTCGTCCAGCAGGTATCCGCCCGCGCTTTGGATGAACGCGCCTAGATACTGGATACAAGTCTCCCCGGAGGGCGGGATAAGCCGGTTCACCTCATCGGGCGCACAGTTGATCTGCTGGCCTCCGACAACTGCAAGGACAGGTGAGGAGGACGCAGGCGCTGAGAGAGAGAGAAAGCGCACTTTGGCCGAGCATCGCAGAGATGAGGTACGAGAACGGCGTCACGCGATACATCCACTTCCACCACCCGAGCTGGCGGAACGGCTGGAGCACGCCGTTGCTGCACACGCTGTCAATGTGGTGCAAGGGCAAAAGAGGGGACACTCACAAAGTGATCACGAACGAGAACAAGAAACTGTACAGGATCGCGGCGACTTCCGCGCTCGGCGTGATCGCAGCGACGGCCTGGCTGATCGTCGTGTAGTACAATGGGAACGCGGTTGACATGATGAGGAACGTGAAAGGAGCGCGAGAGCTCGGGTAGCCGACGGTCCAGTACCAGCAGAAGAAGTATAGCACCGACCCGACGATGTTGAACGGAATCTCGCCAAGGATCTGCGCAGTCACGAGCGCACTCCAGCTGTACATCCGACTTGGGCGCTCGCGGACCTCGTAGATTGTGCGTGTCTCGAGGAATGGCACCTGGATCTGGTTTCCGAGCGCGACTGCGAGAATCGTGGACATATATACCGACTGCACGACAAACGAAATTTAGCGCCGCCTAACCAACAAACCAAAAACCGACTCACGAAAAGCTTGTTCTGCGTTCCCTGGATCGTGTCCTTCGCCTTAAAGAACGTGAACCCAATGAAAATGCCCCCAACGATGTTGAGCATGAACTTCGAGAGGAGATACGTCGGGCTACGCCACGTGCTCCGCACGTCGCGATCGAGCAACGTCGCGAGCTGGTATCCCCAGCGCGTCGAGAACTCGCGGTGGATCGCCGCCTGGACCGGCGGGCGGTTCCGGCCGTCCTCGATTATGTGCTCGAGGTCAGCCTGCAGCGCCGCTGCTTCTTCCGACTTTTTCCACACATCATTCCAATCGATCTCGACTTTCGCGGTCGCGCCGGCGCCGATGACGTCCAGGATGTACTCAGCGCTAAGGAGGCATCAGTGTAAGTTGTTGAGAAAACAAGGAGAGACACGTACGGATTCGCATTCTCAGGGCAATGATATCCGCCATGCGACTCGAAATAATCGAGCATCGTCCGCGAATTGGTGCCGATGTCGCCAAAGTAGACCATCTGCCCGCCCTTGCGGAGCAGCAGCAGCCGGTCGAACACCTGGAACAGCTCCGCCGACGGTTGATGGATCGTGCAGAGAATCGCCTGCCCGCGCTCCGCGAGCTCGCGCATGAACATGAGGATCGCCCATGCGCTCTGCGAGTCGAGCCCGGAGGTCGGCTCGTCGAGGAACAGCAGCAACTTCGGCTTTGCGGCAAGCTCTACGCCGATCGTCGTGCGTTTACTGTGCTCCACACCTAACGAGCCCACGATGGCGTCCGCGTAGTTCGTCAGCCCACACATCTCGAGAACGGTCTCAACGCTATATCACAAGTTTTGAGAATCGAGAAAAAAAATTGAAGAGAGACGCACTAGGCTTCTTTCTCCTCAAGCGGGACCTCTGGCGGCTGGCGGAGCTTGGCGGAGAAAAGTAGCGCCTCGCGTACACTCGTCGTTGGCAGATGCGTGTCCATCTGCTGGCAATACCCGCTGCACCACACATCAGTGAGCCTCTCCAAAACACCAACAAGGTAAATAAAAAAAATCACGCACGTCTGCGCCTGGAAATCCGGCGGCAGCGCGTGCCCGCCGATGAGCCGCTCGCCATGCACGACGCCGCCCACCTGGCGCTCCGCAAGCACATTGAGCAGCGTCGTCTTGCCCGCGCCCGACTCGCCCATGAGCGCAGTGAGCTTCCCGGGCGCGACGTACCCAGACACGTCGTCGAGCAGCCGCCGCGTCTCCCCGCGCCCGACGCGCACGTCGTACGACAGCCCGCGCCACGTGAACACCTCGCCCTGCAGCACCGGCAGCTCTCGCTGTTTTTCCTTCCCATTCCCGTTCGCCCCGTTCGCCTGGGACGAGGACTCGCTCGTGCTCGCGCCCTTCTCGTTCGTGGCTGAGCGGGGCTTCTCGCTGGCGGGTGCGCCTGGCTTTTCGGGGAGGTGGCCGACGGGCGTCGGCAGCCGCGCGGCGGTGTCGGCCGAGTTGGAGCTCGTGCGGCTCGCGAGCTTCGCGGAGCCGGTCTCCTCGTCGTTCTCGGTGCGCACGAGGTCCTTCGCGGCGTGCGTGCCGCGCTTGTACAGCACCGCCGAGACGGCGCTCGAGAGACTCGTGTTAAACTCCGTGAAGATCAGCAGTATGGACACGAAAAGAACGCCGAAGGCGACGATAATGCCGTAGTTCTATGCCATTCACGTATCAGTATCCGCTTCGCGATGAGGAGGCAGGGAGGAGAAAACGCACCCGCCAGAGGTGGCTTTGGCTGTACCCGTAGCTGAGCCCGACGAACGTGTTCCCGTCGACGCGGTCCTGCCCGGGCTGCGAGCCGACGCTCGTACACACCTGGTTCGAGAGCGACACGCCCTCGTAGCCAGGCCCGCTCGGAACGAGTTGGGAGCACAGGCCGTTGAGCGTGTGGAACTCGTTCGTGATGATGCCTTCGAAGCCATAGCGCAGCGGCTGGGCGCGGCGTCAGCGGGAGGGGACACACGGAGAGGGGTGACGCACGTTGATATACGAGATCCAACTCAACGCGCCGATCATGCTCGGTTTGGGAAGCGTGTAACCGGTGTAGAGCACGAGACCAAGCAGTAGGATACCCGCGACAGTCTGTGCGGGCGCAGGCGAGCCGAACGCGGCCGCAACAGCGCGGAACCACGCCTTCATGGTCACCGCCATCGTGAAAATAAACAAGAAGAAAATGCTGCCGCCCAATCGTCAGCTCGCACCGTCCAGATACAAGGGGAGGGGAATGGAAGAGGGACGCACAAGAACTGCGAAGCGGTGCGCTGCAGGTTGACGAGAAAATAGAGGATAACAGAGAAGACGGACATGATGAGGAAGGTGATGGGCATGTCGACGAGCGTGAGCGCGGCGGCATCGATGAATGGGTGATACATCGCCGCGCGGAAGTGCTTGATGACGATCGGCCGCTGCGCGAACAGCGCCGGGATCTCCGCCATGGCGCTCAGCGCGCTGAACAGCAACGCAAAGAACAGCACACCGCCGCGCGAGAAGTACGCACTCGTCGCCTCGGGGCTGTTGTAGAACACGGTACCGATGATGATCCCTTGCACCCAGAACACGGCAATCTGCACTATGAGCGGGGCGATGTTGCCGCGTATGATGCGCACACGCCGCACCATGACGGCCTTTGCCTGCATTGGGATCGACACGGTGTACACGCTGCGCTTCGGAGCACGCCGCGCGTGCTCCGCACGCACGCTCGCGCGGTAGGCCGCGCGCCGCTCGGGGTCCGCGACAAGGAGTGCACGGTACTCCTCGATGTCCTTGCGGTTCATGTCGCCCGCGGACGATTTGAGGAAGTAATGGGCGAATTCCTCGGGCGTGCGCGGGACGCGCGCTTCGTAGCCCGGGCGCACAGTGCGTGCATGCGGGTCAGTGACTGTGCACAAGAGCCAGGGAGGATGTTGTGTGAGTATGCGGCCAACAAGGAAATACAAGAAGGACGCACCGGCGACCAAAAAATCGGCGGACGTCTGCCGGTCGGCGGGTTCGTAGCCCATGTCGATGAAATATTGCCGCGCCTGGTCCGCGCGTCCGAAGTAGGCCATGCGGCCCTTGTAAAGGACACACACCTGTTCTCACCGTCAGCATCCTTGTCTTGTCTAACATGCGCAGTGCCGAATATAAAAACAGGGCAAAGCGGAGCGCCGAAAGAGCAGTGGCGGAAAAGCCGAGGCGGAAGGCGCAAAAGAAGAGTCAACGCACCTTGTCGAAGTGCTCATATAAGCTCTCGCCGGCCTGGAAGATTGATAAAATTGTCACAAGCCTTCCAATATCCGTCGCGATGCGCAGCGCGCGCACGAACTCGAGCGCGGTCGACGCATCGAGGCCGCGCGTCGAGCTAATTCACCAGGCAAACGAGTGACGCGGGGCAGGGGGGAAGCGGGCAGGGAGAGGAGAAAACAAATTCACGCAAAATGTCAGCCCACACAAACGCGATGAAAGCGGAGCGCACGCACTTGTCCCACGCGCAGAGGTGCCCGCGCAACGCCAACACCTCCGCAATGCTCACGCGCTTCTTCTCGCCGCCACTGACCCCGCGCAGCGACGCGTCGCCCACGCGCGTCTTCGACACATGTCTGCAGCGCACACCTTCAGTCACTTTCTACCATCGCACGGAGGAGAGAGGGAAGACGCACCGGAGGCCGAAGACGACGGACAGGATGCGCGCGACGCCGCGCACGTACTGGTTGCGCGACATGCCCTCCAGGCGCGCGCGCGGCGCGCGCATCTGCGCCGCGAACTCGAGGGTCGCGCCCACGGAGAGCGTCGGGAAGTGCACGTCGTCTTCCGGGCAGTAGATCAGGTCGCCTGTAGTGCGCGCGCGTGTCAGCGAGCGTGATCGGGGGGAGACGGCGAAGAAGGAAGGGAGCGGGTGGACAGAGGGAGAGGCAGAGAAGGGGGATTGGGATTACGCACCGCGGTAGTGCTTCGCCATTTCGCGGGGTGTGAAGTGGTCGAAGGAGACCTCGCCATCGATGCGCGAGTACTCCGAACGCTGGTTGGATAGGATTTTGAGGAGCGTCGAGCAGCCTGAGCCGGGCGCACCGAGCACCACTGCCAGACAAAATCATCAGCACGCACACAGATGATAGAAGCGGGGAACACGCACGGAGCATCTCGCCGGGGCGCACGATGCCCTCGAAGCCCTTGAGGATGGTGCGGCGCGGCGGGCGGTGGAGCGCGCGCGCCCAGGAGCGGGGGTCGAAGATGGCGCCGAAGGTGGGCTGCAGCGCGGTGCTGGTATCTGGGACCTCGACGCGTAACTCGCGGAAGATCACGCCGAGCTCGCGGGCCGGGATCGCCTGTTCCTCGCGGCTGCATGTGTTTCCTTCAATCAGCTGCAAAAAACGAAAGGGAGGACGACGCACCCCTTGCGGAGGCCGCGCAGCAACTTCTCGAGGTCGAAGGCGGTCTCGTCGGGTCCGCGCACGACGGTCGCGACCGCGTTCGCGGCGAGGGTTTCCTCGCTCTCGTGCGGGGAAAGGCCCTCGCCGGGGTGGGTGAGCTGGGCGGCGCCCTCGGGATCGAAGAAGTCGATGGGTACGGATGAGACAGAGGATGTGCGGCGCGCGGGCTCGGGGCGCGCGGTGTGGGGGGTGCGAATCGGAATCAGCGGGGAGGGCACGTCCTCTACTTCGCTCTCGTCGGGTATGGAGATGTCTTGGCCGTCATTTTCTTCGCGTTCTTCATGCAAAGATGCGTCTTGGGCATCGCGCTCGCGCTGGGCGTCGGCGACGTTCTGTGCTTCGCGCTCATTGTCGCGCCAGTCAGGCGCGGTGGGAAAGGGTGGTGGGGAGTCGGCGGACATCCCTGGAGAGCGTGGCGTCGACGACGGTCGGCATCGCCAGGGAGTAGATATAAAAGGGATGTATGAGATCAGTCAGCCAGGCAGGCGTAAAAAAAAGTCAGCCGGGGGGCGGACAGGGGGATGACGCGTTGGCGGGCAGGATCGGTGGTTTGTGGGCCTCAGACACCGAATCCGACTCTTCGCGCCGGCCGTGCGACATCTCGAATCTCGAATCTGCAAAACGGAAAGGCATCAGTCCAGAGTCAGCCCAGCCGTTGCTGCTGAACCCACCGCCCGATCCATCTGTCTCCGCTCTTTTCCACTCCGCGGCACGCCCAACACGCAAAATGCATGACGTGAAGATTCTCCGTCCTGCTTGCGTCCGTCCCCGGCAGCCGCATCCCCTCTTGCAGTTCGTCAGCCTGTCATCCGTTTTGCGTCTCTGACACCCGGGATGTGGTGCTGACTGTTGCGTCGTCAGCCTCTACGACGTCTGCGCAGCAGGCGTGCACTGAGCAGACCTGGTGGCGGTCCTGTAGAGTTAATAGGTTGATTGTTACTTGGCGGGCTTGTGGAACTCTTGTGGAGCGGCGGCTTGTGCGGCTAATCTTGAATTTGCAGTGATCCGTTCTTCCGAGGCGGCGTCCGTCCGGGCCGACAGCGTCCTCGCGTCGGCATGTACATGTGGCGCATCTTTGCTCTTTCTCCGCAATCTGCTATCGCTTGCCCATGCTGTACTGCCCTTATCTCTTCATCGATCCTTCCTCTTTTCCCCATCCATCTTTAATGCGATTTCGGACCGAACGACTCCATCGCATCATCCGTTCTTTTTTGTGCAGTACTGCTCATAGCTGACAGTCGTTGCAAAGCCGCAATTCGGGCGTCCTCGCATCAGTCCCTGTCATTCCACCTTCCTGCACCATATTCTATGCTTCACGATCTAGCTGCCATCACTTTTCGCATCACGCGATCTTTTATTACTCGCGCAGCCAGGCACGGTGCTGCTCGTACTGGACAGTTGCAACGCCAACGATGCTTCGGTTCCCTTGACTCCGACGGCCATCAGAGCGGCGTTCTGCATCTACTAGTACAATACGCCACGCAAGACAGCTTGAAATTTCAATATATTTAACGCCATAGCGGATGAGCGCGTCAAGATAGGCGATTGACGATGCTTGCTAGTCTCCCAGAGGCAGAGTAGACAGGACTCAATGCCTCGCGCCTCAGGATCGTCTGTCTGACATGTACAAGACAGCGAAGTCGTCCCCGTGTCATGTCAAATTTTTGCGTTGGCAATATCCCCATCTACAACCCAATATCTATATATGTAGCTACACTTGTCCTGCCGTCCTCGAATCATTTCTCATCTAAGTATCTCCACCCGCAGGCATCACCCGATAACCCTGTTGGAAGTCTGAAAGCTCGATCGCAGCCTGACCCTACGCGGACGGGAAGCCTCTGCGCCCAGCAACCGCAATCTCTTCTCTACATCCCTGTTCACTGTCTATCCGCGCTCATGGATCATATCGCAACTTCTCCATCCCCGGCGCCCGCTCGTCCCGTCCGTTTTTTTCTTATCCAGCGCAAAGCTGCAAGTACGCCAGCGGGGCTGACTGCGCAGAAAACACGAACGCTTTTATGAATGGGCTGGATTCCCGCCTGTTATTCTTGCTTCGGCGGTTATCAGACCGGTCGTACCTACATCGATAGTAGGCATTCATCTATCTTCCTTTCTCGCAGCCGAAGGACATGCGATCACGACTTTAAAGGTCGTTGCAGCACACCCTCATGCGTCAATCAGCTGCCGATACTGGTACCCCACTACTTGTCATCGGGACTACAGGAATGTAGGCTTGCTTATAGGACGATAGGACGTGGCCATACTCGTACGAAACGAAAAAAAAAGTGGCAATGGGCTCGTCACTGCACACCAAGAATCAGGGTCGCGCGTCTCCCCGGGTACGTTCCACGTCATCCGTCCATCTATGATGCCCCATCGCATCGTCCGTCCTTCTTCTTCCGTCTTTATCTCTGCCTAGCTGCCCTGCGAACCACGGAATGACGCACACGCCCTGCTTCGATGACGTGGCTGCGAGCAGCGACGTGGGGCTATGCAGCGCCGTCACCATCCGGGTGTCCATCCTCGTCGTATCACCCAGATGCCACAAGCGCCTCGGAGAGAAGAGGAGTGAGGCAGCGCTCACTCCGGGCAGACGTCCACGCGCCCCAAGCGCAGGAGCAGCCTGTCGCGTGTCCGGTGTAATCGCACACAGTCATAGATGGACGACATCAATCCGGCGGGAAATGCCCACTGCTCAGTCTGCGGGTGCCGAGCAAGGGGTCGGAAGTCTGTCCAGCTGTGCGCCGACAAATGCAGCACGGAGGTGCGGAGGTCGTAACGCGTCGTTCGCCATCTATCGTAACCAGTCCCGGAACGATGACCCTCGAGGAAATCGGCATCGTGCTCCAGGCCTACGTCCGCTGGAAGACAGGGCTTGGAGGAGTTTGATGAATGCGAGATGTACTTCATTGTGCCGCCGAATAATGGAAGATTCCTTAGACAATAAATTGATGCGCATACTGACTTCAGGGACAGGCAATCGGGCGAGTTCAGTAGGCTGTGCCACGGTCGATTGAAGTGGAGTGGGAAGGGGCTACACGTTCTGATGCTTATCAAGGTCCACGATCTCGTATGTAATTTTCTATGCTGTAGTCTCCTCGACGTCATCTCACAATCTGTTCTATTCGTACATCCACCGCATGCTCAGATCCATGAATTTACTTTTCACCCGCACCCGCATGCCGCGCTCTACGTCGTTGTCTTGCTGCGAAAGAAAAATTTGAGTGTTTGCCTTCCTGTTCCACAGTTCTCCTCCTTCTCGGACAATGCCACAGCCTGTGCTCCGATTTGCCTGTCTCCCGGAGTCATTTGCTTCTACCCTGCATTCCTGATAATTCAATCCTGTCCTCCCCTACACTCAAAGTACTTCATCATCAAATGGCCAGATCGGAGATCCCAGGTTCCGCGGCTCTTCATCGTACAGAGGATAGCTGAATGTCCTCCCCAAATTGAGTGCTTCTTCTGTAATCACGGGACCGATTTCTCTGAGAGTATTGATCCAGGATCTCCGCAGCCGGCAGTCTACCAGCCATATTTCCTCCAACGTCGTGTTCATCTCCTGCCTTTCGGTCAAGGATGTAATCGTAATGTCAGACAACACCGCATCGGCCGCCTCGATGAAGCGCATGAAATCCACGTTTTTAAACGTCAAGCAGTGCAGATTCGGGAAGAGGACCTGTGGCTCAGAGGATGTGAATTCATGGATAGTCGCACTGGACCCGAAATTGAGTGTCAGGTCAAGGCCGAGTGCCGCTACCAGATGAAATGCGACCATTCCTTCGACCAAGAGACATTCAACCGCTGTGAACGACACGAACAACATTAGACATTCAGGACAGTCCAAATGTGAGGCAGTCCCGTTGAGGTGCAGATAGCTAATGTTGTCTGTGCGAATTTTAGCCAAGAGTGGACGCAGGACCTGCACCACCGGAATGACAGGCACTGGATGATCTCTGGTGAGAATGATATTGATGGGTGCAGAATTAGATGCTGCCCGCTTCGGCATTTCTTCGAAATTGAGACCCTGAGTCATCGCATAATGCAAGGCATCTGGAGTCCGACTGGCGAGTATGGCAAGCTGCCAAATTGTAGGGTGAAACACTACGGTTAATGACCGAGCAGACCGCAGGCAGTCCTTCTCACTCAGGTGCCGTATCATAAATGGTAACAATGCACCCCAAACTGTGGCTTGATCTTCCATGGCAGGTAATTGAGAAGCAACGCCGAAGGATGCCGCTGCAGGTATAGACAATTGTTCTGCTAACCACAGGCAAGACCATGGATCTCCGCCTAAGGTCAGCTGTTGCAACCATGCTAAAGGAATGGAGGACGGAAATATTGGTATTTGGGGATCATCTGTGTCTGAGTGGAAATCAGGATTTTCAGAAGCCTTGTCAGGTATCGTCCCTCGAAGGTCGAGTGTTTCCAATCTCGGAATCCGCAGTAACAGCCCCAGAAGCTGTTTCCGATTAAAAGGCAAGCGTTTATTGCTTACGTGGATATATGTTAAATGGGCCAGATTGTCGTAGATAGGCGATTCGAACGGGAGCATTATACTCTCAAGGTAGAGAAACCTGAGGCGCGGTGCATTGCGGGCAAAAATGTTGACCGGGAGCTTATCGGGTCCTACAAGAAGTTACTAGTACATCCTCAAATGGTAGAAATCCCAGACGTACCATCCGTCATGTAGCCATGACATCTGTAGGAAAAGGATTCCAATGAGGGGGTGGGGGAACTGAGGAGATTACGGTAGGATTCAAATTTCTCCGAGTCCCAAGAGTGGCACGAATAGATGTGAGCTTCTCGCATGCGGCATACGTTGGCAACCACGGACGGAGGAATTGACATCGCACTTATTGCCTTAAGGTCAAATGCTGCCTGTTTTGACCGCCGCAGCCGTTCCTCCGTCCAGTTCCCGGACGCGGAGCATATGTTGCCCTGTCCCCATAGATCAGGATAGTCCAGAGCCGCACCCCTCAATGATCGGCAAACATGAGTGACTCGCATCCATCCCAAAGGTGTCTCCATGAACTGCAGTGATGTTGAACTGGATATGTCGATGTCTGCTAGATGTCGAAAAATATGTGCGAGCAATTCTGGGCTCAGTCTGGCCAGAGGAGAGCTGACGGCGTTCAGATGACTTTTGAAGGCGCTCATGACTTCTTCCATCCATCTAATCTCCTGGCCTAACTTGTTCTTAACGTCGGTGGTTGGGTCGATCAGGGCGGGAAGGCGGGACAAGTATAATGAAAACAACGGGTTGGAGCTTCGCAGGTCACTTGTCAACTCTATGCAAGACGCGATACTGTGCTGCAACGTACCTTGGCGTATCATACATACTGCGAGACTGTTTTGGGCGTAGTCGACAGCAGCGTCTACCTAGAACAAGAAAACTTATAGAACACGAGCAGATCAAGATCACTGACTGGTGCTCGAGGTTGAAAAACGAATGTCGCTGACGATTGAAGGTAGGCAAGTCACAACTTGTCATCTACCAGAGTGGGCGAAGTTGTGCAGGATATCGATGCGTACGTCACAGCGCTCAGTCCGAAGTGCCAAATCGTCTCCTCTCACGTGTTTCAAATTCTAGTACGGATAGCTCGATCCCTTACTCCCAAGTATTCAACGCGGTCCGTCGTACAATGCCGTGGACATCAATGCAGATCGTGGCAATTTACTCCCATGGCTCTTCGTCTTATAGAGGATACCCGACTTTCTGACCCAGATAGCGTCGCTGATCCATAATTATGGGACATATATCTTTCAAAGCGTCAACCCAACGTCTTCGCCGGCAATCCATCAGCTGTATCTCCCCCAATGTTTGATTCATCTTGTGCCTCTCGGTCAAGCATGTAGTCGTGATGTTAGACAACACCGTGTCGGCCACCTCGACGAAGCGCGTGAAATCTACGTATGTGAATGTCAGGCTGCGCAGATTCGGGGAGAGGACCTGCGGCTCAGATGATACGAACCTGAGGATAGCCGCACTGGGTCCGAGATCGAGGGCGAGTGCTTGTACCAGATTCAAGGCGATCATTCCTTCGACGGGGACTTCGACGGAGAGGTGTTCGAGCACCGTAAACGATACGAACGACTCGAGCCATTCTGACTAGTCAGGCTGCGAAGCGGTTCTGCTGGCACGGGGATACCGGATGCCGTCCGCGCAGGTCTCAGCTAGGAGCGGACGCAGGACCTACACCACCGGAATGATACCTGCTGGGTTGCTGCGGAACTGGATATCGATGGGCACCGACACTGGCCGGTAGGGATTGACCCGGCCGCAGGAAGCAGCATCGCGCACGGCGTCTGCCTCTCCGGAGACCACTATAAGGTGCCACATGCCAGGGTGATGGACGACCCTTAACGAGTGAGTGGATCGCGGACAGTCATTGTCGCTCAAACGATGCATCACGAATGGCGAAAAGGCACAGCAGGTTTCGACTTGGTCCCGCATAGCTGGCAGTAATGGGCAGTCGATCCGGAACGAGGCCGCTCCAGGTATAGACAATCGTTCGGCTGACCACAGGCAAGACTACGGATCGCCGCCTCAGGTCAACTGTTTCAGTCGCGGTAAAGGAACCTCGGGGTCAACTGCATCAGATCTGGATTCAAGATCCTCAGAAGGTATTGTCTGTGGAAGCTTGAGTGCTTTCAACGTCGAAATCTGCCGCACCAACTCCAGAAGCTGTCCGTGATTGAACAGCAGGCGTTGATCGTCCGTATTAATGTACGTTAAATGAGCCAGAGTTCTGTCAATCGGCGATGGGAATGAGAAAATGGGAACATGATATTTTGATAGAGAAAAATCGGAGGCGTGGTGCGTTGTGGACGAAGATATCCTCCGCGAGCTTCTTAGGGAGTCTAGAAGGTTTCTCTACAGGACGTCAGGATATTTTCACGAGATAGGTGTCGAAGACACACTTACCAGCAAGCCAATAATTGCGCAAGTAGGAAAAAGACACCAATGATGAAGCGGACAAAGTGAGAAGAGCGCGGTAGAAGTTGTTGATGTCTATGGCCTCCGCGAGTAGATGCGGGCCTCTTCCATGGGAAATACATTGGCGACCACACAGCTGGGCACCTTTCACCCTGTGTCTTTGTCGACGCCAAATGGCGCCTATTTCGACCGCCGCATCCATTCCTCCATCCACTCTCGCGGATACGTAATGTCGCCGCGCACCGAAAAATCAGGATAATTCAGTGCGACGTTCCTGCACAGTGCATAGCCAGCAAACGTGCGTGAGCTGGATCCAGCTGACGTTGATCATAAGAAATACGTCGTACGATGTGTCACAGTGATCCGTTACATGTCGAAGGATCTGTGCGAGCAGTTTCGGGCTCAATCGGGCGAGGGGACAGAGCGTCCTCTGACGGGAGTCGACGGCACACTTTAGTTCCTCGATCCATATCAGTTCCTGCTTGATTTTGCTCCTGAGGTCGATGGGCGGTACTGTCTCACTCAGTGCAGAGAGGCGAGACAGGCATAATGCAAACCATGGATTGTCACTGTGCACGTTGCTCGTCAGTATTGTGCAAGACGATACGATGAGCTATCACATACCTTGGACCATAGTTCAAGAGCGATGTAGCCATAATGGGTGATCGATGGTGGAGCCAAGAGAATACATCGAAGGATCATTCGGAGCGCGCGAAGTGCTACCAAGCGCTTACCATACAGTACTGTGCAGTGCTCTGAAGCTATCTATCCTCGACCCTTTGCGCCCGACGCCAAGTGCCTACGCACTAAGAAAAGCGTTGCGCAGTCTTCTGCCTGGACCCAAATAAATCAAGACCGCTGACCAAGTGAGATTTAAAGATGAACGTCGCCGGGAATCAAAGATAAACCAAGACGTACTGCGTGTATCCTAATACACGACTGCCGCCTCAACCCAAAATAGAAGGAGTGTTTTAAGGGTCTGTTTGGAGACTATGCGTGTATTGAGCAGAGCTGTGGTTTATGTATGATATATTAGGCAATCATCAAACACGAGAAGTACAAAGCAAACCAATCGACAAGCTGAATGCAGGGCGTAAATCAACGAACGTGGAAAGCATAGAACAAAGGAAGAAGACGAGCAGGACGTCTTAACAAGCAAGTCTAGAAAGCTGAGCCGAAGCAGACACAAAGAAAAGATCCCACTGCACCGAAACGAAGGTGGCAATCATGAATTCCCGACGCCTGGCTTTGCTGCACGTGCGTGATGTCGCCGTTCCCAAAGGCGGATGAGATCCTTCCGACGTAAGTAGCGGAACTCTGGCGCTCGCTAGGACAATATTGCGAGACTCTCGACGCAAAGGCCAAATATGGCGTGCGATCGCGTCGCATTTACCACCCCACCGTCTGACTCGGCCTCAGCTCCCCCCGCGCCACGCTCAGGCCTACCGCAGGCGCCGGGCGGCCGCCAAACTGCAAGAGCTCGCGCTCGCGCGTGCCCCATGGCTCGCTTGCGATCCGCACTGGCACCTGGTCCGCATACTCGGGCAGGAATTTCGACGCGCCCGGAGGTGGGCGGACAAGGACGGTGAGAAAATACTAAGCGTATAGCATGGCATCAGCACCCTGCGACGGGTCGGCCAGAGCTAGCCATGGGGGGCAACGTACCGTCACCGCGACCGCATCCTTCATGATCCACGACTGCTCCTTGCCCAGGTCGCCCAGCATAAGCTCGTACAGCTCGACCGAGGAGCCCTCGCGCTGAGTCGTCTCCAGCAGCGTTGCCCGCGCGACGTCAGAGTCCCGGCTTGCAAGTACGCGCACGCCTCCCAGCAAGACCTGCGTCCTCCGCATGAGATGGACCTCCGCGCGGCCGGCTAGGAGCTTCGCGTGCGCGGGTGCGCCTGTGCAGGCGATGGTCAGCTTGAAGGGGAGCCTGGTGCCCGAGGCGAAGCTCGGATCCGGCGGCAGCGCAATCTAGAGCGGGAGAGCTGGTGGGAAGTAAATGCTGCTAGGGAGAGGATGGCAGCGAGACATACTTCGATCGTGGGCGCGGTGGAGTCCGATGCGACATTGGCGCCGCAAGGCCAGCGGGCCTGGAGGCGTGCGGTTCTGAGTCCTTGGTAGAGCATGATGTCGCCTCTGAATGGTGGCTGTAAAGGCCATGTTTTGGGCAAGTATGTGATTGGAATAGTACGGCTGTATAAGAGCAAGGTTGACAAGTCAAACAAGATGCTACGTTGTCAATGCGGAGCTGAATCTCACCCATTATGCGGGCGGAAACCCTTGCGGTATACGTCGACCTTGACCACGTAGGTGATTTCCGTTGAAACCCCTGGACTCCACGCCGAGAATGAAGGAGGAAGGGGCGATGTACCTCCCTTGACATGCGTCGGGAACGGCAAGCTGAAGCTGTACAGCTGCTCCGTCTGATAGCACCCGCACTCCGAGGACGCAGGGGGTGGCAGGTCCACCGTATTGTTCACGATGATCTGCTCATTCATGTCCGCGATCATCCCGCGGACCGTCGATGTCACCTTGAGCTTGCCCAGAAGCTGCAGCGCAGACAAGCATCAGCATACGCTGTTCCTCGTCGTGGCAAGCGGGATGCCATACCGTTACGGACAATCTTGTGACGTGCGTGCAGCGCTTGTCAAGCTTTATCGAGCCCTCGACGAGCCCGTTGATTCCAAACGCAGGACGTGGCAAGCCCCAGAAGCGCGGGCCCATGTTAATGGAGAGGCTATTGCACTTGTACACGAAGTGGTGGGAGGGGGCGAGCTCTTCGTGCGCCGCACACCGCACATCGCATGAGGTTGGCACGGTGTGTATGACGCGTTCCGAGTCGGTGGCACAGCACGAGTACGCCGGCGACGACACCGTCTCGTGCTCGGCTTGTGACTCGAAGTAGTCTATCGGGTCGCTGTGGACATGCGCGGTCGAGCTTGAGTCCATGCTCGGAAGGGGGTGACGCGGGGTAAATCTACAACTGCAAGATGATGAAAGTAGACAAGGTCGAGTCATCCAACCACGGCTGGCGCGTTTATATACCAGTCAGGTATGCGCACCTTCCGTTCGGGTACCCAGCTGCCCTGAACGTTTGCAATTGGTACGCCCGACAGCCAACCGAGGCCGAAGGCTTCATATAGAGAGTTTGACTGACAAAGCCCGCCCAACGGCAGACCAAACATGGAAGGCACCATCAAAAACAGGCGAAAACGGGCGTAGCATGGCGTATCCATTTTGATGACGATGACAATGGCGGCATTTCGTCGAAAGCTGATCCCCGCTTGGTAATGCCTGGCGCAAAAGATCGAGTCAGAATCGCAAATGAAGGTTCGATCAGGCATCAGGCGCCTAGAAGCGGGGGGGCGCGTCTGGATAACGGTAACCTTACTGACCTGCACAGCCTCTCACACCCCACGAGAACCACGGTAACGCTGCTACCCCGCGACAAACGTGAGCAGTTGGAAGGGCTCGACCAGACATCGCCTGTCAATATTTGCCGCGTCGGATTATCTGCAGCACTCTGCGCAGATTGCCGCACAAACACCCACATGAAGGTATAAAAAGAAATGGATTTTATTGCGCCCGCATCATATGCACACCGACATCTATGCAAATCCAGACGCCTTCTGCGCCTCTGTACCCGTGAAGCCATAGTTCTCGCCCTTGACGAAAGATCGCGTGCACTGTGCCATAGTAACCGAACTGCGAAACAGCGAGTCAGATGTACTCTCATGGATGAATAGGGAAGGTAAGCTACTCACGCTCTTGACACGACGTCCGTCTGATAGAAGTTCGTGATCGGGCGACGCAGGGGCTGACCGACGACCTTCGCACTTGCCGTCCGTTTCGCAAGTTCGCGAAGACCGGCAAGGGCAACGTCCGTCGAAGTATGTTCGACGGTATCATAGCGCACAAGAGTAGGCGCAATATCCCACATACGGTCACGCAGCGTCAAAACGTCATCGTAGGGCAGCGCAGACCCTAGAATCTCAGAGAGCGCCCTACATATGGAATCCGATCAATCGCAAAGTTGATCCAAAATGAATGCCAAATACGAACCGGACGATCTTCCAGTCTTCCCTCGAGGCGCCAGGAGGGGGAACTGCCGCCCGACCGAGCTGCGCCCGGCCTTCGGTGTTCACCCACGTTGATGCCTTCTCCGTGTATGCAGCGGCAGGCAAGCAGACGTCTGCGAGTTGTGCGCCGAGATCGCCATGGTGTCCGTGGTAGACGACAAAGGCATCCTTTGGTATCGACGCGGGGTTAACCTCATCAGCGTTGAGGAGGTAGATGAACTTCGGCTTGGCACTGGCAGCCTTGGCGGTAGGGACGAAGCCAATATCGTATGCCGCTGCGCGGGATGCAGCCTATAAATAAAGCAAATGAGACAAATCAAATGAACGAGACCAACAAAAACACAAACCCGCTGCAGCACTGAAAAGCCATTCCACTCTGGAGTAACCAGTCTCTCCTTGTTCTTCTCCACGAACTTCGCGAGCGCGTTGTAGATCGCAGGGCCATCCTCCTGCTCAGCAACAGCGCTGCCCACAATGATCAACGGTCGCTTCGCCTGCTTGAAGGCCTTCGCGAACGCGCCCTTGCCCGCGACGAAGTTGGCAACCGCCGCCGCACCAGGACCAAGGTATTCGTATCCATAGGCAGTATCCACGCGCTCGCCGATAAGACCGACTTCGAGACCAGTATGCAGCCAGCTCTTGCGGATGCGCGAGTTGAGTACTGCTGCCTCATGTCTCGGGTTCGTGCCAATGAGCAGAATCGCGTCGGCGTCCTCGACGCCAGGAATGGTGGAGTTGAAGAGGTAGTTGGCACGAACGTCAACGGCGGCAAGAGCTGGGGCGGTGCCGCCTGCCAGGTCCAGAGCAGTGTTATCTGACCCCAGACGATTGACAAGGTCCTTCAACGCGACGAGGGACTCTGTGTCCGCCAAGTGTCCGGCGACAGCCTGAATTTCGTTGCCCTGCGCGCCAGAGGCTTTCAGACCGTCGGCAATTGCGGTAAGAGCGTCCTCCCATGTGGCGGCAACGAACCGGTCGCCCTGCTTGATGAGTGGTGTGGTGAGACGCTGGAATTTCAGACCATCGTAGGCATAGCGCGTCTTGTCATTAATCCACTCCTCATTCACATTATCGTTCGTCCGTGGCTGAATGCGCATGACTTCGACTCCTCGGGAATCCACACGGATGTTGGAGCCAACAGCGTCGAGAACATCGATAGACTCCGTGGTCTTGAGTTCCCATGGACGCGCGTGGAACGCGTACGGTTTGCTGGTCAACGCGCCCACAGGACAGAGATCGATGATGTTACCCGACAGCTCGGAGTCCATCGTCTTCTCCACATACGTGCCGATCTGCAAGTCATTGCCACGGCCCGTTGTTCCCAGCTCCTCGACACCGGCAACTTCGTTCGCGAAACGCACGCAACGCGTGCACTGAATACACCGGTTCATGGACGTCTTCACGAGCGGCCCCAGGTCCTTGTCCTCGACAGCGCGTTTTCCAGTGATTTCATGGAAACGGGAGCGGTCAGAACCGTAGCGCATAGACTGATCCTGAAGGTCACATTCACCGCCCTGATCGCAGATGGGGCAATCGAGAGGGTGGTTGGCGAGAAGGAATTCCATAACACCTTCACTGTGACCGTCGAAAGAACAGTAAGGAACAGGCTGAGCGCCAATCAAATTAAATGTTACGCACCGAGCTTCGTGAACCAGAGGGGTATTTGTGAATACCTTGGACCCGGGCATTGCAGGCATAGCACTGTGGATGGGCGTGAGCAGATCGAATAAGTAATCCCGAAGAAACTTACCATGACGCGACCGGCTTAGGGGACCGCTCAACTTCGACGAGGCACATACTAGATATATGCTGAACATTTATTAAGCACATCAAACACAATCTCTAGCTCACCGACAATTGCCGGCGATTGCTAGCCTGTCATGATAGCAAAACCTGGACACGAAACTCAGTACAGTCAAAAGATGACCGAGCAACCGCAAGACATACCGTGGTATTGGTGAACCTGCGGCTTCACATGCTTGGATCAAGGCAGAGCCTGAACAATAATGTACCGATCAAGCTCAATGCGTTGACATCATAAAACCATAGTACCCACCCTGGGGAACCGTCACCTCTTTCCCATCCACGGTCAGAGTGATGTCTGCTTGACGCGCCGACGACGACGCGAATGTTCTACGGGCTATGAAAGACGTTGAAGAGCAGATTCAGATTAATCCAAATAGCAGACATACCACTTGCAGTGCAATCCGAACAGACAATCCTTCCCAACTTCCCTCTGGCCGTAGGCCTGGAGGCCGATGATACCAGGCGAAACATTCCCTACACGCTCAAAGTCCTGGGTAATATAGTAGATATGCCCAGTAGGATATACTGGGCGCTAGGGCCGCACGACGAATAAAGGAGAGAGAAAGCGTCGTCGACGTCGCGCACGATGACGAGGACAACCAACGACAACCTCCGAATTCCGTGCCTTTTCGGGCGGCGACTGAAACTTCCGCCGGAACGACTCAGCCAATCAGATAGCCGCTGTTCGCGTTCCTCAGCAGACCCCGGAGCGGGGAAATGAGCACGTGAAAGAGGAGCACGTGACGGTAGACGCGCATCGGCCACGTTGGCGCCGCGCAGCTTTTGTGTCGCGCTCGTCGTCACTTTGCACCTCCCCGTCGCTCGCCAGCAGGTCTATGCTCTCGTGGTCCTGGTTTTTACGATATCTAGGACCGGTAACATGGATTTCCTGCATGAAAATCTTGCTGCCTTGCAGCGCCATCTTGCTTTTGTCGCTGTGGATGAGACGATAGACTGGAGCCTCTACGTGCAGGTCTTCTCCTGGAGCGTCACTCTTTTCGAATCTTACCTGCTGTGAGTTTTTCTCGGCTTTGACTGCATTGTCACGTAACTGAAAATCGTCCAGGCTCCGCCAATTCCCTCTGTATAACAAGACTGCACCACCGGCAGTCCTCGCGGATCACTTCAAGCCTGATGTGTTTGAAAAGTCACAGAAATACGGCAAACACAAAGCCAAATTCTCCCTTTTCTCGGGCCTGTATAAGCAGATCGTAGACACGATCCAGATTGGGTCTGGGCTATATTACCCGTGGGCGTGGATATTTGCAGGACAACTGCTGCTGTGGGCGGGCTATGGCTCCGAGTACCAGGTCAGTGTGGCTACCTATCTTCGTGCTCAGCTATAATCATTCTAATATAATGCACAGATCACACAATCCGTGATTTTCGTCATAGTGTTGACGTTCACGTCCTTAATACCCTCTCTTCCTCTCTCACTGTACAACACGTTTGTGCTTGAAGAGCAGCATGGATTCAACAAAGTCACGCCCAGTTTATTCATCGCCGACATGTTAAAAGGCTGGGCCATCGGCATCGTTCTTGGCTGTCCCCTGCTCGCCGCTTTCCTGTACATTTTCGAATGGGCAGGCGATCGCTTTGTCCCATGGCTAATGGCGTTTCTGTAAGCCTCTATTTTCTTTCAGAGATACCGCCAATGACCTCGTCTCTCTGTAGGCTCGCGTTCCAGATGATCATGGTCATCATCTACCCCACTGTCATTCAACCGCTGTTCAACAAGCTCTCTCCTCTTCCTGAAGGCGAGCTGCGCGGTCGCATTGAGAGCCTTGCCGGAAAGTTGAAGTTCCCGCTCAAGCATCTGTACGAAATCGACGGCTCTAAGCGCAGCTCGCACAGCAACGCCTACTTCTTCGGTCTGCCCTGGGTATGTGTACAGGCCACATATGTTCCGCCAGCCATCTTACTGATTTTGCATCCGGCAGAGCAAACACATCGTCATCTTCGATACCCTCATCAAGCAGTCCAAGCCCGAAGAGGTCGAAGCCGTCCTTGGTATGTTCCGACCACCATATCATACCACCACTTCCATCTCACATGAGTCTAGCACACGAACTCGGACACTGGTACTACCTCCACCCCACGAAGCTCCTCCTCATCTCCCAGCTGCACATCTTCGTCGTCCTCGCGCTCTTCCCCGCCTTCCGCTACGCGCCGCCCCTCCTGCGCGCCTTCGGCTTCCCCGAAGAAGTCGCCGCACACCCGCCCCCCATCATCGCCTTCCTGCTCTTCCAGATGGTGCTGACCCCGCTCGAGGCGGTCGTGAGCATGGCGCTGAACGCCGTCTCGCGCCGCTTCGAGTACGAGGCGGACCGCTTCGCGTGCGAGCTGCAGACGCAGCTCAAGGCGGAGGAGATGCACGACATGGGCGCGCGCCTCGGCCGTGCGCTCATTGCGCTGCATGTTGAGAATCTGTCGACGGTGTGGGTCGATTGGCTGTACTCTGCGTATCACCACTCGCATCCGACGTTGACGGAGCGGCTGAAGGCGCTGGAGGGGTACGAGGGCGAGACGCTCAGCGTTGCGGAGGCGAAGAAGGAGCTGTAGGTGGGAGGGAGAAAGGACTGAGCAGATAATGATCGTTGTGTCAATAGTTGTGCAAAGCTATTATTTATGCCATATTGTGTTCGAAATGTCACTTTCGTGGATCGCCTCTCGTCGAATGAGTGTGTTATCTGCCGCATTCTCTAATGCGATACTCGTGTCAAGTTGAACCTGATGAACGCATATGTCGAGTAGCTGTATTAGAATCCACCAGAATTGGCTCTATAAAGGACCTACTTCTGCGCCATGGTGCCAGGAGCGTGCGACGTGAAATCAATCTACGACGAAGAGACCTGTGTCGCAGAACGCGCTCACGGTCAACGCGTCAAGCCGGTTCAGCGGTTCTCATCTACTCTCATGCTCCCATGAGCCCCGTGAACCTAATCACTGACACCTAACTATGTCCTACCCTCGCAAGCGCAAGCACCGCTCCCGTCGCAGCCCTCCTGCGTACGAACACACCTACTCCACAGAGCCCGACCCCGCGCTCTTCATCACCGCGCACGAGGCCGACATCATCCGTGGCCCGCACGCGACCTCTGCCGCAGAAGCCCTCGAGACCACCCATGCTACATCTCAGGACGGCCAGCGGGAGATACTGAAGGTCGGTGACGGTCTGATGAAGTGGGAGAGACAGGACGCAGGCGGTGATGTGTGGGTAGACAGGTGTGTAGCTTTCCATGAATATACTCACGTCGGTCCTGCGTGCGCTGCACATCGTCATTGCCCTCTCGTCTGAAACTTAATGCGACCTACGAAGCCGTGATGTGTTCCCGTCTGCAGACGGTTCTCGAGTCTACTAATTAACCAGCGACTACAAGTCATCTCGGTATTTTCTGATCACCCTTTCCTCACCTCACACTATCACCGAGGCTAACAATGCGCACTACAGATACGACGCCCGCCTCTTGCTCGATGCTCTTCCAGCCATTGCATCCCCGCCGGCGCAGCGCGCCCCCTCGCCATCCGGGTGGTCCGACCTCCCCTCGGACGCAGAGGACACGTTCTTCTTCAGCCCCGAAGAAGCAGAAGACTACCACCGCGAGAAACGCCGGCGGCTCATCGACCAGCTGCGCGAGGAGCGTCTGCGCGCGCGCGAGGCTGAGGACGACGTGCACAAAGCGCCGCCTGAAGAGCAGTGGGGCGGCAGTGACGAGGAGGTGCGCTCCTTCATCACCCCGACAATTGGACGACTGTGTGCTGAAAGTATTTTTGCAGCCGGACGACGAGCAAGCGGGCGTGATGCGCCGGACGGCGGCGCACGTCGTCGCGTCGCCGAACGCCGCGCAGCTCGAGATGCGCATCCTCGCGAACCACGGCGCCGATCCGCGCTTCGCGTTTCTGCGGGGCCGCTGGGCGCGTGCGTGGGCGCGCACGAAAGCGCAGGCGAGGCGGGACGTGGCGAAGGAGAAAGAGAAAGAGGGGAATGCGGGAGCTGCGACGGCGCTGGGCGGGTTGATGGGGTATGAGGGCAGTGATGAGTCGGAGGATGGGGACGACGAGGCGGGCGCAGCGGGTAACGAGGAGAAGAATGACAACGGCGACGGAAATGGAGGTATGGCTGATGAAGATAACATCACGGAGCAAGCAATCAAGGAAGCGAGAAGAGCCCGCGCGAGAGAGTGGGCCAAGAAGAGACGGGCGATGAAGGCTCGATCTCCAGAGCCAGCAGAGCCACCTTGATACCTGGTCAAATTTCACTTCGATTTTTTCTTCCTAATATCGTAAATTATGAACCACATTGCGATAGCAAGCATAGCGATAATGGAGTGAGTGTACAACAGGACGGTGGAGACTAAAAGTGTCATGAATGAGGGAACAGCAGGAGCAACTATAACACATGAGAACTATACAACACAAAGCCCAGACGTAGATAAAGACTATCTGTACAACACGAAAAGATGGAGATGGAGAGGCTCAAGGGACGTAGACAACGAGGAGAATATTGACAACCAGCTTGTCCAGGACACCGCCGGTGACGAGGGGCACCCGCTCTTTCGAGATCGGGCCGGATATAAGGTTGTCGCTGAGCACGATGATATCGGCCTCGTCAAGGGAAACGGCACCACTGTCCTCCACCCTGCTGCGCAGGTCGAGGAACTCTTCCTCTTCATCGCCCTCTTCGACGTACGCGCTGAATGGACCTCGCACGGGCGGCTGGCGGCGAGTGCCGTTGAGCGGCCGACGGCCGCCGTAGGGACTGCCGTCGACGGGCTCGGGGCCGCATTCAACGGTGCGGTCTACAGGCCAGATGTACCCACCGGCGGTCCAGCGAAGCTCCGGTGACAGCTTATACAGTTTCAAAGCGTGATACAGAAGTGAGTCTCCACCTTTGAGCTGCCGAGGGACGTCAGAAACATGTATGGTATCGAGCGAGAGGCATTCACATATGGGACCAGCGTTTCTGCAAGGACATCGGCAGGATTGACGCCATAGTCACCGGTGAGATAGAACGCAACCATGCGACTACGCGACAGATTGAGGATCGGCGCGAGCTGGTCCAGGAAATAGTCGCTGGGCGCGATGAGCGGGTCGGGCTGGACACCGGAGGGCCCGAACGTCTTGAGGTGCACCGCATACGAGATCGTCAGGCGACAGCCCTTCTGCACGGGCTCGACCTCGTAATCGCAGTCCGCCAGCATAGCCGCCCACTCCATGTGCCCGGTCTTCCCCCCGCGGCCCTGGAACCGCTCTTCCTCGCCCTCCACGTTGCGGATCACCAACGCACCGCCCCGGAAACGCACGGGCAGCGCGACGACCACGGTCGCAACGCGCCCGTCCGTCGGCTTTGGCTGCGGCGCCATGCTCGCGCCGGCCGTGATGACCTCGAGCTTGTCGCGCAGCGCGGTGAGGTAGTGGCCACCCGGGAGCGTCGGGAACAGCGTATTGCGCACGGCTTCAAGAATCGGATGATTTGCGATCTCGAGCGATGTCGTCAGCGGGAGATTCGACGGGTAATAGAGGGAGTCGCCGCCCTCGCCATAATAGTCGTCTTCGGTCGATTCATGTGGTCTGCAGGCGGCGATGAGGACGTCGAGCGCCGGCGGGGTGTCGTAATCGACGTCGATGGGGAAGTCGAGGGAATGCGTGATGCCACTCTACATGCGCGGTCAGCTCGACGTGCGTGGATAGGGCGGCGGAGCGTACCTTTGTGCGGAAGAAGAGCGTGAGGTTCGCCGGGTCCACCGGTATACGCCCCGACACCGAGAACGGGCGCGCCTTCGCCGCGATCACCTTTGCCACGCTCGCCTGCAGGACGTCCTCGCTGGTGTAGTCGGACATGCCCCTCCGCATCGCAGGCCGCCCGGATTTGCCGGGGCTGTAGCTGGGCACATGCTCGATCTCGAAATCGGTGCTGGGGCTCCTCGTGAACGGAAGCGAGTCGTGGTATACGGCGCGAGTCGAGCCATCACTGTAGACGGAGCGGGACGTGAGCGCGGGTGATGGCACCATCGTAATGGAGGACGCGGCGATTGGGGGTGAAGATACAGACTGAGGGATCGCCGACGGGATCATGCTAGGGAGGAAACTGGGGGAGCAGGTAAGGGTAGCAGACGTGGAGAGCGACGTAAAAAGGAGACTGAATCAGGTGCGATAGGGCAAGGCCCTGCAGTTTGACGATGTGTACACGCTGCTTCGGCGAGCTTCCACCGGCACGCGCGCACAGCAGGCAGGGAGCACAATTGGTTGGTGACGACATCTGGGAGTCGGCATGCCGCAGGGAGAAAGATGGAGATGAAGATAGCAACAAAGCCATGCACCTGCCTCGTGTTCCCTGACGCTGATTCCGGATGAATCTGCTCTTGAATCAAGGAAGATCGTCCCGTCCTAATCCTGGCTGATGGATCTCGTTCAGATAGTTGACTTGGCGAAAATACTAACAGCAAACGAGCTCAGAGTACGCGTCGCGATATGTACGTAGCGATTTTGCAGTGATATTGGGAGATGTCAAGCTCAGACGCGTCTAACAGCCGGGGCGTCTCGGTTGCCGGTGAAGTCTTTGGAATGGAATGTTAATGTACGAATTGACGGTGAAAAGTCAAGAACACCTCCTAAACGTCGGTAACGTCGGTCAGTACATGCTTGACGACGGGGGTATATAGGATCATCTGCCTGAGTGTGAAGATCATGGCCGCATCATGAGACCACAACGTGCCTAGCGCGTTCCCTGCTGCAGACATCGGAGCTTGTTATCTTCAGACAAGTTTCAGGAGGTTTCAGAGCAGATGTGAAAGATTGTATCCCGGCTGCAAGCGGATCAGATGCTATCGCTGAGAAAATGCAGATGGAGGTCGACACGCAGTACTTGCTTTCATATCTTTTGTATCGTGGCTAAGGCCTGCTCAAAAAAGCAGCATGAATAAGACTATCGAGCAATCGCAAAGATTCATTCACCATGAACTGCGGGAACAATAAAATTCTTTTGCAAAAGACATCGGATAGTTGGGTTGCAAATACCTGATGAGAAGATGGGATGGGGAGCAGCGCATTGACTTGGTATTGGTAAAGGGTATCCAACGCTGACAACGTTCACGCGTCACGGCTCGAGTGCTGGTCGCGACTGACATGTCGATCCTGAGGCACGGAGGCATGGAGGCGTGAAGGTTGAGTTAAGTCTACAGCGACAGCAAACTGTGGCGGCCAAGGCGGTGGCGTCTGTATCGTTCGAACATACAATTCGTACAAAATAAATCGTGATAAACCACCATTGCTGAGACAATGCTAAGATACAGCAAACTACTTACTACATACATAACCATAGAGTAAGTAAATATGAAGATATTAGAGACGGGTGTCTTGAGAATGTCATCGGATAACCAATGTAGTCTGTTCAGTACTGATCAAACTCGAGCTCCAAAGGGTCCGGGAGATCGAGCGGGTCCGCAACAGCGACCAAGTCGCCATAAAAGCCTGCCGGGACGTGCGGGTCCAACGCATCATCTATCCACTCCTCATGCTCATCCCACGCCCACCCATCGTCCGAATCGTACATGTCCTCCTCTTCATCGGGCATCCAATTCGACGAGTAAGGTCCGTAGTCGCCCATGCTGCATAGCGTAGCCGACACCCCGTCCCACATGACCCGCGGCACTGCGTCCCGCAGGTTATCGACGATGCCCTGCGTGACGCGGCAGTCCCGCAGCTCTATCTCCTCGAGCTGCGTGTTCGCTCTGCGCCTGTGCCGGACGCTCGTCTCTATGCGCCTTGAGACGAGGACGTCGTCGTCCACGGCGGCGGTCAGGAAGGGCACGAGGTGCAGCTTGATGCAGCGCAGGCTGGGGAACAGCACGCGACTCGGGCCCTCTCTCCGCTCCGCGTCCGCGGCGAGCGCGTCCATGAACGCGCACACGGCCATCCCAGACACGGAGACGGTCTCCACGGCCGTAAACGCGCCGAACAGGTGAAGCCAGTCGGCGCGGCTGAGCTCCTTCGCGTCGAGCTGGAAATGCAGGACCTTGATGTGGGCCTTGTTAAGACTAGCGAGGAGCAGGCCGAGCGTCTCCCGGAATTTCGCGCGGGCATGTGAGTAGTGGTCGCCTAGGAATCGGACCGCGATGGGCGCGTGTGTCCCCTCGACCAGGCTGTGATTCATAGCGACGGTGGACTGCTCCGTGTGAATGCTTGTCCACCCGACGAACGCCAGGCAGCCCTGGCGCAGATAGATTTGCGCGGACTGCAGGGGCGCAGATGTCTCCTGTCCGCTGCTGTGCCGTGAAATAATTGGGACGAAGGCGTTGCGGATCCGGAGATTGTCGTTGCGGTGGCCTTCGTCGCACTCTAGTTGAATGGTAGCGGCAGGCGAGATGCGTAGTCGCTCCATGAGCCAAAGACAGTTTGCAGACTCGGCGAACAGTCGGAGCGTTCGCAGAGAATGCAGGGTGACTGGAGCTTGTGACCCCTGGGGATGTGTATCGGTCCCCGCGAGCGGAACGATATTTGATAAATCCAGCGTTTCCAGCCGGGGGATTCGGCGTAGCAGGGAGAGGAGCTGGGTTCCACTGAAAGGGGCCGATCCATCAGGACCATATGATTTCATGGTGAGATGGGTCAGATTCTCGTAGAGGGGGGATTCAAATGGAAGTATAGTGTTGGTCAATTCGAGGCGTCGAAGATGAGGGGCTGATTGAGCAAAAAGGCGCGAAGGAAGCATGGAATCGTCCGCGCCCGATGAACCGACGGAGGACAATGCCGAGTAGACAAACGTCTCGAGTAATGGTGCACGAACCATTAGCAAGGGAAACATATGCTCGACGACATGGTTCCCCAGCGTAGAGAGATTGATCTCCGTGGCCCGATGTGTTTCGGAGAGTAACGACTCGATAAGGCTGGTCTCCTCTGGCTTTTGCCCCTCCATACAAGTAAGGCGTATGTGGAGAGGCGCTTGTCTTGAGCGGCGAAGTCGCTCGGTAGTCCACGATGGAAGGGAATGGATGTCGACGCCCCATAGACGCGGATTGTCGAAGGCGACCTTCCTCCATGTCTGGCAAACGTGGGTCACCCTTATCCATCCAAGCAATGGCGATGAGTCGCTCATGCTCGGATCGTAGCGAGGAACACGCAAGCCGAGAGAACTGCGCACGCCCGGTATTTCCTCAGCTGATAGGTACGAAAAGACTTCGGCCAGGAGCTCGGATGGCAAACGGGATATGGGGGAGAGTGAGTTACGGCGGGACCTTATGGCGACCATGGTCTGCTGCAGGCCCTCGAGTTCTTGATCGAGCTTGAGGCGGCTGTCATCTCGAATGGAAGCGCCACTCAAGGATCCTACTCCACGTAAACGCGAAAGCCTTGAGGATCCGAAGGATAGCCATGGACCAATGCTACGACGTTGCATTAATGGCGGGCTTGAACTGTTTCGCGAGCTATCGTACCTTGCGTTAACCGCAGGCTCCAAAGCAACGTCGGACATGGCGGTAAAGTCAACGTGAACTCTGTAACGCTGGCAACCGAAGTCCTTTATATAAGCAGACTGGAGTTCCAAGTACAGTACTTGTTCAAGTTGGACGTTTCGCGCAGAGCTGCGGATTGCGATTCCTGCGGATTGCCTGCGGACGCGACGTGAATGCATGACTAATACAAGAAACGGGGCTCGGCTTCGCCTCGCCCGGTTTCTTTTGTCATGGTTTGTTTATGCTAGGAATCGGGAAAACAACTGGATGACATTGTCGAAGTGTAGACTCTAGTGTATGCGGAGCCATGTATGTACTACAGCAGGTCAGAATACATAATGTTGTCCATCTTCCTCTGTGCAGGCACGACTCTCACAAACAAATTTGGCGAAAGGGGACCCTCGAGAACACGATATAAGGTTGGCCAAGGCTGAAGATTAGGTGCGCGACATCAATAGCTAACGTTCGCAAAGTCATGCCCTGTGCATCATTGATCGTTGTTGCTTAGGTAAGTTGCAGAGGGAGCTGGCAGCGCTTGATGGTCCACCCTTTGTTGGAGAGTGCGTGAACTGAATGCGAGGTAGCACGATGCTGTCGGTCTGCTGCAGGTGCGTCCGTCGAATCAGCTGAACGACGTGGACTCGTTAGCGGAATTCATCGACAACGATCTTCGTGTCGTTCGTGAGATTGCGTTCAATGGAGAAACTCTGTGTCAAGACGCAGTCCGTAATTCCCGGTCAGCACATACTGTTGACATCCCCTCGGCCTAAGCGGGGTTGGCCAGAACATGGCTTGCGAAGTCAATGATGTGCTGCCGCTCTTCGTTCTCAGCAAGTGCATTGGTGCAGCATTCGAGAACAGGGTCATGAGCGCGTTAGGTGCATGATGTCGAAACGTCAGCAGAGTGGAGAGGACTTCAGGTACACTTACGATGGCCGAGCGCAAGCCACCTCTGATGACGGGCGGTATCTGTGCCCAATGTCTAAGAAGGACAATGTGCTTTCCGCCGAATGGGAGATGTTGATCGGCAAGGGAACACAGAAGACTGTCGATACGTTCTGTTACCTATCAAGGGGCAGGCAACATTAGAACAGGGTATAAGGATGATTAGAGAAAGACAGTAACGGCTGTTTTGCCATAGGGACTTCGTTGAGTATGTGCAGGTCGGCTCAGCATAGAAGACCAACGCGCGGCGAACGCATCCACGTAGTTGACTGCAACAGGGTGCTGTGCTCACGACTTTATTGACGACAGGCATTTTCCGTAGGTTCCGAACGGTGTAATTATTGAGAGCAAAATTGGTCTTGGATTTGTCCCGTGAGGTGGCGGAGTAGAGACAATATGTCATAATTCACACTGACAGATGCGAGATGCGAGGAGAGGAAGGAAAGACATGGAGGGACGCATGCGGCACTGATAGCACGTGACAGGGCCAAGGCAAAAGCTGCGAAGTGTTGGTCAATCGTGCCGGAGAAGTTTGAAGCGATGAGAAAGAGTGCGGGGGTATCCACCATGTCAATCGTAAGGTCGTAATGATGTCGGTGCATGCATAGTGAGCACTGTACGCAGACGGGCAGGAGCAGAGTAAGTACAGGGAATTGTATACAGCGCTCTTCACATGAAATAGGACGATATAATTGGATGCGTGAGGATAACATGGAGCAGAGAGATCGTAGAGAGCACAGGAAATGGATAGATGGGTATCTGGACAACAAAGGCGTGCAGAGAAAGCGAGAGGCAGAGGAAGAAAGGCAGAAAATGTGCAGCGCTGCGCAGCGAGTCACGTTGCGTTATGGGCCATCAGTCACGGACGTCACGCACCTAGTGTATGGCGACCGTCGGCATGTACCAAGGCACGAAAAGCGGGATGCAGGATGGTGTGGTGGAAAAGGGCGCATATGGCACAGGAAAATCTACTTGTCGGAGGGTGCGGATGCAGAGTGGGTATGGTACGGTATGTTGCAGTCGGGTGGAGCGCGACGGTACCGCCATGGTCGGAAAGGGCAAGGCCGAGGTTTACACCGAGGTGCACACGCGCGGAGGCATCTTGTGAGAATGATATAGTAGTGACAAGAAACAGGGCTCGGCTTTGCCTCGCCCGGTATCTTTTGTCATGGTTTGTTTGTGTGTCTGTTTTACCGTGGAAACCGATCTTAACTGGATCGTACTGTCAACGTAGAGCCGTGTATATACTACAGCAGTTCTGAATACACTACGTTGTCCATCGTCGTTTGTCCTGGCGCGATTCTTACTATACAATCTCGACCGAACGGGACCCTCGAAAACGCGGTATATAGCTGCCCATGACTGAAGACCGGGTGTGTGACATCGACAGCTAATGTTTGCAAAGTCATGCCCTGTGCGCTATTGATGGTCGTTGCGTAGGCCAGTCGTAGAGGGAACTGGCGGCGCTTGATGGTCCAGCCTTTGTCGGGAAAGAAGTGCATGAAGTCAATGCGAGGTAGCACAATGTTCTCAGTTTGCTGTAGGTGCGTCCCGCGAATCAGCCGAACAACGATGACTCGCTGACCGAGTTCATCGACAACAACCTTCGTGTTCTTCGTGAGATTGCGTTCAACGGAGAAGTTGCGTGTCAATACACAGACCGATCCGATCTTCAAGATAAGTTCATGGTCCGGTATTCCTGGTAGGCACATACTGTTGAGATGGTCGATGTCGGCCATGGGGTCCTGGTCAATCCGCCTGTCCTCCTCTATCATGCTGTCCATGCTCAAATAGGTGCGTTCGGGTCCATCGAGTATGGCGAGGATGCGCTCATTGTACTCAGCAACTTGGACCTTCAGCGGGCAGAGGATGGCATGCTGAATGGCCTGAGCAGGGTTGGCCAGAATATGGCTGGGAAAGACAAAATCGATAATGTTCTGCCGCTCGCTGCAGTTGGATATGAGATGAAAAGGTATGTCCACCTCCCGCGGCTCTTCATTTTCGGCAAGTGCATCAGCCCATTGGGCAAATATGGGATCGTCTGCATTCCGGATGGGTGTTGCAAGGTGCATGACATCAAAACATTGCCACAGCGGTGAGGACTTCAGGGATGCATTCACGACGGCCGAGCGTGAGCCGCCCCTGATGACGGGTGGTATTTGGGCCCAATCTCCCAGAAGGACTATGCGCTTCCCACCGAATGGGATGTCTGCATCGCCAAGCGAGTGCAGAAGGTCGTCAATACATTCCGTTACCTGTCGAGTGATGGTCACTGTTAGGATATTTCAGATCGAGGATAAAAAGAAAAGACTGACTGCTTTATTTGCCATAGGTGCTTCGTCGAGTATGTGTAGGTCGGCTTGACGTAGGAGGTCAGCGCGTGCAGATCGCATACCCACAGTCGACTTCAGCAGAGTGCTGTTCTCCTCAACTGGCACCCTGTACAATGAGTGGGCAGTACGGCCGCCGCTGTAGATGCCAGCAGCAAGAGCGGTGATGCGCCCTTTAGCGCGCCTTGCAACGGCATTGCCCACTCCCCGCCTCCTTGCCTGTCCCGCTTCACTTCACCTCAGCTGCACCAAGTCCGCCCACCGCGACATTGCTCCCCGCACAGGACAAGCGCCCCCACGGGTTCGGGACCGACCGGGTCGGACTAAAGCCGGTGTCCCGTGGTCTGATGCACCGAACGGGCCGGAGATCAACCGGCCGGACGAGTCAGCGGCACAGGAACAGAAGTGCGCCCAGAGAACCAGCCGGCTCAATCAACGTGCCCTCGAACGCCCACACGCCCCCGGATCACGAGCGGCACCCGCGACAGTGCGCTACTGACGTCATCCCAGCCATTCCAGCTCGACGTGCCCGCCGTTCCCGACGCACGCCCCGGGCGACGTTGTAAGGTGGCACCTTTGATTCGTTCGTGCCACGCGCACGCCCTCTGCCCTGCACGGGCCGAGCCGCAACGACTCCACTCGCCAAGGGACCCAGAGCAGGCAGGATCAGGAAGGAATTGGAGATTGGGTCGGTCAGCGGGAGGTTGTCGTAGGAAGTCACGCCGGGCCGCCTGAGGCAGCCTTGCCCATTTGTACCATAGCTACTGACTTAGAGAATCGGAACGGAATCTGCCTTTTTCCCCTCAGAGCTCAGATCTCACAAAGCCCGCCATTTGATGTTCTCACCCCAGCCTCTAAGCACGTCACAGACGTAGCTCTTCTCACTTTCTCGTGTCGCTCATCGTATTCGTCGTACTCGTCGCCGCGCCGTTATCTACAAGCCATATCACCTAAGACCTGTGAGTCTTGTCGTACCGTCATCATCCCTAGCAGAGCCGCGTCGGAAGTCGCCCGCGCGCAGCAAGCTTGCCCTCCGCGGCCTTGCTCCCCTGCCCGTAGTACGATCACCCGTCAGCTACACGTCTCGGCGCTCCCCTCTTGAGATACTTGGTCCCCTCGCACCCCCCGGTACTCTGTTGGTTTTGGTTTTGGCTGCCGCCTCCATTCCCAGGGTCCACACATCATTTTGGAGCCCACCGTGAGGGTTCCATACTCAAAATAGAGCCGTGTCATACTAGGAGTAGCGCACGGTCGAATCCAGATCGTACCCTCGAACAAGAAGTCCGTGTTGCGACTCAGGACCCTCAGCAAGTTTCCCCCGACCTACCGTCACCTTTCCCACCGGTTCCAACTCCCACTAGTCCCCTTACTCCCATCGACGAAGAGTTCAAAATTCCCGAGCTCGAGCATTCCTTCATCGTTCCTACTCCACCCGTATCGCCAACCCCAGCGCCGTGACCCCTTGCCGGCCCCTCTGCTACCGCGGGTCCTAGGACAATGCCGCACCAGGCGACTTTGCCTGCTACCCCCTGTCCCCCTTCTCCTACTCAACAACACAGCCCGCTAGCCCCTGCACGTTTCCCCTTCCCCAGGCCACCAAGTATCCAACCAGTCATGCCGCCCCCCTCCATGCCTATGCGCGGCGAGAGCGGTGCTCCCAAGTTCGACACCAACTCCCCCCGCGAGCTGGGCCGTTACTTCCTCGATCTCGAATTTTGTTTTCAGCATTCCTCCATGGCAGATGATGCGGAGAAAAAGAGTCATGCGGTCCGTCTCCTCTCAGACGTTGACGCACAAGAGCTGTGGTGGTCCGAGGCCAAGTACGCCACCGGCACTTGGGACGAATTCAAGAAAGCTATCCACGAACTCTACCCGGGCTCGGCTAAGGAGAATACCTTTTCGCGTCAAGATTTGGAGTCACTCGTGCACCAAACTGCCGAGTCCACCCTCAGTTCCGTCGGCGAACTTGGTGCGTTCTTGCGCGAGTTCACGGTCATCACGCACTACCTGAAAGGCAAGAACCGCATCTCCGATATCGAGGAACAATGCTGGTTTTTGGCGGCGCTCCCCGAACGTCTTCGCCTGCGGGTAGAGGACCGCCTTGCTCTTACCAAGCCTGATCACCATCCCGATGATCCGCACCCGATCAACGACGTCTATAGGGCCGCAGAGTGGTGCATGTATGGCACTGCCATCACCCCCGACCCGTACCTGCGTGGACCGTCGTCAACTCAAGCCACCGCATCGTCATCAACCGCCGAGGCAGGCTCAGGAATGACTATCCAGATTAAGAGTGAGCAGTTAGCGTCACTGGCCGATATCCTCTTGAGGAGCGCGCAGCAGCCGTCGCATCAGCCGATGGTCTCCGGAGGTAATCAAGGCACGCCAATGCGCGGGCGAATGGGGTCGGATCAGTGCAACTTCTGTGGGAACGTGGGGCATTTCGTGCACGAATGCATGACAGCCCGGGAATACATGGCCGCCGGCAAGTGCAAGAAGGACGTCCAAGGCAAGATGGTCTTACCCTCTGGGGCTTGGCTCCCGCAAGGACCCCCAGGCGCGACTATGGCCGAACGGATCGACGAATACCACCGTATGAACCCCAATCAGTGAGCCATGGGTCAGCTTATGATGGGTGTAGCTGGTACCCGCCAGGCAAGTTCGCCGCGGGCGGGGCTCCCTCCCTACGGCTATCGTGTCGCACCGGCATACGCTCAGACCACCGCGTCCCCCTATACCCAGGTCCAGGCAGGGTTGTACCAGCTCACCACAGACGCGTGGATCGAGAGCCTGGAGGGCGAGCTACGGCAGTTATACCAGTTGAAGGACGCCTCGGTTGTGCCCCCACCCAATGCTGCGGCCAGCTGTGATAGAGCTAACCGGGCGTTGGAACGAGCTCGCAGGATGGAAGAGCCTGCCCGCCAACCAGCCCCTCCACGATTGCCCCGTGCGCCACCGCGCCCGACCATCGAGGATGAACCAGAGCCGCCGCGGGCGTCCCTGCCCCCTCCGCAAGCTTCACCGGCCCCAGGCCCGGAACGAGACGTCCCCCCCCACCTTCTATCTCAACCTGCAGTACGCGACGACCTCCGCGACCCTGATGGTCCCGTCCACCCATTTGCCAGAGTCCACGACGGTGCAAGGCCCGCGCAAGTCCCAGTGATTGAAGTAGTCGAAGAGACGGGCCCAACCCGTCGTGCGCAAGACTCAGTCGGGCAAGACGTGCTGGACCGCGTGTTCGCGCGTGCCATGTCCCTCCCTATTGAGGTCACCCAGGGTGAGCTCTGGTCCCTGGCGCCTGCACTACGTGCGAAATACAAGGAGGCAGTCTCACGGCGTCACACGTGTCTGGTGGCGGGACAGAACCTGTTGGAAGTCCTTAACGAGACTGACCTGCTCTCCGAGCTGCCAGGTGAAGATGCAGTTGAGGAGCTGGCCTCGCCAGCGCGTCAAGTAGAGCTCGCTGCAGGTATCCAGTTTGCGAGCGAGCCCGCCGAAGGCGACCGTGTGCAGCACCCGGCCTCGCTCCCTCATCCACGGGTATCTATCCTTTCGCACCAGTGCGCCGAGCCACCGGAAGGTGCTGTCGTCCTCCCGGATCCCTACGAGCAGTACCTCAAGCAACTCCGCCCGGACGAAAAGCCTAAACCCCTGATCGTCTCGCGCGAGTCTGCGGCGCTGCGTTCTATTGCAGCACTCATAGATCATCAAGAACCGGTCGAGTGCATCTTGGACCCAGGTTCTCAGGTCATCTCCATGTCAGAGAGCGTTTGCTACACCTTAGGCCTGTCGTATGACCCCACGATTATCCTCACTATGCAATCCGCCAACGGCGAACTTGATGACTCGCTGGGCCTGTGCCGAAACGTGCCTGCAGTCTTCGGCAACATTGTTCTCTACCTCCAAATACACGTCCTCTGGTCGCCCGCCTACGATATCCTACTCGGATGCCCCTTCGATGTGCTTACCGAGTCAGTCGTGCGCAGCTACCGCAATGAAACACAGACCATCACCATCTTCGACCCAAACACCGGCGAAGCAGCCACGATCCCCACCCACCTGCGCACTGACATTCAGTATACGCTCACGGCAAAGGAGGATTTTCACGCTTCGATGATTTGATCAAAGATCAAGGAGAGGTCGCCTTCATCGTTGATTTCGACTCGGAGACACCGCAAATCACGGCTTATGCCGCTATACCCCCAGAATGTTCCGAAAACCCAGAAAAATGCCAAGATCATCTTCAATCTCTTTATCTCTATGCCTGTGATGCCTCGCTTCTCGACTCTAGTCCGAGGGGTCCTTCGCTTTCGGATGCCCCCGATAAATCTAATTTGTTGTCTGCCTTTCTCTCCGCTACAGCCTGCAAGTCCGCTTCTGCTTCCAAGCAAGGTCGCCCGAGTCTGCCACCTCCTGGCGCGACGGATACCGGTCCTCCTGTCGCCTCTTACGCCGCAAAGAAATACAAGCCAGTTGCCCAAAAAGTCCGCCCAGTATTTACGGACCTCCCCAAGCGTTTTCGGGTTCTCCATAACATCAAAGGCGACCCTCTCCAAGACCTGCCGGAGTTATCTCCCAATCCGCCCCCGTTTGCTCCCACCGCCCACTATACCGAAGAAAGAAAAGCGGTTATCGATCGCGCCCATCCAGAAGGTTTCCTCTGGCCCTCCGAGCGCGACCTACTCCACCATTTCATGTGTCTCCACGATACCGCCTTCGCCTGGGACGATTCAGAGCGGGGACATTTCTGCGAAGACTTCTTCCCCTCAGTGGTTATGCCGGTGATACTGCACACCCCCTGGGTCTTGAAGAACCGTCCAATCCCGCCAGGCATCCATGACAAGGTCTGCGAGATTATCCGTACCAAGATCACCGCCGGCGTATATGAGCCTTCGTCATCGTCATATCACTCACGCTGGTTCTGCGTCACCAAAAAGGATGGTACAAGCCTGCGCATTGTGCACAGTCTCGAACCACTCAACAAGGTCACCATCGCTCACTCGGGCGTCCCGCCTTTTACCGACCAGCTCGCCGAGCAGTTCGCCGGGCGTGCTTGCAGCGGCATCCTCGATCTCTACGTTGGTTACGACGAGCGACTCTTGGCGGAGGAGTCCCGCGACATGACCACGTTCCAAACCCCGTTTGGGCCCAAACGGCTCGTTACGCTGCCCATGGGGTGGACGAACTCCGTGCCTATCTTCCACGATGACGTTACCGAAATCCTCCGGCCAGAAATCCCAGCTGTCACCATGCCCTATATCGATGATGTCCCCATTAAAGGCCCAGCTACCCGTTACGAGTTGCCCGGCGGAAATTTTGAAACTATACCCTGGAACCCAGGTATTCGTCGCTTTGTCTGGGAACACTTCCAGGGCGCGAACCGTATCGTCCAACGCATGAAATATTGCGGTGGTACCTTCTCAGGGAAAAAGACTGTCCTTTGCGCGCCGGAAATCATCGTCGTCGGCCATAGATGCACGCCGGCGGGCCGTTTGCCAGAACTCAGCAACCTCGCCAAGGTCAGCAACTGGCAACCTTGTACCGACCTCTCGGACGTTCGCGCTTTCCTCGGGACCATTGGCATGGCCCGCATCTTCATCAAGAACTTTGCAAAACGTGCTCACCATCTGGTACGGCTTACGCGCAAGGACACCCCATTCGAGTTCGGCCCAGACCAGTTGGCTGCGCAGGAAGACCTTAAGCAAGCGCTACTCGCCTCACCCGCCCTGCGCGCGATAGATTACGAGTCTCCCGCCTCAGTGATCCTGGGCGTCGACACCTCCTATATTGCCATCGGTTACCTACTCTGTCAACAGGATGTGGACGACCCCAAAGTTCGCCGGTATGCCCGCTTCGGCTCTATCGCCCTGAACGACCGTGAGGCGTGCTTCTCCCAACCAAAGCTGGAATTATATGGCCTATACCGGAGCCTTCGCGCACTCAAACTCTGGCTCATTGGCGTTCGCAACCTGATTATCGAAGTCGACGCCCGTTATATATCCGGCATGCTGAATAATCCCGATCTCGCCCCTAGTGCATCCATGAACCGGTGGATCGTCGGCATCCTCATGTTTCAATTTACCCTGGTCCACATCCCCGGCGAGAAGCATGGGCCGGATGGCCTCTCCCGGCGCCGCCCCCAGGACGATGATGCGCCCAAACCCGACGACGACTTCGACGACTGGGTCGACCGTGCTTATGGCTTTGTACACATAATAAATGTGCCTTGGATCGGCCACGACCGCCCTCAGCTGGCACAACAGCTCATCTCGACCAATGTCGCCGCCGGCAATTTTGTCGCGCCTCCTCCGCAAGACCACTTGGCATCCTACGCAGACGTTCCAAGGTCCGAAAAATCCCTCCTCACGGATGCCCGACTGTGCGCCGTCACCGACTTCCTGCTCCATCTGATCCGCCCTGACGGATTGACGGACCGGGAGTATGCTTGCTTCCTGCGTTATTGCCGCGACTTCTTCATGAAAGGTGGCCGCCTCTGGAAGCGCGACAAGACAAATGCACACAAACTAGTGCTCCCACCGACCGGCCGCTGGGCTGCTCTCGTTGAGACTCACGAGTCCGCGGGACACCGCGGCGTCGCCGCAACCGCCCTCCTGCTCGTGGTCCGTTTCTGGTGGCCTTTTATGGGCTCGGATGTCGCTTGGTTCGTCCGTTCGTGCCATATTTGCCAAGCGTTCCAGATCCGCAAAGTTCTTATCCCGCCAACGGTTGCGGTGCCCGCGCCTTTATTTGCGAAAATGTACATGGATACCATGCACCTGCCGAAATCCAACAATATGCAATACCTGGTCCAAGGGCGCTGCTCTGTGTCCCACTTTCCCGAATGGCGCATGCTGCGCAAAGAACGCAGCGAGCACATTGCTGATTGGATTTACCAAGACATCTTGTGCCGCTGGGGTATGCTCACCGAAATCGTGTCCGACAACGGCGGCCCGTTCGTTAAAGCCTTGATGCAGCTGGAAAAGAAGTACCATGTCCGGCATATCCGCATCTCGGGCTATAACTCGAGAGCCAACGGCATCGCTGAGCGTGCACACTTTGACGTACGCCAAGCCCTGATCAAGGCCGCCGACGGCGTGGAGAAGAATTGGAGCTACTCAGCCCACTCCGTGTTCTGGTCGGAACGTATCACCATCCGCCGGCGCATGGGCTGTTCCCCATACTTCGTGGTAACCGGTACGCACCCCCTGATGCCGCTCGATATCGCTGAAGCCACCTACCTGCTACCGCCGCCCGAGGGGATCTTGTCCTCTACCGACCTGATCGCCTCCCGCGCTCTTGCCCTGCAGAAGCATCAAAAGGACCTTCAGTGACTTCACAGCCGCGTCTACGAGGCCCGCCTCCAGGCAGCACGAAAATTCGAACTGGAACATGAACGCACGATCCGCGACTTTGACTTTCGCTGCGGCGAACTGGTACTTGTCTGCAATTCCGTGTACAGCACCAGCCATTCCCGGAAGACCAAACCGCGCTACCTAGGCCCGTACCTCGTCCTCGGCCGCAACAAGGGGCGTGCTTACCTCTTGTGTGAGCTCGATGGTACGTTATTCGACCGGCCCACCGCAGCCTACCGCGTTGTCCCGTATTTCGCCCGTACCATCCTCGATCACCCGCCATTGGAAGATTTCCTTGATGTCAGCATCGAGCAGTTTGAACGTTTACTCGCCTCCACCGTCACAGACCCGGATGACGAAACCGCCGGCAGTGACCTCGGCGAATTCGACAGGTCCCGACCAAGTTCGCCCGCAGCGTTCTCTGACCACTCGACTAGCGAGGAGGACTGAGGGCAGTCCATTTTTCAGTTAGGGGGAGTAGAGGCCGTCAGTCAAGCGTGTCGACGACCTTGGACGCCCCACCAATACCCACATGCACGAAATAAATCTATTTGTTACTTGCATTTCGACAAACTCGCCTTGGGCGATCTTCATACCATCCACCACTCAGATTTTACCTTCACCAATCGTATAGGCCCTGACAAGATCGCCTGGGGCGACTTTGTTTCTTCCTGGTTTTCCCCTTTAGATTCACACAGGTTCAGACTTCAAGATGGGCTCCCATTCGGCAGGAGCAACGATACAGTAGGACTCGGCATCCCGATTACGAGTGACCTATAGTAAAAAGCCGGGCCTAAGGCCCGGGCAACACAAAACGTATGCGACAACTTCCACGATGACAAAACAAGATAGCAAATTTAAAAG
Source organism: Hericium rajendrae (assembly GCA_033439255.1). Lineage (NCBI taxonomy): Eukaryota > Fungi > Basidiomycota > Agaricomycetes > Russulales > Hericiaceae > Hericium > Hericium rajendrae. Next base: position 2,180,794 of record CM065879.1, on the reverse strand, counting down.
GGGAGGGTCTTTCCCTCCCCGCGCAAAGCGACAGCCCCGCTCGTCAGGAGTCAGCCGGCACGACTTCCTCTGACGCGGCCACCTCAGCGACAGGAGCCGCCGTCGGCTCCAACGGCTCACCAGGACCCTCGACCGAAGGAACGGGGGACTCCCTCGCAAGCGGGCGCAAAGACGGACCCGCGGTGGGACTCGCCGCGGCCTCCTCCTCTGCGTCGCTAGCGGCGTCCGCAGGCTCGTCCTTGGCGACCTTGCCCTCTTCATCCGCCTCCGCCGCGATATACTCGCCGCGCGTGCCCGTATAGAGGGCCGTGACGAGCCTCTCGACGGCGAGGATCTGGCCGTGGTTCGACATGCGTTGGAGGTACAAACCGACGAGCTGCTGCTCGGTCTCCGTGAGCAGGGTGCGGCGGAGCGACGAATCGCACGGAATGCACGCGTAGGGGTCGACGTAGTCCCAGGCCCCTGGACGGAAGCCGTCGGAGACCAGGAATGGAAGGCGAGATGTGAGCGCCTCGAACGGGGCTGTAGGACGGTCACCCGGTCAGCAAACGCGTAGCAACAGTGGGGTAGCGACTTACGGAGCGCGCCCGCGGAGTCTGGTATCCCCGGTAAGACCACGGGGGAGTCGACCACCTGGTCGCGACCAGAAGAAGCTGCGGCGGCACGCGCGGCAACGGGATCCATGACGGGCGCACCCATCCGCGTCAGATGCGCGTTGAGGTCGACGCAGGCGAGGCAGGAAGTGCGCTTCTCGCTGCACTCGCAGCATCACTCGTGCTTCGTGCGCCCGACGTTCTTCGCAGGGAGGACCCGGCGGAGGCACTCCTTGCCCTCGTTGATGCACGCGGTGCACCACTGCTCGGGCAGGCACTACGCAAACAGAAAATTAGCGTCGAGCACAGGTGGAGGAGATGGGTACTTACCGGACCCCACTTCTCATTGGGCTCCTTGGCCTTGGCCTTCCCTTTCCCCTCGTTCGTAGCGACGGCGCCAGCCGGCCCCGTACGCGCCCTCTTCGCCAGTGGGGGCACTTCGACAATCTCGTCCCCCGCCTCCTCCTCCTCGACAGGTGCTACGGCCTTGCGCTTGGCCGCGCGAGTCGCGGCGGACACTGGAGCGTCCAGAGCCGGGTCTACATCCCGCTCGGCGGACGCGTCTACGACACCGGTGGCGGTCAACAGGGCGGCGACTTCGAGGCGGTCTTGCTCACCGGTCTGCGAGCGGGGCGGCGACGGAGCCCTGGTGCGCGTGGAAGACGAGGCCTGCGGGGTCTCGTTGGTTGGCGCGGCCACCCTTTTGCCCTTAGGGGGCCCTGTCTTGCACGTTGAAACGGGCGCGACCTGCGCGGGCCCCTTGCCCTTGGGTGTCGCGGCTGCGAGCGGGGTGTCGTCATCGCTCTCCTCGAGCTCGTCGGTCTCCCGGTCCTCTGTCTCGGTCGGGTCTTCAGGGGGCTCGAAGACGTCGAGCACCTTGGCACCCCACTTGCGGTCGGACTTCAGCTCAAGGCGGCTGAAGACTACATGGGCGTCGGCGATCCCGCGACGGAAGAAATCGTTGTCGAGGTGGGTCAAATTCGACCTCAAGAGAGGGCCCTGTCAGGAGTGGTGGTCAGCAGGGACGGAAGCAAAACGTGCACCGGCGGACTCACCAAGCAACTGGCAACCTGGGTGATCCACTCTGCCCAGACATTGCCGGGGTCGCCTTCGCGCGGGTGGCCTGACCCGAAGAGGTGTTCGAGAGCCTGAATACCCTTGGGGCGGTTGTCGACGTACGTGCGAGCCATGGGAGACGAGGTGCTGAGGAGCGAGTTGCCTCGCAACTCAGTGTTCATAAGGACTCCGCGACAAGACGGAAGCGCCTGGCGAATTGCCTCCAGAGAAGCCCCCGCATACAGGTAGCTTCGCAGCTTCGCGCAGAAGCCCGCGACGCGGGCACCCGGCCAAAACAGTTGTCGCTTCGGACTCAATCAGGATCTCAGGCCCCGATTGGTGCCCATTTGTCATTTCAGCCGCGTCTCGCGAACAGGAAGCCTATTCGGCGACGGGCAAGTCCCACAGACAGCATAGTGCGCCTTGGCACCAGAATAGTTCAATTGAGCAGCGAGGCATGCTCGCCACCGGCGTACATCGTACTATACTAATCTGCGGCCCCTCCCGCGACCCTGTCGCGGGCGCCCTCCTCGTCTGCTCGGTAGGGCGGAAGCCGCAGCAGCTCGGCCAAGTCGAGTGCCTCCGCCACTAGGCGGTGCATCGTCTCTAGCTCATGCGGATCCTCGCTCACCTCTCCCCCGGCGTCTTCCCACGGCAACTCTGGCGCGGAGACCGCTTGATGCAGCCTGGCGAACAACGGCTCCAGAGCCCGCTTGCAGGCCTCCGCGTCTATGACGTCATACTGGTACTTGCGGCAGGTGATATCAATTTCCTCCAGGGCCACCGCGCAGCGCGTCTCCCACAGCTCGGACTCGGCCACGGACAGGCGGTCCATGGCATCTACCTGATGGTGCTCCAGGGAATCGAGCCACTCACGCTTCAGCGACGGCATGAGGTACCAACCCCAGTCGAGCCAACGGCGGACTTTCCCGGACGCGCGGGCGGCCTCAGACAGGAAGTGGTCCGACATCTGTGTAATGTCATCCTGCAGACCCACGTCGATGGCGCCAGCGTAGCGCTGGTAGTCCTTCTGGAGTCCCGAGAATTAGCAGGTACGCAACAACGCCGCAAGCGAGCTTGGACGTACTACGGCGACCATGAGGTCTCGACCCCAGATCTCGCATTCTCAGATGACCGCGTCGCGCTTGGACAGCGTGGACGCATCGAGCGGGGTCCACGAGCGCTCCGCAAGGAGCCAGGTCACTTTCTGGCAGAAGACTTGATCAAGGAAGGTGTTCATCGGGACAAGACTGCCAGGCACGAAGATGGCTCGGAGTTGAGTGCCCTCCCGGGGCGTAGATGCCTTTTATAGGCTCGCTGCAGCACACCCGCCCAGGGCGCCGTCGCACAATCGGCTTCATGCATGCCCGCGCCCGAATCCCTCGTGGGGCTCCAGATTAGACTACGGAGAGTCTAAATTTTCAGTTAGGAGGAGAATGATGCGCCCTTTAGCGCGCCTTGCAACGGCATTGCCCACTCCCCGCCTCCTTGCCCGTCCCGCTTCACTTCACCTCAGCCGCACCAAGTCTGCCCACCGCAACGTTGCTCCCCGCACAGGACAAGCGCCCCCACAGGTTCGGGACCGACCGGGTCGGACTAAAGCCGGTGTCCCGTGGTCTGATGCACCGAACGGGCCGGAGATCAACCGGCCGGACGAGTCAGCGGCACAGGAACAGAAGCGCGCCCAGAGAACCAGCCGGCTCAATCAACATGCCCTCGAACGCCCACACGCCCCCGGATCACGAGCGGCACCCGTGACAGTGCGCTACTGACGTCATCCCAGCCATTCCAGCTCGACGTGCCCGCCGTTCCCGACGCACGCCCCGGGCGACGTTGTAAGGTGGCACCTTTGATTCGTTCGTGCCACGCACACGCCCTCTGCCCTGCACGGGCCGAGCCGCAACGACTCCACTCGCCAAGGGACCCAGAGCAGGCAGGATCAGGAAGGAATTGGAGATTGGGTCGGTCAGCGGGAGGTTGTCGTAGGAAGTCGCGCCGGGCCGCCTGAGGTGGCCTTGCCCATTTGTACCGTAGCTACTGACTTAGAGAATCGGAACGGAATCTGCCTTTTTCCCCTCAGAGCTCAGATCTCACAAAGCCCGCCATTTGACATTCTCACCCCAGCCTCTAAGCACGTCACAGACGTAGCTCTTCTCACTTTCTCGTGTCGCTCATCGTATTCGTCGTACTCGTCGCCGTGCCGTTATCTACAAGCCGTATCACCTAAGACCCGTGAGTCTTGTCGTACCGTCATCGTCCCTAGCAAAGCCGCGTCGGAAGTCACCCGCGCGCAGCAAGCTCGCCCTCCGCGGCCTTGCTCCCCTGCCCGTAGTACGATCACCCGTCAGCTACATGTCTTGGCGCTCCCCTCTTGAGATACTTGGTCCCCTCGCACCCCCCGGTACTCTGTTGGTTTTGGTTTTGGCTGCCGCCTCCATTCCCAGGGTCCACACATCAGCGGTCGTCGCTGTAGGTAGCACGATCCTCCCCTCTGAACGGAGCGCCTGACACAGCGTGTCGATAATATATGTTTTGCCTTGGCCTGCGCGAGCCTGCACAAATAGCACCAGTGGCTGATCATCCTTGACGGCATCCATGATGCGATCATAGATCTGCCGCTGTTCGACATTCATCGATGCCACACGGGTTGCTGCAGATGTACGATACTCGTCTTCGAAGATGCTCCAGCATTGCAGCTCGCGCATTACCTCACGGGAGTGCTCTGTCGGGCAGGGTAGGCCGAAGTCGGTGAGAGATTGGCCGCGCTCATCGAGGGCAGCTGCGACAGTGAGCAGGACTTCATTAATTGCAAGATCGGGGCTCATTGTCTGTGCGAAATCTTGTGCGAGATGCACATGGAAGGCAGTCCATATTGGAAGGGCAGGTGCACCATCGCTGATCAGCTCTGTGAAGAGGAAGTGCAGCTGGGCTGGAGTTCGCAATGATTGGATAGCTTCTTCGAAGGCGAGATATCCTTCGTTGGCCTCGTTGAGGTACCCGAGTTCGATGGCGGCCTCTTGATACGTGTTGTAGATGATGCCATTGACAGTACGGGCATCAATCCAGTTTCGTACAGGACGGCGCTGCAAAATGACACGTAGATAGAACACTTCGCCATGCCCTGGACGCAGAGACGTAATGCGCGAGAGCTTGGTCACCTTGTTTGTTGGTCGAGGCTTGACAATGTAAGGATCGGAGCCAGCTCGCACTTGCTCAAGATATTCATTATGTTGTAGGGAGCGTCCTGTCGATGGTGGTCGAAGGACATTCTGGTCGTAATATTGTGTGTACAGCTGAGTATTGAATTCTGGCAAGTTCGGTCTGAGGAAGTAACGCTCGAGCTTTGACATCGAGCTGTTGGATGATGCAGACATATACCGTCGGTGAACATTCTGGCCCAGAGGAAGATGAATGGGCAGGCATTCAACTGGAGGTGACTTGGCAGTGATGTGGAAGCCAAAGATGCGCCACAATGCTTCCGAGGCACAGACATATCTAAAATATGGATAGCTTCAATTGATGCATGTGAAAGACGGAGCGCAAGCCACGCACCGTGCACGAATATAGGTGTCAATCTCATCAATACCCGAGTCATTGTCATCATCACGGGTACAGCGGAAAAAGGTATAGTCGGGACCTTTGTATAGGTACTTGTACAGGTATTGGAAGAGCGACGTCGTACCGGCGATTTCGAAGTTGATGTGACAGTTATGGCGGCGCAAGAAGGCGATATTGTGTGGGACGACCCAGCGGTCAGCTTCCATCAGTCGCTTGTAGACAACACGACCTGTTGATGGGTCGATGTGTGTTTTCTCGGCAAGGGGTTTTGGAAAGTGATGTCGACAGGTGCCGTCTTTCGTGCAGCAGCCATCTTTATCTCCAACAGAGCCACCGGGGCCGCTATGCTTGTGAATCATGAACTCTTCCACCAAGGAACGGTCACTGTCATCCTTCGGTAAGCAGGCAGACACGACACTGTCGATCTCATGAGGGTCAACATAGGGGTCGACAACCTTGATGGCGATGTGAGCGTGGGGCAGGCCGCGCTTCTGGAATTCGATGACGTGGACACAGTATCGGGGAGACTTGAAGACACGCTTGAGGTCCTGAAAGAGCCTGCTGAGGCGAAGCTTGAATACACGGATGGCAATGGATGGTACATCACAGGACTTGAGAGATTGAAACATTGGAATGTGAAGAGCAGACAAAATTGGAAGAGACGTGAGACGTACTTTGAGATGCCAGTCAGGTGGGAGTTGCGACGTGATCTCTGGCCACTTGGGATTGCAGGTAAATGTGATGAAGAAGGATGGCTGCCCACTCCATCTTGCAAGGCAAAGCGCATCCGCAGTTTGGTTGCTACACCAACGCTGACCTCCAAGAAAGCTCGCAGGAAGAAAGATGTTGTCATGGTCTGGCAGGTCATAATTGTCGCCCATGAGCTCTGCTTCCTCCTTGCACAATCGCTTCTGATTCGCATATATGTACGACAGGCGGGACTCCTGCACACGACTGAACATGTCGATGGCATACTCCTGAGCAAGTCGCCCGAACCGCAAGAAACGTGCCTCTCGCAGAAAATAGCCGCAATAGAGCCAGATTTGGCTGATGTGGGAATTTGGTGAATTCTCATCTGCGGCATCGTCATCACAAACATGAAGAGGTGGTGTCCATCCAAGGGTGCCATGCGGGAAGAGAATGGGATATTGAAGGGGTTCATAGAGCGGGCTGAGGGAGTTGATATACTGGAACTCTTCTGTGTTGTGGGGCCATATGCGCACTTGCCATGGTGTAACGGACGTCGTGTTGTCAAGGCACAGGAGGGCAGAGACTTCGCCCTGCGCGACATGGGCACGGATGTCGATGCTGGCGACAGCTGCCGTCGCTTCTGCAGCCAAAGAGCGGATCTCACGGATGAAGGGATTCACGTCGAAGAGGCCTCAGCGTGCAGACAGTACAACATTTTCAGGCAGCTGCCACTGCATGCCAGACTGGAGCTGTTGGTCCAATTCGTCGAATAAGTACCATTTGAGAGCGTGCTCTCCACCGTGGTTGCCAGCAAAGAGACGGTGGTACATGCGACCGTGTGCAGCAACATACGCAGGGGGGACTTGATTGTAAAATCCACCACGCCCAGGGCCGTGACCGTCAGTCGCACCAATGGAAGTAAAAGCGAATGTGTTGTTGAGCCGGCGGGACTCCTGCGAGATCTTTCGGTAAGACAGAACGGAGTCGAAGTTGGCAGGGAGCGGTGGGAGCGGTGGGGCGATGTACTTGCCGCCGTTGCAGCAGAACGTCGCCGACTCGCCTACAAAGCGCCACGCATCGCAGTGCGGGCAGCGCTCGCTATGCACGGCGATGGAAACGGGGTTCCAGTTTGTGAAATGTGGGCCCTGTATGAATTCGCATGTCAACGAAGCAGCAAGGATGCAAGATCAGAAAGACGCACCGTGGCGCGAGTCTGTCGTTGCTCGTCTTCATCGACAACACTCCCATCATCGTCGTTCACACCCATACCCTCAGCCTCGCTGGCAATTTCTCGAGCGGCATTCATGCTGTTGCGGAGGTCAGCCTACAAAGGAAAGGAAGTAAGTAGGACGTCGAGACGGAGCAGAGTATGTATGAACGTACCTCTCTACGCTCGTGGCGGCGGCGGCGTCCGCGTTCCGTTTCCCTTTGTCGGCGGCTTTCGCGTTTACGCGAGATTTCATCATCCTTGTCCTGGAGCAGGCAGTTGAGAAGCCAGAGATCGTCATTGGACAGACTGTGAGCGACAACATGGTGGATGAGGGCCGTCTTCCGTAAATTACGAACGGCTGAACTGTTCACGACGAAATTTGTCTTAATTTCGTCGATCGTAAGGCGTCGAAGGAGCGATGGTAAGTCTTGCTTCATGCTGGGAAATGCGAGATGGGAAGAGGCATCTAGGGAAAGTGTAACGGACGATAGAGGTCGAGCCGCTACTGCCCAGAAAGTCCAAGGTAGGCGAGCGAGTGAGGAGGGTATAAAGGTGTCGTAGACCTCCTAGAGAGAGTCCACGAGCTAGAGCTAACAGAACCGAGGATGCCTCAGTCCTGCAGCCAAGCAGATGAGTGATGAGCTGGCACCTCCTCTGAGGGCCAGCAGCAGATATAGACCTCCTGATGAGGGTTTTGGGGGCCACACACCTTCCTTTGAGGGTTGGATCCCAAGAGAGCCTTTCAGATATGAGGAGAACAAGCAGAGACTGAGACAAAAGCAGACAGATGGTGGTGAGTTGGCAAGATAGATGCTTATTCCCAATAAGGAAATCCACTCTAAGTACATGATTCAAACTCAGCTATCCCAACAAGGAAACTCTGCAAAACTCGAAAAGTAAGTCAGGTAGAAAAGAGTAAGAAAGTAGAAGACTATAGTAGTAACTGATAAACCATCCGTTACAGAGCCCCCCCACTTTCTTGGTCTTTGAGACTCCTGAACACAAAGTGAGTAGTGCAAAGCTGAGAATGAACAAAGCAGAAAGGGAACAAGACAAAATTAGAAAAGAAGAAAAAGGGTTAAAGTAGAAAAAGCAGAGAAAAATCTAGAGAAGAAAGTAGAAACAAGATAAAAGCGAAAAATTAGAGTGAAAAATTAGAGTGAAAAAGTAGAGAAGAAAATTGAAGAGAAAATCTGCATGTGAAGCTCTGCAGCTCCAGACTTAACTGCACCAAGCTCTCTTAACAGAGCAGCCTTCAACCCTAGCCAAGCTACAAGTCCTCCAGCTGCAGCACTTCACATCCAAAAGGGAAGGATGAAAGATGCTAAGCCAAGGCCACAGGCTATCTCAGCCACCCAGACTCCAGACTGCTCTCAGCAAAGAGACAGGATCTCTTCAGCTCCTAGGTCTCCAAGCTGGTCTCAGGATGGCTGAGGCCTGAGGCATCCAGCCACTCCTCCAGTCTGCTCACAGCAGGAAGGCAGGATCTCACAAGCTCCTATGCAGCTCCCAGCTGCTCTCAGCCCTAAGGGTCTGACTCCAAAGGAATGCTGGATCCAGTGCTCTGCAAGGCTCCAGCCTCCCTCCTATACATCCCTATAGCCCCCCATCGCTAGCTCTGTGCAGGTACTCCCAGTAGATGGACAGGGGGAGCGAAACCTCCATACCTCTAAGGTCCCAAAATCCTGAAAACTGTGCCACAGGCCCTAGTCACACAAGCCCCCCCAGACTCCGCATCAGAAACTAGATGGAAGTCCAAAATATGGGTGGATGGTGGGGTCGAGGACGGACGATGAGTGAGGCGTGTGAGCCCCCCCAGACTGGTGCAGGAGATTTGAGTTGAGAGTAGACAGGATTGAATGAGGATCACAGAGCATAAGAGCAGCGAGGGTTGCAGATAAGCAGAAAGGGATGGATGCCATCCCTAGGATGTTGAAGGAGATGAGGATGGAGAGAAGGGATTTGCGGAGCAAGGTCATGTCGGATTAGGACGTGTGAGGGCGCGTTTTGGAGGTGTGAACAATGCGGAGGAGATGCAAAAATCCGCTTGTTGATTCGTGGTCTGGATGCCGAGATATGGCCGAGCCAAAAGAGGCCTAAATCGCCAAGTGACTTGCTGGATGACTACCCAAGCCATAGAATACCCCAGAGCTCATATAGGGATTCAAAAGCGTTCGAGTATGCGAGCAGAGCGCAAAAATACCCATCCAAATCGGTCCAGAAATGAAGGAGATGTGGCAGGATAGGGAGGAAGGCTAGCTGCAAAGGCCAGGCGAAGGTCGAATGGGAACGGCTGGGCGGATAACCACGATTGGGGGCTTGTTCGAATCCCTTTTATGAACATGTTAAGGGACAGAAGAGTTTGCGGCGATAGCGCATGTGGATCGAGCGCTACAAGCCTTCTAAGGCACCCAAGAGCGCCACCTGTTCCATTGGAATCCAACGGAATGCGATGGTGCTCCTGGAGATGTTTTGGGTGTCCCAGAATATGACAATTATTGCGGTCCAGATGCAAAAATCTGCTTAGGAATTGGTCCACAGACAGCAGAGATATGGATATGCAGTCTGGGCCCTTCCCAGAGGCTGTGGCCCCATAGGTGGAATGGGAACGGCTGGTCGTATCAGGTCGTATGAGGGCTTGTTGGAATCGCATTAGAAACGCAAATGTGGGCGTCCAAACCGTTTGACAATCCGCTGGATATTCGGCCTTGGGTGTAGAGATAAGTCTGGCCTGAAGAGCAGGCAGGGCCAGAGAGATGGCGAAGAAAGGGGCCTCTCAGGGCAGAACAAATGCAGGAATACGAAAGCAAATTCCCAGTGGATTCCACCGAGAAAGGTTTCGAAAGAATTGGAGGAGAATTGAAGAAGATACAAGGAAAATTCGCCCCAGAGGGAGGAGGAAGAGGAGAGGATTCGATCTTGAGAACGGCTGGACCAATCAGCACGATCTTGGGCTTGTTGAAAAGCGTTTGCAAAGGGTAGGCTGAATGTAGGAAGAACAGGAGGAATGAAGCTCCAGTGGATACCACAGAGCTTCATCCAAGTGCCACTACATCGCCCAGGGTCGCCCAAGTCCGGCCATTGGCAGCCCCCCCAGCCTCCTGGTCTTAAGACGAATGAATATGGTGAAATAAAGGAATAGATGACAAGAAACCGCTTGTTGATAGCACCCCTGGTCACGGAGATATGGAGCTGGGGCTGCCTGGGGAATCCCCTGGACTATGGACACAATTCCGGAGGAACGGCTGGACGTCCCTCAAATCGTTTTGGTGTTCCAGTACTGGGTCAATAATGCGAGTCGAGTGCAAAAGACCGCTTCGAAATCGGTCCAGTATTAAGGGAGATACCAGCTGGCACTCAGGAGGGGCAGCAGGGTGAGTAGCCCCTCGAGCATAATGAGAACCGGTGGTCGGATCTGGACGTATGAGGGCTCGTTCGAAGCGTATTTGCAATGCGGACTCGGGCCAAAAGTCCGTTTGGTCATAGCTAGCATGAGCGCCACGCTATGGCCATCTTAGCGCACCAGGAAGCGTCCTTGATACCCTCGGATTCCAAGGGGATGGCTGGACACTCTGAAAAGCATCCTGGTGAGCGGAATGGTCCTAAAGGCACACATTGACATGCAAAAACCCGGTTCCAAATCGATAGAGGGAAAGGAGAGATACAGCAGTGCAATATGATCTCTCCTCCAGGCAGAGCAGGATCGCCGATGAAATGGGAACTAGGGCTCCAATCAGCTCGTGCAAGGGCTCGTTGGATTCGTGTGGATGGTCCAAATCGAGGCGTCCTGTCCGTATAAGGATCCGTGCAGAACTGACTTCATGAGCCCCAGGATAGTCCGGCCATAGGAGATGGACTATGGCGAAGATTTGACAGGTTGGGTCTTCTCCCAGGGTGAAAGCGGTTATGCGAAGGTGTATCAAATGCTCCATGGATTCCACGGAGCAAGGTTCGAAGGAATAGAAGAAAATTTGAAGGAAATACAGTGAAATTTCGCTTCAGAGGGAGGATGAGGAGAGCATGAAGATATCTTGACAACCGCTGGAGCGCTTGAGACGTTCTTGGGCTCGTTCGAAAGCGTTTGAAAAGGCGAAGAGGATGGTGGAGTGGTTTAAGGAGCAGGAGCAACATACAAAGCACGATTTGCATCCAAAACCTCCCTACATCGCCTGACAGAGCCTGATCTCAGCGATCTACAGCCCCCCCAGCCTCCTGGACTTGAAGCGAGGTGGAAAGCATTTGAAAAGCAAATAGGATACAAAAGAAACCGAGGGAATCCATCCAGAAATGAGAGAGTTAGAGAGGGGGTGAACTACCAGGCTCCCTGACCCTCTCCTCGGCATGGGAGTTCTCGAGGCGAGGCCCTGTTGATAGGGCGATGAAGCGAAGCATCTCTATGAGGACTAGAGATGCATATAGAGCCCTCCAAGCAGCCAGAATTGGGCCGAAGGAGGAGCTGGAGGCAGGGAGCTGCCCAGAGGAGGAGGCCTGGAATGGCCGAGCGAGTCTTGCGTCGACAGACAGTGGCCGGAGAACACATGGGACATGTTCTGTGCGAAGGTAGAGAGCTCCTGGGACTGCCAGGGACATGGATTCCACGTCCCTGAGGTCCTCAACTCGAGGAGGAGGAGGAGTCCTGATGGCAGGAGGAAGAGCACCTGCATACTGGAATAGGATATCAACACCTTCGGCGACTCGTGCCTGCAAAGTGCGCCAGGCCCAACGAACGTCCCAGGGAGATGGTGATCCATGGAGACAGGAACAGAGAACGAGATCCCTGTCGACCATAAAGACAGAAATCGGGGGGTATGGCAGGCAAAACCCAACTTGATCGAGCAACGATTGAAGTTGCTTGATGACCTCTAAGGCAAAGTGGAGCAAGGGCTCCCTGATCCGAAACTGATGGGCTTCGATACCAAGCCCATTGTCGACAAGATCACTGTCAACAAGGGAATGAGACCGGAGAGCGAGAATGCGGCTCTCCAGCGAATGGCGATAAGACGACTTGACATCGTCACTTGAGATAAGGAACCTGGACATGGATGCCACGTCCAGGGAGAGGGGAACTGAATGAGACATGTGAAGTCCTCACCAGCCAGCCAGAGACAAGTGGACTTCCGGATATGTCCACCTTTGTAACGGACGATAGAGGTCGAGCCGCTACTGCCCAGAAAGTCCAAGGTAGGCGAGCGAGTGAGGAGGGTATAAAGGTGTCGTAGACCTCCTAGAGAGAGTCCACGAGCTAGAGCTAACAGAACCGAGGATGCCTCAGTCCTGCAGCCAAGCAGATGAGTGATGAGCTGGCACCTCCTCTGAGGGCCAGCAGCAGATATAGACCTCCTGATGAGGGTTTTGGGGGCCACACACCTTCCTTTGAGGGTTGGATCCCAAGAGAGCCTTTCAGATATGAGGAGAACAAGCAGAGACTGAGACAAAAGCAGACAGATGGTGGTGAGTTGGCAAGATAGATGCTTATTCCCAATAAGGAAATCCACTCTAAGTACATGATTCAAACTCAGCTATCCCAACAAGGAAACTCTGCAAAACTCGAAAAGTAAGTCAGGTAGAAAAGAGTAAGAAAGTAGAAGACTATAGTAGTAACTGATAAACCATCCGTTACAGAAAGGCTGAACAGGGGTGCACGATGTGGCGAGGTTTGGTTCCGCCGCGGGCCCGACAAAGAGGCAAGCTCCGAGACTTGCTTGATCGTGTGGCAAAGGTGAAGCATTGCAAGGAGAAAAAGCACTCACACTCATTGTGGCAACTGTAGACATTGGTATTGCACATGTCGTCGCAGGACAGAGCATATGATGAGCAGTCGGCAAAACTGACAGGAGCAGTTGAACGTATGGAGATTGTCAATGGTACGCAATGCAACAGGACGGCTGAGGTAATGATAGGCCGAATAAAACATATTTAGAGTGCAGAAGGTAGAAAGGTGAGGTACGGACATGGAATGCATGCTGCAGGAGTGAGAGAAATGGGTAGAAAGGGTGAGCGAGTGATAAGACGTGTTGCTGGTCGCGTTGCGTGACAGGCGTACCATCACGTACGTCACACATGTGCTGTATGTTGACCGTCGGCACGTACTAAGGAAAGAAAAGTTGGCGCTAGCATGTGTGTGTGTATTAGATTGGATACCGCACACGAAAAGATACTTCGGAGATGGTTTGCGTGTAGGAAGAAGAGACGGTTTGTGACAGTAGCGAGGACGGTAGTGTCACAGCTGGAAAGGGTAAGACCGAGGTGTACACCGAGGTGCGGACGCGCGGAGGCATCTTGTGAGAATGATATAGTAGTGAAGTGATGATGATGAAGTGATGATGATGATGATGATGATGGCGCCCGCCGGACCCCGGCCGAATCTCCGGACCGTCTCGGCCGTCTCCGGACCGTCCCGTCTGTAGACGACAGAAACGACTACTTAAGAAACAATTGACACTGCACTGAGACCAGCAGCTCTTCATATTTTCAGCAAGGTACACTCGACAATACTCGTTGTACGCTCTATCTCACGCGGTCAATGCAAAGACCTGCGCGATATTGTCGTGCCCAAGGCAGTGTGCCTCCATGACCGGCATGTGCAGTGGCATTGTGCACATCCCTCATCCACACTTCGTGAGGTAGGGGGCTTGTGTCTCTGGATGAAGGCGCGAGGTAGAGGTGGAGACGGTCCATTGGCACGCTTACAGCACTATGCAAGGCCTCCATATTTTGACTAGCTTTCTTCGTTCACTGGAGGCTACTTCTGGAATCAAGTGTGGACGCAGACATCCCATTCGAAGTCCCTATTAACGCGAAGCAAGTCGATAACTTCAACGCGATACTGTGAATGCCTCTGTCAGCCTTATCAAGCGTGTGCAATATCGTACATACCTCGAACTTCTGCTGCTGCCGGAAGCGACATGGGACATGGCAAGAAAAGAACAAACAGAAGGGATCAGAAGCAATGAAACTAACGTTGAGCGTCATGAAGAACGCGCGTGCCTGGCGCACAGAGGAGCGGCGGCTGAAAACACCAATACAGTCACCATAGCATCTACTGTATCACCCAAAATAAATACGTGCGTCGATGTACAGCAAAAACATCAGAACCGCTATAGTGTAAGGCTCGACTGTATCTATTATTCTGGTAAGAAGCGTCAGTCCATCCACGAAGCCCAAAACGAAAGTCAGTAAATCCCTCAAGGACTATAGTTCATCGCATCCCGATCGTCCGCCCACAGCCGCGCATACTCCAAGCACAGCCGGTATACATACGCTGGCCGCAAAGTTCAGTGATAGTTGGAAGGGAGTGGCAGAGATGGGCACTACCTTCCATGTCGACCTGTCGACCGATCGTCTTTTTCCACTGCTTGCCCGCTCGCGCGATTCGCCTCAGCCGCCGGTCTCCGTCCAGCGATCTACGCTTGGACGCGGGCAGGTCGAGAGAGGTCGAGTTGGCCGCCTCTAACGTCGCATCCGTCGCGCCCGAGAAGAACGCATGGATATTGTATACCTCTCTGTACGACGCCGACAGCGGGATGTAGTGCAGCCTGCCGCACCACATCAGCCAAGACCCGCGAATGCTACGCAAAGGGCACGCACCACGGCTGAATCCAGTCGGAGAAGAACTCGTTGTAGACGGACGCCTTGATGACCGCACTGTCCGACGCCAGGTAAGCGAAGAATTTCCCGGAGTAGCTCATCCCGTCGAGGTCGAGGATGTACTTGTGCGCCCAGTAGTCGCGCAGGAGCGCCGCGTCCCAGAAGCGGTGGTCCTTCTCCTGCTGCGCGAGGCCGCCGGGATAGTGCACATGGTCGACGGAGCTGACGAACGCGACGTCCATGATCTCTTCGTTCAGTGCCTTAGTCGGGACCTTCGTGTAGACGTAGTTGGACGAGCCCGGCGGGTCGGCGAAAACGATGGTTTCGTTCTTGTTCGAAGTGTCGCTCGCCATTCTGACGAATCTGATGTCGGGAAGTCAGGACCAATCTAGGCGCTGATTGCCCTCGCCAAACGCACCTGTGACGCTGGTATTGAGGCGAGTAGCCCGGCGGCGAGCTCCCGCCGCCGGTCGTGGCGCCTCTCCAAAAGATCCTGTCGTCCTTTTTCTCCCATGGCGTCTCCATGCTGTCGATCTCCTTGACCTCCTGGTTGACATCATCCCAGGCGTATGTGTAGCGCCTTGTTGTTCCATAGTAATAATGGCTGGGAATTTTGATATCTCCGTATCCCGAACTCTTTGCTGGAGAAAGGATTGGGTACGGAATGGGCACAGTGCGCCAATCAGAAAAGAAGTGGCCCTGGTTGTAGTGCGCCCACGGATTGCTGCAGAACGAGTAGTTGCCATCCATGCCGCGCGCAAACTTAAAATCGCTCCCGGGACCTGAGGAGGAGAGCCGAAAGAAGTTATGTGTGTCGTTAGTAAAGGAAATACGCTTTGCGCTGAGTAGGCGACGGGCGAGAGAGTCCGGGGGACAGATGCGCCGGTATGCCTCCCAGACGCTGCCCCTTCCTTGCCAATCGGGCGTATACAGGCTCCCGACGATTGAATTGACGCCTCCTGCGACAGACGTCAGATGGTTCGCGTTATGCTGCAATCAGACAAACCTAGTGACTCTTGGAATGATGTATTAGGGTATGTACGGTGCTCCCATGGCACAAGAACGCGACCTTCCGATCGCGCATTGATGGGGAAGTCCATGTCTGGCAGCTGAGCAGGACACGTCAGATAGGCTACTTAAACTTGGCCGGGACGTACCAGGTGCTGGAATTTGGAGACCATAAGGAGAAAGCTCCGAGCGCGCATGCTCACGTCGTCGTCGTCCAGGTCATTCTTAATGGTGGTGGCCTCAGCTTCCCCACTCCGAATGCGGACTAGATCAATAGAAGGAAGTTGTGCCGCCTGATTGAACGCTCAGCAGCCGCCCACACAACAAAGTGACAGCGAGCGCACCTGAACGGCCCTCCTCCGAAACTCTGCACCAGACATGTTCCAGAATGGCGTCAAATCATCCACCAGTCCGTCGTACTCATCGATCATCTTCACGCTGTTCTCCCGCGCAAATTTCCACCACTCCTCAAACCCTTTCGGTGGATTTCGATGGTACCTCCTCTTATACTCCGCCACTGCCGCCTTGAGCGTCCGGCTCTGCTTGGACAGCAGCTTGCGAAACTTCTTCTCCGCGTTTTCCATGAGCTTGGGAATGGGGTGCTCGTCGACATGACCGCGTATGCGCAGGCCGGTCGCGGAGGATGAGTCGGACGCGAGGGCTGCGTCCTCGGGGAAGTTGTCTGGCGCACCACGGCGCCCCGCGTAAAGACCGGCCTGGATGAAAGCAAATATCAGAACGCCAATGAAGATGTAGCTGCGCCGCGACCATGCATCCTTGAGGTTGTCTGTCGGCGACATGAGTCGTCTGAGCAGAGAGTAGAGTCGCAACACCTGGCAGGCGAGTCGCGTCTTGATTGCCTTTTTCAGGACCGGGCACCGATGATCACCAGCGCTCCATCGGCGTGACCCCAGCACTCTTTTCCTTCTCCCTCCACAAGGCTGTCGGTCATAAACCAGCAGGTATGGTAAGAAGAACGTGGTGATATGTGCTTTGCCGTTCACGTCCCAAGAAACACATCTCAAGCAAACCTATTCTGGTGGGTCGGGTCCAATGTAACTGCTCATTATGCCATCTTCTCCCGTTCACCACGGTCCGGTCCCTACCCATCAGCTTCGACATCACGCCCAGACGTCAATTATCTAGTATCATACAGCTGTATCATTCCCATATGATATGACTGTGGGCGCACATAGAGTCGCCCGGATTGCTGAAGGAAAGAATTAATCCCCATACACTCAGGGCTGCATCGTATAATCGTACCGCGCGCATGCACAACCGACCTTGCCACAAAGTGCTCCATGTGTCAACACATGGAACGCATGCGATGAGCTCGATTCAGTATGCCCCCAACCTTTCGAGGCCCCGCACCGGTTCCCGACATCAGGTTTCAGGCTTCCTTGTCATTGTGGTCCAGGATGGCATGGGTGCCGCTTCTAGCGTCTGCGTCGGAGCCTCACTCGCCGCCGGCATGCTCTGGCATGCTCTATCATTACAGTACTTTGACCGGAGATTACACTAAAGCTTTGATAATAGCAACAATGGCGCCGCTCTCCATCTTACAATGTTGGCGCTTCGCCGGTATGATGACGTCGGATCCCGGGAGGGTTCACTACGAGTTGACACTCAGGTCTGACCGGAAGGTTCTGATTGCTTCTCGTGCTTATTGGCGGTGTTGCCCGGGAGCACGTATTCTCTCACCCTCGCTCAATATTCAATGGTTGTCAATAGTCGCGTATTCTTGGCGTTCATCAGCGCGGCGTAGAAACATTCATAGAATTCCTCAAGAACTCGTTACAAAGCATCTATTTGATCGTACTAATCGTGCAACATCGTGGAGAAACAGAGAGAGATAACAGATAGGCCTTTTACACTGTACAGTTTACAACAGACGGATAGCGATGCGGTGTTGTGACAGCAGACGGGCGAAACAATCAGAAGGGAAGAGAGAAGGGGAGCGCGTCAATCTTGACGAGGTAGTCGAGCATCATGCCGGCCCAGGTCACCCAGCCCATATCGCCGTTGCGGATGAAGTTCACTGCGGCCGGGGATCAGAAACGTGCAGCATGGGGAATGGAGACACGTACCGCCACAGCTCTCGGGGGAGTCGAGGTCGACAGTCGCGTACTGCCAGATCATGTGGAGGACGGTGCCGCCGACGGACACGACGAAGAAGATGGGCCCTTGCTGGTTCCATATGCCGACGAGGGCGAGCATGGAGACGAAGAGCACTGCGCAGAGCGCGGTGAAGGGGCGCACATAGTCGCCGAGCATCACAGCAGTCGACTTGACGCCGACCTTGACGTCGTCACGGCGGTCCTGGCAGGCATAGATAGTGTCTGGGGCGACTGTAAGTAATGTTTTAAGTAGATTATTGACTCAATTCACCATAGTGCATGGTCCAGCCCCAGCAGCCGGCCAGGAAGACGCCCAACAGCTTCAGGTCGAGGTTGCTAGTGATAGCAGCCCACGCAACGACGAGCCCGAAGTTCATGCAGATGCCGAGCCATGCCTGCGGCCAGTAGGTGATCCTCTTCATGAAAGGGTAAACGATGAACCTATCCAATGCGAGATCAGCAAATTTCGATCGGGACGAACGCGACGCCGGACTTACAGAGGCAGAAGCTGGATGATCGCAGCCCAGAATCTGTCGCACGTGGTGAGCACTACTATCGCATCTGCACCACGAAATACCTGAAACGTACGCGACATGGTTGTAGGAGAAGTAGACCGCGACACCGACGAGGTACTGCACGATGAGCCACACCCACGCAGCGAAGACGGAGACGCGGCCGCTCGCCAAGGGCCTGTTCTTAGTCCGCTCTGGGGCACGCGCACGCGGAGTGAGCGGGATCGCGATCAATGAAAGGAACGGGCCACTAACCGACACCCGCGTCGAACTCGCGATCAAAGATGTCATTGATCGTGCACGCGGAGGACCGCACGATGAATGCGGCAAACACAGACCTCGCCATCTCCGGCCAGTACTTGCTCAGCGGGAGCTCGGTGTGGTACGCCGCCAATGTCAGACCCCATGCTGCGGGACTGTGAGCATCGCTGCGCGAATGCAGGACGTATGAGAACGCACCGAATGGCCAGAACATCAGCACCGTCCCCGTGGGCTTCTGGAAGCGGATGAGCTCGAGGTAGGGCCGCACGCCCTCCGGGAAGTAGCCCAGAGGAAACGCGAGCTTCTGCGCCTGGTCCTTCTTGACCATGAGCGGATCGCTTTCGTGTGAGGAAGACATGGTGCGCGGGGATGGTAGTGCGATGGGGAGATGATTGAGCTGCTGCTGATCATTTCACTTGAATCTAGGCAGGCTTTTATGGGTGACGAGATGCAAGCGTTTACGCATGGCCAGTCGGTAAATCAAAAGATATGCAACGTGGGGTCCCGCAGAGACGGTGCAAGGACAAATTTGTTTTCCCGTCAATGATATGAGAAGTATCAACTTACTAGTTTTGATTGCACTTGACGGCATGCCCGATGTTTGGCACATCATGCCCGAGAAGATGGGCCAGCGTCTCCCATCTCCTCTGCAAAACACGAAATGTAGAAGCGAAGCCCAGCACGAAGCGCTTGCAGAAGGGTCCTGCATGGGGAAACCTTTAGACTGGGCGATTGGTCGTGTGTGCGGCCGTCCTTCACAAGACGAGGCATGCGGCGCCCGCGCAATTCGCAGGACTAAGTAAAGGAGAGCCTGGTCCTTGCAAGCATGACAGGCCATCGGTGTCTTGACATCATCGCACTGCAAGAGCGTAAAAATGGGTATCGCCATCGGGGCAGTACTAAGATTGACTAATCAACGAACCTTTAAGTGAAGAGCTTCCTCGCCCCCTGCCAATGTTGATCCGTTTGTCGGTGGTTGTACCGTGTAGAAGCAGATGACCTTTCGGAATTTGCGATAGGCAGCATATCGCCTTCGATATGCGGCGATGCCAGGACTGCGATCGAGCTCCCTGGACCGTCACTACGAAGACAACGGAGAATACCTTGGAAACGCCGTGGCTTGCTGCTATATTCGGTGCGACGTCGCGAACACATGATGTGCCTTCATAAGAGACTAAATGTGTACGGAGATGTCACGTCCATGCTGTAAAGTTAGCAGAAGTGGGCAATGGCGCGGACGACACCATCCATCAAGCACTGAAGCAGATCCTGCGGTGCCCGGGGGATGCCGGCTTTACGGAACAGTCGGCCGGCGATGCCGCGCATGTTCGTTCCTTTTGCCTCCATCCTCCCCAGGAACTTGTCGAAGTTGGAAGGCAGGTACGCTAGCCGGAGAATAAATGCAACGCCCTGGCGCCTCAAGGCTTCATCGTCTCCCATGCATGCACGTTTCGAAACACATGATTCGGCCTCGACTTACAGGCCGGTAATCGATTGCCAGCCGCAGTGTTTGTCGTGCTGCAAAGTTAGCACTCTGCGCGGTGCTCGACGCATATAGGTATGCGATTTTCGTGCATTTACTGGACGCCGTAAAGCGCTAAAGGAAGTCATCGTCTTCTTGCAGGAATTTCCTATATTCCACTTCTCATGATAACCCTTCATGCAAGCGACGGAGGCGAATGCAAACTGCCCCAACAGTCTAAATTGCTGACGCGCTATTGCGGAGGAATCAGCATCCAGGAAGACATGCCAAATGGCAAGTGACCCTGCATTACTACCGCATCTGTACGTTGAAAACGCTCATTTACGCCAGAGTTACGAGTGGTCCTTTTCCCCTTGGCAACAAGTCTACTCGTCGTTGACTTTTTGCGAATCATTTCTTTGAGTTCATGCGCAAGGCTCCTGGCCTAACAAGGTTCGCAGCCTGGTCCCGGATATTGGTCACGACGTTCATATCAATCTCTTGACGGTTAACCCGTCGAGTGTGGATCTGTGGCGTTGAATATATGCGACTGTGAGTCCACGTTATGATTACCTCAGGGTACCCTCCTTAGCGAGACACCAAAAGTGATTTCATTATAGCGTCTACCAAAGCCTTTTCAGACTAAATCTCTTGGTGCTCCGGGTCGCACTACACAGCCATGTTATCAACGTTTGAATTGACGATCCCAATGGATATGAATGAACACAGATTTCGAAGGCAGGCGATTATTTCGTGACTATATGCGTCAAGTTCTGCTCGTGGGGTCTTCCAGCCTCCCATCCAGGCCCTTGGAGATCAAATCATGATGACTTGTGCATGTTGTGGTGATCTGTAAATCTTGATCTCAAGATCGACCATACGAAGACCGGGACGCAACGCATGCTCGATGTACATGCCCGTTCACGTTCCGGGTGCTCGACACCGTGTTGGCGAGGGACTTGATTCGCCCAATTGTCCTATCTCAGGGAGACATGAAGGTGGGTTACGTTTGTGAACTAGAAGATTGGAGTTATGCTGACATCCGCTTTTAGACAAGCGTCGAGTGCTGTTGCGCACAAACGAATAGACCAAACAGAGTAAGGCCTACAACGTGTCTGTGCGGACTCTGTGATCTACACGAGGCTCCATGAAGCGGCCGCGATTTTCATTTTAAAAAACGTGCCCGCAGCATCTCGTATCCTCAAAGGTAATTCCCTTTATACTAGAGCTTTGGCTTCCTTATGATCGCCTACATCCCTTTTCTATGCGTTGACCAAGCAGGCCTCATGCACATGCTAGAGTGCCTGAAGTTTGTCGTCGGATTGAAGCAAGATTAAAGACGTAGTTATCTGTTTATCTATACTAATAGGTCGCTCGATCAGTTCGGTGCGTTTCTCCGAAGCCGACCTCGATGAGATGTCATCTGACGTCCTTCTACCCTTTCTTCAGGCCTTTTTCGCATCCACTACTGGGCCATGGACGTCAACTTTCTCGTTCACAACGGATACGATCAAATGGATAGCCTTTGAATGCACTCGGTACGACTCCTCACAGGACGTCGTTATCTCGAAGCTCTTTATTCGGTCCCGACCCTTAAAGCTTGATCCATCTTCAGGGACCTGCTACGCCTCAATGCAACTATCCATCAGCATCCGGGTGCTAACGTGCTGAAGGCCGATACCACGTGAAACGGATTTCTAGAAGAATGCGAATCTGTCAGCTGTGGTCGGCCTCTGTGGCCGTTTTTTTGGTGAGTTCGTCATTGTCATGATGTTTTCGTCTCCGAGCTAACAGCCAAGAGCTCTAGTAAGACGGAATTGAAGCTGCTCAAGCGCTCATCTCCATGGTACCACAGCGGTCTTATATCAGAAATGCTATTCCCAGTGTTTCTTCATGATTGGCCGTTGGCCATGATTGGCTTAGCGCGCGGATTGGCTAGGCGTGTGGAATGATGGGTTCAGATGGGTCCGATATAGTGCGGCGCGCTCACACATCCAATTGTGCGGCTATTGCTCGTCGGCAACATTTCAACGACAAGGCTCCACGGTCGGAGACCAACAAAACACGAAGGCTGCTGGACGGCTGCTTCGAAGAGCTAGAAAAATCACCTGATCCATGGACATGATCATGCGAGCGAGCTCCGCATCGCGTGTTCGGAGTCGTCCCGACTTATGCCCACTAGACTCCAAGATCTGCATCTTGACATCTGTCGAGGGCAATACAAAGGCTTTTCCTGACAGCTCTTGACAGCGTACCTTATGGTCATGGCTCGTCATTGAACTACTCGGCGTAAAGTATGTGACGCTCTGGATGAGGTAACTCGCCGTGAAGAATGGGAGCTCCTCACATCTTGTGGCGTTTATAGGGATATACGAGCGAAACGTCCCAAGATATGTCACCGTGATTGGCTGACGGGCTTACTTGTTATACGCCCCGTGCGGGGAGCACCAACATCAAGCATTGCTCGGCCCCGTCAATGTGCCGAAATGGGGCGTCTGCATTGCGGTTTATGGTCGTACATTCATGGTTCATTATGTTCGAAGCCCCACATCGATGGTGAACATCAGGATGGTGAGACTCGTCACTTCTGTTCTGTTCGGGTGCGTTGCTCTCTCAAGCCGAATATATTGTTCGCAACGAAAGAAGTCGCGGCGGAGATGCATGTAACGGGAATCTTGTCTCTGGGCTCCGGGAGCGGACTGGCCCATTGGCTGGCATGTATCATTGTACATCGCCACCATTCTCATGCAAGACCACGTTTGCAGTGCGGGGGTAGCCTATCTGGTACGTAACAGTTCTCGCTTATGTCATGTGCCGGATTGCAATAATTCTTGACGCTGGACTTGGATTGGCCTGTCAAACGCTCCCACTGTATAAGATGGCCAAATCTTCCCTCCCTATAACTAGACCCGACTCTTCGCTTCTTGGAACACATCGCGCACTTCCTCTCATCTGTTTCTGCCCGTCTTCACAGCCATGCCCTCCCTCCCGAAGACGCAAGTCCTGAACAGTGTAACGTTCAAGGCTCCTCCACTCGAAGACGAGTCGCTTACCCTCCCTGACATCTACGACTGGCACTATGAGAACAGTCCCAACCACCCGCTCTTCAAGTACGAGGACAGCCCTGGAAAAGTGAAGTCGATCAGTTGGGCAGAGGCCGTCCGCGCCATCCACCGCGCTTCATATTTGCTCGCGTCGCTGAGTCCTCCAGCCCTCGTCGAAGCTGCGAAGGAGGGTCGGCCCTCCGTGATCGCGACGCTGGCGCTGTCTGGTATGTGAAATCGATACCATCACTCGCACGAGTGCTCATCAGTGCCTCGGCCTCGTGCAGATACCATCACATATTTCACCACCGAGGTAGGGATCTTGCGCGCCGGATTTACGGTGTTTCCCATCTCGCCCCGAAATTCGCCAGAGGCTATTGCGCATCTCCTGAAGAAGACCAACGCGAGGCATCTCTTAGTTGGAGGCGAACCCATCCTACAGAAGCTCTCTGCAGCAACTCTGCAGCTCCTGGCGAAAGATGAAGAGGCAAAATTGGATCTTACGGTCTCGCCCATGCCGATCTTTGAGCAAGTGTATCCTCCCAATGCGTCTGAGCTGGAGTTCACGCGGTACCCCAATATCAAATACGATATCAAGACGCACGCCTTGATCTTGCATTCTTCTGGTGGGTTCAATTAGCCATCAATCTCCTGCGATTGACCTTCACGCGCCGGTACAGGATCGACCTCCTTCCCGAAGCCTATCTCGTGGGATCAAACCGGACTTAAGACCTTTACGGTGATTCCTTGTAAGCTGAAGCTTGAATTTGTCAATTTCTTCGATCAATGCGATTTTCTTCAGGGTATGGTGAGATGGACATGTGCGATCTCGTTATGTCGTGCCATGCGATGCCGATTTTCCATGGAATGGGGCTCCTTCAGCTTGCTCTCGTCGTGAGTCGAGATGGCTTCGGAATCACGATCAAGCATTCATCGTGCGTTTCACGCTAGGCATCTTGCGGTATCACGATGGCTGTCTTCAAGCCCGCCTTTCCGGCCGTGCTGCCGAATCCCCAAAATGTCATTGAAGGTCTCATTGGCACCAAATGTCAACTCGGAGCTGCGGCTCCGACCTTCCTCGAGGTAAGGATGCTGTTCGGAGTGCAGACATGTGGTGCTCAATAACTGAGCGCAGGTGTGGTCTCGGATGCCAGAGGCCGTTGCGTACATGAAGACGATGAAAGCTTTGGTACGTTCGCATTTTTTGATGCGGGAATCTCTCGAATTCACGATCGATAGATGTGGGGTGGTGGTCCTTTGGCCAAAGAGGTCGGTGACTATCTGTCAGAACAGGGCGTGACAATTCATCCCCAGTATGGAACGTGAGTTCATCTTGTCTCCGTTCATGGAGATCCCGATAACATCAAACCTAGCTCCGAATGCGGTGTTATGAATACATTCCTCCCCCGTGAGTTTGTCGAGTTGCCTGGATAGCCATATTTGAGCTCATAACTCCTTACAGAGGAGGGAAGAGGCGCGGACTGGGAGTACTTCACTGTATCGGGCCACTGTCGTTCTGCCTTCATTCCTGAGGATGATGGCACATTTGAATTTGTCCTTATCGTGCGTCGTCATTCAGTACCCTAAAAGATTCATACTCATCAAAGCTGCTAGGATCATCCGCATCACCACCCTACCGTCCTGAACACCAAAGTGGATGGACACGATGCATACGCGACATCTGACCTATTGCTTCCCCATCCTACGAAGTCTGGCCTCTGGAAGATTTACGGAAGAAAGGACGATCAAATTATGCTTTCGACCGGAGAGAAGGTGGGTCCATGTAGGTTCTTTCTGTGTTGAGCCATCGCTGATTCCCTGTCATCAGACCAACCCGGGTCCTTTGGGTGTGTATGATTTCAATGGAGTTTCATCATTGAATTGCAATAATGACCGTTTTCAGAGAGTATCTTATGCCAAGACCCGCACATCCAGGCGGCCGTCATGTTCGGCAGGGGCAAATTCCAGAATGGGGTTCTCATTGACCCTAAGCCGCAATTCGCCTTTGATCCGACTGATGAGGCGAAACTGGAGGCGTTCCGGAATGTCATCTGGTTAGTGTCCTCGCCCGTGACGTGCCTCAAGTTCGCTGAATGGAGATTGTAGGCCAACAGTCGAGCGAATGAACGAATTTGCGCCTCAGCATTCACGCCTGTTCAAAGAGGTCAGTCGCATTTTCACCTCGTCTTGTGGAATGCCCATGAACGTAAAATCTAGATGATTATCGTTGCTTCGCCCTCGAAACCTTTCCAATATACGGCGAAGATGACAGCCAGGCGTCAGGCCATCATCAAGGACTACGATCAAGAGATCAATGCAGTCTACGCTGCAGTTGACCAGAGCTCGCAGAGCGACATTCTAGTGCCTGCAGAGTGGACGCCGGTCCCGACGTTAGACTTTGTGCAGCAAACTGTCGGCAAAGTTATGAAACAAACCGTTGCCGACGATGCTGACCTTTTCTTGTACGGCTGTGACAGGTGAGATGCGATGCTGTGATCTCGCCATTTCGACATCGATTGACCTTGACCTTGCCTGTAGTCTTCAATCGACTTGGATCAGGAACTCAATCCTCCGTGCTCTGCGCGAAACTGCTCCTGAGGTAGCGAAGCGCTTGCCACCGACGTTCGTTTATGACTACCCATCTATGAACCAAATGGTCGGCTACATCTGCAAGGCTGTCCTCAACCCGACGATGAACGAGAAGGCCAATATCGCGACTCGTGGCAGGGAGCTGCAGGCGATTGTGAACAAGCTCACCGTCGACTTCCCTGCTCGTCCTTCTAAAGTCGTCCCGGTCACCGGAGGCGAGGTGTACTTGCTGAGCGGCAGCACTGGCGGTCTTGGATCCAATATTCTTTCTCAGCTGCTGACGTCGGACACTGTATCTCGGGTATTTGCCTTCAACAGGTCGTCGTCCATGGGCTCTTCGGAAAGCAGGCACAAGATCGCATTCGAGAAGCGCGGCCTCGATGTCACCGTTTTGTCGTCACCCAAGCTCGTCTACCTTGAGGGTGACTTCAGTGAGGTACAGTTCGGCGTCGACCCGACTGTGTACGAAGAGCTGCAGACGTCTGTGACACATATTATCCACAATGGTGTGTGTTTGATCCCAATGGCAACTGTTGTCTCGTGTTGACGCTGCATCTAGCTTGGAGGGTGAACTTGAATCTCGGGCTCCAGTCCTTCGAGAGTAACATAGTCGGCGTTCGGAAATTGGTCGACTTCTCGTTAGCCTCTCCTCACCCGGAGCCTCCTCGTTTGTTGTTCATCTCCTCGATTGGGGTCTTCATCAGTAAGCCTGCCTGCGTACTTTGCTCACGTTAGTCCTCTGACTATTTGCTTCCAGACTTCGACAATCAGGGCTATGTGAAGGAAGACATTCTCGACAACCCTGAGATCGCCGTTGGCCCCGGATACTCCGAATCGAAATGGATTTCTGAGCGCATCCTTGATGCCGCAGCTGAAAAGACTTCTCTTCGGCCCGTCAATGTACGCCTTGGCCAAGTCTGTGGAGACGTCAACGGCATGTGGAACCAAGACGAGTGGTTCCCGTCTATGGTCAAGTCTGCGCTCACGGTAAAATGCCTCCCGAACCTAGAAGGCGTAAGTGCCTGTCCTTTTCTAACATGAAACACTCTCATGAGCTTCCTCTCGTCATGTAGCTCGTGTCTTGGATCACGTCCCCTGACGTTGCTGCCGCGACCATCGAGATGTCGAAATCGAACGAGCAGACGTTGCACATCGCACACCCCCGCGCTGTTCCGTTCACGTCACTGATCGAGCCGATAGCGAAGGAGCTCGGCGTGCCGCTCGTCTCGTGGGATCAGTGGCTGGGAGCCCTCGAGGACAGCATGAACGACACGTCGGTGTCGCTGGTCGAGCAGATGCAGCGCAACCCCGCCCTGCGCCTGATCGACTTCTACCGCGCCGTCCGCGTCGGTCCGAACTGGGAGCCTGTGGGCGTCGCGCGGCTCGGCACCGACAAGGCCGTTTCCGTCTCTGAGACTCTTCGGGAGCGAGCGGCGCCTCTGGGGGCCGAGAATGCGCGGAAGTGGTTGTCGGCATGGAGAAAGAGTCGCTTCTTACCCTGAGGAGCGAAGTACAGCCATGGAAAGAGTGCGGGTTCTGGGACGTTCATAGAATTCAGGACTCATCATAGCATCGGGTAGTCGCGTTGTTTGTACGCTATACCTGTACAATTTAGAGGGATGCAACAGCGTAGACTCATTCACAGCGGCCTTGTGCTGTTTGTTCTGCGATGATCACACGTATTATCACTGCCAGAAACATTGGCGGGGTGTCTCGACAAAATCCATACGAGGATGATATGAGCTTGTCATTTGAATGCAGACGGTATGAAGGATTGTCCTGGGTCATCGGCCGCCGAGCGCTGGGCATCCATGCAACGGAGCGTTACCGAATAGTGTTCCGGTGACTGTAGCATCCCGAAATGCAGAAGTGCCTTCTGCTCATGTGCTCAAGCGAGTCTGATGTCGTTGGTATGCTCAGAGGGACAAACGCGTAATTTCCCTGGCCCTGAATAAATGCACTATATAAGGATTTGTTGAGCACTATTCAGACGTACTTACGCGTCAGAGTTGCTACATACAGCAACATCGCCGTTGTCAGGTCAAAAATACCTTCTGCGCAGGATGCGAAGGTTCATAGTACATAACTTACCTTCGAGACCACCGGCGGAGCGCGGTGGTGGGGCCTCGCATCCGGTCCGACGTCGAACGTAATATTGCTTGAGCAAAAGCAACGCACGAAATCGAAGTCGAAGACCACGAAAGACCGGAAGGCAAGACAGGTCAGGGCGGAAGGAAGCTGTTAGACAGCCGCATGAGGAAAGTTGGATCCAAGGTGGTCCCTTGTGACCTGGAAAACGGAACGCAAAACACTTGGAAGACTCCTAGCAGTTGACGGGCCCGTCCGCAGAATAGTAGGTATTCTGTGACGAGGCTTGAGGCTTATGCAGGGTTAGATGTCAATGGAACGAGTTTCGTCAGATGAGTACGCAATTCAGGCAACCGCGTAACGCGTGCAATTCGTATGGCTCTTGACTGCCAGACCGCGGCTTGTAACAGACCTGCCAAAAGTATCCCGTGGATCCCGCGAGATCGCTTTACACATTGGAAGACCCGTCGCACAAGACAAATGGAGGTGATTGAAGGACTTCGCAGTACTCACCGGCTTAGGGTTAGACCGCACGCACACATAGCAATGAGTAAGGATCCGTCTACCCGCCATTTAACATCGACCAGGCAGGGATGACCATGCAATATAGAAGCAACGGATTAGAGCAGTATCCATAACAGATGAATATACAAATACACCACCGACCAACCATTCGTTCCACTAATTACCAAAATACTCCTCCATAAGTGCACGCTTTTTCAATTCGAGCAACACGCCCTCCATCTCGTCCTTCGTAGGCATTTTCGGCGGCATGAGGCTTTCTGCGTCCAGGAAGGGGATGAAAGCCGCCGCTGCTCGCGCATTCGCAGCGAGCAGTTCTGTCGGGTCGTCGGACGTGGGTGGTGGTGGTGCTGCTGCTGTTACGTCTGTCTTGGCGCGTTTTGACAAGTCGGAGGCGTCCAAAGCGGAAGGCGGTGCCTCTTCGTCTAGAGCTTTCCGCTTGGATTCGGTTGAGGCTGCGAGCTGCTTGGCTATGGGCAACGACAGCGACGGGGCTTCTGGACGAGGCATTTTTGGTATTGGTTCGTCCAATGGTAATCCCAGCGTTTCCCGGATATTTTTCCACGCCTCATTCCACTCTGCTCGGCGTGCAGAGTTAGTGACTAGACGCGGACGAGGTTGAGATGTGACGTACCTTGTTCCTCCACGTCTCGCTCATATTGCAACAAAGTCCCATCTGCTTCATCTACGTCCCCGAAGTATTGTGGCCCCTGATTTGTAAACTTCTTGTAGAAGCTATAGGTCGCAGTCTCTTCATCTTCTTCCTTCTTCCTGCCCTCGAACAACTCTTTAACACCCGGCAGCTCCTTCGCCCGTCCGAAGTATCTGCAGGAAGTACTCGCTTAGTAAAGTCCCTGATATACCGCAGTCAGAGACTCACTTATAACCCTTCGTCCCTGGCACCTCGCGTCCCTCCGTATCAACCATGGCGACATTTCTCCGATAGTTGGCACCGCCCAGCGCGACAATCTGATTCTCCCAGTGCCTCTTCTCCCGCATAAGCCCGTTGATTTCGTCGTTCAAGTCACGGACTTCATAGTCGGACAGACCAGCTGTATTACAGAGCATCGTCAGTCCTGCACGGTCTTGACATTCCCACAGAACCAATACACGTACCGTCTTGAATCTTCGATACCTTCCGACTGATTTCCCTCAGTATTTCTCCGCGCCACCGCTCGCAATCGCGCAAACTCTTACACGCACTCGCCATACGCGGCCTGCGGTCGGCTCGCGTACCAAGGCCAAGCTCTGCGGCTTGCGCCTCGCGAAAGCGATAGAGCATGGACTGTGCCTTTTCCTCATTACGAGCCTATTCCAGATTTTCAAAGTCAGTAGAGCCTATGAGTAAGAGCAACCTTCACGAACCATTTTGAAGTAATTGAAGCAAAGGGAGGGGGATAGCAAGTGCAAGAACTTGGTCACCTACTGAGAGGCATTTCTGAAGGAAGGCGACATGGGTGTTGCCGAATAATTGAAACTCCGATTCAATCGCCGTGGCTGAGAGCGTCAGCAACCTGACGTCCATCCTAACATCTTCACATTCTTCCATATCGTATCCCTTCAGCGCTTATAATTCGTTGGTGTATCTTACTTCTCTGAGCTTCTATAAATTCCTATTCGAACGGATAATGCTAACCTGTGACATCGATTCTGAATTTTTTGGGACCCGCGTCGGGGAATCCTTCAATGACCGGGGGCAACACATCACTATACCCATGGCCTTCAAAGTCCCTGAATATCCAGTGTCATCTATGATTCGGTATTGAAATTATCCAAGCATCGTGCGTCGCTGTCCTCTCTTTCTCCTGAAATTTGGCATACCTCTGCGCAGCGATTTCGATCCATAGCTGCGTTGCACCGGTACCACAATACGCACAACCTCTAACTCCTTGGCGTATATCACAGTTCCCATCCGTGTCGATTCACTCATGCATGCATATGGCACTATAAAAACTCCTCTGGATGCATCTAGAATGACAACCAGTCTGGCAACTTGAAACATAAATCCGGGCCGGACTCGAGGCGCGCCCAGTCGGAAGTCGTAGTAACTTTCGTATTTCCTCGGGATGAAATACATACATGCCCTGGTGCGCACTTTTCGTTGCCGCAAGGTTACACATCCTGCGGTTGGGCTTTGTATTGGTCAATTTCGACACCTACACTATCAACCACGGGCGCCTAAGTGGGCCACAAAGGCCTGCCTCGTACCCCCAGGGCAACTCGTACATCCTGCCCGCGGGGCCGCGGGTCTGCATGTCCTCTGACCGCCCGCATCTTCGGACTTGGCGTACATATGCGGGAAAGGAGCAGCAGGAGGCAGCCTTGTGATGTGGGCGCTTGGTGGGTACTATCAAGCGATTTCCTGATTAGGCAACGAGCGCCGTGTTTCTGCAGATGGACCTCTGAGGAAAATGTTTTTAGTCCGCTTCTCCGCCTTCCCCGAGGCGATCAGGTGGTCTCTCGTGCGGCGATACGCCTTTCTCTTGTCAGAGACGCGTTTCATAGAAAGCACATGACCTCGAGCCCATCATAAAGTCTGCTCGAGAAGAAGTCGCTTGCTTCGCGCCTTCTCCCCGCCATCGGACTTCAAGCTGCTCTCGCGATAACGATAACGAACGATATGGATCCTTACGACGAAAAACACGTAGACCAGGACGTGAAAGTGGAAGGGAAGGACAGCTTTGCGCTGGAAGACATCACGAACAACTTGGCTGGTGGAGAGATCTCGGAACTGGTAGTGGTTGCCGAAGGCGAGGAAAAAACGACCTGGTTCGTCTGGCTGCTTGTTCTGTGCAGCAGTATATCAGGATTGCTATTTGGTGAGTCTTGCAGATGCTTGAAGCTAGTCTGACCACTGAATTGCCTCAAAGGCTACGATACTGGTGTCATCTCTGGCGCTCTTGTGACCATCGGCGGTGACCTCGGATCAGCAGACCTCTCGTCCGGCCAGAAGGTGAGCTCACCTCGTGATTTCCAGATGATTCTGCCATAACCCCACATCCAGGAACTGATCACTTCTGCAACGACACTCGGGGCTCTGCTGGGTGGTCTCGGCGCAGGCGTACTGTCGGACAGGATTGGGCGCCGCCCGGTTATGGGCATTGCGGACATCTTGTTCATCGGCGGCGCGATCGGACAAGCTGTGAGCCATACCGTCTGGAACATGGTACGCCATCCTTCTGTTTCCGTGATTCTTTCGCGAACCCTCGGCATAGATCGGTACGCGCTTCCTCATCGGATGGGGTGTCGGTATCGCGGCTTGCGTCGCGCCATTGTACATACAAGAGCTTTCGCCCACCAGGTTGCGAGGTCGCATGGTCGTGATCAATGTCGCTGCCATCACGCTCGGACAGGTGATCGCATACGGTATTGATGCAGGTTTCGAAAGCGTCCCGCACGGCTGGCGATGGATGGTTGGCCTGGGCACGGTTCCGGCTAGCCTTCAATTCATCTTCTTGTTCTTCCTGCCCGAGTCACGTATGTTCTGCGCCAACAACTTGTCTGAGGGCTACCTTACTGAAGCATCCGGAAATTGCGTGCAGCTCGCATTCTGTTGCAGTGGGGTCACATAGATAAAGCACGATCCGTTATGGCCAAGATTTATGCTCGAGCAAGTCCGGAGCAACTCGAGCTCAAGGTGGGTCCTTCAATGCGCTTTTGCTACCGTCACAAATCCTTACGTCGAGAAGGTCAAAGTGCTCCAGGCTGCCGTGAAACAAAGCATCGAAATCTCGCGCACTACGACGTTCTTCCAACGCGTCCGATCAATTCTCCTCGTCCCGATCAATAGGCGAGCTCTGAGTCCGTACCACAGCTTTCGTCACGCGAAGTTGGTTTGAATGTGTTTCTTTGACCAGTCGTCGCCTGCGGCATGCAAGCGTTCCAGCAGCTCTGTGGATTTAATACATTGATGTACTATTCCGCGACCCTCTTCAAAGAGATCGGGTTCAACAAGCCCACCGCCGTCGGGCTCATCGTTTCCGGCACGAACTTCATCTTCACGCTCTTTGCGCTGAAGTACATCGACATCATCGGGCGCCGCAGAATCATGCTTTGGTCTTCTCCAGGAATGATCTTCGGGCTCACTCTTGCCAGCATTTCCTTCTTCTGTAAGTTCCGGCCCACCTTCGGCTTTGCAGGTGTTGACATTGACGATCTGGGATAGACCTCACGAAGCAGACAGACGGCCAGCTCATCGACGGCACGGTCTACTCACACAAGTGGTCCAGCCTCGTGCTGTTCTCCATGATCTTCTACGTCGCGTCCTACGCAACCGGCATCGGCAACGTCCCATGGCAGCAAGGCGAGCTCTTCTCCCTCGACGGTAAGCCCTCCCTCCCTACCCCGCCACCCGCTCATGCGCCCATAATGATAGTGCGCGGCATCGGCACGTCGCTCGCGACCGCCGTCAACTGGGGCGGAAACCTGCTCATCGGATCCACCTACCTCTCGCTCATGGACAAGATCACACCCGCCGGCGCGTTCGGGTTCTATGCCGGCTTGTGTCTGCTCGGCTTCGTCTTCGTCATCTTCTGCTTCCCCGAGACGGCGGGGCTGAGCCTCGAGGAGGTGCAGATGGTGTTCCGGAATGGGTTCGGGATTCGGGATAGTGCGCGGTTGAGGACGCAGAAGGCGCAGGCGCGGATGCAGGGGCTTGTGAAGGAGGTTGCGTGAGGGTCGGGGCATGCTTGTTGAAGGGATATATACCCAAGTATTAATATTATATCTTACTATCACTGAAATGACCATCGGATGTTTTGATATCGAAATGACTATCGTCGGTTTCGAAGGGATGATCGGCTGGTATAAGGGCATTCGAGCGCACCTGGCGCCTGTAGCTTGTTCTCGCATTGAAGCTTTTTTCACGGTGATGAGCCATCACCGGTGCCGCTAAGCGGCCAGCTGGCGATACTGTGCTCACAGACTTATGGCCATACAGGGTAGAGAGACAATGCAGCAATGATATAGAAACAGGGATAGATCTGCTCGCCTACATCCGTTTCGTCGCGGTCCAAAAGGCGGTATGGTACACGTAGCCCAGGAGCGAGTCCTGATTATTCACATACGTCGTGTCTATCGTCCTCTCCTCCTGTACATGGAGTCAGTCTGCATTCAGACCTGAGAGGGAGAGTCGCACCTTGATGTCGAATCCAATTTTGCGCGCCAGCTCCTTTACTTCCTCCAGATCGAGCTCGATGGACGGGTCGTTCGAGGTGTTGTTCTCGAAGTGCCATAGTAGAGGCCCTGCATTACGTCAGGTCAGTTGATTCCAGGGCATGGGAATGCGGACAGCAAACCGAGGTTGATCCAGACGCCGCCGGGAGCGAGGATCGTGTGGAGGATGCGGAGGTAGTTGACAATGTTTTTGGCCTATGTAAAAGAGTCAGCATCATATTCCTGAGGCAAGCAAGGAAGAACGTACAGTGTCGATGAAGAAGCAGGTCAGGATGGCATCCCATTGTCCAGAGTGCGGCTCATTGGCATCGCTCTCGTCCTGCATGCCGTAAATCTCTTCAAAGTCGCCTACGAACCCCACTCTTAGACGACTGCTCTAAATGAATGAATAGTGTACGCACCCGCTACAAGGGAGAAATTCGATCCGGGCGGTAGATCGCTCGGGAGTATATCGGGAATCTTGACGGGCCGCAGCAAGGCGTCTTTGTTCCGCAGGTTTGAGAAGGAGTGCACGTAGGGATAGATCGTGTGTTGATTAACTGCGTCGGTCCTGGAAAGCCACACGGTCGGCTCAAAGACGGGAGACCATACGACGAGTTCTCGCACCTGTTTAGGATGAAGAAAGAGGAGAGCAGCATGTAATGTGAGAACTCGTTTCCTTGGCAGGTAAACCCTGTGGTCAAGGAAGTCAATAAGACGCTGCAAGGCCGCGGTCATGAACCCCACCTAGTCGAGCCACGTCGAACGCAAGCCGGCCCAAGCCAGCTCCGGGAACAAGCACGCGGAAGTTATGTCTAACATAGCCATGACGATCAGAGTCTGGGAGGAACAGCCATTGCGACCAACCTTTCGTGCTCTGGTATATCGGAGAAATGTTGTACAAGCGCGTCTCTCATAGGCTTGTAGCTCGCCTCACGCTCGTCTCTACCCTGTCTCCAGACACGTTAGCACAGGATCGGCGGCTGAGCATCCACTTGGTACGTCTTACCGACCTCCTCGCTCCAGTCGCGGACGAACTGCTTCAACGTGCTCCTCAGCTTGTCCATGTCGAATTCAGATGGCCGGTAGGGCTTCCGGGGGCCTGCATGTCCTGGAGACCCGTGACTATGTCCATGAGATCCATGCGAGTGTGAATGAGAGTGCGAGTGAGGGTGGGCGTGGATGTCGTTTGCACCATGGTCGTGCGGGGCAGCTGGGGGCTCCCTGTCCTACCGCATCCCTATTCCGTTAGTTGCATGGACATAAACTGCAGAAGAAACATACCTCCGATCCGGACACGACCGCTTCGGTGCTCTCTTCATCAACATCGTGCCCAAATATCTCCGGATTAGATGCGATTTGGTTCAAGAACTCGGCATTCGCGAGGATCGCTTCGTCGACTTGTGCTAACTTCTGCTTGTATCCCAGACTATCTAACAGGGCCTGGTCCTCGAGCGGAAGCGTGTGTAAGTCCTTGCGCCGGCGATTATTGCTGGTGAGCTAGACAATCGATATCAGGATCTGGCGACAAGCCTAAGGTGAGGCTTGGCCTCACGCACCGTGTAGGACGCGTAGTGCCGGAACGTCGTGATGACATTTTGGAAGGTTGACTGCTCCTCTTGTGAGTCCTCGGGACTTAGTCCGGGCGCCATCGTTATGTTTATAGCAAAAGATAGAAGAGCAGATGTTCAATTGTCCATGAGGTGGTTTGTAGAAGCTTGTGCAAGTCGAAGGCTCGAAGCGAGCCCGATTTGTTTGGTCCTGTATGCCAAAGGCTTCGTTCCTGAAAACGTTTCGCAACTCCCGAGTCTGAGCCTTGGTTGTTCGAAAAGTCAGATACTAGATCTCATGGACATGCACCGCTGCCAGCATGGTATTCTCGATACAAAGTAAGTAGTGCCATAGACTGATGCCCGGCCTCGGTCTCTTCTATGTAGCACACAACGTAACAGAACGGCTGCCCGCAGCGTCTATATCCAGCTGCTATCAATCAGCACATATTGACACGTTTTTGCTACCATCCACCATGTCGACTCCCGCACGAATTTCAGCAAAGATATCCATCGCACACCCACTGGAGACTGGTGCGATCCTTGTGGGCGTTCTGGAACAGCTCGAGCCAGACCAGCCGACGAAGGGCCGTAAGATCGCCCTGGTGCGTACTCTAAATCCATCCGGCACCTCATATAGAGATACTGATCGCGGGCCTGCAGATCCTGCACGGAAACTTCGGGTGTGGCTTGAGCCTGCGTCTCCGCCGGCGGCGTGCTGATGTGTGCCGCCATCAGACACAAGGACTATGTCTTCCAGAAAGACCTCGCGCAGCGTCTGCCGCTCGATTCATTTCGCTTTGATTTCAGGTATGTACGCCATGTCGCAGGCTCGTTCATTATTCTGACGAGTGCATGTTCGGGTGCGGCCCAGGGGGAATTTCGAGTCATCAGGCAGATACGTGTCCGGCGGCTTCGCGGAGGACGTGCAAGACATCGAACTCGTCGCGCAACATCTGGCGGCCGCGTTTGGCTACGACGTCGTGCTGGTCGTCGGGCACTCGAGGGGCGCCATCGCTGCGTTCACCTGGCTCTGCACGTCCGAGCGCGGCAGGCGCGTCCCGGCCTTCGTGAACGCGTCTGCGCGATACCGAATGGAAGTAAGCGGAACACAGTCGCTGCAATCTGACATGACCTCGGCGCTGACGGACGTCTCTATTTCATAGAGGTTATCCGGTGCGTGAATTGTATTCATGGCATGCGCGACGTGCTGCTGGAGGTTCCTGAACGTGCGCCGCAGCGCTGGCTGAGAAGTACGGTGCCTCCTTCGCGCAGAAGGGCTACTACGACGACGAGGTCGTGATCGCGCGGCAGCGCGTCACGAAGCGCATCTGGCCCGCCGAGTTTGCGAAGGGGCCGGCGTGGAAAGCGGACGTCGTGCGCACGCAGTTCCCCGCGCACACCGATGTGCTCACCGTGCACGGCATGCAGGACGCCGTGGTCCCGCCGTGAGTCGCGTCCGCTTTCCACGGTTCGCGTCGCGCAGCTGCCCGCTGAGGCACACATGCGACAGATACGACGCGGTCATCTACGCGCAGATCCTCGGCGCGCGCGCGCCGGGCACGCACAATCTGTACTTCATCGAAGAAGCCGATCATAACTTCACGGGGGTAAGCTGCGTGCTTTTTTTCGCCCGAACGGAGGGTCCTAAATCTTCTGGTGGCGCAGCGTCGTGGTGAGGTCGTCGATGCCATTCTGCAGTGGTGGGAACTGCACAAGCAGCGGCGGCTGAAGACAGGCGTCTGGCAGACAGAGCCTGCGAAGGGCAAATTGTAGATCCACCATGGGTATTAGGGTCAGGGTTGGATATAATTAATAATAACCATGTGAAGGTGAGCTTCGTGAGCAGCTTGTCATTCATGTTGGTGCATGCTGACTCCCCCAATGCGCAGATATATTTTGATAAATGAGGTTACCACCTGGTCCTGCTTTGCGTTTCTGATGGCTGACATGCAGGAGGTCTAAGCAAGAGACTTTGAAGAAAGGCAGAACAAAGTATCATTAGAACCTTGAGAGCAGCATGGGAAAAGTATTTTCATAGGTTGTTTGCTTACGACAACCCGTGACCCGAAAACGGTAGGATGTTGTCCATATTTACATCTGCAGAAGTTGTTGTCCAGCTGCAAGTCGACGCTGGAGCAACAATCCTCGACCCGGGAATGGTAGGAAGTCATCCATATTCGTATCGCAAGTTGCTGTCCTGCGACAACTGTAAGCTGAAAATGGTGGGACCTCGTCCGTACTCGTATGCATGTCCAGATGTTGCATTGCGACAACCCGCGACCCAAAAATGGGAGGAAGCCCATATTTGTACCTTGGATTGTTTCTTTGCGACAAGCTGCAACCTGCAAACGGTAGGACATCATCCGTAAGTACCGTTATATCTCCAGTTGTCGCCCTTGTGATGCCCGATCTATGCATATCAGGCTGTCTCTTGAGTTGTTTCCTTGCGACAATCCGCGACCAGAAACAGTAGAAAGTCCATATCCGTATCACGAGTTGTTGCTTGCGACAACCTGCGACCCGAAAACGGCAAGAAGCCTTGAATGTGTTCCTTACGATAAGGTGCGACCCAAAACCATCTGAGAGAGCTCGATGGAGTTCACTGAGAGTTACAATACCAGCAAGATATATTGACACACCGGCTTTGTGTCGCGTGTTGTCGCCTTAAGACGCCCTGTGACACCAAAAAGAAAAACGAAACGGAATGTCCTCTCGACTCGTCCGTCATTGTGTACGAGAGACGGTCACCAGTCTAGGAATGTCCTGTCTGTCGCTTCAGTTGTCGCAGGGCGACAGTCCACGGCCCAGAATAGGATGTGGAATTCATCTGCTATAATGGGGTGGCCGGCGGCGGCATTGACTGCAATTCAGATGGTGCTTGGAAAAGGGTATATGACTCCCTCAGTAGCTCGGTCAATACGGCGCGACAGATATATATACGCACAATACATTGTGACGCTTACAATAGAATAGGCTACACCTCGTCAACGCACACACAGCACTCTAAAATGGAAAGTATAAAACGTGCACCTGTCCATGAACCAACACCACGAACCCCCGTCACCCCGTCTTCCCCTCGCTCTCGCCGTCCTGACGGCCCTCCCGATGTCGCAGGCCGTCCTGTCCCTGCTGCGCCTGCCCCGGCGGGAATGCCGCCGACAGCGGCGACAAGAGCGCCGGCTTGTCCTGCGCGCCGACCGCCGCGCGGAGCTTCTGCAGGTCCGCATACGAGCTGTGGTGGCTGCGCGAGCGGTGCCGGCTGGGCGTGACCGAGCCGTCGGGGCGCACGATGCCGAGCACGTCGTCGTAGTCACCCGTGTCCTCGTCGTCGGACGTGTCGGGCGTCGCGGCGCGGCTGATGTCGGTGGGGCCGCCTGCCCAGGCGCTCGTGCCGCGGGAGGCACTGCGGCTCCATCCGAACAGACGTTCGTCGAGCCAGGTCTGAATGCTGACATTAGCCTGTGCGTGGGACGGAATGGAGGAGGACGAATATACCATGGGGTGCACGAGGAGGTTGCCTTGGGCATCTACGGCGCCGACACCGCTCTTGCGGCGCCAGATGCCTGGCGTGCCCGACGATGGCGGGACGCTTGCAGACGGAACCATGCGGAACTGATGGACAGGTCAAGAATAGAACGCGGGGGGCAGCTCATGCCATACCTTGTCGAAGTCGTCATACATCTTAGGCCCGAACTCGTTGATGACGTCTGTGAGCTCCTCGGTCAGCTCTATCCGCATGCGCTTGACACGGTCCAGAATGCGGTGCTGTCCCGGGACGAGTGTGATCACAAGGGGTCTCAGCGACCTTGCAGAATCCAGACATTCATCAGCGATCGGCACAGAACGAATGCATCAAAGAGTTACTTCAGGACATCCATGCCGGCTTCACCGAATTTGAGAGCAGCGTAACCAATGCATGGGAGGGCTGCGATGACCAAAAATGGAGTCCAGATGCGCCATGCGAGCGGCGCATTTGCTTTAACAGCGATGAATGTAGCCAGGAAGGCGTACAATCCATACAGGATGGGCGTGAAGACGAGTGAAATGAGGACTTTCCAGGTCGCCAGGACGTCACGGCCGGCAATCTTAACGGAAGATGCAGCGAGTGCCTCTGTAACACATAATGAGCTTATGAGGACGTGACATGAATGACAGGGTTACCTTTGGCCTTCTGCTTTGAGATGATGGACGCAAGCAGGAAAATGGGCCCGTTCAAGATGACGCCAGGAAGCGCCAGGACTGTCCAGACACTCAGCAGACCCAGTCGATAGAGGAACAAACTGAGCGTCTTCCAGTTCGCCTTCTGCGCTCGTGGAACCTATGCCGCCATGCAGCATGCACATCGGTCAACAGTCCTTCGCGACGACAAAGATGCACGAACCTGATGATCCCGTAGCCCCAGATCGAGCAGAAGACGGTTATATTTCATGACCCTTGTTCGCAGAGCCTGCACACGTGGCTCATCCTTGAAGCGTTCGTAGGCCGCGAGGAATCGCCTGTTCAACTCGACGACTTGTCCTAATGTTAAGTGCTGGCCGGGCGGCTGGTACAAACGGCGAGCTGCTTGAATGACCTGGAAACGAAGATGAATTTTTGAAACCCGCGCGCAGTATCAAGATCTACCATGAGCGTATCATAATCAGGCGCGCGTACAGTGACTGTCTTCAGACCGTCGTAGATGAGGTCCAAAAGCTTGCTGACAGCTTCCTTCTTCTGAGGACCGCCTTGCTTGAACATCTCGACATATTCGGCGGGTACTTCCATTGCAGAACCAAATTCCACGACGGCACGCGACCGGAAGCGGTGTGCATGGAAGTAGGAGAGGCCAACGGGGACGATCTGGACTTTCAAGTTCGGGTCGTTTGCCATAGCGCCGAGAGCCATGATGGACACTCCCGCTTTCAACGGAAGCAGATCCGTTCGGTCATGGCTCCCTCCTGTGACACATGTGTGAGAAGGCAGAGATGGGAAACCGAAGAGAGCGCAGACCTTCTGGGAAGATGCCAATGCAGCCCCCTTCCGTAAGTCGCTGATACACATGCCGGTACATGTCCTGCTGGTCAACAAAAGGAAGCGTCTTAAATTCGAATCCAGAAATGCCCGTCTCCTTCAGCTCCGCCTGCTTTTCGCGCAAGCGTGCTGTGCCCTTGCCGCTCTCGCCGCCGAATTCTTTCTTAATCCGCAGCTGCGTGTCCGAGATGACTTCCGTCACTTCTGCTAC
Source organism: Hericium rajendrae (assembly GCA_033439255.1). Lineage (NCBI taxonomy): Eukaryota > Fungi > Basidiomycota > Agaricomycetes > Russulales > Hericiaceae > Hericium > Hericium rajendrae. The sequence continues at coordinate 2,140,569 of CM065879.1, read as the reverse complement.
CATAGAGGACGCCGCCTTAGGCAGCATGATCTGCATCCTCGGGGTGAACTCAGACGTAAACTTGGTACCCTCCCCGAGGATGAGGCACGGGTCCTCCGGAGAGAGGTAAACGAGGCCGGTCCCACGTTTGGCATTGTCGGCGGCACGGACGACGGGGACTGGCGGCAATATTAATCAGGAATTGAAACATCAAGACCACAAACGCACTGCTTGACAACAGGTGCGCTAGTTGTCCAATGACATTCCGCTGCATGCTCTTCGCAGCCACCAAGAATTGTACCCGTCGACGTGTCTCCTTATACACTTCCAGCGCAAGTAACAAGTCAAGAAACTAAGATACATCGATTTAGCACTTCTCAATACGATACTGCAGCACTGGCGTACTTGGTTATGATGCGGTGCGCCGACGAAGATCACGGGGCCAGTGCGGGGGATATTGAACGCCCCTCTGGGCCGGATTTCCCGGAAGAAGATGTTGAGGATGGTCCTGAGGAACACGACGGCGGCATCGTACGCTACTTGGGAGGACTGTGGGAGGGGGGCAGGGTCTGCAGGCATGGTGGTGGGCGGCGCTGCGGGTGCATTGCTTCCGGCTTTCCCATCTGGCGTTGACGTTGAGTTCCCAGAAAGGAAAGCTATTTGGCCGTGTTGTCCAAAGGCTTCGTTCCTGACCAGCTTCTCTTCTCTAGATCTTATCCAACGCCTGCGGTGCTGTGGGCAGCTGACAGCTGTGAACGTGGTGGGGACTTTTGATTAGAGAGTTTTTGCAACCCATTCCAACTGACAGCCACCGCGAACCCAACCGCTCCACAGTCAAACCCTAGCACGGCTCGAGCTCGGAGCATCCAAGATCCCGCCGTGAGCTGTAAGAACATCTGTAACTTTAAGCTTCACTGGCCACTGCCAATCTTCAAGCTCCTCCACGAAGCTCGTCAGACCTCTCAGACATCGTCTTGAGGGAACGTCCCGCAGGTTCACAGTGCGCTCGCGCCGCCGACAGTGCGAGGGAGGGTACGCATTGCAGGTAGAGTGACTGGCAAGCCGATTATGTCAACGACCGGCGCCGCTCCAATTCAAAGATCCCAGTCGAGCGTCGGGAGATCAGTTCGACTTGGCGCTCCACCAGTCGATTCCAAGTCCGAGTTCAACCCGTTGCAAAAACTCTCTATTCTCCTCTCTGTTAACGCGGCATGCCAATTGACGAATCCATCAGCAATTTTTCCCCATTTTACAGGCTGCTCGTTGTAGGCACAGCAAGCCAGAGCCAGCTGCCCCTCCATTCGTCGCTCTTTCCCGCTGCCTATAAGCTGTCGGCCCCGTGACTCTTGCTCTCATGATGGAAATGACGACTTTGTGAATATAAATGCAATACGCCGAGGTTTGTCGGGGTCCAAGTTCTGTTGGCAATATTCACGCCAGTCGTGTGACTGTGAACCTCGGCAAGTACTTACTCTTCATCTCAAGCACTGATCCAGACCCGGTTCATCTTGTCAAATAGTCCATCGACCTCAGCTCTACTTACGCTTCGAGACTTTGAGAGATTCAGTACACGTCGTGATGTTATCCAATGCCCTCTCATTTGCCTCGAGCCTTCGTACGTCATATGCTTTAGCACCACGCACTGACAATGTATCATCTAATTTTGATCTATTCACCGTCTAATGGAGTCCAGGTCTGGAGCCTTGAGAGTCCCTTGTAGCATTCTAAGCTACTAATTCGACCCTCCACGTCCTTGCCGGAAGCAAGTTAGGCCCTTCTGCTTGCCAGAGCCCCAGATCAAACCAGCTCGGCCTTTCACAGCGTGGTCGGGTGATCATTGAGCTTGGGTATCTTTACTCTATCAGATCGCTAGCCGAATTTTCGTAATTCCTCTGCACCTGTTTCCACCCCTTGCCAGCTGTCGCCGCTCAGGCTCCGCTTCCCGGAGCAACAAATTATAACATTCTTAGTGCATGAGAAAAAAAACAGAGCCATCCTTCCATCGCCTGTATCACATCCCGCTGCTTCGATACTAGATTATCACGCTTGTACAAGATACAACACTGCTCTGTAAACTACAGACGGCATATAGATCGATCGACCCACTCGCGGCTTGCATACTCGAGTCTGGCCAATCGCACTGCCGAAGATCCTTCTCTGATCAAACCATCCGAATACCTGAACAAGTTTTGGGGTGCACAACCCGATCCCACATCTTCGACACGTAAAATTAAATCCCGAGCGGTGTATGTTACGAGCTGCAAACGGGCGCCTAAACATGGCCCGACTGTTGTGGTGCCACCCGGTCACGTGAAATATTTCCCTATATATCGGCAGCTGTGCTTGACCTCAGCCGGCCAACCTCTGCGTCTCAGCTCTTGTTTTTCTCCCCTACACCATCTCTTTAGATTTTTCGCCCTTGATATGAGTCCCTCTACGGCATCATATACCCATACCAACGGCCGACCGCTATCCATCGCAGAACTCGCCGAGCGAGCCAAGGCTGACCCATGGGATCCCCAGAAGCCGCTGAAGCACTGGCTTCGGACAGCAGAGTCCTCGAGAAGTGCCGGGAAGAGGTATGCCGAGCAAGGTGATCTGGAGAATGCATTCGTGGAGCTCGCGAGAGCCGCGACCATCGTGCTTGAGCGATTGCCGGCGCACCAGGATTATAGAGTTCTGTTGAATTCACAGCAGCGGCATAACATGGGTCTGGTGAGTTGCCTCGTTCATGGATACCTCTGGTCTTCTATGTCCTTCAGATGTCGCTGTTACGGTCCTCTGCTGCTCTATCCTGGTCGCAACATTGGGATCGCTTTGCGCACTTTTGTACTGCGCAGCTGCGTGCGCTAACGTCAGGGCAAAGCCGCCTCAGCGCATTCTCGTCACACATCGCCGCGTTTCAGCGCAGACCTGTGTTCTTCATGACATCTTGCATGCAGAGCTCTTTACGCACCATTGCGCATATGACATCGCGTGCGACGCTGTCATCCGATCGGCGCTGCCGGGCTTGTGGTTTTAGGCTTTAGGAACAGTCCTTCCTGAACCGGATGCTGGATGCGGAGGCCGCCGCACAACTTCAGATCTTGCTCGATCGCTGTACCTTCTGTGCGGAATGAGATCGCGATTCTATGGTTCATCGTGATCCTGCACCAGACACTCAGTCAAGTACTTGCCGGATTTGACTGGAGCGTCCCGGGTGTTCCGAGGCGTAACAAAGCCTATGGCCGGCATTTTATGGCAGTTATAGTCTCTATTTTTATTCTCTGCCTGTCGCATCTGAAAGTGTTGCTGATGATCATCGATTGATTACAGCATGGGCAGGAGATCCTGGACCTCCTCAGCGAAGTCAAAAGCTCCCTTGTGGAACGCTATGAGAACTGGCAAGAACACCAACCCTCTACCTCCACGCAGCCATCTCCTTACTCTAGGCAGCCCGATGCGGCCGCGCCCCAGGTTTATATATCAACACAGCAGGGTCACACCGGGCGCGGTGTGTATTCTGATGTTTCTCCGGGAGGCCGAACGCCTGTGACGCCTGCATCGAGTGCATCGACACCATCGAGTCATAGAAGTCGCGGTTCTGCCGCGCATAACAAGCGCACGCCGTCTCCATACAGACAGGCTCTGGAGGACGAAGAGCTAGCGAGGAGGGCGCGCGAAGATGCCATGAGGAGAGATGAGGAGCGGAGGAGGTATGCGCCCAGCCGCGGAGAAGGGAGCTCCTCGGCCGCACAGGTATCCCAGCAAGAGGAATGGGCGCGCGCTGAGCAGAGAAGGCTTGAGTACGAAAGGGCAAGCCGCGAGCAGGAAGAGCGGAGGAGGGAGGAAGAGCGGAACCAGAGAACGGAAGCCAGGCGGAGAGAGGCGGAGGGGATCGCCAGACGCCAGCAGGAAGCCGAGGCCGCCGCCCAAGCAGCACGCCAGAGCACCAGCATCGCAGCTCCTCAGCCCCAGTCGCAGGCTGTCGCAATGCCCCAGGCAAGCGTGGCGACTCCCTCAAGGCGCCCGCCCATGTTCCCTTCACTGGCAGAAAACGGCGGGCCGACGCTTCAGATGCCGCTTGAGAGTCCGACCCGGTGAGTGGACACGATCTGAGGATCATCCTCCGACTGCTCACACATGCATTCTTGGCGTCAGGCGGCCAGGAGAATCCGGCCCCAGGTCTGCGAGAACGTATGTCTTCTTCCGCATTCGATGCACAGGGCCCGATCGCTCACATTGACGCTCGGCCACGTTGTAGCCCCCTCCAGCCGCCAATAACCACCACCTCGCCCCCACCGCCCTCCATGGGCTCCATCCAATACCCATCTCTCATGTCGCAACACCAGATCGCGCAAGGATATACCCCATCCCTGGTCTCGATGTTCCACCAGCCCGCGATGGTGGGCACCTCGCAGCACGGTCTGCTACTCGTGCCGCCCGGGACCGCATCGGGCCTCTACTCAAATATCCTCCCCAGGCAGTCCATGCCTGTGCAGCAGCAACAGCAATACGGCGCGCCCCCATACCCACATGCGCAGCCCTCCTCGTCCCGCCAGCCGCCGCCGCCGCCGCCGCTCCCACCCAAAGAGCCGGCGCATCGCCGCCATCAGTCCTCGGCGCGGATAGAGCACAGCACGGATCCCGTCTCGCGCGATCTGAAGCAGGTATACTTCCCGCGGGACTGCCTCACGCGCTTCGTGTCCATCGCGGCGATCAACACGCAGCGTAACCGCGAGACGTGCGGGCTGCTGCTCGGAAAGGACCGCGGGGGCCGGTTCGAGGTCACGACATTGCTGATTCCGAAACAGCACTCGACGAGCGACACGTGCACGATGGACGAGGAGGAGCTCGTGCTGCAGTTTACGGAGGAGCGGTCGCTGATTACGCTTGGTTGGGTGCGTTATCGCCGCGTTGCACTGCTGGGCGCTTGCTGATAGGGCGAATCGTGCTCAGATCCATACGCATCCAACGCAGTCTTGTGAGCTTCGGTGTTCTTTTGTGCTGAGACTGTTACTGACCATCCGGGGTTGCAGGTTTCATGTCATCTGTGGATCTGCACACGCACTGTGGTTTCCAGCGCATGCTTCCGGAATCGTTCGCCGTCGTCTGCGCACCTAAATCCACACCAAAGTACGTCTCCTGGAACATCGTTTTGTACAGTCTTTAACGTGTTTTGCAGCTTTGGCATATTCCGATTAACCGATCCGCCCGGCCTGCAGACGATCCTAGACTGCGAGATCAAAGAAGCTTTTCATCCCCATCCCGAGGTACCCATATACACAGTACGTCTTTCTGTCTTCTATTGTATCTGCAGAGCTGACATCTGGATTTCAAGGATGCGGATAAGGGGCACATTCAGATCAGAGACCTGCCGCTGGAAATCGTAGATATTCGATCTGACTAGCGCGGGCGAGATATGTCATATGTCGAGTATACGTTCCCTGTAGCCGTGTTTCGAGTGGTGATATCTATCTCATGGTATGCATGTCGTGGATATCGATGTTGGGGACACGTTTCATGATTGCATCAGTTATACATGTTGACAATGAATTGGGGGTTTCCGAAGACCTCCGCACTGAGCAAGATGTTGCGTTTTCTCACGCTTGCTTGCTCGTGTCCCTCCACTATCACGCGTTGTCTCCTCAAAGGGAGACAGAAGCCAGTGTCCTCCGATTCGTATTGCTGACGGCGACCATCGTAATACCAATGGGCATACGATCTACTGTCGTATCATTTCGGGATCGCGTTGGTGGAGCGTTTGCTTGCAGGTCCATGTGAGATCACCCATTTCTTATACCCACTCTGCGCATGTACGTGCCCTGGCTTGACATTTACGATTTCCCCATGGCGAATGACGCTGAAGTCATCGGGGATCCACGATCTTCATGTTGCTCGTCTAACTGCACTACCATCAAATTTGCATTTGCTAGATTCCAGGATGGGTCGTCCGACTAATGAGACGCGTTGTTCTCACCCGCCCGGGATGCGTTATGGAGCTTCGACCTGGTCGAACGAAGGCGCCTGTCCTGTCTACAAATACTATTCCGCGGCACCTCTGGACGACAGTGTCCCTCTACCTTTGGATTGTCTGAATCATGTCCAACACTCAGGTTGTCTGGCTCATCACCCGCACGTCGTACGCTCATTCGCACTTTCCATTGCGTTCTCATTCTGAGTATTGCTTTACAGCTCTGGCCTCGGCCACATTCTCGCTCTCGAGGCTCTCAAACGTGGAGACAGTGTCATCGCAACTGCTCGCCCGCGCTCGATGGTCAAGTTGGATGGTCTCAAAACAGCTCGGCGCAGAGATCCTCGAACCAGAGGTAATGGCGCCCTTGGACGGACTCCATGCCGTCGCGAAGGAAGCTGTTGCGATCTATGACCATGTTGATGTTCTCGTCCATAATGCAGGCTTCTTCATTGGTGGTGCTATAGAAGAGTTCGTGTAGGCTTGACCTGGTGATCTTAATCGAGCGCTGTTGTCCAACACGGATGCAGGCCATAGGAAACGTATGATCAATTCGAGTGAGAGGCAATTTATGATTTCTCGAGGTCCTTCTGACACGATGAGACAGTACAAACCTCTTTGGCCCCTTGAACGTCGCAAGAGCACCTGCCCTACGTGCGAGCCAGAAGGGCCGGCACAACTGCCTGAGTCGGCTCTCTCGCGGGCTGGGTGTATGTTTCCCATTTCAACCCCCTCCACGGGCCAACGTTTCTGACTTCCTCTTTTTCCACAGTTCGATTGTGAAATCTGGTGTCTACGGATTCACCAAAGTCGCGATGCGCTGTTCGTCTTTCTCATCTATCTTCTCAGCATCCCAGTGCCTTATCTGCGTTCTTTGTCTCCCTCTAGCATTGTCTATGATGCTCAATGATGAGATCGCACCTTTTGGCCGGCGAAGCATCCTCTTCGAGCCCGTCTTCTTCCGCAGCTCATTCATCGTACCTTGGGCGATGTGACGTATCCACGAATTGCATCGAAGACTGACGCGAGATGTGTGGGCGAGCAGAAGCCTCTCTTCAAGGTACCTTTGGCGTCCGTGCATACTTCACGAATCCACCCTGACGTACTCCGCGCAGCTGTGGACGGGAAGCAGCTCGGTGACCCGGAGAAGGTCGCTCAAGTGATGATCCACGTCATACGTGACGAGGGCAGGGCGGCGGGAAAGAACGTTCCAACGATCGTATATTTTGGGAGCGACACTGTCAGAGATGCTAGGAGAACATGAAACGCAACGCTACAGCTCGTCGATGAGTGGAATTCGTCTCTACTAACTTTAAAGGCCGTATATCTCATTCCTGGCAACTGCATGCTAATGATACGTTTCTGCAGCGCTACAAACACCGAATCCCAGGACATTCACTGTGCTCGCCGGTGGTACGTAATATCTCACAGCCTACTGTAGGCATGGTGCACACACGACTGACAGTGCGTTAGCGACTTCTATGTCCCTTTGTAAGTGCCTCTTCGGACCCTCAATGCGCTTCTCCGCGCCCTCAATGCCTTCAAGCAACTCCTTTGCCAGTTTCACCTGGCACGAAATGTGCGGAGTCGAACGATCATGCCTTCCTTTCAACCAGATCGAGACGTCATCGATACTTTTGATCAAGTGAGGCTTTGAGGCGCAGACTGCACCCTTCAGCTTCTTGTCGTTCAATAGGCCCTGCATCTTGCGCTTGCTACGGTCGCATCCGTTTTTGAGATCAAGTTCGACGCATTGAGATAGAGCATCCCCTGGGACCGTTTATCAGCTTCAAAGTCATGAACCAAAGATATAGCAGGCAAGATGGCTGACAGAAGCTGAGCACATCCGATTCAACTGTAACTGGAGGGCTGTCCAACATTCCGAAGGGATGTCTCGGGAAAGCTCTTCCTTCTCTCTCGACAGGTATATTGAGAACGAAGAACAATCCCACAATTAAGTGGAGTAGTTGCCTTTCCTGTAAATGCACTACATACGCCGAAATGTCTTCACCTTCGGGCAGAGGCCCTGAAGATGCTAGCAGCCCTGACATCCTGGAGTATAACGAAGTGACTGAACTGGGATCCTTCTCTGATGTCCGACGGAGGCCATCGAAAAAATTTGCAGTGTCGCACATGCTAGGAATGCGTACTTGGTGTCGATGGAGGCTTAGACAGAGTACAATGGTTGCGAGGAGGGATCAAGGAGCTATCCGGGTCTCGCGTATAACCGCCCTTTTATATTCGATGCCGCTACGCCTTGACCACTCGAAACGCCGCCACGCTGGTTACAGTGGCTTTGACCCTGGGCTCAAGATAGTCCTCGCAGATACTTCCGCGAGGTCATAAGGAGCCTTGTTCTCTGACGATTCACTGTTTCTGACATAGAGATCAAACAATAAGTGTGCCCGTTATTTTCTGTCGGGACATAGAGAGGTAAGTAGTCGGGATAAGCACAGTATGTGTGTAAGTACTGTCTCGTCCGAAATATAATGGATGTACGGACAGGACCTTATAATAACCAGGCGCCCGGCTTCCGGCCCGCAAGCACTCGATATTTTGGCGCCCATGTGGTTGGCGCGATGACGGCCGAACACAACGTCGGACGATCTACTCCTCACTTTCATCAACAACCATCATGGTCCTCATGTCGCCGCGACTCACTGCTTGAACGCTCCTCTACTGTATATAGAGCTTTTGGACACTTTGAAACTTAGGCTTCACGCCCTCTTTGTCAAGGTCTGGTCAGAGTTAGCGCGAAGTAATGGAGTTGTCCACGATTCCAGCCTGCACGAAGAAAAGCCGTTCCAATCTCCCACATGGACGACGCCAATAATGCGATGTCCATTTCACGTGTAATTCTCATCTAACTCTGGGTGTTCATATAAGTGCTAATCTATCAGTTGACGCGAGGCCGCGTTATATCTTGGGCGTCTGTAGATTCTTGTACTTGGCTACCATGGAACTAAGGCTGTCTGGTACAGCGCAGCGGCTTTTTGGTATCAGATATCTTGCATCGAATCATTAAAGGAGAGTCTCCGTCTTTTGCAGGATCTCTCGATGATTGCAACAGATTTTTGTGTGGTGCGCCGTCTTATTGTCCACTCGAAATGATAGTATTGTCTCCGTTTCTTTCCTCGTAGGGATCTACCAGCAAACCTAATGTCCAAAACAAATGTCCTGTATTCTTCAAGGCTGTTCTCCCCTATTTCCTAACTACCAGGCCCATCACCGGGTTCCTTATGTTCGAGCGGAATACTCTGGCAACGGACGACGGCGCTTGTTATTATGGCTTTCTCCCTTGACTCGCACAATTGCTGCTGGCTCCACTGACGCGGTTCGTCCACTTTTCTGTGCTATTGTTTCCTGCAAGTCTGGCGCCTGCCCGCGCCCATAAATGTTGCCTTCGGTTCTCGGCTTGACCCAACAATTTGTCCTCGCCTACGCCCTCGACAATCCTATCCTAGTTCATCCTAATTCCCTCGGCGCTGGTCGCCATATCATAATTCCATATATTTATCAACGGCACACTTCATTACTCGCACATTACACGCCACGCCACATCTATAATGACATATAATTCAGGAAAAGGCACCGACGGCGCAGGCGCCACGTCCACTGGCATAAATTCAATTTCTCTTCCGTGGATGACAGATGTACGACCACAGTGAGTAACCTTTGTTTGCAATCTTCTATGGGTCGAGTTCGCTCATATAGGAATGTACAGAACAGGCGCGGTTGATGCCGCGTATTCGAATGATAACCCTTATTATCGTGTCCATGGATATGAACCTGGACGTCAGCATAATATAACCCCCCATTACCCTACCATCGAAACTAGTCTTAGCCACGAATATGACGATTGGGCAGGTAGACTTCTCGAGGCCAGCTCTATCCTCGCCCTACCAGGTGCTGATGGAGCAGCACAACCACACGTCTTGGAAGACGATCTTTCGTGGTCTCAATTCCACGCGTACGCCGGAGTCAGTCAAGACCTGCCATCTATGCTTCATCAGGACCAGTGGCACATACCAAATTTTCTTGGCGATGTTGATCTACAAGCTTGTCTGACGGAAGACATCACCGACTTTATGCTTCCAGGGCCATCGTCTTTGGCGGCATGCCTACACGCAGGGGCTAGCGTCTCAGCCGAGGCTGAGGCAGGGCCGTCGAGTGAGGTGCTTTCAGTATCTGGTCACGACTCGTTATATGCAGCGCTTGACCCGCCCGCCGAGGGCTCCTCCAAGAAACGCAAGATGCGAGACTTGGATCTCGAGTCCGACACCGAAGATGTTCCCAGGGTAGCCTCGCACAGCCCGAAGAAACGCAGAACCCGGAAATTTTCTCTTACGCCGACAGCTGATTCTGAACAAGGGGATGTCGTTGAAGGCAATCCATCGACGAACGCGGAGCATGTTGCGAAAGGAAAGACTGCTAAAGGCAAGGAGCGATTAGAGGGTCGGGCTCAGTCTTCGCAGAACCTTCGTGGAAGGAAGGCTAGTGGTATCGCTGCCCTTCGCGAGAAAGTCTTTCCAGGCTCGGTGAAACCGGGAACGTTCAGGCATAAGGCCCGAAGTGCAGGTTGGTTGGCCGATGATCTCTTGTTACACGGCTGTCTCGCTGACCTGCTGAATCCAGCCGGCAAGACTATAGATAATGATAGCAAGGATCAGATCTATGAGACGAGCGAGCTCGACGTCATTTTAGAAGGTCGGCCGATACGCTCTCGTCCAGCTGCGCTTTACTGACCTGCCGAACGTAGCTCGCAAGAAGATCGATGAGGCTTACGAAAAGAATGAGCAACTGGAAGATAAGAACAAGAAGCTAGAGCATCATATCAGGGACCTGGAAGATAGGAATGCAAAACTGGAAAATGATCTGGCAGCGGCTGACAGAAAAGCCTCTTACTTGCAAATGTGGATCCGTAGTAAGGTTGAGGGAGCTCGATAGGTCCCTATGTCTTTATATCCGGAGCTAGCTGAATAGATTTGTACAAAGTTCTGTGTATTTGGATTTCGTCGGGAAGCCAGCATCAGGCACAAATCCTAGCATGCCGCATTACCGCATCTTGTACTCATCATATTTGTGTGATACTATGCAGTCGGAATTGGAACCCTGTATGTACTGGAGTATTAAAAATTATATCTTAGGCAGTGCAGTCGTTTTGTGCTGCTCCGCAGTGCTCGCGCATGCAGACTGTTCGTCGAAACCAAAGATCTGCAACACGGACCAGCAATGCTATGAAGGATTTGCCCTTGAAGGCTGTCGTTTATATCCACTTCAAGCTCCGGTTTACTGACTTGAAAATCACCGAGAAAGCTTCCATTGGGTTAACTTCTGCAGACTAGTCAGGGCGTGCGAGTACAGTACAGTATCACCAGTTGACTGTTCGGCAGTAGCCACACCACGTCCGCATGTGTACGAAAAAGGCTTCGATGCGGGAGCATGTTTCAGACGAGAGCTGAGGCTGATTGGTTCTGTACCAATCGATCATCCCTCCGATAACTTTACGATACTCTTCGCAGAGGACACCGTCCGCCACGTCCCAAGCGTCCCATGCAGCCTCTATTTCCTCCGGGCTCGGATTCAACAACCGAAGCACAGGCGGCCCCTGCTCCACTGAACCACGATATTAGACTCTGGCTTTATAGAAGAGGGTATGAGACGTACAGAGATCAAGCACTTCTGGTCGAAATGTTATGAGGTGTTTCGGAACGCCAACCGCTGCCATCTCTTTCCATGCATAGCCCATACGTTCGAAAGTATCGATATCTGACTTCTGCGATAGCGATCGTAGTGAGCTCTGAAATTGGAATGCAGCTGTGTCCCGTGTACGTCTGTCGGTGATCTGCAACTCAGACAATGCTGAGCAGAGACGTTGAGCTGTATCCACATCAGACATGAATTTGTTCGCAGTTTCAAGATGTAAGTCAAGCTATGTAGAATCATCGTCAACGTCCAACATCAGGCAGGTCAGCGTTTTAGAAAGACGCACCTTGAATTGATGCAGGGAAAGGTCTTGAGGATGCGCTTTGCGACTCAGCGTGGATTATAACCTCGAGCGATGCTATGCTGAGAATCATGTGTCGTTCAGAGAATAATGGTAAGTGGACTGAGAGAAAAGGGAAACAAGGAGTCGGGGACGTTAACGCCAATATAGGATCAAGGAGCCTTACCCTCGAGCCGAATTTGGAAGAAGAGCATTTCGTGTCCGCAGAACTTGAAGCTTGCAACACCTTTTTTTTTTTGCATGGCCGAGAGTATGCACAAACCACAACGACCAGAACGACCACAGAAAATGTATACCGAAGTTGCTGGCATCGAAATTCGAAGGCATGCCGCGCGGCGCGCAAGATATCACTTACTCGAGTAAGGTCAGGATCAATACACTGAACTCCGGGCCTGGGAGTTGCGGTGCGGAGAATCTGCTCACCATTTCAGATGAAGCCGATCAGACATCCGCAAGATTGAAGACTAGTCCATAATGGAGAAAGAGTGCAAATCACAAAATCATAACCCGATGTCGTGCGGGTTGGGATGGAGGTGGTCCGGCGACTCGGGCGTAGGATGACCATGCGAGACTGGCTATCAACCCTAACCTCGCACTTGTCTTTCTTCTCCCATTCCCTGTTCCGCCTTGGCTCGGCCCTCAGCGTAGCTCAGTACTGGCTATGATAGATTGATCTGCCCTTCGAACGCGCAACAGATCCAGAACTGTGCACAAAAAGGAAACATGGCATTTATCATCAGGCCACCCGGCGTTGGTCCCTTGAACGTCGCAAGAGCATTTCTGCCCTACATGCGAGCCAGAAGGGCTGGCACAATCGCCTGGGTCGGCTCTCTCACGAGCTGGGTGTATGTTTCCTTTCAATCCCACTCCACGGGCCAACGTTTCTGACTTCCCTTTTCTCTATAGTCCGACCGTGAACTTGGGTGTCTACGGCTCCACCAAAATCGCGATGCGTTGTCCGTCTTTCTCGTCCATCTTCTCAGCATCCCAGTGCCTCATCTGCATTGCTCGTCTCCCTCTAGTATTGTCTATGACGCTCAGCGATGAAATCACGCCTTTTGGCCTGCGCAGCATCGTCTTCGAGCCCGGCTACTTCCGCACGCCATTCATCGCACCTGGGCGAAGTAATGTGTCCACAAACTGCATCGACGACTACCGCGAGATGTGTGGGCGAGCGGAAGCTGCTCTTCAAGGTGAGTTTAGGTCGTGGAGACATCATAGATCAATCTCAACGTACTCCGTGTAGCTGTGGATGGGCACCAGCTCGGTGACCCAGAGAAGGGCGCTCAGGTGATGGTGGACTTCATCCGCGGCGAGGGCCAGGCGGCGGGAAAGAACGTTCCGACCGTCATATATCTCGGGAGTGACACTGTCAGAGATGCTGCGAGGGTATGCAACGAGACGCTACAGCGCATCGACGAGTGGAAGAACGTTTTCGTCTCTACCGATTTTCCCGAAGGCGCGTGACGATCGTGTAGATCTGCTACGTGATTATGGTCCATAGAAAATGAATTAATGCATATCTTTGCAATGCTGTAGGATGTATGAAGCAAGCTGGATCTCACGTTCCCGGCATATAAGAGTAAGAAATTGAAATTTATTTCGTTGATATCACAGTTGGAGCCTCGACAAATGTTTAGCCTCTCTCCTAACTAGTTCGCTTCCTTTTCACTTCTTCGCGCATCCTTTTCGCCAGACGCCGCGTGATTTTTGTTTTCTCAAGTAGCTTCCTCTGATCTTTCAGTATCTCGTCCGCGCAACGCCGTTCGGTGTCTGTTACACCCTCTCGGAAGCTGTCGTACCATGTTTTAGCTTCCTCTTCAATGGTTTCGAAGTCACGCAGAAGTTTCTTCCAGCCTTCCGGTTCTATCAGTTCGGCACTAGCGCCGTGCTCCAGGCTCTTGACATTAAAGAACTCCAGAGCATCGTGCACTATAACATAAATTGATACACTCAGCTCTAACGGGCGAACCACAGCGGGAGCGACGTACTGCCTTTGACCATATGCCATGGATACCGATACGGGCAGCTTGCCAAGCCGAACGGCGCCGCGCCTTCTGGAGAGCTTCGTTGGGCCTCCAGAGTATAGGATACGACAGACATGAAGTTTGCAGCTATCCGTTCTTGACGAGCAAGTGCCTTACAATGTTTGGCGGAATGTTCTATAATAGGAGTATCCGGCCAGAGGAAGACTACGCTCATATCTGACTCGAGACTTGTCATGGCCATATACCTTGCGGGCAGCTTAGCATTATTTCAGTATAGCATGAAATTTAGAGGTAATATTATTTACCTTTGCTGAGAGAGTATGTTGTGTTGAGAATTCCGGAGCCTGAGGCGATCCCTCTTTATACAATCTCTGCGATCGAGTGTTTTCCTGATATAAGAAGCAGAGACAAGGGCCTCATAAACACGGCTCGATATCGCCTTCCGTACCGTAGAAAGCTTGGGCCTTCTTGACGTACCTTGTCCTCCAGACAATAACTTCGGAGGAAGCGCTCTGTGCATGGGCCTAAGACAACGTCGCTGTCGGATGAGGGAAATGTTGTGACTTGTAACAATAGTCTAGGCCAAAGCTACAGACATACGTGCCCTTACAGTGTACGACGTTGTGGTCAGAGACGACTCGGATACGGTTGGATAGATAATTAGTATCTGTCAGTGGGATGAGGGGCAAAGCAAGGTTGGTGCTCGTAGCAGGCCGGGCGCCTGGCCCTCGGCAAGGCACTCAATTTTTGGCGCCCATGTGGTTGGCGCGCTGAACGCAACGTTAGACGATCTGCTCATCACTTTCACCAACGACTATAATCATGGTCCTTCTGTCGCCGTCGCTGCTTGAACGATCCTCTACTACCTAGAGGGCTCTCGGACTTTTCGAAATCTAGACATTACGCACACTTTATCAGGGTCAGAGTCGGCGCAAAGCAACGGGATTCTCCACGGATTCCAGCCTGTACGAAGAGAAGCCGTTCTAATCGCCCCAAGTGGAAGCCACCAATCATGCGATGAACATCTTGGTGTACAACTGTTTCGATCTCTAAGCGTGTATACGAGTGCTGATCTATCATTTGACGCGCGGCTGCGTCGGACCTTCGGCGTCTGTGGATTCTTGTAGTTAGCTACTCATAGCTATGGAACTGAGGCAGTTTGGTACGTCGCAGCGGCATCTTGGTATCAGGCATCTTGCATCGAACTACTAACGGAAAATCCTCGTCTCTTGCAGGATCTCTCGATGATTGCAATGGATTTTGTGTGGTGCGCCGTCTTATTGTCTACTCGAAGTGACGGTATTGTTTTCCCTTCTTTCCTTGTAGGGATCTACGAGTCAACCTAATGTCCAGAACAAATGTCCTGTATTTTTTTGAGGCTGTTCTCCCCTATTTTTAACTACCAGGCCCATCGCCGGGTTCCTTATGTTCGAGCGGAATACTCTTGCAACGGACGACGGCGCTCATTGTCGTGACTTTCTTCTTGACTCGCACAATTGTTGCTGGCTCCACTGACGCGGTTTGTCCACTTTTTTGTGCTATTGTTTTCTGCAAGTCTGGCGCCTGCCCGCGCCTATAAATGTTGCCTCCGGTTCTCGGCTTGACCCAACAACTTGTCCTCGCCTACGCCCTCGACAGTCCTATTTTAGTTCATCCTAATTCCCTCGGTGCTGGTCGCCATATCATTATTCCATATATCTATCAACAGCACACCGGAATAATTGCACATTACACGCCACGCCACATCTATAATGGCATATAATTCAGGAAAAGACACAGACGGCGCAGGCGCCACGTCCACTGGCATAAACTCAATTTCTCTTCCGTGGACGGCAGATGTACGACCACGGTGAGTAACTTTTGTTTGTAATCTTCTCTGGGTCGGGTTCGCTTACATAGGAACGTACAGAACAAGCGCCATCGATGCCGCATACTCAAATGATAATCCTTACTATCGTGTCCACGGATATCAGCCTGGGCACCAGCGTGACATAGCCCCCCATTACCCTACCATCGAAACTAATCTTAGCCACGAATATGACGATTGGACAGGTGGACTTCTCAGCGCCAGCTCTACCCTCGCCCTACCAGGTGCTGATGGAGCAGCACAACCGCACGTCTTGGAAGACGATCTTTCGTGGTCTCAATTCCAAGCATATGCCGAAGTCAGTCAAGACTTGCCAGCCATGCTTCATCAGGACCCGTGGCACATACCAAACTTTTTCGGCGATGTTGATCTGGAAGCTGGTCTGACGGAAGACATCACCAACTTTATGGTTCCAGGGCCATCGTCTTCGGCGACGGGCGCACATGTGGGGGCTGGTGTCGCCTCGACTGAGGTGGGGCCATCGAGTGACGTGCCGTCAGCATCTGGTCACGACTCGTTACTCACAGCGCTCGACACGCCCGCCGAAGGCTCACCCAAGAAGCGCAAGATGCAGGCTTTGGATCTCGAATCTGACGCCGAAGATGGCCCAAGGAAATCCACACACGGCCTGAAGAAATGCAGAGTTCGGAATCCTTCTACGCCGACAGCCGAATCGGAGCAAGGAGACGTCGCCGAAGGCAGCTCAACGACGAACGTGAAGCAGATTGTTAAACAGAAGACGAGACAGTCTAAGCGTCTGTCTTCGCGCGATTATCGCAAGAGGACGTCTAGCGCTATCGCCTCCCTTCGAGAGCGGGTCTTTCCGGGCTCGGTGAAAAAGGGTACGCGCAGGCATGGAGTTGCAGGTTGGTTGATGATCTCATGGTACGATGTCGTCCCACTGATCTGCTGAAACTAGTCAGCAAGAACATGGACAAGGATGAAAACAATGAGACGAGTGAGCTCGACGTCATTTTAGAAGGTTAGCTGATAATCTCTTGTTCAATTGCGCTCTCGCTGATCTGCGGATTCTAGCCTGTGAGAAGATTGATGACGCTTGCGCAAAAATTAAGCAGCTGGAAGATAGCAATGAGAAGCTTCAAGATAGTTACAAGGAACTCGAAGATTATGTCAAGGAGCTCGAAGCCAGGAATATGCTAAAAGATAACATCCAGGTGCTGAACGATGGGTATGCAACAGCTCACAGACAAATCGTCGACGGATATGGGCAGTCTCTCGAGTGTCTTGACCCCGGCGAAGTGTGAGCCTGATGCGGGATTCTTCGGTGATGGCACACTGTCATTGTACTTTTCTTGTATCAGAATTATATGTCTTTACTTGGCTGCCGAACTCAAGTCTTCGTACGAAGCCCAAGATGTATACTGGTACAGACTTGCGTTGCAAGGGAGTCGTGAGTAGCCGTCATCCTGGCATCGACCACAAATGCCACCACGAGTGGATGAATCTGACCCGGTAGTCAAATTGAGGATCAAGAACTATTATTAATGATTCTCTACTGCCAATTGACATTCCGGCCGGGCCAGCGGTGTTTCAAACATTTCAAAAAATCTTCAATGCGAGAGCATGCTTCGGGCGAGAGCTGAGACTGATTATCCTTGTACCAGCCGATCAGTCCTTCAACGACTCTACGGAAGTCATCGAAGACAAGGGCTTGGTCCTGGTAGAGCACATCCAGGAGAGCCATTCTCTCACGGAAGTGTATATTTGCATCGGGCACTGGAGGCGGCCCCTTATCCCCTGGACCAAGATATCAGACCTTTGCTTTATACTCCAGAGCATAGGACGTACGGAGATCAAGTACTTCGGGTCGAAACGTTATTATATGCTTCGGTACGCCGAGCGCCGCCATCTTTTTCCATGCATCGCCCATACGCTCGAACGTGTCGTGATCTGCTTCGTGCAATGGAGAGGGTGCTGAGCGCAGAGGTAGGGATAGACCCGTGTTCGATATATCTTTGTCTGCTATCTGCAATGCAGACAATGCGGAGCATAGAGGGTGAGACACATCCATGTCAGACATAAGTAGATAAGCGAGGCTGTCGAAACGCTGTCAGTATCCACCCTGCAGGTCAGCTGTCTCGAAAGACGCACCTTGAAATAATCGACAGAAAGATCTTGCCAGGATCCGCTTTGCGACTCGGCATTTATAACCTTGAGCCAAGCCATAAGCATCATGTATCGTCAAAAGAACGATGGCAGGTATACTGGAAGAAACAAATCATTAGGACTATCGATGCCAATTTAGGATGAAGGAGTCTACCTCGAGCCAAACTCGGAAGAAGAGCACTTCATGCGCACAAAGCCTTGAAGTGCCCTTTTTGCGATTGCGGAAGTGTTTACACACCTGAATGGACGTTGCTACCACCCAAAATGTATCCCGAATTTCGAAGTTTGCTAACGTCGAAACGCGAACGCATGCCGCGCCGTGGCGAGATGATCAATCTTGAGGTCAGGTTCAATGTATTTTACTCCAGACCTCGGATTTCTGGTGTGGAGAATATGCTCAGGACCATCTCAGGACGAACGCGAACGAGACATCCACACGACGAGAGACTGGTTGAGAAAGAGTACACACCACAAAATCGTAACCCGTTGTCGGAGTCGTTACGCGTTACGAGTCGTATGGCGTTGGAGTGGTGGCGGTCTCGGATCCGGCAACCCGGGACCGGCGAGTATCAACCCTAACCCCGCATCTATTTCTCTTCTCAGGCTCTCGGCACAGCTCGGCACTCATCCCCAGCTGGATGCACTGCGATGGAACGAATCCGTGAGACTACCGAATAGTACAGAAGGAGAAATAGAGGGCATCGATGTTGCTGATCGCGGAGAGACTGGCAATGAGGGTGTATGAGGACAAGGAAATCGAGTAGTCCACGTGTATCATTCAGCTCAACCTCGGGAAGGCCCAGCTATGTTGAGTGAGATATCAATATATGAGCTCAGTATCGCCGTTTACCATTTGACTGTTCGACAGTACGAGTGGTCATGCATACATAAAAAGAACAGTTCGATCTGTGAACACGCTTCATGTGAGAGCTGCAATTGATGTCTCCTGTACCACCCAATCATCCCTTCAAGGACCCGTCGATGCTCGTGCAAGATGAGCGCATCCTCCAGCTCGACCATCTCGCGCGTAGCCTTCATGCGCTCCAAGTTCATATCCAACACGTCAAGCTGGGGCGCCGGCCTGTCCACTAAACCAAAGGTCAGGCTTTCGCTTTGCTTGCGAGGGTACGGGACGTACAGATGTCGAGCACTTCGGTTCGGAAGGTCATGAGACGCTTCGGTACGCCGAGCGCTGCCATGACCTTCCAGGGCGGGCGCATGCGTTCGAATGTATCGTTTATCTGCAGTGCAGAGAGTGCTTCCGACAATGGCTGAGACGGGCTAGCGTTCGCGCGGTGTCTGTCTGTTATGTGCAAGGCAGACAGCGCAAAGCTTAGATCTGGGGTTCTCGCCACATTCGACATGTCTGTGACTTGAGAGTGTATGTGCGCGAAGCTAGCGGAGTGTTAGTACTATATCTATTGTGCAAGTCAGCCATCTCGGAGTGCGCACCTAGAGATACTGGGATAGAAATTTGTTGGGGTCCATTTTGCTGGTTGTTCCGCATTTTAAATCTGGGAAATGGTGATCATGCATCGCTGGGAGGACAATGGTAAGCGGACAGACGAATACAAGGAGATGGGGGCATAAACACCAGGAACGGGCTTACCTTGAGCTGGATTTGGAAGAAGAGCTTCGGCAGCATTTCATGTGTACAAAGTTCGTACGATATCGCGCATGGTTCCATGTATCTATAAGGCATACACACCGCAGGACTGCTGCATAGCGAGCACCGTTATGAATGCCATGTTTTGCAATCGCCGGTGCCAGCATTAAAATCTGAGGCCGTACCAAGCCCTTACTCCTCGAGCTGGCCGGTTTGGGAAGCCTTGGTACTCGCAGGAGAACCGAAGGCTATAGACCTGTACCATGGAACAAAGTAAGTATCTGGCAGGGATGAGAGCAGAGCCAGTCCGACACTTGTCAAGGTATGGTGCAAAGACATGACCCTGGGCGCCACCAATCCGATGACCCGGATATTGTATTCCAACCCTAGCCTCGGGTGTGGCTTTCGCTCTCTCAGAGCTGACTTTCGTCTCAATGGCTCGCAGAATACCGGCACAGTATGTAACGAGACCAGAATAAAGTGCACATCCAGAAGTATACGCAGTCCGGAATATCCAGCGGTCACTCAGTCCGCCACACCTCATACCCCGGCAGCCCGTCGTATCGCGCGCGCCGCTCACGATACGTCCGTATCGCGTCCTTCCATCCGCAGCCGAACGCGCGCACCTCCGCGAGCTGGCACGGGTCGAGCGCGCGGCCGTGCGCGAGCTGCCAGTCGTAGAACTCGCGCGCGAGCCGATCGAGCTCGCGAAGCACGGCGCGGCCCGCGCGCTGTCGTGCCGCGAGCGTCGTGTGCTGCGCGGCGCGTTCGGCCGGGGTGCCGCCTTGTACGACGATGTCGCCGAGGTCGTCCGTGAAGACTGTTGTGTATATGAGTGAGTGGTAGTGGTGAGAGACGAGAAAGATACGAACATGTCAGGAGAACTTCTGGCGGGATTGTGGGGCTGAAGGTGGGTATGGGGTGGGAGACTTGAGAGTTTGTGCCTAGCATTTGCACTGAGCCACTATGTTGTTGGTGCAATGCGGTAGATACTGTTGAGGGTCGCGGATTTGTGTGTTGATGCGGGTTAGACATGGCCACGATTGATGGCAAGTTGAAGGCTGCGTGTGCGTGTGCAGGATATTGGTCTTTTGCTACTAACAAGGGAGGCCATCGAAGCCTTTATATGCCAGTGGTTTCGCTACGGAGATGTTCTTTGTACATTTGAGCAACCACGAGCATCAGAAAACCGTCGCAGAAGGGGCAGACAAAGAACAACAAGAACAATTGTCGTAGACGGGTAGCACTGCTTGCTCTCAGAAGGATGAGGGAACATCACGTACGATCTTGTTATCCCCACGCCTTCGTAGGCGCCAATCTCATCGACAACAAATCATCCTTGTTCCAGGACGAGCCATCCACGACGACAGACGCCCATGGGCGCTGCCTGACAATGTCATTATTTCGGTCTTCGAAAGCACGCACATGAACATATTGAGATTCACAACATCCAAACCCTTCGGCGCACATACGCCTGCCCTGGACCACAGAGCCGCGCAAAGGCGACTCTTGACAGCGGCTGAATAGATGCAGCGTAAGAATGACGGGGCTGGAAGCCAGAAGGAGATGATTAGCGATTGGCCATCTCAGAGCCACGCTGCAAAGCCATTGGGAGCGCGTGAGAGGTGCAGAGACGGAGATTGATGAGGAACACGTACAGTGTTCTTGAGGAGTTAAAGAGTCCTGTTCTTGATAGTTTGGTGTCTACACTGCTCTGCTCCGCAGGATGGAGACCTCCATCCTACGAAGGCAGGCGATAAGTACCTGTGTAATGGCCTTAATCAGTAGTCGGGACGACCCGTCATGCCTGGTCAACTTGATGGCGAACATGGTCAACGCCGTGGAGACGAGCTTTAGAGCTGTTGTTGCTGTGAGCGTCAGAAAATGTCCATGCTCAAGGTGCAAGATAAAGGTATGGCCTGCGACGTAGGCTCAGACATGCAAGGAAAATGCAGTCAAGCTCGAAAAGCAATCGTCGAGATTATTGTCGCTTCATAGTGGCACGAGGTTAGGGTTCGGACACAGATCGTCACGCAGACCTGACGTCCTAAGGAGAACTCTTGCGGGTCTTTGGGAAAGGTTCACTCATCTTGCCGTGAATTGCATGGCTCGCTCCAGGACCGCCTCACCGTAGGCAACAGTAGAAGTTCAAATGACTCTGGAACATAACGCAATGAGGAGTGCAGAAGGTATATATAGGACGGAGGCCGACATCACTATGGTCATGAGTATAATCGTAACGGTTCATCAAAACAATTTCAAAACAAAACACGAATCCCCTCGCCAACATCCTAACCAACAGAGCATCGATGCCCACATCGCTCCCCAGTTCCCTCGAACCACCGCCGCGTCCCCTACTTCCTCCCACTCGCCGCCCGCGTCCGCGCAGCCCGCGTCTTCACCGCCGGCTCCGCCTCCCTCTCCGGCTCGCTCTGCGCCTTCGCGCGCGCCGCCGCCGCCGCCGCCGTAGGCTTCTTCACCCTCAACACCTTCGCAGCAGGTGCGGGCTTCTCCTCTTCCTCCTCCCGCGAGTCCGGTGTGTTCTCCTTCTCCTTCTTCGCTGCCGCCGCGCGGCCTTTGGCAGCCGTGGCGCGGGTGGTCGCGGCGGGCGTCTTCCGTCCCCGCGACGCCCGGAGCGTGGTGTCTTTCGACGAGTCTTCGTCCTCGGCCGTGTCTACCGCCTTGCTTCGGCCGCGCCGCACCGTCGCCGGGGCGTGGGGCTCGTCAGGCGATTCCGGCCGCTCGAGGAAGTCCATCTCGTCCTCGGAGGGCGTGACCGCCTTCGCCTTCTCCTTCGCCCTGGCGCTCTGGCGCGAGGAGGTCGCGCGGGTGGCCGCGGGCTCGGGGAGCTTGCTGCGGGACGTCGTACGGGCGGGCGGCTTAGTCTGGCGCGGTTCGGAGGCGCGATCGGTCTCGGATTGGGACGTCGGTTTCCCGCCGCGGGTCTTGCGCTCGGGCTTGGGAGCGGCGGGCTCGTCGTCGGTGGACACGGGCTCGGCAGCTTTGCGGGTCTGGCGTACGGCCTTGGTTGGTGCGGGGACAGCTGCATCTCGGCTTGAGCCTGCTCTGCCATTGACTGGCAATCTGCAAGTGGTCTCTGCTTTCTTGCCTCTGGCCGTCGGTTTTGCTGGTACCGTCGGCGTCTCCTGTACCCCAACGTTAGTTTTCTTGAATCATCCATTCGCTTCTGATGTCGGAAAACCTACCTCGACATCCTCGCTTTCCATCCTCCTCGTTCGTCGCACGACGGCGCCCTTCGGCTTATCCGCGCCCAACGTCTTCTTCGCAGCCTTCGGAGCAGCGCCGTCGGGCGTGGCCTCATCATCAGCCATAGTCGACCCGTCCGTCGTCGTCCGGCTCCTAGTCGTCGCAGTGGCCGTCGCAGCAGGCGTCCGGCGGCGCGTGCCCATCGCGGGGATCTTCGACGTCGCGGTAGGCGCCTTCTTCGCCCTGGTCGACCGCGCGGGTGCGGGCGCAGCCTCGTCGGGCGTGCTCCTGCCGCTCGGCCCACTCCCACTTGGCTCGGAGGCGTCTTCGTCCGTCTCTTCTTGGACCGGGGCCTCTTCTTTGGCGCGGTATCCGGCCGGCGTGACCATCATGTCGTCGAGGCCGTCGTAGTCAGGAGGCGGCAGGTCTTGGGCTCGCGCGCGGAGGTACATCTCGCGCACGCCGGCGAGCTGCGGGGTCTTGGTCTGATTTTGCCCAACCTCCTGGAAGAGCTCGCGCACGCCGGTGTAGCGCGGCGTGCTGCTGGATGCATTTGAGGTCGAGAACACGTGCTTGAGGTCCGCCATGTGCGGCGTCTTTGGCGGAAGGCGCGCAGTCGTGTGTTCTGAGGGACGGGTGGGAGTTGGCGCGCCAGCTTCCGGCTCCTCTGCTTCGTCGACGTCCATCGCCTGGCCGTCCCCATCGTCGGCCGACTCTTCACGACGCTCCTCATCGTCTTCGCCTTCCGCGAAGACATCGGCACCATCGTCCTCCTCAACCGCCTCCTCTTCGAGGTGCTCCAGATCGTCGCTGCCAGGATACCCGAGCTCACCAAGCTCCTGCTCCGCTTCGCGTATCTCGTCTTCCTTCTCAGCGGCTTTCATCGCCTCAACGGCCTCTGGATCCACGATCCCGCTTCGTCGCCTCTTCATTCCCTCCACCATCTCCTTCATCCTTTCTAGGAGCACGCTCGTGTCCTCCTCCTCTTCCTCTCTGACATCACCAATACCGCGGCTCGCGACCCACGATTTGGATGGTGAGGGCGTTGCGCCCGGGCCGGGCGCAAGGGCCTCCGCCATGGAGCGACGCGTTCCGGGGATCTGGTCGCCAAAGAATGGGTCGGGCGCCGCAAAGGCGGACCGTCTGCGTTCCTGTATGACCTGCAAAACGACAAGTAGAGGTCAGTCCGGTAGAAACAACAAATATAGCAGAGTATAGGACTTTCCTTCTTCTCTTCTGCGCTGACTCTCCTTGGTTGTCCCTCTTCACTGTCTTCCTCCTGAACCTGGAGGGGAACGACGATGTCCTTGACCTTCCAGGGCTGCTGGGACGGCCTGCCTCGTCCTCTCCCCTCCATCGATGCGCTGAACGAGTACCTGCTGATTCCCCTTACGCGATCGGCGAGCGCACTGCCGGAGGGGCGTGGCGCTTGTGGTGTCATGAAAGGCTGGAATGAACCTCTCTGAGATCGTTGCGGGCGTTGCGGGGTAAAATTTGTCATGCTCATACGGCCCCTTTGCACCGTTTCGTCCGCTTCAGATTCTGGAAGCCCTGGCGTGTCCTCCTGCTCATCATCTTCGTCTTCCTGTGGATCGACCTGATAGACAATCTAGTGAGAAATGCTGCGTAGCCAGGGGTTAAGGTAGTCACGCACTTCGGTAATGTCCTGTTCTTCATCATCTTGAGGCTGATGCTCGCCCTTCTCCGGAGACCGCGAGCGCGATCGGAAACGCTGCCATCCACTCTTGACGACTTCAAGGCTCTTCCGCCAGCCCGAGACCGGCCGCTCCTCTTCCTCCTCCGTGGTATCACCTTCCTGCTGCTCCTCTTCATCGCCTTCCTCATGCTCCTCTTCAACCTCCTCGATGATATCAACCTCTTCTCCCAGAAGCGCCGCCACGCTCTGCTCAACCTCTTTCTCCTCTTCTTCTTCCTCCTGCTCCATCTCAACACGCATCGCTGCCCGCTGCGCCGAGCGAATCAGCACAGCGCGATGGAGAGAATTACGCGGAATCCTGGGTCGCGGTGTCTGGTATTGCTGCTGCTGCTGGGGCTGCGGCGGGGCGGGCTGCGGAGCAGGCTTTGCCTGAGAGTAGCTGCCCGACGCTGTGCGAGCTCGGACTGGAGTTTGCAAGGCCGATCGCCCAGACGGAACGCGCCTCTTCTGGACGTTCAGCGGCTGCGTATGCGAACGCGGCGTGGGCGTGGGTGGTTCCTCAGCCGGGACCTCGATGTCTTCCAGGATGACGAGGTCCTTCTCTTCTTGGACGACGCGCGGGCAGTCGCCATCCACGAGCACGATCTCCTGCTCTTCTTCCTCTTCTTCCTCTTCCTCAGCCGGCGCGCGGTATCCGTTCTTCAGCGGCGAGCTAAGTTGTTTGATGGGAGTCTGCAAGATGCGCAGGTTGGTCCGCGGGTCCGGGCTCGGCGCAGGACTGAAGACCTGCGCGCTCCGGATCATCGACATGCGCAGCGCCCTGCGGTTGCCGCTGGCGCCGACTTTCTGCGGCGAGGGCGTCGCCAGCAAGGCCGCGCGGATGGCTTTGGGCGGGTATTCGAACCGGAAGCGCTTCTTGTGGATCTCGATGTGGGAGTTGTTGGCGAGCGGGACGGTCGTGGCGTGCTCGGAGCCTGAGGCGGATGAGGACGGGAAGACGGGGCAGTTGTCGATGTGTACGCCGTGTGTCCCCAAGACGACAAGGAAAGCCTAAGAATGCTGAACGTTGGATTCATGGGTATGCATGGAGTAGGCGATGACGTACCTTTCGCTCTTGAAATATTACCTTCGCATGTATGGCACTTACAGAGTTGTAGTACAGCCGCACACTGCAGGACTGGTCGCGCCCAAACGTGACCTCTTCGTCGTCAATGGGAAAAGAGGTCACGACGACATCAGGTTCGTGGCGTTTCATGAGGCGAAGAACGCCGTAGCGTCCAAAATCGCCGTCGTCCATACCGTGTCTTGCGGTGGTCTTGGGATGCCTCGGGTGGCGGCGGGTGAAGAAGAAGGTCGGTGACAGCGACGACGACGCGACCGACGCGGTTGTCATTTATCACGTGATCGCGCTTCCCACGCGATTCTCTGCACGTGCTCTCCCCAATGGGCGCGTCGCGTTTCTCGCGCGTTCAGTCTGTCGGTCCAAGACGGCATGCGCGAGCTTTCTCATATGAAGTTATGATCCTGTGTCGGAAGAAGTGTAATTAATCTGCATCAACACGAAGTGAGAATAGGTCGTCGTGCAGAGAATCCCAGTCGACTTTCAATACGACAAGTTCCGAATTGTCAATTGGATTCAATGCCGGCACCATAAGCACACTTGAACAGATTGAACACCGCAATCTACTTAGTTTCGCATACTGGTATTAGAAGAAGCCACGTCCAATCTGAATGAGAATTGGATTCGAAAGCGTATCGCCGCTAGCAGCATTTCAATATATACATTGACATGCATCTCACTCGAAGCGTTTCCACGCATGCTTTTCGACCTCCTTGAACTGAGTCTTCCGCTTCTTAGGCCTATATAAAACCGTCAGCCTCGCCTAGTAAACTAACGGAAAGGCACTCACAACACAGGCACCCGCGGCTCGATGAGCGCGCGATTCTGCATGCTCAAGAACTGGTCTCTGAACAGATTGCCCTCCGGCCTCAGCCCGCGCAGGCTCTCGCTCAGCTCTTCGCCGAGCTGCACGTCCACGTTGCCCTCTTTCACGATGTGCTTGCCGAGCCGCTGGCCGACCAGGCCTTGACGCAAACGCTCTTGGAGACGCGCTTTACGGGTTTCCTGGGCCTGAGCGCGAGCGGCTATCGAGGCCGAGGTAGCTTTGCGTAATGACTTTGCGGAGTCGACGGAAGAGAGCAGGCGTTTCCGGACAGCACGCTGTGCTAGGGCTCGTTTCTACATTCTGCATGTCAGAGAGTCCCAGACCGAATAAAACAGAATTAGACGCACCTCCGCCAGTAGCTTCTCAGCCTTGCGCCGCTGCTGCTTGGTTTTGCGCGGCGGCATCTTTTTGGGGACGGCTTCTACTGCATCAGCCTCTTCGTCTTCCTCCTGCTCGCCGGGCTTGTCGACGATCATGCCCAGAACGCCACTTTCCTCCTCTTCCAGGCCCACTCTCCGGGCGCCCAAAATACGCTCTTTGACCTCCGCCCCCTCTGCCGCTTCTTTGACCCTCCGTTCCTCAGCTTCATGTGCCCTTCGCAGCAGCTCCGCATGAGCGGACACCGGAGGGTTGTATGATGTGCCGGCGTGCGGGTCCGCTATCGCTGGCACGACGATGCTCGACCTGGGGTGGGGGAGTACAGGTGCCTACGGATGAACGGATACAAGAAATTAACGATTATATTATCAGTGTGAAGAATTAACTTACCTTGACCTTCGTCCCCTCCACATCCTCAGTCCAGACATCGTACTGCCCGCTCTGCTTCACCGCCTCGCTGACGTCCAGCATCGCACTCCCTTCCCCGAACTGATCATGATCCACAACGCTGTTCAGCGGGCCTTTTCGCGTCTTTTTGCCCATGCGCAGCATGCGCTCCTTCTCCGCGCGGGAGACATGGACGCTCGACTTCTGCTTGCCGCCTGATGAGGGCCGGGAAGTAACAGCTGGGATAGCAGAGCGCTGGGCGAGGATTTTATGGGATGAGAGGAGCTTGGTCGAAAATTTGGGCATGGATGTGCGGACTGTCGAGCGTCAGCTGGAACGTGAATGCATCGAACATAAAAACGCACTCTTCTCGTCTCCCTTCGTATCGACGACGAAGAGGTCTTCATCTTTCTTATGCTTCAATGCAGCGCTATCGATAGTAATGGTAGTGAATTTCCAGACGAAGTGCAACAGGACGACATAAGGCATACCCGAACAACCGCTCCTCATGGCGAGTCTCCTCCAGCTGCTCCTCCACACCGTCCATATCGACATTCTTCCTCCACGCCTTCTTCCCCTTCCTGCTCGACTGGTTGTGCTGCGCCGGCGCACCGAGCGCGGATGCAGACTTCTGCTTTTTCGCAGTGCTCGTCCCGGACAATTTTTTGGTTTTGGAGGTGATGGCCATGGCGACGACCGAGAGTCTGATGGGCGGAAAGCCTTATCAATGCGCGGTTTACGAGAGGAATGGCGAGCGTAGGACGAATTAGCTGATGGGGGTGCCCGAGCTTGGTGTAGTCGTTTGGAAGGTGGCTGAAGCGGGCGTCTACTGTAACCGCCCGTGCGAGACGCAAGCGAGACGTGCGGAATTCGAGATTGAGCACTGCACGCCTTGCGTTTCTCTGGTCCACCTGCATTCGTATCTTCCGTCAAGCTGTACGTCAATACGAGATCCCAGATAGGCTTTAGCTAAATTTTGATCACAAAAACCCAGTGTTCAAGAGGTGCGTCCGCAAGCTCAGTGGAAAGCAGGAGCAGCTCTAAACCGATGCTTATGGGACGCGTGTTCTTACAGTCTCTTGCTTGCCCATTGTATTTGGCGTATATCTTGCACGAGAAGACAAAATCGGGTGCCTTTCAGCCTCTCAGATGTCAGTGCCTTTGTTGTCCTTTGTCTTGATCTACGCCCCGATCCCACCAGATACTCCTGGAGTACCGGGAGTACACCATGTACCCCATACCGTCCCCCTTCCCCCTTACCAGTCCTGAACCACTCTCCCCATAATGTCTCAATTGGACAGTGCCTCATCTGACCCATTTATACAGCCTACAGCGTCCCTGATCTCGGACGTACGCTCGCACTATTTGGCAAGCTTGCACCTGCGGCGACCGCTCAAACGCACGCGCCGCAAATCCACAGAATTCGACATGGATATCATTCATGACATGGAGATGGAAGAGGCGATGGATATGGGCATCTCGAAAGACCTCGCGACGCCCTGGCCTTCCTCCAGCCGGAGTGCCGCAGCGGGTACTGTAGTGGTGGATGATGCTCACCCATTCGACCTCGACGCCTACATATCCGGATACTCGGGTTAGACGAACATCCCAGCTTCTAACAGTCTCCGTATATTAACAATCTTGCGTGTTAGGACGTTCTGCCATAGAGCGACTGCGCCACATCATGGTCACCGCCCCCACCCTCGCTCCCCAAGCCCTCAAACGCGCCCTCGAGCTCATCGTCGCCCCCGGCCAGCGCGACACAACCCTCTACCAAACAATTCTCTCCACATACGAAGCGCTGCCACCGCCCGCGCCCGACGCGCCCCTCCCGCCGCTCGAGGAGCTCGTGCCCGACCTCGCGCAGTACGCCGAGTGGTGCGAGAAGACCGCCGCGAGCAACCAGGCGGAGCGCGTCAAGCTCGAGGTCGAGCTGAAGACGTACAGCAACAACATGATCAAGGAAAGCATCCGCATGGCGCACCGCGACCTCGGCGCATTCCACCGCTCGACGGGGGCGTACGACCTCGCGCTGCGGCATTACACCAAGTCCAGGGAATTCTGCACCACAAGCCAACAAGTCCTAGAGATGACTCTATCCGTCTTGGAGGTACGCCGCATCTTGGGCCTCTCCGCCCCGATTTCGCTGACGCAGCAAACAGCTCCTAATAGAGCAGAAGAACTTCGCGCACATCCCGACCTACGTCTTCAAAGCCGAATCCGCGCTCGACAACATCGTCGCAAACCCCCCTCCCGTCACAGGCGGCGGCGGGCCCCCCGGCGCCAGCGCCGCAAAGAAGCAGGACGCCATCGTCGCGCGCCTCGACCTCTGCGCGGGCCTCGCGCACCTCGCGAACGGCGCCTACGCCAAGGCCGCGCACAAGCTCCTCGCGCTCCCGCCGAGCCCCGCCGTGCTCGGCCCGTGGGCCGGGACGCTCATCGCGCCGGGCGACATCGCGGTGTACGGGACGCTGTGCGGGCTCGCGACGCTCGGGCGGGCGGACGCGCGGCGGAAGATCGTGGAGGGCGCGGGGTTCCCCGGCGGGGAGGGCGAGGGGATGAAGGAGCTCGTGGAGGCGTGGATGGGCAGCCGGTTCCGCGCCGTGCTGGAGCTGCTCGAGAAGTACTCCGTAGGTCTTTTCTCTTTTCGTTTCGGAGATGCGAGGCGGGGTTGACATCGTGGGCTGACAGACGCGCCACGCGCTCGATCCGCTGCTCACGGGCCATATTGCGAACCTCACGCATCTCCTGCGTGCGCGGGCGCTGGTGCAGTATTTCCAGCCGTTCTCGACTATCAGGCTGGAGCGCATGAGCGCGGCGTTTGGGTGGACGGTCGAGGAGACGGAGAAGGAGGTCGTAAATCTCATCCAGCGTGGTGACATTCTGGGACGCGTGGACAGCCAGAATAAGGTGCGCGGTCTTTGTCCTTGGGCGTAATGTATGGTAGCTCATGGTCGAACCTCGCAGATCCTGAAGGCCCGCTCTACTGATCCGCGCGCACAGTTGTACACGCATGCATTGAAAGCGGGTGCAGACATGCAGAGCGTGACGCGCAAGCTGTTGCTCCGCATGCGATTGTCAGTGGCTCATGTTTTCGTTCAGTTCCAGTGCTGATGGGTTTCCCTCTGGCAGACAACAAGCGGATCTGGTAGTTCGAAGGCCTCGAGGGCAAGAACAAAGCGGCGCTGGTACCTCTGCAGGGCCAGCACCGTCGCATGAATGATCACAACACTGCACAGGATACTGAGCTTGTAGAAACCACACACGTTGGAATGTATTGTACTTTGTTATGCTGCAATGCTTTCGCACTTTGACCGAGACAACATTCAAAGCGAGAACAAGATGATGGGCTGAGACGGACGTCAGATCTATGATAAGAACATAACACTAAAAATAGCAGGAAAGTATGTGTCTGATTGCTACCAGGTATGATATCTGAAATAATCGACGAGATAATGGTGCAGGACTTATGTACGGAGCCATGCCGTCTTTGCGATCTTCTTCTGTTTCTTCTGTTCTTTGAATCGTTCCTATCAAGAGAGATGACCGTCAGCACGAGTGTTCCTCCACGAAGCACAGATAAACGGGACTCACCAGATCCTTCTTCGTAGGCCTCTTGCGCTTCTTGCCATTTTCGTCTTCCTCCTTCTTCCGCTTCTCCACCTCCTGCTCCCAAGCACCGACATCGAAGTACACCTCGCTCATACGCTTCGCGCGCTCGAACTCAGACAGATGCGTCGGGTCGCGCGCGTCCGGCTTCGCGAACGCGCCCGTGCGCGCATTGAACTTCGCAGTGTACGCGTACGCGCCGGAGGGCCCGGCAGGTCCGGCGAGCGACGGGTCGAGATACGCCAGAGACGGGTCGATGCCCTGCGCGATGGCCGCCTCCTGGAGGGCGTAGATCTGCGCTGCGGACGGCGGCGTCCTGCCCCCAGAGGGCTGGCCGTCGGCCGGTGCGGGCGAGGTGGAGGACGAGGCCGCAGCCTGCTGCAGGGGATTCTCCCAAGTGGTCTGCTGCGTAACGGCGTTGTAGAAGTAGTAAGCGTTGTGCGTGGGCGCCCATATCGCCTGCCAGTCTCCGGCTGCTAGCGCGCCCGTGCTAGTCGACGGGGTCGCGGGCGAGGCTGAAGATGGCTCTGCAGTAGGTTCAGGAACCGGGACATCGTTGGAAGAAGAGGCCGAGGTTGAAGCCTCTGGTGCGGCTGACTCTTCCTTTGCCTCCTCGGCACCTAGAGAAGGCTCCTTGGCTTTGGAGGGTTCGGGAACTGCGTCTGGTGACGGACTGGGGCTTTTGCTCGCTGTGGGCGACATCGGGGACGAAGGCAAAGGACGGCGAGCGCGGCTGTGGCTGGTGCTGCTGGATTCAAAGTCCGATCATCTTGCTGCGGGCTGTGCCGGGCCGCCCGCCTCGACTTTGACGCGGCGACGCGAACGACGACAGCAACGACGACCACCTCTTCCTCGACAACGACCAACACCACCACCACGGCGTCCATATCTCCCAAACGACGACGAGCGAGTACTTCTGCAACCAAGATGAGTGAGAGTAACCACCAGTCGACTGTGCAGCTGCCCTTGCGCTCGGCGATGAAACATACCTCGCGTCCGTCCACGCCGAACCTTCTTGTCACGCCTCCCGTCTCTCCCCGCATGCTCAGTTCGCCTTTGCTGTCTTCCCTGCAACTTGGCCAAGGCTCTCAGACAACCTCGGCCAGCTCTTCGCTGGCGCCGTCGTCGTCGAATATCACTGCCGTTCCCATCAGCCCGTCGCCTAGCGTCCCTCTCACTCCGTACTCCACCCTCTCACCCGCGCAGTCGACTATCATGGCACCGTGTGTCTCGCAGGGCTACACGCCCAAAGTGTCGTTTGACACTTTTGAGAATCCCGCTGCATCCATGTTTTCTTTTACGCTTCAAGTTAAGTCGGATGGATATGCGCGCACCCGACATACTCGTGTATACCTGTGTGCGGCTAGCGAGGATGAGAGCGGGCGGCAGGCCTTAGAGTGGACCATTGAGAATCTGGCGCAGGACGGGGATGAGCTGGTTGTCTTCAGGGGAATTGATCAGGAGGATCTTGGTTCGTTTCAGCACTTTGACGATCCATTTATCCACTGACGCAGTGTAACTCGTAGAAAAGGATCATGATGTTGTTCGCGAAGAGGCTCGTGAGCTTATGCGGCGCATACAAGATAAATGTATGGACGTAGATCCAGACCGCAAGGTTAGTTTGTGGCGCCTATGTCTCTTGACTAGAAGCCAATGTGATTTCCCTGCAGCTCTCCATCATCGTCGAGTTCATTGCGGGCAAAGTCGTGACTACCATCGATCGACTGATCGCTCTGTACCGACCCGACTCGGTTGTGGTCGGAACGCGTGGCATCCGCGGGATGAAGCAGGCGTGGGGCGCGGCCTTCGGTGCTCCCGGCATGGGCAGTGTCTCGAAGTACTGCCTCAGTCACTCGCCAGTGCCCATCATCGTCGTTCGCCCCCAGAGCAAGGTTCGCAAGACGATGGAGAAGCGCCGCGCGAATCCTAAACGTGGACTACACTTTGACGAGTAATTATCTACGTACGCTCTTTCTTTGGCATTTCTAACGATTGATTTCTCAATAGGCTCAGACCGACGACAAGCCACGTCCCTTCGGCTCCCGTTCCTATCACCTCTACCCGCACTCGTTGATCTCGCCACCAGCCCCGTCTCTCGCTGATACTGTGTCCCATCAATCATGTGTCTCTATGTTTCGTCTCGGGCTTTTGGGTTTTCGACTTTTACTTCACCTCTCCATTGAATGGTCATCATTTCTGATCATACCGTAGGCTCGGTCAGCCCCTCCTCTAAGCGCCGGAGGGAGGGTCTTGGTATGAGACTAGATCATACCGCGTTATATCATACAGTGTATTCTCAATATTTTTCCGAATAGCTCAGGCAGCCCGGACATTCATTTCATTCATGGTTTTTGTTTTCTTCTCTCCCCGCTTTTGCAGGACCTCCGGCTGCACTGTGTCAATCGCAGTGATTAGATCACGCCAGTTATCAGGCTCCGGGACGTTCCGCACAAGTCGGCGAACGCAGACGAGGTGAGTGGCGCCAGTAATCTGAAACTCGAGATCGGAGCGGAAGCAGGAGAGAAGCACAGATCCGCCCGGGATCTGTTGATTACGCTGAAGGCCTTTCGCGATCTTGCAACCTTGCGCACGACGGCTACCGAATGCAATGCAGGTGGTATGAATTGACGAGGTCGAATAGTTCCGCTGCCGTGTCTCACGCGTAGATCCGCTCGCAGACATCGCCTTACGCCCGCTCCCTATACTCGCATCCATAAATCATGCGCCCTCCCGCTGTCCTTGTCAAAGTTCGTCCTCGTCCGCGATGGCGCGCCGCATGCCCGTGCGCTCTGGCAGCTTCTCCAAGACGTACGTCCCGCCCGGCGACTGCGTCGTCGTCCTGCGCGCCATACCGCCGCATCTCTACGCCACGCCGCATTTTGAAGTCTGGAAGCGCCCTCAGAGTCTTCAGGAGCGTCAACGCACCGCGTCGTGTCGTGAGTACCAGGTTCTTACCATTTCTCGAAGGCTCACCAGTCCCGTAGTGTCCGCGGAAGTGCAAGCGGGCGCTGCTGGAGAGGAGCCTGTCGTCGATGGCGCGGAGAAGTGGCCGGCGGCGGCTGAGATTGGGCAGTTTGGGCCTGCGAGCCGCAGAGGGGGGCAGCGTAAGCGGGTGCCGTCGGACGTCGATGAGATTGTGTTTCGGGAAATGGCTATGGATGCGCTGGAGGAGCGGATGGCGAACTCGAAGGTGGGATAGGTGAGGTCGTTGGCTGTTTGGCGTGGACTGTCGCTGATGTGAGTTGTGTTTGAGCAGAGCTTTTGACGGAGATGTCGTTGCGACATTCGGGCCTCGATTTCTACATGCAATTGGACTTGAAACACTGTCTTACCTTGCCCAAATCCACCCTGATTCTTGAGGGATTTCGTGCTAATGGAGGCGTCGTTGTGCGGTGGGTGAAAATTCATGCAGTTGCCAATTGTAGGACAAGGGTGCGTGTAGCCGTTGATATCAGCATTCGCAAGAGCAGAACAATTGTTTTCACTGTCTCATAAGGCCGACCTACGAATTTTACATTTTCTACACACGTGAGCGAAATCACTGCGCCGTCATCGCTCTTTGTCTCTTCCTAAATACGGAGATATGCTTGTCCCTTCATCCTGCATTGGCAGTGTGATTGGTGCTTGCCATTGTTCTCAAAACGAGTGATGATCCTTAAATCTATAATAGTTGGCTTTCTGTTTCGTCGGACATAAGTCTGTTATCTTTCTGGATTCGAAGGCGCTTTTTCAGTTAGTCGACTTGCAGAGTCAATGTGACGACAATTTGACAGCTGTTTTACATCCACAATCAAGAACTACGAATGTCGGACTCGGATGTATCCCAATCTTTGTGCTCTGCATTGTCTACGTTGCGAGTAACAGATAGTAATCATACATCCCACGGGGGACTGTCCAGACCTGTGTCCTCGGCTGCATCGCAGGCATCAGATAGTACGTTCGAACGCATGCGCCCAGAATGGAAGATGATGGCAGCGATCGGCGTACCGAAACACCTCATAACATTTCGATCCGAAATGCTTGATATCCGTACGTCCTACGTCTTCATGGGTGCAAAATAAAGATCTGATGTTTCAGTGTTCAGTGGAAACGCCTCTACCTCCCTGGCACCCAGATATGAGCTCCGAGCAAATGATGGCTCCGTGCGAAGCTTTAGACTTGAGGCTTGCTCTCATCGAAGAGGAGTATCGAAGAGTCTTGGAAGGGATGGTCGGTTGGTACAAGAGCAATCGGGCTGAGCTCTCACCTGAAACATGTTCTCACGTCAACCTTTTTTTCGCGTGTATGAGTAATCACTGGGCCTGTCGCACAATTAAGTGGTGACAGGGTATCCGCAGACTTTCATCTGATGAGCATGTAAAGCTCACTTGAAACTGCGCGCAGTAGTGTACTTCGATATCGCAATAGCAATATTTCTGGATCTTTTTCTGGCAGTGCTTGCGAGCAATGGCAATCGAATCGCAGTTTGCATGCCAGGATGCATCAATTCGCCATTGTGACATTCTAATCATATTACAACGCGAAATTCTTTCTACTGAACAACCATAAGTATTGCAGGCGAATCAAGCTGCTACGTGCCCTTCGGGAAGTCTGTCGACGTGAATACGTCCCTCCACTCATCAATACGATGAAGCGTGTCGTTGCAGGCCGCAGTGACGCTCTCCACGGTATCGCTCCCGAGGTGCACAATTGTCGGGACCTGCTTGCCCTTCGCGACGCCCTCCCCGCGGACAAAATCGACCACGAGCCTGATGCCCTTGACAGGATCACCAGGCTGTTTCCCATTGGCAGCTGTGCATGACGCAGTGAGCTTGGACTAAGCTTGATTCGCAGGCCGAAAGCGCACCTTGGTACATGGCTTCTGCGGCACCGCAGACCTCCTTGTAGTCCTCGATGCGCGGGATGTACGGCGAGCGCTGGCTGGGCTGGAGGAAGTCCGTGCGGAAGTAGCCAAACTCGAAGTTCATACTGCGCAGCCCGAGCGGCGCGAGCTCGTCGTTGAGGGTCATCGAGAGTGCTGTGTTTTATGCGAATCAACATACCGGGACGCACGGAAGATGGTAGGACTGACAGCGAGTTGCGGCCTTTGTGGCGGCGTACAGACCTCCGTTAGGAAGGGAGCTGGGGGAGGGAGTCAGCGGGAAAATCTAGAACGCGAAAGGTTAGCAGAACACACATCCATCCCCCGATGGAGCCGAGCCAGACGACGGTCCCTGTCCTTTGCGGACGCATGTAAGGCAGGAATGCTCTGCACATGTTCAGACCCCCGAAGATATTTGTGCTGCGCAGGATCGTCGGTGCACGAAGAAAAGAAGTTCAAGCGAAATGCGTACTTGAACTGGTCCATCGTTTCCTGAGGCCTGAAGAAATGTTAGCGCAAGGCCAATATCCAGTGCGAGGAACGCGAACGTCGCCTCTTCCAATGCCGCGACGTGGAAGTAGCCTGCGTTCTTGACCAGCACGTCGACGCGACCGTAAATCGCGACGGCCTTCTTCGCAAGAACGTGCAGCTCCTCCAGCGGAGCCGTTACCTCGAGCTCGAGGATGGCAGCTCCGGCTTTCTTGAGCTCGTCGAGCTTACAGACGGAGCGGGTGCGGGCCGTCGCAATAACTTTATCGCCGCGCAACAGGGCCTCGAGAGTGAGTAGACGTCCGAGACCAGAGCTGGTGGTAACGCGTAACGCGTGAGGAGGAACAATGTAAAGAGCAGTTTGAGCTACTCACGAGGTGCCAGTGATAAGCCAGACGAGGGGTTCGGGCATGATGTTAGTGGTAGAAGCTGTGAATGATGCTGAGGTATGTTGTGAGATCGGGTTTGCTGGTCATTTCGTTCGATCACAATGGTATTTATACTGTACGCGGTCCGTCAGACGTGCGTCATTGCTAGACGCGCCGATGAACCGAATAGGGGATGTTGAGGGAACGCTTCTTCCCTGGAAGTCTCCTTCCTTCTGCGAGATTCCAAGCTCTGCTAACACTTGCGCAGGTTTGATAACACCGCGTCCCCACAGACCCGCGACGTGAGTCATCCTGTGGTGAACGTGAGTTCATGTGGATCGACTGAAGTCAAGCCCCCTGAAGGAGTATTGTTTCCGCCGGATGAACTGTCAGTCGATTGGAAAGGTCAACTGTACCGTGGGCACTGCCGAGCCCTTCGAAACAGCGAACTCTTCTTCGAGCGCTAGCCCTGAAGTTGTTGGTGAAGTGAGACAGACAGTGGAAGAGCCAGTGGCCGTGCTGATATGAAGCATTGACCCGTTACGACAGTGTCGCGACATGCGCTGAAGTTGATATATGCAAAGAAGCTAGGCGTATGGCTCAAAATATCCTCCAGTCCATTGCGGCGTCGTGTGGATCATACTGGGCACATCGATTGCTGGATCCCTGATGGCGCGAAGCACTACTTACTGAGACCTTGGAGGACAGTCAGCATATCCGGGACATCATACTGCAGGTATTTTTGCGGGCTTACGAGTTTCCTTGTCCCATTATCCTTCCAACACTCCTCATTGGGAGATCGCTGCTCTCAAATATTCCACATCGCAGCCGCCCTGCTGTGTCAGAGATCTGGACCGCATGAAGTGACACAGCAGACTTGACCCTCTTCAGCTATAAACACTGAGAAAGCCTCTTCGTCCGACGACAGCCAAGTTGAATCGAAGATCAAAGTAACGTGGTACCATAGATCCTGCCAGACGAAATTGGTTGAGGGAGTTGGGAGACACGATGAAGGCCGCTCACGGTTAGGTTAGGGTTTCAATCAAGTGTTCCTCGACAGGACCCATGAATATCCCACCAAAGGTCCCATCGGG
Organism: Hericium rajendrae; assembly: GCA_033439255.1. Classification (NCBI taxonomy): domain Eukaryota; kingdom Fungi; phylum Basidiomycota; class Agaricomycetes; order Russulales; family Hericiaceae; genus Hericium; species Hericium rajendrae. Next base: position 2,103,046 of record CM065879.1, on the reverse strand, counting down.
ATGCTGACGGAAAAGGCCCAAAAATCGTCCAAGCTGGGATCCTGGTGCGGACGAAAGGGCCAGAATTTCGGCCGAGGTCCGATCGAAACCGCTACGAATATGGGGCCTCTTGGCCCAGCTCCCATCCTTGGTGCGGACGGACATCCGGTGCTGAGGGCAGAAACCCGGCAGAGAACGGCAGAAAGCACAATTCTTACAACCTACCGTTGGTTTCAATGTTCGATCTCTTCATGCGGCCACAATCTGCCCTGTTTGCCCCCTGAACTCGGATCCATTTTGCTGACGGATCGGCCTCGGGAAGTGATGTCCCACCCAAATTCGGACGTTTTGGGCATGGATTTTGTGCTGACGGAAGGCCAAAATTTGGATGCAACCTCTAGGCGCATATTCATGGGTCCTTCCTCGACTGTCTCCAGTCGTCTTCCAATGCCATCAAAGTTCGCGTCGTGCAAGACTGAAGTCACTTTTCCTCCTTAAACTAATTGCAGCTTCGACCCTATGTCAATGTGTGGCAAGAAATCTCTAACGAGGCAAACTGTCCTCCCTGGATTCGGACGCCCAGCGGATCTGGCCTCTAAATAGATTGACTGGCGGCGAAAGGCTTCGAGTCTACTTCACTTCGCAACAGTTCCCATGGCTGGTATTTTGAACAAGCTTAAGGCGAGTGAGAATTACACGCCGAATATTGAATATTGCATCGACTACAGCGCCTCGAATACTTCTACGTTGTTCAAAGCAATACTTAGGAACAGAAACTAAACGAGCAATGCGTTGACGAAACATCGCCTCGCCTGGGTCGTCAGAAGTTGAAGAGCAGCCGTGGCTTCTCAGCGCAAAACTTGGCGACGAACTCGTCCGCTTGATCCTGCCATCCAGATCCTTGGATTCTCGGCAGCCTCGTCCGTCATTGCCATCAATCGGCTTAGTTCCTCCATAGGCACCGCGCCTTTCATCCAACGCAATGCTGCAGATACAATGCCTCCAATCAGCATACGTTATGGGCCGCCGTGACCACTGCCAAGAAACTCACCGTCCTCCAGGACCGCATCTTCGCTGATCTGCCAGCGTTCGATCTCGTCATTGGTGTACAGGAACTTACGCATCCTCTGCACGATAGACTCTCTAGCGCTGCGGCGACCCGCCCGCCTCGTTTTCTTCTTTTCAACCTTTGCGGCCGAAGGAACCACTGGGGCCTTCTTTTCTGCTTCCATTCGTTGGTTCCCCCGGACGCGACCACTGTCTGAGTCTTGACATTGGCCGATGAATCTGGATCTTGAGTTTGGCCTTGGGGCTTCATAAGGCCCGCTAAATACTCCTGGAATGGATCCTGCTTGCCGTTCTCCTTGTTCGAAACCATCTCGATAGTAGACATATTTGGCCACGTGTTTCTAAATCGGAGTCGGAGGAGACGCAAGAGATAACCGGCACGTTGTGGGAGAGAGAGTTGTGGACTGGAGACAGGACTCTGCTCGTTGGGCAGACTAGGCGACGGCAGTACAGAAGCTTATGATAATTCACGGGCTCGAAACTCCTCCTTATATATGTACATGGGTGGCAATCGGCTACCAGCCAAAGCTAAGAAGGCATAGGTCAAAGCCTAGGGCTTTGACCTCTTTCATAGTGATACGATAGGGCAACCCTTAAATCAGAGAAACGTGTATGGCATGGCCACATGGTATGAGAGCGCGCTTTGACGCGCCGCATTGGCGTGCTTGGACCTGCTTGGACCTACTAGCTTAGGCAAAGCTCAGCGACGGAGACATCCGACGGATCCTCGCATCCACATCCTTGAGCCTGCAACCCCACCCGTCATAGATCGGCTTACTTCCTTCGATGGTACGGGAGTGGGTGAAAAGACTGCAACTAGATAATAGATACTGCGCCTACCGCAGGACAGTGAGATAGTGTCTGAAGCTCGCCTCATTCTGAAACAGGACAAGACATATATTCCAGCACAAGCTCAAAGGCATCTCTATTCGTACAAACTCAACTTGGAGATAGCCGACCACTTCAGGGGGAATTTAAGCCAGATAACGCAAACGCTCATTCGCCCTTCGGGAAGTCAGTCGACACGAAGACATCCTTCCACTCGGCGATACGCTCCAAAGTCTCTTTGCAGGTCTCGGTGACACTGTTGATCGTATCAGTCCCGAGATGGATGATCGTGGGGACCTTCTTGTCTTTAGCTACACCTTCCCCGCGGATGAAGTCGGCCATGACCGAAATGCCTTTGACGGGATCGCCTGGCTGATGTCCGTCAGCGGCTGAGAGGCGTCATCAGTTGAGATGAGACGACGAAAACAGAAATGAAGACTCACCCTGGAATTCAGCATTTGCGGCACCGCAAACTTCCTGATAGTCTGTGATGCGAGACACGTACGGTGTGCGCTGCGTCGCGCTTAGAAACTCGGTACGGAAGTAGCCGAATTCAAACACCATGCTTCGCAGTCCGATGGGTGCGAGCTCGTCGTTGAGGGTCATCGATATCACTGCACACCGATAAGTGATTGACTCTGCTACAAACGAGCAGAAGAGAACTTACAACGAGTTGCAGCCTTGGAGGCGGTATAGAGACCCGCATTCACAAGAGAACTGTCGAAGCGAGGTCATGTTCATTATGAACTGCCGGAAAGTATTATTACTCACATCCAACCAGCGATAGATCCCAACCAGACGACCGTTCCGGTCTTGCGGGCCCTCATGTAAGGCAGAAAAGCCCTGATCATGTTGAGCCCACCGAATACGTTCGTGCTATGTCGGCGAAGTCAGCATTCGATGGTGCCGTTCGTCTAGGAAAACCATACTTGAACTGGTCGTAGGTCTCCTGAGGGCTTCACGCAGACGTCAGCGATGTCTGGAAGCGAAAGTCGCCAGGTACGTACGATGTCTCTTCCAACGCTCCGGTGCAGTAGTACCCCGCGTTATTCACGAGGACGTCGACGCGGCCATGGATGGCTATGGCCTTCTTCGCGATCTCATGGAGCTGCTCCAGCGGGGCAGTGACCTCGAGCTCGAGGACATCGGCGCCCTGCTGCTTGAGGTCGTCGAGCTTGTGGATAGAACGGGTGCGGGCGGTAGCGATGACTTTGTCACCGCGCTTCAGGGCCTCGAGGGTCATGAGGCGGCCAAGGCCAGAACTGCCAGGCGTGAGCAGATATGATAGTGAAGGGAGGAACGACAACATACGAAGTGCCAGTGATGAGCCAGACAAGTTGACCAGTCATGTTGTCGGTACTTGAGAGAGAGAGGCTGAGATGATTGAGTTGCGATGATCGTTGGTCCAATTCACGGTGAAGCAGCGGGGTATTTATACGTCTTGCAATGTGGTGGGAGAGTGAGCGACTGCGAGCTCTCCCATTTCAACCCGCTATCGATGGAGTAGGCTGGGGAGCAGAAAACAGCGGCATTGAGTCGAGGACCCCTCGTGAGCCGGACAGAAGACAGATAAGCTGCGTCGAATCCGCCTCGAATTTACCCGGGGCTGGATTACCCGCTATCATAAGGACGATATTCTCGTGAAGCCCAGGTCCGCCCGCGGAGTACACGCAATTCCAGGATGTAAGGCTGATGGACCCAGGAAACTGCTGCACACGCTGATTCGAGCGCTTGCAAGTAACTTGGAATGCTTTCAAATATTGTTTGCTGGCCCGAGCATAGAGTATGAAACGATCTCTGCAATTTGTTCACTAGAGAGATTGGCGGCAGAAAATCTATGCTTTGATTGGAATGTAGGAGCCGACAGATCAATACCCGTGCTTTTTTCTTGTTTATGCGTTCTCATAAACGGAGAAAACCTAGCCAATCACTTGTAAGTGAGAGTCAAACCAAAAGAGATGCAAGCAGAGCTCGCCACCAGAGATGCAGGGTCTTGCGCACAAAGTCATCCATAAACGCCAAATCGGGCAGTCAGAAGCAGTGCCGTCCCCCCCTCGAAAATAGTTGAGCGCTGCCACACCCGCCGGGTGTCAGCGGTACGATTCAATGTAGTCCGCGGAGGGAAGTGGATCGCGCGGTGACGAAGCCGTTCTCGACAGGATCCAGGGAGCCCACTATGACCGCAAAATTCTTTTCGCGTCGCTTCCCGGACGAACACTCAGTGACCGCCGAACTGCAGTCCTTCCTGTCATCAGGCTACGCAAATTGCTTAATGGGCTAAAGAACTCCCCTTGCTTCCTCCTCGTTTTCATGAGCAATTATTCTTCTATCTATATCTCCACGGATCGGCCCTCACAAGATCTCCAGGATAACGAGAAACCGAAGGAATAGCGGAGAATTTTGCGGCTCGCGTCCTACAGAACGTGGCATTTCTGTCGTCCCAACATGAGCATAAGCACCCGACTCAATTTTTTTGCCGATACTCAACTGCTACAGAGCGATATTCAGCGGCACGTTGCTGCTCCACCGTCCTGTTCGATGGTATTGCTTATGAGTGTTCGTTGGTCTCAAGATTCAGAGGAAGCGCGGATTGCATGGTATCTTGGTCACCTGGGGTACGCCTGTCCTCAAGAGACAGCATGCTGATCGTCATCTTGTTAGCAGATGACCCCAAGGACAAAACCCTGAAGTGCAATAACTGAATTCAGGCTTTCTCCAGGAGTCCAAATCCAGTACCGCACGCTAATCTATGGCATCGGTGAATTCGGCTACCGTCAAAGAGCAGCAGGCGACCGGCGCTGGGCTCCCAATTTAGCGGACAAGATGTCTCAGCAGGATGCTTACCTCTGTATGATCCCATTTGAACCAGTTGACCTACATTCATTGCCATCATAGAGGAAAGGCTGACCGAGAATGGCCTATAGATCTTCCATAATACCGTATTTCTCACGTCATCAAAGCTACAGTCGAGGTGTCCATCGGCGAAATTTGACCTTGATTTCAAAGCGCGTCGCAACAAAAAAGTGAGGTCCTTATGAGAATTAGTACAATGTCGAGCTGAAATAGAAAGGTAAGACTCAATTTGAATGAACTGAGATTGCTAAGATGCTCAACTTGTTTTCCGCTGATCCATGGATACCCCCTCTTCGCGCGATCTTCACCTATCCTTGGTGCGCATTACTTTCGCATCATAGAAGAGGAGCATATGGAGCCATTGATAAGGACATCAAAATGCTAGACGTGCTAAGTCCACCTCCAGCTAGTCGGGTACGTCCCTGTCACCTGCGCGTGCATGTCAGCAGAGACATTTTGCGGTAAAGAGGCTGACTTATGCGTACCAGAATGTCAACGATCGAATGAGACTCCTTCAGTTGTAGGAACTGCTTCCACGTTCAAGTAAGGATACACAAATGGTCGCCATACGTCGCCGTACTCGCAGGCAGTCCTAGGCAATCATGCAACCCATGGTATCTGCACGGTGGGGGTGTCAAAAGGCGTCAGATTGGGTCATGCGTACGCCGCAAGGGAGGAAGAATCCAGTCGTCCGCAAAGTCCAGATGAATTTTTAATACCATCTTACCGAGCTCTGAGTTGTAGATGACCAAAAGTTACAATACTTCTCAATATCCTGCCGCAACACGAGGCATGCGTGAGCATCTTGGATATCTCATGAAGGGAGATACTCACGGGAGATATGAACATAGCTACGAGAAGTGTGAAACTCGACCAGAAGGACGCTCTATAGTGTACAATGGTAAATGTCGCATCCTCGAGCGAGAACGCCTCGAGCGGAGCGCCCGACGATGATTGCAAGCGCCCGTTCACGTGCTCAACGATCTCGATGCACATGACCGCGTACGCGTCGGCGCGTTCTGCTGGTTTCTCTCCGCTCTGCACAAGATTGGCGAATTGTTCGAGTGTATGCAGTACTTTGCAATCCGATTCCATCGCTTTATATCATTTTCAATTTGGCGGTGCAGAACTTTCAAGCGCCACGGACTCAGTGGGCGCACCTCGAGTCACGATCTATGTGGGTCAGTGCCAGTATTGCGCGTCGGGTCCCGTCCTTCGACGCTAGCGCTAAGAAACTATTCTGAAGACTTTACCGTTCATTGCTGACATGACCAGTATGGATGCATCCACGTCGTGGGAGGAGATCAGTCCCAAATAACACGCTAACTTCAGGTTACACGAACAGGACTTGGACATGAATGAAGGCGCGATTGGTTCAGTAACATCGACTCGAGAACTGTCACTCATTCGCCCGTCGGGAAGTCAGTGGACACGAAAACGTCCCTCCACTCGTCGATACGCTCCAGAGTCTCTTGGCAGACCTCAGTGACGCTACTCAGTGTATCACTCCCGAATTGGATGATCGTCGGGACCTTCTTGTCCTTGGCCACACCTTCCCCGCGAATGAAGTCAGCCATGATCTCGATGCCTTTAAGAGGATCGCCCGGCTGACGGCCATCAATGCCTAACATATATGAAGACGTCATTCATGCAGGCCGAATAAAACCACAACACAAACTTGCCTTGGACTACAGCCTCTACAGCGCCGCAAACTTCCTTATAGTCAGCGATGCGAGGAACATACGCCATGCGTTTTTCTGCGCTTAAGAACTCGGTACGAAAGAAACCAAACTCGAAAACCATGCTACGTAAGCCGATGGGTACGAGCTCAGCGTCGAGGACCATGGAAAGCGCTGGTAGCAGACAATTGAATGATCGAGAACAAGGTATCGCTGATAGAAAACTCACAACGAATCGCAGCCTTCGAGGCATTGTAGAGACCCGCATTCGCGATAGAGCTGCCCAGAAAGGGTCATGCTTTAAAGAAAAACTGCCGGAAAGCCCCAATACTCACATCCATCCAGCGATTGATCCAAGCCAGACGACGGTGCCGGTCTTGCGGGCCCTCATGTAGGGCAGGAAAGCTCTGATTATATTGAGCCCTCCGAACACATTGGTGCTATATCGACGAGGTCAGGATCAGAATTCAATGACATGGTCTGCAGGGTAAAACCGTACTTGAACTGGTCGTAAGTTTCCTGAGGCCTTCGCGCATATCAGCATCAGCGAGATCTAGGGCGAACCACGCGAAACACATACGTTGTCTCTTCCAACGCTCCGGGGCAGTAATATCCGGCATTATTCACAAGGACGTCGACACGGCCGTAGATAGCAACGGCCTGCTTCGCGACCTCGTGAAGTTCCTCCAGCGGGGCAGTCACCTCTAGCTCGAGGACGTCGGCGCCCTGCTGCTTGAGGCTGTCGAGCTTGTGAATGGACCGGGCGCGAGTGGTGGCGATGACCTTGTCGCCGCGCTTCAGTGCCTCGAGGGTCAAGAGGCGTCCGAGACCAGAGCTTGTGAAGAATGAGTCGCGGGGCGATAGCGAGACGAAAGACGACATACGAAGTGCCAGTGATGAGCCATACAAGTTGACCAGACATGCTTCCAGTACTTGAGACAAGGTGAGGGAGCGATTTCCGTTGGCTCGATCATGTGCAGTCACAGGGTATTTATGTACATTGCCCGACAGCGAGAGCGTGAATGACGGGCGAAACATGATATGTCCTTCTTTCAGGTCGAGCAGCCCAGCCGAGCCAGGCTAAGTGCTGCCAAATCTGACTGACTTCATCTCAGACCCACCAGAGACTAGACTGCCCGCTGTCGCGTAAATAAGAGTCTCGTGGAACCTCGTGATGCCAACGGAAAGCACCAGACACCGAGTTCCTCGGCAAAGGCTGCGGATCTATGGGCGCGCCTTGAGAGCTCCTCAGTTGGTCGCATTGACTTCGCGTGGCGGCTGCTGACTTGATGGGTAGGGCAGATGTCCGTGGTCGTCGGAGGTAAGGTATGCATGGTTGATGCATGATATCAAACGTTGACAGACTTGTATCAGCGATTTGTTTAGCTAGCGAGGTCAGAAATCGGGAATTTGAACACCACTTTCTACGATAGAGGAATGATTAAAGGAGATCCCAAAGCAATTCGGAGTTAGAAACGACGAACTCACCTAGGTTCATCCACAAACGCCAAATTAGGCCGTCGGGAGCAGCACCTCCGGTCCCTCGACTCGAGCACTGGCAGGCCCTGCTCGGTCTCGTCGGTGATGGCGTCCTCCGGATGGTGTGCTGGTAGTTTCAGCGTCAACGGCATCCGTAGCCTTTTCGACGCGGTCCGTGCTCGACGCAATTCCTCTTGTCCTTCAACGACGCTCGACATAGATCGCAAAATGCCTTACGCGTCGCTGCACGACTACCACGCCATACAGGCTTGCCGATCCGCAGTCCTTCATGAGACCGAGAGCACCACGAGGCTTTCAGCGATTGGATTACTCACCCGATGAATCGGAAGATGACGTGAAGACCGAAAACCTGCAGTGAGGGCACTGAGGCGGGGCGGCATTGATGACACGGCGAGAACAGCTACGAATCGGCATACGATGGCACCTGCGAGTAAAACTCTGGAATTTACCTACCCTTCATGTCCCTCAGCCTCTAAGTTGATATCGAAGGCAGCAGTGATAGATAACAGATGGGCGTTAGCAGTCCGAAGATGTGCTTCAAGTTGGAAGTTGGAACGTGCAAGCAAATTGCATCCGTTGCTGACACTGGCAGAGAATAGATCGGTAGATCACAGTGACGCACAAGGTTAGGGTTTCTTTGCGGCATTTCAAGTTTCTGTCAACGACGTCTCATCCGACTCTCAACTATAAGTAGCTGATGTCCGGCAGGTTCTCTTACTCAAGCGGTTCTGTATTCGTATTTCTTCAGCCGTAACTTAAGTTTTTGGATCTATCCTGATACGACGGCCAGACTAATTCCCTTGTTCGTGTACAACGACAAAGCTGCGGCTCGGCTCACCCAGAAGTTCGGAATCTTCGGGAGCTGCTTAGGTCTGCTGAAGTCCATCTAAAACGTGGACAATTCGAGCACGCTACTGGTACAGAGCGCTGGGAACACGGTGCGAGATTCCATCGAAAGCTCTTCTTCCCGATTCAGCTTGAGCTATGCTTATCCTTCATCTTGAAATAGCAATGCTCTCGAACTGGCTTGTCGCTGAAACGTCTGCCATTGTTTCTCTTCGAAACAGTAATCTTTAGAAGAGGTTATAGTCGCTGATCACTCGCTTCGGCAACGCGAACAAGACTTTACCTCCCTCGATTCGAAGGTGCGTTTTTCTCATCGACTAGCCTATAGAATAAATAACGATAAGGATTCGACAGTCCTACACAACTTTGTTCTCCAATTACAGCTTTATATATGTCGGACGCGGATCCATCACAGCCTCTGTGTTCAGCTCTGTCTGCATTGCAAATCACAGATCGTGACACGTTCCAACGCATCCGGCCAGTATTCAGAGGACTAGCAAAGCTTGGCGTACCGACAGAGTTATTGGTTTTTCGATCGGAAGCGCTCGACATATGTGATGTCCTTTTTTCTCATGTTGGACGAAAGTCTCATATAACCGTTTAGTGGCTCGAGGACCGCACCCTTTGCCGGGTCTGAATGCAACTTTTGCTGAACTAGTAGCACTAGAAGACCTCTGGCAGAAAGAGGACGATCTCATCTGCGATGAGTATCGCAGGGTAATGGAAGGGATAATTAGGTGGTATCAAGGCAATCAGTGTCAGCTCTCACCTGAGACACGTTCTCGCGTCGAGGCGTTTTTTGCACGTATGAGATACCACGGACACTGTCATTTAGTCAAATGGTGATGCAAATGCGAATACTCACTCCAGACATCCATTTCGGACGCCGATACATCCCGGCGCCTGTGTTCAGCGCTGTCTGCGCTGCAGATCGACGACCGCGACACGCCCGAAAGTGAACGCATGTCTGTGGCCCCGATATTCAAAGGAATGGCCGCGGTTGGCGTGCCCAAATAGGTATCGATATTTCGTCAAGAAGTCCTTGAAATTTGTGCGTGATACGCCTCCTCATGTGCAACACAAACCTTTTATTTCGTTCCAGTGGATTAGTGGCCGCATCCGTTGCCGGACTCTAATCTGAGCATTGATCAGCGACAAGCTCTGAGCGCTGTCTACCGACAGGAAAACGAGATCGTCATTGATGAATATCGCAGAATCGTGGAAGAAATAATCGGCTGGTACAAGGGCAATCAGTCTCAGCTCTCATCTGAGGCGTGTTCTCGCATTGAGACCCTTTTGGCATGCATGAGGCTTCACGGGCATTGTCATACAGTCAAATGATGATATTATGTGCCATGTACATACATCTGACTCTCATAAGTATGTGACACATTGAAGGCCTCGCCACTTGGAGCAGCTAGTGCTTTTGAAAGGTCATTGCAGGTGTCTCTGAGGACGAAATGTTGGGTTTATCCAAGAATCGAGCATACGGGTAATAACTATAGATGCGAGTAGGCCTCAAATGCCGTGTGTACAATAGTATCTAGAATAAAATCCAGCGGTAAGTAACCAATCGCGCGAGCCAGGAGGAGTCCATGACAATTAACGTCATCGTCTGTCACGAGGGTATATCGCCCGGCCATACATAGATCTGGCAATATTTATCATTGTTCGGTATGCACATTCATGATGTGCATGCTCACCGGCGAAGAATAATGCAAGCTGGACAGCTACTGTATGTATGGCTTTGAGAGAACAATAAAATGGTACGCTCACCGTCTCTGTCATGATTTTTGAAATCCTTCAGAGTCGTTATACCATTGCGACGAATTCCATTGCAGTATGAGAACAAGCCGGTCTGATATGCTACTGCTGACGTGGTGAACAACTTCAATGACCCGAGCGGGACGAGTCGAGTCGAAGGAGTTATGTGAGGATGAGATCTGAGAGGCAGACGTGCGAATTGGGTGTTCGGGGTCAAGGTTCGTTGTCATGGTCCCGGAGCCGTGCCCCCGGACCGAGACTGGAGACGAGTCACGACAAGCACTCGAAAAGCGATCGGTCCGCCTCGTCGTGTCTACCACCACCATGACCTATCTCAGTCTGACGACGCCTTGTGGCTAATATTCTCCAAGACGTTGGTAATATCGCGAACGGACTCGGCTTCTCTTATTTTAGACTGGCATGATGCCCCAAGGATGAAGGCCCTGGCCCAAAAGCAATGTAAACGTCTCGCGCAGCGTTGTGAGCTCCAAATTCCTTGATTCTAGTAAGTCTGAAACACAATTTTTAGGGTTGAAACCGCTGTTCTCTACGTATCTTGCATTCCAATGGTCCGTCGTAGAAACCGACGCCCTTGTGCGCAAAGGAGGACAGCAGTTCTTCCCAATTCGGCATCAGGTGGGCTCCTTCATCTTAAATTGGCATCTTCGCTCTCTTACGCATGCATTTTACCCCTGTAATATGATCCTCGCACAGTGTTATAATGGCTGCCGTTTGCAAAGCAGATCCAACAAGATCCTCTACAGAACCATTTCAAGGTGCGCCTTCATAGACCACTCACCTGCAGACTAAATGACGATCGTGATACAACAGCCTTACGCGGGACAGAAACCGTAACTTGAGATATTGATATGTCAGATTCAGAGAAATCTCACCATCTATGCTCAGCACTGTCCGCTTTGCAGATCGCAGAGCGGGATACGCCCGGAGAAGCGAGCCTATTGTTCCCAGAAATGGCACAGCTTGGCGTACCGAAAAAACTTCTAATATTGCAACCGGAAGCGCTTGCTATCCGTGCGTCATTCACTGTCATGTACAATAAATTCTTATATTTCAGCCTAGTTGACAAGGAACCGCTTCCAAACCCGGGTCCGAGCAGGAGCCTTGAACAGGCAAGGGCTCGGTACAAACTTCAAAAACAGGAGGATGACATCATTTCTGATGGGTATCGCAAAGTCATCGAAGGGATAATTAGCTGGTACAAGAACAATCAGTCTCATCTTTCACCGGGGACGTGTTCACGCATCAACGCTTTTTTATCTCTTATGAGACACCACTGGTACTGCCAAATGGTCAATTGGTGATCCATTACTCGCCGTGTGCTGTCATAAACCCTGAATACTTGTTACACGATTTGGCCTTACTTTGTCGATGTACGGATCTCACCTTGGCAGGCTAGGTAATACTTACTATATTGTACGGACGACATTATGATAGCGATGGCTGCGGAGTTGATTGTCATATTCCTGGCACCGTTGTCGCAAGGTGAAAATCTCGTCGCATAAGGAGGTATTTTCCCACTCCAAGGTATTGATCCTCTCTTCGAGCTGACTTACTTCATCCTTAGGCGTAGAATTTTCGACATATTTGATGACTACAGGCAGAACGTTAGTCGAACTTCGAACTCCAGCATATCATCATCGACAGACCTGTCCGAAGAACTTCCGCCTTGGTGGGGTTCTTCTTTGGAGCTTCCGGGTAGACTTTTTGACTCTGTCGCAGAGCTTCGATCCCGTCCTTGTGACCGTTACGGATTCTCTTTGAGTCTTCTGCCTTCACCGTTAATTTTTCAGGGGTCGAACGTCTCTTGGACTGTTCCTTGGATCCCGCGGTCAATTGCGAAACGTCTTCTGCGTTGGTGACAGGCGTCGCAGGACAACTATCCTGTACTTTGGGTTTCTTCGACGTGATCGCGCCTGTCCCAGAGACATCTTCGACATCGGACTCATCAACGCCATCCGTAGCCTTTTCAATGCCATCCGTAGCCTTTTCAACGCCATCCGTGCTTGACGCGATCCCTCTTGTCCTTCAACGACGCTCGACGTAGATCGCAAAATGCCTTACGCGTCGCTGCACGACCACCATGTCATACAGGTTCGCCGATCCGCAGTCCTTCATGAGACTGAGAGCACACCAGGCTTTCAGCAGTTGGAGTACTCATCCGATGAATCCGGAGATGACGAAAAGACCGAAAACCTGCAGTAAGGACATTGAGGCGGGGCAGCATTGATGACACGGTGAGAACAGCTACGAATTGGCATATGATGGCACCTGCGCGTGAAATTTTGGAATTCACTTGCCCTTCAGGTCTCTCTGATCTCAAAATTGATGTTTAAGGCAGTAGTAATAGGTAACGGATGGACGTTAGCAGTCCGAGGATGTGTTTCAAGTTCGAAGTTGGTTGAAGGTGCAAGCAAATTGTGTCCGTTGCTGACACTGGCAGAGAATAGATTGGTAGATCACAGCGGCGCACAAGGTTAGGGTTTCTTTGCGACATTTCAAATTTCTGTCAACGACGTCTCATCCGACTCTCAACTATAAGTAGCTGATGTCCGGCAGCAGTAACTTGAGCATCTTGATCTATCCTAATACGACGGCCAGACTAATAGTGATACCCTTGTTTGTGTACAATGACAGTACAAGGACAAAGCTGCAACTTGGCTCGTCCAGAAGTTCGGAATCTTCGGGGGCTGCAGTGCTTAGGTGCGCTGAAGTCTATCTGCACGTGAAAGATGCGAGTACACTACCGGCACAGAGCGCTAGGAATACGGTGCGAGATTCCATCGAAAGCCCTTCTTCCCGATTCAGCTTGAGCACTGCTTGAGCTATGCTTGCTCCTTCATCTTGAAATGGTAATGTTCCCCAACTGGCTTGTCTCCGAAACGTCTGTCATTGTTTCTCTCTTCGAAATAGTGATCTTGAGAAGAGGTTATAGTCGTCGATGACTCGTTTCAGCGACGCGAACAAGACATTACCTCTGCCAATTCGAAGGTGCGCATTTTCGTCCGACTGGCCTACAGAACAAGTAAATGGTGACAATATCTTACGCAGCTGCAATCCTGAACTACATATACAAATATGCTGGACATGGATTCATCACAATCTCTGTGCTCAGCACTGTCTGCATTGCAGATCACAGGCCACGATCCGCTCGAACGCGTGCACAATGTGTTCAAAGAGATAGCAGCGCTTGGCGTACCAAAAGACCTCCTCGTCTTTCGATCCGAAGTGACTGATATGTGTGCGTTGTCACCCTTCTTGAATAAAATGAAATCCTCACACTTCGGTTCAGTTAATAGGGGACCTCCTCCAATGCCAGGCCCGAACGCGAGCCTCGATGAGCTAGAGGCCCTGTACAGCATTTGGGAGCGGGAGAGTAGCATCATCTCCGATGAGTATCGCAGACTCATCGAAGGAATAATTGGCTGGTACAAGAGCAATCAAAACCAGCTCTCATCTGGGACATGTTCTCGTATCGAATCATTCTTCGCACGTATGAAGTACCACCACTACTGCCAGACAGTCAACTGGCGATAAAATAATAATCAAGCACTTATTTCTTCCCAGGATATAGGGCACAAACTGCCGGAGCTTTCATGAAATATCGAGCGTTATTGAATAGATGTCAATTTGCTGATTGTACACATATCATAATGGTACGCTAAAAATCAGATTGAATATGCTGTAGGAAGAATGCCGTCATCGCTCAACCTGTGGTCGTGGTCTCCGTCAGCCCAGGATCGTTGTCGCAAGCCAAGATTCGCGTGCAACAGAGAGGCATTCCGCTGCTCCAAGTATTCTATTCTTTGCCTAAGCTGACTAGCTTCATCCTTGGGCGTAGAGCTTTCAATATATGCAAGGGCTACAGGTGGAATGTCAGACAGACTTCGAAGTACAGCGCATCATCGTCGACTGACCTGTCCGAAGGACTTGGGCCTTGGTGGGCTTCTTCTTTGGAGCTTCGGGATAGAGCTTTTGATTCTGTCGCAGAGCTTCAATCCCGTCTTTGTGACCGTTACGGATCCTCTTTGAGCCTTCTGCCTTCACCGCTCTCTGCTCGGATTCCGAACGTCTCTTGGACCGTCTCTTGGGCCCTGCAGTCAATTCGAGACCATCTCCTGCACTGGTAGCAGGCGTCGGTGCAGGACATGTATCCTGTATTTTGCGTTTCTTCGATGTGCTCGTGCCTGACCCAGAAACATCTTCGACGTCAGACTCCGGATCCAAATCGTGCACCTTGCGCTTCTTCGAAGAACCCTCGGGAGCAGACAAAAGTGCGTCCTGCAGTGAGCTGTAATTGGATGCTAATGAAACTCCACTCCACAGTGCTGCTCCAGCGGAGGCGATCTCAGCATCTATGTACATGTACGCAGACGACCACGATGGTTCTGGAGCCGCATGCATATCGCCTGTGGCCTGTTCCGCTGAAGTGCTGTCTTCGCCAGAGTAAGCTAGAAGAGCTGGATTGCATATGCCCTGATGAAGCAAGTCCCAGGAGTCCGGGTAGTAATCTCTCGAAGCTGGGGATCGACGTGGTGAGGGATGCAAAGTTTCCCCTTCGGGAGGAACTGGTGGTTGAGCGACAGAGTGAGCTTCGGGAAGATTGTTCGTCCTACGCATATACGTCGCGTCTGGACCGGTATAAAGGGTAGGGTATGGATCGACTAGCCGCGAGGATGTTGCGGCACTAGAGCGACCGTTATGGACATTAGAACGCTGGTCAGAAGTCGGGTACGTGGTTTCAAGTGCGTGTGTTCTGCATGCTATCATTTAAGGCGAACCTTAACAGAATTATAACGAGGATCACGCACCCTGGTCGTACATTTGTCGTCAATGAAAGATAGGCCGGGTCTATCGTAGCGGTGCCTGCACCGTCTCCGTCGCTTCTAGCATTATAAAGCATCGTAAATGTGGCGTGGAATGAAATGTACAAGTCTTAATGGTTGCTGTTGATTAAGATATAGGAAGTTCTAGGGCGACCGGCGCCGAGAGGGATTAAGACGAGGACGAGTTGTTGAGTTCATCCAAGAATCGAGGATACGGGCGATAGTTATAGGCGCTACTAGCCGCCAAATACCGAGCACACAATAGTATCTAGAAAAAAATCCAGCAGTAAGTAAACAATTGCGCGAGCCAGGAGGAGCCCATGACAATTAGCGTCGTCGTCTGTTGCAGGCGTGTGTTGCCCAGCTCTAGCAGGCGCTGAAGTGACGGTGGACTGTATAGCACAAGATCCGGTGATGTTTCTAGTTGTTCAGTATGTACGTTCAATACATGGTCGCGCTCCCGTCGGCGAATAATAGAGCAGATGGCTTTGAGAAAACAATAAGATGGCGCGCTCACCCTCCCCGTCATGACTTTGAAGAACCTTCAAAACAGCGTCCTAATGCCATATAGCTAAGCATGCGAGGATTCTTGTGCTTCTAGCAGGAAAAACCGGTCGCATATAATGTCAATGACTGTTGGCGTAGTGAACAACTTAGGGTCCGTTCGGCAACTCTGTGAACGTCGAAATAGATCTGTTTAATTACCTAATATAGAAATCTCTAGGACAAAGCTCTAGGATGCTCGAGAGACCGACAGAGACCGAGATCGCCCGCTTGTTCGGGTGCACCTCTGCGTTGCACCAGTTGTTTGGCTGTGTTTGCATACTGTTCAACATTCCTCTTGCAGTGCGCTGCGACTTCAGCTTGTCTCTGGCCCGTAGCACCTGCAAGAGACATTCTTACCATTGTCCCATACTTCTGGTGACAAAAAGTACGCGCCCTGATGGTCTCACAGTCTCGCATCCATCGAAGCTCCGCCGCTGATGCGGAGATGGCAGCAGACGCACGACGCGGCGCTCTATTTTCCCACGCCTGTGGCTGATGCTCTGTTTACGAAATAGCTCTGTCTCTGTTTACATCACAGAGTTGCCGAACGGGCCCTTAGTCTTCAATACAGTGCTTTGCATAAAGAACTGCAGTCAGCGTCGCACGATTCTTTGTTTGTAGCAACCAAATAGTACCGTAAATAGAAACCAGGCACGGCCTTGTCAGCATGTTGACTCATCGGGGATGGATGCACTCGCGTTCTGCGGGGTACATCCAAGCTCTGCGGCGCGCATCCATCCCATTTGCATGGCCCCTCACCTTACGCCTCAGCTCAAGGAGCTTATCGTGAAGTGGCGCCATGAAGACCATAAATCTGTGCATGAAATCAGCGAGCTCGCGACGTGCTCTGAGCGGACCGTCTACCAGATTCTTCATAATGTCCGAGAACACGGTCAAGTAAATGACCCTCATGCTCACAGCCTAGGCCGACCTCGCATCCTCGACTATGACCATATCGCACACGTCCGCACTCTCATCGCAGTCAATCCTGCCATTTACCTTGACGAAATTCAAGAAAGCCTCCTCGATAACTTTGCTGTTGATATTTCCATCGCCAGTATTTCTCGAGCTCTTCATCACATTTCCCTATCACATAAATCCATCTCAAGAAGTGCACTTGAGCAGAACGAGTTGCTTTGTGCGACGTGGATAGCACGATATGGTGATCTGCCGATGAACAATATCTTTTGGATAGACGAGTCTAGCGTTGACAACCGCACAAATCAGCGCGCCCAAGGATGGGCAGAGTTAGGACGCGCATGTGTCCGCCGAGACACCTTCATACGTGGCCAACGCTTTTCAGTTCTTCCTGCATTGTCAGTAGATGGGATAGTTGTTCTAGACATCTTCGAAGGCAGTGTTACGAAGGAGCATTTTCTTCGATTTCTCAATGAGTCCCTTGTACGTCTTCATGCTTTTTGCAAAATTTCATTTATTCATGAGTTGTACAGGCTCCAAAGCTCAACCCGCATGGTCGAGGAAGCATTGTCATCTTAGATAATTGCTCAATACATCACGATGAGGACATTCGCCATCTTATCGAAGATGAGTGCGGTATGGACTATCAACTGTTATAAGCGGCTTGTAGATGGCTTACAATTTATCCTAGGTGCTAGGCTTATTTATCTACCACCATATTCTCCCGACATGAATCCGATTGAACAGGCCTTCAGTAGCATCAAGGCTTGGCTTCGCCGTCATGAAGCTGAAGCTACGCAACCAGAGGTTCGACCATGGTTGATCCACCAAGCTGCACACGCTGTCAGCGCTGAAAATGCCATGTCATGGATTCTTAATTGCAGGTATTCATAGTGTTCTTAGATCAATGTTGGACATTAAAGCAATTCATATTATATGTTACGAAAATGAGTGTGGGTGCAGAAAAAATAAAATAAGGGTCGGTAAATGCAGTATAAGATAAGATATAGAGTAATGAAAGCAGACAAAAGTGAAAATGAATTAAAGATGACTGGTAGAGTCAGCACCACTAAATCAAGCATGAGCACGCTTCTTATCCTGCCTACGACTCCAACCCTTTGCGAACTTCTGCAGCTTCATAAGTTGACCTTCGACTGCACCAGTAGCATCATGCAGACGTGTGATCGCAACATCAGCGAGAATATCAGGAGTGAAGTCGAGATCACGGAGGGTGGTTTCGCAGCCTGAAAGATCAATGCCAATCTGATCGCGAAAAGCAATCAGACAGTCATGCAGGCGGCTGGCAGGCCGCAAAGTTGGAGATGCTGGAGGAGAGGATCGGATAGGAGAGGATCGTCGGTGAGATGATAATGATGCGTGGCGGCGTGAACGCGGGCTAGTTGATCGACGGCGAGATGATCCAGGAATGGAAACCGAAGGCGTAGCTGATGCAGTCTGTGACAACACGTTAGCCAGGTGAGTGGCAGCTAAAGTCGTCAAGACGGGAATTAAGTTGCCCCCGCCTTCACCACTTGTAGCAGATACAAGTTCCTGAATAGGTCGTGGACCTGTTCGTCCACGTGGCTTGGTTACAATAGTACTGCCGTCTTGTGGCCCATCAAACAAGACAATGTTGGGCGGAGTGTCGACTGTCGACTTGTAAGCGGCCTACATCACATTAATTATCTATGTACTGAAGAGATAGAACGATGAGACATACAATTGATGCCGCCCATGACTTGAGACGACGCGGGTTCAAACCTACATGAATATCACCATTTCGGTAGCAACATCCAAGCTCGCCATGTTCGCCGAGATGCTCTGGGCATTTGTGCGCTTGCTTGATCTTCATGATGATGTGTCCGTGTAGCTGTTCTTTGCCTGAAAAGTCACCAAGCTGTGGGACCTTAGATATACAAGTGAGCCATACGAATTTGTGAACTAGCGTACTACTCACTTGTGTCCCATGGACAAGCTCTGTAACATCGGCATCACTGAGAGTCTGAAACGTATAAGTTTAGAATATTAGCATATCATGCAGAAGAACAGCACGGAACTTACCTGTGCCTTGATACGATACGGCTCGAGTACCTTCACATTGAACTCAACTGATACTGTAGCTTTGCGCCTACTCAATATATCAGCGAGAGCAGTCGCAAATTCTTCATTTGTCTCGATGTTGCCTGCCCCGCCTTTGCTATATATAAAGGACTGTCAGTAAGCACGGTATTTGTCATACAAGATTGCACTGCGCACTTCACACCTGTCCACCACATGCGAAAGATTGGTCCAGAAACAGCACCGGCATTGAAATGATCACCAATACCATGTGCGCTGAGAAAGGCCTTCACAAACTCCACCCGTGATATGCCAACGAGTGGAATAGCCTTAATTTTCGGGATGGGCACGAGCTTCTCGACACTCTTCGAGACCCCCCGTTGGATAACCTTCTCTGTGACTGACTTCTGGAGGATTACTGTCACAAGATGTCCTAAAGACGTATGAATATGTGTTGCGCTCGATAGAAAACATTGTCTTACCTTCATAACTCGACGTATCAGTCTGAGAGCTGGGCGGCGCTGTGGCTTGCCGCAGTTGAATCGGCACTGGCGCAGCCTGTCGCGGTTGAGTTGGCGCTGGCGCAGCCTGTCGTGGTTGAGTTGGCGCTGGCGCAACCCGTCGTGGTTGAGTTGGCACTGGCGCAGCCTGCCGCGGTTGAGTTGGAGGCGGCGCAGCCTGTCGCTGTTGAGCCGGTGGTGGTGCGGTCTGTCGCTGTTGCTGAGCGAGTGGCCGTGCAGCTGGCTGGGGCTGGTTGCGTGGAGCTCCAACGGCATGCTGCTCACGAAGATGTCCCGCATTCTGAAAAAAACTGTTAACACTTGACAAAGACAACCTCTAAAGACTTACATTAGCTTCACGTTGTGCGTGAAGAGCATTAAATCGCTCCCAATGGGCGACCCGAGTCGCGATTATCTCCTCTTGTGTATGATAAAATTGTGGCGGATCGACACCACCATCTAATGTGCGCACATTGAGATAAGCTAGAGATAAATGACGATGAATCACGCACCACACCAGCTCGGATCCAACAGCCAACCGTCTGAGGCAGGACGGATGGGAGGCCGAGGTTGCGCACCGACCGGATTATTGACACGATCGACACGACGGCCAGGATGATTTGCATCCGTTGTGTCTGGAGCATGCGGCTTAGACGATGGAGTCCGCTCTGCAGGCATTGAAACGAGTGAATAAGGAAGACAGAATAGAATGGGACGAATAGAAGAAAACACTGCACCTTTTATATATTCCTCAACTGCTTGCCGGGCTTGCAACCGGCCATTCTGGGTATCAATGGAGATGTGCAGGCGAAGAGTCTTTGGATCAAAGCATTTTATATTGGATGAGGGAGGACGGAGACGACGTACCATACGGCAGCGGCAACGTCTGGCCAAATTAGTGAAGGCCCGACGGACACTTAAAATCAAGGCCTGTTACAAAGTAAACAGGCTATAGAATGCCACTGGAACATACTGGACTGCATCAATACACTGATCATTGGTTCAATGGACAGAGAGGACGATGCAAACTGGATGGATGCGCGCCGCAGAGCTTGGATGTACCCCGCAGAACGCGAGTGCATCCATCCCCGATGAGTCACCAACATGCTGACAAGGCCGTGCCTGGTTTCTATTTACGGTACTATTTGGTTGCTACAAACAAAGAATCGTGCGACGCTGACTGCAGTTCTTTATGCAAAGCACTGTAACCCGAGAGCAAACCGAGAGCAAGACGTGCGAATTTGGGGGCCGGGGTTAAGGTTCGTCGTGATGGTCCCGGAGCCGTGCCCCCGGACCGAGACTGGAGACGACAAGGGACTCGACGAACAATTTGTTCACCACCACCGTGATCCATCTCGTCCGACGCCTTGTGGATGTAATTGGTGCATTCCCCGAGCATTTTTATCGTGAATGAACTCCGGCCTTCTTATCACGGATCTGGATGAGGCCTCAAATATAACAGCATCGGCCCAATGGCAATGGAAAGGCCAGCTTCATCTCGCGCGGCGTTGTGTTCTACCAAGTCTGGGAGATGTTTCTTAGGATCAATGCATGGGCTGCTATTCATATGTATGTGTATCCCCGTGATATATCGTCGATAAAAGCATGTTATGCGCTTATGCGCAAAGTGGGACAGGTGCTCTTCTTCCCGATCTGGCTCGAGGTAGGCATTAAGTTCCTTCACCTTGAATTGGCATCAATGCTTTACGACGCCTGCATTGTACTTCTCTAACATGATCTTCACCTGGTTTTATAAGGGTTGTAGGCTTGCAAAACGGATCTAACGAGACCTTTTCCAGATTTGTTCCAAGGTACGTCTTTCTAGACGACTCATTTGCAGAGTGAATGATAACCTTGATCCGACCATTTTACGCAGGCATACATCTTAACTCGAGAGATACAGGGATGCCAGATTCGGACACATATCAGCATCTGTCCTCAACACTGTCCGCGTTGCAGATCGCAGGTCGCGATACGCCCGAACGCGTGCACCCGGTATTCCCAGAGCTGGCAGAACTTGGTGTACCGAAAGAACTGATAATATTACGACCGGAAGTGCTTGCTATCAGTACGTGGTTTATCTCATCCTGTAAATTCAACTCTCACAATTCTGTTAGTTGACGAGGAGCCGCTTCCAGAGCCAGACCCGAACTCGAGCCCTGAACAAGCCAGGGCTCTGTACAACCTTTGGAAACAGGAGGACGAGCTCATCTCAAATGAATATCGCAGGATCATCGAAAGAATTGTGAGCTGGTACAAGAACAATGAGTCTCAGCTCTCGCCTGAGACGTGTGCTCACATCGAAGGTTTTATCGAACCCGTCAGACGCTATTGGTACCGCCGGACAGTCAATTGGTAATACCATGCTCGACACGTACCTAAGTACTAGCACCTTGGATATAGAAATTTGTTTCGAGATTTCTTGCCAAGTAGTGGTCAATTGCCAGCTTGATCATTGCCTGATCGGAAGAAAACAGCGTTGGCAAATTGTCTGTTGTATTCTCATAACAAAATTATCATGCAATTGAAGCATTCAGCCATGCTTCAACGTGGCAACGCAGCAGATCTCCGGAGCGCATCAATCGCGTTGATATTGACTCGCGCCAAGATGCATCACAGCGTTTCGACCATTTCGTATGTGACGACGATGGTGAGCATCTTCTCATTCGTACAGGACTGCAATTTCAGGCCTCCCGATTGATCTGTAACATGTTTACAGTATGGCAAGCTTTCACGATGCTCTTACCGTGCAGCAACGACGATTCGGCTGCCCAACTCTCGCCCGTGACTTGATGGCAAATTGCGCAGCCGTGTTTCCAGCGCGCGGTCTAGTGTCGATCATGTCGTTCATGCGCCGGCGCTGGTACCTTGTCCTTGCCATCATAAATATTCTTTCAGCAAGTCTCCCTCTTACCATAAGATCCCCTCGAGCTTCGTGACACCATCCTCCCTTTCGCCATGTTCGAGTTCCGAAACCAGCCCTGGAGAGGCATATACCAGGCTCTCACTGTAGTATCCGTCCTCATCCGCCTCCCGTACTGGGTCCTCGTCGCGCTGGTCCCCGCATGGCGACCGCGCCGCTCGTGGGGTCTCAAGCGCACGCTCTCCATCCGCGCCGGGGGCGTCTTCGTCCGCACGCTGTACCGCACTAGCTACGCGCCGATGCTCGTCGATCCGGAAGAGCAGACGAAGCAAGCCGACAAGAACGGGTTCGTGTGGATCGAAGGCGTTCCGGACGAGTTTGTGCAGGGCGAGGTCGCGCAGTATGCGCAGGTGAATGAGATGTCGCCTGCGAGGGTCTCGGGGTACTGGTACGGGAAGCGTGGCAAAGATGGGAAACAAGGCCAGCCTTCCGCGCCGGACGAGAAAGTGGTGTACTGGCTCTATGGTCTGTCTCCGTCTCCTACTAGCGCGTTACATTTACTCATCTGCACATCTCTAGGTGGTGGGCATGTCGTATGTCTCACATTTCCATCCAAAGCAGCCATCGACTAACGTATGCGCAGATGGGATGCGCTTCCCCGGACCACACACGCCTTCTGTATCCGCACATCCTTCAAACCGGCGAGGGCTGCTTCACGCGCCTCTTCGCCGTCGACTGGCGCAAAGCAGCAGCCGCGCCGTTTCCGCCCGCCAACCCCTTCCCCGCCGCACTCCTTGACTGCGTCGCTGGCTACCATTATCTTGTGCACACGCTAGGCTTCGCCCCTGAGAACATCATCGTCGGCGGCGACTCGAGCGGCGGACACCTCGCCGTCATGCTCGCGCGGTACCTCGCGACGGAGGACCTATCCGGCCTCGCGCTGCCCCGCGGTATCTTGCTTCATTGCCCCACGCTCGACTGGGGCTGCACGCATGATAAGGGCGCCGAATGCGCGATGGTGCGCAACAGCGCGTCAGACCTCGTCGCGCCTGTTATACAGTCGGGCTACAGCGCACGCGCGATCCTCGGCAAGCTGCCGCCCGACGAGATCCGCACGAACGCGTGGCTGTCGCCGTCGTCGCTCGAGCTCGAGCAGCACAAGGGCTGGTACGCGGGCTTCCCGCCGACGGCTATCCTTGCGGGCGAAGCCGAGCAGACGCTGGACGGCATGCGTACGGCGCGCGACCGCCTGGTGGAGGACATTGGCGCGGAGAAGGTGCGCTACCTGGAGTACGCGGACGCGACGCATGATTTCTTGGGCGGAGACTGGGAGCCGGAGGTGTCGACGGGGATCGCGGATATTCAGAACTGGTACCAGGACATCAAGTTTTGAGGATGGTTCTGGTTGTGGAAGATGAGTGTCTTTCCCGATATTGCTGTACGACATGCAGTTATCATATTGACTTAGGCTACTTTATTGTCCTACGAGGAGTAATCCGGTCTATGCTGGCGCAGTGAATAAATTCAGCTCAGTGCTCGACTAATTGACCCGAAAAATGATTCAAAATAGAAACTGCATCACGTGCTGAAAAGCGACAGAAAACGCGTAATAGGAGTACCTGGACTGCTTTGCAAGTTGCGGTCTTCCCACTGCCAGGTCTTCCTGAGCTTAAAGTACTGCTATTTATCTAGCTCTCAGCTCTCTTGCTCACAGGTAGACATCCAAATCACCATCCAGGAGCCATTGCGGACGTGATACATCGAGGTTTCATTCAAATCCCAACACCCACGCCTTGAAACGCATTGAGGACCACCGCAAACTGTTCCAGGTGCGCCGTTCACGGCTACTGACATCCTACAGGTACCTCAATAGAGAGCAGCTTTGATGCTGAGGCGCATTAGCATACACCCATGACCGGCCAGGATATTCTCGCGTCACCTGCCACGACCAGAAACAAGGCTTGCCCTGCTAGCTCCATTTTCTTCGCAACATGTCAAACGATGCGCACGGGCCGGGCCCTCCAGCGCGACCGCCGCAAAGTGAATCAGCACCTGCGATGACGACACGCACGGAGGCGACGGCGGCAGATGGAAAGGAAGCATGCCATCTGGGAGCCATTGGTGTATTTTGGGCAGGGTTGACTTCCCTCAAACTTCCCTGGCGTAAATATGGACTTGTCTATGGCGATGTCCTCTGGAAAAAAGTTTGCTCAGATGAATATGGAAGACACGGTCTCCTCCGCGCTCAACGGACCGTCCTACCTTTATAAACGCCCCCACTTTGTGTCTTTTCTGAGACAACGCAGTTGCGCTCTTTTTTTCCTCTCCACGATCTCACCTACATCTCTGCCTCCATTGTCTTCATACCTTTTCCCCTATTTTTGCCTAGTGGACAGTCTCACCTTCGTCGATCCAGATCAATAACACTACAGCATCACCTGTAAGTTTGTGCTGTTCATGAAGCCAACATTCTGACCGAGTTATTAGCCCATTTAGAGACACTATGAGCTCCGCCATACTCGGCTTCATCGTCAAGCTCGCCGGCAAAGCGATATGGTACGAAATCAAGCAGCATCTGTTCAAACCCGACCCCAATCCAATCGACGCGGTCCTTGGAGGGCAACAGAGAATCATGGATCTCATCGAAGAGCTCGACTACAAGGCTCAAATACGTGAGCCAATGGACCACATCTATTACTGGACGAAGCGCATGCCGGAGGTGGTCGATGACCTTAATCGGTATGCACGTCCAATGTATCATTGGTGAGGTCCGGTGCTGACATCCGCATGCCATGGTGTAGGACCAATAGCAGTCCCGAGAGCGTCAGGGCGTATGACGAGCTTCTCACCGCAATGCGCAGCGAGTCCTCCGGTATTCGCTTCCAGACGTACAGCATCTATGTCGCCATCATGGGTGATAAATCACCACTGGGCAAAGACGGGATGCTCGCATTCTGGGAGGAACAAGCGTACAAGAAACTTGCGGACGCGGGGAACATGAAGTACTTCATGCAGGATTACATCGACGAGCTGGATAGGGACATTGCTGCCGTTATCGCCCTGCTTCATCACGGCCTGGTTCTGAGCTTCTATGTCGCGTCAGGTCGGCATTTTTCAATCCTGACCGAGAAACGGCGTGTGCTGACTCCTTGTGCGATGGGATACAGATGACGTGGATGCTGAGAATCTACAGAAGGAGTGCATCGCACGCGCGGACACTATCCGCGACACGTTGTTCCAAGCATACCCTCCTGCGATCCGCTACTTCAAGCCAGGCGGCTACGACGACAAGGGCGAATTCCTGACGAACCAGTGGTTCGATCTCTACAGAGACGACGACAGTTCCGGCAAGTACTACCTCACCATACACGACTTCTTCTGCCGAGAACTCGGCGCTATGGGTCCCAAGGGTTCACCAGCGAAGATTCGGAGTTTCAGATTCGTGGGGGAAAGGTCATCTTTGGGAGCGGTGCAGTTGCATGCTTACTGGCTGTCGCCGAAGGATAACAACAGCCGCGTCAAGTTCTATGACGACAGCCCCGACGGCAAGAAGGTCTACTGCTACACAAATAGCCTGCGCTCGGGAAAGACGTACGACATTCTCTTCAAGCTGATCCCGCTTGAGGCCAAGTCTCCGTTTTGGGGGATAATCCCTGACAGGCCGGTGCGACTCGTGCCGTTCATGGAGGACTCGTTGAAACCCACGCGTGCTGACGAGAACAACACGTTCGGGAACACTTGGAGGTTCGAGGTGACCGACAGCCCGCAGTAGAAGATGAGGAAATGTTAGAGACTTGTATGACAATCGTGTTCTACTACTGACTTGAATGCTCCCCACTTCGTTGTAACCTTGCCAGCCAGAAAGCTTAGTCGTGCATGTACTTACATCTGTACTTCTACCCTTTCGAGTTCCAAGTTTCTTGTCTTGAAGTGCTATTTGAAGCTTGAAGAAGCGCTTGCTGCGAGTCGTGAGCAAGGTGTTGCATGGTCTTAGCGGTCTTTTCGCTAGGATCTTCGACATGAACCTCGGTCGCTCATTTTCCTAATTACGACGCAGTCCAGGAGAAACATTATCTGAACATGGTGAATTGTTATTATCTGCACCGGCCATGAACGGCCATCATGGATTGTGCAGAAGAGAAAAAAGCCAATGTCATAGTCATAGAGCACGGATTTGAAGAGACTCGATGTCTGGTACATGAGACCGGTGTGAGTGACGAAACAAAAGGCGATGGACGGCATGAAATGAGCCTACCCTGCTTCACGGCCTTCTCAACGATCCTTCAGGTAATCCAGCATCATTTGAACTCTAGGGTTGACGCTGCTCTCAACAGTGGCACGTGCAAGGAGGTCTGACATAGAGTTACAGGATCGGCGGGACGGGATGTACGGTTGCCACATACCACTATCTGTACCACTGCGAGCAACTGCAAAGTAATGCGGTGCCCGTCCGCTCAGTGTGAGAGAGACACCGTTCGTTTGGCTGGGGTTCCACCCGAGAGCCTCAGCGAGGGCCTGGTCGACGTAGAGCGTGTCGCCATCTAGCACCACTTTGAACTCCTTGGCGGACGAACTCGTGCTGAGGATGGACTGCGACCGGACACCAAGGGCACGCCTAGGCACGCGAGGGAGGATGCGGGACAAAAGCAGCATGGTATGTGGGCCACAGTTCCGAGTTGGTCTTGAAGCTTTAGTAAGTATGTAAGTCTCGAAAGCGAGTCGAGCTCTGCTAGTCTCCCTGGAAAGACAGCATCCTGACAGCATAGATGATTATATAACCATCGTGCCAGCATCTGCCAGATTGCTAACACCCTGTACAGCGGACTATATTGCACGGTGCATTCCATCTCCACCTACTCTCCCAGCAATGGCTGCGCATGCCGCCCGTCTTGCTCGTCTCTTCACACCCGAATACGCATGTCGCATCAACGCTCAGATTGTGCACCCTGCCCAATTTCATCTCGTGAAACCAAACGAGCTGGAATCAGCCTTATCTCGACCGCTGCACGTGGCGGCATACGAGCCTCACCGCCCCGCTACGTACTTCGCTGCGACGCTCTCCTTCGGTATCATCAAAGGTAGCAAAAATACTTATTTTTAGTCCAACTGCCATCCTGATTGCAGCTTCGTAGGGCACCCCTTCATGGATGGCAACAAACGGACTGGTATGTTCTAACCGTTTGTATCTATTCCTGGTCGCTGACATCATCTTAGCATTCTTCCTTGCGAATGAGTATCTGCGAGCACAGGGTTTACCGGGATTGCTCGACCAGGGCGAAATCGGCGCTACCTACGGAGGTTTGGTTGACATAGCCGACCGTCACATAGGAGCAGCCGCCGGAAGGTTGGGTGTTGAGGAGTTGGATGGCATTGTTGACTCTCCGACGAAGCTGAAGTCTTGAACAAAGGCGTCGTTACATGCTTCTTATCGACGGCTATATGAACCACAACACCAAATAGAACCTCTCATCATATGTACACGGTCGGTTTGTTCGACGACCATTCCGGCCTGAGCCACGACAACCTTCTTGAGGACACCCTTTGCGATAAAGCACAAGTTAAAGGTCTGCACAAGCGGACAAAAATACGATCGGAATGTACGAGTCAGCTCAATGAGGATGTCAGGGACAACACACCTGGGACCTGCTGTGTTGGTCGATGGTCATCATCATCCGTCGCAGATACCTCAAAGCCGAATCCAGCAGTCCTCACCGCTACGATATCGATGTCCGAGTCCGAGAGCACATTGATCAGAAGACTGTGCAGCCTCCTGGGCTCAGGGACGCGAATCGGAATGTCGCCAATACTGGGACTCGGAGAACGAAGTTGAGCAGAAATATTGAAGGGCGAGAGACGAGACGCCACATCGGGATGGCAAGTTCAAGTTATCGGTCACATACACGAACAAGTATAATCGCTGCGACCTTCATGGATTAAGCAGTACATGCGCCGCATATGGCATTCACCTCAAAAACTGCAACCAACATAGGATACGCTCACAACCTAGCGATATATCAGACAAAAACATTACAGTTTCGCCTTCGCACCAGCCCTGTCGAACATCTTCCGCGTCTCGGTTGCAGCCTCAGCGAGATAGTGCTTCAAGGCAGCACTGTTCTGCTTGCGACTGGTGATCGTCCACCGGATATGATCGTCGCCGATAGCGTATGCTAGTCCATAGCCATCCGGGACCACTGAACAAAAAAAAAGCGATTCGTTAGCATTGGTGATGGACGCAGATGTAGAGACTAGAGTTCGGACGACGGTCCATTCAACCAGTGGCATCGCCAGTGGTCATGGACCATGATGATAGTATGTGAAAGAGTAAGATCGATCCTAAACGCACCTTCTCCGTAGCCCCAACCATCGACGAATGGAGACGAGAGTTGCGACGTCGAGAGCTCCCAGTGGTTCGTCCTGGAGAACGCCTCGTCCTCATAAATCTCTGGGAGGGCCTCGCCCTCGCGCACCATCTTCTTCAGGCCGAAAAAGTGTCTGTCGACACCTTGCCCATCCGCGGCCCAAGCAGAATACTGGGCATGCCGCTGCACCGCACGGCGGAAAAGGGTTGCGCGGTGCTCGTCCTGATTCGCAGACAGCGTCAGCATGCCGAAGCCACACAGATTGCATTCTTACCGAAGCGGCGGGGTCCTTCATCGCGTCCACCCAGGCCTTGCTTTCGTTACTGGCGCTCCTGGTCACCTCCGTGCGACCGAGCTGGTACTTGCGCGTCTGCGTACTCTCGTAGGTGACGCCTGGTCGTGCCTTGAGCTTGTAGAAGGCAAGCTGCTTCACGAGCTGCGCCCATGCATCTGGCGACACCTTGTACTGCTTGATCTGGGACTTGCCGTAGCCCTCGTAGTGCAAGACGTGCATGTCGTGCGCGCCGACAAGTTCTTCGAAGTGCTGCTCGGCGGTGTGGACGTCGGCGAGGACGGCAGGGGTGGTCTCAAACCCTAGTTCTTTCGGGACGGGGAGGTCTGCGGAACGCGTGGCAGGCCCGAGGTCGATCTTGTTTGCGAGGATGCCAGCAAGGATGAACTCGTTCATGCGCAGGGTGGGTGTACCGTCCATGCACGAGTGCTCGCCGAGGAAACCCGACCGCCCGTTGTCGAAAACAATGACTGAAGACATCTGTCAATCGCAAAACGATGAGACTGTGACAGTGGAAATGCTTACGTTGATGCTTGTCATACCACCGATTCCGTCCATTGCCTACCCAGCACGCCCAGCCAATCTCTTCGCGGGTAATTGGTGTTGTGTCGTCAAGAGCGACGATGACCATGGCGGACTCTATACGTTCTAGAGATGCTGCATTCAGGGGCGATGCATTGACGAGGTTCTCCCGAGCCTACCAGACCGACATTGAGAAAGCCTAAACCACTAGACAATACACAATGACGGACCTTCGCCCAAAGGTCTCTGTTCTCGCTCGTCAATGTCCCAATGGGTATCGCTTCCTCGGACCCGGCCAGCCGGATGATCTCTTCTATTTGCCTGCAAAAACATGCGCATCAGGCACTGTAGGCTTGTTTGCAATGAAGACGCACGCTTCTAAATCTGCCGCGCTCAGCTCCGTTCCGTCCGCGTGGGCAAGTGGAACCTCATAGAACTTGTTCTTGCGAATAAACACGACGTGATTGTGTGTCTTCGGGTCAAATTTGCGCGCTGTATCAGACGGGAGGACAGGGTAGCGGTTCGTGTGGAATCTGTGAAGGTACTAGTTGTTCAGAGGTTGACCGAGAATAAGCTTAGGAGTAGACATACAACCACTTATAGGATGCCATACACAGCGGCGCGTTGCGGACCTTGTCGGGCTCCAGTTGCTGCCTACTCGTGAACCAAGTCAGCAGTGCTCACGGACGCCCGCACGGAAGGAGCGCGAGCGGAACTCCGGCATAAATACACGACGGCACGAGATGCCAAAAGACAGCGAGATTACTCACGATTCCACCAAGTCTCTGAACCGCAACATGCCCTTGAGAAGGCTAGCTGCCCGTTTGGGCGCGGTGCGCCGCGCCGTGTCGTCGACGTGGACGTAGTAGTAGCTGACGTTCACGACGACCGAGTCACGGTATCCCATGTAGGCGGCGTCGTTCCACCAGTCTGCGAGCCAGTTCTTGACTTCCGGGTCTGCCGCACGCGCCTCGAGCCGTTTCTGGAGTTCCGCAGCCTGCGGAGATGAACCGAATGCGCGCACGATGGCCTCGGTGCGCGCGAACTCATCGGATTTCAAATGAGGCTGCACGGTCTCGAGGTACTTGGAAAGAGTCGAGGAAAGTGGGGGAACGGGCAGGCGCGGCAGAGATGCCTGGAATCGGAGCATGGGCGCAGCGTTGGGATCGACCTTGTATCCTGGAGGCAGCTCGGATGCCTGAGCTCGTGAGGAGCTCTTTCGCGCTTTCGACATCGATGTACTCTTCGGCTGTGATATTCAGTATGTTTGCATTGTGAAAGCAAGGACAGACGTACGACGGTGAGATGAGGACGAGCTGCCCAGGTACTATGCCTCAACCTCAGCATAACACGCCCTAGACAACCTGTAAGGGATGATCAGAGAGTATCAAGGTCCAGAAATCTCTGTGAATCACCTTTATAAGGACCAGTGGTGTAAGAAGAAATATGTACACTTTTGTAGAGACGTAAGGGCCAACTTGTGATACAAGCCGGAACCGGGGCCTTTACGTTGCCGACCGCTAGAACTTCAAGACTATTAGGCGCTCAATATTGTCGGTACTCCTTTTTACCTTCCCGTCCTCGGTCAAACACCCTCGTGCATCGAAACAATGTCGGTACCTACACGAAAGGCACATTCCCTGTCATACATAAAATTATCCGGAATCATATTTCCGAACCTTATGACATTGAAGCTGCGACCCACCACTAACCCGGAGCGTCCTCTCGGCGCACGGCACACCTGTCTCCCACCTCGTCACTTCTCAGAAGCCTTCCTTCCTTCTTTCCTTCGATTGTCGTAAAGTCAAGAACGCCTCATACAAGTATTTATATTTCGGTAGGAGCATACTATATCAACCGATCCCGCAGGCTCGACAACAGTGCGAGGGACTTGAGTCCAGTGACCGGGTTGTTCTCCCGTCGATCCAAATCCTCGGTAGCCGACTTTTCAAAACTTTCTCAAAAACCTTCTCAGCAGGGCACAAAAGTTCATCTCTATGGATCCATTCTTGTTTCAGTTCTTGAAGTTTTCTAGGCCGCTATGCGTCTGTCATACTTTACGGGAGACAGCAGGCAACATCCAGGCGCGTAACGTACCAGTTACGTCGTGCCCGTCATACCCGTCCTGGTGTTACAGGGATGAAAAAAGTCTGACCGACCGCACCACATTAGTCTTGCGAATATCCGTCACACTGATGGATTCGATCCTGATGGAGCAAGCAAAGCACCACATCAGCTCTACGAAGCTGGACGCGTGCGGGGCGCCTTCTCCAAAGCCCAGGTGCGGTATGTTCGGAATTCGAGCGGAACGATTTCCAATTCTGATCAAATAATCTTTGTAGATAACCATGGCCGCTGACTTCAAACCTGCATAAACGCACATTTTCAGTGTCAATCAGACCACTCGGATGCATGCATGGTGCGAAACGACATGCCAAAGATGTAGCTGAATCATCTCAATCGACACCAGAGCCGGTTGCGCCCAGTTGCGCTCCACATCGACCCGTCGAATTACCAGTTTTCTCACTGCAACGATTTAATTTTGTTAGCGCAAGCATGACGAGCGATTCCGATTTATCCGCATTCGTTTCATGCGCGGGTATGTGGCCCACGACCGATATAAGTAGAACGCCCTGCGGCTGTCGACCAGGGACTACCGGCACCAGCCCGCAAGCCCCGCTGCCTGCTTTTCCAGCACGCCGCGATGTTCGATCCTACGCTCACCACCGAGGCCACGCATGCTAGCGATCCGACTGAGCCTGGTGTCGAGGCGGCGCGCGCAACGGATGGTTCGAAGCGCCGCCGCACGTCGACTAGAGAGGCGTCTCCGAGCAGCGCTCCAAATCCACCTGGCGGACGCAATGCATCAGAAGCAGGCCAAGAGACGCTGGTACACGCAAGTGGAACACAGCATGATAGGCAGGGGCGGCGGATACCGCTGTCTTGCGGGGAGTGCAGGAGGTGGAGTTCTTCACAATTCGCCGTCCGTCGTTGAAGGAATATCAGACTCACTGTTATTTGCCAGGTTGAAACTCAAAGTGTGTATACCTTTCTCAAGGCATCATGCCCGCTTATATCTTATATCAAGTGCGATCGGGTATTTCCTTGTAAACAATGTGTGAAGCGTGGGTGCGCAGAAATCTGTCCCGACGGTGCGTATCTTGTACTCGTTCATCTGACAAATCCTAGACTCCTTTAACAGGGTCTTTGATGTCTGGGAAGGGAAGTCGGTAAGTCAACATTTATATCGCCACTCCAGTTCACGGACAGTCTCCCAGATTCATTCTCGCGAATACGGAGCATTTACACGAAAAGATCGTGCAAATGAGCGACCGCATTCGTCAGCTAGAGGATGCCGTCCAAAGTTCGCTGGGCTCCTCCCATCCACTGCTATCTCCGGAACTTCTGCACGTCAAGTCGACTTTGGAACTTTACAACGGCGTCGCTCATGGACAGCAATCGACACCACAAGGTCCAGAAAGTACTGCAGCCGTGCCATCTTCGAGTAGACGAAGGTCGCTGAGTCCGTACGCGGCAACCGGACCACTTTTGATGAGCGATGCTTTTGACGACTGCGCCACCGCGGCCGTCCATACGTCCCCCCTCCCCACCAGCGTGGCGTTTCTCAGCGCATGCTTCCCCCAGTCGTGGCGCACCTTCCCCGGAGCCCCAGAAAACGGGCGATTCCTCATCCGTGACCTGCTCCCGACCCGCTCGGACGCGCAGTACCTCTGCGACCAGGCCCGCGAGAACGCCTTTTGGCAGTCAGTCCACACTCGCTCGTACGTTCGCTTCTCACATGTTGCCCGCCAGATACTCCCCAGATCCCTCGGAGAACTTCCTGGCGGATCTGCTGGAGCACGTCTATGCTTCTCCGCTGTCTGGGCTCTGTCCCCGCCGCATGTCCACGCTGTTTATGGTCCTGGCGCTGGGATCGCTGGTGGATCTGCAGCGGGATATGGACAGGGGCCAGGCTGAGAGGTATTATCAGCTGGCCCGCGCCGCGTTATGTGAGTACCCCGTCCTGGAGGACACCTCTGTAGATTGTATAGTTGCCCTGGCAAGTCTCTTTGCATTCTATGTTGCCACGTCTAACGCTCGTTCATAACAAGTTCTTCATGGTGTGGTACCTTCAAGTTTTTCAAGGAGGGAAGGGAGCGGCGGATATGACGTGGACCGTCATGGGTCTTACGGCCCGTGCCGCTCAGAGCGTATGTGCTGGTCTGTGCATGTCGTGTTTGGGATACTGAGATGTCGACAGATTGGACTGCGTGCGCGACCATTTTGAACGATGTCCTCGGCGGCGAATATTTTGTACTGACATAGCATACCCAGATCGCGAACAGAACAAGGCAACGGCCAGCGTGGACGATGTTCAAAAGCAACGGGCGATTTTTTGGGAGCTGATGAACCTCGATACACGTCTGGTGCGTCTACCTCCGCAACTACTCTTCATCACCCTTAGCTGCGTTGGGCATCCAGTCGCTTTCGCTAGGCAGACCCCCAGCTCTCGCACTTCAATACGTAGATTGCAAAAAGCCGCATTCTGCACAGATACTCGGCTCGTTTGACGGCACAGCCCTATGTAGGATACCATCCCTCCTTCGCTATCATCGGCTCAATCCTGTCGGCACACAGACCACGACTGGAAACTCCGGTTCCTCGCGCAATGCATGTATCCAGTGCTAGACGCAACCACCGGCGTCCAGCCGCCGAAATACGCCGCGGTCCTCAGCCTCGACCGCGCCATCCGCGACTTTCCTATACCTGCAGTCCTCCAATTAATGCCGCCCTCCAGCCACACGGACGCACCGATCGGCCTCACGATGCAGCGCGCGCTCGTGTCCATCGGCCGCGACATACGTACGCTAGCCCTCTGCGTCGACGCAGCCCATACTGACTCTCCCTCCAGTGCTAATGCAGCTCCACCGCACGTACTTCACGCAGGCGCTCAGCCTCCCAGACGCCTTCTCATGGACCCACCGCTCCGCCGCCTCCGTCCTCGCGACGTACCACGACGCGCGCCAGACCATCCTCGCCCTCGCGAGCCTGCACCAGCACGTCCCCGAGCTGAGCGCGCGCTTCGCGCTCTTCTGGTCGAACGCGTTCTCCGCAGCGGCACGTCTCAAACTTCGTCTTCGTCGTGCTGCTGGTATGGCTAAGCGAGTTGTGTCGGTCTGCAGGTGGCGCTGTGCCTGTTCGTGTCGCGGACGCCGGTGTGCGATTTGTCGGCCGAGGCGCTGGAGCGGCTCGACGCGTGCGTCGACGTGTTCCGGCGGGCGCGGGCGCGGTGTGCGGCGGCGCAGGAGAAGCTGGTGAGCGCGGCGTCCCGCCTTGCCTACGTCTGCGTATTCACCTCACCCCGGCTACAGGAGACGCTCGAAAACCTCGTGTCCGGCGCTCGCCAGAAGATGGCGTGCCTGCGGGCGGGGAGCGTCCGCGCCATGACTCCATCCAACGAGCCCTTCGACGCGCACCCGACGTTGCGCGCGCTGCACGAACGCGCGTGCATGCCTGCATTTTGGCCGCCAGACCCGTTCGAAGGCCCGCACCCCGTCCCCGTCCCCGCCGTCGCCGACGCGCCCCACCCGCAGCCTGACTCACTCGTGCGCTGGCCCGCCTTTGCATCGCCGAGCACCGGTCTGCTGCCGCTCATGGACGGGATCGCACCTCAAGCGTTTGACGCCGATCCGTCGCTGACTTTTGAGACGGAGTCGAGTGCCGGTGCACCGGAGCTGCCGTTGGGCGGGGTGATGGATGCGAATACGCTGGGCATCAACTTTGGGGGCGATGAGTGGATGTCCATGCTCTAGTGTTCTGATGTTGTGTTGGACGTTCGTGATGAATGATCAAGCTGCTCTGTATCGCGTCACGCGCATCGCGTCCGGCGCAGTTGAATAGATGGTACCGTGCGAGTACGACGACAATGCTGGCGCAGGACGTCTCGTCTGCGACATTGCTTGGGGATCCCTGGAAAGGCTGGGAGGAAAATATTTGTTTCTTATCTAAAGTGCTTTTTTGAGGGATGTCACTAGGCGCAGTAACGATTCGCCCAAACGCTAGATCTGTTCCGCGGTGCGTATACCGGGCGCTGCAGCCGACCCTGCAGATCTGTCGGTAACGAGTTTTCTGGAGCGGATGGAGCCTTTGTGGGGCTTGTCGGGGGTCCTACGTAGTAGCACTAGCTGCAAATTACACTGCGCTCTAGAGGGTCCGACCTTGCAATGCGGAATGTTGTGCTTCACAATCTATGGATCAGATCGCCAAGCAACGCTCGAGCTTTCATGTCAGGCAACCATGGACGCAGACTAATAACTTATAACTAGGATATATAACACGGACAGTCTCCACGCCAACCCGACACAATGCCATTGTACGGAGATCCCAGACCCAAGCCAAGTAGCCCCGCAACCCGCTGAACACGAGCACGGTTACTTGCGCACCCAACCGGAACGAAAGCTCAACAGACGGATATGAAGAATAAAGAAGGCGAATGCAGTTCACGCGGGCGTAGGACAGGCCGGGACGCGAAACGGAGACGTCTAGAGCGCGAGAACGGCCGCGCCGAGGGCTGCAGCGCCGGCGAGGAGGTTGGGGCCGGTCATGAGGGCGCCGTTCGAGTTGGAGTTGGACGCGGTGGAGGGGGACGGGCTTGGCCTGGCAACGATATCAGACTATGGCGGACCAAGAGACTGGAAATACGCACGAGGCCGAGGAGGAAGTGGAGGCAGAGGAAGCGGAAGAGGGCGCGGTTGAGGTCGGGGCGGCGGGTGTCGAGGTCAAAGTGACGCCCTGCAGGATCACACCACGTCAGAAGAGAACAAGGCGAGCGAGCAAAGAACAAGGACATACGACAGCGGCACACTCGGACTGGGCGGCGCCCTCGGCGTTGGTGAGGTCCGAGCCCTGGCAGGCGCCGACGATGCAGTCGGTGACGGAGCTGACGAAGTCGTTGGACGCGCAGAGGCACTTGAGGTCGGTCGTGCCGCACGAGCCGAAGTTGGCGGACGCCAGGCAGGGAAGAGCGCAGTCTGTTTGCGGCGCGCATCAGATGCCGTTGGCGTAGCTGGAGTGGCAAACAAGATACGCACTGGGGTAGCCGGTCTGGCGGGACGCGAGGAGGTTGGACGCGGACGCGGTGGACGCGACGGCGGCGAGGATGGCGAGGGCGAAACGCATTGTGAATAAAGGATTGAGTGCGTAATGAAAGTCGGGGACGACGGTGCGCGAAAGGAGGGCGAGAGTCGAACGACGAGGGAGGAAAGGACAATGGGAGGCTTTATATGGATTCGAACAAAGACTGTGGGGAATGCCCAGACCCGTGAACAGCCGCCAATCACACCGATCCAGGGCTGCCCTGTTGCTATGTTGTCATGTTCGTATTTCTCCGGTCAGTTTGCCCGGTCATGCTTTGTTCTCTCCGACGAGTCCGCAGATGTATTTCCCTGACATTCAAGTCATCCAACTCCTAGAAGCTAGCGGCGTACTGAGACAAATCCATCCAATTTCGCCAACGCCATGAACATGTTGGCGCTGATGCGTGGGAGCAGGTGATGATCGACAGTCGTCCCGCGGTCATGATCGCATCTCTGCACGGCGTTGCGGTGTTCCTTGGTGGGACCTGTTTGTTCTCTTGACCTTGGCGGGGCCGCATTGTGGTTGAGACAAGCGCATGGAACATTGAGGATCCAGAGCCCGCCGCGCACCAGAACCACATTGTTCTGACGCAGTTCGGGCAGTCACAATAGAGAGCTTACCTCGAACCGAGACCCGACAGGAACGACATCGACTCACCACTATCCAGGAAACAAAGAGCGTTCAGACAATGAGACAAAGGGAGCCCCATTATTTGAACTAGGCATCGCCGACCCACTGCCGAACCCCGCGCTCCCATCAGGGACGCACGGACAGTGAGTTGGCAAGAACAATACCTTTGCACGAATCGAGAACAATAGCGGCCGGACGTACGAGCAGGTGCCGCAGGGCAGGTGTTCGGCAGATGCCGGCGACTGTACAGACGAACCAGCCACCGAACCTTGTGCAACCCCGGGACACCAAGCACGCGCCACCGCACACTGCACCAAACAAAGCGCCGCCGGGCAGCTCGTCCATCCTTTCCTCGTCCCCACCCCTCCCGCATCTGCAAGACCCCAAGACATGGCCGTACGTCCTCCCCCCTGCGGACCGCCCAGACGTGATGCTGACCCCGTTCCCCACAGCCCACCACTAAAAAGACGAAGGTACACCCCCCGCCCGAGCCTCGCGCGCCCCACCACTAACACCCCCCGCAGACCGGCGGCAAGACCCGCTCCGCGCTGCAGGACGTCGTGACCCGCGAGTACACCATCCACATCCACAAGCGCGTGCACGGCTCCTCGTTCAAGAAGCGCGCGCCGAAGGCCGTCAAGTCCGTCATCGAGTTCGCGCAGCGCGCGATGGGCACCACCGACGTGCGCGTGGACCCGAAGCTCAACCAGGCGCTGTGGGAGCGCGGCATCAAGAGCCCCCCGCACCGCATCCGGGTCAAGCTCGAGCGTGAGTGTCTCGTGTGGAATTGAGTCGGGCAGGTATGGCGGGCTGGGATGCGCAGATTTGGGTGGATTGGATGAACGGTGGTGCCCAGCGTCCCCCGGTCCCGCCTCGACTCGCGCTCGCTCTTGGTGTGGTCTGATGCTGACGTGTGCGCCCACAGGGAAACGTAACGACGAGGAGAACGCCAAAGAAAAGCTCTACACCTACGCATCGCACATCGCCGTCCCCGCCGGCGGCTTCAAGGTCCGTGCGCCCTCTCTCTGCGTCGCGCGCCGACTGACACTGACCGTCCACAGGGCCTCCAAACTGTCGTCGCCGAGGCCGAGTAAATCTCTGCTCCGGTCGTTCGTGATTGTGGGTGGTCTGGTCCGAGAGCAGATGCATGCGCCGTATCCTTTTTCTCTGATGTCTTATTTCATGCGTGTATGCTTTGCTATGCCGATGCCATGCTAGCGATCAAGAGTCGCGTGTTGTGTGATTGTAATGTGTTTTGGAAATCTGCATTGGGCGGCTTGAGTTGTAAGAATGCATGTAAGCAAACGGCGGAGTCTTTTGACCGGCTGGCAGGAAAGTAGAATTTTCAAGTTAAGTACGCAATACCAGACTTGATCTGTCTTTCGTTTGGTCTTGAAGCACGACGATGGACAAATTCGACAAGCTCTGGCAATCGGTCCGATTCAGTTCGCAGTTGTAGCATACACTCGAAGGGTCGCCTGTAGCGACAAGGCTTGCTCAGAGGATTTGGCCGCCTGAAACGCACGATGGTGTTCCGTACAACAGTAGCTGTACATAAGAGAAAGGGAGAGGAGACAGTTGTAGAAGTACCAGAGAGAGGAGATAATGGTAAAAGTGAAGATGATTATTTGGGGGGTTGAGTTTTACATTTTCGTTCTTTTTTTTCTGCGATTTATGCCGTTATGTCGACGACAAGAAAGTTATTGTGGGTAATGGTGGGAGTTCTAGCAAGCTATGTAGAATGGGAAGGTAATCGCAATGACATTTGAACAAACAGGCTCCGTACGTACACACAATACTCAACTCATCCGTTATTTGTATCAAAAGACGGTCACCAATCTAGTTCTATACACCAGAGCTTTATTTTCACCATAGGGAACATAAAATACGCATCCGCCATGACCGAGACTCATCCCAACAACGTTCAGTGCTAACCAAGTTCTAACCTCCCTATTCCATCGCCTTCACGCTCTTCTCATCTGCATCCTCCGCATCCCACCCGTCCACAGTCCTCACCGGCCCGCGGAACACATGTCGCCCCCACAGCGCCCACAGCAGCCCCACGAGCACGAGCACGCCGCCAACCGCGACGACCGCGTAGTTCATGCTCTGCGCGGTGACTGGGCGCGACGTCGGGAGGATGAACAGCACGCAGATGAATACCGTGAACTGCACATTACCACGTGTGTCAGTGTAATGCATAAGAAAGGTGAGGGAGAAAGTTTACGCACGAGGAAGCTGACGAGGTTGAGCGGCCACGAGTAGCGGCCTAGGGTAAAGGGCCCGCGCTCAGGAAGGCTGCCGAGAGGTCAGCACACGCTAGCTGCAGACGACGGGGACGCACGAGTCCGGCCAGAACACACGTATAAGGATCGGCTGCAGATAGCTCAACATAACCGAGATCGCCGCCGAGCTCAAAATCGCATTAAACTGCCCCCAACATCAGCACCCGCACCGCACCCACACACCGCGCAGCACGCACCGCGATCGCAGAGCCGATGTACGCGCACGAGATCGCACAGCCGACGAGCACCGACGCCCACACGCCGCCATACGGCGCCTGCGCCCCGTTCCGCAGCATGAACCACCGGCGCGCAGGCGCGGGCACCGCGCGGTCGCGCGCGAGCGCATACAGCAGGCGCGAGCTCGCCGTGAACGCCGTCACGGCCGCCATAAACTGCGCGAGCGCGACCACAGCCAGACACATCTGCGCGAGGCGCGCGCCCGCCGCGTCCTCATAGAGCTGCGCGATCGGCAGCGCGTAGGGCGTGGCCTGCACGGCGGCGACGCTCTGCACGGCGAAGAGCAGCGCGAGCATGTACGCGAGGCCGACGGCCCAGGAGCCCGCGATGCTGATGACGATCGCGAGCGGCGCGAGGAGGGAGGCGCGCTGCGCTTCTTCGGCGAGCTGTGCGGCGGTTTCGCAGCCTTCGAGGGTGTAGACGGCTTGGAGGAAGCCGAGGAGGACGACGAAGCCGCGCGAGGAGTAGCCTGTGAAGCTGGCCATACCGTCAGTCGCGCACGGACTAGAAAGCGACGCGCGTAAGTACTTCTCGAGATCGGTGAAGACGAATGCGGCCGAGTTCTGTGGCGCGGTTGGAAGGGTAAGGAAGGAGAGGGGTGTGTGCACACCTTGACGGGCGCCTTGACAAGCAGCGTGACGACGAGCACGAACGTCCCGCCGAGCGTCCACCAGACGTTGAACGCGCTCATGCGCCCGATTGCGCGTCCCGATCGTGTTCATGATTCCGCTGAGGATGTTCACGCCCCACGCGATCGCGGCGATCTCCACGCGCGAGAGCGTGACGCCGCGGCCGACCTCCGCGAGCGAAGCGATGTACAGCGCGACGCTGGGGCCGTTAGCGAAGCGGAGGGACAGGGGCACGGGCGTACCTGAGGTTTCCGGACGTGCCGGTGAAGATCATGGCGATGGAGTAGATCCAGCCCGTGCAGACTGCGGGGGACGCATTGAGTAGGAGGACAGATGCGTTGTGGGAGACGTACACCCGAGGACGGGCATGTCGGGCTTCATCTTGCACACCCAGAAGTACAAACCCCCCATCGTCGGACTGCACACAAAACACTCAGCAACCCAACGTACACCCACAGCGCCCGGCGGGCAGACGCACTACGTGCTACATATCTCCGCCAAGCACAGCGCAATAACCAGCATAAACAGGCTGCATATCTGCCTGCCATGAACCGACCGCTCAGCACGATGAGATGAGACGAGACGACCCGGACGTACGTTCCATCCCCAGAAGAGCCCGAGCGGCCCGCCGGAGAAGAGCCCCGTCTGGAACGCGCTGCTCATGCCCGTGAGAATGCCGATCGCGCAGAATGAGATGCCGAGCACGCCCGAGAGCGACATCTCGCGCCGGAACTCGGGCTTGTAGCCCAGCGCGTGCAGGCGCGCGTCCGCGTCCGCGTCGGCGGTGTCATCTGCGCGCGCGTTAGGCAGGGTTTCGATGTCGGCGGACATGGTGAGCGGTGGGAAGCGAGAGCGCGCTGGGCTGGGGAGGCGTCTTATATACTGGCAGGACACTGATGCCAGTTAGCTGGCTGTATTGGCGTGGAGGCGCACCTGGTGACTGAGATAAGGCAGCCAGCGCAAGCTTATCACTATACCGGCGCCTCGCGCCGGTCGTGTGATCCGTTCTGACCATGAGAAAAGAAATGACGAGCAGAACGGACTGGGCGAAGCAACATGGATAAGTAGCCGGACCGTGAGAGGGCGCTTGCGGTATCAGGGCTGCACCTGACAGAGTGGGGAGGACTTGCGGTGTCTATCGTGCCGATTTGTGGGCGCAGTGTACTTTGTGCGTTCGTCATGTTCAGACGAAGGTACTGACCGATGTGATGTCTAAAAATTGCGTAAAGGCCTCCGCTGCGAGAAGACACACAGAGAACCTAAAATTCAATTGACAAGGGCTCGTCGGAGGCCAGGACGTGTAAATAAGCAACATCGGTGGTGGAAAAATTAGATACGGACCAGTCGTTCGTCTAAGCTCTGTTTGAAATGGAATCCAGATGATCATGCACCATAGGGCTGCTAGACAGAATACGTACTTAAGCGCAAAAAGAGCCCTGTACCAAATCATGCGTTATGCGGTCGACAAGTTCATGCCATATATGAAATCTCCCTGAAAATCGTAGACATGAAACATCGCGAAACGTCATCTTGCTCCTGCCGAGAAGTAGGACGTACCGGCGCGGGGGTCGCGACGGCATAACCTTGTTATGTTTGAACAGCGAGGTCAGGTTCGTCAATCCACCGTATATACAGTCTTGACAGCACAGGACCAATAGCTTCCGATATCTGAGACACGCCGGTCAAAACCGCGTCCGCGTATGACAAGATCAGCCTCGAGATCGTGAACGCGGAAAGGCATGCGCGATACTTGTGTTTCTGGTCGGAGGGAAGCGGGACATACCTGCAACGACACATGTTAATGGTGCATTTGATTGCGAAAGACTGTGATTCGGTCAATGCATGCTGTACCGTATTGAGAATGCCGGACCGGTATAGCCCCGTTTGCAGCGATAGATGGGATCTGTCGGTCAAGACCATGACTCTAGGCCGCTGGGCAAACCGGAGGGTCGGTGAAGTCGATGTCGGGAGACCAATGGCAAAGGAGATCCTCGTCTCCAGGCAAACGTGCGGCACGTCATGGCTTTGATACTTCATCTAGGACCATGAAGATGTTGCCATTAGGCAGCTTTAGCAGTGGAAAAGTGGATACAGCCGCTCCAAGGCATTCATTCCATATACAGACTGCACGACCTTCGATGGTCGTGAGCAGCACTGCTGCGTTTCACATTACCAGGCCTCCAAAACGGTCAGTCTCAGACACGGAGCATGAGCACAGGGGCTCACCTTCCATGCATGCATTCCGGTCGTGCTCGGACTCACGTCAACTCATTCACCTGAAGGAGAAGCGTGATCCCGAGCTGTGATCTCCGGTGGGGGTTGGATAGTCGCACAATCGGAGGGGAGATCGGGCATGTTTCTTCCATGCGGCATGGCACGATGGCGCTATGTCTCGCCACGCCCTCACAACAGGGATCCGAAGCTGCATCTCCGTTGATTCAACGCTTTTCACAGGGCGGTGGGTTGATATGGCGAGGCGCCATGGGTGCTGATGAGCGCACAACGCGCCGATTCGATGCCCTTTGCACGGCTCGCTCGAGCTGTCTAGGTAAAAGAGGGTCTCGACGGGGCTTACATCAGGGCAGACCAGCGCCGGCGGTGAATGGAAGCTGAGGTGGTGCGCTGGAGGAGCGTGGAGGTCGTCGCGGATTGACTTGGCGCCGGGTGGATCTGGGCTGTACAAGGGACGGATCTGGGCCAGCAGGCGGTCTCGGAGACTTGAACAAACTCCTTTTGTCTGACCTTCTTATATACCTCTCCCCGCGCACCCCCGCCTCCCCCAGTTTACCCCGCACCACGACCATCATAGATATATCATACC
The DNA here is from genome assembly GCA_033439255.1 of Hericium rajendrae. Lineage (NCBI taxonomy): Eukaryota > Fungi > Basidiomycota > Agaricomycetes > Russulales > Hericiaceae > Hericium > Hericium rajendrae. The sequence goes on along the minus strand of CM065879.1, from coordinate 2,059,885 downwards.
CAGCTACGCCATAGACGCCAATGGATCGCCAAAACCCCCCAGCGTCCTCGTCGCGCCGCTCGTCGATCGACAGCGCCTCGAAAACACTCAATCTCACGAAATACACCCTCCGCACGCCCCCAATAATGAGTGCCCTCCGCCCCCGCCCCATCCCAAACTCATACTGGGCGACCCCACTCCTCCTCGCGTGCGAATACCCCTGGACGCCGCGGTGCCCGCGCTCCTCCAGCCAGAAGCTCGACCTCCTCCTGCAGGCCGGCGTGCGCACCTTCATCGACCTCACCGAGTCCGGCGAGCTCTCGCCCTACGCGCCGCACCTCGCCTCGCACGTCGCGCACCTCGCCGCGAGCTCCTCCGCGTTCACCCCGCCCCTCGACCCCGCCGACGTCGAGTACCACTCCTTCCCGATCCACGACCGCTCGCTGCCAGACTCGCCCTCCAGCGTGCGCCAGATCCTCGCGGTCCTGCACAGCAACGCCGCGCGCAACCGCATCGCGGCGGTGCACTGCCGCGGGGGCATCGGGCGCACGGGGCTCGTCGTCGGGTGCTGGCTCGTCGAGTGCGGCGTCGCGCGCGACGGCGAGGACGCGCTGCGCCGCATCGCGGACGAGTGGAAGACCGTCGAGAAGTGCCGCCGTTTTCCGTGCAGCCCCGAGACGGGCCCGCAGTTCGAGTACGTGCGCAATTGGGGGCGGGACTGCGTGCAGCTGGGGCGTGGTAAGGGCGGGTCGCTCGTCGTCGTGTGAGCGTCCTGTATCGGTTACGGCTTGTTGAGGGTGCGCATTGTGTTTTGCTGGTTGTGGAGTGTGGTTATTTATCCATATGTATCGTTTGCTTTTATAGTTTCGCATTGTGCAGAGGCCAGCTCGTCTGTCTACATTCACCAATCCCATCCCATCTCATCCCCATCCATCCCCTGTTACCCCCCATCGCACCACGGACAGGACACTGCATAGTTATAGTTTAATCCTCTCATCTATTCCCCGGTTCTGCATTACATAGGCTCCCATGGTCGCGTGTTACTCCGGTGCTGTTTCATTTTGTCTTTAATTTCTGTAGTCGTCTAGGCTCGGTTGATCAATACATTGCTTCAGCCGAAGGTCAGTGGCCGTTTTCCTCCGCAGGTACGGCGATGTGCTCGTTTTCGCGTGCTGGCGTCACCATTTCTGAGGGCGTTGCGGTGAGCGCACCATGTTTCGGAACTCATGATCTCTAGCAGCGCACCGCTGTATTGCATATGATCTACGTCGTCGCCCCGGCCCTGATGTCGGCATTGGCAACGATCACTTGAACAAACAAGCATTCAAATGGCTCCAATTTGGGGACGGTGAGGAAGATCGTCGTGGGCTGCGGGGCCGCCGGGATCATCTGGCTTGGACCATCGAGCCGAAACCGAGTGATTCGGAACAGATGGTGGGTATATAGGCTCATTCGAACGATTATGCTGAACCTGGGTGAGCGAGCTTGGTGGCGTTGCAGAGGTGCTGGTGAGCGCTGTTCTTCTGCACAGTGTTCGCTGCATCGCTGATGCCCTGATCAATCAGCTTATACTTGTATAAGTACGACTTGCCTTCTCTTGTTGTGTGCTACTGGCTTGTGGCTAGCTTGCTGTCGGTTGTCGCGCGCCACGAGGCTGTTTAACAGGCGCATATATACTGTCAACAACACGTACAACGACTGGTTTGGACCGCGCGAGCTGGATCGCCTGCAAGATAATGGACAACAGCGATATCATCCATCGCCGGCTCGCTGTTCGTCTGTGGCTACTGCTCATCTTGTATTCTGGTCTGCAACATCAGTCAAAATGCGTGCTTTGGCCATGTCTCGCTATTGCCACTGTTCTATCTTATGTGGCGATTTGGCCTAGTCCTTATTGTCCTTGTGTGCGTCTTATTCTCGCGCTTTGATCTCAAGTTCGTACGATCGCACTTGTGAGCGCCGCGAGGTATAAGAAAAGGCTGCGCTCTGCTAGCCTGGCCGACTCCAAGCTACCTCAATCTCTCTCCTTGTTCAAGACCTATGAATCTCGCCGTACAAAGTGTAGTAGCTGGGGCCAGAGAAAGAGAATCATCTGCGTCCGGTGGGTGAGTCGTTCTTGCGAAACCCCGTTCAATGACCTGTCTTGTTGACCATACGCATATGCCACTTCTGTTCTGCACAGCAATAGCAGGAATGGTTGTGGAGATTGTGGGCCGTCAAGGAAATGCCCAATAGAACAGTGGCGTCAACCTGCCAAAACCACAGGGCCACCTCCTCTGTCGGGGAACCCAGACCTATACCCTGTCCCGAGCCGGCTGTTCACTTGGGTAGAACAAAGGGTCCAGGCCAGCTAAAGTCCTCAAACAGCCGTGGAGCTCCTGCTCCCCAGGCCAGTACATCTACCGAAGCGACCAAACGTCTAACTCCTAGCGGGCGGTCCAGTGGTCACTGTGGGAGGATCACTTTCAAATTTCAAGACGGGGGAAAGAAACCCGCCTCAAGCGGCGATAGCACTTGTGCTCCCCAGGCTCGCAGACGCGCTGATATGGCGCAGCCTTCGTCACCAGCCCTGCTGGCACATTCTGCGAGCCGCGTCGAGACGGCGGAACAGCCCGCTAGTAGTAGGGCGAGTTTGGTCCAAGTGTCTCACCTCGCATCTACATCTGCAGATCCGACGGGTCCAGAGACCAGGAGGAACAACTCGACGCGTTCATGTCCCTGATGCTCGGATTGTAATGACTGGCAAGGTGTCCGAACGACGAAGGCGATAGATGACTATGACGTCGTCCAAGAGGTTATGGAGACATCTGCAATAGTACTGGCTGAGCCTGGATATCGATCCAAGCGAATTGGAAGAGCAATCGCTATCTTTGATGACTGACGCCCAGGTTACGCAAAAATTTGCGGTCGAAGTATGTCCTCAATCTCCGAGCAGACCTTAGACAGAAGAAAGTCGTTCTGTGTTTAAGGTATGTCCTGTCCTGTGACCACGTTCTGCTATCCTTCCACCGTCACATCATAATTTTATGCTTGAATTCATGCAGGTATCTCGCGATGTATCTGAAAGGGCTGATCGATGATCCCGTACAGATGGGCTAGCGGCCGGCGCACGATATCAACACCGATAGGTGAGCGTTGCAGATATGTCAGTCTTTCTACAATGAACACGTACAGCGATTGTTTGCCAGAGCGCTCTGAAAGACAGTGTCGGTCAGCGGCGCCATCGCTTCGCCGGCCTGGACTATTGCGTTATCCTTGTCCGATGTTATAATCAGTCAAAGCACCCGCTTTGACCATGGCACATGGCTCATCGCTATTGCGACTGAGGCGCGATACGTACGCTTGGTTCCATTTTCATTGGCTTTGATTCCCTCCATATATTCTCACGTATTGCCACCCACGGCGCTGCGAGGTATAAGAACCGCACTTGTCTGTTAACCTGGCCTTCCAAGCTCCCCCGTTCCATTTTTCGACCATTGAACATATCTGCAGACATCCACCTACCCTCGATCCCCGCCCGACATCAGCGACAAACCATGTCCTCAGCGTGAGTCGTGTCTTCGCTGAGACCGCCGCTGAAGACCGCTCACAAATGTTGATTCCCTTCCATGACAGCGTCCCACCAGTTGGTAACCAGAAAGGCCTCTCGAAGTCGGACAAGGCAGAGTGCCCGAGCACGAACACAAGCACAACCTACTCTGTTCCGACCAGTGGAGCAGTGAAGCACTCACAGCCGATTCCGCTCGTTCATATGGCAAGCAAGCCTGAAGGGAAGGCAATGCAGGGCACTTCCCTCGCCGGCTACTCGTCGACGGCCACGTTTAGCGGCGTGGCGACCGCTATTGAGGACGGAAAGCTTGCCGCCGCGAAACACAACCTTGAGATGCTTAAAAGGGCGAAAGAGAATGCAAATCCTACTTCTTACAGCGCGAAGCGAGGCAGCAACGTGCTGCAGGCTTACTTGGAGCACGAGAAAGTGAAGGCTAGAAAGGGGAACACGCAGCGGTAAGTGCTGAAAAGCAGTCGGCAACATTCTCGTTGAAGACTGAGGAAGGTCTATGTTCTCGAACTCGTGAAAGACTCAGCTTCCTTCTCGCTATGTAGTATTCTGTGATGCGATAAAGATTCAGATAAACAATGGCCAGACGACACCAAAACACGCCCGAACTGACTACACCAGTCTCGTTGATGCCGCGAGATGGGCTATAGTCTAAACGCCTTCTGACCCTTCGACGTAGGCTCTCCATGCGGCAAACCCAGTGTGATACGGTTCGTATTGGCTCCACTGGAGCAGCCAGTCCACTAAGCGACGGGCATTCGACCCAGCCTCGACGATCCGCATGTAATCAGGATCAAGAGCAGTGACGCTCTGGATCTCGATCAGCACCTGAATACTAGCAGCAGCGAAAGCAGTGCCTACCTGAGCGAAGATCCTCCTGTACTCCGCTGCATCCTCCTCCGTTTCGACCCACGACCGCGAGCACCGCCCGCTAAATGTCAATGGCGCGAATCGTCTGTCTGTTATCCCTTCGTCGACGAGCCATTTGGGATAGTCCAGGGCAAGAAACGCGGGTACGACGGCGTGGAACTCCCAGTCTAGGATAGCGTCGATATGCCCATTGCTGGAAAGGATATTCTTCGGGTCCAGATCGCCGTGCATGAGTGTAGGGCGCCACATGCGACTGTCTTCGGACGGTGCGAGGCGTTCAGCGAGGGCGACGATTCCCTGCAGCTCTTTGCAAGTCTCGCCCCCCATGATCTCCTCGGCGCGTTTGACGAGGTGCGATATGTAAGACTGGTACGTCGGAAACGGGCCTGCTCCGCCTGTGAGACCCGCAGCGTAAAGCGGTCCAACCTGAACAGAGCCCGTAGTAGTATCGAAAGAGAGTACACTCCCAATGGGCGCGGAACTCGGAACTGGAACTCGGGACAGCTGCACAGTTATATCGGCGAACTCGTGTAGCATGCGGATCTGTGAAGGTGTCAGCTCGTGATACTGCCATACAACCGCGCCAAACGGACCTTGGCTTCTTTACTGAGGGCAGACCTCATACATTCACTTGCAACGCCACTGCATTTCTCCAAGAGCATCCATGGGTTTTCACCGTCGGATACAGAATGAGAAAGACAGCGCGGCACAGGAATGGTCGATGTGTGGCGCAAGAGCGCCATCACCGCTACCTCGCTCAAAAGCATGCCAGAACAATTCTCATGTCCCCATGCATCGAGGAGCGGTGCCAGGAAGGGTCGGGCGATGAGTGAGACTTTGGGGTCCCCGCCGCCGGTACGAAGTTCATAAATCTGCGACACATCAACGACCTGTCCTCTAGTATGACTTCGAGAGATTCGTACATACGTCGTGGTATCCACCAACACTAATCATCTGTGCCTCGGTGATTTTGAGTCTCCCACAGAACTGATCTGCTACTTTGCATATATTGAGGAGGTCGAAGCCCAGTTCCTCCAACTCGGCGGGATCTCCTGGAATTTTGATGATAGGCATATCGCTGGGCTCGACGTCGACAGTGGTAATAGTGCCATCTTTCTCGAAGACTCTCCATTGGTAGGCGGCCATGTCCATGAACTATTGCGGTCAGGTCCACAAAATTTCGGGAATCTGGTCGAGGATAAGTAATTTCTAACTGAGAGACGCTCATATACCGCAGCGGACGCCAAATCCTAGGAGCCTCGTGGTTGTCTTACCCTGACGCCGAGGAACGAAAATATGGCGCAGTGCCTTCTTGAAATCTTCGTTAAAAAGATATACACATGCGGCATACAGAGGCGCTCAATTTGCCTGCAATCAAACAGGTCATGATAGCGAAGAGTGTACCTTGATCGTTGGCCTCGTGGATGTTCGGCCGTGTCGATGACGTCGCAAAGACAGTATCTGGCAGGTTTCGGGCAATGTCAGAAAGCGTTACCTACTAGATAAAAACTACGCACATGTTTTCGCATGGGCACCGCCCGAAGATAATGTTTATCTTTACTTCACATTAGCGCAGAGCACGGTCAAACACAGGCAGCTCTCCGGAATATGTATCAGGATTAGACATCCAGTTCTGCCTCAATTTCGCTCTCCACGCGGCAAACGGAGTAAGAAACAGTTCATCACCACTGGCACCGAAGAACCAACGTTCAGTCAGGTAGCAAGCAAGCCTGAAGGGAAGGCAACACAGGGTAGCTGCCTTGCCGGCTACTCATCGATGGCCAGGTCTAGCGGCGTGGCAACCGCTGTCGAGAACGGAAAACTTACCGTTGCGAAACATCACCTTAAGATGCTTAAAAGGGCGGAAAAAAAAGCACAGGTCGTACTGCTTACAGCGCTATGTCAGTGCATTGCAGACTTACTTTGAGGAAGAGAAAGTGAAGGCCAGAGAGGAAAACACGCAGCAGTGGGTGCTGGAAAGCACTCAGCAACATTCCATTTGAAGACGGAGGAAGACCTGTTTTGTCGAGCTCGTAGAAGATTTGGCTTCAATTTCGCTATGCGATATCCTGGAATATGACAGACGTTATTGAACAAACAATAATAAACACGACAGAAAAACACGCCTGAGACCTTGTCATCTCGGACCATTCTCTGGATGACGCGAGACAGCGTACAAATTAATTTTCTGACCCTTCGACATGGGCTCTCCATGCGGCAAACGCAGGAAAAAATGTTTCGTAGTTGCCCCAATATAGCAACCATTCCACCAGGCGGCGTGCGTTCGAGCCAGCCTCGACGATCCTCATGTAGTTCGGGTCAAAAGCACTGACGCTCTACATCTTGATCAGCGCTGGGATACTGGCGGCAGCCAAACAACCCTTACCTGAGCGAATATCGCCCTGTACTCCGCAGCATCTTCCTCCGTTTCTACCCACGACCGCGAGCACGTCACGCCATCCAAGCACATCGGCGCGAATCGTCTGTCAGTTATCCCCTCGTTGACGAGCCACTTGGGATAGTCGAGCGCAAGAAACGCGGGTACGACAGCATGGAACTCCCAGTCCAGGATAGCGTCGATATGCCCGTTGCTGGAAAGGATATTCTTCGGGTCCAGATCGCCGTGCATGAGTGTAGGGCGCCACATGCGATCGTCTTCGGATGGTGCGAGGCGTTCAGCAAGGGCGGCGATTCCTTGCAGCTCTTTGCAAGTCTCGCCCCCCATGATCTCCTCGGCGCGTTTGACGAGGTGTGATATGTAAGACTGGTATGTCGGAAACGGGCCTGCTCCGCCTACGAGACCCGCAGCGTAAAGCGGTCCAACCTGGACAGAGCCCGTAGCAGCGTCGAAAGAGAGTAGACTCCCAATGGGCGAGGAGCTCGGAACTGGAACCCTAGAAAGCTGCACCCTAATATCTGCAAACTCGTGTAGCATGCGGATCTGTTAAGTTACACAGGTGTCAGCACGCAGTGTTGCCATGCCACAGCACCAAACTGACCTTGGCTTCTTTGCTGAGTTCAGAAAACATACACTCGCTCGCTTCGCCTTTGCACTTCTCCAAGATCATCCACGGATTACCGTCACGCAGGCTTACCTCGGACTGACATGCAGAATGAGAAAAGCAGCGTGGCACGGGGATAGTTGACGTGTGGCGTAAGGCCGCCAACACGGCTACTTCGCTCACAAGCATGCGAGAACACTTCTCCTGGCCCCATTTATCGACGAGAGGTTGGAGGAACGGTCGGACTATGAGTGAAGCTCTGGAGTCTCCGCCGTCAGTACGAAGCTCGTAAATCTGTGCATAAATGTGGTACATTAATTAATTCGCCCCTGGGAAAGTATTGCGATACGTACATCGTGATATCCACCTTCAGATATCATCTGTGCCTCGGTTATTTTGAGCCCGCCACAAAACTGCTCTGCTACTTTGCAAACGCCGAGAAGGTCGAAGCTGAGGTCCTTTTGCTCGGCGAGATCCCCTGGAATCGAGAGAATGGGTTCGTCGTAGGGGAAGACGTCGCCTGTCGTGATAGTGCCGTCTTTTCCGAAGACTCTCCAATGATAGGCGGCCATGTCCACGAATTATTGCGGTCAGGTTCACAAATTTCGGGAATCTGGTCGAGAATAAGTAATTCCCATCTGAGACGCTCATATACCACAACGGACCCCATGTCCTAGGAGCCTCGTGGTTGCCTTTCTCTGACGCCGAGGAACGAAAATATGGCGCAGTGCCTTCTTGAAATCTTCGTCAACAAAATATCCACATGCGGCATTCAGAGACGCTCAATCTGCCCGCAATCGAACCGGTCACGATAGCAAAAAGCGTACCTTGATCGTTGGCCTCATGGATGTTCGGTCGTGTCGATGACGTCGCACAGACAGTATCTAGCAGGTTTCGCGCAGTGTCAGAACGCATTTCCTACCATATAAAAACTACGCACATGATCTCGGATGGGGACCGCGCGAAGACAATGTTCGTCTTTACTTCACATTAGCGCAAAGCATGGCCAACCACAGACACTTGCCCGAGCACCTTTCTCCGGAACACGGGTCAGAATCAGACACCCAGTTCTGTCTCGACGCCCGCCCTCCACACGGCAAATCCAGTAAGGAACAGTTCGTCATTACTCCAAGAACACAACCAGGCTATTAAGCGACGAGCCGTCAACCCGGCCTCGAGGACCTTCATGCAGTCTGGGTCAAGAGAACTGACACTCTGCGCCTCGATCAGTACCCCATCGTCAATGGCGAGACGGACGCTCACCTCAGCGAATATGTTCCTATACTCAGCGGCATCCTCCTCCAACTCGGCCCATTCTTTCTGTCGCGCGAATCGTCTGTCAGAGATCCCGTCGTCGATAAGCCACGCGGGATAGTCGAGCGCAAGAAACGCGGGCACGATGGCATGTACATCCCAGTCTATGATGGCGTCGATGCGCCCGTCGGTGGACATAATATTGTGGTGGCTCAAGTCACCATGCTGAAGGGTCCGACGCCACATACTTGTGTCGGTGGACGGGGGTGCCAGGCGACCAGCTAAAGCGAGGACACCGTCCAGCTCTTTACAGGTCTCGGTTCCCATGGTCTTCTCAGCACAATGTACAAGATGCAAGACGTAGGATTCGTACGTCGCAAATGGGCCGACTGCGTCTGGGCTGAAGAGTTGTCCAACCTCGACAGACTGAGAAGTAACGTCGAAGGACAGTAAACTCCCAATAGGTGCAGACCTCGGAAGCGGAACTCGAGCAAGCTGCACGCATATATCTGCGAAAGCATGCAGCATTCGAATCTGTGCAAATTGAACGGTATCAGCACTCGACATTTTCACGGCGCCATGACATCCAACGAACCTTAGCCTCTTTGCTAGTCGCATTTCGGAACCATTCGCTTGTCACGCCGCTGCATCTCTCTAGGAGCATCCACGGGCTGCCGTCCTGCACACCCCATTCGGGCAGACATTCAGAATGGGAAACGCAGCGTGGTACAGGGATCGTCGACGTATGGTGCAGAAGCGTCAACACCGCTGCCTCGCTCACAACCATTCGAGAGCAATGCTCCCGGCCCCATTTATCGATGACCTGGGAGAGGAAGGGGCGGGCTATGAGTGAGACTTCGGAGTCTCCGCTGACAAAACGAAGTTCGTATATCTGTAAGTCTGGCACGTCAATGAACTGACTTCTGGGATATTAGTGGGAATCCGGGACACGTACCTTGTGATATCCACCTATGGCAATATTCTGGACCTCGGTGACCTTGATTCCGCCACAAAATCTCTCCGCTATTTTGCAAAGTTTGACTAGGTCGAAGTCGAGGTCCTCTAGCTCAGTCGGATCACCTGGTTCCGTGTATGCAGCGTAGGGGTAAGCTTCGGAAAGGGTGATCGTACCGTCTCGCTGGATGAGTTTCCAATGAAACATGTCGGGATGCTGTTCTGGTAGAGAATCCGTAGAGCTTGAGGCATGCCGATCGGCGACCATGTCAAAAGCTAAGGTGATCCAGTTCAGCTGTTAGTTTGACAGTATAGTCGCCGAAGAAGTACCTTTTGCAACTAGGCGCTCAAAGAGCACGTTTCACGTTTCGACTCGATGGTGATGGTCCTGTGCGTCATAAGTACTTAGCTTTGGCCCTGGCGCCGAAAAGAGGGCGCAAGGCGAGTTCGTCAGATCCTCGACGATAAGAACGGATGTCGGCGCGCCCGAATCATGTATGGAATAGTGGTAGTCCGGCAAATCAGCGCCGTGATGAAAGAAAAAATAAAGTCGACTTGATGGAAGGCTTGGTGGACGAACATAGTTCTTCTGCCTACGAATCCATCACGGGACCTTCATAACCTCAAGCATCCCAATTTGCATTCACCTTGACATTGACCCCAGCGCGCACAATGATTTTTCTTGGGGCCGATTGATATCTGACTGTATATATAGGCGCGAGACGTTCAGCACATCCAGAATGAGACCATAAAAGAGCTGTGATGGGTCTTCGCATCTTTCAATCACGGCGTGTCAATCTTCCACTGCTTCCATTTCTTGAGATCCCCTGTTCGCACGACGCGAAGGGTTCACAGGCCTCAAAGCTAAAGTGAATCACACTGATCGTCGTCAGATAATCGTTCTTCATAATTTGTTACGGCAAGGTGCGATAATCCTGGTGCAAGAGTCAACGCCCGATAATGTTTCTCCAGACGCAAAGGGGATAGGAAGAGTGCGTACGCCTAGGAAAATACGATCTGGAGTTCTGAAGTCCTGATAATCAGCCAATCATCGACCTGAGCAGAGAAAAAAATCCAGCCAAATGTCCATCCACATGTCCGTCGCATGGCAAGCCTCCACGATACGGACCTTCGTGGGTGCTTCCATTATAAGGATCCTAGCTTTGGCAAAAGATTCCGGGTAATCGAGGCCATCAGAGGCGCCAAAAAGGATGGAGTTCAATTTGAAGACCGCTCATCTAAGGATCGACGTGAGCAAGAAAGGCAGGCGAGTGCCCATGCCCATGTCCGTCGCATGTGCTTCTCGATGTGAATCGTCGCCAGCGCCTCGGGCTGTGAGCAGCAGCTTTGGCGGCGCAGCTTCCGTGGACACATAGTCCCAGGGCATTGGGAAGGTTAGAGCCACGTCGACTTGATTATCTCGGCGGGGGCTACAATTCCTGTGAAAGGGCCATGTACCGATTGCTTGATGTTTGATGATGGACACGTGTTTGGATAGCGCAGCTTCAGAGGGGGAAGGGGGTGATGAGGTCTGCTCAAGCGCGCCCTGGGCTTCTTCACGCCCTGGCGGATACAATAATCAGTCATAGGTGGTACGGACAACCGAGTACATGGTATCTGGTTCCGACCGTGCCCGTGAGTACATCGCAGATATAAATTGAGCGATACAGAACATACCGACGCGAGCGGGGCACCGAATAGAAAAACGATGACGTTGAGCGCGATAGCCGCGTTAGAACGTGAACAACCACGCGTTAATCAGGTCCTAATCAGAATTCAGCCAAACTGCGCGCAGCCAGAGAATGGACACGCACCGCCGTTCTGTTCCCTCTGTCTAGCCGTACTTGAATGCCCTTACTTCACATCGTGCCCTCGCGCACCCACATGCGCACCCAGCTGCCGTACCGTCCGACCGTCCCCGCCGCAGCGAGGACGGCCCAGACCGTAGTCAGCACCCGGCTGCGCAGTGATGGGATAATACAGGAAAGGGTGCTGCGGCTTGTCCAGATCCCGCGCCGGCTGAGGAGCCGGCGGAAGGATTAATGGTATAAATCAGGTGGTCGAAAGCAGGAGGAGCAGCGGTGCGGAGAGGACGAGAGCATGGATGAGGAGCAGCGGGAGATATTGGAGGGGGAGAGTGTGCGGGAGCTGCAGCGGGTTTGTTGTCGACATTGCGGCAATTGGATGTTCTGATCAGAGACAGGCTTGCAGGAGGATTACATAGTTTGAGGACATCGTTGTGAGGATGGTAACGGCGACGAGCAAGTTCTTGCAGCCGGTGCGCGCCGCGTCACGCGTCACTGGTTGCGTCGGGATTGGTAAGCGTCGGGATTACTTATGACGACTCTCTCTGGTCCCCAGTGTAAGCTAAACCTGACGCGCTGGCATATGTACTGTTTCTTACTCTGTTTGCCGCGTGGAGGGCAGAAGTCGAGGCAGACCTAGACGTCTGATTCTGATACGTATGCCGTGTTCATGTCTCTGCTAGGCCATATCCCATGCTAATGTGAAGTTACAAGTATAGATGCACGCTATCATCTTAGGTCCCCATGCGAGAGCATGTGCGTGGTTTTGCCTGTCAGGAGATGCGTTCTGGCTCTATCCGGGGCCCGCTAGACATACATTGGATATGGCAACGTATGCTTCGACTTGGTCGGCCACCGGTGGACATCCATGATAACTGTTAAAATATGCTCGTCCCTATCGTGCCCGGCTCGATCTCAGGCAAATGGGGCGTCTCTGAATACCACATGTGGATTTGTCGACGATCATGAATCGATGGCGCTTGAACACATAATTGAAACGGCTACTCATCAACAAGAGTAACGAAGGTAATTCCGCAGCGCCGTTGCCTGTCTCACTATGCATAGACGGTCAGAGCACAGCGATGCAAGGGTACGTGGTTAAGGCGAGCGAGCAAACTACTAATACAAGGCAAGAAATAAAAAGGATAACAGGGCATATAGGGAAGCAGAACTTGTGAAGACGCGGCCGGCTGCACTGTATCGCGCCATGAGTGACAGGTATGAAGAAAGTTAGTGCGTAGTCCTCACCATCTCAGAGACGATGACTTTGTCTCTCGCTCAGGCATGTGTCTACTTTGCCGGCCTCCCTGGGCAGTGATGAATCGTGCCACGGGTCCCCATCCACTGTCCACAGACCGAGCAGTGCGCCACGTTTGGTCGCTCCGGCGGCTGCGGTTTCGGCTTCGGATTGGGCTTGGGCTTGGGCTTCGGCGGCATGAGCAGAGGAGCAGCAGCGCAGTTACGTACGGTCAGAGAGATAAAAGTCGTACTGAACCGAGTTTGTGAGGAGGCAAGGTGAGTTGGGAAAGTCCTCGTAAGATAACCCATGCCTTTATACTCACAACCATGCAGCGGCTCGAAGGCTAACTTGGGTCTCGCAGGCGAAAAAAAATTGGACGATGTACGCATTCGTCGACTTGGTAGTGCGCACCAACTATTACCACTGATCGCTGTATCTGTCAAGCCGCGTTGAGGAAGCCAGTAGAGGAGCGCTCGGGTAGTTTTGATGCTCGTTTTCCCCTCTGACGCTGCACTGTCCACAATTGTCTTCATCGGCATCTGGGAAAAGGAGCCATCGATTGATGGATGAGCAGCGCTTTCCCAGACGTTTGGCCCTCCAGCCCAAGAGACAAGGACGTGTACACGGACTTGGCCGTCCTGCAACCCTGGACTACATATTCATGGAAGCTGCGAATATCCACACATTGAAGTAACGTGTGACGGACATGCAACTACCCACTCGCTTGTACATTTTCTCTGCTCAGGTCCATGGTTGGCCGATGATCAAAACTTCACGCAGTGCTCTCCTCGGGGTACGTACCTCCTCATATCCTCTTTTCCATGAAGAACCATTCAGGGCGAACTCATCAGGACTTATCCCTTGTACCAGGACGCTGCACCCATTCGGACGATCTTCTTCCGATGATGAGCGCAATATCCTCAGCTTTGCCCTATTATGCCTTCGCGTCTCACGAGCAGGGGATACTGGTATGAAATGGAAGTCATGATATGGGCGCTAGTCTGTTTATACCATGTGCTATATCAAACTCAGAGGATATTGAGATCTTATTGATGGTGGATACCAAAGGCATCGTCATTGTTCTACTCCAAGTCTGACACCATTTCCAAGAAGCTGCGTGTCACACATACGGAGCAAATACAGACCGCGGCATTTATGTCACAAAAGTGTCCCTGATTTTGGTTCGGATGGAGGAGCGCGCAGGGGGCATATGCATATTTTCCTATCTGAGTCACGAAATGAGGAGGCGCTCTGACTCCATACCGTAAGTCCTCAGTTGTATGCGATAGAGCCAGCATGTCTGATTTTCATACTTACAGGTCCATACACGGCCGGAGTAGCGCCAAGACTCGTGGCTCGACTGAAGCTGACGGAATATTTCTGAACAGCAGAAACATCGATTTTACTGGGTAATCCTCGCGCGAATCTACATCGATATCGCACCGTCTGCTTGTCCCTCGGCTTCAACGTAGCTTCCATAGAAATGGTGTTTTTTCTTATTCCGCGGGATATCGCAGGAAAGCCAGGTCTCGGTTAGCTTCTTAGCGTTCCATTACGGCTAGATCCTTGTGAACCGGACGGGGGGAATTGCATTCTTTGATTTGTTGGGAATGGACGGGTAGTTCCAATAAGAGGAATGGAGATGGTCGCTGCATGGCAGAAGAGACGTACATGCGTACGTCCAGGTGGTTTTGCAATGCATGGTGCCGGATCTCGAACCGTAGTGTAGCCTATCTATGGTTGAAGGACCGCCGTGACGCTCGTAAGTATCGATCTAAGTAGAGGAGAGCGAGTGTCGAACGTGATACTTCGATGTGTGGATATTCGCAGCTTCCGTGAATATGTAGTCCAGGGTTGCAGGACGGCCAAATCCGTGTACACGTCCTTGTCTCTTGGGCTGGAGGGCCAAACGTCTGGGAAAGCGTTGTTCATCCATCAATCGATGGCTCCTTTTTCCAGATGCCGACGAAGACAATTGTGGACAGTGCAGCGTCAGAGGGGAAAACAAGCATCAAACCTACCCGAGCGCTCCTCTACTGGCTTCCTCAACGCGGCTTGACAGATACAGCGATCAGTGGTAATAGTTGATACGCGCTACCAAGTCGACGAATGCGTACATCATCCAAATTTCTTTTTTTCGCCTGCGAGACCCAAGTTAGCCTTCGAGCCGCTGGATAGTTGTGAGTATAAAGGCATGGGTTATCTTACGAGTACTTTCCCAACCCACCTTGCCTCCTCACAAACTCGGTTCAATACGACTTTTATCTCTCTGACCGTACGTAACTGCGCTGCTGCTCCTCTGCTCATGCCGCTGAGACGTCCTCCACAGACTACCGTCAATATGCCGCCGAAGCCAAAGCCCAAGCCCAATCCGAAGCCGAAACCGCAGCCGCCGGAGCGACCAAACGTGGCGCACTGCTCGGTCTGTGGACAGTGGATGGGGACCCGTGGCACGATTCATCACTGCCCAGGGAGGCCGGCAAAGTAGACACATGCCTGAGCGAGAGACAAAGTCATCGTCTCTGAGATGGTGAGGACTACGCACTAACTTTCTTCATACCTGTCACTCATGGCGCGATACAGTGCAGCCGGCCGCGTCTTCACAAGTTCTGCTTCCCTATATTCCCTGTTATCCCTTTTATTTCTTGCCTTGTATTAGTAGTTTGCTCGCTTGCCTTAAACCACGTACCCTTGCATCGCTGCGCTCTGACCGTCTATGCATAGTGAGACAGGCAACGGCGCTGCAGAATTGTACCTGTGTTACTCTTGTTGGTGAATAACCGTTTCAGTTATGTGTTCAAGCGCCATCGATTCATGATCGTTGACAAATCCACATGTGGTGTTCAGAGATGCCCGGTTTGCCTGAGATCGAACTGCGCATGATAGGGACGAGGACATTCTGAGGGTTACCGTGGATAGCCACCGGCGGCCGGTCAAGTCGAAACATACGTTGCCATATGCCATATCCAACGCATGCCTAGCGGGTCTCAGATAGAGTCAGAACGCATTTCCTAACAGGCAAGGCTACGCACATGTTCTCGTATGGAGACCTAAGATGATAAAGTTTATCTATATTTCACATGAGCACAGGACATGGCCTTATAGACAAAGGAGCACGGCATTTGTATCAAAATCAGACATCAAGCTCTGCCTCGACTTCCGCCCTCCACGCTGCAAACGGAGTAAGAAACGATTCATCACCGCACCAGCACAACAACCATTCTACCAAGCGACGAGCCGTCAACCCAGCCTCGACGACCCTCATATACTCCGTGTCAAGAGCACTGACATACTGCACCGCAGTCAGTATCCCACCTTCAACGACTTGCATAACACCCACCTCAGCGAATATCCTCCTATACTCCTTAGCATCCTCCTCCAGCTCAGTCCACGTCCTCTCCCTTGGCGCGAACCGCCTGTCCGCGATTCCGTCGTCGACAAGCCAAGCGGGATAGTCGAGCGCCAAAAACGCAGGCATGATGTCATTCAGCTCCCAGTCGATGACGGCGTCGATGTGCCCGTCGGTGGACAGGACGTTGTGGTGGTTGAGGTCACCGTGGCGGAGGGTGGGCCGCCACATGCGCGTGTCGGCGGACGGGGGCGCGAGGCGCGCGGCGAGGGCGGGGAGCCCGTCTAGCTCTTCGCAGGGCTCAGGTCCTGCCATTTCCTGGGCGCGTTCTACGAGGTACGAGATATAGGACTGGAAGGTCGGAAATGGGCCTCCATTATCGGGGTCGTAGGGCAGTCCGATCTCGACAGACTGAGACGGAAGGTCGAAGGCGAGCACGCTCCCGATGAGCGCAGGGCCTGGAAGAGGGACGCGAGCAAGCTGCACGCTTATATCTGCGAAATCGTGCAGCATCCGGATCTGTTCACATTGAAGATCATCAGTTCGCGATGTTATCATGGCGCCACGACGCCGACGAACCTTGGCCTCTCTGCTAGTTCCATCCCTGAGCCATTCGCTAGTCACGCCGCCGCATTTCTCCAGAAGCGTCCATGGGCTGCCGTCCTGCACGCTCGATTCGGGCAGACACTCAGAATGGGAAAAGCAGCGCGGCACAGGGATCGTCGACGTCTGACGCAAGAGCGTCAGCGCTGCTACTTCGCTCAAAACCATCCGAGAGCAGTGCTCCCGGCCCCGGTCCTCGATGACCTGTGGGAAGAAAGGGCGGACTATCAGTGAGACTTTGGAGTCTCCGCTATCAAAACGAAGTTCGTATATCTGTAAGTGTGGCACCTCAATGAGCTGACCTATGGGATACTACTGGGTAAATGGAACACGTACCTTGTGATATCCACCCATGGCAATATTCTGGACCTCGGTGACCTTGATCCCGCCACGAAACTTCTCTGCTATTTTGCAAAGTCTGATTAGGTCGAAGTTGAGGTCCTCTAGCTCAGTCGGATGTCCTGGTTTCGTATATACGGTGTAGGGCCAAGCTTCGGAAAGGGTGATCGTATCGTCTTGCTGGACGAGTCTGTAATGAAACGTGCCAGGAATCTCAGGATGCTGTTCTGGTAGAGAACCCGTAGAGCCTGAGGAGAGCTGGTCAGCGGCCATGTCAAAAGTTAAGGTGATCGGGTTCAACTGTTGGTTTCAAAGTCTAGTCGCCGAAGAAGTAGCCTTTCCAACCAGGCGCTTAAAGAGAAAGTTTCGCGTCACGGCCCGATGGTGATGATCCTGTGCATGGTAAATAGCTTTGGCCCTGGCGCCGCAGAACGAAAACAGGGCGCAAAGCGCTTTCGTCAAATCATCGACGATAAGAACGAATGTCGGTACGCTTGCGCCATGTATGGAAATAAAGCCCGAGGTACGTGGCGGGGAACATGTGACAGTCCGGGAAACCAGCGCTTTGACGAAAGAAAGAAGAAAGTCGCTTGCAGGCTTGGTTGTCGAACATAGTTCTCCCGCCTACGGATCCATCACGGGACCTTCATAACCTACAGCGTCCCAATTTGCATGCACTTTGACACAAATTCCACAATGATTTTGACTTTGGGCCCGATTGATATCTGATCATACATACAGGCGCGAGATATTCAGCACGTTCAAAACTAGGCCATATAGGCGCTGTGATGGATGTTCGCACCTTTCAGTTACGGCATGTGAGCTGACGCTATCTTCCGCTGCTTCCATTTCTAAGGATCCCCTGCTCGACGCGAAGGCCTCATACTAGTGGAGGTGGGCATGGCGGATGTCGCGTCGGGCGTGGGAAGGATGGCTCGGCACGCCGGCCATCGACGCGACATTTGCTAGCCACTGGCTCATGGCGTCCGCGCGGAGGCCCACCACGAAATTTCGATCTAGTTCATCTACATACAGTTTCGTATCAAACGAATTGGGCGCTTCGATAGTACATATGTGTATCTTTCATTTGGTGTAAGGAAATCATATTATATGGTGAATTGCCTGAAAAATGCGAAAAATAAGCACAAAAACCCGAATATCTCAACCTCCAAACACCCTCTCTTCAAATCACAACACGAAATGGTGCAATAGGATATCCTTAACAAGTTCCATTAACTGAATATTGCGAGACAACGTGTTGTTGTAAAGCAGAAAGCCATGCACGAGTGGGTATTGAATCTGACCGGGGCGCGATCGCACGACGCGTCTCGACGCGTCGTCTAACACAGTGGTCGGGCGACATACGTTTTTCTCCTGCGTGTTCTTGTCATTCCAACTGCTAGCTGTTCCCCACGAGTCCTCTCATATGCGCCATGCCACCGTCAGGACGCTCGTCACTGCAAAAACGGCAGTCACAGAGCTTAAATAAGTTCAAGCAGAACAAGGAAAATCACTCACCTATCCGGGGTGCTCGTCGTTCTTCGCGTACTTCTCGCATTCGGGCAACAGATGCTACTGCCAACCTTGACCTTGTTCTTGCTCAGCAACGGATTTCTTTGCTCGAGGATCAGGTTCTGGACCTCCAGTCTTCTTTACTTAGTGCTCAGCATGGTCTTGACTCGGCAACTGCTCGTCTTCAAGTGGATCTCGAGTCAGCACTAGAGAGCTATCAAAATGAGCTTCGGAACTCACAGGAATCTGGGAAGACAGTTTCACTTCGACTTGAGGCAGCCATCAAGAAGCTTGACGCTCGACGGAAATCACTCAGTCGAGCGAGAAGACGAGAAGCGACACTGATCTCGGAGCGGGACTTGCTTCGCAAGCAACTCGAGAGCGCGTCTCGAGCAGTGACATTGGCGCGTGAACACGAAAACCAGGCCATCCAGGATGCTATCTCTGCTCGAGAGGAAGCTGCGCAGGCTCGCTCGGAGACTTTGAGAGCTTGCTCCGGTCAATTACATGCTGTAGGCCAGACTGTAGCTGAACTCACTGGCATCATCACTAGCTCTCGCGCTCAGGCAGAATCTTCTCGGAAAGAGCTCGAAGGGTCTCGCAGGAAGATCAAAGCTATTCAAATGTGCTGTCTCCGAGCGAATCGTGCACGCAAGAAAGCTCAACAGAGTGCCCGATCAGCTCTACTTCGTCTGAAGCGGGCAAGTACTTGGAAACTCACGAGACAGGGCACATATACTCCCGAAGCGCGAAAGACAGCTCGCCTGCTTCAAAAAGCAGGCTGTTCTCAGGCTGCGGTTGGCTCCACTATTGTTGCGCTTGCCCGAATCTTTGGTATTACCGTCACACGCACGATGAGCCGCAGGACCGTACAGCGCGCTGTAAGCGAAGGCGGTATCGCATCGAAAGTCCAAGTCGCATACGAGCTGGCACAAGCAAAAGGTGAGTTTGATTAATGTCAGAAATGAAAATAGAATAGCTAACTGCATCTATAAGGCTTCACGGCCAGCAGTGATGGCACGTCACACCGCAAGATTAATTATGAAGCCCGCCATGTGAACCTCATCGCGCCGTGCTATAGCGATCCATCAGCACCAGCAGCACATCGAACGCGCTTAGTTGGTGTCGACCAAGCACTCGATCACACCAGTGAGACTCAGTTTGCTGGCTGGAAGGCATCTGTCAATGAAATGTCAATGCTACTTGATGAGGCTCCCTTTGCGATGAAGGAGAAAGTTACCTTGCAACCTGATGACTTTGCTCGCAAACTGAAGGGGATGCATGGAGATCATGCAAGTGATCAGCTCAAGACTGCTCGAGCTATGCAAACCTGGAAGACAGCTGTTGCGCAGAAGGATCTCGGCTTGGCGTGGATGGTGTCAATGCCAGTCGAAGAACTTGATCGTAGGACTAGCGAAGCCATTGACGCTGAAATGGATGCTTGCGGTGGACAGGATGGATGGAGTTCCCTTGACAACACGGATCGGCTTGAGCGCGTGAATTCTGCCCTCTCTGGTCTAGCTATGGCGCTCGGGATGGAGGCGATAGCCGAGTTACCTCAGAAGAAGAGCGCGCACTTTTGTTCTTCGTACGCGGGGGTTGCTGCATGCATAAGGATCTCAATTCGGTGAAGGGGGGGAATGATGCGATGCAAGCTGAGTGGAAGAAGATCGGGGCACAGCCGCCCATCCTTCTCGCCAACAAAGCAAATGCGGCAACACTCGAACTTAGCGCTGCAACTGATGCTGCGGCAGTGCTAGCCGCTGATGTGAGCGCACGCGGAGGAGTCAAGCTGACCAGCCTTGCTGGTGCGATCTTCAATAATAAGGATGACAAGAAGGGTCATCAAGATATCCACCGATGGCACTTTGAGCAAGTGAAGCAGCGGCTCGAGAACAAGAAATGCGCAGTCAAATTCCCTTCGACAAGCAACACACGTTTTCAATCCCACTGCGATGGTGCAGGCGAGCTTGTTACATATTGCTCTGACTATATCGCCTTTCTTGAAGATATTCGTGATAACAAAGAAAAGCGTAACTTCAATCACATCGAGCTAAATGTCTACAATGCCCTCCATGACATCCCGACTATTACCGAGCTCGCTGTTCTTGTGCTTTACGCTCAGTTGATCACACATCCGTACATGAGGCTGGTCCGAGGCCCTGGCGTTGAGAGTGTAAATCTTTTAGATCTTGGGCCACTCCATCAAGATTTACGTACGCACATCCGCGAGATCATTGCCGACCCTGACGTGATTCTTGATTCACTCGGATTGGAGGAAGAGCACTGGAAGACTGCAACTCTAGATCAGAAACCCTGGATGGACCCTAAAGCTATCGAAGCAGTCGCCTCTCTGAAGCCGGACTTGCCCCATCTCAAAACTATGCTTGTTGCTTTCATGAGAGGTGCACTCGAGACGTGGGAGAGATTCTCGGCAGAATTTATGCCAGGAAGCTTGATTGACACTGCTTCTGATGCCGAGAGAGATCTAGCCTACATGCTGTCAACAAATGATTCAAATGAAGGTGCCCTTGGTCAGATGCGCCGAAATGCACAAGCTCGGCCCAGCGAAACATCTCAACATCAGTCTGCGCGGGCATCATTCCACCGTAACAATACTCAGGATTTCATGGATGCAAAGTTTGGGGAGGATGATCACCGCTTCGTGATGCTCAAGGCACGAGAAGTTGATGCAAGCAAGGCACCGGCAAAATTTCGAGCCGAGCTGATGGCCAGACAGCGCGCGACGGCAAACGGGAAGCGTAAACAGGACGAGGCCCGCGCATCAAAGAAGACAGAATTGTATCGCACGCTCTCTCAAGTTGTGCTCGTTTTCGAGCAGGAGGCTGTCCTGAAGCTGTCTGTTAAGCAGCTAGAACAGCAGCTCGAGGTTTATCGTGTGGTAAAGTGCGACACTGAGGTACCAATTAAGGCTCGTCTCAAGAATAAGGAAGCCAAGAGAGAGCTCTTTTTGCTGCTATCTCGCGCTCGAAGTCATCACCTGCCGAGTCCGATGGTTCTGTAGCCGCCGTTCCCGAAACATCTCATGCGGGATTGGGCGAGGATCAGCTCATGGATCAAGATGACGATGAGGAAGTCTTATATTATCAAAAGTAGTTCTCAAATTCACTACACTTCATGTTTACCTCAATGCAATGACTTTTTGCCTTTCCGCACATATACTTTATCTTGTTTCGAGTGCATTACATCGCCTGGACTACCGCTGGACGCGGAAACGGGACCAAGTTCAACTTTCATTGCCGCGTTTGGTTAGATCCGCTTACATACACGTCACGGATACGGGCATCGTCAATGCCCACCTCCACTCATATGGAGGTGGGCATTGACGATGCCCGTATCCGTGACGTGTATGTAAGCGGATCTAACCAAACGCGGCAATGAAAGTTGAACTTGGTCCCGTTTCCGCGTCCAGCGGTAGTCCAGGCGATGTAATGCACTCGAAACAAGATAAAGTATATGTGCGGAAAGGCAAAAAGTCATTGCATTGAGGTAAACATGAAGTGTAGTGAATTTGAGAACTACTTTTGATAATATAAGACTTCCTCATCGTCATCTTGATCCATGAGCTGATCCTCGCCCAATCCCGCATGAGATGTTTCGGGAACGGCGGCTACAGAACCATCGGACTCGGCAGGTGATGACTTCGAGCGCGAGATAGCAGCAAAAAGAGCCTCTCTCTTGGCTTCCTTATTCTTGAGACGAGCCTTAATTGGTACCTCAGTGTCGCACTTTACCACACGATAAACCTCGAGCTGCTGTTCTAGCTGCTTAACAGACAGCTTCAGGACAGCCTCCTGCTCGAAAACGAGCACAACTTGAGAGAGCGTGCGATACAATTCTGTCTTCTTTGATGCGCGGGCCTCGTCCTGTTTACGCTTCCCGTTTGCCGTCGCGCGCTGTCTGGCCATCAGCTCGGCTCGAAATTTTGCCGGTGCCTTGCTTGCATCAACTTCTCGTGCCTTGAGCATCACGAAGCGGTGATCATCCTCCCCAAACTTTGCATCCATGAAATCCTGAGTATTGTTACGGTGGAATGATGCCCGCGCAGACTGATGTTGAGATGTTTCGCTGGGCCGAGCTTGTGCATTTCGGCGCATCTGACCAAGGGCACCTTCATTTGAATCATTTGTTGACAGCATGTAGGCTAGATCTCTCTCGGCATCAGAAGCAGTGTCAATCAAGCTTCCTGGCATAAATTCTGCCGAGAATCTCTCCCACGTCTCGAGTGCACCTCTCATGAAAGCAACAAGCATAGTTTTGAGATGGGGCAAGTCCGGCTTCAGAGAGGCGACTGCTTCGATAGCTTTAGGGTCCATCCAGGGTTTCTGATCTAGAGTTGCAGTCTTCCAGTGCTCTTCCTCCAATCCGAGTGAATCAAGAATCACGTCAGGGTCGGCAATGATCTCGCGGATGTGCGTACGTAAATCTTGATGGAGTGGCCCAAGATCTAAAAGATTTACACTCTCAACGCCAGGGCCTCGGACCAGCCTCATGTACGGATGTGTGATCAACTGAGCGTAAAGCACAAGAACAGCGAGCTCGGTAATAGTCGGGATGTCATGGAGGGCATTGTAGACATTTAGCTCGATGTGATTGAAGTTACGCTTTTCTTTGTTATCACGAATATCTTCAAGAAAGGCGATATAGTCAGAGCAATATGTAACAAGCTCGCCTGCACCATCGCAGTGGGATTGAAAACGTGTGTTGCTTGTCGAAGGGAATTTGACTGCGCATTTCTTGTTCTCGAGCCGCTGCTTCACTTGCTCAAAGTGCCATCGGTGGATATCTTGATGACCCTTCTTGTCATCCTTATTATTGAAGATCGCACCAGCAAGGCTGGTCAGCTTGACTCCTCCGCGTGCGCTCACATCAGCGGCTAGCACTGCCGCAGCATCAGTTGCAGCGCTAAGTTCGAGTGTTGCCGCATTTGCTTTGTTGGCGAGAAGGATGGGCGGCTGTGCCCCGATCTTCTTCCACTCAGCTTGCATCGCATCATTCCCCCCCTTCACCGAATTGAGATCCTTATGCATGCAGCAACCCCCGCGTACGAAGAACAAAAGTGCGCGCTCTTCTTCTGGAGGTAACTCGGCTATCGCCTCCATCCCGAGCGCCATAGCTAGACCAGAGAGGGCAGAATTCACGCGCTCAAGCCGATCCGTGTTGTCAAGGGAACTCCATCCATCCTGTCCACCGCAAGCATCCATTTCAGCGTCAATGGCTTCGCTAGTCCTACGATCAAGTTCTTCGACTGGCATTGACACCATCCACGCCAAGCCGAGATCCTTCTGCGCAACAGCTGTCTTCCAGGTTTGCATAGCTCGAGCAGTCTTGAGCTGATCACTTGCATGATCTCCATGCATCCCCTTCAGTTTGCGAGCAAAGTCATCAGGTTGCAAGGTAACTTTCTCCTTCATCGCAAAGGGAGCCTCATCAAGTAGCATTGACATTTCATTGACAGATGCCTTCCAGCCAGCAAACTGAGTCTCACTGGTGTGATCGAGTGCTTGGTCGACACCAACTAAGCGCGTTCGATGTGCTGCTGGTGCTGATGGATCGCTATAGCACGGCGCGATGAGGTTCACATGGCGGGCTTCATAATTAATCTTGCGGTGTGACGTGCCATCACTGCTGGCCGTGAAGCCTTATAGATGCAGTTAGCTATTCTATTTTCATTTCTGACATTAATCAAACTCACCTTTTGCTTGTGCCAGCTCGTATGCGACTTGGACTTTCGATGCGATACCGCCTTCGCTTACAGCGCGCTGTACGGTCCTGCGGCTCATCGTGCGTGTGACGGTAATACCAAAGATTCGGGCAAGCGCAACAATAGTGGAGCCAACCGCAGCCTGAGAACAGCCTGCTTTTTGAAGCAGGCGAGCTGTCTTTCGCGCTTCGGGAGTATATGTGCCCTGTCTCGTGAGTTTCCAAGTACTTGCCCGCTTCAGACGAAGTAGAGCTGATCGGGCACTCTGTTGAGCTTTCTTGCGTGCACGATTCGCTCGGAGACAGCACATTTGAATAGCTTTGATCTTCCTGCGAGACCCTTCGAGCTCTTTCCGAGAAGATTCTGCCTGAGCGCGAGAGCTAGTGATGATGCCAGTGAGTTCAGCTACAGTCTGGCCTACAGCATGTAATTGACCGGAGCAAGCTCTCAAAGTCTCCGAGCGAGCCTGCGCAGCTTCCTCTCGAGCAGAGATAGCATCCTGGATGGCCTGGTTTTCGTGTTCACGCGCCAATGTCACTGCTCGAGACGCGCTCTCGAGTTGCTTGCGAAGCAAGTCCCGCTCCGAGATCAGTGTCGCTTCTCGTCTTCTCGCTCGACTGAGTGATTTCCGTCGAGCGTCAAGCTTCTTGATGGCTGCCTCAAGTCGAAGTGAAACTGTCTTCCCAGATTCCTGTGAGTTCCGAAGCTCATTTTGATAGCTCTCTAGTGCTGACTCGAGATCCACTTGAAGACGAGCAGTTGCCGAGTCAAGACCATGCTGAGCACTAAGTAAAGAAGACTGGAGGTCCAGAACCTGATCCTCGAGCAAAGAAATCCGTTGCTGAGCAAGAACAAGGTCAAGGTTGGCAGTAGCATCTGTTGCCCGAATGCGAGAAGTACGCGAAGAATGACGAGCACCCCGGATAGGTGAGTGATTTTCCTTGTTCTGCTTGAACTTATTTAAGCTCTGTGACTGCCGTTTTTGCAGTGACGAGCGTCCTGACGGTGGCATGGCGCATATGAGAGGACTCGTGGGGAACAGCTAGCAGTTGGAATGACAAGAACACGCAGGAGAAAAACGTATGTCGCCCGACCACTGTGTTAGACGACGCGTCGAGACGCGTCGTGCGATCGCGCCCCGGTCAGATTCAATACCCACTCGTGCATGGCTTTCTGCTTTACAACAACACGTTGTCTCGCAATATTCAGTTAATGGAACTTGTTAAGGATATCCTATTGCACCATTTCGTGTTGTGATTTGAAGAGAGGGTGTTTGGAGGTTGAGATATTCGGGTTTTTGTGCTTATTTTTCGCATTTTTCAGGCAATTCACCATATAATATGATTTCCTTACACCAAATGAAAGATACACATATGTACTATCGAAGCGCCCAATTCGTTTGATACGAAACTGTATGTAGATGAACTAGATCGAAATTTCGTGGTGGGCCTCCGCGCGGACGCCATGAGCCAGTGGCTAGCAAATGTCGCGTCGATGGCCGGCGTGCCGAGCCATCCTTCCCACGCCCGACGCGACATCCGCCATGCCCACCTCCAACTCATAGGCCATCAAGCTAAAGTGAGTTGCGCGGATCTTCATCAGATAATCAGTCTTTTTGATTTGTTTCGACAGGTTGCGATGATCCTGGTACAAGAGTCAAGGCCCGATGAATGTTTAACCAGCGCAAAGGGGGATAGAAAGGGTGCGTACACCTAGGAAGATACGATCTGGAACTCTGAAATCCTGATAATCAGCCCGTCATCGACCTGATTAGAATAAAAAATCTCACCCCAAGTGCTCATCCGCGTGTCTGTCGCATGGCAAGCCTCCACGATATGGACCTTCGCCCGTGCTTCCATTACAAGGATTCTAGCTTTGGAAAAAAGACTACGAGTATTCGAGGTCATCAGAGGCGCCGAAGATGATGGATCTGAGGATCGAGTTGAGCAGGGAAGGCAGGCGAGTACCCAGTCCCATGTCCGTCGCACATGCTTCTCGACGTGAATCCTCGCCAGCGCCTCGGGCTGTGAGCGGCAGCTCCTGTAGACACATAGTCCCGGCGCATCGGGAAGACCTAAGCCACGTCGACTTTATCATCTCGGACGAGGCTACAATTCCTACGAAAGTGCATTACATACACCGCTGGGTTGCTTTTTGTCCCTTCACAAAGACATATTTGGAAAGCGCAGTTTCATAGGGAAGAAAAGATGGCGTGAGATCTGCTCAGGCGCGCACTTGGCTTCTTCGCGCCCTGATGAATACAATGGTCAGCCGTGATAGTTGGTGCGGACTACCAAGTCGACGAATGCGTACCGAATTGTACCCGGTCGGCGTCCTCCTGCGAGACCCGAATCAAACGGCATCCTCACTAAGAGGTTCCATGAATGCCTTCATTCACACCGCCATAACCGCCCTACCTATTCATTCATCTTCACAAGCTCTGCTCAACCTTTGTTCACCATTCCAGGAATGCGTGACCGGGCTGGCGCCAGCCTGCTCGAGCCACTAAGACATCGTCCGCAGCGTATCATCGCAATACCGGCACAGCCGAACGTGACCCAGTGCTCGGTTGGTGGGAGCTGAATGTCACAACCAACGGCACAACCCAAGTCTGCTCGGGAAACCGGAAACCAAAGGCAAAGCCCCAGGCGACCCAGCAATGTTCCAGAGAGAGACAAAGTCGTCGTCTCTGAGACGTAGTCCTGGAGTACGCAGCAGCTTCCGGCGCCTGCTGCTCACGACACGACCGCCATCCAGCGTAGAGTCCAGTCTATCTATCTTCGACGACTTTTGCTTCCCTGTATGCGCTTTATCTATAATGTCCTTCGTTTTTTGCTTTGTATCAGTAATTTGCTCGCCATAGCCACCTTTTCCACTATATTCTGACGTTTGTGTGCGGTTAAAACAGGCAATGGAGCTGAGGATCTTGTTACTCTTGCCGATCAATAGTCACCGTAGTTACGCGCGCTCTGCGCGTTCAAATGCCATTGACTTATGTGTTCTGCTAACATTAATCCCCTAGATGAAGCGGCAAGTTGACTGTGACATCTGACACTGGGTAGCTCCAATTCGTAGACAAAAGGACGACATACATTTCTCTCTAACGAGCTGCAGCTTTCCCTTTTGCCTTCTTGGCCTTCGCCTTCTTCTTTTTCGCCCCCTCGCCCGTTCCATCTTCCTCGTTCGCCTCCCGTCCCGTCTGCGCGAGCCAGAGAAGGCCGCTCACGCCCAGCGCGCCCAGTGCACCGAGAACGTGGCCGAATGCAGCGCCGTAGGCAGAGGTGAGCGGGTACGCCTGCGATTCAGAAATGACGCGTCGATATCGGTGAGTGGGAGAGGGAGAGGGAAAGGATAGGTAAGTACCTGCCAGGGCCGATCCCAGTCGAGGCCGATCGGGATCACGCCGGCCCACGCGCCGAGGAACGTGCCGACGTAGGGATACACGAGCGCGCGCTCGGGCGCACTGCGCGGTCTGTGGGCTGTATGAGCATTTATATACCTTGCGTATGGAGAAGACATTACGAGAGTTCGGCGAACAACCGCACCCAGGTGTTGGTGAGCACGAGGGCGCCGGACGAGGTCGGACCCTGAGCGGTGGGTGAAGGTATGAGCGGCAGGGGAAGGGGAGGGACGCCGAGCGCGTAGGCGGGGGCGAAGAAGGCTAGGATGGAGAGTAGGAGGGAGAGCAGAATGGAATGCGGGAGGTATCTGGTGCCGGCCGTGCCCGTGAGTACATCGCAGTAGAAATTGAGAGATACAGAACATACGATGCGAGCGGGGCACCGAATAGAATCACGACGGCGTTGAGCGCAACGGCCGCATAGAACGTGAATAACCACGCGTTGATTAGGTCCTAAGCATAAGGCATTCAGCCAAATCGTGGGCAACTCGAGCGAGAGCAGGCACGCACTGCCATTTTGTTCTCCCTATCCAGCCGTGCTTGTATGCCCTTACTCCCCATCGTGCCCTCGCGCACCCACATGCGCACCCAGCCGCCCCACCACCCGACCGTCCCCACCGCACCGAGGACGGCCCAGACCATGGTCAGCACTGGCTGCGCGGTGATGGGGTACAGGAATGGATGCTGCGGCTTGTCCAGCCCACGCGCCGGCGGTGGAGCCGGCGGCAGGAATGGTATGAGTTCGGTGGTCGAGGGCAAGAGGAGTAGCGAAGCGGAGAGGACGAGAGCATGGATGAGGAGGAGCGGGGCGTAGTGGAGCGGGAGAGTGTGCGGGGATTGCGGGGGGCTTGTCGTCGACATTGCGATGGTTGGGCGTTCCGGTTACACAAGCTTGTGAGGTTATTAGTTTGAGAGCATAGTTTTGACGACGGTGACGGCGACGAGCAAGATCTTGCAGCCGGCGCGCGCCGCGTCACGCGTCACTTGTCGCGTCGGGATTGGTAAGCGTCGGGATTGGTAAGCGTCGGGATTACCTTTTTGGACACACGGCGCGTTTCGCTGGTCAACGCCACGACGGGGTCACTGCATCGTTCGAATTCACCACTCCATCCTCACGAAAAGTCACTTATGGGAAATGAAGGTCCAGTAAATACTGATATAGTCACGGAAACCTGCGAGTCCTGTGAGATCTTATCCGCTTTCTGACGCGTCTCTGCGATCGCCCATCATTGTAGTCGCCGACTCGGACACCACTCCTCGTCGCTCGGTGTTTGGCATCTCTGTCAATTTCACGGTACACCAAATACTATTGTCCCTTGGAACGTTCGTCGGAAGCCTTTTAGAGGCGTGTTTTTGCTACCCTGGGATTTAGAAGCTCATCTGCGTCAACGGTCAGACGCGTGAACGTGGTATTGAGATGGCCGTTCTTAACCCTGCCTGCTCTGTCAGATACGATCTACACATTTGCTGTGGCATAAGGGTGTTTTGTCGTCTCAGTTGAGAGATGTGTCCATGATCAATTATGGCCAGAGTGTCGGGTGCCGGAAACATGAACATCACTCATTGTTCACGGCCGCCTTGGGTTCGCCCAAGTTTGGCTACCCTGTTAGCCATCTGTTGTTCGATAACGGATAACTCACGTTTTCTGTCGCGATTCTATCTTCAGCTTGCACACTCAGCACCGCCAGCGCGTCAGTCCTACACTGTCCAGCCCCAGGTAGGGCGGCGATTGAGGTGAGCACGCACGTTCATCTTCCAGCGGTGATATGATGCAAAACAACGATAGTTGGGTCCGTCCAGTTAGGACTCTTCTTTGATACCGTCTGTCTTCTGCAAAGATCTTTGCCACCGTCTTCATCGGGCTCGGAGTGAGTTGCAGCTCATCTGCTGTTGCACTACTCGTATTTCTCACATATGTCGGGTAGATGGTTCATGCTGTCTTAACAGGTCTGACAAACATGGGCCATCGTGGCGCCTCGAGCTCAGCGTTTCACGAGAGCATGAACCCCGCCGTTCATTTGTCCATTTTGAGAGCACATCTTCCTCAACTTACGGGACCAAGAACTCTGCTAAGTCTGATGTACTTTCCTCGTCTGTTACGCCGCTCCTCTAGAATACATTGACCCCTTCCTCACTTCTATGCTGTCACAGTCAGACAAGCGCGGGCTATTCTCGTCGTTTGAGCGCTGTTTGCTCCTCGACTTTCGAAGAGGGTAATCTGCAGTGCTGCAGGTTGAAATAAAGCGAGGTCATGCGGTCAAGTCTAGCCCCCACAGATGTACGATGGCCCAGCTCTCGCAGGAGAGTAGCAAAGTCTCAGTGATCACTGACCCTACGCTCACCGCGGACGACGTCTCCATCGCCTCGCTTCCTGTCCATCCGAACGATGCATCCATACATACTCCCAGAGATGTGGAGACACTCCGCAAGCTAGCGTGGTACGAATGGTTCTACAAAGACATGATCGCATTCCTCCTGCTCGGCGTTCTGGTAAAATCCTTTACTTGTTTTCCTCTCGCCGCGCTGACGGAAACGTCATCTCATAGGTCCCCCTCCCGATGATCATCGTCACATCCGCAGCCCGAACCATGTTCGTCGGCATCACAGGCGTCTCTGGCGTGTCCTACGCCGTCCCCGCCGCCACCGCTTCGTTCATCACACCGCTCTTTGCGCACCACATACCCTACCCCGTGCGCATGTACCTCAACCTCACTGCCTCGGTCCTCGCACTCTTGTTCTGCACGCTCGGGAGCACAGTCGCGGGACCGGTGGTGGGCACCGCCCTCGCAGGCACGGTCTACGCGTTCGGGAGCAACACCTACCTCGCGACGGCCGCGTTCTACGACCAGCGGACCGTCATCACTCTCAGCATTGGGATGAGTACGCCCACATTGCCTCCACCACTCTCACCATTGACCAAAGATGTCGACAGATCTGTCGTGTCTCGTGGGCCCCGTGCTGTACATCCCGCTAATGAAAGCGTTCAACGAGGACTGGCGCATGTGCCTCCGCGTGCTCATGCCCCTCCCGGCCCTCCAGGCGCTCGTCTGGCACCTACTTCTCCCGCGCTCGGGCCGCGTCGCGGCGGAGCTCACGCGCACGCTTGCCAACGAGAACGAACGGCAGCTCCGGAGAACGCAGCATGCGGAGAAGGACGCATCGGGAATCATGGACGAGCGGAAGGGCTTCGGGCCGGGCAGGACGCGTCTGGGCGTATTCGTGCGCATTATCTTTCCGCGGTACGTGCTGCCGCTCATGCTGTGTACGTGCGGCGGGTGGACCGTCGTCGAGGGGCTGGCGCCCGCGTTCCTGACGCTGCGCAGCTTCGCGCTCGCGCCGCAGAGCGACCTCAACTACGAGCTGAACTGTGCGTGCTCCTTCATTCTGTACCGATTGTTCGTATGCTGATCTTATTACCCAGTCCTCTTTTACGGCCTTGCGTCGTTCATGTTCGCGCTGCTCGCGATCTTCCGCCCGCTGCCACGCATCTGGCTCTGGGCCGCCCTGCAGTGGACCATCGTCCTCCTCGGTGTCATACAGCTCTTCGTTCCGTTCCTGACATACTTCCCGATCTGGCTCTTCTTCATATGGGTCGTCGGGGGTGTCGTGGGCGGCGGGACGACGAACACCAATTACAAGGCCGCAGACGATTATCGGCGGAGCGGGGACGCGGAGGAGGTGCGCGCGTTCGCGATGAGCTGCGCTGGATTTGGGAATTTTGCAGGCGATGTGTTTGGCGGGGCGCTTGCTGTGATGGTGCAGATGCTGGCGGAGAAACACTTGACACCTAGACACTAGATCCCCCGACGTGACAAACCACAGCTAGAAGGCGGTAAAGCATTCACGCATCGGACCAAAGACAAGAAAAATACATGCTTGCGTTAAACGTCTTTATATTCAGTGTTGCTCTATATTTCTAACTCAATGACGCGCCAACGAGAGTGGGTGCCAAGAGGACACCATCTTTCGTCCGTAACCGATGAACGCTCTTGGTCACCGGGTTGATCCACGCAGCTTCTCTGTTCTCCAGCGTCGTGAATCCTATAACATTTTACTAAGAAAGCGCGGTAGAGGCAAATAAAGGGGAGATATACCTGGCTGAATAGCCTCGAAGATTTTCTTTTTGGGATTGAGCTGCGGCAGCGGCGCTTTACCTGGTGAAATAGATCTGATCAGCGCCTAAGGGTGAGCAGTTGCAAATATGGCAACATGCCTTCGAATTCTGCACCCTCGAAGTAGACGCGTTCACCAGGCTTCGAGTTGGGAGGAGGGTTAACAATCTCGAGGCCTGCGTCCTTTCCATCACTAGCAGTAGCCTTAGAAAGAATTAGCACCGGCGCGATGCGGTATCATGAAGAAAACATACACAGAGAACCATAGCAAAGCTCTTGACGCCACGCATGTTTGCAGGCTTGAGATTGCACTTCGGGAAGACAGGTCAACGACGCCCAAGGGGAACAAAACAATGAGTTGACTTACGACGCCGACAAGCCATCTATCCTGCATTTGCTCCAATGGGATGTAATTGGCCAAGCCAGAGATCACAGTTCTGGGACCTGTCTCCTCGCCGAAGTCGATTTGCTGCATCCCAAATGAATCACTTGTTCACACTTCGGTCACTCGCAATATCTCAAAGCTTACCTCGATGTACAAGCCGTCTGCATCCGGATGTTTCTCGGCTACCCGAACGCAGATGCATAAGATAAAACTAATCAACCATGCAGAAATGCTTGCTTACCTTTGATGATGTGTCCGACACGCAAGTCGATCATCGATGGTATAGGCTCGCTCGACTCCTCCGCGGCGGCCGCCTTGTCCGCCTTTTTGGGCTCACCGCCCTTCTTCTCTTTCTTCGGCTTGCTCTTCGCAGCATCAGCCTCCGTGCCGTTCTCTTCCTTCTTCCCTTTTTTCGCCTTCTCCGCCTTCTCTAAGGGCACAGACGCCGCGTCTGCCTTTTGCTCCTTCGCAGGAGCGGGAGTGGACGCGGGCGTGGCCTTCGCCTTCTTCTCGGGCTCCTTACGCTCGATCGGGGGAGCATTGCTGAGGTCGATGGATACGGGTGCGAATGCGGGAGAGAGGGCGTCTGCGGATTTGCGCACAGGTGCGGCGGATTGGATATGGTCGAAGTAGCGTGTGACAGCGGGGTACGCGTAGTACTGTGCGGGCTGGAGCTGGGACTGGCATGGCATACACAAACAAAGTCAATCCATCATTTAATCTGGCACGGGTGAATATGAAACGCACGTATATCGGGTGCAGGGCGCCATAGAGCGCGACATCCGCTACCGAAAGATAATTGCTCACGACGTACGTGAGCGGCAGCAGTTTCGCATCCAGATCCTATATAGCCCGTCTTTAGCTTCATCATACCCTAGCAGACTCGCACACACCTTCAGCCCCTCCGCTTTGCCCACATCGCCGTTTGCAACCTGCTCGATCCACCCGCTCACCTGCGCCTTCTCCTTCTCGGATTTGCCAAACTCAATCGGGCCTGCCTTCGCGGCACCTTCTACGAGCGCGCGCACGTCGCTCTGCAGCTTTGCAATGGCCGCTTGGGTGGACATGATGCGAATGAAGAGCGGGTAGGATATGGGAGATCGATATGGACCGAGGGATATGACTCTGAGCAGACGGAGGGACATCCTAAAGCGTGAGGATTACGTAAAGCGCGTTTGTTGTTTCTTGTCACTGTCAGAGAGCGCTTCGGCTGTCGCAGGCGAGTCACTTCAGCAACTCGTTCGATCCTCTTTCCGATGCTCTGAACAACTAAGTGCAGCGAAATGCAGTATGTATTCTCTAGTGGCAGCTTGCGGCGACGACCAATGCTTCCGTCATGCATCATGGGTGAGTCGTTGAAATGTCTTCTGGACAAATAGATGACGGCACGTTATGCTGATATTTTTCGTAGCGACAGAACGCTCTGTAAGTCCTCAATGTATTCTAAGCAACTTTCGCTTCTGGCGTGTCACAAAAGAGAACTCTGCAACGGCTGCAGTGTATGGCTTCGGGTGGTGAAGAACAACAGTCGAAGAACCGGGTGCGTACCTTGTTGACCGCCAAGTACTTCTCTAGAAATGCATCACAAAATATCTCGTCTAGTTTCATCCAAACTGTGCAGTAAGTCTTGCTTCCGCCAAGCTCTTCGGCAATTTGGTCTCCCCAATTTCGAGGGCAATCCTCCTTCATGGACTCATATCTTGCCACCTTTTTACACTCTGTTTACTTTCAACTTCTCGTGGTACTTGACTCCTTGCAAAGCCGCTCACAGTATCCCGGAGAGCACGATATACGGATTCGCTGTTCCATCCACATAGTGCACCCCGAATTGCATTGCACCCGTCGGTTCCGTCACGCGCACGGGCGCTTCGAGGTTGTCGCGCCCCCATGCATCGTACGGGCGCATGGCGTGTGGTCGGTTAGCACGTTCGTCTGCTGGGAACGTCAGTATCGCGGGGGCCCGGAGCTAGTTGAGTACGCAATGAGAGCTCGAGTGCGTTCATGACATTGTCAATTCTTTGGTCATTGATGCTTATGGGAAATCGGTACGCGGCATCGGGAGATATGCGACTCAAATCTGTCCACGAAGGGTTGAGGCGCGAATGTTGCGTGTTCCCCATGCTTGGAAGCGATCTTGGAGATTGTCTGGCATGTAAAGATCAGCGCATCAGCTGCTTGCAGCGGCGCCAACGGGCCCGTAACAACCTCGTACTGCAATACAGTACACTCGTGGAGATGATTGGACAATTTCATTGCGGGCACGAAGGACTAAGCTAGCCTAGGGCAGCCTCGCCATGATACATGATCCTATCAAAATACCCGAAGTTCATATTATCCTCTCCTTGGCGTAAGCACCTGCTATCCTTTTTTTTCCCTGAAGATTCACCCACCGGGGCTTTTACATCTTACCAGGATGTCTCAACCATTCGTGAATAACAAAAAGATGATTATCTGATGGCGATTAGCACAATAATTCACCTTAGCTTTGAGGCCTGAGGCCTGAGGCCTAGGCGTTACACGAGCAGGGATTCTAAGAAATGGAAGTCATGAAATGGTGCATCATCTGATGCTTGCCTGCCATCATCCAAGGTGCGAAGATGGTTATCATGGATCCTAATATGACACTGCGCTGAACATAATGATGGTGTCTGTTGCGAGACGTATCTAAATCAGCGTAAAACCAAGGTATGTTGCCTGGTTAGCCCGTGCACGCAACGGCAGTGTGCTTCGTCCCTCAAATGCTCAGAAACCTGATAGGTCCATGATGGACTCATATTCCGGGAAGATAACGATGCATATCCATCAAGGCGATCGTCTTCCTTCGTCTCAAAGTGCTCGTTCCATGTCCCACAAAAGGCCATACGGTTCCTACCGTTGACCATAGAAGCCCGTCATGTCCTTCATGTCTCGGTTTCATACACGGTTCAAACGTGTCAGGATTCGCGCTCTAGTATTGTCGACGATTTGACTAAAGCGGTCTGCGGCGGGCGCCACCTTCTATTTCTTTGGCGCCAGAACAAAGGCAACCGCGTACGGGACCATCACTATCGGCCCGAGATGCAGAACGCGGTCTGTTGAGCGCCCGCGAACAGAAGTTATTTATTTGGCCCTTCAATTCACAAACCAGCTTGACTTGACCGCGACCACCATAGCTCTTGACATGGCCATCTACCATTGGAGAGTCTTCGAAAAAGACGGCACTATCACGACGGGCGACATCTCGCCTTACGATGAACCCATAATCTCGATTCCGAAGGACCTCAGCTTCGATCTCTTCAGTGTTTGCAAAATAGCAGAGCAGTTTTGTGGCGGGCTCAAAATTACCGAGGCACAGAGGATTTCTTTAGGCGGATATCACGACGTATGTATCTCAATACGTTTCGAGAGACCAGTTGATTGATGTGTCACATTGATGTGCAGATTTATGAGCTTCGAACTGACGGCGGAGACTCCAAAGTCTCACTCATAGCCCGACCTTTCCTCCAAACCCTTGTCAATAAGTGGGGCCAGGATAACTGTTCTCGCATGCTCTTGAGCGAAGTAGCGGTGTTGGCTGCCTTACGCCACACGTCAGCTATCCCCGTTCCACGTTGTTTTTCTCATTCTGCATGCCAATCCGAGGCAAGCCTGCGTGACGGTAATCCGTGGACGATCCTGGATAAATGCAACGGCAAAGCGGGCGAATGGATAATTTCTGAACTTAGCAAAGAAGCCAAGGTGCGTTCGGTGTTATGGCGTGGCAACACTGCGCACTGACACCTTCGTAACTTCACAGATCCGCATGCTACACGAGTTCGCAAACATAAGCGTACAGCTTTCCCGAGTCCCAGTTCCGAGCTCCGCGCCCATTGGGAGTTTACTCTCTTTCGATGCTACTACGGGCTCCGCTCAGGTTGGACCGCTTTACGCCCCAGGTCTCGTAGGCGGAGCAGGCCCGTTCCCGTCATACCAGTCTTTAATAGCGCACCTCGTAAAATGCGCCAGAAAGATCAATGGGAACGAGCCTTGCAGAGAGCTGCTCGGCGTTGTCACCCTAGCCGAAAGCCTTATACCATCCGAAGATAATCGCATGTGGCGCCCTACCCTTATGCACGGCGATCTGGACCCGAATAATATTCTTTCCAGAGAGGGTCACATCGAGGCTGTCCTAGACTGGGAATTCCATGCTGTCGTACCTGCCTTTCTTGCGCTCGACTATCCCAAGTGGCTCGTCAACGACGGGATAACTGACAGACGATTCACGCCGATGTGCTTGGATGGCATGACGTGCACACGGTCGTGGGTTGAGACGGAGGAGGATGCTGCGGAATACCGGAGGATCTTCGCTCAAGTAAGCGTTGCCTTCGCTGCCGCTGGTACCCAAGTGCTGATCGAAGTGTAGAGTGTCACTGCTCTCGACCCAGACTACATGAGGATCGTCGAGGCTGGGTCGAACGCTCGTCGCCTGGTGGAATGGCTGCTTTGCTGGGACAAGCACGAAATGCACCGCACTGCGTTCGACGCATGGAGACTCGACGTTGAAGGGTCGGACTGGCTTTCCGAATTAGTACATCCTGCAGAGGAACGCGCAGCTTTGTTATCAGGAGTCGTCGCCGGCCGACCACGGACGCAAAGCTTGTGATGAAACTGCCCTGTCTTGTCTTCTCCTTCTCCTTGGCTGGGCTGGCTTTCGCAATACATTCTGCCGTGCTTCCCGATAAAGCGTCAGACGGAGGATGAGTCATTGCGGGTCAAAGCGAGCACTTTGACTGAGACCCAAATAAAAGGTCATTCAGTGGTCCCTAGCGATGCTTTCCTTCCCCGGGTCGACGTGTTTCCGAAGTATCTTGGTGCGTTGCCGATGTTGTCAGTCACTTTACTGCTAGGCCTGCAGATGTGCCATGAGTCGCCTTCACGCCATCTTCGACAGTGTGCGTAGTGTTTGAGTACATGAACCGGCTTCAACTTGCCGGTTTGATCGACTATCATATGCATCTTCTTCAGTCTGCTTAAGGAGACTAGTTCGAAATACGAAATTGAAAAATACTACGGACGTCGTTGTCTCTTGGCCATGTCTGTGATTAGAATCCCGAACAAAGCTACAGAACACTACACACGTACTTCGTCCGAGTTCATGGATTCGTGATGACGGGCTGGCAGGATTATGTAAAGCGCATATTCTATTTCTTGCCTTCGACTTCGGCTGGTGGCAGCAACTCGTTCAATTCTCTTTTTTTTTTTTTTTTTTTTTTTTTTTTTTTTTTTTTTTTTTTTTTTGATTCCATATTGCTCTGCGACGCTGTCGCGTCATGCAGCATTACATGTGTGTGACCCCCTAATATAAGCCACCGCCCGTCCGAGAACGTTGAGTGACCCGTAATTGGAGGCCGTTTAGCTTGAGATAGAGTGCGCGGGTGAATAAATACGACTCAAATGCTCCCCTCTGTGCGAACACAGAGCGAGCACCGACCTGAAGAACAAGTCGGGCACAGGAAGCAAGAGAAGGGGGAGGGAGGGAGGGGGGGGGGCAAGATGGCAGCCCGTGGAACATTGAGGGCTGCTGGGAGTGCCCACCAGGCTTACGCCGCAGGATGTGGGCCAGTCGGAGTGGTGTTGTTCAATTCTCTTTCTGGTGCTCTTGACACTACAATATTCTCCTTTATACCTGATATTCATTACAACGTAGACCGAGGGCCGCATGCGTCCTCAAGGAGTGCCTCGCGGCGCCAACCAATGCTTCGGTCATGAGTGAGTTGTTGAAATATCTTCTGCATATTATTCTCAAGATGCAAAGCTTCTTTGTACGCAAACTAACCGTCTTCAGAAATGTTCGTAACTCTATGATCGAATATTTAAGGAAGACTGTGCCACGGCTTCCTTCGTCTCTTGGCGCAAAGCCAACCATGGGACTATGACATTCTACCTCATGCATAAGCACTGTGTAGCTTTCTGGAGACTTCAAATATCGCCTTATGGCCGCCTGTTTAGGGCGTTCTTGTGAAGATTTCCTCTCACATTCCTCGTAGCTGAGGATATCGCGGAAAATCTTGAACGAGGCCCATCGTCGATGCATCTCAACCAGTTTCTGCAACTCCGCCTCCGGCGCGCCTGCTAGAAGAGGGCCTTCATTCTTCAGCATCGATATTCCCATCATCAATGATGATCTCGTCTATGTGCCATTTTTTCGTCCCTTGGCGCCAGAAAACCCAACTAGCGGGTTACTAGGATGAAGTCGTGGTATGAAACGTGGTCTGGGAGCGCCCGCGAGTACAAGCTATTTATTCTCGGGTTAAATCCTGGAACGAATTTGAACTTGACAGCACTACCTCCTTGACATGCCCGCCTATCAGTGGAGACTCTTCGAACGAGATGGAACAGCTATCACTATCGACGTCCAGCCCCCCAGCGACCCCGTCTTCACGTTTCCAGGAGACGTTACCAAGCTAGACGGCCTCAACTTCGACCTCGTCTGTCTTTGCAAAGTCGCAGAGCAGTTCTGTGGCGGGCGCAGAATCGTAGAGGTACAGCAGATCTCTTCTGCCGACGGGTATCACGACGTACGTATGACCGTATTACCTCAGAGGCCAGTTCACTGACGTGCCGCACAAACTCCCAGGCCTATGAACTTCGCTCTGACGTGGAGACTCCAAAATCTCATTCGTAGCGCGTCTTCCGAATCAATGGACCATCGATCTGTTAGGCCAGGAGCACTGTTCTCGCCAGGTTCTGAGTGAAGTAGCGGTGATATCTCTCTTACGCCACGCGAATTTTCCTGTCCCCCGCTGCTTCTCGTACTCTACGGCCCAGTCCGAACCGAGCGTGCGAGATGGCCCACCTTGGATGCTCCAGGAGAAATGCAGGGGCGTTCGTGAGTGGGATAGGCTTGGAACCACCAAGGATACTAAGGTTTGTTCGATACTCTGGCATAACGATGTTCTATTGAACTGACAGTAACAACTCTCAACAGCTCCGCATGCTGCACGAGTTTGCGAACATAAGCGTGCAGCTTGCCCGGGTTCCTCTCCCGAGCTCCGCACCTATAGGGAGTGTACTTGCTTTCGACGCTACTTCTCAGTCTGTGGAGATAGGGCCGCTCTTCATCCCAGGCTACGAGGTCGGCCCGAGGCATGCAGTAGGCCCATTTGCGACCTACCAGGCTTACGTGTCGCATCTCGTGGAGCGCGCCGAACAGATTACGGTGACCAAGCCATGCAAAGAGCTGCAAGGCATCCTCGCTCTAGCTGAGCGTCTCGCACCCTCTGCAGAATCCTCCAATGACGGTCGCTTGTGGCGCCCGACCCTCATGCGAGCCATCTGCTCAATGGGGAACATTTTGTCGGAAGAGGGCCATATCCATGCGATCCTAGGCTGGGACTTCCACGCTGTTGTGCCCGCGTTTCTTGCGCTCGACTGTCCCGCTTGGCTGGTCGACGAGGGGATACTCGACAGGCGATTCGCCCCCATGTGCTTGGATGGCGTGATGTGCTCGCGGGGATGGGCTGAGTTGGCTGAAGATGCCGCGGAATATAGGAAGATCTTCGCCGAGGTGGGTGTTGATTTTGTTAACTATTGCATTCAAAAGCTAATCACGATGCAGAGCGTTACTGCGCTTGACCCGGGCTATATGGAGGCAGTTCAGTTAGACAGAATTAATCTGCGGCTGTAGTAAGGCCTGACAGAATTAATCTGTCACCTTTAGGATTAGCCACATTACGGTTCAAACCGTAACACGATCTCCCACAGTAGTACAGATCAACTCGTAATGAAAGGTCCTGAGCCGCGTAGTCTAGCAAAACAATGTAGAGACCGAGAATCGAACCTAGGACAATTCACCAGTTCATCATGAACATAGACACAACTAACCACTGAGCCAACATGCTGTTGAAGTAAACATAAATTTATATCTAATGAGCCATTATTTCGCGAAAATTTTGACTTAGCAACATTTCCGTAGGTCATAACCTGGACGGATACACTCGTAATTACAGCTTTATCCGTAAATATCAAGTGAGTGAATTATATGTGATGAACAATAAAGGTGTCAAGACTCGGTCGTAGACAGCAGAGAACCACCCAAGTCACCAGCGATGATGGGAGCGAGAGAGCAGAGAGCGACTAGCAGCGCAGTGACCTGTATTGGAGGTACAGTATGGTACAGACGAAATGGACAATCTAGGGAAATAGGCGAGCGACAGGGAGCCTATAAGTACTGGGACGACAATGGGAAAAGAACAATGGACACCATAACGGGTCGAACAATCGAGTGAGAACAATGGTGGCCAAAAGGAGAACAATGGGAGGGAGAACAATAGGATGTCCCAAAGGGGAACAAGGGCATGGGTGAAGGATAGCCCCAGGTCATGTGAGGAAGTGAACATGTGATGGGGCTGCTGGAGCACATGACCGACGCGATGCCTTGATGGCAGAGAAGAAGGCGGAGAGAAATGGAGTGATCCGTGACATCACCCCCTCTCTAAGACGCACTTTCGCCTGGAGTGCGTGATGAGCATGGACGGGATCGAGGTAGATGAGTCCACGAAGATTGGGAGCCTTGAGTGCATGCGGATGGCGGGTGTAGAAGTCGGTGATTGCACCATGGGCATTGGAAAGGGAGGTACGTGAAAGCCACTGATTTTCTGAATCAGGGTAGCCTGCCCATTTGACGAGATATTCAATGCCACGTTTGTTCCGAGTGAGACGAGCATCGAGGACAGACTCAACTTCGTACTCTTCCTCACCCTCCACAAGGTCAGGTGGTGGTGCAGGGAAGTTGGGACCATGAGCATCGGTTTCCTTGTAAGGGGACAACAGGGACGTGTGGAACACCGGGTGGATACGCCAGGTGGGTGGTAGCTTCAGTCGATAAGAGACTGGGCCCAGGATGTCAGTGATTTCGAAAGGTCCCAGGCGTCGATCAGCAAGCTTAGCTTTGGGTCGTGTGGTTTTGATGTTCTTGCCATCGAGCCAGACCTTGTCGCCAACCTGGAAGTGGATGGTGTCGTGCATATGGTCCTGGTTGTTGCGCTTCATGAGATCAGCAGCTGTTTGAAGGCTGGCCTGGACCT
This sequence comes from Hericium rajendrae, assembly GCA_033439255.1. Taxonomy (NCBI): domain Eukaryota; kingdom Fungi; phylum Basidiomycota; class Agaricomycetes; order Russulales; family Hericiaceae; genus Hericium; species Hericium rajendrae. Next base: position 2,018,753 of record CM065879.1, on the reverse strand, counting down.
CAGTGCGAAGTTGTTCGAGGTGACGGAAACGATCCTCGATGGCGGGTGTAGACGATGTGGGGTTGACAGTGGGGATGGCAGTGGGAATATAGCCAAGGAGCATTTCAAATGGAGCTCGGTTAGTGGCGCTGTGGATACGGTGGTTGTGCGAGAACTCAGCGTAAGGGAGCCATTGGACCCAATCATCCTGACGGTAGTTGCAGAAGGTACGAAGGAACTGCTCGAGTTCTTGATTGACGCGTTCTGACTCGCCATCGGTCTGTGGATGATAGGTGGTGCTGAGGGAGGACTTGATACCAAGTTTGTCAAAGACGCCACGCATGACTTTGCCTGCGTACTGTGGGCCACGATCAGAGATGAGGCGTTCCCAGAGGCCGTAGTTCCGATAAATCCTGTCAAAAAGGATGTCGACTGTGCCATCACTGGTAATGGTCTCGTTACAAGGAGTGAAGGAGACGTGCTTTGTAAAACGGTCGACGACCACGTTGATGGAGTCATAGCCTTGGCATTCTGGGAGTTTGACGATGAAGTCCGAGGTAATGTCTTGGAAGGGACGGGTAGGGATGGCATTGGGGATTGTTTCAACATGGGGGCGGTGATTTTGAACCTTGGTGGCCTGGCAGGTAGCACAGCCATCACATAATCACGAACGAAGACAGACATACCGGGCCACCAGTAGTTGCGACTGAGGAGCTCATAGGTCTTGTAGCGTCCGGGGTGACCAGCCATGGGAGTGTCGTGATGCAGCTTGACGATATCTCGCCGAAGGTCCTTGTCAGCAGAGATGTAGACTTTGCCACGAAAGAGGATGAGGCCATCCTCGTAGTTCCATTCTTGGAGGTTCTTGACGAGGGAGCGAGGACCGTTGTTCAGGATCACGTCAAGGGCTTGAACGACCTCAATATCCTTGGTCTTGGCATTGCGAATGCGTTGGCGAAGATCAGCATTGCCAATGGACTTGACAGCGGCTGGACGTGTAGCACGAATCTGGAAGTACTTGGGGTCGAGGAGGACACGATCTGAGTTGTCGTCGTTCACCCCCTCTCTATGGTCAGGTCGTCTCGACATGGCATCTGGCCGGTGATGAATACTGGGTTTGTGGATCAAGGTGAAGTCGAAACGAGTGAGGAAGAGAGCCCAGCGAGCCTGACGATGACTCAGCTTTTGGGCAGACTTGAAGTATTCCAGGTTCTTATGGTCGGTCCAGATCTCCACAGTATGGAGAGAGCCTTCCAGGTAGTGGCGCCAGGCTTCGAGGGCACGGATGATGGCCAGGAGTTCCTTGTCATAAATGTCGTAGTTGCGTTCAGGGGCAGTGAAGGCCTTGGAGATGTAAGCAACAGGGTGCCATTGCTCGTCCTCCCCGCGCTGGGATAGGATACCTCCTGTGGCATAGTCTGAGGCATCGACCTCAACCAAGTAGGGTTTGGACGGGTCAGGCATGATAAGGACTGGGGACGAGGTGAACGCAGCTTTAAGAGCCTCAAAGGCATGTTGACATTCAGCAGACCAGGCCCAAGGATGGTCTTTCTTGGTAAGGTCAAACATGGGACGGGCGACTTTGGAGAAGTCCTGGATGAAGCGTCGATAGAAGTTGCCAAAGCCAACAAAGGACTGGACATCCTTGACGTTACGGGGCAGGCCATTCAGCGATGCCTGCAACCTTGACGGGGTCCATGGCAAGCGTGTTATGGGAGACGATGAGACCGAGGAACTCAACGGAGGGCTGCTCGAAAGAGCACTTCTCTGGTTTGAGGAAGAGGTCATTGTCCTGGAGGCGTTGGAGGACCTTGCGCACAAGGTCGCGATGTTCTTCGAGGGTTTCGGTGAAAATGAGGATATCGTCCATGTAGATGACGACTTTGCCTGTGTCAATGAGATCCTTGAAAAGTTCATTCATCATTCCTTGGAACGTGGCAGGGGAGTTTGTAAGACCAAAAAACATCACCAGGGGTTCAAAGAGACCGCGGTTGGTTTTGAAGGCGGCTTTCCATTCGTCGCCCTCCTTGATGCGAACGTTGTTGTAACCCCAACGAACGTCCATCTTGGAGAAGACTTTGGCACCCTTGAGCTTGTCAATGAGTTCAGAGATGAGGGGCAGGGGATATTCATTCTTGATGGTGCCCTTGTTGAGGGTGCGATAGTCCTGGACGGGGCGTAGTTTTCCATCTTTTTTCTTGATAAAGAAGAAGGGACTCGCCATAGGGAATTTGGAAGGACGGATGTAGCCTTTTTTGACCTGGTCATCAAGGAACGAATCGAGGTCCTCCTGCTCAGTGGGAGCCATGGGATAGACCTTGCATGAACGGGGTTCAAAACCATCTTTCAGGTCGATGGCGTGATCCCAAGGGCGACGTTCAGGAAGGCGATGGGAGGATTCCTCATCGAAGACGGGTTGGAAATCCTGGTACTGAGGGGGAACCATCTCAGCAAAGGACTTCTCCGCAACATGGGCGGCCACACGCTCAGCCAGTTTCTGAGCATTGGTGAAAGAGCGACGGATACGGATGGTATGTTGGTAGTCTGGGTCGTCATCTGGAGGGGGTGGTGTGTCCCAGTCAGGGAGAACACCAGCTAGGCGAAGACCCTCTTCAACCCAGTCATCATCGACGTTAGGTCGCGGGTCATCATCCTCGGTAAACAGACGTGCAGGGACTTTGGACAGGTGGATGCGGCGAAGACGGACACCTTGGACTCGGCGAGCAGGGATCACGTATTTGGAAAGTGGGGCAGGAACAAATGGCGGGGGCAGTGGGAGCAATGGAGGGGGCAAGGTGGGGGGAGCAGTACAGCAGCGGTACTGAGGACTGGTGGACGAGGGGCTGATTGGCGGCGTTCTGAGCGAGTGGACAGGTTTTTGACCGGGGGCTTATTCAGGGTGCAAGAGGGAGGGCAGCGAGTCATGTCAACACGACGAGAGACCCAATCAATTTCAGGGTTGTGTTCCTGTAACCAATCGGTCCCAAGGATAATGTCATAGTCGCCAATATCAACGAGATAGAACTCAGCTGTCTCCTCATGGAAGGACGTTGAGTCCTTGGCGTAAATGCGGATGTTCTGGTTGACGGAATAGCGGACCCAGCCCATGATGTTTTTGGAGTTGTCCACGTTGCGAACGGGAAAGGGTTTAGGGAGTTTCTTGAGGGGGAACTGGTGTTTCTTGGCAAACTCGGGGTGCATAATAATGCCTTCTGCACCACTATCGAGAAGTGCCTCAGTGTCGATTTGTTTCTTGATCGGGGCAGTGATAATCTTGGCCTGGAGCATAATGGACGGTGTCTGACGGTTGGGTGTGATAGCGGACATGCGCAAAGACGATGGATACGATTGCTCACAGGGGTCGGATAGTACAGAGAAGCGATTCGACGGATCAAAGAAATGTTTCTTGCCACCCACGGACGACGTGACCGGGGGGCGCTTTAAAAACCCTCAACCATATCCTTTAATGCAGCCTTTGCCTCTTCCCTCTCTTCCTCGCTCAAGTCCTTCAACTGCGACGATAAGTCGGCGATGGACCTGTTGATGGCGGGGACAGCGAGGGCGGCGGCTGCATCTTCTGGAGCTACTCCCGGGGCAGAGCCGGTTTCTAGCGCTCGGACACGAGGGGTTGGGGCACGGGGGTTGGAGTCGGCATTGAGGGGGCAGTCGCGGAAGCCATGGCCCTTCTGGCGGCAGCGGAAGCAACCGCTCTCACACCTGAGGCGCTCACGGTCAGGCTCCGAGAGTTTGGACAGTGGGGCACCTGTAGCAGCGACTGTGCGAGATCGGCCAGTAGATGTGGACTGAGGGGAGCAAGTGCTCACCGGGGTGCGCCCAGTTGTAGGGTGGGGACTCTGGAACCGGGTGCGCATGAGGTAGGCAGCATTCCTGTCACGGGCCCTCGCCTTCCACTCAGCCAGGGTGGTGGGCGTGGGGTAGCTGCACTGGCAATCATCGCGCAGGGCACTGTTGAGGCCATGCAGGAACCAGTCGATCAGGGCCATGTCATTGTAGCCGGTGCGAGGGGCGAAGGACTCAAACTCAGTGATGTAGTCGACTACCGGGCGCATACCCATCTGGAGGGTCTGGATAGCATGGGAGGCATCCTTGGAGTCGTCAAGGGGAGAGAAGTCCAAGTTGAAGCGAGTTCGAAGGGCGGTGAGGTTGGCGTAACGGGGAACATGAGCTGGAGATGTTTTTGCAGCCACGAGATCGTCATCCTCAAGGATCTCCTCGACGCGCTGGGTGGCCCACTGGCCGGCGATAGGGCCCTGGCAGAGGTCGAGGAAGAGGGAGATCTGGGCGGTATCATCTTTATACCGGGTAGAGTTGGCGCGAAGGAATAAGCGAATACGCAGCTGGAATTCCTTGGACTTGGAACGATCTCCCTCAAAGGGAGCAGGTTTGACGCCGATCTCAGGGTTGGACATGTCGATGGATGGCTGAACAGGGGGGGCTGTGGCAATGGTTGGTTTGACGTTGACGGTGGATGTCGATGCAACAGCGGCAACGGGTGGAGCAGGTGAGGGGACTGGTACTGGGGTAGGCGTCGAAACAGGTGGTGGTGGTGGGGCCCGAAGGGTATCGAGGTGGGTAGCTTGTTGCTGAGCGAGATTCTCTATAACTGCTTGAGAGAGTGCGAGTTCTGCAGTGGTTAAGAAGAGGGTACTGGCCTGCCAAAACCACAGGTCACTTTCTTCTACGAGGCTGGGTCTCCAACTGACTACAAGCCGATTGGTGTCAGAGCGGTATGCGTAGTAGTTGTTGGTTACCGGGTTGAAGGTAATACCTGGGGGAACGACAAGTGGGGTGGTGCGAGCAGGAGGAGAATCTGCACTAGGAAGGGTGACGGTGGGAAGCGGCGGGGTAGCGGGGTGTTGGCGACGGTGTTCTGTAGCTGCGACGTCGAAGTCGTTAAGCTCGAGGTCTGCCTGGTCGTCACGATCGGCGAAGTACCACTGTGCGGGACCGTCGTCGTCCTCGTCCGGAGTGACGAAGTCTATTCGAACGATGCCAGAAAGGGTGTAGATGAAGTATTCGTCGAGCGAGGCGAAGACGCCGAGTGGGTATGGTTCTGTGGTCTGGAAACGGGGGTCGGTGGGATCAATGGTGAGGTCTAGAAGAAGTCAGCCGCAACTGGGCGACGACCAAGAGCACGAGGGTACAGGGGGTCCGAGTACGGGTTTCTGAGGAATCGGTGGCCGAGGCGTTCTCTGGCCCACACAGGCTCAGGTGAGGGTTCGGGGGTGAAGAGACCTAGTGTGCAAAAGGGGAACGAGGTCGATGGTAGGATACTTGCAGGGGATCCTCGGTTGGGTTGGCGACAGTGGTAAGCGATATCCGAGGCACCGAACGTGAATTCTTGCAAGTCGACGTCAAAGGAAACTCGAATTCGAACGTATAAGGCAATGGAGATAGCACCTGCATGTGGTTTCCACGACCTCAATTGAAACCAAACTCCTTCGGCTTCCCAACGCTTCACAGCACAATAGCAGAGGAGGGGGATGAGTGCACTACCCTCGATGGTGTTGGCGATGGGAAAGGGGAGATGAGGTTGATGGAATGGATGTCGGGATTCGGTGAAGATGTCGGCGGTGAAGGGTTCAAAGAAGAAAGGTATGATGGGCAATAGTAGGGAGGTGAGGCGGGTGTAGAGATTGTCCAGGTGTCAAGACTCGGTCGTAGACAGCAGAGAACCACCCAAGTCACCAGCGATGATGGGAGCGAGAGAGCAGAGAGCGACTAGCAGCGCAGTGACCTGTATTGGAGGTACAGTACGGTACAGACGAAATAGACAATCTAGGGAAATAGGCGAGCGACAGGGAGCCTATAAGTACTGGGACGACAATGGGAAAAGAACAATGGACACCATAACGGGTCGAACAATCGAGTGAGAACAATGGTGGCCAAAAGGAGAACAATGGGAGGGAGAACAATAGGATGTCCCAAAGGGGAACAAGGGCATGGGTGAAGGATAGCCCCAGGTCATGTGAGGAAGTGAACATGTGATGGGGCTGCTGGAGCACATGACCGACGCGATGCCTTGATGGCAGAGAAGAAGGCGGAGAGAAATGGAGCGATCCGTGACAAAAGGCATAAATTACAGATACATCTGTCAAGACAGATATATCTGTAAGAACAGATGTATCTGTCAGTATTAGCTTTGAAAGTTGTGTCCATAGGTTTTCTTCATTATTATTGTTTGTTGGTTATAATTCACTAACTTGATATTTACAGATGAAGCTGTAATTACGAGTGTATCCGTCCAGGTTATGACCTACGGAAATGTTGCTAAGTCGAAATTTTCGCGAAATAATGGCTCATTAGATATAAATTTATGTTTACTTCAACAGCACGTTGGCTCAGTGGTTAGTTGTGTCTATGTTCATGATGAACCGGTGAATTGTCCTAGGTTCGATTCTCGGTCTCTACATTGTTTTGCTAGACTACGCGGCTCAGGACCTTTCATTACGAGTTGATCTGTACTACTGTGGGAGATCGTGTTACGGTTTGAACCGTAATGTGGCTAATCCTAAAGGTGACAGATTAATTCTGTCAGGCCTTACTACAGCCGCAGATTAATTCTGTCTAACTGAATATCTACCTATATGAAGGTTGTCGACGCTGGATCGAAGGCTCGCCAGTTGGTGGACTGGCTGTTGCAGTGGCACGGGGACGACTTGTTCGTCTCTTCGTTTGCCGTGTGGAGGGCAGACGTCGACGGGCCAGAAGGTGTTTGATTACGTGCGAGTTAGATGGAAAATGTCGAAATTTATATGTGATGTCCTTGACCGCTACTGAATGGTAAGTTATATGCGACTGTTTCACACAGTCGTGACATGTCCTTGTCCACGTTCAGTACATCGCAAGCAACTTCTGCACCTCCGCATCCGGTATGTCTGCTGAAAAAGAGGTCTGCAGTAGCTGCATGCCATGTCAGTGACCCATATGAACGCTCCGCCTGCATTGAGAAACTGGTATCACTTACGACGAATTGGTATATGCTCACATTGTTCTCATGGATAGTGGCCCTCGGTGGGTGCCCGCCACGGTATGCAGCTCTCAACACGTTCAATACTTCCAGTCTGCACCATGCATAATGCTGCCATTCATCGGTATGATCGAGGTTGCAATATCCAGAGTTTACGGTTTCCGGAAGTGTCTCGACGTTCCCACGGCTGAGACAGTCCCAATGGTCCCGACCGTCTCACCCCGGGACGGTTGGCGTCCCGCGGTGGGATGGTCGGCTTGGACAGGTTGGACAGTCGGGACGGTTGCCTTATTCGGACACCTCTTCGAGTTGTCCACCACGCAGTCCCTTTTCACGCTCACGCCGGTTGGGGTTGGGATGGGTTGGGTTGGCAGTTGGGTTGGCGGTTGGGTTGGTGGTTAGGTTGGTTGGGTTGGCGGGTATATTGATTTTCGAGGGATGTGAGATATTGAGTTTGGGTTAGGGTTGGACAGTCGGGACAGTCCCGACCGTCCCGACCGTCCCAACTGTCCACAATTGAATGGCTTACTTAAGCATTTTGGGACGGTTGGGACGATCGGGACGGTTGGGACGATCGGGACGGTTGAGACGGTTGAGACACTTCTAGAAACCGTAAACCCTCGCAATATCAGATGGGCGCAGCCGGGCACATGGCGGGTGTAATGACTCCGAGTACACGGCCACACGCGGAACGCCCCCGTCCTGGGGCGTAACATCTTCCATCAGCCAATGTCCACCGGGCCCATTCATTGCAGTGGCAAAACGGCGAGAGAGTGCAAGGTAAGCACAGGGTAAACCGAAGTGGATTTTGGACATGTGCTAACCAGCAGAGCCAGCTATGCTCCACAATATAACCGTGTGCAAAGATGACGTTGCTCATGAACTGTAGATGACCTGCACGGTTTCGTCAGTTACGTGGGTCAGATATATTGAGAGATTATGTAGGGCTACACAGATCCTCCAAAGCGTGTTGAACAATACGGTGCAAAGAGCGTGACCCGCCAACCCTATCAACTTCCCGCTCGATCCTCCGCCTCCTTCCCGTCCTCCTGTTTCTGTTCATCCCTTTTCTCACCATCCTCCGCCTCATCATCCTCCGCTTCATCCTCCGCCTTGCCCCTGACACCTCCATCGTAATCCCTCCGAATACCCTCGACCTCGCGCTCCAGCCGGCGCACCTCCGCCTGTATATCACTCCAGCGCTCAATATCGAGCCCCCGCGCGCGATAGAGCGCAGTCTGCCGTGTAGACACGGACTGCGAGAGGATGGATGAGTACGAGACCTCGCGGCCCTGGTACAGGAACCAGAGGTAGCCGACGATGACCGTCGACAGCCCCGACAGGTAGGTGATCGGCTCCATCACGTCCCTGCACACCGTCAGTATCCCTCCACCTGCGCGAAAGCGAAAGGGCATGCAACGCACCAGCCGTAGTCCCAGAACGTGAGCCGCGCGACGGTGCCCCAGTATACAAGAAGCATGCCGAACCCACCGACCGCCATGCGGCGCGCACCGCGCCGCGCCGCGCGGTCGCACTCTTGCTTGAGCGCGTCCATTTTATCGTGCTCGGAACGCAGCCGCGCGAGGCGCGCGCGCAGAAAATGTGTGCGCGCGGCGAAGGTGGGCACCTGCACTGTAATGTCCGCGCCATCTTCAGTATTGCCAGTGGAGTTGTCAAGCGAAGGGGCAGGGGAGATGTGGATCTGGAACTCGGAAGCACGCGCAGCGGCGCGGATGAAGTCGCCCACGTCTGTGCTCGGGCTCCACTGCAGCGGTTCCCCGCCGGATTCGCTCGCGCAGCGGAAGGTGATGTCGGTCTGCGTCGGGGGAAGGGATGTTAGGATGAGGCGCGCGATGTGCGTGAGGGGCTGGGCAGGGTGCAGGAGGAAGACGGTCGGCGGGGGCGGTTTGTCAGAGTCAGGGGTGGTGAGGTGCCCGAGGGGGAGTATGAGCTGGAAGAGGTGGGAGGTCGTCGGGAGGAGTTTGCCTGGTGGATTTTAGTGTGAATATGAGGCTGTGGCGGGAGATGGGCGCACCTCTGCCTTCTGAGACGGATGCCGCGTCGTTCTCGCTGCCTGGCTCGGACGTCCCGATGTTGTCTTTTCCCTCGTGCCATGTCGAGCCTGTCGACGAGTCGGCGAGAAAGCGGGCATGGGCGGCAGAGACGTTCTCGGTATTCGCGAGATCTGCCTGTGTTCCTTGGACGCTGGCGCGTGTGGTATATCGTCGGCGAAGCGGACCAGCGGTAGTAAATGGTGTCGTGTGACGCCTTCGGTTCTGGACTATGACGCCGTATGATCTGCTGGAAGTTTTACAAATAGGGTATCTCTGGAAACATGCTGCCAGTGAGAAGACATGGCGGGCAGGGTGGAACATTGGTTTCCTGTATACGCATTCGAGAGCAAGAGGTGTAGGTCGTGTTGCAACGCTGGAGCGGAGCCTATCGACGTCATCAACCACGCTTACCGCAATGTTTTTCAAGCGCCCCAGATCAAAGATTGCAGTTACAAAGCTTTCTCCGTGACGACACCCAAGACTGGCACTACTTCACATTCCCCATATGAGTAGGACGAACGCAGGAATGGTCGTTGACTGAAACGTCGAGAGACGACCTGTACTCGAGCAGAGCAGACAACCGGGTAATCTTATCTTATCTCAAGTTTACCGGCGGACCGCGGTCCAACGGCGTCCCTGGTCGCTGTCGTATAAATATCTCAAGATCTTTCGCAGATTGGACTCGTGCATGTGCACTGTCTACTTATGTTTTGTCGGACAATCCTCCGAAAATGAAATCTACAAGAGAAACAAATGACCCCGGCGATTCTCTTCTTTCTTTTTGACCCCCTCACCAGTCTGCACTGACCTTTCTTTTTCGCAGAGCCTTGCGGTTGTACTCTAAGTGCCTTGCCTCGGGCTAGTACTTACCATGCAATCGGACGCAGAGCTAAAGGCCGGCGCAGCAACGTCGGGTGCGACTACGCTGATCTCCCCGCCACCCTCGTATACGGACATGTCGATCGCGAAAGCCGACGCAGCAGGGACCATTGCCCTCGAGACGCGCCCTCCATTGACACCACGGATGTCCACGGATGCGACCCCGACGCTCGCGCCTTCACTTCACGACATGGATCGGAAGAGCAGGTCCGAACTCGAGCTCGAGGCCGGCATGACCACCCCGGCCTCCGAGCGCCATCTCGCCCACACCCTGACGGACCAGACCAACCTGCTTCCCTTCCGGAAGGTTGTCTCTGTCTTCGCAGGGCTCGCGGTCTGCCTCGTTGTCTCCACGCTCGACCAGACGCTCGTCGCAACTGCGCTCCCCAGCATCGCCCGGTCGTTCCATGCAGGTACGTGCCTCGAGGAATAGCAGGTAGCAGGTAAGGCTGCTGATGTGCAACCATACGCAGGCTCCGTTGCGTCGTTCATCCCGTCCACGTACCTCCTTACCTCGACTGCTTTTCAGCCGCTCTATGGACGTCTATCCGATATCTTCGGCCGCAAGACGATCCTTTGCGTGGCCATGGGCGTGTTCATGCTCGGCAATCTCGCCGCGGGCTTCTCGCGCAACGTGACCGAGCTCATCGTCTTCCGGGGTACGTATCGTGCCGTTCTTATCTATCACGTCCGAGAAGACTGGATCTTTGATGCAGGTATTGCGGGCGCGGGCGGTGGCGGAATTCCATCCATGGCGCAGATCATCATGTCGGATGTTGTAACTCTTCGAGATCGGTACGTGCATGTCTGATTACCTCGCGCAGCGCTTCCATGCATCGTCTTATTCTCATTGACGTATTTTCCCATCCTTAATTACATTGATAATCTGCAGAGGAAAGTATCAAGGCATCATCGGGGTTGTCATTGCACTTGGATTCGGCATCGGCCCGCTCGTCGGAGGCGTGCTCAGCGAGAAAGCCTCCTGGCGCGTATGTTTCCGTCTCATTCTTCACCGCTTCCATTTTCTCGCTGAACAGGAAAACAGTGGTGCTGTTGGGTAACGCTTCCCATCTCTGCGTGCGGAATCGTCATCGTGACCTACATCCTCCCGCTCAAAACTGTCGAGGGCGATATCAAGCGGTGCGTCCTCCCGGTCCTTGACCCCACCGGGAAAACGGTCTAATAGCTGTAATAGGAAGCTTGTCACAATTGACTGGATCGGCGCCGCGCTCACACTATGCGGCTGCACACTCCTCATGCTTCCGCTCATTTGGGTGCGTATATCCACCTTTCTCTCTTTCATAACATGAAACGCTGACCGCGGTGCACAGGGTGGAATCACCTTCCCGTGGAATTCCGGGCCAGTGCTCGGCTCGCTCGTGGCAGGTTTCGTCGTCATCGCCCTGTTCTGCATATGGGAATGGAAATTTGCACGGCTGCCCATCATCCCCAGTGCGTATTCCCCGGACCCTGCAAGATGCGTGCTGATGGCGGACCAGTGTACATATTCAAGCACCAGACCGTCACGGGCGTGTACATCACCATGTTCGTGAAGTACGCCGCTTCCGCTTGCCCGCGTCCCGGCCGGCCCACTGACTTTAATTTCTGGGCAACTACGACCACAGCGGCTTCATATTCAACTCCTCGCTGTACTACCTCCCGCAGTTCTTCCAAGTCGCACTCGGGTACTCGCCTATCCGCTCGGGCGTATTTCTGCTGCCCGTGCTCGTCAGCCAGACAGTCGCTAGCTTTGTCTCCGTAAGCAACTATCCCGCCACTCAATGACGCTGTTTTATCCCGCTCGTCACCATGTGTAGGGCGTGATCGTGTCGCGCACCGGCCGCTATCGGGTACGCCGCGCCGCACAATTCCCCTCGTCGTATCTCACAGATCTCCCGCACCCCGCAGACGATCATCTACGTCGGCTTCGCCGTCTGGACCATCGGCTGCGGCCTGCTCTCCACCATAAACGAATCGACGCGGCGCGCCGTGCCCGTCGTATACATGCTGCTCTCCGGCATCGGCGGCGGCCAGGTACGCAGCTTTCTCCTCATCTCGTGCGAGTGCTGACGGGCCCGCAGACGCTACAGACGACGACGGTCGCGGCGCAGGCGAGCGTGTCACGACGCGACATGGCGGTGGTGACCGCGGTGCGGAACGTACGTACTCACGCCATCGCCGGTACTGCGTACTTACTGATGCCGTCCCAGTTCGTCAGGCTGCTCGGCGGGACGCTGTCCCTCGCGGTGGGAAGCACCATCATGTACGCGCCCCCGCCTGCCCTCCTGTCGCGTTCTGACGATGCCTGCGTTTGCGCATAGCAACAATGCCCTGCGGCACAAAATGATCGCGCTCGGACTGCCCGCCGCGACGATCAGCACGATCATCAACGACCCCACGGCGCTCTACCCCTTCCTCTCGCCCTCGGCCTCCGCGCCGCCCGCGGCCATCGGCCCGCACACCGCGCGCGCGGTGCTCGCGGGCTACACGCAGGGCTTCCGCACCGTGTTCATCCTCAACGCGGCGCTCGCGGCGGCATGCGTCGTCGTGGCCGCAACGATGATCCGGCACAAGGAGCTCGTGCGCGCGGACGACGCCGAGATGCGGCGGCGCGCGAAGGAGGGGGAGAAGCGCTGAGGTGGGGGCGGCGCTGGCTGCTTTGCTACATATAGAGATTTTGTTGTGGATACAGTTGATATACATTTCTAGGATACACAGGCCAGTAGATTCCGGCCCCTTGCACCATACGGGATAGCTGAGACTGCCTCTAAGGCTCATAGGCCACGCCGTCCTTGTACACGATCACATCGTAATCCAACCCGACGTCCTTCCATGCACCTCGGGTCTCTGGGTATACCCAAACGAAATTCCTAACCTTCGCCATGAACTGACAAGGCCAGGCACCCCACTCCTCCTGGGCCAGCCTAAGATCCATGTCCTCCCGTTTCCCAATTTCCAGCAGCTCGCCGATGTCCGCGACGTCGTCCGGCTCCTTGGCCTGGATATCCGCGCGCGGGGACATGCGGTGATCCGCCCAGGCCTGCACCTTGAGCAGCAGGTGCACGAGCAGCGGCGCCACGGGCAGCCCGTCGCGCCGCGGGACGCGGGTCTGCCAGTGCGCAATGAATGGCACCTTGAGCGTGGGCGGGATGAGGATGTCGACTTTGCATTCTGCACCTGCCTCAAGGGCGAACCACAGCGCAAGATAGTTGTTTCTGGGGTTCGTGGACTCCTTGAAGAAGAAGTCGCCGTCGCCAACGTTAGCGAGGGCGTTTTCCATAACGGCGACAATGATGTTATCCACACCCTCCCCGGCAAAGTCCCGTTGGGTCAAGACGAGCTCGATGTTCTGCATAGTATTTAAGTTACGTGTTGCGCCCGGATGTGAGTGGAGTAAAGTAGGCAGCTCACGTTTGGAAACTGAGCACAGCTGGCACCCCAGAGTGCGGAGGCGGCGCTGCCGACGAAATAATGGGGCAGCCCACCCACTAGTTCTGTAATTCGCCTTGCGACTGTGAGAACCTGGTCTTTTGTGAGTGCAGGGCTTGCCATGGTTCACATACAATGCGTTCGTTGAGGTGGCGATGGCAAGGCTGGTCGTGGAAGCAGTACTTATAGGCAAGCAAGCTTCGACTCCATGGAAATAAGATGCACACATGTTCGAAACGTGCCCGCATAAACAGCGAGATCCCATCCGCAGGAGGGCGAATGCAGTCCTGTAGAGGACAGATTAGTCTCGTCTCAGGCATGTGCCGCCATCGCGAATTTCCTCATGCATTGAGGAAGGCGGATTTGATGGTTCTGCGCTTCTTGCTCCCAGGCTGCGCAATGCCAGATCTGCGCCATCAAGCTCTGATGCGGAGGATGGCTGTCCTGCTAGTTAGCACGCGCCCAAGCATCCGCAGGCAATCGTGCTTCGTATTCTCGTTGGAAAATTCGACGCAGCTGATATCGTCACAGAAGACCCGAGACCCCACTGATAGAACGTCCCGTAAATCCTATCAAATCAAGAAAGGAAGTGGAGAATGAACTTTCGAAGGATGACCATTAGACAGGCTCACCACCGTGCGCACTAATACACTGCTCCCTTGTTCATTTGTAGCTCTGCACAACCCGACTCCGATCAATAATACAACGCATTCCGCGAATATGCCGTCTCATGATAAATCCCCACATCCGCCCACGCCTCCCTAGAGCCAGGATCCGCCACAGCCACAAACGACAACACACGCATCCTCCCCATCGCAACAAGACCCGCCGGCAACCACCCCTCCCTCGCAAAATCAAGCCCCTCCCTCTTCGCGACGGCAAGCAACATCCCCAGATCCGTGACGTCCACGAACTGCTTCGCGCGCAGATCGGGGCGGCGGAACGTCGCCTTGCGGTGGTCGTCCCAGCCCTGCAGCTTGAGGAGCAGATGCAGCGCGAGCGGCGCGAGGGGGAGCCCGGCGCGCCAGACGACGCGCGCGGGCGGCACGGGCGGGATGCTGAAGACGGGCGGGACGAGCACGTCCACTTTGCAGGCGGCGCGGCCGGGGGGCATGCACCACAGCACGCGGTAGTGGTTGCGTGGGTTCGTGGATGCGACGGTGTAGAATGTGCTGTCGGCGTCGACGAGCAGCTGTTTGAGCTGCTCTTGGGTATAGATTGTTGTTGGGACGACGAGATCTACGTCCTGCCGGGAGCGGTCGTCAGCTTGGAACCATGTAACCGTGTATGGGGTGGACTGGTGGGCGGGGCCACACTCACGTTGGGGTCGCGGTTCACGCCCCAAAGCGCTGACGCCGCGCTTCCTACAAGATAGCTGGACAGCCCGCGCGCCTTCAGGATAGTCACGGCGCGCAAGGCGATCGCGGTGATCTCATTCGTCCTGATTGTCATGCGTGAGCGTAGGCGGGGAGAGCAAATGATCGTGGTCGGCTTGTGGATATAAGCCGATGGCGGCTCATCGATAGGTATACAGAGACATAGATGGCAAGAATCGAGGAGAATAGAAATAGAATCTGAAACATGCGTCGACGTTGCTGATATGCCCAAAACAGCCCATGGAAGCCCCGAGTAGGATTCTACTTCCCACCAAGAAGAGTTATGCATTCAATATCAAATCGAATTGCACCCAAAGAAGAACCTTCTCGGTGCTCGCACGTTATGCTAACACTAATCAGACAATTTGAAACCCTCAACTCATTGGAGACATAACGAAGCTGGCTCGGACCGCTTAGAACAGGACAGAATCGACGTACCAAATCGATACATTCACTGTACAGTCCAGTGGTGGTTTTCGTGAGGGGGCCAAAGTATATCATTGATTTTTTCGTCAGGGCATATATGTGGCAGCATTTGTATCGCATCGCACCTGCAGGGGATTCGAAAGAGGCGCGTCTAACAGACAGACGGGCTGTTCAGACGGTAATTTGGTAGGAACGGCGACAGCGCAGTATAAACATGAGACATTCTGTGGAACGAAACCCTGTCTGTTAGTGATTCAGACGAGTAGTAACTATTAAGGGCGTACCATATTACAGTAAGTTATTGACAATCTAGAATCACTTCAAAAACACAAGCCGCGAGCAGAAGCTATTTTCGCTGTCTTCTACACATTTATACCAGCTCTGCGCATCGAACGGGCACACCCAGATGACACATGAGGCACTCTGTCAAAAGAGTTGGTGATTCAGACGAGTAGTAACCGATAAGGGCGTACCATATTACAATATGTTTAAGCAACCTAGAGTCGTTTCAAAAACATAAGCCGCGAGCAGAAGCTATTTTCGCTATCTTCTGCACATTTATACGAGCTCTGCGCATCGCGCGCTTGCGCCGCATGCAGTTGCGCTGCAATGCCACTTTGCGGCACAAGAGTGCCGCCACCTTCTTCGTGCGCAAGGTCCTTTTGTACGCCGGCGACTTGATCCATGAATCGTGATGATCAAAATCGCTTTCAGAGGACATGTCGGATGCCGAGTCCCATGATTCGCTATCGCCGTCGTATTCGACCTCTTGTTCTAGAGGGTCGGTTGGAGGGGCTGTCATGCTAAGCTGTAAAATGTTCAGTATTGGTTGGAGGTAAATTACATGGAAATCCACCTTAAATTCGAGGAGATAAAGTGGTTCTGACGATGTTGGATAGAACGGGGATGCATTTTATATGTGCAAACGAGGCAATTTACCGACAAGCTTTTGTCCAAAGGCCACTAGGCCATAAGCCACCATCTCTGTAGGACGTGATCTCATTACCTGGCCTTTGTACTCGTCAACGAAACAGGTAAAGCGTGCAGCGTCGACATGGTAGAAAGGCTGTTGTCGATGCCGAGGGCGACGTGGCCAAGCGCGGACACACCGGTGCTGATGCAGTTTCAGTGACGCGGGCCGACAACACCCGTTACGCGGAGGAGGTGTTATGTAACGGAGCTGTGCCCGATACTCGACGACTGCGCCCATCGAGCCCCGCCTTCCACACCACCACCATCTCATGGGTCTCTTCTCCAGGAAAAAGAAGAATATCGACGGCGCCGATCCCGCGCCCAAGAAGGAGAAGGGCAGCTGGAAGCGGCCAGCCAGTGAGTAGCAGCTCGTTGCCTGCCTGCCCTGTCTCCACGGTCCTGATGCAGCATTGCAGACACCGCCTTCAAACAGCAACGACTGAAGGCATGGCAGCCCATTCTCACACCCAAGACGGTGCTCCCGACGCTCTTCATCATCGGCATTCTGTTTGCGCCGATTGGGGGGCTGCTCGTGTGGGGAAGCTCGCTGGTGCGTTTGTCTCCGTTGCCGAGGGGTCGCTCGCTCACAGGCCGACGCTGTGCAGGTGACGGAGATCACGGTCAACTACACCGACTGCGACACGTTGACCCCCGCCGCCAACGTCCAAGATGCGCGGAATAATCTCGTCGACGTCCCGCACTTCAACTACAGGCTTCGATCCTCCGAGTCGGACAAGCACCCGTCCCAGAACCCGCAGTATGCCTTCATCCAGAACAACGACAACCCCGACGTCACCGCACGCTCGCAATGCCTCGTCCAGTTCGACGTGCCGTACGACCTCGATGCGTCGATCCTGTTCTACTACAAGCTCACCAACTTTTTCCAAAACCACCGGCGCTACGTCCAGAGCTACGATTCCGACCAGCTCAAGGGCCAGAACCGCTCGATCCACGATCTGCAGAACGGGAACTGCAAGCCCGTCGCGACGACGAACAACCGCGCCATCTACCCCTGCGGCCTCATCGCAAACTCCCTGTTCAACGGTACGCCGTTCTGCCGTCCTCCCGTGACTCACCCGCTCACTCGCACGCAGACACATTCAGCAACCTGACGCTGCTGAACCCGTCCGCGGGGGCCGCGAACACGTACGACTTCACCGCGAACGGCATCGCGTGGCACGGCGAGCGGAAGAAGTACGTGAGCTCGCCGGGCTCGAACCTCGACCTGCTCACGCCGCCGCCGAACTGGGCCCTGCGCTTCCCGGACGGGTACACCGCGGAGAACCCGCCGCCCGACCTGCGCGCGGACGAGCGCTTCCAGAACTGGATGCGCACGTCGGGCCTGCCGACGTTCACGAAGCTGTACGGGCGCAACGACGACGACACGCTCGTGCAGGGCCGGTACGAGGTCATCGTGGGCATGAGTGCGTGGTTCCGGCGCTGCTGTGGTGTGGTGCTGATGCTGATGCGTTTGGTACAGACTTCCCGGTGCGGAATTATTCGGGCACGAAGTCGATCGTCGTGTCGACGGTGTCGTGGATTGGCGGGAAGAACCCGTTCTTGGGCTGGGCGTATGTTGCGTCGTCGGCGCTGTTCGTGGCGCTTGCTATCATCGGCACTGTGCGCCATCTCCTCAAGCCCAGGTGCGTTTTCGTCGTCGTGTGCGCCCGACTGTATCTGATTGAGTTATCATTTCATCAGACGGCTTGGGGATATGAGTTTGCTGTCGTGGAATCAATGATTCGGCGTGCGATAAATGTTTTGCAATGTACAGTGGACGGTTCACATATGTAATACTCTATCTTTCTACGAATGCAACCCAATAATAGACTAGCTGGAGAGTCATAAAATCTCGTGAAGCAACTTGTAAGTGGTGGTGATGTTAAGCCCCTCTGACATCACGTCATGCGCGTTACGTGAGCGCCATAGGTCACTGACGCGTCGCAGCCACGCTCGTCTCCCGCACATACGCGTCTTCTCCTCCTACCCCTTCTCTCCATCTTCCTCGTCCTCCCCCCCGCAGACACCGCACGATGGAATGCTCATTTGCGCTCACGGGCAAGGACTACGTCCTCGTCGCCGCCGACCAGACCGCCGCGCGCTCCATCGTCAAGATGAAGAGCGACGAAGACAAAATCAAGACCCTCAGCCCGCACCTCCTCATGGCCTACTCCGGCGAGCCAGGTGCGCTATCTCATACACCCCACCACCAATCCGTCTCTGACCTATCGTGCTGAAATTACCACCAGGCGACACCGTGCAGTTCGCAGAGTACGTCGAGCGCAACATGCGCCTGTACCACATCCGGCACGTGCACCCCCTGCGGCCCTTCCCCGCCGCCTCGTGGATCCGGCGCGAGCTCGCGACGTCGCTGCGCTCGCGCCACCCGTACGCGGTCAACCTCCTCGTCGGCGGGTTCGACACCGCCGAGGAGAAGCCGCACTTGTACTGGATTGATTATCTGGGCACGCTTGCGACGGTGCCGTTTGCGGCGCATGGGTACGGGTCGTTTTTTGCGCTGAGCACGTTTGATCGGTGAGTTTGGGTGGGTGGGGCGGGCGGGTGGTCTGAGGGCTGTTATTCATGTTCGAGGCGATCGTCTATGGGGCGAGTGGAGCGTCTGCGTCTGCGTACTTGCGAGCAAGACCGCCCGTCTCTGCGCGGCCTTTTTTTTGTGTAGTTGGAAGGCAGCTGCTGATGCCTCGCAGATACCACAACCCAGACGCGACGCTCGAGGAGGGCCTCGCCGTGCTCAAGCGCGCGATCGACGAAACGTCGAAGCGCCTCGTCGTCGCGCCCGAGAACTACAAGATCAGGGTCGTGGACAAGGACGGCGTGCGCGAGGTCACGCTCTGAGAAGATGAAGCGGAAGCGGTCGTACTGTTGTTACCCTTGTAATTTTGGCGTGCTTGTTGTGCGATGGACTGTCGTCGACGGGCCTTTCTTTCGATTCGCTGTCTGCGGCAATTATAGATCAGCTGCAATTTTCAGACTGTAGGTTTATAGGTAATTTGGGGGCTGCTGGTTCTCCCATCGGCAGGCCTTGGGAGAGATGATAGTCGATCTCTCTGATCAATTGCTGCTCGACGTCTCAGATCGCCATCAAATCCCGCCATTTGGGAGGCGGTCCTACTGACATTGTAACATTTGTGCCTATAGTCTTCGAAGTGGTCCGAACCTCCAAAGACTTCACCTCACACAGCATCCACTTATCTTCTTCGCCAGGCAGATAATACCAAAACACAACGCCACCAGTCAACCCGCTGGCAGACCTCCAATTAATCACGACAACGGTATATACAGCAGCGAACAGAACAGTGCAAGGTATCCGTGCCAAGGTATCAGTATCAGTATCAGTATCAATATCTTTACATAGGTAATGCATAACGATTATGCGCTCCATCCGACCAACAAAATGCGAACAGAGTGCATGCTAGACGAGGACAAACACGATAGCAGGCGCGCGACGAAACGAGCGGTGAGTGGGGACATGAACGGTGCGACGCGGGGGATTATAGACACGGGCTTGATGTGGGTGTGATACAGATATGGACAGCGCGAAAGCACGGCGAGAGCGGGGTATCGGGCGGGGATTAGTGCGCAGATGCAGAGGCGCACGCGGGCGCGACGGGCTGCGCGTCGCCAACGCCGTCGGGGTTGGGGTCGGGATCGGGGTCCTCGGCGGGCTTCGCGCCGCGCTTGTGCTGCCCGCGCCGACACTCCGTCGGATACTCGCACTTGCGATTCCGGCGCGCGCACTGACTGCACCCCATCCAATCAATCAGCACGCACCACGACACACGAGGGCGAGGGCGGAGACTCACTTGCACGCGGGGTCGTTCGACCCAGGGACGGGCGGGCCGCACGCAATCTTGCGCTCGCGGCAGAAGAGGCACGCCATCGCGGGCTTCTTGCGCGCGCGCCGGCGGTCCTTCGCGAGCTCGCTGCGGTGCACGAGCTGCAGCGCCTTCTGCTCGTCCTCGGGGGACGGCGGCGCGGGCGCGATGCGCAGGCCGTCGGTCGACGTCGGCGGCGCGGAGGTTACGATGGGGAATGGAAGAGGCGAGGGCGATTTCTGCGGAGACGGGTGAGCGGCGGGGCGCGGGGAGGAGAGCGGACGGACCTGGAACGGGAAGGCGGAGCCGTCCTGGATGAATTGGAAGGGCGTGGGGCCGGGCGTCGTGGGCGTCGTGGTCTGCTGGCTCTGTGCGCGTCGCTGCAGCGGAGGCTGCAGTTCCTGCTTGATCGGCTTTGGCGACGAATCCTGCGGAGACGTCGTGGGGCGAGAAGAGCCCGCGGACATAGTAGCGTCGGCTGATTGTGCCTTGCGCGTGCCCTCTATCTCAGGGGGCCAAGGGAGGTGGTCCATTGGCGGGGACTCTGCACGCTTGGATTTGGTACGAATTAGGTTAGTCTCGCCAGGTGGGTCCTCCGTTGATGGCGTTGCGGTGGTCTGGCGTGAAGTGGATTCCACGGTGCTCGGGCAAGTGGGTTCTATGATACCAGAGAGCCGCGATGGGCAGCGCACCTGGCTTTCGTCCAGAGCGTGGAGAAGCTCAGACGATGAGCGCGAGACGGATGGGCGGCTTGAGGCGTATGCAATAGATTCGACGTCACTTGACGGAGACGCAACTGGTGAGCGCGCCGGCGCACTGTACTGTGCATGGCGATCGCGCTGCACCGGGGAAATGGGGGGCTCGCTCAGAGCATTGCGAAGCTCGGAGTATGTGGATTCTGTGGGTGACACCAGGCTGTAGCAACGGGTCGCATGGTGCGTTGGGTCGTGGAGCTCCAGATGCGGGACAAACCGCGAATTTTGTCGAATATATCGGTGGCTATATGACAGCGTAGCATTCGGACGCATCGCATAGGCATCGTCGGCGAGCGGATACCCTGGAACTAATCCAGATGGGCATTCATTGCCATAGCCGTAGTAGAGTTGGGGGTCGATAAACTAAGGAAATTTTTCAGATAAATATTGGTCGAGCAATAATGTCATATGATGCTCACGTTGTGCGCTAAGGGTGGATAATATCCAGTTTGCGGCGAGACAGGTGGGGCAAGCTCCTGGTATGGGTGGTGCTCGTAAGGATGTGGATACTGCGCATCCACACCTCCCTCGGATGCCATCGCGTCACCGCCAGCAAATGATTGACTCGTCGCTTCGACAGGCGACAGCTGGGAACGACACGGCGCTTCTTGATGTACGACGTCGAGGGAAGCATACGATGAGGTGCCGTACTCGCTACCGCCAGAAGACGGTGTGTGGCCGTTCTCACCCGGCGAGACAGCTGGGAAGCCGTATGATTCGGTAGTGCTCGCAGAGCCGTAATGCTGTTGATCGTGGGGGTGCGTGGGATAGCCTGACCAAGAAAGCATCTTAGCAGAACGGAAGCAAATGCGAATGCGACAACGACGGCGAGCAGGACGTCTGCGAAACACGCAAGACGACGGGGGGCTACGCCGGACGACGGCGGAGTAGGTGGTGGGGTGGACGAAGGAGGGAGGGAGAAACAAAAGATGGAGGGACCTGAGGGTCGCCCATGGGGTATAGTTCAGAGCGGCCACACGTGGCAAATAAGTGAAAAATAGGGACCTACAATAATATCACCTGTCCTCGCACAGATGACCGCTCTCATCCATCGATGGCTCAGGGCGGTCCTTCTAGCGGCTGCAGGTAATTCGCCTCGTTGGCGAATTTATTCATTGACGTGTTCACTTCAGCTTCGCTTCCCCATGCGTCACGAACCCCGACACAGCTCTGACATCAGGCGTTCTACACGTTGCAGTTGACGACGTAGAACTGAATTGAATCGACCGAACAAATTCTGCTCGACGTTTTCCTTCAAGACGCCATGCACGTTCCCTTATCAAAGCTAAAAGCCAGTTCGTTTGCGGTGACGCCTTCGCAGGGTCAACTGATGCTGTGAGTCAGTGACCCACTTCGGACCTTCCTCGCCTCGTTCACTCAATTCAATTCATAGATAAGGCAGCTTAGACGCTTGGGGATTCTTCCCTTGTATATCTCATCTGATGGCAGACGTCTCTGCAAATCGGACATCGTCACCGAAGTGCATCGAAGACGTCAATGCCTCGTCTGCCGCAATGTTGCCGTATTGATTTTATATGTAGAGGTACCATGTCCACACAGCACCCTCGAACTTCGGAGAAATCGGAAGCCCAAACCGATGTGTCGTCTCGCAAAGCCAAAAGCTAGCTTGAGGGACTTCTGGTCGATTAGACGTGATACCCGATGTGTACAAGGCTATGCGCATGGGGTCTCATTTGGAGAAGTAACGTGGATGTGGTAAGTACGAAGGCTTGCACCCGGAACAGCCTTTCTTCTGCTCACTGTGGAGCGATTGACCAGATAGGACAGGATAAGCATCCTGTGAGCTCTCCGTCCTCAAGCGGCGTGCTCAGCGTACCTGCTGCAAGTGTAGCATGCCACGAGCAAAGTTCCAAGGCAATCGCGCCCGCCTGTGTGAATGCTCCCTTTTCACGCCGGTGAATACTCTGCTCCATTGGAAGGCTCCAGTCCATAAATTTGTGGAATGTTCTATGTACGATAGTACACAGGAGGTATGCCGCTTCTATTCTCACCTCTGACGAGCTATCGTCTGACAGTGATCGTCGTCACCATCGAATCCCAGACCCCATGTTTGCTGAGGGTTGTGCCCGCCCGGGTCCTCCGAGGATCCACATAGATAAATTCATCCTGCTCCTCCAGCATCGCCAGGTCCGTGTATGTCTCCGAGACAAATATCTTCGCAAACCCTGAATCCTCCTCGAGCCCCTCTTTCATAATGAACGAGAACGGATGGACCCCCGAATTCGCGTTCCCGATGATCAGCTTGTTGTTCGGCTTCAGGGGCGGCTCCATCGTGTTCGACGGCGGCGCGTAGAACTCGGCGACCGTGTACGTCGCGGGATCGAAGTAATACACGAAGACCCAGAGCGGGTTGGAGCCCTTGTTCGTGACGATGAAGTGGTGGTTGGCGCCATCATTGGGCAGGAACGCGCGGTGCAGCTCGTCAAACAGATTTTGGGACACGGGCATGCCTCCCTTGTCCACGCGGACGATACTGAACTCGAGATCGCGCAGCAGCAGGTTCACCGGGTTCGTTCGCGCAAGGTGCAGCTCGAACCGCAGGATGCGATTCAGCAGCTCCAATCCCTCCTTCGGGCCTGGGCACGGCAACTCGACCTCCACGGCGCCCGTGCATGGATCCGTCCTCTCCACCTTCATGACCCGATCGCGCACCGAGATGAGCGGGACAGCCGGTTCACCAAGCACGATTGCGACCTCGATCCCATTGCGCGACTGCCCGCTGCTCGCCAGCTGCAAGCGCTCCGCGAGCACACGCTGGCACTCGTCCTGCGCCGTCTCCTCCCTGAACGCAACGTGGACCGGGTAATATGGATCGCCGGCATTGGCCCACCACGACACGCCTGCGTACCACCCGTGCTGCGGCGCGAATCCAGCCTCTGCCTGGACAAACGAGTACACCGAGAAGACTTCCGTCACAACCAGCCTCCCGCGCGGCGCGTCGATCGTGGCGTTCTTCTCTGGCCAGACGCCGAACTCGGCCCCGAGCGCGACGCCGTGTACCGCCCCGGCCTCGACGCGCACCCGCCCCTTCGACAGCAACGCGATGGGCACCAGGCGCCGATTCCACCCGAGTGCGCGCCCGTCGAAGACGGCGCGCTGCTTGTTCCGCCCCTCGCACTGCGGATGCTGGATCGGCGTCCCCTTGTGCTTCCCCTTGTCCCCCGGGATGCCCACCAGCACTTTCACCATGAGGCCCTCATACGTCAGCTGCGACAGCCCGTCCTTATTCAGCGCGCCGAGCAGCGCCGCCGTGAACAGCCCCGTCGACGTCTTGGTGTCCTCGTACGCTTGTTCGCTCTGGCGGCACGCGGCGAGCAGCACGTGCGTCGTCAGGTCCGCGCCGTGCAACGGCGGCGCGCCCGCCGCGAGGCGCACGGCATGCCGCGTCGGCGCGCTCCACACCGCCGCGCCGCGCGTCCCGCCGCCGGCGAGCAAGCTCAGCCCCTCCGGGTCGTCGTGCATCGCGCGCACAGCTTGCGCGTCCGTGATCGGCGGCGCCCAGCGCGCCCGCAGGCCGTCCAACTCCCCCGGCTCTCCAGCCGCCCGCGTGCCGCTGCCCGCGTGGCAGCAGTCGAGTATGACGGTGATGTTGCTGCCCTTCTGTGCCGCGAGCGCAGCGAGCAGCCGTCCAAGCGTACTGTCCGCGATATCGTACCCGATCGCGCCGGACGCCGCGCGGACGCCGCGGTCCGCGGGGCAGAGCGCCTCGGAGTGCCCGTCGTCCGTGCCGGGCGCGCCGGCGTAGCGCGCGCCGTGGCCCGCGAAGTAGAAGAGCAGCGCGTCGCCGGAGCGCACGCGCGGGTTCGCGAGGAGGTGCCGCTCGAAGGCGCCGAGGATGGCGGTGTAGGACGCGCGCTGGTCGGTGAGCGTGAGGAGGTGCGCGGCGGGGACGCGCAGGGTGCGTTGGAGGAAGTGGCGCATTGCGTGCGCGTCGCTGACGGCGTGGGTGAGGTTCTTGAGCTTGGGGTTCGGGTCCTGGTACTCGTTGATGCCCACGATGAGGGCCCATAGGGACGAGGACGATGAGGGTGAGGGTGGGGATGCGAACATATTTTCCTGCGGACATTTCGAGGCATTATGTGGCACTGCGGATAGCTTCGCCAAAAGGACAAGGACGCACCCCCAACTGCTACAAATGAATTCTTCCGGGATGCTAGCAGAGTATGGGCTGATGGATTGGGCAGCTCAAGATGGGAAACAAGAGTCTCTCATCGGCACATAGAAGCGATAGATACCTAAATACCTCTCATTTGGGCTGTGCCTGAGAGTTGCATGCTGCGTCCTTCGTACTTCTTCGACCCGAGTATAGCGGTGCATGCAAATACCACCGCCATCTATATCTCTGGACTGCTTCTACAAATCACCAGGCAGATCGATGTATCAGAACAAGTGTCAAGTGCATCACCACGTCATTCCAAGCACTCGAAACCTTGTCCTGGCAATGCACAACTCAAAACAGACAGAAACGATTCCAGAGAATGTATTTTTGTTACATTGACAACAGATATGGCGCTCCAAATTCATACAACGAGCATACAAACAAAGTCGTTTACTTCTGTGCTTCCTGCTTCAACCTTCTTTCACTTTCAATGCGCGGCGCATTTAGAGCTTGAACTGGCCGCTGACGCCCTCGTTGAAGCGTCTCTCGGCCTCCTGGAAGTCAATGACGTTCCAGATGGCATTGAGGTACTGTCAGGCGCGATGACGTCATTATGCGTTTGTCTCCGAGACAAAGCATCAGATACTCACGTCGACCTTCACGTTGAGGTATTGCAGGTAGAAGGCATGCTCCCAGATGTCGACGCCGATGATGGGGATCTGTGAGGTGACCGGGTCCTGGTTGGCGGTCGTGGTGATCGCGAGGTTCTTGGTCTTCGGATCCAAGACCTATTGGGGGCGGTTAATTGCTTCTGTCAGAGTGCGAGTGCGAGCGTATGAAACGTACGAGCCAGCCCCAGCCGGAGCCCTGAATGCCCGCGGTGGCGGCGTTGAACTCCTTCTTGAGGTTGTCGAGCGAGCCGAAGGACTTGTTGATGGCGTCGGCGAGGGGGCCGGGCTGCAGTTGGCCGCCGTGGCCCTTAGCGGGCGCAAGGTTCTTCCAGAAAAGGGAGTGATTGATGTGACCTGTGCAAGGCTATCAGGCCAACGCCGTCCCTCCGCAAACGACTAGGACATACCACCGCCGTTGAACTTGAGCGCGGCGTGGAGAGAGATGCGGGCGCGGGGGGAGGCGGCCTTAGCGTAGCCCTCCTCCGCAGCGTTGAGCGCGTTCACATAGGTCTGATGGTGCTTCTTGTGGTGAAGCTCCATGATCTGTCTCGAGATGTAGGGCTCGAGCGCATCGTACGCGTAGGGGAGATCGGGGAGAGTGTGAACCATATTTGCGGTGTTGTGGATGGTGCAAAGGAGAGGAGGTGGTTGTGTGGGTAGAGAGCGCGGTATTTATCGGATACGCGCCTCATCGATCACTATGACGTGCCCCACGTGCTCTATTGAATGAGTAACGTATCCATCCTCAGCCACAGACGCGTTCGTCCTCGCGACGCGTAAGTATTCGACAGTGTTTAGAGCCTCACCTGCGCTGTCAGGCGAAGGCTGTCGATATTGAAGGCCGCTGCGACTCAGTTATGTGGACGGCCTTGTACGATACGTTTTTTTGCAATGCGGCATGTAAGTTTTATCTCAGTTTACTCGTGTCGATTCTACAGGTTTCCACTAATATCTATTTTCGCTCGGAGCGCCTGATTGGAAGATCATGCAAGCTTCCTATTGGCGGACGGACGCCCAATATTCAGCCCCGATCTGGAGCGCGGCGTTCTTATGCAGTCATATCGCATGACTTGCCTGAAGATCGCTGACAGAGCATCGCACAAATCATCCATATAGAATGTTGCAAGATATCGACATGCTTCTATGGGCCACTTCAGAGCCGGCCTTCCGATGAATTTAACGGTGCAATGCTGTATGGTTTTAATTTGGTATCGGTTGTCAAAAATACAGGTGGCTGCACTGATATCCATCTCTCCAGAAATACTTCAACGTGATGTGATTCTGGATCCACAACTCATGATGTCGAGTGCATTGGCCTAGGACCATCGAGTGATCTCCGGCCACCAATTTCGAGCAAACTCATGTCGTTTTCACAGTCTTCCATAAGTTCTGAGGCGGTCGAAACCCGGAAGTGAACACACGCTTTACGTCGAACCCTTCCCAGGCATGGTCGTCATCCTCCCCCCTCGCAAGCTTGTCGATATACGCTTTGACCACGGTGGAGATCACCGTCGATCCAGTGCGGCTGAAAGAGAGCACATATTCCGTCGAGCGGATGCTCAAGCCGCAAAAGATCAAGACCGGCGCCTGGTACTGACGGCCGCGTAGATATCGTAGCATGGCCTCTCCGGCGGAGATGTTCAGGTAGTTCTCCGTCGCCGCGGTGTTATCTGCCTCCCAGCGGCAGTTATCCGAAATAAAGCGCAAGCGGCGCGCATAGTCCGCTCTCCGCAAGAGACCTGGGACAAAAAAAGCTGTCCAAACGAAGATACTATAGGGCTTTACCGCACACGCACCTTCGTTGGCTTCCACCCATACCTTGGCGGTGGCGGTTGAAGTCAGCACGATGACAGTGATTCCCCGCTCTCTCGCAGGCTCGATGGCAAACATATTGTTCTCCGGCACGTCATCCACCCACACGAGCAGCGGCTTGATCGTGCTGGGGTCGATGTCCTGGAACCGATTCCTTAAGTCAAGACCTACGCAACATCAGATATTCAGCAGCTTCTGAAGCACGGCTGGAGAACGGGAGCCTACTTCCAACGACGCCCAGGGTCGATATCGCGCTCTCGATGCTCTGTCGGCCCACGAACGCGTCGAGGCTGGACGGCGTGACCCCTCCGATAGCATATTCGTCCAAGCGAAGCAGTAGCGTATCGGAGGTCGTCTCGTCCAGCGACACGTGCAACCACAGCCCCAGCTGCCTGCACAGCTCCTCCCCCGCAATGAACGAACACTGGACGTCGACCCGATCAGAACATCCCGACTGTGAGAAAAAAGCTATCCGCAAGCACGCACGTCTTTCCCCACGCTCTCCGCCCAGAACCGCCGCACCTCGGCATTCTGCACCTCATCAAGCAGCTCCGGCAGCTTCGCCTCCGCCTCCTGCTGCAGCGCCCGCGCCCGCCCCCCGCTTCCGGGGCTCTGCGCGGCCTTCAGCGCGTGCACCTGCATCGCGAACGCGAGCACCTCGAGCCGGCGCGAGAGCCGCTGGTCGTGCTCCTGGATACGGTCGATGATCGTGGACGGGCGCAGGAAGTCGAGCAGCGCGGCGGCTTTGGAGCGCTTGGCCGTCCACAGCTGGAGGTCGTCCTTGATGCGGTTCAGGATCTCGCCGATGTCCTGGAAGCAGGTGATGAGCGTCGGGTCGAGGCGGCTCCACTCGCTGGGGGCGGCGGTGGAGACGGCCGTCGTGCTCGAGTCCATGGAGGAGAAGGAGGTGGAGCGCTTGTGAGCACCGGGCGCGCTGCTGCTGTCGGTGTGGTGTTTGTGGGCGGGGATGGCGAGGTGGTCGTCGTGCGCGTCGGATTGCAGGGCCGGCTGCAGGGGCGAGAGGATCGTCGCGATGCGGGAGAGCGTGAAGTGCAGCTCGTAGATCTTCGAGTCCTTGATCTTGCGCTGGTCGATCCAGGTCTGGATGGCGACCGCTGTCGAGATGACGGCGGTGATGATACCGATCGGGTCGGCCATGCTGGCGATGACGGTGCACCGGTGGGACTTGGGCTCACCCGTCGCCAAACGATGGGCGATTGACGGTGCGTATGGATCTGTACATCTGTGGGATTGTTCTGGTGACGGTGACTTATATGTCCTTGGGCGCCTTTCTAGGAGTGCTGTCCAGTGTCCTGCACAGCTGTCATTACAGCGGGCGTCTATCAAACATCTCATATCCTGTCGATGCCTGTCGATGCTTGAGAGTCAGGGCGAGACAGTGTCCGACTCGTACACCGAATCTGTGATCACACTATCCCTTAAGTTGGGACCACCAGATTGGCATCCAGCTGACCTCAAGGCTCGGATGCAGTCGCCATACAACGAAGTTGAATAGGGTCGGCGTCTAGGCGGCCTACCAGATATTGGCAGGCGAAGGATTCGGATACACGAGCAAAGTAAGTGCAAAGATGGTCTTGACGTTATGCGAAGGACTTAAAACCACTGATATATTTCGCGAGGGTTTTTAGTCTAAAAAACCATGCAGTCCAAGCGAAATAAGGCGATGACAGGCTGTCCCACCTGTCGCGCTGACTGAAGCAACCAGATGGTGCTGACCACGCTCAATCTTAAGTGCCTCCGAAACGTCGCCGTCTTGAGGCGTAGATATATCAATTTGGTGTGTCCTTTTACGCTCGCATGTTATTACACCAATGCCTATCCGGTCAATTCGAAACTTCGAGCCTTGCTAGTCTCATACTAAGACCCCGCGATTATATGAGCAGTTTGGAGTGAACGTTGAGCCTTGGGGCCATCACAAACTTAACAAGGCCAGTTAGAATCGTTCAGTGGAGCACATGCCGACAAGGAACCACTTTTAGGACTTCACTGGCTGCGATACGGGCTAATTCGCAAAGCAAAAGCCTTCTTGGTGGGAAGCAGAATCCTGAAGAGAGCTTCTATGGCCTGCATATCAACGCGTTGCAGGTCCTATTTCTGTTCTCGTCGAACTTGGCCATACATATCTCGAAACCCATCGATGACCCACGGATTACACCTCCAAGTAAACCCACAACCTCTTGCTGTCCGCTGCCTATATGCCCGACACAACAAATAGGAAGGAGAAGATACTTTCGATTGCGTTGCGAGCAGTGGCCATCCTGAAAGAGCGTGGTCTATCCAGCTTTCTTGTTGGAAGCGCCGCGGCGGCGCTCTGGGGTGCTCCCCGCGTACCCAACGTGAGCGTGACCTTTCCTACCAATGCACTCTACACATCATTCGATACTGACAATCTTCACATCCGCAGGACGTAGACCTGGTGGTTGTAACGGCTAGCTATACCCAAAAGGAGGTCCAACAGCTGCTCGTCGACGCCGACGACGCGTTCTACACCGTCCCTTCCAAGGACCCGCGGAAACACTACCGCGTCCTGTGGCACAAGCCAGCCGGCGCCAGCAAAAAGTCATGCAAAGTCGACATACTCGTCCCGCCCGCCTTGAACATCCCGCCGGTGCCCGCGGAGCACATCGTCTGGCGCGGCGGATTGCCCGTCGCGCCTCTCAGCCTGCTTTTGCTTTTGAAACTGCAGGGCTGGCATGAATTCCGCAATGCGAAGCGTCGCGCAGATCTGGGGTATCTTCTCGTCATCGTGGAGAGGGAGCGGCTCGAGTATGCGAGAGAGGAGTGGCTGCCGCTGCATCTCGTTGCGATGGGGAGGATCCGCGCATCGCTTTTTGTATGCTTCGATGAACCGAGCACCAAGAGCACGTGGACGAAGATCGGCCTTTGCCATGAGACGGCATATTCGCAGGCTGTGCTGGATGTTGAAAAGAGGCGGATGACGCAAATTTACAAACGGAAAGAATACTGGCAGGTGTGACCTGTGAGCTGGCTATCTTTTACCTGACTGTCAAGCTCATTCCATATTTCTTCCCTACACGGATTCCGTAGACTCGTTCTTACGTCGATTCTTCTAGCAATGTCAGTAAATATATGTCTGATGGTACATACATGATGTGTTACCTTCCTCTAACCTGACCAAGATGCCGCAAGGAGGCAGATATGATATTCCATCGTTGACAGTCCAAGTGCAACTATACGAATGCAGATACTTAAGTATATTCAGGGACGATGCCTTCACGCGTGAAGGGTGATCAAGCTAATGGACAAGCATGCAAAGCAAGTAGGATAAGTTCAAAAAGGGTCATAAATCATGGGAAAGGCTGTGACTAACAGACTCGGGCAGATAACCGCGACTAGACTGACAAGACACCAGGAGAGGGAAGCCCGCCATCCTGATATAACCGTCGTCCTTCGAAGCTGTTCTTCATGAGACAGCAGTGATACTTGATGTCGTGCAGATACGAAGCTACACCTGACACCTGGGACTGCCTGTCCGCCTGCTCGCCCCACATCTTAGCCTCCTCCGTGTTGCCTTGGAGAAGAGCAATCTCTCCCAGTGCCTTCATACTCCTCACGGCAGTATAGGTGTCGGACTCCGTGTTGCTCCATTTCAGTGTCTCCTTGAAAAGCATCTTTGCTCTGTCGTAGTCATGTGCCATGAATTCGTTGCGCGCGGAGAGGTAGATGCACCAGACCAGCCGGAAGTTTTCGTTCTCCTCCGCAAACGTCATTTCCCGTTTGGCCTGTTCAATCTGCGATCTAGCCAGAGAAAAATTCCTGACATCTGCCGACAATGCCGACTTCACAGCGAGTGCGAGACTGGCCTTCTGCATGTCATTGATCCTCAAGGCGAGAGCGCGGGCTTCGTCAAGCAGCCTGTTGGCTTCGTCTAGGTCCCGCACTCCCTCTGCCAGAGCGATCTCAGCAAGCGCCATCAGGCTGCCCATGCATCCGCGGTCATTATTGGCTTCCGTGTGCAGCGCAAGCTCTTCATGCAGGCAGTCTCTCGCTGCGTCGAAGTTCTTGCAGTATAGCTCGGCGTAAGCCCGACGGTTCAGCGAGTATGTGACCCAGGCGGTATCATTGTGCTGCGTGAAGAAGGCCTGGGCCTCCTCAAAGTCAGGGATCCTCCTGCGGTCTCTGGCTAGCTCCAGGATTTTGACCCAGCCGAGCGTGACAATGAGCTTGAACCGCGCACCATGGGGATCCTTCGCACGCTTCGATATCTTGAGCCCCTCTTCTAATATCTTCTTCGCCGCGTTCATTTGGCCCCGTAAAATGTAAATCTGCCCGATCAACTCCAGACAGATGCAGACAGTGTCCCAATCGTCGAGCAGGGCGAACAGTCGCTTCGAGTCCAATAGAAGAGTAAGGGCTTCTGCGCTATGACCTATCTGCGCGGCAAGAAGCCCGAGAGTCAAGGTGCAAGTCCCTTTGCGGACCGTCGTGCGGTTCCTGCCGAACAGGCGAGGAAAGCGCAGGCCAAAGAACTCGATGTACTTTGAGTCGTCCTCCGGCAGCTTCCCGACGAGTTCGTCAAGAGTCGTCGGGCGACGCTTGTGCCGGATAAGATGCTGTATAAAATGGATGCAGGCATTGCAGCCGATCTCTTGTCGTGTGTGCATCGACAGATCGAGTGCGATGATTTGCTCGATGTTGTCATCTTCTGCGGCTATCCATGCACCAGAGTCACCAACCATGGGCTCTTGCAGTCGCTTGTAATAATAGCGACGGATGTCGTCTAAGAGGGGAATGCCCGTCCGATTGTACGCATCGGTGATGTAAAGCCGGATGGGAGCTAGCATGGTGATGAAGTCTCCGGCCCGGTAGACCAGGGAGTGATTGTAGAGGGTATCAACCAGACCGTGAACGTCGAGCACGTCAGGAAAAAGGTCCTGCAGCTTGTTTTCATCCACACCTGTAGGAAGAAATGCAATGATTTGCAGAAAATTCAGCGCCTGCGCGTGGCGCTGGATAACGGATGATTGCAAGGATAGCTCAAAAGTCTCCCCAAGGCTTCGGTATTCAGTCTTTAAAAGGCGTACATGCCTCTGTGTCCAAGAGTCCACGACCCTTTCCGGACTCCACTGATTTTGTCTAGCAGTCTGTGCGAGTAGACTGATGGAAAGAGGGTGGAAGTCCAAGGCCGAAAAGACAGGGAGAATAACATCCAGAGAGATGTCAGAAGCATAGGTTGTTCGAAAAAGTTGGAATGCAGTCTCCTCTTCCATGTTCCCGACAGAGAGTGTCTGTGCCGCAAAATCTGGAGGTAACGTTGTCGAGCGGCTGGTCAATAGAATAGTGACTGATGGCAGGTTGGAAATAGCAGTTATCGTTGCGCCAATGTGCTGCAAATCTTGCCTGCATGGGGCATCTAAAAAGGTTTCTGCGTTGTCGAAAGTCAGGAGCACCGGGGTCTGTGCTCCCGCCAAGAAGCCCATGACCGACATTTCAAAGTTCGTCCCGGAAAGGGTCAGTCCCAAGGCTTGGCCAATGCGAGACAGAAATGTTTCGAAGCGGAAGGCGTGATTGCCGATGTTGCCGAAGTGAATAAAAAAGCGGTTGTCCCTAAATGTCTCCACGATCTGGGGGTCGTTGAGAACAACTTTTGCCAAGGTGCTCTTGCCCACCCCTCTTATACCGTGGAGGACAACATGCTGCCTCGTCAACAGCATCGTGACAGTCTGAATCATTAAGTCTCGTCGTCCGAAGAACACGGTGGGCTTTGGCGGTGGTGGGTCTCTTTGCGGAGGGTTGTCACTACCGAAGAATAAATAATGAGCGGGGTGGCTTATTCAGGCGCGGAGACATACCCATGTCGTTCGGAAAGCAGAAGTTTCTCTACATTGTCGCTGACTCTGTGAAGAACTTGATGCACTTCAATTCCCAGTTCCGCCTGCAGAGGTACTCTTGAGAACGAAAGAGATACATGCAAGATCACCGCTGCTTACCTGAAATATTTGCAAAACCTGGTCAAGCTCGCGGCTCCAGGATTCGATTTCATCTTTGTCCATGAAGGCCGAGGCAACGCGAACGAAGAGCCTTCTGCTTGCCCTCGTGCGGACAGATTCTGACATTTCTGCGAGGACTCTAGAGAGAATCGTGCATCAGTAACAATAGCGTCGAAGGAGGCCGTCCATACCTATCCAAGTCACGTAGAGTTTCACGAAACTCCGTGCTGACCTCCCGGCCCCCAAGCGTAGCACGTAGTAGACATTGCCCTATCTTGTTGCAGCGACTATCTATCTCAACGAGATCTTCTGTGTTTTGTATGGTCGTCTATTTGAGAACATCATCAGCGCATTAGCACAGTCGTTAACTCAGGCCACATACTGAAGCCAGGATCAGAGTGCTCCGCATCCCAGCGATGGCGGCCTTCACAGGCTCCAAAGGCACTGACTCTTGGACTAGGCTCAAGAATTCCGACGTCCCTTTTAAAGCCATCGAAACACGTTTTCGTGCTCGTGTGCGATCTACTTCTGGTGGATAATATCATTCAACGCATGTCAAGCTGACATTATTCAAGAAGCAAATTTACCTATGACAGGGTTTTGGCTTTCCTTCTCCATATATTCCACCAGTGAAACGAATGCCGTGCTCGTGCGTCGTGGCGCACGTACGCGGCTCGGGTGTGGCAGCGACATATTCGCAGTTTGTGGAAAACTACACGGGTGTTGTGAATATAAGTCGGCGAGTGGATGTAGCTGATGGTAGCAGCAGAGGATGTCAGCTATATATGTACTCGCCTTCCCTGGCGTGCACGTTGGACGGGGGGGCTACGTTAGGAACTATGACTTCGATTACGGAGACTGCTCTGTAACCGGGCATTGCAAAGGACTGTATCAACGCCCTCTGGGGATGAGACCTTTGCTGGTTTCTCCACTCATTCACAGTGAAGGAACAGGTGACGGCGGACACAGCCGCGCGGTTTGTGCTTGTCTTCTTCGGCATCTGTACTCGGATACCTTATCGCACCCAAGTGCACAACCAGCCCATTGGGAGTGCGACGATGCTGATAGAAGGCATCTATCAACAGTAAATTGAAAAACGATAGGAAGGTGGGAGAACTACTCACAGAAGTCACGAACTTCGTCTAGTGCTGTGAATCCTAGAGAGCACTGTGTGCCCGAGAGGGTAGAATGCAGACTAGAATAGGTAGTACACACCAGGATCGCCAAGGAAAGGCCTCTTTGTCTCCCGAAGGCTAAATTCTGTTCTCTTCACAGTAGTTTCACAAATGAGGTCATATTCGCTGCGTCGTTGCGGAAAGAGAACAGTAAGGTCGTTTCGCAGTCACGATCGCGATGCAAAGTTTGTCTTCTCCATGTAGATGGCTTTGATCATTGGCATGTTCTCGATGCGATGGTGAGCCTTTATTTCCGAGGAGCATCAATGAGGATAAATTGAGGCATAGTCAGATAGTGAGGGTGTTCCCTTTCAAAACCTTTCATAACCTCAGGATAGACATACGAGCCATCGCTCAACGCACTTGCTGAGCCGTACCAACGGACTGGAACAACGGTATAGCTGAGCTACGCGCTCTAGATTCGCTGGAGCGAGCCAAAGCAAAATTTTTGCCCCCCCCTGCTTCGATCGACAACCCACTGTGCATAGAAATCGCGTCAGGACTGGCTCTCGAAAATTAGATGAAGGGACCTCTTTACTTTGCAGTCCAGTTTGCGGGAGGCGCCATGTCAGCGGGCTGCACGAGAAGCTGGGGGACCATTGTTCGACGCCATGCCCGAGTCTCCATATACGAGCGACCCGTCCGCGTATGTGAAATTACTCTTATCTCCCAATGCGCACACGTTCATCGGGTTGAAAAGCAGGAATGGTGTCTGAGGCGTACGCTGTTAGGCTCCAGAAGCCCTCAATTGGAGGCCGTGCGGAGAACGCGAACATGTACGCCTCGTGTGGCCCAAGGTTAAGCGGTCCAGGCTGTCATTGATCACTAAAAAAGGATATATAGCCTCAGAGGCCTGGAATTGGAGGTAGCCCACATCCGCGACGTACGCGCGGATGTCATATCTCGTCCCAACGTCCCCGCGCAGCGCGGGATGCAGTGCCTGTCAGCCGTTTCCCAAGTTCACGTTCGTGCCAGGCTGCATGATCCTTGCGGCCTGTGCTGCACGGGCCATGCCGCGAGGCTGACGCCTGGGGGCTGCGTGTACGTGCCGTTCGAGATCCCAGCGGCCAACAGGTTGCATGCGACGCGCTACTGATCGGACGGCACCTCCGGCAGGTTCCAGCGCGCAAGAGGCGCGGTCAGCTGGAGGGTCGCCTCGAGGGCATCGTTACTGAGGTCTGACGTGAGGGTGGCGATAGTAAGAGGAGGGGCATGAGTGCCGAGCGAAGAAGGCAGCAACAGGCGCGACGCTGTTGCGCCCTGAATTCGATTCAGGGCAGGGACGACCCCACCGTCACGAACAGGGATGCGGGGCAGCAGGATCCCATATATCGTTGCAGAGTCAACATAGCCCAAGTAATCTCCGCAGCCATTGGCGATCTGGAGGCCTGGCTGCGCGTTCGCCTCGCTGACGATTCGCAGGAGGTTCTGCCCGGCCGCACTAGCATTGACGCTGCCAATGTTCGCATAGTTGTCACCGTATCTGCCATTTCTATTAATTAGGTGCTATGCAGAGAGAAGAAAATTACTCACGGATCATAGAACGAGGAGGCGTAACAACGGTCAGAATCGACAGGAGGCACCGTGATGACGAGGTTCGCGGCCAAGGGATCGTATATGAGAACTATGTCGAGCGTCTCGGTATTCGGACGGACCGCAGCCTCCGTGCTTGACTTGGCAAACACACATTGGTGATCAGGAGCATTGGTGTCCACGGTCTGTAGGGTTGGGACCGCCAATTGGGCAAAATTTTGCCGAGTGCCGTACTATATGAAGCGATCAGCATTTTATGATAGGAAGAAAATCATGATGTTTCTCCAGAGAGAACACAGTTGTATTTCGCACGTTCCTCCCAAAGCAACGGCATCGCCCAACAGGCAGAAGACGAATAACACAGAAGTTGCGAATACTGACTTCAATTTTCGAGAGAACATCGCTTCAAGTTGGATGCGAGATGTAAAATATATCCGGAGGAATACAGACCGTTGACCGCCTTCATCGCGATGTTCCTCCAGGTGTGCCGAAAATATCAATCGTGTTGGAGATGCCGCTGGGAAGACATATCGTCACATCGCAGAGCTGAGGAAGATTCGATCTGAAGAGGGACAAGCTAGATGCAGCCTTCTGAATGAGCGGAGCATCAGGGTCTAAGATGTATTTCACTCACGAGTGTCTAATGCAAGACGACCTGTTTGGTGGGGCTATGCCTTGTCATATCTTGAGATTCGCACCATCTGCACGTGGAAGGCGCCTGAACGTGATGTTTTCCGGAATGATGGTACGACACTACAGCGAAAGCAGAAATAGGGAAACGCGGCTATCTCGCAATGCGTCGCGGGTGCTGTACAGCGGAAATTGCGCTTGATCCAGCCTCACGTCTGCTGTGCTTCATGAGACATTGGACGATGCTGACGTTGACATGGTGAAAATGAAGTTGAAGTAATAAAGTCACGGAGGCAGTCGAGGATGCTCCTGCGCCATGGTATCCTTTTGGTATCGGGTGCTATCCAGCTTGCGGATTGTAGGGATCGGACTCCGGGACCATCGATTGAAACCAGCAACGATCTCTTCCTTCCTGCATTAGAACAGCATGACAGGAGAAGACATTTTGTGCAAATGATCCTGACTTTTTGGGCGCATGCTTTGAGTATATTTGAGCGGACCGTGAAGACAGAAACAGGGGAAGGATTGGCGAGAGAAAACTCACGAAGTAACCCACTCCTCCATGCAAGCTACTGGATGTAATTCACAGGCGTGCGAGGCTGTGAGAGGGCGGCAAGAGCGGCATATGCTTTGCTTCCTTTTAAGGTGATGCAGAGAGACTAAACCCTGCGTCGCTGGAGCCAGCATGAGAGGTTGACACGTTGGACCAATCCGCGGATGAGGCATCCCATTCTTAGATGGGTAGATATAAATATAGAGGTGATGACACCTGCGCTCCCGGACTTCGCTTCCTGGACAAGCGATATGAGAACATAACGTAGGAGAACGGGAACGGCTGGAGATTGAAGCCGAGCGACGCACACGCTCAAAACAGACTCAGATACGGTATTGGCAATCCCTAGTCCGCGTCGCACCAGGTCTGAGGTCTTCAGGATTTTCCAGCATGACAGGCTGGACAGCGAAGGATGATTGAAACCAGTCAGAGGCGAGCAATAGAATTCCTGATCCAACGCACCATCGTCATCCTGGCCACCTTTAAGCGCCGCAATCTCGTGTCGCGCAAGGCCGTCTTATGTACGTGAGGCCTTCCCGACTGTTTTGGACGAATCTGCTATTAGCATCAACGTGAAGCCAGATAAGGGCCTTCTCAGAATAGCTGGCTTCTCATGCTATCCCGATGTATTGATAGCCTTGAAAGGTCAAACCGACCTTATGCACCATAATTTTGAATAGAAGTCGAGAGAACAGGGACGCGCGAGAAATTCGCGACTCAATGCAAATCGATTTATGTTTGAACTCGCGCCTCAAAAGGAAGATTTGGATTGCACTCGCGGGGATGGTCATCTTAAAGGCAAGTGCGGCAGCTGCGTGTGTGTCTATGAGGGTGGAAACGGACGAAACCTAGAGAGCGGTAAGGGTGGAGAGCAAGCAGGAAACTAAACGGCAAACTCGAATTGGACGAGGTGCACAGCCACCGTACGTGCTTCCCTTTCCATCTTTCTCCTCGTTTCCCCACACCGAAACCATACCAGTCAGGACATGCGGCTTGTATCGGTACCATTTGCAAACCCTGGCGGATATATCGTATGAGCCTATATGTCGCAACTGACATCCAAGGCATAGAGATCTTAATATTGGAGTACGTTGGCAGGGATCAGGCGCGAGCCAAGCACCCCCGATCGCTCACGAGACGTTCTGTCATTAACACACTCTTCTATCTGTTCAGGCAGAAACGGTGGGGGACCTCACATGACATAATCTAGCTAGGAACGAATGCAAATTCCCTAGCTTCCGCGGAGGAAATCTGTCATCCTCTTCAGGGCACGCTTTCGTGCAGATTGCACCAGCTGATCCCACTGCACCCAAGCACCGGTGAACGTGAAACGGAACGGCATCATGAACTCCATGGATATAATAATGCTTAAAATGCCCCACATTGTGGTCCTCACACTCCGAGGCCTTTCGTCTCTCCCCTCGTTGACGACCCCATCACTACCCGGGCCCCATCGCAGCTATGGCCGTTCCAGAAAAAGATTCATCCTCTCTGGAGAAGGGCCATGTGGTGGCGACAGAAGTCCACAGCCCGTCGCCCACTGACGAGAAGGCCAGCTCCAAGGGGGCAGACGTGCCGTCCGTGCTGGATTTTGCTGGCGACACGGGGCTTCCGCCTCCCCCACAGCTGACGAAGGCGCAAGAGAAGGCCCTCTATCGCAAGATTGATCGCCGGCTCATGCCTATCCTCGCACTGATGTACCTCATGAGCTTCTTGGATCGAGGTGCGTCTTCGCCGAGTGCTTTTTGGTGGTCATCTGGCTCAGACGCGATCATATGACCTTTTGCGCGCCTCTTAGGAAATATTGGTACGTTTGGTTGTGACGTTATGATGCGACTGTAGCTGCGGGCTTATAGGCACGCCTCACAGGAAATGCGAAACTGCAGGGCCTGACGACCCAGCTAGGTCTGGTTGGGAACCAGTACAATATTGCCCTCGTGAGTCCATGGCAATCTCATTTTCAATGTTAAGATGTGCTAACTGTGAAATTCTCGCAGACCATGTATTTTGTTGTGAGTCTTGAGTACGAAACAACTTGATCAAATTCTGAAACAAGTCCGAAGCCATATTGTCTTTTCGAGTGTCCAGCCAAGTGAGCTACCGGGTTCCGATCTGGTTTACTTTTCTGATTCCACTCGTACAGCCTCGTGTTGAAAAAGTTCCGTCCTTCTCGATGGCTCCCGGGCATTACCGTCGTATGGGGCGTGATCATGACACTCATGGGACTAGTGAAGAAGTACGTGTTCCTGAAACATCTCCCGCAGTACGTTCTTTCAAACATGGACATTATTACTGCAGCTATCCTCAGCTGGTCGGTGTTCGGGTGTGCCTCGGTGTTGCAGAAGCTGGCTTATTTCCCGGTGTGGTATACTAGTGAGTCTCCCGTTTCTGTGTCTTATTGTGTACGCCGCTGACGCTTCGCGCAAGCTTGACACTATGGTACCCTAGGGCAATGCTCCAATTCCGCGTTGGGTTCTTCTTCGGGCGGCGTCTCTTGCAGGAGCGTTTTCGGGTCTTCTGGCATTCGGCATTTCGTTCATGAGCGGAACTAAGGGTCTGCTTGGCTGGTCCTGGATTTTCGTGCGTGCCAACGTTCTGATCCCCACTTGATTGTTTATGAAGCGTGTAATTTTGCCTGTCTGAACATGCAGATTCTCGAAGGTATCGCCACCGTCGTCGTCGGGTTCATCGCATTTTTCGTCCTTGTCGACTTCCCTTCGACGGCCAAGTTCTTGACGCCTGAGGAGAAGGCCTTTGTCATCTGGAAGAAAAGTAGGCTCCGAGCCTTGACTGTTTGACATGGATCGTTGTTCACTTGTTCTCAGAGTACGACAACTCGTCCGTCGGCGAAGAAGAGCAATTCGAAATGCGCCATTTGTGGGCCGCATTCAAAGACTGGCAAATATGGTTGCATATTTTGGTGTACATGTCGGTCATCGGGCCCCGTAAGCTTCCAAATCCCTTGGTTTCTTTTACCATGATCCTCATATTTTCGTCGTATCTAGTGTACGGCATCTCGCTGTTCCTTCCGTGAGCAAAAAATACCACCCCAACTCTAATTCTCATCCAATACCCTCCGATATAGATCCATCATTGAGACCTTTGGCCACACGACAGCAATCAGCCAGCTGCTCACTGTTCCGCCCTATATCTTCGCAAGTACGTATTCCTCCCAGTGCCACCGTCGAACCTCTGACCCATGATCTGCGCAGCGATCACGCTCTTCGTCTTCGCCATCTGGTCCGACCACATCCAGATGCGCTCGCCATTCATTATCGCAGGGCTCACAATGCTCCTCATCGGCTTCGTGATCAACATCTCAAACGCCGTGGCCGGCGCGAAGTACTTCGGCACGTTCTTCTGCGTCGCCGGCGCGTATGCGACGTTCCCCGGCGTCGTCAGCTGGTACGTGCTATTTCTCCTGCTGCTGTTATGTGTGTGGTGCTAATGATCGCAGGCTCGGGAACAACGTCGCGGGGCAGTACAAGCGCGGCGTCGGCATGGCGCTGCACATCGGCATCGGCAACTTCAGCGGCGCCATCGCGTCGAACGTCTTCCGCACACAGGACGCCCCGCGTTACATTATCGGCCGTGCGTCTTGCCTCCCATACTCCTCATTACCGTACTCACATGTAGACTCTGCAGACGGGATCATGCTGATGTTCGTCGGCATCGGGTTCGTGACGGTGCCCATCGTGGTGCTGCTCTACATCCGCATCAATCGCGAGCGCGACCGCGTGGCTGCGGCTGGCGGACACAAGTACACGGACAAAGAGCTGCGCGAGATGGGAGACCGCGCACCGGACTTCAGATATATGTTGTAGGTCAAGACATTAGAATGTGTACGAATAGGTCAAGAATTGTAGAATCAGTGATCATGCGCCGATGATCTGGATTTCATTGCTAGTGTCATGTCTCTGTCAAATCTGTTCTTGTCGAAGGTAGGATGCAAGCGCTGCACACCAGTATCGCGAAGGGCCGATTGCATGATTGAAGGCCGTTTGAACTCTCGTATCAGCAGACTATTTGCTACAAATGCATAAGAATTTTAGAGATCATCCCTGTTTCCAATCGAGTCAATCGTATAGACTCAAGCATGACCCAGCACAGGCAGAGGCAGGTATGCCTCGTCCAGATATTTGACCTCCTCCTGATCTAATTTGACGTCCAATGCACCTATGACGACACTCTTCAGCACCTAGGTTCGCACAAATTCGCCTGCCACTCACCAAGAATGTCATGGAGGTTCTTGAGAGATATCGTGCCCACGATAGGCGCAGAGACGACTGCAGAGTCCGACGTGCGTTGGACCCACGACTCAAAATGGGACGAACCAATCGACTCACCATCCTTGGTCAATATCCACGCCAGCGCGATTTGCGCCATCGAGTGGCCCTTCTTCGCAGCAAGTTCCTCGACCCTGCCACCTACCGGCTCAGTTTCATGCATCTGAAAGCAACCGAAGAAACCGCTTACCGCTTGATGATGGCTTCACTGCCCGCATGCTCGTTCAAATACAGCTTTTGCCATAGAAAAAGTCCAATATGATCAAACATCAAGAAGGATGGGGCTAGTGTTTACATACGGATCGAATACGCCCCGAGCTGTATTCTGGCTTCCGAACGGACGCGGGAGCAGCTCGCGCACGAGCGGGGACCAGGGAGTGGAGCCGATGCCGAAGTGCTAGTCAGGCAAGAAAGTATACTCGGCCATCTGCTAAGGAGTCGTAAATTAGGAGAGCGCACCCTCAGGGTGGGCATCATCTCACGCTCTTCCTCGCGGTATAGCATGTTGATTGCCAGGCGTAGCACGAGTTCATGCCGATGTAGCGGACGTAGCCGGCTTAGACGGCATCGTGCAATGCATGCATCTGTAACGTGTCAACCCACAAAATCGCCCACAGATAGAACCACTGACGACTTCAGGGATGGGCGTGTTTGGATCAAACCGATGGCTTAACTCATACATCTGAGCACGCCAAAAGAAACCGAAAGAAGCGTAATGTTCACACTGCAGGATATCAATATAGTCCAGCTGGAGCCGCTCCAGGCAGTGTTTGATGCCCTCGAATATGTGCTTGCGGCTCAGACCTGACTGATTCACGTATCCGTATTTTTCGGGGTCCTCGCCGGTATGGAAGTATTTCTCTCCGGCGGACTTTGTGACGAGACCGTTGATCTGCAACGGGGAGAAGCGAATTTGAGGACACGATGAGACATGGAATAAGAAACTGACCTTGGTCATGACCATGATCTAATCGCGGGGTAAGTTGTAATTTTTGATTGCCTTGCCCAGGATGACCTCGGAGAGACCATGAGAGTACACCTATGAGATCGGCCCGAAATCAGCTGGACCGTGCCAAGTCGTACACAATAAAAGGGCGCCCACATCGGCAGTATCGAACGTTTGGATCCCAGCATCATATGTAGCCTTGATGTGCTCAAGGCCTTCCTTCTCGCCAAGCAGCCACGGGAACCACTCGGGGCTTCCGTAGGACATGCAGCCCAGAATGATGCGCGACACGTTGAGGCCGCTTTTGCCGAGATGTACTGAGTGACTGAAGTCAAATCGGCCCACGAGCCGCCAGCGGAGTCGGCCCTATCGTATTGCATATTCCGTCTGGGCGGGAGCTGAGCTTGAGCTTCTTGTGTCGACGACATTGTTTCGACGAGCTTGAAGTTGCACACGCTGTTGAAGGAGGCTGTTAAGAGCAGATGTACATTGACCTTTTGAACTCACCACTGTTAAGTTTCCGAGACGTGAACAAGAAAACGTTCTCGACCCATTGTCATCTCGAGCTCAATCCCGGTCCTTCTCGGACTCACACTGCGACGATGGTGACTGTCATCTAGCACACTCGTTTCATTGGCAAAGATCCTGATCGACA
Organism: Hericium rajendrae; assembly: GCA_033439255.1. Classification (NCBI taxonomy): domain Eukaryota; kingdom Fungi; phylum Basidiomycota; class Agaricomycetes; order Russulales; family Hericiaceae; genus Hericium; species Hericium rajendrae. The sequence goes on along the minus strand of CM065879.1, from coordinate 1,975,703 downwards.
CAACCCTCCATGGCTGCTCGACCTTGAACACAAGTCATATGGTTTATTGTGTCCATTGCATGACGGAGGGCGCAGTGCCCGTGTAACGTCGTCCTAGAATCAGTTCACAGTGGTTTTGCCGATGTTTTGCCGACCCGGGAAAGAGATCATTTGTTGCGCTTCGCGCTCCGACACTGCTCCGACTGATCCTGTGCGTTGGCGCGTAGGAGTGAGAACGAGAACGGCCGTGACTCCCGTTCGCTCAGACATGTAGATGAAGAAAAGGCATCAGAGGACTTCTTGATGGACCTTGGCATTATGCTAACTAATGAGAATAACTGAACAAGTAGTGGATTGAACATTGGGGTAGCGTGAACGCACCGCGCCACGGCCCCCGATGAATTAAGCCGCACCTTTTCCTGCAGCGCGAAATGCTGCTCACTATGCTAGCACTGTTATCTGGCATCATCACAAACAGCTCAACACGACATGTCATGCCCAAAGAAGTAGACCAGCAACAGAAAGCCGCAAGTGATAACTTATCGCAGTAACGACTACAGTACTATAACGATACAGACGAACACACCAAAACAAGGTCATCAATAAATTAACCCAATCAGCCCACCGTCGACGACGACCCCACGCCATACCGCCCCTCCACAAACTCAAGCGCCGAATCCAGCCCCTTCACAAGCCGATCCGGACTAAACGCCTTCGTGCGCCGCACCGCCCGCGCAAGCCCGCGCTGCCCCCGCCGCTCCTCCGTCTCGCGCCGCGCCGCCGCGCGCTTGCCCTTCTCCCGCGCGCGCACTGGCGCGCCCGCGCCCGCGTCCGCGTCCTCCGCAAGCACGGCCATCGCGACGGGCACGCCGCGCCCGCGCCCGTCCTCGTTCACCGCGCGCAGCGAGCGCGCACGCACGACGCCGCGCGCGCTGACCGTGCTCGTCGTCGTGCCCGACAGCGGCACGGGCAGCGCCGCGCGCGCGCGGTCGAGCTCGGGCGCGTCGGGCGGCGGGCTCGCGGGCGCGAGGCTGAGCGGCGAGGCCGCGCGCCAGAGCGACTCGGCGGAGGACGGGGACGAGAGCACGGAGGTGCCGAGGCGGCGGCGCACGGCGTCGCTTTCGCCGTGCATGTCGGGCGGGGAGACGGGCGGCGGGGAGGCTGGGGGCCTGCGCGTGCGCTGGAGGTCCGCCGCCCAGCCGTCCCATTCTACCTCGCTGTCGAGGTCGTCGTCGCTGCTGTCGTCCGTGCCGAACTCCCCGAGCGTGTGGTCCGTGATGTCGAAGGCGCCCTTCTTGGGCCTGCCAGGTTTGAGGGTCGTGGCTGTGGAGTCGGAGCGGCGCCGGGCCTCGCGGTCGTCGCCCCACATGATTAGACTCATCGCGCGTCCGACGTCGCCCATGCCGGCTTTCTGCGCCTTTCGGGCGATGTCGATGCGCCACTCGGGGTAGGGGAGCGAAGGGAGTGACTTGGACGAGCTCGCAAGCGGCGGTGAATCAGGCGGTGTTGGTGGAGTTTGGGGTGTAGTCGTGGGTGGAACGAAAGTAGTCGCAGCATCTGGAGATGTCCGGTGTAGTACGCGAAGGAGGTTGTCGTAGTCTATAAAAGATGCCGAGTTGGAACACAACCAGAAGAAACGGAAAATCACCCACAATTCTCATCAATCATGTCGAGGATGAGCCATATGCCCTCTCCGGCCTCAGCCTTCGGATCGCTGCCGGAGGCTCTGCTGCCTTCTGACCTTGGGGCGCTCCCCTCCTTCTCCTTCCCCTTCTTCCCTTCCCCAAATATTTTAGGGCTGCCATTGCTATGCTTCCGCGACTTGCCCTCCTCCTTCTCCTTCGATCCACGCCGTATCCACCGGCTACCATTGCTACCAGACGCCTCGCTAGCATCCTCACCCTCCCGTGGTATTGTGCTCCCGCTCCAAGGGTCCAGCCACGCCTCTGTAGTCGGAGAGGCGGCAACGTCGTGCAGGCCCTCTGTGCCCGCATTGGCAGAGGAAGGCGAGTCCGAAGAACGAAATTTCGCGCATATAACGTGCGGGCTGGGCCGCGGACCCGACGTGCCGCGGAAGAGGTCCTCTGCACCGCGGAGGGCGCAGAGCGATGACAGTGCGGACGAGTGCACCGGCGTTGTATCCTGGGTCAGCGTGTAGGTCAGTACGGGAGACAACGAAGGTGAGGCTGCACAGCCGAATGCATCCTATGGCAAGTGCAGATAGACTTACTGCGCGCTCCTTGAAAAGATGCAGCATGCCCTGGCTTACGACAAGCCAGCGCTCCTTCCATTCAAGCTTCGTCTTGCGCTTGCGCCGGATGACAGGCAGCGCAGATCTGTCCGGGCCCACAGGCTCCGCCGCGTCCGCGTTCTTCTTCCCCTTCGCCCCAGCGTCCGCGCGGCCCTTCCCCGTGCGCGCCGTCTCGCGTTCCTTCTCGACCCTGACGGAGTCCTTGTCGCTCCAGACTGTGCGCAGCGCCTTGACGCGCGCCTCGAAGTATGGCTGCACATACTCGGCCATGACCTCACGCGGGAGGCGCACGACCGCGCCCGCGGGGTGTAGCTCGAGCAGCTCGTGCGGGCGCAAGTGGTACCACGCAAGCGAGTAGTCATCCTCGAGGAGCTGGCCGGTCGAGAATGCGAGCAGCGGGTACTGCTGCACCGCATGCGCGGTGACGGGGCTCGTCGGCGCGACGGGGGTGGCGGGCGCGGGAGCGGGCGTGCGGCGCGCGGGCTCGAACGCGAAGATGTCTTCGGCGTCAGAGTCGGAGTCGAGCGTGTGGTCCTCGCTGACGCTCGCGAAGGTGATGGGCGAGACGGGGCGGTGCCGCGGAGGGAAGTGGAAGTGGAAGCCCTGCGTCTGCGGGCTGCAGACCTTGGAGAGGATGTAGTGCTTGACTTCGGAGACCTTCCAGGACGCGGAGAAGTGCGTGACGAGCCACTGGTCGGTGTTCACTGCTAAGGGTGAGTGTATGCGCGATATGTGCGGAGAGCTACGCACCGACGCGGCAGGCGATGGGGAACAAATCGTGGGGGCGCTCGGGGAACATTCGGCGCGCGGATACCTAGAATTTACAAGAATAAGAGTTACGAGCACTACACACCTCTAATCCACGGCCGATAAACAGTACAGGAAGGGCAGGGAACGGGAAGGACGTCGGGAAGAAGAGACGCATGTGGGTCCAACGCAGCCGTCGGAGGCAGCCTTAGCGCCCACCGGCCCGCATGTGTGCTCTCGGAGATTGCCGGTTCTCGCGCCCCTCCAGTGACAAACTTTGCGTCGCCGCTACCACCATCGACATCAACGCCCCCGACGCCCATCGTCCCTCTCAAGCACTTCCAAATGGTGAGTTTGCGTTCCGTATTGTGTAGTCTACCGTGGTTGCTGCTGCAGGACGGGCAGCTGCCGTGAAATGGGTTGGATTGCATCGTTTGGGTCCGGATGTACTGCAGGGCAAGTCGCTGACTGTACTTCCACAGGCCAACGTTGAACTCGCCACGACCTACGCCGCCCTCATCCTCGCGGACGACGGCATCGAAATCACCGTACGTCCCAATGATACGTCCAGAGAACGCATAACTTGACTCGTCCGCAGTCCGACAAAATTGTCGCTCTGACCTCCGCGGCGAACGTCGAGGTCGAGCCGATATGGGCGACCCTCCTCGCCAAGGCGCTTGAGGGCAAGAACGTGAAGGACCTCCTCTCGAACGTCGGCGCCGGTGGCGGCGCGCCCGTCACGGCTGCGGCCGGCGGTGCGGCCGCGGGCGGTGCCGCTGCTGCTGAGGCACCCAAGGAGGAGGAGAAGAAGGAGGAAGAGAAGGAGGAGTCGGACGAGGACATGGTACGTGCCTCCACTCAGCCTTCACGGAACAGGAGACTGACGCGAGCGATAGGGCTTCGGTCTGTTCGACTAATTGTATCCCTTTCTCTGTCTGTTTCGTTGTTATTTCTGGTTATTTGCATTTTCTGCATCGCACCGCACGTCGCGTCTGTATCCCCATGCCACTACTGCGCACCACATGAAAAATGCCCATCCCATGCATGCCATGCTGTAACCCCATCGTGAGCCATATACCGCGGACGGCTAATGTCAAGGACACGCCGTGAACACATCAAAGGTATGTAGCAATGACCACAAAGGGAGGTGAATTCAGCCCCTAGGGTACCATTTCGTCCCACCTTGAGTCTCTGAAGGCTGACACTCCCCTTGCAACAACTGCGACCCGAGAACGGCAGGATGTCATCCATATCCACATCTTCGGAAGCCGCGCTGCAAGCCGGAGCAACAATCTACACCCTGAGAAGGATGGAAAGTCATCCGTTATCTCCAGTTGTTGCCCGATCCATGCAAATCAGGCTGTATTTTGAACTGTTCTCTTGTGATAACCCATAACCTGAAAACATTCAGACGTCTTTCATATTCTTCCTTGAGTTGTCTCCTTTGCGCCTCATGCGACCTCGTTCGACCCGACATGGTTTGAAAGTGCTCGATGAAGTTTACTGAGAGCTAGGTAGTGCAAAGCGCACGCTCTCCAGGAGCTGTTTTGGCATTTGCAGTCATAGGCTAACAAATCCAGTCCTATCGGCATGGAATAAACAGTAAGAAATGGATAGCACAGATGCTACAGAAGACTCTGATACATACGACATAAGAACCAAAATGAGTATATTAGATACAGCGTGAGATGCAAGACCGATTCGAAGCAAGAACGAACAAACATCAATGCCCCACAACCGCCCCGCGCCCCTCCATCTCACGCAAATACGCCGCCCGCCCGCCCTCCGGCCCCTCCTCGCGCTCATCCACGATCCGCACATGCACGCCCGTCCGCACCGCACAGAACCACGGCTCAACGCCCGCATACACGCCCGGACACCGCTCGAGCACGAGCTCCCTCAGCACGGGACACACCGCGCCGCCGCGCAGCACGGCGAGCACCTCGCCGCCGCCCGCGCACTGCACGAGCTCGAGCCGCGCGAGCGCAGGCACGCGCGGGAGGCACCACTCCCACGTGCCCGCCTCGGCGCCGCGCAGGCGCGCGAGGCGCAGGCGGCGCAGCGGCGGGCGCGCGGTGAGGAACGCGGCGAGCGCGCGCGCGGTCCAGGGCGCGAGGCCGTCGAGGTCTGTGAGCGCGAGCGCGGCGAGGGCGGGCGTGCGCAGCGCGAGGAGCACGTCCGCGAGCGCGTTGGCGGTGAGGCTGAGGGTGTGCAGCGCGGGCAGCGGGAGCACGCGCGTGGGGCGCAGCGAGGCGTCGCTGGGCGTGTCGGCGATGCGGGTGTGCAGCGCGAGCGTGTGCAGGTGCGGGGAGTGCTCGAGGACGTCGAGGATGTGGGCGGTGGGGAGCGCGGGGAGGGTGAGGCGGCGCGTGAGCGTGAGGTGCGTGAGGCCCGCGAGGGTGAGCCAGGGCGAGGGGAGGGCGAGGTTGTTGACGTGCACGTCGGACGCGCAGGGCGCGATCTCGGTGGGGTGTTCGTCGGGGGGTGCGCTGGGGGTGGCGGGCCCGGATGAGGCGCCGCTGACGGTGAGGCGGAGGGTGGTGAGTGCGGAGGGAGCGGGCACGGTGTAGAGCGAGGTCATGAAGGCGCGGACGTCGAGCTCGGTCGGGGCGCAGATGGCGAGCGCGCCGATGCGCGACAGGCGCCTGCTGAGCCGCTGCGCGAGCGGCGAGTCGTGCAGCGTGGTCTTGGAGAAGACAAGAGGGGTCGGAAGGGCGAGGAGTGGGACGAACATGAAGTTGGCCATGGGCAGCCGCATCGTTTGGTGGACGATGGTAATCGATACGTCGACTGCGGACTGCATCGCGCGCTGCATCCACACGTCACTCTTCTCGATCGCACGGGTTTCAGAAACGTCGGGAAATTCGGCATTGGGTGAGCGGGCGAAGCGGAGGTCGAGGCGGGTCCATAGTTCGGGTGTGCGGAGTGCGAGCGTGCGCCAGGTGTGACACACTGCAGCGATTTGTAGGGGTGCATCGGCAGAGGCGACGGTGCACCAGCAGAATACGCAGAGCAGGAGCTCGAGCGGGATGTCGTTGATGTCCGACATGATTTCGGCCTACGGGCATACGGATCCTTGGAGTCAGGAGAAACACGGAACGACAAGGGGGAAGTACGAACTTTATAGGAGGTCAACGTGAAAAAGTTCAAAAGGCAAAGACACACGGTCGAACACTATCTCGAGGCTTGCGTAGAGTAAACGGAGCTCGAGGGAACGAGGAGGTCGTCTGGTCGATGAGGGCAAAAAGAAGGAAAACATCATACAAATTGGAGGCTGATCGAATCACGGGCCTTGCTCGAGCTCTAGAACGGCCGGATGTTGCAGGCGGATACCCGCAGCTCTCACATGGCATCACATCGACAAACGCACTTTGGAGAACTTGCAGAAGGAGACTTGCTGTTCGTTGCAGACGATACAGGTGTATAGAGCAGACGTGAAGAGGCAGCATGCAACTTATGACATGATGCGGTGATCCACCTGGGGTAAAAGCCAGGAGCGGAGTCTTTCTTGCGCACCCACGCCAATTTCACATCTTATCATAAAGACGATGGTCATCTTCAAGTTAGACGATGTGTATCAGATCTCGACATGCAGGGTCGACATGACGTGGTCGAGGCTTGTACTTACTACTGATGCTAATACACCCGACAAGTATCAAGGCAAATGTATGACGAATATAAGATACAGCAGAAGAGATGTTAGTACGATGTTAGTATCGAACAACCAAGCGACACACAGAACACAAAATGAAAGAGGATCTAAGCAAATCACAGCAAAAGAAAGCGACAACAAAACAAAAAACATACAGCAAGTCGTCACTCGGGGGCCAAGGGCACGACAGACATATGACTCGTGTCCAGCACACCCCGCTTCGCCTGATCAACCTGCTCCTTCAGCAGCATGAACAGCTCCACCTTGTCGTCGAGCTGATGGCTAACGACACGCGGAGACGAGCTCGGCACGACGAAGAACAGCGTCTCCCGCACAGCGCCGTCCTGCAAACCCATCAGCCCAAACACGCAAAAACCCAATCGAACGCGTCCCTGCTTACCTCCGCCACATCGTGCACGACCTTCAGCGGCTGCAGCCCATATCCCTCGTTCTTGCCTTTCTTGCCCATCTTCCCTTTCCTCACTTTCCTCTTTCCCTTCCCATGCGTGGGAGGCGAGGAAGACCTGGGGCTCGACGTCGCCTGGTCTGCGCCGGGCGGGGCCACCGCGCCCTTCTTGAGTGCACGCTCGACGTTCCCCCACATGAGCTTGCCGACGAAGCACACCACGCGCGGGCGCAGGCGCCTGATCTTCGTGAGGAGCGCGGGGACGGAGGACGCCATCTCGGTGGCAGTAAGCTGGACTGCCTGGATCGCGGAGTGCCTGTGAGCGGGTGTATCCTTTGAAAGCATCGGGCGTACCTCGCAGGATGGTCGTTGTACGAGGTTGGTCTGGGTGGGCGGTGGTCAGCTCGGGCGGGTAGAAGGAAAGACGAACGGACTAGTCCGAGGTTGAAGAGGCTGGGGAGGGTGTAGTCCTCCGACGCCGGCAGGAGGCGCGACGTCAGGCCTGGCGAAACGTTCAGCTCTGCCGCATGCGCAGGCTCGCAATTGGCGTACTTACCTGAGCGCGCAAGGCATTTCCAGAAATGGTTCCAGGGACCCGCGAAGTAGTGTCGCTGCTGCGCAGTCATGCGTCCCGGGCTGGTTTGATTTCTGCGGTTAGGAGCTGCCTTCGCTGACGAATGGCACGGACTCACTTGATACCGCAGAACAGGACTGGACGGGGTCGGATGCATGAGTCTCGGGACGGCGAAGAAAAGAGAACGTATTCACCGTCGAGATTCTCGGCGACGTGATCAGGCAGAGGCGTAAACGCCTTGGACGAGGCGTACCCGCGCTTTGCCCTCCCCTTCAGCCTCTTCGACGTTCGAAGTGCTGTCGAGGCGCTCGTCCGTGACGACATCCTCGAAGTTGTGTTTCTTGGACGACTTGAAGTGCGTCAGGAGGTTCAACAAGTCGTGCGCAGCGCATCGGCCTCTTTCTTGACCGTCAGTGACTGCGAAACGCGCAGAGCGCCGAAGCCCAGAGCTGAGGCTTCATTAAGTCATTGGGCGATGACGTGAAGGCGTAACAAAGGTAGTCTCGGAGAGGCAGAATAGACGGGACTCGACCTTTGTCCCTCAGGATTATCTCGTCTGACAGGAAGAGTCAAAGGTCAAGATGCTCAGATGCTGGTTATCGCAGGCGGGCGGTTCCGAACCGTCAGAGTCTGAGGGCCCGGCGAACTCTGCTCTATGTCCACACCCTCACCTACAGCAAACTTCCATAAATTTACAGTAACATCTGCACTCATGCTCCGCGTTTCAACATATGTGATATGTATTAACAGAAATTTGACGGTGCTTCGAACAAGGTGAGCCACTATCGAAGTTATTCAGAGGTTCCCGCAACGAAGTGCTGTCTCACAACGTCCCGGGGCCGAACGTCCTCGAAGCAGATTTACGCAACTTGGAGAGTCTCATACCTACTTGTCGAGATAAGTCGTTAATTTGCGAATTCTGCTAGGTTGATGAGCGAGATTGCTTTCTCGGAGCGTGGTTTGATGCAGCATTCATACGTATTTGGGTGCCTAGAGTAACACAAGGAAATTCACCATCTATTCAGGATTCGAGTTTGGGAGTTATGTACCTGATCATACTGCCTGTAAAGTCTTGAAGTGGTTCTACCGTTCTTCCATCCTGGACGACCTTCGAGATGTCGAAAACCGATAGCGACATAGCACAAGCCATGAATACTTGCGCGAGCGCCATTTGTATGCCTATCGCCAACGGTCAGTCTTCGAGGGTGCGCATGTTCCCTTTCATACCTGGACAAATCCTACTCATACGAGGTATCAGCACAGTCTCACTGTCGTAGTCATTGAGATGGCTCGCCTGCGCCCGAAACCAAAGACGTAAGTGAGTGGATCAAGTTCAGCTTCCTTCGATTCACTGGCGAGGAATCTCTCGGGAATAAAGTCCATTGCATTCTTATATATTCTCTCATCGCGAGAGAATTTCCTAGATTTAGAGTTAGGAGTATGTCCGGTCCCGACCAAACGGCAGTCGGAAGATACCATATATTGGGCACGATGACCGCACCCTTGGGAATGAAGTATCCATCATGAATATCGTCCTCCGTCGTGCAGTGCGTCACGCCTGAGCTCGAAGCTTAAGCTCGACAATGTCGCTCAATCTAACACACGTACCCTGTGGTAAAATTGGGTTCCAGCGCAGGACTTCCTTGACGAGGGCATCAAGATACGGGAGACGCTCACGGTCCTCAAAAGAAGGAAGCCGATCGTTGCCTACCACAGCGTCCAGTTCTGCCTGTGCTCTGCGCTGTACACCTGGGTAGAGTGTCATCGCTAAGAAAAATGCAGAAACAACGCCGACCGTCTGTGGATCACGATCTACGTCAGAAGTGCGATTATGGTATCCACAGGTCCGGCGTACCGTATCAGCACCAGCTAGTCTCTCAATTAGCCCAAGGAACGACTTGCGCACGTCGCATGCACTCACCACCCATGATAGAAGAAGCCACGTATTTAACCAAGATCTCCCTCTCAGACAAAAAGCCTTCTTGCTCCAGGTGGGCAGACGTGAAGGATGGTATAGCAGTCCCTCTTTCCTGGAGACATAATGAGATTTCGGGATGGCCAATCGCAGCAGTCCACAGACTGACCATTTGCTCCTTGACGAATTGATGCGGGACATCAGCCAAGTTCGAAAAGGCGATGGAAACCGCCTTCGCTCGCTCTTTCCAAGACGTCCCAGGGAACCAACTGGGCACACGTAACACTGGAAGGCAACTTACTTTAACTCGTTTTTGCGTATCGTTCGAACTTACAGATGGGAAACGTATCTGCCCAGAAGGCGCCGGGCTCCATGACCTCCGCAAAGCCTCTGTTCCATACTTCTGCTATATCAATGTAAGGATCGTCTTTCTCCCTCACGCGGTAGCCGTGAGCAATCATCATAATGGTAGCACCGACAGTCCTGTCGCTGATCAGTACCTAATGTGAAGTCAATGCGAACTGAGTGACTCACAAGCGAATGTGCTTTTGCACATCATCTGGATTTGGTCTTTCGAGTATTCGCCTCAACAAACGATGCATCTCCGCCTCAATCGTAGAATGGTACTGCTTCATGCTCGCTCGAGTGCCGACGAAACGATGCAACATGGCTCGCGCATCGCGAAGTCGGCTTCCGTTCGGATAGCAGACCAAGCTATTCTTTAGACCCACCATCTCGCCTGCGACCGCGAGGACTGGTCGGTCAGAGTAGACCGCGCTTTTCTTGTCCAACATGTTTGTTGCAGCTTCGAACGAGTTGACGATGATCGTCGACTGTCCGAACAACTTGACATGAATAATGCCACCTAGTTTTGAGATTAAGAACCGGTGGCGAGGAACGCGACTATCAACGCACCCCATGTCTTCTCCCATTCCATGAAGACTTCGTGCGCTCGCGACGAAGGCATGTCGAAAACATTGCCGATAAGGGGCCATCCTCTGGGCCCGGGTGGAAAAGGCGTCGACCGTAGAGATGATGCTCGGTTCAAAAGCCACACCCCGACGGCGAGAATACCAGCACCGAGCAGGGCATTTTCAGGCCAGGAGAATGACCAGGACATAATGTTGAGTGGATGAATCTGCAACATTGCGGTCATATTTAGCGGCGAGACACCTCGAAATATAGATGTGATAGTGTCTTTACTTAAATGCAATGGCAGTTCATGCGATCTGAACCAGAGGAAGGTGATACACACGGTCATAGCGTTCTGATTACCTCCGCATTGACGCGTTGGATTAGGGTGGTGCTTACGCCCTCAATATAGCGTTCGACGAGCCTTCGCCGTTCAACAGAACATCACGAGTGTTCCAGTGAAGAACGGAATTTCCGGATTGGTACCTCATGTCGACGTCAGGGGGCACGAAGTACCTGCAAGGATACTGACGCCCCCGCAATCATAGCCCTGTGCAGACTTGGTTAGCACTGCTCCAAGCAAAAGCTTCCATGTCGAAGCACATACCTTTTAAAGTCTCCTAAAAGCCGTAGGCATACCGCATAGAACCGAAGATGCCAGTAACCCTGCAAGGCTATGATTCGATAACCGGAGCTGACAACAGCAACTAGACCCGATGCTCTCCCTTTTGAGGATCAAGTATGCCGTAAGTTCGTTGCAAACCGCTCGCATCGCGTCCTCTCGCGGGGTTTTGATATGAGAATACCAGCTCGCCCAAGCTCTGGAGTCGGGAACGATAAATACAACTTCAAGGGATGAACTTCATGATGGCGCCACGGTCGGACAACTTGGTGACGGTCGCGTCCACCATTAATGGGCGCTTATTTGGGCTCCCGTTGTTTGCTGGTACGTAACTGCGAATAAGCGCTCAAAGCCTTCATTTGATTCGTTCAACTTCCCAACCGCAGAAAGCTCAAGTTCAAGAATAAGTGAGCATCATGTTTAAGTCTTCTGGTCTTCACATTCATGAGTTCAGGCAGTATCATTTTCAGCGCCACATGTGCATCCTTCGTGCGGCCAAGGAGTTCGCGACTATTCATGAGTATCTGATAGACGGGGTTTTCAGCCTGAACTTGGAATTTCCAACCTATTGCAACCTATTGCAACCCATCTTCGACGACTCTTTTCAGGACTGGAGCCCCTAGTGGTGAATCAGCACGTTTATCTGTGTCTTTGTATTGTCTTTGTACTATCGAGCTCCGATCATCATAGGAACATATGGGCGCGCCGCGCTGCCAATGACAAAATCGTCGACGTCCCGGCCAGTCTGTGTGCGCATTCCTGTGAGGCTGGAACAGGACGGTCCACCAGCTAAGTATTCGTGGTGGAAAGTTGGAAGGTAGTGGCCGATGATTGGCCTTACACCGCACGCATCTCCATGGGTCGGTTCTGATTCTTCAAAAGAGGTAGCCCCGAGAAATTCACCAGGACCTAAAGTGCTATCATGTACTCATGCGCGCTGCATAACTTCTTCGAGTACGGTGAGTCAACTGGTCAAGATCCGAGACAGTCACTTGCGTTTCGCAGAACACACACTTCTGCGTAGCTCAGTTCGCGGCGTGGGCTTCGCGTGACGTCCTGAAAAGCGGAAGATGATGGCGAACCAGCGGCAATTTTGGGGTGACATTATACAGCACGGGATACATGTCAAGAGAAATCTGCTTAATCTGTGAATTGAGCTTGCTTTATGAGATTGATCGCCTTCTCAGAGCGTGGTTTGATGCAGCATTCATATGTTTTCGGGTGCCTACAGTCGCAAAAGAACAGCTCACCATCTGCTCAGGATTTAGGCTTGGAGAAAACGTACCTGAGGACACCGCCATCAAAGTCTTGCAGAGGTTCCACCGTTCGTCCATCCTTGATAACCTTTGAGATTTCGAAAACCGATAATGTCATGGCACAAGCCATGAATAATTGAGCCAGTGCCATTTGGATCCCTTTCGCGAACGGTCATTTCTAAGCATGCGAGATGCACGTTTTTCTATCATACCTGGACAGATCCTGATTGTCAGAGTCAGCGAAATCTCATTACTGTAATCATCCAAGCGGCTCACCGACGCCCGAAACCAAAAACAAAGGTAAGTGGATCACGTTCAGCTTCCTTGGTTTCACTGACGATAAATCTCTCAGGAATAAAGTCCCCCGCGTTGTAATATGTCTCCTCGTCGCGAGAGAATTTCCTAGATTTAGAATCAGGAGCACGTCCGATCCTGAGCAAGTATCCGAACATACCAGACATTGGGCACGATGACGGCACCCTTGGGGATGAGATATCCGTCTTGAACATCATCCTCGTTGGTACAGTGTGCAATGCCTGCACTTGAAGCTCAATTTCTGCACCGCTCGTCATGATAATATACGCACCCTGCGGAACAACCGGGTTCCAGCGCAGGACTTCCTTGACCAGGGCGTCGAGATACGGGAGACGCTCGCAGTCCTGGAACGACGGAAGCCGGTCGTTTCCTGTCACAGCATCCAATTCCGCTTGCGCTTTGCGCTGCACGTCGGGGTAAAGTGTCATCGCTAAGAAAAATGCCGAGATGGCAGCGACCGTCTGCGGATCATGATCTTCTTCAGAAGAGAGCACTGCTGGCACCTCGAGACGCAACGCACTGTATCCGCCCCAGCTAGTCTCGAAATCAGCGGGCTAGCAAATTATGTATGTCGCTGCTGCTCACCACCCATGATAGAAGAAGCCGTGTGTTTGACCATAATTTCCCTCTCAGGAGAGAGGTCTTCTTGCTCCAAGTTGGCCGACGTGAAGGAAGGTACAGCAGTTCCTCTTTCCTGATAAGATAATAAGGTTTCAGAATGACCGATAGACCATTTGCAGACTGACCATCTGCTCCTTGACGAATTGATACGGAACATTGATCAAATTCGAATAAGCAATGTAAATCGCCTTCGCTTGTTCTTTCCACGAAGTCCCAGGGAACCAGTCGGGTACACGCAGCACTAGAAGAGAGTTCAAGTCTAACTCGTCTTCGCGTAAACCTTGCACGCCTCCGAACTTCGAACTTACGGATCGGAAACGTATCCGCCCAGAAAGCACCAGGCTCAATCATCTTCGCAAACCCTCTGTTCCATATGTCTGCTATATCAATGTAAGGGTCGTCCTGCTCCTTCACGCGGTAGCCGTGAGCAATCATCAGAATGGTGGCGCCGACAGTTCTGTGACCGATCAATGCTTGATGTCAAGCTATTGCTTTGTACAGCATGAATAGAGGACTCACAAACGGATGTGTTTTTGCAGCTCAATAGGCCCTGGCCTCCCGACGATTCGCTTCAACAAGCGGTGCATCTCCGCTTCGATTGCAGGATGGTACTGCTTCATGCTCGCTCGAGTGCCGAGGAGACGGTGTAACATGGCTCGCGCTTCGCGGAGCTGGCTCCCGTTGGGATAGCTGACTAGATTATGCTTGAAGCCGACCATCTCGCCTGCGACCATGAGGACCGGCCGGTCAGAGTAGATCGAGCTTTTCTTGTCTAGCATATTCGTCGCGGCTTCAAACGAATTCACGATGATCGTCGATTGTCCGAATAACTTGACATGAATGATATCGCCTAATTTTTGAGATTTAAAAATGGGTGACAAGAAGGGAAACTATCAACGCACCCCATGTTTTTCCCCATTCCATATAGACTTCGTGCGCTCGCGATGGAGGCATGTCAAAAACATTGCCGATAAGCGGCCACCCTCTAGGCCCGGGTGGAAGAGGCGCTGAACGGCGGGATGAAGACATCCTACTAACAAGCCAGAGACACAGGGCCAGGATTCCAGCACCTAGCAACGCATTCGCAGGCAGGGCTGACGGTGATGAAGACATAATGTGAAGTGGAAGGATCAGCAGTGTTGTGGTCGTGGTCATTCCAGCTGCGAGTCAAGTTGGCCAGAGACACCTCGAGATATATAAATGTGATAGTGCTCTTACTTAAGAAGGGGTTCCTTCCGTCAGGATCAAAGGAAAGCGACGCGCGCGGTCGTATCGTTCTGGTTACCTCCTCATCGAAGCAACGAGGTCGGGATGGTGTCTTGCGCCTCCAATATAACCTCCGATGAACCTTAGGAGTTCAGTAGAAGATCACGGGTGTTCGAATGAAGAACTGACCCTGCGGACATGCCACCATATGTCCACGATAGGCGCCACGATGAAGGCAAAAGACATTACGGTGACGCTTGTGAAATTCAAGGCCACTCAACGGCAAAGTCTAATTTGGCGTCGATACTAAGTCGGATGAAATACGCCGCCCCATTCCCGCAAGAATACCGATGTCCCTGCAATCATATCCCTATGTAGAGACTTGGTCAGCACTGTTTTAAGCAAAAATTTCCGTGTTGAGGCGCATACCTCCTACAGTCCCCGAGAAGCCGTGGACACGCCGCACAGGACCAAAATACCATCTACCCAACGGCTCTATGATTCAACAGCTGACGTTGACAGCAGCTAGACCAGGTGTTCGCCCTTCTGAATACCAGGCGGGTCGATCGCGCTCCGAGTTCTGGTATATCCAATCTATCGGCGTAAGAATGACAATCATGGAACAGGAGGTCAGTGACACTTTCCAAGATACCTTAGAGTTGTCATCGGCGCATATACCACCTTCTTGTACTCGTTCTTCGACAGTGGGTCGCAATTACGAGGTGAAGATGAACGGCTATATGTATCTCGACAAGCTCCTGCCCCCGGAGACGTTTTGCGCATGTGAGCTATACACCATGCGAAAGCAGCTCCGCAGAATCTTCTTCTTCTGTATACCAAGCTTGACGTGTGAACATGCGGGTTGCGCGGATGGACCGGTATGAAGGCTCGACGGCTTCGTGAGCGGCAGGCATATCTGCCAATGAAACGTTAGTTACTGCTAACTGTACACCGCTGCCATGTACTCACCGATAGTTCTGAAGAATCACTGCCATGTCTATAGACGCTGAAACATTGTCTCCTGTCCAGTTAAATGCTAGCAGCGGAGGTCAATCTCTGTCCGTCTCGACGATGTGCTTGTGTCTCGGCCATGAGGCCAGATATCTACGGCCTCAGCTTCAGAAAGGAGCCGTAAAAGAGGTATGGATGCCGACTCGTTATGTATTCGCCACCTTGTCCATTGCTGTGAGTCGTGAGTGATAATAAGAAAGTGTGTGTGCCCGTCGCGTCTCCGAGGTGGTCGCGTTCACGCCAAATAAGCGCGTAATTAAGCGCCCACTGTCGTGTCGCAGCCTGTCACAGCGCGTAAGCGCCTAAGGGCCTGTACGGGAACCTGGTTATGTATAACCGACCAGGTTTGGTTATGAATCTGACGCTTTTTTGTGCGTGTGGGAATTAATTTGTAATGCAAATAACCAGATTTGTAAGCGGATAACCAAATTTCTGACCATAACCAGGCTCATAACCGGGTTCTCGTACAGGCCCAAAGGCTTTCATCGCGTTCAACGTTCATTGAACTTCCAACTTATGTACCCGGACAGAAAACTTGACTTCAAGTATAGGTGAGTGCCACAACTCAAAGTCTATTCTCTCCATGCTAAGCATATCTGGCACAGTATCATTTTTCACCGTCGTATGTGCATGCTTCTTGCAGCCAATCAAACATGTCTGCAACTATCGGACGGACTAAGCTTTCAACGCGTGTTTCCAACCAATGCCAGCCTTTGACGAGCTTGCAAGGGTGGCATCCCCACGATGAGTTTCGTCACTTATCTTTGTCTTGAGATCTCCAAGTTCATCATGGGGACACATGGGCGCGCCGCGGTGCCGATAACGGACCCTCCGATGTCTTGGCCAACCTGTGTTCCTGCCAGGCGATGGGACAGGACAGCCCCCCCTGTTATTGGTGGTGTACCCAGAGGTAGAGACCTGTTTATACAGTCTACACCGCACGTAACTCCATGAGTCACTTCTGATTCTTCAAGAAAAATAGCTTATGAGCTCGAAGGCATTGCCCTGGACAGCCTTGCCCACATATCGCGAGTTCAGCGCGGCAATCGCTCATATTCTGTTCACGAAGAGTGCACATGTTTGCAATGTCTAACGCTCTTGGTCCCTTCGATCCCGTGGCCAAAAGCGCTGCGTACTCTGATTATTTTTCCTTTTTCCCAGGCCACCCAAATTGATGTTATGTACTCATGCGCGCTGCACGAGCTTCTTCGAGCACGGTGAGTCAAGTTATTAAGATCCGGGCCAGTCATTTGTGTCTCGCAGATTTCATGCCGGTCTCCGTCTGGAATCGACGATACGCGCGCGACGGAGTTGCTGGTTTGGGGGCGTTTCCTGAGAAGCTCTCTTCTGACTGGTGAGGGTGCGCGCGTGCAACTAGCGGCGGTCCAGATGAGGTGCCATTAATATCGCATCCTCTTTGTCTGGCTTGTTGTCGGCATAAGTAAGACAGGTGCTTCTCTCTGACCGGCGCCGAAAAGCCTCTGCTTGCGACGGCTTCACACGCCCATAGGCCGCGTTCACTCCTCTTGGCTTCATCCTCTCCACTTTTCTTTGGATCTGCTTCTTGGGGCAGCATCATGCTAGCGCCCCCTAGATCCGCGGCCAAGCGCCTGTGGATGCTGGTCGCCAATTGGCTGCGGTGCCCGTCGATCGGAGGATACACATACACATCCTATCGACGGCCTTTGCCGCACGGCGTCCTTCTGAGAACGTCACGACGCCTTGGGTGAGTGCTTCGTCGACTTTGTTTCGCCCTTGTCACTGACAATGAGCCTAGGTGGGCAGCGCAGCTACCTTCACGGACCAGTGTGATGCCAGTGCGTTTGCAGGGCAATGCGCATGGAAGCCGCACAGAAGTCGCACCTGGTTCCAACGGCTATCGAGGTCATAGGGACCGGTGTCATTGCTGCTTCGACGGAGCTTTTATACCGCGCGCCGCTTTGCCTTCGACTTGGTCTTCTGAAAGGAGCACAGATGACGGACTGTGTGATGTCAGATCGAGGCGTGGCTTTGCGGGAAAGTGAAATCCTTCCTTCTACCGCGGCGTCTGGACTTGTTCCAGCAGCCTGAGATGTAGCATAGATGACGGACCCAAGCCTGCTATTACTGAACTCATTTTATCTTTGTCATTCCAACCTGTACGAGTCTTCCAGAAACGCATGGCGCCTTGGTCGGCTGTGATGCTGCTGTAAGACCTGTACGACTACCCCGCATTCCTGCATGTCGGAACATACGTCCGTAGACATGTGAGCTCATGTGAGCGTGTTGATGACCTGAAGCAGTACATTCTGCGAACGTGTCCTCGCAGAATACACTCTATCAAGGCGCCTAAGTCACGGCCTGTTGCCCCATCAAGAAAAGTGGACGAGCGCCGGCCGCGCCCACTTGCATCTCGCAGTTCAATCTGTTCCATCCAAGACGACACGGTCGTCCCGGTTGTGTTCAGGGCAACACGGCCGGGCGCCAATGCGGTGCACCTGTGATGCCTCGCGTATCATACAAGAAAGAGGAACGGCAGTTGACTCGTCATCGAGTTCCGAGATTGCATTTGTACCCAGCCCAGTCACTACATCCCCCGAACCTATTCATACTGCCCGCATAAAACCCTCTTCGTTCGGTGGTGAAGCAGTCCAGCTTCGTGCTACCCGGTCCACCACGGCTGCACATCCCGCGCACGCGCCGAGACGGCGACACCGATCTCGATACCGATGGTCGCCAACGCAGACGCGACGAGGACGCGATCGCACCGGCTGCAGCGAGCAGTGAACCTGCTGACGAGCCGGGGGCATCCGCTGCCTGAGCTAAAGGAGGTGCTGGTCGAGAAAGGCTGCGGCGGCTCCGACGACGCACCTTGCATCCCGCCACCGCGCACCTCGTCGCCCATGCCTAGCTCGCCGCCGACGCCTGAGGCCCATCGTCGCAACGGCAGCTTCTCCTCGCTGCGCCGCACGCTCACGACCGTCAAGAACGTCTCCGTCTCGACGCTTGCGCTCTCGCGCTCGAAGTCCTGGCGGTTCGCTACTGCAGAGGGAGTCCCGAAAAGGAAGGCAGATGGCGGTCATGGCAGGAGCATGTCTGATGTCCTTCCTGCACGCCCGCACATCGTGCCCCCTACCCCGCGGGGCATGTCTGCCGATGACACCACAGATGAAGCCATGGCACAAGACCTCTTCACGTCGCCGGAGCCCGAACACGCGGAATCCACGCACTTTCCGAGCGTGAGCATGCCCGAGCTCGCTGTCCCAGCTGCTCCTGGGGAGCCCATCGCACGGAAAGCATCCATGGCAGACTTCACGGTACCGCAGCTGCTCCAGCAGGGTACACCGATGACCAAGGTCTCCGCGAAGAAGCAGCAGCGCGTTGTGTTCAGGCTCGACCCTGATCAAGGCCAAATCATCTGGGAGGCTAAGAAGCACAGGATCAGTGCGTTTCCCTCTCTGCTCATTACTGCACCGAAGATTTATCCTATGGACCAGTTCCCATAGAGAACATCAAAGAGCTTCGGTCGGGCTCGGATGCGCGTTACTACCGCGAGCAGTTCCAGCTGTCTCAGGAGTATGAATCCCGCTGGCTCACGATCATCTACATCCTCGATGGCCGCTATAAGACATTGCATATCATCGCACCCAGTCGCGATGTCTTTCAGATGTGGGATGTTACTCTGCGCAAGCTCTACGCTGTCCGCCAGGAACTCATGAGCGGCCTGGGCAATCTCGACCTGCGCGAAGCCGTCTGGGAGAAGCAGTACTGGAAAGGGGCAGACGAGTATGCAGACCAGAAGCTATACTTTGAGGACGTCGAGAAGTTGTGCAAGCGGCTGAACATCAATCCCTCACGGGAGGATCTACTGCGACGGTTCCAGGTTGGTTTGATACCCTCTACCTATAAACACATGCTGATTTCTGATTCGCCATCATAGCAAGCAGATATACAGAACCGCGGCTTCCTCGACTTTGCGGACTTCCAGCGTTTTGTGAAGCTGCTCAAAGCGCGCCCTGAAATTGACCGCCTGTACAAGAAGCTCTGCGCGGCGCATCACGGTGTCTTCAACCTGCGCACCTTCGAGCACTTCATGCGTGAGCAGCAGAAGGTACGTCATCGCGCCATGACATCACTGTTCTTCTCATCCATATCCCATCAGTCTTCCCTCAGCGTCTCTGAGCTCAAGCGCATTTGGGCACGCTACGCCTCGTGCCCCGACACCGACAACAAGGACAATAGCAACCAACCGCCGCAGCTCCCAGTCGATATCACGCTGAACGAGCGCGAGTGCGACGCGCAGCAGCGGCCGCACACGCCTCATGCCCATTCGATACTCACGCAAGAGGCATTCACATCGTTCCTCCTGTCGCCCGACAATGCTGCCTTTGCAGATCAGCACGGGCGGGTCTACCACGACATGACGCGGCCGCTGCCCGAGTATTACATCTCGTCCTCGCACAATACGTATCTCGTCGGGCACCAGCTCGTGGGCGACAGCACCATCGAAGGGTACATTAGAGCCCTGCTGCATAGCTGCCGCAGCGTCGAACGTGGGTCCTAACACTCTTTCTTCTGTGTTGACCTGCTGACACGAAATATCACAGTGGACATCTACGACGGCGAAGCCGGACCCGTGATCTATCACGGCAAGACGCTCACGACGAGAGTGCCTGTGCGCGAGGCCTGCCAGGCGATCGCGAAGTATGCGTTCGTGGTGTCGGCGTACCCGATCATCATCTCCGCCGAGGTGCACTGCAGCGTCGCGCAGCAGGAGATGCTCGTCGAGATCATGACGGAGGTGTTCGGTAGCGCGTTGGTGCGGGCGCCGCTGGATCATGTGGAGGGCAGGGAGGTCAAGATCGAGAGGCTCCCGAGCCCCGAGGACTTGAAGGGTAGGGTGCTGTTCAAGGTGCGTCTCACTCTCGTTCTATGGTGGCTAATGGGCGCTGACATTGTGGCGCAGGCGAAGAATTTGTACGTCTCAGAGAGCGAGGCCATACGGCCTGACGAGATTTCAGTCGGTGTCGAATCATCGGCGTCGACCGAATCGTCCTCGACCGACAGTGAAATAACGCACGGTACGTTCATTGCCGCTCTTCGCAAACGAATACGCCAACTCAACTCTCCCCAGAGATGAAAGAAATCAAGTCCGAACTCAAATCCGAACTCAAATCCGAGCTGCACAAGGCGCGCAACGTCCTCACCGGCCGCAAATCCATCTCCGAGTCGCGCCGCCGCCGCTCGCAGTCCCAGACCCCGCCTGAACAGCCCAAGGCGGAGAAAGTACGTATGTCGCTCGCGCTCGTCTCGCTGCTCGTGTACACCGTCGGCGTGAAGTGCCGCGGGCTGAACAAAAAGGAGCGCTACGCGCCCGAGCACATGTTCTCGCTCTCGGAGACCACGGCGAACAAGATGCTGAAGCAGGGCACGATGATGGATCTCATCAAGCACTGCCGGACGCACCTCGTGCGCGTGTATCCGAAGGGTATGCGCCTGACGTCGACGAACTACGAGCCGCATCGGTATTGGTCGGCGGGCGCACAGCTAGTGGCGATCAATTGGCAGACTTGTGGTGCGTATTCTTTTCTTCGTGGATAACGGTTATGTGGGACTGACATGTTGCGCGATAGACCTGGGGTACATGATTAACCATGCGATGTTCCAGCGCAACGGCCGATCGGGATATGTCCTCAAGCCGCTCGCGCTGCGCGTGGCCGACAAGGAGCTGCTCAGCCGGCGGACACGGCATTTCTTGGATGTCACGGTCCGTGCCCTACACAATTCTTTCCAGCGCTGTCTGATATCTTGTACAGATCATCTCCGCGCAGCAGCTTCCCCGCCCAAAGGACGCCCACGGCCGCGAAGTGCTTGACAAGTCGATCATCGACCCATACGTCGAGGTCTCCCTACACGTGCCCGACTGGACGCACTCACCGTTCGCGCCGGACACGGGCGCGGCGTACACGCCGCCGACGCCCGCGCCCGCGTCGACCGCGCGCACGGTGACGTACCGCACGGGCGTCGTGAAGAACAACGGGTTCAATCCCGTGTGGGAGGAGGCGCTCAGCCTGCCGTTCGACTGCGTCGGCGACATGCGCGAGCTCGTGTTTGTGCGGTTCGCGGTGAAGCTGGAGGGCGAGGACGAGAAGGAGCCGTTGGCGGTGTATTGCATCTCGCTTGGCAGCCTGCAGCAAGGTGCGTCTTCTTGTCCTCTGTCGCATGCGGAGTGGTGCTGATGCTGATTGTGCGCTGTAGGGTTCCGCCATCTGCCGCTGCACGATTCGCAGCTCTCGCAGTACCTGTTCTCCACGCTCTTCGTCCAGATCAACGTCCGCGACGAGTAGGCAGTGCACGCAATACCCACCCCGGACATACATGCTTCCGGAACACAACTAACTTATGGCCGCTCTCGCATCGCTCTGACCGCATCATCACCATACTGACCAGCACATTCAACAACTAACAACAACGGCACCCAGCCTGTATCGACGCAATCCGCATCTCACTCACGTGTGACATACCCTTACCTCTGTATTCATACCCACGATCCTCACATGCATCACCGCTTCCTCTTTCTAATGATATGATCTAATGTACCGCAGCATGCACGTCCGCCGTGCGCGGGCGCGATGCAGATATAAACAGCACAGTAATAATGAAACAAGCAGTCGTATTTATAGGATTCGGTGCGTGCGATGTGTGAGGAGCATACACTTCATTCTTCGTATTTCGTGCGCGGGTGCATGTTTCGCGTGGTAAGTACATAGTTCAGTAGTCATATCAGCGGGGAAAGTACAGGGGACTTGGGAAGGGCATAAAGAAGAGGACAGACTGACGTCAAAAGGTCCCGAGAATAATAGATAAAGGCAGAAAAAAGGTAGGAAGAGGAAGAAAAAAAAATAGATGCAAATCCGAGTGTGGTATGGTGCGCATGTGGTGATTTGTAGTGAGTAATGGTGCGAGTGCGTTTTTCTAACGCGATGTGATCGATTACTGGGGCGGCGGGGTGACTGGGCCTGGGTAGACGTGATTGTGGTCAGACGGACGTGGAAATGAAAGCACGATATGTGAAATTTGACGTACCGAATAGGCCGGCACGAGGCGGGGGGAGAGCGACGGCTTGCGAGGGCTGGGGACCGCGGGCGACGGGTGCGACGAGCGGATTCGCTGAAAATACACATAGACCATCAGTAATGCAGTATCGCCTCAGAGAGGTGGGAGATGTGTTGCTCACGTCGCCACTGGGCCCATGCAGGCAGATCTGGCTGCTTCGGTGGCTCGGGGAGCGCAGGCGGCGGGAGCGCAGCAGGCGGGGGCGGGGCCGCGATCTTCTTCTGCCCCGGTGGGCGGGTAGGCCGCCTGGGCACCGTGCGCCACGCCGGCTTTGCGGGGCCCGCAGGCGGCTCCTCGATGGCCTCCGGGGGCGGAGGAGGGGGCGCCAACTCCGGGAGGGGTTCCTGTGGAGAGGTCAGTCGTACGGCACGATCGCGAGGATCACAGGCCACGCGCCTTGGGCCGCCAGTCGGGCGAGTACTCGCCGCCGGCGCTGTGCTTGGACTTGACGGCCATGAGCTCGGCGATCTCGCTGGGATTTGGGTCCGTGAGCGGAGGCAAATGGACAGATAGAATGGGACACACTGCTGCAGCGCGCGACGCTCGTCGCGTAGCTTGCCGACCTCCTGGAGAAGCAGCCGCACTTCGCTCGCGAGGGCCTTGCTGAAGTCGTTCAGATATCTGCTCGGGTGGAAACGATTAGTCGACTCTGGGTGTGGCGCTAAGACAGCGCATACTTCGGAGGTGGGCCAGCGAAAGGGCCTTTATTGGGCGTGTTAGACATGCTTGATCGATGCAGATAGGATGTTATATGAAGTGTTGTGCAAGTAGATGTACAATCTAACAGAGGATGGGATGAGGGTGGACGGTTGGTTCGACTTCCTCTTCTGTCGTCTTCAGTGGCTGAGCGTCTCCGAGCGCCCTGGACACCAACCACGAGGCAAACACAAGGACATTGAACACGTTCTCTTTCCCTGATGCACAAATGCCTCATATTTCAACAAGAGGGCCAGGATACACCTTTTGTCATCGAGATATCTCAGGTGTCGGATCGTCAAAGTGAACTTGTGCGTCCAGCCAATTTAGTTATAGCTTCCTTCCAGGTCGAACTTATTGCGTCAAGCACAGCTACGTGACGTGGAGGTGAGCAGCTAATAGTATGCGCAAGGGTCTAGTTGGTTTGAGATTTCGATCATCATAACTAGCAAACACCAGGCCTCGCGAGCGTAGAAGGGATATTGGACACATACAGTCGACAAACAGACTGAAACAACAGGCGATGTAGAGAACTATGCGCGGGCCCGTTTATCAAGAACGTCGCCTATGTCCTCGTCCTCTGCATCCCTCCTTCGCTTGGAAACACTGCCCTCGCCTTGAAAGCCACCGCCGCTTGCAGTGCAATTGGCCTGAGCGCGCTGCGCAGCGATGTGTTGTCTCTCCTTCTCGACATCCAAGAAGCTGGCGCGGACGATGGTGAATGCGAGAGATGGAGGTATACCGCCCATCGGGGCACCGTAAACAGAGCGATACGCAGCGGCATCTTTGCGGGCTGCAGGGATCGCGCGAGAGCGTTGTGTCGACTTGTTGGACGAGCGCTGGACGGGCTGGATGGGCTGCTGTGGTTGACATGGAGCTGAGACGCTGGCGTGTAGCGGAGCGAGCATGTCCTGGATGTGATGTGCCTCCGCGAGAGCGGCGTTCGTCTCCTTGTGTTGGTTGTGGTCATGACGCCAAGCATGTGCACCGGGGACTTCGACCGGATAAATCGTGTGGCCTGCAGGCGGTCTCCAGCCGAAGACGTTGGAGAAGGCGTTAGTATCATTGGTTGACGTCGTGGAGACCTGCGTCTGGTTTGGAGACGTGTCTGAAGGCTCGGGCGCCGAGTACAACGGAATAGAAAAGTGCGAGGAAGGAGGAAGAATGACGGAAGAAGCCTGAGCTCTGATTGGGGTTGGGTCGCTGAACGCACGGGACGGGAGGCTGATACGCTTGGGTGATTCGGAGGGTAGAGAGGGGCCGTAGGCTAAAATCGAGGAAAGACTCGGCAGATTCCTTTCATTGCCCATGCTCGGGGCCCCAGACAGAGAGCTTGACGTGTCCGGTGAGCCGGTGGGACGAGAAGCCGAAGACGCGTCGGACAGCAAAGGAGACAAGATATTCTGCAAGGACATGGCACTTGGACGAGCCTTCAAGGGCGCAAGAGCCAGGTCGTCGGATGACTCCTGGATGTGACTCTTCTGATATTCGGCCGCCATGGCTAACAGGTCACCGAACGAGAGATTTGGTTGTATTTCGTCATGAAGACTAGCGTCCGAGTTGATCCCAAAAGCAGTGAGCAAGTCGACAACGGCAGGCATGATGAATGAAAGGAGGATAGCAAAAGAATGTGGACAGACGAGCAGTTGCACGATGACTCAACAGTAATGCTGGATGGGAGCTGCGAGCAAGCAGTAAGAGATGGTCAGCCGCTGTCTCCAGCCCTTTTCTATGAGGATCGCGGCTGACATCCAAATCGGATATAGTCGACACAGATTTCTGTAAATAAGTACAGATGTCAGCCGCCTTTCCAATAGCTCTCATGGACAATGATGTGGTCGATTGACATAGTGGAAGGTGGTTGAATCGTCAGCATACGCTATAATTGCGAGTGAGCTCATTTCGTTCAGCCGCCGCCGCCGACGAATAGTCAGACAACTTTATCATAAGATACAGGTCTATTTGATACTATGAACACATTTAGCTCGTGGAACCAACCGAGATACAAAGAGTAACCGAACCATACACGCTTTTGAGGAAAATCTTGGCACCAAACCCTACATGCGCACTGCTATGACGGCACTGCTCACGGTATACCAATTTCGAACTCTTCAAGATCATGTTCCTCTACGACCACCTCATGGACTTGCCGCGCTTGTACAACTGGATCGTCGCCGAATTCCTCAGCGACAGAATTGACAGCTCGTCCAACCGCAGTCTTTGCCTTTCCGCCCCCAAGTCAAATTACCTAAAAAGGCAAATTCGGAAACTCCCGTCCGGGGCGGCGGAACACCGGCCGTACTGGCTCAACGCTCCGGGGGCAGATTAAAATAACAATAGATAATATATTTTCTGCTCCGGTAACCCAAGAGAAATAAACACCGCGACAACCTCGCAGCACCCTGCTTGTTCCCGTCCACGCTCTGTCGCCGCTCTTTCCCTTCCCCTACGATCCTTCACGACCCCGCCATCCACTTTATGCGCTTATCATCTGCTTCAGGCCCCCCATCAAGTTCGCGCATGCAAGGCACGCGCCCGCCACCTTCCATCGCCGAGCGCCCCGTTACTGTCCACGCCGGCCCTGTGCTTTCGTCTGTGGGCGCGTTCTCTGAGCTGCAACATTGAATTACGGCGGCGTGCTCATTCTTGGGGCGGCGGCGGCGGGGGCCGGGCGCTGGACCGTTCGGTTTGCCTTGCCGACTCGTGCGTATGGCCGTGCAGCTCCGTGCAGGGTCTATGTTTGTGTGCGGATGTACACACCGGGCAGCGGGCATCGGCAGGAAGGGCAGCCACGAAAATAGGTGGGCGAGATAGAAGAAGCCTTGAGGTGAGTTGCTACACGTCCCGCTCAGTGTACAGGGACGCTCAGTGTACAGGGACGCGCAGTGCACCGCCCGTCTCCCGCCGCTTCCCCGCTACTGAAAGACACCCCGCGGCACCCCGCCCGCCGCCTTGCACGCTCTTCGCATCTGCGCCGGCCTCAACACTCGTGCGCGGACACTTGCGTTTGACCGTAGCCTTGGATTCCGGCCGTACTCAGTTGTAGCTGCATGCAGAGCGTCGGCCAACGCCCCATTCGGATTGGGTGCCCACCGCCCTCTACACGTATTCGTACTTGCCGTGCTTGGTTGCGCGTGGTGGGCGGGCAGCCAAGTGGGCGGATAGGATGAGCGCGCGAGGCGACTAGCTGCGATGGGCTGAGCAGATCGATACTGGCGGGGGCTGCATATATGATTTAGCACACTATAGTTGTATCCTCTTATCATAGCCAATAGATATATCTCTTCTGAATTTCCAGCTGCTTTTTCGTATCTGTCAGAAGACAACTGGAAGGATTTACTTATTGCTACTCCGAAATATAGTTATCAATACATAATTCTTTATTTTCCGGCCTAGTTAAGTCTCTCCGGCGCTGACCTTCGGGCATCGGACGGGGTGCGCCACAAATTGCCTTTTTAAGGTTTCGACTTGGGGGCGGAAAGAGGCCAACTTCCAACCGCCTGGAAAGTTGTCATCGTATGGTCCTGTACCGACTTGTTTTGAGATCCCTTTAGTTTTTGTGCATCCCACTCGCGCAAATGGAGGATGAAGCGGGCGATGATAAGGCATGTGAGCCTAGGGATATCGTGAGATGATGGCAGATAGGAGCAGAGACGACGTACGGAAGGGAGAAGGCGTTGAGGAGGCGCTCGAAGAATCCATTCTGTTATGCCCCCAAAATGTCCATTTACACTCTGCGAAAGTATAGCTTCCAACGGAGACACTCACAGGAGTACGCTAAGGAAGTGTATCAGTCTTAAGCCTCCGAAAATAAAAATCATGCTCACGAAATTAAGGATTGCAGCGACGGTTGTGAAAACGGCGACAAAGCTAAAAGTAAGACATGAGTCCAGTCTCGTTGTGCACCAAATGTGACTACATGCCAGAACGATAGGATACCTACAGATATCAAGAGAGGTCAGGTAGTCGACACTGCAGGGAACGAACGACTCACCTTGTTCAAAGAGAAGGAACGAGAATGTATTCGTCCGGATGTTAGTCGGGCCGACAACAGCCTGGACACTCCTCCAGACCGTTATGGAGGCGGCGAGGATCTCGAACACGCAGACTGCAATAGTCAGTACGAAAGAGACTAGGGAGATCCACGACGACAGTCAGTACAAGTTACATGGCGTCGTTAGTTCACATGCCAGCATACCACTGGAGGCGCAGAGTTAATATCCATGAGTCATAATGAGATAAGTAGGACAAGCCACTTACACGTGAATATTCGAGCCGACGGGGCCACCACATACGAGGCCAGGAATGTGCATCTATGGAATAGATGTCAACTAGTGCTCACAGCGTATGCAGAGCAAAACGACGTACGCAATCCAATATAAAGCAAGCAAGTCCTAGCGAGCCCAATACACCCAGAACTATACGGTTTTGTGACCAAACAGCATATGCCCTGCCTGTGAAAACAACTAGTGCATTATGTTCAATACGGGCATTCAGGCGAAAGAGGATAGTCTTACTGATCACAGCTGCTCTCCCGAGTACGCTCATTGCGCCGACAACCTTATATACTGTGTTACAGCTGAGAAAAACTGTTAGGCTTAAGCTCTACCACAAATCGTTTTTGACGCACTGCGCACGGACGTGTAAGTCAATTTACTCAAACGAAATAACCACAGAGTACGTGCCTGGTCTAGATCGAATTTACCTGCAATTCCGAGAAGATATAGTACATTGGCTAGCAAAGCATAGCGGCAGAAGAAGTAAAGGATGGTCGACAATCGAAAGCTTCGGGCCCGCCAGATATATTGGACCTCCGCTGGGAAGGTCAAGGCGTAGTCGTAGTAAAGTAAAGCTGCCAACAATCGTCAACGATGAGCATGAACAAGCGAATGCTGACGAACGTACCGATGCTGGACCATTGGACAGCAAACTGAAGGTAGCTAAGTGCACGTTAGTCGTACAAGGGAATCGAAGTCAGGAAAACTTACTGGTTCTCAGCGTTGGCCGCAGCTTTGCTCGGCATGTTCAGCGAGATAAGATGATGTCAATCGGTAGTCAAGATCGGCGAAGGTGAGTTGTGGATCTTCCACAGAGAAAGCGTGCATAAGTACAGACTCGATTGGCAGGCACGTCAGGCAGAGTTCCCATGGATTGTCAGGAGAAAGACATTGCGCGCACATCTGAACAGTCAATGCCAAGGGAAGACAGATGATCTGCATTGCTAGCCACACGCAAACTCCATTTTGAGCAGTCAAACTGTTTGCGTTGAACTTGGTCGCGCACGTTCCGACGTAATCAGAGACGATTACCACAAAGATAGACCCGCATCTGATATCGGAGGACGACTGTCAGGTGGATCGTGGCTTGAGCGGCCAAGGTGAGCAATAGAAGACGGAGGAAAGGAACCACAGTACTTACAAGGGAAACGAAGCCGGCGTTTCTCAGCCCTTTTGACATTCTCGCATGGTGACTTCCTGATCCTCACAAGTGCCTCAGGCAAGAACACGAAAATTTTGACTTTGCGGTAATTGGGAGACCTGTGTTGATAAGAACCGTGACGCAGAGAAGTCCAGGATTCGCGTCGACAAATCATCATCAAAGACATAGTTAAAGGTGATGATGAAGCAGCTTGTTATACTTAGACGCCGGCCGCACCATAAGCGATGTCTCAGAATCAAAGGTTACTGCGAATCTCCTGACATGCAAACACTAATCAAGGAAATGCAGGTGCAAACTCCTTGGCCGCACGGTAAAGCGCGTACCATGACCCTGTAAGTTACATGCAACGATGTGAGATGCTACTAGAAGTACTTGATATGGCGAAAAGAGAGTGTGTAATCGTGCTACTCACATGCAAAATTGTTTCCGACCGGACGAAGTCTGATGAGCGCGACGATAGTCCCAGCTGGCAAGTCTCAAGATGTTCAGATGGAAGGAGGGCCTCCGGCGCCTACGCGCAATTGAGAACGGAACAATGGGCGCTTAAGCACTTCAGACGCGACCGTTACGATCTGAGGCTTTCTCTGCATCCAAGCACTTATTTCCGAGTTGCGAGGGCACGCGATACATGCTGTTGACTACGGTATGTTGTTGCGCAATCGATCCACTTGGTATTCGCCAGAGCGAGGACTAGGCCTAACTGCTTTTCTCGAATCATCTTCGGCATCTGGAAGACTAAAAGGCATGTATATGGAAGCTTTTTGCCTAAAACAGTGCTGATCAAGTCTCTGCATGGGTTTAGCTTTCAGAACATCGGGATTCCTGCGAGTACAGAGCATCATACTCATGTATCTCACCTAACGCCCATACCAAATTAGACCCTCGTCTTGAACTGTATATCTTTTCCCATCGTCGTGGCACCTACTACTGTAATCATGGAACGCTCGTGATCTTCTGTCGAGCATTCAAGGTTCACCCCAACCTCCTCGCATTGACGCTCCAGCTGTGGATAGCCGCGATGCTGCAGATCCTTTCAACCAACAGTATGTGTCGACCATTATCGGCCATGTCTGAAGGTGCACTACTAGGTGCTGGTATCGTAGTCATCAGTCTCTGGCTTGTTCATAGAGTGTCTTGCTCACGGCGGTCGGCACCTCTTCCACCCGGGCCAAGAGGGTGGCCGCTTATCGGCAACATTTTCGACATGCCGTCGACGCGCGCACATGAAGTATACATGGAATGGGAGAAGAAATGGGGTGCGTTTAACAGTTCCTTCACTTTCTCCATGACCCTTCTTCATCTCAGGAACTAGGCAGTATCATCCATGTCAAGTTGTTCGGACAATCGACGATCATCGTGAATTCATTCGAAGCTGCAACGAACATGCTAGACAAAAAAAGCACTATCTACTCTCACCGACGGTCCTCCCGGTGGCGGGTGAGATGGTTGGCCTCAAGAACTGTATCATCAGCTATCCCAATGGCAGCCGTCTGCGGGATGCGCGAGGCATGCTGCATCGTCACATCGGCACACGAGCTAGTATGAAGCAATTCCACGCTTCAATCGAGGCGGAAGTGCACCGCCTATTGAAACGGATAGTCGAAAGGCCAAATCCAGATGACCTGCAAAAGCATATTCGTTTGTGAGTCCTGGTCTCCTGGTTCGTAATGTCTGTAGGCTAGACATTGAGTGGTCACAGGACTGTCGGCACCACGATCATGATGATCGCTCACGGCTACCGCGTGAAGGAGAAAGATGATCCTTACATCGAGATAGCAGAGGTATGGAACCGAGGCTTTGCGGAAATTATTGCGCCCGGTGCGTTTTGGGCCGATACATTTCCCATCTGTAAGTTTCGAGCGACGTTCAGCGTTGGCGCAAGTACCAGATTTGATAAAACTATTTCCCAGTGCTGTACGTGCCCGACTGGTTCCCTGGGACGTCGTGGAAGGAACGAGTGAGGGCAATTGCCATCGCTCAGTCGAATTTGGTCGATGTCCCGCATCAGTTCGTCAAGGACCAGATGGTAAGTCTATAGACTGCTACTACCGGACATCTTAAAATCTCATATTGTCGCTAGGAAAGAGGAACTGCGATATTCTCCTTCACGTCAGCCAATTTGGATAAAAAGGACATATCTGCCGATAGGGAGGTACAGGTCAAATACACGGCTGCTGCTATCATGGGCGGTAAGCAGCTGCAACATGTCTTACTCGATGATATGCTAATTCCGAGATTAGCTGGGGGCGATACAGTGCGTTAGTGTTTGTGATACTTGCAGCGTGTCGTTCTGATGAGGATCATGATCTGCAGACGGTCGGCGCCGTCTCCACATTTTTCTTAGCGATGACACTTTACCCAGATGTGCAGCGCAGGGCACAGGCAGAATTGGATGCTGTGGTAGGAAATGATCGGCTCCTCTCATTCCAGGACCGCGAGCATCTCCCGTATCTTGATGCCCTCGTCAAGGAAGTCCTGCGCTGGAACCCGGTATTACCGCAGAGTATGTGCACTATCTGGATCATCGGCACATGCTTTGAACGCTGAGCTTCGGACCCAGGTGTGGCACATTGTCTCGTGGAGGACGACATTCAAGAAGGATACCTCATTCCTAAGGGTGCTGTGATCGTGGCCAATATCTGGTATGTTCAAACGATCAGCGGTCGGGATCGAAAACGTTCTCAATGTAAAGTTCAGGAAGTTTTCCCGAGACGAGGAGAGATATAAGGACGCGATGGAGTTTGCCCCGGAGAGGTTTATTGCCAGTGAATCTAAGGAAGCTGAACCTGATCCGCTCGGTTTTGTGTTTGGCTTCGGGCGCCGGTTGAATCATTTTCATGTCTAGATATTAATGAGACATTCGCTGATACCTCAAACGATTAGAATTTGTCCAGGTATGATAGAAACTCGCACACGGGTTCACATACAACTAACCATTCATGATAGGTATACAGATGGTACTTGCACAACTGTATATGGCTTGCGCCATGTCATTGTCAGTGTTCGACATTTCAAAAGTCACCAAGGGCGGAAAGCCGGTGGAGCCTCTTCAAGAGTTCCTAGGTGGCATCATCAGGTACTTCTTTCCCGGGCTTGAAGCTTGGACGGATGGTAATCTGTCCTTATTTCACTGTTCTAGACATCCGAAAACTTATGAATGCTGTATCAAACCACGGTCCGAGAAGGCAGTCTCGCTCATCAACCTAGCTCAATTCGCAGAGTAGACGAGCGACTCGTGGATCGCTGTTTCGTGTACCTCTTCCCGCCTTCGAAACATTGTGCGAAGTCGGCCCTGCTGGGTATTCTCAATATTTTGCTTTGAATCCTCCGACGAACTGGCTCAAGGTGCTGCCTAAAATTCTTCCTCTTCTTGCATATCCTTGGCAAGTATTTTGAGATTCGAGACTCGTACCGATCCTATCAGATGATTTGCTGAAGACTGAAGTTACGATGGTCGGCCTTAAGCGGGGATAGCTTACACATGGACGTCGAGCGAATCGCCACGGACACACGTTCCTCCTGTCATCACTCTGCTGTCGACAACATGCAAGCCTTCGTTTCCTCATCAGGCACTCGGCATGATTTGCAAGGTGGGTCAAGAAAATGACATGTAAATTTCATCTAATTTGTTGAGAGTGAGATAGTGGGTCCATTAACGCTGCCTTCATAGTGCCTACATGCTAATGCTAGGCTATCGAGGTGATCCAACATTCGGACCAACTGGCGCGGGTGTCAGTTGCGAGATAAAAATAAACCTCCCGAGACCTTCTTAGAAGGAATTCAATAACTGATGCGAGAGTCTGAGTAATGCTTCAAATCGCTGTGAATTCGCATGCATTTAAAAGGCCCGTGGGACGTGCTTGCAGAAGCATGAGCACTCATCCCCGCTAACTATGGGCTTCCTGTTCTCCAAACCGAGCTATGATCCCAAGCGCGACATCCTCGACTTGACGGGGAAGGTCGTCGTTGTGACAGGTGCGAAGTGCGTCTGTCTCCATGTTTGTTCCAAAATCTGCTCTTTATGTGTCGTCTAACAGTGCAGGCATCGGGGCGCAAACCGTAGAACAGCTCGCCCAGCACGGCGCGAAGGTGTATCTTGCCTGCCGCACTGAATCGAAAGCCCGAGCCACGATTGCGGAAATCGAGAAGGCAAACCCGGCGCTGAAGGGTCACGACCGGCTCGTGTGGCTCCCGCTCGATCTAGGGTCACTGCATTCTGCAAAGAAGGCAGCAGAGGAGTTCCTTACGAAGGAGAAGAGGTTGGATCTGCTCGGTGAGTCATGGATTGCAGTACCGTCTTCCAAAGGTCTAATTGAAGCTGTTCGCCAGTCAACAATGCGGGGAGGCTGACGGCGGAGTATGTCCTGACGTCTGAGGGCATCGAGGAATCCGTCGCTGTTAAGTGCGTAGTTTTCTCGCATCTAGCTAGCCCTGTCAGATTATGTCGATGATTTCTCTCGTAGTCATCTCGGTCATCTCGTCATCACGACAACGCTTCTTCCTTTGATGAAGGAGACGGCGAAAGAAAAAGGCTCGGATGTCAGGATAGTCAATGTAGATCATTTCTATATGACATAACTTTTTCGAGAGTGATCTTACTAACTGATATTCGATGCAGGTGTCTTCTATGGCCCATCAATGGGCTGGGGCCACGAAATTCGAGAGTCTGGAAGATTTCAATGATCCGCACAGCCCACCTGGGAAGGCAAATGTCTGGAAAAACCAGTTCAGCCGCTACTGTTCGTTTTCACTTCTAATGCGCTATCTATTCCTTTCTCGATGAGCAACCCTTAGGCACCAGCAAGCTGATGAATATCCTATTCACGAAGGAGCTCCAGCGCCGACTCGACGAAGAGGGCGTCCCGATCATCGCTATTTCCCTCCATCCTGGCAGCGTGGCCACAGGTCCGATTCTTCTACGTCACTGTTCCAAGTACAGTATCCTCATTCTTGTTTTACAGAGGGCGCAACCACAAAGCCAGATACCCCGTGGTTCATCAACTTCTACATGAAGCACTTCGGCACGCCGCCGCTCGACGGAGCATTCACAACGCTCTTCGCCGCCACGGACGCGCACGTCGCCGCAGCGCGCAATAAGTACAAGGGTGGGTATTTAGTTCCCTTTGGGCAGCTGAGAGAGCCCAGCGTCCCTGCGCGTGATCCCAAGCTGGCACGCACCCTATGGGAGACGTCAGAACAGGTTGTAAAGGAAGTTTTGGCACGGCATACATAACGGGATGAGCTGCTTGAGTACGATTTTCTGTGTTCGTCTTACCTAGATGTTTGACACGGATAGGTTCGCCTGTTTGAGCGATACTGTTAAGTGCTGTTCATTCTGTATAAAGTTGACACTCCAGGAGCCGCCATGTAGTAACTGGTCACGGACTTCATGGGAGCCGGCACCTTGTTAAGTACGTACGCCAAACAGCTGGAAAATTTGGCTCTCATGTAGCTTGTTTGAAGACAGAGATCGCCGGTCTGTTCAGCCGTGTTGCACATGACGTGAATGGGTCTGATGTGGTCCGCCACAGAGCGGCCGACACATTGGGTGGGATTGCAACGCTCGAGGTAAACCTGGATTTGAAGGAGTACATAATGCTGGTGATCGTCAAGATGAGCAGCTGCGAGATCGCTCTCAGTATACTTATTGTGAGGTACTTCATCATGGTTTGCGCCAGCTTCATGGATGTCAGCACGGAAGGATAACGGATCGCTGCGAAGCTCGCCCTCCACCTTTCCTCCAGGCTCCAGGCTCCAGTCTTTAACGACGACAATAATGATCACATCCTCATGATCCTGAAGCTAGTACTTCGAGTCTGCGGGCCTAGATCGCGACCCAAGTACTGGCGGAGTTCAAGGTAGTCGGCTATGGCCGGACCCTGAGAAGCCTCGTTGCATGCGCAACACGTTCAACTCGGCGCACTAGTACTCTGTCACTGTACATCCGATTTCTCTTGAGCACTATTGTCATCTGGTCACTTCCTTCGTCTGATAATGTAAGGTCATGGTTTGATCGTGGCATCCTCATAGTTGCTAATGAACCAACGCCCGCCACGATTAATAGATCTCAGCAAGATACCGGCGCTGCTTGTCGGCACAGTACTTCAGCTATGAGCGAGACATCGACTTCAATCCTCAGTGACGAGTACAAACATGTCGAAGGAACATGTAAACACAGTGCTGAAGTGAATGGCAGCCGATTCCACGATACGGAGATCATACTCGACCTCAGGAAACCTCATAACGAGGCGTCCCTACCATGCCGTTGCCCGCCAGAAATCCTGGGTCGTATATTTTCAATCGTCGGCTCCTTCATAACATTGTCGCGTTCCCAGTTGAAGAAGTTACCAACAGCGCAATTGACTAGTCAGCTCATCCCATATATAGCACGTCTTAGCCATGTCTGCAGTTACACTGGGTGCAAAATCCCATAACCTCAGACGAGATTGTGAGAAAATATGGAAAAAGAAGTACTGCTGATCTCAACGTAATCAGACCGAAAAATAAGAAAGCTATCCTGAATAGCTTCAACATATACAAGTGCAGATATCAAGAAAAAATTGTAAGTACCATCTCAATATTTTCTACATGATTAACATATCTTTAACATAAACCCAGTTATAAAGAACGTATGATGTTTGTATTCAAGATTCTCCAATGGATTGTAGCACTCAGAATACGTAAATGATATTTACGATAATTTTCACTATTTCTCGCTCAGATTATGCAGAAATCAGTAGTACTTATCTTTCCATATTTTTTCACTAACTTGGTCCGGGTTATCAAGTTCTGCACCCAGTGTTATTGGCGCGAAATCTGTCTGCACGATCCTCGCCTATGGACTAGCATCAACCAATCCTTAGTCGGACGATGGCCCATTGTTTTTATGGAACGCTCAGGCTCTGTACCCCTTGATATTCACATTATGGTCGATCTTCAATCGAGAGCTATGTTGGATGCCATCGTCCTCGCACTCCCTCGCATCCGGCTCCTGAATGTCCAGGGATCTTGTAACAATCTCACCGATTTTCTGCAGCGGCTCACACTCGCAGCTCCTATCATGGAGACTGTGGAAATACGAATACGTCACTCTGATATAGGCCCTGTGATAACAGAAACCGTTCCATTCCAGCGACGTGCGACCATTCCAGGAAACTTGTTCTTGGGCTGTGCACCGCGTCTTCGATTTGTCCATCTTTTCCAATGCGGCATTTCTACCCTTCCTATACCAGCTTTTAGCAACATCTCTACACTAAAAACTCAGATGACAGGCTCGGTAGAGAATGCAATTCGACTGCTGTCAGTAGTTCCAAATATTTCATACCTCAATCTCGGCCTCTCCAGCGGGTTTGTCTCGGTTCTTCCACCGCTGGCACCTGGAACGACCATTTCTCTGCCTGAACTGACTACAGTAATAGTGGGGGCATTCCCCACCATGAGTACAGCGGCTACCTTCCTGGCTGCCCTCAACGCTCCCCGTCTTTCCCGGCTAGCTATCAGCATATGGGCCTCCGAGCGGCCGATAAACCAGCACATAGAACGTGTTTTACGTGCCCTATCATTCATATTTGCGAATGTGTCAAAGTCTGTCGCACCGTGGGGTGTAGTCGCCCTCCATCTAGCAAGCGGTCAAGTCTCCGAAGTTGCGCTTCGGCTGCATCACCAAGACCCAGAATTGTATCGTCATCTTTATCGCTATCCTTACCACAGAGCGCGCTCTCCATTCTCCGTTGAGTGGAATGGGGATATGGACGAGGCTGAGCACGACTTTCTGCTGTCACGGACATTGGACATCTTACAGGCGGATAATGTGTCAATGTTGGACATTAATTGGATGACGGGCCATACAACGGTATGCCATCGCAGCCTCTACACGTTCAGACGCATAGCGACCCTACAAATGAGCAAGAATCCCAAGGCTATTATGAATATCCTCACGGCTGCAACCCCCGGTCACGAATCGAGCCTTCAGAATACATCTGAAGAGGATACAGAGGAACTCATGTTTCCTCTGCTTGAGAGGCTCCTGCTGTTCCATTTAGAGGTTGGAGAAAGGGGAGAGGAACTCGTCCGTGTCCTTCGTCGATTCGTACTCTCTCGGAAGCGTGAGGCCAAGCTCTTCGAAATTGGCTTTGAGGCATGCAATGCTCATTCAGCAAAAGTCATGGTTCCACTACGCGATATTGCGAAGGTTACTTGGAATGGGATATGGTGCCCACCCGGCGGGGGTGGGGAAAATCCGGGATTAGAAAACCGGGAGGGCTTGGTTGGGCTCGGAGAGCCTATTATCCCACCCAGTAGCTCCTACTGAACGGCTCCCTAGATATCAGGCAAGAACGGTGAAAGTGATTACTGAGTAAGTCGTAGATTGTTGTGTTCATCCGGCCGTGATCGCCATATTGTTAGCATCTGTTTATCGTCAGCTGCGACTCGCGGGTCGATGTCCACGGCGTGCCACTCTTGTGGTAGTACCCCGGTAGGAGGACGACACACGCCTGGTCTAGTCTCCAAAGTGGACCGTATAACACGCCTTCCTTTTGAGGCGAGAGGGGGATGGCATGATAACGGTCTGCTTTTAGACGCGGGGGTCTCATAGGGACAACCCATATCTTATGCACGTGATGTACATCGTAGCTTTCATAGCCCTTGGTATCGCTCAATAAGGATATATTAAAATAATGGCTGGGAGCGCATTTTGGGAACATCCTCTGAAAACATGTTTCGTGTCTTGTCCACTAGTCAGAATAACCTTAGAAGCTGTGAAAACATGCCCGACAACCCAAATGACCATTCAGAATTTACTTCGACCAGCACACCATCCTCTTCATCCACCGCAGGGTCTGCTACAATGCCGACTTCCCCACCATGCACAATCACGTTGGAGGATATTCTTGGCAGCCCGTTATTTCCAGTAGCCATCCAAATGCTTGCCACTGTACCAGGCCTGGCTCAGCAGATATTTGGAACATCCAAAGAAGTCACCTCACATGCCTCAATTGCAGAGATACCGGAGGAAGGAACAGGTACCCATGAGATGCAGGATGAGAGCATACAGGACCATGTTGAAGGTATGAATGTTACTTCAGTAGCAGTAACAATTAATTACTCATCTTTAGGCAACAACATAGACAACACCATTGCTGAGGGATCAAAGCGACACTATCGGAAGCTCGCAGACAAGCTCGATATCATAAACAGTGCTATCCAGGATGTTGGTTGGACATTCGGCGAGTACCTATACTATGCATCAAAAGACAACCTTCTCGACAAGGATGGCAAGGAAATACCTCGGTCTCGAAGTCATGTCCAGACAATTAGCCAATTTCTCGGCGGAGGCAAGAAAAGCAAGAAGAAGACATACCGGCCTGTCGACGTCATTCGAGCTTGGTTCGAGAGCTCATATGGCAGACCGGGTGCCAGGAACGAAGGCTTAATGTTCTCGACAACATTGTCAGCTGATAATATTCAGCCCGCATGCGCTGCGATATCAACATTTGCCATAGAACTTGTCGAGGGATGCCTGGTCCGTGAGATGGAGACAGCAGTGAAGCCAGCCAATGGGCTTCATGTTGTGGTAAGCAGCAAGAAGGGGAAAGGGACAATGGAATGGGGAAAGATAGGAGCACAAACCTTGACAAAGGTAAAGCGTACTTTCAAAAAGCACACCCCACTCGCCTTCCGTCTACTCTCGAAGATGGCTGCAAGACCACCGTGGAAACTGAACGGCGAAGTCATTGTACGGAAGAAACGTCCTGTCGATGATGTAAGTACCTCGCTATCATCAGGGTATATGAATCTTACATTGTATTTGAAGGTCGTCGTACACATGCTATCTTCAGCTGCATATTCACGCACGCAGCGCATGAAGCTCCTCCAGATGATGCGGGGCATGGTGTACCTCGCAAACGGTGCCCATTCAAACCTGTATCGAGTGAATAACCGTGTCGGACTCCTTCCCTCCTACACGACAATTCGCCAATCACTTGTAGATGCCTCGAAACAAGAAGCACTTACTGTTGAAGAGCTTGGTCGAAGCGACACAGAATGGCTCATGTTGCGCACAGATAACGTCCAATACTATTCAAAGCTCTGGGAGCCATCGATGGGACGGGAGTCGCAAATGGTTAAGGGGATGGCCGCGACGGCAGTGAAGATGGTTGGTTTTGATCCAGAGGCTTGGGACCTTGATGATAAGCTCGCACACGTTGCGAAGAACGAGCGTCGCTTTGTCGATGTTGACTGGTTCCTCGGACTAATAGACCAGCAGCACATCGAAACCATCAAGACCTTGCAGTGGTTACAGACACTTGTGCGACATGTCCCAGAACTTCATCAACATCGTCAACACATCAACGACCTGTATAAAACCCGGGCAGCAAAATGCTTACCGTCTGAATGCAAGAAAACCGAGATCTATCCTTTGGCGGTCACAGGGAAGGACGAGAATCTTACGACTGAGCTTAAGGATGCTATTGTGGAATTCCTTCGCCAGCTGGGCCAGAAAGACGGAGACTATGTGTGGCACTTGATTCTGGCAGGTGGTGACGGATTAACGTACGAGAAGTTCCTGCAACTCAAGAAGTACTTGCAGTTTCATCCTGATGCTCTCGAAGGCTTGGCCATTCTCGAACCACTACTGGAGCTGTGGCACTTGGAATGGACTGACCTGAGCCGACTCTTTCAGGTACATTGGGGAAAATCTACAAAGGACCCATCGACGCTCAGTCATAGCTCAGCGGCCATTGGTCAAAAGGCGCCTGCGGATTTATCGAAGGTGGACTACTATCCTGCAGCGTGCCTTGTGTACCTGGTGCTTGATGCTCGACTGCTCAATTGTTGGAGGTCAGTATATGCACGTCATGACAAGATGCTGCTTGACTGACCACCTCGCACTCAGGATCCATTATCAAACGCAAGATTTGTTTCAACACTTCAGCGTGCTGAAGAACAGAGATCAGCTACCATCTTTCGAAGATCTCGAAGCTACGGCATGGCACCTACATCGCACTTATACAACTTCGAGGGCATATGTTCGAGCACTCAGTGCAACAGAACGTGAGGCTGAGGGGCTTTATCAAGTGCCCGAAGGTTCAGCTTGGATGCCAGCAGCACATGACGAGTCGAGCATACCAGCACGCGCTATTGATAATGTGGCACCTGTTGATAACGCAGCACCTGTTCCAGGCGATACGGTACCTGGATCAACTTCAGAGGCATCTGAATTAGACACGCGATGTGCACATAGCAAAGAAACTCACGATGATACCTTCACTGGAGACCACGTCTTGGCGCGTTCCATGCGCTTCATGGAGGACGCGATGATATCCCGTGAGGTTGCATACGCCGTGGCAATGGGTGATACAGGTCGTGTATATGAGGGAATAAAGGTAGGATGCATTATACCTTACTGTCTGACCTTTCTAACCCTGTCTGATCATTTAGTGCATGCTCTTCACATTTGCCGGATCTACGCATATGAAATATGCGGCATACCTTCTCGAGTTGATTACATCTCTTGAACTCGAATGCAGTCCAAGCTTGCGAATGGCAATATTCAAGAACTGGGTGGTTAATCTTTCTGGCATCCCTGGACACTATATTGAAGGCAATCTAATGCAAGAGCACCTCAACAAGGTGCTCGAAGAACTCCTACAGCGCAAGGATCTAGGTTTTGACAGTTCATTCGTAAAGGACGTGATAACGCGGAATTTACATCACCTGAACCGCGTCCCCAAGGAGATGGAGGAGGCACTCAAGCTCAAGCCACGCTCAAGGGGACACATGTCACCTCACATGCGACCCGAACTAAGGCGGCTTCTCCGGGACTGTCGCCAAACACAATTACACCATTTTCGCCGTGGTCGTACGTACGATAGCGGAGACGTTGATGATTTCAGCCGCGGCTACGCCTACCTTGAAAAAAAGATCGAGCAATGGAAGAAGGATAGTGTTGAAGATCGTGGACTTACCTCATTACAAACCACTGCCATTGCATCGACAGTAAATGAAGACAAGGCCTGCGACTCGGATGGAGAGGAGCAGGCAGACGAGCCGACGGGATGGCTCACTCGCAGATTCAAATGTGTTGTAGATGGAGAAATCGAGATCGATTTCGAAGGCATGGTGATTGACGAGGAACAGGACGGTGCTGGTGACAGTGATGGAGAAGACGACAACCGGGACCTCTTGAGCCAGTCCCAAGAGGAGGAGGAGGGTCGTGAACACGTTGGATTGCCTGCATAGTTCACATTAAGTCTGTAAGTACCCCTACTTATTTTCCTTTCCCTGGTATGCCTGTGGTAAGCTCATATCTCATCCGTTCAACAGCTAGAGACAAACGTACCTGCACACGAGATCGCTTCGCACTTCGGGGCTGCGATGCTCTCTTCGAACCTCGCCGTTTTGGTGTGGCCCTCGGACTATCTACTACCTCGTTATCCTGTGACCCCTCCGCGCTACATGAAAATCTACTCAATATGAGCCATCTATGTCCATCTATCCAGACTCACCTGCTATTCAGCTGCCATGAAAACATCATATGCTCCGGAATGTCTATGGGGCAATGTCAGGGCATAGTCTATAGGAAATGCGACAGGACGTACCTCGATTGCCTCCACCGCTCGTTTGACCCAGCTTTGTGCTTGTGGATGTCATCGTATCCACTTGTGATGGCGTTCGAGCCGTTTCAACTTCCCGTTGTCCCATAATCTCTGTTTCGTCGGAGGTGTGTGTCGCATGTGTCGCTTCTGCAGGATCAATTTGCATCATGTCGTCTGTGACAGAGATATTTGCATCACTCGCGGGCGGCAGTTCACCCCTAGCTGGTGCGTCTGCGAGTGATCTGAGTTCACAGATCACTGACCACA
This sequence comes from Hericium rajendrae, assembly GCA_033439255.1. Lineage (NCBI taxonomy): Eukaryota > Fungi > Basidiomycota > Agaricomycetes > Russulales > Hericiaceae > Hericium > Hericium rajendrae. Next base: position 1,934,140 of record CM065879.1, on the reverse strand, counting down.
AATGGGCGGCATGGGGTTGTAGGTATCGTTTTGATGTAATGAGTGTGTCGAGGATGTCAGGAGAGGTAAGCGCAGTGAAGTTGTTGATAATGGAGGCAAGGACGGAGTCTGGCAGGAAGGCGACCATGGGAATACTCCCATGATCACGCTCGCTCGCGTCCCGCCATATCGCCGCATGGAGCGCCAGTAGTCGTGACCGAGCTTCTTCCTTGAGGTTGGCACGTATTGGCTTTCCTGCGAGACCGCTGGGTTCATTGGCGGGTGGCTTGGGAGTTGGAGGGAGCATCTCGGGGATGCAACGACTGCAGTTGCAAGTCGAGCGGCGGCTGGGCGGCGGCGAACTTGAACACGTTTCGCAGAAGCATGCCGGGTTCTCTGATGGATTGCCATAATAGCGGTCTTGCTCGGCGCTCAAACACAATGCGCAGATCATTTGCGCCATGCCGAGTGACATTTCCGGACCCTTTCTGCTCGACTTCGACTTCTGACAATCAGACCCATCTTCCTCCCTGGTTTGAGCTCCCTTCAGGATTGCCTCGGCCTTTTTCCGAGCGGACCCGGTGAGATACATAATTCCTCGTGCATCTTTGACTTTCGCCCAATCACGTCCAGCCCTGCCCCATCACTGATGAGCCTCGTCCGGGTCGGCGACTTCGCCAACGATGATCACATCCTGAATGTCAGGTGCGTCGATACCCTCCGCCATAGCCGCTGTTGCGATGGTGATATTCACTGATGGGTCCTTATAGAGAAGCTTCTTTGTTGCTTCGTTGTATGAGGGCCAGTTCAAGGCTGTATACATTCGTATACGAGTCGAAAGCTTGCTCTTGTCCGTCGCGGAGACCCAGAGATAGCGTGTTACACGAAAGGTGAGTGATATGGTAGCACAGTAGATGACCGTCTTCCGATTGCTTTCCAGAGTCCATAAAAGCGCAGGAAATCGACGCCCGCCGATGCCGTTCTCGAGGTTGCGGAGGAGGAGTTGCAACCCAGGGCGAAAATTGGACCGGCGTATACAATGGAATTGGCCTTCCCGTAGGCCCAGGAACTTGCAAATCTCTTGGTACGGTTTCCCCGCTGCGACTGTAGCAGATGTTCCAATGACAACGGCATTCGACGGCAGGCGCGCGTGCATGAGCCCGATCTGCGTAAATGCCTTGCAGAATGATTTGCCCCACCATGAAAGGAGGTGTAACTCATCTATCCCCAAGCCAACCACCCTGTTCCAGAATGTCGAGTTGTCAAGCAGATCCGCACAGGGCTTTCCAATCAGCTGCTCTGGCGACATCATCAACATTGAGACACCGGTGCGTGCCTTCATCCATAAATCTTCGTCTTTCCGCCGGGCATTGTGAACAGTGATCGCATTGATGGCGAGAGTATCGAGCCCGAATTGTCTCATCTTATCTGCCTGTCGGTACGTCAGCCAGTGATAAATTGTGGTCTTGTACTGAACACACCATCTGCTCCTCTATTCCATTAGTCGGGCAAATAACAATGATTGCGGGATCATTTGGGAATGATTTGCCAGCCGGACAGAGATGCGGATGTTTTGCTAGATATATTACCATTAGAATGAACATGTAGAAGTATCCAGTCTTGCCATCGCCAGTCGCTGTGATTGCAATTAAGTCGACACCGTTGAGCACGCGGCAGACTCCTTGAAGCTGGTAGTCATGTGGATCGAATGGAAGGAGTGTTCGGAGACATTGGCGAACGAAGCTCTGCCCGGATGAAGATGAAAATGTAGTGAAAAGATTGAGAATATGCGGCTCGACGCCTGCATCGGGCGCGGACATGTGCTGGGTCGTATACCTCTGCGGTGAACTGCACGACGCATCCTCAAGATAGACGCGACACGTTTGTTTACTCTTAATCACGATCACGTGGATTGCTTATCAGTTGTCCCTATCATTGCTTTGGTTTCATGGGACACGGTGGCTGTGCCGCGGGTCCCGTGCGTTTCGAGCCGTAACATGTCCCAGGGACACGTTAACCGTCTGCCTCCGCCGCCGCGACCCCGCGCAGCGTGTTCGCGCTGCCCATCCGCACTCCCGCCCGTCTCAGCACATTTTGCGCTGAGACAGCGCGTTTCGAGCCTGTACCTGCCCCGGTGCGCCGGCGTCGCCGGGCGCGTTTGCGCCCAAGAGCGTGATGTGACCCACGGCAACGACCCCGTTCGAGTCGCATCTGCCCCGTCTGCCCCGCGTGCCCCGCCTGCCTGCCCCGCCATGCCCCGCCTGGAGGACGCGAAACGTCGGCGCCAGGACATGTCGCAAGTGCGCCGTCCGAGTCGCATCGTGGCCAGCGCATTTTTGCGCGCATTGTGACATGGCCGCCCGCCCGTACGATATGGTACTATACGTCTGGACGACGCGAGTTGCGCGCCAGGATGCGTGTCTCGAACGCACCGTCCGAGTCACGTCGCGGCCGGCGCGATGTGACAATGGCCCGCCTATAGTACTTACTGACTGCTGAAGGGAGCGCGGCTCCCTTCCCCTTTTCTCTATTGTCGCTCTCATCGTTCGTTGCGCTTGCGCTGCCACCGCCAGTTGTCGAGTTTTCGTCGCACACATCGTACCCCACATGCACAGTGCTGCCCCACGCTTCCCCCATTCTACCTAGTTACATATAATCATTATCACCGTGCTCCTATTTAATTCCTACCACTCAACTCGAGCTCTCGATGGCCGTCGCAGCCGTACACCACACCCGTGACCCATTCTCGTCGAAAACCCCGCACCCGCGCCAGCCGACACCCGACCCCCCGTTGAGTTCACGCTAGGCACGCGCCCGAAAACGCTACGCGCGACATTTCACGCACTCTTCACCTGTCAAGGACAAGGGATCGAGGGATCGAGCCCCCGTTGCGAGCCCCCATTGACAGCCACGCTGCACGAGAGGAAACACGCAAGCGATCCTGAGTGGGAGTCAGACGACGTACATATAACGAGTGCTGCACGACGACGAACTGAACGCACGCGCACCGTCCTCGGCACCATCCTTGTGCGGTTCATTTACAGCAATGGTGGTTGCCGTTCCATCGCAGCTGAATGCGACCACGATCCTGAATGCGAAGATCGATCAGCTGAAGTGCTGGATCGATGGAGTGAATAGTGCAGCAGGGAAGGAGGCGGGGAGAGGGAAGGGGAAGAAAGTGTTGACGAAGGAGGGGAAGAAGGCCGACCTGCAGAAGAAGCTGGCCGAGCACTTCAAGATCGACCTCTCTGTTGCCGCCGCCACGGCGCCAATGCCTGCAGGCCCACTCACCATGGATAAGAGCATCCAGAAGCGGCAGTGGTCCCATCTGCGCGCACTTGGACGGGAGTGGCATGACAGCGTGAGAGTGGGGCATGCATTCACGCTGTGCCCACCTGACGCCGACACCGGTAAGTAATTCTCACACTCTTCTCTATCGAAGAAGAGCACCATGCTCACCGGGCACCCGATCTGTCCCCCGCCACAGGTGATGACTGTGCCGCCGATGGCACCAGCGACGCATCCCGGCCCAGCCGCTCCCAGTGCGCATTCCTGCAAGAGGCCGAGCATGTGCTCAGCCGCCTGAAGGGCCTCACCGTTCGAGGTGATACAATGAGCACGCGGGTCGTGCCCGAGGTCGACAATAGTGGTGCTTTGCCCAAATGCAAGGGCGAGCACATTGTAGATGAGGCTGCATCTGCGTTGATGGGAGCGGCATTGCGGGGTGACGCAATTGCTGCAAGCCATTTACAGCAGCTGCTCACATGCTGCGTGGCTGCGCCGGTGAGTTCATTCCTTCTGTGCGAGGCAAGAACGATGGCCGGGCCTTACTCACCTTGGTTTGTTCACAGAGTGTGCTCCAGGGTGCGAGCGCTGTCCCCTCGCGGCTGTCTTCACAGCCGCTGCCCTCAAGCCATCGTTCTGTGCCACTGCCGCCGCCACTGCCGCCGCCACCACCTGCTGCCTCGGCTCTCGCCAGCAGCCCGTTTGGGATGGGTGGCCTCAACGCACGAGCAATGGAGCTTGCAGCCACGACAACACCCTTGCCATTCTACGGTGCATGAGTTGGGCCATGGCAACCAATTGTCATGCCACCAGCATGTGATGCCCAACCTCCGAGGGTACCGGTCCAGGTTCCGTTAGGTGGAGGGATGGCAGATGGCAGTGTGCGCGCACCTGATTTGTCCATGCACAAGCCAGTGCCTGCAGTCATAGAGCCACAACGGCCGTCACATGCACCGGAACCATCAACATCGAGGGACACGGAAGTGCTCGATGCGACCCAGGCCAACATCCAGCGGCTGCGGCAAGCTGTCGATCTGCGAGATGTGATCAAGCAGGTCGAGGATGGCACCGTCCGGAAGATGCGGGAGCTCTATGGGCCGCCGCCTGGTCAGCGCAAGGTCGTGAACCAGGTTGCATGGGATTGCCTCAAGGTGACCGTGAACCGTCACGAGTGCCTTCACGAGCAGCTCATGGATGAGTTCAGCGGTGACAAGGACCGCTTCTTTGCATTCTTCACAGTCGAGCCCCGGAAGCTGAAGAAGGGAGGGGACACCGGGAGGGATCTGCGGCCACTCCGTCTGGTTGCCGAGGCCATCCGGCATATGTTGGATGATATACGGGATGAGATGCGGGCGCACGAGTATGTGGACCCACATATGGGTACATTTTCAACCGAGAGGTGGAAAGAGAGGTGGAGCAATGCCAATCAGTGGGAGATCTGGCGCGCGATTGGCAAGGAGTACTACGGCCCACCTGGACAACGCAGCTCATCTGCATCATAGACTGATGGGGACAATGTGTAAACTTAATTAATGCTTAGTGTAGTCTTTTTGTGCATAATCATAATATGAGTAATTCTCATTTCGAAGAGCTACTAAGCTAACTACAAGGGTCGACAAGTGCAACTAGCCTAGACTACAGCTAAAGCATGAACTAGGCCATAATCTTGCGCCGCTTCGGACGCTTGCGGTTGTACTCGACCATGTGCTCATGGTTGTCGTTGGGCGAATAGAAGTACCTGAACATCGTGAGTGCTTCGACCTGTGACCAGCCACCCCAGGCGGCGACCATGTCAACCGTCCAGCCGACATCCTTGATGCGGTGCTGGCAGCCACCACGCCGGAACGAGTGGGTGCCGTACAGCGGCCAGGAGAGGTAGCCGAGGGTTTACAGGTCATTGGTGAGGGCGCGGCTGAGCAGGCTGTTCGTCTGGAAGGTGCTATCAGCGACTGAGGCCGCGAGAACATGCACACCGAGACTGCAATGGCCAGCACTCACCACCGGTTCCCCCCAGAGGACCGTGCCATGCTTGCTGACCTTGATGAAGAGCGGACCCGTCGGGTCGAGGTCCTCTCCGTACAGCATTGCGAGGCGGATCATTGCTCGCATCGGGCAGAGCTTGGGGTCCTCATCATTCGCATAGAGCCGCCAGCTGTGCTGTATGCCCGTCTGCTGCTCCTTGCGCGTCCAGAGCCCGACCTCGAGCCACTCTCCTGCTCAAAAAAATAAAGAGCAAGTCAGCAAATGGAGTCATAGCACTGCAAATGGTGCAAGGACACACGTTTGCCGGGGATCACGTTAAGGCCCTCAAAGTGGATCTTCGTCGCCTCGTCAATGTGGAGGAGCATCAGGAATGTGAAGAGGTAGGCTGCCTGCATGAAGCTGTCAGTTGAGCTTGATCGAAGAGCGGCGGGGCGTGGTGGGCTCAATAACTTACATAGCACACCATGCCCCAGCGCCAGTCGCTGTCTGAGGCAGGCATCTCGACACAGAGGTCGTAAAGCCGGTGCATGTCGTCGAGCGACAGTGCCCATGCTGACTGCGAGATCTCACCCACCCGTGCCTTCGTCTTCTCGAGGCCAACCATGAACTGGGAGACGACACGCACGCGCGTCGGCAATCCTTGCCAGATGCCCGTGGCATCATCGCAGCACCATTCAACCGAGCTGTTGCCGTTCGGGCGTATGTTGCGATACCACAAGGTGAGCGCCGCGTGCGTCGACACGGCCGTCGAGTACTGTACAAGCATGGGCAATTAGCGAAGCGCGACAGCATCACACGCAGTTGTGCGGCAGCTCACCCGTCTGCCCTCGTAGCCCTCCTCACGCGGGCCACACTTCTGCGTAATGAACTTGCAGATATCGTACGGTGTGTCCCTCATGATCGCCTTCGGGTCCCAGTTCGGGTTGTTCTTTAAGTGGAACAGGACGTACACCTTGATGATGCTGCAAAATTGCCGTCAGAAGGCCGTGGCTGCCGATTGCTCGCAGCGCTCACATACCGCAAGTGCCCCATGCGCGTGTCCTCCGTGATGGCTGTGCGTGCGATTTGTGCCGCGTACGACACGATCTCGGACTTGTCATTGTCTGGGAAGTCCTCCATGGACTCCTTCAAGAGGGTGTCGATGTTCTCGAGGAGGGAATCTGACTCCTCAAGTTCCAGCTTGTGCTCTTCATCAGCAACCTAGAGGGAGGAACAGGCGCACGAAAGCGCCCCGTGCAGATGTCAGTCAGGAGCACAACATCAAGAAGGAGCATGCTCGAGAACGTACCGTCCTCTCGATGACAGAAACCTGCCGCTCCTGTTGTCGCTGTCCATGAGGGACCACTGCATCGCTCTGCTGGTCAACAGCCATGATGGTGGTCAGGATCAGGAGGGGTGTCAGCTGCACGTCGCCGCCGCCTGCCAATGTCAAGGGGGCAAGCTTCCCACGACATGTAAGTTATAACCAAACCTCCGTCCCCCGTATGTATGTCCTGATATGTGCTAGTAATGCCTTTACCATTATCTGGATGCACATGATGTAATTAATCATCTCCGTCACTGCAGACGAAGGCCTGTCACCTCCATGCTGGTGCGCGACACGACGCATGCATGCGTACACGGGTCTCGCAAAACACGTGCCCGCATCGCATTTTCTCTTATTGCCGGGGATGTCTGTGATCGTGAAGATCGCTGCCCCTGCCCGACGCACATACCCGAATGATGCTAACGCCCGTGCCCTGCACCAGGACAACTCCATGGTCCACGTCGGCGAGGCTGCCTGCTGCGCGTCAGCCAACCTACATCCCCCTGTCCATCTCCCGCCATTTGCACACCCCGTCTAGCCATCCGGGCATGTCCCTGGCATGTAGCACGCCCCCCCGGTGCCTCGACACTTCCTTGTACCCGGTCGCATCTCGATTGGTGCGGCCACCTTCAATGTAGGCACGGTATCAGCGGCAGGTCGCAGGCATGCATTGGTGCCGGCGGCTGCATGGTGGGATGCCCACGCACGCATGGGGAGCCCCAGCGCAGAGCTCGAGGTGAACATCCCCTGGCCGACGGTGCACCCGGTGTCCATGTTTGAGTATGTGTCGCTCACAGATGGTCTTGACAACGGTCTTGAGTGCTGTCGCTGGGATGTGTCGTCACACGCTAGCGCGAGAAAGAGCCTGGTGCAGTGTCGAGAGTCGAGGCCATGCTCAGGACAGTGCACTGTGGCTGCTGCGGGTAGAGCAGTGGAAGGTGGCAGTGAGGAGGCAAGTGAAAGAGGGCTGGGAGGAGTGGGGATGGCCAGACAGCAGGCACGTAGAGTGAGGTGGGCCGACGAGGAGGGTGGAGGCAAGAGAGATGGAGGAGGAGGCTAGCCGACAAGGGATGGTGGCCAGCATCAGTGGACTGATGTGACATGGAGAGAGAAGGGGGAGACCTTACCAAAAATAGGACGGTGTCCCATGGGCTGCAGCAATCCGACTTTCCATGGGACACGCTAGCAAGGGCGTGCCCCGCGAGAAACAGCGTGTCCCATGGAAATCTAAACCCTCGACTTTTTCTTGGGACACCCAGGGGTGGCCGTGATGCGCATGTAGGAGCGACGGACCGAGGGGGAGGTGACAGCGGACGAGGGTGGGGGAGCCGAGGAGGGGACGCGTGAAGAGGGAGCTTGCATAACAAGGTGGAGTGGACAGCGCAGGGCAGCGCCGATGGTGGACGCGCCGTGGAGCGTGATCCAGCGGTCGGATTTCGCTCGAAATCGCTGGAGGCGTGCAAGGAGAAGTCCCCCACAAGCCTCGTGCAGCGAGATCGCCATCGACGGGCGAGGGAGCAAGGGAGGTGCATCAACGGCGGCATGGGTGCGACGCGCTGGTGACAGCGCAGGAGGAAGGGAAGCGGGTGCTTACGCAAGCGGCTCGCTGGCGGACGCGCCGGACGCGTCGAGCGCCCGAGGTCCCTGGGGGACTGTGGCCCGGCCGTTTCCGAGGTGTCCCAGGATGAAGTAAACATAGCATCGCATCGCTATCCAGACTAGGTGAGCAAAAACCTGAGCGCCACGGCGGTACCGAAGAGCATGACGGGGGGGACTCCTTGCACCCAAACCACCACCATGGTCCGGTTTCCCACGCTTCGCCCCAAGCATGCAAGGGCAGTTTCGACGGTCAATTACGACGATGCTGAATACCACAGCGATCTGAGTTGGGCCTACTCGACCTGCATTAAGTCCCCATGCCCGTAAAACGGCAAAGTACAACGATCATCCGTACACGACCACCCAAGACAGAGCGTGACGCGCCTAAATTCCAGTTGTCGCACTTATAATCAGGCTGTCCTACTCCCTGACCCTCTCTGGCCTTCCACCATGCTGAAAGCTAGGCTAACAGATCACCCATTCCTTACTCTAGCGACCTACTCCCTATACCCGCAAAAGTCCTACCACAAATGGCTTTTCTCTCCATGTAACAATGACAGAATAGTATGAATGATTGTGAATGTGCGTCCATGATCTGCCACCTGCCGAACTGACCCTATGCTGGCGACGACCTACCCTGCCTCCCCTGCCCATACTCTCTGCACCGATCCCCCCCAGCCGCCTGAGGCCAACAAATCCAACCGCCAGCACATCGCATCACGTGATCAGGTAAACAAATGCACGCACATAGTCTAAACCCGACCATAAGCCGACGTCACCGAATTAAGCCCGTTGACTTACTGAAACGAACGACAATATAACATCCGGACAACGAACAGGTATTGACAGTCTGTTTCCAGCCTACTGCTATCGATCTGCGCCGTTAGCACCTGCATCTGACATCGACGATCGTGACTCACTGATAGGCACTAATCGCGTTGAAATATGCTTCGCAGCATCGCGAATAACCTCCCCACGCATCCCATCTCCACCTCCTCATCCTCCTCCCAACTACTCACCTCCAACGTCGTCGTGTCCGATGCCGGGAGGGTCCCGTGGTATGACTCCTTGCCGTCTGACCCCAATAAGACCGCTACACTGACGAGGAAGGACTGGTTAAATTTAGCCCAACCTTCGCCTGTCGCTGGCCCTAATGCGATGTGCATGCTTGTGACCCCCGTCTTGCACCAGATCAGAGGGCACCAAAGGCAGGTGATGTACTGCAGGACACCACCCCAGCCGACGGTGAGCCAGAAGCAGCAGTACCCCCATTCCCCACCCCGCTCATACTCAACCCGTCCATAATACCTTTCACCGTCATGCTCCCAGATCAAGCACAAGCCATCGCAGTACGCCTCTGATGCTGGCCTGGTCACGATCCAATGTGTGGCCCCATTGTGGTATACGTCTCGTGCCTCCAATGATCCTGCGGTAGAAAGGATGATGGTCCTTGCCTGTACCCCCTCCTCTAACGGCTGCTCCGGCATTGGCCCAGACACGCTTAAGTGCCAACCCATCGACCGCTCGATGAAGCTGATGGGGTGAGAATCATTGATACCCGGCAGATCCGGTGCCGGCAAGATATCCAGTGAAAGTTCCTGCCTAGAAACCATGGTAGGAAGACGGCGAAATTGTCTGACTATTAGACGCCCTACCCTGATGCCCCCCTTATAACGTCTTTCGCTTAAGTATATATCTCCGCTGAATTCGCCTCTTTAACTTTATGACCGCCACCCCCACCTTCCCTTTTCCTGAAGTACGATACAACGATCTTGCCCAGACCTTAATCGCCTACTGTCATTATGTTCTGTCCTACTCAACCCTAACCCTACCCTGACCTTCTCCGGCGGATACCAAACCCCCCGCGTCTTCCTCCTGGCGCTTCTCTAACCCCTGCTGCACTACTACCCTATGCCTCCACCTCCTCCACAACTACATGCTCATATTGACAATGCCCACTCCCCACGTCATTATCATTCACACCATTCCTTGCCTTCCGAGGTTGTCTTGATCATCTCCGACGCATTCGCGTCTTGGCCTACCGCCTATCAATGCCCAGAACGTATGTGCTGTGCCTCCTCCTCCTCCGCTGCGTCAGATGAGTTCGGTATCCCATGTGCATGTGCTCTCCTTACCCATAACGCCGTCCCAGTTTTCCTTTTCCTAGTCAAATCTCCGCGGTCTCTCCTCAACCACCTGTCTCGACCGACGTTCCAGCCTCTTGCAGCTCTGATATTATTCCTACTGCCTTATGCCTCTAAAGGTTCACCATATGCTACATCTCCTTCTATCGAACCTGCCACCCATGCTAGAACTGACCTCGTTGCTCTACCCCAACTGGACCCCCGTTTCCCATCTGTGCTCCCAAAGAATATAAAAACCCGTCCATCCCTTCGTTACTCCCTATCTACTCCCAAACATGCTCCTTACTTTCTTGATATCTACGCACTGTCTTTTATCTGCCCTATGTCTAAACGCACTCGCTCTGCTGCAAAGACTGCTGCCCCAGCCGCGACCTCTCCATCTCCATCCCCTCCGAACCGTAAAAAGAACAAAACCATGTCGCTACAACAATTCCATGCGGAAACTGCTACGGTCTGCTGCATACTTCCAACCTTTTCCCCCCGCTCACACTTCCGCTTACCTAGCGCAAGGAAGTCAGAGGCGTCCTTGTAACCCATTTTAAACCTGTACCAGTAATAACAGGAGGGAGGGTTGCAAACTGTACCAATAAAAAGAGAGGGTTCAGGACCCAATCTGAACCATTCAAATTGCTCATTATAAATCCGAAAAAATCATTATAAATATAATACTGTCTGGGCACTGTCTGGGCCGTACACTACTCGCTATGCGCTTAGTGCGCCTACTCGAACGGCTCCCTTCGGCACCGTCCACCGCCCTGCGCGCTTCCCGCTTCGGCTACGCACGTGCCGCCGCCCGCCCCGCCCAACCTCGGCTACGCGCCCGCCGCTGCCCGCCTCGCCCGACCTCGTCAACACGTGCCGCCGCCCGCCCCGCCCAACCTCGGCTACCATGCTCGCCGCTCGTTCCCCGCCGCACACCGCTCGTTCCCCGCCGCCGTCGCTCGCTCCCCGCACTGCTGCCGCGACGCGTGTCGTCAGCGCCGTTGGCGCTGCCGACGACGCCGCTGCTGCATCACGAGGGTGCATCGCGGGCATTGGGTGGGCTGAGCGATGGGGCCCGCGCGCCGTTGTTGTTGCACGTAGGCAATGGGCGTGCGGTGCAGGTGCTGGGCATGCGGTGCGGGTGCTGGGCATGCGGTGCAGGTGCTGGGCATGCGGTGTGGGTGCTGGGCATGCGGTGCGGGTGCTGGGTGTGCGGTGCAGGTGCTGGGAGCCCGGCACGATCGCTGGGGACGTGGGTCGTTGCTGGGATGTGCGGGTTGTGGCTCGTCGGCCATGGGCCGTGCGCGTCCTCCGGGTGCCATGCGTGTTCTCCGCATGCCATGCGCATCCTCCGCGTGCTGTGCGCGTCCTCCGTGTGCCATGCGCGTCCTCCGCGTGCTCGTCCGCATCCTAGCGCTCTGCGTACCGGTGCCGGGGTGCTGTGCGTCGCGTGCAGGGGTGTTGAGAGCCGCGGGGACACAACGCACGGCATGCAGGGGCGCCGAGGATGCGATGTGCGATGTGTAGGGGCTGCGCGACTGCGCGTGGTGTGTTGTCGTGGCCGTGAGTGCCTGTGCTGCGTGTGTGAGACCGCGGGTGTCGGGCGCGCGTCTGTGTCGTTGCACGCATGTTCGTGCGCATCCTGATCGACTTGTACGCGCTTCTATGCATGTCCGAGGCGCGTGAAGAGGGCGGACGGCTGCTGGAAGCCGTGGAGGGTGTGGAGAGGCGTCCGGGAGGGCGGGGAATGGGTGGAAGCATGAGCGGCGCGAGAGGTGCGGGCCGCGTACGTGCTGTGACGCGTGCTGTGATGCGGCTCAGAAACTGCCGAGAATCGGCGGCTGAGACCGAGGTGCCCGATGCTGGAGCAGGGATGTTACCCCGCACGACTTCTGGAGTGTATTCTCCCTGATTGGAGCGAGTTTTATGTACCTAGAATATAGTACATTGTACATACAAATTTTCGAACAATTTAGAGAGTAATTCGAGCCACAATGAGTGACTTATTGTAACCCTACAGTAACCCTAACTCGAATTTCATGTAGCAGAGGCTTCACTTTGGAAGCTCTTACCTATTTAGCTGTGCGAAATCGTTTCTGATACTATCAATAATGTGCACACGAAGTTTGAAATTTTTTGGACTCGATTCCAGAGCTTGAGGCCCGAGATACACACAAAATATAGCTCATGGAACCGAAAATTCATGTATTTCGCCAGATCCTAAAGATCGAGACTACTTAAAATTATAATACAAGCTGTACGAGCTCTTCAAGCACTTAAAAACGCAGTTCACTAAGCCGATACAAGATGGGAGTAAGACATGATGCACAATTGCAGCTCGAACCTTGTGCCCGGCGTGCCCGAGGCCTCGATTCGAGCTTGACGCATTTAGTCTTTCGCTCGATTTAGACTTTCTTATCAATGGCTCGGATGTTTCTCTTCTCTATTGCACTCGATTACTACCAAAATTTTTATTCAATTGTATTCAGACTAGCTACGTCTATCGTATTATTTGTAGAGTTTAGTTAAATTCATTTGGCCTTGAAAGACCTCCTCGACGACTCGGGACGAGGCATGTAGCCTAATTCGGCAATCGCCGAACCGTGTCGCAAGCTCGTACCTGGGGCTATCTTTTTTCTCTCCCTCCCTCAAGCGGGGCACAAATACGAGGCTCAATAGCCTCCATAATTCGTAAGTCTTTCTCTTCTCTTTTCCTATTCATGCGTTTGCTAACGAGATTTCATTTTTTTATAGCCTTAAACCGCGATGACGTGGCACGCTGCATGCACCGTAACGCCGCCGCCGCTCATCTGCCCACCTCCGTTGTGCTTCCAAATGCACGTGCGACGCTTCCCCGCACCATGAAAGGGCACTCGCCGGCGCGCAAGACCCCGTGCTCGCAGTCGCGTGCCGTCAAACTCACCGGAGGCACGCGTGTCCCAGCCCCTGCCAGCTCCGTGCCCTGCGTCCCAGCCCCGAGTCCCCGCGCGCCTCCCAGCCCCGCGTACCGTCCCAACACCGTGGCCGCGCGCCCCAGCATCGCACCCACATCTCCAACTCTGCACCACCCAGTCCTGCACCTCCCAGCTCCGCATGTCCCAGCCCCACACCTCCCAGTCCCGCGCCCGTGTGCCCCAGTGCCGCGGCACTGCGTCCAAGCCACGCATCCCAGCGCCGAGCCCCCGCACGCCGTCCCCGAGCCTCCACGCACCGTCTCAGCCCCGCGTGCACTGTCTCAGCCCCACGCGCACCATCTTAGCCCCGTGCGCGCCGTCTCTAGTCCCCCGCAGCCCCCGCGCACCGTCCCTGAGCCCCCGCGCGCCGTCCCTGAGCCCCCACGTGCCGTCCCTGAGCCCCCGCGCGCCGTCTTCAGCCCCCGCGCGCTGTCTCCAGCCTCCGCGCGCTGTTTCTAGCCTCCGCGCGCTGTTTCCAGCCTCCGCGCGCCGTCTCCAGCCCCACCCGCCCATTTCCAGCCCCGCGCCATCTCCCCGCGTGCCCATTTCCAGTCCCCCGTGCCATCTCTAGTCCCCCGCGCGCCGTCTCCATCCCCACACGCGCCGTCCCAGCACCATGCCCACGCGCGTCCCACCTCCACGCATCCCAGTCCCCAGCCCCACCTGCGCCATCCCAGCACCGCAGCCGCGCGCTGCAGCACCATGCCTGCGCTCTCCACCCCGCGTTCAGCCCCGTTCCCGCGCCCGCAGTCCCAGCGCCGGGTGCGCTTCAATGCCGAGCCCACGCCCACGCACCAGCCCCAAGCCCGCGCTTCAGCGCCGTCCCCGCGCGTCCCAGCCGCGAGCCCGCTCCACCCCGGCATCCGCGCGTGAATTCCGCCGGCACACTCCACGCGCGGGAGCCATCGGCGGACGTGCGGCGAGCATAGGGGATGGCGCGTGCACGCGTGCCGACCGCGGCGTGCGTGCTCTGCAGCGGGCGTGCGGCGAACGGCACGCGCAACTTGCGTGCAGCGCGTGCATAGCCGCGGGGCGAGAGTGGGAACAGTAGGTGGTAGGCACCGTGAGCGGGAGGGAAAGCACGCGCGGAAGCGCCGGCGGGCGCGAGGGAAAGCGCCGGCGAGCGCGGGGGAAAGCGCCGGCGAGCGCGGGGGAAAGCGCCGGCGAGCGCGGGGGAAAGTGCCGGCGAGCGTGGGGGAAAGCGCCGGCGAGCGCGGGGGAAAGCGCCGGCGAGCATGGGGGAAAGCGCCGGCGAGCGCGGGGGAAAGCGCCAGCGAGCGCGAGGAAGCACCAAAACAAGCGCCGGTGAGCGGATGTAGAAGCGCCGGCAAGCGTAGGTAGTCATAGTGGCCGAGATCCTTAAGATCTCAGCCGATATGTTTCTTTAAGAATATAACATGTTTTTTGATATGTTATACTATACAAAACATATTTTATGCAAAACATGTGAAGTTCCAAACATAGCATTTAGCCCGAAAATACTGCTTATAGTGTTACTGGTACAGTTGGAACCCTCCCTCCTGTTACTACTGGTATAGGTTGCAACTGATCTACAGGGTCTGGTGGAAGTCACGCCTGAACCTACGACGACTGCTCATTGTCCTACGGCAGCAGACTTCAGCCCTCTGATTTTCCCATTTGCGGCGCCTGAAGGTGATACCTGGGCCCTCGAAACCCACACCCTGGGCACGTTCATTACGCCCAGGGGCATCGTCACCGACATCAGCATTGCTCTTGGCCATCGGGGTCCAGAGACCTTTGATGTAGCTGCCCACAGCGCCCCCCTCATCGTTCCACTGACCCCTCCGGACCCTGACGCGCCTGAACGACAGGCATTTATTGACGCTGAGATCCGCCTTCTGCACGATGATATCTACGGGAGTGAACCTGACACACCGGCCTCTCAGCCGGCCACTCCACCCCCTCCACAGACCTCCCTGCTCACGTCTCCGCCCGCATCCCCACCGGCGACTCTGCTAGGACCCATAGTTGATGTCACTGCATTGCACCGCCCTACAGCTCTTGGTCTCACTTGGACTGCGATCCTTAATGAAAGACGTGAAACCACGCCCGGCCTCTCGGATGCCGCCCCACATCCAGCGTGGAATGCCTTTACGCCTGAACCTGCTGGTGGCTGGCCGGTAGTCACCTTCGCCGACCACTGGGGCGCTTGTAGCTCCCAAGATCCGGAACAACTTCACCAATGGATTGGCATGCCCGGCGGTCTTCTTGCCCAGATCTTTGACCGCTCTGCCATAGACCGCACGTCTGAGTCGATGAAGTACATTAAGGATCTCCTTGAACTCCTTGGTATCCTCGGGGCAAGCATTGCTCCTGCCAATCCTGACCCCTCCCTCCCAACCCCTCTTCACCATCATCACCGCCCACCAGCCTTCCTTATTTATAATATATCCGACGCAGACACTGATAGGCTCATTTCGGGTTGCGTCTTCTCTCACCGCTCGGTCACGATCCTTACCTATGACCGTAACCTGCATGCCCTGCGCTTTTTGGGCTACTTTGATGGCTTCCCGGGTGCGACACTCAACCTTGATGACAAAAACTGCCTGATGCAGCTCGCCACCAACATTCGCACCACCATCCACAAGTCCACCCTTCCAGACCTCATTGAGTTGTACAGTCGCGACCGCCACCCGCCTGAGCATTCTGCTACCATACGCGTCGAGTATTATCTCGGCACCATTTCTGTATCTCCCATCACCCTACAAATTCAAGGTGAAGGCGTCATTTGCTGGCGCTTATATATGGAGTCTCCGGCGGCTACATGTGCAGGCTGGGCTGCGATTACTGCCTGGTTCCGCGCAAACACCATCACCACCTCATTCTTTGGCTCCGCCGTCTGGATGCGTACCCTATCCTGTGCCGGCTGCCATGGAGTTGACCATCCCTGTGGTTTATGCCCCTTCTTCCGTATTCCCCTTTGGAATGGCCCGAGCCCCGCTGATCGCCCGACTTCCCAAGACGACGATTCTCACCCGACCGGAAATTCTCTACCCAGTCCGGTAGCTTCCACATCGACTCCTCGTGCCGGACCCTCCACACGCCCGGCGTCCCGGGCCGTCCAACCCCAGACTAACACGAAGCAGCGTCGCCGTTAATCTCCCCTCCCTACTGCATGACTGACTTACCTCTTGCCCTCTACTATCTGCTTTCCTCTTGTTTTGCTATGACGAACTCTGACTGTCCTTACTCTTTTGCTTTACCACCCCTCCTTACCTTTCGTGCCTCACCTATTCCTTACTAGATACCCGTTGCCAATGACGTCCACTCGTTACCCTGACCGTATCCTCTCCTTACGCATTGCTTCCCAATATAACTGTCTTGGCTGCACTGGTGTGATCTGTGTCTCAACCTGACGAGGTTCATAACGTCTGGCTCCGATGCCTACCGTCGACTGTGGCGAGTCTTGATGGTAGTAG
The DNA here is from genome assembly GCA_033439255.1 of Hericium rajendrae. NCBI lineage: Eukaryota > Fungi > Basidiomycota > Agaricomycetes > Russulales > Hericiaceae > Hericium > Hericium rajendrae. Next base: position 1,917,468 of record CM065879.1, on the reverse strand, counting down.
TAAACTGCCCGCGTCGTATACCCGTTGGTCCACAATGTACAACTGCGTAACAACGGCCACCCCTGCTTTAAAAAATGACAAATATAAATATCGAGATATTGAACCCGTCTGACATGGCAATGCTAGTGCGGGCAGGTTCTGGAGGGGTGGCGCCCCTCCGTGCTTCAGGCTCCAGGCTGAACGCACCTGGGATACAGCGCCCCATCAATCCAGCTGTTCCTGTAGCGGTGGTCTCGCTACAAGTCAGTGGGACTACCTAGCGAATGGAGCGGACTTGGTGTGATGACGTGGCGCGAGGCGCGAAGAGATTCTCCTTCGAGGGAAGCCCTCTCGAAGAAGGGGAGGAGAGCGAGAGAAGAGCGGCGCGTCCGCGAGGGACGAGCCAAAGAACCTGAAGAAAGGTGACTGCCGACTCTTCAGTGCCAAACAGTCAGCGCTTCGGGGGAAAACCTCTCATAGCGCTGGCGAAAACAAGAGACGAGCTCGGGCGAGGACTTGCTCAAAGGCCTGCGGCCGGTCGTCAGCGAGGTGAGAATACTGAGAAACGACTCCCGAAAAGGGAGGAGAGAGGTGGAACATCGAGTTCCGATGATAGAAGCAGTAATGAATCAAGAAGGTAAGTACATCGTGTGCTACGTGCGTTCTCTATGTACGGTTCTATCTCCGCCTCGGTGACTCCCGAACTGCTTACCGAAGGCTTCCTTTTGCGTTCGGCGCGGCTCCGCGGCCTGGCCGGTCCGTTCCTTTGCTGCCCCGTTACAGAGCCCCTCCAGCCTTCGTTCAAGGAGGAGCGGGAGCCGTGAGGAGTTGCAGGCGGCCTTGATGAGAGAGAGGTGAGGTCGTAAGATATGAGGTCGCGGTAGTGCGGAGGCCCGGGAGCACGGCCGACAGCTGCAGGCGCACGCGGGTGTTATCGCGAATGCCTTGGTTGATCCCTCGAAGGTTCTCTCGCCATTTGCGGGGAGTGAGAGGTCGGGCGGTATGGTCCTGAATTTCGGCAACGCGGCTGGTAAACCAAGTTTCCGCGAATGCGTTCCATCGTCCAGACCAGCGGCCGCTGCGTTCCCAGACGTCGGGATCCGGCCACAGAGTGGGTGCCGATGAGTACGGACTAGTGCCTAAGGCCTCCAGAATGACTGGATTGTCCTGCCAGGCGATTGGGTTGTCGCAGTGGTTGCCGTCAGGAGCTGTAAAGAACCAGCCATGGAAGGCATAGGATGACGACGGCCCGTCCAAGACAGCATTGGAGAGGTCGACGCCGCCGTAGTGGAGCACGAGACGCCAGATTATGCCGCCGTAGTGAAGAAGGCGACCGTTGCATGGTCGGCGAAACAGGTCGTCGGCTCGGAGAAGGTAGGCTGCGCAGAGTTCGTGGAATGCCATGGACGGTGGGCCGAGGGGAGCCGGCAAGTTAGCGAGATAAGTAGGCAGGGGAAGGGGGCCGTCTCCGTTCCGACGAAGGTGGGCCCAGGCCGCACCCCAGGCTGGTGGCCACGAGACATGGAAGCGCATACCTAGATGGAGCATAAGACGAATGAGCTCAGCGGGCACCGCTGTGGGGTTACGTTCGAGGGCTTGAGCAAGGCGGGCCTCCGTGGTCGGCAGGATGGTGACCGTCATGACGGTGAAGAACTGCCCGTCGATCCTGAAAGACATGTTAGGCGCGACTTGGTAGACTGCTGCTAGGCCTGGGTGGCCCGTGGTGACCCTGGCCCAGAACGTGGAGAAGACGTTGTTCGGGGTGGGGCTTTGTTCGTCTGGGGCTTCCATGTCGATGTCCTCCTGCGAAACCTGACCCGCGTGGGTAGCGCCTACGGGGTCGGGTCCGGCGTCATTGTCTTGCATAGCCTGGCCTGCGTGGGTAGCGCCTTCGGGGTCAGGCTCGGCGTCGTTGTCTTGCGAAACTGGGCCCTCGTGGGTGGCACCTTCGTGGTCTGGTTCGTTGCCGTCCGTAAGAGGTTGCAGAGCGGCGGCCGGGGTCGCTTCCGAGGCATAGGCCGTGCCTGTTTGCGTTGGTGGGGGACTGGGGATCGGCACGGGGGCTGCTGGAGGAGTTATCGCCGTATCGGATGTCGACGGTGGTGCGATCGTGTCCATGCCTGGCATGGCCGGGTCGTGACCCTCGCCGCTGCCGAGGGAGACGAAGTTGTCATCCGGCTCGGCGGCGTGGGTTATAGATGCCATTGCGGGGAGCGCGCCGGTGGTCGTCGGGGTCTGATCCTGGGTCTGGTAGGCGGTAGACGACATGGAAGGCCCGGCCTCCAAATGGGTTGCTGATGCAGAGTGGGGAGGACTTCGGGCTGCCGGGTGTCGGTCTCTCCAGTGAGCGAGACCTGGAGAGTCACGAAGCCGGTGGCGGAACGACAAAAAGTTAAAGCGTCGCGCGTCGTACCCTCCGGGGGGCTGTTCGTCATCGTCGTCGTCAGGTTCGAAGATGTCTGTGTCGTCGTCGTGAATAGCATCCCTGTAGTACACTCACAGGTTCACGAAGTCGTCTGCGTTTGAATAGTCGCTGAAATGGAGGGCGGCGTGCCAGCTCTTGCTCTCTTTGTGCTTCCAGGCTTTGTACCCGGAGGTGGCATGGATATTGGGGGCGAGGATGGCCGTTTGACAGGGGACGGAGCAATCGACGCGGTGCCAGCTGGAGGGGTACGCCGTAGGGCGCAGCTGGAGCCATCGGCGATCTTCGGCGTGGGCGGCGCTCCACGGATAGTTGATGGGTACGCCGAGGTCGAGCCATCGTCGGAAGACAGAATGCCACATTGCGGGCCATGTGGGGAAGTCGTCTGTGCGAATGGAGACGCCTCGAGGTGTGGCTCCGGCCAAGTACCGAGTGGCGAAGTCGACAAATTCGACGTTGGCCTGCATTACGGGCAGGGTAAACCACTGCCCGGGTATGCCGGCTAGGGCCCATATGAAATATCCGAACCAGTCCAATAGGTCGCGGCGATAAGGCCACACGGCTGCTCGAAGGGCTTCGGGGTCGTCGGCGCGGAGGGTGCTGAACATGATCGCTGAGTGCATCGGCGGGGGCGGAGGTAGACCAACGCCTCCCGCTGTGCGGACGAACTGGACTTGAGATTCAAGCCAGATTTTGGCGCGGGCATAGGATCCTGTGACGTCGGATGGAACGCGCCATCTCCCGTCGGCGAGGTACTCGGGGTTGACACTGGACGACGCATTTGACGCGTACACCCAGAACAGGTCAGACGTGAAGTGGAGGGCGGGCGGTGGGGCGACGGGGATGAAGGGGCGCCAGGGTGTGCCGAAGTCGACCCAGTCTGGGTCGCGGACCCAATCCCACAGCTGGAAGGTGCCTGTCGAGGCGTCGAATGTCGGGTAGGGGCCGGAGGGGTGAGGCAGAGAGCAGATAGGGGGGCGATCGTCCCAAATGCGGATCCACGCCGTGTTATGAGCGCGGTAGCGTGAAATAGAACGGAAGGCCATCAAAAGAATAGAAAAAAGGGTATAGGCGCACTGCGAGGGTACCGCTACACGGTGTCTGCTGGGAGAGGGTAGAAATGGGCTGAAAGACATAAGACATAGGAAGCTGTGTCGGGGTTTCTCGCTTAACTAAAACTGTACAGTTGTGGCTGCTCGCGCCGAGCCGGGGCGCCCGGCCCGTTACAGCCCGTGCGCCTTGCGATAATTGAACAGTTCGATGGGCGCATTACGTAAGTCGTGGCTGGTTAGCCACATATCGTATAAGGGAGAGTATCCTGTCCAGCGAACGAGAAATTCTAGGCGACCGGATCGGGGGTTCTTTCTGTGCGCAACTATCTTCTCGACCTCGAATTCTTCCGAGGGTGGCTTGTCCGTGCGGGTGTCCGGGAGGGTGATCCTCTCACCGAATTCCGGCGGAGATGCTCGGTAAGGTTGTAAGTGTTGGACATTAAAAACGGTAGAGCCTGGGAAATTATCCCCCATGCGAAGGCGATAGACGTTTTCGTTGATTCGCTGTTGGACCTCGAAGGGCCCGATGAGGCGTTGGACGAGCTTCGCGCCCTCACCTTTCGACTCTTTCCACTCCAAGGAGTGCGGATTTACAAGTACGAGGTCGCCTTCGTTGAATTCCAGTGGGCGGCGTCCTTTGTTATACTGCTGGGCTTGATTGTGCTGTGCGTGGGCCATGGCGTCGCGAGCCGCTGCTCGGTGAGAATCGAGGGACAATAAGAAGTCGCCGGCGACACTAGTGCGGGATACGCGGCATTGATCCATGGGGATGATCGCGTCGATAACGTCGTTAGGCTGGAATCCGTACAGGAGGAAGGCCGGTGAGTAGCCTGTGGTCGACGACACCGCAGTATTGTGGGCGAATTCGAGAAGTGGGAGCCAAGAAGCCCAAGACGCTTTGTCTGACGCAACGTAGGCACGAAGGGCCGTCTCCAGGGCTCGGTTCATTATTTCTGTCTGGCCGTCGTGTTGTGGGTGGTGCGAGGATGATAGGTGCATGGTGAGGCCGAGACGTGTGCTTACGGCTTTCCAGAAATCATGTGTCCATCGTGGGTTGCGATCGCTGATAATAGAATCCGGGACGCCAAAGCGGCAGATGATTCTGTCCGTGAAAAGCTTCGCAAAGTCTGCGGCTGAAAGGCCGGACGTGGTCGGTATGAATTGCACGTATTTTGATAAGCGGCAGACCACGACGAGGATCGCGTTAAAGAGCTCCAACATAGGAAGGCTTACGATGAGGTCCATGGACACGGATTGAAACGGGCGATTGGGGATGGGGTTGGGTATGAGAAACCCATACTTCTTGAAGTTGCGAGCTTTGGTCTTCTGGCAGACATTGCACGATGCGCAGTATCTCTCAATATCCACGTTCATGCGGGGCCAGTAAACTTTGTGTGCGAGAAATGCTCGTAGCTTCTCCGCGCCGGCGTGCGCTGTTTCCCCCGCAGAGCAATGTGCTAGTTCCAGGAATTGGGGTTGGAGGCGTTTCGGGATGCAAAGGCGGATGCTCGCGTTCGCATCTTCGAAAAACAGGAGGCCTTGGTCGTCTTTAAAGAATCGTTGGCCTGGGCGATGGTCCTGGAACGGGCTGGGCGAAGTCGTCCATTTAGATTTGAACGTGGGGTCGAGGTTATACGCGGTGCGGAAGTCCGCTAGGAGGTCGTCGGACAGCGAGAGCATTGGGAAGGATCTCGGGCGGTGAAGCCCCGTCTCCGGAGGTAGCCTCTCTGGCGGCGGGGATGAGGCTCCCGATGGCGTGGCCTCGGGTTTGACTGGATCCGCAACACTCGCCTGTGGGGGTGAACCGCCCACTACGAGGGACGCGTTGTCTGCACCTGCATTGGTCTTGGAGTCCGGGGCAGCGTTCCGCGCTTGGAGGTCCTGGGCTCTTGTTGTGGCTCATGTCGTGATGAACACCGAGTCGGTGTCTAGGCAGTCCTCGATGGAGAAGGCGGTAAAGACGTCTGCGGGGCGGGTTCTTGCTCGCATTTTGATCTGGGCTGCAGTGGCGTCGTCCGTCAAGAGGCTTGGTCCTGCATCCTCTGCTGGGGAGATGTGGGTAGGCAGCTGGAGGGGCATCCTCGATAAGGGGTCTACGTTAGAGTGTATGCGCTGGAGCAGTGGGTCTGGGAGCAGGAGAGGGAGAGAGCAGGTGACCTGGGGTTAGGAGCTGGGGTTAGGAGCTGGGTTAGGAGCTTAGTCAGCCATTGCCTTGTCGTAGCTAGTCAGGCTTGTCAGATCATCATCAGCATCCACCACCTTCTCAGTGTGTGAGCTCTGGCCCTCCCAGCGCCCGGGGCGATGGATAATCCGCAAGCCGGGTTTGTAGGCTGAGAATACGGCTCCCCATGTGGCGAGGCGACGGTTAGTATGTTCGTAAGTCTTAGCCCATTGTAACGCAGAATGATCCGTGACGAGGAGGATCTTCTCGCCTTCAATGAAGGGCTGGAACTTGACGAGCCCTTCTTTGGCTGCGAGAGCTTCCTTCTCCGTGACCGAATAATTAAGCTCCGCTGACTTAAAGGTACGAGACCAGTAGGTGATAACTCGCTCGACCGGGACTATCGTATCGTCGAAGGAGGGAGACCATCCATCCGGCAGCACGAAGTCGTCGAATTCGGAATCCATCTGAACAACCAGCTTCGGGGGCGGACGTCCTTCTTGGAATGCGGTGAGGAGTTTCTTGTAGGCATTGGTGCCTGCAAGGTCCTTGATGGCTATGGGCTGTATTTGCTGAAGGGTGCACCCCAGCGCGGCGACTGATGCGTCCGTGTACAAGCGATACGGTTTCCCTTGTGTCGGGTGACCTAAAACTGGAGCTTGCTGAAGGGCGTTGCGTATGCTGTCGAAGGTGTCTTGATGTTCCGCGTCCCAATGCCATTGCGTGCCTTTCCATGTGAGTTCAAATAGAGGTCGCGCGCGGTCCGCGTAGTACGGAATAAATGCGGAGAAGTAGACTGCCATTCCTAAGAACGTTTGAAGCTGAGGTACGGACTCCGGCGTGGCTAATTTTGCGACTACGTCTACCTTCTGTTGGTGCGTGGATAGGCCTAGTCGGGAGACTTTATGGCCAAGCAGGATAATGGAAGAGTAGAATAGATGGCATTTGGAAGGCGAGAGGGTGATTCCGGCGCCTTCAACCGCTTCGAGAACTTTTTCGAGATGCGTGATATGTTCCTCGTGTGTACGGGAAAAGACCACGATGTCGTCTATATAGACGAGGCAGAAGAGCCAAAGGTACGGGGCGAGGACTGACTGCATGACTCGCTGGAAGATTGCTGGGCCATTGCGGAGGCCAAACGGCATGCATTTGAATTGAAAGTGACCGAGATGTGTACGAAATGCCATTTTCTCGACGTCGCTGGGATCCATTTCGAGCTGTGTGAAACCCGACAGCGCGTCTAGGGAGGACAATACTTGAGCGCCCGCTAGTGAACCGAGGATTTCGGATTGGCGTGGTATTGGGAACTCGTCGGGGACCGTAATGGCGTTGAGCTTTCTGTAGTCAACGCAGAACCTAGCTTTGCCGTTACGGTACGCTATCACAACCGGCGCGCTCCATGGGCTCTTGGACGGCTCGATGACATCTTGTTCGAACCACTGACGGACTTGTTCTTCAATGACTTCCCGTTTTCGGGGAGATGAGCTGTACATGGGCACGGAGATTGGAGGGTGGTCGTTGTCCGTGCAGATTCACGCTTTTGCGGGGTGATGGCCTAATCAGCCGTCGAATCCGAATGCTTTGATGCGACGTTCAAGCATGGTCCATGCTTCTTCCTTAAGATTATCTGGGAGGCTACCGACGTCGAGAAGGTCGCGCAGTCGATCCGAAGGATAGAAAGTAGGGTCCGGGAGCTCCGCTGTTTTGGGTCCCACTGGGGATGTCTGTTGGCTCGATGAAGGGTCTGGAGGTGGGTCCCGTGGGATATCCACTATGGGAATTGGCCGCGATAAGGGAGTGGTGGGGAAACTTGGGGCTCTTTCTGTTGGTGAACTCGTGGTGTTGGGCTGTTCGTGAAGCTTCTGAGGGGGAACCTCATCAGAAGCTTGCCGGTTAAACGGTCCCTCGGGTTCTGCTAAGTTTTTGATGAGCTGTGATATTTGAGCAGCTTTGGTGATCATGTTTTCTAGTTCAGCAAGGTCCTCCGGGGCGTCGAAGAACTCGGCTGGGTCGATGACTGTGCCTACGATGTCTCCTTTACGAATGAAGCGCAGCCGCGGCGTATGGTTCGTGACCGGAATAACGGGGGATCTGCTGGAAAAAAGGGTATTAGGAGTTATAAAGAAATCGTCTTTACCGGAACTCAGTAGAGATCGCTGGACTAGCCAGTCTTTCTCCTCCATAAACTGGCCCATGACTTCTATTTTCTTGACGGTCCCGGGTAGAACACGATAATCGTGCGCGGCCCGGATTTCTGTCTCGTAGAGGTGAGCTCGGCGTCGACGTTTTTGGCGTTGGACTTTGGCTCGGCGATGGGCCATCGCACGCACGAATGATTGTACTCCTAGGAGACTTCTCTGGATTTGTGGCGTGCGATACGGCTGTACGGAGTGAGCCAGCAGCTCGTATGGACAGTTTTGGAAAGAAACGATGGTGCCGGTGTCGAGATTACGTGCTACCGCAATTTCGTACGTGAGGTGGAAGTCTTCTCCGAGAAGCAATGGAACCGTCATGTTAGGGACGACATATGCTTCTACTAAGATGCGGAGAAGAGGACCTTCGCGAGAGGGGAAGAAGATAGGGATTCGTACGAAACCCTCCGCCTCGACACCTCCGTCCATAGTTAGTTGCGTGAGCCGTATACGAAGGCCCTGTCTCAACTTTGGTGGGTGCGAGAGGGAGCGGTAGAACTCAGAAGACATGAGAGTGACATCCGCGCAGGAATCTAGGCGGACGTCCGAGAGCTGAGAATGACGTGCTCCTACATGTCCTCGCACGGACAGGACTGAGACGTCCTGGGCCGCGAACCCTGGTTTTGCGCTCCGGCTCGGGGGTACGTCGACTACCGCTTGAATGGGCGTAACTCCTATTTCGGAGGCTGCGATACTAGATTGGGTCGTTGGAGGATGGCCTGAGTCCCGTGGAAGGTCCTGATTTCGCTCATTCGAAGAGGAGGGGTGGTAGTCCAATCCTTCCTCTCGACGGTGACTCTTTTCCGGAGGGGAAGGGAGGGAACCCAATCCTTGCCCACTCCGGAGAGAATCCAGCCAGGCTAGAAATACTTGCTTACCCTGCTCGTACTCTTTGACTGGGAGGATCAGAGGATCATACAGAGAAAGAGTGCTCTCAGTTAAAAATGCCTGGTACAGTGACTCGTACTCGACTTCATCCTCCGAGTCTCTATCGTAAGAGAATCCTTCCACCCTTCTAACCTCTTTCATCTTGATCCACTCTTGGTACCGGGGGCACTCCTTATCCCAGTGGTTTCCGCTGCCACAAACTTTGCAGGGCGATGGAGGAAGCCGGACTTTAGACACAGTACTGTCCTCCTTAGGGAAGCGGTAACCCTCTTTGGGTGGCGGTCGGGCTCGCGTTCGTTGTTGTAGAGTGGCGTATACGGATGCGAGGACCGGATCGCTGATACTGCCCGGGTCAGGGTCCGCCTGGGGATCTGTTACCTCGGTGACGTACGCGGCTTTGGGTCGTCGAAAGAAGGGACGGGAAGGCGTGTCGGCGCGCTTGAACTGTTGGTCGCGCTCCCACAGGTGTATAAGCTCCCTTTCTCTCTCGGTGACTCGTAACCATAACACCGAAGAGTCTGGAATGTCGCGTTCGTTGATGATCGTACGCCAGTACACAGGGAAGGTTCCGATGACGATGCGGACTTCCCTAGGTCCTCCTCCATCGCTTAAGTCCAACATGCGAGCGTGGAGCGCCTTTCTTTGTACGAAATCGATGGGCTTCTCCTTCTCGTGCCCCTTCTGACGGAATATCATCGAGTCGAATATTGTTCGCTGCATGAACGACCACTCATCGCCGAGGTACTGGTCTCTGATGGTCTCTAAGAAGTTGTCGAGGTGAAGACTCATATGATTCTTCCTTTCTTCCGGCAAGAGGCGATACCATCCTGCGATTGTCGAACTCGGCGGGAAGTTGAGAGGGAGAAGAAGAGGGATCTCAACGACCAGCCGCGGTCCCGTTCGGGCGACGTTAAGGACCCGGAAGAAAAAGTCTACGGCAGTGTCTTTGTTTCCGTCCCAGGCGGGTAAGTCTTCCCTCTTTATTTCCAGCTTCATGCGGGGCTCGTTGGGGCATTGTCGACGATTTACGGGGAGGTTGCCATTCCCATAAAACCGGCCTCCATCGCTGCCACCGCCATCGCTGCTGCCTCCGTCATCTCCGCCGTCTCCTCCGGCACCCCTTCCGCGTTGCCTTCGGTGAGGGTCTCGGCCTGGGTTTCCTCGTCCGTGTCCCCCTCGTCGTCCTTGTCGTGAGTCATTCCCGTCGTCGCTACTACCGTCGCCTCCATCTCCTCTGTCGCCGCCTCCGGCTTGGCCTCTCAGCGCAGTGGGGGAACCCTCCTGTCGCTGACGCCTGGCGTCTGCCACAATGCCCGACCACCAGTCTTGTCCTTGTGTCTCGGAGGTCTGGGCTGGCGCTGATTGGCGCGGTTCTTGCGTTTGAGTGACGGAATGCGAATCCCGGACAGTAGGTGACGTGAAAGGGTTGCCGGAACCTGACGAGAAAGACTGATGCTCTTCTCGGATGGCAGGCAGGTTTTGCTGAAGAATGGAAGGGTCGTCGAAACCTCCGATGCTGAACGTAGACAGGCGAGGTCTACGGCTTTTGGGAAGAGGCGTAGACTCAACTATGGGGTTGGTCTCCATGCGCGTCCTACGAAGAGGCGACTGAACATCCTCCCTGTTGACCGTGATGAAGCCTTTGTCCATGTCGAGTTGCGACACTTTTGGAAGTTGGAGAGCGGGGAGTTCCCCGTTGGGGCCCAGCGTGAGGGGAGAAAGGGCTTGCGAAGTTCCTTCGTTCGCCTTCCTGTGGACGTGCTCGATGGTCTGCGATCGGAAATGAGCCTGGAGCACAGCTCGGGGAGATATCGTAAGTTGGAGAGCTTCCGAGAGCGGTGGACTGGTGAGAACAGGCGACGGGGTTCCCTGGTTGAAGGTGGTGATAGTAGACTCGGAATCGATCTTGGCATGCACAAGGGTAACCACTTGCGCCATCCTGGCTCGAAGGACGTCCCAAGAGGTGTGAAGCACAGGCTTAGATGGGGCCCGGTCCAGGTTCGACAAGAGTCGCAACTTGGGATCTAGGTCGTAAGTCTTTGGAGACTCTAGTCGGGGGTCGCTCATAAAAAAGGCATCCAGGGCAGGTTGGCCTTCCTGGATAGCCTTGCGGGCCGCAGCTTTCATGTTCGGGTCTATGGTGTAAAACGGACCATCTATGGCTTTAGGGTCGCGGATGGTGATGACCTTGTCAGGAGGAAGCGACTTATTGGCGACATATATCATACGCTGGTAGATACTGAGCCCCCCGGCCGCAGGAGAGTTGAAAAGCGTCCGAGTGGATGTACCCATCGGACCTGCCATGAAATCCCGCAGAAAATGTTCGACGTCGATAGGTACTAGCTCGTTTCGCGGGCTCGCGACTTCGTGTACGGATGCCGGAGCAGGGGCGGTGGCCGCGGAAGCGGTCAAAGCTGTCGACGACGGAGTCGGCGGATTCTTGACAGCACCGGTGGAAGACCTACGCGGTTGGCTGGCCTTGAAGGTGCCCGACAATGTGGACGGCGGCTTGGAGCTAGACGCTGAGGCCGCCTTGACGGATGCATTTCGGGGTGAAGGGTCTGGCATGAGTCTTGAACCTGGTCGGCTCCGGGTACAGTAGTCCACTGCTTGTCCACCTTTGTAGCGGTGGTCTCGCTACAGGTCAGTGGGACTACCTAGCGAATGGAGCGGACTTGGTGTGATGACGTGGCGCGAGGCGCGAAGAGATTCTCCTTCGAGGGAAGCCCTCTCAAAGAAGGGGAAGAGAGCGAGAGAAGAGCGGCGTGTCCGTGAGGGACGAGCCAAAGAACCTGAAGAAAGGTGACTGCCGACTCTTCAGTGCCAAACAGTCAGCGCTTCGGGGGAAAACCTCTCGTAGCGCTGGCGAAAACAAGAGACGAGCTCGGGCGAGGACTTGCTCAAAGGCCTGCGGCCGGTCGTCAGCGAGGTGAGAATACTGAGAAACGACTCCCGAAAAGGGAGGAGAGAGGTGGAACGTCGAGTTCCGATGATAGAAGCAGTAATGAATCAAGAAGGTAAGTACATCATGTGCTACGTGCGTTCTCTATGTACGGTTCTATCTCCGCCTCGGTGACTCCCGAACTGCTTACCGAAGGCTTCCTTTTGCGGTCGGCGCAGCTCCGCGGCCCGGCCGGTCCGTTCCTTTGCTGCCCCGTTACAGTTCCACCTCCCGGAGTACACCCTGAGCGAAGTGTACAACAACTGCGAAGCTCACCGCCGACCCCGGATGATGGCAGGCCATTGACGCCTCACCTGGATATGGTTGGAATGCCCGGCCTGCAGGCTGACCTGCAGCGTCCCGGGCCATCTAACGACGACTCGCATCACCAGATCCATACCCTGCCTATCCCTAATTCCCAGCCCCGCACTACCCATCTACTACCCTTAGGTTAGCCTGCTGCACCCCCAGCACCTGCACCGCGTGCTGCGCCCCCAGCCATAGTATTATCTGCAACACCCCCCACCCCGATAACTCCTCAGTTCCAGATTCCTCAACCCCCACCACCAGCCACAGCTCACCCTTTGCCACAACCTAGTGCCGCCGTCCCACCTCCTGCTGATTTGTCGACTCGGCGCCGCTTCCGTACGTGCGCTAACATAAAAATTGCTACTCACAACATAAATGGTAGGACTCACCGTGATCTGGGTTCCTCCTCTGTCTCCAAATGGACAGAAATTAACCATACGGTATGCAAACAACATATAGGCATCTTGACTCTCCAGGAGACCCATTTACGTGATGAACACATTGCGTCCATTAACCGCCTCTTCTCCAAATGCTTACTTGTACTGAATTCCAATGATCCTGATTGACCTGGGTCCTCTGCCGGGGTCGCCTTTGTCATAAATAAAGACATTTTACCCTCTCCTGATTTCACCTTCCATGTCCTCATCCCCGGCTGTGCGGTTGCCCTAATAATAAACAACTGGCATGACACGACTTCTGTTGTCTTCCTCAACGTATACGCGCCCTCGGAAAACCACGATGCCCACCCTGACTTCTGGCATACTGTCCTAGTACGTTGGAAAGCACTTCGCCTCTCTGATCCTGACTTCTTTATGGGTGACTTCAACCTCGTCGAAGCCCCGATTGATCACACCCTGACACCCCTGCCGCTCTTAACGCACTATCAATATTGACAACCGACCTCCACCTCCGTGATACATGGCGCCTTACCTTCCCTGACACTTGTCAATATACCTGGCACGGCAACCAGTCGTCCCAGTATGCAAAATCGTGCCTCGACCGCATCTATACCTCTCATACGCAAGCCGACAACGTCTTCGAATGGCATTTTGGCAACTCTACAGTCCCTTCTGATCATGATATGGCCTCTGTTCGCTGGGCACCCCGTGACGCACCTGAAACAGGAACTGGCCATTGGACCTTCCCGCTCAACCTTATCAATGATCATAAACTCCTCCCTCTCCTTGTCGCTCGTGGTTTGAAACTTCAGCATGACCTTCTGACTCCTGATATTCCCCGCTCTGATGGGCATAATCCACAGACCCTTTGGGCTACGTTCAAATCTGACCTTATTAAAATTACCCGCGATTACGCTCGTACTAATGTCGGAAAAATGCAGACTGCTATTAACCGACTCTGCCATGATGCCGATGCCCTCAAATCTGACCCTACCTTCCCGTATGACGAAAACCTCCGCGCGAACGAGCGCCTTCTTGACCACCAAGTCAACTACCTTGAAATGAAACGCCGTAAGACTCAGAAGGCCAATACTAAAGCTAAATGGCATTTCAAAGGTGGGAAAATCAACAAGTTCTGGGTTTCAGCAAACACCCCTAAATCTACTCATGATCAAATTAAGCGGCTCCGCATTCCCGATACACTCCCTGCTTGTTACGAGATGCACTCGAAACGAATGGCTACTCTGGCGGGTTCGTACCATGATAAGCTCCAATCCAGTGGACGCGACACTTCCCGCTCGCCTGAGGAATCTGCCACCAACACACAAAACGTGCTCAATGCTATCCTTCCGTCACAATGCCTCAAGGACCCGACAAATTTGCCTCTGAACAGCCCTCTCACACGTGAGGATGTTCTCACCGCCCTTAAGTCCTCGCGTAATGGCACCGCGACGGGGACTGATGGATGCCCTTATGAACTCTGGAAAAAGCTACATGAGCTCAGCGTCTCTGCCGTGAATTCTCCTTCTGACTCCCCCAACTTTGATATAGCAACGGTACTCCTGACTGTCTATAACGACATCCAACTGCATGGCGTCGACCCCAAGTCCAACTTCTCGATCGGATGGATGTGTCCTATATATAAGAAAAATGACCGTGCTGACATCTCTAACTATCACCCGATAACACTACTCAACACTGATTATAAACTATTCACTAAAGCCCTCGCGTCCCAACTTGCTAAACCCGTCCCTGATATGATCCACCCAAATCAAGCAGGCTTCATCCCTGGCCGTTCCATCTTCGATCAAACCAGGCTCGCCTGCGCAATGGCCAATTTTGCCGAAGCAACTGAAGAAAATGGCGTAATCATGTCTCTTGATCAAGAGAAAGCATACGACAAAGTCAACCACCAGTATCTCTGGTCGGTACTCTCCAAATTTAACCTTCCTGACTTCTTCATTAATACCGTCAGATCCCTATATGAAACTGCTTATACACAAGTCGCAGTCAACGGCTTCTTCAGCGCCCCATACCAGGTGACCCGCGGCGTACGCCAAGGAGACCCCCTCTCCTGCTTACTTTTTGATCTCGTCATAGAACCCCTTGCAGGCATGCTCCGACAATCGCCTAAACTCCAGGGCTTCACCGTACCTGGACTACAGGAACCTATCCTGGTTAGTCTATTTGCTGATGATACAGCTCTCTACCTCAGCGAATACGATCGATATGATGATGTTAAACATATCCTCGACTGCTGGTGCGCCGCATCTGGTGCCCGCTTTAATATCCACAAGACCGAGATCGTCCCCATTGGCTCACCCGCTCACCGCCAACACATTCTCACCACAAGAAAAATCCATCCGCTTGACGTCTGCGTGCTCGACCCTGACATACGTATTGTCCCCGATGGTACTCCCATCCGATACCTTGGTGCCTGGATTGGCAATCATATTTCCGATGCATATCCTTGGCCACCAGTTCTTCACAAACTACGTTCCACCCTCTTGTTCTGGGCCCAATCACGCCCCACACTGAACGAAAAACATCTAGTCCTACAGATGTACGTTGGCGGCATGACACAGTACCTCGCGCGCATTCAAGGCATGCCACAGGATGTCGAAGAGGAACTTTATAAAATAACACACAGATTCCTTTGGGGCGATCGTAAAATCCCACCCGTATCTATGGCTGTTCTGTGTCAACCTCACACCCTTGGAGGAATTAATCTCCTAGATATTCCTGCCCGCAATGATGCCATAAATCTTGTCTGGCTTTGTTCCTACCTAGACTTAACACCTCGATGACCTGCCTGGGCATTCGTCACTGATGTTCTAATTAACAAACTTGCCCCGCCTACTGCCAAACGCGAAGGGTTAGTGAATACTTTCCTCCAACATTGGCATCCGCCTCTATCTGGCCCTCGCAGCACCATCCTCTCATCAGATATCATCAGTATGCTCAAAACGGCGAAGAAATATCATGTCCGCTTCGATTGTCTACGTCTCTCCCAGGCCTTACAAGAGTGCCTCCCTGCATGGTACCACTTTGGTGCAACACCTATGCGTGCCACGTGTCAAACCCGCTGTCTACAACGCACCCACCACGTACGGTCGGTGGCCGATCTTCTCCTCACCATTCGACGCTTCCACGTCCCTGAATTAGCCCACCAACCGCATGATGCTTGTCCATGCCCCCAATGCCTTACTGACCGAGCGGCGGGGTGTCTTGACCCAGACGCCTGTGCTAACACTGCCCAGGATGTCCTTAATACTATTGGCAAAAAGTACCAACCACAGCTAAATTCCGACCTTGATAACGACCTCCATCATATGCCCCACAGGCATGATGATCTCACCTATGCCCGCACTATCGGTGACCCGGTACTATTCAACCCTTCCGTTACCTGCCATACTAACCTGAGTGCTGGTTTCCGCGTCTTCACAGACCCCACCTCTCTATGCTACGAACCTGCGAGCTGCCCGCTTCCACCTGCGAATGTCGACACCCCTACCCTTCACACAATTGCCTATACCGATGGCTCTTGCATTAATAATGGTAAAGCTGATGCCAGATGCGGCACTGGTATCTGGTTCGGTGACAACCACCCTAATAATCGCTCAATCCGTGTTCCTGGCCCTCTCCAATCTAACCAGGTTGGTGAAATTGCCGCTGTCATTGTGGCATTAGACCTTGTTCCCTGAACAACACCACTCACCATCATCACTGACTCTCAATATGTCCTCGATGGTCTGACCTCCCACCTGCGTACTTGGGAAAATCATGGCTGGCTGCGGGTAACGAACGGTATACTATTCCAGAAAGCCGCATACCTTCTCCGCTGCCGCTATGCCTCAACGCTCTTTATATGGACCAAAGGACATGCCAATGTTCATGGCAATGAAGCTGCGGACCAGCTTGCTCTTGCAGGAGCTGATAAGCTACTCCCTGACGCCCTTGATTTGACAGTCCCACCTGCTTTCCACATCACCGGCGTCCAGCTCCTATGCCTTACGCAGTCACTTGGATACCTGGGTGTTCGTGACCGAGTTAAACCAATCCACCGACCAGCCACTGTCTTCTGTTTGACTATGGCCAGGGAAGCAATCCATGCCTTCACAGGTAACCTCGAAACGGATGCCTCCATCTGGCTTAGCTGCCTCCAGGCTGACTTCCGCACGGAAGTACGTCAGTTCCTGTACCGACTCCTTCACCGCATCTACCGCACTGGCCGTTACTGGCTCCACATCTGTCACGGATCGCTCCATTTCTCTCCGCCTTCTTCTCTGCCATCAAGGCATCGCGTCGGTCATGTGCTCCAGCAGCCCCATCACATGTTCACTTCCTCACATGACCTGGGGCTATCCTTCACCCATGCCCTTGTTCCCCTTTGGGACATCCTATTGTTCTCCCTCCCATTGTTCTCCTTTTGGCCACCATTGTTCTCACTCTATTGTTCGACACGTTATGGTGTCCATTGTTCTTTTCCCATTGTCGTCCCAGTACTTATAGGCTCCCTGTCGCTCGCCTATTTCCCTAGATTGTCCATTTCATCTGTACCGTACTGTACCTCCAATACAGGTCACTGCGCTGCTAGTCGCTCTCTGCTCTCTCGCTCCCATCATCGCTGGTGACTTGGGTGGTTCTCTGCTGTCTACGACCGAGTCTTGACACCTGGACAATCTCTCATACACCCGCCTCACCTCCCTACTATCGCCCATCATACCTTTCTTCTTTGAACCCTTCACCGCCGACATATTCACTGCCCGACATCCATTCCATCAACCTCATCTCCCCTTTCCCATCGCCAACACCATCGAGGGCAGTGCACTCATCCCCCTCCTCCGCTATTGTGCTGTGAAGCGTTGGGAAGCCGAAGGAGTTTGGTTTCGATTGAGGTCGTGGAAACCACGTGCAGGTGCTATCTCCATTGCCTTATACGTTCGAATTCGAGTTTCCTTTGACGTCGACTTGCAAGAATTCACGTTCGGTGCCTCGGATATCGCTTACCACTGTCGCCAACCCAACCGAGGATCCCCTGCAAGTATCCTACCATCGACCTCGTTCCCCTTTTGCACACTAGGTCTCTTCACCCCCGAACCCTCGCCTGAGCCTGTGTGGGCCAGAGAACGCCTCGGCCACCGATTCCTCAGAAACCCGTACTCGGACCCCCTGTACCCTCGTGCTCTTGGTCGTCGCCCAGTCGCGGCTGACTTCTTCTAGACCTCACCATTGATCCCACCGACCCCCGTTTCCAGACCACAGAACCATACCCACTCGGCGTCTTTGCCTCGCTCGACGAATACTTCATCTACACCCTTTCTGGCATCGTTCGAATAGACTTCGTCACTCTGGACGAGGACAATGACGGTCCCGCACAGTGGTACTTCGCCGATCGTGACAACCAGGCAGACCTCGAGCTTAACGACTTCGACGTCGCAGCTACAGAACACCGTTGCCAACACCCCGCTACCCCGCCGCTTCCCACCGTCGCCCTTCCTAGTGCAGATTCTCCCCCTGCTCGCACCACCCCACTTGTTGTTCCCCCAGGTATTACCTTCAACCCGGTAACCAACAACTACTACGCATACCGCTCCGACACCAATCGGCTTGTAGTCAGTTGGAGACCCAGCCTCGTAGAAGAAAGTGACCTGTGGTTTTGGCAGGCCAGTACCCTCTTCTTAACCACTGCAGAACTCACACTCTCTCAAGCAGTTATAGAGAATCTCGCTCAGCAACAAGCTACCCGCCTCGATACCCTTCAGGCCCCACCACCACCACCTGTTTCGACGCCTACCCCAGTACCAGTCCCCTCACCTGCTCCACCCGTTGCCACTGTTGCATCGACATCCACCGTCAACGTCAAACCAACCATTGCCACAGCCCCCCCTGTTCAGCCATCCATCGACATGTCCAACCCTGAGATCGGCGTCAAACCTGCTCCCTTTGAGGGAGATCGTTCCAAGTCCAAGGAATTCCAGCTGCGTATTCGCTTATTCCTTTGCGCCAACTCTACCTGGTATAAAGATGATACCGCCCAGATCTCCCTCTTCCTCGACCTCTGCCAGGGCCCTATCGCCGGCCAGTGGGCCACCCAGCGCGTCGAGGAGATCCTTGAGGATGACGATCTCGTGGCTGCAAAAACATCTCCAGCTCATGTTCCCCATTACGCCAACCTCACCGCCCTTCGAACTCGCTTCAACTTGGACTTCTCTCCCCTTGACGACTTCAAGGATGCCTCCCATGCTATCCAGACCCTCCAGATGGGTACACGACCGGTAGTTGACTACATCACCGAGTTTGAGTCCTTTGCCCCTCGCACCGGCTACAATGACGTGGCCCTGATCGACTGGTTCCTGCATGGCCTCAACAGCGCCCTGCGCGATGATTGCCAGCGCAGCTACCCCACGCCCACCACCCTGGCTGAGTGGAAGGCAAGGGCCCGTGACAGGAATGCTGCCTACCTCATGCGCACCCGGTTCCAGAGTCCCCGCCCTACAACTGGGCGCACCCCGGTGAGCACTCGCTCCCCTCAGTCCACATCTACTGGCCGATCCCGCACAGTCGCTGCTACAGGTGCCCCACTGTCCAAACTCTCGGAGCCTGACCGTGAGCGCCTCAGGCATGAGGGCGGTTGCTTCCGCTGCCGCCAGAAGGGCCATGGCTTCTGCGACTGCCCCCTCAATGCCGACTCCAACCCCCGTGCCCCAACCTCTCGTGTCCGAGCGCTAGAAACCGGCTCTGCCCCGGGAGTAGCTCCAGAAGATGCAGCCGCCGCCCTTGCTGTCCCCGCCATCAACAGGTCCATCGCCAACTTATCGTCGCAGTTGAAGGACTTGAGCGAGGAAGAGAGGGAAGAGGCAAAGGCTGCATTAAAGGATATGGTTGAGGGTTTTTAAAGCGCCCCCCAGTCACGTCGTCCGTGGGTGGCAAGAAACATTTCTTTGATCCGTCGAATCGCTTCTCTGTACTATCCGACCCCTGTGAGCAATCGTATCCATCATCTTTGCACATGTCCGCTATCACACCCAACCGTCAGACACCATCCATTACGCTCCAGGCCAAGATTATCACTGCCCCGATCAAGAAACAAATCGACGCTGAGGCACTTCTCGATAGTGGTGCAGAAGGCATCATTATGCACCCCAAGTTTGCCAAGAAACACCAGTTCCCCCTCAAGAAACTCCCTAAACCCTTTCCCGTTCGTAACGTGGACAACTCCGAAAACATCATGGGCTGGGTCCGCTATTCCGTCAACCAGAACATCCGCATTTACGCCAAGGACTCGACGTCCTTCCATGAGGAGACAGCTGAGTTCTATCTCGTTGATATTGGCGACTATGACATTATCCTTGGGACCGATTGGTTACAGGAACACAACCCTGAAATTGATTGGGTCTCTCGTCGTGTTGACATGACTCGCTGCCCTCCCTCTTGCACCCTGAATAAGCCCCCGGTCAAAAACCTGTCCACTCGCTCAGAACGCCGCCAATCAGCCCCTCGTCCACCAGTCCTCAGTACCGCTGCTGTACTGCTCCCCCCACCTTGCCCCCTCCATTGCTCCCACTGCCCCCGCCATTTGTTCCTGCCCCACTTCCCAAATACGTGATCCCCGCTCGCCGAGTCCAAGGTGTCCGTCTTCGCCGCATCCACCTGTCCAAAGTCCCTGCATGTCTGTTTACCGAGGATGATGACCCGCGACCTAACGTCGATGATGACTGGGTTGAAGAGGGCCTTCGTCTAGCTGGTGTTCTCCCTGACTGGGACACACCACCCCCTCCAGATGACGACCCAGACTACCAACATACCATCCGTATCCGTCGCTCTTTCACCAATGCTCAGAAACTGGCTGAGCGTGTGGCCGCCCATGTTGCGGAGAAGTCCTTTGCTGAGATGGTTCCCCCTCAGTACCAGGATTTCCAACCCGTCTTCGATGAGGAATCCTCCCATTGCCTTCCTGAACGTCGCCCTTGGGATCACGCCATCGACCTGAAAGATGGTTTTGAACCCCGTTCATGCAAGGTCTATCCCATGGCTCCCACTGAGCAGGAGGACCTCGATTCGTTCCTTGATGACCAGGTCAAAAAAGGCTACATCCATCCTTCCAAATCCCCTATGGCGAGTCCCTTCTTCTTTATCAAGAAAAAAGATGGAAAACTACGCCCCGTCCAGGACTATTGCACCCTCAACAAGGGCACCATCAAGAATGAATATCCCCTGCCCCTCATCTCTGAACTCGTTGACAAGCTCAAGGGTGCCAAAGTCTTCTCCAAGATGGACGTTCGTTGGGGTTACAACAACGTTCGCATCAAGGAGGGCGACGAATGGAAAGCCGCCTTCAAAACCAACCGCGGTCTCTTTGAACCCCTGGTGATGTTTTTTGGTCTTACAAACTCCCCTGCCACGTTCCAAGGAATGATGAATGAACTTTTCAAGGATCTCATCGACACAGGCAAAGTCGTCATCTACATGGACGATATCCTCATTTTCACCGAAACCCTCGAAGAACATCGCGACCTTGTGCGCAAGGTCCTCCAACGCCTCCAGGACAATGACCTCTTCCTCAAACCAGAGAAGTGCTCTTTCGAGCAGCCCTCCGTTGAGTTCCTCGGTCTCATCGTCTCCCATAACACACTTGCCATGGACCCCGTCAAGGTTGCAGGCATCGCTGAATGGCCTGCCCCCCATAACGTCAAGGATGTCCAGTCCTTTGTTGGCTTTGGCAACTTCTATCGACGCTTCATCCAGGACTTCTCCAAAGTCGCCCGTCCCATGTTTGACCTTACCAAGAAAGACCATCCTTGGGCCTGGTCTGCTGAATGTCAACATGCCTTTGAGGCTCTTAAAGCTGCGTTCACCTCGTCCCCAGTCCTTATCATGCCTGACCCGTCCAAACCCTACTTGGTTGAGGTCGATGCCTCAGACTATGCCACAGGAGGTATCCTATCCCAGCGCGAGGAGGACGAGCAATGGCACCCTGTTGCTTACATCTCCAAGGCCTTCACTGCCCCTGAACGCAACTACGACATTTATGACAAGGAACTCCTGGCCATCATCTGTGCCCTCGAAGCCTGGCGGCACTACCTGGAAGGCTCTCCCCATACTGTGGAGATCTGGACCGACCATAAGAACCTGGAATACTTCAAGTCTGCCCAAAAGCTGAGTCGTTGTCAGGCTCGCTGGGCTCTCTTCCTCACTCGTTTCGACTTCACCTTGATCCACAAGCCCGGTATTCATCACCGGCCAGATGCCATGTCGAGACGACCTGACCATAGAGAGGGGGTGGACGATGACAACTCCGATCGTGTCCTCCTCGACCCCAAGTACTTCCAGATCCGTGCTACACGTCCAGCTGCTGTCAAGTCCATTGGCAATGCTGATCTTCGCCAATGCATTCGCAATGCCAAGACCAAGGATATTGAGGTCGTTCAAGCCCTTGACGTGATCCTGAACAACGGTCCTCGCTCCCTCGTCAAGAACCTCCAAGAATGGAACTACGAGGATGGCCTCATCCTCTTTCGTGGCAAAGTCTACATCCCTGCTGACAAGGACCTTCGGCGAGATATCGTCAAGCTGCATCACGACACTCCCATGGCTGGTCACCCCGGACGCTACAAGACCTATGAGCTCCTCAGTCGCAACTACTGGTGGCCCGGTATGTCTGTCTTTGTTCGTGATTATGTCAATGGCTGTGCTACCTGCCAGGCCACCAAGGTTCAAAATCACCGCCCCCATGTTGAAACAATCCCCAATGCCATCCCTACCCGTCCCTTCCAAGACATTACCTCGGACTTCATCGTCAAACTCCCAGAATGCCAAGGCTATGACTCCATCAATGTGATCGTCGACCGTTTTACAAAGCACGTCTCCTTCACTCCTTGTAACGAGACCATTACCAGTGATGGCACAGTCGACATCCTTTTTGACAGGATTTATCGGAACTACGGCCTCTGGGAACGCCTCATCTCTGATCGTGGCCCACAGTACGCAGGCAAAGTCATGCGTGGCGTCTTTGACAAACTTGGTATCAAGTCCTCCCTCAGCACCGCCTATCATCCACAGACCGATGGCGAGTCAGAACGCGTCAATCAAGAACTCGAGCAGTTCCTTCGTACCTTCTGCAACTACCGTCAGGATGATTGGGTCCAATGGCTCCCTTACGCTGAGTTCTCGCACAACCACCGTATCCACAGCGCCACTAACCGAGCTCCATTTGAAATGCTCCTCGGCTATATTCCCACTGCCATCCCCACTGTCAACCCCACATCGTCTACACCCGCCGTCGAGGATCGTTTCCGTCACCTCGAACAACTTCGCACTGAGGTCCAGGCCAGCCTTCAAACAGCTGCTGATCTCATGAAGCGCAACAACCAGGACCATATGCATGACACCATCCACTTCCAGGTTGGCGACAAGGTCTGGCTCGATGGCAAGAACATCAAAACCACACGACCCAAAGCTAAGCTTGCTGATCGACGCCTGGGACCTTTCGAAATCACTGACGTCCTGGGCCCAGTCTCTTATCGACTGAAGCTACCACCCACCTGGCGTATCCACCCGGTGTTCCACACGTCCCTGTTGTCCCCTTACAAGGAAACCGATGCTCATGGTCCCAACTTCCCTGCACTACCACCTGACCTTGTGGAGGGTGAGGAAGAGTACGAAGTTGAGTCTGTCCTCGATGCTCGTCTCACTCAGAACAAACGCGGCATTGAATATCTCGTCAAATGGGCAGGCTACCCTGATTCAGAAAATCAGTGGCTTTCACGTACCTCCCTTTCCAATGCCCATGGTGCAATCACCGACTTCTACACCCGCCATCCGCATGCACTCAAGGCTCCCAATCTTCGTGGACTCATCTACCTCGATCCCGTCCATGCTCATCATGCACTCCAGGCGAAAGTGCGTCTTAGAGAGGGGGTGATGTCACGGATCGCTCCATTTCTCTCCGCCTTCTTCTCTGCCATCAAGGCATCGCGTCTGTCATGAATCACCCATTGGCCTTCTTCATTCCCTTTGTTCCCTATATGGACACTCCCTTGTTATGTCCCCTTGTTCCCTGTTAGGATATCCCTTGTTCCCCTTTAGGATATCCCTTGTTCCCCTTTGGGACATCCCTTGTTCCCCTTCCCCTTGTTCCCCTTTCAGGATATCCCTTGTTCCCCTTTGGGCTATCCTTCCAGTATATATAGGGCTACCTTCCTGACTGGCTTCTTCAGTTTGTCCACTTGACTACCCAGTCCCATTGTACCCTAGACATTCTCAGCCTGTCTCTACTCTCTATGACATCCTCTGCTCTTTGATCCTTGATCCCTTGGGGTGACTTGGATGGCTTCACTGTTCCCCTGAACCCAGTCTTGACAGCGTCGGTCATGTGCTCCAGCAGCCCCATCACATGTTCACTTCCTCACATGACCTGGGGCTATCCTTCACCCATGCCCTTGTTCCCCTTTGGGACATCCTATTGTTCTCCCTCCCATTGTTCTCCTTTTGGCCACCATTGTTCTCACTCTATTGTTCGACACGTTATGGTGTCCATTGTTCTTTTCCCATTGTCGTCCCAGTACTTATAGGCTCCCTGTCGCTCGCCTATTTTTCTAGATTGTCCATTTCGTCTGTACCGTACTGTACCTCCAATACAGGTCACTGCGCTGCTAGTCGCTCTCTGCTCTCTCGCTCCCATCATCGCTGGTGACTTGGGTGGTTCTCTGCTGTCTACGACCGAGTCTTGACAACATCCCAGGATACGAAACTTGGGCACGATGTGCGGCATGCCAAGCGCCTGATGAATCCATGACCCACATCCTCACGGAATGCCCGCACAATGCCCAGTCTCTCATCTGGACGCTCGCCAGAGCTCTGTGGCCCCATAGCGCTAACACATGGCCACTGATCACACTTGGCATCCTCCTTGGTTGTGGTTGCCTTACCTCCCCATCGCCTAACGGCCGTGCTCCACCCGGCGCATCCCGCCTACTTCGCATCCTAATCTCTGAATCGGCGTACCTTATATGGGTACTTCGCTGTGAATGCACAGTCCAAGGTCATCCCCCACATTCTCCAACTGAAATAACCCGTCGCTGGATGCGTGCAATCTCGGATCGTCTCACTGTTGATCGCATTATTGCTTGTCGCCTTCTACGTACATCTAAAGCTAAAAAGCTTGTTAAAAACACCTGGCAGAGCACCCTCTCAGCTCCGGTGGAGGGTTGGTACCACAGCCCTGAGGTTTTAGTGGGTATTAGGCGGTTTGAAGGCCCTACTTAATGGGATTCCCCTTCTGCCTGCTGAAAGCCCCACACTGTTCGACGTATAGTCATTCGTGCGTTTGCGCATTTTCTCCTCGGATCGTGCCAGCGCCCCCTGGCACGCTTTATGCCGTCTTAGTGGGGTTCGAGTTATGCGTGCATAATATAACTGCCACTACAACATATGGCTCTTCCAAAAAAAAAAAAAAAAAAAAAAAAAAAAAAAAAAAAAAAAAAAAAAGAAGAGCATGACGGGGCGCTAAATCTGGGCGCCTAGTCAACGCGTCTCGTTACGCGTCACACTCGAATTACGCGTCGCAACTTCTGCAAGTCGTCCACTCGACATCCTCACAGGGCCATTTGATATCAAAATCCATCCTTCACAGAACGCAGATGGCAACAGCGGCCCAGTGGAAGGAAAAAGGGAATGTGGCCTTCAAAGCCGGACAAATAGCCAAGTGCGTATATCTGCTACTGACGGCGACCCGTCATGAAGTGCTAAATCACGCGTCGTTCGTGATTTTTGCGCGGCGATAGGGCAGTAGAACTATATGCAAAGGTCAGCGATTTGTTCTATACGTGCCGTTTCTATGGCATTGACCTGATATCACAGGCTGAAAAGCTCGAAAGCAAAGACCCGGTTTACCCTTCCAATCTCAGTGCATCTTTCTACGAGTTGGGAGACTACGCTGGATGCTGCGACGCAATCTTCAGGTCCTGGAGGCTGATGCCTGAGGAGAAAAATGCTTCCCTCGCAGCACGGCTTTCGACGAGGCTTGCGAAGGCTTTGAGCCATGCCGCTCGCCAAGGATCCATCTCGCCAGAACAACTGCAACGCGACAGTAACCTGATTGAAGAGATACGCGCTTTCCCGACACGCGACATGACCGATGGATCAAAGCTATCTCCAGAGCATCTTCAAGCGTGGAAGTACTGGGATATCGGTCGAGATGAAATGGATCGCGTCACTCGCGAATCTAATGACGCGCGCACCAGGCTGTCACGCCTGCCAATCTTCAAGAAAAGGCCGTGCGTAACTTTTGTCTTACAAAATTTCACATCTAAATAAGCTCATCAACGTGTTCTTAGAGATCCTACTCTCGAATACTATATTGTATGTCGCTAAACTTGCTTTGGGAGTGGTACTTTTCTATTGACCATCGTCCAATAAAGGTCGGTACAGATGAAATCATGTCTCTCGTTGATGACTGGGGAGCTGCAGAACCCAATCCGCTCAAACTCAAAGAAATGCCTGTGAAGGATTTGGGCCATATGAACTTTCTCTTCGGTGGCTGTGGAGACGGTACGGTTTTCACATTGAGCGCCGAGCGAACCTGCTGCTCAAATCTCACACAGCTCGCCAAGTCTTTGGCTCATTGATCGGCCTTCTGAGGGCATACAAGGATCTGAACAAGTCGAGACAAGCTGCTCTCAAGGTTCACATGACCCTTTTGGACATTCATCCGGCCTCTTTGGCCCGCGATCTCTGCCTGTTTCTGCTACTGAACGATCTGATAGAAAATGAGTACGACGAGGAAACTGTCGCCGAAATCAAGGCCACCATCGCATTCGTCTATTTGGCTATCATAATCCCTTCTTACTGTTGGGACAGGTAAATCCGCCTGAAATCTCTTGAAGGCTCGCTTATGTACCGTTGTCCAGATACCAGAAAGTCGTAGCAGAACTCCGCTCACGTCTGACGGAGAAGCCTCCTCGCCTGCCACCTTGGCTTTACGTCGTCGAGGACTCTATTCCACCCATCTTAGAAATTTTAGACTTCTGGACCAAATTCCCGGAGGAGAAGTCCACCAAGGCCATGCTTTCTCACCATCACATCATCGACGAGAAAGACATGCTTCTCAATAACCCGCTGATCACGGGCGCATTCAAGGACAAATACCATGAGAACTGTCTCGAAAGGCGTGAAGAAATTAGCGAACTCATTGACACGATGACCGAAGAGCAACTTACGGAAATAGGGCTTGCAGAGCCTGGAAAGACGCCAGAGCAGAACAAAAAGATCCTCGCGGAGCGTCGAGACGCGTATCTGGACGAGGCCGTGGAGCTGATGGAGAAGGGCCCGACGATCCAATTTGCATACGAGAAAGAGTGGTTCAAGATGGTTCAGTGCTTCATGCCTCCTCGCCAGCTCAGGAAGCGGCATCCTGGTTTCAGGGAATTGTTCAAAGGGGTGATAGAACACAAGAAGCCAACCAAGGGCCTCCTTCAGAAGGTAAGTGAAAGGTCTTTGCATGAATATATCCCTCATGTACTTGCTCAGGTCAAGTCACATATAAACTCGGATTGGAAGCCGAACCTCACGTTCTTTGTAAGTGGCTTTAGACAGTATCAGAAGAGCCGGTCCAGTAATGCCCTTCGCCTGTAGGATGGTGTCAACGAAGAGCACCGCATGCTTGGCTCAGCTGGCTACCCGAATCTCAAGCAGCTCGATGTGTTCCAATCAGTCAGGTCGCTCTACAACTTCAATGGCGATTTCAATATTCGAGAGGGTTTCGACAAGACGGACAGTGCTGCTTTCAATTCTGCTTCTCAGTTTTTCGACGGCGTAATTGACGCTCTGAGGACCATGGGCGACAAGCTGACATTGGAAGTGATCCTAGGCGAACTGACGCAGGAATTATCAAAGATGAAGCTGAATGGAGATCATACCCGACCGGTTGATTTCCCGAGGTCATTCACCAGGACATGGCTTAGCAACGTGCCGTTCGTCGCCTGTCTTGCATTCATGATGGAGGGAGGCGGCTGACTTCGTTGCGATCCAGTGATTACACTCATGGCCCTCTCAACACTGCGGTTTTCGTCCTGCCGAATCTACGGCCTGACACTGTGATAGAACCAGAAGTCGCATGCAACTGCTTGCTAAACACCGGTATATGGAACAGCAACGATGAGTACTGCCATACGTAAGTATCTATACCATATGCGTATACGAGGCACTTAATTATCGTATATCACTAGCTACACCCTTCTGCGTGCTGTCGACATACCACGATACCTGGGCTGCCGCGTCGTTAAAATGGAACCCATCTATGGGTCTATTCGCCTCGCACATCTTCCCCATCCGCGCCCCCTCAAGGAGCTCGCCTCTCGCGATGAAGTCCGCACCTGGCTCACCCGGATTCTGATGAATATCCTGGTCCCACCCCAGCAAACTCTGCATGTCCGATTCCGTGTGCGATTCCCCAACAACGTGGTTGCCTTCGTCAACCTTCTTGTGCATCTCCACAGTATCGGATTCCCCGCGCACTGGCTCTCAGACTTCATCGAGACTATCCTCAACGACAGCCTTATCACCGAGATCGCGCCCTACCGAAAGGGATTCCCCATTCCGGTCTCAGACATGAACACGCGCGTGCCGCGGCATCGCGCCCGCCTCGATCCCTGGCTCGCCGAGCTCGAAAACATCTTCGCCATCGCCTACGAAGCCATACCCTTCCCACTGCTCCTGCCGGCGGGCTTCGCGTGTGACGCAGCGGCGATCGGCATGTTCGAGGCCGCCGTGGAGAAAGGTTTCTTGTACAATATACCCATCATGCCGAACTTCGACCCCGTCGGATGTCTGTTGTTCTACAAGTCTTCCGCCGGCCTCACGCCGCACGAAATCACGATGGACTTGGGCGAGATCCTGAACGGGAAGATGCAGCCGCCCGTCGGGCAAATCCACATCGTCACTGCGATCGAGGTTCTCGATATGCCCAAGGGAACCGTGCGCTGGAGGATGAATAAGGAACGCGTGCGCAGGATGCAGAGCGAGGGCTGGGATATGATATGCTACCGCTCCGACTTTGGTGATTTTGGTGCGTTTGTTTCGTCTGCTTTGTCTGGTCTGGCCTTGGCTTACGACCCGCACAGTGTCCGCACCGGTCCCCGCGAATGAGTGGAAGACGATAGAAATCGCCAGCGAATGAATTGATGAACAACAAGAGTCATACCCAATGAATCAAATCTTGAAGAACCCAGCTTCATACCTTGCACGGTATAATACGGTACGGTTGAACATGCACTGAAAATATGAAGTATACCGGCCTATATCCCTAGTTACACGCCAATGGCATCGCACGTAATTCAAACATTCTGCACTGTTATGATCCATATATGAATGCGTCACTAATGGTGACCTGTACGGTTCTCCGAGTCCCCGATTGCTATGTGAGATAGCTGAGCTGGCAGGAGTCAGAAGGACTCGCTTGATGTGACAGCGGAAGCGGGTGAACGAAAGCCTGCACTAAAATCAAGATGACTCTGGGCTTTTCGCTGTCACCCCACAACGATATAAACGCATCACCCCGATGATGACGACCCAGCACTCACTCCCGTCCTTCGAGTTCTGTCTGCAGTCCACCCATACCGAGATATCTTAGTTCCCCTCGTATCTTACAGGTGAGTCGGAACGTCCGCGTCACTCATTGGCACGCTCTAATGCTGCAAGCCCATCGCGCAGAATGACTCGAAGCTGGCGTGCCCGACCTGTCCCCCAGCGCGGCGACAAGCGCATCTCTGCCGGCCGCAAAAGCAACTTATTCCTCGACAGCGACGACCTCGACGTCCACACGCAGGTCGACGACCTCGAGCCGCAGGAGCTGCAGCAAGGCGCCTGGGAGAAACTCGCGCCCGCGCGTCCCAGCAGCGCGGGCTCGACGCGCGAGGTCCCGCTCGAGTGCCTGCTGGTGCCCTCGAAGCGCGCGGCGGCGAAGCGGCAGCGGCAGACGCTGACGGACGGCGAGGCGTTCGAGATGGTGGAGAACGACGCGGCGGTGCTGGTGCTAGACGCAGGCGTGGACATCGACGAGTGGGAGGTCGTCAGCGACGACGAGGTGGACGGCAAGCGCCCTAAGCAGCGTCCCTCCTACTCGGCGGTCGTCCGCGGAGACGGCCGATGAGGGCTGGTCGTCACGAAGCATCGCAAGTGAGTCACGATTTGTTGAAGCAAAAAGATAGATAGATGGCATTCTGACGTCGCATTCGTACAGAGTCTGGTATACCATAACGCAATACATTACCACATATCATACTTCTCCTAGTCTGCCCAATAATATCAGTATTCGGCCTAATGTACTGTACATCCACGCCGGGGCGCAGAAGACGGGCGTGCCACTATGCGCCTAGGAGCGCGACCTTGGCCTTGATGGTCTCGACGATGGCGGGGTTCCCGAGCGTGCTGAGGTCGCCGAGCTGGTCGCTCTCGCCCGCGACGATCTTGCGCATGATGCGGCGCATGATCTTGCCGGAGCGCGTCTTGGGCAGGTCCGAGACGATGTAGACCTTCTTCGGCGCGGCGAAGGGCCCGATCACCTTGCGGACCTGGAGCACGAGCTCCTTCGTCAGTCCCGCCTCGTCGTTCGGGTCGTACTTGAATTCGCTGCATGGAATGCATTAGCGATGCGTGAGACGCGGCAGTGAGCATACGCACGGCTTGAGCGTGACAAAGGCGAACACGGCCTGGCCAGTCAGCTCGTCGGCGGATCCAATGACTGAAAGCAAATATCAGATGACGACCTTATCGCGAGCGGGCATGGTTTGCTTACCGGCAGTCTCAGCGATGCCAGGGTGCATGATGAGCGCAGACTCAATCTCGGCGGTAGACAGGCGGTGACCAGAGACGTTGATAACGTCTGCACGCGCGTGAGAACCCATCAAGAGAATAAGCATGGATTGGCTCACCATCGACGCGGCCCTTAATCCAGATGTATCCGTGCTCGTCGCGCGCGGCGCCGTCGCCCGTGTAGAACACGCCGGGGTAGGGCTTCATGTACGTCTCGAGGTAGCGCTGATGGTCCTGGTACACCGTGCGCGCAATCGACGGCCACGGCGTCTTCAGCACGAGCACGCCCTCGACATTGTTGCCTTCGAGCTCCTATGACACCGTCGCACCAGCTCCCACACAGATAAGAAAGCCACACACCTTGCCGGTCGCGGGATCCAAGATCGCAGGCTCGATACCGAAGAACGGCACCGTGGCGGAGCCGGGCTTGGTCTCAATCGCACCCGGGAAGGGCGTGACGACGATGGAGCCCGTCTCCGTCTGCCAGAACGTGTCGACGATCGCGCACTGCATGCGCCCGACGTGCTCGTTGTACCAGTTCCACGCCTCGGGGTTGATGGGCTCGCCGACGCTGCCGAGCACGCGCAGCGAGGAGAGGTCGTGCGGCTCGACGTGGTGCGCGCCGAGGCGGCGCAGCAGGCGGATCGCGGTCGGCGCGGAGTAGAACTGCGTCAGCTGGTGCTTCTCGACGGTCTGCCAGTAGCGCGAGGGCGTGGGGTAGACGGGCGTGGACTCGAAGACGGTCGTCGTCACGCCATTGGCGAGTGGTCCATAGACAATATAGCTAGGGGACTGTGAGCGCGAAGCGTGAGTAAAAGAGCGAGGGCGCGTACGTGTGGCCGGTGATCCAGCCGATGTCGGCCATGCAGGCGAACTTGTCGTCGGGGTGGACATCGAAGACGTATTTCACCGTGAGCGCTGCACCGAGGAGATAGCCGCCGGTCGTGTGCACAACACCCTTGGGCTTGCCTGTCGACCCGGACGTCTGGCAAACACAGTGAATAACGCGTCTCGGGCGCACAGGCTGCACTCACATAGAGAATGAAGAGCGGGTCCTCGGACGACATGACTTCTGGCGGGCAATATCTCGGCACCTTCGCCGTCTCCTCATGCCACCACAAGTCGCGTCCCTCCGTCCACGCGACCGCATTGCCCGTCCGCCTGAGCACGAGGACATGCTCGACCCCCGGGCACTGCTTCAGCGCCGCGTCGACGATCGCCTTGGTCGCGATCGTCTTCCCGCCGCGCTTGCCCTCGTCCGAGGTGAGCAGCACGCGGCTCTTGCAGTCGTTCACGCGGTCGCGCAGCGACTCGGCCGAAAAGCCCGCGAAGACGACGGAGTGGATCGCGCCGATGCGCGCGCACGCGAGGAACGCGGCGACGGCCTGCCAGGTCATGGGCAGGTAGATCGACACGGTGTCGCCCTTCTTGACGCCGAGCTGCTTGAGCACGTTCGCGACGGTGCACACCTCGCGCAGCAGCTCCGCGTAGGTGATGAGCGAGCCCTCGTTCGGCTCGTCCGCCTCATAGATGATTGCGGTCTAGGACGCGAAGCGTGCATGTGACGGGGACGCACGGCGCGTTGGGGCATGATCGTATGGATCGTGAGCGAAAATCGATGGTGGGGCGATGATCGAGAAATAAAATACCTTATCCGGGTGCTTGAATGCCCAGCGGTCGACGCAGTTATACGACGCATTGAGACCACCCTCGGGGAACCAGGCGATGTCGCCCTGCTCGAAGCTGCCCGCGCGGACGGTATGGAAGGGGCGATCCCAATAAAGAGTTTCGCGCGCCATCTGGCCGCATCGGCGCGGCATGTCAGCATCGGAGATCGTTGCGGATGGGAACGCAACGCACTTTCGCCCACCACTTGTCCGACTCATGGCCTACGGTTTCGTTGTGCGCTGTCTTGTAAGCAAGGAAGTGCGGACCGACATGCGGTTTCCTGGTCCCGTTCGACATGCGAGGAGCGACGGGGTGGATGGGGATCGGCACATTTTCTATTTCGGCCATGCTCGTGTGCTGCAAAGACGGGGTGAAATGGAGAGGGGTAAAGAGCAAAAGCAAAAGCGCCTGGACAGAAGCTGATGGGGGCGTATTTATGAGAGAGCGGGTAGAGGAGAGGCGCTCCGGGAATAAATGAATGGAAACCTCGCAATTGGCTTGGGCGGGGTCCCACTCGTGACACCATAGCCGTGGGAAACAAAATGCGGGGTATCGAGCGCCCGTCCCCGCGCCGAGCACTGCGGTAACTTTCCACCGACGGCAGCAACCCCCTCTCGACGGCGCAGGACAACGCCCTAGCCCGGGCGCTGCGGCGTAATGTCTTCCTCCGCACTGGCCGTATAGGTATTACGATCTCTGCGACGTCTTCGTCGATGTGCCCGCACTCCTATATTCTCGCAGTTACTCGGGTGCCTGATGCCCCGCTACCATGTCCGCGATGATCATGGCGAAAGATCAAGCGCAACAGCTTCTGAGCAGGAGTTAGAGCGGAAATTGTCACTTTCCATCGACGCTTGCCAGGATGTGTAACGTACTGCCATGATATATAATGGGATTTCGAAGCTGGCAAGCAAGTTGATGGCCTCTGACATCACGGAGAATGACCGCAGTCTTCTTGCCTAGCGTGGTGCCTTTCATTAGATGTCGCTGTGGAGATAAAGCATCTGAGTCAAGCCCGCCAGATCCGGAGAACGTTGGGCGTAATGGGCGTAACTAGCACTGATGCGAAAGGCCCCGGACTGCGTCCTTGTGGACGTGTTGCCTGAATTGCGCCATGATAACTGGATTCCACCAGGGCGGGTGCCAGTTCGGACCATTAGAGCCCAACAGAGTGTATGCGCAACACAACTCGAAATTCCGCCGTTGATGCATGATATTGATATCGAGGCGCTGAGCTATGCGCGATGTCGCATGGGACCCCGACAAACAACATGGCCAATAGTCGTGATGCATATGATTATGACCTGCAAAAGATCTATCATACACCAAATACTATAATGAGGGCATCGGAAGACAGAAACCCAGCGCACTACTCACCATGGCCACATGTCCTTCCTCAGGGTCATACTAGGCTGGCGCCCTGATCGCGCCGATCGCCCCCAAGCCAAGTGCCGGACGCATAATGGTGGCGCAGCTACGGTGCACCGCCCTCCGCTCTTGCGGGGAAGTGTGGGGAAGCGGGGGACCGATGGCTGCTTGCCGCTCGCGCATATAAGCTAGCGACGACGACCTGGAACGGACGATCATCCCGATATAGCACAACAACTTCCAAGTAAGCCCGCGCTGGCAGAACGGCACAAATCGCCAGTGGAGCGGGAGAAGGACGACGCATGCTGCTTCGGCACGGCCTATTCAGCGGACACAGTACAGCCGCCGTTGTCAGCAGGCCAAGGCCCAAGCGCGCGTTGAAACTCCGCGTATGTGCCGGCCGACGCGTCGCGACGCGTCTCTGCATGTGATTTAGAGCAGGGGTCACCTGCTCGCGGAGACCCTTGCTTTCCGCGCTTTCCTGGTTTTAACTTTTGCTGTTATACGCCCAAAACAACATGAAGCCAACAGTGCGCACGGCTGTACGAATACTATGACAAGAGCTACGGAGCCAAAAATCCGTCGGTAGCTTCAGATCAAGGGGCGAAGGAGCGTGACATGGCAGCAACGTGACAGGACGCGACGCGATGGGCGCGAGCTTGGTCAGTCCCATCGCGGCTTTACCGTAGCATCCGCCACGACACCCGAATCAACCTTCATTCCCCTTTTATCCTCCTGAGTCCTGATCATTACTGTCAGTGTGCAGCGACATCCATAATGGCAGCGCGCTCCAAGACGAAGACAAAAACCACGGCGTCCACGCGCGCCGCCAAATCCAAATCAGCCGCGGCCAAGAAGTCCAAGGCGCCCGCTCGCGATGTGACGCCCTCTGACAACGACGACTACGACGATGACGGCGCGAGCGATGCATACCAGGACGAAGAGCGCGAAGAGTTGGACAGCGACGCGCTCGACGATGACGAGGACGTCACCGCGACGAAGAAGCGCAAGCGCGCCTCCCCCGCCAAGAAAGCGAAGACCGGGTCGAAGCACGCCTCGCCGCGCAAGAAGGCCCTAGACGAGGACGAAGATGCCGACAACGACCGCGCGAGCGACGCATACCAGGACGAAGAGCGCGAAGAGTTGGACAGCGACGCGCTCGACGACGATGAGGACTTCACCGCGACGAAGAAGCGTAAGCGCGCCTCCCCTGCCAAGAAAGCGAAGGCTGGCGCGAAGAATTCCTCACCGCGCAAGCGCCGAAAGAAGGAAATAGACGAGGACGACGATGAAGACGCTGAGTTGGAGGACGGGATGGAGGTCGTCGGCGTCGTCGTGCAGGCGCCCAAGACCGGACGAGGTGCGTCTGCGTCCCGCCCCGCCTCAGCGCCTCGTAATAAAGTCTTGCATACGGCTACGCGCGTGTAGTCCCGCCTGGACAGATTTCGCACAATACGTTCAACTTCCTGTCGCAGCTGAGGAAACCAGAGTGTAACGACCGCGAATGGTTCAAGTTGCACGGTGCGTTCACAGACATCATCCCTGAACTGCGTTGACAGAAAGTAGAGCCGGTCTACCGGGTCGCCGAGAAGGAGTGGAAAGACTTTGTGGATAAGTTCACGGATGTGCTTACCGAGGAAGATCCCCAGATTCCGCCCTTACCTCCGAAAGACGTTATCCACAGGATATATCGCGACGTGCGTGTCCCCGCCGTTGTCAAGAGTATGGATGAACCCTGACGGCATTGCAGATCCGTTTTAGCAACGACAAGACACCGTATAAAACGGGGTTCTCTGCGAGCTTTTCGCGCAGCGGTCGCAAGGGAATATTTGCAGCATGTAAGCCTCCTTCCCATCGTTCTGCGCTTCCGTGCTCACGAATGTGCAGATCATATGTGAGGACGCATCTACTTTCGGGATGTCCGCATACTAAGCGTGTCTCGTCAATCTTTTCAACAGATCGGGTAAGTGCCTTAGCTCAACCGCCATATATTCAAGCTAATGACTATGCTTCTGGTATCCAGTCAGCCCCGGAAACCAAAGTCTCATCGCCGCAGGCTCGTGGTGCCCAGGCAAAAACGAACTCTCCACCATCCGGTACACCCCCCTCTCCTCTCACCTCTTCCCAGCCTAACACTCGCGACACAGCGAACACATAAAGCACAACTCCTCCCGCCTGCGCACGCTGCTCGCCGGGCCCGACTTCGTCTCGTGCTTCGGCGCGCCGAAGCCAGGCAAGCGGCAGAGCGTGTTCGGGATGGAGGACGAGCTGAAGGTCGCGCCCAAGGGCGTCGACAAGAACCACAAGTGCGTCGCGTCTCGTCTTCTCTGGCTTGTTATGCAGGGGCTGCAGTTGAGCTTGCATCGGGAATAGGGACATCGATCTGCTGAAGTGCCGCTCGTTCGCTGTGATTCATCGGTTTACGGATGAGGAGGTGCTCGCGCCGGGGTTTATGGACGAGCTGCGGCGGATTGTGGGGATTGCGAGGCCATTGGTGTATTGGTGCGTTTTTCTTGCATTTGTGAGAGGTTGTAGATGCTTATTGGTGGTAGTTTGAATGATTATATGACGCTTGGGCTGGATGAGGGCGATGAGGCGGACGGCGATGAAGAGGTTGAGGAAGATGAGGGAAGTGGAGACGAGGAGGATGCTTGAGCATTGTAGATCGGTGCGCTTGCCCAGTTACCTTGTGTCATGATCATGCAAACATCCTTCCCTGCTAGCATGGCCGTATATCATCACTATGGCTTTTTTCTTGGTTCTCGATATGTATCTTATTCTCGATTTATACATTTTCTCGCATTAGGTCGTCTGATTTATTGAAAGGGTCCTATCTACCCTCCAGAGGCACAGTAGATACTTGACTTAATCTTGGTGTCTCAGGTTCGACGTATCTACCTCAGGCTCAATTCAAGCTTGAGCTTGCAGCCTGCCGACCACTTCCTATTGATCATCTGCACAGACCCCCAATCCGATCGACGCGCATTCAACGAAGA
Organism: Hericium rajendrae; assembly: GCA_033439255.1. Classification (NCBI taxonomy): domain Eukaryota; kingdom Fungi; phylum Basidiomycota; class Agaricomycetes; order Russulales; family Hericiaceae; genus Hericium; species Hericium rajendrae. The sequence goes on along the minus strand of CM065879.1, from coordinate 1,881,283 downwards.
AACAACGAACCAACATGGCATAAATATCTACATGTACGTAGTCCCATACCCTACATCCTACGCCTTAGTTCACAACACTTACGGCCCCGCCGCCGCCCACCGCCGGCTCGCAATCGCGAGCGCCAGCACTGCATAACACAACATCAGCGCTCAATCAACACACACGACCCAACTACGAAAGAGCGTACCGCCGATGAGCGCCGCGCCCGCGAGGTTGTGCGTCCCGCCGAGCGCCGCGAGCAGGCTCCTGCGCCCTTTCGCGCCGCCCGCGTCTTTCGGCGCCTCGATGTTCTCCTTGAAAAACTGCGCCGGCGTTTCGCGTCAGTGCCAGTCCACCGCGAGGACAAGAGAGGAGGGGAAGATAGCACCTCGACGAGGAACTTGGCGCTGTCTTTGGGGTAGCGCGCCTGCGTGTCGTAGTCGACGTACGTGACGCCGAAGCGCGTGACGTACCCGTCCGCCCTGCACTACCGTCAGCACCCATCTCCGTTCCCGTCTCTTAGCCACTGAACAACGCACCATTCGAAGTTGTCGAGCAAACCTACAGAGGTAAAGGCGTGAGTAAGTTCGAGCAAGGATGCGAGAAGCGGAAGGGCAGACGCACTCCAGGGGAAGTACCCCCGCACGTCGACGCCGTCCTCGCGCACCGCGGAGACGAGCGCGGACGTCATCCCGCGGAAGTACTCGACGCGGTCCGTGTCGCGCAGCGCGCGCTGCAGCGGCATATTGTGCTCGTCTTTGACTGCGAAGCCGTTCTCGGTGACGCTGTGGGTAGTTCCGGGGGAAGGAGGAAGCGGTCAGTGTGAGCGCGCAGGGGAAATAGCGGCTCGATTTACTATATCGGCTTCTGGTATTTCTGCGCGATCAATTGTCAACATAGGGTTGATCTTTACGAGACTAAGCGCGACGTACCTTCCACAGGTAATTAAGCAGCTGGCGGAAGCCCTGTGGGTCTGCACATATGTCAGCTCGACCGAGTTTCCGCTCAAAGAAAGCAAGTACATGTCTGCAACCATGCACAGTGCGCTATAAACCAAAGGGTATGAGTATAATACAGAGCAGATGCGAGGGAAAATAACGGCGCACCCTGCGTCCCGAGCTGTGTCCCATCCGGCCGCGTAAACGTGTACTCAACGCGGCCCTGGAACTCATCGTCTCCGCCCGCCTCTTCACCCCGCCCATCGACACATCAGCATCCAAATCCAAACGCTCGAGGGGAAGGGGAAAACGCACTGCAGAGATTCGTCGTGTATGTGTTCATGCCGTAGAAGTCGCTCGAGCCCTTGACGACGGCGAGCTCCGAGGGCGTGAAGACGGGCAGACGCGCGCCGAGCATCGTTTTGAGGAAGGGCGGGTAGTGCCCGTGGTAGATCGGGTCCTGCGCGCGGCGTCAGTTCTATGCTGGTGGGAACAGGAAGCAATGAGTGCGTACTGCGAACCAGCCTGTGGAGATATTCTTTGTTAGAAGTCAGAAGTTCGATGTATGAAGAGAGGAAGAAGGCGCACCGATGGCAACATCAAGTGCATGTTGTGCTGCCTCGATGTCTATGGAAAAGGGTGAGAATGAGTCCTTATTAAGAAGAGTGCGGGGAGTACTTACTCGCAGGGCTATCATCATATGGCAGCGCCCAGTCGCCGTTGAGCGTGATGCCGATCTCGCCGTGCTGCGCGGTCTTAAACTCCTCACGATACACCTTGACGGCATACGCATGCGCGAGGATCACATTGTGCCCCGCGCTACATACACACAAATGTCAGATTGGCCAAAAGGGCAAGGCGAGAAGCAGACCCACATCCAGGGCTCGGTGGAGGAGTCACCGTGCGGGGAACGCGTGCGGTCGCTCGAGCGGCCGGGGGCAAAGACACCGCGGCCATAGCCGAGGATGGAAATACACCAGGGCTCGTTCATGGTGAGCCTGCGCGGTCGGTCAGTGCGTACAAGACATGGTGACGCGACGTGACGCACCAGTGCTTGACGCGGTCGCCGAAGGCGGCGAAGCAGACCTGCGCACGTGAGCGGGTGGAGCGAGGAAAGGAAAGATGGAACGCTTACCCTTGCGTAGTGCGCGAAGTCGGGGACGATGTCTTTGCTGAGCCAGCCGCCGTAGCGGTCGTGCAGGCCTTGGGGGAGGTCCCAGTGGTAGAGAGTCTGCATGCCATTAAATTAGCTCGGTACTCCGCGGGCAAGGCAAGGCAAATCCTACCACGAAGGGCGTGATGCCATTGGCGAGGAGCTCGTCAATGAGGTCGGAATACCACTTGATTCCCTTTGGATTGACCGCGTCTTTGCGGCCACCAACGGGGATGATGCGGGACCAGGAGATAGAAAAGCGGTAGGAGCGGACACCGTACGTCTTAAGGAGGGCAATATCTTCCTTCCAGAGGCGGTACGAGTCGGTCGCGACGTCGCCGTTGCGGCCGTCGAGTGTCTTGCCGGGCGTGCGGGAGAAGTCATCCCAGATGGATTTACCGCGGCCGTCGACGTCGGTGCTGCCTTCGACCTGGAAGCTCGCTGCACGGGGTTAGCGGGGGCGGGCGGGTGAAATGCGAACGCACCAGTCGCGAAGCCCCACATGAAGTCGCTGGGCAGTTTGGAATTGTCTGCAGGCATTGTGTATAGTTTGTGCAGGCCCGGCGGGATACATTGCTGGGCGGGAGGAGGAACGCTTTAAAGACGTGGGCGGCGATATGGACGCGTCCGAAGAAAGTCCGGGCGGAGCGCGTCGCCTTCCCCGCGTCTTCTCTAACGACACCACCCCGATGTTTCCCCGTGTCCAATACGCGCACGCCCACATGATGCTCCCCGCCGGCGTGACGCAATTGAATCAAGGGAGACTTCACGGCGGCCTAGACCTTCAAGTTCACATAATGACTATCTTCTGTGTAAGCATAGAAGTGCCCAGCAGAACGCGGAGGATGCAGATACGAGCAGAAACGCGCAGAACAGTACTAATGAATCTACTCATTACTCAAGCGCACGACAGATCCGACAGTGCGGCGGGAAGTATTAGAGGAAAGTGAAAGAATGGTGAGAAAAGGAACACGACATCATGCGCAGAACCTAGCATGACAAAATTGGATCCAGGGACCCTCTTTCTTTTATAAAATGACGTTGAATTGACATGTTTAATCGGGCACCCTTCATCGCCATGTCTGACGTTCCCGGCTTCGCCATCCTCGGCGCAGGCATCTTCGCAAAGGAGGGTAAGCACCATCGCGCATCGCCGCACCGATCCTTGACATCCCCCAGCCCACCTCCCCGCCATCGCTGCGCTTACCCCCACCGCGCCGCCGCTCAAGGCCATCTACTCTCGCTCGCTCCACAGCGCGCAGGACCTCGCCAATGAAGCGTTGAAGCTGCTCCCGGCCGCCGCGCCCGCTCTCTACCACGACGCCGACCCCGCCGCGTCCCTCGACGCCCTCCTCGCGCGCGCAGACATCACCGCCGTCCTCATCGTCCTCCCCATCGGCACGCAGCCGGACATCATCCGCCGCGCGCTCGCCGCTGGCAAGCACGTCCTCAGCGAGAAGCCCGTCGCGCCCACCGTCGCCGCCGGCGCCGCCCTCATCCGCGAGTACGAGGCGCAGCACAAGCCCAAGGGCCTCGTCTGGCGCGTCGCCGAGAACTTCGAGGCCGAGCCCGGCTTCCAGCGCGCCGCGCAGCTCGTGCGCGACGGCGCGATCGGCGACGTGCGCTTCTTCCGCGCGACCATCCTCAACTGGATCGACGAGACCAGCAAGTGGTACAAGACGCCCTGGCGCACGCACCCCGATGTGCGCGTTTCCCCCTAGTCTCCGGCCCTGACTGACCCCCGCGCAGTACCAAGGCGGCTTCCTCCTCGACGGCGGCGTGCACTTCGCCGCGGCGCTCCGCATAATGCTGCCCAGCCCGCTCACGCATCTCACCGCCCTCTCCTCGCTCAACAAGTCCTATCTCGCCCCCGCCGACACGCTGCACGCCCTCCTCCGCACGTCCACCGGCGCGCACGGCACCCTCGAAATCACCTTCGCCGCGCCCGCGCCCGCGCTCGGCGCCGGCAACGGCTACGTGCTCACCGGCTCCAAGGGCTGGCTCGACGTCGCCAACGCGCCTGCGCAGGACGGCCGGCCTGCGCGGCAGCGCATCGTCGTGCGCACCGTCGCGCCGACGGGCGAGGTGCGCGAGGAGGTCGTGGAGGAGCGCGTGCGCGGCGTCGAGGCGGAGCTGCTGAGCTTTTTCGAGGCGGTCGGCGGGAGGGACGACGGCATGCAGGGCCCGCGCGGCGCGCTGGCGGATGTCGCGGTCGTGCAGGCTGCGCTCGAGAGCGCGGGGCAGCTCGTAGATCTGCAGGCGCTCGCGGCCGTGTAAGATCGGTCCGCGAATGGAAGAGAAGCTGTGAAATGAATGTATTGCGAAGTGTAGGATGCTGCGAATTTACGGAACTGCTTGTGCGCTATTCGAGTGCTATTCACTGGGCCCCTGAACGCGTGCGCGCCATGGCGAATACGGGCACACTGTGGAATTGCGCGACCCGCTCGCCGCTCACCCGCAACGCAGAACCCACGCGTCCATGCCCTGTCGCATGCGAACGGTCAGGGCCCAAAATTGACGTGCGACGACCTGCCCATCCCAGGGCCTGCCGTGCACCCTGCGCCTCTTGTTTAAGTGGCCAGCGCTATTTTGGCGTATCGCAGCGCGATAAGATCCACTGCAAGAGCACACCGCTCGTGCGAGCAATGTGCCCGTCCAGACATGTTGCTGTCGCTACCAGGGCCCGCGCAGGAACAGGTGCAGGAACGCAGATGGCTATTATAATTTGGCACCGCGCCGCCTGCATGCCGTCGCGCTCCCCCGCCCCGCGAGCTTCGATTCTCGTAAGGTCGCCGAGATGGACGCGAGCGAAGGGCGCAGAATGGCAGGTCGTATCTCGAGGTTCGGAAACAGATATTAATTAACAGAAGACCTGCGATTGAGATATTGACGGCCCGTGCAGGTACCGATATGTCGCGCAATGACGTTTTCATCTGGAAATATGGTGAAGATGAACATGACGCACCTCGCAGTCGAACATTCGCATCTCGTTGCATTGCATGGCAGCAAGACCACGGACGGCATGCTCTGAGTGCCTGGCCCGTCGGCCCGCACGCCCGGGACGCGAAGAGGCAGATTGTGTTTCCCAACCGAATCCACATCTGCATTGAAAGCCCCACGGGACACCCAGCCGCCGTATCACGTACCTCCGCGCAGAAAGCTTGACGGTCCCGAGCGCAAACCCGAGGTTTCTGCGACACGCTGATACGCACACCCGCAGCGTGACAGAGCAGATTAAAGAAGATTGCGCATTAGAGATGGTATTCAGTAGCCCGCCCGCCACGATAACAGCACACATCACCGGAACCGGTCCTCATAGTCCGTATAGATCACCGCCGCGAACGCCGCCATCTCATGCGTATCCGCCAGATTCTAGCATACCAATCAGCATCCACTCGCAGCACAAAGCGCAGAAACGCACGTCGACGAGCTCGTTCGGCAGCCCGTTCAGCGCGAGCGCGCTCCAGCGCGCAAGGCCCGGCAGCAGCCCCGCGACGCGCAGGCGCTCCTCGTCGCGGTACACGTTCTTCTGCACGCCCGCGAGGAGCGCGTCCGTCCCGCGGTCGAGGCTGCGCTCGAGCGCGAGCGCGAAGTCCGCGGACGCGAGGCGGTCGCGCGTCTCCTCGAGCAGCGCGGTGAACGCGGGCTCGTGCGTGTCGGCGTGTGCGGGCGGCAGGCCGCTGCGCGTGAGGAGGTGCGTGAGCATGGTGGATGTCGGCGGGAGGAGGGCCGAGAGGAAGCTGGTGGACGGTGAGTGGGGCGCGGGGTAGAGCGGGACGGGGGCGTACTCGGTGCGGCGCTCTGTACCCTCGAATGTGATCTCGTGTTCGACGCGCCGCCGCACGTCCTGTATCAGCCTGTGCAGCTCGAGTGGGCCAAGCTTGCTCTTTAGCGATACCCTGCGAATGGTTCAGCTCTTCTCAACCCCACGCGCGAGATGTGATGCGCACCCCTCGAAGACCTCCTCAACCCCTCGCCGCACGCGCTCTGCGACGTCCTTCCATCCTACATTTAGGATCCACCAGCTCAACGTGAGATATTTCCGCTCCGTCTCTTCATCGACGCCCCGATGCCAGATCTCGTCCTCGTCCCACACCTTCTCCGTCACGAGCCCGTGCTCCTCATCGGGCGTCCGACGCGGGGATGGCGCCGCGAAGAAGAGCGACTCGATCGAAGCGTCGAAGGCGCGCTGCTCACGCGAAGCCTCATCGCGTGAAAGCTGGATCACGGATTGCACGTACTTATATCGCCCGAGGAGCGACAGCTGGATATGCGTGAAGAGCGAGAGGAGCGTAGTGGCGTAGAGGACGGTGAGTGCGCGTGTTATTGCTACACGCCACACAATCGAGAATGTTGGTCAAAGCAGAACGTACGGCGAGGGAGACATACGTACTCAGCATCTTGACCTCGCGCCAGAGCTCCGCCTTGGTCCTCGTGCCCACGCTCATCTGCGAACTGTACATGTCGATGCCGGACTGCGCGCACAAAGCTGAATCAGCAGGCGAATATAACGAATCAACGATCCTTACCACCCCGGACTCGGAGCTCGTTGTCGTCACCGATTCTGCGAGGTTGCGAACGTTATGTGCAGACAGCAGGCCTGCGTCTGCATGCTGTTCTGCCTCAGAGGGCGCGTTCGGGGATTGTGGGGGCGATTGCGAGGTGCCTGTGGAGATCTGGTCGACCCAGCTTGAGCTCGTCTGTGACTCGACCATGTGCGATGACAGCGACGCCCTCGCCTCGTCCTGCACGGACACGACGGACACGGACCCGCTTTCTGAGCGCACATCGACTGCGTCCCGCACTAGCTCCACACTTGATGCGAGCGAGGATTCGGACGGCGGTGGCTCGGGTCTGGGCTGGGTCTTCGAGGCACGAGAGAGGGCTTGCAGCTCAGCAGTGAGCGCTTCGACGTCCATGTCAGTCAGAATGTTGGAACTAAGAATCGGCATGTGGGCCATGATGGTGAAGGAGATATCTTGCATGTTTTGCTGAAAGCGTTTGCGGATCCTACCACTCAAGACTAAATACATCGAAGACATTGAATGAAACACATTCGGACGTACGTTTCTCGCGCAGCTCGCTGCTCCATGACCCGGTCGCGCACGTCCTCCAGTCGCTGCATCACATAGCGCCCAACGAGATACGCACCCCCGACAAAGCCGGCTGTCTTGGCAAGGCCTTTTCGGCGGTCGTACAAGTAGCCACTCATAGCCGAGAACATGGTGGTGTGTGGAGTACGTGGGCTTGGGGTGGTGGCATACGACGAGCAAGCAATGGCGTGCAGCAGAGTGTAGGGCGTGCCGCTGACTTGAAGCGCGGGGGTGGGATGGCGCACGTGTTTCTGCTAGCGACTATACCCGAGCGATGCCCGGTGCGGTCAGTAATTCTGCTTGAAATACTGGATAATATGGATCGGCAAGTCAGTAGCAAGAAAGCAGAAGAGCTGAGGGGTGGTTGCAGAAGAAACGCGAAGGCCACAACCAGCTCGGACCTCCGACATCCGAGGGTGGCGGTCCGCTTTCGGCAATCGCCACGTGCCGAGCCTGGTTGTCTGCCCGTGTCGTTCGCAGCAGCGGCCCACGACGTTCTTGACCTTTACACACCATGGTGAGCATCGTACTTTCCAATATCTGACTCTTTCTCTGACATTAAACAGGGCGGAAGAGCAAGATATCCCTATCCTAAAGAAGTCTGGTCGCCAGCCGGTACGTCCCGCGCTCACTCAACGTCAGAATTGCATCTGAACATGCTGTTCTATTGTCGATTCTATCTTCATGGCCCTTCGTCGATTTTCTTGGAACTGGGAATACAGGTGGCTGGTGGACGCGCCCGTCTAACTGGAGGGCCAACACCGCCATCCTCTTCGGCGGCATCCTCGCCGTGGCCGCCAGCGTCTGGGTGGTCAGCGCAAACAACGAAGTGCGCCCCTGCCTCTCCTCTGCTCTCGGTTTGCTTATCATACTTTCGTGTAGTATCGATACATCCCGCCCAACCGCACCATTCCCTCAATGCAGGTACGTCCGACCACCCATTAAGGTGCCCCGATGCCTTACAGTTGTCATTTCTTTTTAGTGGGCGAAGCAGTATCGGGACGCTGATGCGGCGAAGAAGGAGCAATCATAGAATCACAACGGGTTCTGCTACCTCCGTGCTACATGTTTCAGCTTCACAGAATCACAGTTCCACATTGTCATACCGTTCACACTTGTGTGATTGACGAAATTACGCCGCAAGCGTGGCGTTGACATCGTCCGCCAAGCCAATCTCGTGCTTCCAGTCACTTTTACACGACGTAGTCAGGTTAGTCCGAGCCCACATCAAAACACCATGGCGCCATCGTCTGCAGTCCAGTCAGGTTTATCACCTCGGAAATCGACTGTGATTTCGGCGAAACCTCAACATCGCGAGACGCGCTCTGACATGTAGGGCCCAGACCCATATCATACGAACGCCGTCGCCAAAGCGGCTGCAGGACGAACTGACCTCCCATGTTATAGAAGACAGTGGTTCTGCAGCTTCGCCCGGATTCCGATCAAGGGTGTACGTGAGGCACAGCGTCAGTTTTGACTTGGCTTGTGACGGGCGGAGAAATAGGGGGGCCATCACGGGGGATGCGCGTATCGATGTTATGGTCTCGGGGTTTGCTTGAGAGCTTGACATGAGCCTGAGGATGGCGTGCATGATCCAGCACGTCTGCGGTTGTCGGTCGCTTACCAGGTGACAGGGAGCGCACAAGCAGAGTGACTAAGAGGGAGGCGGCGTCGTGCGTGAGCACGAGGAATTGAGCAGTGGTGACAGATATGGCGTTAAGTTACTGAAAGCATTCCAGTGTTACGTCTCGAGGCATTTGTGGGGTCTTGCAATATTGTTCTAGATACAGGGGTTGGACACAGACCTCTCACGTGTGGGGCTTGGTAAAAGTAATGGATGTTGATTCAGATTGAATACATATGTTGTGTACAGCCGTTAGACAAGATGAGCAGAAGGCGACACGCTTCGCCCGGACTATCCTGCGACGCGTCCATATCGCCGCTCACACACATCTTCAAAAGCGGCCCTCCACACATGTATTCCGCCGGCCCCGCTCAAAGTCTACACAAATATTGGCCGCCGACTATATGCGCCAAACCAAGTCTCTGGCAAACCATTATATCACCAACCCATGCATCAACCCAGCACAACACAAATTAGACAATACAATACCACAACCCAAACAGCTACAGCACCCTTATATACACACACCCGCCCCTAACACCGAATGAAATTGCCGACAATCATGCTCGGGATGCCCCACGTATCGCGCCGGATCGTGAACGAGAAACAGCAATTGATGAAGCCCTCCTCGCTCGGCGCGCTCGCAGCGCCCGGGAGCGGCCGCCCGGGCGTCGCGGGCCCCGACGCGGGCGCGACGAGCGGCTTGAAGCGCAGCACGCAGGACGTGAGCACCGCCTTCTGCGTGCTGTTGAACGCCACGTTCCCGTATTTCTGCCCGCCGCGCATCAGCCAAACTCTACTGCACCGAATAACGAAAGACGCGCCTCCCAGTAGTTGACCGCGCTCTCCTCGGCCATGAGCTCGTAGATGCACAGCCGCCCGTCGCGCAGCATGTACCCCTCCACGCCGACGAGCTCCGCAAACTCGCGGTTGCCCTTGTAGATTTCGCCCGTGCGCCGCCAGAGGCACGCGGGGATGCCCATTGCGCTGAAGACGCGGTCGTAGTCGAGCAGCAGGCGCTCGAACGCCTCCTCGATGAACACGAGGTCGATGTCGCGCAGGCTCTGCGCGACCGCCTGCATGGACTGTATCAGCCGCTCGCCGCTTCAGTGCAGTGAAAGCGAAAGAAAGCGCACCCGGAACTTGGGCCGCAGCACGCTCAGCGGCTGCAATATCTGCTGCTTCGAGTCCTGCGACACACTGCACAACCCATCAGCACGCACCCCATCCAACCCAAACACAGGGAGCAAAAACGCACTTGCGGTCCATCCACCGCGAGAGGCGCGCATAGCCCTTGACGTAGTTGTACGGCTTGAGCAGGCCGGCCTCGTACTTGGAGCGGATCACGCGCTTGAGCCGCTCGTCGCGCGTGCCCGGCTCCTGGTCCGCCGCCGTCAGCAGGAAGCGCTCCGTCTTGCTCATCGGGCCGCCCGTAAGCGGGCCCGCGGACGCCGACGGGTCCGCCCGCTCGACGGTGGGCGACTGCGGCGGGTCGGCGGGGGGCTGCGGCGGGGCAGGGGCATTGGTGGCGTACGGCGCGGGCGGGGGCATGACGCCCGGCGGCGGGTTGAAGAACGCCTGCTCGTCGAGCGTGTCGAGGAAGTCGCTGGTGGCCATCAGACGCGAAGATCCTAGAGGGTGAGGCGACGCACGAGAGGACGGAGAACTCCTTGCCGAAGCTCTCGAGCTGGTACATGTTGTAGGCGCCCTGCGGGACGCTCATGCTCGGCCACGCGGGCACGGCGGCGCCGGGCGGGGGCACGGTGGAGGGCATCGGCTGCGAGGGGTATGCGCTGGGGGCTGTGGGCGGGGCGGCGGTCAGTATGCGGGTGCGGGAGGGGGACGGGGTGGGCATGGGTGTGGGATGTGGGAGTGTGGAGGGCGGCGTGGTAGGGCGATAGCGAGGCCGGAGGGGCACGGAGGGAGGATACGAGCACGCCCGGTGACGCAGCACGGGGCGTCGATCCGGACTCGTGCTTCGCACCAGGATGTGGGGGGTGGGAATGGGAGGAGAAGAGCACGTACGGGGCGGCACGGCGAAGTGGGCGGGCGGCGCGGACGAGCTGGAGGCGGAGAGGGATGCGGATGCGGGCGCGCTCGGCGGCTTGTTGTCCTTGCTTGGACGGCGCTCGTCGTGGCAAAGGTGACCGATCTCGCGTTTGATGCTGCGGTCGGAGCGGATTAGCACGCAGAAAGGGGCTAGGAAGACCAGGAGAGAGGTAAAGTACCGAGAACAAGCGAGGCAGCGGCGTTGCGCACGCAGCCCCTGGAGGAAAAGACGGTGCTCACCAACGCTGACAGGGCCTCCCTTCGTCGCAGGTCATATGGCTGCGCCTGCAGTAGAGGCAGGCGTGGTTGACCTTGCGGCGCTTGGCGCTCTTTTTCTTCTTGCCACCGATTGCGCCGTCGTCGCTGTCGTCATTCTGAGAGCCGCCGGCGGGCGGTGGCGGGAGGGAGTCGACGGGCTGGGGATGGCCGGAGGACTCGGCTGAGAAGGCAGACATCATTTGTAGTAGACTAGAGCGCGTCGAGAACCGCGCGAATCCAGCAATAGGACGTCTCCGGAAGCCGCGGGAGAGGCAGGGATCGGAGGAGATGGAGGCAGACAAATGAAAGATATGGGCGCTGCGCAGGTGGCTGCTGCTGCGCACGGTGTCGGCGATGTCGAGTATGAAAACAAAGCGGGGAAGAGTGGCTGCACGGTCGCAACGACCTCGACCGTTTTATCTCTGCGCCGCCGTCACGATCTTCAGAGCTCGCAAGTTCCTGCTCGGCCTCCTACGGTCTTCGTGGACTTTTTTTGCCTTTCGAGCTGATCGCGGCCGTTTCTGGGGCAGATCTCCACCCACTTGCCCTCTTTCGCCGACAACAAACCCCCATTTGGCACAGTTTACCATCCACAGCCGATAACTTCAGGCTCGATAAGTAGCCCTCTCTTCGAATTCCACCACCAGTCATCGGTGCTCATCCTCAACGACTTATTTTCTGTATCACATATCCTCACAGACCATCCCATAACACCAGCCAATGAACTGCGCCTGTTTCCGTCTAGACCTCCCTGATACGTATATCTTAACGACACCTCGCATTGAAACTGCAGATTCGCGAGATCCTGGGGCCGTCGCTCAACGGCATGACGGCCGTCCGCATCGATCCTCAGGCAAGAAGGTTGGGTGGAACGTCCGTTCTGCCTAGAAACTACGCTCGGCCCGAAATGATGATCGTCGCCCCGCTCCGCGCTCGAGCCGCGTTCGGCGTCGGCGGTTCCACGCGCCGTGCGCATACAGTGCAAAGTACAGGCCGGACGTCAGACACGTCGATCGTGAGGCACGAAGGTTGAGTCAAGTTCGACTCTGCCTTCGGGGACTGGGCCAGATCCCCGCAGGAAGATGTTCTAAAATTAGACGTCCTCGGCAGATGCAAGTCGTCTGTCTGAAGCCGCACCTTCGCGCTCGCAATCACTTGTCCCCTCGCAAGGGCTGTGGCATCTTCGGCATGGCACTTTGCCGGTCAGTTGAGTTCCACACCCCACCCCATAATGACTAAAGATAACAATAATACATCGTTGTACAGGCTACTGCAATAACTAGAGCTATAGATCTGGACATCGACTGTCTTTCTCCGGTCGCAAGTCATCGCCTTGCGGCTTCCCGTATCCTTTGACAGCGCCAGATTTTCTGCCAGATGGTCAAGTTTTTTATTAATTTATCTGAGTTGCAACCACGGCCAAATGTGCCGAGCAACATCCTGATCTCGATGAGGGCCGCTGAGATGGCGGTGTCGCCGGATTTGATCCAACGATGTCGTCGGCATCTCGGCAAAATAGGTCCGGCAGTGCTCTCGAGAACTGTACAGGGGGAGGAAGGAAGGATGTGCATTGCGCGCGCTCGCGCTCATTGTATCCCCTTAGAGTTGGCCAGAATAGAATTTCATCGGGCGACGATGTGGCACAGTCCGACACTCAGCAAAGCCTGCCGCATGCTTCGGCTGCTCGGCCATTTGGTGTTCTGGAAATCTGGATATCGCTCCAGATGGCTACGGGAATTTATCGATTTGCAACGAGAACAAGGCACTTCGCGGGTAGAGACACCGCTTTTTTATGGCCCGGCACGCGCAAAATGAGCCTATGGCGCAGGGTATGTTTGACAGTTAGCCAGTTGTCTCTTGAACGACGCTCTCCACGAACTAATTTATCCCAGCCTTTGACAGCGGCCGGTGCTGGATAAGCAGCCACAAGCACGTTCTACGCAGTCTACTGTCGAGCAATGCTTACCGCCGACGCCTCGATAATAGAAACCAGACTCGAGGCTCGGGCACTGCTATCAACTCAGAACATTACTTGCACATGGTCCCATTTCCTGGAATAGCAATACACAGGTAAGGCAATGCCCATCGACTTCGCCAACGCTTACTACGCCTCACCGCGAAGCAGAGATAGCACGATATCCAAGATCGTGATCCATGCTTCGTTTGCTTCCTCGCGGCTTCCATTCGATGCAACGATGCGGTCCCCTATCGAAGTCACTGCTGGGCTACTCTGACGGTCAGAAGGACCGCCCGAGCTCAGACACTCCCCCGCTGCCCGTGCTCCTCCGCACGCTTCGATGCTCGGTCTCTTACAACTCGGACTTCTATCGTATCATCGTATCACAGTATCAGACCTCGTGGCCGAGGCATCCAGGTTCGTCGACCCGTATTCTCTGCATGTCAAACTTATCTTCTGGGAGAATGACGATTCTAAGGACAGCCCAGACAACTTGGCCCAGTGATCGGACAAGACCTGGATGTGACGGAGAGTACTGATGACCTGTCTGTCCACTGGCGAGACTTGGGGCACAGAGTGTTGTCGACTCGCGTGATGGGGCGAGCATGCTACATTGCCTCGAAAGATATGACTGGCCTCTTGTACGGCGCTGCGAAGGTGATATGGAATTGGGTATGGTCTCTATTTTCATCGTTCGACGAATGGGCAGATAAGTGTGGTGAGCTCAAGAACGATGACATGTGGGGAGACTTATCTGTTTATGACGGAGAGGACAGTCCCTCGGGTGGCAGGCATAAGATTATGAGTCTCACTTTTCATGAAGTCATACCCTTGCGAACACACCGCAACTGCGCGGTGCTGACGAGCCATTGGAAGGTGGACGCTTTGAAGCGGAGTATGTATCGCGGACATGAAGGAAGCGGCTATCCCCGAAGGCAGTCAATCCGCGTTGTCGGAGGTGACGTGACCTTGGCTTGCAACGACTCAGCCTATTTGTAGTTCAGGCTGCCCTTTTACACTACACGCAGATCGACTATCATCTTGGATCTATCAAGTCTGCTTAAGAACAGTTGAGACTAAGCCGTCCTGCTTGGCTGTTATCATATCGTCGAGGATCTTTGCTCGGTCTCTTGACGACATCATCCGATTCGCATTCACCCAACAATATTCACCCTCTGCATCTTTTAAACTTGCAAAGCCCGCCGACCCGAGAATGTGAGATCGCTGGTCATTTCACGATATCGTACTTGAAACAGATAGCTTACGGGTCTCTCAGCGAATACTCGGATCCAGAGCCTCACGACGAAGAGACATGGAGAAGACGGCGACTGTCGACACCAGCGACGAGTACCAGCGCGTCGAGGCATATCATCAACATGTTGCTGAAGATATTGACAACCACTGCATAGATGCAATCTTCCCAGATCAAAATGCCGCGATATACCTCAGAAGGCGCCATAATGAGGCCTTGCTGTTATGTCGCTGCCCACCGGAGATCCTGGAACTTATTTTCTCCATTGTTGCTAGTAGGCCACGGCTTCCCTTGTTTTCCCATTCGACTCGGATTCCTCATCTCATTCCAATGGTGGCGCGTATTAGCCATGTCTGCAATTATTGGCGCAATGTCTGTCTAAATGATCCTCGTTTATGGACCAACATCGACGTAGATCTAGTTGGAAAATGGCCAATGGTATTCGTGCAACGGTCTGGCTCTGCAGCTTTGAAGATCATTGCCGATATCGACCATTGCGCGAGCGATTTCTTGGATGCCATCATCCTTGCCATTCCGCGTGTGCAGAGCTTGCATATCCTCGGTTTTCAAGGTCGTCTCACACGATTCGTGCAACAGCTCACAGCTCCGGCACCTATCCTAGAAGCCGTGACATTTAATCGGTCTTTCCAGTGGTACTCCGAAGAGGGCGGATTGCCCACTTCTCCACGGCATGCGCTCTTCCCAACTACCCTGTTCTCTGGATATGCACCACGACTTCGAGATCTGTCCATGAGTGGATGCTGCCCAGCGAACGTCCCGATGGCAGCTTTTTCCAGCATCACTAGTCTCAGAGCGTCCGAATCATTTTCCATCTACGACACAATGTATTTCCTCTCACAGGCTGCCGGCCTTGTGGCTCTTGACGTCGGCCCAAATGCATTTGATTATCATCTTCCGTCAGTCGGACATGCAAGAATCATTCATTTGCCAAATATGAACAAGCTCAGGGTACGGTTGCTCCCAACCATGGCCGCTGCGACGGCGTTCCTCTCGGCACTGCATGTCCCCCATTTGTCCCAGTTGGATGTCTCCATTTCTGCGGAGCACGTGGACCATGACCTCGCCCAACATGTCCTCCACATCCTTTCGACCCTTCTCGCTATTTTGATGAAGCATACCCAGGAATGGCACAGGCTGTCCATCGTATTCGAACTTTCTCATGTGTCGATTGAGTTCGGGGAGCCTCTTGAGCACAGCGGATTCGACTCAGATCATGATTCTAAACCGCCACTGCCCCCTTTCGTTGTCTCGTGGCGCGAAGGAAGTGGCTCTGACTCAGACCTGGAGCGCATGTTATTGTGGACATTGAACATTCTTCCCGTGGACGAGGTGATGTTTCTGTCCATCGTCCAAGGTTATGAGCCGTCAGGGAGGCGATGGCACCACTGGAGCACCCTCGATGCTTACAAGCGCGTGACAACGCTGCGCATCGAAACACAGTACCCAAAAACCGTAATAGACATCCTCAGGGCTGCAACGCCTGCGTCAACGCTCGGGGACGAATCGAACTCCCCAGGCGCATCGGCCTCCGATGGGTCAACGCCGGCATGCATCTTCCCGCAGCTGAAGAAAGTAATCCTCATAGAAGTGCCGCTGAAGGCGCGCGGCAGCAAGCTCCTGCCCGCCCTCCGTCAATTTGTGCTTTCGAGAAAGAGCGAGCGCTCGCTCATCGAGATTGCGTTTGAAGACTGCAACTATTCGGCGGATGTCATGCTCGCCGTGTACGATGTTGCGAAAGTGACTTGGGATGGGAAGTGGTGTCCTCCCTTCTCCTTTGGTGCAGGTGGGGAAGGCCCGATCCTGGAGAATTGGGAGGGGTGGGGGAGGCTATTCGACTAGGGAAGCAGGGCGGCCTGATCTCTCGTGATGCTCTTGCCCACTCGCCACCCGAGATACGCGGAGAGTTTTATATTGTAATTGTCGAGTGAAGGCTAGTTGACTACGAAATTCACCACCTTTAAAGCTGGCAATAGCTAGCAACAATATACCCTACATGAACTCTGTCTGACTTTGAAGGTGAAGGTTCTTGCGCTTTCAAATCCTATCGTGATCTTATCTGCGCCAAGGATGAGGATGAGACACGTACCGAACATCTGCAGCACTCAAGGATCCCGAGTCTCAGCAGGCAGGCAGTCATGTAGACTCATGATATTCGGCGTCCAGGCGCACGCCACGTATCTTCCGGTCAAACGTGTGCATTTAATATGAGCTGCAGCAGTGCAGAATACGTGAAAGCCATGACTATCAAGCAACAAAAAGTGCATGTTGCATCCGACTCTAAGCTCGATATCAAAGTGGATGCTTCATGAACAACTCAGTCAAATACTCCATTTGTTCTTTTCGGAACGTGTCTTTCGTGATGTTGGAAGCTGAGCCATCCCATAGAGTGAAGAGTTGCGGAGAAGCAGGCGTGTACTTCGGCCAAGGCAGGCTAGTTCCGCCGTTCGGATCGAGATGTACAACGAAGCGAATGAGGTAGTCGGTCATGTCACCGGGTCCCCAAAAGGAAGCCATCTCAGAGCCATGGAACTGATGATGGAAGCGGATCAGTTATAGAAAAGTTCATATCACCAAGGCCAGGCCTACCGAGCCGAGAACGGGCAAGGATTTGCTGCGCTTGCTCACTGCCAACCGTGCTCCATCAGTGACCATCGTTCGCGAGGACTGCGTCACTTACGGAATGACCAGGTGTCCTGCTTTCCGGACTGATGTTGCAAAAAGAACCGCCTCGGAGCCTGGAAAACCACGTCTCCTTGGAAAGCCGCGAGACGTTTGAACTCGGGTGTGACTGCATTCGCATCGCCTGTATCGAACGGTGATCCATCTACGATGTCGTCTGAGTATAAGATTAAGACCCGGTCGACTTCGGCCTGAGTTGCATCTGGTAAATAAACTTCCGCGATATACTTGTGCGTTTCGTTGTTCGTCCTGTGAAGCGTGAGCTGAACGCATTACCGGTGATGGAGATAAGCTGGTGCTTACGTGGTGTTCGAATTGAAGACCGTGAACAAGGTACCCTCATCGTCAGCATCGCCTGAAATCAGTGTCATGATCGGTCTCCTCTGCAAAAATGTCTAAGGACAAACCGTTGATCATTGGTATTTTGGCCACGCTGCCTTGTTTCACCAGTTTTTGGGGATGATCCTTGAGGAAAGCACCGTCGACGCGAGGCATCCATGCTAAATTCAGTGACTGTGGATTGTGTGAGCACCCGACGAAACGTGGAAGAACTGCAGAATCTGCATTACCTTATATGATGTGATCGCTGGTGTCTGGTCCACGGCAGCTTTAAGTTGATCGTACGGGGCCTGCCTCAAACACTCGAGCGTATCAGAAGCGTTAGAGCATCCGGTCTGCTGAACGAGTGTGTTGTAATACTGTTGCCCATGTGAAATGTCGCCGACAGGAATGGGAGACCCTGCGTCCATGACGCCTGCTCGAAATAGCCCTTCCACGTCGCCGCCATTGGTAACCATTTGCAGCGCTACGGAGATCGCGCCTGAGCTGAGCCCATAGCTGCGGGGACATCAGACAGGCATCATGGTTGACTAAAGATATGCGTACATTGTCACTTTCTTTGGATCACCTCCGAACGCCGTGATGTATTTCTGGACCCAGCGGAATGCCTCGCGCTCTACACATGCAAATGATCAGAAGCGGGTACATTTCTAACGCAAGATACGTACGATCGTATAAACCTAAGTTGCCGACACCAGCAGCCTTTACTTCTTCGCTGGCCAAAAAGCCGAAAGCTGTACTATGTCAGCAATGGCGAGCCACAGAAGCTGTCGAAACGTCCTACCGTTGACACTATGATGGGCAGACTGATCAAGAAGGCCGTTTCAGAAGCGCGAAAAAGGACACCTACCGATAATTTAGGCTAACGTACACGATGGGCTCTCCGATCTCAATAGATCTCTCGACAATCGGGCGCCCATCGAATCTATTGTAATGACTGCTTCAGTAAGGATGTAAGGTGGAAACGACACATTCAAGCTTACTCAGATGGCCCGCCTATTTCAAAACCACCTAGCAGAATACGTGTCATTATTTAATTGGATTCGATCGCACCATTACCCGCGACGTACCACCAAATATATACTATAGATTGAGTAAGTTATGAGCTTACGAGCACGAATTTCGAGCTGACATGAGTAGTACTCACAAGAAGAATTGGTAGCTGTGCGCTTGCTGTCGTGTTGACCGGCTTTATGACGTTGATGTGAAGACCTCGCATGGTATGAATATCCTCGTGTAGTTTGATGGCCGTGACACACTTACAATCTTCGCTCTCGGGAGTAGTGCTACCGGAAAATATGGCTTCAACAGTCTGTGCAGTCTCTGGGGGTAGCGCTGGCAATAACACCAACGGAGTGGCTTGCTGAGGACAGCTTGCGCCAAATGATGTGGCGTTCTGGACTCCGGTATAGGGTTCGTTTGGCTTAGGCAAACGGAAGCGTAGGTCGCCAACGCTAGTGGGACGATTGTAAACATACGTGCAAGCGGGAGATCCAAGACCAGAACGTACGGCGGCTGGGCGAACGGGATCCCGAGGAATTGAGAGACATTACCTGAAACTTGACCAATGAATGTTCCATTGTCGAGCTGGACGGTAGGCCCGACATCGTGGGTGTCTACCACCGTAAGGGTATGAGCTGGCCTCAGAGCTAGAAGCCCAATGATGATGCTAGTGTGTCGAAGTAACATGAGAAGGGTGCGGGTAGAAAAATTATGAGGAATCCGCACCAGATTACAGTCGGTTATAAACTCTGTGATTACGGAGAACGCATCCAGGGAGGGTGCATCATTAAGACACGTACTCGTTGCGTACCGGGCGGGTGAGCATGGAACGCGTACAGGCGGCAGTATCTCAAAGCGCCTAGAAGGATAGCAATGCGCCCGGGAGCTCGGTTCATCATCCACTGTGACGTGCCCTGGAGACTGCCCACAGAGATGGAATAAGCCGATACCCTCTACAAGGCTTGCTTACCGCCGAACAACGTCTGCCCTGCGGGAACAATTCGGTGTTAGACAGGCCCATCGCCGAGGTATCACGGACCCTTGCGTGGCCATCACCGTCGGTCCGACGGCTCTGCATCGTTCGTTGGCCATGCAGGCTTTCCACATCAAAGCGACAGCGCTACTTAATTCATTCAGCAGGTGTAGATGACCGCGAGATCCGAAAAATGGTTCCCTGCAACAGCCAAGAACTGTGGAAAGCTTTGACAGGAAGCTGCTCTGCCATACGGCCTGTAAACCATTAGGTGCTCAGCTCCAGAGTCCAGAGTCAAGGATCTATAAGATAAACCATTGATCGTGGCTTCAGAATGCAAGATAATGCCAAACCCACGTTCTTGTGCGACGTCACTGCTGATAGCCTCGTTAAGCTTCGCGTCGCTCCATGCCCTTGGCCAAATCCACCACCATCCTCTTCTCTCCGTGTAACCCCAACTCCCTACCATCCCGTACGGCGTAAGCATACCATTCCATTCGGAGATGATGTCGCGAAATTCGCCGTATTGCTTCAAGATGCGCACACGCCCCGAGACAAGGCCCACGTTTCCCGTGATCTGACAGGCGCCAAAGGACGAGTTATCTTCTCCCATGCCGACGAAAGTGATTCGCTGCTCGGACAGACCGATCTGCCATCTATGCAAGGCTTCATCCGCGTTGTCCGCGGGGACGGGTCGGCGCAAGGTAAAGCGTATCGGAGAGTTAAACCACGCCGAGTGGTTTCCGTACTCGCTTGTGCAGTATCCAACCCATGGAGTCCCAAATGTAGGCAACGCACTCAAAAGCGAGCTTCCTTGACCAAGGAAAGGGTGCATCGGAGACTCATATATCCCGTCGGCTTTGGATAGGGCAGGCAGCGACGGAGCGCGGGATATGCTGGACTGAATTGGGTGTTGTATGCCTTTGAGCAAGAGATACATTATCGCCATGACCGTAAATCCGACTGCTTTATGCGTGTCGTGTGGATGATTCTGCTTGAAGGGAACCCCGGGGAAAACATCGCCTGCAGGGAGGAAATTGGAAAAATGAAAATGAACCCGCACGATGTCACATCTCTGGAATAAGGCTGATCGAAGAGGTTGGTCGAAACGAAGAAAGTCGCTGGCCATCGCGTGGAGGAATTTAGGACTTGCTGCACGTGCTGAGGTGAATAAGGAGCAACCCAGCCGCTTGGATTGGCTGACCGTGTTGGACTAATAACAAAAAACTGATACTTAGGCGCTCCAATGCCGGGATATAAGATACCGCAAGGTCTCGTGGCTGTGGAGTAGAACAGGCAGCCTTGTGATTAAGCGTGAGTTGATCTAGCGTGAGCAGTATCATTTGTCACGGAACAATATCAATATCTTGAGTTAAAGTGGGGATATTGTAGGATGCTGGCAAAGGCCAACATGAGCGTGCTAAGCTACTCAAAGAATATATGAAAAGACCTACGATTACAAGCCACCACATCTGGTAGAGCTTCGGAAAGCTCTACCACCCATTTCAGGACATCCGGGGATTCAGACCAGTTAATCCGCGCTGACAGGGGGCAGGAGGGTGCGTGGACATATCGAATCGCGCAAACCATGACGGCTGAACGTGAGCGAATCAACGGCACAACTTTCCATGCACATTGTCGATGTGCATCCACCGCTCAGTCTTCGCCTCGGGGGACGATAGAGCAGGCTCTTCGTGCTGCCATGAAGTGATATCCCAACCTGCATGAGAGATACGTTGCTTGTAGACCGTCGAGGTCAAAAGTGCATGCCTCATCTTGCGGTGGACAAGGCCAAGAGACAAGACTTCAGCTGTGGATGGAATGTCCAAAGCAATCTCCTGGATGAGCTCAAAGGGTAGTGAATCCAAGTTCGGACGACATCCTGTTATGTAGTCTCGAGAATTTTCAAGGAGTCGCGCAGTCTAGGATTCAAGTCGGCTTTAATGAGTGGTAAATGGAGAACAAATGGGCATACCGAAAGTCCACGCTCCTGAAACCGACGTGAGGGTGAAGACGAAGGTGAAACGCGTCCCGCAGCTCGCCCGTGAGCAACTGCTCACGCGCTCACGTGCCACATTTTTCCGCACCTGACTCGTCCCCGATCCGCGTCGTCGATCGCTCCCGTTTGGCTCCCGCCGTGATCTGCGCGTCGACACCTTGTTTCAGTCGGATTCTCCTCGACCTACTGCCCCGCATGGCTGACAAATACCGTCAACCTGTCCATGCTCCCGACTTTCATTCGAGTCAGAAGGCTAACAGCATTCAGAACTTTCAGAGCATTCAGCATCTTGTCGACCATGGGCAGGAAACGTAGCCGCGTAGTGGCCTCAGATCCAGTCCCTAACCACGGTCGGATAGTCACAGAAGAATCTCCGCAGAATGAGCTTACGGTTCAGAGGCGGGTTTCTGCAAGATTATCTGCAAAGGTACTCAAAACTATCACTCTTGCGCCATCTGAATCACCGGATATGGAAGAAGAAGGGAGTGCACTGACAGAACTCGAAGACGAGATTGAAGTCAAGCCAAAGAAAAGGAGGCGTGTAGTGAAAAACGCGGACCCTATCGTTTATAACATTCCCCCGGTCGACTTGCTGACCACATCTTATCGCGGTGCGTCTACATCCTTCACATCTTTTGGACGTTCTCATTATTGATTTCATATCCTCTGTCAGGGCGGTTGGGATACGTAGGTTGATTCATCGTTCAATCAGCTCTAATTATTGAAGCGGGAAAACGTCCTCAGGCCTGTCTGAACACTGTTTTGCGAGCAGCGAAACCGGACGTTACCTTCTGCAGCCGGACGTGTCGCATCGCGACCATAGAAAAGGAAGGCCTAGATTTTGCTAAAAATCTCGGGATTCAAAACGCCAGAGATCTGTCCAAGTTGATCGAAGTGAGGTGCTTTTCTTGCAATCTATGTGCGTCTTGCTCACGATCGCTGGTTCTTGTCAGTGGAATGAAGTAAATAAGTACGTTTGACATCTTCAACAGCACTTTGCAAAAGCTGACCAAAACTTGATAGCATCCGATTCATGCGAATATCTTCCGAGATGTTTCCATTTGCATCCCATGCAAAATCTGGCTACAGCTTAGATTACGCGGCGGCCGAATTAAAGGCAAGACTTCCAGTAAAATTCAGTGAAATCACGCAAAGTATTGACGTGGATATTGGCTGCTAGGCTGCGGGAGATCTCGCCAAGTCTCTGGGCCACCGAATGACCTTGCATCCCGGTCAAGTAGGTCTCATTTCTGTATCTGCTTTGATCTTCGAGTTTGACGTTGTGAAGTTCACACAGATGGCCTCACCTCACGAGAAAGTTGTCGAGGCATCTGTCCGCGAATTAGAGTGTAAGCTTTGTAGAACGATTTTCTAGAAGGCGTCTCAGATGTTTCAACAGATCACACATCCCTGCTTCGGCACATGGGTATGGGCAAGGACAGTGTCTTCATCATACATATGGGTGTATGCGCCATTTTTTTACGCCTGCCATGCGGCGGCTCATTGTCTCTTCACAGGGCGTCTACGGGGACAAACCCGCCACTCTGGCCCGCTTCAAAGAGAACTACACCTCCAAATTGTCCGATGACATCAAGGCTCGTCTGGTATTGGAGAACGATGAGGTTAGTTCATAGCACGTCTATTCAGCCGCAGGCCTTATATGACACCGCAGATGTGTTACAATGCGGATGATCTACTTCCCATCTGCGAGGAGCTGAATATCCCCATCGTCGTACGTCGCGTCGCCGTCCTACCTCTATCTTCACCTCCATCTCACCTTTCGTCCAGTTTGATTACCACCACAACTGGATTTACGTACGTTCCTCGTCTCTTTACCGCACACGCCCCATCGCTCACAACCAGCTCATAGCCCTCCGTCATCCCACTCTCCGAGCTCCTCACACGTATCAACGCCATCTGGCATCGCAAAGGCATCAGACCGAAGCAGCACCTGTCTTCCCCACGCCCAGGAGCAGAAACGCTCATGGAGCGCCGCGCGCACGCCGGGCGGTGCAAGACGCTGCCGGCCGAGCTCGAGCTCGAGGGCGCGGGGTGGTACTGGGGCCCCGGACCGGAGAAGAAAAAGGAGTGGGTGGACCTCATGATCGAGGCGAAGGACAAGGAGCAGGCAGTCTTGCAGCTGTACCGGACGTACGAGCTGCAGGCTGTGATTTGGGAAAATCTGAGGCCGGAGAAGGCGGACGCGGTGAAGCCAGAGCCGGAGGAGGGGAGCGCGGTGAAGGGGCGTAGGACTCGGAAGAAGGGTGAGCTTTGGGCATTTTGCGATGGTAGCATGCAGCTGACGACGATATGCAGCAGCGAAGGAAACGCAGGAGGACGTTGATGTTGACCTCGCAGCGACGTTGCCTCCGCCTGGTGAAGAGATCGCGGTGGAAGTGGAGGCTCTCACATCGCCAGCAAAAGCCAAACGCAAACCCAGAGCGACGAAAGGTCAGATAATTTTTCAACGTATTTTGACGACCAATGCTAAATGCCGTTCAGTATCCCGCGCAGCTGCTGAAGCGTCTCTAGCTGAGGCCGAGAAAGGCTCACATCTTGAGGAAAAGGTCGAGCAGGCTACAAACAATGCTATCGCGAACATTCAGCGCTCCATAGAGACAGACCGAAGGAAAGGAAAGCTTTCAAAGGGGAAGAGGAATGCATCGTAGAACAGTCATAGAACGCCAATAACCCAAATCGTCAGCTGTAGTCTTTTGAATAGTCTAGCCTGGCCGGTCGCTCATCTCCTTTTCTCGTAACTTAGTATCGTAGTAAACCCTGACTCAGATTAAGGCCATCCCAAGGAAAACGAAATTATGAGCGCATTCTATGCATAATTATACAGACACGAGGCTAAGCAAGACATGACATGACACGACGAACAGCGATCGCCTATGTTTTCGCGCCCACCCTGACCAGCCGGTCCTCCGGGATATCCTCGTACTGACTATCATCGTGCGACACGATCCAGCCATTCCCAAAGCCCCGATCGCGCACCTTCATCAACAGACCCTTGCACTTCCCATCGATGGGCACGACCCAGTCGCCGATCCCACGTGGCGGCACTGGCACGACGTAGAACATGGGCACGGGTATGATCGCACCATCCTCGAACTTGATGGTCACTGTCCGCGTGAACACGTCGCTTCCACCATAGTCCATGACGCCCTGAACGACGCCCTCCTTGCCCTCGTAGTTGCCATCCATCCACTTGTCGAACTCGCCGTCGCCTCGGGTGCCTTGCACCTTGACGATCATGCCAGGGCGCTGTGCACGAAGCGCTGTATCGGTCAGCCAGAACTTGTTTAACGCTGGATGAAGGATGGTGTGTTAGTTGATCAGCTACAACGGGAGAGGCTGCCATGACTCACTGAATGGCTGGTTGCCCGTGAACATCGACGTTGATACTGCAGGTGTGGCGGCTGTCGCAGTCACCTCATCGTCGAGCCCGACCGGAGTCTTGGCGCCGAATCCACCGCCGTACCAGCTCGATGACGCCGCAGGCGTAGGAGCGCTTGCTGCTGGCGTCGGGGCGCCTGCATACCCAGGAGTCGGGGCGCCCGTATATCCTGGCGTTGGTGCACCAGCGAATTCGCCCTGTATACGATCGATGGGTTAACCGACTAAGGAGCTTCGTTGTGGTTTCTATCTTACCCATGACGACTCTTCGTACTGAGGCACTCTGCCCGGCGTGGCGCCTCCCCAAGTGTTAGCAGTATCCCCCCAACTTGCGTTGTTGTTCTTGGGAGTAGCACCACCACCGCCCCACGAACTGTAGGGATTTGGTGTTTTCGAAGATGTATTCCAAGCTGGAGTACGGCCACCATCTTGCGCATATGGATTCGGTGTTTTGGAAGATGCATTCCACGCAGGTGTCCGACCGCCATCCTGTGCGTATGGGTTTGGTGTCCTCGAAGACACGTTCCAGGCAGGCGTTCGCGATGAGTCAGCGTATGGATTTGGTGTCTTGTTTGAGCTCCATGATCCCGCCTGGCCTCCCGGTGCAGCATACGGGTTGGGTGTGCGGCCGCCGCCGAAGCCGCCTCCACCTGCTCGAGGAGGACCCATGTCTCCGAAGCGACCCTCAAGCGGTTCCAGTTTTCCGTTGGGGCTAGAAAGTGACGCATTAGATAAAAGAACCAAATAGTGAACAATTGAACTCACTTTCGTCGGTAGAGCTTTTCTTTTTCCACGGTGATCACCTTATTGCCAGTGTGCAGCTCAACTCGAGCAATGGGCCCGTTAGTGTCTTTGATGGTGCCAATGTAGCCTTTGTGAGGACCCTTAACCACAGTGACCGCCACACCAATAAGCCGATCTCTCGGACCCCTTCCGATGTTGCCTGAACCGACCATACCACCGGTTTGTGCGAGGGCAGGATTCATCTTTGATAGATCGGTACCTGGCTTGAGAATGTTGCCTTTCGGTGCGAGTGATGCCAACGATCGTGCTCGTGTAACGAAGACACCGCCATGTTCAATGATGTCGCGGTTGTGAAGGAAAGCAAAGAAAGATTGGTGTATGTGAAGTACACGTCCCTTACGACCCTGCAATGTGCATGGTTAGAAGTTGCATAAAGAAATAAAGAAATAAGAGTGCATACCTCTCCCTCAATTTCCTTCACGTTATCATTGATTCGGAGTTCATGGCCTTCCGAGTCCGTGGCAATAGCCCGATGCGAGTCGCGGCGCATGGAGATCTGGTGAGGCTGTACAAGGCGCACTTGACCGGTCTGGTCCAAGACGCGGAAGGAGTCGCGCTCGGTTTTGAAGATGACTCCCACTGTCTGCATGCTGCAAGAAAAAGTCAGCGGACAAGTATATATACTCTTCAGGATGATAGCACGTACTCAAGCTGAACAAGATCATGCAACTCATAGTTGCCGACGATGTTAGTCCCCGAGCCGACCTCAGCGGCCTCGCGAAGGTCTTTTGAGAAGACAGAGACCTGCATTCGGATTAATTGACCGGTCAAAACGAGACATATTATCGGCACTTACCTCCTGCATCGACATGTCCGACAGGAAAGTGACAACGTTGTCCGAAACTGATACAACTAAACCAGTTTCGTCAGCGTTCTTACCAGTCATGACCTTGACGTGATCTCCTGGCTTGAATCGCTTTCGGACACTTCGTGCTGCTACCTGCACTTTCTGTCCCTCCAAATCGACGCCGATAGGGTTGACAGTCACAATGTCCTGGTTGATGGAGTCTACGATACCATGCACACCGGCCTGCTCGCCTTCAAAGACCTCAACATGGTCACCAGGCTGTAAGACAGCGATAGCGGCTTTGCGCGACGCCTCTGCGATGATAGACAGGTCGACGCTGCTCTCGCCCTCGGCACCATCGGCACCTTTCGAAAACCTGGTGATCTCGTCCAGTGTTGGATTGACATCGTCGAGGACGAGTGCACTGAGCTTGAAATCTTTTTCGATGAATCCGTCCTTGTACGTATCGTTCTGGAACACATAGACCTGGTTCCGTTTCGAGACCATTTTGCGCCCATACACCTTCACAACCTCCTCGTAGTTGAAGAAACGCTGAGCAGGACGCATGCCGGTCGATATATTCATACCAATCTTCTTCCGCTTCTTTCCCTCCACGATGGCCTCCTCTTTCGGGTTCAGGTCGATACGTGGAATGAACTTGAGACCGACTTCCTCGCCGTTCTCAGTAATGTCCATGACCTGAGCAAGGTCGGCCTGGTATTTTCCGCGCTTGATACGGACCCAGCTTCCAGGAGTCACAGTCAGGTCTTGCTTCTTGATCTGGAGCAAGCTGGCCATTTCCTCGATAGGCACTAGGACGATACCCCGGCTTGGATACACGCCGACGAGCCCATTACAGGCTTCCATGACCTGCTTCTGGCTGCGAGCCTCGACGTATATCATGCCTGGTAAAGTATCACGTTGGAAAGCGGACAGAATTTGCAGAGGGTTGTTGCTGTATTCCAAGTCGAGCGCCTTCCGCATTAAACTGAACACAAGGTCTCTTTCTCTCCCGGGCTATCGAGCATGAGCATGGATATTTGGATTTATGACAAAATAGGGAACTCACCTTGCACCGTACTTGCCACAGATTAGCATCATTGACAGAGGGCATTAACAGCCGCTGAGGGACCTCATTCATATCACCGGTGTAACGAATTGCTGAACGTTTGTAGCGCTGGCTGACGTCCTCCGCTATGCGGGCAAGATCCTGGTCATTGAGCTCATGGTCTCTCCTGTCGAGACGTGCATGGGGCGCGCCCCGCCGAGGGACCTCTTCTTCTTCACCCTCCGCTCCAGGCTCGGCGATGAATTCATCTGAGAGATATTGAAGAATGAGCAGTGTTCCAAAGACTTAGTAATAGGACGTACCTCGGCCATATTCTTCATCTTCCTCTTCTTCTTCCTCTTCTTCGTTGACCTCTGCTTCAACATCGAGGAAACGGTTGATAGCAGACCTCTTGTGTCGACGCTATGCACGGATGTAAGCTAGGGAGCAGACTCAGCCAGATAAATGTGAGCTCACCTTTTGACGTTTACGCCCACGGGCACCTCCGTCCTCCTCTTCCTCCTCTTCCTCCTCCTCTTCTTCCTCCTCCTCCTCCTCGTCCTCCTCATACGCTATCCGCCGCTGTTTGCCCTTGCTTCGCTCGCGAGGCTGCACTTCCTCGACATCATCTTCATCCTCCTGCTGCACAGGATCAGAACTCTGATTTTGGTACATGGTTTCGTCCTCGACGTCCGACATGGTGGTGGTAGAGAGAGAAAGACGGCGAACTGGATCGGTTACCGCGAACGGAAAGCGTTCCCTTAGATGGACGCCGCGACTCGCGCTTAGTCAGCTAAGCCATAGCACGTCACGCCTGTGACGACGTTCGTGACGTTGACGACCTCGAGACGGCCCGCTACGGGCCGATCAGTAACAACTTGATCTGTGTTCGAAACCCGCTCGTCTCGTTCTCCTGAACACTGAACTCATTGGAGCCTGACACGAAGAGCGACGGCTTATGACTAGTGAGTAACCCAAAAATAGTGGAATAATCTGAGAAATGTCAGCACGCTCTCTCAGGGAAGATAATGCCCGCCTTTGAGGACCTACCTCTCGAGCTACTGCCGCTGATCGTCCAGCACGTAGTGAAGGCGTCTCATCTAGCGGCCTTGTGTCTGGTCGATCAGTCGTTCTATAGGTTTACAGTTCCTCTACTGTACGAGAAGGCCATAATATTTCCGTGGTATAAAGATGCTAAGGCGAAGGTGAGCTGAAGCAATGAATTGCCCTGTGGACCCAGGTTAACTCCTGTGATTAGATGATGCAATTATTCAATACCTTGGCCCATTATCCACATCTTGCCGCCTTAGTACGAAAGCTAGGTGAGTGTCTCCCGTGTTCTCTTGCGACAAACACACGATGACCTCAACGGCAGAAATACGAGATTTCCCCAAGGCCCTTTACACTGCCGAAGCGTACCAGACCCTTCTCGACGATTGCGTTCGAGGAATTCAGAATTCCGTCCATCTCCGCTCATGCACATGGACACGCGACGGCTCTCTTACAACCCCGATTCTAGAGGCATTACGAACCTGTCCCAAGCTCCACGAACTAGAAATCAATGGGCACCATGACGATAACTATGAACCACATATGCTCACCAGCTTCAAGAATTTAACTAAGATTTCCCTCATTATGCCTTCCAACCCCGTTGTGTCGGTATTACCACAATGGGTGGGTTTCACTGGACATTCGCTAAGAAACTTAACTCTAATATGCAAGGCAAGTCTTGTTCCTTGTCCCGATCGTTCGCAATCAGTTGATCGTTTGATTTAAGTCGTCGCCCCTAATCACAGACGACTTCTTGAATTCTCTGTCGCCCCATCTGATCAACCTTGAACATCTGTATCTTGTGGGATGTTCCAGAGTTACCCATGTCGGGGCGTGGGCAGTTATCAGTACCAACTCGAAGAGGCTCGTTGGACTTGGATTGGAAGGACTGTCTCCTTCCTTTGTGAGTAGCCTATGGTCTTCTACGTCGTCGGTTGACGTTTATTACAATACGCAGGACATGCAATCATTCGGCAATAATTGCCGCAGCGTCGGTGGATTGCCCAGCTTGAAATACATCACGGTGACCGTGCCGCCGATCTGCATCCCCGATAAATGGACTGCTGGTGTCATCGAGGCACTGTCTGAATCGCCTCTCGAGGCCTTCCATCTTTACGCATTATACCCTCAGATGGATGCCCCGCCGTTCCGCTCGCTTTGCTCCCGGATTATCGCCATGCATGGTCACAGCTTGATGCGCTTTTCGGTGCATCGACTGCGTGTAGGCCTCGATCTCATCGGGGATGTTTGCACACATTGCCCAAATCTGCAGCAACTGTTCATGTTGTTGAAGATGCAAGACTTGGTACGTGTCCGTCCTGTCCGTCTCTCAGTGATGGTATTGTAATCTTGCATATCTTTCTAGGGGAAGGTTGGCGAGGTCCTCGCGCACGGAACCAAGTTGCGTGCAATACATGTCAATATAGTGCCGGACGCTGGTGTGATGCCGACGAGACTCGAGCTTGCCAAGCAATTTGTTGCTCGCTGCAGTCCTACCTTGACACAGCTTGGCATTGACACGCAAGTATGGCAGGTCAGCTGTTTCAACCCCGGGAGTTTTGTTTCGGTGACTTACCCAGAAGGCTTAGGTGTTAAGGCAGGTGAAAAAACTGGAGGACGGCTCAGTAACGACAGAACCCGTTCTGACGAAGTACGAGAATCCCGAAGTACCCGAACAATTCATGGTTGTAAGGGCCTAGGGGTTCGCACCGCCGTCATATGTATGAACGATGTTGTTACCCCAGAGCACGTCAAGTGAATGCGAGGCCGCTTTGGATGTTTTCAGCGAGGTCATGTCCATACGTCAGGCTCTGCTGGTTGAGGCCAAAGGCGACATCGCAGTTCCATTCAACATCTCGATGGACAAGTCACGAAGTACCGCCTTCAGCCTAGTGGCACCGAGATCGAGGCTAGGTCGAGGCTTGCTCACCATCATCTGGATGCGACTTACAACGATCATGACGTGGACGGCCTTTCCCTTAAGGTGTTCGCCCGCTGGGGATAGCTATATAGAATGAAACTATCTGAGGTATGTGACCACTTGATTTATGGACTGATGCTTCCAGCTGAACATACATTTCGGACTTTTCGTAAAATCGGGGCATTAGAAAGCGTCGAAGCCCATCCTAGCTCGGGGTTATCGCTTCTACGTCGGTAGTTATTCTGTCTGACGGCCGGTTCAGCATATGTGCAACTCATGCATCTTCTCTCATTCCCTCAGTCCCGAGACTTTTTAGAAGTGATTCACGTCGGGTGCTCTATTCTTTGCTGTGGCAATCGTAAAATCAGGCGGCCGTGGCCGTGATAACACGTTCAGCTTCTAATTCTACCGCTCAACACGCCGAAGCAAGAATGAATCTGTAGACTGGGTCCAGCGCTCACACGTGCCTGCCGTTTCTCTCACTCCACAACACATCGAGGACGGCGATCCTTCCTACCGCAATGGAAGCAGTGGGCTCGACGCAGCGTCCCGTCCCGTCCGGTACCTCGTTGACCTGGCGCTGACCCCTTCTCACAGAACAACGAACCCCACTGCCTTTCAAGGCGTACGCAAGAACGAAGTGGAAGGTGCGCGGCGTCTTGCACTTCTTTCTTCAGATCAGCTGGGCGATGTTCGAATCACTCTTATAGCTCCAAAAGCACAGGGTTCGGTATGATTAAACTTCTTTTGTGATCCGAATCTATTCCTGCATGACCTTCAGCTATTCTGGCACGACGACTGCATCCGTACCATGACGGATATGTTTCGGTATGACACTACTGCTCGGTGTCCTACCCTACTTACGAGAAACGTGTGTGCTCTCATGACGGGGATGCAGTGCGTGGTACCCTCATGACCGAGGTGTAGCGCATGCATCGTTATCCGCGAAGCAGCCTGCTACGACATAAGAGCAGCAACATATTCTGCAATGATTTTCAGGTCGAACATGGCTCCGCTCAAGTCTGTCTCTGCTCTTGTGACTGTAGCAGCATGCATCCTTTTGTCGCTGGCAGCACCGACCGGCCAGGACTGTACTGGCACCATCTCATCGATGGATGATGTTGACGACGCTGTTAAGTGCACGACGGTCAACATAAACTCCTTCACAGTCCCTGCTGGGGAGACGTTCAACCTGGATCTCGCCGATGGCACCACAGTGAACATGCGTGAGTCTTTCCTACATTTATTTATGCCGCTGCGCTCACTCGGGATGCATTTCTCAGAGGGTGATGTCACCTTTGGGAACAAAACGTGGGACGGACCACTCTTCCAGATCAGGTAGATCTTTTCCTCATCATCATTGTGTGAACGCTTTATGAACGCGCATATATTCAGCGGAAAGTCTGCCACCTGTAGGTCTCACTCCCTCAGCCATAGTGCGCAACTGATATCACCTCCTTTCGCTGGTCAGTCAATGGAAACGGCCATACATTCGACGGCAACGGACCCTTCTACTGGGTAAGCCCGTATCTTCATTGAATTGGGAAGACAACGCCTCACCACGCCACAGGATGGACAAGGTGGCAATGGCGGCGTCACAAAGCCAGCGCCGATGATGAAGTATGTACCTCGCTAAATCCAACTGAGCTCAACCTAAGCACTATACTTAACTCAGGATTCAAATATCCGGAACGTTCACTGTACGCTTTCTTTACTTCTGCCTATTGTTAGTTTCCAATCAGAGGCAATCTCTCCCAGAACGTGAAGGTCCTCAACTCGCCCGCCCGTGTGTACAGCGTCTCGAACCCGGCGGCACTTGTCATGTCCGAGCTGACCATCGATGACTGTGGGATCTCCCCCTTCCTAACGGCGTCTTTGACCTGACGGCCATGAATGATAGCTCTGGGCGACCAGCCAAATTCGAAGAGCGATGGAAAGGCCGCAGGACACAACACTGATGGCTTCGACGTCAGCACGACGGACCTGACCATCGAAGACAGCACCATCATGAACCAGGATGACTGCCTCGCGATCAACAAGGGCTCAAACATCGTCTTCCAGCGCAACACCTGCTCGGGCGGTCATGGCATCTCTATCGGTTCCATCTCGAGCGACGCGACAGTCTCAGGTATTATTATCCAAGACAACACCGTTACCAACAAGTTTGTCTCGTGTCGGCGTACAGTTCTTCTCGCATGCTGATGCCCGCTAACAGCGATCAAGCCCTGCGCATCAAGACGAAGGCGTCTGCTACAGACGCGTCGGTAACGAATGTCACCTACTCTGGTAACACCGGGACAGGACTACGCCAATTCGGTGTTCTCATCGACCAGAGCTACCCCGATACGCTCGGCACGCCTGGGACCGGAGTCATAGTTTCTGTGAGCACCCTGCTCATGGACGCTGTATGAGAAGTTCGCTGACCACTCGTCGGACTAGGATATCAATTTCGTCGGCAACGAAACTTCCCTCTCCGTGAACTCTGACGCAATGAGGGTCGCCGTCAACTGTGGGGCTGGAGCGTGCACCGGTGAGTCCATGCCCTGTGTTGATAAAAGGGAGCGGCCGCTAAACTCGGGCTGGCGCGGCAAGGAACATGGGATTGGTCCGCTCTAAAGGTCACCGGCGGTTCCGCTGGACCAATCACCAACTTCAACGGCATTCAAAACTTCAGTCAGTGAAGATTTCTTCTCTTTGATCGAGTCTCGCTTGTGTCTCGCATAATGAAAATTCTCGAATCGTGTCTCATTTGAGTAAATTGAAGTGCTACAGTCTGTTTTACAAATTTCCTTCTGGGAAATACATATCTATCCGTAACAGGGAATGAGGACGTGCGATGACTGCATCTTGACGAACCCCAAGTGTGTCATATTTGTGGCAATAGACATTTACCATACCAGTTTGCCTCTGAACGAGCATGAGCCGCGCTTACAAGACCGGTAATGTGAAACGTACCCGTCGACGAAATACTCAGATCCTGTCATATAGGTGGCAAAGTCGGAGAGCAGGAGCATAGCTTGGCCTGTCATTTCCTCCGGCTGGAAAAATCGTTAAAGGAATCCTTACTCTAGAAATTTTGAATGGAATATACCTCAGCGAATCTTCCAAGCAAAGTCGTCTTGGCCTGATACTCTAGAACTTCTTTGGCTGAGCCGCTCGTCTGATCGGTGTTCGTATAGCCTGGAGACAAAGCGTTGACCCTGATGTTGTACGGCGCCCATTCGGCGGCAAGTCCTTTGACCAAGTTGGTGACTGCGCCCTTTGACGAGTTGTAAAACACCTGTCAAAATCTAGTCAATATCGCGAAGATGAGTATTTCAAGTTCAGCATACCTGCGTCAAGGGTTTCTGCAGAGCAGTCTGATTAATTATACGCGAAGACATGGACGAAGTTATGACGATGGAACCGCCGCGCTTCATGTTGATCCAATGCCTGCAACAATAAACGATCAGATATGATGATACTCTTGAATACGAATATGCTTACTTAGCGGCAGCTCTGGCGGTATTGAAGACGCCAAGCACATTAACGTTATAAACCTTGTTGAAGTCCTCGGTCGTGAGGTCGATGGCAGGCTTCACGACGGAAACTCCGGCGTTCTACATGCGAATCAAGGTGAGCAGGCAGGGCAGGACAAATCTGAGTTACAGACTCCTTACAGCGATTACTCCGGTGATGGGCCCAAGTTCACCCTCAATAACCTCGAATGTCTTGTTGACTGTCTCGGCATCGGAGACGTCGCATTGATATGCCTGATCATCGCGCAAGTTAATAAGGGCACATGTACCTTTGTCACAATGCGCACCTTAGCTTTGACTTTATACTCCTTACTTATATTGTCCGCTACATCCGGAGCATTCTTGGAGCTCCTACAATACTGCGTTGGTATGGGCAACGAAGAAGACACTGCAACCCGTACCTGTAGATGATGGCGACATTCGCGCCAGCCTTAGCCACTGCCTTACTCATCTCGAAACCAATGCCCCGGTTTCCACCAGTAACAACAATGCATTTCTCTGGTAACACAAAAATCAATCAGTTTCGCCTCGCTCCTCAAAGTCATAATGTCAGACTTACTGGACAGATCAATGACGAACCCCTGTGCGGCCATGTTGTGAAATTGGATTCGAGAGGTGGTGGGAGATGGGAGAAGTGAATAGCTAGAATGCTTAAGCCTAGACCATCCCTGACCTTATATGCGCGCCATACATGACAGATCGGCGGATCCTCTTCGCTCATCGGGGGCGGAAGAGACTCAATTCCTGGTCCCGTAGGGAGCAGGTTTGTCTCAGGAATATCACCATATCGGGACGACACGCATCACGTGAAATGGAGCTTGTACTTGTTTGTGCATGCAGTGGAGTGAAGCCGTTCTGCGCGGTGGTGCTGCTTTTCAAGACCAAAAACAAAACACGAAGACGGCTGTCATGACAGGTAAACGCACTCAGCTTTATATATCATCTGTTGGGGATACCTCGCGGAAACGTCAGCGAGTCGCACCCGCGGTAGCGCGGAGCGTGACCATCGAAGAAGTAGAAGACGAAGAGTCAGGCGGCGTGCGGGCGGGTCGGACGGCCGGGACCGTCCCTGTCGATGAAGTCGAAGAGGAAGAGTCAGGGGCCGTTCAAGCAGACCAAGGTGTGTGGTCTTTATAACCGAGCACTAGACCATAACTTACTGTAGTTGGCAGATCCGTCGAATTCCTCGTCGAGTGCGGCGGAAGGTTGTAATAGGAGGGGTGCTCCTTCGGCGTTTGCATCCTCGTACGATGAATTCTTTGGTAGGTGGCTATGTGTGTATGTTTTCGGTGCGGCAGAGAAGCTGACAGCCGTGCAGCGTTGCTTGGCAGGCCCGTGCTCGAGCCG
The DNA here is from genome assembly GCA_033439255.1 of Hericium rajendrae. NCBI lineage: Eukaryota > Fungi > Basidiomycota > Agaricomycetes > Russulales > Hericiaceae > Hericium > Hericium rajendrae. The sequence continues at coordinate 1,846,092 of CM065879.1, read as the reverse complement.
GACACGGTTCGCCATGCCTCAGTGTCTTCGCTCGATCACACAGCGGGCAATAGTGCAGCTGGTGCGCAAGTGTCTGACATGCACGGAGAAGAAATGCTGGGGACGGAAGTGGTGATGCCAGGTGTGTATTTTTTATAGATGTACCAGTATGATTGACAGCTGACACGGTATGCAGGGGAAGGTTGTTTATCGCGTACCGTTATTCGTGATGAGTTGTTGGGAGTGCCAGGCTGTACAGTGCAGGGGAACGGAGTTGTCCGTTCCTCTAGGCTATTGCAGTGGTTTAAATTCCACTCTGTTGTTAGGGAGGATTGCGACACGTCGGGTCTGCCTGATGGTGTTCGTGTGTCCTGCTCGTCCGTGGAGTTGTTATTGTCAGCTGCATATCATTGGACTCGTGAACAGTTGCGAGAAATTGGTCGAGCGCATGGTATGACTTTTGGGCGACGTGCAACAAAGGCGGTCATGGTCAATGGTCTCACCCGTCTCCATCAATGTTCTCGTGCATGTGCGGAGCATCGTTATGTATTTGCGTGCAGTGCTCACGAACGACGGCCGTCTGCGAGTGATTCACGACGACCGCCTGGTATCGGCAGTAGACGGGGCAGTCGACGGCCAGAAGATGAAACACGACGAATGGAGACAGAACTGCAGTTCGCGGCATGCTATGGCCCGACGCAGGAGTCGGCAGAAGATAGTCACTTCCCTATGAGAAGTTCAGAGGATATGAGGCATGACATCATTCGTGATTTTCAGAGCCATATGCAGGCAGAAAATTGGATATGGCACGCATGTGCAGTATGTGGTCAGAAGAAGTTTGCCAGAGATTTATCGTCTGTGCCCGCGGAGAATCTGCCTTTGGAGTTACTGCATAATGAGGACATTCCGCCTGAGCTAATACCGACGTCGTACAATTTCGAATTGTATCATAGAGCTTTCCTGTGCAGCGGTGGGATGAGTTGTACAGACATGTTGGCCGACATAAGTGTCTGTCGATCTTGTCATGCTGCCCTGCTGCGCGGGGAACAGCCAGTCGACGCAATCGCGAACTATCAGTACTATGCGCACGAGCGTCTGCCGAAAGAAGTGCGAGATGCATTTAGGACATTGTCAATGAGCGAACTACAGCTGGTATCTGCTTGTAGGTCGACCCAAATCTCGTTTGTATATACGCAAGACCGGACGTCGCAGAGATATAGTAAAGGAAACGTGGCTATAATCCCTCAGGATGTGGCGCAATTGAAGAGGTTATTACCTCCGACCGCAAATGATATGCAGCATGCCATGTGTGTTCTATTTATGGGATGTAAGGACAAACCGACAATGGACATCTTGCAAAAAGTGAAACCAGTCCTAGTATCGAAAAATCGCGTTGAGCTCATCATCAATTTTCTCATCAGTCAGAATGAATTTTACCGAGAAGAAGGGGTGGCGTTTAGTGCGCGAAATCTCGAAGACCTATGCCCTAGCGACATGTTTCAGAATGATATAGGAGTTCCTCGAAGTGTAGAGATATGTCATATACCATATGGACAGAGCGAGACAGGAGGAGCGACATCTGGCGTGTCAGGGACAGATCTTACGGAGGGTGTGGAGGTGCCGGATGGTGAGCTGTTGCTTCGAGTGGCCGGGTATCCCGCCGATCATCTTGGCGGTATGACACAAAATGCCATGAAGTTAAAGGCGTTGGATTGGTGTCGGAGGCACAGACCTTTCGTGGCGGTGAGGGGAGGGTCTGAATTATTTCCAGATCGCGATCCGAGGATGCTGACCTTTTTGTTCCCTCATTTGGATCCGTGGGGCATTGGTGGTTTCAACAATCCACGGCGGCAGGGTAAATACCGACTGTCGTTTGAAAGACAGCTTAAGAATCTGTTAATGCGCCATGACTTACCCGAGTTTGAGGCTGATCCTAACTTCGCATATGTGGGCTGGAACATACTACAGAAATTGGAGGCTACTCGATCAACGACATTCCGCGTGGGGCAGAGTGAGTATGAAAGTGTCTGTGAAGAGATTGAATCCTCATCAGCTGTCTTTCAAAGCATGTGCGACAAATGGAAAAATAATGCGCACGCGCAGGCGTCGACTGCAGAAGAGAAGAAAGCTTTGCGGGTCTTAGACAAACTGAAGGTGCTGGCGAGGAATTTGCGGGGATCGAATGGACGACGATTGCAGATGAGAAATGAGATACGCACGTTGCTGAAGAATAATGGTTGCCCTACCTTGTTCTTGACGCTAAATCCCGCAGATATGTACAGTAAGCTGCTGCATGTCCTTGCAGGAGGAGAGGCGAGTGAGTTCTTGAATATGTCATATTTTGAGAGAGCGAAACAAGTGGCAGACCATCCTGCTGCGGCAGCCCAATTCTTTGATGCCATGATCAATGCTTTTGTCGACAAAATTTTGCGTTATGGCGATGGCCGTGCAGGCTTGTTCGGATATTGCGATGCATACTATGGCACTGTCGAGGCACAAGGACGGGGGACGCTCCACTGCCACATGCTCGTCTGGCTACGGGGGAGCTTATCGCCACAGAAACTACGAGACAAGATGCTCGATGATACGGTCTTCAAGGCCGATGTCTTCGGCTGGTTGGAGTCCATCATTTCGTGTGAGTTGCCTGACATGGATCGAATACTGCAGACTACAGTAGATCAGCCCGTTCGAAAACCAGAGCGGAATGCAGCGAATGATCCAAGATTGATTGACGGACCTGTTTTAGCCGACAACATGACTGATGATGACCGAGAGATGTTCGAAACGAACTTCAAGGAATTTGTGAAGGAACTGGCAATCGCGTCAAACTGGCACGAACATACAGACACGTGCTGGAAACACCTACGTGCTGGTGAGCCTAAAAACGATGCACACTGCTGCATGCGCATCGACGGCAGCACACGAGCTTTCACTGAACTGGATGAGGATACATCCTCAATTCTGTTGCGAAGGCTACATCCGTGGATAAACAACTATAACGATGTCGTGCTGTTTTTGATGCGATGTAATATGGACATCAAATTTATTGGTTCAGGAGAGGCTGCGAAAGCTTTAGTGTTTTACGTGACAGATTATATCACCAAGGCATCTCTGTCAACGCATCTCGGCCTGGACGCTCTTTGTGCGGCTATTGATAAGAATGAGGCAAAATTTAAACACCGGCCGGATGCCTCTGTTGAAACAAAACGCAAAAGTTTACTCACTAAGATTGTCAACGCCATGATGGCGCGGCAAGAGTTATCTCATCAACAGGTGATGAGTTATCTCGTGGGAGGGGGCGATTGTTATACAAGTCATTGCTTTCGACCTTTGTACTTTGGACAATTGGATCGGCATATACTGCAAGAGGAATGCTCCCAGCTTGGTATATCACCTCAACATGGTATGCGATATGCATGGGATAACGATCCTTATGCTTACGCTTCTTCTGTGGATGGCGCGCCACAAGCAGGTGGGCCCAACCGAAGTGACCACACGACCGCCCATAACGATGAGAGAGGCGCCGTGAATAACGAAGTCACTGTCACCGTCTCTGCAAAGGGTCTGTCAGTAACAAGTTTATTGTTAGATTATCGCTTTCGCGGGGAGGAAACTACCTTCATGAAACTCTCTGTATGGGAACACGTCGCATGGGTGGAACGATTGACGAAAACAGAGGAAGCTGACAGACTACGTCGCGCTCAAGGGGATGGCGGGTCGCGAGGCGCACATGCTGCTGACCGTGTGAGCTATAGCAGTCCCGAGCATCCTATGTACAACACACACCTCTGCCGCTTACGACGCAAGCCTATCGTTCCTGTGTATCTCGGAAAGACGATTCCGGCTAGCGATGACAATAACCAAGAATATTGCCGTGCGATGCTTATTCTGTTCAAGCCGTGGCGGTCGATTGACGATTTGAAGGCGCCCACTGACAGCTGGACAGATGCTTTCAGGCGATATGATTTCCCCGTACATCTTCAGCATATCATGGCAAATATCCACGTCGAATGGGAATGCCGTGATGCAAAACAAACATCAATGGATTTGCTACGGGCGAGTTTCCTGAACGGCATCCCTGTTGATAACCAACTGATAAACAGCACTGATGTTCATCTGTATGATGATTTGGAACAGGCCCTTTTCAAAGTGCAAGGTTGTACTGATGTAGAGGAGGATGATCGTCAGGAGGCTAGTTACCCTGTAGATTTTGCATCTGATCGAATTAGCCAAGGCCTAGATATATTAACGAGGTCAGGACTTATAAATGACAACAGCGCCGTAGTCGGAGATGGTGTTAACGCACCTAGACGTTCGAAGAGAACATGGGATTTGAGTCCTTGTGACGTTGACGCGCTACGCGCGTACATGGTGAAGCAGAAAGCCGACAAGCGACCTAAGGTTCGCAGCACAGTTCCTAGTAACCCTACCGGCACGGATGGATCAATTGCGCACGCATGCGCACCTCTTACAACCATGGAGACGCTGCACGATCAGGCCCAAACCGATGCGCATTTCCCAGGCGGCACCGAGCCACCCGGCTTAGACCCCGCTCAGGTATTGGAGAATGTCCTAAGCGATAACGGTATAATGGGGAATGCAGAGCAAGAGATGGCGGTACGTACTGTGGCTGAGCACTTTGCAAAGGGTGAGACAGAACAGCTACTGATGTATATTTCAGGCGTCGGTGGTACGGGTAAGAGCCATGTCGTGAAGGCGATCGTCCAGTATTTTGCACGTTGTGCTTCATTGTCAGATCTGTTGTTAAGTGCGCCCACTGGCATCGCTGCGGTACTCATAGGGGGTTATACATTGCATGCTCTGACATACTTGCCGAAAAGCTTCTTCGGAAATAAGGAACATGAACTCGTTGACATGTGGAAAAATGTGAGATACCTTATCATCGACGAGGTTTCTATGATCTCGCCTCAATTTCTTAAACAAGTTTCCTCCAGAATCGCGAGCGCGAAAGGCTGGGAAGACGGACGGAGTGACGAGCCCTTCGGCGGGATTAATGTGATATTTTGTGGTGACTTTGCACAATTACAGCCGCCCAGATCGAAGTCGCTGTTCTCGCATAGTTTAGTCTCGCCCAAAGCGTCCAAGCACAAAGAAGGCCAAACTGTAGATAGTCAGGATGCCTTGCAGGGAGCACACATTTGGCGACAAGTGAATACAGTCGTGCATTTGAAGAAGAATTGGCGACACTCACAGGACATCAGATATGCTGACCTTCTTTCCCGCGTACGGCTAGGACGAGGGACTGTTGCGAGAAATGGTGAATGTCGGTCAGATTATGAGTTACTGTGTGGACGAATTATGAATACATTACGTGCGCAACAGTCTCTCGACCGATTCAAAGATAGCCCAATAATCACAGTCGACAAGATGTTCCGCGATGCGCTAAACATGCGGATCGCGCAGACACGGGCTACAGAAAGGAATGAAGAGATTGCGTATTACATGTCGCAAGATTTCTTCCAATCTCGTCGTCTGGGTGGAGATGCTGTTCGACGGACAAGAGCTCTTCCGTCTAAAACAGCAGGAGATGCATTAGGGGTGTTGCCAATGTTTCGTGGTATGCGGGTAATGGTGACTGACAACGCTGACATGACTCACGGAATTGTCAACGGAATGGAAGGTACCGTCCAGCAAGTGGACTACACCGAGGATGATGCCGGCCACCGCATTGCCACCTGCGCCTATATTCATGTGCCAGATTGTGGGATGCGCTGCGAGGGATTGCCTGAAGATATTGTACCTGTATTTCCGATGAAGACGGTCATTAAATATTTGGGTAGGCACAAACGGACATACTCGATAAATCGCATTCAGCTGCCACTTTTGCCTGCATACTCCTACATAGACTATAAGAGTCAAGGTCGCTCGTTAGAGAGTGCAGTCGTCGATCTTGCATCCTGTAAGACACAGCAGAGCGCGTATGTCATGTTGTCGCGGGTGACGAAATTAGATGGTCTCGTCGTGCTTCGTTGGTTTCCGCCGATGACCATTGCTTGTGGATTACCGCACGACCTACGTATGGAGCTGACGAGGCTGGATGACCTTGCAAGAGCAAGTGCCCGTTTATATCAGCAACGATCCAGACAGGACTTTGTGCAGCCACTTACGTTTGTGCCGTCCGGTCAAGGCTGACGTGGCAACCTGTCCGGTACGACTCGAGTCTGTGGACCGTACGCGCGAGCTGTGCTCCTTTCGGAGGGCAGAACCTTGGCAGAACCAGCGGTACAGCGCAGAACGCTTCGGCAACGTTCCGGCGCTTACTCCTACATTGCCTGAGTAGTCGCAAGCACCACCAGAGAGGCGCTGGAAATAAGCGCAGGCGTCCGCCAAATTCATCAGCCATCAGACGATCAACAGAAAGACTTGCAGCGGAAGTGGTCTCAGGGAATATATTTCAGTCCATTGTCCTACAACACAACACGGGAATGTCAGAAAACCGTAGTAGACATCGTCCTGCACAGTCGACATTGCTAGAGTACGTGTCCGAGTGTCACAGTCCATATCGCTACAATCAGTGTCTCGGTCTCACAATGAACACACACTACTGTCCATCACCGTCCGTTATCACTTGCGGCAATCTTTTACAGGCCAACATTCTCCAATTGAACGCCTTCCAGACGGTCTCCAACAGACTGAATTAGGGATCGACACGAGTGCACTCGTGGGTGATCCGGATCCGAACCCGCGGGTATTTGACCCAGCACGAGGTCTGACCTGGATCCGCGCGGGTTTCAGCCACCGGGTGATCCGGAGCCACGGGTCAGGTACCTGCGGTGCCACGGGTCACTCGCAGGTCGCTTTTCTCAGTGACACCATCCCACTATTGCTGTCCCTCGTACTCGAATCGTCCATGTCAGCTGTGCTGTCGGAGCAGACGCCGCGTCAGACTGCCCAGTTTTAAGCACTCAACACCATCATATGCGATAAGACCATCCTGCATGGCCTACTCGTGCTTAGCAGCACCGGCTAGTAAGTTCTTTTGGTTCGTATTTGCGTTGTGTTTCTATTCATTCTTTTTCTTGTCATTTGCTATTCACTTAAGTGTCGAAAGACGATGACGCGGCGCGCTGTGAGCTGCACAACGACGCTGTCGCCTCGCATTTGACACCTCCCATACATTCTCCATCCCCATCGACACATGTGTACCGGCACGCGTACCAGCACGCACCGTGTACGGACTCATCAACGCGCGCACATGCACATATCCGCACTCACGCACATTCCCGCACACTGGTGCGTATGTACACCGCGCGTATGGCCATACTCCATCCGGCCACGCCCCATCCGGACACCTTCGCGGACATCATCGAGGACGGCCGACGGCTCTGGAGGCGAGAAGTGAGTATGCAGACGCCAGAGCAGGCGTCTGCTAGTATTCGGGATGGCTCAAAGGATGTAGCAAGGACAGTCACGCGATGAGGCATACTGTGAGAGATCCGAGGCGGCACACGACGAGGTGAGTACCTCACACCGTATCGATAAGTATGCAAGCAGATGACCATCCTTTTCGTCTCAATTCCCCGCATCTGCTTGTCGACGTCGCCACGCAGTCCGACTTCCATCCTGCTCACTTTCCCTGCCCGTCGACATGCTTCCGTCAATGCCAACACCTGCCGCGTCACGGATGCCGCAGTCCACGTCTCATGCGGGCCACACCAGTGTCCAAGCCGATTCCCCCCCATGCGCGCTACGATCCCGCCGACGCCGGTGCCGGTGACGCTGCTTGCGTGTGCACAGCTGTGCCAGCCAGTATTCGTGCACGGCCTCCCGCATTGCATGCCCACCAATGCACGCGCACACACCTAAACATGACCCCGCCGACATGTGTATGCCCGCACGCAGCCTCGAGCTGGTGTATAGCCCCACCTGCACGCATTTGCACCATGCATGTCGCACATGGCCCTGCCATGTCACCCCGTACCTACATCTCGCGCACGACCCCGTGCCTCGCAGAGCCCCACCCACTGGCGGAGGGTATGCTAGTCAGTAGATATACTTAGCTGTCTAGTAGCAGTAGATTCCTTGCGTTTGTAGATTATAGTTCATGTATCTCTTCGCATAAAATTTCGAGTGCAGATTACTACTAAGTGCTCTAAGTATGAGTTACCTGCGGATCACTCGCGGGTCCATGAATTTTGGCAAGACCTTGACCTGGATCTGGACAGGTCTCAGCCACCGGGTGATCCGGATCTGCGGATCAGGAACCCGCAGGTAAATTTTGCGAGTTTACCTGTGTGGACCTGCGGGTGACTCTGACTCGTGTCCCTCCCTAGACTGAATGCCCGCCTGGTCTTCAATGTCACTGCCGGAGTTCCCTAGCTTCTGTAACACGTCTTGAATGAATGCAGCGTCGCAATGCAGGTATACACTCACCTTCTCCACATCCTTTGCGGCACAGAGCACAACAATGCGGTGAAAACCAAGATGGACATTGGGCACAGGCATATGGTCACCCCGTCAGGAGTACGCTATGTCGAAGGTGATCGTGACATCCACGAAGTCCCCATGCTCGAGGAGAAGGTGACTGAAAGGCGAAAGTCCGCCGTCGTCGGTTCTATATTCAAAGTCCACCTTTTCCATGACGCGCCATTGCTTATCCATTTCTTTCGCCAACCCCAGGGGATCGTCAGCTACTGTGAGAACAGATGATTGCTCGGGCGCATTTGAAGAGGAAACCTGCCATGCCACACGTGAGATGAAGGACACGACGACGTGTTGCAAGCCAACCTTTGAAAATGGGTGTCTCTGCAGGAAAATTACGTTGTCGTCCCGCCCGCGTTTTTTGCTTGGCCTCGGGTTGAGGTGCTTCTCGATAACAGCAAGGACGTTCGCAATAGTCTGCTTCTGTGCTTCAAACTGCTGGCAAAACGTTCCAGCATGTAGAGAGAGATACTGCACGGCTTTATGAGCGTCTTGGGCCTTGCTAAGAGAAAAAAAAACATATCGTCATGCTATCCTCAGTTCCACAGGAAAACTTGACTCACCCCGTCCAGTTTCCTGTCGGAGTCACATTGTGATCACCGATAAAAGCGTATATGTGCGCCTCTACCGGGAAATATGCGCCCTCGTCGAATTCGGCACCTTCCGGTGGCTTATGCACGAGGCAGAGCTGTCTCGACATGTCCTTCGTGTATGGGTTCAATCCCACGCACGCCCAATCCACTAGCTCCAGTAAGCTGCTGGGCATCCTCTTCCACGACGGTGGGGTTTCTTCTGTGGATTCTTCATCCTCCGCGAGCAGGGCAATCCCAGACGTCCATGTGTCGCACACAAGCTGTTTTGAATTCGGCACTGCTGTGGGTCAGAAAACTACTGAAGATGCCTGGCATGGTGACATACGCAGTAAAAAGGTCATGTTGAGGTGAGTACCTTTGCATTTTGCGCCCGCGCGTTGCTTAAGTAGGACTTAGCTCTGCAGACCGCCAGCACGGCCACCATCCTCCTGCGCTTTTCCCACTGCGTGGTTATCGATCTCAACTGCGACGTAGCTCCATGCGCGCCTTCCGTGGATCAGCAGCCACCACCATGATTTGAATCGTGCAATGACAATGAAATGCCAAGTGCACCATCTGTCGCACGGGTCCCGTGTCTGCGGATCGGCTATAATTCGCCGGCGCAGCGCAGCAAGATGGCGGAGAGTGCATACGAGATCGGTAGTCCACATAGAAAATCCTTCCGTAAGGAAACATATCCTCTAGCGGTCGATCGATCGTTCGCACTATTCCGGACAAGGTATGAAAAGGCCTCGACACCGTGTTCTTTGGTCCGTTGACATCTCCAATCTGTCACCATGCCTCCCAAACGCCGCCTAGAGGACATCACAGGAGAAGGGCCTGCAAAGAAAAAAGGGTATGTTTCCTTCTTCGTGGCGCTTCCATCTTCATCCTTTGTCGTGCAGAAAGGAGAAGGATACAAGCGACACGCAAGGTAGCGACGACCTGCGGGAGAAGGATGCAAGCGACGCGCAAGGTAGCGACGACCCGCCGGGTTGCATAGGTCCGCTTTCTGCCAGCTGCCGGTATCATTTTAACATCGACGTATCAGACACCCGCGGCTCATCAACAGGCGTCGCCGCTGAGGATGCTGCTATACCGGCAACTGCAACTTCTAGTCATGCTCAAGCTCTCCGACAGGGAACACATGCTGCTGTCAGCCCTGAGTCGCCCGCACCTATGAAGGCGTCGGAAAATACGAGCGTCGCGCAGTCGTCCATAGTTGCGACAAAGGACGAGGAAGAGTTGGCATCGTATGGTCTGTTTGATGCTGCTGACATCAGGTGCGCCTCTCCTACTTCCCTTATTGTTACATATCTCTCGGACTCACCGACCTATAGACGGTTCAAAAGCGTACTCTCTTTCAGCAGAGCTTCCGATCACACGTATTCCATTCTGTGTGCCCCATCACAGCTGTCGTGGGGTCGTATTAGTGGTTTCAAAACTCTTCCTTCCAACACGCTCCATATTAAAGGCACGAACATGCCGCTGGTTCTGTGGCATCTAGGCGAGATCACGAAGGCCTACATCTACAGCCCGCAAGGCAATCCGTACGAGAACGCGTCGATCACGATATCGCCGCTCACATCATCAGGCATTGCTGCTAGTCAGCGTTTCCTGCGTACATACTCGGACAGCGCTGGTACGTTGTGCCTCTCACGCGAGTGGCTTCGTTGTTCACATACTGACATAAACAATAGCTATAACAACACAAGACAAGGCCGCCGACGAAGTGCGCGCATCTTGCTGGACAAACACGGGAGATCACAGAGGCCAGGTGTGTCTCGCTTGCAGATTCTGCTGCATATCCGATTGCAATTTTTAAACTGATGGCGTGTACAGGCTTTTCAGCAGATCTTCGATGCCACCCATCGCCTGGCTCGTAAATCGGCCATGCCGACGATGGATGGCTCTGATCTCCGCATTGGGGATGTGGTGGTGCTTGAAACGACAGTCAACCGCTACCATCTGAACTCCGAACGTGGCAAGAACAGCGGGCCGTTCCGTGCATCGTACGAGTTGAGCAGCGTGGCGGTTCTTCGCCGGGCTGCAGAGAAGATCGCGCATGCTAGTGCACCCTCTCCCGATGTGGACATCTAAATGTATTCCAAATGACACTTGGACAAAGCTTCTGGACGATATTGGACACCCTATGATTTGTATGAGCATCTTCTTGGCAGTACAATGTATTCGAAGTGCCTCCCTGGACATATCTATATCTAGGTTCAATTGTATGACGGGCCGCAACCTATAGATTGTGTACGGCAGGACTTTGCCCGCTTCGGTTACGCAGTGGGCTCATTCGATCAGTCACCATACCCGGGTATTTGTCCCACTCTCATAGATTCTGACTATAAAAGACTATGTTCATGTTGCATTTCAGGTTAGGCATCTGCTTGGTATTGTTAACATGCCCGTCTTCGTCCCCAACACCCTCGACCTGGCATCATACAGCACCTCCCCAGCATTCTACTGGCACCCAGATGAGAAACGCGGCGTTTGCGCCCTGCACCGCGCTCATTCCTTTCTGGCTCCTGGAGATCTACCTGCACAGTTTCGCATCATCGGCGAAGTCAGCACCCGCGGAAGCCTTTTCGCACAGACACCGAGCCCACAGGTGATATGGCCTAGTATGTACGTCGGACTGCCCAGGTGGTATCGACGGGAGGCGGATGATTACTGGTACAACACCCGCAAGGCGGTCGACCACATTGAGGATGGTGTTATGGCCTACAGTTATGTGGGTTTAGGCCGTGGGCTGCTGCATGACGAAAGCATTCGCGTCTGCGTACCGCCTGTAGGTGTTTTCACCACCCGACCCTCCAGTCTTTTGACAGATTTGATAGGAACGTCTCCAAGGCTTGGCCGGTAGGCCATATTTGATGCATGCCATTGTTTCTCAGTGCTCACGTCTCTGTTAGTGCACACCCTTCCAGGTTCCCTGGTAGATGTGCGATTCCAGATACTGTATAACTACTATACAGATATGGGTCATATTCTGATGGCTCAGTGCTGTGATATCCACATTGTCTTGCCGTCAGGGTATGGTCGCCAGCAGCTACTGCAGCTGTTCTAGAGTACGTGGAGCTCACTTGCGTTGTCTACATGCGCTCATTCTTTCACCACGTAGCTCGTGACTGATGTTCTGACACCAAATGATCACGGACATTTCTGTGCATTGTGATGGACTAAGGACTGTATGTGACATGTACTCAACTTTTATGTTGATTGTTATCTACACGGACAAAAATCTAACATGCTGGTTATTCTCGTCCACTGGTGGCGTCTCCGTGTCCTGGAATGTCCGCACGGGATGTGTCTAATTCTTGTTTCATGTTCGTCGCGAAGCTTTCCCCACCTGCGCCGCACAAGCACCAAGATGTACAAACCCCGGGATCTTTTTTGGCCATCACGCAGATGCTCACCTAGCGCTCCACCCCAGATCCTTCCCGCCTTTGTTCATTTTCGTACAATCTGACATTTTCAGCGCTGTAGCCGCTGCGTTACCATGTTGCGGTGTCCCCGCAAGCCAACATTATTGCGGATCTTGGTGAGGAAGAGTTTGCATGCTGTCGGGCCAGGTGTCCGAGACCAATGAGCCACTCGTACTCGACGAAAAGCTCGAAAATGCCTGCACGAGCTCCAGACGGTCTGCCGCATGCCGCTCGAGGCAGCCGAGTCCATACCACCAATCTGCCACGCGTACTCGACCAACTTCAGTTGCTGGAGAGCTCCATCAGTGGCTGATGCCAGTTGGGTCATAGGTTGTAGCACAAGGTATGTACCCTCATCGCTCGTCCTCCGGCAGCTGATAATCTTCTGGCACCGGCTTATAGTCTGCCCGTTTGACACCTCTCGGGAAGGCAGGAACCGCCACAAAATCCATCACTACCCGTCTCGTCCGTACGGGTTCCTGCATCGTGACCGGCTGCAGATTCTCCTCCAAGTCGCTGGATAGTTCCGTTAGAGGGGACATACTAAAGGACACACCCTGCCGCTCGTCGACCTCTTCACCTTGCAGATGTCCTCTTGGCCGTTGTGTCACATCATCTGCACGGACAGCCTGTAGGAGACCATATCGCTCACGTCAATTGTGCGTTGGCATGTGGTAATCAGCACATACCGTGCTCCATGACTGTTCGGCCCTGTCTCTTTGCACATGCGTCGTGTCCCATCCCAGCTGCTGGCCCAAATTCTCGACATGCCCTCGTAAGGCATGTGTCTCCGCCTCCCGCTCTTGCGTCCGTTCCACGACGTCCGGGATCCGTCCGCCACCCAGCAATCTGTCTGTACGTTCTAGCAAATCTTCCTTTCGCCATTCTTTTTCAGAAAAGTAAGTGATAACTAAGGGCTTATCAACGTACTATTTTCCGTCCCAGTAACTGCACTAAACTATATGTTGCTTCCCGTGCCAAGCTCTGTTTTGTATCCGTATCAGTATTGCGTTATTGGCATAAATGACAGCACTGCCTTACCACGCGATTTACAGAAGGGGGGCTTGTGTCGTTGTTCATGATTGACAGATGGCTGTCATACCAATCTCTTCCACTGCACGGCTTGATTGCTTCGCTCTCGCAGTAAATGATCGAGCGACCGCTCCGTAATCGTTCCATTACTGCATAAGACTATGCCATACTACTTTTTGCCCAATGCTATGTCTCGGAATGTGATCTACTGTGCTACGCCACGCCTCGCAGCTCTGGAACGTCTTACGTATTGTATGAGCTGGACAAAAGCAGCAGGTGGTTCTGGCAAACGTCGATCTCCTGAACCTTCGCCTGGCTGTGCATTTTCTGTCGCAGTCTCGCCTTCTCCTGGGTACACGATCGTCGATCCCTGTACAAATCTCACCCTGCGAGTGTCATCGCCTGCATCGCAACCCACCACGCCAGTCCGCTCGTCCGCGGTTAGCAATGGACGATAATCCTCTTTCCTGATTCCGTCCGGATAACTGGGCACTGCGCTGTCTCTGTATGTCCCGTGTTCCTTCAAACGTCTGGCGGTCTTTTTGTAAGTTGAAGTTCTCACGGTTGGCAGCCGGCGCCTGCCAGGAATATTGCCGCGTCAGGTCATACGCGCATGCACTTTGGAGACAACTGCGTGCTCACGCAGGTCTTCGCGACCACAATCTGCTACCATTTGCCATTAAGATCAGCATGCTCCATGACAACGCTCACAGCTGCACCCATCCTCGGTACGTCTACATAGTGCAAGTCTCCGATGGATAGTTCTGCTGATGATCCGCGATCGACATCCGCTGCTTGTTCATACACGGTAGCTGGCATGGCCGCAGGCATGACAGCCAACGGCTCGTCCACATACTCCAACTCGCCCACCGACGAGTCCCTGGACTGCTCACGGTTGCTCGCGTGAAGCACGGACTTCGCGTCCGCGCATGCTGTCACCGAGTGTATTATTGTATCAGCCATTTCTGTCAGCACCAAGAGACATAGCCCCATTGCGGACCAATTCTGACAGACCATCCATATCTGTCACCAAGGTCTATTACCGATCAGCTTGGCGTCCCAATTAGCTGTGGGCAGGAGCTGAGTGGCGAGCGAGAATTGCGGTTACGGTGCTCGCTGCCGTCGCATTTTATGACAAAGCTACTTGTAGGAGACCGCGCAGCCTCCGATCGCACTTACTTATCGCTCACAGCTGACAAGGTCCACACCGTAGGCATTAAGCATATACAATACGTGCATATACGCCTCCGTCCGTCTCGCGTCAGTCACCAGTGATGGCCTCTCAATTGCAACCTCGCACAGATATCCGGTAACGTACAGCGCATGCCACACATGCCGCGAACTGATATCCTTCTCAGAGCCCTTGTTTATGATGGCCAACAAGGTCCCCTGGCCGCCGCATTATCGCCAGAATTGGAGCGGTAAGTGCCATCGGCTTTATCTGCTGGTCTATTTGACTGCTCACCATCCTGTAGGCGAATCAATTCTGTTATCCTTCTCTGGCGGCATGGAGCGTACACCCACTCCCTTGCCGATGCGCCGCCCGACATGCAATGGACCACTACGAAGGCTCTACCTGATAGCCGTCTGCTGCAACGAGGAACGGGCGAGGAGGCCGGGTTCTGTGTGACCGGTACTGTTTTGAGGGTCACCACAGTCGCGTCAATCGTGGGCTGCGCAGGACAACAGCCGTACCGTGCAGCAATGGATATAGCGCTGCTGACAGCAACGCAACGCGCCGCTCTGCAGCGTCTGAACACCATATACGAGCACCGGCAACCTGGTATGCACATGCCAGGGTGTGAGAAGCTGAGAGAAGCTGACTTACTTTACATGTCTGCCCTGTCGATAGCGCCATCGGCCACTACACCTATCACAACATGCGACGAAATGTACACATGGCCCTGCAAGTCTCGACAGCCTCTGGTAATTGTTTACTTATGATACACGCCCAGTTGCCTACCATCTCTTATGGCATCATATGCAGACTTTCGACGCTCGCAGCGGCACATTGCACGTCATGCGCGTGTCTGACATCCTCAATGGGGACATCGTTTTAAACTATATACATCCTCGCCGTGTCACAGACGTCGAACAACCCCTCGACTTGCACAACCCGAGGAAGTATTGGCGTATAACATGGGAGACACAGTCCACAATTTTGCTCTACCGACCCTAGATACACGGCGGCCTGCAAAGGGCGAGAAACGGTTGCAGACACTACGAACATGGACGCGGGTTGTAGTAAATTATGTATAACGTTGCAATGTTTGCGTATGGCAATGCGAAACAATCTTGGTCTCGGCCCGTTCGCAGTGGCGTGCGCGGAGACACCGCGCTTTCATTGGAGGCTTGCCTACACCTTGGTCTGGACAGAACGGCGGAATGACGTCGAAGAGGTGACACGGTCAGGTGACTCAGAGCGCATCCAGAGCAACGCGCATTGCTTGTCGGTGCGATCTGCTAACTGCCAAATGTCTCCCTCACACACATAACGCCCCGATCTGCAGCCCGTCTGACATCATGCTATTTTCGAAGTGAATACAGGCCCTCGCGACGGCCTTCGCGCTGTCACTTGCATAATCACAACCCCCATCACAGCGGCGACTTGGAAGCCATTCATTGTTTGCCACCGCTCTTATGCTTGCAGCGCTCGCCTTCGCCTTCTCCCTCTCCCCATCTCAGCATTGCATTGCGGCCTAATGGCTCGTTCTCTCTACTGAAACAATCTCTCCGTTCAACAGCGAACGGTAAGTTCTCCGTCGTCTAGGGAGCTCGCAGTGCATGTGTACCTGTTGCTGTCCTCGATATGGTGTCGGGCACGGCGTCGATTGAGGATGGCCAGGGCATATGCATCGCATTCAGCTCCCCGCTCTACGACACGGTTAAGCTCCTGCTCATTGACCAGTGTGTCTATTCCAGACCATTGTAGGCTGCAAGAACCCAGGCCTGTCGCCTTCAACAGGTGAGCAATTGGCATCGCAGGCTCCGGCTTGGGTGGCGCCGCCGCACGTCCTCAATATGGTGTCGGGCACGGCGTCGATTGAAGACGGCGACGAGAGCACCTGGCCGGGGTCGATTACCATCTTGACTGCATCTGCTAACCATGTCTCTGCCCTTCTTAGGCTTTATCCACGTTGTTAGTATGGCTGCAGCAACTGCGTTCAGAAAGGTAGCCGTCGAAAAATCCTGTCTTAGCTTGCTAGCGCCGCTGACGTGGTTCTTTTTAGACTAGATCACAGCACATCTACTCGGCGTACGACATTGTCATAAAGGCGCCCGATGGCTTTGATCTGGCCCGCATGCTTCAAGACGCCATTACAAGGGATGATTCCGAGGGGAATGGCCATGCTGCTGCAAGTTCATCAGGGCAAGACCCATGGCAGCACCTCCCCCCTGCCCCTGATGGAGATCCTGCGAGCGAGCTGCCCCCGCTCATAGACGTCGACGCGGCAGAGCGTCGTCATCGCTTAATGCGCCCTGGCACATCCATGCCGCCACGGTTCCAAGCCCCACCTCCTCCAACGAAGGTGTTTTCCCGCCCTTTGGCTTTTCGTACGCGTGCGCCTGTGCCGCAATCTCCGCAAGCTGCGCCGGCCGACGCCAAGCCTGACACTGCGAAAGAGACCGGACAGCATAGGCACAAGCGTCTGAAGCGCCACTGGAAGCGTGAAAGAGATGCGAAGAAAGCAGCGCGGGAGTATCAGGTACGGGAGGCGATGGTGGTTAAATATTCGGAGCTGATCGTCATCGACCTAACCGACAAGGATGCGAAGGATCTCCCACACGCAGAGGGAGCGTGGGTAGGGCTCTCCACAAAGCAGGGGCTGGACGCCGACCTTCTCGGCAAGGTTTTCACCTGGCAGGAGTTGCGGAAGCGCAGGTTCAAATATTTTGCATGGGATGGCCTGTAAGCATGGGAACAGGTCGAATTTCCCGTACGCGCTAATGTTATGTTGGCTAGAAAACGAGTTGTGATTGTTGACAAACATGCACGCATCATTGTCATGCTCGCCGGGCGCCCACCTGATCTAGGATGGGATGCAAGCTGCGAACGTATCTACGCGGCGATGTCGGTCGCTAAAGATAACATCTCCATCAAAACTTGCGCAAACCAGCGGCGAGGCGACTTCGATTTCATCAACACTGGGGTTGTGTTCGGAAGAGGGCAGCAGGTAAGCACTGTCGGCAGTCTACATGTTCTCCGCCTTCATCTCAACGCGGCTTTCGTCAGCACCCCATGAATGCAAGCCATGGTCCAAATGCGCCTGCAATAGACAAGCTCTTGCAGGATGCGGACTTACGCCGTGTCGCCGGCTTCATGGCCAGCAAGTTACCTCACTTCCTTTGCACTTCTTTTTGCTAATTTCTGTCCACCAGGCTCCTTCGCAGTATCTGCACCAAAACTCTACCAGCACTATGAGCAAAATATGGCCATACTGAAAGGCAGCCAGCCTGAGTTGAAGATCCCGTTCGACAGCCCGATTTATGCAGGCGCGGCGTTCAACTTTGGGCCCGGCGTGGCCACGACGATCCACCTTGACACAAGCAACCTGCCATATGGATGGTGCTCCATCATTCCATTTGGGCGGTTCAATCCTGACAACAGCGCGATGTTCGTACTCGCACAACTTGGACTCGTCGTCCGCTATCCACGACATTCACTCATGCATGTTCCGTCTACGGCCCTTGGCCATGGAAACACCCTACTCGCACCTGGAGACACGCGCGCATCATTTACACTGTATACGAAGGGCTCGCTCTTTTGATGGGTGGAGTACGGTTTGCAGCTGGAAAACAG
Source organism: Hericium rajendrae (assembly GCA_033439255.1). Taxonomy (NCBI): domain Eukaryota; kingdom Fungi; phylum Basidiomycota; class Agaricomycetes; order Russulales; family Hericiaceae; genus Hericium; species Hericium rajendrae. Next base: position 1,827,832 of record CM065879.1, on the reverse strand, counting down.
CTTGAAAAGAGAGGAGCCTGTTCGTTACAATGAAATATGGAAGGAACGTCCCGGCAGATGGGAGTTCGGATTGGGGCTTCTCTCCAAACACACAGAACTTACCGCTGACATTAGACAAGTATTTAACGTGCAGCCTGCTGATGTCTGCCCGCAATAATATTTGAGACATGACTTAGATGTTATTCCCGCTAATCTAGTACCATTCGCATTCTTCGCCGGCTTCTCACCCACATCCACCTTTTCACGGACGCTGTGGCTGTTCGCTTCAGAGGAGACATTGAGGCGTCGCTCTCGCATGGGCCGTGGCTACTTTCTTCATTGTTGATTATACATGTCCTGGTCTGCCGTCTACAGTATATCAATGGACATCATTTGTGCCCTAAAATCGTCCGCGCCATTTTGACCGTCATGACAGAATATGGCCCGTACCTCCACTAATGCGCCTCGCAGACGGTGATAATACTCAGACTGTGGCAGCCTCCGCTGTGTTCGTCCATCATAAACAAACAGCGGCCGAATGTCATCTGCCCTATACAGTTAATACTCATATACAGCAAATTTCCACATTCTCCATACCTGATGACAAGCCCTCCCCATGGCCTGCGACTCGTACTTCACCCTTGCCGAACTGCGCCTCGTTATATGGTTACTGTCGCCCATAATGCCGTTGAATCAACCGAAACTCACCTCTATAAATATTCTGGACTCCAAGAATAGAGTGCGTTCCCTCATTCCTGGCCAGCGCCGCCGGTATCTTCCATTGTCGACCGGGATAAGATCCACCGCATGCTGTAGCAACTCTGCCAACTCATCCCATTGCTCGTTGCCCATCACATGTTGGCCTGGCGCGGCCAACTGCAGCCTCTCATAGCCATCTCTACCATTGTTCTGTTCGGCATCTGAACTGTCCTCCACCACATCATAACCCTCAACTCTGATCCGGCCCCGACATACGAATATGCATTCCCGTGTTTCCTCGGATGCACTCGACGATGACCTGAACAGAATATTGAGCCCTGTCGCATGTTCGCGCCATTCTATCCGCTCTTCATCTGTTCCAGACAGCATACTTTCCGGTAAGCATGCGATCTGTCGTGTCGTCGATATGAGTTCACGATCGGTCCGCATAGCATTGCAGATACTGCGCATCTGAGTCGATGCTCTCTCCGCAGCTCCGGGTGCATGCCGGCATTCTGTACTGCGTTCGCTGCAGGTCTCTGCCACTCGAAGAACAATTGCTCAAGCTCTCTTCAACACGTCACACAACTTCATAATATTGTAGATGCTAACATCATTGTCCCCATGAATATACTTCCTACCTGTTCTCCTTGCCGGCATCCTGCAATGGTTCATTTGTGCCACATGATCTCTTCTGTAAAATGTCCTCCCCAACTCACGAGAACCCTTCTCCATCTGCATCAGCCGCGGTTGGCTGCCATCTCTCCTCCAGGCTGTCCAACATACAAGGTATGTCAAATGGGTTGTCCGACTCGTATATCTTGGCGAACCCCAAACAGAGCGCAACACGATCTGCGGCATACTCAATAAACCGATGCATGCCATCGATGTTGAATCCCAACAGATCGACAGGTATCGCATCTAAAAGAAATCTTTAGCTGACGTCTCTACAGCACAAGGCCCCAAACTTACTTGTCACAAAGTCCTGCTCTATACAAACAGCCTCGCGCATAATGTTTTCCATGGCAGGCCGGTCAACTCCGTGTTCCATATAGCTGTAGAACAGGCACGTAAACCTCGTGTTAAGTGTATGGTCTCGGCACATGAGCTGAGTGCTGATCAACAGGCCACGCATGAAGATTCCTCTCCGGACTAGCGTCAGGACTGCCGCTGTCGACGCTGTGAAAAAAATGCCCTCAAAGGCTGCCAATGCGACGACTCGCTCTGCGACAGATGCATCTTTGTTGGCCATCCACCTTGTGTTCCATTCGAACTTGCGCCTCATTGATTTTATTTGACATAACTCGTTCCAATGACCAGCTTGCTGCAAACTGTCCGGCATGTACTCGTGTAGAAGAGATGCATTCACCTCCATATGCACGTTGGCTGATACCGCATGCAGGCTGTAAAACGCGCGTACTTCAGAGACCTGTACAAGGGAGAAAAGTTGTTGCGCCAGAGTATGTTTCAATATGCTGTTCGGCGCCGCCAAGAATGCCAGAAGACGAGAGAGGTAGAGCCGGTTGCCGTCCATTAAGACTGTGTTCCACATGGCGGCATCATCAGACGTGTCCACATCTTCACGTGCCCAAATATTAGAGACGGCAACCCGGTACATCTCCCACATCTATTTAATAGCCATGCTCATCAGTTGCTAATTTAAACATCGTGTCAAATACACTCACATCCTCATACTGTACCGGGAAAATGCTCGCTCGGCTGCACAAATTATCTAGCAATGGCAGATCTTGTCTGGCTTGCTGCAAACATCTCTCTGCAAGGCTTAAGATCTCGCCGTATTGCTGTGGAAAGCATCAGTGCCTCGCCGATGCTCTTCCCTCCTGGAAAATACCCACCTGTTCGTCAGAAATGGCGGCCATCGCATTAGATGGCGCTGTGCTCCACATCTCGTATTATATTGCATGGCCGAAACCAGCCATGGCAAATGCTGCGTATCGCGATCGTACGCTGAGTAGTTCATCCTACACAAATCGATCAGTCGCTGCTGCTGCCCCACAAATCGTTCCAAACCGTCTCACACCCACTACCGGAAGCTGTCTCGCATTCACTACCGAAGACCATATACAGGCATTGTTCCACAAATGTGAGTGCATCGCACGCCACAGCGCACCGGAAGGAATTGCGAGCGAGCAGCTCTAGACGCTCTCTGGACAAACTTGGAATGAACTGAAGCCCGACAACATGAACACACCCTTTTCGGACCCGCATCCACGGCACCACCGTACGGCTCCGATCACTGTCCGATCGAACGATCGCGCACACCCACGCCCAATGTGCGCCACACCTACTCACTCACCGCTCCCATTCTATCCATCACCATGTATCCCCCAAGGCCTGTCGATATCACCTCATGCCAACTGTCTGAACAGCCCTCGTCGGAGGTAGATTGTGCTCATGCTCTGCAGGATGTGTTAGACAACAACCCCGACTGGATGCTATCGGAGGAGGTGGACTCATCTCATTCTTCTTACTGCACCGCACTCACAAAACCCTGCACAGCGTTTCTTTCGCACTCGTTTCCCGGACCAAATGCCGGTATTGAAAACAGACTGGAATGCGATCGCGATTCATCCTGATTTCCTCATGGAAGACCCGTTATCGAGCCTAGACATGGTGAAGACTTATCTCGATCCATGTCGCGTCGAGATGGACCATGATGGAACTGTATCACCTGTATCGTTACAAGACATTTTAGGTCCCGGCCCGTGCATTCTCGCAACGGAGATGTATGACCGTCTCCCAATAATCGATTGGTACTATTCCATTTATGCCATACACCCTGACATGTGCACCGCCTGTACAGTCAATACCATTGCCACATCCGTGCGGAAACCATCTCTACCGATCATCCGTGGATTGGCTGTTGTTGTCAAGAATGGTCCCCTGAATGACAGCTGGTCGCCGCATCAGGAAAAAGTGTTTTTTGATTGATAGCCGGGATGATGTTACGTTATGCTACAGTATCAGTGCCTGTGCTACAAATAGATAACTGATTGGTACAATAGCCGGTGTTCAGGTACTGATTGCAACATGTATCTACAGTAGCTTCTGTAGTTGACAGGATTTGTGTATGCCAGAGGCAAGGCTGCATGCACACACATACCAAGTTATCAAGTCCAACAGTTCATACTTTCTGTATTGTGGCTCACAATATAGCCAGGTCTTCTTGTATTATATTAGTTTAATTTACAAGGGTACAATTAAATCACATCTCCCTCTGCACTGCAGCACCCAATGCCCGTGGGAAGTCTTTTGCTGCAGCAAAACAGTTCCCACATGCCATCTCTATGGGAGTTTGGTGGCAATGCACATAGATGAGGGCACACGCAGATTGATGGGTGAGGGGGGCATGTGGGGATTGGCAGGGATGCGCGTGAGTCAGGGGGTGCACAGGCTGGCAGCAAATGCACGCACGAGGCAAAATGGGGGGGTGCATGAGTTGGCGGCAATGCCCACGGGTCGGCACATGCGTGCGCGGATCAATGGGGGTGTGCGAAAGTGTGCGCACGGGCCAGGGGTGCGAACCAAGGTGCGTACATGAGTTGGCAGCGGTGCGCACGGGTCGATGTGTGCACATGCAGATTGGCGAGGCCGGCGGGGGCATGCGGGAGTCGACGAGGGCATGCACAGGTCGGCGGGGCATATGCAACTCGATGGGGGAGTGTGTGAGGCGTCGGCGACGTGTACAGGTCGGCCAGGGCGTGCGCGGGTCGGCCGGGGCGTGCGCGAGTCGGCCGGGGCATGCGCGAGTCGACGGCGACATGCGCGGGTCGATGAGTGCATGGACGGCGAGGACATGCAGGTGTCGACAGGCACACGCGTGGGTCAACAGCGACGCGAGGGGTCGGCAGAAGCACGCGCGGATCGGTGGAGGCACGCTGGTCCGCACATGCATGCATGAGTCGGCGCATACGTGTGCAGGTTGTCGGCACTGTGTCAGATCGGCGGGGATGTGCACGGGTCGATGGGTGTGCGCTGGTCGGCGCATGTGTGTGCAAGTCAGCGGGGGTGTGCGCTGGTCGATGGCGATACGGGCGGATCGGCGAGGGCGCGCGCGGATCGGCGGGGGGGGAGGGGGGGGGGCGTGTTGGTTGGCAGGGTGCGCACGGATCGGCGGGGCACGCGCGGATCGGCACATGCATGCACGAGTTGGCGGGAGTGTGCGCCAGTCGATGGTGACAGGCATGGGCCGATGGGGGCAGGGTCGGGTCAGCGGGGACATGTGCAGGTCGACGGGCATGCGCGTGGATCGATGGCGACGCGAGGGGATCAGCGGGAGAGCGCGCAGTTTGCAGGGGCATGCGCGGTTTGGCACATGCAGGTGAGCGGCAATGCGCAGGGGTTGGCGATGATCGCAGGGATCGATAGAGGGACGCAGGTCGGCGGCAGGTCGAGCATGTCAGCGGTGATGCTGACGGTCCGGTTGGGGCTTGCAGGGGTCAGTGGGGCCATGCGCAGGGTACAAACGAGAGTATTGCCCATATTTGAACGGGCGATAATCTCTGAATCAGTGCGAAATAAGGTCAATAAGACAATTTTACTCACCGTGCAGCCCTCTGCGACTCTTCCCTGTAGTGAAACCAGCTGAATACCTGCAAAAGATGTGTGAATTATCCATCGACAGAGGGAAACATACCTTGCAGATTTGAAAAAACAGCCGTGGGACGTGTTTGGCTGTAGCCAAACGTTTCCCACGCGCCCCCGCATTTTTTTTCAAGTCGAAACGCGCGCGGGCATGGCCCGCCGTGCACCGTGCTGTTTTATCGCCCATATATGGTCACTAAAATGAATCGGGCCGTGCGGCTCCGTGCGCTCGACTTGTGCGCGATTTGACTTTGCCTGCCACGTCGTCTTCCTTCCACCCACCCCTTCCTCATGGTGGAATTTTAATTGTAAGTGTCTCTTAATCTTTTTTGAGTCTTGTTGGGCTGGGAATAAAGGTGAGTAGCTACAGTTTTTCCTGTAGCTTTATTGTACTAATCAAGAGAGTATCGCTCGCGGTGTCGAGCGATACTCTCGTTTTGTACACTCCGCATGGCCCCACAATGCCTGCGCCCCCGCGTCGCCTCCTGCGTGCCCTCGCCGACTCCTCCACGCCCTCGCCGACTCTCGCACACCCTCACCGACTCCCGCACACCCTCACCGACTCCCGCATGCACACGTCACCTCCCTCCTGCATGCCCACGTCGACTCCCGCACGCCCACGCCGACTCCTGTGTGCCCCCCACTGACCCGTCGCACCACCACCAACTCGCTTGCACCCCCACCGATCCCGCACGCCCGTGCCGCCTCTCGCGCGCACCCCGCCGACTCGCTCGCACCCCGCCAACTCGCTCGCACACCCACTGACCTTGACACATCCCCGTCAACCTGCACGCGTCACTGCCGGCCCACGTCCTGCATGCCCCCACCGACTCCCGCGCACCCGCAGGGGTGAGTGAGTTGGTGAGAGCGTGTGGGAGACAGTACGGGCGTTTTGAGAGGTGGCGGGGTTGGCAAGTCGGCGAGGGTGCGAGCAAGTCGGTTGGGGCGCGAGTGAGTCGGCATGGGCGTGAGGGAGTCAACGGGGGCATGAGCGAGTCAGCGGGGGCACGCGGGAGTTGGAGGAGGGGTGCGCGGGAGGCAGTGGGAGTCAAGGTGGGCACGCGAGAGAAGATGAGGGCACGCGGGAGTTGGCGAGGGCGCGAGGGGGTCGGGGTGGGCGCGAGGTGGCAGGAGACTTCCGCGCACCCCTACCGCCTCACGTGCACCCTCGCCAACTCCCATCCACCCATGTCACCTCTCGCATGCCGTACCGCCTCCCGCATGCCTGCGCCGACTCCCACCTGCCCGTGCTGCATCCCGCGCGCTCCCGCTGCCTTCCCCTGTCCGCGCCGACTCCCGCACACTAGCGCCGATGCCCACACGCCCGTGTCGATGCCCTCACACCTGCACCGACTCCCGCACGCCCGCGCCAACTCCCGCACGCCCGCACCGATGCCTGCGCGCCCGCGCCGACTCCCGCGCACCCACGCCGATGCCCGCATGCTCGCGCAGACTCTCGCATGCCCGCGCCGACTCCCGTGTGCACGCTGATGCCCGCACGCCCACGTTGACTCCCGCACGCCCGCGCCAACTCCCGCACGCCCGTGCCGGCTCCCGCACGCCTGCGCCGACTCCTGCGTGCTCCCACTGCCTCCCGCCCACCCGCGCCAACACCCGCACACCGGTGCCGCCTCCTACATGCACGCAGCAACTCGCACGCACACGCGCCGATGCCCCGCGCCCCTGCCAACTCGCATGCACCTGCGCCGACTACAGCATGCCCGTGCCGGTGCCCACACACCTGTGCTGACTCGCGCATGCCCCCGCTGACTCCAATGCGCTCCTGCCACCTCCAGCATACCCCCGCCGATCTCTGCACGCCCCTGCTGCCTCCTGTAATGCGTGAGAACTGTTTTGCTGCAGCAAAATAGTTCCCACGAGACATTGGGTGCTGTGGGTATAGAAGGGTGTGGAGAGGAGATATTATACATTAGTACTATCAGTGTAAAAGATGTAACTAGTCAGAATACAAATTTTGCATGATTTATTGTACGAGATGTGATTAGAGACTATAATGAATTATAACAAACTATATTATACTGAATCTCACATACTGCAATATAACACTATAGTAGCTAGCACAAGCTACAGTAACTAGCATAAGCTATCGTAGATATATCATCTACAGACTGCTACAGATCACTACAGATGGCTACAGATGGCTACCTGTAGTTGTAATAGAGACCCACCTATTAACAGATGCTACAGAAAATATATAATCTATTATAGCTACTGTAGACTATATTTTCTACTGTAGGCTAAAATAGTATGGACACTTTTTCCAGATGCGTCCGAGCAACTAGATGAAGAAGCCTTGGCTCGAACCATCTGGTGGTACAACTGCAGTGGAAACCTACCTCAGGATGTTTTTGGCCGACGTGAATTTGAACGATATCTACGGAGCAATTTTGCCTGACCAATCTATATGCAGCCATTCTGCCATATATAAGTCGCCTCTGCCCCGTCATCATTTCTTGCCCATGCCCAACCCTGTAATATCCCTATGGCGCATTCCCTCGCATCTCTCACAAGGCAGCGTCTGCCCACCTACGCCCTACCTTCTGTCGACAGTACCGTAGCTAAACGAGCACTCGGCAACATTGATGTCTTCCTCGAAATATGCCATTACCTCCCGTTTCTATCCCTCTACCGCCTGCGGCAAGTGGACCGTCGCAGCCGCGCCAATGTCAACTATGTTCTTAGATATACATGGTCGCTTTATCTCGGCCGATTCGTCAACAACCCCACCCAGCTCCAGATGAACATGCACATGTGCCGTGCGATGCTCTCCGGGTCCCTTCCTCTTTCCTTTTTTCTTAGGTTCTGTGCCAGAATCGACATCTTCGATGCCAAGGACATGGACATGTATTGCCCATATGACACGGCTGCCTTCATGGTGGACTATCTCCGACAGGACGAAGGATATTCCATCCTCTCTACACATCCCCACCCAGAGGATGAGTACGGCAGTGGTATCGCCAATGTCGTCAAGCTCGTCCATCGGAACTCGCAAGCCACCATCGACATCATATGCAGCGCCCGTCCGACCCCCGAGACCTCTGTCGCTAACTTCTGGGGCACGCACGTCATCGGCGGTGTCTCTGCGAATGCGATGGCCATCGCCTACCCGTTATGGACGTTAAACGGCGTTGGTTGTGTTACGCACCCAGGTGGTAGTGAAATTCCCCGCATCGATGCATGCGTCAGCAAATATGAGGACCGCGGGTTCGAGATAACAGAGATGCAGAATTCTCCTTTCCTCCATAACGGTGGAAACACCGCAGGTCGATTTTACTGCCCTCACCGCCTTCGGTCCTTTTCAGATGCTGGTTCCCTGACCATCACATTCGACGATCTAACCTATGATACTTGTCATCCTTCTATTCAACCGGCCGCTTTTGGCGCGGCTTGGGTATTTGGCGGTCCTACATGCCCACATTGCGACCAGAAGGAAGATGCACGTATCATGGTGATCAAGGAGCATGTGCCGTACTGAATCTGCCATGTATGTTCCTCTCTGTACTTATCTTCCTCATGCTGACATCCATCCAGCCTTTGTCACCATCCTCACCGTACGATTCCTGCACGCTTCTCTGCACACGCATACATACAAATACTATCCGACCTTTTCCGCTCTGCAATTTCTGAGGACTTGTCTGGACTTGACTATTTGTGCAGCCCCTCTCACCCTCAGCACCGTACAGTTATTTTGCATACGAACTCTATCCCACCTTTCCTGCTCTGCGAACCCTTCGGACTTCTCCAGATTTGAATAACTGCAGACTCTTTTCTGACGACCGCCTATTACTGCCTCCCATGTGTACGCAATTTTTGATTTATTGTCAATGCAGAGTGTCCAAAGCGTCCGCGAAAACAGTAAGAACGTGCTGTGGCAACATGACCTGCGTACGATCGATGCTACCTATGAACACACAGACTTTCCACGTCCTCGCACTAAACCGCGCAACTCCATGGATATGCAAAGGCGGGAGCAATCTTCCGGCAACGTCCGCGAGATCGACGTGCACAGACGACTTTAAGCTTTAACGCTTGTGCACTTCAACATGCACAGCTGCCAAGACAACAACACCCCGCATGAATGCTTCCTCTCCAATTTGCAGGTACATGCGTGCTGTGAATTGTTATGGTGCGCTGCGAGCACATTCATCGAAAACTCCGAACCGGACCCGAACTGTATGCAACAATAGCTAAACCTCATCTGATAACTACACTCTCTCACAGATATTCCGATTGACATACTGTGCAATCGCACCCTCCATACCATACGGTCTGCGAGGCCGTCATTCATCCCGATCTACTCACGTCAAAGTCGATCAATTCTCTCCGCGCGCCACCCGCCATCATCATGCTCCGACACGTTCCGCTGCAAAGACAGTCGTGCTCCGACGTTGAACAATATATCACAAATTCCCTTGGTTAAATTGATCGCTCTCGCTGAGATTATACGACTAATCCTGCTTTCTCTCTTCCCCCTCACGCGCCGCTACCATGCCTGAAGCTCCTCGCTCCCAACGAGTCCCGATTGGTTTCTTTTTCCTTTTCACACCCAACGACCTTGCCTCTCCCAATTTCACTGATCACGTCCATTGGGCAGACAGTGACGAGAACGACACTGCTATTCTCGTGTCCTCTCGCCCTCGTCCGTTTGCAACCAGACCTCCCTATCCCACCTTCACTGCCGTCGGCGACTGGTCATGGGAGGCCCTCGTACCTGACCTACCGCATCATACGTACACCGGCACCCTCGCTCGCCCCCGTCTCAGGTTTCCCACCACCCGACTTCATTGGGAAGCTATGCTTCGCAATTTAATTGCTATCATGGCTGCGACCGCACCCGGCGGCGACATATACTCTAGTCTGCTTCACGAGAACAGACTGCAAGTCATCTGCCCTGATTAGGGATCGACACGAGTGCACTCGTGGGTGATCCGGATCCGAACCCGCGGGTATTTGACCCAGCGCGAGGTCTGACCTGGATCCGCGCGGGTTTCAGCCACCGGGTGATCCGGAGCCGCGGGTCAGGTACCTGCGGTGCCACGGGTCACTCGCAGGTCGCTTTTCTCAGTGACACCATCCCACTATTGCTGTCCCTCGTACTCGAATCGTCCATGTCAGCTGTGCTGTCGGAGCAGACGCCGCGTCAGACTGCCCAGTTTTAAGCACTCAACACCATCATATGCGATAAGACCATCCTGCATGGCCTACTCGTGCTTAGCAGCACCGGCTAGTAAGTTCTTTTGGTTCGTATTTGCGTTGTGTTTCTATTCATTCTTTTTCTTGTCATTTGCTATTCACTTAAGTGTCGAAAGACGATGACGCGGCGCGCTGTGAGCTGCACAACGACGCTGTCGCCTCGCATTTGACACCTCCCATACATTCTCCATCCCCATCGACACATGTGTACCGGCACGCGTACCAGCACGCACCGTGTACGGACTCATCAACGTGCGCACATGCACATATCCGCACTCACGCACATTCCCGCACACTGGTGCGTATGTACACCGCGCGTATGGCCATACTCCATCCGGCCACGCCCCATCCGGACACCTTCGCGGACATCATCGAGGACGGCCGACGGCTCTGGAGGCGAGAAGTGAGTATGCAGACGCCAGAGCAGGCGTCTGCTAGTATTCGGGATGGCTCAAAGGATGTAGCAAGGACAGTCACGCGATGAGGCGTACTGTGAGAGATCCGAGGCGGCACACGACGAGGTGAGTACCTCACACCGTATCGATAAGTATGCAAGCAGATGACCATCCTTTTCGTCTCAATTCCCCGCATCTGCTTGTCGACGTCGCCACGCAGTCCGACTTCCATCCTGCTCGCTTTCCCTGCCCGTCGACATGCTTCCGTCAATGCCAACACCTGCCGCGTCACGGATGCCGCAGTCCACGTCTCATGCGGGCCACACCAGTGTCCAAGCCGATTCCCCCCCATGCGCGCTACGATCCCACCGACGCCGGTGCCGGTGACGCTGCTTGCGTGTGCACAGCTGTGCCAGCCAGTATTCGTGCACGGCCTCCCGCATTGCGTGCCCACCAATGCACGCGCACACACCTAAACACGACCCCGCCGACATGTGTATGCCCACGCGCAGCCTCGAGCTGGTGTATAGCCCCACCTGCACGCATTTGCACCATGCATGTCGCACATGGCCCTGCCATGTCACCCCGTACCTACATCTCGCACACGACCCCGTGCCTCGCAGAGCCCCACCCACTGGCGGAGGGTATGCTAGTCAGTAGATATACTTAGCTGTCTAGTAGCAGTAGATTCCTTGCGTTTGTAGATTATAGTTCATGTATCTCTTCGCATAAAATTTCGAGTGCAGATTACTACTAAGTGCTCTAAGTATGAGTTACCTGCGGATCACTCGCGGGTCCATGAATTTTGGCAAGACCTTGACCTGGATCTGGACAGGTCTCAGCCACCGGGTGATCCGGATCCGCGGATCAGGAACCCGCAGGTAAATTTTGCGAGTTTACCTGTGTGGACCTGCGGGTGACTCTGACTCGTGTCCCTCCCTAGCCCTGATGTATGCACTCTGACAATGCCTTCTGTTTCTCGGAAAATTCACCTGCCGTTCTACCCAGGACTCGCCATTCTTCTTTGGACACAGTGTGTCTGACACTGCAATGAGCCGCCGCACCATTCCTCACTATCCATCAGATCTCCAAGGTGCCCTTGTCGAAGTCGTTGTCATTGTCAGCCACCGGTACTTTCCAGGCCGAGGCCATGTATTCCTCGCTATCATGGACGGCTTCTCACGTATCCTCCCTCATCGATATAATAGTCAAGCCCAGTACGGCACCGGTGCGCCTCCTATCTCTATACATGCCGCTCCGCTTCCTTAAATCTCACTCCTCTCGTCCACCAGCATGACTTCCCTGATCGTGACTTATTCGACATAATCGACGCCACAAGACATGGACTTCACTTTTGATCACTTTTACATTGACTTTCTCGCCCCTCCATCTGTTTCTACAGTGACTCTTGTGCCGGTACTATCCTATCGCACACACAGACTATGTGCTCTTTATCGTTCTTTTGGTCGCACAATTGGCTGATGGCCATCACCTTACTGGCTCGCTGATGGACGAGATCTACCTGTAACTGTATACACTGCCTGCATATGTGGACTATGACATGCTTCTCGCATTTATGACATGCTTCCCGCATTCGTGCGAGAGCGCGCACGCACTGAGCACTTTTCCAAACATGGGACCAGGTGATGCCCGTAGGGCCGTGCTATGACGTCACGCGTCAACACAGATTGTCCCGGATTCGGCACTCTTTCTGTGCACGTGATCGTGCTCCGTCTCCGGCTTTTCTTGGATTTCCCTAGCAGGCTCTCCACAGACTTTCCACCCTCACAAAACTTTCCCTTCCTGTTGGCAATGACATCAATCGTGATCTCATGTTGAAGTCATCATGCTGCGCACCGACATGCCAGCCTTCCAGCTGAACTCGAACTCAAACAGTACTCGAACTCGAACTCCGAGCAAGGGCTCTGCCGCCCCCGGCGGCACTCGAGTCAGACTGACCGCACAAAAATGTATACAGGTAGATTGAAACCAGCTTAGCAGTGACCTTTGTACATTATATCGAGTACATGAAACTTCCAAGTAAGGCGCTGGATAGGCGTTGATATCTTTAAGATGGCCAGAGCCCTCCATCCGAGCCAGAATCTGCATCCTCCGAACTTTCCTCTTCACCATCATCGTCATCGTCATTGTTTTCACTGCTGTGCTGCTGCACAGCATGGTCATCATCTTCTTGGTAGCTCTGATATTGACGATCTGAAATTCTTCGATCGCCAGTGACCTGGTGGGGGTTGTAAGAGCGGCCATCAACACAATTATCAGCTTCGCTGCTGCTATCATCCTCGTCATCATGCTCATTCCCATGCTCATCTTCGTCGCTGATTTCGTGGCAGTTGTGACCAGAGGAGGCATCACCAGCGATGTGATAATTGCGGTCGTCATGTGAGTCATCGAGATACGTAGAATGCTGACCGTGATCCCCTTGTTCATCGTCTTGATTGTCTTCTTCTTCGTCTATATGTTCGCGTCGCTGGGAAGTCTGACCTGAAGAGGATCTTACAGCCTTCCCTTTAGAGGCAGGGGTAACCGGAGGACTGGGAACTTGAGACTGCGAGACCTGCGAGGGAAGCTGCTTTTTGGGCGGCACGGGATTGGCCAAACTTGTATTGGCACTGGCAGCAATAAGGGAGCGAAGCAGGCTCTCAATCGTGCCCAGCCGGTCATCAAAGCCGTCCATCCGAGTCCACACCTGCTGGAGCTGGATAGTATCATAAGCATCATTATAATCAGTCGATGCATCAGACAAACCTTTTGGTCTATATCTCCTCTGAGTGGCTTCTTGCGTGCTGGAGCCTTGGTCGATTTTGTGGTAACTGCAGTTGGTGCTGCACCCTCAATGTCCATCTGGAAAAAGTGTCCATACTATTTTAGCCTACAGTAGAAAATATAGTCTACAGTAGCTATAATAGATTATATATTTTCTGTAGCATCTGTTAATAGGTGGGTCTCTATTACAACTACAGGTAGCCATCTGTAGCCATCTGTAGTGATCTGTAGCAGTCTGTAGATGATATATCTACGATAGCTTATGCTAGTTACTGTAGCTTGTGCTAGCTACTATAGTGTTATATTGCAGTATGTGAGATTCAGTATAATATAGTTTGTTATAATTCATTATAGTCTCTAATCACATCTCGTACAATAAATCATGCAAAATTTGTATTCTGACTAGTTACATCTTTTACACTGATAGTACTAATGTATAATATCTCCTCTCCACACCCTTCTATACCCACAGCACCCAATGTCTCGTGGGAACTATTTTGCTGCAGCAAAACAGTTCTCACGCATTACAGGAGGCAGCAGGGGCGTGCAGAGATCGGCGGGGGTATGCTGGAGGTGGCAGGAGCGCATTGGAGTCAGCGGGGGCATGCGCGAGTCAGCACAGGTGTGTGGGCACCGGCACGGGCATGCTGTAGTCGGCGCAGGTGCATGCGAGTTGGCAGGGGCGCGGGGCATCGGCGCGTGTGCGTGCGAGTTGCTGCGTGCATGTAGGAGGCGGCACCGGTGTGCGGGTGTTGGCGCGGGTGGGCGGGAGGCAGTGGGAGCACGCAGGAGTCGGCGCAGGCGTGCGGGAGCCGGCACGGGCGTGCGGGAGTTGGCGCGGGCGTGCGGGAGTCAACGTGGGCGTGCGGGCATCAGCGTGCACACGAGAGTTGGCGCGGGCATGCGAGAGTCTGCGCGAGCATGCGGGCATCGGCGTGGGTGCGCGGGAGTCGGCGCGGGCGCGCAGGCATCGGTGCGGGCGTGCGGGAGTTGGCGCGTGCGTGCGGGCATCGGTGCGGGCGTGCAGGAGTTGGCGCGGGCGTGCGGGAGTCGGTGCGGGTGTGAGGGCATCGACACGGGCGTGTGGGCATCGGCGCTAGTGTGCGGGAGTCGGCGCGGACAGGGGAAGGCAGCGGGAGCGCGCGGGATGCAGCACGGGCAGGTGGGAGTCGGCGCAGGCATGCGGGAGGCGGTACAGCATGCGAGAGGTGACATGGGTGGATGGGAGTTGGCGAGGGTGCACGTGAGGCGGTAGGGGTGCGCGGAAGTCTCCTGCCACCTCGCGCCCACCCCGACCCCCCCTCGCGCCCTCGCCAACTCCCGCGTGCCCTCATCTTCTCTCGCGTGCCCACCTTGACTCCCACTGCCTCCCGCGCACCCCTCCTCCAACTCCCGCGTGCCCCCGCTGACTCGCTCATGCCTCCGTTGACTCCCTCACGCCCGTGCCGACTCATTCGTGCCCCCACCAACTTGCTTGCACCCTCACTGACTTGCTCGCAACCCCGCCACCTCTCAAAATGCTTGTACTGTCTTCCACACGCTCTCACCAACTCACTCACCCCTGCGGGTGCGCGGGAGTCGGTGGGGGCATGCAGGACGTGGGCCGGCAGTGACGCGTGCAGGTTGACGGGGATGTGTCAAGGTCAGTGGGTGTGCGAGCGAGTTGGCGGGGTGCGAGCGAGTCGGCGGGGTGCGCGCGAGAGGCGGCACGGGCGTGCGGGATCGGTGGGGGTGCAAGCGAGTTGGTGGTGGTGCGACGGGTCAGTGGGGGGCACACAGGAGTCGGCGTGGGCGTGCGGGAGTCGACGTGGGCATGCAGGAGGGAGGTGACGTGTGCATGCGGGAGTCGGTGAGGGTGTGCGGGAGTCGGTGAGGGTGTGCGAGAGTCGGCGAGGGCGTGGAGGAGTCGGCGAGGGCACGCAGGAGGCGACGCGGGGGCGCAGGCATTGTGGGGCCATGCGGAGTGTACAAAACGAGAGTATCGCTCGACACCGCGAGCGATACTCTCTTGATTAGTACAATAAAGCTACAGGAAAAACTGTAGCTACTCACCTTTATTCCCAGCCCAACAAGACTCAAAAAAGATTAAGAGACACTTACAATTAAAATTCCACCATGAGGAAGGGGTGGGTGGAAGGAAGACGACGTGGCAGGCAAAGTCAAATCGCGCACAAGTCGAGCGCACGGAGCCGCACGGCCCGATTCATTTTAGTGACCATATATGGGCGATAAAACAGCACGGTGCACGGCGGGCCATGCCCGCGCGCGTTTCGACTTGAAGAAAAAAATGCGGGGGGCGCGTGGGAAACGTTTGGCTACAGCCAAACACGTCCCACGGCTGTTTTTTCAAATCTGCAAGGTATGTTTCCCTCTGTCGATGGATAATTCACACATCTTTTGCAGGTATTCAGCTGGTTTCACTACAGGGAAGAGTCGCAGAGGGCTGCACGGTGAGTAAAATTGTCTTATTGACCTTATTTCGCACTGATTCAGAGATTATCGCCCGTTCAAATATGGGCAATACTCTCGTTTGTACCCTGCGCATGGCCCCACTGACCCCTGCAAGCCCCAACCGGACCGTCAGCATCACCGCTGACATGCTCGACCTGCCGCCGACCTGCGTCCCTCTATCGATCCCTGCGATCATCGCCAACCCCTGCGCATTGCCGCTCACCTGCATGCGCCAAACCGCGCATGCCCCTGCAAACTGCGCGCTCTCCCGCTGATCCCCTCGCGTCGCCATCGATCCACGCGCATGCCCGTCGACCTGCACATGTCCCCGCTGACCCGACCCTGCCCCCATCGGCCCATGCCTGTCACCATCGACTGGCGCACACTCCCGCCAACTCGTGCATGCATGTGCCGATCCGCGCGCGCCCCGCCGATCCATGCGCACCCTGCCAACCAACACGCCCCCCCCTCCCCCCCCCGCCGATCCACGCGTGCCCTTGCCGATCTGCCCATATCGCCATCGACCAGCGCACACCCCCGCTGACTTGCACACACATGCGCCGACCAGCGCACACCCATCGACCCGTGCACATCCCCGCCGATCTGACACAGTGCCGACAACCTGCACACGTATGCGCCGACTCATGCATGCATGTGCGGACCAGCGTGCCTCCACCGATCCGCGCGTGCTTCTGCCGACCCCTCGCGTCGCTGTTGACCCACGCGTGTGCCTGTCGACACCTGCATGTCCTCGCCGTCCATGCACTCATCGACCCGCGCATGTCGCCGTCGACTCGCGCATGCCCCGGCCGACTCGCGCACGCCCCGGCCGACCCGCGCACGCCCTGGCCGACCTGTACACATCGCCGACGCCTCACACACTCCCCCATCGAGTTGCATATGCCCCGCCGACCTGTGCATGCCCTCGTCGACTCCCGCATGCCCCCGCCGGCCTCGCCAATCTGCATGTGCACACATCGACCCGTGCGCACCGCTGCCAACTCATGTACGCACCTTGGTTCGCACCCCTGGCCCGTGCGCACACTTTCGCACACCCCCATTGATCCGCGCACGCATGTGCCGACCCGTGGGCATTGCCGCCAACTCATGCACCCCCCCATTTTGCCTCGTGCGTGCATTTGCTGCCAGCCTGTGCACCCCCTGACTCACGCGCATCCCTGCCAATCCCCACATGCCCCCCTCACCCATCAATCTGCGTGTGCCCTCATCTATGTGCATTGCCACCAAACTCCCATAGAGATGGCATGTGGGAACTGTTTTGCTGCAGCAAAAGACTTCCCACGGGCATTGGGTGCTGCAGTGCAGAGGGAGATGTGATTTAATTGTACCCTTGTAAATTAAACTAATATAATACAAGAAGACCTGGCTATATTGTGAGCCACAATACAGAAAGTATGAACTGTTGGACTTGATAACTTGGTATGTGTGTGCATGCAGCCTTGCCTCTGGCATACACAAATCCTGTCAACTACAGAAGCTACTGTAGATACATGTTGCAATCAGTACCTGAACACCGGCTATTGTACCAATCAGTTATCTATTTGTAGCACAGGCACTGATACTGTAGCATAACGTAACATCATCCCGGCTATCAATCAAAAAACACTTTTTCCTGATGTCGGACTGATCGTCATCAGGGTCGTTGGTTTCTTCCTCAGAGTCCTCCCAATAATCACCATAAGCCGAGGATAGCAGACACTGTAAGACGCTTTCCGATTTTTCTCTCTGACGGGAAACAGTTGCATCAGAATCGAACTTGAAACTGGATATCTCTGCGAAAACATACCTCTTCATACCAGGAACTGAAAACCCCTCCACAAAAACACAGGACCTGGGAGGCAGCAGATGTCCTTTGTTGACGCCAGACTCGCATCAGCTCTGCGAGTCTGCTATTGACCATGTAGCCAATGATTGCAATGTGTCCAATGAAACCGGTTTCACCGAAATCCTCAGCATCGTCGTTCTCGCCACCTTCTTCGACCTCGCCGGTTCCATTGTCGTCCTTGGCATCGCCGTTCCCACCTGTAACAGGAGAACTGCTACAAGGGTCGTGAATCTGCCCCGAAGGAGCTGGCGAGGGTTGCTATGGTGTGATGCGTGTGATGAGCTGGCGCTTGAGTCAGGAGAGAGCACCCTTGCCCGAGAGGTCTGGAGGACTGAAAGGCAAGAGTAATAGAGAGACTGTGTGCTAGCAAGGCTAATCTCCAGGTCAGCCTGCCTACGCACAGAAGGCAACCTTTCTGCACGCGACCAGAAAGCCAGAGAGTCCTACGTCCCTGCTTACTTGACGAGGGATCCTGGGCAACAGGGCGCGAGGGAGAGAGGTGCCAGAGAAAGAGAGAAACCCTGAAAAGGGAGAGTGCCCGAAGGCGAGAGGGAGCGTATGTGCTTGAGCCAAGTAGTGGATGAGAAGAAGTGATTATCATATTACTAAGCGAGCCCAGCACCATATCTGGGCTGACCCCTAACCCTAGGTACATGCATAGCATAAGGCTAGGAAACTCTACAAAAGTAATGCTGCCCCGTTACACCACCGCTGTCCTCGGCATTGCCGTTGGCATCGCCATCCTCGGCATCACCACTCTCTATGCCACTCATATACGCTTGAAGTTGCTCTTGAACTCTGCCAAGCCAGACATACAGCAGAGGTCTCAAAGACTGTAAGGGAGAGAACCTGTTAGGAGTGCCCATTGGATGTATTATATCCCATTAGCTTACCAACTCAATACGAGGCTGGCCTATGATAGCAATGACATCGGAGGGTGCATCAATTTCGATCTCTTTCAACTTCGTACTCAACCGTTCTTCTTCCGCTTCTTCGAATTCATACTGGAGTCGACCCAATTGGTCGCCCTCTTCGTCAAAATCATCATCGTTGTCATTGTCGTTGTCACCAGGCCGTACAAGGGCCTCCACGAAGTCAGAAATGAGCTTGATGGGCTCTTTGAGTGCCTCCCTATCGTCCTCGTCGTCGAGCTTTTTCGCGAGGTCGGTAGCTTCGCTTTTGATCTCGTCTAGCCGCTCATGTATCTTGTCGCGATACCTGCCAAAAGGTCAAGTCGTCATTGCTCTACCCATGCAAAGGTACTGCTTGCTTACTCAGTATTACTTTTCGACCAACCCAGCCCTCAGCTTTCATGAATCGATGCAAAGACAGAAATGTGAGCGTCAGCATTGGAAAATGGCTGCACGCTTACAAGGCAAGCCATTCGGGGATGCTCCAGGACTTGGGGCGCCGTTCCAGAAATTGATTGACCTCAGTGACAGAAACGAAACTGCTGCTATCTTCGTCGATAGCATCTCCAATTGTCGAGTGGACTGATAAACCGCAACCATCCAATCGTCAGCGGAGAAGCGAGTTCCGATAGAAGACTGGGATGCACAGACAACCTTGGAAAGGATCTGTAGAGTCCACTGGTCCTCATGATCATCGCCGTTGTCTTCGAGGTACTTGCCAAATTTGTCAGTGTAATGGTCATGGATAGCTAACCCAAGTTCAGTTCCTTCACAAACCGATTTCCATCGTGCTCACCGTCGACGAAAACACGGCATTTAACACTATTCCTCCATTTCTACAGAAACGGCTTTAGTCTCGAACAGCTTGAATAGGAAAGAATGACAAGTACCATATCTATGGGTTGAGAGTGACAGTCAGCGAAAATCTCAGCAGAAGTGTCTCAAGGCTTACTTTTCCAAACCGCCTTAATATCGTCGTCCTTGATCAGCTCATGTGGACCCTGATTGAGCTATGAAGGCTCTTAGTGCTGAGACGCTGATTGGATTTACAGAACGGATCACTCACATGAAGTAACACAGCATCCCTGGATGCCTTGACGGCCTCCTCGATGGACTCCTTGGCAGCCTCAATCTTCTGACTGAACTGCTCTCTGGGAACGATAAAGTTGAATTAGGAGCCTCAGTCTGTCTTTAGGCCAACCGCGCCACGCACTGGTTGTCTGCCATTTGTTTGCTGATGTTTTCACGAAGCGCCATGCGAACACTACCGTTCAACTTCTCGCCAAGTTTCGCCGCCACTTCCCGTAGCAATTTGTCGTTCTGGAAGGCCGCACATTAATCAAACATCTTAATTTTTGAAGACATGCATGTACTTGTATAATATTGTCCGTGCCATTCTTCGCTATGATCTCGGTGGCCTCGCGCTGGACTAGGGAGCTGGAGGCTCCCTGCATGCAGAGGTTCGGAGGATGCCGAGGCTTAGTCAGCATGTCCATAGCTAGTCTCACCTCATGTAGAGTAGTCCTCGTCTCTGCTATCATCACCTTGGGCATAGCTCTCGCCCTTAGGCCACTCCATCTTGGTGATGAGAGTGTGATTCGACCCACTCTAGCTTTGGGTTGAGTCATCTCTGTCTTTTCTGGCTTTTTTCTGCTTTTTCGCAGATTTTTTCGTCTCGTTTTCACGTGCCTCGTGTCCCATCCTCGCGCCCCGTGTCGCGCTCGTTTCTCCCGTGCTCTCGTGCTCCTGTGTCCCTCCCGTGTCCTCGTGTTTCTCGTGTCCTCGTCAAGGACCCCCTGCACTCGTATTTCGACACTCACGCGCCGTTTTCGCGCGGTCGCACCCGCGTTCAACACCATCCGCGTAATTGCCCGATATGGGCAAGAAGCGCTCAGCCGCGCGCCGCGCAATAGCAACAGCAGCAGCAGCAGCAGCCTCAGCTGCTACCCCGAGCCCCGCAGTCCCATCCGACACGCGCGCCGCCCTCGTCGACACGCCACCAGCACCAGCCGTGAGGGAATCCCCCACGACCACGCAGCAACCACGCGCCGACCACGTGGTCAACGCAATCCCGCCGCATCGTGCAGCATCCCCCGCGCAGCCGCGCACCACCACCGAGCTCGTTCACGAGCAAACGCCACCCACCGCCACCGTTTTCGATCCAGCGGAGTGCGCTGCAGTCGACGCACCACGCACGCACGACAGCCACGCGTCTCGGACGTGCACCGAGCCTCACGAGCTGCCACCCGCGTTGAACGCACGCATCCCCACCCCCGCGTTTTTCGCCCCCGCAGCAGCAGCAGTTGCGGAACTCGCGACCACTATCAACACCGCGGGCCCCCCGGCCATCTTCCTCGCGTGCCCTACGCACGTTTTCGAGCTCGAGAAGACCTGCATCGCCCCCACGCACGACAGCCACAACGTTTCCGCGCCCGCGCGATGGGCCACCTCGCTCGACGAAATCGACGACGATCTGCTCGCGCAGATTGTGGAGGACGCCCAGAAGCTTGAGCGACGCAAGACCCACCACCCGACGTCGCACGACGTTCCGTCGACGAGCACGCCCCCGCGCCTGGCCAAGTCGATCCACGAGATCGATGAGGCCCTAGTCGAAGACATCCGCGAGGAAGGCCGGAAGGAAGCGAGGAGAGATGTGAGGGTTGACGAGCACCGGCGCGAGCAAGCCTGGAAGGACGGGTATGAGCAAGGACGGTGGGAGGGATACCGAGAAGGACTCGAGGTCGCGCGTACCGAGGTGAGTACGCATACTCGAGTCGACGCGACCGTCCAGGTGGACGACACCGGACCTCTCCATCCCCTTTCCATCGACACAACCCCGCGCGTCCACGTTAGCATGCAAGCTGAACCACCCACTGCCCCGCCTTCATCATCCGACGCCACGCTCTCCCCAAGCCCCCGCGTTCATGCCGGCGGGCAATCCAATGCCCCTTCGCATCCCTCGCGTGCCGATTCGCAACCCCCCAGTCCCACCAGCACATCCACCACAGCACCGCGCATAGACACCGGCGTGCAGTCCGACGCACGACCCGACTCGTTTGCCTCACCAGCCGACTCGTTTGCCTCACCAGCCGACTCATACGTCCCGCGCGACGTTCCCATCCCCACGGCCTCTACCTCCACGCGTGTCGTTCAAGATGCCAGCACTTCACGTATATTGATTCCGATCCCTGACGTTATTCATTTGTACACGATGCCGACCAATTCTAATACTTCCACATCCTCTAACGACCTTTCATTGTCCTATAATGATGCCGACATGTCTTTAACCACTGCACATACACATCTACCTTCTTTTTCTTGGGCTGACGAGGCCTCTTCACTTCCCATCAACACTCCAGCTCCATTAATCTCACCCCCAACTCGTGACTTTTCTATTCTTCGCTCTAGCTCTGTACGACCGTTCGACTCCCTTAAGCGACATGCACGACGATCTCAGAAGCGGCCCGCTCGTCTTTCACGCCCATCTCGACAATTCATTCCGACTTCCGAGCCCATCGTCACACGGCGACATCCCGCTGGTCTTCGCGCGGATCGCCCTTCGGTCATCATCTCATCCTCGCCATCGGTTTCGCATTCGGTCAAGCTCGAGGCCTCACCTTTGGACTGGCAGGGTGATCCCCGTCTTCAGGAGTTGGGTCGGGTTCTTCGAGGTTTGGGTTGGATTCATGTTTCAGGTTCTTAGGTTGTCCACCAGCGACGCGGACGTCGCTTTTTTCGAGGGGGGCACCTGGACTAGGGAGCTGGAGGCTCCCTGCATGCAGAGGTTCGGAGGATGCCGAGGCTTAGTCAGCATGTCCATAGCTAGTCTCACCTCATGTAGAGTAGTCCTCGTCTCTGCTATCATCACCTTGGGCATAGCTCTCGCCCTTAGGCCACTCCAGCGCTCCTTCTGAGATGGTGTTTTCTCAAGAGTAGTCAGGATATTGTCCAATTTCCTGTCAACATTGTACAATTGCGCTTGAATGCCATCTGCTTTGAGAGCAGTGTGCATACCAACCATGTTCTGGAGCTCCTTGCGATAACCGATGAAATCGCTCGAAAATTCCTCCAATTGCTTCTTGTATTTCCCCGCATGCAGCAGACGAACTGGGTGAGGGGATTCAGTTTTCCAACCATGAAGAACACAGCAATCACTGACCTAGGGATTGCTTTTGGTTATAATATATGCTGCGCACGAATGTTAGATAGCAATCAAGTCCAGAAGGAAAGGTGCGAACAAAACAAAATTCCCTAGAGAGGGCATCAATTTAAGATGCAAAAATTCTGATAGGCAGCTATGCAACCCACCAAAAGCCTTGAGTGTCTCGTCAAACTTGTTCAAAAGACTCTTGAAGGCTTGTTCCATCAATTCAAGGGTATCTAGTCTATCCACGTATTGAAGGGAGAACATAAGCTCTGGATCGAATTTCCAAAACTGAACGACCTCCCTGGCAAAAAGCGGCAGACTTACAGCCGTATAGTGCATCACAACGATCCAATCGTCATTAGTGGCTCTTTCTGTTTCTAGCTTGCAGATTTGCTGAGAATAGTTCAGCGGTGTAAGGTGCTACCATCAGAAGACACAGCCACCTTAAAAGTCGACACTACAATCTAGCATATAGCCAGGGTAAGATTGTCTAGAAAAAGAACAACACAGGTAGAAACATACCCCGACGGCTGGATGCACATCTGCAATGGCATCGAGTACTGGGATTACATGGTTGATGGTGGACAGGATCTTCTTGGTGAAATCCTTTGGCTTCGAGTTCTTATCTAGAAATACGCAAGCTCAATGCCGAAGCAGAATCATGAATCAAGAATTGGACGCACCACGAATCGCCTTGCTGATCAGCTGATCAGCTTCCTTGATATCTCTCTGCGCAGCAGATATATAGCTGTCTATATGAAGCGATTCAGAGAAGGAACATTAGTAGCCTGGTCAAGTTACTCACTCAGCTTGCCGCGCCCTGGCTGAGTGTGATTTGGGGCCATAGCTGAATTGTTCTAGCTAGAGTAAGAAAGAAGAAGGGTGAGAGCTAGGACTGATGGATGGCTTCCCGGAGGAGTAATCCTCTTATGCCCAGTGGATACAACGTTCAAAGGCCACGTTAGGTCTCCGATATCTAGGATTCCCAGACATCGGAGGTGCCCACGAACGAGGCACAGATAGGGAAAGATGGGCATGGACAGATCATCCACCTCGAACCATCGTCGAGGTATTCTCAGGGAGATGCGCAAACGCCACACTTGACCCTGGGTCGAAGGACCGGTGGACGCTATCCTCATGTATTGTCAAAGACGATTATGTGACTTGAGCCGAGCAAACCAAAATTATCAATCAGTTTTTTTTGAGTGAAAAACGGTCAGGGAGTCACGGGGAGACCACGATAGTGCGATGGTAATTCCCTGTAGGGTTAGCATACGTGTTGATGTGTGGACCCTGGGAATGGAGGCGGCAGCCAAAACCAAAACCAACAGAGTACCGGGGGGTGCGAGGGGACCAAGTATCTCAAGAGGGGAGCGCCGAGACGTGTAGCTGACGGGTGATCGTACTACGGGCAGGGGAGCAAGGCCGCGGAGGGCGAGCTTGCTGTGCACGGGCAACTTCCGACGCGGCTCTGCTAGGGACAATGACGGTACGACAAGACTCACGGGTCTTAGGTGATACGGCTTGTAGATAACGGCGCGGCGACGAGTACGACGAATACGATGAGCGACACGAGAAAGTGAGAAGAGCTACGTCTGTGACGTGCTTAGAGGCTGGGGTGAGAACGTCAAACGGCGGGCTTTGTGAGATCTGAGCTCTGAGGGGAAAAAGGCAGATTCCGTTCCGATTCTCTAAGTCAGTAGCTACGGTACAAATGGGCAAGGCCGCCTCAGGCGGCCCGGCGCGACTTCCTACGACAACCTCCCGCTGACCGACCCAATCTCCAATTCCTTCCTGATCCTGCCTGCTCCGGGTCCCTTGGCGAGTGGAGTTGTTGCGGCTCGGCCCGTGCAGGGCAGAGGGCGTGCGCGTGGTATGAACGAATCAAAGGTGCCGCCTTACAACGTCGCCCGGAGCGTGCGTCGGGAACGGCGGGCGCGTCGAGCTGGAATGGCTGGGATGACGTCAGTAGCGCACTGTTGCGGGCGCCGCTCGTGATCCGGGGGCGTGTGGGCGTTCGAGGGCGCATTGATTGAGCCGGCTGGTTCTCTGGGCGCGCTTCTGTTCCTGTGCCACTGACTCGTCTGGCCAGTTGATCTCCGGCCCATTCGGTGCATCGGACCACGGGACACCGGCTTTAGTCCGACCCGGTCGGTCCCGAACCCGTGGGGGCGCTTGTCCTGTGCGGGGAGCAACGTCGCGGTGGGCGGACTTGGTGCGGCTGAGGTGAAGTGAAGCGGGACGGGCAAGGAGGCGGGGAGTGGGCAATGCCGTTGCAAGGCGCGCTAAAGGGCGCATCATTCTCCCCCTAACTGAAAATTTAGACTCTCCGTAGTCTAATCTGGAGCCCCACGAGGGATTCGGGCGCGGGCATGTGTGAAGCCGATTGTACGACGGCGCCCTGGGCAGGTGTGCTGCAGCGAGCCTATAAAAGGCATCTACGCCCTGGGAGGGCACTCAACTCCGAGCCATCTTCGCGCCCGGCAGTCTTGTCCCGATGAACACCTTCCTTGATCAAGTCTTCCGCCAGAAAGTGACCTGGCTCCTTGCGGAGCGCTCGTGGACCCCGCTCGATGCGTCCACGCTGTCCAAGCGCGACGCGGTCATCCGGGAACGCGAGATCTGGGGTCGAGACCTCATGGTCGCCGTAGTACGTCCAAGCTCGCTTGCGGCGTTGTTGCGTACCTGCTAATTCTCGGGACTCCAGAAGGACTACCAGCGCTACGCTGGTGCCATCGACGTGGGTCTGCAGGATGACATTATGCAGATGTCGGACCACTTCCTGTCCGAGGCCGCCCGCGCGTCCGGGAAAGTCTGCCGTTGGCTCGACTGGGGTTGGTACCTCATGCCGTTGCTGAAGCGCGAGTGGCTCGATTCCCTGGAGCACCATCAGGTAGATGCCACAGACCACCTGTCCGTGGCCGAGTCCGAGCTGTGGGAGACATGCCGCGTGGTGGCCCTGGAGGAAATCGATATCACCTGCCGCAAGTACCAGTATGACGTCATAGACGCGGAGGCCTGCAAGCGGGCTCTGGAGCCGTTGTTCGCCAGGCTGCATCAAGCGGTCTCCGCGCCGGAGTTGCCATGGGAAGACGCCGGGGGAGAGGTGAGTGAGGATCCACATGAGCTAGAGACGATGCACCGCCTAGTGGCGGAGGCACTCGACTTGGCCGAGCTGCTGCGGCTTCCGCCCTACCGAGCAGACGAGGAGGGCGCCCGCGACAGGGTCGCGGGAGGGGCCGCGGATTAGTATAGTACGATGTACGCCGGTGGCGAGCATGCCTCACCGCTCAATTGAACTATTCTGGTGCCAAGGTGCACTATGCTGTCTGTGGGACTTGCCCGTCGCCGAATAGGCTTCCTGTTCGCGAGACGCGGCTGAAATGACAAATGGGCACCAATCGGGGCCTGAGATCCTGATTGAGTCCGAAGCGACAACTGTTTTGGCTGGGTGCCCACATCGCGGGCTTCTGCGCGAAGCTGCGAAGCTACCTGTATGTGGGGGCTTCTCCGGAGGCAATTCGCCAGGCGCTTCCGTCTTGTCGCGGAGTCCTTATGAACACTGAGTTGCGAGGTGACTCGCTCCTCAGCACCTCGTCTCCCATGGCTCGTGCGTACGTCGACAACCGCCCCAAGGGTATTCAGGCTCTCGAACGCCTCTTCGGGTCAGGCCACCCGCGTGAAGGCGACCCCGGCAATGTCTGGGCAGAGTGGATCACCCAGGTTGCCAGTTGCTTGGTGAGTCTGCCGGCGCACGTTTTGCTTCCGTCCCCGCTGACCACCACTCCTGACAGGGCCCTCTCTTGAGGTCGAATTCGACCCACCTCGACAACGATTTCTTCCGTCGCGGGATCGCCGACGCCCGTGTAGTCTTCAGCCGCCTCGAGCTGAAGTCCGACCACAAGTGGGGTGCCAAGGTGCTCGACGTCTTCGAGCCCCCCGAAGACCCGACCGAGACAGAGGACCGGGAGACCGACAAGCTCGAGGAGAGCAACGACGACACCCCGCTCGCGGCCGCGACACCCAAGGGCAAGGGGCCTGTGCAGGTCGCGCCCGTTTCAACGCACAAGACAGGGCCCCCTAAGGGCAAAAGGGCGGCCGCGCCAACCAACGAGACCCCGCAGGCCTCATCTTCCACGTGCACCAGGGCTCCGTCGCCGCCCCGCTCACAGACCAGTGAGCAAGACCGCCTCGAAGTCGCCGCCCTGTTGACTGCCACCGGTGTCGTAGACGCATCCGCCGAGCGGGACGTAGACCCGGCTCTGGATGCTCCAGTGTCCGCCGCGACTCGCGCGGCCAAGCACAAGGCCGTAGCACCTGTCGAGGAGGAGGAGGCGGGGGACGAGATTGTTGAAGTGCCCCCGCCGGCGAAGAGGGCGCGTACGGGGCCGGCTGGCACCATCGCTGCGAACGAGGGGAAAGGGAAGGCCAAGGCCAAGGAGCCCGATGAGAAGTGGGGTCCGGTAAGTACCCATCTCCTCCACCTGTGCTCGACGCTAATTTTCTGTTTGCGTAGTGCCTGCCCAAGCAGTGGTGCACCGCGTGCATCAACGAGGGCAAGGAGTGCCTCCGCCGGGTCCTCCCTGCGAAGAACGTCGGGCGTGCGAAGCACGAGCGATGCTGCGAGTGCAGCGAGAAGCGCACTTCCTGCCTCGCCTGCGTCGACCTCAACACGCATCTGACGCGGATGGGTGCGCCCGTCATGGATCCCGTTGCCGCACGTGCCGCCGCGGCTTCTTCTGGTCGCGACCAGGTGGTCGACTCCCCCGTGGTCTTACCGGGGATACCAGACTCCACGGGCGCGCTCCGTAAGTCGCTACCCCACTGTTGCTACGCGTTTGCTGACCGGGTGACCATCCTACAGCCCCGTTCGAGGCGCTCGCATCTCGCCTTCCGTTCCCGGTCTCCGACGGCTTCCGTCCAGGGGCCTGGGACTATGTCGACCCCTACGCGTGCATTCCACGCGATTCGTCGCTCCGCCGCACCCTGCTCGCGGAGACCGAGCGGCAGCTCGTCGGTTTGTACCTCCAACGCATGTCGAACCACGGCCAGATCCTCGCCGTCGAGAGGCTCGTCACGGCCCTCTATACGGGCATGCGCGGCGAGTATATCGCGGCGGAGGCGGATGAAGAGGGCAAGGTCGCCAAGGACGAGCCTGCGGACGCCGCTAGCGACGCAGAGGAGGAGGCCGCGGCGAGTCCCACCGCGGGTCCGTCTTTGTGCCCGCTTGCAAGGGAGTCCCCCGTTCCTTCGGTCGAGGGTCCTGGTGAGCCGTTGGAGCTGATGGC
Source organism: Hericium rajendrae (assembly GCA_033439255.1). NCBI lineage: Eukaryota > Fungi > Basidiomycota > Agaricomycetes > Russulales > Hericiaceae > Hericium > Hericium rajendrae. The sequence continues at coordinate 1,799,513 of CM065879.1, read as the reverse complement.
GGCTCCTGTCGCTGAGGTGGCCGCATCAGAGGAAGTCGTGCCGGCTGACTCCTGACGAGCGGGGCTGTCGCTTTGCGCGGGGAGGGAAAGACCCTCCCCTTTTAAATTTGCTATCTTGTTTTGTCGTCGTGGAAGTTGTCGCATACGTTTTGTGTTGCCCGGGCCTTAGGCCCGGCTTTTTACTATAGGTCGCTCGTAATCGGGACGCCGAGTCCTACTGTATCGTTGCTCCTGCCGAATGGGAGCCCATCTTGAAGTCTGAACCTGTGTGAATCTAAAGGGGAAAACCAGGAAGAAACAAAGTCACCCCAGGCGATCTTGTCAGGGCCTATACGATTGGTGAAGGTAAAATCTGAGTGGTGGATGGTATGAAGATCGCCCAAGGCGAGTTTGTCGAAATGCAAGTAACAATAGATTTATTTCGTGCGTGTGAGTATTGGTGGGGCGTCCAAGGTCGTCGACACGCTTGACTGACGGCCTCTACTCCCCCTAACTGAAAAATGGACTGCCCTCAGTCCTCCTCGCTAGTCGAGTGGTCAGAGGATGCCACGGGCGAACTTGGTCAGGACCTGTCGAATTCGCCGAGGTCGCTGCCGGCGGTTTCGTCATCCGGGTCTGTGACGGTGGAGGCGAGTAAACGTTCAAACTGCTCGATGCCGACATCGAGGAAATCTTCCAATGGCGGGTGATCGAGGATGGTACGGGCGAAATACGGGACAACGCGGTAGGCTGCGGTGGGCCAGTCGAATAACGTACCGTCGAGCTCACACAAGAGGTAAGCACGCCCCTTGTTGCAGCCGAGGACGAGGTACGGGCCTAGGTAGCATGGTTTGGTCTTCCGGGAATGGCTGGTGCTGTACGCGGAATTGCGGACAAGTACCAGTTCGCCGCGGCGAAAGTCAAAGTCGCGGATCGTGCGTTCATGTTCCAGTTCGAATTTTCGTGCTGCCTGGAGGCGGGCCTCGTAGACGCAGCTGTGAAGTCGCTGAAGGTCCTTTTGACGCTTCTGCAGGGCAAGAGCACGGGAGGCGATCAGGTCGGTAGAGGACAAGATCGCCTCGGGCGGCGGTAGCAGGTAGGTGGCTTCAGCGATATCGAGCGGCATCAGGGGGTGCGTACCGGTTACCGCGAAGTATGGGGAACAGCCCATGCGCCGGCGGATGGTGATACGTTCCGACCAGAACACGGAGTGGGCTGAGTAGCTCCAATTCTTCTCCACGCCATCGGCAGCCTTGATCAGGGCTTGGCGTACGTCAAAGTGTGCACGCTCAGCGATGCCGTTGGCTCTTGAGTTATAGCCCGAGATGCGGATATGCCAGACGTGGTACTTCTTTTCCAGCTGCGTCAAGGCTTTAACGAACGGGCCGCCGTTGTCGGACACGATTTCGGTGAGCATACCCCAGCGGCACAAGATGTCTTGGTAAATCCAATCAGCAATGTGCTCGCTGCGTTCTTTGCGCAGCATGCGCCATTCGGGAAAGTGGGACACAGAGCAGCGCCCTTGGACCAGGTATTGCATATTGTTGGATTTCGGCAGGTGCATGGTATCCATGTACATTTTCGCAAATAAAGGCGCGGGCACCGCAACCGTTGGCAGGATAAGAACTTTGCGGATCTGGAACGCTTGGCAAATATGGCACGAACGGACAAACCAAGCGACATCCGAGCCCATAAAAGGCCACCAGAAACGGACCGCGAGCAGGAGGGCGGTTGCGGCGACGCCGCGGTGTCCCGCGGACTCGTGAGTCTCAACGAGAGCAGCCCAGCGGCTGGTCGGCGGGAGCACTAGTTTGTGCGCATTTGTCTTGTCGTGCTTCCAGAGGCGGCCACCTTTCATGAAGAAGTCGCGGCAATAACGCAGGAAGCGAGCGTACTCCCGGTCCGTCAATCCGTCAGGGCGGATCGGATGAAGCAGGAAGTCGGTGACGGCGCGCAGTCGGGCATCCATGAGGAGGGATTTTTCGGACCTTGGAACGTCTGCGTAGGACGCCAAGTGGTCTTGCGGAGGAGGCGCGACAAAATCGCCGACGGCGACATTGGTCGAGATGAGCTGTTGTGCCAGCTGAGGGCGGTCGTGGCCGATCCGAGGCACATTTATTATGTGTACAAAGCCATAAGCACGGTCGACCCAGTCATCGAAGTCGTCGTCGGGTTCGGGCGCATCATCGTCCTGGGGGCGGTGCCGGGAGAGGCCATCCGGCCCATGCTTCTCGCCGGGGACGTGGACCAGGGTAAATTGAAACATGAGGATGCCGACGATCCACCGGTTCATGGACGCACTAGGGGCGAGATCGGGATTATTCAGCATGCCGGATATATAACGGGCGTCGACTTCGATAATCAGGTTGCGAATGCCAATGAGCCAGAGTTTGAGTGCGCGAAGGCTCCGGTATAGGCCATATAATTCCAGCTTTGGTTGGGAGAAGTGCGCCTCACGGTCGTTCAGGGCGATAGAGCCGAAGCGGGCATACCGGTGAACTTTGGGGTCGTCCACATCCTGTTGACAGAGTAGGTAACCGATGGCAATATAGGAGGTGTCGACGCCCAGGATCACTGAGGCGGGAGACTCGTAATCTATCGCGCGCAGGGCGGGTGAGGCGAGTAGTGCTTGCTTAAGGTCTTCCTGTGCAGCCAACTGGTCTGGGCCGAACTCGAATGGGGTGTCCTTGCGCGTAAGCCGTACCAGATGGTGAGCACGTTTTGCAAAGTTCTTGATGAAGATGCGGGCCACGCCAATGGTCCCGAGGAAAGCGCGAATGTCTGAGAGGTCGGTACAAGGTTGCCAGTTGCTGACCTTGGCGAGGTTGCTGAGTTCTGGCAAACGGCCCGCCGGCGTGCATCTATGACCGACGACGATGATTTCCGGCGCGCAAAGGACAGTCTTTTTCCCTGAGAAGGTACCACCGCAATATTTCATGCGTTGGACGACACGGTTCGCGCCCTGGAAGTGTTCCCAGACAAAGCGACGAATACCTGGGTTCCAGGGTATAGTTTCAAAATTTCCGCCGGGCAACTCGTAACGGGTAGCTGGGCCTTTAATGGGGACATCATCGATATAGGGCATGGTGACAGCTGGGATTTCTGGCCAGAGGATTTCGGTAACGTCATCGTGGAAGATAGGCACGGAGTTCGTCCACCCCATGGGCAGCGTAACGAGCCATTTGGGCCCGAACGGGGTTTGGAACGTGGTCATGTCGCGGGACTCCTCCGCCAAGAGTCGCTCGTCGTAACCAACGTAGAGATCGAGGATGCCGCCGCAAGCACGCCCGGCGAACTGCTCGGTGAGCTGGTCGGTAAAAGGCGGGACACCCGAGTGAGCGATGGTGACCTTGTTGAGTGGTTCGAGACTGTGCACAATGCGCAGGCTTGTACCATCCTTTTTGGTGACGCAGAACCAGCATGAGCGATATGACGACGACGAAGGCTCATATACGCCGGCGGCGATCTTGGTACGGATAATCTCGCAGACCTTGTCATGGATGCCTGGCGGGATTGGACGGTTCTTCAAGACCCAGGGGGTGTGCGGTATCACCGGCATAACCACTGAGGGGAAGAAGTCTTCGCGGAAATGTCCCTGCTCTGAATCGTCCCAGGCGAAGGCGGTATCGTGGAGACACATGAAATGGTGGAGTAGGTCGTGCTCGGAGGGCCAGAGGAAACCTTCTGGATGGGCGCGATCGATAACCGCTTTTCTTTCTTCGGTATAGCGGGCGGTGGGAGCGAACGGGGGCGGATTGGGAGATAACTCCGGCAGGTCTTGGAGAGGGTCGCCTTTGATGTTACGGAGAACCCAAAAACGCTCGGGGAGGTCCGTAAATACTGGGCGGACTTTTTGGGCAACTAGCTTGTATTTCTTTGCGGCGTAAGAGGCGACAGGAGGACTGGTATCCGTCGCGCCAGGAGGCGGCGGACTCGGGCGACCTTGCTTGGAAGCGGAAGCGGACTTGCAGGCTGTAGCGGAGAGAAAGGCAGACAACAAATTAGATTTATCGGGGGCATCCGAAAGCGAAGGACCCCCCGGGCTAGAGTCGAGAAGCGAGGCATCACAGGCATAGAGATAAAGAGATTGAAGATGATCTTGGCATTTTTCTGGGTTTTCGGAACATTCTGGGGGTATAGCGGCATAAGCCGTGATTTGCGGCGTCTCCGAGTCGAAATCAACGATGAAGGCGACCTCTCCTTGATCTTCGATCAAATCATCGAAGCGCGAAAATCCTCCTTTGCCGCGAGCGTATACTGAATGTCAGTGCGCAGGTGGGTGGGGATCGTGGCTGCTTCGCCGGTGTTTGGGTCGAAGATGGTGATGGTCTGTGTTTCATTGCGGTAGCTGCGCACGACTGACTCGGTAAGCACATCGAAGGGGCGTCCGAGTAGGATATCGTAGGCGGGCGACCGGAGGACGTGTATTTGGAGGTAGAGAACAATGTTGCCAAAGACTGCAGGCACGTTTCGGCACAGGCCCAGCGAGTCATCAAGTTCGCCGTTGGCGGATTGCATAGTGAGGATAATCGTGAAGTCATACGACAGGCCTAAGGTGTAGCAAACGCTCTCTGACATGGAGATGACCTGAGAACCTGGGTCCAAGATGCACTCGACCGGTTCTTGATGATCTATGAGTGCTGCAATAGAACGCAGCGCCGCAGACTCGCGCGAGACGATCAGGGGTTTAGGCTTTTCGTCCGGGCGGAGTTGCTTGAGGTACTGCTCGTAGGGATCCAGAAGGACGACAGCACCTTCCGGCGGCTCGGCGCACTGGTGCGAAAGGATAGATACCCGTGGATGAGGGAGTGAGGCCGGGTGCTGCACACGGTCGCCTTCGACGGGCTCGCTCGCGAACTGGATACCTGCAGCGAGCTCTACTTGACGCGCTGGCGAGGCCAGCTCCTCGACTGCATCTTCACCTGGCAGCTCGGAGAGCAGGTCAGTCTCGTTAAGGACTTCCAACAGGTTCTGTCCCACCACCGGACGCGTGTGACGCCGTGAGACTGCCTCCTTGTATTTCGCGCGTACTGCAGGCGCCAGGGACCAGAGCTCGCCCTGGGTGACCTCGATAGGGAGGGACATGGCACGCGCGAACACGCGGTCCAGCACGTCTTGCCCGACTGAGTCTTGCACACGACGGGTTGGGCCCGTCTCTTCGACTACTTCGATCACTGGGACTTGCGCGGGCCTTGCACCGTCGCGGACTCTGGCAAATGGGTGGACGGGACCATCAGGGTCGCAGAGGTCGTCGCGTACTGCAGGTTGAGATAGAAGGTGGGGGGGGTCGTCTCGTTCCGGGCCTGGGGCCGGTGAAGCTTGCAGAGGGGGCAGGGACGCCCACGGCGGCTCTGGTTCGTCCTCGATGGTCGGGCGCGGTGGCGCACGGGGCAATCGTGGAGGGGCTGGTTGGCGGGCAGGCTCTTCCATCCTGCGAGCTCGTTCCAACGCCCGGTTAGCTCTATCACGGCTGGCCGCGGCATTGGGTGGGGGCACAACCGAGGCGTCCTTCAACTGGTATAACCGCCGTAGCTCGCCCTCCAGGCTCTCAATCTGCGCGTCTGTGGTGAGCTGGTACAACCCTGCCTGGACCTGGGTATAGGGGGACGCGGTGGTCTGAGCGTATGCCAGCACGACGCGATAGCCGTAGGGAGGGAGCCCCGCCCGCGGCGAACTTGCCTGGCGGGTACCGGCTACACCCATCATAAGCTGACCCGTGGCTCGCTGATTGGGGTTCATACGGTGGTATTCGTCGATCCGTTCAGCCATAGTCGTGCCTGGGGGTCCTTGCGGGAGCCAAGCCCCAGAGGGTAAGACCATCTTGCCTTGGACGTCCTTCTTGCACTTGCCGGCGGCCATGTATTCCTGGGCTGTCATGCATTCGCGCACGAAATGCCCCACGTTCCCACAGAAGTTGCACTGATCTGACCCCATTCGCCCGCGCATTGGCGCGCCTTGATTACCTCCAGAGACCATCAGCTGACGCAACGGCTGCTGCGCGCTCCTCAAGAGGATATCGGCCAGTGACGCTAACTGCTCACTCTTAATCTGGATAGTCGTTCCTGAGCCTGCCTCGGCGGTTGATGACGACGCGGTGGCTTGAGTTGACGACGGTCCATGCAGGTACAGGTCGGGGGTGATGGCAGTGCCATACATGCACCACTCTGCGGCCCTATAGACGTCGTTGATCGGGTGCGGATCGTCGGGATGGTGATCAGGCTTGGTAAGAGCAAGGCGGTCCTCTACCTGCAGGCGAAGACGTTCGGGGAGCGCCGCCAAAAACCAGCATTGTTCCTCGATATCGGAGATGCAGTTCTTGCCTTTCAGGTAGCGCGTGATGACCGTGAACTCGCGCGAGAATGCACCAAGTTCACCGACGGAACTGAGGGTGGACTCGGCAGTTCGGTGCACGAGTGACTCCAAATCTTGACGCGAAAAGGTATTCTCCTTAGCCGAGCCCGGGTAGAGTTCGTGGATAGCTTTCTTGAATTCGTCCCAAGTGCCGGCGGCATACTTGGCCTCGGACTGCCACAGCTCTTGTGCGTCAACGTCTGAGAGGAGACGGACCGCATGACTCTTTTTCTCCGCGTCATCTGCCACGGAGGAACGCTGAAAACAAAATTCGAGATCGAGGAAGTAACGGCCCAGCTCGCGGGGGGAGTTGGTGTCGAACTTGGGAGCACCGCTCTCGCCGCGCATAGGCATGGAGGGGGGCGGCATGACTGGTTGGATACTTGGTGGCCTGGGGAAGGGGAAACGTGCAGGGGCTAGCGGGCTGTGTTGTTGAGTAGGAGAAGGGGGACGGGGGGTAGCAGGCAAAGTCGCCTGGTGCGGCGTTGTCCTAGGACCCGCGGTAGCAGAGGGGCCGGCAAGGGGTCGCGGTGCCGGGGTTGGCGATACGGGTGGAGTAGGAACGATGAAGGAACGCTCGAGCTCGGGAATTTCGAACTCTTCGTCGATGGGAGTAAGGGGACTAGTGGGAGTTGGAACCGGTGGGAAAGGTGACGGTAGGTCGGGGGAAACTTGCTGAGGGTCCTGAGTCGCAACACGGACTTCTTGTTCGAGGGTACGATCTGGATTCGACCGTGCGCTACTCCTAGTACGACGCGGCTCTATTTTGAGTATGGAACCCTCGCGGTGGGCTCCAAAATAATGTGTGGACCCTGGGAATGGAGGCGGCAGCCAAAACCAAAACCAACAGAGTACCGAGGGGTGCGAGGGGACCAAGTATCTCAAGAGGGGAGCGCCGAGACGTGTAGCTGACGGGTGATCGTACTACGGGCAGGGGAGCAAGGCCGCGGAGGGCAAGCTTGCTGCGCGCGGGCGACTTCCGACGCGGCTCTGCTAGGGACGATGACGGTACGACAAGACTCACGGGTCTTAGGTGATACGGCTTGTAGATAACGGCGTGGCGACAAGTACGACGAATACGATGAGTGACACGAGAAAGTGAGAAGAGCTACGTCTGTGACGTGCTTAGAGGCTGGGGTGAGAACGTCAAACGGCGGGCTTTGTGAGATCTGAGCTCTGAGGGGAAAAAGGCAGATTCCGTTCCGATTCTCTAAGTCAGTAGCTACGGTACAAATGGGCAAGGCCGCCTCAGGCGGCCCGGCGCGACTTCCTACGACAACCTCCCGCTGACCGACCCAATCTCCAATTCCTTCCTGATCCTGCCTGCTCCGGGTCCCTTGGCGAGTGGAGTCGTTGCGGCTCGGCCCGTGCAGGGCAGAGGGCGTGCGCGTGGTACGAACGAATCAAAGGTGCCGCCTTACAACATCGCCCAGGGCGTGCGTCAGGAACGGCGGGCGCGTCGAGCTGGAATGGCTGGGATGACATCAGTAGCACACTGTCGCGGGCGCCGCTCGTGATCCAGGGGCGTGTGGGCATTCGAGGGCGCGTTGATTGAGCCGGCTGGTTCTCTGGGCGCGCTTCTGTTCCTGTGCCGCTGACTCGTCCGGCCGGTTGATCTCCGGCCCGTTCGGTGCATCGGACCACGGGACACCGGCTTTAGTCCGACCCGGTCGGTCCCGAACCCATGGGGGCACTTGTCCTGTGCGGGGAGCAACGTCGCGGTGGGCGGACTTGGTGCGGCTGAGGTGAAGTGAAGCGGGACGGGCAAGGAGGTGGGGAGTGGGCAATGCCATTGCAAGGCGTGCTAAAGGGCGCATCAGTGTCTTGCATGAATGGAAGAGATCAGTATTGGGATGCAATGAACGACAGAAACATCACATTCAAGGGATGCATGATAGCTCGAGCTATTCAAAGACAACCGCCAGGATTCGTGCCTCTGAGAATGACGCCTTGAGAACGGAAATGCTTTCCGATTGACTTGCGAGCTACCGAGCTAACAGATTTACTTTTATAAGCAATCGCACAGGTCATACGGATAAGCTCGCACTTATCTGCTACATATGCTTGTATGCGAAGGATGGTTTAGCTCGCACGGTCCAGTCAACGGAATTGCATTCCGCATTGATACTGCTTCTTCGGACATTGTAACAGTCGAGCATATGTTGGGTTGACGTTGGATACACCTGTCACATGTGATACGACCTGTCATAAGTTCATATAAGTATCTCCTCTTCACCTTACGATAGGCCAGTACAGCTATTGTGACGTTGGAAGTCGCGACAACATTCGTCGTTCATCTCTGAACTATCGCCATGCATTCTTCCGGAAACTCTAGCCCGATCACTATCATAGCTCTTTCGTACAAACACATAGAACTGCGTTGAAAGGGAGAAATACAGGCAGGTTGTTGAATTAGGATGGCGGATGGCACAAAAAGTTAGGAAGTTCAAGAAAGAATCGCGGTGGCGTGTTAAGCGCCAAGGCGCTGAAGGATCGATACCAATCACTGATCAGTCCATCCCTGAATGTTTCAACGTCAACCTGCTGCCTCGCACGCTTCAATTCCACGCAGAGATGAACACGCCATATTCCCTATGTATGTACCGAACAGACTATGGTGCGGGACACCTAGTCACCGCTACTTTTGTGCACCCCAGTTGCAGCCCGATTAGGAAGGTGGCATTTCGCCCGATTTCTTATTCCTCTTGTAGAAATGCTCAAGGAAGGAACAATCCTACAAGAGCATTTGTCCATACACTCAAAACTGACGGAGATAATATTTTCGGGGGGCCGGATTTGGCCACGCCACGTAAGCATATACCATATATGGTATATATGCACGTGCCTCTTTCCCAATTGGGACGGCATGTGATGAGTTCACTTACCCAAGGAAAACATTCAGAGTGCGGAATTGCGCCGGAATCGGCTGGAATCGGTGCCGGCCTGCATCTTAGCAGGTCGCAGGGTCACTGTGAGTCAAAATCACCCTTATCTGAGGCCATATTTGAATTTTTTTTCGGCGGGGCCGATTTGGCCACTGCCCAAAAGTAGCGGGGACTAGGTGTCCCGCACCATAGATGTGCGTAACCGACGCATCCCAACGCTCAACGAACGTACGGTCAAATAAATAACAACTACGTAACCGAAGCATGCACAACGAACGGACGGCTGACCCCGCGGCCGCAAAAGCACGTCCACCAACACCTATCCCCGCACTACACCCACAGTCACACCGCCCCCGCCCTCCTTTGCGTCCTCGCGATTCAGCCCGAGCGCATTGACGCAGCGCTCCCACGCCCACTTCGTCAGCTTCAGCACGTCCTCGTCCGCGAGCTCGTGTGCGACGCGCAGCTCGAGCGTGACGATGAGCGACTTGGCTGGGTCGTCCTCCGTGGGCGTGAGCTGCCAGATATGGGGTGGCGGGAGATGCTGCACGTATGGGTGCCGCTCGATCTGTGATAGAATGAGGTTTGCAAAGCAGAGGTGCAGTGACAATACTCACCTCGCGCATGGCGCGGAGGAAGGCTTCCATGCGTCCAGAGGCGAGGCCGCGTGGGGGTGAGGTCTGTAGGAGCACGGCTCCGATGGTGATGCAGGAGGGATAGGCGAGATAGAACATGGCGATGGCTTCTGCTGACGCCAAGAGCAAATCTAGACCACGATGCTGAGAGCTAATAGAGGTTGCGATCGATGCATTAGATGTGGTGTGAGTAAATAGTGACTAGAAGACGCACGGAGGGATGATGGTTGGTATCAGGAAGGTTGCTAAAGATATAATGATAGGTATTGATGAGAATGGGTTTTCCCAGATGCGTTCGGTCAGTGATGTCAAGTCCGCGGTCCGGGAGGCGTATTTGTAGCGAGCAGGATCAAATATGGAGGCCAACGAAGGTAACTTTGTTCCAGAGACTATGAAAACATGTTAACTTTCATCTTCGTGACAGATATCCCAGAAGACTCACTGTTCATAAGTTTACTGTGATTTCGCAACAGCAAGCAATTGGCGATGAGTGTAAGGAAAGTGGTCATAAGGACGAGCAGAGGGAAGTCAATCCTGAACATAAGGGTTTAGTGATCGACGACAACCAGGATAAGCAATATCACACATACCCATAAAGGTTCACTTCTTCGTCGCCAGGATGGTGATGATGATCTCCATCGCCCCCAGCCGACAACAACAAATGCTCTACGCACTCCTTGAAGACATAAACCGCCGAGAACAGCAAATATACAGCTTGCGCGAACAGCACAACCGCCTCCAGCCGCGAATTCCTAGACACCATGAGTCAATCCCAACAAAGCCGCAGGACAGACAAGCACGTACCCGTATGGTCTCCGGATCGGCGACTGCATCGACGGCCGTCTCATATACGACGGCAAGATCCTCGCGATGCCAACCCCAAACGCGTCAAACACGACCCAGTATCCCAAGCCTGTACACGCCAGCGAGCCGACCTGCTGCCCCGCGATCCATAACCATGCGCCGAGGGCGAACGTGCCTGTCGCCGCGACAATCGCGCTAGGCGGGATCGGGGCGGCGCCGACATCGCTCGGCCGCGTCGTGAAGACCATGGTCCGACCGCGCGATTTCGAGGGGGAGCCGGGACGGTGATCGTGGTCGTGGTCGTGGTCATGATCGTGGTCGTGCCCATGGTTGTCGTGGTCGTGGCCGTGATCATGGTCATGGTCGTGATCGTGGTGCTCGTGGTCGTGGTGCTCGTGACCATGATGCCCATGATCGTGCGCATGCCCGTGTTGCTGCGGCCCAAACGACGTCACCTCCGGCCGCGCACTCTCCGGAAACGGCGAGATGGGATTCCACGGCGACACCGGCACAGGCGTCGGCTGCGTATGCAAGTCCGCGCCCTCGCCCGGCTCGAGGAACGAGAAGAAATTATGCGACAGCGAGTGCTTGTGGTGGTGCCCCCTGCGCGAGCGCGACGCGCCAGACGCGAGCGAGCCCGAGGACGCGGACGAGAACGACGGCGACAGCGGGAACGCGTCGGACGGCGGGCGCGCGCCGAAGGTGAAGCCCTCGCCGAGCTTGCGCGGACCTGGGCTCGAGATCGTCGTGACGGGCACGGGCTCGGACGCAGATGTGGGGAACTCGACTTCCTGCGTGCCGTCCTCCGCGATCGAGGTGTGCGGGAGGGAGCCGGGGCGCGGGAAGTAGATCGAGAGGTTGCGAGAGTGCAGACGCGAGTGCCGGCGCGCGTGTGCATTGGCGACTGTGGGCGAGGGCGGCGCGTCGTGTGGCGCTATGCCGTTTAATGTGTGCGTGTGTATAGGGGGAGGGACATGGCTGTGATTATGAGGTTGAGGTTGAGTATGGAGATGGGCAAGCGGATGGTGCGAATGGTGATGACCCGACGTGTGGAGGGGAGAGTGGGCATGAGCATGGGGTTGCGAATATGATACGGTGCGCGTGTGTCCACCCCCGCGGGGAAACTCTGCTGCACTCGCAGACATCGGAACCGGACCATGGCTGGGCTCATGGTCGGAAGACGATGTAGGGAACGACATCGACAGTGGTGATGGCAGCGCTGGGGCGAACGGGCCAGAAACACTACGTGTCCGGGAATGCGCGTTTACCTGGAGATGAGACGGCAGGGAGAGCGATGCGCGCATAGGTGATCCTGCTGGACGATGGTGATGGAAGCCGTTTGGCCCCGGTCGGGGAGGTGGAGGCACCGCGAAGCTCGTCTGGAAAGGACCAGCAGTGGGGGGCGGGACATAGGCGGAGTGCGGGGGCGGAGAGAGAGAACTCGACGTGATGGGAGCTGAATTGATACGGCTGCGTTGCGGAGGGAGGTCGGTCGCGGCCGACGCGAGGGCTGCGGCAACATCGTCATGCGTGCTCGGCTTCGCGGACGCGAAACCGTTGAGCACTGGCTTTTGTGGACTCTGCAGGACTCCGTTAGATGCGAGTACAATGCTCTCGTCCTCCTCTCTGCTCGACTTGCGCCGGTGCATTCCAGCGACAGTGGCCATTTTGTATCACGGGTGGTGTTTGACCGTATCACCCGAGTCGAACGTTGAGATTAGGGAGCGTCAAGTTTGAGCGCTCGCTGGGGGTGTACGTTACTGAAGACAGATGAGTAGGTGCTGCAATGCTAGATGTTGATTCGTCAGGAGGCCGGACGATGATATCGACTGGCTCACCGATACGCGCTGCAAGACGGGTATCAAGTAGAGACAGAAGGTATACTGAACAGCGAAACGCCCAGGAAGACTCCCTAAGCCGACAGAAAAGCAAGAGTAGATAGAGCTGGACGAAAGGGCCTTCGTCGTCGTCGTTATCAGCGACGAGGACAGTCCAAGACGCGCTGGCCGTCGTTCTGATGAACCAAAGAGCTTCGCCGCATTCAATCTTAGCATCACGTGATCTAGGATAGGCAAATTCTCGCCCGACTTTGCGCTCGCTCATGATGCAGTCTGCAGGTGGTACATAGGCCATGGAATGAAGAGCGAACAGAGCGTCGATAAATAGAGGAAGAAGGCGCAGGAATTTATAGGAAAGAATACACCACAGAACAGTCAAGTTAAGTATATCACTTCCCCTTCAGCTTTCCTTTGCCTTTCCCCTTCCCAAAGGACTTGCCCTCAAAGCCAGGACGCGCCTTATTCTTGGCCTTGACGCCTTTTCCTTTGTCCTTTCTCCGCTCATTCCGCATAGCGATATTGTCAGTTCGCTTCTTCTGTTTCGCCGCCATCGCGTGTGACACTTGCTCCTTCCGTTCCTCCCTGTAGATGATGAGAACCCAAACCAGAAATGGATCGTTGAATACGCACCAAGTTTTCTTGCTCTTCGTCTTCTCCTTTTCTGACCGCTTGGCCGCCTTCTTCAGCCGCGCTTCATCGTCCTTGACCTTTACGCCCTCCATGCGTGCCTCGGCCTTCTCCCACTTCTCCCGCTCCTCGATCTGCTTCCGCTTCTCTTGTGGCATGGCAGCGAGCTTCTCTTTGCGAGCGGCAAGCTGCTCTAATGCTTGGGCGGGATTTGATGATGTCTTCAGGCGCTGTGCCTTCTTAAGTGTGTTCGACGAGGAACCATCCGCGAGCGCGGAGAAGGCGATATTTGTGAAGGAGGACTGAGGGTCATGGGCGGGGCGAGAAGATGTCGCATCGGGGACGAGTAGCTAGATAAGTAAAGTCAATGGGATACGGACTCCTCAACACACTCGATGAATGAAGACGCACCTGTGTAGGAGCAACCTTCTCCTTCTCCTTACCCTTCTCTTTGGTCTTCTTTCCTTTCCGCTCTTGCTCCCGCTGGATCTTTTCCTTCGTTTCCTTCCTCCGTCTCTCCCTCATCGCCGCACGCTGGATCCTCCTCTCCTCCAACAGCTCGTCTTTTGTCCCCACCTCTCCACCCCACGATTTCCTTCCCCTGTTGCGGAGGCCATCAATTTTTGCATGCAGTTTCGCACGGAGAGCGTCGATGCCCTGATGCTCCGGCATAGGCATAATCTCGTCCTCTTGCATCGGGTCGTCTTCATCAGAATCTTCCCCAAGTCCTCCAACTACATCGACGTCCATGGAAAGATCCCCTTCTTCACCCTCGTCCGATTCAGGCTCGCGCGCCTTGCGCTTCCCTTTGCGCTTTAGGTTGGATGCACTGCCTGCGCCCTCCTGCGCCTCATTCTGCAAGTCTACAACGGTCTTGTTGTTCGCAGGATCAAGCTGTCACACCGGTGGCAGGGATGCAGGGTAGCGAAAATGCAGGGTTTGCCTCCGTCAGGACGCATTGTGTTGCAGTGTGCAGAGCACGTACCTTTTCGCGTCGGGCTTTCCGGGTTGCCTCTTTAATGGCCTGCTTGGGACCCTGCTGGCTTTTCTTGTTTTTGTGGTACTTGGACGGCTGTCTGAATGTAAGCACAAGGGACATATCTGAGACAGAATGATCGCGGCGCACCTGGTCGTCTCCGTCGTCATGGAATGGCAAGTAGAACCTGGCGGGGATGAGTCGCAGCAGAGACTCGAACGTCTCATTGTGTGCTTCGATGGACGCTTGGAGCGTCGGGAGGGCCGTGGGCATCTTGGCTGTTGTAGACGGTTAGCGGCAACATACGAGAAAGTTGCGAAAAGCAGCGGCAGGCGAAGCGTGGGAAGAAATAGATGGGTTTCCAAATGGGGAAGTAAGTAGGTACAATGAACGAGCGTCGTCGCTGTCGTCGTCGATGTCCTCCCTTTTCTCTGCTTGCCACCGTCGACACCATGCCTTTTCATCGCCACAGGTGACCGCAATGCACGTCCCCGCTATCGAGAGATACAGGTCTGTGGCCCTGCCCCAGGAACATCAGAGGGAAGGCGCGCGTGTCGGCAAGCGCCCGTTCTGCTATTGTGATTAGGTAAGCGAGAGCAGACAAAGAGGAAGAGCAAGACAATTGGCTTTCTACGTATCCTCAAAGACAAAAAGCCATGGCTTCCCCTCAGACCACCCACTTGCTCTTCGTCTTCTCCCCCTTACCTTTCTCCCCCCAACCTTTCGACCATGCGTCGCCAAACGACCCTCGAGGTCGATCCCGACACGGCGCCGGCGACCCCTTCCATCTCTACAACAATACTTGCTCAGGATACACCTGAGTCTTCTACGCCTACTCTCAGTGTACACAAACTCGACAATGTCTATACCCCACCCACAGCATCTATCCGACTCCTTTTCTCGCTCTTCACACGACGCGAGCTCTTCATCTTCGTCCTCCCCGCCGTCTGCTCGTCTCTCGTTGCCGGTGGCATCGCGCCATTCATGACCTTCGTCGTCGGCCAGGTTTTCAACACGTTCGCACAGTTCCCGACTTCCAATATCACGCAGGAGGACAAGTCTGCTCTCCTGCGCGGTGTTGGTTTGTCCGCGCTCGAACTCCTCGGTCTTGCCGCGGGTGCGCTCGCGCTCAGCAGCATCACCTCGAGTCTTTGGATCTGGACAGGCGAACGCAACGCTATGAAGCTCCGCAAGAAGGTCTATGCTTCTGTCACACAGCGCGACATGCTCTGGTTTGATACGAAGATGGGCGCCGACGACTCTGTGCAGACCACCGAGGGCGATGGCCCAGTCGGTGCTGGTGGTCTCATGGCCAAATTCGCGAGGTACGATTTGCCAGCATCTCATTATTGCATTACTTGACTGACATTCGCGCAGGGAAACGGACGAAGTCAGAATGGCTTCTTCTCGCGTCCGGCATGATCGTGCAGTATTTGACCACTTGCGTCGCATGCCTGGTCCTCGGCTTCATGCGGTCCTGGGCGCTGACCCTCGTCATCCTCTCCGCGGTACCCGTTCTCATGCTCATTCAAGGCATCTCGCAAGGCGTTGCGGGCCCCATCCTCGCGGTCGAGCGCCAACAGACGGCTCAAGCCGCAAGCCTGGTCGACCGCGCCATCAGCGCCATCGCTACCGTCAAGGCATTCAACGCCCAAAGATACGAGGAAGATACCCTCGCTTCCGTGCTCGACAAGATCCGCGCGGCGGCCCGGCGCGTTACATCCGTCTGGGGCTTCACCAGCGGCCTCGCCCAGTTCGCCATGATGGCCATGTTCGTCCAGGGCTTCTGGTTCGGCGCCAAGCTCGTGCGCGATGGCTCCGTCGCGGCTGGCGATGTCATGGCCGTCTTCTGGGCCTGCCTCATCGCCACGACGAACCTGCAGATGTGCATCCCCCAGTTCATCACGCTCGCCAAGGGCAAGTTCGCCATGAGTTCTCTCATCACCCTCGTCGAACAGCCCACGACTTCCCCCACATCGCTGGGGCGCCGCGGCAGTGTCGCGTCGCAGCTTGTTAACGTCGGCAAGCGCAGGACGGCCGCGTCGTTCAAGAAGATCATTCCCCCCAAGTGCGACGGCGAGCTCGGTATCAACAATGTCACCTTCGCATACCCCTCGCGCCCTTCGGTCCCCGTCCTCTCCGACATCACGATGTACCTCGCCGCGCGCGAAATGACATTCATCATCGGCGGTTCCGGTTCCGGCAAGTCGACCGTCGCGCAGCTCCTGCTTCGCCTCTATGACGTGCAGGAGGGAGAAATCATCATCGACGACCAGGACATGGCGTACGTCGACGAGACCTGGGCGCGTCAGCAGATCGGCGTCGTTTCGCAGAGCTGCATCCTCTTCGACGGGACCGTGCACGAGAACGTCGCCATGGGCCTCGCTGGGCCTGGTAGCCTGCGACGCCCTGAGGACGCCACCCGAGAGGAGGTCGTCGAGGCGTGCAGAGTTGCGTTGCTGCATGACTTCGTGCGGGACCTCCCGGATGGGTACGATACGCAGCTGGGCAACGGAGGTGCAAATCTGTCCGGGGGACAGAAACAACGACTGGCAATCGCGCGTGCGCGGTTGCGCGATCCTCAAGTGCTTATTCTCGGTAGGCCCCTCCTTATCCCTCATACAACACATTTGCTGACGTTGATCTTCGTGAACAGATGAGGCCACGTCCGCGCTGGACGCGACTTCGCGTGTCCTCGTCTTCGAGGCCATCAAGCACTGGCGACGAAACAAAACAACGATTGTAATAACACACGACCTTTCCCAAATCAGCCAGACCGACTTCGTGTACCTCCTCAAGGACGGTCGCATTGCTGAGCAAGGCTTCCGTGTCGACATCGAGAAGACGCCCGGCGGCGAGTTCCGCCAGATGATGGAGGTGCAGGGCGCTCAGGGTGGCCTCTTGGAGACGGAGGATCCATGGTCTGACGAGGCGCTGCGCGAGCGCGAGCGCAAGGTGGAGATGATCCTGGAGGAGGACGAGTACTCTGACGACGAGGAGATGCACGCCCGCGCTCTCAGCCGCCAGAGCGTCGCGGTTCCGGCGCTCCGGCCGCTTACCATTGGCAACTGGATGATGGACGTCGTCTACGACCTGACCAAGTCACGCTCCTCGACGCCTGTGCCCCGTGTTCCAGACCGCAAGAGTCGATTCGTCGCACCCGAGGAGTTCGGGACAGCTGTCGAGGAGGCAAAAATCAAGAACACGAGACGGCCTTCGACGGTCGCGATCGACCTACCCGCGCTGCCATCCCCCCCAGCCGCTCGCACCACGCTCAGCCGTCGTCTCAGCCTCCAGTTCACACCGACTTCGCCTATATTTAGCATGACCAACACCTACTCTGGCTCTACTGTCTTCGATGACGGTGATTTCGACGAGGAGAAGAAGAACCTGGAGCGCAGTGCGCATGGCTTCGCGGCGGCGGTTCTACGGCGACGATATCACCCCAAAGAGGACGCGTGCTCGTTGGGACACGGTCAATCTCCAGCCACTCAAGGAGGTCAAGGTCGCGCAGATGCAAATGGAATCCGACGCTGCAGATGAAGCTGAAAACCAAATATCTTTCATCCGCCTCATCCGCGACATCTACCCCTCCGTCCCGCACAAGCCCTTCGTGTTCCTCGGCATCCTGTTCTCCATCGGCAGCGGCGCCATGACGCCCGTCTTCTCCTTCCTCCTGTCGCGGCTCCTCTTCGAGGTCTCCACCGGCGCGAAGAACGTGTCCGTCATCAATGCGTTCGGCGGCATCGTCCTCGCCGTCGCCGCGATGGACGGCGTCTTCATGGGCCTCAAGTACTTCACCATGGAGACGACCGCGATGGCGTGGGTCACCAAGGTCCGCAAGGTGTGCTACGGGCTCGTGCTCGCGCAGGACAAGCGGTGGTTCGACAGGACGGAGAACAACGCGGCGCGGCTCATGCAGGTGCTGATCAAGGACGGCGACGACGCGCGCTCGCTGATTGCAACTGTGCTCAGCCAGGCGGTCGTCGTGGCGACGATGCTCAGCGTCGGGCTTATTTGGGCGCTGGTTACTGGGTGGCAGCTCACGCTGCTTGGGTTGGCGATTGCGCCGGTGTTTGCGGTTACGATGGCTGTTCAGACGAACCTGGTGGCTAAGTGCGAACTGCGGAACAAGCGTGCCCGTGAGCAGGTCGCGAAGGGTTACTATGATGTACGTCTTCCTCTCATCTGTCTTGGTTTTCGTCATTCTCATGGACGGCATTAACAGACCATCTCGAACATTCGTGGGATTCGCTCGATGGGCTTCGAGGGCGTCTTCTTGGAGCGCTTCGACGAGTCAGTGGAGTGCGCTCTCGATTCGGGGGTGCGCGGCGCCTTTGTTGAGGGCTGCACCCACGGCGTGGCGAGCTCGCTCATCTATCTCGCGGAGGCCCTCCTCTTCTATGTTGGCGCCGTTCTCGTCGCTAACGGAACCTACACCTATCTGCGGATGGTCCAGGCCCTGAATCTGGTCGTCTTTACGGTCAGCATAGGCTCTCAGCTCATGGCATTCAGTAAGTCTCCGTTCATTTTGTTTTTGAGTTGATTCTAATCTCTGGTCACAGCGAACCGTATTGCGAAGTCCGTACAGGCCACTAAGGATTTCAACAAGCTCATGCAGCTCTCGGATGTCACGGACGAGTCGCAGGGTACCTTACGTCCACCGGTCGTGGGCACCATTGCCTTCAACGACGTCCACTTCGCCTACCCAGAGCGCCCTGACGTTCCAGTCCTCAAAGGCATCGACTTGCAGCTTCGTGATGGCGAGAGCGTTGCGATCGTCGGATCGTCCGGATCAGGGAAGTCCACCGTGGCTGCTCTGCTGCAGCGCCTCTACGAACCCGACGACGGCTCTATCACCATCGGACCCTGGGATCTTGGCGCGACGGACGTGCGGCACCTGCGCGACCACGTAGCAGTCGTCAGCCAGAACCCGAACCTCTTCGACGCGACCATCTCGGACAACATCGCCTACGGCACCCATGACCTGCCGCAGAGCGACATCGAGCGCGCCGCCATGGCCGCGAACGTCCACGACTTCATCATGTCCCTGCCCGAGGGCTACGCCACCATGGTCGGCGAGAACGCGGCGCTCATCTCGGGCGGGCAGGCGCAGCGGCTGCAGATCGCGCGCGCGCTCGTGCGGCCGTCGAAGATCCTCATTCTCGACGAGTGCACGAGCGCGCTGGACGGCGCGAACCAGGCCGCGGTGATGCAGACGATTCTGGACGCCAAGGTCGGGCGCACGACGCTCATGGTGACGCACAAGCTGCCCGTCATGCGCATGTGCGATCGGATAGTGGTCGTCCATGACGGCGTCATCGCCGAGCAGGGCACGTACGAGCAGCTCATGGAGAGGAGGGGCGTGTTCGCGCAGCTGGCCAGCGGGGGCGAGTGGGCGGGCGAGTGAGCGGTGCCGTGACTTCTTTTCTGTTTCTTTGTGCTACCTCCCGGATACCTCACGACTTTCACGCTCCCTTCGAGGTTATTTGCGCATACTTAGTATAGCCTTCGACGTTCCTTTAACGCTTCTTTGAGACGATGACCCATTGACGATACTACCCTCATCTGTATACTAAGCAATCTCTGTATCCTTTACTTACTTACCTTAGTTATGTCGTGATGTTTGAATGGCATTGATGTAAAATAAAATCCGTGCTGAGCACTTGTTCGCAAAGTTTTGAATCCGTCAACCAAGTCTAGAATAAATCGTAGCTTCACCATGCCCGACGCAAGCCCGAGCTTTGCGCGCCTGCGACAAGTCGCGCCGCGCCCGGTCCGGAGCCGTGCCCCTTTCCTTACCCACTACTGCCATGACTTCAGAAACATCCTACCATGCACCCCACAAAGCCATCCTCACAAAAGAGCAGCTCGCCGCATTTCAGGCGTCCAAGACGCACAATGACATTATCTCCTATATCGAGACCTTGAACGGTGCGGTCATCGGCGTGAAGCTGACCGACCCGTGCCCCGAATCACCTGTGCGCGCTCTCTCACTCTGGAGCACGTTTTCCAGTCTGTGATGCTGATGATGTCGGTATGTGAAGGCGATTGGCTCGCTCGTGCATGTATTGGACGAGGTGGAGGAGATCGCAAAGGCCACTCCGCCGATAGACAACGCGGCGTCGCGGTTTGGCAATCCTGCGTTTAGAGTGTTCTACGATAAATTGCAAAAGGTGCGGTTTGTCCCATCTTTGATGAGAGCAGGCGTAACAGTGGTATGTGCTTGTATAGGCAGCCCCCAAGCTACATGAGGTCATACCAAACCTCCCTGCCGAAGCCGCCGCGGAGCTGTCGGTCTACTTCGCTGAAGCGTTCGGTAACCGCACGCGGATCGACTATGGTAGCGGCATGGAGCTGAACTTCCTATGCTGGTTGTGCGTTCACATCTTTATGTTGTATGGCACTTCTCACAACTGATTATCAATATATAGAATCTGCCTCGAGAGACTAGGGGTTGTACAGCCGGCGGATCATGTTGCGCTAGTCCTTCGGGTGTTCTGGAGGTGATACTCGTTGCACTCATTCATGGTGGTTCCTGTTCTGATCATGGTTGGCTCTAGATATATCAATGTCATGCGAACGCTGCAGTCCTCGTACTGGTTAGAGCCAGCGGGATCGCATGGCGTGTGGGGTCTGGATGATTATCATTTTCTCCCGTTTTTGTTTGGTTCGGCTCAGCTGCGAGGTGCGTTCTGTCAGCACTGTCCTGATAGTAGCATTTATTGATGAACGTGTTTCACACAGGTCACAAATACTTGCGACCGAAATCGATTCACGATCCTGAGATTGTGGACGAGTTCGCTAAAGATTACATGTATTTCGCATGCATCCAGTTCATCAACTCAGTGAGGAGGTTTTTATCTAGCCGTCGATTGTATGCTGACTCTCCGTGTGTTACAGGTGAAAACAGCCACCTTGCGATGGCATTCACCAATGCTTGACGACATCTCAGCCGTGAAGACCTGGGAGAAGGTCAACTCTGGGATGATCAAGATGTATCTTGCCGAAGTCCTCGGGAAGCTCCCCGTCATGCAGCACTTTCTCTTCGGTTCGATTCTTCCGTACGAGGGCCCGCCGCCGCCCGCGTCAGCGGTCCAGGAAGACGACGCCCACTGGGGCCATGCGCATGTGAATCCCGACCTCGGTGGTGTCGGCCAGAGGGAGGGGGGCTGGGGTGATTGCTGTGGGATACCTGTGCCGTCGGTCTTTGCTGCCGCCCAGGCGGAGAAAGAGAGGGGATTGGGGAGTACGCTGCAAGGCCCTGGCATTCGACCAGTTCCATTCGATTGACCCGCTCACCTTGATGGGCGTGCACGTAATCGTCATAGCGGGACGTGTGCTACGTGTTACTTTATGCGGTGTATGATCAAGTAGGATAGAAGTAACTTTTTTGTATCATGTGGAGACGTTATTGCGTACTCTAAGCACGGCCACGCACATTATTCACCCGGCGGTCATAACTTGCCATAACCATAGGGATTTGCAACAAGCCCCTTGTAGTTGGAAGGGTAGATATTGAACCAACGATGTCCGCTGCATAGATCCAAATGCTTGAAATGTTGTTCCTTGCTGCAAGGTGAGGAACTGAATGCGAAGTCACGGAGGCAATATTCGAGGTGTTTTCGATCCGAGGAGGCGGACAGCCACCGCGTGAGGTTTGTGTGCGAGAGCCGCGGCGATTTCCGTCCTGCGCAGGAAAGGCCGGCCGCGTGGGGACGTTCACCTCACCCTTTCCCTCTTCTTCCTCAACGACGACGACGGCGACGGCGACCGCCTCAACATACCCGTTGCAGGCTTTATATTCCACTCTCTCTTGTCTCTTCCCTTCTCTTCTCTGATAGTCGTCCCCATACCCTTTGCCTGCCATGAACAGGCAGTCGACGCTGCTCCATCAGCGGCTTGAGGCCGTCGCTGACCTCGCGACGCTATCCCCCATATCGGACGACATCATCGTATCATGCCTCCGCGAACGGTTTATGTCAGATACCATATACACCAGAATCGGCACGTCAGCCCTCGTCGCCATCAACCCCCACAAATACGTCTCGAGCAATGCCGACTCTGTCCTTCATAAGTATGCCGCCGAGTACCGCAGTACCTCTGACGTGGAGGAACAACTACCACCACATATATTCCAGCTGGCGAACAATACGTACTACCACATGCGGAGGACGACGCAGGATCAGTGTATTTTGATGAGGTGAGTTTTGGCTTGGTTACTGCGGGGCAAGCCAGTTTCCTTTCTTGACGCGGGTCGTGCTTGAGCGTTATGCGGATGTTCTTTCCTCTCGAGACGTGCCTTGTTTTGTCTCTTGAAGTTGAAGGGGTCTGATATCATGCGCTGAGGGGTTTGGGCGATGAAGAGCAATGATGATTGTATGCGGTTTGCGCGCATGCGCCGCAGTTCTACCGCATCTCTCCCAGCCTCCAGACCACCGTCTTTATGATGCTTCGCTGCCCGCACCCATGCCATTCATTTCAACGCAATTCGTTGGACTTTGTTCTCTGACTACCAATTGCTTTTAGTGGAGAGACAGGCAGCGGGAAGTCCGAGAACCGGCGCCTCGCCATCAAAACGATACTCGAGCTGAGTGTCAGCAATCCGGGCAAGAAGGGCTCGAAACTCGCTTCTCAAATTCCGGCCGCCGAGTTCGTCCTCGAGTCGTTTGGCAATGCCCGCACCCTCTTCAACTCCAACGCATCCCGATTCGGCAAGTATACTGAGCTTCAGTTCAACGACCGAGGTCGACTGTCAGGTATCAAGACCCTCGACTACTACTTGGAGCGGAATCGCGTTGCAGGGGCGCCTTCCGGCGAGCGGAATTTCCACATCTTCTATTACCTTATCGCCGGAGCGTCACCGGAGGAGCGGCAGCATATGCACCTCCTTGACAAGACGGTGTACCGTTATCTTGGTCAACGTGGCGTTCCTATCGGCCACCAGAACGTCCGTGACGAGGACGCTGTACGGTTCGATCACCTCAAGACTGCGTTGAAGAACGTCGGTTTCTCCAAGCGCAATGTCGCCCAGACATGCCAGCTGATTGCTGCCATCCTCCATCTTGGCAATCTCGAGTTCACCATCGACCGCGGACGTAATGAGGATGCAGCCGTCGTGCGCAACACGGAGACACTTGCGCTTGTTGCAGAGTTTCTCGGTGTCACAACATCTGCTCTCGAGAGCACGTTGTCCTACAAGACCAAGATGGTCCGCAAAGAGCTCTGCACGGTCTTCTTGGACCCCGATGGTGCATCGGACAACCGAGATGATCTCGCGAAAACCCTATATTCCCTCCTGTTCTCGTGGTTGAACGAGTACATCAACGAGCGTCTCTGTCGCGACGACTTTACCACCTTCATTGGTCTCTTTGACCTCCCTGGTCCTCAGAACATGACCTCGCGGCCGAACTCGCTCGACCAGTTCTGCATAAACTTTGCAAACGAGCGCCTGCAGAACTTCGTTCAGAAGCGCCTATTCGAGGCGCACGTGGCGGAGTACAACAGCGAGGGTATCTCGCGGTTCGTGCCCGAGGTCCCGTACTTTGACAACACGGAGTGCTTGCGACTCCTTCAGAATCCGCAGGGTGGATTGATTCACATCATGGATGACCAGGCGCGGCGGGCACCCAAGAAGACGGATCACTCGATGGTGGAGGCGTTCGGCAAGCGATGGGCAAACCACTCATCTTTCAAGATGGGAGGTATGGACCGCTCTGGATACCCGACCTTCACGATCAACCACTTCAATGGCCCTGTCACATACTCTGCGGAGGGCTTCTTGGAGAGGAACCTTGATGCGCTCAACCCCGATTTCGTTTCATTGCTCCGTGGCGTGCATACCGGCCCAGGAGAACCGACGGGCGGAGAGGGCTCCGGCTCGGTCAATCCCTTCGTTCGCGGCTTGTTTTCGGGCAAGGCCATCGCGACACAGGCCCATCCGCGCAACGAGGACACCATTGTCGCTGCTCAGCAGCCCGTCAAGCCCATGCGCGCGCCATCCACGCGCCGGAAGAACACTGTCAAGCGCCAGCCCACCCTTGGCGACATCGACGAGAAGGAGAAGGACGATGAAGATGCCGCGACTGCGGTCATGAGCAACACCAGCCCGTGCATCGCGGGCGAATTCCGGCAGGCCCTGGACACGCTCTTCGAGACGCTCGGCGAGACACAGACGTGGTACGTCTTCTGCGTCAACCCGAACGACTCGCAGCTGCCAAATCAGCTGGAGGGCCGTGCCGTCAAGGGCCAGATCCGCAGCATGGGCTTGCCGGAGATTGCGCGTCGGTGTGTGAATGTGTTCGAGGTCGGCATGACGCCGCGGGAGTTCTGCGATCGGTATAGAGGGCAGATTTCCGATGTGGGCGTTATGGAGGGCGAGACGAGGGAGCAGATTGAGCAGGCACGGACGGCGCTGAACCTGAGTGAAAGCGATCTCGTCCTGGGTCAATACAAGGTATGTTGGCGGCTTTGATGCTTTATGAGCTTGGAACTGATATGTCGTGGTCTAGGTCTTCTTGTCGCAAGTGGCGTTCCACAAGCTAGAGAATTACCTGCGCTCTAAGGATGCCGATGAGGTCAAGAGGAATCGCATGCGGGAGGCCGAGATCGAAGGTGGCCTTGAACCCCGAGGACTCGGTGATCCCTACGCTCCTTACCAGTCTCCCGAGATGGAGGCAGAGAACGCTGCGGCTCCGTATAATGCGGGCGGATTCAATGATCCATTCAATCAATCGAACCAGCAACTGCCTTTGGTTTCCAACGCTTCGCCTTTCCAGCGTGCGGATATGTACGATGAGTACGACGAACGGGGATCCTTCCGCAGCGCCGACGACTATGACGCGCGCAGCCGCCTTACCAGCGCGCAGGACGACTCGATGTCCATCGGTACCGAGTCCTATGCGCCGTCGCGGAATATGTTCCAGAATGCCGACAAGAAGGCGCTGCTGGAGAAGGAGGCGCTTCCTGGAGAAATTCAGGAGGGCGAGACAACGGAGGTCATCAAGGAGTCGTCGGCGAGGCGGAGATGGGTGGCCATTTGCTGGATGCTCACCTTCTACATCCCGACGCCGTTCTTGAAGTGGTTTGGTCGCATGAAGCGGATAGACGTGCAGCAAGCGTGGCGCGAGAAGCTTGCTCTCAACCTCATCATATGGGCATGCTGTGGTGGCGCGGTTTTTATCATTGCCATCCTCGGTCTCCTTATCTGTCCTACGGAACACGTCTACAGCACAAGTGAGCTGGCATCTCACTCGTCGCAGAACAGTCCCAACAGCGTGTTCACTTCGATTCGCGGCGAGGTCTTCGATCTGACTGAGATCGCCGATACCCACCAGCGTATTGTGCCCGTTGTGGCGGTCAAATCTATCCTCAAGTACGGTGGTCTCAGCTCCGACAACATTTTCCCGGTTCAGGTATGTCGATTCGTTCTCTTGGCCTTTACCATCTCTTGACTGTCATGTCAGGTCAGCGCTCTGTGCAATGGCGTTAGCGGCTCCGTCAGCCCCTACGTCATTCTCAACTTCCAGAACAACACCGACCCGAACGCTCAATACCACGATTTCCGCGTATTTACCAACGATTCGCGGCCGGATTGGTACTTCGAGAGTATGACCGTCATGCGGTGGAACAATCGTGTTGGATTCGTTGGCTACAAACCCAAGGAGCTGAAGAACATGGCGCAAAACGGTCGATCAGTCGGTGTATACAATGGCCTCGTCTACGACCTGACGGACTACATTCAGTTCCCGCCGGCTGTCAGGGCGCCCACTGGTCAGCAGGCTCCCGGGAACATCAATACGCAGTTCATGGATCCATCCGTCATCAGTATCTTCCAAGTGAACTCTGGCAAGGACATCACGAAACAGTTGGATGGTCTTACAAGCATTGATAAGGACTCACTTGCGCGGCAGAAAGTCTGCCTGCGGAACCTGTTCACCATCGGCAAGGTCGACAACCGAAACTCGGTTCAGTGCCAGTTCTCCGTCTATCTCTTGCTCGTTCTGTCAATCATCATGGTCAGCGTCATCGGGTTCAAGTTCCTCGCGTCTATCAACTTCAGTTCGGCGCGCGCTCCCGAGGACCACGACAAGTTCGTCATCTGCCAGGTGCCTTGTTACACGGAAGGCGAAGCGTCTTTGCGCAAGACCATTGATTCCCTGGCGCAGTTGAAGTACGACGATAAGCGGAAGCTTCTGCTCATCATTTGTGACGGCATGATTGTCGGTTCTGGCAACGACAAGCCCACGCCTCGTATCGTGCTCGATATCCTTGGAGCGGATCCCAACCAAGACGCGGAGCCGCTCAGCTTCGTGTCTCTCGGTGAGGGTGCGAAGCAGCACAACATGGGCAAGATCTACTCTGGCTTGTACGAGACTCAAGGTCACGTTGTCCCGTACATGGTGGTCGTCAAGGTTGGAAAGCCGACGGAGCGCTCGCGACCTGGTAACCGTGGAAAGCGCGACTCGCAGATTTTGGTCATGAAGTTCTTGAATAAGGCAAATAATGCTCTTTCGTGGTCGGATGTATACTGACTTGTTTGTTAAGGTTCACTTCAATTCGCCAATGACTCCTCTGGAGCTGGAAATGTATCATCAGATCAAGAACGTCATTGGTGTCAATCCGACGTTCTATGAGTACCTGTTCACGGTCGATGCTGACACGACGGTGCATCCCATGTCCGTGAACAGGCTAATTTCCGCGTAAGTTACTTTTGTCATTGTTCACTGGTGCCGCGCTGACCTCTCGGACTAGTATGATCCATGACAAGAAGCTCCTTGGTTGCTGCGGTGAGACGGAACTGGCCAACGCGAAGCAGTCGATCATCACCATGATGCAAGTCTATGAGTACTTCATCTCGCATCACATGGCGAAGGCATTCGAGTCTCTTTTCGGTTCGGTCACTTGTTTGCCCGGTTGTTTCACTCTCTTCCGCTTGCGCACCCCCGATACTCACAAGCCGCTCTTGATCTCGACCCCGCTTGTCGAGGACTACTCCGAGAACCGCGTCGACACTTTGCACATGAAGAACTTGCTGCATCTCGGTGAAGATCGTTATCTCACGACTCTTCTGCTGAAGCACTTCCCTATGTTCAAGACGCAATTCGTCCGCGATGCTCATGCCTACACCGTTGCTCCGGACGACTGGAAGGTCCTGGTATCGCAGCGTCGGCGTTGGATCAACTCTACCGTGCACAACTTAGGCGAACTGATTTTCCTTGATCGTCTCTGCGGTTTCTGTTGTTTCTCCATGCGCTTCATCGTGATGATTGATCTCATCTCGACGATCATCCAACCAGTGTCCTTCGCATACGTGTGTTAAGCCCACTCGATGGTTCTTCATCCGTTTCTGACTTCATTTTCAGATCATCTATCTCATCGTTCAAGTGACGGCCGAGCACAAGACCATCCCGACGACATCGTTGATCATGATTGGTGCGGTGTATGGTTTGCAGGCTTTAGTCTTCATCCTGCGGCGTAAGTGGGATATGGTGGGCTGGATGTTCTTCTGGGCCCTCGCCATTCCCATTTTCTCCGTTGTTCTGCCCCTTTATTCATTCTGGCGCATGGATGACTTCTCCTGGGGTTCGACCCGTATCGTCTTGGGTGAAGCCGGGAAAAAGCTCATTGTTCATGTACGTTATTCCTCGCTTCTTGAGAAAACTAGTACATGCTCACCATGTTTCTAGGATGAGGGCAAATTTGACCCGAAGGCTATTCCCCTCAAGTCATGGGAAGACTATGTAAGTTCTCAGCGTTTCGCTTGTCAACGCGTCACTGAATGAACTGCCCGCAGGAAAACGAACTCTGGGATAAGGAGTCGAATCACAGCATTGGATCATGGGTCCCGCCACAGAAATTCAAGAACGACGGATACGCAGAGTCTCGGACCTCCCTGTACGGTCGCGAGACGAGCTACGAACCGGCGTACGCGCGCAGCTTCTCGCCATCACCATCGCAAGTTGGCATGATGTACAACCCTCCTCCAGGGTACCAGTCTGGGAGGAACACGCCTACCGGTTCTTTCATGCCACCAACAGCAGGCTACATGCCCCAAATGCCGCGGCCCATGAGTGACGCTGGACAGCTTTACCAGCCCGCGCCCTCCAGGCCTGCGACAAACTATCTTGGCGATGTTGCTATTCCCACAACACAGAGCCCAGATCAGTATGGTGCCGGATCGCCTTCTGACGCCGACCTCGACCGTGCCGTGCAGGATCTTCTGCAGGACGCAGATCTGAACACTGTCACGAAGAGGGAGATCCGGAGGAAGCTTGAGGAGCATTTCGACATGGACCTGAACTCACGAAAGGCGACGATTAATGCGGCTATCGACCGGGTACTCTTGAGCAAGGCGTAGATATATTTGTGACGATCTCTTTCCTTATCGACGGACTTTGGTTGGGTGCATTGGACCTGGATTATTAGTTGACAATATGTGACCCTCTTCTCTCATTCACTCGTTTAGTCTAGCCATAGTCCAGAAACGGATTCCTTATTACCCACGAACATTATCTGTCTCGTACTCTATCATCGCAGGACTTTGCATCACAACTTGTGCTTTTCATAATTGTTCGCTCTTTGTGCATACTTTTGGTAGAAGTGGACCATTCATCGATTGAGCATCATGGTATCGAAGTTAGACGGGCGCGACCCCAGAAGTCTGCCAACCACCGGATCGCCCCGCGTTATCCACTCACGCTTGACCTGTCCGTACTTACTGCGCCACTTTCTGCTGCCGATCTGTTGTTATCTCAACTTTCTGGGAACTTTATACCCCTTCCGAAGTCTGAAGTTGTTAACGCCTCGCTCGCGCGTTAACGCGCCTCCGATTTACTTGTAATTGGACAGCGCTGGAGGGTGAGACGCGTCTCAGGCAGGCATGATGACTCGGTGCTCGACTTGGTATGACTTGGTCCTGGCTCCGCCACAAGCCAGCCTCTTCAGTTTGACGTGGAAGACCTGTGCGACAAGAGGAACAGAGCTATTGGAGCGATTAATCGATGACAGTGAAAGGTTTCTTGGTACTTCTGCCGCCGACAATGGGCCTATCTGACGTAGAGTTATTACCCACAGAGCAGACATTGATTGGCGGTAAGTCAACCTCGGTGAGGTTATGTTATACGGCAACCTGCATGGGCGAGCTTCAGAGCATGGTCCTTCCTTCCTTCCATAGTGGATGACTCGATAGACTGACACATGGGCGTCTTTGAGACGGCGCCGCAAGTTCGCGTCTCTTCCTTCGAGTCACATTACGATTCCTTCCTTCCTTCCTTCATTGTAAGTTCAGCAATGGAGTCTAGTCACGTTCTTACGGATGGGGAAAGACAGACCATTTCACAGGAGGCAGCTCGATGTCGCGTCCTTTTGGTGATCACGGAAGCGTCGTTCATTTATAAGAGACTGTACTCCGGTGTGGATTCCTTATAATTTTCTTGCCTGACAGATACCCTTCTCATGTTACTTCGACGCACTAACGCCATCATTGGGCTTCTGGCTCTCAGGTCAGCTTCTACCTGCGCCGTGCTAGACACACGGGATGCCGGGCCTACCATCCAGCTTGACAATGGTACATTCATTGGCGAAGCTTCTGGCAATGTTACTCAGTTCCTCGGGATCCCGTTCGCCCAGCCGCCGTACGTCCTGTTTTCAAATTTCTTGCTTGCATGCGTGTTGACAGTCGTCTCGTTAGCGTTGGCGACCTACGCTTCCGTTTGCCGAAGCCAAACGATCCATATAATGGAGTCCAGAATGCTACTTCGTTCGGCCCAAGTTGTCCTCAGCAAGCCACTCCCGTTGCGATATCGCCAGAGTTACCACCCGAGACTGTACAGTATCTCGAAGCTGTATTCTCTGGTATCACTACATTCGACGGCGAAGATTGTGAGTGCTTCGAGGTGTTTCATCTGTGATGATAAACTCATGTTCTACCAGGCCTCACCATTAATGTCATCAAGCCGACGAATACGGCTGCAGACGCTCAGCTGCCCGTTCTTTTTGTGAGTTGTCCTATCAACTCTGAACCACATGCTCACAGGTTTATATTTGAGTACTACCTGTAGTATATTTTTGGAGGTACATCGCGGCTGATAACACGACTCGAGTTCTCTAAGCTAATGTTATATCAGGCTCCGTCCCATCCGCCGCCTCAGGGTAAGGGAATTGCTAGTGACCCGGAGGAATAGGAGAAACACGACTTGTGTATTGGTGTGCGAACATGTACCTAAATTAGGATCGAAATTAAAACTCAATGAAACTCCACTCACTCAGCAACAACTCCGAAACCCAAACTGCCCTTACCCTTCAGCGACGGCTGGCACAAAACATTTACAAACATTCAGCCACCCTCAGCCACCGCGGTCCACAGACGGGTCGGGGAAGGGTCGGGCTGATGTAATGTCCACCAGTCACGTGCCCGTGATCAGTCGCGTCGACGCGTCCGTTGACTATACTGATGGTTTACTAGCGCGACGCGACCTGACAGTGTGAGCGGACTGATGGTTACACCTCGGCTCATTACCAACCACCCACCGCTTCTCAACTTCTTTCACTATGGCATCAACTCCGGTGCTTCCATCAGTATCTGAGATTCGACAGAAGACCCACGAAGTCTTCGGTATTAATCCATGCCTATGGCAAGCCGAAATCACCCAAGCTCTCATGTGCCGCGGGAAGGATGTGATCTCCGTGGCTGGTACAGGGTCCGGAAAGACACTCACATTTTGGATGCCTCTACTATTCCGGAAAGGCATCCAGATCGTAGTCACGCCTCTCAATATACTGGGAAAGCAACAGCAGGCGCAGCTCGCAAAGGCCGGTATCGAAGGGATTGCCATCAGCGCAGACAATTCTACCCACGAAAACTTCAGGGTCAGTCATTGATCATGCACACAACATAAGCTGATATCATAGCACCCAGGCAATTGAATATGGGAAG
This sequence comes from Hericium rajendrae, assembly GCA_033439255.1. Lineage (NCBI taxonomy): Eukaryota > Fungi > Basidiomycota > Agaricomycetes > Russulales > Hericiaceae > Hericium > Hericium rajendrae. The sequence goes on along the minus strand of CM065879.1, from coordinate 1,768,482 downwards.
CATCGCGCTGTCATTACTAGCCCCGAAGAACTGCTAAAGAAGGATGGAGGCTTCATGAAACTCCTTGCCAATGACGTGTTCGCATCTCAGATAATTAGCGTTATCTGGGACGAAGGTCACTGTATCGGCGAGTCAAGCTGGGGTAGCTTTCGCCCAGCGTACAAGGACGCGGCACGATTGTGGTATATATTGCCTCGAGATATCCCATTCTATGTGACATCAGCAACACTAGACGACAGCTCACTTAAGGAAGTGATGGATACGTTACAGATACGGCGGGATTGCCTTCTCCAGTTCTGGCGCTCGAATGATCGGCCAAATATTGACCTCACTGTCCGCAAGATGGAACATAGCATGCGCAGCTATGCCGATCTGGACTTCCTCATCCCGGAAGCGTGGAAGCCTGGCGACAAGATCCCGAAATTCCTGGTCTTCTTCGACAGCATAGCTGAGTCGGTGGCTGCCTCTAAGGCTTTGCGAAAGCGGTTGCCACCACACCTACGATGCCACATACGGTGGTTCAATTCTGAGATGTCCTCTCAGTTTCGTGACAAGGCGCAGGGAAAGTACAAGCAAGGAGGGGTTTGGGGACTCTACTGCACCGATTCATTTGGGATGGTGAGTCTTCAAACGATAAGCGCATGACTCAAACTGACCCGATATTATAATTAGGGCGTCGACGTGCCCGACATTGACCTCGTGGTTCAATGGCGCGCCAGCTGTGACATGCGAACGCTATGGCAGCGTTTCGGTCGCGCCGCACGGGACCCATCGCGAACAGCGAAAGCGGTCCTGTTTGCGGAACCACGATGGTTCGACGATGAACGAGCCAAGAAGGTGGCAGCGTCTGAGAAAAGGGAGGCGGGGCGCCAGGCGAAGCGCAAGGCAGCAACGGAGGCCAGTGGACAGAGAGCGGCTAAGAGGCAGGCCACAGGACAGGCGGGTGCAGGTTCGTCCAGGGCAGAAATCCCAGCGCCAGAGAGTGATGCAGGCGATGGCCCGGATAGCTCGGATTCGGAGGGTGAGGAGGGGATGGATGTCGAAATGGAAGGGGCTGACATACCTAGACTCGACAATGTCCAAAGTCGGCAAGAGATTCATCAGCTGCAGGTGAGGAGACTGCGCGACACGTTCAAAGAATCGCGGCAAGCCATAGAGCGAGATGTGTCAATGCGCGCAAACCCGAAGAAACCACAGGAACTCACCCCAGAGATGGACAACCTCGTCAATGCAAGATCGCGTTCCCATCGCTGCTTCTGCGTACCGATTACAGCGTTCTTCATGAAGGACGAGGCAGGTGAGCACGGATGAAGTTGCTGGGGCGTGACGGCGGTAATAAGGCTGACTGTTACATAATTAGAGTCCAATCATCTTCGATGTCGAAGCGACTTACCGACGGGCTGCCCACGGTGCCACATCACCCCTCCTAAAGTTTGCTGTGAGCTCTGCAACCCCGACGCTTTTGTCAACTTCGCACATACTCCGACTACAGCGCTGCCCAAGCCGAAACAGCCCTGCCGGTCGTGGAAGGTGGACGCGACGTACAAGATGATGGAGAGGGAGAAGACTTTGAGCCTCGACCTCCATGCGTTCCACAAGCGACGGACGGTCGACGAACTCGGTCAAGCTCAGCTGCAAGACTTAGGGCCGAGTGCATTTATGTCGAACGCGGTGCTCAAGCGCATCGTCGACTGTGCCCGTGTGCAGAAGATCCTGTCGCCGGATCAGCTGTGCAAGGAGACACAATGGAGAGCCACCGACGAAGACCAAGCTGCTGTCGTCGACATCGTTGCCAAGGTTTTCCCCGCGCCTCAACTAATGACATCTGCACCACTCATCCGCCCTCCACTTGCCCCGAGACAGGCGATCTCCAATGAGGCGAACGAGGTACGAATACGTCCGATTGTGACGCGGAAATGCGGGAGGTGCAAGCAAGTTGGTCATACTGGTGAGCTAGCTCTTCATTCGTCCTTTCTTGTAGGCGATCGAGGGCTAACAGCAATGGTCAGCCCGAAATCTGCTGTGTCCGCTACATCCGCGGCGTGCGGCAAGCTCGTTCAATGAGAACATACCCAATGACGATGGTGCCGCGTCTGGTTCACCGCCTCGTCCTCGTGCTCAACGCCCACTCCCCACTCCACCTACGTCTGGGGCCAATCTCGAAGGCCACTCGAGAGTGCCATCCATTGATTCAGGTGACGAAGGTCATCCGTCGCCGCCGCCGTCACCGCCGCCGCGTCCCCGCCCTCGTCCAGTTCCAAGACGGGCGATGTCCGCTGATCTAGAACCAATTGATGATCTCGAAGAGCATGCTGCAGCACCATCCGTTGATCCAGGCGATGTACGCCATCCGCCGCTGGTACCGCTGCCACCGCTGCCTCGTTCCCGCCCTCGCCCTCGCCCTCGTCCGGTCCTATGACGAGCGGCGTCCACCGATCCAGACGCTGACCATCTCGAATACCATCCTCTTCGTACGGCTCCTCAACAATCCACTTCTGCCATGCAGGAACTCCCCGGTGACATAGTTATTCATGCAGCAACGACGGCGGTAGAATCAAGTGGTGGACCTGACCTGCCGCCCCCTCATCCCCAGCCGGATCCACAAACAAATCATCACGCACCTATTACATCGCCTGAGCCCTCGTCGCCTGGCACCCCGTCATCGCAATCGGCTGCTCCATTACCGGTGCATGTGCATGCTTACTACGAGTACATGCGTTCAGTAAACCTACCGTCACTGCCACCAGCTTATATTCCCCAATCAATACCGCCGAAGAAATTTTACGGCAACTGAGGCGGTAACAACCATGGTCCACAATTCTAGGTAAGCAGTAAGTACGACTCGGTCTCTAGAACCAACAACTTACGCGATTGCGTATTACAGCAGCGCATCCACGCTGAGGTCGTCAGCGGTAATGGGACCAAGTCCTTCGTCAACTTCGTCATTCTCTGCACCGTCTTCGCCCATATAAATGTTTTTGTTCTCTGGCTCTAGACCTCTGTCAATCATGTCTAGGATTTCGTATGTTGTTTTGCGGCCGGCAACATATTCATTGGTTCCGTTTTCCTTCATATATTTACTCAGCTTGCTGAATGTCCGGCGCATGTCTTTGTCAGCATGAGCACCGGATAGTCCGCTCAGTTTGAAGTTCTTCTCGATATTGGCATGGCAGTTCCGATAGACCAATATCAGGGGGGATTCCGAGATGATTTTGTCTTTAGTATGGTTGGGCCCGGTACCACTATGCTTGTCCTGGGGCTCATGATAAGCGGCAGAGATGGGAGCGAGACTGACGCTACTAACCTTTGTGAACAGATTATTCAGTTCGACAACCCAATCGACACCTCGGAACTGGTGCGGTTTTCCAGTGGGATTTACAAGCATGTTGTATCGCACTGCCTTCCTGATGTCGTGTGTGAGTATGGCTATGTGCTCGTTATGGTATTGTTCTCACCGAAGGCCCTCAGGATAGCGAAAATGCACATCGGTTAAGAAGCGCGTCATTTGCGCCGCGTATTTGTGCTTCCCGCTTGCCTTAAAGAGGTAAATCCAAGGGAGGAACACCGTCTCGACACGGCCAATATCCCCCACGTTCATCGCGTAAGTCAGTTCTTCATATAGAAGACAATATTGATGAAGGAGTGCATTATTTTCTAGCTGCTTGTCCTGCTCGGAGTTCGAGTTCAGCCTAGCTTCGAACAAATCCATCTTTCCCACGACGAAATTGTCATTGAGTTCCAGCACGAGATCCTGCAAGTCCTCTAGGGATGGTTTTGTTTTGGCAAAAAGCTCAAGGCTGGTGATATTTCTGTTGTGTCGTCGGACTGCCACGCGCCACGCATCGAGTCGCAGGACGGTTCCCGTATGGCGGATGACCTCATGCATCTGTCGAAACTTTGGTTTTGACCCGATCTTTCCCGTTTCGCCAGCTCGTAATACGCCGACGAATGCCATGAGGCAGTTCACGTCCTCTCGTGCAAGGGCTTTGGATATGAAGATGCGCCACACGGCATCGGCGGCAGCCATCTTCAAGTGAAATAGCCCAAGCACAAAGACGACGTATTGAAACCATCGCCACGGTGTCTCCTCGTCAGAGCGGCGATCCATAACGGACTGTACTCGTTCGTAAGTGCTGAGATCACCGTGAACGAGCACCACATATTCTGATATGTCGACAACGTTGTTCTCGTACAGTGCGTCCTCGTCGTCATTAGGATCGCCAACTCCGCCTTGTTGCAGAAGGTTTTGTATTGCCTCGAGATTTCCAGAGACTTTTGACTGATTGATATCCATTGCCCGGGCAGGTACATGATACAGCTTGGTCACTGGTATTTGCTCCACGGACTCGGGCTCACCAATAGAGCCTTGAAACTGATGGAAGTATTCTGGACCATGATGGCATAGGTCGTACAGGAACTGCCATGCATTGAAACGGTCGCACCGCGTGTGTCCCCGTTCATCGGGTGTTTCAGGGTGTAGTTTACGAAGATGGCTGGTGGACTGAAGATTTACGAAGTCAGGGTAAGAGGATTTTGTAGTGAGGTCATTCAAAGGTGAGCTTTCCCATAGCTCTGCAGAGCAATGCAAATCTTCAAGAGTAATGCCGTGGTCCAACCGTAGCAGATCCCCGGACGTCAAGTGAATCAGGTTGCTTCCACCCGCATCCATTGTTGGCATCGACACGTTCATTTGCACGTCAAAATTGTCGTATGCGTTGATACGCCTCAAGCTGTGTTCAGCAACGTCAGACCTCATCTCACCATCTCCCATGCAGTTCCCCTTCACTCCCATCCAGCTTCCAGCTCCTCACCCACCAACCCCGCTCAGAGCAGTGATGTCCCTCATCTCAGGAGTTGTCAGCTACTGCAGGCCTCACCGAGGTTTCCTCAAGTTCGCTCCAGGTCGTCCTCAGCGGTTTTGGTGAGCCAATCAGGTTGCTGGCATTATGGTACCGGGTCTGTGTTGTACAGGATGCCTGGATGCCGCCTTTTGATGGTTTCGGACCATAGATGTACCATAGAGCAGCCGAGTCCGAGATCACCTGAGACCGCCAAGGGCAAGTTTCTTACTTGCATGGTAGACAGAGTCCCAGCTTCGAATAGAACCCCCCAGTGCACCTTTCCCCCTCAGAGCTCAGACCTCAGAAGTCTCTCTCACTGTTGTTCTCATCGTTCCCCGGACTTTAGACAAGTTCGCCCTCTTTAGGCCAGTCTGCCCGCAGCGTCGTTCGTCAGATTCAGTCATATCAGCCGCTTTTCAGTCCTTTTCTCTAGGATTAGTCCGTCATATCGGAGACCCGTGTGTCTCGTCATTCTCCTTGTCATTCTACAGCCGTTCCTCATCCTTCCCAGCCGCTTATCACCAGATCGCCTCAGACTCGCCCTTAGCGAACCAGTCGTTCCATCGTTCCTGCTGCAGTGACCCTCAGCTGCCCTCACCTCACTCCTCACTTGAGATACTTGGTCCCCTCGCACCCCCCGGTACTCTGTTGGTTTTGGTTTTGGCTGCCGCCTCCATTCCCAGGGTCCACACATCATTTTGGAGCCCACCGCGAGGGTTCCATACTCAAAACAGTGAGGGGTGTACCCAGGCGTAGCCTCTATCGGGTCAAGACTGCCATCGAGGTCAGGACATCGCATTTTTGCTCTCCATCACATTCTCGCTCGCTATCGCCTTAGGCGGCCTTGGTGCATTCTTCAAGATCGCCATTGGTTGCAGAGCTTTCCAATCGGTTCTCATCACCATTCGTCGCACCTGATTGCCTCCTGTCGCTTTCCACCATCCTGTCCCTTCCAGAGTCGCTTTTTGTCGCCCAGGACCATCCTCCATCTCTCTCCAGTGCCCTGTACTGGCTCAGATCGTTCTGGGTCATCTCCTATCACCTCCTGTCACCTCCTGCCTTTCTTCGTTGTCTTTAGGTCACTCCAATCGTCTTTGATCGTCCCTTGATCACCTCAGATCGTCTCAGCTCGCCTCAAGGTTGCCTTAGGCGGACTCAGTCCCCAGCATCTTCTACTGCCTAGCATCGCTTCTCACTCCGTTTGGTCACTCCAGATCGCATTTTGACGGCATTGGTTGGTCTTCAATCACTCTCTTTTGCCTTTTTAGCACCCAGGAGCATCTCCTAGCACTGTTGCCACAGAGTCGCCGATAGCGTACTAGGTCGCAGCCAGCTTTCAGCATCTTAGGTCATCCAGGATTGCCCTTATATCCCCTTCGGCGACCTCTTCACACCATTGAGTCATCCCAGCTCCCTTCTGTTGCTCAGACTCGCCTTGGAGGTGCCTCTGTACCCCATAGCTTGCATCAGCTCCTCCTCCTATCACCTTCCAGTGCTTTGAGTCACTTTTCTTTGCCCCAGGGTTCCTATTGATCACTCCTATCACTGTCTTTCATTCAGGAGCCGTCTCCCATCGACTTATCGCATTTTGTCTTAGGGAAGGTCGCCCCAGCATCCCTAGCACTCTCCATTGGTTGCAGAGGAGTCTTGTTTCTTTCAGGTTGAGCCAGTTGTGTCCAGACCGCTTACAGTCCATCCCAAAGTCACCATCGACGTTCAGGAGCCTCTCGAGTCGCTCTCAGGTCATTTTTTTGGCCCCTACTTGCTTTCTTTTGTTTTAGATTTCCGCTGGCGATCTTGACCTGCTGTCGGCGACATTGGTTGCTTTTAGCAGTTTCTCATTGCTTTTCCAGGTCGTATCACCCCAGGAGCACCCCTGGCCCCTTTGGATCATCTCTCCCTATCGCTCGTCATTCTGGTTGCCCCAGAATCGCCTTCTATTGCTTTTGAGCATTTGTCATCGCTTTTGAGCACCTTTCATCGCTTTTCAGCATTCCAGATCATCGGTTATCATCTCAGGTCATCGTCCACCACCTTGGCTCTTCACTCGTCCCTTCCAATTGTCTCGCATTGCCCTAGTCATAGCAAGATCGCCTCAAAGTCGCTCCTCATCGCCCCTGATCACCCCTAGTCCATCTCAGGCTCACTTTCCTCGCATCAGAGTCACCTCCATCGTTCCTGATTGCTCTAGCGTGCCCCCGATCACTACTGCTCACTTTCATCCTCGACATTACCCCTGTCCTGCTGCTTCTGTTACAATGACGCCATCAGCATTCATGCCAATGCGTGGAGAGAGCGGTGCTCCCAGTTTTGCCAGAGACGATCCCCGTGAACTTGGACCATATTTTGCAGATCTGGAGTTTTGTTTTCAGCACTTTCAGGTCCAGGACGATCTGGAGAAGAAGGCTCATGCAGTCCGGCTTTTGTCGGAGTTAGATGCCCAGGATCTCTGGCAGTCTGAACCGAGTTTTGGCACAGGCACTTGGAACGAGTTCAAGGCTGCGATCCAGAAGCTGTATCCAGGTTCCGAAGCAGGAGGCCTTTGGTCCAGGCAGGATTTGGTGGCTCTCGCTCGAAGGACGCTTCAGGCGAACTTGTCCTCCTTAGGCGAACTTGGTGCATTTCTTCGTCGGTTTTTGGTCATTTCACGTTGCCTGAAGCACCAGGGACGTCTCTCTGCTTTCGAGGAGCAGCATTTCTTCCTCTCAGCGCTTCCAGATCGACTCTGCCACCAGATTGAGGCCTATCTCACCCAGAGGCACCCAGACCACCATCCAGACGAGTCCTACCCCATTATTGACATCTATCATGCTGCTAAGCGCATTCTGCATGGTACCAGCATCACACTTGACCCTCATACAAGCTGTAATGACCCAGTTGCCAACGTTTTGGCGAGTTCGCCACCAGTGGTCTTGGGTTCTGCCACCACAATCACTATCAAAAGCGAGCATGTACCCTCATTAGCGAATCTCCTGCTTAGAACGGTCCAGCCACCGACATTTTCACCTCCTGTCCAGCCAGCAACCTCCTGTACGCCTTCGACGACCTTCAGACAGCCTCGGCGTATTCGGACTGCCCCTGGGCATTGCAGCTTCTGTGGGGCCCATGGTCACTTCCTTCGTCAGTGCGCAGCAGTTCAGACGTACCTGAAGGCTGGCAAGTGCAAGTTCAACACCAGAGGCGAGATCACTTTACCTTCTGGGGCCTGGCTACCTCGAGGTGTCTCAGGTGATCCCATTGCAGTTCGTCTCGACCAGTTCTATCAGCGCACCCCATCCTGGCATGCCCCAGACCAGTCTTCACCCAGCACCATCGCTCAAACTGCTCCCTTTGTCCACCGAATGCCTGCTCCGCACAAGTCCGCCCACAGCGACCTTCCTTCGACCACAGATCAAGTGTCCTTTGATGATCGAGTCTATCTTCTAAGGCATGGCCTCTCCATTTCGACACCGATCCAGTCTGGCAGACATCAGCTTGCTCAGCTCTATCAGATGCAACTCGACTTCACCACCTACCACGCTCGAGGCGAACTTGCTCAGCTCCATGAGCCAGCAGTGATGCCAGCCCATATGTCGAGGCCATCCTTCGTCGATCGTCATGTGTCATCATCTAGGAGGCCTCTCCTGTCATCCAGAGACCAATGCGAGCAGTTAGAGACTCAAGTTCGCTCTGCGCTCAACGTCGCCCAAAGCGAACCACCAGCGAACTTGTTTCTATTGGACTTAGAGAAGCACCAAGTCTCGAGCAGCTCATCTACCCTTCCTTCTACCGTCTCTACCGATGCAGAGTTTCTTTCTCAATGCGCAGACCTGCAGGGGGATCACCAGGGTGTCTCAGAACCTGATCTCCACCCAGGAGTCCTTGTTGGTGGCTCTGAACCCACTCCAAGCTCGCCTGTAATGTCCAAGCCTATACCTGCCGACTGTCGACCTCCGTTTTCCATCACTCCACCGCTTTCAGTGTCATTTCTCCAGTCGCTTTTCAGATCCACGTCAAGTTCGCTCAGGGCACCTTTAGTCGACGACAGTGATATCATTTTCCTTGACCATCTCGCTTTCCATCAGAACCCACCAGCAGTGATCCCAGATCGTCCTCCTCTATCGCGATGCATTCCCGCTTGATCGTTGTCACCACCTCCACTCTCCTTCTCAGCTATAGTGAGAACACTGCTCGAAGCGTATTTGGTGTCTAGCATCCGAATCCCTCATGGGGCTCATTGGTTAGACTGAGGGCAGTCTATTTTTCAGTTGGGGGGAGAATGATACGCCTCAAGCTGTGTTCAGCAACGTCAGACCTCATCTCACCATCTCCCATGCAGTTCCCCTTCACTCCCATCCAGCTTCCAGCTCCTCACCCACCAACCCCGCTCAGAGCAGTGATGTCCCTCATCTCAGGAGTTGTCAGCTACTGCAGGCCTCACCGAGGTTTCCTCAAGTTCGCTCCAGGTCGTCCTCAGCGGTTTTGGTGAGCCAATCAGGTTGCTGGCATTATGGTACCGGGTCTGTGTTGTACAGGATGCCTGGATGCCACCTTTTGATGGTTTCGGACCATAGATGTACCATAGAGCAGCCGAGTCCGAGATCGCCCGAGACCGCCAAGGGCGAGTTTCTTACTTGCATGGTAGACAGAGTCCCAGCTTCGAATAGAACCCCCCAGTGCACCTTTCCCCCTCAGAGCTCAGACCTCAGAAGTCTCTCTCACTGTTGTTCTCATCGTTCCCCGGACTTTAGACAAGTTCGCCCTCTTTAGGCCAGTCCGCCCGCAGCGTCGTTCATCAGATTCAGTCATATCAGCCGCTTTTCAGTCCTTTTCTCTAGGATTAGTCCGTCATATCGGAGACCCGTGTGTCTCGTCGTTCTCCTTGTCATTCTACAGCCGTTCCTCATCCTTCCCAGCCGCTTATCACCAGATCGCCTCAGACTCGCCCTTAGCGAACCAGTCGTTCCATCGTTCCTGCTGCAGTGACCCTCAGCTACCCTCACCTCACTCCTCACTTGAGATACTTGGTCCCCTCGCACCCCCCCCGGTACTCTGTTGGTTTTGGTTTTGGCTGCCGCCTCCATTCCCAGGGTCCACACATCAGCGTAAGCTGCCAGCAAGCTGCGTCCGAGCTCCTGCAGCGCACGAGATGTCTCCGCTGAAAGGGATCGGACAGCATTGTGAATTGCATTGACAGAGATCGATGTGCCCATGCGCGCGAGCGTCTTGATCACTTTCTCGGGTGTGTCGCACGAGTGTAAGAATATTCCAACGATGCTTTGCAACGCGTTGCATTGTTGATTGTTGGATTGCATTATGATGCTAATCACTGCAGTCGTTTTCTACAGGGCATGAATTTTTGGGTACGTTATCGTATGACTTTAAACATACCATATTAATCTGTTCCTGTCGCCACGCTATGCGCCTCTCGTTGGTCCGCGTGCGTGCTAGATGTTGACGTGACTTGCTCGCTGTGTTCTTGCCCGAGAATACATCGAAGTTTTCTTGTGATGCCCAGTACTCTGCCTCATCTTCGTCAAGCTCGATATCCTCTGTATTTCGCAATGTAAAAATAAGTGCGTAGGCAAATTCAGAAGGCTCTATGACTCACCAATTGGTCTGGTGCTTCCGAGCATGAACGCGACCATGTCGCACAATTCTGGGGCAATCTGTTGCATCTTCGCAGACATCTCTTTGAGCTGAAAGTTGGTGAGTTGCTCAGGAATTGCATGAAGTGCACTAAAATGCCATCCGTTCTCCTTGTCTGTTAATTGCTTGATGGATGAGCTAAGGCTCTGTCTGACATTGAGCTGTATGCATCGCAAGAATGTTTTGGTTGTCTGTGGGTGCTCTGAAAGCTCGGCGAATATTTCCTCGAGCTTCTCGCCTATCTGTCCACGCGCAAGTTGCGTTTCACATGCTGTTGACTGAAATAAAAATAAGAACAAGTCAGCCATGTTTACCTGCAGTGCTTGGAGCTGCTCCACTACACTTAGGAGGGATGGTGTGGACGACATTTCCACTCCTCCGTTGTCTCACTCGGAGAGCATCCGCACATCAATATTGAGAATTCTATGGATGATTACATCAGCCCGACCCTTCCCCGACCCGTCTGTGGACCGCGGTGGCTGAGGGTGGCTGAATGTTTGTAAATGTTTTGTGCCAGCCGTCACTGAAGGGTAAGGGCAGTTTGGGTTTCGGAGTTGTTGCTGAGTGAGTGGAGTTTCATTGAGTTTTAATTTCGATCCTAATTTAGGTACATGTTCGCACACCAATACACAAGTCGTGTTTCTCCTATTCCTTCGGGTCACTAGCAATTCCCTTACCCTGAGGCGGCGGATGGGACGGAGCCTGATGTTATATATGCTTTCAGGTGGCTTCGAAATAGGAGGGCCATCTGGGTAAGCTTGGTAGATATTCAGTTAGACAGAATTAATCTGCGGCTGTAGTAAGGCCAGACAGAATTAATCTGCAGCTGTAGTAAGGCCTGACAGAATTAATCTGTCACCTTTAGGATTAGCCACATTACGGTTCAAACCGTATCACGATCTCCCACAGTAGTACAGATCAACTCGTAATGAAAGGTCCTGAGCCGCGTAGTCTAGCAAAACAATGTAGAGACCGAGAATCGAACCTAGGACAATTCACCAGTTCATCATGAACGTAGACACAACTAACCACTGAGCCAACGTGCTGTTGAAGTAAACATAAATCTATATCTAATGAGCCATTATTTCGCGAAAATTTCGACTTAGCAACATTTCCGTAGGTCATAACCTGGACGGATACACTCGTAATTACAGCTTCATCTGTAAATATCAAGTTAGTGAATTATAACCAACAAACAATAATAATGAAGAAAACCTATGGACACAACTTTCAAAGCTAATACTGACAGATACATCTGTTCTTACAGATATACCTGTCTTGACAGATGTATCTGTAATTTATGCCTTTATTGTTCATCACATATAATTCACTCACTTGATATTTACGGATAAAGCTGTAATTACGAGTGTATCCGTCCAGGTTATGACCTACGGAAATGTTGCTAAGTCGAAATTTTCGCGAAATAATGGCTCATTAGATGTAGATTTATGTTTACTTCAACAGCATGTTGGCTCAGTGGTTAGTTGTGTCTACGTTCATGATGAACCGGTGAATTGTCCTAGGTTCAATTCTCGGTCTCTACATTGTTTTGCTAGACTACGCGGCTCAGGACCTTTCATTACGAGTTGATCTGTACTACTGTGGGAGATCGTGTTACGGTTTGAACCGTAATGTGGCTAATCCTAAAGGTGACAGATTAATTCTGTCAGGCCTTACTACAGCCGCAGATTAATTCTGTCTAACTGAACTGCCTCAAGCTTGAGTATATTGTTTCCACTTGGCCTTCTTACTGAACAAGTCATTGCAATAGTTCGGATGCCCGCCCAATTGTCGAGAGATCTATTGCAATTGGAGAGCCTATCATATATGTCAGCCTGAATTATCGGTAAGTATCCTTTTCGCGTGCTCCGGAAACAGTCTTTTGAAAAAATTCTGCCCATCGTAGTGTCAACGGTACGAGATCTTGATGGCTTCTGTGGCTTGCGCGCTGCTGATCTAGTACAGCTTTTGGCTTTCTGGCCAGCGAAGAGGTGAAGGCTGCCGGCGTCGGCAACCTAGGCTTGTACGACCGTACGTGTTCCAGCCATAGAAACGTGACTGTCTCTAATCGTTTGCATGTGTAGAGCGCGAGGCACTCCGCTGGGTTCAGAAGTACATCACGGCGTTCGGAGGCGATCCCAAGAAAGTGACGATGTACGCCCAATCAAACGTAATTGGATTCCTTCCTAATGCCATCACAGCTATGGAATCAGCGCTGGTTCCGTCTCCGTAGCACTGCAGATGCTTACCAATGGCGGCGACGTGCAAGGGCTGTTCCGAGCAGGCGTTATGGAGTCAGGATCACCCACTCCCGTCGGCGACATCTCGCATGGGCAGCAGTACTACGACACGCTCGTTGAGCAAACTGGATGCTCCTGCGCTTCTGATACGCTCGAATGTTTGAGGCAGACCCCGTACGATCAACTCAAGGCTGCTGTGGACCACACACCAGCTTTCACATCGTACAAGGTACTGCATACTTTTCACACCTTACAGGTCTGTCGAGCACTCACACGATTCATAGTCGTTGAACTTGGCATGGATGCCTCGCGTCGACGGTGAGTTTCTCAAAGATCACCCTCAGCGACTGGTGGAGCAAGGCAGCGTGGCCCAATTACCGATGATCAACGGTTCGTCCTTGTTTTTGAGCAAGTTTTCAGTGAGCGAGAGAGACAAATCACTGACACTAATTCCAGGAGATACCGACGATGAGGGCACCTTGTTTACGGTCTTCAACCTCAACACCACGTAAGCACCAGCTTTTCCCTGACAAGCAGCGCGTTCAGCTCATGTTCCACAGGACGAACAATCAAACGCACGATTATATCAAGGAAATTTATTTACCAAATGCAACTCCAGCTGAACTTGACCGGGTCCTGACCTTGTATCCAGATGACGTCGCAGATGGATCACCTTTAGATACAGGCGATGCGAACGCAGTCACACCAGAGTTCAAACGTCTTGCAGCTTTCCAAGGAGACCTGTTTTTCCAAGCTCCTAGACGGTTCTTTTTGCAACAACAATCCGGGAAGCAGGACACCTGGTCATATTGTAAGCGAAGAGTTCCTCGTAAGGGACTGTTGCTGATGCAGAGTGGTCGACAGTGAGCAAACGCAGCAAGTCCCTGCCTGTTCTTGGCTCAGTAGGCTGTTCCTTTTTGATAGACTTATATTACTCCTTAATTGACTCGCTTCATCATCAGTGCCACGGCAGCGAGACGCCTTCTTTTTGGGGACCTGGCGACATGACCGACTACCTCATTCGCTTCGTCGCACATCTCGATCCCAACGGCGGAACTAGCGTGCCTTGGCCGAAATACACGCCCGCTTCTGCAGGTCTCCTGACTTTATGGGATGGCTCAGCTTCGAACGTTACGAAGGACACGTTCCGTGAAGAGCAGTTGGATTATTTGACTCAGCTATTCATGAAGCATCCGCTTTGATCCAGCCAGGGGTGGAGCACTATACCTGCTGCTTGTTGGATTGCCTTCTTTTCGTTTCTTTCATATACCACTGGTTAGTACCTAGACTTACTCTGTAGTGCGTCCAGCGGATTGAAATGCCATGAAATTGGTTGCACCTGGTTGCACGCTGAACGCTGATTTCTAGACATGATGCGGTAAGCTGTCCCCAGGAGGCACATAGAAGTCGGTTAAGGGTCTACCATTTCCTGCTCTCCTCAAGTCTGAGGCTGACGCTCTGTAATTGATCTATGTCTGCCTGCCAACTCTCGGTGAGTCGCGAACGTTCGATATATTTGTTCGTCATCTTCTCCATATATAGATACACCGTGCTAATTGTTGCAATGTACAATACCTTCAGGAGAGTACTCAAAGTATTCACCCAAAATGTGATAGCACAATATAGAATGAATAATAATACCAATGATGGTCTACAATCTACAGTAACCTGACCGGAAGTCAATTTCATCAAAAGCGCCAGACAGAAATTGGTCTACCTGCTTCGAGTCACTTGTCGGAAGATAAGGTATCACTTTAGAATCATGACTGTCGTTTCCTGTCATTACTACGCCTTCACAGACTTTCCAATGTCTTGCTCCACTCAATCACCTTCGGGTGAGCTACAACCTGGGCATCTGTTGAGCATCCGGATGATCAATCTCTCGCAGTCACGTACCTTCTTGGGATCAAATCTGAGAACCTGCAGGCCTTCGATGGACGCCGCACGGGATAAGGCTACATAACTTTGACCTGGAACATTCATCGAGTATGAGCAGGATGTCGCATAGGAGGCGCGAATGTCGTACCCTTCTCGAATACTTTCCCAAGGTCGATCTTCAGCCGCTGGATCGTCTGGCCTTGGCTCTTATGTATCGAGATTGCCCATGCGAGGATAAGAGGTACCTATGTAAATGCGCGTGAACCACCGTTGGAGCACGGCTCTCAAACAGAAACGCACCTGCACTCTGCGCGCCAAGACATTGCCCTCGTTGTCTTCGACACGAAACTCGTCTCGCGTAACTAGTACGGTCACCTTACCATCGCCCGTGAGGAACTCGACCAAGGGATATTTCTCATCTGAGATCTTCTCCGGGGCCTTCCCTGTACTCACAGGTTTCGCAGAACTCGAAGGCTTCTGGTTCTCCTTCTCCGTAATAGCTGCAGTCTGAACCAACTCTCCTCCACAGAATATGGGCTTTCCGTCGTCACCAACTGCTATGTCTCTCACGACTCCGTCGGCCGCTTTACTGCCCAGCGCGTGGTAGAATCCAAGGATGCGACCGACTGCGCCGTTCACGAGTCCACGCCGGTCGTCGACATTGCGAACGAGCATGACCTGCGCGCCGACTTTAAGGTTGACCTTCTCGGGCACGACCATGCCGGCCAGGACTGTCTTCCGACGTTCGGGCGGAGCCGACCCGGAGTCCCGCGCTGTGTATGCGAATATTCGCGTCTTTATTGCTGCCAGGCGGGAGATATTTGACCGATCGACTTCGTGGCGAAGCGGATACAGCTCGGTTGGTGGTAAGGAAGACGCGGATGAATCAAGAGGACGCGATAATGCGCGGAATGCAGCTGTGGTGGACTCCGAGAGTGAGCCATGTCGCAACTCATTCAACAGGTCGACAAATTCTGGAGAAACGTGTCAGGAAGCATGTTCATGACGAATGAAATCGATGATATACGGACTGTTGTCTTTCTGTCGGAATACTTTGTTAAGTACTACAGTATGTTCGATGCAAGTCTTCCAGGCTTCCGATTCAAAGGCAAAGAATGGCACCTCGTTGCCTTTCGTTACGGGAGGAAGTTGAAAGAAGTCGCCAGTGACGACAAGCTGTGAACATCATATATGGACTGGCAAGCGAGAATATACGCGTGTGACGAAGCTTACTTGGATGCCGCCGAATGGCTTCGTTGTCTTCTTCCGTAATCTTGTGGCAAGTGTGGCCAATCGCTCAAACAAATGGCCATCGACCATCGATACTGACATAAAGTCAAAAGAACGCGCATACATGAGCAGAAGAAAAGACCACCTTCATCAATGACGAGCACTTTGGTGTTTTTCCATCGCTGGAGAGCAGGTCTCGCCGTCCGAATACACTTGATCAAGTTGTCGATGTCTGTCACGGTCGGAGCTATCGCGCCCCATGCATGTATTGTCATGCCTCAAACCCTCGTTAGTATAGCATCATTAGACTCAAAGTGTAGGGGCCTTACCTCCAATATTGGTGGCGGCCATGCCAGTGCTGGCGGTGACCGAGATACAGTCGCCTTTCTTCGCATGTTTTTTGCGGAGGGCGTCGATGATTGCTCTGAGAAGGAGTGATTTGCCGGTGCCTGCAATTCAAGCCAGGATAGTGTCAATACAGCGGCAAAAAGTGATCTCGTCGGCGAACTGAATCTGTAGCGAAATGAACGCACCGGCTGATCCCGTAAAGAAGACGCTCTTCTCTTCCTCGACGACCATTCTCAGCACTTTCCGCTGCTCATCACTCAGAAAGACGTCCTGCGTCTTCATTATAGCATCACCGCCTGCACCGTCGATTCCAGGGCCCACAGATACAGACACCTTTGGCGAGAAGAACGAATCAAGGGTAAGCCTAGGTTGTTTGACGACGCGTTCTACGCCTGGAGGGAGATCGCCTGTGGATTTACGCTTCGCTCGAGTGCTCGCCGACGTCGTTGAAGAGGATTTCGCGTTATGTGGGGCCATGGGAGGTGGGGACAAGGAAAGCAAGAAGGACGGCTTGCTCAAAACTCGAGCTGTTCTGCAAGTTGCTGTTGTTCTCGCCAAGCGCTGGGCTCTAGCAGCGTGGGACAATCGCGCAAATCACGCGCACGCATGCCCTATTGTGCAAGTCACCTGACCGCGTTTCCCATTCTGGCTCTCGGTCAGCCCTGAGCCTGGTCGGCGTTCTTTTCCTTTCTTGCATTGACCTTCGTCCTTTGTCCATTCTTCACAGCATGCTCCAAGCAGATCGCGTTCCTTTGGATGTGTGGGAGTACATCATAGAGGCTGTGGAAGACCAATCTCGCACGCTAGCGGCATGTATGCGCGTGTGCAAGTCGCTTCACGACATTACCGCGCCGCATCTCTACCGAGATATAGTCGTAAACTGCCATGCAGCTTTCGAACGGGTAACATAATCTTATACGCGTCTGCGCAGGACTGACGCAGCCCAGAATTGGTCTGCCTTGGATACCTTGAATAAACGGCCTCATCTGAAGATCTACGTTCGGGACTTTACCCATCAGGGCTCGTATCCTCTCTTGGTGTTATTCGCTGCAACGTTGACCTTTATACATGATTATAGTGTTTCCCGGATTCAACGAACAGCGCCTTCATGCAGACGGTAAAGCACTGCCATCGTGGACAAAGAGTCTGGCAAGTTTGCCCAATCTACGCGCATACACCCTGGAGACCTTCCACCATGCCGGTCCTATTCCCACTAACTTCTTGAAGCTTGTTGTGGACGCACTTGATCTCTGTCCTCAGCTCCGGCACGTTCACTGGAATTTTCATGTTGAGGACAAACACTTTGCTATCGTCAAGCAGGTGACAAAGCTCGAAAGTGTGGCATTTCACCGCCCATCTCGAGTGTTCATCACACGAATTGGACCTTGGATCAATTCCAATCCTGCGATTCGGAGTCTATCCATCAAGGTAATGGCATCTTTGAACTCACTTAGAATTGACTGGATAACCCTGCTATCTAGGAAACGCGGGGATTTGAAATAGAGCTGCTCGACGCGGTTTGTTCCTCACTGGCTTTGACGCAACTCCAGAGGCTAGAGCTAGGCCGAGGGCATGAGTTCTCAAGCGGCGAGCTCCTTCGCTTACTGCAAGGTATGACGAATCTCGAATACCTGAACATATTCTACGATGAGTTCCGGACGATGACACGGGTACGCTCTCTCCATTTTCGCAGAACGAGTTCGTTTGACTTCTTCCGACCTCCAGGAGGACGCAGAAGATATGTCAGTTGACCTCGGTGGCCTAATTCAGCTACAAACCTTGATCATACGCCATCAAGGGGTTGGCTCGAGCGCCAACCTTGCTAGTTTGCAGTCCTGGATATCCATCGTTGCAGGCGAATCGCCACTGCATACCCTCACCATCGTGGCAGACGACGAGCGCGAGATCAAATGGCACAAGAAGCCTGATTTCTTCTGCTCGTGGCCGCTGCTGCAAACTCTCGACATCCGCTACATGCACCTGGCCTACGATCGCTTCTCCAGGATTCTGAAGCAATGCAAACATCTGGAATCCGTTGTTCTTCGCATGTCCCCGGGGAGCCTTGTTGTTCGTATGGCTCTGCTGTGTCCGTCGGGTGTGCTGTAATTAATGCATCTCTATGACGGCAGGGATATGCGCGTGGCATTATCGACCATGATCTTGAAGTTGTGTGCGGGCCGCCTGATCGGCGCGTACGATACCCGCTCGCCACGTACCTCACGCGAAAGTACAAGGCCGAGTCTCGCAGGAGCTCTGCCGTCCGATTTTTCATTAACCACAAGGTCTGTCTGGTATTTTCCCGTCCTCGGATAACCTGAATGGAACATCTCGCAGAGCCCATTGATAAAGCAAGGTGCCTCTGACCCATAACAGCGACGCTGCTTTAGGATGACAGGCCCGACGCGCTACAATAAGTCTGCCAATTAGATGCAGTTATACAAGCAGCCAGTGCTCCTATTATATAGACTAGCCGGTACAACAGTAGTCAAGATAGCAGCAAAGAAGCAAAACACAACAACAGCTAAAAAGCAAGCAAGTGACACAGATAGTCATACATAATGCATGCACCATTCCGAGCCGACATCAATCGTGCGCAGAAAACGTGGGTGACGATCATCACCGAAGAATCCCCTATCCCCGCACCATGAGCCCAATCCCGATGCCCGCGCACAGCGTGCTAAGCAAAGCGAGGCCCAGACCCCCACCAGTCAGCTTCATCTGCGCCAAGCGTGCCTTGAGCGGCGTGAGCAGGGACAACCCAAACATAAACAGGGACGGAAGGTGCAGCGGGTCGCACGCCATAGGCGCACAAGGCGGGTGAGAAGATGGCGTCGCAGGCCTGGTGACAGTGCCTTCGCGAAGCCGGCTTGCGACGTCCCGCGAGAGCGTGGCATCCCATTCCGCCTCCCATTCAGCCTTGTTCCACGCCGGGCCTGCGTACGAGCCTTTCTCGTCCGTGCGAGCCACGGCAGAGGGGCGCCGCCCGCGTGCCATGTGGGCCGTCCTGTAGACGCTGTGCACTGCGCGCTCTACCTCGCGCCAACGGAGGAAGCGATCTGCCGCCTCGGCGCGCAGAAGCGCGAGTGTCTCGGGTGAGCGAAAGAGGCCGGTGCGCAGGGCAATGGCGGAGGATGGGCGGAATGCGGAGAGCTTCAGACGTTGTCTGCTGTGGCTCGCCGTGGGCGGCAGCGCGATGATTGGTATGTGTGCACTGAGGCTGTCGATGATGCTCCGGTCCTGAAGAGAGGATGCTAAATGGAGATAAGTGGGAGAGAAGCATGCGTCATAACAGGGTGCTTACTGGAATTGAGCAGGATGAGAGCAGTGTAGAGAGGGGTGGCTGGAGAGGCCAGAAGTAACGAAAGGAGTGCAGAAGGAGGGTGGTTGGGATCCAGCACCTCGTGTACTTTATGGAATGGTGCATGGATAGTCGACAAGATGTCCTGCAGGTAATCGTCGACCTGAAGCCAGCAGCATCAGTGCACTGCGACGCGTCCACAAGACGGAGTGTCATACATCTTCGTTGTCCGCGATTGACGGCAGCTGTGTTATTTCGACATTATGCGCGGCTTCGAATCTCTCGAGGCCATGCGCGTCGCGGTGCTCGATCCAGTGCGTGGACGCCCGCGAGACTGATCCGTTATCTATAGACTCGTCGTCGTCAACGTCGACCAAGTCGTCATTGTCGTACAGAAGGATGGATCTCAGGGAGGCCTCGTCGGGGTGCTCTTCCCCTAACACTAACAGCCGCACGTCACCCAGTGTCTTGCCATAAGCTGTCGGCTGTCGAAGCGCCGAAGGCAACGTTAAGGAGGGAATAATCAGCCCCTGAGTAGAGTCTCGTCCATGGTCCGACTGAGAGTTGGAATGCCCTGGGCTGTCAGGTACTGACGAGAAGAAGAACGACGAGGTCAAGGATGGGAAGGACGAGATGGAATCCGGGCTGTCTGGTGGGGATGGCAAAGTGCTCGAGCGCGGGGAGGATGGTTGTGAGCTTGCTACGGGAATCTCGAGCGGACTGGGAACGCCGCGTAATGTAGAGTGGCTTGTGCTTATTGAGGCCTCCATGTCGTGTTCATAAAGTGTTTGGAAACGACGTTGATGAGGCTGCAGAGGGGGAGAGGAGACGGGCGCAGTTGCAGCACGCCACTCGCCGCCCCAGAAGTCGCGTTCCAATCTTATCTGATACAGTAGCGCATCACGCCGAGATTTACGTCCGCGGCCATCCCGATTCCTCATGTTCTCTCTTCTCCCATCGCACAACACGAGGACTTACGTAGAGGTACTTGGTCCGGACTCGCTACATAACTGATGCGTTGCTACGAAGGTATGTGTTGGCATTCTCAGGGATAAATTAGCACATCATACCAAGGCTTCTTACGTCCGCGGCCGTCGGACAACCGCTACTCTCCATTGCACGTTCCATCACATCGCACACCATGTCTAACACAGTCAACGAGTCCAGCGACTTCAGCGATGCTACTGTATGGCTCGGCGTCTCATACGCCACATGCCCTTCTTGCGTCGCATCAAGGTATGCAACCCTGACACCGGCCAGACCGTGTGCTACTCGTATGTGGCGGGCATCAAGGGCTCGCCGGCGGACGTCGATTTCCGCGACGTTCTCAGTTCTCCGGCTGTATTCGACGTTGTGCTCTTCGCCAACGAGAAGAACAGCCGCATGCAGACGATGGTGTTCACGCATGAGCACCAATGGGTCTTGTGGGACTGGACAGCGAAGGCGAGTGCCTCGCTGCACTATGGAAACAATTCATGGATGCTAGCGGTGGATCCAACACTATCATCATTTTGTTGGACGACGAAGATTGCAGAGGCGGCGGAGTCCGTTCATGTCTATCTCGAGGAGTGCCGGAAGTGGGGTGCCGTTCCGGCCCTTTCTCTTTTCGACGCGATCCATGACCTCCCAGATCGCGACAATGTCACCAATCCCCCCAACAACTATCCGACTGTTACCGGCCGCAAACCACCTGTGGACCGGGATGCCGCGAGTACACCGCCTTTAGCGTCTCGGCCCGCGAAAGCTGCAGCAAATAAAGTATGTTATGTGGCCCTTTCATGCCATGACACCCCACTCAGTACGTTTGGTTCCAAGCTCGATCCCTCCGCGCAAGCAACACGGTGAAGAGCGACGCCAAGTTGTCCCCCCAAGAGGGCGCAGATACCGGAAGCGACTACGTGGAGGAGATCGCGTCGGATGGGTCGCAGAACCGCAAAACGGGGCAAGAGGCGAGAGAAAGGCGACGAGAGGTTGATTTAAAAAAAAAAAAAAAGGAAAGGCGACGAGAAAGGGAAAGGGACAGGGAAAGGAAAGGGAATTGATCGACGTTGACATGAAGGACGAGGACAAGGATATGCGTAAAGCCACGTGGAAGGACAAGGGAAAGAGAGACAGAAAAGGGAGGGAAAAGGGAAAGAAAGTGTAAAAAATCGACGTCGACACCCAGAACGAGGAGACGCTTAAGAGCACCCGCAAGGATCAGGGTAAGAAGGACGACGAAGACGGCGCCGATGTGCTACTGAGGACCCGTACGCCATCCATGTCATCAGCTTTGTGGTGGCACTGTCTAACATTTGGTAGGTCCCCAACACCGTCCTCGAATAATGAGTGACAACGAAGGGGGTGATGACGCAGAGGACATGGACAAAGATAAGAAAGATGAGGGTGAAGGCAGCGACAACAGCGACAATGGTGCTAACATGCGACGTGCGTCTGCCAAGTGATGCGATGAAGCATCAACTAAAGCGCATCCCACATATGTTCCCTCCCGCACTGCCCGACGTCGCCTTCCTTGAAACACGATTGACGACGCCGAAAATAAGGCATCGTAGGGTCCGTCTTGCAAACATGTACACGGCTATAGCAAATGACTCCCTGTAGCCGCACGAGGTCACCAAAAGTCGGGAAGAAAGCGCAACGAGGGCCAGCGCGATCAATCCATGAATGTCTCAGGATTTGGGATCCAGCATCGAGCGGGGGTCGTGAGTAACGATGAGGGTAATCATCCCGCCACCATGTCTCTGAACGCCGCCTGCGCAAGGTCCGACGAATGCAGCTTCCAATTCGTCCCGGTGTCGAGCCCTAAGCTTAGTTGAGTGCTGTTAGTATACAGCCATTCTGGCACAAGACCGTGACCAGCCTTTGTAGGAGAAATCTGTTAGACTACAGCATGAGGATTAAGTCCGATCGATAGAATGCCATATTGATGGACTGGATATCCGTACTAACTGATTTTTTGTCACGGAATTAATCAATGAACGTATGTATTGGCATTAGAGTGTATTTGCAACTCGATTATCGACAGCCACCTTGGATGCAGTTGGAGCACGGATTTTATCATACGTTCTACATGACGCAGAGATGAAACAAATCTTCCACGGCTCGGCTAGCCGGCATACGGGTTATATATAGCAATGCCCGGACGGCCTCGCAACTCACTATAAGAGTGGGTGGGAGCAGAAAAGCGGGGGGTTTCGGTAATAGAGCTGGAACGACCGTGGCCAGGAGTCTCGTCAAGTTCATCGTATTGGCGACACCCATCGAGGACAAAGGTACTGTACCGATGGATGGATGGTGGTGGATGGATGGACGTCAACGACGTCCGGGAGCTCTCAGCGGACCACGGTGACCTGAGATTAGTCAGCCCGCCAGGTGCAGCCACTTCGGCCGCCTAATCATTGTTCGAAAAATACATCCCGCAGGTACTTTTCACTGCAGTTGGAGCATTGTTTTGTTCATCGAAATTCGGATTATCTGGGCTGCAAATACACTCTATTCTCACCGATAAATATTCGTAAGGAGCGTAAGGTACTTATTCCAATTTGAACTATCAATTCTTTTCTGATCCATATGTTTCTCAGTAGTTATAATTTTACGGCATGGATGCATCGCTCTCAGCACCATAGCTTGGGTCTCCAAAAGGGCCGTCATCGTCTCGCGGAACGATACCGACAGCTTGGTACCAGCGCCATATGTTGCGGCGACCCTCCCGGACCTTGGGAGTACTCAGGAAAGGCGAGTACGGCTTGTCGTCGAGGACGTCCTTCGTGTGTACTGAAAACCAATCATCAACGGTCTCGCGGATGCCCTGTTCACGTCAACCGTTCCATCTCAGTATCTCACAAAGCGCTTCGTGTGACGACTCACCTCCACAAGTCCGTTGGCACGTCCGCTCATCCCCCAGTAATACTGCCCGTCCTCCATGCGGAAGCTGATGCAGCTCCGTAGCTTCCATAGCCAGTCTGCCGTCCTCTCGTCGGCGAAATCGTCGCCGCACGCATCGATGAGCACGTACAGCGCTTGGACGCGGCCGAATGCAGTCGGCGGCTGCATGAGCCAGCGGGTGGCCAGGAAGATGTCGTCCGGAGTCACGATGCCATTGACGAAGAGACAGCCGAGGAACTCGGCCATAATTGTCCCTTGATCTATCAGCATCTCATACGAGGCCGCGTCCGCACAGGCCATAATGTATCCTCCGGCCTGGAACAAAACATTAATACGTGAATTAGGTGCGTTCGATAAGAACACTCACAGTAGACCAGTGTGCCCTCACGCGCAGCAGTATCGCAATTCGAACGGCCCCCGCGAAGACATGCACCGTCTCCGGCAGCCAGCGCTCGTTGATGACCTTCGTAATGGCGCCGGCCAGCGTCGCAGTCTCCCGCGCCTTGGCGTGGTCGAGGATGGCGCGGCCGACGAGCGAACGCGCGAACTTCTGCAGATTGTCCACCGATGGCTTGCCTAGCGCATCCACGATGGACTCTGCGGACTTCCAGTCCTCCGTCTTCACCCCGTTCTCCACCAAAGTGTCCTGGCTTGTAGCCGGAGATATGAGCGTGGACGCGAAGGTTCTGGGGTTCGCGGCTCCCGCATCGCTTGTCGCTGGAGTTGTCTCGCCAGACGTGGGCGCGGCGATGGCGGGGAACGGCACGGCACGACGCTCGCCCGACCACAGATGAATCGGGATGAGGTTGTCGTTCGACGCGGCGCTCCAGGCGCGCGCGAGGTTATTGTTGGGTATGGGGAGCTCGCCTCGTTGGTGTTGGGGGATTTCACCGAAGTAGGTAGGGAGTGGCTTGGGGGGCGTCTGCTCCGGAGGGGTTGGGTCCTGCCGAGCCCGCGGGGACGATGCGGGGAGTTCGGTCTGAATCGCAGGGAGCGGCGTTCGGATCGTAGGAATAGAGTTTCGTTGAACCGTAGCGATAGACATGTTGGAGATCGACGACGACGTAGATGACTTTTCAGGCTTTGGAGGGAAGGGATGTGAGGCTCTACCAGGAGCGCGTGGGGTTTTCTGAGGTTTTCTGGGGAAGATAATAGTGAGAGGAGAATTACTTATATACTAGTACGCCACGAGGCACTTGTAGTTGTGGACCTCGGCTGCCCGTGTCATGAGGCTCACGTTGTTGAGCAGCCATTGTTCCCCTCGTGTGGCAAATCGATTGTCAGCAAATCAATAAAGGGCGTAGCCGAATGCCACTAGGAACGGTAGCCTTACGTATGTATAATGTGCATGTTGAGGCGAATTGTGGTGGGTAAATTGTCGAACAAAAGAAATTGACATTCAGTTCATACAGATAATAGATTATTTACGTCTTCTCGCGTGCTTGAGTTTCGCGGCATGTCTTAGATATTCCCAGATAAAATATCATCCTTGCTGCCTAAGAAGAACACGGGGATCTGATCCAGAGGAGCACCGACGTTCACCGTCAAGCCTCCTCGGCCGTAGTCCTTATCGCTCCACCTGCAGGTCCACATTCAGAACAGTGAGACACTCCATGACGCGAGGCACGTACCAGTGGGTCCAGCTGAGATTAGATTGTATTTGATCAGCATTTAGTCGTGGCAAATACACTTCCTTTGAAGTGGCATTTTGGACGCCCACAGGCGAGACGAGGATACGAATACCTATTATTCTAACATTAATCGTGGCAGAGATACCGCGGCAGATCTTTTATACCAAGCATAAATTGATGAGTGACCAACGGCTCGTTAAAGCGTGTTGCGTTCGCCACGAATGGATCGCTCAGGGAGAAATCGTAATACAGCGGTCGCATAATCGTGCGGCCGCTCTCTTGGAGTTGCTGGAACAATCGCCTGACGTATGGGACGAGCTGATAACGCAGGGAGATATACTACACAAAGATAATGATCAGCGACAGACAGGGGAGGCAATACTATAATCAACCATCTTGATTATGGGGAAGTTTTCTGCTCCGTATGCCCAGGGCTATAGCTCATTGTTTATTCCAACTAAAAACATAATGGCATCTGTACATACCTCGTTTGGACACGGATTCGCAAAAACGAGGGATTGATTGGCGGGGAGACTGCAGTCCCGGTCACTGATACAATAAGGTTAGTTTTTTTGGTCCGTAGGATTCAAGATTTTCCGTACCCATGTACTCGCATCTGAAATAGCGATGATGAGTCTCAGTATGTAATCCAACATTCGAGACGTTTTACGTAGGGGAGGAAAACACCCATCGACAACCAGCGCACGAACAGCTCTCGGCCCTGATAAAAGTTAGTGTGAACCTCTATGAACGGTAAGATGGCTACACTCACATAGTCCGAATCTACGTCGAGGCCCGTGAATCCTCCGATATCGAGAGTCCAGGACGAGATTCCCGAGGCGGCCGCAGACACACCCGACGTGATCTGCTGCAGTAGCACGTCGAATCTCGAGATCGTATCTCCGCTCCAAAGGTAAGAGCAGAAGCGCTGGCCTCCGGCGAAAGTGCTGCGGGTCAGAGACATGTACTTGCAGGCTGTCGCCGTTAACGGCGTGTTGGTGAGATTGTGAAGTCCTTCGTCGATCGCTTGTTGGTGTAGCCATGGGTACATTTTGCCTGCCGCGGTTTGTGTTCCTATGTAATACTGGGCGAAGGCTCGAGCGTACGGAATGAAATGCATGTCGTCTTGGCCATCTGGGGCGATGGAAGATATAAGATACAGGGCCTGTGACAGGGCCTGGGAGTTATAGGCAAACTCGGGACTGACTATTTTCGTAAGCCTCTCCAAGCGTGCCTCCGTCAGCTTGGTCTATCCAGAAGTTATGGATACCCTTGGAGAAGTAGCTGTCATTCAGTCGTTGCCCTGTATAACACTAAGCATCTCAAGCCGGGTTCAAGGTAGCTAGACGTACACAAAAATTGCCTGGCGCCAGGGTTCGTGGAGTCAACTAGCCGGGTATAGACTCCTGCAAAAGAGTCGGTCACGCCGGTGCCATCTCTTGTCGTTACGAGCCATCCATTTCGTTGCAAGGTGAGATAGTTATCAGAGAGGTTCTCGACGCTCGGCCATAGAGATACCATCATCTCGGCACCTGTCAATTCTTTGACTTGCTTCGCCATACTAGCCGGGTCAGGCCATAAAGAAGGATCGAAGGACCTGTGGGATGTCTAAAGATGACGCGACGAATACGCAGGTGTACTCACCAGTCGCCTTGGTACTTCCACGCGAAAAAGTCTGCTCCATCTTAAGCGTGACGCGCACGCACGTTGTCAGGACTGAGGACTCACCGACTACAATCATCGACAAATTGATCTGCTCATCATGGAAACGTTGAACAACGTCGATTACTTGGGATTGGTTGTAATATCGTAACTTCGATTGCTGGTATCCGAGAATAAAATCGGGAGGTGTCGGCTGTCTGCCAGTCACGGCTGTATACTGTTGCTGAAGAGCATCATAGTCTCCTGGAGCTGCCGTAGTACTGCGAGGGTGAGAATTAGACGTAGGGCAAGTAAAGATGAATCTCACATGTAATAGTCAACGACTGTGGTTTCTTCTCCAACGAACCGTGTCTTGATCTGATTGAATTCTTTGCAAATTATCAGGCAACTGTTCAGAAGAGATTTAATAGCAATAATACCTATTCGTCCTTGTCCAGGGAAATTGAAGAACATAAGATACCCCTGCCGGCCGGTGAAGAGAAGATCATGGACATTGGACCACGTAGATTCGGGGATAAAACTGACCTTATTCGAAGTGAAGAGTGGAATCGGAACTTGTGAGTTGAAGTTGATGAGATCCACGGTTTGCCCTTTCTTATTGATGGAGTTGTCTTTGCAGCATGCTTGCTGGCCCACGCCGTAGAATTGTTCGTCGAGGTCGGATGTGAACGAGAACTGCGCTTCGAAGCTTGAAGCTCTGAATTCCTGTATGTAGTACCTCGACGCCAGCGCCTTGTCGTCAGTAAATTCTGAGGTCAGGAGTGTCCTCGAGCCGTTAGGCTCGACGCGGTAGAAAGACAGAACACCAAGAGCCACGTCGACAATCAGGTTACCGTTGCGGATGGTAGCATTGCCTTGGTAGGGGATATCCTGGTCGACTTCGAGACCGGCGTTTCCTCCTGGCCCTTCGATGGGCGGGTCAAGAAAAGCCGATAACTCCGTGCCGACTGGGTCCTTCATCAAGCTTGCTCGCACGCGAAATGCATGGTTTCCAAAGGGCTGGGCTCGGCGATGTCAGGCGACTATGATTGAATAGGTAGAACATTCTCACCTGTATGAACACGCGTTCGAAGCCATTCTGCAACTTGATTCCTGTGGAGTTCGGACTGAAGTAACCAGCGCGAGCAAAGTCAACTGATAAAACGACGAGAAGATAGAGAGGTAGGATGTTTACAAATGCCATGGCGGCATGTGCTGAGGATAGCCAGGAATTTTGACTTCCTTATATACATACGCGTACGGATTATTAGAGAGAAGATGACGGTGTTTACGGCCCGTGGAGGTTACAACTGTCCCATATGATGTCCTGCAGGAGGGTCACGATGGAGAGAAAGGATCAAAGAGCAGGCCGCCGCCCTAAGAAGCAGAGCTGAATGCGCGAAGTGCTACCCGCCATAACTCCACCCTACGATTGCGCTTCGCGAGCACGGGACCAATGACACAGACATAAAGAGATGCAGGTGTATCGATCAGGGAGACACAGATATGTCTACGCTAATGTCAGAAAAATGTTCTCCGGAGTCCATTGCAAAGAAATTGATGCCGGAACTTGTTTTCAAATGTTACCAGACAGGATATCGTCCTTATTGCCGAGGTAGAACACTGGTATCTGGTCCAACGGCGCGTCGACACGGAACGTACCGCCATCACTACCATAATCTTTCCCAGTCCACCTGAAAAAGAGCATCAGGTCGGCTCCCTGTGACTATTAGTCGATACGACTATACCAATGTTGCCACGTCCAGCCCTGGTTCTTCTGCTCCTGATTCAGAATTGGCAAGTACACGTCCTTCGACGTTGCATTCTCAACTCCAACGGGTGACACAAGAATCCTTGAGCCTGTGCGATATATCGTCAGACCTGAGACGCGACTAAAAGCAGCTGCTATTCACCGAGCATGAACTCATGTGTCACTAAGCCGTCATTCGCACGAGTGCCATTTACTACGATCGGATCGCTCAAAGAAAAATCGTAGTACAGCGGCCGCATGATCGAGCGACCGGTAGTCTGCAGCTGCTGGAAAAGCTTCTTCACATATGGGACCAGCTTATATCTCTCGGATATGTACTGCGACAGCTTAGTATCCAGCAGAACAAAATAAGCGAAGGCTTACATTCTTGATGATGGGAAAATTGTCCTCGCCGTATGCCCAGGGCTGCATGTGTTATGAGTGCGAAACAATGAAAAGCAGAAAGTGACATGCCTCGTTCGGACAAGGATTCGCAGCAAAAATGTCGCTGGGCCCGCTAAGACTGCATTGCCGATCCCTAGAGCGCCATTCGATAGGTCGACAATATCTCGACTAGCTGATGACAGGAACCTACCCATGGACACGCATCTAAGAAATAGCAGGTGCCATCATGGATCAGAGGCACTGAAGAGCGAGAGTGACTTACGAATGGCAAGAATGTACCCATGGCTATCCATCTGACGAACAGCTGACGGCCCTAATGCAATCCCAAAATCCAGCCCTGTACTCCGAAGGTTGATTTGACAAGTACTCACATATGCCGACTCCACATTCAATCCCGTAAACCCACCAATGTCCAAAGTCCAAGACGAGATGCCCGATGCCGTGACTGAGACGCCCGCAGTGATCTGCTGCAACAGCACGTCGAACCTCGACATGGTGTCGCCGCTCCACATGTATGAGCAAAAACGCTGCCCTCCGGCGAAAGTGCTCCGGGTCAGCGACATGTACTTACACTCCGTCGCGCCTGCGGGCGTATCCGTCAAGTTATGATGCCCTTCGTCGATGGCTTGTTGGTGTAGCCAAGGGAACATTTTGCCTGCTGCCGTTTGGGTACCGATGAAGTACTCCGCGAAAGCACGGGCATAGGGAATGCCGGTGATGCTCGAGCCAGCTAGATACATAGGTGAATAGATATGAAGTTTCCAGGATGGGCATCATCGTACCATTGATGGTGGGCTCTCCATTACTACCGCCGTCGTCGGTATCAATCCAGAAGTTGTGAATGCCCTTCGAGAAGTAGCTATCGTTCAAGCGCTTCCATAAAAATTCCCTCGCACCGGGGTTTGTGGAGTCGATCAGTCGTGTATACACCCCACCAAACGAGTCGACAACGCCCGTACCGTCCCGAGTGGACGCGAGCCAGCCGTTTTCCTGTAATGTCTGGTAATTCACTGACAGATCTTCAACGCTAGGCCACAGTGACACCATCATCTCTGCCCCCGTGATCCGTTTGACTTCTGCAGCCATCCCAGCGGGATCAGGCCAAAGCGACGAGTCGAACGACCTGGATTCTGTAAGCAAGACTTCGCAAGACAAAATATGACTCAGTAAACGCACCAGTCGCCCTGGTACTTCCATGCAAAGAAGTCTGTGGCGAGGATAAGAATATTCGCATCTAGATGATTCTGTAGTTGAAAGCGGGTTTTTGACGTACCGACCACAAGCAAGGCCAGATTGATCCCCTCGTCGTGAAACCGCTGAGCTACATCCAATACCTGACTTTGATTGAAGTAGCGTAATTTTGACTGCTGGTAGCCAAGAAGGAAATCAGGCGGCGTCGGTTGCCGGCCAGTAACGGCCGTATATTGTTGCTGCAGGGCATCATAATCCCCTACAGGCGCGGTAGTGCTGCAAATCGTTAGGTCAAGGACTGCTTCCAAGAGCGTTGAGAGTATTCACATATAATAGTCCACGACTGTGACTTCTTCGGCGACGAAGCGCGTTCTGTATTGCCCGAATTCTGCTACAGTTCAGACGAACACTTTGACAACACATGATAGAGCACGACCTACCCATGCGGCCTTGACCGGGATAGTTGAAGAACATGAGGTACCCCTGGGCCCCGCGTTAAATCCGCATCATTATCAGCGCAGCACAAGATGACACCTCTCTCACCTTGCTCGACATAAACACAGGTATCGGCACCTGCGAATTGAAGTTAAGCAGGTCCACGACCTGGCCCTTCTTGTTCACACTATTATCTCGACAACACGCCTGCTGCCCAACCCCAAACACCATCTCGTCCACATCGCTCGAGAATGCAAACTGCGCCGCGAAACTCGACGCGCGGAACTCCTGCGTGTGATACCGCGCGGGAAGCGCCTTGTCGTCCGTGTACTCCTGCGTGAGGAGCGTGCGCGAGCCGTTTGCTTCCAGGCGGTAGAACGACAACACGCCGCCCGCGAGCTCGGCGACGAGGCGCCCATTGCGAATCGTCGCGCTGCCGTCGTGCGGCACCGTCTGGTCGACTTTGAGGCCTTGTTGGCCCCCGGGGCCCTCGAGCGGCGGGTCGAGAAACGCGGAGAGCTCCGTGCCGGCGGGGTCCCGCATGAGGCTTGCGCGCACGCGGAATGCGTGGTTTCCGAAAGGCTGCAGCATGCCGTTGTTGAGTGGCGCGCGACTGAAGAATGCAGGGGTGCACACCTGGATGAAGACACGTTCGAAGCCGTTTTGCAGCCTGATGCCTGTCGAGTTAGTCGGCGAGTCGTCGCCCCTTACCACGGCTGTGCCAAACATGGCGAACGGCAGGGCGAACTTCGTCAGGAGCATGGCGGCGACAAGGCAGATGGTCGCGCCAAACGCGATTGTCTGTGGGATGTCGACGGTGGTCCATTACGGTACTTATACAACGCGCTAAAAACTTGAATGGCGCACAGCTAAGGACATGCCGCTCCGGTGTGGTCATGCATGCGGTCACGATGGCAGTAGAGTCGTATGTAGCTTGAGTGAACCTGATGATGAGATCAACGTTAGAAGGACATGCAGACGTCGCTTGATGATGGAAGCGCCCGAGTCCAACCGCACTGCGAACGCGGAGCTAATGAGGATTCCCACGCCTTACACTCAGCGGAAACAAGTGCGAGGTTAGAGTCCATTGGCGGTCGCAAGACTCGGTCCAACCACGGATGAAGCACAAGGTGTAAAGCACCTGATGATACCTATGCAGACAGACATACGTACTGCCAAGAACCTTCAGAGCGCCAGACCACCATATGAGAGCAACGCAATATGAATGTCGAGCGCCATAACGTTAACAATAGTGACAGGAAACGCTCATCCCTGGAAAGCAACACCAGCTTTCGATGTTTCGGCCATACCTCCACCAGCAAACCCGGTCCCTGAAAAAAAAAATAGAAGTTAGCATATGGGTCGCCTGTATTCGGACAAGTCCGACCTTCTCGCTTTAGCTCGATGACATCTTTCTCTCCGAGTTGTTTGTCACAGACCACGCACTGCTTGGCAGGCCGAACCAAGGTGTCTGTGCACGTTTTGCACGTCACATGAGAACATGGCTTCGCCACTAGAGGGCGTTTAATAGAATTCAGGAAAAGGGCAGGTCACGTACCGAATATCCGAACGCTGTTAGATAGTTCTTTCTTGCATGAAGGACATATCGGGTTTGCCTCTTCTTCGTGTTTCGCTTTGGAATCTCCCTCCGCTGGCGTCGATTCTGCGGATCGAGATGGCCCAGAGGGCGACAGTGTGAAGTTGACGGGAATCAGGTTCTTAAGACTACGCCAAGAGTGAGTCCAGTGAACTCCTAATTACCGGAACAGACTTACGATACGGGGTGAGGCGGATTGCCTCCACGACATGTCGTTTGGATCTTAACATGTTTCAGTGATGAGGGAGGGCCGTGGGACGTGTATGTCGGCGTTAATGAGGGCAGCCAGAAGTCGGGGAGCTTGTTCTTTAATGCTTCGGCCTGCTCGCGTTCAATCTGACGAAGGGCTGCCTCTTCTGCCTCATCTGCCATCTTCTCAGCAGTTGTCGCATCGAAGTTGAACTTGCGCTTCATCCCTCGGGCTTTGAATATGATAGCTATGAGTGAGCCGAAAGCCGCAGAACACCAGGAGATGCACCTTCAGTTAACTCCGCACCCGACGTGGTCACCTCCGCATGAGACGCCAGCCCTAGCTGCCCCTTCTCGAACTCAGCGAGTACTCGTTCCCGTGCAGCCTCCTTCGCCCGAGCCTTTTCCTCCTCAGCCTCTTTCTTCATAGCCTCGAGCCTGTCCTTCTGGCGTTTGATGTCCTTCTTCTGCGCCACTGGTCTGTCTCAGCGCAAGCCATCACAGAAGCCAAAATTTACTCACATAGATCTGTATATACACATTCTTTGCAGAACAAGTGTCCCTCCTGACATGCTACAGGATCCCTAGCCCGTTGCAGGCAGAGAGCACAGGCGTCGAAGCGGCGCATGGACTCATTCCCCAAACGTTGCTGCAAAAGTGTGAGATGCGTCGAATGGTTATGAGTTCAACACGTACCCTCTTCGTTCCATAGTCGAGTTTCTTGTACTCCGCGTATGAAAAGATGGAGGACGCGGTGTTGTTCTTGCTATGCTTCGTCATAAGGCCTTATCAGGGAGGATAGATACTGCGAATAACGACTGTCAGTTATTATTTCCTACGCGATGCCTATGCCTGCCTATGCAATACGCACTTCAGAGCCGTTCACGCGTACAAATTGGCGTAGTGCGGTGATAGTCGAGCGTCCATCAGCGAAAACGTGATGAAACGGCACTCCCTGGTGAAGTTTGTCACGCGTCGCCGTCACGGCCTCAGTCTACAAACCCTCACAAGGGTATACCAGAGCAACCCATGGCAATATTAAGTTTTACCAAGATATTAACAGCCTGCTCTCACCTGCCCAATTTTACAGCTTGAAGGTGAGTTTCCATCAGCATTCTTCTGATATCGAAGCACTTACAGGACACCCAGAAGGCTTGCGATGCCTTCGGACGCGGTCGCCTGCTCGCCGTTCTCCAGCGTCCAGTGCTCTCGCCGACGGCATCTCGCTCGTCAGCTAAGTACGTAGTGGTTTTGACGATGTCAGACATCTAAGGTGAAATAGCACCTGCCCTAAATTCCTCGCACAGGTTAAGACGGCAGGTCGCCGAGCCCATGATCTCCTCAACTGCCTATCTTCCCTCCCACCACTGCCGTCCGCAACCAACGTCGCCATCTGCTCCACTCGCTTCTAATCTCCCGTGTCCTAGGTCATTTCTCTACAGTATGTACACCGGCATAATATTTGCTGCTGTAAGCCTATGTCGCCCGCACCTGTAAGTGATGATGTGGATCCATTCCCGCTGCGACCTCACCACCGGAAGCTACGCCGGGGTTGCTTGTTGGACTCATCACGTCGCTGGGGTCCGTCGTGGCCAACGGCATGTTCGCCTATGTCAGCACTTCAGCGCTGATGAGCCGCAATTCCGCGTCTGGTCTGACATGATGACAGGTCGGTCTTGCCGCGATGCACAGCTGACCGATACGATACAGCCTTGTGACTGCGGCCAATCGGTAAGCATACCTTTCTCCATTCGGTAGATAGTCAGTATTAAGTGTAATGGGTGCCGTTTTTCTTTTTTTCGAAAAAACATGTTATACATATCTTGAATATTCTGTCTGATTTTCTCGTTATGTTTTATCACTGAATACTATCTACAAAGTGAGGAAATAATGAAATCAAAAATATGGTTTTCTGGTGATATGGCAAGCCTTTGTATGAGTCCGCAGTAGGTTGCAAGGCAGTAGAGTCATACAATGTCGACCGGCAAGCCTGGCCACCAAGATGACCCTTGGGAAGGACGGCCAGGTTGCCGGCCCTTGGGAAGGATTATGGACATTGGCAATCCACATTGTATGATTATAATGCCCGATGTCAAACTACGTAATCCTCGTCGGACGGTGAGCTTTCTGTCCTTATAATCCCTTATAGTCCCATCTAGTGTTCTCACGTTTTCGCCGATGTCAAGCCTTGAAGCGGTGGAGTGTTGGTGGCCAGCGAGCAATTGAGCAATCGATCAATCACTCGGGAACGTCGGACCGCTGCACGCGTGGTACACGTGGACGGGGGTAAGGCGGGAATTGCCCTTCAAGTTCCCTTCATCCCGTTTGTTTTCCCTGGCCTCGCCCCCGACACGCCGCCAGAAATGGGGCATAACACACCGTGGAACACAGCCTCGAATGTCCACGTTCCCCATTCGCACACCATGGCGCTGAAGAGCGCGCCTGCATTGCTTCTTTGTGACGTCTCGTTATAAATTTGGCTGCTGGTCTGCTTACTGCAATTTTACCATTACCCCGCCCCACGCATCCCTCTTGAACGACTTGACTGACGTGCTCGTCTGCATTCTTCTTGCATCGTCTCGGACTTGAGTGACAGCGACAGCCCTCATTCTTATTTTGCCTCAATCTCGAGTGCTTCATCCTCATCGCATCAGACTCTAGCCCTAGCGCCACCCCTCTCGGTGAGTTCCAGCCCCTTTGACTCTGCTAGAAAAAGGAGTTCAACAGTCACCCTAAGCCCATCATGCGCATCGCACTCGCGTCCGTAATCAGCATCCTGCTCGTCACAAGCACCTATGCCATCCCATCGCCCGACGCCCCGCAGCCAACAGCCGTTCTGGCAGCGCACGACCATGCCAGCTCCAAGCGCGCATCAGGCCTATTCTCATTCCTCCACAGCGCGCGCTCGGTAGACGATGCCGAAGTCCCAGCCTCGATATCCCGCAGGCACCCGTCCCGCAGGCGCCGCCCCCATCCCTAAACGTCCCGCTGCCGCACCCGGACATCTTTCAGGCTCGCACGATTTGCCCCTTAGACTTTTGGCGGACATCTATGTATCGATATTGTAGGTGGTGGAGTGGCGTTTCTGATGGATCCTCCGAACTATGTCTTATTCAACCCCTAGCATCGCAGCTTATGTTTTATTATCCCATCCCCCGGCTCTGGCAGTCATATCGTTATTTTGTACTCGTGCTATCACCATAGAGCCCGCACCATGCAATCACAGCTTTCCCGCCATGCCTTTATGCTCCATGACATCCGCGAGCTGCGTCTTCGGTATCGCCGCGGAATATGCACGTCGCTTCAAGCGCATCTGGGTCGCCTGCTCGAGGGCAAAGGCGCACTTAGTGAGGTTTAACTTGCTGAAGGCGGTTCCAATGAAGGATATGCCGAACGGGATGCCTGGAGCAGCTGTGATCACTGGATCTGGCTCTGTCGGGGTCACATCGTCCAGTTGGATACCGAGTGGCACTGGGTTCAAGGTAATGGATACGTGAGGCCCACCATGAACACGGAATGCAAGGGACCTGTAACCGCTGGGTATCCTCCTATGGCAGCCAACCTTGACGACCGTACTGATCAACGAAGGATGAGAATAAGCCGGATGAAGAAGGAATTCTAGATATACCCTTGGCAGGTAACAAGAAGGCTTCTGCATTGTGTTTCTGAAGAGCTGCGTCGATGCCGCGGGCTCGACCGAGGTTTCTGCACGTCTCCAGTCCTTTGTAACACGCCTCGATTTTCTCCCTTTTCTCCGCCTTCTCGAACCTGACCACATGTCGTTCAGATTAGGCTAAGGAAGTTTAAGTGAAGATTCTCTCTACCTCGACTGGCTTGTCTCCCAATGGGGTTCAGCATTTCATCGGGTTCTAGGTCGCATGGCGAAGCAACTTGATTTGAAAGCTTTCGACAGCTCTTAGCCGGTGCAGAGACGCATTGCTTGTTCAACGTTCAGACCTCATGATCGATATTCACGCCTCTACGGCAAGCAGAGCCGTCGGACCGACGGATAGATAGTAAGTTCATGATACCTCGGCGATGGGCCTGTCAAACACCGATTTGTTGTCCACGAGGTAGGCGCTAGTCGGCGGTAAGCAAGCTCTGTAAAGAGTATTGGCATATGCCGTCTCTGTGTCGATTGTCAGGGCACATCTCAGTGGATGATGGACCGCACTGCCCGGCGCACTGTTATACTTCAGGGCGCTTTGAGACGCTACTAGTTGCCGCTTCTACGCGTCGCATACTATACTCACCAACTTGATACGCGACGAGTATGCGTCGCAGTGACGAACCATCCATGCGTGTGCTCTCCGTGATCACCGAGATGTCGTTCGTTTGTAACAGAATGCACTCCGGCATGCATTCCTCAGGATTTGCCCCACCTAACAGACAGCCTTCTCATGTTACTTTGGCACACTGGCACCATTCTTGGGCTTCTGGCTCTCAGGCCAGCTCATATCATTGCCGTGGCAGACACGCGCGATGCCGGGCCTACCGTCCAGCTCGACAATGGCACCTTCGTTGGTCAAGTTTCTGGTAACATCTCCCAATTCCTCGGGATCCCGTTCGCCCAGCCACCGTACGTCCTGGTTGCGAATTTCCTGCTTGCACGTATGTTGATAAACTCCCATTAGTGTCGGCGATCTTCGATTCCGTTTGCCGAAGTCGAGCGATCCTTATACAGGAGTGCAGAATGCTACTTCGTTCGGCCCAAGCTGTCCTCAGCAAGCTACTCCGTTGGTGTTATCGCCAGAGCTGCCTCCCGAGACTGTACAATATATTGAAGCGATATTCTCCGGTAATACTACTCCTGAGAGCGAAGACTGTGAGTATGTCATGGCCGTTAAGCTATGACAAAGACACTTAAATCCTCCAAGGTCTCACTATCAACGTTATCAAGCCGGTTAACGCTAGGGCAGACGCGCAGCTGCCAGTTCTTCTCGTGAGTAGGCGTACCAGCTCTGAACTCCATGCTCATGGGTTCATTTTTCATAATTACTCAGTATATCTTTGGAGGTATGTCGCAGTTCATTGTGGGGCTCGAATTGCTGGGACTAATGATACATATCCTGCCAGGTGGTTTCGAAGTAGGTGGGCCATCCTCGTAAGTTTGTGTATATACTTTCCGCCTTACATCCTTGCTGAACAAATCATTGCAATAGATTTGATGGGCGCCCGATTGTCGAGAGATCTATTGAAATGGAAGAGCCCATCGTGTATGTCAGCCTGAGTTATCGGTAAGTATCTTTTTGCGTGCTGTCAAAGTGGTCATTTTAACGAATATGCCCATCCTAGTGTCAACGGTAGGGGATTTTGATGGCTTCTGGGGCTTGTGCATTGCTGACATCGTATAGCTTTCGGCTTTCTGGCCAGCGAAGAAGTGAAAGCTGCTGGTGTCGGCAATCTAGGCTTATACGACCGTACGTCTCTCGGCCATAGAGATGTCCTGTTTCTAATCGTTTGTATATTAGAGCGCGAGGCATTCCGTTGGGTCCAGAAGTACATCACGGCCTTTGGAGGCGATCCCGAGAAAGTCACAATGTACGCACCATCTTAAACCACCCATGATTTCATTCTGACGTCCCCGCAGCTACGGGATCAGCTCAGGCGCCATCTCCGTAGCGCTGCAGATGGTCACCAACGGTGGCGACGTGGAAGGGCTATTCCGGGCAGGCATCATGGATGCAGGGTCCCCCATTCCTGTTGGCGACATCTCGCATGGGCAGCAGTACTACAACACGCTCGTTGAGCAGACCGGATGCTCAGACGCTTCTGATACCCTCGAGTGTTTGAGGCGGGCCCCGTATGGTCAACTCAAGGCTGCCGTGGATCAGACGCCAGCGATCACATCGTACAAGGTAATGTGGATCTTACAGTTCTTCTAGGTTCGTTCGAACACTGACGCTATCACTAGTCGTTGAATTTGGCATGGATGCCTCGCGTCGACGGTGTGTTCCTCAAGGACCACCCTCAGCGGCTGGTTGAGCAAGGCAGCGTGGCCCAATTGCCGATGATCAGCGGTTTGTCCTTGAGTAGACTTGCAGAGGCGGCAGATCATTGACATTGGTTTCAGGTGATGCTGACGATGAGGGTACTCTGTTCGCGATCTTCAATCTTAACATCACGTAAGCACCGTCTTATCTTTATCATAAACGGTGCGTTCAGCTCGTGTTACACAGGACGAGCCATGAGACGCACGCTTATATAAAGGAAATTTATCTACCGAATGCAACTCAGACCGAACTCGATCGGGTCCTGACCTTGTACGGAGACGACGCCGCAGACGGTTCACCATTCGACACAGGCGATGCGAACGCAGTCACACCCGAATTTAAACGTCTCGCAGCTTTCCAAGGAGATGTGGTGTTCCAGGCCCCGAGGCGGTTCTTCTTGCAACAGCAGTCCGAAAAGCAGGACACCTGGTCGGTTTGTAAGTGAAGCGATCCTCATGAATGATAGTTATTGATAGAGTATGACTGACAGTGAGCAAACGGGGCAAGTCCTTGCCCGTCCTTGGCTCGGTAGGTCTTGTATCTGGTGACATGTATCATCTCAAAACTGAATCACATCGTCTTAGTTCCATGGCTCTGAGATGGCTTCCTGTTTGGGACCGGGCGACATGACCGACTACCTCATCCGCTTCGTCGCACATCTCGATCCGAACGGCGGAGCTAGCATGCCTTGGCCCAAATATACCCCAGATTCCCCGCATCTCCTCACTCTATGGGACGGCCCGTCTTTGAACGTCACGAAAGACATGTATCGGGAAGAACAGCTGGATTATCTGACTGAATTGTTCATGAAGTATCCGCTTTGATATCGAGCTTGATGGAACGGAGTCAGATTCAGAGCTCAAGGCAATGCGTTAGCCAGATCCTGTAGATACGGACCATTATGGTCCTTTGATCCTTCGCTGCTATGACACGCAGCCTCACGCGGTGATAAGCTCTACAAGCCAGGAAGCGCTAAAATCATATGATGGTTTCTGTTGAGTCTTGTCAAACCAGAAAAAGAGCAGAACACCAAATATTAGGATAAGTACATCAGAACGCTTAGCGCGGTACAGAGTAACCTAGATCATCCTCTCATCGCCTCATTTCCCGATGATATCTTTTAACTGGGTCTTCGGGATGGCAGCCGGGAAGGCCAGCCGCTTCAAGCGCGTGTGCGTCGCCTGCTCGTAGGCAAATGCGTATGTGATGAGGTCGAAATCACTCCAAGCCGTACCCATGAACGAAATGCCGAAGGGCAGACCTGGTGCCATTTCGATAACGGGGTCTGCTGGGGTTGCGGTGATGTTGTCGGGCTGGAATCCTAAAGGAACTGTAACAATGGGGTATCCAGCGATCGCGGCTGGCGTCGACGTGAACCCTAAAAGGTTGGGGACTTCAGTTGTGCATGAGATGTAGATGCGCTTGGGTACTGACCGTCGGCAGGCAGCAGGATCACATCAAGATTGTACTTCTTCAGAGTTGCGTCAATGCCGAGGCTCTGGCCCGCAGCCGTGTCTGCATTTAGCGCGGCGTAACATGCAGCATTGACGGTCGTGTTTTCTGACGCGATGAGGCTGGAACAGAATTCTGGTGAGATCGATGGCGAAGGTAGGTCTTAGACGCACGTACTAGGATTGGTCTGTGTAGTATGGCGGGATCAGCTCTTCGTCAGGGTGGGCGGTGTTGAAGGCAATGATGTCGGCGAGATTTTTAATGCCGGTCGGTACTTTTAGGAGTTCAGAAATATAATTCTGGATCTCAGTCTAGATTATAGTTGGGTAAGTGGGGATCAAGCCTCTCAAACACGAGGAAACCTGCCTTAAAGTTGGTCTCAAGCACAATGAGCTCGTTTTCTAAAGAGGCAAACATTTCCTCTGCATTGGGGAACTCAGCTGGGTCGACTACAGTGGCGCCCAAGCTTCTGATCAGCTCGATGGAAGCGTTGAACGCGGCAATGATGTTCGTATCATTCCCTTGGAATAAGCGGGGCACGCCCAACCGCACACCCTTCAGCCCATTTGGCTTAAGCGCATCTAAGAAATTGGGGACGTGCGGAGGCTGGGCCCACGTATAGTTGTCCAGCGGATCCTGTCCTGCAATGACGGTCAGAATGGCCGCCCCATCTGCAACAGATCGAGTTAGAGGTCCTATGGTGTCCTGATGGATGGAGACGGGGATGGCTGGTAACGTCAGAACGAGCTGCACGGGTTCGATTGGCCAACATACCTCCTGCTCTAGAAGTCAACCCCACTGTTGGCTTAATCCCCACCAGATTATTCCTACTGCTGGGGAGTATGATGGAGCCATCTGTCTCAGTCCCAAGCGCCGCGGCTGCGAGCCCAATGGCCGTTCCAATGCTACTCCCAGAACTCGATCCAGATGGGTCTGCGAGAGGAAAGTACGGACTCGTCGCCTGGCCACCTCGCCCAGAGAAGCCTTCAGCGACACCGGGGCCCCGGAAGTGTGCCCATTCAGACATGTTGGCTTTGCCCAAGATGATCGCGCCTGCCGCGCGGAGCTTGACGGCGACTGTCGCATCGCGAGGGGGTACGGAGCCTAGTAGGGCAAACGAGCCTGAAATGCAGGAGCATAGTGGTAAACATGCGGGATCATCGTGTCGTGGGGAATGCACACACCTGCAGTAGTGTTCATGCCTTGGCAACAGCCGGATTCAGTATGTCATTCATTCCACGGAGCGGAACATGTGTGGTTACCGTCGTGCGTGCCAATGTTGTCCTTCAGGAGTATGGGAATACCGTGCAGGGGACCGCGTGGACCTGTAGCCTTGCGCTCAGCATCTAGCGCGGCTGCTTGGGAGAGTGCATCGGGATTCATTTCCAGTACTGCGCGCAGGGCTGGGCCCTGAAGGTTAACCTCCTCTATTCGGGCGAAGTACGCCTGGGAGACGGGCCATGCTGTTCAGATCAAGCCGGGGGAGGCATCTGACAGATAATAGCTACCTTCACAAGATCGACACTCGTAAAAAGACCTTTCTCTAGTCCATCTTGCAGCTCAGCAATAGAAGCCTCGTATAGATCGGGAAGAGCTGCCCGAGCAGAGATTCCATCTCCGTTGAGAACTCTTGAAGCTGTACTCGTCAGGAAGAGACAGGTGAAAAGAAAGAAACCAGCAAGGAGAGGTAGCCGAATTCCCTGCATGTTCGAGGTGAACTAGCAGCAGAAACAGTCCAGAGACGCTACGCATCGCTCAAGAGACCTTATAATACGTTAGAAGAAGCTTCATTAGGCGCCATAACCTTGCAGCTCGAAGTGTATGGGTGATTTCTTCCCACCCGAGCGTGGTCCCCTCCCATAAGATCAAAATATATAATCAAGAAGCGCAGACCCATCATTCAGTACTTGACGTATGCTGTTTACCCTGAGGATGGTGTATCCATGAGAAGCGATACGCTTTGCGCATAGAGTGTCAATGAGCAAGGCAAGGAAGTTTAGACAAATACTGCACGCACCGTTTCGGAAGAGACACGATCATCATGCTCAGAAAAACGAAACGTCGGTGATCGATGGTTTAAACCATGGTAAAGTGGTCAATGCAATATTGGACTGGTAGGCCCCAGACCTTGAGAGCTGAAGGACTAGAGGAGTGACGGCCGATCTCTCTGATCAACTGACGGCCTTGCGACGACCATGCACTCGAAAGTCGGTATTCACTGTTTGACAGATCCGACTCGGATTAGACTTCCGCCATCTGATCCGGCTGTTCCGGTCGGCCCCGCATGCGTAGCGCGTGCCGTACTATCTCAGTCGGGCACCCGCATCACATTCACCTCTGTTCCGCGATGCTTTGGGATCATTGAAACTCGGGCCTGACCATAGCCCGTTGCAACTCATGTTTCTGGGTCGATATTGCTCGCAAGCTCGTGTATCAGTAGTATATTACTCAGTGGGAGTGTATGGTCCTCACGCACCCGGTTTGTGCCCGCCCGGCAAGAGTTCCTCGCCTTGCCCTTGCATTCTCACAGTGCTGTTTGCGCTCCTTATCCTCGCCTTTGCCTTCTCTCGTTGTCGCGTTCTTTGACTAATTCACGAGTGGGTCTCAGAACTGAGGAAGAGTACAGTAGAATGCCGACAATCGTGCTAAGTGATTGCAATCGCAAGGCGCTTGGCTCGCCTCAAAACTGCGATGCATAAGGAAAGGCAGTAAGTAATTCAATCGTCAGCTCATTTCCCAATGACATCCGCAAGCTGAGTCTTCGGAATAGCAGCCGGGAACGCCAGTCTCTTCAAGCGGGTGTGCGTCGCTTGCTCGTAGGCAAACGCGTATGTAATGAGGTCGAACTCGCTGAAGGCCGTACCCATGAAGGAGATACCGAAGGGTAGACCGGGCGCTCGTTCGACCACGGGATTGGCTGCAGTCGCGGTCACGTTGTCAGGTTGGAATCCTAGAGGAACTGTAAGGCGAAAGCATGAGCGACGTTCAATAGATCTATTGAATGGCACTTACCGGTGACGATGGGATATCCAGCGATAGCGGCGGGCCCAGACGTGAACCCTATCAAGCACGCAAGTATTTTAGTTGTGCTCCAAAGATAGATGTGCTTGGTATGGCAGTACTGACCATCAGTAGGCAGCAGGATGGCGTCGAGATTAAACTTCTTCAGGGTCGCGTCAATGCCGCGGGTCTGACCCAGATCCTTGTCTGCAGCCAGAGCGGCGAAGTACGCAGCATTCATGCTCGTATTCTCTGACGCGATGAACCTTGAACAGAATTCTGTCGAGATTGGCGACAGAAGTTAATCTCTGAATCACGTACTCGGATTGGTCTGTGTAGAATGGTGGGATCAGCTCTTCGTCAGCGTGAGCGATGTTGAATGCGATGAGATCGGCGAGATCTGTGACATTTGTTGGCACTTCGAGGAGTCCAGAGAGATAATTCTGGATGTCGACCTAATGCATAGGTGAGTATCTGAGGACCCGATTGATCTGAATCAGGCATATCTACCTTGAAGTCTGTGTCAAGAACAGTGGTCTCATTATTTGATGCGAGCATCTCCTCTGCATCGGGGAACTCGGCCGGGTCGATTACAGTGGCGCCCAGGCTCTTGATCAATGCGATGGAGGCGTTGAATGCAGCGATGATATTCTGATCACTTCCCTGGAATAAACGGGGCACACCCAGTCGCACGCCCTTAAGCCCATTTGGCTTTAGTGCATCCAAAAAGTTGGGGACCCGTGGGGGCTGGGCAAGCGTGAAGTTGTCCAGCGGATCACGTCCGGCAATGACAGTCAGAATTGACGCCGCATCGGCAACGGAACGAGCCATAGGCCCAACTGTGTCCTGATGGACGGAAATGGGGATAACTGCGAAGTAAGTATGGACTACATAGGTCCGAGCTGGGAGTTAACAGCTCACCTCCAGCTCTGGAAGTCAACCCCACTGTCGGCTTAATCCCCACGAGATTGTTTCGACTGCTCGGAGACACGATGGAACCGTCTGTTTCGCTGCCAAGTGCCGCGGCTGTGAGCCCAATGGCCGATCCAATTCCGCTCCCGGAACTTGACCCAGATGGGTCCGCGAGGGGGAAGTATGGACTTGTCGCCTGGCCCCCTCGCCCTGAGAATCCTGATGCTATATTTCCACGGAAGTGTGCCCACTCAGAGAGATTGGCTTTGCCCAGGAGGATCGCGCCTGCTGCGCGCAGCTTGGCTGCAACTGTCGCATCCCGGGGAGGTATGGAGCCCAGCAGGGCAAATGAACCTGAAACACGCGGGCACACTGGTAAACACGACGGAGGAGCGTGTCGTGGCGAGCGCACGCACCTGCGGTCGT
The DNA here is from genome assembly GCA_033439255.1 of Hericium rajendrae. Lineage (NCBI taxonomy): Eukaryota > Fungi > Basidiomycota > Agaricomycetes > Russulales > Hericiaceae > Hericium > Hericium rajendrae. Next base: position 1,724,512 of record CM065879.1, on the reverse strand, counting down.
GTTCATGCCTCACCAACAGCCGGAGTCAGTACGACATTCATTTCGGAACGGACAATGAGGTATTACCATCGCTGGCGCGCGTGGCTATGTTGTCCTTGAGAAGTATGGGAATACCGTGCAAGGCGCTGCGTGGACCTTTGACCTTGCGTTCCGCGTCTAGTGCGGCCGCTTGGGAGAGTGCGCTAGGATTCGTTTCGATCACTGCGCGCAGCGTCGGTCCCTGGAGGTTGACCTCCTCAATTCGGGCGAAGTACGCCTGGAAACAATGACATCCTTTTCAAATCAACCTGATATGGATATCACAAAAAGATTGCAGCTACCGTGACGAGATCAACGCTCGAAAAAAGACCCTTCTCTAATCCGTCTTGTAACTCAGCGATGGAAGCCTCGTATAGATCGGGAAGAGCTGCCCGAGTAGATATGATATCTCCATCGATATCGCTACAAGCTGTGCCTAACAGCAGGAGACATGTCAACAGAAAGAAGCCAGCCAGGAGAGGGACACGAATTCGCCGCATCTTCGAGGTGAAGTCAATCTGAATGGCTTCGGGGGAAGGAGATCAGGTCTCGAAATGATACGCACTGCCCGAATGAATCTCTATTATACGCTCAGTGAAGAAATCTCGTAAAATGGGATAACCATCCCACGAAAAGCTATGGGAGATGTCCTCCCGCCTGTTCGCGCTTCTCATGGGCTGTTCTAGATCCATAATCCAGTATCGCATGCTCAGCATTCGGTTACGTATACTGCCTGTGTTACGGGTGCTGTAGGCCCCTGGCCATAAAATCATTCCATATTTCTGCCTACGGCAATCGATGAGCAAGGCAGGAGATTTCGGATAGGTACACACCGATAGACACCGACTCGGAAAAGCAAAATATTCTTATATGCATCAAAATGATCAAAAGCACGAACCTGAACGATCGTTGCATCCACAAACCAGAATCTTAGACGCGAAGCTCAGGCTATGCATGGAAAGTTGGAGACTTCTGATGATCACCTGTCCGCGAAAGTTCCCTCGTTATCATGTCTTGACGCTTCTATCCGCCCCCGGATTCCCTCGTACCTGATAGACCGTCGTCGAGTGTCAGTCCGTCTTCCGTAAGTATCCAATTCAATCTATGATGCACAAATCTTTCACGTTGCATGTCCATGGTGAGTAGACAGTGGCTCCCGACATGACCTTGCGGCTATGATTCAGATGATGGAAGGCTGGCACAGCAGATGTATGAAACGGCCGATTCACACGCCTCCTCCGACAGGGTTAGGGCCGGCACGGCCGCGGCTTTGGTCTGCCCGCCCCCTCCACCAGGCCGCACGCCCATCAACTGCATTTGCCAGATACATCAGCGCACTACTGTGCATAGGTTAAGGCTCACCGCAGTTCTGTCAATTACTGATGATTGAGATAGTTGTACGGCCTTTTGGTACTTCAAGAAGGCCTGAGAAGGCCGACCAAGGCTCCGCAACTCACCCGCGCCGCCACAAACCTCCCAACTGGGCTCCTAGTGCCGTTTTGTCGCTTGGTTATTAGAGCAGTTTCGCGCTTACGTGTCCCTTGCCGCCTGCTTTCAGGTTTCACCTATTGCTTTGCGGTAGGGGGAAGGGTTCCTGGACTCGTTCCTGCTTTAATGGAGGCTTCGGTTTCACCCGCAATCCTCCACTCCGAGTCTCTCTCATCCTCTCTGCCTCGATACTTTGTGCCGAAGCCGAGAGGGCCCAGACATGCCTCAGCAACTGGAGCTGCTCGACATAGCGTTTTCTATTTTAGCGACGAGCTATCGGTCTTCCAGGTGCGCCAGAGCCCGTGATTCGTTCCGCGAAACTGATTCGAAAACTTGTCTTAGGTCGAAGATCAGTTGTACAGAGTACATCGCCACTTTCTTCAGAGGAACTCTGCCATGTTTCAAGTCATGTTTTCTCATCGGCAAGCCTCAGGGGATGGCGTCGCCGAGGGCTCTTCGGACTCGAAGCCCATTATTCTCGATGGCACAACTCATTTAGAGTTTGAGAGTCTCCTGCTCTTTTTCTATGAGAGGTACGTTCTATATTCTCTCTATATGTCCGAGTGACAATCATCGTTCCTTCTTTCGTCATTCAGTATGCATGTCGATTTTTCGATGTCTCCGGAGCAGTGGCTAGCTTTGCTAGCCATTTCCGAGCGGTTCGCTTTCGACAATGTGCGAAAGCGCGCCGTCGACCATATCTTCTCCATGCGACCTCGTCTGGACCCTATCGAGCGGATAACTATTGCAGAACGGCTACAGCTGTCTCGCGAGAAGTATCTGTTCCCCGCCGCTATGGAGGTCGTTGCGCGCTCTAGACCTCTGAGAGCGAAGGAGATCGAAAGGCTCTCGAGTAACACCGTCGCGAAGATCGCGAAGGCTCGAGAGGATTTCCTTTTTGCAGCTCTTCGCGCGGGGGGTTCTGGTGCGTCGGACCGGAATGCGAGGTCTTACAAGCAGATTCTCGCACCCGAGCAGCTCAAGCATATTGCAGCTGCTGCCGTCGCTTATGCGTTTGCAGAAAAGTGATCTACATGTGTTTTCATTCATGACGCATTTTCACCGTCTGTTCCATTATTTATCTTTTCTTTGCCATTATTTCTAACACAGTTCCGGATATTTATGATCATGCTGTATTACCAGTCCCATCATGGACTTCTCGCATACCATTTTGTCATGTATACTACCCATTACTTCTCTGTAGGATGTACGATAGCTTTTACAGAAGAACAAACCGAATCTTTGTTACATCCTTTCATAGATGGCCGCGTCCGCCAGCATCCGTGTTGTGTTTCCGTTTCAGGACAAAGTAAGTCCTATTTTCCTTGTTTTCGTTCCTAATTTGTCCTGAATGCCCAACTCTTTGCTCAGGATTTGTCCAAATCCGGAATGACATCAATATCACCGACCGTGTCGTGCACACGACTTTGTTCTTTCACTTCGTGACCAGTTTCTTTGGTCTTTGAAGGCGTCTTTCAGAGTCAAAGACAAGTCGTGTTTCGAGGCATAGGTCTAGGCCTTGTCCTGCCCATAAATCGAGTCCATTGAGCTGGGCGATGCTGCACTATCCGCCTGCTGGCGAACACCACCGTCCTCCAGGTTAGTTGTCTGTTCAGATCGTAGTAGGTCCTGAGCCTCTGCATTTGGCTCGCATCCTTCAATGTCATATACTTCTAGCCGGAATAATTATCCTTTGCGCGGAGGTGCGTCTCTTCATACTTTTGAGTACTTCCGAATTAGTGGCTCATCGTTGCATGGACCCTCAGCATGTAGGCCGCTAGTCTTGCTTCTGATCGTCCTAAGCGTCCTCCAGCTCCTTGTCGTATACTATATCTTTGATATCCGCCATTCGATTCCATCCTTATCCAGGATCTCGCGCAATCCGAAGAGTATTCCTCGGGCACTCTCGCCCTCCATCTCTTCCAATACGACTCATTCTCCCTCGGGCTATTGTGACTTTCGATCACACAATAATGCTGCATTCAAGGATACTGGTGCCACCATTGTACCAGCGCTCACAGGAGCCGAGATGCCTTCTTTCGACTGGAAGGAGTACTTGGCAGTCGCCCGAGGCAATTTCAGCCACGCAGCAGCCACAGCTCTGAGCAGGGACATCGGTCGAGACCAGTGCTGGTTGTTCTCTGGAGAGTCCGGCAGTCTAGGAGTCTCCCTGGCCGTCCGCACCGTACCCACTGCGGTGGTCATCGAGCAATCTGACTTCCTTTCGGGAAGCGAAGGTCGTCATAACAGACAGATCCACTGGAACCCCCGCATCGTGGTGGTATATGGCCTCTTGGACGACGTGCCCAACATGTTCAAGCTCAAGGAGGAGAAGCTGATGGCTCTGCTTTCGCGTGTCCCGCCATTTCCGCCTGGATTAGCGCAAGCGTGGCCAGGGATTTATGTGCCCATTGCCACGTTCGAGTACGACTTTGATGGACCCCGCAGACAGTCATTTCCCGTCTTCAAGGAGACCGTGGAATGGGGAATCGATTTTGGAACGATCATCCTCAACATTCATGTCAACTGGGGCGGGCCATCGACCGCTCTATGTGGGGTTGAAATGTATGGAAATAAAGCTTGATTTGGTAGGCTTGATATGCATTTCCTGCGAGACTTCTTGTTAATACCTTCTTGCAGATCTGTTGCATTGCGCGATGAACAGTGGCCTGCATTTTCCGTACTACCTTATAAGTTCCTCTTTATACCCTGATACCCGATGCAGTACTCGTCCACTACCGCCTCTACATACTTCCGACTTCGATATGCCTTCCCTCGAACATTTACACCAATGTAGCCATAGCCGTACTTGTTTTGATAATCCTCTTCAGTCGCGTCGCTCCTCCATATCCTATCCTGCTTTAGTGAACGCGTTGCCGCCCATGTGTTGAGACTTGCGGAGCAAATTCTCAGAAGGGATCTTGAACGCAAGCTCTCCTGTTTATGGATTGGATGATTTCATTGGGTGTCATCGGTAATATGCACGGTGAACGAATCGCATTGACTAACAGACCCTACGATGAGGACTGTATGCGCGTCGGTGAACGGGATATGCGTACAAAACAAGATCCTACTCTACTTTCGTTTCATCTATTAGAGAAGAATATTAGAGAAGAAGCAGAGAACATAGCAACGACGCGACATACCGCGAGTTTCACGCAGGCCGCGAACCTGTCGAACTCGGCTTTGCAGCCGTCCTTGTGAACGTCAGTGTATGTAGCAAGGATGCATTTTCCGTAGCTGGATGCATGCTCTGCACACGTTGATGTCGAATGGAGAGCAAGACGGCGCAGTGGAGTAGCAGCCATAGGCGACACTGACGGTGGAGGCATGGCTGCGACTTGTTTTGCAGACCTTTGCCGGTCGATGGCGATGGTTGTGGACAAGTGCTTTGGCGCCCGTCGCGTCAAGGCCGCGGCATTGGGTGCATCATCTTTACTTCCAACCACAAATACAATTTGCGACAACTCGCTATATTAGAGTCCCCTTGTTGGCTGAACGGCACCTAGGATGTCACTTTTCGGACTCGGACACACATAGCCATTGAATTACTCTGCCGAACATCATGGGACGCGTGCAAGCGTTGCTACGGCCTTCGGACAGAGTCACAGTCGCTATGGAGGGTCTTGTGAAAGCCGCGCAGGACCGACGCTCCAATGGTCTCTCGAAGGACGAAGGGGAAGCGCAGACTACGCTGCAGGATATAGCATCACCCGACGACTACGACGCAGTGCTTGCCATCGTCAGACATGGGGAGGGAACAGCGGGAGAATCAGGAGGGTGAGCATGCCTGCTATCCAGGCTTTCCCAGAGCAGGTGATTCTGACATTCTCCTAGTGTATTCCTCTTTAAATCATATGGACCGCCGGGGTCGAATGGTTTCTCGAAGCTTGTGCTAGATCGCACCCTCGCCGTCACGCAGGTGTTTGATATCAGGGTTGTGCAAGTCTCGGATACAGTCGGTACGCTCTGCGCTTGGGATTTCGTATTGCGCATCGCAATGCGCATGTCTGACGACGTGAACAGACCCGATCCAAGTACTTTGCGTAGAGGTCTCCAGCGGGGACAAGATGGAGTTTGATTTCATCTCATCCGACAGAGATGCATTGTCTTCATTGATGTCAGAGTATCGGGAGTTGAAGGAGCTCTCCGGTACGCGTTCACATTTCCTTGGCTTTGCGTTACTTGGCCAACTTGTTTTACAGAACCTAAGGAATATACAACCTCATCCACAAGGTCATGGCTTGCGCCCTATGCCTTTCCTCGCATAACTTGGATCTCGGGTAAGCTTACATCACACGAAGACGACGAAAAATAAATACCTTTCTTCTGTACTGCTCGTCAGCTCTGCCTCCGCAGGATCTTCGCGAGACGAACCAACCTCTTCACACAAGGCTTTCTCGAGGATGTGCTGGTATGCCTGGTGACGACGCGGCTGATTACTCCGCGCTTCGAGACGATTGGCTTCGTGTGCAAGCGCGAAGTACAGCCAAAAAGGATGCGGACACTCAAATGCTCAGGTAATTATCGATCGTTTCGTGTGATGCTTGCTCTTCGACCAACGGTGACAGACTGGAGTATCAGAATACGAGTTGGCACGTTCAATGTCAATGGGAAACTTCCTTCTCAGGATCTTTCAGCATGGGTTGGAGGAGCCGGAATTTTGGTCAGAGATGAAGATGACAGCAAGAGAAAGGTCGACCTCATTCCACCTTTGAAAGAAATGTCTCCGCTGTCAATGGGAGAAGTTGGAAAGGGATACCCTCCCTCAGGTAACGCATCATCTTATTCTTGCACCATGTCATTTGACGACCTCACGCTCTTCTCGCTTAAAGAGAACTTTGTGAAGGCCAAAGCACCTCAAGCACCCCGCGATAATGACGTCCAGAAGCTAGCCGATCCTGATCTACTTCTCTTCGCATTCCAGGAGCTGGATCTTTCCACCGAAGCTTTGCTGTACTCAACTAAGACAACACGAGAAGAAGCATGGACAGGTGCCATCATGGCCGGACTAGGGGAGAAACGGGACCTCTACGAGAAAGTAGGAGCAATGACCTTCCATTTGAGTCTACTCTTGACCATATTTTCGCTAGCTTGTAGCAAAGCAATTGGTCGGAATGCTGATCCTAATTTTCGTCCGAAGCGATACTAAGCAATGTTTCGTTGAGGCCGAAACTGGCTCCATGGGTGCGGGCATCATGGGCATCATGGTAATGATCGTTTATCTTACCACCCGGCTCTTATATGCTTGTCGCAAGATTCACTAATCTTATCGAAGGGCAACAAAGGCGCGACTGGGGTACGTCTGGTCTATCGGCCGGCTCCGAGTTTCGAGGTTCCATCACCCTGCCCGACCACCCTGACATTTGTGAATGCACATCTCGCAGCGTTCGAGGAGATGAAGGAGCGACGCAATGCAGATTTTCATGATATCTCCCGGCGTCTTGGCTTCGCTCCAAGCGTCGAGTACGCGGCACCACTGATGCCGGATGGAACCGAGCGTTCTTCAACCAATGTATACGAGTCCGACGCTTTGATTTGGATGGTACGTCAATATTTTTCGTGACCGAAATTTGGTTATCTCATCGCGATGTGCCTCACTAAACAGGGCGGTAAGTAATATTGGGTATTGCTGCAAGTCAATCCACTTAATGTCGAAGCTGGTAGACCTAAACTACCGCATCAACCTACCGGACAGCGATGTTCGCAAGTTCCTGTCTTCGGAATCCCAGACTGAGGCTACGGCGACATTGATCAAGTTCGATCAGGTGTGTACTCGAAATCTCTGCATACACGTGTCCTCGCGCTGAAGCTGTACGGCAGCTGAAGAGCTCGATCAGGCACAAGCATGCTTTCGTGAACTTCAGCGAACATCCGATTTCCTTCCTCCCGTAGGCATAACTACACCATATGGCCTTACGTATATTTACCATTCGTCTAGCACCTATCGCTTCAACTATGGTTTGATGATGGATTCCCTTGGATACGACGTAAAGTGAGGACACTGAAACATCTTGAAGCCAAGCAACGTCAAGTCAACTAATACGCACAACAGGCGCAAACCAGCTTGGACTGACCGTATCCTTCATATGAAGTCACCATTCATTTCGCTGCGGCAGTCGTCGTATGCTAGTCATCCGTCCATCACCATGAGCGATCACAGGCCTATATCGGCAGACTTTGACTTGACAGTGCGTGGCTGATGTCATCATTCTTGAACCTCTGACTTAACAATGTGTCGTTCTATTTCTCACTGATTAGTTGACAAAGTTAGACAGCTTGAGTCTGGACACCCGAGCTAATGAAGTCTGGGGGTCAGTCAAGGACTTTGACCCGCAAGATTTCGACGATGTCCCAGCTCTAAAGCTCGAGAATACGGCCATAGAGTTCGGCACCATATCGTGCGTATCCTCGTTCAAGCGTGTTCAACCGTTCCAATCGATGTTATAGATACGAGAAGCCAGTCGTCCGAGAATTGCGCGTGGTAAATGTTGGCAAGGTACGAAATCAGGTATACGGTTATTGTACGTCCTTCTCAATCTGAATACACAAGGTACCAAGTGCCTTCCGATTCCAATCTCGTGACTTGACGAGGCCAATCCGTACGTTCATACAAGCTTCCAACTCGTGACGATGACTGATAGCTATCAGATCCTGAGTGGCTACGCATCGAGCCTATGTCGGTGAGTCGCAGTCGTTCAGGCATGGAAAGTCGTCTGATCTCGCGGTTGAAAGGGCTTCCTCCTTCCGTCAGAGGAAATGATGATTAGATTCACCATTTTCGTATCGCATTCATCGTCATCAACCCCTCAGCTTAATATTCGTGCTGAAACCATAGAGACTATGGCCATCTTGCATACGGTACTAGGAAAGGACCATTTCATATCCCTGTCTGGCGCGTATGGTGAGTTGATCTGATTCATACTTTTTCAACCTCATTCAAACTTTGTTTGACTTGCAGAGCCGACCTGTTTCGCGAATAGCTTATCCATTCTTACCCGTCTTCCGGGGCCAATCAGGGAGTTAAGACATCCGAAAGAGCTCCTTCCGGCGGCGCAAGCTAGCACTGCTCCGAGGGAGATCATGAGACTTGTAAACTGGCTAATGAGTGAAGCGAGTGATAACGCCGTGCGTATTGACTTCAGAACACCGAGCCAAATGAACTCAGCATCGATTCTAGGACGATCTCTTTTTCGTTCCCGGGGATGATGCCGAAGTGATCCAAATCCGGGAGGTGAGCGTAGCCTTTCCCCTTCTTTATGTACTCCCCTTTAAACCAATCGTTGATTTCAGTTTCTGGATACGAACTCACCCTTCCCCGATTCACTGTCGGGGATGCCTAGTTTCCATCGGTCCATCGCAACGACCTTGTTATCTCTACTAGACTCCCTAACAGAACCCGTCGTTCCTTCGGAGCTTCATGCACGGTGTGCAGAAGTACCGAGCAGAGACGCTGCATACGAAGTACGCTTTTATCATCTTCACAAATTCCGAGGCGACCTCACGCTCCTTTCTTATAGATGCTTGACAGCTTCTCAGGCGTTTCAGTAAATGTGCGTATTTGCAGCCTGACGCCATCTATGAATTTATAATAATGAAATTTACTCATTCGCCATAGGTCTGGATATCCGTAACGGCGTTTATCCACTATCTTGTTATGCAGAGAGTGGAACGTCAGTCGAACGAAGAGTCACCCGGCCCATCGCCATCTCAACCAGGTCGTACTCTGCCTGAGCGCTATGGTTCGTCATTCCTGTCTGTCGGGTGGATGGTCTTGTTGACGTCCAGCAGCCGCTATCTTCGCACCCATTCTACTGCGTGACAACGTTGACCTGGCTGCGCCAGTCTCGCCATTTGGCAAGCGGAGATTTCTGCAATACTTTATTCAGTAATTGGGTGACTTCCCGCAGCCATCTGGAACGGTTTGCAGAGTAGATTTCGGCCGCATTCGGTTTGCCGAATGATGGCCGAGAGCGAACCAAGCCTCTGGGTCACAAAACGACATTTCCAGATGTCAAGTCTGAAGGAGGGGGGGACCCCCCTCGTCCAGGATAATATCTGTATCAGTATAGATTGTTTACTCTCCGCCAGCTCTCCGCTCTCGCATATGGCCTCTGTGTCCATGCTCAGCCCTTACTCCGCCTCTCTCCGCTCTATACATCTGTACTTCGGTTCAGACATTGCAATTGCGTGCGGGCTGTGTCACGGATCGCTCCATTTCTCTCTGCCTTCTTCTCTGCCATCAAGGCATCGCGTCGGTCATGTGCTCCAGCAGCCCCATCACATGTTCACTTCCTCACATGACCTGGGGCTATCCTTCACCCATGCCCTTGTTCCCCTTTGGGACATCCTATTGTTCTCCCTCCCATTGTTCTCCTTTTGGCCACCATTGTTCTCACTCTATTGTTCGACCCGTTATGGTGTCCATTGTTCTTTTCCCATTGTCGTCCCAGTATTTATAGGCTCCCTGTCGCTCGCCTATTTCCCTAGATTGTCCATTTCGTCTGTACCGTACTGTACCTCCAATACAGGTCACTGCACTGCTAGTCGCTCTCTGCTCTCTCGCTCCCATCATCGCTGGTGACTTGGGTGGTTCTCTGCTGTCTACGACCGAGTCTTGACACCTGGACAATCTCTCATACACCCGCCTCACCTCCCTACTATCGCCCATCATACCTTTCTTCTTTGAACCCTTCACCGCCGACATCTTCACCGAATCCCGACATCCATTCCATCAACCTCATCTCCCCTTTCCCATCGCCAACACCATCGAGGGCAGTGCACTCATCCCCCTTCTCCGCTATTGTGCTGTGAAGCGTTGGGAAGCCGAAGGAGTTTGGTTTCGATTGAGGTCGTGGAAACCACGTGCAGGTGCTATCTCCATTGCCTTATACGTTTGAATTCGAGTTTCCTTTGACGTCGACTTGCAAGAATTCACGTTCGGTGCCTCGGATATCGCTTACCACTGTCGCCAACCCAACCGAGGATCCCCTGCAAGTATCCTACCATCGACCTCGTTCCCCTTTTGCACACTAGGTCTCTTCACCCCCGAACCCTCACCTGAGCCTGTGTGGGCCAGAGAACGCCTCGGCCACCGATTCCTCAGAAACCCGTACTCGGACCCCCTGTACCCTCGTGCTCTTGGTCGTCGCCCAGTCGCGGCTGACTTCTTCTAGACCTCACCATTGATCCCACCGACCCCCGTTTCCAGACCACAGAACCATACCCACTCGGCGTCTTCGCCTCGCTCGACGAATACTTCATCTACACCCTTTCTGGCATTGTTCGAATAGACTTTATCACTCCGGACGAGGACGACGACGGTCCCGCACAGTGGTACTTCGCTGATCGTGACGACCAGGCAGACCTCGAGCTTAACGACTTCGACGTCGCAGCTACAGAACACCGTCGCCAACACCCCGCTACCCCGCCGCTTCCCACCGTCACCCTTCCTAGTGCAGATTCTCCCCCTGCTCGCACCACCCCACTTGTTGTTCCCCCAGGTATTACCTTCAACCCGGTAACCAACAACTACTACGCATACCGCTCCGACACCAATCGGCTTGTAGTCAGTTGGAGACCCAGCCTCGTAGAAGAAAGTGACCTGTGGTTTTGGCAGGCCAGTACCCTCTTCTTAACCACTGCAGAACTCGCACTCTCTCAAGCAGTTATAGAGAATCTCGCTCAGCAACAAGCTACCTGCCTCGATACCCTTCGGGCACCACCACCACCTGTTTCGACGCCTACCCCAGTACCAGTCCCCTCACCTGCTCCACCCGTTGCCGCTGTTGCATCGACATCCACCGTCAACGTCAAACCAATCATTGCCACAGCCCCCCCTGTTCAGCCATCCATCGACATGTCCAACCCTGAGATCGGCGTCAAACCTGCTCCCTTTGAGGGAGATCGTTCCAAGTCCAAGGAATTCCAGCTGCGTATTCGCTTATTCCTTCGTGCCAACTCTACCCGGTATAAAGATGATACCGCCCAGATCTCCCTCTTCCTCGACCTCTGCCAGGGCCCCATCGCCGGCCAGTGGGCCACCCAGCGCGTCGAGGAGATCCTTGAGGATGACGATCTTGTGGCTGCAAACACATCTCCAGCTCATGTTCCCCGTTACGCCAACCTCACCGCCCTTCGAACTCGCTTCAACTTGGACTTCTCTCCCCTTGACGACTCCAAGGATGCCTCCCATGCTATCCAGACCCTCCAGATGGGTACGTGCCCGGTAGTCGACTACATCACCGAGTTTGAGTCCTTCGCCCCTCGCACCGGCTACAATGACGTGGCCCTGATCGACTGGTTCCTGCATGGCCTCAACAGCGCCCTGCGCGATGATTGCCAGCGCAGCTACCCCATGCCCACCACCCTGGCTGAGTGGAAGGCGAGGGCCCGTGACAGGAATGCTGCCTACCTCATGCGCACCCGGTTCCAGAGTCCCCGCCCTACAACTGGGCGCACCCCGGTGAGCACTCGCTCCCCTCAGTCCACATCTACTGGCCGATCCCGCACAGTCGCTGCTACAGGTGCCCCACTGCCCAAACTCTCGGAGCCTGAACGTGAGCGCCTCAGGCGTGAGGGCGGTTGCTTCCGCTGCCACCAGAAGGGCCATGGCTTCCGCGACTGCCCCCTCAATGCCGACTCCAACCCCCGTGCCCCAACCCCTCGTGTCCGAGCGCTAGAAACCGGCTCTGCCCCGGGAGTAGCTCCAGAAGATGCAGCCGCCGCCCTCGCTGTCCCCGCCATCAACAGGTCCATCGCCGACTTATCGTCGCAGTTGAAGGACTTGAGCGAGGAAGAGAGGGAAGAGGCAAAGGCTGCATTAAAGGATATGGTTGAGGGTTTTTAAAGCGCCCCCCGGTCACGTCGTCCGTGGGTGGCAAGAAACATTTCTTTGATCCGTCGAATCGCTTCTCTGTACTATCCGACCCCTGTGAGCAATCGTATCCATCGTCTTTGCACATGTCTGCTATCACACCCAACCGTCAGACACCGTCCATCATGCTCCAGGCCAAGATTATCACTGCCCCGATCAAGAAACAAATCGACGCTGAGGCACTTCTCGATAGTGGTGCAGAAGGCATCATTATGCACCCTGAGTTTGCCAAGAAACACCAGTTCCCCCTCAAGAAACTCCCTAAACCCTTTCCCGTTTGTAACGTGGACAACTCCGAAAACATCATGGGCTGGGTCCGCTATTCAGTCAACCAGAACATCCGCATTTACGCCAAGGACTCGACGTCCTTCCATGAGGAGACAGCTGAGTTCTATCTCGTTGATATTGGCGACTATGACATTATCCTTGGGACCGATTGGTTACAGGAACACAACCCTGAAATTGATTGGGTCTCTCGTCGTGTTGACATGACTCGCTGCCCTCCCTCTTGCACCCTGAATAAGCCCCCGGTCAAAAACCTGTCCACTCGCTCAGAACGCTGCCAATCAGCCCCTCGTCCACCAGTCCTCAGTACCGCTGCTGTACTGCTCCCCCCACCTTGCCCCCCTCCATTCATCTGAGAAATCTGTTTTTTATATAGCAGCAAGTCCTATTATGGGCCCTATCAGAGAGCTATGAGAGCTATGAACTTGGACTACTCAGCTATGTGGAGCTATGGGGCCTATGATAGCCTCTATAGCATGAAGTGTTAAATACATAGTGTGCCATAGCCTTCATAGCCAGGACTGTCATGTACATAGGGCTATGATATTTACTAAGGGAGACTATGGATACTATGGCTACTACAGTCCTTATGGTAAGGCACCTAGGCAATCAAGACATTAGGTCAAAATTTTCTTATAATAAATTGTAGACTACTACAGGCAAGGACAAGGCTACAAGATCTAACACTAAACTACTCAGTAAGTACAGGCCCTGAGCAGACCTCGCATCCCGCACAGCAACGACATGGCAACGGCACAGCTGAGGCATGCGGTGGTCGCCACACAGGCGCGGGGGTCATGTCGGGACGTGTGGGTAGGCACACGTTGTCGGGCGTGCGAGGGTTGACGAGCGCTGGCGTGCCCTTGCGTACGCCGTGCGGGACTTGCCCACCACCGTTTGGCCGTGCGTGGCCGTGCGCAAGCTCGCGAGGCCGCGCGACTACGCACGCTCATGTGCGAGAACTGGCGCAGACGTGGTTCACGCACTGTCCGGGCACATGAGGGTGCGTGCGCAGTCGGGGTCTCGCGCGGCCGCGCGCATGTTCGCGTGGGTGGGCGGGCGGGCGCAGTAGGGAAGGCGGGCGGGCGCAGTCGGGGAGCTCGGTCATCGCGTGCACCGTGCGCGCGATAGCGGGACCGAGCATAGTTGCGCACTGGCGTGCGGGAGTGCATGCACACGCTGCAGAGGCCGTCCGGGGCGTGCACGTGCAGCCGGGACCTCATGCCGGCTTGCGCTTGTGCGTGGCCATGGCGTACTCGCGTGGACGTGGGTGGTGAAGGCATGGATGTGTGTGGCGAGGGTGTGGACGTAAGTGGTGAGGGCGTGGATGCGCTGGCGGGCACAGCCAGGTGTCGTGGCCGCCAGCACGTTGCTGACGAGGCGGGAGTGCTGCTGCACGGCTCTGGTGAGATAGTGGGCGCGCAGGGCCTGTTGAGGGCGTGCGAGGTCGTAGGTGGATCCGTGCAGAGGGCGCAGGAGGCCGGGCGAGCGGTATGGTCGCGCCTCGTTTCCATGGCGACGGGACACGACGACGCGGACGCAGACGGCGTTGTCGGAGGGATGGGGCCACAGCGGGCTCGTGGACGTCGGCGGGCTCGCGGATATCGGCGCGGGGTGTCGAAGGCGATAGGGGCGTGGTGCGCGGAGTTGCGAGAAAGCAAGCGCGAGTATCGCTCGTTACACGAACGATACTCGCTTTGTTAGTACGAGAAGACAATGAAAGAATCCTTTTACTTACCTGTTAACCCTCACTAGCCCATATAATAGCCCTCCCGACCCTTGAAGCATGCCATGAGGAGAGAGGAGAGGAGAGTGGAGAGGTAGCTCGAGACGAAGAGAAGACGAAGGAGTGTAGGCACAAGTCGCGCGACTTCTGCTTAGCCACAGCATTCGACTCGCGCACTCGACAGTTCCGACTCTAACAAATCAAATCAAATCTTATTAATTCTGTAAAAAAGGTAGAATATACAAAGAGTCGGTATAAATACAATGAAAGAGGTAGCTATGTATCTACTGTACAATACGCTCGGAAGTATTGCAATCCACTGAGTGGAATCTAACGGCCAGCCTCTGGCACGATGCCCGGCAATGCCCGGCCCGGTCTCGGCAAGCTACATTTGATGCTCCGCTGGCCACGTCTATATAAGACATGCACGACGCGCTTCCCCTCTCTCCTTTCTACCACTACCATCTCCCGTCTTTTGTCGCTCTCTTTTGTCTCGTCGCTCTCTCTTGTCTCGTCGCTCTCTCTTTTCTTGCTTCAACTTTGTGATGTTCGGTAAGTCATTATGTTGTCGTTATATTGTTTCATTGTTCACTTATTATAATGTCCTTTGTAGACTTCTATACTTTTGCTTTTATGTTCTTAGAGGTAAGTCTTATTCCTGTTTATATATTTATCTTGTGTACTAATTTGTTGACTTGCATTGTAGATTATTTTCGCTTTTTCTTATCTTTGAAGTAAGCTTTATCTTATCTTATCTTATCTTTGTTATCTTATCTAACATGTATCTTATCTTATCTTTTTATCTCTTCTGAGAAGTATCTTTTATCTTGAGTGTTGATCTCTATAGTATATCATAGATATGTAGTAATCTTTGTAGCTTTGTATTAAATGTATTACAAGTAAAAATATAAAATGAAATGCTTTTTGATTTTCGATATTTTCATTATTGAACATCTGAGAAAATTGTCAGAGCTATATATGACTATATGGACTACATAGTTCTCATAGCTCCATAGCTGTCTCCTTTTCTTCATACCTCTATATAGCTTGAGTGTCATCTATATAGAGCTATAGAGCCAGATAGGACAGCTATAGAGAGCTATCATAGCTATCATAGTATAAAGTAGCTATAAGAACTATACTAACTATATATTATATGTGTACTATTCATACTATAAGCTATATGAATACTAGTCATCTTATCTCAGATTATTAAGACTATATCAACTTTCTACACTATATTTTATTTATCTAAATTATTTTAAAATTTGACCAATTGTTAAACTTGATATTGCAACATAATCAAACCAGCAAAAGAACAAATCAATATAAATTTTATTACACATTATATAACAATAATACAAAATATATAAACTAACTAATCAAACTATACAAGCAATTATATATATAGATATAATCTAGATAGAGTACAGCAAGATTTTAAATTAAGATAAGATAAAATAAGAAAGATAAGATAAGATAATAATAAAAGATAAGATAAAAAAGATAAGATAATAATAAAAGATAAGATAAAAAAGATAAGACAACAAAAAAACATACCAAGACAATAAAAAGCGAAAATAAACTACACATATAAAAACATCAGGCTAACAAATATAACAAAGATAAGAAAACTTCTCTAAAAGTCCTACTATCACTACAAAAAAGCGAAATTAACTAAAAAGATAAGAACATGAGTAGTAGAAACATAAGAAACATAAGAGACTTTACCTTAGAGGCTAAGAAGACAAGAGCAAGCAGTAAGCAAAGGTCATAAAAGCGGGAGATGGTGGGGGTTAAAGAGAGAGAGAGGACGCGCGTCGCGCATGCCTTATATAGGCGTTGCGAGCGGGGCCCGAAACGTGGCTGCCGAGCGCCGGGCCGAAGGTTGCCGGGCTCCGCAACAGAGGCTAAGTGCCAGATCCGAGTAAGTTGTCTTCGCTGGCCTGTGGCCTACGGTATATTATCTACGATCGTTTCTCATGGGATATTGTTTTATGTACATTCTATAATATCTGTCTTTTTTTCTGATTTAAAATCGATTTATTCGATTTGTTGTGCTCGAAAGAACTTAGCCGCGCAAGTCGAGTCCTCGCTGAAGCGCGACGCGCGCTTTCCACCTCATCACTTTCTCGTCTCTCGTCTCCAACCCCGTACTCCCTCTCCACACACTCGACGGTTCGCATCGCCTCGCAGTCAGGAGGGTTGAGAGCCGAGCTGAGGGCCTTCAGGTAAGTAAGCACGGTCTCCCTTATCGTTGTACCATGCTAATAAAACGAGTATCGCTCGTGCTCTGCACGAGTGATACTCGTTTTCTTTTATTTCTCTGCCTTCGGGCCAGTCACCTCCCCCGCACGACACGCTTCGATACCCCGCGCCAATGCTCACCACACCCCACCTGCCCCATCCCCTCGACAATGCGGACGACGACATCGTCGAGTCTCGTTGCCACGGCAACGAGACTCGTTCAGCGCGCCTCGCTCCGCCTCCTGCGCATCGCCGCGTAGCTCCAACAGCCCGCGCCCACCGTCCTGCTCACCCCGTCGCCGTCGCCGTCTCCCCGCAGTCGCCGCCGTCATTTCCACACCCCACCGCATCCCGTCGCCATCCTCGCGCCCCCGCCGCATCCGACACGTCACTGGCGCCGTGCGTCGCCGCAACGCCCGCATACGGCTGCCAGTGCACCCGCGTCCGCACCGGTTTGCCCGCGCACGGCCCCATAGGTGCACGGGCAGCCCTGCACGTCCGCGCCAGCGCACGAACGAACGGACACGGCCCCGCGACCATGCCCGCGCCCCTTGTACGGTCAGGGCCGCGCACGCACGACCGTAGCCACGAACGGACTGCGAGCGCGTTGGCAGGACCTCGCGCACGTAGGCCGCCGCAGCCCGACGCTTCGCGCACACCCCACGGGCCTCGTGCGCCCACCGCGTGCCTTGCGCCGTCGCGCGGCCTGCCGACGTCTCGCACACGCCCGCCGCGCATCGCACGTCCCCAGCACCTCGCCTTCGGCGCGCGGGCCCGCCACGTCGCGCACGGGCTCTGCCACGTCGCGCACGTCCCGTACTCCCGCCTCCCGTGCCTCGCACACGGGCCCGCTGCCGGCCCGCGCCTCGCGCCGCCTTCGACGCGCCCGCGCTGGCCTCCATGCCTCGCGCGCGCACCCCGCTGCCCCGAGTGCCGCGCCTCTAACTGCCCCCGACATCTCGCCGCCCCTCGCTCTCCCTCCCTCCGTGCGCCTCTCGCACGGGCCCGCCGCTCTTCGCGCCCGACTGCCGCGCCGCGCCGCCCCTCGTGGGTGTGTGCACTTGTCGCACTCCATCAGTGCGCTTGTCCCTGTGCGCGGCCCTACTTGTACATGCCGTGCATGCCTGCGGTATCTGTACAGTACTTGTTCTGTAGTAGAGGTATACAGAATATAATTAAATTTTGACTTTGAATATTTTGCATCTAAGTATCTGGGTGACTTGACATAGTACTAGTAGTACTAATAGTACTAATAGTACTCATAGCTCACCTTACTCAGTATGATAGTACTATATATTTCAAACTGCTGGCTATGAAAGCTATAGTAAGACTATATAACTGACACTGATAGCTATGAAAGCTATGAAAGCTCTGATAGCTCTACATAGCTGGATAAGCAAACTACATAGCTCTGATAGCTCAATAATAGCACCTATAACTTAACCTGCAGCTATATAAAATACCATTTTTTCAGATGAAATATGATGAAATAATGAAATTAATGATATATTTTTATATGTGAATAAGCTTTTAGCATTCATAAGTAGTATATAAGACAGAGGTGATATAGAGTGGATAGTAATCTTACTAGCTAGGCATGATATAATAATAGAGATATGCTGTATAGCTGATATAGCTGTGATAGTCACCATATACTATAGCAGCTATGATAGCTATGATAGCTACTGTCTTATGCTATGATAGCTATGAGAGCTATGATAGCTCTATATAGATTACCTCACTACTATGGAGGAGCTATGTAGAAAAGAGGACTCCTATGGCCCTATCAGAGCTATATAAGCTACATAGTGTCATATATCACTGGTCCTTTTCTCAGATGTTGCTCCCACTGCCCCCGCCATTTGTTCCTGCCCCACTTCCCAAATACGTGATCCCTGCTCGCCGAGTCCAAGGTGTCCGTCTTCGCCGCATCCACCTGTCCAAAGTCCCTGCACGTCTGTTTACCGAGGATGATGACCCACGACCTAACGTCGATGATGACTGGGTTGAAGAGGGTCTTCGCCTAGCTGGTGTTCTCCCTGACTGGGACACACCACCCCCTCCAGATGACGACCCAGACTACCAACATACCATCCGTATCCATCGCTCTTTCACCAATGCTCAGAAACTGGCTGAGCGTGTGGCCGCCCATGTCGCGGAGAAGTCCTTTGCTGAGATGGTTCCCCCTCAGTACCAGGATTTCCAACCCGTCTTCGATGAGGAATCCTCCCATCGCCTTCCTGAACGTCGCCCTTGGGATCACGCCATCGACCTGAAAGATGGTTTTGAACCCCGTTCATGCAAGGTCTATCCCATGGCTCCCACTGAGCAGGAGGACCTCGATTCGTTCCTTGATGACCAGGTCAAAAAGGGCTACATCCGTCCTTCCAAATCCCCTATGGCGAGTCCCTTCTTCTTTATCAAGAAAAAAGATGGAAAACTACGCCCCGTCCAGGACTATCGCACCCTCAACAAGGGCACCATCAAGAATGAATACCCCCTGCCCCTCATCTCTGAACTCGTTGACAAGCTCAAGGGTGCCAAAGTCTTCTCCAAGATGGACGTTCGTTGGGGTTACAACAATGTTCGCATCAAAGAGGGCGACGAATGGAAAGCCGCCTTCAAAACCAACCGCGGTCTCTTTGAACCCCTGGTGATGTTTTTTGGTCTTACAAACTCCCCTGCCACGTTCCAAGGAATGATGAATGAACTTTTCAAGGATCTCATCGACACGGGCAAAGTCGTCATCTACATGGACGATATCCTCATTTTCACCGAAACCCTCGAAGAACATCGCGACCTTGTGCGCAAGGTCCTCCAACGCCTCCAGGACAATGACCTCTTCCTCAAGCCAGAGAAGTGCTCTTTCGAGCAGCCCTCCATTGAGTTCCTCGGTCTCATCGTCTCCCATAACACGCTTGCCATGGACCCTGTCAAGGTTGCAGGCATCGCTGAATGGCCTGCCCCCCGTAACGTCAAGGACGTCCAGTCCTTTGTTGGCTTTGGCAACTTCTATCGACGCTTCATCCAGGACTTCTCCAAAGTCGCCCGTCCCATGTTTGACCTTACCAAGAAAGACCATCCTTGGGCCTGGTCTGCTGAATGTCAACATGCCTTTGAGGCTCTTAAAGCTGCATTCACCTCGTCCCCAGTCCTTATCATGCCTGACCCGTCCAAACCCTACTTGGTTGAGGTCGATGCCTCAGACTATGCCACAGGAGGTATCCTATCCCAGCGCGGGGAGGACGAGCAATGGCACCCTGTTGCTTACATCTCCAAGGCCTTCACTGCCCCTGAATGCAACTACGACATTTATGACAAGGAACTCCTGGCCATCATCCGTGCCCTCGAAGCCTGGCGCCACTACCTGGAAGGCTCTCCCCATACCGTGGAGATCTGGACCGACCATAAGAACCTGGAATACTTCAAGTCTGCCCAAAAGCTGAGTCATCGTCAGGCTCGCTGGGCTCTCTTCCTCACTCGTTTCGACTTCACCTTGATCCACAAACCCGGTATTCATCACCGGCCAGATGCCATGTCGAGACGACCTGACCATAGAGAGGGGGTGGACGACGACAACTCAGATCGTGTCCTCCTCGACCCCAAGTACTTCCAGATTCGTGCTACACGTCCAGCCGCTGTCAAGTCCATTGGCAATGCTGATCTTCGCCAACGCATTCGCAATGCCAAGACCAAGGATATTGAGGTCGTTCAAGCCCTTGACATGATCCTGAACAACGGTCCTCGCTCCCTCGTCAAGAACCTCCAAGAATGGAACTACGAGGATGGCCTCATCCTCTTTCGTGGCAAAGTCTACATCCCTGCTGACAAGGACCTTCGGCGAGATATCGTCAAGCTGCATCACGACACTCCCATGGCTGGTCACCCTGGACGCTACAAGACCTATGAGCTCCTCAGTCGCAACTACTGGTGGCCCGGTATGTCTGTCTTTGTTCGTGATTATGTCGATGGCTGTGCTACCTGCCAGGCCACCAAGGTTCAAAATCACCACCCCCATGTTGAAACAATCCCCAATGCCATCCCTACCCGTCCCTTCCAAGACATTACCTCGGATTTCATCGTCAAACTCCCAGAATGCCAAGGCTATGACTCCATCAATGTGGTCGTCGACCGTTTTACAAAGCACGTCTCCTTCACTCCTTGTAACGAGACCATTACCAGTGATGGCACAGTCGACATCCTTTTTGACAGGATTTATCGGAACTACGGCCTCTGGGAACGCCTCATCTCTGATCGTGGCCCACAGTACGCAGGCAAAGTCATGCGTGGCGTCTTTGACAAACTTGGTATCAAGTCCTCCCTCAGCACCGCCTATCATCCACAGACCGATGGCGAGTCAGAACGCGTCAATCAAGAACTCGAGCAGTTCCTTCGTACCTTCTGCAACGATGATTGGGTCCAATGGCTCCCTTACGCTGAGTTCTCGCACAACCACCGTTGATGCGCCCTTTAGCGCGCCTTGCAACGGCATTGCCCACTCCCCACCTCCTTGCCCGTCCTGCTTCACTTCACCTCAGCCGCACCAAGTCCGCCCACCGCGACGTTGCTCCCCGCACAGGACAAGCGCCCCCACGGGTTCGGGACCGACCGGGTCGGACTAAAGCCGGTGTCCCGTGGTCCGATGCACCGAACGGGCCGGAGATCAACCGGCCGGATGAGTCAGCAGCACAGGAACAGAAGCATGCCCAGAGAACCAGCCGGCTCAATCAATGCGCCCTCGAACGCCCACACGCCCCCGGATCACGAGCGGCGCCCGCGACAGTGCGCTACTGACGTCATCCCAGCCATTCCAGCTCGACGCGCCCGCTGTTCCCGACGCACGCCCCGGGCGACGTTGTAAGGCAGCACCTTTGATTCGTTCGTACCACGCGCATGCCCTCTGCCCTGCACGGGCCGAGCCGCAACGACTCCACTCGCCAAGGGACCCGGAGCAGGCAGGATCAGGAAGGAATTGGAGATTGGGTCGGTCAGCGGGAGGTTGTCGTAGGAAGTCGCACCGGGCCGCCTGAGGCGGCCTTGCCCATTTGTACCGTAGCTACTGACTTAGAGAATCGGAACGGAATCTGCCTTTTTCCCCTCAGAGCTCAGATCTCACAAAGTCCGCCGTTTGACGTTCTCACCCCAGCCTCTAAGCACGTCTCAGACGTAGCTCTTCTCACTTTCTCGTGTCGCTCATCGTATTCGTCGTACTCGTCGCCGCGCCGTTATCTACAAGCCGTATCACCTAAGACCCGTGAGTCTTGTCGTACCGTCATCGTCCCTAGCAGAGCCGCGTCAGAAGTTGCCCGCACGCAGTAAGCTCGCCCTTCGCGGCCTTGCTCCCCTACCCGTAGTACGATCACCCGTCAGCTACACGTCTCGGCGCTCCCCTCTTGAGATACTTGGTCCCCTCGCACCCCCCGGTACTCTGTTGGTTTTGGTTTTGGCTGCCGCCTCCATTCCCAGGGTCCACACATCATTTTGGAGCCCACCGCGAGGGTTCCATACTCAAAATAGAGCCGCGTCGTACTAGGAGTGGCGCACGGTCGAATCCAGATCGTACCCTCGAACAAGAAGTCCGTATTGCGACTCAGGACCCTCAGCAAGTTTCCCCCGACCTACCGTCACCTTTCCCACCGGTTCCAACTCCCACTAGTCCCCTTACTCTCATCGACGAAGAGTTCGAAATTTCCGAGCTCGAGCGTTCCTTCATCGTTCCTACTCCACCCGTATCGCCAACCCCGGCGCTGCGACCCCTTGCCGGCCCCTCTGCTACCGCGGGTCCTAGGACAACGCCGCACCAGGCGACTTTGCCTGCTACCCCCCGTCCCCCTTCTCCTACTCAACAACACAGCCCGCTAGCCCCTGCACGTTTCCCCTTCCCCAGGCCACCAAGTATCCAACCAGTCATGCCGCCCCCCTCCATGCCTATGCGCGGCGAGAGCGGTGCTCCCAAGTTCGACACCAACTCCCCTCGCGAGCTGGGCCGTTACTTCCTCGATCTCGAATTTTGTTTTCAGCGTTCCTCTGTGGCAGATGACGCGGAGAAAAAGAGTCATGCGGTCCGTCTCCTCTCAGACGTTGACGCACAAGAGCTGTGGCGGTCCGAGGCCAAGTATGCCGCCGGCACTTGGGACGAATTCAAGAAAGCTATCCACGAACTCTACCCGGGCTCGGCTAAGGAGAATACCTTTTCGCGTCAAGATTTGGAGTCACTCGTGCACCGAACTGCCGAGTCCACCCTCAGTTCCGTCGGCGAACTTGGTGCGTTCTCGCGCGAGTTCACGGTCATCACGCGCTACCTGAAAGGCAAGAACTGCATCTCCGATATCGAGGAACAACGCTGGTTTTTGGCGGCGCTCCCCGAACGTCTTTGCCTGCGGGTAGAGGACCGCCTTGCTCTTACCAAGCCTGATCACCATCCCGATGATCCGCACCCGACCAATGGCGTCTATAGGGCCGCAGAGTGGTGCATGTATGGCACTGCCATCACCCCCGACCCATACCTGCGTGGACCGTCATCAACTCAAGCCACCGCGTCGTCATCAACCGCCGATGCAGGCTCAGGAACGACTATCCAGATTAAGAGTGAGCAGTTAGCGTCACTGGCCGATATCCTCTTGAGGAGCGCGCAGCAGCCGTCGCGTCAACCGATGGTCTCCGGAGGTAATCAAGGCGCGCCAATGCGCGGGCGAATGGGGTCGGATCAGTGCAACTTCTGTGGGAACGTGGGGCATTTCGTGCGCGAATGCATGACAGCCCGGGAATACATGGCCGCCGGCAAGTGCAAGAAGGACGTCCAAGGCAAGATGGTCTTACCCTCTGGGGCTTGGCTCCCGCAAGGACCCCCAGGCGCGACTATGGCCAAACGGATCGACGAATACCACCGTATGAACCCCAATCAGCGAGCCACGGGTCAGCTTATGATGGGTGTAGCTGGTACCCACCAGGCAAGTTCGCCGCGGGCAGGGCTCCCTCCCTACGGCTATCGCGTCGCGCCGGCATACGCTCAGACCACCGCGTCCCCCTATACCCAGGTCCAGGCAGGGTTGTACCAGCTCACCACAGACGCGTGGATCAAGAGCCTGGAGGGCGAGCTACGGCGGTTATACCAGTTGAAGGACGCCTCGGTTGTGCCCCCACCCAATGCCGCGGCCAGCCGTGATAGAGCTAACCGGGCGTTGGAACGAGCTCGCAGGATGGAAGAGCCTGCCCGCCAACCAGCCCCTCCACGATTGCCCCGTGCACCACTGCGCCCGACCATCGAGGATGAACCAGAGCCGCCGCGGGCGTCCCTGCCCCCTCCGCAAGCTTCACCGGCCCCAGGCCCGGAACGAGACGTCCCCCCCCACCTTCTATCTCAACCTGCAGTACGCGATGACCTCCACGACCCTGATGGTCCCGTCCACCCATTTGCCAGAGTCCGCGACGGTGCAAGGCCCGCGCAAGTCCCAGTGATCGAGGTAGTCGAAGAGACGGGCCCAACCTGTCGTGCGCAAGACTCAGTCGGGCAAGATGTGCTGGACCGCGTGTTCGCGCGTGCCATGTCCCTCCCTATCGAGGTCACCCAGGGCGAGCTCTGGTCCCTGGCGCCTGCACTACGTGCGAAATACAAGGAGGCAGTCTCACGGCGTCACACGCGTCCAGTGGCAGGACAGAACCTGTTGGAAGTCCTTAATGAGACTGACCTGCTCTCCGAGCTGCCAGGTGAAGATGCAGTCGAGGAGCTGGCCTCGCCAGCGCGTCAAGTAGAGCTCGCTGCAGGTATCCAGTTCGCGAGCGAGCCCGCCGAAGGCAACCGTGTGCAGCACCCGGCCTCGCTCCCTCATCCACGGGTATCTATCCTTTCGCACCAGTGCGCCGAGCCGCCGGAAGGTGCTGTCGTCCTCCCGGATCCCTACGAGCAGTACCTCAAGCAACTCTGCCTGGACGAAAAGCCTAAACCCCTGATCGTCTCGCGCGAGTCTGCGGCGCTGCGTTCTATTGCAGCACTCATAGATCATCAAGAACCGGTCGAGTGCATCTTGGACCCAGGTTCTCAGGTCATCTCCATGTCAGAGAGCGTTTGCTACACCTTAGGCCTGTCGTATGACCCCACGATTATCCTCACTATGCAATCCGCCAACGGCGAACTTGATGACTCGCTGGGCCTGTGCCGAAACGTGCCTGCAGTCTTCGGCAACATTGTTCTCTACCTCCAAATACACGTCCTCCGGTCGCCCGCCTACGATATCCTACTCGGACGCCCCTTCGATGTGCTTACTGAGTCAGTCGTGCGCAGCTACCGCAATGAAACACAGACCATCACCATCTTCGACCCAAACACCAGCGAAGCAGCCACGATCCCCACCCACCCGCGCACTGACATTCAGTATACGCTCGCGGCAAAGGAGGATTTTCGCGCTTCGATGATTTGATCGAAGATCAAGGAGAGGTCGCCTTCATCGTTGATTTCGACTCGGAGACGCCGCAAATCACGGCTTATGCCGCTATACCCCCAGAATGTTCCGAAAACCCAGAAAAACGCCAAGATCATCTTCAATCTCTTTATCTCTATGCCTGTGATGCCTCGCTTCTCGACTCTAGTCCGGGGGGTCCTTCGCTTTCGGATGCCCCCGATAAATCTAATTTGTTGTCTGCCTTTCTCTCCGCTACAGCCTGCAAGTCCGCTTCTGCTTCCAAGCAAGGTCGCCCGAGTCCGCCGCCTCCTGGCGCGATGGATACCAGTCCTCCTGTCGCCTCTTACGCCGCAAAGAAATACAAGCCAGTTGCCCAAAAAGTCCGCCCAGTATTTACGGACCTCCCCGAGCGTTTTCGGGTTCTCCGTAACATCAAAGGCGACCCTCTCCAAGACCTGCTGGAGTTATCTCCCAATCCGCCCCCATTCGCTCCCACCACCCGCTATACCGAAGAACGAAAAGCGGTTATCGATCGCGCCCATCCAGAAGGTTTCCTCTGGCCCTCTGAGCGCGACCTACTCCACCATTTCATGTGTCTCCACGATACCGCCTTCGCCTGGGACGATTCAGAGCGGGGACATTTCCGCGAAGACTTCTTCCCCTCAGTGGTTATGCCGGTGATACCGCACACCCCCTGGGTCTTGAAGAACCGTCCAATCCCGCCAGGCATCCATGACAAGGTCTGCGAGATTATCCGTACCAAGATCGCCGCCGGCGTATATGAGCCTTTGTCGTCGTCATATCGCTCACGCTGGTTCTGCGTCACCAAAAAGGATGGTACAAGCCTGCGCATTGTGCACAGTCTCGAACCACTCAACAAGGTCACCATCGCTCACTCGGGCGTCCCGCCTTTTACCGACCAGCTCGCCGAGCAGTTCGCCGGGCGTGCTTGCGGCGGCATCCTCGATCTCTACGTTGGTTACGACGAGCGACTCTTGGCGGAGGAGTCCCGTGACATGACCACGTTCCAAACCCCGTTCGGGCCCAAACGGCTCGTTACGCTGCCCATGGGGTGGACGAACTCCGTGCCTATCTTCCATGACGACGTTACCGAAATCCTCCAGCCAGAAATCCCAGCTGTCACCATGCCCTATATCGATGATGTCCCCATTAAAGGCCCAGCTACCCGTTACGAGTTGCCCGGCGGAAATTTTGAAACTATACCCTGGAACCCAGGTATTTGTCGCTTTGTCTGGGAACACTTCCAGGGTGCGAATCGTGTCGTCCAACGCATGAAATATTGCGGTGGTACCTTCTCAGGGAAAAAGACTGTCCTTTGCGCGCCAGAAATCATCGTCGTCGGCCATAGATGCACGCCGGCGGGCCGTTTGCCAGAACTCAGCAACCTCGCCAAGGTCAGCAACTGGCAACCTTGTACCGACCTCTCGGACGTTCGCGCTTTTCTCGGGACCATTGGCGTGGCCCGCATCTTCATCAAGAACTTTGCAAAACGTGCTCACCATCTGGTACGGCTTACGCGCAAGGACACCCCATTCGAGTTCGGCCCAGACCAGTTGGCTGTGCAGGAAGACCTTAAGCAAGCGCTACTCGCATCACCCGCCCTGCGCGCGATAGATTACGAGTCTCCCGCCTCAGTGATCCTGGGCGTCGACACCTCCTATATTGCCATCGGTTACCTACTCTGTCAACAGGATGTGGACGACCCCAAAGTTCGCCGGTATGCCCGCTTCGGCTCTATCGCCCTGAACGACCGTGAGGCGCGCTTCTCCCAACCAAAGCTGGAATTATATGGCCTATACCGGAGCCTTCGCGCACTCAAACTCTGGCTCATTGGCGTTCGCAACCTGATTATCGAAGTCGACGCCCGTTATATATCCGGCATGCTGAATAATCCCGATCTCGCCCCTAGTGCGTCCATGAACTGGTGGATCGTCGGCATCCTCATGTTTCAATTTACCCTGGTCCACGTCCCCGGCGAGAAGCATGGGCCGGATGGCCTCTCCCGGCGCCGCCCCCAGGACGATGATGCGCCCGAACCCGACGACGACTTCGACGACTGGGTCGACCGTGCTTATGGCTTTGTACACATAATAAATGTGCCTCGGATCGGCCACGACCGCCCTCAGCTGGCACAACAGCTCATCTCGACCAATGTCGCCGCCGGCGATTCTGTCGCGCCTCCTCCGCAAGACCACTTGGCGTCCTACGCAGACGTTCCAAGGTCCGAAAAATCCCTCCTCACGGATGCCCGACTGCGCGCCGTCACCGACTTCCTGCTCCATCCGATCCGCCCTGACGGATTGACGGACCGGGAGTACGCTCGCTTCCTGCGTTATTGCCGCGACTTCTTCATGAAAGGTGGCCGCCTCTGGAAGCGCGACAAGACAAATGCGCACAAACTAGTGCTCCCGCCGACCGGCCGCTGGGCTGCTCTCGTTGAGACTCATGAGTCCGCAGGACACCGTGGCGTCGCCGCAACCGCCCTCCTGCTCGCGGTCCGTTTCTGGTGGCCTTTTATGGGCTCGGATGTCGCTTGGTTCGTCCGTTCGTGCCATATTTGCCAAGCGTTCCAGATCCGCAAAGTTCTTATCCTGCCAACGGTTGCGGTGCCCGCGCCTTTATTTGCGAAAATGTACATGGATACCATGCACCTGCCGAAATCCAACAATATGCAATACCTGGTCCAAGGGCGCTGCTCTGTGTCCCACTTTCCCGAATGGCGCATGCTGCGCAAAGAACGCAGCGAGCACATTGCTGATTGGATTTACCAAGACATCTTGTGCCGTTGGGGTATGCTCACCGAAATCGTGTCCGACAACGGCGGCCCGTTCGTTAAAGCCTTGACGCAGCTGGAAAAGAAGTACCACGTCCGGCATATCCGCATCTCGGGCTATAACTCGAGAGCCAACGGCATCGCTGAGCGTGCACACTTTGACATACGCCAAGCCCTGATCAAGGCCGCCGACGGCGTGGAGAAGAATTGGAGCTACTCAGCCCACTCCGTGTTCTGGTCGGAACGTATCACCATCCGCCGGCGCATGGGCTGTTCCCCATACTTCGCGGTAACCGGTACGCACCCCCTGATGCCGCTCGATATCGCTGAAGCCACCTACCTGCTACCGCCGCCCGAGGCGATCTTGTCCTCTACCGACCTGATCGCCTCCCGCGCTCTTGCCCTGCAGAAGCGTCAAAAGGACCTTCAGCGACTTCACAGCCGCGTCTACGAGGCCCGCCTCCAGGCAGCACGAAAATTCGAACTGGAACATGAACGCACAATCCGCGACTTTGACTTTCGCCGCGGTGAACTGGTACTTGTCCGCAATTCCACGTACAGCACCAGCCATTCCCGGAAGACCAAACCGCGCTACCTAGGCCCGTACCTCGTCCTCGGCCGCAACAAGGGGCGTGCTTACCTCTTGTGTGAGCTCGACGGTACGTTATTCGACCGGCCCACCGCAGCCTACCGCGTTGTCCCGTATTTCGCCCGTACCATCCTCAATCACCCGCCATTGGAAGATTTCCTCGATGTCGGCATCGAGCAGTTTGAACGTTTACTCGCCTCCACCGTCACAGACCCGGATGACGAAACCGCCGGCAGCGACCTCGGCGACCGACAGGTCCCGACCAAGTTCGCCCGCGGCATCCTCTGACCACTCGACTAGCGAGGAGGACTGAGGGCAGTCCATTTTTCAGTTAGGGGGAGTAGAGGCCGTCAGTCAAGTGTGTCGACGACCTTGGACGCCCCACCAATACCCACACGCACGAAATAAATCTATTGTTACTTGCATTTCGACAAACTCGCCTTGGGCGATCTTCATACCATCCACCACTCAGATTTTACCTTCACCAATCGTATAGGCCCTGACAAGATCGCCTGGGGCGACTTTGTTTCTTCCTGGTTTTCCCCTTTAGATTCACACAGGTTCAGACTTCAAGATGAGCTCCCATTCGGCAGGAGCAACGATACAGTAGGACTCGGCGTCCCGATTACGAGCGACCTATAGTAAAAAGCCAGGCCTAAGGCCCGGGCAACACAAAACGTATGCGACAACTTCCACGACGACAAAACAAGATAGCAAATTTAAAAGGGGAGGGTCTTTCCCTCCCCGCGCAAAGCGACAGCCCCACTCATCAGGAGTCAGCCGGCACGACTTCCTCTGACGCGGCCACCTCAGCGACAGGAGCCGCCGTCGGCTCCAACGGCTCACCAGGACCCTCGACCGAAGGAACGGGGGACTCCCTCGCAAGCGGGCGCGAAGACGGACCCGCGGTGGGACTCGCCGCGGCCTCCTCCTCTGCGTCGCTAGCGGCGTCCGCAGGCTCGTCCTTGGCGACCTTGCCCTCTTCATCTGCCTCCGCCGCGATATACTCACCGCGCGTGCCCGTATAGAGGGCCGTGACGAGCCTCTCGACGGCGAGGATCTGGCCGTGGTTCGACATGCGTTGGAGGTACAAACCGATGAGCTGCCGCTCGGTCTCCGCGAGCAGGGTGCGGCGGAGTGACGAATCGCGCGGAATGCACGCGTAGGGGTCGACGTAGTCCCAGGCCCCTGGACGGAAGCCGTCGGAGACCGGGAACGGAAGGCGAGATGCGAGCGCCTCGAACAGGGCTGTAGGACGATCACCCGGTCAGCAAACACGTAGCAACAGTGGGGTAGCGACTTACGGAGTGCGCCCGCGGAGTCTGGTATCCCCAGTAAGACCACGGGGGAGTCGACCACCTGGTCGCGACCAGAAGAAGCCGCGGCGGCGCGTGCGGCAACGGGATCCACGACGGGCGCACCCATCCGCGTCAGATGCGCGTTGAGGTCGACGCAGGCGAGGCAGGAAGTGCGCTTCTCGCTGCACTCGCAGCATCGCTCGTGCTTCACGCGCCCGACGTTCTTCGCAGGGAGGACCCGGCGGAGGCACTCCTTGCCCTTGTTGATGCACGCGGTGCACCACTGCTCGGGCAGGCACTACGCAAACAGAAAATTAGCGTCGAGCACAGGTGGAGGAGATGGGTACTTACCGGACCCCACTTCTCATCGGGCTCCTTGGCCTTGGCCTTCCCTTTCCCCTCGTTCGCAGCGACGGTGCCAGCCGGCCCCGTACGTGCCCTCTTCGCCGGCAGGGGCACTTCGACAATCTCGTCCCCCGCCTCCTCCTCCTCGACAGGTGCTACGGCCTTGCGCTTGGCCGCGCGGGTCGCGGCAGACACTGGAGCGTCCAGAGCCGGGTCTACGTCCCGCTCGGCGGACGCGTCTATGACACCGGTGGCGGTCAACAGGGCAGCGACTTCGAGGCGGTCTTGCTCACCGGTCTGCGAGCGGTGCGGCGACGGAGCCCTGGTGCGCGTGGAAAACGAGGCCTGCGGGGTCTCGTTGGTTGGCGTGGCTGCCCTTTTGCCCTTAGGGGACCCTGTCTTGCGCGTTGAAACGGGCGCGACCTGCGCGGGCCCCTTGCCCTTGGGTGTCGCGGCCACGAGCGGGGTGTCGTCGTCGCTCTCCTCGAGCTCATCGGTCTCCCGGTCCTCTGTCTCGGTCGGGTCTTCGGGGGGCTCGAAGACGTCGAGCACCTTGGCACCCCACTTGCGGTCGGACTTCAGCTCGAGGCGGCTGAAGACTACACGGGTGTCGGCGATCCCGCGACAGAAGAAATCGTTGTCGAGGTGGGTCGACTTCGACCTCAAGAGAGGGCCCTGTCAGGAGTGGTGGTCAGCGGGGACGGAAGCAAAACGTGCGCCAGCGGACTCACCAAGCAACTGGCAACCTGGGTGATCCACTCTGCCCAGACATTGCCGGGGTCGCCTTCGCGCGGGTGGCCTGACCCGAAGAGGCGTTCGAGAGCCTGAATACCCTTGGGGCGGTTGTCGACGTACGCGCGAGCCATGGGAGACGAGGTGCTGAGGAGCGAGTCGCCTCGCAACTCAGTGTTCATAAGGACTCCGCGACAAGACGGAAGCGCCTGGCGAATTGCCTCCGGAGAAGCCCCCGCGTACAGGTAGCTTCGCAGCTTCGCGCAGAAGCCCGCGATGCGGGCACCCGGCCAAAACAGTTGTCGCTTCGGACTCAATCAGGATCTCAGGCCCCGATTGGCGCCCATTTGTCATTTCAGCTGCGTCTCGCGAACAGGAAGCCTAATCGGCGACGGGCAAGTCCCACAGACAGCATAGTGCGCCTTGGCACCAGAATAGTTCAATTGAGCGGCAAGGCATGCTCGCCACCGGCGTACATCGTGCTATACTAATCCGCGGCCCCTCCCGTGACCCTGTCGCGGGCGCCCTCCTCGTCTGCTCGGTAGGGCGGAAGCCGCAGCAGCTCGGCCAAGTCGAGTGCCTCCGCCACTAGGCGGTGCATCGTCTCTAGCTCATGCGGATCCTCGCTCACCTCTCCCCCGGTGTCTTCCCACGGCAACTCCAGCGCGGAGACCGCTTGATGCAGCCTGGCGAACAACGGCTCCAGAGCCCGCTTGCAGGCCTCCGCGTCTATGACGTCATACTGGTACTTGCGGCAGGTGATGTCGATTTCCTCCAGGGCCACTGCGCAGCGTGTCTCCCACAGCTCGGACTCGGCCACGGACAGGCGGTCCGCGGCATCTACCTGATGGTGCTCCAGGGAATCGAGCCACTCGCGCTTCAGCGACGGCATGAGGTACCAACCCCAGTCGAGCCAACGGCGGACTTTCCCGGACGCGCGGGCGGCCTCGGACAGGAAGTGGTCCGACATCTGCGTGATGTCATCCTGCAGACCCACGTTGATGGCGCCAGCGTAGCGCTGGCAGTCCTTCTGGAGTCCCGAGAATTAGCAGGTACGCAACAACGCCGCAAGCGAGCTTGGACGTACTACGGCGACCATGAGGTCTCGACCCCAGATCTCGCGTTCCCGGATGACCGCGTCGCGCTTGGACAGCGTGGACGCATCGAGCGGGGTCCACGAGCGCTCTGCAAGGAGCCAGGTCACTTTCTGGCAGAAGACTTGATCAAGGAAGGTGTTCATCGGGACAAGACTGCCGGGCGCGAAGATGGCTCGGAGTTGAGTGCCCTCCCGGGGCGTAGATGCCTTTTATAGGCTCGCTGCAGCACACCCGCCCAGGGCGCCGTCGCACAATCGGCTTCACGCATGCCCGCGCCCGAATCCCTCGTGGGGCTCCAGATTAGACTACGGAGAGTCTAAATTTTCAGTTAGGGGGAGAATGATGCACCCTTTAGCGCGCCTTGCAACGGCATTGCCCACTCCCCACCTCCTTGCCCATCCCGCTTCACTTCACCTCAGCCGCACCAAGTCCGCCCACCGCGACGTTGCTCCCCGCACAGGACAAGCGCCCCCACGGGTTCGGGACCGACCGGGTCGGACTAAAGCCGGTGTCCCGTGGTCCGATGCACCGAACGGGCCGGAGATCAACCGGCCGGACGAGTCAGCGGCACAGGAACAGAAGCACGCCCAGAGAACCAGCCGGCTCAATCAACGCGCCCTCGAACGCCCACACGCCCCCGGATCACGAGCGGCGCCCGCGACAGTGCGCTACTGACGTCATCCCAGCCATTCCAGCTCGACACGCCCGCCGTTCCCGACGCACGCCCCGGGCGACGTTGTAAGGCGGCACCTTTGATTCGTTCGTACCACGCGCACGCCCTCTGCCCTGCACGGGCCGAGCCGCAACGACTCCACTCGCCAAGGGACCCGGAGCAGGCAGGATCAGGAAGGAATTGGAGATTGGGTCGGTCAGCGGGAGGTTGTCGTAGGAAGTCGCACCGGGCCGCCTGAGGCGGCCTTGCCCATTTGTACCGTAGCTACTGACTTAGAGAATCGGAACGGAATCTGCCTTTTTCCCCTCAGAGCTCAGATCTCACAAAGTCCGCCGTTTGACGTTCTCACCCCAGCCTCTAAGCACGTCTCAGACGTAGCTCTTCTCACTTTCTCGTGTCGCTCATCGTATTCGTCGTACTCATCGCCGCGCCGTTATCTACAAGCCGTATCACCTAAGACCCGTGAGTCTTGTCGTACCGTCATCGTCCCTAGCAGAGCCGCGTCGGAAGTCGCCCGCACGCAGCAAGCTCGCCCTCCGCGGCCTTGCTCCCCTACCCGTAGTACGATCACCCGTCAGCTACACGTCTCGGCGCTCCCCTCTTGAGATACTTGGTCCCCTCGCACCCCCCGGTACTCTGTTGGTTTTGGTTTTGGCTGCCGCCTCCATTCCCAGGGTCCACACATCACCGTATCCACAGCGCCACTAACCGAGCTCCATTTGAAATGCTCCTCGGCTATATTCCCACTGCCATCCCCACTGTCAACCCCACATCGTCTACACCCGCCGTCGAGGATCGTTTCCGTCACCTCGAACAACTTCGCACTGAGGTCCAGGCCAGCCTTCAAACAGCTGCTGATCTCATGAAGCGCAACAACCAGGACCATATGCATGACACCATCCACTTCCAGGTTGGCGACAAGGTCTGGCTCGATGGCAAGAACATCAAAACCACACGACCCAAAGCTAAGCTTGCTGATCGACGCCTGGGACCTTTCGAAATCACTGACGTCCTGGGCCCAGTCTCTTATCGACTGAAGCTACCACCCACCTGGCGTATCCACCCGGTGTTCCACACGTCCCTGTTGTCCCCTTACAAGGAAACCGATGCTCATGGTCCCAACTTCCCTGCACCACCACCTGACCTTGTGGAGGGCGAGGAAGAGTACGAAGTTGAGTCTGTCCTCGATGCTCGTCTCACTCGGAACAAATGCGGCATTGAATATCTCGTCAAATGGGCAGGCTACCCTGATTCAGAAAATCAGTGGCTTTCACGTACCTCCCTTTCCAATGCCCATGGTGCAATCACCGACTTCTACACCCGCCATCCGCATGCACTCAAGGCTCCCAATCTTCGTGGACTCATCTACCTCGATCCCGTCCATGCTCATCACGCACTCCAGGCGAAAGTGCGTCTTAGAGAGGGG
The DNA here is from genome assembly GCA_033439255.1 of Hericium rajendrae. NCBI lineage: Eukaryota > Fungi > Basidiomycota > Agaricomycetes > Russulales > Hericiaceae > Hericium > Hericium rajendrae. The sequence goes on along the minus strand of CM065879.1, from coordinate 1,690,519 downwards.
GTGATGTCACGGATCGCTCCATTTCTCTCCGCCTTCTTCTCTGCCATCAAGGCATCGCGTCGGTCATGTGCTCCAGCAGCCCCATCACATGTTCACTTCCTCACATGACCTGGGGCTATCCTTCACCCATGCCCTTGTTCCCCTTTGGGACATCCTATTGTTCTCCCTCCCATTGTTCTCCTTTTGGCCACCATTGTTCTCACTCTATTGTTCGACCCGTTATGGTGTCCATTGTTCTTTTCCCATTGTCGTCCCAGTATTTATAGGCTCCCTGTCGCTCGCCTATTTCCCTAGATTGTCCATTTCGTCTGTACCGTACTGTACCTCCAATACAGGTCACTGCGCTGCTAGTCGCTCTCTGCTCTCTCGCTCCCATCATCGCTGGTGACTTGGGTGGTTCTCTGCTGTCTACGACCGAGTCTTGACAGGCTGCAACTCCTCCAACGCTGAATTCCACTTCTCGTTCGAAGTCCGCACTAGGTATCTGCATGCAATCCAGATCCTGCGGGAAGTCATCCATTTTGGGTAGAATGACAGGAACAACTCTGGAGTGTATCTATTTTATATCCATCTGGAAGATGGTGCTCAGTCTGGCCGGGAATATCTGTGTCATATGCGAGCACTAGAAAGCTCTGTGGGTAGGACTTGAGCAATACTTTCTCGTGTCTAGCGCTGCATGCCTTTACCTTAGCAGACTCGAACGCGTGAATTCGGAATAAAATGATAGAAAAAAGCAACCAGACGCACTATCACGTCATTGCCGACCATAAGCTCTACTGGTTGTAGAGAATGCTATTCAAGGAGGTGCTATTAGTGCGCTTTTGAGAATTTTATTTTATTATACAATAATTAGCAATTATATAAAAAAAAACTTATTGGATGACTTCCCGCAGGATCTGGATTGCATGCAGATAACTAGTGCGGGCTTCGAACGAGAAGTGGAATTTATTGTTAGAGCAGTTGCAGCCCGTACACAGTCGCAGTGTCTGAGCCAAGATACAGATGTGCAGAGCGGAGAGAGGCGGAGTAAGAGCTGAGCGCTAGCGCTGAGCATTGACACAGAGGCCAAATGCGCGAGCGGAGGGTTGGCGGAGAGTAAAATATCTATACTGATACAGATATCGCTCTGGAAGAGGGGGGGACCCCCCTCCTTCAGACTCGACATCTGGAAATGCCGTTTTGTGACCCAAAGGCTTGGTTGGCTCTCGGCCATCATTCGGCAAACCAAATGCGGCCAAAATCTATTCTGCAAACCATTCCAGATGGCTACGGGAAGTCACCCATTAGCACTGCTCATTTCGACTTCTTAAAGTATCTGCCAACATTGTGAAAAATTGCGCAGAAGCATCAGAAGGGTCGTTGCGGGTGAAAGGGGAAGTGCAGCCGGGACAGGCTGGGGCTCCAAGGTGGCAGACTAGATGGGTGTCGTGAGATATTGCATGTCGTTTGAACAGACATCGAGATTGGAGGCGCGATCAACTGCTCGATAGTAGAGTCGATATCGAGTATTTATGAACGCGTAGATACGACAGCGGGCTGAAAGCCAGAAAAACTATGGTCCCCAACGGTGATTCGAGAAATATGCATTGTTAAAGTCTCCAGGCTCGACAGCAAGTCCATGGAACCCGCGCACCCTGAGGGTATTTATATCATCCGCATTTGCACACGGTATCACGGCTCCATCGCCCACGCTTAGCTCCTCAAGACGCGCACCGTGCGCCAGCCGCGCCTCGAGCGTGTCCGCCAGCGCGCTCCAGAACACCATGGCCTCCTCCCGCGCGCCGAACACCTTGCACGGAAAGCACAGCCACGCGAGCCACGGGCACACCACTTGTGTGTCGCCAAACTGGTCGATCGCAGTCTCCGCGAGGGCGCGGAGTATGTCCAGTGTCTGCGCGCCGTCGCTGAAGACTTCGAGGTGCTGGAGCGCGGGGAGGTGGCACAGAAAGGGCGCCCAACTCGGGGCGGCGCTGCGCGCGGACTGCCCGAAGAGCGCGAGATTTTCTACCGTGTGCAGGGGGATCTCTTCAGCGAGAAAGCACATGCCGTCGAGGGCCGATGCGTCGAGGACATCGATGGAGGCCGAGAAGACCACGTCGGGGGACATGGAGTCGCCCATGTCGCGAAAACCCGTCATTGAGAATCGCCCGGACGCATCGCTGGAGAGCTGGATCACGCGGAGGTGCGGCGCGAGCAACGGGGGTACAAGCGGGTCTTGATGACCGTCGTGTATTCTGATGGCGGTGCCCATGATGAGCTGGAGGGCGGAGTAGTCCAGCTCCAAGCGCTGCATAAGGCTGCGATAGTTCAGAATCCATGGCGATCGTATTTCCAGCCCTGTGAGATGGGGCAAGCGGATGGCCGAGTACTGGGCCAGAGACTCCTCCAGTGCGGCGTCGGATGCGGGCTCCGTCAGGATATCCCCTGCGCTCAACGTCTCCAGCAACGGCATCCGGAGAATGATCCGGATGAAGTCTGACAAGGAGAGACTCCTCGGGCACTTGGTCCCGCGCGATCGGGTCAACGACAGGTGTGTCAAGTTCGCAGCCAAGAGAGGTGAGTCGACGCGGACGGGGATGTCCGAGAGGGTAAGACGAGCCAGGCTAGGGACCTGCCCAGCGAAAAGGTTGGGCGGCAGATAAAAGTCCGATCTCGTGGATCCTCCCAGCGCGAAGAGAGTCACCCAGTCTCGACCGTCGATATTCAGATGCGTGAGACGTGGCGCGGGTGCGACCGCACCCTGTAGGAACGTGTACGCCATGGACCCGACGATGGTGACGGTTTCCACTCGGTGCGCATTCGCCGCTACCTGCCGGATGAGACGCCGCTGGCGCCACCCCATGAACAGGACACTGACCGGATTGAATTGGTCGCCCCGTGGACGCATCGACACCTGCAAATCGGCATCCCGAGAACGGCGAATCATCTCGTGCGCCCAGGGGATCGGTGCGTCGCTGAGATCGCCCCAGAGCGACGGCATGTCCAAGACGACGGCGCGCCAGCGGCGGCAGATGTGGCTGATGACGATCCATCCGAGGCCTCCGTGAAGAGCGGCCCGCCCCCACCCCCATGACGGAGGGTATATGAGCCAGACGTATTTGAAGATGTCTGTGAGGATCTCTGGTGGCAGACGCGTCGCGACGGACGGCTGATCTGTGATCGCTATTGGCCCGTGGTCCTGATAGTTTACAGGATTGGGTCATTATAAGAGTACATGTTGAGCAGCCATAATGAACGGGGTGCTTACTGTCAACAGTAACATCTGACCCAAGTTAGAAGGTAACCCTGCCAAAAATCGGCCTACTGCTGTTCAAACTTGTGAGCGAGAAAGCGTCAGAAGCTGGGAAAATCGTTCATACCTTGCATCGCACTATCCACGGCAGACTCCATAACACACCGGGGAGAATACGGAGTCGTAGAGGGATGCTAATGCGTAGGGAGACGCAACTGAACGTGGTGGTTCGCTTTAAGACTGGTTGGCACGTCTCGTCGCCCAAAGACAACCAAATGGAAACGGAGCCTCACTAGAAGCCAGGACTCCTTCCATTGATGTGCTAAAAACAAGCGAGGGCCGCAAATGGGCCGCGGCGGAGAGCAGATGGGGATCGAATCGGTAGCAATGCTCTCGCATCGAATGATGCTTCTGTAGTTCCAGGTCGAGATGAAGGCCAGAAGAAATCGACAACCATGCACATGCGTGGTTAATGCTTTCAGTATGTATGTCGATGTGACCAACATTCAAGACGGGAAGGTCCACAGTGCCGAAGCCCAGGCTGAGGCATCAACGAGATTTGAGCGCTTGCAAAGCTGGACCGAAGCTTTAGGCCTGTATGACGACCTGCCTGATACACAGACTTGAGAGTTGAGACCGTCCTGCGCTAAGTATGGGTACAATGAATCCCAGCCTTGTAACAAGCGAACCCAGAATGACGCTGTCAGAGCGGCCATGCATGATGCTGTCCATGGAAAAACCCTCAATAGACAGAACGATTGTCTTCTGTCTGAGGTCAGCTACATACGGAGACTAGGAAAAACCAACAATTCGAAGACGAACTACGTAATGTCTGTGCTTCGGTAACTGCCGATGTCGCTCATGCTGCCTGCACGTCTGCACCGTCGACTCGTCTTATTCTTGCCGTCTGTTCAACTGAATTCACTCCTGCAGTCTACAGAACACGCTCAAGGATCCTGCATTCACAACTAACGACTATACAAATACAGCTAGCTCGCCAACTACCGGGCTCCCTAGGTCCACATCTACCGGAGTCCACGACCATAGTACAATTGGCGACGCCAAACAGGAAGACTATTTGTGAGTTCAATATTTACGGATTTGATATACAGAATGATTGCTTGGATATGGCTTGGTCATGTTGATACGAATAAGTTAGGGGGACACGGCGCGCTCCGGCAGGACCTCGGTCTGTATTCCATGTTATTCACAAGCGCAGTAAGTGGAATAGATTGGGACGTACGCTAGCGGCGGCCGTGACGATAGGGACGTTCTTCGGGGGCGAGGAGGATACGGCTCTGGAGGTGCGCGCGATCGTACCAAGGTCGATCTCTGGAACGCACAGACGAACACAGTCAGATGCCGACTACTGTCAAGCATATCGAGGTGGCGTACCTTTCCCGCTCTTGAGCGCGTTCTTGCGAACATTGAGCGCCTGCTCGCGCTCCTCCTCCGAGACGCTAGGCGAGCGCTTGCGTGCAGCCTTCTCCGCCTTCTCGCGAGCAGCGGGGGACACTACACGTTGGTGTCAGCCACGGTGCAACCTTTTGGCAGAGCGAAAGGGGCACTTACGGGACGTTTCGGCACCGGCCTCCTCCTCAAGCTCTTGGGCCTCGTCGCCGAGGGCCTCCTTCTCGAAGCGCAGCTCCTCGTTGATGGAGCCCCAGTTATGCGCGCCAGCGCCGCCCTTGCGCATCGAGGAGTCGAGGCCAGTCCTAGGCTCGGAGCGGTCCTTGATGATGGCACGCGGGGAGGTGGAACGGTTGGTACGAGTCATGCTGAGCGTAGTAGGTAGGGTGAGTGGGTGTGGTGGAGAATAGACGGGTGGGAGGATAATAAAAGGTTGCTCTCGGTGGGAGAGCGTAGAGCGTAGAGCGATGACTGGGCGCGACTGGCCTTATATACGGGCGCAAGCCACTGTGGCACAAGCCGGATTCTGAATTGCGCTCGCGTGACCGACCTTCGATGGTGTTCGCTGGGAGACCAATGCACCGTACGCCGTGCGGATAGCAACCAAAACGTCTGTGGCTTCCCGTGTGCTATTCTTTTGTTTCCCTGGACCTTTCGCTTGAGACTTCGAGGCTGCGGCGAGCCTCGTTACGTCCGACCAGGCGAGGCTCAAGCCAGGCCCGTGATCTGTTACTATCGGATAGCGCAGCATCACGACTGCGCCTTCTGGACAAAAAGGACTGAAGGGTCACAATTGGACGTTTGTTCTCCATGGTCACTCTGACTTCCATTGCCCGGTTGACGTTATGGTGGATGTGTTTTTGTCATGTTTTCTGCAAACAAGAAGTCGAAGGCGCTTGCGAAGGATCATGGGATGCGGGGAAACGTGGGAACCACGACGTCATATGTCGCGATTAGCCGAGAATCCAATTCCAGACTCTCCGACGCGTCGACGCGTCCTCGACGTTGCAACGCGTTCCCGTCCATTTCTACGGTTACAATCGTGTGCGTCGTGACGACGGGAGTATCAGATGTGATATCGACGCTTTAACTACCGCACGTTCTGAAAGCTGACTCTGATTGGACTAGAACTCGATTGGTACTACTTCTCTCAGTGAGCGTGTATCGCCCGCGCGTTTGCTTCGCTTTCCGTTGACCCTTCGATTTCGATACAGTGATTGCTGTCGTCATCTAATAGCGCGCCTGGTGGTTGATTTTCCTCGATGTTCCGTGCCCAAGTCTTCGACGCAGCAGAACCGTGACCACGTCCGTATCAGTGAACGTAGTTTCTAGCACCTTCCAGGCCCCTTTGAGAGGCTTACGTAAAACAGCACTATGAGCCTGAGCGCGCTCAAAAGGTTTCTCGAAAACGTGTACCTGGCAGCAGTAAGAGTCTTCACAATCCCTCCTGTGTCTCAAAGCCTATCCTCCAATCCCCCGGCTGCCCGGAATCCATCGATTCACGTTTCTTTCGCGTTTCGACAGACATGAGCGCAAACCGCCCGATCACTTACTTCGACGTCTCGATTGGCGAGAAGCCGGTGGGGCGTATTGTCTTCCAGCTCTTCAGCGACCTTGTTCCAAAGACTGCAGAGAACTTTCGTACGTGATCTTGACTCCGTTCTTTGGGGCTCGGAGCCGGAGACTAAAGGGCCCTTGCAGGCGCATTATGTACTGGTGAGAAGGGCATCGGGAACTCCGGCAAGCCACTACATTACAAGGGCTCCGGATTCCATCGTGTTATCAAGAAGTATGGCTGTTATTTCCTTGGTTCAAGTTGCGACGTGGGCCACTGACGCGCGCCACATTCAGTTTCATGATCCAGGGTGGTGACTTCACCGCCGGAAATGGTGCGTCTATTTCCTTCTTTGGAACTACTAACGAAGGGTGCTCAAATACTGCGCGTCCTTGGTTTGCAGGGACTGGCGGCGAGTCGATCTACGGCGAGAAATTTGAGGATGAGAGCTTCGCGGAGAAACACACCAAACCGTTCCTCCTGTCCATGGTACGCCCTTATCGGCGTGCCATCTGCCGTCTCCATTACCTCGCGCTGACTGCGTGTCGTATAGGCGAATGCAGGACCGAACACGAATGGGTCCCAGTTCTTCGTCACTACCGTGCCAACTCCGCATCTCGATGACAAGCACGTCGTCTTCGGCGAAGTCATCCGCGGCAAATCTGTCGGTTCGTATCCGCCCTCTGCTCGCCCACACCATCCCCTCACCTACCCACCTCCTTGCAGTCCGCCAAATCGAAAACCACCCCACCAGCTCCGGCGACGTCCCGACCGAACCCATCACCATCACCGCCAGCGGCCAACTCGACCCCTCCGACCCGTCGCTCGCCCCGCCGCCCGCCGCGGACCCCTCCGACCCCTTCTACGACCCATACGAAGACTACCCCGAAGACAACGACGTGACCACGCTCGACGTGCAGGACGCGCCCGCGTGCCTGCGCGCCGCGCACGCGCTGCGCGACCTCGGCAACGCGCACTGGAAGGCGGGCGCGCCCGCCGCGGCGCTCGGCGCGTGGCAGAAGGCGCTGCGCTACCTCGACGTGCACCCGCGCGGGACGCTGCCCGCGGACGCGCCGCCCGAGCTTGCGGACAGCTTCGAGGCGCTGCGCGCGCCTGTGCTGCTGAACGTCGCGCTTGCGGCGCTGAAGACCGCGCAGGGGGCCGGCGCGGCGCAGGCGGCGCGCGAGGTGTTGGGTGTTACGGATAAGGTGCTTGCGATGGAGCTGAATGATGCGGATCATGGTATGTGGTATTTGGGATGCGATGGTGTGGGTGGTAGTTCATGCAGATTTGGTTGCAGCGAAGGCGCTGTACCGTCGCGCGCTGGCGTATGGGCTGCTGAAGGAGGATGATGCCGCGGAGAACGCGCTTGTTGAGGCGCTGACGTTTGCGAAGGACGATAAGGCGATTGCAGGCGAGCTTGAGAAGGTGCGCAAGCGGAAGAAGGAGAAGCGGGCGAAGGAGAAGGCGGCGTTTAAGAAGATGTTTGCGTAAACGGTAAGGGTTTTACTGTGGGTTTTCGGTTACCCCCTCTCACTCGGTTCGTAAAGGGGGTATTAGAATGCTTAGAAGACAACAAAGCTGTATTGTTATTATCGAAAAACAATAAGTACTTCGGTGACATCTACCACGGCAACGGAATTTTAAGCTGATGAAGTTCGTCGTCGTCATCATCCGTGTAATCTGAAGCATGCTTTCCTGTTACACTGTCAAGATGAAAGTATTCTGGGTCTGGTAAAGATACTATCGACTATACTTTCAAATTTTGCGGTCTTTGACCATCTGCATGTTACGAACTATCGCGTCGAAGTCGACGTCGCCGAACGGGTCAAATACTTCCGTCACCGCGTCTGAGGCATCACTTTCGGAATCTGATAGTTGTGCCTTCCCAGTAGCTGCGTAAAGCCTCTGCCTGAGATACTCCTCACGGGCGTTGGAGAGCAATATGATGGTATCGATGGATATTCCCTCCACCTCTCCCGCGTTCAAGGGGAATCGGTCCATGGTAAGCCTGATCAACGCAGGTCTGATGCACGTCATGTCCATGCGATATTTGTCTGCGAGCTTGACCTGCGCAACATCGGCAAGACGGGGCGTTAAGGTTTCTAGCATCTTCATCACATGCGCATGATTGATGCGAACTTGGAAACGGTGGGCGATAGACAGGAGCGCTAGCCACTGCTCCTGCGAGAACGCAGGATAGATACATGGGCTGCTTGAATCATATCAAGTCAGCTTTGAAAACCTCGGATCATGAGATGGCGGGCGCACGGCTTGTAAAGCATCTTGAGCAGGGTCCTAAACTCTAGGATAGTCACATCGGGAATGTGGATGGGCCGCGAGTTCGTCCGTCCCTCAAGCTCTCGAATGACTGTGCTATCACCTCCTGGAGGTTGGGGTAGGGATAGCATATCACGGAAGACGGGTGACTCCTTTTGCAAGAAAAATCGATGGACCCTAAACAGCTGATTCTCGACCTGCGGGAGTATGCAGTAAGCAATGGGTTCCTGCTGCAGATTATCTATGATGATCGAAACGACAAACCTGGAAGATAAGTAAGTCGTCGGCTGAGGAGAAGTAATACTCCTTGTCTCGAGTAACCTCTGTAACCTCTGACTCTGGCATCTCAACGAAATGTTCAGGTATCCGACGGTGCAAGAGAGGGCGGAAGGTAGAACAGTGAATGGGCAGCAGCAAAGGACATAATGATATAGGTTCTGGGCAGTCACATTAGGTTCGCGAAGCATACCACGTTGTCTTCACGAGTTATGATTCATGGCATTCGTTGCGCAGCGAAGTCAGCTGAAGGCCTGCGGATTGCATGCAGCAGGCGTCCGCTAGGCTAATTGCGTTATAGATTTCAAGAAGGGATGCTCACCGTTGCAGGACTAGTCGTTTCCTTGGTAAATTTGAGGGTATGGAGAAATCATCACTATTTCGGAGTCAATCAAGTAAGCTTTGGGATAGAAGTGCTACGACGATGGCCTTATTCGTGGATCCATCCGTGTCAGAATCTTTTGAACGTTAGAGTCGGTGGTCTTCTCCGCAGCTGCAATCATTCAGCAGAACAGAACAAACGCAAAATGCAGGGCGCCAAAGATAGTCTGCGTACATATGTCTTATCTGTAAACCCTCATCATCGTAGCGGTGGGGCAGTGATTCAACGTAAGTACCGGCTTCAAGGCTCGAGGCCTGAGGTGGACGCAGCAGAGAGACGTCGACTCTTCAACTGTCGAGGTGCTGGCCGATATGATGGAGTACATATCTAATTTCGTATCCAGGCAGCTCGAGCCAGTCCGGAAATTTGAGGCGATGTGCGTGAGGTTAGAAGAAGGAACTTGGAGTACTTTGGGGTGGGCGTCGAACATGAAGAAAGATGTCAATCTTATTCAACGCAGACGATACGCCCGACTTCTTCCGAGGTCCTCAATCCATAGTCATTGGCACTTGTACGCGTGTATAGATACTACTTAGAACACACAATCTCCGCGTCGTTTGTTCATACTCGATTCCTCCGTCATTGTGTTCGAGAGACATGGTTATATCGTGTCCCATAATCCAATCCGTGTAGAATTCGGAAAAAATATTTTCTCAATAGCCTGAGCTGCAACGCAAGGTGCCTCATCCCGCCGGTCTTTGCCATACCGATCTCTAAAGAACTCCCGAGCCTTGAAACACTTCATAATTGTGTCAGACGACATTCGTTCAATCTCGGTTGCGGAGAATGATTGATAGTCCCGCATGACGAGCCGTTCGAGCACGGGCTTGATCAGCTTCATTGGTATGTCGAAATTGTCCGCTATTTCCACAATTTTGGCATCACTGGGAGGCGGCTTTGCGGCACTAAACTCGCGTATGGCGAATTCGGGATCGATGGGGATCTGGAAACGCTTCTTGAGAGATAGCAGGGCTATCCATTGTTCCTGCGAGAAAGGATGCATAGCCATGCTAGGATGCGGATGTCAGTATTGATTGTGGTCTAGTGATAGAAGACGTACGGCTTGTAGATAAAATCTAGGAGCGTTCTGAATTCGGAGATTGTCACTTGAGGAATGACAACAGGTGCCGAATCCGAACCGCCTTCAGCGGTCTCGCCCATCTCATCGGACCTGGACGGCCCAAGGGATAGCATGTCGTGGAAGACTGCGCTCTCCAACCTCTCGAGGAAAGCAATGTGTACCCTGAAGAGCCGAGTTTCGACCTTAAGTGCACACGCATCAATAGCAAAGACGGCTCTGAAACCGCATGTACATACCTGAAAGATCAATAGGTCGGCAGATCCAGAGAAGTAATATTCCTCGTCTCGGGAGATGGACAGGCGTCCGACACCTCCGATGCCATTGTCATCCTCAACATCGGTCAGGACCATGGTGAATGTAATGTCAATTGCGGGGAATATGGGGAGTAGTGAGTGTCGTCGATTCGGAGGACCTGGCGATTGTGCAGAGTTGCATCGCGCATGATATACCCTTGCTTGAATGTTATAAGGTTTGAGAAGCCCAAGATGTGCCAGGCATGAGGCGATGGATGTTTTCTGTGAAAGAAGAGAGAATCCCTTTTATAGTAAAGGGACTGCGGGGAATGCTCACCTGTCGTTACACGAACTTTGCCTCGCTGGCATGAACCTCTGGCCTTCGCGCTCAACATACTGAATTAATCCCATGACAAACAGCTATAAGAGGTTGCGATGCCTCTGCGATGAGATCTGGATTCATAGTAAGTATCTCAATGGTGAGTGCTCGCATAGCCTGGACTGCTACAGAACATACTACGTTGTCTTCGCAATGTACGGAGCCGTCGCTTCGTTTGCGCAGCAAAGTCAGCTGGAGGCCTGCGGATTGCATATGATAGGCGTCCTGTGGAACTTTTTGCGCTATAGCGTTCGAGGAATGCTACGGCGATGAGCCCATTCGTGAATCCATCCTAGTTAGGATCTTTAGACGTCTAAGTCAGCGGGTTTCTGGGTTCTCCGCAGCTGCAATCGCTCAGCAGAACGAAGGAACGTAACGTAAATCGCTGCTCGCCAAGAATAGCCTGCGTATCTCTTGTCTATATTCCCTCATCATCGTAGCAGCAGGGAACTGTTTGTCGACGTACAAATTGCGTCAAGTTTTGAAGCCTGAGGAGGATGCCACAACTGTTCTTCGATCATGGTTGAGCTAACATATGTGACGGAGGATATATCTGATGCGATCATCGGCGAGCTTGAACCAGCTCAGGCGCGTGGCTCGATATGCGACAAGAAGACTGACGGATGAAGTAGTTGAAGCGGCGTTGAGGAAGACAGGATTTTCCTGCTAAGAAGAATCGATGAGGACAGTAATAGATGATTCTCAGCCTGCGGATACACATCACTAATGAGCTTCGGCTGCGGATGCCACAGGATTAGATTTGACAGACGTAAACCAGGAAGACGTTCGTACTATCGGCCGACAAGATATAGTACACTTCGTGAGTGTAGAAGGGATTTCCGATGATGGAACAGGGAAGAGTAAACACGAGTGGCATTAATCTCTCACCAAGTAGCTTAGCGCAGGGTGAATGCGACTCTTGTGCGCCTCTAAATTTCGGGAGCAATGATGGTATGTTGCGTTGCTGCAATGAGAATCTATTTCATTTGAATCGGACTCCTGAATCTCTACACCACGGATTACAGCCATTCAAACAGAACGAACGTAAAACCCCATTCGACATTGACAGTCTGGGGCATGTGCTATGCAAAATAAGCACAGGAGCTGCTTGGCATAAAGACAGAGATTCGTACCACATATTATAGTCCTTATGGTCCCACATTGAGGCCACGAAAACGGTGAGCCGAACGTGAGATAGGGAAAACGTTCAAGCGAGATCGACCCCCTTCAAAAAGATATCCTTGACAATCCTTTGGGCATTCGCAGCAAGCCCCGCCTCCGACATGCTGAAAGACCGATTGCAGTCGCGGATGTACCACTCGCGGCCCCTGCACAAGGCCGCCAGCATGTCACTGGGCAACATCTCGATCTCATCGATCGAAAACGGCTGCGAGCGGCGCACAACCGTCTCCAGCGCTGCGGTGAACGGCCGTCTCGGCAGGTCGTACTTCGATGCGATCGCAATCAGCTCGACGGGATTGACTGGCGGATCGAGCGCGACAAGGGCCTTCGCGGTGCGCGACTGCACTACCGCGATGTCGTAGCGGTGAGCGACGGATAGTAGGGCCACCCAAGATTCCTTTGGCATGGTGGAATCATCGTGCATGCTAGGAGGCATCAGAGTAGGAGGTATCCATGCAACGAAGTCACACACTTGTAGAGATAGTGCAGAAGCATCCGGAACTCGAGGAGAGTTACCTCGGGGAGGACAATGGGTCTGCTGTCCGTAAACCCTTCCGGTGAGTTGTCCCTGTTGAGGGACTTCGCGGGAGGCAGCGAGAACATATCGCGGAAGATAGGTGAATATTTGGCCAGGAGGTAACGGTGCGCTCGGAAGATATGGTCGTCCACCTGCCAAAAGCTGGATTAGTCAAGGTCGTCGGTAGCAAGTCTATCCACGGACCAGAAAGATCGCCATCTCGTCTGGGGGAAGGTAGAATTCCTCGTCGCGTACGATAGGGGGAAGCTTGTCCGGGCCAGACATGTCGTCGATGATTTTCACAGCAGTACCCAATGTAAATCAATAAACGATGATACGCCTTGAAAACAATCAGGACACACGATGAGTTGAATGTAGCATGCTCTTATACAGGATGTAGACGATTGACGTCGATGTAAGACATCCGCGTACAACTTCCCGAGACCTTCACGACTTCCCACATAAGTCGGCCACATTTAGAAGGCGGTCCACGTCAAAAGACTAGATCGGGACTCTTCTCGCGCGGATGCACTTTTGGTCCGCACTCACCTCGCTAGCGCCTTTGAGTGCACACGCGACTCGAGTTTTGAAGTCTTCAGTTTCCTGTGTTGGTCCCCAAAGGACTGCTCGCAGCGACCTCTCCCCATGCGCATACGAGACCGAGAATGATAGACGTATGTCTCGCAAAGTTATCTGCGTATTTGGGCAATGCTGGGACCTCGCACCTTACAAGAGCTGACATATCGCAAGGGTATTTGCGGCATCCAGAAGCCTTATGTGCCCCAAGCATTATCTGACGTGTTCGCAGCGGGTCAGGATGTTGAGCGGTGTCCACAGCCTGCGTTCGGTCTCGATTAGCCAAACAGTTAGCGCAGACGGAACGGGCTTGGAGTGACAGAATGTGAACAACATCAACATTTGGGCGGTTGCTCCGCCACCGTGCAAGACAAGTCCGTTGGCCCGCTGTGCTCATCCATTGAGGTTCCAGTGTAGTTACGCGTTGTACGACCAAGGATCAGTGGCATGCCGACCAAACAATGGCTACAAGACAATAGTAATGCCAGTCTAGTTTACAAAGATACTACGGTCATGACCGGGCTGTGTTAGCTATGTCAAGATGGAGCGAGTACGAGTACAAACCGTGAAAAATGATGATAACTCTACAACGCCACAACTCCCTGCGCCAACTGCGATGCTATGTCTCCGTCTCTATCCCCTCTGGTATGCTCCCTTCTGGGGCTAGACTGGGATCCATGAAGCTGTGATTGCACTTCGTACAAACGAAGAACAAGATCATGCGAGTCTCCTTTCGCTTCGACTGATCTTGATAGTACACAGCACTTCGAAGAATGATGGCGTAAGACTTCGCTACAGTGGAATTGAAAAGACACATACTCCTCATGACCGCATTTCGGACAAGGGATATTGGAGTGAGGCTAGAGAGGGATGAACAATGCATCACGCACAAAAGAAACATGGGCACTCACCAGAGTAGGGTCGAGGCCGAGATCCGTCGTGACACCGACCTGCTCTCTGAGGCACCGGGGTCGTCCAGGAAAGAGCATGACAGAGCACGATTGGACTCACTTTGTAACCGTCAACAGATCATTCCTGTACACGCAGGTGTTATCTCCCACGTCGAAGTGTGTGCAGATGCGGCATGCATGGACCATCGTTCGGCGAGTTTGGTCGGCTTTTGGGTAGAGAAGGTTGTTACATTCTGAACAGAAATGAAGCGAAGCCTGGCAGCGCAAGTGATCACAATACGAGTTCAGGAGATAGAAAATGAGATTCAACATATCCATTGTGATTCGTGCAGTCAAAGACGTACCATTAGGAAGAGGGTGGTGGATGAGAACAGCCCTGCCCTGAGCTTGCTGAGAGAGTGAGAGCCACCGCAATATCACACTTTCAAAGTCCGCTGTATATTCAGACTCAGCGGCGTCGTCCGTCCAAGTTCATGGGAATCGGAATAGAAATAGCATAGACAAGAAGGCCGTCCTCGTTCTCAACGTGTTCACCGCGAGGAGGCGTCAAAGTACTATCGATGTGGCGAACAGGGTGCTCTATAAGCACTCGTCCTCTTACGGTTTCTTTCTTTTCTCACCATCCCCTTCGCCATGATGGTTGAACCTACCGCGCTGTCGCAGCCCGCGAATGTCCCGTTGAGCAAAAGTACCGTGGCCCAGGTAAGAAACGATTTTTGTCTGCATTCTGATAAGGTCTGATCAAGAATGCTCAGCCCACGCCGCGGCGTCATGAAAAATACTATATTGAGGATCGTCTGTCTACCTTTCTGGTTCGTTCTCTATTCACTTTCACGGTTTCCTGCTTGCCATGTCATCGCCATTCTTCATCAGGTCTCCGGCTCTTTGTTCAGAGTCCACAGATACTATCTAGTTCTTGAATCACCAGTCTTCAAGGATATGTTTGCGTGCCCGTCAGGAGACGTACCCATGGAGGGCGAGTCGGACGACAAATCGATTGACCTTCCGGGCACTACAGTAGACGAATTTGAGGCACTTCTTGACTTTCTCTACAACCGGTGAGCACGGTAGTATGTACCTCACCTCATTCTTATCATTTTGCAGGCCGTACGATGATTACTCGAACTTCGATCTTACGCGGTGGAAGAACCTGCTCACTGTTTCTGATCGGTATCAGTTCGACAAGGTCCGACAACGTGCTGTCGCAGAGATAACAAAGATCGAGAGCGATCTTAACGGCGTCGATCAGCTTCTCTTAGCTGTCAAGTGCAACATTACCCAATGGACAGTCCCCGCTCTCGTCAAATTACTGGTGCGACCCAATATTTTGGAACTGGAAGAGGCCGAAAGGCTCCCACTTTCTATCGTGCTTCGTCTCTGGAATGCACGCGAATCATTTCGCCGATCTCCGGCCGGTGCACCGATGCAATCAGTGTTTGGAGGATCATCCTTCTCTTCAGTTCCCACAATGTCCGCTGCTGAACGTAAATCCGCTGCTGAACGTATAGTGCGAGATGAGTTTCGTGGCTGTGGTTATCAGGGTATGGATTGAATGTACTTTGTGGAATGAGGCGAAAAGACACAGGGCATGACATTTCCTGATATTATATGACGACGCAGGCCATTGATAACCTATATTTGACATGTACGATACGTGCTGCGTTTTTTGTCATGAGCTCTTCCTAAATCGGATCTCGTCGAGCATCCTCGAGTCCCGCAATAGAACAACATGATAATACAACACGCTATAAACACGCCGACATCGATATCTGTCATTGAGCGCCGAGAGAAGACGGGTTCGTTGTGGATCCAGTGTTTCTTGACTTTCTGCCATAACATACTGTGTCTCGCCTCATGGAACAACCAAGTGATTCCCCCACTATCATGTCGGCACCTACCACCGAGGCAGATTGGGAGGGTCATTCAGAACCGTCGACTGGCGAACCTGCCGCCGAGACGCTAGTCCAGATACAGGTGTCGCCGCCCTCGACCCAGGAGACACGCAGTAATGTCTGGTTTACCAATAAACCTCCGATGGTAACTTTGCAGGTGCGCCGCGGTTGATCTGAAATTATATACCGAGGTTAAGGACTTTTCGCTTCGCAATCCGCAGGTCGAGAACACACTATATAAGGTCCATCGAATTTTACTTGAGCGCGAGTCCGAATACTTCAGAACTTTATTTTCGGCTCCTGCTCATAATGATGGTCAAGAAGTGATCCACAAGCTCGATGACAGCAAAGAGAGCGAAGTGGATGCATTATTCGACTTCTTATACGATCCGTAGGTCTCATTTCTGGTGAATGAAGAAGATTCGTCTAACAATGTATTAGCGCGGAACGAGACACATACAGTGACGAGAAACTCCTCGACCTTCTCGCGATCTCTACACGCTATTCTCTACTACGCATCCGGGGTTATGCAGTCAAGCTACTGGGAAAACGGCGCGGAACGATGGACCCTATCGACCAGATCGTCCTGGCACAGAAATACGACATCGCTGACTGGCTTGAGTCCGCATACTCGGCGATCATTGTCAGAGCAAATCCACTGCAAGAACATGAGGCAGAGAAGCTACCCATTGCGACAATAGTCATGCTGGCAAGAGCGAGAGAGGAAAGTCTAACACAAAATCTGCTCATGGAAATGGAAGAAGGTCCGGCTGACTTGAACGGTACAGACGAGAGTGCGGGAGACACTCAGAAGATGGCGATGAGCAGATCTGCTAAGAAGAGAAAGGCAATGAAGAAGCGGAAGGGTGAAAAATAACTTACTGTAAACCTCATGATTCATCATCATCATATCTTTTGATATCTTCTTCCATACTCACAGTGGGAGGACATGGATCACTGGAAACCCAATGCATGGCGTTAGAGGGTACAATGATTCAAAATGAAAAGGAGAGGAATATGGTAGGTATTCCGAGAAACCAAGGTACGACTAGAATTTAAGAGAGAGTGTTCGAAGGTAGAGTGAGCGACAGCGGCCAAAGCTTAGACTTTGTATCCTCCGGTTAAACCCATCACATTCGCCGAATCGTATTGTTTAGTGATGCTCTGCAACCGCGGGACATTTCCTCCCCAGAGTGACTTCAATGGAGCATCATAAAGCGCATAGTTGGGATATATGCCTGCGTTCGCGATATCCTGACCTTCAGCCACGGCTGCGAGTGTCATTTGATGCGCACTCTGCACCATGGCATCGTGCATGCGGTCGTTTTGTGACGCATCGCCCCACACGAAGATGAGATTCACGGGGAGAAGGGCTACAGACCGGTCCGGAGGATATGCTGAGCTGTCGGGTGCACCGTGAGAGAATATCGTCGGAAGAAACGGCTCCACGACATTGAGGACCGTGAGTCCCGAGTACGAACTCGTTTTATCTCCCCAGAACTGCAAGTCAACGGTCAATATTAGTCGTGCATCCATCAACCTAGAATCACCGACCTGAGTCTCGTTTATGGCGACCTCAAGCAGAGATTTTGGAAGTTCTATGAACGATGCCGCGCCGAATAATGTCCTGAAAAAGGCTAGATGAGCATCTCCTCTTTTTTTCATGGTCAGCGCTTACTGCGATCCAGCAGGAAGGGCCAGTGTCGTCGACTGAACCAAAGATAGATATGATTGACTTGTCAACAGCTGGCTCCAGTCAACGCCGGAGATAGCGAGAAACTCGTCAAAGATGCCCGATGGTGGCGTAGGTGCATCATAGAAGATGGAGATTTCCATCGTGACCTAGCGTGGGCGATGAAGGAAAATCGTACATATCAAGTTGAAAAGGCAGCATTTACCTCTCCCGACGAGTATGCATAAGCTGGCACTATCGCAGCTTTAGGATCGGTGACATTGGCATGGAAATTAACTATCGCGTCCGTCGCCGCGTCTACGCCTGACGCGGGAATGGTCACGAGACCGCCCTGACTATGGTTTCAGAGCATGCCTTGTCATTTAAAAATGAATGCAGCGTACCCAGATCTCGCCCTGAGAAAATGTCTTGAACGTGAATTTTGTCACAATACCCTGAATATGCTATGAGAGCGTGAGCTAAGGCCCACAATGCGAGAGGCTTACGAAGTTGTTGAACCCGCCCTGTGATTTGACTTTAGATGAGCTGATTAGTAAAAGGCCTGACTGCGTACCTTCAAAGCCCAGAAGAGATCCTCGTCGTCTGAAGTGACGGTTGTCACGGTACCATTAGGCAACACCAGCTCGTAAGCCAGGACATTATCCACCGCAAGTCCGTATTGATTCGTCTTGTAGGAGTAACCTGCCGAATGCCACGTCAGCCAAGGAGTTAATCAAGACCCTCGGGGAGAATATCACCTCCTCCCAATGTGAAACCGGCCACACCGACGCCAGAAACCCGCCCGCCGATGACATTGACACCATGTGGCTCCAATGCGGCGTAGACATCATCCCAGACAAGACCCGCCCCAATGTCAGCAGTCTGAGACGACGCATCGTATGTGACATTGGAGAAACGCGTCATCGCGATTTCAACGCCGGTGCTGGAGGAAAACCCGGGATTTGTTGCATGACCACCGCCTTTGATCTGAGGATAGCATTTAGCATTGTCTTCAGACTGGAGATGAAAAAAGGTCGTACACCAAACGGAGTCCGAGTTGCGCCCAGAATGCGAATCTGGTGGCAATATGCATTCAGAACAATGGCCCTGCCAGACACACAAGAATCATGTACTTACAATTGCGCCCACATCCTCCGCTGTTCCAGGCTCTACAGAACAAGTGGAAGCAGCAGAGCTAGAATTCGCCCAATGAGCATTATCTTCCGCATAGTTGGGCGAGCCTGAAAAAAAAAATCGGACAGTAAGCATGCGCCCCTCAACGGCCGTCGCTCTGGGGACATACCAGGGTAGTAGACAGCAGAAGCCGAGGAGATGGTTTCGGCGATAGATTGACAAGTCGACAGCGTAGAGTTGCCGTCACCGGCTGGTTGCGCTGACGAGGCAAGAACGGCGCTCAAGAGCGAGATAAATGCGAGCAGACGATGTGAGGCCATGTTCGATGGTCCTTCAGGCTATGTGGCCCTCGATCTTTATATGATGGAAATGCCCGCATCGTTAATAGAACTGAGCACGGGGTTCCCGACTTTTACCAAGTGGTTGCCCATCTATGGTACGGCCTGGCCACTACATTCAAACACATCTGGCATCGCCACGAGAAAGTAGTGATCAGGAGTCTGACGGGACGACATTTGTAAAAGCACACACCTGTGATTTGTAAGAGCACACACCTGTGAGTAAGATTGACGAGAACGGAAGCATATGCCCATTTAGATCTCACGGAGATCGACTCACTCTTGGCCGACGAGACGTAAGGGAACAAGAAAGAAAAGCAAATGCACTGGCGCGTTGTCTTGCACGGATTTGTCGCCATTCATATGCCGTAAGGTCCATGGTATCCGGGTAGCATCCCGCAAAGGGGACTCATGCAATGGTCCGGATGGTCTCGATGGGTACCTGCTGGCGGCGTCTCACTCTGCGAGCACGAGTCATAATGTAGAGAATATTCTACGATCTTAAGTCAGCAATCTGTCAGTACAGAATACGAGGAACGTGCAGACTGATCATCGTCACTACAGTCAACCCATTGACGTCCATTCATATGACATTTGGGCTCGAGCTAGCGCCTAAAGAGGTCACTGGCCAGAAGGTTGATATATGCCGACTCGGGCGTAGGGCAGCCAGTCGCAGTGCACTCGGCATTGAAGTGGATATGGCACGCGTGGTTGGTACTGTGGTACTTATCACTGGTAAGCTTCAACATGACGGTTCGACAAGACACTCACACTCACGGATCGAATATATCGATACATGACTCACCGTGAAATGCATGATTAGCTCGCCCTCTTTGGCCAACGACCATCCCGGAGGAGCCAATGGTACTTGTTCGATAAATTATAATAAACCAACCGAAATGCTATATGTCCCTGGGTAGTTATGTGATAAGCAGCGAGAAATCCGCGATGATTAGCAAGTTAGTATGTAATGATAGCATGGGCCCATTGATCCACAGGTATAAAGGAGCTCAAAACTTAAACCCGCCCGCCAGGCCCATAACATTGTCAGGGTCGACCTGCTTCTTGATCGCCTGCAGCCGCGCAACATTGCCGCCGTAGATGCTCTCGAGTGGGGCATCGTACAGCGCGTAGTTGCCGTAGATCGTGGCGTTGGCGACGTCCTGGCCTTCGGCGACGGCGGCGGCGCGGATGCGGTCGGCGCTCTGCTTCATCGCGGCGAGCATGGCGGCGTCGCTCGTGGGGAGCGCCCATGCGAAGTAGATGTTCAGCGGGAGGAGCCCGCGCGAGCGGTCGGACGGGTAGGCCGAGTTAGAGCCGTGGGAGAAGAGCGAGAGCAGGAATGGCTCGACGTCGTAGGAGATGAATAATGCGGTCTCAAGGACGAGAGACAGGCCCCAGTGCTTGAGAACAGGTCGAATTGTCTTAATAGTTTGCTCAAATATAATTGACAGGCGAAGCTTACAACGGATTCATCAACGATGAGCTTGAGCAAAGACTCAGAGTAGCCTGTGACCGCGACAGTGTTGAAGAGAGTTCTGCGATAGCAAAATTAGCAGTGCAATCAAACTTCTTGAGGGGGAAATGCGGTCATCACCTGGTACCCGCAGTCGCATTGGCGGGGGTGGCGGTGATGAATGAAGTGAAGGAACGAGAGGAGACATCTTTCGTAAAGTAAGGGATAGCCAAGAAATCGTCGAAGATGCCGGCGGGAGGCGTAGGCGCGTCGTAAAACACGATCAGAGAGACACCAGGCTATGAAACAACATGATTAACTTTGGCAGGCAATAGGTCGACGATTGACGCTCACCTGGCCAAGCAAAAAGTTGTAGGTCGGAATCATGGCTGCCTTGGCGTCTGTTACGTTGGCAGAATATTTGGCGACCGCAACGTTAAGTTTATCAAGTTGGTCTGCCGTGATCGTGATGAGGCCGCCCTAGATTAAACGCATCAGAGCTGAGTGAACCAAGGGAAATCTAGGTAACATACCCAGACTTGTCCTTGCGGGACTGTTTTGAAGGTGAATTTTGTCACAACACCCTAGCACAAAAAAAGAGGATATAGCCCTCATCGACCATGAGCACTTTCGAACTCACGAAGTTGTTGAAACCGCCCTGATGATGGGAAAGCACTTCAGCGATGCAAACGAAGGCCAAATTGAGTACTCACTCTGAGCCCAAACCATAGGTCATCATTTGCTTCGGTGACGGTTGTTATAGTACCATTGGGTAAAACTAGCTCGAAAGCTTGGATGTTATCCACAGTAAGGCCGTATTGGTTCGTCAACCATGAATAGCCTAGATAAAAAGTACAGGAATGAATCAGCAAATAATATCCCGGAGACGCATAAAAATGAAGACAACCTCCGCCAAGAGTGAACCCTGCAACACCGACACCGCTGACTCTCCCACCTACGACATTGACGCCTTGTGGCACAAGCACGTCATAGACATCGTCCCAGATAAGGCCCGCTCCGACGACGGCAGTCTGTGCCGAACTATCGTAGTCGACCTGATTGAAGCGGGTCATCGCAATCTGGAAACCGGTGGTGGAAGAGAACCCGGGGTTGGAGCTGTGGCCACCGCCTTTCACCTAAGAACCGGAGAACGCTCATTAGTTATCGAGAAAATCAACGTCAAGAAGATCTGATCGCTCACCGCGAACGGGGTTCTAGTTGAACCAAGGATTTGCAGCTGCACAAGACGAATCGGTGTGAAGCTTTCCAAACGTCCGAAGTGAGATTTGAAAGCACATACGATCTTTCCGACATCCTCGGCGGAGCCGGGTTCGACAGAGCAAGCTGCTTCATTAGAACTGGACGAAGCCCAGTGCGCGACGTCCGCAGCATATTGAAAAGAGACTAGATGCTCTGTTTAAAGGCTCTACTGTTCAGGTTGGGAAGCGTAACTCACGTGGTCGATAGACATTGGATTGTGAAGAAATAGCTTGAGAGATGTTTGCGCAAACGGAAGAATAGGACACGTCAACGGCCCTCGCTGATAGTTCGCCGGGCAGAGACGACGCAGCTCCCACGAACGACAGCAAGATGCTAGCTGCTGCAATAGTCCCAACCATAGCGAACGTCAGCACAAGGAATGCGAGGTATGGAGGACTTCTATGTAGTGTACCTTATATCCTCGAGGCCTCTGCGTGCCCGCATAAATGGAACAACCTGAGCGCATTGAAGCCGCGCACAGCAAGATTCCACAGGCCTGGACGAAACGAAGCGGCCAACAACGGCCGCCGAGGACAAAGTGAATGACACCGGCTTGTTTGCTGTCATTTACATATCACGGCGATTGTCATGCTAAGACGAGTGCCGTACACAGAGGCCCCAAGGCGCATGTCTGCAATTCGCTGCCAGTATATCGTGCCATCTTGTCGCACGGCGATCAACAGCCTCAAGCTCTTTATGATGCCGAGAATGAGTGTCACCAGGGCGATCAGTAGTGATCTGAGTGACGTGCCTAGGGAGCTAAGCACGAAAGCAAGGTAAGCAAGTCTGGCGAATATTAACCGACCTTTGAACTTCGAAGGGTCCGGACTCCCATCTAGGCTGTGAATCCAAAGGGTTACTCCCATGTCGATGTCTCGAATTCAGAGGGTTCTTGAGCACAAGGACTAGAGAAGACGACCACAACCACATGGACGCGATGATTGTGGGTCCGGACAGATGTCACGGTCACGTGGACATCTTTGCGTCCCCGTTGCAGCTGTACAGTTCTTCCCGGCAAACTCCGAGTGGCTTGCTGTGGCGTAGCAGGTGGACGCAGTGACCACGATCGACCGCACCGAAAAGCAAGCCCCAGTCGCCGCCCTCCTCATCCCCCTCAAGATGGTCAAGAGTACGTCCGTTCACCGCAGGAATACTGTACAATGATACTGACCGTTTGTTTCAGTTTACAAGCCAGGAAAAGTGATTACTTGTGAAGCTCAGAATGCGGCGGGAGGCTGAAGTCATGTTCGCAGGTTGCAATCGTCCTTCAGGGCCGCCAGGCCGGCAAGAAGGTCGTCGTCATCAAGCAGCTCGACGAGGGCACCAAGGAGCGTCCCTATCCCCACGCCATCGTTGCGGGCATCGAGCGCTATCCCCTGAAGGTCACGAAGCGCATGGGTGCGAAGAAGCTGGCGAAGCGGAGTAAGGTCAAGCCTTTCATCAAGGTGCGCAGCGTTCTACCGAATTGCGCATTTCGAGTTCTGAACGGCGTGTTATAGGTGATCAACTACTCGCATCTGTTCCCCACCCGGTACTCGGTTGAGCTGGAGGGTCTGAAGGGCACCGTCGCGTCTGAGACCTTCAAGGAGCCGTCACAGCGGGAGGACTCGAAGAAGGTGGTGAAGAAGATGCTTGAGGAGCGGTACACCAGCGGGAAGAACAAGTGGTTCTTCCAGCCCCTGCGCGTATGTCTTTCGTTCAATTTATCGTGGAGGACTTGTGGGCTCACGGGATCTACAGTTCTGATCGTTTCTTTGCTATGTTCTTCTTGTCGTCAAAACTCACATGTACACCACATGCCCTCCATGATGCATGCCACGCAATGGCTATTCACATGATTCCCTATAAATGATTTCTCTTTCAGCTGACGAGGTTGATCGCACTGAGGGACGCTGTACGAAAGGCACGCGTGGATCAGCCAGATATTCGAATAATGCTACATTTTGAGTTGTTCGAACTATAATCCTGACAGTCGTCTCTCCACTTCTTCCCGTGCAGGAATACTTTCCATCGCACCGCGCTTCTCAACGCACATTCCAGCTGCCTGGAAACTGTCTGAACATTCGCCCTACCGACAGCTACACGCAGACGCACCTGCACGCATCGGCGCAAAACGCTGCTGAGCTGGTCGTGCGTTAGTTCTGTCGAGTCGAACTTCTCCTGCGCACGCATCAACTCGGCCACGAGATACCCCGTGAAGCAGTCGCCCGCGCCCGTTGTGTCGCGCACGTCGCCCTCGAGCTTTGCCGCGGGCAGGTAGATAGGCTCCGGCACAGACGGAACAAGCGCGAGCACGCCCCTCGCACCGAGCGTGCAGATGATATTGACGCGCCCCGCAAAGCTGGCGTGGCGCGCGAGCTTCCGGATCGTAGAGTATGCGCTCGCGATAGCCTGGGGGCCGTCCCAGCCCGCCGGGAGTGGGTCGCTCTCGCCGCGCACGCTGCCGCCCAGCGCCTGGACGAGGCTCTCCGCCTCGCCTTCGTTGACGAGCAGCCAGGACAGGGTCGCCCACGGGAAAGTGCGCAGCTGCTCGTCAGACGGCATCGGCGAGGGGTTGAACACGGTCGTGGCGCCCTGTGTGTGCGCTTGTGTCAGGTAGGCGAGGGTCGCCTCCCAGGGGATTTCGTTCTGCAGCAGGAGGTGCGTGATACCGACGAGGTGTGCCTGGACCTGCGTGGGGGACTCGGAGAGGGCGAAGTTTGCGCCCTTGTGGAGGACTGCGTGCCGTGTGAGGATAGGGTGCGGATGTGGAACGTAGACTTACTGATGCAGTTTTCGCCTGCTGGGGTGAGCTGGATAATCGCGCGCCCTGTAGGTTCTCCCTGTGAGAATAGGCCGGATGTCAGAGTTGCTTCAGGCGTGTAGTGATTTGACATGGCCTCCAAGCGACTTGAATCAGCACGGAATATGCCCCCGGACGTACCTTCACGACCTGTACAGCGTCCACGTTCACTCCAACCTTCTGCAGAGCGTCCCTATGCCAGATGCCATCGTCACCAACGGCACCTACCAGAGCCACGGAGCCGCCGGCACGCGCGACGGCGGCAGCCTGGTTCGCACCCTTGCCGCCGCCTCGCCGTTCGAACTTGGTCGAGGAGATCGTCTCGCCGGGGCGCACGATGTCCTTCACTGCACCGCACATTCAGATCACCGTTAGATCGACGTGCTTGGTAGCCAAACACACCGTGAAAGAATTCATCGATGTCTGCATGTGCTTCAGCTCGCAGGCGGCAGATACGAGAGAGGAGATCTGACTGATCGAGCCGCGCACCAAACAACGTGCGGGTTGGCTGGGCATTTCTGCGACTAGTTCGCCGGATGTGAGAGTAGACTGATAGCTTTATGTGATTATAAGTTACAGTAGAAGAGATGGTGCAGACTCGAATATTCTGCTAAACTGTTCGAAGAGCAAGTCGACGCGTGCCACACGCGCCTCAGACGCGTTCGATCATCTCTTGTTCACAACTCTCGGCGGTCCTGTCGTTGTACTTCTCCTTCTCCCCTTCTTTGCTCTCACCACTACTACGTATCAAAAGAGGGTGCACGGCAGGACTCGTAGACGCTTGACATCGTTTGTATAAGTATAATATTGACCGTGTGACAAGGTGAGTTTATAACTTCGGCTCGGATTCAACGTCCCTGCTGATACCAACTCGTAGCTTACAGTCCGTCCACAATGTCTGCATTCGGCGGCGGTTTGTTTGGTAGTTCGAACCCGCAGCAACAGCAGCAGCAGCAGCAGCAGCAGCAGCAGCAGCCAGGCCAGAGCGGCGGCCTGTTCGGCGGAGGCTCGAGCACACCTGGTGCGTCTGCCTGCCCTTCTGATTATCTGTAGTGATGTTGAGCACGCGCGATGAATACAGGTCAGACTGGCGGCGGGCTTTTTGGAAGCCTGGGGCAGGGCCAGGGCCAAGGCCAACCTGGTTCGGGGACGGGGACTGGGGGTGGTCTGTTTGGAGGGCAGAGTACCACCCAGGCGGGGGGCACTGGCGGAGGCTTGTTTGGAGGTCAGCAGCAACAACCACAGCCTGGTGGTGGGCTGTTCGGCGGAGGTCAGCAACAACAGCCTAGCGGTGGGCTCTTCGGCGGAGGTCAGCAACAACAGCCTAGTGGTGGCCTGTTCGGGGGCACGAGTACACAACAACCACAACCCAGTGGGGGCTTGTTCGGTGGTACTACTCAGCAACAGCAGCAGCCGAGCGGTGGGCTTTTCGGCGGCACTCAACAGCAGCAGCCAAGCGGTGGACTCTTCGGCGGCACTCAACAGCAACAGCAACAGCCCAGCGGCGGACTGTTTGGCGGTGCCACGGCACAACAGCCCACAATTGGAGGCGGCCTGTTTGGTAGCACGGCGCAGCAGCCTGCGACCGGCGGCGGGTTGTTCGGGTCTATCATGGGTCAGCCCGCACAGCAGCAGCAGCAGCCGGGCGGCGGAGGTCTTTTCGGGACGGCACCTTCCACTGGAGGTGGACTGTTCGGTTCGACCACGCAGCAGCAGCAGCAGCAACCGTCCTTGTTCGGGCAGCCGCAGGCGCAACAGCCTCAGCAACCACCTTCCTTGTTCGGGCAGCCGCAGGTGCAGCAGCCTCAGCAACCCTCTTCCTTGTTCGGGCAGCCGCCTCAGCCATCGGGGCTACTGGGCGGAAGCCTGCTTGGCGGCGCCAAAAGCCCGCTTGGGGTGTCTGGCGGCTTGTTCTCATCGAGAGCAGTCGCTGTCCCTGCGCAACAGCAACAGGATGCGCAGACACAATTCCTTCAGTTGACGCAGCGAATACAGTCCATCGTCGAAGCTTGGAATCCTGACTCTCCGAACAATCGCTTTCAGGTACGTCTATCTATTCCCACAGAGTGCTCTTGTCATAGTAACTTTGATGTGATAGCATTACTTCTATAACCTTGTGGACCCAGCACAGGTCCAGTTGTATGGGCGACCGGCTAAGGCTCAAAATGAAACCTTATGGCAGAAGGCGCTTCGCGAAAACCCTGATCCCAGCTGGTAAATTTGACGTTTACGCATTTGCATCGCGCCCGTCGCTGACATCACACGCGATATATTCCAGCTGCGTGCCTGTGCTTGCCTGCAGCTTTGACGACCTCAAAGCGCGCGTGGATGCGCAGGCACAGCAGGCGCAGGGACACCAGGAGAAGCTGAAGGACCTCAAGTCGCGGATCGAGAAGCTCTCGGAGCGGCACGAGCTGTCGAACGCATCGCGGTTGCACAAGGCGTCGTCGGTGCAGACGCAACTGACGCAGCGATTACTTAGGCTCGTGCAGCATCTGCATCTGCTGATACCGGCGCTGCGGTCGTCGGCCATCCGTCCTGAGGAGGAGGCGATGAGGGCCGCGTTGGAGGAGATCGACGGGGAGATCCGGAGGCCGGGCGGCATGGGGCGGATCGTAGGAAAGCTGAACGAGCTCTGGGCGCTTGTGGGGGCATTGAATGCCATGCGGGGCAGCAATGCGAAGGGGGGAGGTGACGGGCTTGAATGGGCCGTCGTGGACGAGGACGGGCTCAATCAGATTGTGCAGGTGAGAGTTGGATCCGATCACGCTGGTGGTCCGTCGCTTATGGTCTTATAGATTCTTGTCGAGGAGCAAGCGGGACTGGTGCATCTTACGAACATACTGCAAAAGGACATGAAGGACGTTGCGGTGGTATACGGCGAAGAGGAGCCGGAGGAGCCAGAGCCTCGGACTGATCTGTTGACGAGCTTTTCGCAGACGCTGCGTGGAAGTACGCTACGGTAGCGGTAGCACGGGCCTGCGTATGATGATGATTTAATTTTATAGCATTGATACTTGGCCAAAGCTGGTTACTGCAGTGCCCCGTCGGAAGTATTGAGGGTGCCCACAAGGGGAAAGTGAACTGTATTCGTGGGTGGGGGAACGAGCTTCGGTGTTTGGATGTGATTGCAGCGTGCGCGGAGACTGCCGCCGCTAATTAGGACAAGGTCTTCACTGCTCACCCTATATCTTGTTTCACCACCACCACCCACGCAACCCAAAATTCGCGTCCACAGATGCGTGTCAGGACACTCGAGATTCGCTGGCATGACGGCAAACCCATCTCTACGTGCGACTTCCAGCCAGTGCCGTTCAAAAAGGCGCGTCCGGCCCAGGACAAGAGCTTCGCGCGGCAGGCGTATCGACTGGCCACAGGAGGAGAGGACAACCACGTTCGAGTACGTTTTCCGACTCCCGCCTGGGCTGGCGTGCTGAATGCTCGTAGTTGTGGATGGTGCATCCGAATATTATCCCGCCGTCACTTGCAGAAAGCGCGTCAAGTGACGCGACGGGCGCACCTGCTCCGCGGCCGGCCAGAGTCGAGTACCTCGCCACTCTGAGCAGGCATTCGGCAGCAGTGAATGTCGTCCGATTTAGTCCGAGCGGTATGTCCTTCCTGTTCTTCCAATATCACCGGAGGCTCACGATACTTGCAGGTGAACTGATTGCGTCTGCGGGAGACGGTATGGGACAATGAACCTTCCGCCCGCTGACTGTGCTGACACTGTGATAGATGGAATGATTATCATCTGGGCGCCGTCGAGTTCCCCGAACCAAAGTGTATATGGCAGTGACCTAAGCGCTGACGAAATGCAGTTCGAGAAGGAATACTGGAAGCCGCGTACCACCTTCCGGTACGGCTGGATCTTCGCTTTTCTGGACTGTGCTGATCCCTCTGAAACAGGTGCACTACCATGCAAGTATACGATTTGGCATGGAGTCCGACCGGTGAATACCTCATCGCCGGCAGCACGGACAACGCAGCAAGAATTTTTAGCGCGTCAGATGGTCCGTCTTCGTTGGTACATTCTCTGAATCCCCCCTAATTCTCCCTTCAGGAAAATGCGTGTACGAAATTGCGGAACATAATCATTACGTCCAGGGTGTCGCATGGGACCCTCTGAACGAGTACATCGCGACACAAAGCAGCGATCGCTCCATGCATGTCTACAGCATTTCTACCAAGTCAGGTTCCTTTGAGGCGCATGCAGTCGGCAAGAACGCGCGGATGTCTCATCATCACACACGCACTCCCAGCACCCATAGCACAAGCCGACCAAGGACGTTCCGCCGCGAATCAACTGCCAGTGATACGGAATCTATCATCACCACGCTCAGCGAACAGCCCAGGGATGAAAGCCATGCTTCCACCTCCCAGCACCATGTCCCACTCACACCCGCCACATCCATCGCCAGCACACCTTCACAATCGATGTTCCCTCCGCCGCCAATGGATAAACCATCGTCCAGGCGGTCCTCCTTCAGCGGCTCCAATGCACCCAGTTCGCCATCACACTACGCACGGTATGGACGTTCACCGTCACCCATGCCGGCACTACCCGCCATCCGCACCTCTTTACCATCACCTGCGACCTGGAGCTCCATCAGGCTGTATGGCGACGAGAGTTTCAGCAACTTCTTCCGCCGGCTGACATTCAGTCCTGATGGCGCGCTCCTGCTGACGCCTGCAGGCCAATTCGAAGATCCGTCTGTTGTGCCCGGCGCCTCGCGCGCCCAGAGACTTGACGAGTCGCCCGCGCGGGGCAGGAGGGGCACCCCATCGACGAGCGGCAACGGCACCGAGCCGGCGAATCCGCACTCCGTGTCTTCTGTGTACATCTACTCCCGCGCTAATTTCGCACGGCCGCCGATCGCGCAGCTCCCAGGCCACAAGAAGGCGAGCGTGGCAGTCAAGTTCTCGCCGATCCTGTACGAGCTGCGTCCGGGCGTGCACGGGGCCGATGCGCCGACGGAGACGAAGAACATCATCGTCGAGCGGGGCCAGGAGCAAACGGTGAATGTCGACGTGGGCGCTTCGTCGTCGGCGTCGCCTATCGTTGTGCCCGCGCGTCCTGCATCGAGATCGAGCGAGGGCCAGTCGCCGATCTCGCCCACGAAGCCGTCTGGGCTGCTGACGCCCCTCGCCGTGCCGACGCCGATGTCCGCGTTCCCCGCGAGCCAGGGCCTGACGCTGCCGTCTCCGGCGCTCTCTGCCAACGATTCGCTCAGGGCACTCAGCCCCGCGATCTCGAAGCCTCCCACGCCCGCGCCGAGCAACGGCTCCGTGTTCGCGCTGCCCTATCGGATGCTATACTCCGTGGCGACGATGGACACCGTCACCATCTACGACACGCAGCAAGCGGGCCCCGTCTGCATGCTCACGAAGCTGCACTACGACGAGTTCACAGACATGACCTGGTGCGCCCCTCCCTTCTCGCGCGTCCACCTACCCTACTGACTCGGCCGGCTGACAGGTCGCCGGACGGCCAGTGCCTGATGCTCTCCTCGCGCGACGGCTACTGCACGCTCGTCGTCTTCGACGACATCATCCCCGCGCACCACACGCAGCAGTCGACGCTGCAGTTCCAGAGCATCGCGCACCAGCACTCGGTCCCGCTCACGACGTCCGCGGCGCTCACGCCCGCGACGACGCCCGCGCTGCCGTCCATCTCGCTGCCGTCCGTCTCGCCCGTCGTCCCCGCGAAGCGCGGCGAGCAGGCGCCCGCGGGCGAGGTGCTGCGCGGGCAGACGCCCGCGCCGTCGGATACGGAGAAGGAGAGGGACAATGCGGAGCAGGAGCCGCCGAAGAAGAAGCGGCGGGTTGCGCTGACGCGGGTCGGGGACGTCGGTTCGTGATGGCGTGGGCGCACGTTTTTTTAACACCTTTCCGTTACTTCTCCATTACTTTTCCATTTTTTCGTTGATTCTTGCATGGTATTCAGAAATGGTAGTCCGTGGCTCGTGTCTCCTGATTTCTAGCATCCCGTTGTGTTCCTGTCTGCGGTTCTGCACATACCAAGCATCGTGTTAATTCTCACTTATCAGTGTCTGCATCTGTGTCTTGTGTACGTTACCTATCATCACGATTATTGCATACGGCAAGCGTAGGAAGGGAATGGTGTATGATTCCGGCTTGTAAGTTGAGACTGGTTTCAGTGTTGCTTGGCTTTACTCTATTCTGCAACAGCATCCGACCGTGATGCGTACTGGCATCCTTATCACGACAGGACCACGTTTCTGAACGAAGCGCAGCTCTGGATCATTCTGACCTGGTCATACGACAGTCTGACCAGTGAAATCACCCCCGTATTATCCACGCTAGATGAAGATACAGTAGCTCTATAAAGGATAAATGATATGAACAACCGGCATCCCCTACTCTAACGCAGCACGCTTTAGCTCAAGAGCATGTTGTCACGACGCGACCCTTCCAGTGTGAACGCTAGGCATGCCAAGACGGATTCAGACTAATACTACTTGCGCGCGCCGCTGTCTGGATGAAATCCGCTCAGGATGACAGGTCCCAGGACACCGGTCCCGCGCTTCGAGCCCACAGTATCGGAGTAGCACAAGGGGCAGATTTGGAACTTCCTCAACGTTGCGAGGCACCCGAAATAGAGAGCGCCTAGCCCTCACCCGAATGTATCGCAGTGGCCCGCGGCGGTAGGCAGCAGGGGAAAGGAGCTTACTTATCAGGTGCGCCAAGTCATCACAAGCTTGCGATCCGGATTGGGAGGTTTCTATCGTCGGCAACGGAGGATATTGCAATAAAATGTTCATTGAAACGGGCTACGCGACAGCACATGCCATGAGAAGTGACAGAGGGCGCCAGCACCGGTACGCCGCCCGCGAAGTATCTATGGTAATACCGCTCAGAGAGCACTCGCACCTGCGATGCAACGAGGTGAGTATATCATTGTGAGCGCGTGTACATAACGGCGACGAACCAGTGATAATGTCGACGAGCTCGTTGGTGATTGCGGCCTGGCGACCACGGTTATACTTCATCTGCAACGAGCCGATCATGTCCCCGGCGTTTTTGGAGGCGTTGTCCATGGCATTGCGACGGGCGCTCTGCTCGCAGGCGTGGCCCTCCACGAGGGCGGCGTAGATCGCGTTGGCCAGCGAGAATTCGGCAAGGTCTTTGGTCACGTCGTCCTCCATCTCGTACGACTTGAAACCAGCTATAACGGAAGACACGTCAGTCCACCTGAAAAGCGGTCAGCGGGACGAGACATACGCGATTCCTTGAGCGCCTCGTCGTTCAGGACCTCCGTGAACGCAGGCTCGTACGAAATGGCCGACATGAACTTGTTGTACACGATGACCACCGAGTCGTACTTGATGCCGCTCTTCACGATCAGGTCCGCGACGCCGGCCGCGTCCGCGAACGTGGGGATGTCGCGGCCGATCTGGTTGAACGACAGGGCGAGGTTGTCGCCCAGAGTGCGGAGGAGCTGCATCTTGGGCTTGTCGCCGATGACCATGATGGGCGAGTCGGGCTTCGCGCCGTGCTCGCCGGCGGCGATCGCGCGGCGCAGCGCCTTCGTCACGGAGGAGTGGATACCACCGCAGAGACCCTTGTCGGACGAGATGACGACGAAAAGCTTGTCCTTCAGTGCCTCGGCCTCTGCGCCCGTGTTCTCGAATACCTCTGTTCAAAGCGACTGTGAACAACGTGCATGTCTATGCATCCGGAGGACACGCACCCTTATTCGCGATGCCGTACGTCTTGCCGTTCTGCATGGCGCGCTGGGCCTTGTTCAGCTTCGTGGAGGCAATCATTTTCATCGACTGTGAAAATATAAGTATGAATGCGGGAGTTGTGGAGCGAAACTACATGCCTTGGTGATTTTCTCAATGTTCCGAACGGACTTGAGACGCAACTCGATCTCACGGAGCGTGGCCATGTTGCGCGCAGAAGGGGGCGCAGCACCCAGCTTTGCTGGCTGCGCAGCCAGGCGAGCTACAGAGTGCCGAGCGAGCATCGTGGAAGGTAATGGGGAGGAGGGAAGGATAGGTGCGTCGTCGACGTCGAGCGCGTCGGGTGAAGCAGGCGAGCACGCTGGCCCCATTCAAGCTCCGCTTCAATCATACACACGCGTGCCCGACTTTACTTATTCGACTGACTCACCCTTGCGCTCGACCA
The DNA here is from genome assembly GCA_033439255.1 of Hericium rajendrae. Taxonomy (NCBI): domain Eukaryota; kingdom Fungi; phylum Basidiomycota; class Agaricomycetes; order Russulales; family Hericiaceae; genus Hericium; species Hericium rajendrae. The sequence continues at coordinate 1,657,820 of CM065879.1, read as the reverse complement.
CATACTCCTGCTGTTCACCACCACAACCTCACCATAATGACATCTGAAGAACCACTGTTTGACCCTTCGCTCAAGAAGCGCTCCAAGAAAAAGACCGTCGCGTTCTCCGAGGACCCCCTCGGCGCAGACGCAGACCCTACGACCCCGGCACCCGCTCTCGATGATACGACCGCCAACGGCGATGGCGTGGATTTGGGACCAAAGACCGTGCACGAGCAGATGAAGCAGAATGGCGCCGTTGACGTCGATGAGGCAGATGCAAAGGAGGCGAAGGAGGACGATGAGTTCAAGGCAATGTTTGGAGATCTGAAGAAGAAAAAGAAGAAGAAGGAACTCCCTCTCGACCTGGTGCGTATTCGTAAGCTTAGGCTATGGAATAATGTCTTTTCTAACTGAAATTTACAGGGTGACGAGGGCTCTGGCACATCCACCCCCACTGTCGTCCCGGCCGCGGGAGAGGACCTCGACTTCTCGGACCTCAAAAAGAAGAAGAAATCGTCCAAGAAGAAGGCCGCGTTCGATCTCGAGGCCTTCGAGAAGGAGCTCAACCAGTCGAAGGCGAAGGACGTAGCCGGCGAGGAGGAAGAGGGCGAGGAGGGCGAACTCCATGAAGTCGACGAGGCTGAACTCGGCGAGGACCCCTTTGCCCACGGAGAGGCGCCGACGGGCGTGGACGCGGGCACCGAGCCATGGCTAGGCACCGACCGCGACTACACCTACCAGGAGCTCTTGACCCGCTTCTACCACTCCCTGCACGCCTCCAATCCCTCATTACTCACATCTACCGGCAAGCGGTACACTATCGCGCCCCCGTCGATCCATCGCGAAGGCAACAAGAAGTCCATCTTTGCGAACATCACCGATATCTGCAAGAGGATGCATCGGCAGCCCGAGCATGTTATTCAGTACTTGTTTGCTGAGTTGGGTACGACGGGATCGGTGGATGGATCGGGCCGATTGGTTATCCGTGGTCGTTTCCAGCAGAAGCAGATCGAGAACGTGTTGAGGCGGTATATCGGTAAGCCTCACATTCTACTCTCGAGAAATCACCATGATCTGACACCGGTCTGTAGTGGAATATGTCACCTGCAAAACGTGCAAGTCGCCCGACACCCTCCTTACGAAGGAGAACCGTATCTTCTTCATGGCTTGCGAATCGTGTGGATCCAGGCGGTCCGTCAACGCGATCAAGAGCGGTTTCCAGGCCCAGGTGGGGAAGAGAAGCAAAAACAGAACTGGCTAGGTGGTGTATACGATTCGGGAGTGTGCTGACCGCTCAAACTGTATTGTCTTCATCTCACCCGCATCAATCATGTATTCGCATACGGCATATCTGAGACTTTCGTCGTGGTTGTATCATGTTCTGCAGACTGACAAGCAGACGTATTTAGCTGAAAGCAACGTCATCACCGTGGCGCTTCCTCCCCGAGGCGAAATGGAAACTTGATTCGTCATGCGTAAGTATGGCAAGGTAAGTCGTCCCCGCTGAAATCCGTCTAACAGTCTCGAAGGCAAGTCAACTAGGGACAGCTATCACTACATGTCCCACTACTTGCGATTTGGACACAACTGTCCAACGCGCTCCCGAAGCTTTTTCAGACCTGAATCGTCTCCGCAGAGTATATTCTGTTCACCCACGAGAAGTTCCTCCAGCTTCAAGCCATGCTTCAAACGCATCTCCAAGGTGTCCGCGAGCGTTTGAAGGAACACAGAGGATGTCTCCAATTGCGGGGAGTACTTTGAAGTCCACGGAAACCCCAATGCCGTCAGCTGAGGGCAGAGCAGACTCAACCTCCCGGAATCGTCATTCACAGGTCGCTTCAAAGCACCCAGGATGGCTTCAGACTCGTGACCGAATCCGATAGTGATGCGCTTGAGCTGATCCATAGACTGCAGCAACGCCGTCCAGTTGACGGGATTATTGCCTTCAAAGGAGAACCAATTGATGCACAGCGTCTCGACCATGCGCATCGGCAGCTGCGCACAGAAGGACGCGATGCCCTCAGTGGTGGTAGACGAGCGCCCGAGCTTGACCTGGGCCCTGAAAGCTTCGTTGTACCTCGGCTGGATGGTGTGGACGGGTGCACGCCATCCGGAGAGGGTGAAGGTCTGGCGTGCGTTGCTCTGGATGCTGAGCGCGCGGATGGGCGGGGAGTCGATGGATGTGGATGTGATGTAGCGTGGTAAGAGAGGTTCATCTAGGGCTTCGAATGAGTCGATGGATGTGCTCATGTCGAGGTGGAGTTTTGACGGGTCTTTCAATTCTAGTTGGCGCAGGAGGCCGCGGTAGTTAAGGAGGAAGGGGCTGTGGATCCTCAAGGAGGCCAGGTCTGGCAATGACACCTTGGGGACCCGGGCGAGGTATGCCTCCAGTGACGACGCGTCCGCGGGTTCCGTCAAGACGTCGTCCGCTGCGAGTGTCTGCATGCGGGGCATGCGGCGGAGAATGTCGATGAGGACGGGGAGGGAGAAGCTGCGCGGGCACGAAGAGCCAAGAGACCTGCCCAGGTTGAGCTCGGTGAGATTGGCAAGCAACAAGGGCGAGTCGGCGCCGATCGCGATGTTCCTGAGCTCGAGCTGGGTGAGGTTTGGGACGACCCCGGAGAAGATATCGGTTGGGACTATAAAGTGCGATGCTGGGTGCCCGTCTTCGTCAACGAAGCGGGGCATTTCGGCGGACAGCGAGAGCGTAAGCAGCTCTGGTGCGGGGTCTTTGGTGTTATGTATGAAGTCATAGGCATGGGATCCCATGATGTAGAAAACGTCCAGATCGCGAAGTTCATCGACACTAGGGAGGTGCTTCAGGGATGGTCCCATGAGGGATTCGCGGTGAAGTCGAGTCCATGCTATCTTCAAAACAGACATAAGCATCAAGCATGGTCGTCGCATCTAGGTGCAGGTCATCATACCTTCCTTATAATTCTTCGCAATGCCTCGGGCCACAAGAAGAATACTATAATTGAGTTCACCACTGGGACGATTGGCACGATCAGTAAACTTTAGCAGTAATTATGTATCGCACTTCCTCACTTTGCAGAATCGCTGATATCTCTTGAAACATGGTGAATTCGAGATGCAAGGAGGAAGGGGCGAAAAGTCACAGTTGGGAGGAATCATTTCTTCACGACGTCTGTTTTATCAGAATGAATAACAATAAGGGTCCTACGTACCCCACTGAAGCCCTTCGTTGTTGTATTCTTGCGAAGACCAAAAGCGGGCGGCGCAATCGGTGCAAGGCTTCTAAGCGCTGGGCCTTCGCCTTCAATTGTTCCAGTCAGGGAGCAGAGCATGACTGCACAATTAGTGCGTGGCCGTAGTGCTGAGACGTGCCTAGTTCTGGGTGGAGGCCGTTCGAATCGCAAGTGGAACAAGTACGTACCATCAGTAACTTACGAACGTAACCCTCACAACGGAATGGCGTAGATTTGGAATCAACTGTCGATCAGATGCGATCGTCTGAAAGTAGTCACGACTTGAACTTCTCCACGGCACTCCCTCCAGAGGCGGGGTGGAAAGCTGACTCACTTTCATGCCTCCGGATTGTCTGGTGCAATGGTGCTCGCAGAACACATCGTCATCTCTCAGCAGGCCGATTACTATCCCAATCAATTATGCAATAGAGTTATATTCAATGTCGCATTACACGGGAAGTCGTTCCTGCTAACGCCAGGCCAACAGTCTGCTAACCTACTTGCTGTCTGAAGACAGCTGTCCAATCCGTTCCCGAATCACTTTCAGACCCGAGTCATCTCCACACGGCACATCCTCTTTACCCACAAGAAGTTCGCCTAACTTCGAACCATGCTTCAGACGCGTCTCCAAGGTGTCTGCGAGCGTTTGAAGGAAGACAGAGGATGTCTCCAGTGGCGGCAAGTACTTCGAAGTCCATGGGAACCCCAATGCCGTCAGCTGGGGGCAGAGCAGACTCGAGCTCCCCGATTCATCGCTCGTAGGTTTCGCTAAAGCCTTCAGGATAGGCTGGTATTTTGTACAGATTGTGATGGTCATGCGCCTGAGCTGGTCCATGGACTGCAGCAGGGTGACCCAGTCAATGACGTTGTGGTCGGTGTCGCCGAGCCAGCTTATGGATAGCGTCTCAACGGTGCGCATCGGTAGTTGGGTGAAAAGCGATGAGATGCCCTCCGTGGTGGACAAACCCGCAAGCTGGAGTTTCGCCGAAAAGGTGTCCTCGAATGACCGTGGCTTGAGGGTGTCGTCGACTGTACGCCACCCAGAAAGGGTAAAGCTCCGGGGCTCATGGCTCTCAATACTGAGCGCGCGGACGGGCGGTGACAGGCTGTCTGCAGATGCAATGTAGTTTGGTAAGAGAGGTTCGTCCATGGCGTCGAAAGATTCGACGGATGTGCCCATATGGAGGCGGAGCTTTGAGGGGGTCGTCAACTCCAATTGGCGCAGCAGGCCGCGGTAGTTCAGGAAAAAGGGGGTGTGAATGCTCAAGATGACCAGGTCCGGCAGAGACACCTTAGGGATACGCGCGAGGTATGTCTCGAGTGATGATGCATCCGAAGGTTCTGTCAATATATCATCTGCTGAGAGAACTTGCATGTTTGGCATCCGGCGGAGAATGTCGACGAAGACGGGAAGGGAGAAGCTACGTGGGCAGAAGGTATTGTAAGACCTGCTCAGGTTTAGCTTCGTGAGGTTGGCCAATAACAGGGGCGAGTCGGCGTTAAGTGCAATATTGATGAGGCGAAGTTCAAGAAGCTTTGGAACGACCCCGGCGAAGACGTTGTTCGGAGCTGTGAAGTGCGATGCTGGATACATATCTTTGTCAACCAAACCAGGCATTTCGGCCCACAGCGAAAGGCATAGCAGCTGTGGTGCTGGGTCCTTAGTCTTATGGATGAAATCGTACGCGTGGGATCCTGTGATGTAGAAAGAATCCAGGGCGCGGAGCTCATCGGCATTTGGCAGATGCTTCAGGGTGGGTCCTATACTGGATTTCCGAGGAATTCGAGTCCAGACTATCTTCAAAGACGCGTAAGTATGTTTGTGCTTAATTGCATCCAGGCGCAGACCACCATACCTTCCTCGCAATCCTTCGCAATGCCTCGGGCCACAAGAAGAATACTATGATTGAGTTCACCACTAGGACGGATGAACGTGATCGGTAAACTTCAGCAAGATTTATGTATCGCACTTCCTCACCTTGCAGAATTGCTGATATTCCTTGAAACATTGCGAGCGCGAGTGACAGGGAGGATGGGCGAAGGTTGTGATTGGGATGAAGTATTCTTCATGACCTGTATATTATATAGACGGAGAACAATAAAGGTCCTACGTACCCCGTTAAAGCACTTTGTTGTATTCTCGCGAAGACCGAATGGAGACGGCGCAATCAGTGTAACGCTTCTGAGCGCTGAACCCTCGTCTTCAATTGTTTCAGTTAGGGAAGAATGTCAGCTGTGTCACGGATCATGGTTGCACAATTAGTGTCTGGACGCAACACCTGAAACGCGCCTTTTACAAGAAGGATTGTCCTTTGAATCATACGTACCACAAGTTGAGGATAAGGGGAAAACGTGCTCACGGCATTTAGAAACTGATTGTCAGAATGATGAAGCAGGCAACTACTACAATCAGCTTGGATTCAGTGCTACGCACCGTGATGACAGCTACTTCTCTTGGTTAACCGGAGAAATGGCTGTCGACAGCCTTGACGAGATTTGAGGCCAGTCACCCAACACGGAAAACCGTATCATCTTCATGCTTTGCACTCATGTTGGTCCGGGTAGTCCTTCAGCAGATCAACAGCAGTTTCCAGGTTCAAGATGAAGAACGTGGCTGGCTGGATTAGCAACGGTCATCGTGGTGCAAACGATTCAAGGATACTAGTGGCTCGGGCATGGCTCGGGGACTGCGAGCCGGCAACTGCCGGATCGATCAGCCCGAGCCGGCGGCGGCGCTAATGGTTTTAAGATCGACTGACACTCAGCTCGAGCCGCTCTGATATCGCCGTCTACAGCTGGCATACTGCAGCACTACTCTCGACAAGTCTCCCTCTGCGATGTTCCTTCATGGCCGCACTGAGCTTGTCTGTCACGCAGAATGTCCCATCCACACCGTCTTCTTCTTCCGGCCATACCTCCGGGTTTTCATACCTGCTTCCCACGTCGCACTAACGTGACTGCCACTCTCTGACCATCGCATGCTTGCCCGCCTGCAATATCAACTGCTCTCTGTCATGTGCGGCTTCATTGGAGGTCACAGAGCTCTTGACTGCATGGTTGTTGATGGTCCATCCCTCAGTGCAGGTCATCCCCCGGTGTGTTGGTCCTTGTCTCGTTGTGAGCTGCTGGCTCACAAGCGTGTTGCTATGGACATTGCTCAGGGTTGATGCATATCCTTCACCTGGTTTTCCCATTGCAGTGGTTTTCTCCTCACCTGAGGTTTTCCTTGTATGGGTTTTTCATCGGGTGGGCCCGGTTTTCCCATAGTCATGGTTTTTTCCTTACAGAAGGTTTTCCGGGCATGGGTTTTTCATCGGGCCTTTCTTTTCTGTCTTTCACTTACTGATTTTTGGTTATGTTATCTCCCTGAGCAGTGATCGGAGTAGTTACACGATACGCATGTCAGTATGTAGTCTGTGCCTGACTGCTCGGCATGCGGGCCGCTATGTTCCTTATTGGGACCGCTGCGGAATATACTTCCTTCCTTCCTTCCTTCCGGCGCGCTCGATGTTTTCGAGTTCTCACCGACTTCGACACCGACCCGCAGTAATGCTTTACGCGATTTTACTCTCACCTGCTTTTCGATGACCCGGGAAGAAGCTAACCCGAGCATTTTGGCCGAGATCGATAGCCTGGCTGGCTGACTGTATCATGTATGCGCAAATCTCTGGGGAGAATGCTTTTAGTGACGGTGAAGGCACAGACGGTGAACTCGGATTTTCGAGATTTCTTCGACGTTTGTCATCTCTTTCCTGCTCATAACTGACAAAGCCTCTATCGACGCTCTATACAGTAAGTACTCAGCTGTACCAGCGTAGGGTGAATCTCCAGTGAACCTGGAACATTTCTGACAATTCTGGCGGAACGATCTTGTCAGCGTTCCTGGATGGCAGCGATGAGACCCGTTGCCGGCTTGCTTCATGCATGACGATGGGTTCTCCGTACACGGATTACGATCTCGATTTTGGAAGCATTACTCATCTTTTTTTCTATAAACAGCCCGATGTTGCAATGCTTGCGCTGCTCAACGACCGACCTCTGTCATCTATCGTAAAATCTGTTCTCGGTTTGCCTGCTTTCTAACCGTCTTCTCATCGCAGTATAAAAGATGCAGTTTGATGCTTTCCATCAGCAGCACATCCGCCCACTAATTACCCGTTTACTCCCCTACTCTCCGTTACATCATGTCCACTTCCAAGCTCTTCCAACCTATCAAGGTCGGCGACATCGAGTTGCAGCACCGTATCGTGATGGCGCCTCTCACCCGCTTCAGGGCCAACGCGGCGCACGAGCACTCTGAAGCAGCTATTGAATACTATGCTCAGCGCGCCAGCACCCCCGGCTCTCTGATCATCTCCGAGGCCACCTTCATCTCCCCCGAAGCCGGAGGATACCCCTGCGTCCCCGGCATCTGGACTGACGTGCAGATCGCTCACTGGAAAAAGGTATGTCCCCGCCCTCAAAGCCGCGCATCGATGCTCAACGGACGCGGTCGCCCTTTAGATCGTCGACGCGGTGCACGCCAAGGGCTCCTACATCGTCCTGCAGCTCTGGGCGCTCGGCCGCGCCGCTTCCGCAGGCGTGCTTGCCGCCGAAGGCCCCTACACGCTCGTCTCCTCCGGCGACATCCCAATCCCGGCAGCGGACCGCCTCATCGCGGAGGGCGATGCCACACCACGCCCGCTGCGCACCGACGAGATTGCCGAGTACGTGCGCAAGTACGCGCAGGCGGCGAAGAACGCGGTCGAGGGTGCGGGCTTCGACGGCGTCGAGATCCACGGCGCGCACGGGTACCTCATCGACCAGTTCTTCCAGAGCGGGATCAATAACCGCACGGACGCGTATGGCGGGTCGGTCGAGAACCGCATTCGGTTCGCGAACGAGGTCGTCGATGCGGTCGTTGCGGCCGTCGGCGCGAAGAAGACGGGCATTCGCATCAGCCCGTGGAGCCCCTGGCAGGGTAAGCACGCCTGCGCCTTTCTTCTCTACGCACAGGCAACGCTGACGATTGCTTTGTAGTGGGCAAACGCATGGAGGATCCGATGGCGACGTTCGGCGAGTTCGTGCGTCGCCTGCGCGCGAACCACCCCGACTTCGCGTACATCCACGTCGTCGAGCCGCGCATCAACGGCGAGAACTTCCAGGCCGTCGTGGCTGAGACCAACGAGCCGCTGCGCCAGATCTGGGCGCCGAAGCCATTCATCGCGGCCGGGGGTTCACGCGCGAGGAGGCGATCAAGGTTGCGGATGAGAAGGGCATCCTGGTCGCATTCGGGCGCCACTATATCTCCAACGTGAGTGTCCTTCGTGTAATGCTGGAAATTGTTACTGATGATTTCAATACCTGCAGCCCGACCTGCCGCTTCGCTTGAAGGCCGGTCACCCCTTGACGAAGTACAATCGGGCTACGTTCTATACGAACGGACCTGATGCTATTGAGGGCTATACCGACTATCCGATCTATACTGAGGCTCAGGCCTAACTGTATATTATATAGGATGGTTAGAGTCTGCATGTAGAATGTACTAGAGGATCACCTTGAACCCATTGACTTTATTTGCATCGTCATTTGATGGGAAAATCCACCCACGGGCAGACCTTGAGAGAGAGATGATGAGTCGATTTCTTTGATCACGACTCTCGCGGCCCATCACCTTCCTGCCTCCGGATTGTCTGATGCAGTTGTGCTCGCAGAGCACATCGTTATCTCTCAGTAAGTAGTCAGCTACCATCACAATGAATGAAATATATACAATGCGCAAAGCAAGGGAAATCGTCCCCGCTGATGCCAGGCCAGCAATCTGCTGGCCCGCAGGCCGGTATTCACTTGCTGACCAAACACAGCTGTACAACCGCTCCCCGAAGCACTTTCAGACCCGAATCATCTCCACACAAGATGTTCTCTTCACCCACAAGATTTTGTGTAGCTTAAAACCATCCTTCAGACACGTCTTTAAGGCGTCCGCGAGCGTTTGAAGGAACATAGTAGAGGACGTCTCCAGTGGCGAGGAGTACTTTGAAGTCCATGGGAACCCCAACGCCGTCAGCTAGGGGCAGAGCAGATTCAACTTCCCGGATTCATAGCTCGCTGGTCGCGCCAAAGCACTCAGAATGGCTTCGGACTCGTGATCGAATAACATAGTGATGCGCTTGAGCTGATCCATAGACTGTAGTAATGCCCTCCAGTTGACGGGATTATGGCCTCGATCACGCACATCGGCAGCTGCGCACAAAAGGACGGGATGCTCTCGGTGCTGCACGGGCACCCGAGCTTGACTTTCGCCTTGCAAGCTTCATTGTACCGCGGCCGGAGGGTGTCGATGGGTGTACGTTATCCGGAAAGGGTGAAGGTCTGGCGTGCGTTGCTCTGGATGCTGAGGACGCCTATGGGCGGGGACTCTGTGTCTGCGCAGGCAATGTAGCGGGGCAGAAGAGGTTCGTCCAGGGCTTCGAATGAGTCGATGGATTTACTCATATCGAGGCGGAGCCTTGACGCATCCTTCAGTTCCAGTTGGCGCAGTAGGCCGCGGTAGTTCTGGAGAAAGAGGCTATGAATCGTCAAGGAGACCAGGTCTGGCAGCGACACTTTGGGCACCCGGGCAAGGTATACCTCCAGTGATGACGCATCCGCGGGTTCCGTCAAGATGTCATCCGCTGCGAGTATCTGCATGCGCGGCATGCGGCGAAGAATGTCGATGAGGACGGGGAGGGAAAAGCCACGCGGGCAGGTGGCATGAGACCTGCCGGGGCTCAGCTCGGTAGGATTGACGAGCAACAAGGGCGAATCACTGAATCAGCGCTGATCGTATGGAATCCGAGAGCGGCCTGCTCCAAACAAAGCAGATGCCGCGTCGGCTGACCCTGGCACCTCGGCGGTCCCCCGGACACATGCAGCAGTCAAAGATCGTTGTCGTTGTCAATATTATTATCTCGCGACGATCGCCCTTGTCCGCGACGCGCAGAACGAGAAACGCAGGCACAGAACGAGAAAAGCAGGCATAGAACGAGAAAAGCACGCACAGAACGAGTCGAGAACCAGGCGAATGCTCGTGATGCTCGTCTGTCTGTCCGTTCGCCGCTGTGGCTCTCGCCGCTGTGGCTTGCACGCGCTCGCCTGCTAACGCCCCGTTCCCCGTCCCCCAGCCTGTCTTAACTCCCCATGCACCCGATCGACTGCTGCGGACCCGACGCAACCGACAGTATCACGCGTATCACGCATCGCCGCCCCGCTGCCCCGTGAACCGACCTCGTAATGGTTGCATTTCCGCAACGCGCAGGGCTCGCGGATGCCCGCCTTGTCTGCGATGCGCAGAGGCAGAACTAGGCGAGAGTGCCGTCATGCATCGCCCTCATGCTTGCCTGCTGACTTGCCGTTCCCCATCGTCCGCTGACCCACAGTACATAGTTAAGTAGTTTGCAATATCATCAGGCGGTCGGGCATTCAGGCCCAGTGAGAGTGCCTGCAGATAGTACCAGAATCAGAGAATAAGGGAATAGTTGGATCCTGTCGATGCAAAGTCTGTTGCAGAACAGCTAAGTAGAGTACAGTACGGTATGTACTGTACCATTTCGAACGGTTCGCCAGTCACGCATCACAGGGGTCCCTGGTGAGGCGAAATCTGAGATCTGACCCATGTTGCGCGTCACAAGGGCCGGTGGCGAAATGGTTTGACGTGTGACACTTGGCCAATTTTTGAACTTCGTGTCAACTGGGTGCTTGATGGTATATTTGACAGCAGATTTAGCAGCTTATCTGCATTATAGCCTTCACTGAGATGATTGAACCCTTCGAGATGTGCTAATTAGCAGCTCAGATATATATGTTCGGCCTGGCCAAATTCACCTTCCGGCCAATTTTTCGGTCTGTCATGGTCACACCCCACAGCTGGTGAATCAAAATTTTCGCCAGGCCGGTCACAGTCACATGGGGGTGGTGAACCGTTCGAAATGGTACAGTAGTAGTGGCGCTGTCCGGCCGCTGCAGCGCACGCTTGCATCAAGTGTGAGAAAATCGTGCTGCAGGGATCTGCGCTCCTTCGACATCTTTTTGCCTGTCTAATTCTAAGCAAAAGTAACATCATATCGAGAATGCCGGGCCTTTGAAATGGTATCTTAAGACTTGAAAAAATGTATCGGCCAACTTTTTTCGAAAGGTGTAGGCCAAGCGTCACATGTGCTAAGTCAACATACGACGGAGTGAGTAGTGCCACAGCGAGGCACTCAGTTCTCTGAAAATTGAGATGAAGTTGATTTTACTGTACTCCATAGATACCATTTACTCATATACAGAAATAATCTTTTGATTCTATGGGAAACTCAGAACTCTAGAATTCATTTTGTTCGCAGGCCTTGTAGCAGACATGCAGCTGTGTTTGCCCAACAAGGACAGTCAATGGTGTGACTTTGGCCGCAACCTACGGGCCAGACAAAAGTGGCCTAAGGCCGTAAGTTACGGGCTGGTCAAAGCCAGCTGGAATCACCGTTTTTGGTCCGTAAGCCACGAACCAGCTGGATTTGAGAATAGACCGTAGGTTACGGGTCGGCTTGCATAGATATGTACCGCAGTCTACGGTGCAGCTCGGTCACCCATATTTAATGCCTCGCAAACTACGGCCCAGCTCAACTGGCCTCGTCCCTGTCCGGATTCACCAGCCCGGTCTCGGACCACTGCATGGACATTCGGACTCGGACTCGGACTCGGATTCGGACTTGTATTATTCGGACTCGGATTCTCACTTTACCGGACTCTTAGTTCACCGGATGACTGGATTACTGGTAATCCGGACTACCGGACTACCAGAGGGCTGAAACATCGGATTATTGGAGTACCGGATTCAAATTCCAATGCTTCAGCTCTTGACAAATTTCCGGACTGGGAATGAAAAAATAGATTCGGACTGGTACAGAAATTTGGAATACAGCAGATTCGGACTCATGGACAGACACAAAAAGAATGCACAGATCAATGATATGAACTACTTATCTCCAACGTTGCTATCAGAGGATTCTCCCAATTCTGAGTCCGTCGAAAACTCGTCAGTAGGAAGGGGCATATGAGTGTTGACCCAGCTGAATTGGTCTGCGACTGTGTCAAACTGATGTTGGACCTCTTCAGACAGGTCATCATGGTCCTGCCGAAGAGTCGAGAGAGCGTCGGACAAACCAGGGACTTCACACTCTAAGTCGGCAACCTGTCGAGAGACATCGTCGAGCTTGTCCTCCAAATCCTTCATACCCTCCTTCAGCTCCTGTCTCATCACCGTCACACTCTGCTCCAGAGAAGCTATGCGATTGAGGATGACGTTGCCCTGCTCTGCAGCTAGGGAATACCGCTGAAGGCCTTTCTCCAATTGCATGGACACATGATCAACATTCTTATGCAGCCCTTTGATGTGCTGGTCAATGTCATGCAGCATATTCATGTTAACCAAGCCGGTTTGGCCATAAGAAGCTGCGACGTTGCCTCTTTCGTACCGGCTGAGCTCCGGAGTGGTCGTCCCTACGCTAGATGGACCAGGTGCCGACTGGCACTCCTGAGAAGCTCGGCTACCCGCACCAGTTCGGTCTTTGTCGGTCCGCGTCTGAAGTTGTACTAAAGATTGGGCCTTGGCCTGGATCCACACCATAGGTACATCTGAAACCGATGAGATCATGCAACGGAAATGATACATGAACTAACCTTTTCCCGGGGCGGTCTTCGGATCGATGTTGTCGTGCAGCAGAGAGCTCGGACTGCTAGCCCAGAGATAACGACTCTGGACGATTGGCCCGTGGAATGCTCTGCCAGTGATCGCACTGGGCGGCGGCGGTCGTTGGAGTGCAGGTTCACAATTCCGCCTCTTTGCCGGTACTATAGGCATTGTCGGCATTAACACGTCTCCACTCCCGATGACCTGCGGACTTCCTACACAACAGCTGTTAATGTGCAATACAAGATTACTATGAGACAACACACCTTTGCGAGTTGATCCATTATCCTCATTGCCCAGCTTATCCTCCACTGCAATTAGGCCCTCCTTATCCCCATGCTGACGCTTGTCTGGAGCTGCAGGGCCTAAATCTGAAATCAGTGCAGAACAAGGAACATACAACAAAGTCATTACCTTGTCCTCCCTCCAACATTGTCGTCGGTCTGATCCCTCCCCTCGACATCCGGAACCTCTCCACTGCCCGTAGGAGTGACTCTACAATGGTTCCATCAGGTGCTAGCATCACCCCACTGCCTCCACCATAACAAGTCTTGTACCACTCCGCAACCTTGATGAGCAAAGGGGGGAAACTCTCCAAGATGCATTTCCCACCTGAGGGACGGTCAATCCGAGTGCTAGCTTCGAGGCGCTTGACTTCTGCAATCGCCTTTTCGATGACGACCTGCGATGCGCGTCAGGGTGTACGTAGCTGGAAGATAGCATAGACACTTACTGCGTCACTGCAAATGCGAGCGAGGCACCACGGCCTGTCTACCATCCCCGCATCTGCCACGTCGTCAAGATCTCTTCCAATCCGATATTCCATACTCTCAACAGTGGCCCGGAGAGTCGTCCAGTTGAACGTTACGCTTGTGGAAGAGCGAGAAGCGGTAGTGTGGCAGGGCATTGGACAAGGACATTCCGCACGATGGGCCTCCCTAACACTCACAGACGACAGACCATGCATCGCAAAGTCATTCCATCTCCGACCGGGAGTTGCCGCATGCCACGGAATGCCTGCCCTTTGATTCGGGTTTGAGACAAAGTCAGTTTTGAGTCAGGTTAAGGTTAGATGACATAAGATCCAGGTAACCGGGCTGGTCCGGCCGGACCGACTTGACTAGGACCGGACGGTCAGAACCGGATTACATCAGCATGATGTGACATCATTTTTGTGACGATGAAACGCGCAACATGTGACAAACAAAGCAGCATCAAAGTCCGCGCTCGGTCTCCTTCCCTCCCCCCACATCATTGCCTTCCTCAGTCACTATTAACCTGCGGTCTCTGTTTTCAATCATCGCTCATCCTAGCTTTATCATGTCTTCCATTGCGGACCTCAATGCAGCGTACTCCGCTGCTTGTGACTCGGTCGGTCTTGGTCTTGTTGCTGCAAGGGCAACATCCCCGTTGATGCCTCCGGGCATGCGTGTCGCCTGGGTGCATGGCTTCATCCAGTGTTTGGTGTGTCACCCTCGGCTACCATCTCCGCTTCTATTCAGTGCTTTGTAGAAGCATGCCGACGCCATTCGAGCGAGCACGGCCAACGTGTCCGAGGAGACCGCACTAGTCCCCGTCCCCTCGTTCATGCGCAACACCATGCGAGTCCTCTCGTCCATGCGGCCCGAGAACGTCGATCTCCACGCGCTCTCCGATTACGCGTATATCGATGGTCTCAGTCCACCACTAGTTCCTAACTTTATCATAAACCTCTGATGATTATCGTAGGACCATTGTGTATATCTCAAGGAATATAATGACAGCCTGTCTACTTTCTTTTTCACAGGCTGTCAATTCTCGATTGACAGGCTATCAGTTTCGATTCACAGCCTGTCTCACTCACTTACCCGGTCGGCCCGTGAAATCTCACGTGCCGCCGACCGAAACGTGACCCACATGTATTCGGTCAAAATTCTACGAAAAACTACAAAATACGGTATGTAAACTAGGCAAGAAACCGGACAACGAAAAGCATGACAGCCAAACATAGCCATATGGAGCATAACGACACGATAATGCGAAAGCGACAGTAAAAGGATAGCATGAAATCGACAACAAAGCGAAAGCGACAAAATCGGGAAAGCGACAAAGCAAAAGCGACAAAAGGGCAGCAGCAGCGAGAAAGGGAAAGCGACAGAAAAATGAAAGCAATAGCAAGCAATGTGACGAAGAAATGCGACAAAGAAACGAAAGCGACGGAGAAAGATACGCACGAAATATGTCCGAGATGTCATGAAGCAACGGCAACCATAGCGAAGGCGACGAGGATGCAATGAAGGCATGGCTGGGGGATGCACAACAGCGATGGTGGATGGCCAGCCGACAGGGACACGGAATGACGAGGCCTTCACCTGCGGTGCTTCGATGCACTGCTGGTGGTCGCTGCCACCGCGTGACGACCACGCTTTGATGAGCTCAGCGAAGACCCGGGGGATGTCTTTGTCGTGGTGGCAGCCGCTGTCGTTGTCCTCAACTGACGAGAGTGCTGCGACGAACCCGTTGACGATGCAGGAGATGTTGTCATTGAGCCGGGCATTGCAGTCGTGGCCTTCGCGTTGCGACGGCGCTTCGACGAACCCTCAGGCGTCGTCGTCGTAGCCGCTGCCTCCTCTGCCACACCCGTCATCATCCTGACCGACGTCACCGTGTCGCGACGCCGCTTTGAGCGCGTCGAAGACGCAGGAGACACTGCCTCGTCCACAGCCGATGGTGCAGGCGATGGTGCGCACGACAGCACAGGCAGTGGTGCAGTCGACGATATAACTGATGGGGATGAAGGGTCCGATAACAGAGTGGAGGGCATGGTGAATGGTGCAGTGGGGTGGATTTGAGTGAACATCCAGGAGATATCCTCAACGAACTCCATCACCTCTGCGTGCAGGATGGTACAGCGCTCTGCATCAGTGCTGGTATCGAGATTGTTGACGGAATAAAGCCACCATGCGACGGTCATGATCAGGATAAAAATGCCGTTGACGCCACTAGCATTGAGAGTGTCGAAGTCGCTGGCATCGCCCTCACGCCACAAATGGAATCCAGGGCCGCGCCGGAAGTTGGGCTGCATGCTCTCATACCACCCGATCACAGCACACCCGTATGACTCAATAGAGTCGATGACAGGAATGCAGTCGAACTTGCGCGCCCGCTTCTGCCAATAATAAACTTGAGGCGGACGAGCCCAAGTCGGCAGTCTCTGTTGTATAGTTGTTAGACCCATATCATGAATTTCATAAAAAAGAACGGACATACTTTATTCTCAGCAAAACGCAAGGTAGCCTCATGTTCCGCCCACAGCATGATGAGGATGCGCCACTTCGAGGTCTTGTCGATGGTCCACAACCAGTCGATCGCGGCGTTCAGCCACTGAGGATGCGCTAGTGACTTCACATCCTCTTTCAACGGCGCGACCAATAACCTCTTGTCCGGAAGCAACTGAGCCATCAGATGAACTCCACCACCTCCGGCAGGCAGGGGGGTCGGTGTCGGTGGTGTCATAGAGCTGTGTGTCGTTGTAGTGGGTGACGTATGGGTAGTATGCGCCGCAGATGCCACAGAATCCGGGGTCGTCGGTGCCGAAGAATAGATGCTTGCTGGGGTATCGAAAATGGAGCCCCGAAAGGCAGAAACAGGCATTGTCGTAGTAGGGACTGCAGCGAAAAGAGCAGTTGCCGTAGGCAGGGAACTCCGCTGAGGCGGTGTCAATGGGCCGAGAGAAGACGATACGGACAGCGGCGGCAGCAGCTCCGAGAGAGCTTCGGGCGCTGTCGCCACGGGAGTGTCTGCAGTGCGGGGAGTGCCTGATGGAAGCGAAGCGGTCGACGTTGCTACCAGGTCCGGGGATTGCGGGGAGGGTTGAGATGGCGAAGAGTCGCATCGCAAAGACATGGACGGGGAGTAAACCGGTGAAGACAAGTTAGAAGCCGTTGACGAAGGGGAGCCAGGAACCGAAGCCGACGCCCCTGTCGGCGACGGGACAGGCGTCGGAGGCACACTTGAAACCAAAGGTTTGTCGAGGACAACAGGACTGGTGCTGGGCAGACTTGAAGGCAGAGGACTGTCAAGGACGACAGGACTGCTGTTGGTTGTCCCCGCCACCTCGCTCGACGTGTCGGTTACGTCGCTGCGGAGCGATTCAGGACTACCGGTACCCAGGCCGTCTGGGCCTTCCAGATCTACCGAGCATAACGCAACTTGACTGCACATTTCTGAGGCTGGTGAAAGGGTAAGATTAGTATACCATCGACGATATGGGACAACTTAGAATAGCAAACTTACAGAAACAGTCGGCCAGGAACTCAACCCATAGTTGCCGCACGCATCCAGCAAAGGCGGGGAACGCAACGTCCCATTCCTCATCCTTAGTGATGGTCCGGCCATTATGTATACTGCACATTTGTAAGTAAAGTCCACGAAATGACAAAGGGACACTCACATGTAAGCCGTGATTTGACCCTTGAGTCGAGGTGTGGGGCCGCCGACGAGGAAGGTTGCCTTCCAACCAGTCTGACGCTCAATGGAATCCAGCGCATTTTGTAGGCTGGAGGGCAAGGCGTCGATGGCACTATGTTGTAGACACGTGTCAGCACGTCGCCACGTTGAAAACGGTTACCACGTACGCTTGAAGCATCTCCTTCCGAGTTTCGTCGATATCGTCGACGAGCGTCGGAGGAAGACTATACTGCTCGCGGAACTGCTCGACGGCAGCGCGGACCTCAGGAGTCTCCTCGCTGAACATCGACTTGGCGACCTGCTTGTTGTAGGCGATGGTAGGGAAGGTCGTGCGAACGGGGACGAGTAAGTTCCAGCGCCTATCGCGCTCGGCCCGGATCTTGTGGACCCAGTACATCTTCATGTAAGCCTCGTGCGGCTGGAGCTGACGCGTCGCCTTGCTAGACAGATCGATAGATTGTCTAGCGCCAGTTCCGGAAGTCGTCGCACGAGAGTGGTTATGGAACCAATTATAGACCTGCTGCAAGTACCACAAGAAGCGTCAGTACTAGAAGAGACGAAGCTCGTGGACGGTAAGATACTCACGTCGCGTTGCTTCCTACGCTTGACAGCCCGTGCCACGTTGACGTCGCCGTTCGCATCAGCCAGCTCCTGGGGAGTTGGTTCGCTGATAGGGAAGTCAGCGGCCCAATCACCGTGCAGCTGCTCCCACCAGGCCTTGCGGGCGGCTTTCCCTTCGATGGAACGGCTCTGCTCGTACAACGGCATGCGATTGTTGAGCCACAGGAGTTTTACGCCGGTCGCCCAACCGTTTCGACCCATGACGAAGCAGACAAGGAAGGTGATGTCGAAGAGAAGGTCGAGCAGAACGGGGTGGTGACGTGCTGGCGAACAGAGGTAGGGCGAGGTGGACACGTATTTATGTGGGTCTCGATTTTACATAAATCTGCCATTCGTAAGCACGCACTGACCTCCATTCAGATTCGCTAAAGGGCATCAGACGCCCATAGTTCGCGGGAAATGCAACCGCGCATGCCCTTAAATTCACACTCCTCCCTCCATACATCCTTCCCAGGATATCCTACCTCAACATTGCCTCTTTCTTGCGGCATTTTTATCTGGCTGCTGTGAGGGACGGTATGCATCCAGTTCCCTGCCCCCCTCCCCATGTATCGCCGTCTATCTCGCTAACGAAATAACGGCAGATTTGCCAAGCATGTCATCTCATCGAAATCGGGACAACCCGCCCGATCCACCGCCTCCATACACCCTTGACGATGATCTGCCGGACATCGGTCTCATTGACCTCGCCTCTGACTCGTCCGATGAGTCTATTCGGAGCTACGTGACCGTTCCCGACGCTGATGACGCTTCGCCCCCTGCCGCCCAATTTCCCCGGATCGCCCGCTCGGTTCCATCTGAACGACCGGCTCAGACACCTCCCAGGGTCGCCGAGCATCAGCAGGCTGACGCTGGTATCCGCACACCGCAGAGTGTGCCGTCCTCTGGCCATACACGCTCCTTTCAATCCAATCGGCACGCGTGGGTCCATCCAGACCCGGCTCCTGTTTTCACTGCTCCACCTACCCCGGCGGGATCAGTTAGCCATCGCCGTAGTGCACATCGATCGGACCACGCGCGTTCACCGTCCAATCATTCAGCCCACGTACCCCCATTCACTCCGCCGCCCTCGTACCGCCCCCGCCAGACGACGCCGTCATACCGCAGCTACGAGTCGGCGACCCCGCATGGGTCTCGTGCCAGGTCTCCTACATCCTCCACTACCTCAGGCACGACCGACACTAGCGCCGGCGCAAGCAGCACCGCATACAGGACTTCAACGACAGGCGAGACTCACTCACGGGCCAGCACTGGCAGCGCAAATCGCAGCACGACCGCAGACGCAACTGAGACATCATACGAGGGACTTCCGGCGCCGATTTTCCATACGACGGTACCTCACCAAAGGCGCTTTTATGTCGTTACGCAGGGCCACTGCGTCGGTATATGGGCAAACTGGTAAGCCATCCTTTCACTCAGCGAGGCCCGCATTTTAAATGTGTTATATAGGGTGGAAATGGCTCATTTCGTCAATCGGTGCCCGGGAGCTGTGCATAAGATGTACAAGAGTCGAATGGAGGCTGTGGATGCATGGTACGAGGCTGCTGCAAGAAACGGTATCCGCGAAATTCCTTACTAGTACCTGTTGCCGAATATGTTACCAACCATTTGTGCCCATCATGCTGTTCATAAATAGTAGTGTTTCTGTGCGCGAAATGTCTGCGGCATGAATTCAATTGTGTACATACCGGGCCCTTGAGGGCTGCTAAGATGTATCGAAAAGTCGGTGGCACTAATATTGGGCTCCGAGATAAGTACATTACAAGTACATTGCTTGGTCGATGGTGAATTTTACAACTAGGCAGTGGTGCACTTTTTATATTAAAGCCATTGATATCTATTCGACATCTGTAGCAGTTGTGTTTGATGTACGGCACTGAGGCTCGTATTTGGTGCAGTGGTTGCCGCGACATGAACGAGCAAAGCATCGTGCGTCATTAAGCATGAGTTGGGTTGGGTTGGCCGCTGGAGCAGCCCAAGAGGAGCACGAACCCAGAGGCCTGGTTGAGGATGATGATCGTCTCTGCTACTACAGTCTGTCTCGTGTCTGGCTCTATGCTGACTAATCCTCTATCTCTAGCGGTGCTATCACGTGATCACTGCCTCTAAGTCCCCCCTGTTCCCCTACTCCATCGTCCCCCCCTCAAACATGGCGACGCCCTCGTCGCCCTGTGAACCCAACTCCATCTGCACTTCTCAGCCAAAACCCTCACACTGTCGCCACCTCCATCTCCAAGACCTCAGCATCGTCCACTGCCTCTGCCTGCTCTGCCTCCGCATTCTCTGCCTGCACTCGCAATGCCTCCTCAAACGCGAGCTGCTCGGCCTCCAAGGCTGAGCCAGGCCGTGGTGTGAAGGCGCGCAGCCGTCTGGCACTGATCGGCGAGCCTTTTACTGGTTGGCCATCGCGAGTAACCACCTCGTACGAGTTGCGAATGCGTGAGGCGATGCGGTATGGTTCAGACCACTTGGGTAGTAATTTACGTTCGCTGCGGTAGGAGGTATCCAGTTTGCTGTCATAGACTTGGACAAGTTGTCCGACATGGAAGAGAACCTCTCCTGGTAAGCGCTGCTTCAAATTTTTGTCAAAGGCCGCCTTGCGTCGAATAGCATGTGCCACCATCGCCTCGTATCCGTCTAGACGTTGCTGTGCGACGTATGCCATATGGGTCTCCACGTCGCTCGTTCGCAGCACTGATGTGGCCTCTTCAATCGTGGATGGCGGCGTGTTCACAATACGTCCGAAGAGCAACTCCTTTGGGGTGAACTTCAGTGCCGGCAGCAGTCTGTTGTTGAGGATGCGAACAGCATCGTCGAGATGCTCTGGCCAGTGAGTTGGGAGGTCCTCCGGTTTCATGGCGACGTAGTCGTCTTCGCCAAGGCCCGGTGCTGCAAGGCGCGCCAGAACGTGAATAAGCAGTTTGTTAGTGCCTTCGACTAACCCGTTCACCCATGGCGAGTAGGACGACACAACGTGATGTTTCACGTTCCATTTGTCGCAGAAGGCGCGCACTTCCGCGTTCCGGAAGTGAGATCCACCATCCGTCATGAAGTCCTCCGGAGGGACAAAGCCTTGGAATATTTGCTGCAGGCAATCTATGGTAGTCTTCGCAGATCCCTTCGATGTGAATTTCCATGCCCACAAGTGTTGAGAGAATGTGTCGAGGAATAGGCCGACAGTTTGGTGTTTACTTTTCGACTTTGGCATGGAGAGATAGTCCCCGACGAGGAGTTCGAAAGGGTGTCGCCGAGTAACGGGTTCAAGCAGGGAGTGGAGATGCGGTGTGCCGTAGTTTTTGCATTGAGGGCACTCGACGATTGCTGCCATGATGGAGCCATCGAGGCCTGGGCTATAGATACGGTCCATGAGAGCAATTTTGATGCTGTCTCGCCCCCAATGCCCGCTTGACGTGTGCTGGGCATATGCCAGCTCCTTCGCCTCTGCTTTTGTGACACATTCCACCCGCGGACGACCGCGCACTGGAGTGCCTCCGCGTAGTCGCCAGAGTTTGCCGTCGTCGAGGAAATACTCCGAGGAGCGATGTTGAGCACGCCGTTTGTCGCGCAATCGCGTAGCTCCATTGAAGTGGCCGGTTAGCGCGTCGAGGACCTCCGTGAACAAGGGCTCATCCTTGAAGCGTTCGAATAGCGCCTGGTGTTCCGGTGCACGTTCGACATTGAGCGTCATTATGTCGTTCACGATCCCCCGCGAGGCTTCCCAGTCTTCGTTGACTGTCCACTCGCTGCCGTCGCCCGGTACATGAGGAAGCCCTTCTCCTTTTCGGCTGAGGCCATCTGCGACTACATTGAGCTTGCCAGGTAAATGCTTGACATCAATAATCTGGAACGCGAGGATACCATCGCGCCATCGTGCATGGGTGGCATTGAGGCCGTCACTTAGTAGTACGTCGCGGAGGGCCTGGCAGTCGGTTTCGACTATAACGGGGAAGCCCCAGACGATGTCAGAAAACTTGTCGAGCGCGAACTTGAGGGCTGCGAATTCGAGAAGGAATGGTTTATATTTCTCTTCCGCGGGTGAAGTACGCTTGGATGCGAATGCGATTGGGTGGGACTTGGAGACCAACTTGCCATTAGGAAGCTGGTACTGGAATTTTTGAGTGAGGACGGCGGCAAAGCCATCCTTGCACCCATCTGACGTGACCGTAAATGGTGTTCCGTCCCATCGTGGGCCTCGCAGCACGGGTTCTGCGGTGAGCGCTGCCTTCAACCGCAAGAACGCTTCCGTGTGCTCAGCTTTCCAGCGCTCTGTTAGCTTGTGTCCTTCCATGACACGCCGGTATGTGGTCTTGGAGGATTGTGCTGGCATGTCGACCTCGCGGAGTAAGTTTCTGAGAGGGGCTTCTATGCGCGCGTAGTCTTTTACGAGGTCTCTGAAGTGACCCGTCAGCCCGAGAAAGGAGACAAGGTTGAGCGCGTTCTGCGGCTGCGGCCAGTCCACGACTGCGGTAAGCTTTGAGAGGTCCGGCAAGACGCCCTTCGGCCCGACGCGAGCACCCGCGAACATGGCTTCCGACATGAAAAACGAGGATTTGTCCGCCGACAGAGATAAGTTGCGTTCGCGAACACGCATAAAGATGGTTCGTAGCTTGTCCATCATTTCCTGGAACGAGTCTGCTGCAGCGCCGCCATCATCCACGAAGAGCTCCATGACTTGTGCCGTGAGGAGGTCGTGCATGTGGAGACCGGTGACGTGTGCGAACGATGCAGGTGCGCCGGTCATCCCAAAAGGCATGCGTAGGTACCAGAAATAACCACGTCCCTCGACGTAGAATGCCGAATAGGGCCTGGAGTCGACATGCATTGTGAGCGCATAGAATCCGGACGCGAAATCGAAGACCGAAATGTAACGATGGCCGCTGAGGTTTTGCTGTTTCATTCGAATATCCCCTTGCGGCATGGGTGCGACTGTGGTTACTTTGTTGACCTCATTGAAATTTTGGCATATGCGCCATTTTAGCGGAGGTTCTGTTGTTGTTCCGCGTTTCGCAGACTGGGGCCGCAGAGGTATATCGAACATGGGCGGCAAACCAGCCCCGACGCACTCCTCATTGATGCGCTGTTGTAGCTCGTCAAGGGTGAGTCCTCCACCCTCATGAGCCTTCTGAGCCAGAGTGGTTGGCGATACGGCTTTGACGTGCGAGGGGTGAACCGGCTCGATGATTCCGGCTGCGAGCATTTCATCGACTTTCTTGTTCAGGTACTGCCGTTGTGGTGGGGTTAGCGGACGTTGACGCGGCTTTACCGAAAACGTGGCGCCTTCGGGGATGTTCAGCTTGTGTACCGCTTCGTCTGCTGGCTTAACTTCGCTGACAGACAACGCGAAGCAGTCTGCGAACTCCGTAAGTAGCGCGACCACCTGTGCATGTTCGTCCGCGGAAAGGTCGGTTCCGATTTTGATGCGTTTGAGCATTTCCTCCACGCGCGACGCGTTGTGCGGATCGGTAAGTCGAGTATATAGGTGTGCTTTAGGATCCGCGGCATCAATTGCCCATACGTCTATGCCCGGTTCAGTGTCAATATGGAACGGCACGGCTCTGGGTGACATGTGCGGAGGGACTTCCCTCGAGGGGAGTGTAGATCCACTCCCCTTTGCATATTCGCGCCTGCGTTGGAAACGCACGTGTTCTTCGTCGTCGATTTCTTCGACAGACGCTCGGTGCATCTTGCGCGTGCCGGACGTTACGGTCTCGCAGCTCGTATCCCCGTCGGATTTGATGTGCTGTTGGCCGGTGTCTGGAGGGGCTCTCATTGGCTCGACTTCCCGCGTGTCGTCGCCCGTCGCGTTCATCAGCCGTGACTCCTCGTCCGCATCCTCTTGCCTCTCTCGCTCCATCTCCTCATCCTCGTCTTGTGTTGTGCACGCGGATTCGATGACCTCTTCGATCCACGCGCTGCACGGCTCCTCGTGCATTGCGGTATTTGCTGGCGCAGGAATGCTCGCATTCACGTGTGTGGAGGCGAGGTCAGTATGTTGGTTCTCGGCTAAGCGAGGGTGGTTGGAGACTTGCCTCGAGGGGGGACACAATACTCCCCCCGCCAAGTGCTCTCGCTGCTTCCAGTCTAAAACCGCATTGGCCTCCCGCATTTCGATACGACGTCCGAAAGGTTGCGCGTGCAATTGGTTGCAAAGTGTTGTTTGCCCGTTGCTGCCGGTGACACGGACGACATCTTCTTCATAGTTGTGTGTGGCCCGGAAGGCAACGAGCAAAGGTTTCCCGAATAGGAACGACCATCCGCCGCCGCTGTCGAAGACCTCGAATTCGCCGGAAGTCCGGATCCCGTTCAGTTCGACGATACCACGCCACGTTGCTTCTGATGGAACGCGCGTGCCGTTGGCCATGCGTAGGATACGCCGTGATTTGGACCAATTCGACAATCGGTGCTTGATCCTATTGAACACGGAGGTGCACATGGCCCCCACCATTGCACCATCATCGAACAAGCCGCGTACCCGTACTCGCTCGCCTTTCGGTCCATGCACCACCACTTCGTGCACGAATGGAATTGCCTCGTCTCTTTCGGATCCCACCGCGTAAAGATCAATGACCTCAAATTCCTCAGCCAAAGCCACAGGAGTTACAGAAGTACAGTCGATTCGATTCGCGGGGCTGTCCGATTCGTCCTCACCCTTCGCCGCCACAAGCGTGAGGACCTCCTCGTCATCTAGGTGGTATGAGTCTAGGGCCGCCTGTTCACCTTTTACGCAGGCAGCCCACTCCCATTTCCCTGCTCGTTAGCGAGGGCTATTTGTTCATCCCATGACAAACGCGACGTGAACGGCGTCTCCGCCGTTACGAGTTGCACCCTCGGCCCTCCAGCTCCCTCCACACCGAGGTGTCGCGCGCAGAACGAGCGCCAGACCATTTCGTTACGGGAGAGCTGCTGTTCGTCCTCAGCTACGCAGTTGCCCGCCCGATGGCCAACAATTCCGCATCGGAAGCACTCTCCGCTGCGTACTGGCGCCGTCCCTGGTCGTAAAGGCACGGGTACGCGCTCGTCGATGAATGGCCGTGGACCGTGCACCTCGTCGAAGCGCGTGAGTTGAAGACGGTACGCCGCGAGTCCCGCGTCCGTGTTTGGGTGGTGTGGGAGTGCACTAATGGCTGCTCTCAGCGTGCTACGCTGCTCCGACGTTAGCACCGCTGGCGGCACGGTGTTTGGACCCATGCTGGCACGCGAGAATCCCGCCGTGCGTTGTTCCGCAGGTGCGGTGGGCTGTGTCGTTGGCATCGTGCGCGCGCGCGGCTGGGGAACCATAGCTGGCGCTGCATTGCTGTACGACATGCGACCGAACTGCGCCGTGAGGTTTGCCATCGTGCGTTGTGCGACTTGTGCCTCGAGCCGCGCGATTTGAGCTTTCAAGAGCTCCATCTCCTGTGAACGGCCACGTTTTACATCCAACCTGTCGCGCAGGGTACCCACATTGATGCTCGTCACCGCGGCACAAAACGTGTTCCAGTCCGTCTGCGTCTCGGGCACGAATTCCTTCAGGACGACGGGCAGATTGTCGCGGACAAGGAAAATGAGCTGCGTGGTGGCCACGATGTTGGCGCGCCCCGCCAGATCGAGCATATGTGCGGCCCAGCGTACGTGCGTGTAAACGTCGAGATTGCCGACCTTCTCTTGCTGCCCCAACTCTTCCTCCCGCAAGCGATACTCCAGGATCTCGCGCTGCCAGTCCTCCGCAGTCTTCGTAACCGCGCGCCCTGTCTGCCACTTCGCTACGAATTCCGTCTCGAACGTACTCCAATCCGTCTTCTTCGTGCGATCTAAAGCCGTGAACCACGCTTCGGCCGGCGATTCAGAGTCGATCCAATCTCTGAACGCCATAACCCAGGCGTCACCAGTGTTGGCCGTACCGGAAAACATCATCTTGCGCTTGAAGAATCTGAGGAAATTCGTCGGATTCATTGTGTCCCGCTGATCGCCTCTGAAGAAGAACAGGTCGTCGACGTTTGACATCTCGTGCGTAGCCGGCGTGGATGTGGTGATGGCTGTGGCGGGTGGAGGTTGACGAGGTGACAGTGTCGATGGTTGTGGTTTCGGGGCGGAAGCGAATGACGGGAAGGGGTGGCGTTGTGTAGTGGGACGCGGGATGGACGGGCCTGCGGGTTTAGTATCTGACTTCGTGGCGACCGGTTTAATGTCAGGCTTCGTGTCGACCTTGGGCTCGGACTTGATCTCGGCCTTGACGTCGGGCGGGACGAGGGGCTTGGTGTCGAGCTGAAACGGGGACGGCAGAATGAATTGCGAGGCGTTGGGGGCGTCGTCCAGGCTGCGCTCGGAGGTCGCGGGCGAGTTGGAAAGTGAGACGTCGAGGTTGATGATGCCGTGTGGGTGTGCGTTGTGAATCGAAGTCCTGCGCGGTCTGGGCCGAGAGCGCAAGATTTCAGTAAATGTGGACGCACTGATGCCCGGTGCTGTGCCCGATAGTGCAGCGGAGCTATACGCTGGGGAGTCGAATGAGCTAGGTAGGCTGAAATCGGACAGAGCAGGTGAGGACGGGGGTGCTGGGGAGCTTCCTGCTGATGACTGCGCTGTGTCCTTAGGGATAAATTTGCCGTCTGGACCGCGGGGTGGAGGTGGTTTTTTCAATGGCATCTAGGGCAGCTTTTATGGTTGATGGCAGTGTGGGTAGTGCGACGGACAGCCTTGCGGACTCAGCAACACGAGGTAAAAACGAGGAGATGCGCACGGAACACACGACGCAGAGCAAACGAGGCGCAAACGCAAAACGACGATAGGACAGCAAACTCGGTGGACACGGCGCAACGCAACGCAACGCTAGTGGGTCGAAACCACTCTCGTCACCACGATGGAGCAGCCCAAGAGGAGCACGAACCCAGAGGCCTGGTTGAGGATGATGATCGTCTCTGCTACTACAGTCTGTCTCGTGTCTGGCTCTATGCTGACTAATCCTCTATCTCTAGCGGTGCTATCACGTGATCACTGCCTCTAAGTCCCCCCTGTTCCCCTACTCCACCGCGCTGCATTTCCTGCGTGTCGTCCCTCGCTTAGGGGCTCTCTTCACGAACCAAACGTAGAGGAGGAAGTTACAAGATACGATTATACACTATATGATAGATGCTTCGCCGCATTAATCTGCTGCCAGCAAATGGCATCCGCAGATTCTAAGTACTAAGTACTCAAGTTACCACGATTCCGACGGTCGACCGTTACCGTAAATCGGTCCTTATTTCTGCTGCGCGTTACTGCAGTAAAAAAAAAATACCAACATTACAACAGTGTTCTAACACCATCATAAGACACTTCCAATTGTCTAGACTTAGCGAGATTCGTCTCAAACTCTCAGTATTTCATGTTCGATCGAATGGTCGAAGCGTGACTAAGTCACATGGTCACACCACAGATTCGGTGCCACATCACGCCGGCACCAGCACTCTTCCTCATGCCATGTCGACACGAAAAAAAACCTCGACTCATCGTTGTCCCTTCTTCGAGTATCCCTTCTTCGTCTGCCTCGTCTGCTCCATCTACTCCATCAACCCCCTCTACTCCCGCTCCGCTAGCTTTTTCAACGACCAACAATAATCGCAATTTTCTCGTTGCTCGCTCCATATCGATACGGCGTCTAGCCAGCGGACGTCGTGGGCAGCGAGCGGCTCAGGATGCAATCACTCTCATTCCCAGCAGCACTCCTGTCCAGACTACCTCGAGCGCAGCGGATGTTGCTCCCCCGGAGCCCACCCTTGCTCACGGTATTGACGTAGAGGACTCCGAGGTGGCCGCCCCGACCGTGCCAGCAGTCGTCACCACCATCGAGAAAGAGCCCAGTCGGAACGCCAACGTGGTAAGCATCTATCGCTACTACTGTGTTTCTCAGTGGGCTAATTTTCGAGACAGAGCAAGCTGCTCGCATGGCTACCATTCCGTGACCAATACTTGGACGAACTCCTACGTCATGACGGTCTCGGTTCTCAATTTATGCCAGCAATTTGTGTATCCTGCAACACCGCGGATGCCAATTATCGTTGTCTTGACTGTACCTCATCTTCACTACTGTGCGCTGGCTGCATGTCTCGGGGTCATGCCATGAACCCCTTACATCGTATCGAGGTACGTTGACTATCTTACCGCGTGTCTCTCAGCTCAACATTATTTAGAAATGGAATGGACAGTTCTTCGAAAAAATCTGGTTAAGTGAGCTTGGCGTCATTGTCCAGCTCGGACACGGTGCCGGGACTTGTGCATCCCCCGCGACGGCCACGCTGACCTTGCTTGTCATGCACACGAATGGGTTTCACATCGTTTCATGCCGACTCTGTCAGTGTTTTCAAGACTCAAGCGGAGCTCAGCCACATGTGCAACTCCTCCGCACCCGCTGGTTCCCCGCGACGCCATATAGCCCCTCCACCGTATTCACGTTCGATGTTCTGGATCTCTACCATAAGTTGTCGCTCCAGGGCAAGATCAACATGTACGATTTCTATATTGGCATTGAGCATCTCACCGACAGTACTGGTCTCAACAAGCCTGGGGTAAGTAGATAGCCATTGACCTTCATTTCAAGTTACTGACGAACAGCAGTCGCGCTACAAGCAATTCGCAATTTGTGTACGACAGTGGCGCCATCTATTTATGTTGAAACGTGCTGGACGTGGCCATGATCCCGAGGGTGTTTCAGCTACTGCGCCCGGTTCTCTCGCTGTGGAATGCCCGGCTTGTGCACGGCCACATCATAACCTTCCCGACAACTGGAAGGATGCACCTCCGGATAAGCAGTTCATTTATTCTCGCTATCTACGTCTCCTAGCAAATAGTCTGACTGTCGCATAGGTGGCTATACCAGGACATGGTATCACTGGATGCAAACTTCAAGATGAAACTCAAAGACAGAGGCATCCGTGATATAGAATTAGCTCCCGGTTGGGCATTCTTTGTCGAGGAGGAAGCCTACCAAAAGATACTTGCGGCAAACGTTGAGCGAACGGAGGTGAGTCCGACTTACCTACTGTTGTATTCTTTGTTATCCTGACGTTTTTATATTGCAGACTAACACGTGCAATTCGCAATTCGCCGCCCTGTTGAAGGCGAAGACTCTAAAGACGGCTGGATATACAACATCTGGTGTGGGCGCCGCAGTCTGCGGGCGCCACTCATTTGTCCGCAAACTCGGTGTCGCAGATCTTCAAAAGGGCGAGAAGTACGTGTTATGCTTATTCTACACCTGCGCTATGCTCATTTTTGCCTTATCAGATACGTGACAATGGATTATATTGCCCTCTCGTGCACAGCTCAGCAAGAACATACTCGCCGCAGCTTCATATACGATATAGCTTGTCAATGGCAGAAGCGCTTGATTCCGCGGATGCTGCAGTTTCCGCGGGACATCCAATTTGACCCCAGCAAAGTTGCTATCCGGACGGCAGTACCGAAATTTCATCTTCCGGCACATGGTGATGCATGCCAATCTGTCTACTCCCTGAACTTCATGCCCGGTGTCGGACGGTCTTACGGTGAGGGGGTTGAATCCGAATGGGCTCACATCAACGGTGTGGCCGTCAGTACGAGGGAAATGGGTGCGGATGCAAGACACGAGGTCTTAAATGACCATTGGAATGTGTGGAACTGGAAGAAGGTGGTTAGTTTTGGTATGTCTCTGTTGCTTTTGGTCTACTTTCGTATTATTAATAGCGTCGTATAGGAGCCTATTTCGAGAAGAACCTACGCGAGGCGATCATGTGGAGCGCCAAGACGATGCGATCTTTCAACGACTACAATAGTACATTCCCCCCCGAAGTCACGCAGTCTTGGTTAGCCATGGTGTTAGCATGGGACAAGAATAAGAAGAAGCCTGACCCGTATGCGGAGCCCAAGGCTGGTAAGTCTGTCTTACAATTGATGTTTGTATTCTACTGACATTGAACTCCAGGCACGACGTCCAATGCCGTCAAGGCACAGCTGCAGAAGGAGGATGACCTTGCAGCAGCGCAGGGTCGTCTACCGGCGCATGAGGTCACACCAGCGGCATTTCTACAGACCGGGTTAGAGCTGGAGGAATCACAGTATGTATTACTTCTCTTTTAATGCTTGATTGTTATGCTGACTCCTGCGAAGACGAAGTCTAAGGCAGCGCGTCCAATCCGCCAAATTGTCACCTACATCATTCAAAATGTCGGAAGTTCGAAAGAAGCGCATGGCTCTAACGCGTCGCACTGTTCTTTGGCGGTCAATTCAGGACATATATATGCCGATGGCCGCGTCTCTCCGCACCTGGTCACCCGCGATATCCAGCATCACCGAAGGCGGCGACGATGACGACGACGACGATGAGGATATAGCGGAGCGCACTTCTATCGGCGGCCAAAGCTCTGCACGTGATGCAGAGGATCTGGAGCTTATCTTCCCTTCGTCTCTACCGCCCCCCCATCGTGAGTTGGAGAGTATCCAACTTCTTTGCCGATTGGAGCTGCGCCTGCGTGAAGCGCAGGCAGACGATGCTCTTGCCGACATCCGCCGCCTACGACGCACCATGCAGTCCGTATATGACTTCAAGTTCCTCAATGTCTCTGGCACTGGCAACAAGCCGAACACCCGTGTTCGTGATGTATTCGACCAGCTGTCTGCCCGTATTCGTCGTGCACATGCTCGCTACAATTCGGCCTACACTGCTCTGCAAGTTCTTGATCCCAGTGGCCCATGGAGGGCCCGGCTTCGTGTCTTGAAGACGGCTGACATCCGGGGCCCCGGTCGTGAGGAAGACGAGCACAGCGAAGGGCGGCGCGAACCTTCTTGGATATGGCTGACTCCCAAGGCTCCGTCTGACGAGGACGACAGCCAATGCGAAGAGGCATTCAATGCGAGCTCTCGGGTCGAATGGGCGAAGTCACGCGTGCGCGCACATCGATGGGATGAGGAAGTCACGGCCATCCAGGAAGAGATGGGTCGTGTGCTACTGTCATTCAAATCGGACGCGCAGGAGTGGCACCGTCGTGGTGCTGATCGGGCGAAGGTTGGCATAGACATCCGGAGTGGACTGTCCGCATACGCGTCAAAGCAGGCCGCCATCAAGGAGGCTCTGGCGATCTCGTTTTTGACCCAATGGCTTCCCCTTCTCGACAGCTTCAACCTCGAGCCCAAGTGGATACAACACTATCGCTCCGTCATGCTGCCTGTGCCTTCGCCTACGCTCTCACCGCCCTTTCCCTCGACTTTATTCGATGCTTCAAGAGTTGGCATGCTATCCCAAGATGACGTTTCTTGATGCATTTTTACTATACGCTTTCATGACCTGCTACGACATCTATGGCTGCAATCTATCGTGACGTTTTTCCCTCTTGTCAATTGTTCGACTGACTTAGCAGAATCATTTCAAGCGTGAAGACTGTCATGTGCCGCGGCCTCCACGGTCCGACACCTCCCTTTTCGGCTGCCTGCCCGTGCACACCCGCCAGGGTACCCGTGCACACCCGCCAGACCCCCATACGCAATTGCTAGGCCCCCGTGCACGCCCTGTTAATCGGCCCGTACGGCCCCGATCATTTGCGGTTTCGTTGCCAGTGCGTGCCCTGCCGGCTGCGCGCAGCGGGTGCACGTGGTGTCTGCTCTCATGTATGCATGCCGACGCCCACCAACTGTGTGGCCCTGCATGCCCCGCCCTGTGTGCGATGTGCCCGCACGCGTGCGCGCCCTGTGCTCGCATGCACCGGGCACCTGCGCACCTGCCCTGTGTAACCCCGCATGCCCCGCCCTCGTGTGCTCTGCCCTCGCGCGCCCTGCCCTTGCATGCTCATCCCGTGTTCCTGCGTGCCCGCACCCTGTGTGCCCCCCATCCCCCGGGCCTGCCCGCTGGTGCCCCTGCCCATCCCAAGCGCACCGTAAGCATGTGCCCGGATCCCGCGGGCCGGTGCATGCCGTGCCTGGGCACCCTTTGGTGGTGCAGTCATAAGTTTGAGAACAGGCTGTGAATGAAAAATTGACAGGCTGTCAATCGAGAATTGACAGGCTTTCAAATTTAAGTAAGACAGGCTGTAAAAATTTTGCCGAAGATATACACAATGGAAATGTGATAGTCATCAGAGGTTTATGATTGGGAGTGGAACTAGGACTCCTCAGTCCGTCATACTGGATGGCAAGGTCGGAGCAGTTCTGTGGTCATCGCTGATGGGAGGATGGTGCGTTCCTGATTGTCATGAACAAATGCGTCAGCTGATGTCCATCACAGTACAGATCTCTGATGCATCTTTCCCCATCTTTCACCTTCCACAAGACCTGGTCTATCCAATATATGATCCCACCCCCTCCGCCTATACCCTCCCTCCTCCGGAGCTCACGCTCGCAGGCCCCATCAACGCTGACGCCTGGCGCGGGTTGTTTGCAGAGTCGCCGGAGTCTCTGCAATATGAAGGGCATCGCGCTACCAGTAGTACGTATCCCTCCTCAACTCTTCTGTCATTGCTTTTATACTGACATCGCACCGCTCAGACCAGCCGGACCAGCCTGCTGTGGGTCGCACGCCTCCGGATGTCGACATGGGACATCAATCTCATGCCTCCGCGCGGCGGCAGCGACCCGCAATGATGAGTTCCGGAGGGCGGCTGCCCCAGCCTTTGTGCGTTGTTCCGGCACCGCGCGGAGTCTCCGCGTGCACGCCGGACAACATGCCGGTCGACCGCTCATTGGTCCGAGAGGGTCTTCGACCGCTTGCTGCACTGCGGAGGCCAGCCCCGCCCCCCGTGTTCGGTATACCGAAGCGGCCGATGCGCAAAGCCGCCGGTCGCTCCAGGGTTGATTAATTTCTTGCATGTAATAGTAGCTAGGCATTTATCATAATTCACCCATATCCTGCACCCCACACGACCTATCCCGCATCCAAAACCTCTCCCCCGACCCAACGACTCGTGCACATTATGCTGTCATGCAACATATCCCATCGCCGTGGAGAACGAGTCGCAGAGCGGCCTTGGGCCACGTACGGAGGTGAGCACACCGCGAGCAACATGCAGGGAGGACACGTACCTCGGGTAAGCACCCCACCCCTCTTGCATCGCATATGCATGCCGAGACATTGAACAACATGCCCGCCCCGCTCCGCCCCATCACACGCCCATATATGCCCGCCAACAAGCCCGGGGACCACCGTGGAGTCCGCGCAGATGACATGACCAGTGCTAATCAGCACCACGCCCCCAGTCCCGTCCCTTCGCAAGTCCCCGCAACTCTACCCACTAGTCTGGTGGTCCGGTGAAGACCGGCGCGTTTTGGACCCCCGCAAACGCATCGCGTGCCCACGAAGACAGCGCTCGCCAGTCTCCCCCCTCCAGTCCGCTTTGAACCACGAGAGCGAGCACACACAAATGACCCCCGAACACGTCCAACACCCATGTGGGAAAGGACGTGATGCCCGGCGGTTGCATGGCAAGCAAGGCGCGGCCTCTCGAACTTGACGATGACGCCCTTGGCATGCCATGGAGCTGTGCGCGAGACTGGCAGACGGTGCTCGAGGACGCGGGCGCAGGGGCAGAGTTGGTGGATGAGCGAGATCGGCAGGCTATGTGCACGAGAAATGGTAAGCAAGATCCCATTCCGCGAAGCAAAGTACAACTCACTCATGGTGTCGAATCCAGCCGAACTCCGAACCGGCTCATCCGGGAAAGGCGTCAGCGCATGGGAGATCGAAAAGCGCGACGAAAGCAGCCAGAAACTGAATGCCAGATGAGATCCGCGCATCTAACTTGACGATGATGCCTTCGGTTTGGAACTGGCGGACGGCACTCCAGACTGGTCCTGTGGAAGGGTATGCGATCAGGCGCAGAGTCTGTAGGCGAGCGAGATCAGTAGGGTACGCAAAGGGGAAATGGTAAACAAGACCGCCTTCTCAGAATGAAGCACGCGGCACTCACCACATTCTCCAGTCCGATTCGAACACATGCACACCGTGAGCAGCGTCATCGAGAGGATAGAACGTGATGTCGAAGGATTCAAGAATGCGAGAGTGTGCAGGGCATGCAACGGACGCTGGGAAACCACATCGCGCTCGATGTCCAGCTGGAGCGCGTGACGCCCGAATCGCAGACATGACCCGTACTCAGCACGCCCGGGCATCGCAGAGCGCCCACAATGGTGCCATTCTGGTGCACGCGCTAACAGCGGAGAGCGGGCGCCATGAGCGAAGACGCGTCCCGCCTCCACATACTTGACGATGACGCCCTCGAGATGTCTAGCTCAAGGTGCTCAGGCGGACAGCAATGCGACGGCACAGCGGATGTATGGATTTCGAAAGTGCCGTGCAAGAGGGGACTGGCAGAGCGGGAATACGAGGTGAGTACCACATTATCCCCGTGCGCAAAGGCCTCCTCCCCCCAATCTTTACTTACTTCTAACTCCATGACGTGCCCTGCGAGCGCGTGCGAACATACGCCCAGTGTCGCCACCGCTCACCACGACGATGAGCACTTCATCTTCGGAGTGTGACTGCTGCTCGCCGCGGGGCCTGAAAGCCACATGTCCGGGCAACGAAAATTTGTTTTTCGAGCTCCTGGTCTGTCCACCTTCCCCTCGGTTCATTTCGATGAAAGAGACTGACCGCGTCACATAGCGAGTCAGTGCACGCGCTGGGCTACGCCCAGCGCTCGGATCAGTGTGAACGGAAGTCCATTCGCATTGCCAACGAATATCTTCCGTCTACCACGTCCAACTGCCGCAAGCCTCGGGAGCCTGGACCTCAAAACTCCGAGGCGACAAACGCCTTCCACGAAGACATCAAGTCAATAACTGAAACGTCATCAAAACTGCGCGCTCGGAACACTCACCAGCATCAAGCATGCGCGGGGCTGCGCCCCACGCCCGCGCCGTTGCTGACAGCGCATGAACTTTTGCGGAATACGAACATTTGCTCTAATGATAGCGGTCCCCGCTCGCCGCGGGGCCTCTGGGCCCGATTTTTGAAACCAAAATAACTGTTATTGGCGACCTCAAGGTGAGCTCCAATTCACCTCGGCTAATAATGAAAAAGAACTCACGAGAATGACACCGCAGATCACACTGGGCTCCACCCAGAGCTTGCGCGACTGTAAATGTTGACGTTCACGGACATCGACTTTGACTATTTGGCCTAATGACGGTGCTCGTCGCTCGCCGTGGGGAATCTGGCGTCGAATTTTGGGCCGAAAAAAGCTGCTTGTTGCGAGCTTCTTGTGAGTTTCAGTTTCTCTCAGCTAATTACCACGACAAACTCACCAGAACAGCGTCATAATGGTGCTAGGCTGTGTCAATCTTCGCATGTGCCGTCCCTGCTCGGGGTATCAACGGACACCTGTTGAATCGGACCTCGAAAGGTCATCTCTCCAGCCCGAGAACTCGCTCCCTGTAGGGGCCTGGACTGCGTCTAACAATGCCCCGCACCCATGCACAACGACGTGAAACTGCCGACGACTGGCATCGAACTGGGTGAGCCCCATACGGCTGCCACTTACGAATCACCAGAGTCTGAGCCGGACTTCGTCGATCGCACGCTCCACAACGACATCGTCACCACCGCGATCCAGAACGGCTACGAGGCAGGTCTGATGGCTGGGCGAAAGTCAGGTTTCGCGAGGGCGTGAGGGGTTGGTGGGAAGCACGAAGGCAGGACGGAGCGCGCGTCATGAGGAGGGTCCGAGCGAGTGCACTAAGCAGGGTAGCCTTGAGGTAAGCACCCCCACATCACTCGCCATGTCAATCGATGAGATCGACACTGACTTCCTCATGCACATATGCAAAGAGGCAGAGTATGGGGTCTGGGAGGAAGGACTAGAAGCAGGGATAACGATGGGGAGGAAAGAAGGCAGAAATGACACATACCGGGAGGGATACAAAGCCGCGAAATGCGAGGTGAGTACCGCAACCAGCGCCCCAGATGAAGCTCCTGCAATCGACACATTCCCGCATCTCATGATGTCTTCGACACCCCGCACCAACTCGACACCCCCTATTCCATGCCTCGCACCACAGAGCTATTGCTTGCTCCTGGACTGTAACACCCTCGGCCTGCACCCATTGTCCCGATACCGTGCAGAGTCTCTGACCGTGCACGGGACAGCACACTGGTTGACCACGCATTGGTCCGAGATGGCCTTCGTCCTCATGCTACCCTGCGGAGGCCAGCCCCGCCACCGGTGTTTGGTATACCAAAGCGAAAGGCTCGCAAAGCTGCCCATCGCTCCAGGATTGATTACTTACTTTCATGTATTGAACTGGTCACCCCGCTGGCACTATGCGGGGGTCACCGGCAAGGCAACAGGGGTGAGCTCTTACTTGGAGGAATGCTCAATGTTTACATCATAAGTGAGAAGGGAGTTCCTTTCGGCGATGCGTGAATTAAAAATACATGTGGTAACCAAATTTCGTAATTCGAGCCAGGCTCCCCCACAGGTTCCGCGCACCCTTCAATCCTCTCCTGTCAACGGAGACTGCAGATAGTCCCATTCTACATCTGCAAGGCTTCGCAGCTCCTCCACCTGGTTGATCGTGATTGTGCAATGCTTGATGACGAGAGTGAGCCGTGTCCCAAATGCCGCATAGCGATGGGACAGGGATTGCTTGAGAATGTAGCCAATGGCATAGGAAGGACGAGAAACCTCATATATGGACCACGGACTATCCCGAGGCCTGGGGTAACTTGTATTAAAATCGACTTCCATGAACTCGATACGTAATAGATTTCTGAAGAGGTGCGGGAACGAGTCTGGCATTGGGACCTCGTCGACTTCATCTGAGTCCAGGATTGTGATCGGCTCGACTTCATCTTCCTCCGGAGGAGGGGGCATAAAGGAGCGGGGTGCGGCTAAAGCCATACAGAGCGTACGGCCACTGTCGCCCTTCACCGCGATGGTTTCAATGCCGGTGTAGGCATGGAAACCAGAGAGCCAGTCGCGAAAAGTGATCTTCTCGATGATGTAATTGTCCCAGTGTTCCAAACCGTGGTCCTCTCCAAAGTCCAGAACAAGATGCCGTATCTGACGTTTGGTCTCTGTGCTTGGGACATGATTGAGGTCCTCTATCATGGGGCGCCTCTCTGGAGGTCTCTCATCGTCATACCCA
This sequence comes from Hericium rajendrae, assembly GCA_033439255.1. Taxonomy (NCBI): domain Eukaryota; kingdom Fungi; phylum Basidiomycota; class Agaricomycetes; order Russulales; family Hericiaceae; genus Hericium; species Hericium rajendrae. The sequence goes on along the minus strand of CM065879.1, from coordinate 1,620,809 downwards.
TCGGTATTGGCGTACACGACAACCGAGATGTTCGGGAGATCTGGGTCAAAGGTGGGATGGCCGGTGTGATCGGAGAAGGGAGGATATCCTGATAAGTAGATGTCCCAGGCTAGGTTATAAGAGATAAAACCGATGCGCATGCTCAGGGGATGGGGTGAGATGTGGCTATCAATGAATGTTGTGAGTGGGGCAAATTCGCCGGCCTGAGGGTGATCGCCGAGGATGAGGATATTGCAAGAGGGAGGTACAGTGATGTGCTTGATGACATGCGCCATGTGCAGGAATGATTTGTCCTGACATGTGAATTTTTGTAGAGAACCGAATGTGACCACAGGCACGACGGGAGGAGGGGAGGGGAGAGGAGGGAAGCAGTGGGAGAGAAACAGCATTTGAAGGTTGGACATCTGACCGAGAGCTTCGAGCATCTCTCTAAAAGCGTTGACGCTGGGTGGAGCAACAGGAGGTGCCTCTTCAGATGCTACATAGTCCGATGGATGGTCGAAAATAATCTTGTGGTCAGGATCAATATTTAGCAGATCTGATCGGGTGGATTTATTATTAATGTGGAGATTGGTGAGACCACGTAGAATACTCCCGGACCACACCGGGACGACGCAACCAAGCGTCATCTTACGTAGCAATGGAGCATGATTGTCGAAGAGGTCAGCGGGGAGCATATCGATACCTTGATAGGAGGACCATCTAGGGAGCGCATAAATCACCGATTCAATCATCAGGGCTGGATGGGCCATGGATGGCCAGAGGTTTTGCATGCTGCTGACAAAAAAGTTTTGGAGGGAAAGGTCGCGGATGCGATGGATTGTTCTGGAGAGCAGCTCGACAGTATCCAAGGTAGGGGGTTCCATCTGGTGTAGGTGATAGAATAAGAGAGGGGCAGAGACCGGGACCGGATGACCATTGCATTTTGCAATGGCGTACGGAGTCCGTCGCTGATGGTAGTCCAGAGGCTTGGATCCTCGAGTGCCCTGGATCTCAAAGTGCGGCAGACATGGGTGACATTGACCCACCCTAGGTCTTTGGGACCCGGCTGCTGGTTGGCAGCGAGAAAATGGACTATGCGCGTGCACACTTCGGTGGGGATGCGGATCAGGGGTGATAATCTGTTTCGCCGGGCACGAGCATCGAGGGTGAGGAGGAGTAGCTGGTTTAGCTCCTCGTCAATGGCAGCTCGCTGCTGTTCTATATCAACTGGGTCAGGGTGTACAGGAATCCTGGAAGGGGATGCGAGTAGTCAGTAATCCAAACATTGATGGATGAAAGATCCCGCCGGACTTGCCTCAAGATCTGGAAACTTGATCCGGTTGACATGATGTATTTTCGGGTGACGGATACAGCAACAATAAGTAAGGGTAGTCGTCGAGGCAGAGAAAAACTAACAAACGTGGACTATGGATGAGCAGTTTATAAACAGCTGGCCAGGGTGACAGGTGTGTGGCGTTATGACTACATTTGACCGGATTGACAGTTGCATGATGCGGCGGTGCATGAGAAGACCCCGTATAATTGGTATGGACTGGTATACAACCGGGGTCAATTTTTTTAAAGCCCGTGTCCGGACAGCCCAGTCGGAAGGCCCCGAATCCGTGCCGATGAAGCTTTGGTTCCAGCCTGATGTTGTACAATTTCGTCGGGATTGTGTACCTGATCCGCTGAAATTCAGATTTTCTCCCAATTTTTTCTCCTTGGCGGAAACCCTGCAGGCCCCCATGTCCGGACAGTAACCCAGCTTCCGGCAAGCTTGGGCCAATTTGTCTTCACTCTAACCTAGCTGATGTGGAGCACGCGCGGCTATAGCTTAACCTTACAAGACATCGACAGTGTTGGGGGTCTCTGGCAAATCCGCTGCATCGTCGTGGGCTCGGTTAGAAAGGATGTCGCACTGGATATCTAGACAGAGCCAATGCGAAGGTCCCATGGTGGGCATCATCATGTACCCGCTGAGAGATATCGAGATGGTGGTTCTTTCCGCATGCCTTTTCAGTTTCATTCTCTCTAAATTGCAAGGTTAGGGTCATGTATGGACCAGGTGCGCTCTGTGGAAGTGGACATGATACGCTCGCATATACATGGGAATACCTGGGTATCATAATCTGAGAAGACAGCACTATATCGAGGGAATGAGGCCGGAGTATGAACACGGTTTTACTCAGTACCCCCGCCAACCCATTGTGTCCCATTGACCTACCGCGAACCTAACTTTGTCTCACCTTCGTGTCCCCATTGGAAATTTCTTACAATTTCCTAGTTCCTATTCTAAGATCCATACTTCCATACTGATATTCAATCGTTGGCGCTTAGCTGAACTCAGCACCAAAGCTATCATACATTTGACGAGCCTTCGCTTGCGTTTCTCTCACCCTGGGCATCCGGAGGGATGGTATATGAGGCACTCAATAACTCTAATTGAGCTGCCCGAGATTCCAAGTCCCGCAACTCCCGGAGCAGGGACTCTCTCCGATCCGTTATCCACCTGATATGAGCTAGATAGCAAATGAATATGGTTCCGAAAAAAAGTGAGAAAGAACCATACCACGAAGTGCACCTTTGATCCAGATAATCCGGGATTTCTCATCGACCGGTGCTCTCGGAGGCGGGGGTAGGAATTCGCTATCGGGAAGATCCTACGAAGAACATCAGCGAGATGTCTCTCAAATCTTCACCTGGCTCAACTCACCTGGCCGAGGGCCGCCAACACCGATGCAGAATGTGGAACCGGGGTGCGTAAGCCATCCTCCATTTCAACATCCTGAGACGTCGGAACCTGCTCTTGAGAGGGCGGCACATCTCCGACATTGGACTCCGCATTGGCCAGGTCGGCAAGGGGGCATCCGTCAGTATGCCCTGGCATTCCCCTGTCAGTTAACTCGGTGCGGACTGGAGGTAATGAATCGATGGTGCCATCTGTTTTACTACAATATGGTCAAACGTCAAATGTCACACCGAAAACCTGATCTACATACGGTAAATTGTCCTGGCTCCCCTCCACTTCGGAGAACTGATCACCCAACTCCATCATCAGGTTCTGAAGATTGTCAGTTGCCTCTCGCTGATGTCCAATGTGATCCCACGTACCATGCCTTCCTTCAACTGCCAGTCCGACTCCTGACTAAGCGGTGGCACACTGCTCGGCGCTGCATCCTGGCCACTCATGTCTCCGGCCACATTCTTCTCACCAACAAGCTCTGTGTCATGCGCCAAAGCTTGAAATCCTCGATGTGTGTTGATAGGCATCACCGCAAGGATTGTACGATTTATTCAACAATCGTCAGAAAGACACAAAGACCTATGTAATATGCGGCATACCCATATTACTTCCGGAGCTCACGACCAGAGTTGAGCAAAGGACGGTAGGCTGCAGGACGTGAGGACGAGGGGCGGAAGGGGAGATGGAAGCTGTGATAATGCGGAACCTCTCTTAACACCGCGTGTAACGGGCATGCACAAGGTAGGTCCGATCGGATTAGGGGCGTGGGGTTCCGGTCCGAAAATGACAACACAAACACGAATGATCCAGACCCACCGGACTACGCAACATCAGTCATCTGATCAATGGTGGCTTGAAACAAAATTTCAAACCTCTTGCGGTCCACGCCTGCGATGACGTAACACATGACAATCACTGCATGGGTGACACGTTGGCAGTCCAATTGTGCATCTTGATCCCCTTCTGCATCACTCTCTCTCTCTCAGACTTTCATTCTTTCTTACCTCTGGCTGCTATGGACAGTGTCAACGTTCTGAATGCCAGCTACTTGATCTTGTCGGTGCGTGTTGGGCTCGCACTTCATGCTGCTAGCAGAGCACCTGTTCGGTTGTCAGAGCATGCACGGCATGCCTGGCAGACAGAATTCACAAAAGAAATGGTATGCTCTTTTCAATTCACTGGTCTCCACGTTGCTAAACTATGTTCAGGTCTCAGCAAAGAGGATCAGGGAGTCGGCCATGGAGGCAGGTGTCAGGGAAATGATGATGCTGACCCCCGGGTATATGCGCCACACAGCCCGCTACCTCAACTTCTTGCAGAGCCAGACAGACCCGGAGGGCTTATTCGATCTACGCCAGCTCGCAAGCTTTCTTGATCCTCAGGATCGCAATTTGAACGTCAAGGCGCAAAATATGGATTTGGGCCTGCGCTGGTGGGAGAACCGTAAGCTCGCTATTGTAATCTGCAAGGATGTAGCCTGACATTGTCCCTGATAGCGGAATTACTTGTCCCTGCACAGGATGCCATCCGCTATTCGACTCCGGACTCCCTCGTCGATTGGTTTGTCAATTCGTGGTGCAGCAATGGGGATGAGACAAATCAGGGAATGACTCCCCCCACCAGACCAGCCTGTGACGCTCCAGCAATGCAGTCATTGTCCGACCTGGGTATGCTCCCTGCCCGCATGTATCCCTTACAGTTTCCCCATATAATCAGTCTACTGATGATGTGCTTGTTCAGGCGAAGAGAGCGAGGAAACCGAGGAAAGCCAGTCAGGCCTCCCCCCCGGTGCCAAGATTGGCCCTCCTCGGTCACGCATGGTTCACAAGCTGCCCTATCATTCATTGGCCAGTTCCACGGAAAGTCAGGTTCTGCATCCCGATGTTGTTCCCACATCACAATCTGCATTGACATTCGCATCTAGGGCGGTCGCGGTGGGTTGTTCAATGCAGCGGTCTGGTCTTCGGCCACGCGAAGTACTCCGAAAACCGTCTCCGCCGCCCAAATTTGGCCTGTATAATCGGCGGCGCCAGCCCAGTAAGAAATCTTGGTACAACCCGTACCTAACCGAGATTCCTTTTGTGGGTGGATCTCCTTGTCCGATGATCCCCCCTCCTGACAGTTGAGTTCTGGATAGCCATTTCGATGCAATGGCTGCGTGAAACACGGTGACCGCTGTGCCACCCAAGAGGGCCATCCAAATATCTGTATCGGTTGTGACATCCGTCGGGAGCGTTGCAGCCACAACACACCTCAGAATCGTAGGGCCCGGAATGCAGCACAACACCGGGGGAGGCATTCAGGATCCATATCCAAATCACAGCATCCGGCTGCCTCCCGCTCCTCGAGCGTTGCCGGCCCATCCCGTCCCAGGAAGCCTGCGGCTAACAAGGTCATTGTCGGTATGTGTGTACATATCATTCCCCTTCCTTCTAACATTGCTTGTAGAGATCCTGAAAGAACCCACACAAGGGCGCATTCAGGCCGCCAAACCCCCGTCAGAGGTTGATCTGCAAGCACTACTTGCGGAGATGTCTCGGGCGAGTTCAGCAGACCTGGAATTTGTGTGACGGTTTGTAGAGGGAGAGGCGCACCAGCAACTGCAGTGAGATGTACCCAAGGACAGCAAGAAAGGGAAGTCATGCTGCAACTAAACGTACACACAGTAGGACCGGGACTGGCTTGAGATACTGTGTTGTTCCTGATTCAATCCGACCTTCCGTGAGGCGTGCTCCATTTTTGGTCCAGCCATCTGCCTGAGAATAATATTACTTGTACAGTCATTCTTTTGTGATGTTTTTAATGCACATTCTTCGTCTCCGGGTTTGATACCACAAATCAAAAAGGCATGAACATTGTTGAAGTACTATTGTGCCAATGCCTCTGCAAATGCACTCTCTGCCTGATTGGCCATGCTAATCCAGAGTGCCATCTGTCTGGAGGCATAGCTTTGGTGCCCTGGATCTGTGTTGTTGGCCTTCCATTTTCCCCACCGTTCTGCCCTCTTGGTGAAGTAATTGATCGTTCGTGCCATCTCCCTTGGAAGGGCTTCCCGCTCCGCACGCCATTGCTTCATCTGGGCCCGAGACCGTAGCCAGTGAACACGATAAACTACAATTCTCCATCAGTGACAGGGATCATGTTGAATGCAGCAGACCGGACCCACATTCCATTGTCCATTTACTGTCATTCTCGCCTTTCCGTCCCAGTCTCCAGAACCATGAAAGAGGTTCATTACGAGATCCCCGCATGCTTGAGTCAATGACAAATGTCTGCGCCCGTAAGTCCGACCGGTGCAAGACCTTATAAGTCTTCAATGTGTCAGAATCTGCAAGCCCAAGGCTGTTTAGAGCACATCGTGCTCGGTTGTAGACACGGCACTGCTGTTGGACAACCTTGTCCGTAGTCTCAATATCTGCCCAAGCCCTTGTCCGCTTTCGTTGTGATCCGCGGGCCGCCCGCACCTTCATCCGGAACTGGAATGCCTTCTCGCTGAGAGCTATATGGAGCTGACTAAGCGCATCGTTCATTTGCCCGATCCGAAGGTCAATTTCCTGTTCCAACACGTCGTGAAGTCCATGAGTAGTGGCCAGTGCCTTTCCCACAGTGGAGGGCAATGGAAGGGCAACGCGCTCTGGCGGAATTGCTGCATCGTCATCGATGAGAGGTCTCGAATATTCAGTGCGGACGTCCTCCCATAGTTCATCGTATTCCGCGCCATCATCGATCATCCGTCCGATAGTGAATCCGGGGATCCAATCCTCGCCTTCGGACATGTAAGGCAGACTCCGCCGTTCAAACTGATCAATTTGGGTCTGCAGCCGTCGTCGTCATTCTGCGATGGTGTTCTGCTGGTTTAATGTAGCAGTTTTACCAACGCTTCGGACGTATGCTGCCAGCTGTAGCCTAGCATGACCATTGGCTCCGTCAGAATAAAGGAATGGTAAATCGGACAACGCACTGAGCCTCTTCTATCTTGAGTCCCGAGTGAATCCATGCAGCGCAACCACGAAGCCTGTCAGACTCCACTGCAGCCACAAGTCGGTTTTCCATTTCCGCTTTTCCTGGTACTGTCTATGACATTAGCAATTGTTCTCCAGGCTGAGGATGGCTGGGAGCATACGTCCGTCGATCTGCAGATCATATACGTCCATTGCTTTTATATCCCGTAAGCAGTTCTTCTGTGCAGTCTCTTCTATCTTCTTCCATCCATCATGGACGTCGTCAGGCACTGTGTGATCAAAATCTGCGAATGCTGTCTCAGCAATCTCGAGACCTGTTGCTGACTTCTTCCACTTCTTGCACAATGACTTCACTGCTCCCGACTTTCAGTACTGGTCAGGGAGCTCATACAATGATCGAAACATGCATACCGCTGTGTACAAGCTTCTTCCAATTTGAGTCATTCATGTGATCATCCAAAATCTCCCTCCTGTGAGAGATAGACATCCCTCTCGTACTTCGTGAGATCTCGTTCAAAGGAGCCCACAATGTCTCCAATATCTCCCCATCTACCTGGCGTGCGCCCGGAATGAACGTTGGTGAAAACCGAGCGAGGCATTCTTGCCGGTGACCGTGGATGTGGAAAAGACCAATACCGGATATAATTTCCATGTCCGGAGGTAGTTCCAAAAATTCGCTCCGGTCCACACGTGAGTAGAAATTGACAAACCACTGGCAAGCGATGTCATACAAGAGTCTCGCTGTAGTCAGACCTTGCGACTTGTACCCCAACCCTTGGCAGACAGAGTAATCCATATTGACTTGACTGCAGACTATCTGTCAGCACAACATTATCTTTGTGGACTGACAGAGAGATACACCTACCGTTCACCCTTTTGAAAGTCCACTGTCGTGTGTGGTATAAATGCCCCATGCATGCAGGCAGCGGACCCCAAACCGGATGAGTATAAATTACTCTTCCGGGCATTGGCTTGATTCACCGCGCGGTGGTCATTGCATGTGGATCGCTGTTGCAGGCAAAACGGTTACCGACCACATAATGCAATATGCTACTTAGTTGCACCTCTTGCCTGACCTCCCGATTGCTGCGGAGATGTTGATGGTATCTTTTGCTCTCGACCATGAACCCGGTGCCATCGCTCAAAGCGAAATCATTGTCCGGTCTTCTCATCTTCTCCAGCTGAGCAGTAAAGTTGCCATCCTGCATTTGTATACGTGCATCGAGGTCACTGAAAACCAGCAGTCAACGAAGAGAACTGGATGGGAAATAATGGACTCACAGTCGGTCTTCAGGCAGCATGTTTTCTCCTGGTTGAGGACATGTGGGACAGAATAATGCCAAGTCTCCATTTCCTGGCATGTCAGTGCGATGACCGAAACCATGCCATCGCATATACTGCAGGTGCCTCCATACCCGCAGAGACCGCATAAGTTCCCGATAACGGTCCTATGAGAATGTGTTAGTGCCAATGAGAGAACTGTTAAGGCATGCAATGCAACAGGAACCGAATCCGGAAAGGCAGGGTTGGTTAGTCGACGGAGCTTTCCGAAGAACTGGAAAAATGAGGTTTTGCATTCAAGATTGTCCAAACGACAGTCTTCTAACACCTGGAATGTGAACGCAGTCTGGGGCCGACGGAATGATGCTGGAAATAGATTGCTCCGAAGGAGTTGACGGTGCAGTGGTTCATCAGTAGAGCAATAGCAGTTCACCACTCCTAATTTGTGCACTCCGGACCGATCAACAATGGTCAGGATATGATCTGGTGTATCTTCGCTAGCATGGAGCCTCTGACTCCGGGCCTGACGTTCAGCCTCTGCCAAGGTATCTTCCTCGTTGACATGCTCCCAATCGGTGTCTCCATCATCCTCATGGACATAATCATCGTCATCAAGGAGGCTCGCAGCTAGCGTACATGGCCGGTCCTTCTGGAAGACACCACATTCTATGGCTTCCTGTTCAGTCTTCGCCATGTAGGCAGAAGCACGTTGGAACTCGTCAAAGTGGATGGTAGGCACCGGACTTGGTGTCCTACAATTGGGCCCCGGTCCTCGGTGGTCGTCGTTGGACTGAGCTCCATTATGTGAGCGTGTAGTCATCCTTCGGGTTGATGATAAGGGTGTGGGTGGTGATGGGGATGGTTGTCGGCTGTGATGAGGTCGTGTGATGAGGCGGCCGCGCATGGATTTGGAGGCAGCTGGTAGTGACTCAGCCTCAGATTCTGAAAGTACATCAGACACCAGCCCGGCTGATCGTCCAATATCCCCTGTGTCTCCATGAGTACTAGTGATGCGACGATTGGGGAGTAAATGCATGGATGTGGCTGGAGTATCAGTGTCAGAGTCATCAATGTGGGGTTCCTGGGAAGTCACAGTAGAAATGGTCCCTTCTTTCTCCTTCCAGTGGCCTCTACCAACATGGACGGTCTCTAAGACTGACCGGATATGTGACCTGCTGGTGTTGCTGGTGGTAGTCGATTCACTTGGAGACGGCGGACAAGTCGTAGCAGCCCGTGACACAACTTCTGAATTACCGATCTCTGAGTACCCATCCTCTGAACCTGATAGGATGTCATTCGTGGCAGGGGGTGAAGGGCCTCGGGAGGAAGAACTTGATGGTGAACGGAATGCTGTGAATGAATGGTTCGGGTCTTGAATAGAATGGCTGGATGGTCGAGGAGTCATCCCGGAAGAAACAGTCGTCCTGGATTCTGCGCTATCTGAATCATGGCCATTCCCAGCAATAGACGGACAGCGTGAGCCAGCATGTCCCAGATATATGAGAATGCCGAGTTCACTGAGCCAAGCCAGCTCATAATGCGTACCGGTCCATTTTTGAACACGGTGGAATGGCAAATGACTGTGGCACCTTTTACAACACTTTGCGCAGAATTGCGGACTGGAGAAGCAGTCCTTGCACCGCCATTCGGGTTTCCGTTTGCATTGCACTGTGGCGCATGTGTCCTCTCGGGCCTCACCCTGGAGAATCGTGTGAATGTAGTCATCTTCGGTGTCTGTCCATTCGGTCAGCCATGTTCGGTCTGTCTACATGAATGATATTAGGACAGAAATGAATTCCAAAGCTGGAGACGTACACGGGGTTTCCGCGGTTTAAGTGACTGGGCATGATACAGCTCCCAGTCTTGCTCGGTCATGACCGGAGCTTCTGGGGAGACATGTGCAGCTCCATCGGCCTTGGCTGTAGATCCTTGGCGGGTAGTCCGTGACGAATCACCCTTTCTGTCAGCACGGGCACACTTTCCGCTTCCATTCCGGTCTGATGAGGCATCATCGGCCTCCTTGGTTTGCTTGGGTTGAGCCGCTGGCCGACTGACTTTTCGTGTTCCACGCCCAGTCTCAAGTTCTTCTTGCACGACGATCCGTATGCCACGGCCTTTCTTCACTCTGGGTGGCATCTATTAAAGCGGTAAAGAGGATATTGGGAAGGGGGAGCAAAGTCAGGCCAGCAACTGAAGAAAATGGTACTGAAGAACTGCAGACAGAGGAACAGCAGAGGAAGGGGATTGTGGGGACACAAGGAATCTCACAGCATCGGGGATAAGAATATGCTATTACAATGAAAAAGGTAATGATGCGTGAGTCTGCGATGACTCGTCCGTTACGTCGGGTTCGGATGGGATGTTGAACTGACTGTCATTGCACCAGTCCGGTGCTTTGACGATCATGCGCTCGTGCACTGCATCTCTCATCCAAAATGCATAACACACCCTGTCCGGTTCACATTCTGGGACTGCATGGATTACCATTTTTGAGCAGACCGCAGCTAGTGTCCCGGACCTGTATGCAAACCTCAGGTTGAGATTCTGGAGGTGCAGTTCTGCATCAGGATATGTGCCGATCGTCACCAGGAGACATCAGGAAAAACCGGAGTTTCATTAAATCAGGTGATGTGCCTACAGAAGCACTGATGGTAACTACCGGTGTTCTTCGGCAGATACTGTAGCTCATATCATTCTACGGTAGCCTTCTGTAGCTCTCTATAGTTATACTATGTTTTCAATTCATTATATTTCTTGAATGTTTCTGAAAAATAAACTTGTGCTTGTGTTTTTCATATAGTTTGACTTCTTTGATGACTCATGTACTGTCACCACAAGTGACATGTCACATACACATGTAGCGCGTCTCTTGCAGCTCCTCACTCTGCATTTGTGTCCTAGGGCAAGCAAAGCACAAGTCAAAAAAAATGTGAGTGTATTCAAATAATCCTGATTAACATCTTCTAGGAAGTTCAACAGCACATCAGCAATTTTAGTTATCAAAAGGTACGTGTGATTGATGCTCTAACTGACTATTTTATATCCTAGATTTCGATGTTGTGTACCAAGAAGTGCACCGACTTGCATGTATGTACATGCGTTCGAAAGGTACAGATCACCGCTTTCTGGAACACTAAACACGTCTCCGGTGCGTTTCCTCGTTGTAACGATATTCCAGAAACATGTTTTTGCTGACAGTTTTAGGGATTTCATTCTAGTGGCTCCAGTTTTGCAGCTACCAGGTCGCATGATGGCGCGTTTGAAAGCTCTTGATGAGCTCTTTCCAACACGCCAAAAATGTCTGCGGTACGTCCATTCTTCGCTATGATACAGCCCATTCTTGTTTAGAGGGGCGATTTTTAGAAGTTCTCAGATCGGGTCGTGCATGACACCGTTCGAAAGCTACGATCAACCGCTTTCCAGAACAGTTGAAACGTTAGCGGTATGTTCTCTCGTTGTTGAGATAGGCCTGAAACAATATTTGACCTCCATTTTCAGAGATTTTGCCCCTATGGGACGAGTTCTGCCCCTATCATGGGGCATGAGGGCTTGCCCGAAAGCTATTGATTAGTGCTTTCAGATGGTTTAATCAGTTTCGTGGTGCGTGCAGTATTCAAGGCACTATGCCACTTTTTGTATCTACTAAAGGTCACCCATAGTGTTCGGGCTATAGTGCCTTCAATATTCAACGTATCACATCGTATAGGGCACCATTCGAAAGAGACGAATTACACGGTTCGAACGGTACTAAGTACGTGCTAATCGGTTAAGAATTGATTGTTGTAGAAGAGAAAGGGAGATCTGTCAGGGGGACCCGGACACTCTCCCACGCCCCTTTCAGCTGCGACACATGCAACTAAGGAAGACAGATTGCCAAATATAGCAATCTTATTTTTGCCAGTACAAGGTAAACATAAGTTGGTGTAGAACTAGCATTACTAGATGTTTTAAAAAAAACTTGTAAATAGTGTAACTTACGACGGTGTAACTTACAACGTATTCTGCAAGGGGGCAGAAACCAGATTGCCAAATATGGCAATCTGATTTCTGCCTTTGGTGTTGTTTGGCCTCAGGACTTGCCAGCAACGCGCGTCGTCTTTACCACTCTTCCTCACTCTCTCCTTACTCTCTCTCCTCATCCCTTTTTTTCTTCTCTTTCTTTTTCTCTTATATTATTGTAAGTCTTTTTTTCTTGGCTTCTCATTTCTTTTCAAGCCAGTTGGGTGCAAGAGGTGGCAACAAGAACGTAAAAGGTAAGTAAATTTGTTTGTATCTTAGAAGCTTCAGTACTGATGTATACGTCCACCTGCCCACCCACATGCTTGCCCACCCACCTATCTACTCACTTGCTCATCCGTCCACCTGCTCACCCACCCACCTGCCCGCTTGCTCACTCACCTGCCCACTTGCTTGCTCACCCACCTGCTCACTTACTCACTCACTCACCTGCTTGCTTGCTCATCTGCACTTGCTTGCCTGCTTGCCTGCTCACCCGCTTGCCTGCTCACTCACTCACCTGCTCCCCTGCCCACCCACATGTCTGCCTGCCCACATGCTCACCTGCACATCTACATGCCTGTACCCTGCACCCTTGCATGCCTCTCTTATATACATAAATGGGTTGTAATAGTATAGATTAGAGTACTTAGTTTTTTTGTAGTTAATACAACAATGAGAATATTGAATGATCTGATTTATTAATATTGTGCGAAATAAATTGCTCACATTAGTAGTCTATGCTTAAGTTTGTAGAACTACTATAACATGTTTGGTTTCTACAGTAGAAAGATCCTCACTACAGGTCACTACAGAAGCCACCGTAGAAGGGGGGGTTCCTACGAGTACTACGAGTACTATAGGATCTACAGGTAGCTACCATAGACTACAGATTGCTACTGTAGCCAATGGTAGCAACTTCGGTTTTTCCAGATGGATCTGGCCATTCGGCGCGACCTCCCATATCTCTATGCGGCATGGTGGCCCGGTTAGAGATGATCGAGACACCACTAAATGCAGATGTCCAGTGGCACATCACTTCACGAAACTCCGGCATATCTCTGAGCCGTTCCAACGTGCATATGCCAGCCTCGTGTAATTCTGGGTATATGACCCCAAGAATTGCACTCATGATCGCGCCTGATTCCTGGAATGCTAGCAGCCATTCTTTTGCCCGCTGGGTCTTGAGGGAGACAGACGTGTAGAGGGGAAAGTGAGTGTCCTACAGCGAAATCCAGGTACACACTGAATTCTACATCGACGATAGAAGGAAGGGTCTCATACCTCATGGCCGAGTGCAAACCATGCTGGGGACAAATCTACAAAGCCAGGATGCAAGGTGCAGACTACCGGATTATGATAAAGGTTTTGAGCATGACGAGTCAGAGACTTCATGGCTTCGGACCTCGTTCCCTTGGACCTCGAGCCTGCTGCTTGCTTCGCGGACTTGACAATGCCCGATCCTGCTGGTCCTGGATTCGTCGGCCCATTCTTTCTGTAAATTTCAGTCCAGCTCCTTTGGAAGAGGGGCTCGAGGATCTTTGCAGCATTGAACATGATGGCCTGCACAAGCAATTGATCAACACAATGACGGGTGAGTGCATCAGAAAAAACCGGAGTTTCGCTAAATCAGGTGATGTGCCTACAGAAGCACTGATGTGCCTATAGAAGCACTGATGGTAACTACTGGTGTTCTCCGGCAGATACTGTAGCTCATCTCATTCTATGGTAGCCTTCTGTAGCTCTCTGTAGTTATACTTTATTTTCAATTCATTATATTCCTTGAATGTTTCTGAAAAATAAGTTGTGCTTGTGTTCATCATATAGTTTGACTTCTTTGATGACTCATGTACTGTCACCACAAGTGACATGTCACATACATATGTGACGTGCCTCTTGCAGCTCTCCACTCTACATTTATGTCCTAGGGCAAGCAAAGCACAAGTCAAGAAAAAATGTGAGTGTATCCAAATTATCTTGATTAACATCTTCTAGGAGGTTTAACAGCACATCAGCAATTTTGGTTATGAAAAGGTATGTGTGATTGATGCTCTAACTAACAATCTTATATCCTAGATTTTGATGTTGTGCACCAAGAAGTGCACCGATTTGCATGTATGTACATGCGTTCGAAAGGTACGGATCACCGCTTTCTGGAACACTAAACATATCTCCGGTGTGTTTCCTTGTTGTAACGATATTCCAGAAACATGTTTTGGCTGACGGTTTTAGGGATTTCATTCTAGTGGCTCCAGTTTTGCAGCTACCAGGTCGCATGATGGCTCATTTGAAAGCTCTTGATGAGCTCTTTCCAACACGCCAAAAAAGTCTGCGGTACGTCCATTCTTCGCTATGATACAGCCCATTCTTGTTTAGAGGGGCGATTTTTAGAAGTTCTCAGATCGGGTCATGCATGACACCGTTCGAAAGCTACGATCAACCGCTTTCCAGAACAGTTGAAACGTTAGCGGTATGTTCTCTCATTGTTGAGATAGGCCTGAAACAATATTTGACCTCCATTTTCAGAGATTTTGCCCCTATGGGACGAGTTCTGCCCCTATCATGGGGCATGAGGGCTTGCCCGAAAGCTATTGATTAGTGCTTTCAGATGGTTTAATCAGTTTTGTGGTGCATGCAGTATTCAAGGCACTATGCCACTTTTTGTATCTACTAAAGGTCACCCATAGTGTTCGGGCTATAGTGCCTTCAATATTCAACGTATCACATCGTATAGGGCACCATTCGAAAGAGACGAATTACACGGTTCGAACGGTACTAAGTACGTGCTAATCGGTTAAGAATTGATTGTTGTAGAAGAGAAAGGGAGATCTGTTAGGGGGACCCGGACACTCTCCCACGCCCCTTTCAGCTGCGACACATGCAACTAAGGAAGACAGATTGCCAAATATAGCAATCTTATTTTTGCCAGTACAAAGTAAATATAAGTTGATGTAGAACTAGCATTACTAGATGTTTTAAAAAAACTTGTAAATAGTGTAACTTACAACGTATTCTGCAAGGGAGCAGAAACCAGATTGCCAAATATGGCAATCTGATTTCTGCCTTTGGTGTTGTTTGGCCTCAGGACTTGCCAGCAACGCGCGTCGTCTTTACCACTCTTCCTCACTCTCTCCTCACTCTCTCTCCTCACCCCTTTTTTTCTTCTCTTTCTTTTTCTCTTATATTATTGTAAGTCTTTTTTTCTTGGCTTCTCATTTCTTTTCAGGCCAGTTTGGTGCAAGAGGTGGCAACAAGAACGTAAAAGGTAAGTTAATTTGTTTGTATCTTAGAAGCTTCAGTACTGATGTGTACGTCTATCTGCCCACCTATATGCTTGCCCACCCACCTATCTACTCGCTTGTCCATCTGCCCGCTTGCTTGCCCACCCACCTGCTCACTTGCTCACCCGCTCACCCGCTTGCCTGCTCACCCACACTTGCTTGCTTGCTCACTCACTTGCCTGCTCACCTGCTTATCTGCTTGTCCGCCCACCCACATGTCTGCCTGCCCACATTGCTCACCTGCACATCTACATGCCTGCACCCTGCACCCTTGCATGCCCCCCTTATATACATAGATGGGTTGTAATAGTATAGATTAGAGTACTTAGTTTTTTTGTAGTTAATACAACAATGAGAATATTGAATGATCTGATTTATTAAATTTGTGTGAAATAAACTGCTAACATTAGTAGTCTATGCTTAAGTTTGTAGAACTACTATAATATGTTTGGTTACTACAGTAGAAAGATCCTTACTACAGGTCACTACAGAAGCCACCGTAGAAGGGGGGGTTCCTATGAGTACTACAGGTACTATAGGATCTACAGGTGGCTACCGTAGACTACAGATTGCTACTGTAGCCAATGGTAGCAACTTCAGTTTTTCCAGATGGATGTCAAATGCGAGTTGCCACCTGTCGTTCCAGGGACAGCACACCTGGTAGGTACCACACCAGGTGATTGGTGTGTGTATCCGAGACCGTCATTGGGACATCAATCAGAGGCCACGAGGTATTGGTGGTACCCCAGGTTAGGCCCGGGTAACGCCGGTGTAGGGATGCTTCTGTCAGTGAGTTGAGTCCGGTGTATTTCTTCGGAATGCGGCTGGCGTAACGCTGTGCATCCCAAGTCATCCGGACTGAAGTTACATCAGTTTTCAATCATCTCATTTTCAAATTGATACACATACTACGGTTTAGAAAAGCAGCAACCAACTCCCGGGCAATATAATCCAGCTCGCAGCGCAGGCTGGATGACAGCATCCAGTATGGGATTGGGGCAGGATTGGCAAAGTCGACCTTCTGGTGGTTAGCCAAATAGCAATGAAACATGTGTTTCAGATAGATTGAGATTGCTTCGACTTCGGACATCTCACTTGGGGAATGAGCGGAAATGAGGATCAGCGCGGAAAGTAAGGCTGGTTGGTCGCGGTCTTTGATGTGGCAGAGGTTTGTCACCAAGCATTCGGCTATCCACATGTGCTTCGGCAGGAGATTGCCGGTGATGGATTCCTCATTCGGCCTGTACAGCATTGGACAAAGATCGGATCATATTGGTTACCTTTGAAGACCGTATGTCTGAGGACGTACATGAAAAACAAAAAAAAAGTCAGTCCATGTCGTTCCGCTGCACTATAATCCATTTGCTGATCAGTTTGCCTTCTTCCGCCCCTTCCCTCAGTTCGCCCCTCCTACTTTCAATTTAATGCCGAGAGGTCCCCTTCCACAGAAAAAGTCCAAGTCTGTCAAGACTGATCTGTCGGAGGACGAGATTGACTTTCTCAAAACACAGTTGAAGGCCTTTAAGGAGACCGGGAAGGCTGGACGACGTCGTATCATTACGGACCTCAAGGCACCTGGTGGTCAATTCTTTGGCCGTTTTTCATACAGGGGTCTTGAGTTGACCAGGGTCCAGCGGGTATGCCTGCATCTGTTGATGAGCTGTCACTGCTAACTCACTTTCGCTATATAGTTGATACACGAGTGGCTGCTAAAACATGGCAGGCACCGGCTTCGGAAGGCGGACTCATTTAAGTATGTCCGAACATGGACACTCAAGGCCGTAGTCCAGCACATGGAACGCGATGCCATCATGGAGCATGCCAAAGTACTATCTGGTGGTGCGCAGCCTGGAAGCAAAGCCCACATTGCGATCTACTCCCGGGCAGTGAGTCAGGTGATGAACAACCTTACTCCGGACAAGATGACCCAATATGAGGAGTATGCTGCATTGTGGACAAAGACGGAGGCTCCTCCTGATGTGCAGGCCAGGTCCGTACTGTTGCTGTACGTCCAGTATCTGTCCTCATGTCGTCTCTATGCAGACAAGCATCTAAGCATGCTGGCGAGTACACCAAGTCGTTCGCCACACAAATGCGGTCACATCTTGGGATGTCCGTAGTGGTCCTGGGGACATGGCTAGACGAAGAGGGGACGGTGGTGGTCCGGAAGTATGATCTAACCTTTTCCATAGTCGAGTGATATTGAATGAATCCAGGTTCGATTACAACGGTGACCTCGGACGGCCAACCCTCGCAGAAGCAGTGAAGGACTGGGATGAGCAGCCAATGATGTCGGCCTGGACATCCTATGCCGAAGCTCTATATGGTATGCAGAATTTCATGCTTTGGTCTGCGGTGCTGACTCCAGAAGGTCCCGGGGATGATTCCAATGAACCGGGCCATGCAGTCAAGAAGTCCAGGAAACCAACTCTACAGTTGATCTACAATCCAGACGGAGGTGTTACAATACCTGCGGATTTTGAAGAATACACGCCAGATTTGTTGATATCGCTGATAAGGGAGTTTCTAACCTTTCATTACGGTGTGTATTTTCTGTGATGAACATGCTTGGCCCGGCTAATGCATTAATTCATCAGCACGCGCCAATCCGAAGGCATCGGCAATTCCCTGGGCGAAGATAAAAGCTGACGGCTTCGAGAACTACATTGACCCGATGTACCTTCCTACGGGATACATTTGGGAAGATCCATCACGCATTAATAGGCAGGAACTCAAACCCATCATCGAATTCTGGCAGAACCGGGAGTCCGATGGCCTCACTGTATTAGAGTTCAGGGCGGTCGTCGTGAAGGGCGAGTGGACCCCTGTGATGGAGATTCCATCCGACAGTGAGGGCAACACCGGGGGAGGAAAGACTGTCCGGATTCGTCGACGGAAGGAAATTCAAGCGCGGTTTGCAGACCGGGATGTGCCCAACCCTCAGGATGTCTCGGACGCGGAAGCTGAGAAGGATGTCGAGATGGTTGGCATTCCCTCGGGTCGCAAAAATGCTCGGACAAAGGATCATAATGGTTACGACAAACATGGAGAGTTTTTCGACCTGGGCTCTTTCGGATCTGAAGAGGAGGATGTGGATGATGTCGAAGACATTACGCCATTGGAAACCAGTCTACGAGTGACAAATGCTGGAAAAGCTAAGGCTTTGCAACAGCTTAGGGAACGGCGTGCGGGGACCATGCCTTCGAACAATAAGTCCAAAAACAAGGCTCGGATTGATCCACAAGTCGGTCTGGACTCAGATGGCAGTCCGCTGAAAACACCAGGAAACTCGGCAAAAAATGAAAAAGCCAAGTTTGCCTTCCTCAGCGGTCTTTCTGGACTGCAGTTGTATCAAGACCTCGTGCTGGAGATCTCATTGTGCAGGGTACGCTGTCCCAAAATATATGTCATGTTGGTTATTTGATCATACCTTCAGCAGGGACATCGCACTACAGCAGACCCAGACCATCCTGACTGGGCTACATTTGACTATCCAAGGCCATGGTTGCCGCGCCGTGTTCATGCCAATGTGAATCCCAAGTCTGAGATACAGTGGCTATTGGACCCCAAGACGCCTTGGCGTAATTGCGATGGAGACATCTTGAGCAAACCAGCACTGATGGAGGTGGCCTTGGCGTATGGGCAACTGCTCCGGGATCTTGAAACTGCACAGATGGGTGCATCGGACTCTGATGATGAAAGTCGGCCTGATGCAGGGGTCCCGGACTATGTTCAGAACTCTACAATTCCGTTCCGTTACCTCGGAAAGTATGTTGAACCGCAATGCATTACCATGAAGGAGGATCTAGAGAATGCTCGCACAGCATACTCTGAAACCACTGGAAAGAATATGTTGCCTGCAGCTGCACCATCTGCTGGTCCCAGCAAGAGAATTCGCAAACAGGCTCTGCCTGCTCGGGCTCAGATCGAGAAGAGGGGAAAGGTACAATCACCATCGGATGCCCCAGCTGCACCTGAGAAGCAAAAGTCACAGCATCAGTCGTCCCGGGCTGCACCCCCTCCAGCCGCCTTGTCTGAAGCCCTGCTTGGCTCTCCCAGCAAGCGGAGCGGCCACACACGGGTGCCCACTAAGAAGATGGCAATGTGAGTATGCCATGTCATTGACTGGTGGAAATTCGAAAATCATTGTTGTCGTAGGATCATTCCAGAGCAGACGGCCCAACGGGAAAAGAATGCCGCTGCTTACAAGAAGAGACAGGAGACTGCGGAGAAAAAGAAGGCTGCTGCACGTCGGTGAGCCTTCTGATCCAAGAGCCAGGTTTTGGTGCCCTTGGACAATGTCTGCTGCATTTCTGTGAACTGCATGGGCAACCGGTCTGCGATGATGTGCTATTTGTTCCTACGGCATAGGCTTAGAGTACTTTCGAATAACACAGTCATGAGAGTACAATGCACTGGTATTGATTCGCTTGCTCCGCATCACTCTGCTCTGAGTTCCAGGACATGTCAGTGTTCATGACAATGAGATGGTCGATGGCCATACCAAAGCCGCAGCCTGCGGCTTGAGTGATGAAGGAAGGAAGAAAGGAAGGTTTATTCCGCAGTGGTCCCATTCCGGAACAGAGCAGTGTTCATACTACATAGTCAGGCACAAACTACGCTATGTACACTCAAGTCATGTAACTACTCCGATCGCTGTCGAGGATGACGCACATAGACGACAAAGTAGAAAAGACAAACACACAGAATTGAACAGAGAGAGCAGTGTAGCGGGTGAACTGATGAAAAACCCACACCAGGAAAATCTCTTTTTGAGGGAAAAACCTGTGTGTGGGTAAACCAGGCCGCCACAAGACACATGAATCATGACCCGATGAAAGATCCATGCAAAGGAAAACCTCAGATGAGACCAAAACCGATGCCATGGCAAAACCAGGTCAGTACCGAGCGGGGATGAGCCCGCGGCAGGAAAACCTCCCGCGAGGGTAAACCCATGCGCGCGAGAACCTCGTGGCTATGAGACCGGGTCAATCCTAGACAACGTCCCATAGAGACATGACAAGAGTGTGAGGGACCGGCCAGCGCACGAGCAAGCAGAGACATACCACATGCGAAACTTGTGCAGAAGGATGAATGAACACGGGCGAGGCAGCAAAGACCTCGAGCACATCGAAGGTGAACTTCGCAAGCATGTCGAGGATGCCCCGCTCGCGCACAAGGCTCTTTGTGATCGAGCGTGTATCGTGAGACCCGAACAGCGTACGAGAGCGCGTTGGACCCAGGAACTGAGAGGCACGTTCGAGGAAGGAAGTGCGGAGGGAGCAAAGTGACGGGTGAGCACAGCATTCCAACAAGGCATGTTCGGGGGATTCTACAGCTGCTTTACAGAAGCGACAAAGGCGTCAGCATCGCAGGATGCGAGGCTGATGTGCAGAAGGACGGCGCAGGTCCTTGCAAGCCAGATGGTGGTCGGTGAACAGGAGGCGTGTGAGGGCTAGTCGGTGTGGTGGGATTCGGACCTGGAGATAAGGTCTGAAATGGAAAACCGGCTGGCTGGGCAACTCACCGTGATGTACAATCTCCGTCCGTCCATTCAAAAGCGTCGCACGAGGGGAAGCGTTGATGACAGCAGACCAATGTGTGCGCATGGAAGCGGTAACACGTGCGAGAATGTCTGGTATTTGCTTTGCTGTCAATAACGGACAGCATGACGTGTACCGGGAGAGGCAGAGTGTGCAGGACATAAATAATGTCTGAAGCCCATCCGGGCACGCCATCAGCCGCCAAGTGGAGAAATGCGCGGAATGCATGGCATACGAGGCGGTCCGGCGGCTGCAGCGAGGCGTAGTGAACGAATGGGAGGAGGAGGAGTTGCACGCGGCGATAGCGCAGCGGTTCCAAACTTGTCTCGGTATAGAGGAAGGCGAGCGTCGACCGGGCGGAGAGACCTAATAAGCGGCGAAAAAATGCATGCTGAACATGCTCCAAAGATGCGAGCAAGGTTGTCTGCCTCGTGTCGTCTACGTCATGCTTATTCGCCGTGTATAGGCTAGAATTGGTCTATGTGGCGCTTGTTCGCCGTGCATTTAGGCGACAACTGTTCTATGTGGCGCTTGTTCGCCGTGTATAGGCGACAACTGTTCTATGTGGCGCTTGTTCGCCGTGTGTAGGCGACAACTGTTCATGTGTTCTTGCTCAGGACAACTGGTCCCATGTAGACGTTTCACGTTGAAGATCATTGCCGTCTGGGCTGTTGGTCCGGGCGGATTTCCAACACCTTTGCACCCTTCTTCCTGCAAGCTGCAGACGGACATTCCGGGTGTCGACCTCAGGTCATTTCGCAGTCGCCTGCTCGTGAGTAGTATAAATATGTCCCTGTTCCTCCTCTTTCTCTTCACTGCTATCTCTTCCACCCGCTGCTTCCCGTCTCCCAACCCACTCGCTCTTCGTGCTGATCATGCCTTCTCTTTCTCCCTTTTCCTCGCCATCTGCAACTGCCCACACTGCTCACACCGGGATCCGACGTTCACCTTCATTCGAGCGGATGCGCGAGCAACTTTCTCAGATGGAACAAGCAGTTGCCATCGCCTCTCGCCAAGTACACCGTCTTCGCGAACAGTGTGACGAAATGAAAGAAATCCTTGGCACTGTCATCCACAACTTCTACGACGCGCAAGACAGGATTGACATCCTCCATCTTCTCATCCGTGACCGACGTCATGGCCTAGCTCAGAATTCCGGTCAGTCTCTCCTCTGCATTTCCCTTCCCTTACCATGTTCAACCACCCCCCTCCAGACCTCCCTCATCACAACATGCCTCCGGGAACCCCGTCCGCCCAATCCTTTCCACCACAAGACCGCGTGGAATATTGGTTATACCTCTACACAACGTATCCGCATCTCGCACCGGCTGGCATTTCCGGTCTCGATAATACCGTAACACCGCATCTCGTTCGCGCATGGCGATTCGGCGTAGAGACGGGGCCGGATGAGGGGGACGAAGGGGATGGGGTGCTCGAGATGATTTGGATGATGGAGCTGGCCAGCATTTTCTCGGTCGCTGGGTTATTCGCCCAGATCGAAGTTGCGATGACTCGTCCGCGACCGCGGTCTGACTTTGGCTTTCCCCGTCCTTATCCCGGGGACTGTGGTCACATCACCCCTCCCCAAGTCGTCGACCACCTACTTCGATGTGGCATCAACGACAACCTCATTGCCGGTCTCGAGGAGATATTCATTTCCCGAGCGAGATCCTTTCCAACTGAGCCCACGACGATCCCGCCGGATGCACCGGATGCCGAGGATGTCATGTAGGGTCCATCCATCGCGGCGCAGGCTCCACGTGGCTTTCAGAGGATCCTCATTATTAGATACGCGTCGTGTTTTGATGCACGCCTTGTTTTGATGCCTGCCTGTTTGCTTGTTATTGATTCTCTAGGTCCGCAACTGTCAGCCCTGTCATGTCGATGTAACGTAGTGTGACTGTTATTCTCCCTTGTGTGTAAGCCGGACACTTCGTGTACTTAGTCCTCCTCCACTCAATTCCCATTTCTCTCTTCGTTACCAAATATCTGTGCATTGAAAAGAACACCATGTCTGACGGTACAATGCAAGTCTGCTCTCGATCCGTTGTCCATGAATGGTAGTGTCTCACATCCCTGTTACAGGATCCCCACGCACACCGACCCGCACGATATCGAGCGAGAGCGACGTCGGCTGGACAAATTAATAAAAAATGTAGATGGAGAGCTCGTTGCTGTCCACGCCTGTGGCAACGACCCGCATGGCATGGGGGACGTCATCCGAAGACTGAGGACGGACCGCACTGCCATCTGCACCAAGCGAAATACACTATCACCTCTTGCCTGCATCCCCATTGAATTGCAAAATCGTATCTTGCACTTCTGCGCTGCTAACGAGCCAGCATCCATGAAAGGCCTGGGGTGGCTTCACATCATGCATACCTGCACCTTTCTCCGAGTCGCCGCATTACAGGATGGCAGCCTGTGGACAAATATTTGCACGGGATTATCTCAGCCCTGGAGAGAAGCCCTGGTGGAACGCTCCCACTCACTGCCCCTGTCCTACAGGGATGTATATTGGAGGCATAACATCCCCACCCCGCATACCGTTGCACTCCTGGCGCAATGCATGCGTCGCATCCGCCATCTTTCCCTTGTCAACTTTATCTCAGGTTCCTTCAACCTGATTCGATCCCTGGTCCATCCGGCACCGATCTTGGAATCGGTATTTCTTGCAGTCCGGTTACGGAGCGGCTGTGTGGGTATCCTCCCCGCAGACCTCTTTGAAGAGCAAGCGCCTTCGCTCCGCATGATGATGCTACATTACCTTGTCCCGACATGGTCCGCATCATTCATGTGCAACCTCACCAAATTGCACATAAATAATCACTTCACGTCAATTTCCAACGTTATGAACATTGATTCTGAACATGATGGCATTCCCTACGCTGAATCCGAGCATGAGCCACCCGCTGCTGCTGGTCCATCCCCCGAGAAGGCCTTTCTCGATCTCATCCTTGCTTTATCGCAAATGTGTGGGCTAGAGACATTGTTCATGTCTCACTGCTTCCCTTCCCAGCCTGACCCCCCTCCGGACGTGCCCATAGTCCAACTGACTCGTCTCCGTCACTTCACATGTGAATCAAATTCATTCCTCCACATCGGCAATGTCATCCAGCATGTCCACATACCTCCCTTATGCGATGTCTTCATCCTAGGCTATGCCCCTGAGGTGGACGATTTTTCCACCGTGACCCATTTTCTCAATAACCACGTTGCACCTTATCCTATGACGATGCGAGTCAAGCCTGTCTCGTCATCTGAGTCCTGGGACCTGTCTTTCTGGGCCGATGTCCCTCTCCCTCAAGACACAGACTATCCCCCTGGCAGTGCAGATATCCCGTGCGCACGTGTGGTTGCCCATGTCGCCCGCGGGAGGTCTGAGGGAGTATTGCACAGGCACCTCCTCGAGCCCTTGGACCATTGTCCAAGCCCAGAGACTAAGGTCTCCATCCGACACCTGATCGTGGAGTCCGGCAAGGATCACAGTTTAAACTGGGCCCGCAAGTCCGGCCACGAGAACCTGCGGTCGAGCAACTGGATCTCCCATTTTGCCAGTTACACCAATATTCACACTGTATCCGTCAAGGGCGACGTTGGCCGCACATTATGCATGGCACTTGCTGCCCCCTGCTCGTACATGCCGAAGCTAGAGCACGATGAAGTCCAAGAAACGATACCCCCGGACTTCCCGCATCTCTTCAGAAATGTCACCCAAATCCATTTTTCAGAAGTGGATTTTGACACTGAGCATCCGAGGATTGAAAACCGTGAATTCTTTGCCCCTCGTCCTTCTTACGCTGTTGGCTACATTCTCAAGCAATCCCTGGTCTATCGCCATGCAGCGCTTGGGACATGGCTCACTCTCGTTATGCAGAACTGTGCAATCACAGTCAGCCAGGTGGAGGCCTTGCGAACCCTTGCGGATGTGGAATGGGACTCTGTGCAGTCTCCGTTGACAGCAGAGGATTAGGGGGGATGAGGAAGTTGCAGGGGAGCCCGGCTTGCATTATGCAATTCCGTGACCGCATGTACCTGTACCTCATGTGTCGTCTTGTCATTTTGCTGGATCGAATGTCATCTGTGATCATTCACCCTGTTACCAAAAGGACCTCCATTCTGGCTTATGATGCAAATGATGATATACACCTCCCTTGGACCCGACGGTTGACGCTATCCTATCATTTGAATCCGAAATCGTACATGGTCCGGTTATTGTCCCTCAGCGATTGCAATGTCCATTACCACTTCCCAGGTACGCCCTTACCGGACTGAAACATCCAGTGCGACGGAGCTATATCATCCCCAGTCATACCAGTACCGCACCGGGGTATGATTCCCTAGCTATGCCAATCTCTATAACCAATTCTCTGGCATCAATTTCTACGGTTCCACTGGGTCATTATGGTGGATGCGACACCGTGGCAGATCGAAGGACTCGGGCGATGTTCTAGATGGTGACTGAGTCAGTGGGATCCTGTCCGGAAAGCCGGAATGGTCTGCCGGATCTGGCCATGCTTCCGAAAGAATGGTTCTCTGGGACAAGCCGCTTACCGAGCGTCGTTCTAGACATGATGCTGGGGTGGCCTACATCCGAAGACAGTTGCCATCCGGAGGAGTGTTTGCATGTCGGATCAGCTCCGGCTAGGACTAGGACCCTGACATAAGATGACCCGCAGCATGTCCCATTGCAATCTAAGGATAGCGTCCAAGCCTTCTAATAAGTTGACTGAGTCTACCAGAATATTTTAGCTACTGCTCTTCATAGAAAAGCTCCGAGGTTTTCTGTAATTGAATATGGAGCTCGATGAGCTCCCGCAATTCCTCCGTCTTCCACGCAATCAAGCGACGCAAAACGCCAATTTCTTCTAATCGGCTCGGTCTGCTCAGTTGAGTCCGGTGTGAAGGGTAGGCGCTCACTGGTCAGGACCTGGTGCTGCCAGGCCTTCCTGTCCGGTTCTGACGGAAGGGTCAATGTCGACGTAATACGGAGCCACTGTACCAATGATGAAGATGCGGCTCTATAGCGTAATGATGAAACTTGCCTCAGGTGGGGTGATATCAGAATCATTCCGGCTCGAGGACAGAAAAGATGAATTCTGTCCAGGCTGATGGGACTCGGTTGAGACATGGTTCCGGCGGTTTGGTGACTGGCGCGAAGCAAGGGTGAAGTCCTGTACATGCAACACAAGGAGGCAGGAGCAATGGAGTCCAAAAAGAGACATGTTTAAGTGGACTAATAGTGACAGGTTTACAAGTGCATTCTAACCTTGTTCAGGACTGTTTGTTTTGTGGTATTGTCAGACATATTGTTTTGAGAGGACAAGAACAGGACAAGCAGACGGGACCCAGTAAAGGCGTTCTCGGTCTGCATGGAGGTGTCGCCAATATGTTGTCACAGTCACGCATCACGGTCACCTCGGATCGCCCATCCAGCGGCTATTGCCGGATGCTGTGTCTGCCAGCACAGTTGTACTGTTCCCCCTCCCACGCTCACTTCGTTGACATTGTTCGCTCACCCGGTATGACTACTACTTCAGAACTCCTCGGCAACCTTCAATTGCACGAGGCCCGTGTGGGGTGTGCCCTGGTCGCTTTGAAGAAGGCCATTGAGATTCAGCCGATGTCGAACAAGCGCCGGGAGTGGTGGCACCGCCGATTGTTGAAAGAATGTGTAAGTTCTGTTCTAGCTTTTAGCTTGTACATTTAGCTTACTGGGGTCATGTTGTTAGGACACAGCGTCTTGCATCATTCAAATGCTCAAAGTGATGGACAAGAACAAGACATTCGCATTACCCCCGCTGATCCAGAGTGTTGGCAGGAATTTGGTTGGTCTCATAAGGGCGAAGAAATTGTTGGATCTGAAGACCTTCGCGGGCACGGTGGACTCCTTTTCGGAGGGGAGGGATGATTGGTCGAAGTGTGTGGGGAGAATTCCATTGTCAGAGCGTTGGTGGGTTTCAGAAGATTTGGATCACAACACAACTGTGCCCTCCCCCCCCCCCCCAGTCCCGGGAACATCACGTGGGGCCACAGAACGCCTTCCTACCGAGTCTGTGTGGTCTGCTGAGTCCGTTGACGGTGGAAAGACACCTGCTGTGTCAACCAGCAGACCGATCCGACCCCCTGCTGTACAATCCGTGGGACATGCCATCTTAGCAACGACTGAAATGGCCGTTAAGCCTGTCGGTTTCACATCTGCACCCCATCCGGCACCACTAAGCACTACTCAGAGCGCAACAACTGATGATCCTCTGGAGAGAAACGAGCAGAGGCCATCCGGATCTTCGATCACATTTACAGAAGACCGCCGCATCCCAGCCCAGATTCCCTCTGGAGCTCCAATGACCCTGGCCCTGACTGCGCCGGCTCCACCAGTCCAGTCCGGCCTCCAAGTCGCACATAATGAACAGCTCGATGTGGTTATGGCAGGCAGTCCGGGGGATCAGGAACTGGACCGACCCCATCACGCCGAAGCGGAGAGCTCTCCGGATGTGCAGGATCCTCCTGCAGGTAACGGAGCGGGAAAGAAGGGTAAAGGGAGTCCTATGCCCGATGGGCCCCCAGACGACCTACCTGTAGTGGTAAGCATATCTGCCTTTCTCTTGTTTGTTCCTGCATGCTAAAGTCTTCATTCAGTCCCCACCTTGTTCCCCCTGTAGTCGAAAGGGTACTCGATGTGTACGGTCTGAAAATTCGAATGGAGCATGCTGGTGGTGTTGGAAATGCCGGGCTAAGTGTCCCTTGGCAGGTGGGCGGGGCAAGACCCGTAGAACAGGCAAGAGAGGTTCCGACGGAGAAGGCGGGGAGCGGGAAGCCGGGGAGCAAGCGGCAGAACAAGCTACCAACGTCTCGGGACGGAAACGTAAAGGTAATCCACTCCATCGCCGAGAGTATGGGGGCTCATTAACCATATTTCTAGGCCCTTCGAAGTCCGCGGAATATGTTGTCACGGACGACGATGGAGCAGAACCAATTCCTGCTGCACCTCCTGTGGGGAAGAAACCCCGCACGCTGCCCCCACATCACCCGGACCGAGAGGGTAGTCCGTCTGCAGCTAGAGGATTGCCAGGCGCCAAGAACAGCTCTAATAGTCGTGTCACTCTGACCAGTGATGTGAGCTTGCACTCAATTCGGGACCTCGCACAACGCTCATGGTCAACGGCGCAGTCTCTCCAAAGCCAGGTTGATGACCTCAAGGAGGAAGTGTGCAAGCTCCGAGGGCTCATCAAGACTCACGCACGTGACAACAGTTTGGGGCAGCAGCGCCTGGAGGAGGACTACGTTGTGCTGCAGGGCCAGATGCGAAACCTCCAGGTGGACCAGAACACATTGAAGGACCAGGTGGCACACGTCACAAGGATCCAGGTCGAGAGTGCGTAGTCACAGTCAGTTCCTCATTATTTACATTTTATTTAGTCAGGCATGGATTCTCGTGCGCGTTTATCAGTAGTTCCCTTCATCGTGTGGATAGTCCGGCTGAGAAAGTAGTAGTCCGCAGACAATACAATTGTATTCTGATTCTCATATACCGGTCCATTGCACGCTGAAACCGGTTGGCCCAAGTCCGTTGAGTGAATCCGAATCTGCAGCCAGATTTGAGCATAAGTCCGAGGCCTAAGGATCTGAGAATCTGAAATTCCGAGTCCGAATCCGAACCCTAGTCCGAATAATATAAGTCCGAATCCGAGTCCGAGTCCGAGTCCGAATGTGCATGCAGTGGTCCGAGACCGGGCTGGTGAATCCGGACAGGGACGAGGCCAGTTGAGCTGGGCCGTAGTTTGCGAGGCATTAAATATGGGTGACCGAGCTGCACCGTAAACTGCGGTACATATCTATGCAAGCCGACCCGTAACCTACGGTCTATTCCCAAATCCAGCTGGTTCGTGGCTTACGGACCAAAAACGGTGATTCCAGCTGGCTTTGACCAGTCCGTAACTTACGGCCTTAGGCCACTTTTGTCTGGCCCGTAGGTTGCGGCGAAAGTCAATGTATTGTGTGACAAGGAAGCCGCATGTCCGTCGTACAGCACCATCGACACGATCTCCTTGAGGTACACGGGATTGAGCAGCTCAGCATCGGGTTCCTCAAAGAGTAGCACAGCGGCCGCAAGGGGCTTTCCCGGTTCGAATCCAGGTGCATGTGAGTGTGCGTCAGTGACCGCAGACGCAGGAATGTCGAGCACGGTCGCGGTGAGTGTGCGGGATGCAGGAGAGTGCTGGGAGGTGCGAGGTGCATGTTCGTACCCTGCATGCCATGCACGTCGCCTGGCCGAGCTCCAGCCAAGTCCGCAGGCTCATTCATCGCGAGCTATGGGCGTGTGGGACTCCGGGACTAGTTGCGTGGGGTCGGAGATGAGGTGGCTGATGCGAGGTGCATGGTAAGCTCATGTTCACTCGTGGACAGCATCATGGAGTCATTATTGGGAGTGGATATGCCGTGCGTGGTCACGGCATGCGGGTGCGATGTAGAAGAGGCAGGGGTGCATACCAGTCGTGGGTCTTCACCGTGCGCATGCCGCACGGTATCCACCTTGTCCACGCATGGCCTAGAGCCCTTCTTCAACTTGGTCTTCATAGCATAGGTGAGTTGCAAGGGGTCGCGGAAGGTGTCTGGGGCCCGAGAGATGGTGGGAGGTGCGGGCTGCGGGCACTCGTTTTGCATTTCACGCGGTTCGCGTATAGTGGGTATGGGGCATCGGTGCAGCTTGCCTTTGTTCGCGAATGGTGGGGCAGGATGGCTGCACGATGCTGGGGTGTTGCTCGAGCTCGCGGAGATCGTGTACAGTGCGATAGACGAGGTCGAGTGCAAGTGTGGGGCACGGGGCACGTGTTCATGGCATATGTGTTGGGCTGGTGCTGGGCTGGTGCTATGCATGGCTTTGGGTGTTCAAATATGGCTGAATCGTCATCGGGTGCTGCTAGTATAGAAGATGAGGGCACAATGGTTGCTGTACTCGCGGCTGCTGCTGCTCATCGGGCAGTGGTACATTTCTTACCCATGTTGGGTAATTCACAGTGAATCAAGTCGAAATTCGAACGAGTTGAGGTGCTTGTTGATGGACTTGATATGAGGGCACTAGAAGACCGGAGGACACTGGAGAGCATTAGAGAGTAACCATAATCACTGAGAGAGCACGGAGGACCTGAGAGCTGAGAACAATGAGGGTATGACACGACACGAGCGTGCGAGAGTGGCAAGGGATGACAAGAGCTCGAAAAAAGACAAATAAAAAAGACATTAAAAAAAGACAACAAGTGTAGATGAACTCACACTCTGATCACCAGGTGGAGTGGGCCTGACTGACTCTATCACTGCCAACCATCTGATCGGGTGCTGCCACCGATATTTCGGGATCTCCAGTTGCCCGAGATCCGGATTTGTCGTAGCCATAAGTCCCTCTGATCGCATAAAGCCATGAATCAGACCTGCGGTTTTCACGCTTGGTGGGGATTGGTGCCAGCACGAGATCAGTTCGCACGGCCCGAGAATGTCCGTGATATTCCACAGATGTTATTTGCAGAGATAAACATCAAAAATCTCATCTTTTGCACAAATTGAACTATGTACCAAGCAATCTAAACACGATAACCCGCGAGTTCATAATGCTATGGATATACTACTAGCTCATACGAGCTTCAGCCCACAATGGGTGGTTAAGAAAGTACAAGAAGACATACCTGTTCGTATACACTGACGCGCTGTCTGACAGCTGCAGAATCATATATTCTTCGAAGATGTTTGAGAATGCTTGACTTAGCCTGAAAAGCGCTGCTCGTGTTTGTGCCGTCACGGCGCAAAGGCGCGCAATCCTGGGTTTCACGAGTGGGGATCGGAGGCAGCTCTGAATAAGGTGTGATTCGTGGCTCACACAAATCTGAATTCATGGGTGCACGCGATCGGAGGGACTCGAGCTTTCATGCGATACAAATCTGAGGCACCCCGAGATCAGATTCCCGGTCATCGTTGATCCCGGATATCGATGGGTTCACCCGTTCTCGTGGCCTCCTGTGTAGCTATGCCCGAGATCAAAGTAACAATAAGCTACTATCAGGCTTAGGCAGTGACCAGGGTCCGACGTGAGATGGCACAGCCCTACGCAAACAAATGCCATATATAGAAGCCATTGTGGCTGAAAATCGAGCAGGCCGCTCTCGGATTCCATATGATCGTGATATTCGTGAGCTCGATCCCGGTGACCGTCCTTCGAATCGTACGTACCACAAGTTGAGGACAAGAATAAAACGCGCCCATGGTATTAGGAGTTGATTTCTGATATATAGTACTATCGGGATGGTGAAGTAGGCAACGATTACGATCAGCTAGGATTCAATACCACGCACCGCGACATGAATGTTTCTCCAGGATAAACATATTCACGGCTGTCAACAACCTGAATGAGATTATGGGACCAATTGGGCTCTTGAGGTATGTAAATCGTCCGACACGCCCGTCATGAGCGAAAATCATATCTTCTTTAAATCTTGAGAGTTCTGTGTGGAAACGAGCCCTTCAAAAGCGGGTTCTAGGTCAAGGCTGGGAAGAGGAATAAAAACATGGCTGGCCGCGTTAGATGATGCACACGATTCTAGTCTCCCAGAGGCAGAGTAGACGAGACTCAACACTTCGTACCTCAGGATCGTCTGTCTGACCACGATTCGGGAATCGGGAGTGCACCGTGCTATATTATCATCAGCTCACCTACATCAACCATGTATTCGCATAAACCATTGAAACCCTCTTCGTGGTGGTATCATGCTCTCTAGACCGAAGAAAATGAGTGTTTTGGCTGAAAGCAACGAAATACCTGTGCCCATGGCGCTGATGTAGGTGTGATCACGTGGAGCTGCGGGGAGACGTCGCACGGACTCTGTCTTCCTGCCTTCATAGGCACTGGCGAGTTACTAGTCGTTCAGGTAATACCAAGCAGTTCTTCTTGAGAACCACGCTGCTGACACTGCTCTCTCAAGTCCTGAAAGTTGTCTTTGCCATGGCGCACCAATCGCCCATGATATCTATCCCGAAGAAGGGCACGGAAGAAGTCGACTGGACCACGCCCATACGCAGTGCAATTGCCCAGTCATACGGCGAAAGCCCAGACAACTATGCATCAGAATGTGCCGCTTTGCAGCGCTGTAGACAGGATGCCGTCCGAGGCGCAGGCAGCGACCTGACTGGTGCGTGCAGTACTCCTGCTTCAGTCAGCTATCTCACTGTTCACACAGCGCGCGATCTGCTGTACAAGTACTTCGGCCAGCTCGAGCTCCTCGAGCTGCGCTTCCCCGAGATACGCGTCAACTTCCCATGGCGGGACGCCTTCACGGCCAAGCTTATCGTCCAGACGTCCCTCGCATACGAGAAGGCGTCCATCATCTTCCAGATCGCGGCTACGCACGCCGCCATCGCCTCTTCGCAGAGCCGCTCCGATCCGGAGGGCCTCAAGCGCGCGTTCTACTACTTCCGCTGCAGCGCGGGCATGTTGACCTACGTCAACGAGAACTTCCTGCACGCGCCGTCGACGGACCTGAGCAGAGAGGTGATCAAGTTCCTCGTGGGCATCATTCTGGCGCAGGCGACGGAGGTGTTCCTTGAGAAGTGCCGGGACGAGAAGAAAAGCAGTGTTCTGGTATCGAAGATCGCCTCGCAGGTGGCGGCGCAGTATACGGCGCTAGGCGAGGAGGTGAAAGAGTTCATGGGAAAGGGCATCTTCGACCGGAACTGGGTCACTGTGATCCAGGTGCGTGTCCACGCAAACTTTTCCGACATGTCCTCATCGCCACTTTATGACAGACCAAGGCAAAGCACTTCCTGTCTGTCATGCATTTCTATCGCGCACAAGTCGACAGCGCCGCATCCAAGCACGGCGAGGCCCTCGTCCGCCTGCAGCAAGCTGAATCTCTCGCGAAAGAAGCCAACCGGATCGCCAGCGGCTTCGGCTCGATCTTCATGCCGCAGATGTCGCCCAACCTGCCGCCCGACGCCGGGCAGTCCCTCGCAGACCTCACGAAATCGCACCTCAGCCTCTGCACAGAGAAACGCACCGAAGCACAGCGCGACAACGACCTGATCTACAACGCAGTACTCCCCGCGCCCGAGACGCTCCCGCCCGTCGACAAGGTCGGCGCGGCGGCGATCATCCCGATCCAGGAGGTCTACGGCACGCCCGAGGTGCAGAAGGTGATCGGCAGCGACCTCTTCGTGCGGCTGATCCCGCTGAGCGTGCACGAGTCCGCGAGCGTGTACAGCGAGGAGAAGGCGAAGCTCGTGCGCGGCGAGGTCGAGATGGCGGAGGGCGCGGCGGGCGAGGCGCGCAGCGCGCTCGACGCGCTCGGCGTCAAGGCCGGGCTGGGGCGCTTCAAGGCGATGGTCGAGGGCGGCGTCGCGGGCGGGGACGAGGTGCCGCCGGAGGTGCGCCGGTGGCGCGAGGACATTGCGCTCATCGAGGAGCGCGAGGGCGTCGATGCGCTTCTTGAGCGCCTTGGGCGGGTGCGTGCGGATGTGCGCGCGGAGCTCGAGGGCGTGGGGCGCGATCTGGAGATCGAGTCGCGCGATACGGAGGCGGCGCGCGTGAAGTATGAGCATCTGTTCGCGCAGGCGCCGTCCGCGGGTCTGACGAAGAGCCTGCGCGCGGATCTCAAGTCGCACTTCCAGGCGCTGGAGGCGGCGGACGCGTCGGATGGGCAGGTGCGCGCGCTCTGGGAGTCGGTGAGGGGCGACATTGGGCTGTTGATTTCGGACGAGGTCGAGCAGGTCTTCAAGGACAGCGTGCGCACGCATAATAGGAAAGAGAGCTTGCTCGATCTGGATATGGAGAGGGATGATGATGAGAAGAGACAGGTCGGGCAGCTGGTGGACGAGATCGAGGAGAGGCTCGGTAGGCTGAATAAGATCGAGCGGGAGAGGGAACAGACGCTGAAGGACCTCAAGGAGAAGGTATGGCTTTGTGTTGATAGCCATGCAGAACTACCGCTCAAATATCCGTTTACAGGTTCAGACGGACGACGTATCCCACCTGTTGCTTCTTAATCGCAGAAATCCTAGCGTCGAGCCGACGATCTTCGCAGCCGAGCTGGAGAAATTCCGCCCTTATCAGCAGAGGCTGGGACAGACGGTTCACCACCAGCAAGTCGTCCTGCAGGAGATCACGTCGTTGTGGAAAACTCTCAAGGATCTCGCTGGCCGAGGCGAAGGCGCGAGGAAGTGGGACGAACGCGAACGGAGAAAGAAAGAAGCCATTCGTCGTTTCAGCCATGCACGAGATGGTTACATGGAGGTCAGAGACGGACTTGCGTGAGTAATTCCCTTATATACTGCCAG
The DNA here is from genome assembly GCA_033439255.1 of Hericium rajendrae. NCBI lineage: Eukaryota > Fungi > Basidiomycota > Agaricomycetes > Russulales > Hericiaceae > Hericium > Hericium rajendrae. The sequence goes on along the minus strand of CM065879.1, from coordinate 1,586,704 downwards.
CGCAAGCTAATTGAAACCCTTTCCACAGCAAAGGTCTGCAATTCTATACCGAGTTATCTTCGCTGAGCAACACCCTTCGGCGCAACGTCAAAGACTTCGTCTCCTCACGTGCCACCGAACGAGAAGGCATGGTTTCCGAGGCAGAAGTGAAGCAACGCCTTTCCAGCCCATCGAAACCCTTGTCACCGCCTCCAAAGCCTCCTCCACCTCAACCTAACAGCCTCGACAGCGCCTTCGCATCCATGAATATTCACGCGAATGGCCACAGGCAGTCCCCAGCTCTGCCGCCCCCGCCCTCTTCCAGCCAATGGGGCCAACCCCCCGTGCGCTCGCCCCCGCCCCCGCAACCGGTGTACAGCAACACTCCATCGCAGCCATACTCCCCATCATACCTTCCGCCACCGCCGCCGCCGCCCAGCCAACCATCGTATACCCAACAGGCACCCCAACACGACCCCTACGCGGCCCTCGGCTCGCTCTCGCAGTTCGGCGCATCGCCCCCACCCGCCGCGCCCGCACGCCAGCAGTCGTACCCGCCGCCGCCCGGCCAGCAGCAGCAGCCGTCGTACGTCTCGCACGCGCCTTACCAGTACCAGCAACAACAGCCGCAGCGCCAAGGGTCCGGCGGGTCCGCGTTCCCGCCGCCGCCGCCGCCGGTGAGCTATCAGCAGCCGTATCCCGGCGCGCCGCCGCAGGGGGGCGCGTACCAGTATGGGGGCGCGCTGCCGCCGCCGCCGCCACAGCCGCCGTATGGGCAGGGGTATGGGCGGTGAGGACGGGATGGTGTTGTGTTTCTTGGTCGTTGAATGAGTGGATTGTTGTTTTGCGAGTTGTTATGGCACTGTTGTATTTTCGAGTTCGAGTGTATGTAGCATGCTGTTCGCACTTTCTATGGAATGGAAAGAATGTTTTGATAGATGCGCGCCGTAATATGTACATACGACATCGTGTGGAACGGTCTATGTGTGCACGGTCAGGTTCGCTGAGAACCGGGACCGCCGTACAGCGTGTTCCGGGTCCAATCTGCGACGCGCTCCTCCGCTGCGCCTGCGCTCTTGTACAGCGACGCGAGCTTGTCGTTCCACTGGTGCTTGAGCAGGGTGGTGAAGGGGTGCTGCACGATGCGCTGCGAGGCGGGCGTGGGCGCGGGGTGGGAGGGTGTGGGTTCGAGGAAGCGTTGTGCGAGGAGGTGCAGGCTGTGAAAGGTATAAACCATAAGAACACGTTCCGGGGTAAGGCTGAGGGATGTCACGAACTCTTTTTGGTGTTGTTCAGTTCTGCATTCATTATGTTAGATGGAGCAGAGCAGTCAAGGCCGCGACTGGGAGACTGACCTTGTGTGGATGAGAGTTGAGAAGCCGTAGTAGACCTGCACATGTCGTCAGCATTCCGTTGAACGCTGGTAAGGGATGCGGACTTACTCCGCCTGCGACGAGCGCGCCCGAGACGGGCCCGACGAGGAAGGACATCGTGGTTGTCGTCGAAGACGGTGAGCGGACTGTCCGCTGTGGTCCGGCCCGGCGCATACCTCCGCGCACGCCGACCTACGCCGAGTAGTACGCCGCTACCATCCTCAGTTCTAACTTCGATGGTTCTATCTTCGATAGTCCTAGCCATGGCTTTGCAGATTCAATGGCCGTCCACATCACTCATCGTACGTTCCCTGGGTGGCGCTCGTCAAAACGCAACTTGCCACACGCCGCAATGCGCATTCTCGGCGGAGACGCCGCTCTGCTCGTTTCATCCTAGTGAGGTCTCTCAGACCCAGTATAGATCTATGGCGTTCACGATCTGTGTAACATATTCAATACTTATGACTCTTGCGTTTACTTGTTTTATCTTATTGTCCTCAGTAAGCGTCTTTTTTTTTTTTTTGAATAGCCATATATTTTTAACCAGCTTCATCATGGCTGGTTTTTTCTTTAGTTTGCATGCTATTATTCTATCTGAAGCTATTCTGATACTTATAGCTCTTGTCCAGCGTGTTTTATTCGCGCGCTCGTTCAGTACTTTGTTTTGGAAGGTTCGTTCGCAGCGTAGTACCCAGATGAGGTACGCTGATTCGGAGATAAGGATCCGCAGGAGTCTTGATGCGCCTCGTTCTTTAGGGTTAGGTTTCTGGGTCGTAGCAGCGCCTTGCGCCGTTCCAGCCGGTGCGACTTGGGGGGCCGATTGTAGAGACACGGCCAGCTTTCCCGGGGTGAGGAGGAGACCATAGTTGAGATTAGGCCATGTTTCGTCGTCATGTGGCCAGGTGGCCTTTGCCATTGACCAGATAAGTCCATTTGTTTTGTCTGAGCATTCAAGGAGGATGTGTTCCATTGATTCATCTTTGCCTGGACAGCAGGGGCAGATTGCTAGGTGGGCTAGGGTCGGGCCCATCTTTCTCCATTGGTCGCCGAGGACATATACACCGTGGAAATTTCTCCAGAGCCATTGTTGAGTTTTCAGACTTAGATCCTCGTGTCGGCAGGCCTTCCATAATGCTGCGTCTATTTCGAGGGTTTTGGTTACAATTTAGAGTGCTGTTCGGGCTCTTTCGAGGTTGAGTTGAGTTCTTCTTCGTTCCACTACTGGTTGTATGTCGCTGATTCCGTGGTACGCTAGGGATTGAGTAATCGTTTCTACTTTCGCTCCTGTGAGGTAAAACGGGTCTGGTATATTGAGGTCTAGTTCGTCTGGGTTCAATTTTTCTACCCTTGTTTTCGCTAGTTGATCTGCGCGTTCGTTTCCTAGTTCGCCGCTATGACCTTTCACCCATTGGAAGTCCGTTTGTGCTGATCGGCGGCGCAGCTGGTAAGCTGCTACCTGCAGTAAGCGTCTTACAAATCCTTGTTCATGGGTCACCGTCCTGCAAAAGCGACTCATCATCTATTAATTAGGTTACACTGGTGGACGACGCCCGCCCTTGTTCGTAACTGGTGCCGTCAGATGCACACGTTCATGGTCGATGCGAGCGTCCTACGGTACGTGCATCTTCATTTTGCCGCTACGTAGATCGAGGCTTCCTGGCTTTGAAGCTTGAAGGCCAATGCACGTCATGACAGTCACCTGTGCCTCTACCCACACGAAGAAGGGCCAATAACGACCAACGTTCTAAGGTGGCAACATTGGTCATTCATTCGCATTTGTGGACAATGTGGCAAGTGACGCTTCAATGCCATGGTAGTCGACGCCCCAGAGCCTGCCGTGAACGGTACAATAATGGACATCAAAGCCCGTGCCAGCCATTCAATCAGCGTTCTGCATGCTTCCGCTCTTCTCCTTAGGCGGTGAGGTCCCTATTGCTTTGACGTCGGTATGGCGGCATGCGCCATATACGTGTGTGATCTCTCAACTATAAATACAGCCAGAGGATCCTGCATCAGCTTTTCACTACCGCACACGCTTCTCAGAACAAACATATCTACCTGCGCAGTTCCCATGGATGGTAGGCTTGTCTTTCGCTTTCTATAAAGATTCCTTTCACTGATCACTCGCCGACACTAGCATCTGTACCTAGCAGCGAACTACGTTGGATTTCGTCTGATGACCTAAAAATCCAACTGGGTTCGGAGGGACATTATTACATTCAGGACATTCTACGGAACCCAACACCAGAGACATACGACAATAACCCCGAAATACTCCGTATTCTCGGTATCACGGCGTATAAACGACAAATCAAGACCTTGAAGCTTACAGGTCCGAAAACCCGAATCAACTCGAAGGAACCTGGGATCGAATGCGATTTGCCAGACCCCAGTGACGACTATATCTTGCCCGCTCTTCGCCACCTCACCGTGTTCAATGCTTCCATATTTCTCTGGAGTCATCTCATACCTGAGCGTCTGACTACCCTGGACTACGGGAGAGATGATTCTTTTGGTTCAAAGATCCCGCGGGTCGAGATAGCTGATTTTATGAAGGTCCTTGCACGCTTGAAGCAGCTGGAGGAGCTGACGATACGTGAGTCTCTGAGCTCGTCGAGGGGCCCTGTTCAACAGATCCATCTTCCAAGGCTGAAGAAGCTTCATGTGGAGCTAATGAAGGGAAAGCAATACAAGAACTTCATGGATCATATCACGCCACTGGCTCCCTCTGTACAGCTGGAGATAAAGACGATCTGGACCGAAGCTGACATGGGGCTCTTGAGTTTTGAATCCCTATTCACATCTTCAGATCCGTTCTACAAGTTTCAGATCGCTGGGCTCGAGTATCGAGGGTGTATATTCCAGGCCTGGTCCAGCGAGAAAGAGCTAGTTCCATCTTTCCGTGCAGATCTCATGATCTTCAACCAAGGGGAAAGGGCTTCTAAGGGAGTGACAAGACTCTACAACGGGCTACCTAAGGACAAGATCAAGGTATTAGACTTGGACTGGAAAGGGACTCAAGGAAATACAGAGGACCGCTTATTTTTCCGGAACATCCAGCGTATGAATGTGGTCGAACACCTCACGATCAGGTCTTGGGACAGGAATTTGGTCATCGATGGTCTCCAGAATCCGGCACGCTTCCCCAGATTGAAGCGGCTGGAACTCATAGGCGAAACGCTCAACGCCGATCTTCGGGAGGATCTGCAAGCTTTAGTGAATGTGCCAGAGAGAAGAGGGCTGAAGGAAATTGTCATAAACGGTAGCCGTGCACGCCGGAATGAGCGCGCGCCCTTTAGACTCTTGCTGTAACGAAACCTCGATATACCATGACTGAATGTTCGCTCGGTACTTGGAGTCAGTGTAACTCTTTGCAGTGTGTAATTATTATCGTGGTGACATTGTTCTGATGTGCTTCTTGTCGTATGTCTGACCATATATATCGGACATGCAGCCACTTCATTGCACGACAAGTTGAAGACAACGTAGATGAATTCGAAACGGTGGAAGATCACAGCTACCAGTCGCGGTATGCAGTACTTTGCTATAGACGTGTCGGGTCCAAGACGACCGTATACAACTAGGTCAACGCGGACTCAGATTGAAAAGGTCCGGCAGAGCGTTGATACTGAAATCATCAGCGCACATCTTCGAAGCCCGGGAAGAGTATTGTGTTATAGAAAAACCAAACTTGTCTGGGTGCTTAAAGCGGCGGCATGAACCATAATGCCGAAACATTCGGTTTCTTCCTATCCAGCGATATACTCAATCCATCCGCAGTCGTTCGTGACTACAAAGCGCCCATTTAATGTGGAATTGCGCGCAAAGCTGGAAGTACACACCGTCCAGTGGCGATTCTCACTGACAACCTTGCGCAGTGTAGGGATCTTCTCCATCAGATCACGGACAGGCTCTGTCGTGAGCGACACGCGCGGCCCATGCGACGTGTGCGAATCGCCGATATCAACCAGTGTCTGCAGAGACTTCGATTTCGCCAGCGCATGGTTGAACGGGTGCTGCACCACACCATCAGCGCCCGCTCCAGGCCTAGTACGAATAGTACGCACATAGTCTCGCGTCGGTACCGGCACGACGAGCCGCTCGAGGCCCTCGCACTTCCCCGCGATCATCCCGATGCTCTTCTGCGACACGCCGCAGTTGAGCAGGCTCAGCTGGCGCAGCGTCGCGCCGTGCCCGTCCACGAGCTCCTGCACGAACGCGTCGCCGAGCACCATGCGCGAGCTGAGGCGCAGCGCGACGGACGTGAGCGGGGCGCTCCACGCACGCGTGCTCGCGAGGATGGTGCCCCAGATGGCTGGCACGGAGCTCGTGGCGAGCGGGCTGAGAGTCTCGGAGTCGACGGCGAGGTGGCGCAGGTGGAGGAGGGGCGGGTGCCCGAGGGTGGAGTGCGCGCAGTCCTGAGTGGGTGTAAGCCAGAGCAAGCATGAAATTAGACGAGACTGACGGTCGTAGAAAAAGCGAGACTCTCGAGTAGCGGGGTATGTTCTGTCGCGAGGCGGAGGATGTCTGCGTGATCGATGCCTGTGCAGCCAACTATGTGAAGACCTCGTAGCTTGTGCAGGTGGGACATTGTCGATTTTAAGACTTCCACGTTGAGCTCGCGGGATGACTTCTCGGGGAAAATGAGCGACATCCCTTGATAAGCTAGAGAATGGGCTCACATAAATCGTAAGATATTGAAGGGACGACTGGAGAGCCTCAGCCCACTTGGGCAGGGAGTTCAAGACCTGCCACGACGCGTTCTCCAGCGTAACATTCGTCAGCCCACGGATGCACATGAGCTTATCCATCTGCTCCTGCGTAAGATGAGCATTGATCCGGATCGTGTGCAGTCGCTCTTTGTTCTGCAGCGGCACAAGGAAAGAAGAGAGCGCGTTGGACAGCGTGCATGTGAACGAAGTCAGGTTTGTGGCTGCGGTGACAGCGGCCGAGGCCTCGCGCAGAAACTGCGGGTGCGGCATCGTCTTTCCATGTATGCGGAGGTTGGGTATCGCTCGGATATCTGTAATTTGTGAGCTGAAGGCTTTTCGATAGTCATAGGTACCGCACCAATGTTCTGTACGTGGATAGCTAAGCTCGGGTGCGCGAGCACCGCCGCGAAAGGCGACATGACCTGTCTTCCTTTCAGTCCATAGATCAAGAGACATACCAAACAATAGCTTACCCGCGTGAACTGCTTCGCATGACTCTGATAAAACGCTAACGACCTGTACAGCCGGGGTATCACCCCCGCCAAGAAGGATCGACTGACTAACGAGACCGACGCAAGGTCGCGACCCGCAAGAAATGAAAATATGATCTCGAGCACATCGAAGTTGAGGCTATCTGCGGTGACCATTGTCCACGATGTGCTTGTCGTCGTCAGAGTGAGAAAGAGGCCGCAGATTCGTGGCGTGGTTGCGGCGGAGACAAGTTAACAACGAGCTCGAGGTGGCGGCCGCGCGGGCCGGGCCGTCCGGTCACCGTCTTGCACTGCGACGACCACGATGGTCTCCAAGGTTTCTATCTCTCTTCGGCGCATCGAACTGAAAAAAGAGCATGAATGTGCACTGTGTTCGAAGATCCAAAAAATCGAGCCTCGGTTTAGACCGTTGGCCTGTGAGGTAGATCAATTATGAGGAACTCCGGATCCTCTATGCCGTCCCATGATTCTAGATAACTTAAGTAACTTCGGTTTGCTTTGCTTCGAGTCGAATGTAATTATCATGCATCATGATTGAGAGCAGTACATCTAACAGAACGTGACTATCGTACACCCACCAGGACTCCAGGACATCTATTATGCGTACACGGGCAAAATATGGAGGAACTCGAGACTAAAAGCGGCCATAAACGATCCACTCAAACTCTTACTAATGACTAACTATGCCTAAAGAAATACACCCCCAGTGAGCTTACGTTGTCGGGCTAGAAGAAAGAGCACTGACGGATGGAGAGGATGAAGGCGGAGACTCCAAGAGCGAGGGATCAAGCAGTCCCGCTGCCTTGAGGCGCATGAAATACCTCAGTGCCAGCACTGGGAGGATGGTCAACGTCTCGGGTGTGATTGATGTTTCCTCCGACTCGGGCTCGGGCTCTGTCTGCGTCTAAGTTTTCTATGAACAAGTGTAGGCAAGGCACGTGGTCGAGTAGACACTTACCGAGGACATCGGGGGATCGCTGCTGATCTTGGCGCTGGTATGGCTGTAGGATCGCGCCCACGCCGGACCGGCAAAGACCTGCGGCGGAGGGAGGGACGACGGAAGGAAGAAGGATGCGCCTGCGCCGCTCATCGGCACCCGCGAATTGTGCGAGTGCGCGCAGCCGCTGTACAGCACCGGCTCTGGCAGCTGTGATACGGCACTCTGAGAAAGTTGTGATGGTCCCGCAGAAGCATTCGAGGAAAATCCCCGCGGTGAGGCAGGGTTGCCGAGCTGGTGAGGGACATCGAAGATGTCGGTCACTTCCACGGAGGGGGACGCTGAGGCGCGGTGGAGAGCGCGGTGGCGTTGATGAGAGGAGGGGAGGCGTCTCAAAGCTGGACGAGCGGAGGAGGTTAGCAAACCCATTCTGCTGGCCTGGAGTTGGGGATGAACACACAAGACTATCGGGTGGGCGATGCTGGAGTATTTATACCAGTGGACAAAGCTCGGTTAGATGATGTGGATCTGGCCGCGGCTGTAACAAAGTGTGAGGTCGCTGAATGACGCAGAAGGGAGCTTTGTGGCTGAAGATGACAATGAAGAGCGGCGTTGATGCGGATTTTCCATGGCCGAGAGAAAGCGCAGTGTCGATAAGAGCGACAGAAGGTCTTGGATGCCGGGCTTGGTAGAAGTAACGAGAAAAAGAGCTTGGCGACCAAGGCCCACGAGAGGAAGCTACTGTGCAAGACGGGTAGAGTCCATCCCTGACGAGGAACAACAGCTCTAAAAAGTTAAACACCGCTTTAGCGCCGCGTACGTGGGTGACATTGAGCATGGACGGCTGGCCGAGTGTGGTGGATACAGGTCGCATACCACAATCTCGCATGCCTCCGAGTGCGAGAAGCTCGGAGTGCCTTGGCGTGCGTATGAAAGCCAAGAAGAAGGAAGCCAAGAAGAAGGTCGTTTTACTTAGCGAGATGGTTCAGACCCAGAGAAGAAGTGGCCATTCCCAAAGCATTTAGCTACACAAGCTGCGTTTCAGAACGCTCTGTGGGGTTAAATGTCACAAGACCGTTAATGAAGTGATGTAGCTGGCCTTTCAGTAATATAAATGCTGAATTTGAAGCGCCAAGTTTCCAGCGTTTTGTATCACTGCCAGTTGCGCTTAATTTCTTCAATGGACCATGTCACCATGGCATCTCCGAGCAAGCGGGGAACTTTATCGACGAAAGAAAAAAGGTGAGCGACAACAGATCAAAAAAATACGGTCCCACACGTTCCAGTTGATTTGACGGATACTTACACTATCCAGAGACGACATGCTGAGCGCACGCTCCCGGAAGCGATGCGCAACGCATCGTGTTTGCTGTGTGTTAGAAGTGATCGGGGAGATATACACCTCGCTACATCATCATGATAGATGAACGTCATTAGCTGTGCGTACATATGTCGAGGCTATCCCGCAGCTTTTCTGATAGGATGAGCGACGAGAGGAAAGAGGGCTGTCAACGGTGGTGGATGCTAAAACATCGTGTTTTGCACGCGTGACCTGCTTTCCTCCTCATGTGACCGTTTCCTTCCCACGATCATCAACACAGTTCCTGACCGCGACTTTGTGTCCACCTCCGTCTTCCGCAACTTCAACACTTGCTCGTTCTCGAACAATCGTCGTTATAAGGGTTGAGCTCTTCTATCAAGATATCTCCATGGGTGTGGTCTCGTGGCTTTCATCTCCTGAGGGCATGCCATCTTACTCCGAAAGTTGAGTGTGATTCTGGCCTCGTTGGCCACACGTGTCTGGAAGAGCCTATCTACGATGTAATCGTAGCCCTGGTCGTGCTCGAAAAGTCTGGCTTCTGCATTGCTTCCATGAGGCGCGCTCGTATATCGGTCAAAACCCACCCTGATGCCCCACCCGTAAGTGCTCACTTTTCGCGAAACCTAACACCTCCCTCTATGGCGCCTATCTCCCCCACTGCAATTATCTCTCCTACCGCAGCAATTTCTCCTACGATGAGCATCGGCTCTCCGTCAAAGGACTCAGGGAATTTTCAGCTGGGGTTCAGCGCTCTTCCTCAGTATGGATTTGGCCCCGATCTCACCTTCGACTCCCTGCTCTCCCATAACCCCTTCCTGTTCCGCGTATACACGCCGAAGCCCATGACTCCGTTTTTCGATAGCTCTGAGCCTTATTTTATCGGGCAGAAGTTTAAAAACAACTACCGGTATACGGTGCAAGATTTCCAGGCGATGAGCCCGACATCGTTCGGAGTGCCGGATGAGCCGGGCATGGCGGACACTTACGCGGACGTCGCTAACCACATGGACTGGACGAAGAAGGCATCGTCGCCCTACGTGACGACGTCGTTCAGTTTTGCGTGGGCCATCTGGGAGGCGACTCGTCGGCATCGGGCCAACCCGAAGCACGATGTCGAGATCGCAATCATCGATGCGCGTGCGGTCGCTGGCCGAGCCGTGACCGCATTGGAGCTGCTGAGAAAAGGCTCGCCTAAAGAGTAAGAACAGATCACCGTTACTGGAGGTCATTCACGACTGACTCTGATTTTCAGGCGACACCCTGACCACTGGAAGTGGTACCGATTTGCGACCGAAGCGCAGGACGTCCTCGTCCACGGATACATCCCCGGATCAGCCGTGCTGTCCTCCATCCCCATCCTCTCCATCCTCACCAAGCTCCCTTCCTACTTTCTCCACTCCGACCCCCAAGAAGGCGACGGTTCAAAGCCGAACATGTTCAGCAGCCTCACGTGGGACCCCTCCCAGCGCCCAAGCTACCAGCAGTTCTGCCAGCAGATGTCGGAGCAGTTCCTGCGCTCGTCGGCCGAGGAGCGGCTGCGGGACACGACCGCAGGCGCAGTGCGCCTCGCAATGTGCTTCCTGCGGCCGTGGTTCCAGCGGCACGCGCTGAAGGACTTCCAGGGCGCAGTCGACGTCGTCGCGGAGCTCGCGTACATCGTGGCGCGCTGGCCGGGGCAGTGGTGGGTGCGCGAGCACACGGAGATCTGGGACCTCATCCAGTCGATGGTGCACGTCATCGGCGAGGAGGTGCGCGACGCGCAGCGCGTGCACGCGCTCGGCGAGGTCACGCGCCTGCAGGACGTCGTCAGCGAGCTGCAGCAGCTCACGGACGAATACGTCAACGTGCAGCACAGCCGCGCGGGCTCCGTGTCCTCCGGCTCGCACCACGAGTACGACATGCACCGCACAGCTTCGCCGGGACTCTTGTCGCAAGCTCTGCACGACGCGGACGCGGACGTGAAGGTCACCACCCCGGCACCCTCGCCCGCGCCCGCGAGCCCGCCGCCGCCGTCGACGGTCGAAACGGCATCGTGCGTCATATCAAGCTTCTTGTTCGGCGCGGCCGCGGCGATGTTTCTCATCAACTCCCAGAGGCGAGAACTCGCGCTCCACATCACATAGCCTCGGTGACGACTTTGAGGTCTTGGACTTGTCGGACCTGGAGAGCGACGGGGACGATACCGAGTCGGACGTCGATTCGGACACGGATTCGGATGTGGGTACGGATAGCGACTCCGAGTGCAGCTGTTCGAGCATCGCCTCGTTCAGCACCCTCGAGTCGGGACAGGAGCCTAGGCGAGCCTGAGGGTAAGAGGTTAGATTTTGGCTCTGTATCGGATGTCAGACGAGTGTTGAGCACTTCACTGTTGATTGTTTTGCGGCAGCGGCTTTTAACGTTAACTTATTCCATTTGGATATTTACCGTATTCACTCTACTTTATGACTATCGGAGCGCTAGGCCCCACGAGTAACACCATGAATGTCTGTAGAACATGAAATGTAAATCGCATGTACATGTAACGACAATCAATCAATTTGTATTTCCCAACTCAGGATTGGTAGTGGCATCGAAGGACAACGGGTGGTCTACGTCACAATTACAACGTACTGCGCAGGCAGCATAAAAGTCCAGCGCGAATGAACAAATCGGGGATATAGAAGTAGGAAACTCGATAAGGAACGCGTAGTCCACCTTTTCAGAATGAATACACAGTCACTTCTCCAGCCTTGTCCGCGGTCCAGTGTGGAGCCTTGAGCGATATGATCAGTTCACTGCTACCCAATATGCAGAAAAAGAGGCATAACAATACCAACCTTGGTAAATCCCACAACTCTCTGATCATCAATGCAATACCGTCCGTGTCGTCCGGGTCCGGGCGCAGTTGCGACATAGAACGGTAAGCTGGTAACGATCGGCTCTTCAAACTTCGGTGTCGAAAGCGTCGTCGATTCAGAGATCAGTGTCCATTGTCCATTCGAAGCTGCGTCCGCCCAGGGAAGCCTGGGACGCTCGTGTCGTATCATGTTGAAATCGAGGATGTATGGCGTTACGTCGGCTGACGTATCCTGAGTCCCTACCATATCCGCCATACGAAGTAAAGCGCGCGAGCCGTGCATACATCTTGCAAATTTTCAGCATTATGCAAGGACAGCGAGATGGCTGATTACTTACCCATGTTCGTTGAGCGACGTGCGGCATTTGACAACCCTGGTATGACGAGGTCCCCATTCCTTCCATGGGACGACCACCGGCTCATTGCTTGAGTGACTCCAGAAGTGTTCCTTCATCAAAAACATAAGCGAAGCGTGCTTGAAAAACAGGGCTAGCGCCTCAGAGATATCGATTTGATAGATGCGAGAGTCTAGGAAGGGAGTCTCAGGCCTCAGATTGCTCGCCATTTGGTTTTTGAAAATCCCTGGATCCGTCTGATAGCGTAGAGACTTGGGTGTTGGGAGACATAGAATCAGGCTACGGCGATCTGTCATAGGAATTGGCTGTATCTGCAGGCAGGTACCATGGGCGGCCGAGAAGAAGACTAGCAATTCGGGAGTCGCAAAGGTAAAGGTCCCAGGGATCCTGGAGAGTGACGATGGACAGTTATAGGCCTCAACCTCCTGGCGCAAGAGAAAAAATCATTGTGTGCACAAGAAAGTGCAGCTCAGAATCTTACCGTGAGGCAGTCGCCCGTTTTCCAGTTGATGATCCTCACAGTAATACCAACGCCTAGATTGCCCCAGACGCCGAGTAAATCTCCCATTACAGAAAGCACGGTCTCATAGTCGTCGCTAGGAATATATTCGGCCTCTATCATGGGCGCAATAGCATCGGGGTGAGGGATTTCTCCCAGTGAGCTGAGACTCAGGAAGTGAAACCGAAACTCGGCATTAGACATGAAATCTTCGTCTTCGTCCCACGTAGGATCATCTCGCTCAAAGATGATGAAGAGGTCCTGACTGGGATCGCAAGTCATGCTCGCGATCTGGCGTTCGCGAAAAGGACCCTCGCGTGTTTCCCATCCTGTTTCCCAGCTCGGAAGCGTGTGGAAGAGCAATTGACAGCTGCCGTCGCCGTTGTTATTTATGGGCTTATGCGTAAGAAAAAATCCTGGTGCATAGTGAGAGATATGCGTCTGCACACTCAAAGGCTCGTGCTTTGTCCACTTCAGGTCCAGCCAGTTAGAACGGCGGTCCACTAAGCGCCGAAGACGGTCGGACACGTTGGGCCCTTCAGCATGCCCGTCGACCAGCCCTTCGAAGGAGAGTTCAATCCGGTATTGAAGGAGCGCGGAGCGTGCGATCACTTGGCGAAACAAACTGCATACCTGCGAGGGTGTCATCAGTGACGTTGTTGCAAACCGCGATAGCAATTGAATTCTGAGACTGAACGAGTGGGACACGTACCGCGGAGCAGTGTATAAGGTCCAGGTCACTGAGCTCGCTGAATATTCGCAGCTTCACTTCTGGAGCGAGCGTCAACAGCGCTGATTGCGACATTGCAGACCGACCCGTCAATGGCGATGGTGACGGAAGTGAGGAACAAAAGGCAAGTTGGCATCGGCGCCACGCGGTTTCAAAATCACAAACGTACACGTGCCACCGGTCTGAACGTTCAAGAATAAATTATAACCTATTCCATTCGCGTACTCACTGTATCTCATGCATACGATTATAGTAGAACATGGGATGTAGTAAGTCTCATAGCGATATAATGACAATCAATTCACAAGTTGTATCTCTTATCTCCACGTGTGGCCGACAACACTGCCCACGTTAGAACTTCTGCAACAGTGACCCGTGACTCCCTCCTTCTCTTCCTCGCTTGGGGGACCATAAGTGGTCTAGACTGAAGTAGGGGATCCGGCACGTCCTTCAGTACTCAGAATGAATACACATTGACTTCTTCAATCTGGTTCGCATTCCACGATGTGTGCTCGGGGTCTAGCTAAGGTCGTGGAGCGGTGGTAAGCTTGCTGCTATTTGAGGAGACGAACGAGGCATATGACCATACTCACTGGAGTAAACTCGATAACTCTCTGATCATCAATGCAGTACCGTCCGGGTTGTCCCCTTCCGGGCGCAGGAGCGACGTAGAACGGTAAACTAGTAACGATCGGGTCTGAAAACTTTGGTAGCGAGAGGCTCGTCGGTTTGGAAACCAGTGTCCACTTCCCGTTTGAAGCTGTGTCCTCCGAGAGTAGCGTAGGGCGCCTATGTCGTATCAAGTTGAAGTCGAGAATGTAGTGCGTTTCTTTGGCGAACCGCACATCCCGAGTCCCGGCGATGTCAGCCATGAGAAGCACAGCGCGCGAGCCATGGACGCATCTTCCAAGAGATCAGCATTTAGAGAAACTGTGTGACTGCTCGGTACTCACCCAGGTTCATTTGGATACAGACGACATCTGACGGCCCTGGTATGACGAGGACCCCATGTTTTCCATGGCACAACCACCGGTTTGTTGCTCGACTGACTCCAGACATGTTCAGTCAGTAAAGACATGAGTGAGGTGTGCTTGAAGAACAAGGCGAACTGCGCGGCAGGGAAATCAATGTGGTAGACAGCATCAGGTGACGCCCGAAAGGGCATTCCAGGCCTCGAGTTGCTTGCCATTGGGTTTTCGAAAATTATCGGACCCGCGTCACGGTGAGATCTGGGTGATGGGAGACATAAAACCAGACTATCGTAATTTGTACTGGGAATCGGCTGTATCTGAAGGCAAGCACAGCGGTCACCCGAGAAAAGAAGGAGTAGCAATTGTGGGGTAGCAAATGCAAACGCTCCGGGCATATCATAGACTGGCAACGGACAGCTATGGGACTCAGTTGCCTGCAAAACAGAAACGATCATCGTGTGCACAACAAGGGATAATTCATAATATTTACCGTGATGTGCTCGCCCGATTTCCAGTTAATGATATTCAACGCGATATCACCTTCTGGATTGCTCAAGACGCCAAGTAAATCTCCCATCAGACAAAGTGTCATGGGACCCTCGTGCCCACGCAGATATGGGACCTCTATCACAGGCAAAGTGGCATCGGGATGAGCTGATTCTCCTTGCGAGCTGAGAGTCAGAAAATGAAACCAATGTTTGGTATCGGGTGCGACGTCGTTGTCTTGGTCCCACGCAGAATCGTCCAGCTCGAAAATGATAAAGAGGTCCTGGTTGGGATCGCAAGTCATGCTCTCGATATGGCGTTCGTGTGGAGGACCCTGGCGTATTTCCAATGTTCCCGTTTCCCAGCTCGGAAGTGTGTGGAAGATCAACCGACGGCTGCCCTCGCTGCCGTCCTTTAAGGCTTCTTGTGTGAGAAGAAGTCCTGGCGCATAATGAGTGATCCTGGTCCGTAGACTCATGGGCTTGTGCTCCTTCCAATTCAGGTTCAACCAGTTAGAACGGCGGTCCAATAAGCGCCGAAGACGGTCGGTCACATTTGGTCCATCAGGATGCCCGTCGACCAGCCCTTCGAAAGAGAGCTCGATTCGATATTGAAGGAGCGCGGAGCGTGCAATCACTTGGCGAAACAACCTGCATACCTGTGAAGGTGTTCGTCAGTATTCATGTAATGGCCATAGTGATTGGGCTTAGGGTCTGAACGAGTCGAGCACGTACCGTGGAGCAGCGTATAAGGTCTATGTCACTAAGATAGTCGAATATCAGCACTTTGACTTCTGGAATCAACGACAGCAGCGTTGATTGCGACATTGAAGTCCGAGCTGGCGATGGCGACGGCGATGGCGACAAAAAGGAGCGGAAGGCAAGCCGCGACGAACCCAAACCACATGGCAGTGGACATGCTTCACAATGCACACAGCCCCGTGACTTATATAGCACTACATATGCGCGGTTCAGCTATCTTAAAGCGTGTCGCTATGATAAAGCAAAGTCCTTTCTTTCTCAACTCGTTGTCCTCAAGCCATTCAAGGCGTCCCAGTTGCATGTTGCCGGTAAACAACACCGTGCCTTGTATTGAGATAGCGAGAAACCTAAATTGAAGCACGTCATACGACATCCCCGAATTGTGGCCCACTGTGATACCGTTGAATCCACCTATTACCAGTTGTGCAGAGCAAAGGACTGGTGAAGCCGATCGGCAGAAAAGCGGGCTTCCTGTACAAGCGACACGAAATCGGCAAACATGGGCAGATACGCGGAAGGAGTTGAGGGAGACCGAACGGTTGCAGAGGAAGATGGCGGGAGGCCCGCATGTAAACCTCAGGGCATGGCAGGGCCGGCCGGGTGCGAATGAAGATCAAAACCTCCGCCAGGGGATGTGGGTTGGGGTTGAGCATCTAGGATATGACCGAAGACAATCTTCAGAATAGGGAGGCTCCATATTAAGGACCCATGAGAACGTTAATGGCTCTCGCGACGATTCCGACGCCCTCCATTACGGCGGGCCTGTCTTCTTCTCGAATGCGCAGCAGGACCCGACCTTCGAACTTGTCCGGATGAAAACGAAGCATCGTCTCTCGAAGACGATCTCTCCGCCGTTTGGCACCTGCCGCCTCGTCCTCCCGGACAGACACAGCAGGAAGCAGAAAGGCAGATATCGCCTCTGCAGTGAGCTGCTCCGCGCTCACAGGCTCGCCAGTGAGGAATATGGGCCAAGGGACATCCTCAAAGCGCATAGATGCAGGAATGGCAGCAGAGGAGACATCTGACGGGGCAAGCAGCTCCTGCCAGCGCCGTTCGTAGGCTTCCCTAGTCTCGTCTTCGTGTCGTTGCTCGCGCCATCGTCGTCGCTGCCGACGGAGTTCCCGCTGCTCTCTGAGAAGCCGGGCAGCTTCCGCCTCGGCAGCTTCGCGAGCAGCCTTTGCACGTTTCTGCTCTTCCAGCTCTGCAGCATATTTCTTCCTGAATCCGAGTGTCAGAACGTGAATCAAACGTCTCCGGGAAAAGCGACGAACCTGTGCATACTAGCCCGTATCCATTCCGCGTACTCTTCGTCCTCCATAAATCGAGGGTCTACAGTGGGCTCCTCCCGGTCGTAATAATGGCTCTGAGACGGCGCTGCGCCGGCACTTCGCCATCGCCGGGGAACATGGGCATAGGCATTGAGTCGAGCCTCGACGCTGAGTAGGTGTTCATCATCTTCAAAAGCACCCGCCATCTTCTCTCTAAATCGTTCCTCCTCTACCCGTGCACGGATGTCCTCATACGCCTCATACGACGAGGGACCAGGTGGTGGCGGTGGTCCATAAACATCTTCATCATCTTCAGTCTCCTCGGTCTCCCGCCGTCGTTTGTGAGCATGTGAGGGTCTGTCCTCGTCGACGTCATGGTACCGCTTGCGGTGCGATCTGGCTGCCTTGCGCGCTGCTTTGAGGGCCTTGCGAAGGTCGTGCTGGGCTTGTTCAGCTGGCGTGCGCTTCAGGTGAAGCTTGCTCTTGCCCTTGTCGCTAGGCATCGTACATGCGAATTGCAAGCATACCGTCAACGGAGAGAATGGGTGCAAGTGAAGACCATAATTCGTCCCTAAGCCCACCGTGGGAGCTTGATTCTCACGGTTTATTGCTGTCGTCGAATCCGAGGAACAGGCTTGCGGAGAGTCAGACAGCATCAACTTACGCCTGCATCTTGCATCCGGTGTCGGACATTAGTATCTAGGTCACTTGTAAGTAATTCATTCGTCCATTGACCTATCATAGACGCTATTTTACTCATAGGTTGCTCCGGCTTAGATCTGTATGGTGGACTGGAGGCTATCTCACTCGCCGTCCGAATGAGCGTGAAGTCGTCGTTGACCAGCATTCAGTATGGCGAGTAACGCCTCACATGCTGATATAGCGAAAGAGTGATCCTGTGACTAGCAAAGACCATCGTGGAATCTGATGTGTTGAGGAATGCTGAAGTTCACTTACTAAAAGTTCCTATCACCGTTCTAGTGCAGGCATGGATCAACTGGACCGTGCATGCAATTCAGAAAGGCTGATTTGCACCTAAGCGGACCAATCCACGCCATCTAACCAATGCTTCCCGTGCTTCAAATCCCTAGACCTTATAGTACGTATACTCGTCAGACTTTTGACAGCGCCCAATCAGTGGCATCGGCGGACCTGTGCTTTTGATGCCGCTCAGGCCCGTGCACGTTCAAGTCCTGGTATGCCTCTAGGGAATTGATGTTTTCTCGCGAAGGAGCTTTTGGCCCAGTTGGGCTTGCTCTTACGACGTCGGGTACTAGACTGTAAGCCACAGATGGGCGGTGACGGTTTCTCTGGAGCTGACATTGGCGTATAACAGGTCCAGCTTCGGTCCAGCAACTATCTCTCCTAGGATCACGCCTTGTAATATATCTACTGCTCCACGGAGTGTATTACACCTTCGGGCGCTGACTGCTGACATGGAAGGTGCGCGCTATGCTATTCTGTAACCAGGCATATATTCATATAACATGCTTTCGACCAGAAACCTATAATAATTGTTACAGTCCTATATTGAGTTATAAGGCGTGTTTATGCGCTGAGCAACTGTTCTTGACTCTAGCGTTCGTTAATGGTCAGCTTTCCAGTGACATGATGCAGCAATGTTTGGTGTTATAGCGATGTGGCGAATCCTCTCTTATTCTTCCTGATCCGCTTCGATCTCGGGACCTTGCCTCGTGGGGCCTTCATACGCATCAGTGCATATCTTTGGATCTTCGAGGCTGATCAAGGCAACACATCAACTGGACAGAATCTGCAAGAAGTGCTCCTGATTTCATGCGTACGTAGAAACCAACTTTCCACACGAGATCATTGTTATTTGGTAATATTCCGAAATGCAGGTGTAACATGGCAAGGTTTCCGTTCTTTCGTAATCTCCCATGGTCTTTATTTGAAGATTATTCTTCCACATACCGGCGACGTCAATTAATGAGCCAATGGAGACATTGCACACGGGATGCAGTCACGCGAATTCGGGGATCTGTCAAGCGATGCTGTTGACCAGTGTTGATCGCCAGGGGTCATTGATGCCTCGCGGGCGGGTCGTCAGCCAACCTTCACTGCATACGTTCGTGGGATCAACAGCGTCGATGACGGGATCACATAGATAAGTGAAACCCGATGGAAGCGCTCAGGCTGACCCTTTCGCTGTCCTTTCCTCGGGTTTCTGTTCATCCTACAACCTACTTGATAACCCTGTATGCCTGGTGCTCATCGACACGCTCATCTGCGATGTTGAGAAGGGGTTTTTTCTTTCGTAATACGGCTCTGGTAGTTTCTGTCTTTGCATCTCTCTTTCTAGCGCCAGGTTCGGCTCAGCAGGCTCTGACGCCGGCCGCGGTACCTCTTGCAGTGCGCTCACCTTACCTGAGTTGCTGGGAGTCGATGACGAATGGGTCACATCCGCCCAATAACTGGCCTACTACATGGGAGGACCCGTCGGTGCGCTGCTATTCCTGCTTCTCCGCGTCATGGTGGCTCATTCTTCATTGTTTGTATCTCCAGCCTCAAATCCTGGGATGGCAGGGTTACGTCCGAGTGGACGATATCACATATTCATTCCTTGGAGCTTTTCCTGATAACCAGATTATCACGAACATTTCGCGGACCACCATCACTCCTACCCGTACCACCTGGACTATGCCGGCAGGCCCCATGGAAATCAACGTAACCTTCTTCAGTCCAATCGAAGTACGCAGGTCTCATACATGTGTTTCCGAAAACATAATCTGAGAGAACCAAACAGCCTGGAGATCCAATAAGGCAGTCTATCCCGTTCTCTTATCTGTATTTTGAGGTGGTTTCCACCGACGGTGCAGAGCACAGCGTCCAAGTCTATTCGGATATCAGCGCAGGTCAGTGTCCCTTATTCTGAAGAAAGAAGTGACTTCTAAATGCTTGCAGAGTGGTCATCTGGAAATCGTAGCGAAGTTGTCCAGTGGAGCACCGTCGCCGGCTCGAACAGTATTTTTCACCAGGTGTTCCTTGCCGAACAAACAACATTCAAGGAAATCGATCAACAGGCTGAGTGGGGGACACTGTACTACTCCACGAAAGTGGTGGGTCGAGTCATATCATCCTCCGCTTCTGTAGACTGAGGATCGGTGTACCCAAGAATTCTCTCGTCACGTATAAAGTCGCGTCCGACAAGAGTTGTCGCGATGAATTCCACGATAAGGGGAAACTTGACTTCGGTGAAGATACCCAGTTCCGAGGTATTGCCAGGTGAGTTGGGGAATCCTTATTTCTCGTTTTGGGGTACCACTAAGCGCATGTGCAGCTCGTTCCCTGTCTATGCAATCGCAACCGACCTTGGCGCCATCACCTCGACACAAGGCAGTCCCGTAGTCTGGGCTGTTGGCTACGCTCGGGACCCTGCAGTGAGCTACGTAAACCTGACTGGTGTACCTCAGAATCGCAGCTTGTATTATCAGTCAAAGTACTCAGATGCAAGTTCTCTGGTACGCTCGAAGAAGCCATATCTGTATTTGAAAGGGGCGAAGCTGACGACCGTGCAGATTAATGACTTCCTCGACGACTTTCCCAACGCGAAGAACCGCGCAGACCAGCTCGATGCCAAGATCTTAAACGCGGCCAACAATGTCTCGAGCGATTATGCAGACCTGGTTTCTCTTGCGGCACGGCAGGTATTTGGAGCTACCGAGCTCACAATTTCAAAGGGCGCAGACGGGAACTGGAGCACCTCAGACGTGATGATGTTTATGAAGAACATCGGAGAGAGCAGCAGAAAGTACGTCCGACTGTACGTGCTATTCTATCATGAACTCATCTTTCTTGCTGAAGTCGTGTGAATGCCGTCGAAGTACTGTATCAGTCATTCCCACTCTTCATGTACGTGGACCCAACGCTGGGAGGACCTCTTCTAGAGCCACTTCTGCGATTCCAAAATTCGACCAATTACACCAATCCGTACGCAGCGCAGGACATTGGTATGTGCCGTAATCCGTTTGTTTGCAGTGTCGGTGCTAACGGACTTGCAGGTAGTTCGTACCCGGTCGCATTGGCAAGCAACCTTACCCACAACGAAGGCGTCGAACGTGAGTGTACGGTTATGCGTTAGTGTGCTAGCTCACGTATGCACATCTCAGAATCGGCAAACATGCTCATCATGGCTTACGCCCACGCCCGCGCTACGGGAGATGGTAGCCTGGCATTCAGATACGTACGTAGCTTAGGCTCTCTATCCCCGACTCGCTCTCATCCGTCGACTCCATTGCAGTACAACCTGTTCTCAAGATGGACAGATTTCCTGATTGGCGGCGCCCTACACCCGACGAACCAGTGAGCGTCACTTCATCTGATGATGGCTATACAAATATCTAGGAGCTCATCAGTTTCCTATGCTGTTCACAGAGCATCATCGGATACGGGCGACGCGACAAACCTGACCAATCTGGCAATTAAGGGCATTATTGCAATCAAGGCAATGTCTGAGCTGAGCAAAGCACTTGGGAGAGTTGATGACGCCCAGCAGTACTCGGTTTGTTCATTCATCTGTTCGTTGCAACGCCAAAGCCGCAGAGCGGTATACTGATCCGCTCGTCCTGTCTCGTCTATCTCCAGGCCAACGCGACGCAGCTGGTTCAGCAATGGACTTCGCAAGCGCTCTCCTCGGACAAGTCGCGTCTCTTGGAAACGTACGGCGATGCTTCCTCGACGACCCTGGGGTACAACCTATTCGCAGATCGCTGGCTGGGAACGCAGCTTGTCGATCAGTCCGTAAGGCCTTTTCCCAGGATACGTGACAATCATAGATTGGTGCTGACGAGCGTATTTCGACTTGATTCCTTCAGGTCTACAACGCGCAGACTGGCTTCTTCGCCCAAGTATCTTCTGGGAACACCTTTGGATTGCCAACTGACAGTTCGGATCCAGGACATGCCAGCTCAAGTCAGTCCATTCATTAGTTCTCTATCGTTGATTGGCCCCGCTGAACGTCATCCCTTGTTCATCTCTTGCTTCTTGAAACAGGCTGGAATCTATTCGCTGCCGCCATCGCTACTGATACTACAGTTCGCGACAGCATAATTTCCAAGGTGCGGGCGCGTGCATCATTCAATCAGAGCTCGGGAGCATTTCCGGTCGTGTACGAACCTCTTTCCGGGAAGAGCACGTCCGGAGTGGCTAGGTGGGCCAAGTGCCAGAGTTATCTCTACGCCGCCCAGCTGACTGCATCTGACAGCCCCGCGCAAGGCGCCATGTTCGCGCCCCTGGCTCTGACGTAAGTCCGGAACATCGTCGACGACCACAACACTGACAAATCCGGATAGCGTGGCCTCATCCCCCATTTCCGTGAAGCTCGACGACAACAACGCCGGACAGTCGAAACACCGCACTAACGGCGGTGTCGTCGCGGGCGGCGTAATCGGTGGACTCGCCGGCATCGGCATCACAGCCGCCGTTGGCCTCTTCCTGCGACGACGTCGTCGAGCGCGGGGCAAGCTAGACAACATCGAGCGCGGGGACACGCCGAGCGTTGTCGAGCCCTTCGACGGGCGCGACACATCCGAGTACCGCGCGCCCGACTTCGGCGGCACCTGGCGCTCGAGCTTCGTGAGCAGCAGCAACCCCGAGGCGCTCTCGCCCGACAGCTCGCAGACGCACTCGGAGATCCACAGCTTTGCGCTGCCGCCGCCCGAGCCGGCGGTCGTGGGCCTGGCAGGAAAGCAGCTCGCGCGGTACAGGGCAGATTTGAGCGCGGCACCGGTGAACAGGTCGGACGCGTCAGAGTCAAGCCAGCATGGGGATGCTGGGCCCGATACGGGCTCGAGTGGCCCGACGCTGCAGACGTCCAAGGAGCTCGCGCAGCTGCGGTCTATGAATGCCGCTGCTGCAGCGTCGTCTTCAGGCGGCCCGCAGTTCACAGATCCATTCAGAGATAACGTATCAGTGTTGACAGGGACATCGTCGCAACTGCCCTCTTCTGTCTCAAGTGGGACCCGGCCGAGCGTCAGCACGCACGGGCCGCAGCCGTCGGTGTCCAGCGTCGGGACGGGAGGCGATGTCGCGAGTCAGCTGCGCAGCGAGGTGGAGGGCCTGCGAAGGGAGATGGAGCAGATTCGGCAGGAGCGGCTGGAACCGCCTCCCAGTTATTTTTGAAGTAGAATTTAGTGAGGACTGGTGATTCGGTTGGTCGGTTAGGTCTTTGCTTACTTCGTCGGACGTTACTTGGTATTCGTTATAATTATATACGCGGATTGAGCCGATTGGACACTTAGTGGATGACTTTCCGCGGCCTTATTTTTATTCTATGATATGTTTTGAAGCTCATTTAGATTCAGAGTCCGCTGATTTGCGCGACCTGATTGGATGAAGAGGTCATTTTGGACGTTAGCGAGGCAATTGAAATGGCCTCCGGAATATCATACCATAGATTTAAGGCCGCGGAAAGTCATCCAGTTGAGAAGTTGATTGAAATAATAAATGTTGTACAATGCGAGACCATGGGAAGGATTACAATTATCCTGAATAATACAATTCCTGTCAAAGAAAAAATGACAACGAGCTACTGGTATCAAATACGTCTGTTTGAAAGACCGGATTGGTATCAGCAGCATGCCAGACGAATGTATGCAGACAAACGCACTGAGTCCACTCAGAATACAGACCAGAGTAAGAACGGAAAAGAAAATGCAAGGACGAGACTATCTTGAGGATTCTGATGTGAGTTTATAGGGCAACGTGCTAAGACGGAATGCTCACAGTGTTATGTCACAATCGCCCTTCTCTTCCCCTTCGCTGATGATTTCCTACGAATTTGCGGGCGCGGCGTATCTTCAACACGTGAAAATTCGAACGTCTTCTTGTTCGGCTGTCCAAGTAAGACCCATTCAATCGCTGTCACAGTCTGGCGTGCGCCGTAGCCGATAACCACCCCGCTGATGCACGCGACCCCGACGAAGACGTAGATGGGATAGACGGCTTGAAGGAACCATACTGCCAGACGGTAAGGCAGAAGAACCGATACACTAAGAAGAATTTGTATGATGATGATCACAGGGGCCAGAATGTAGAGTATGGCGGGGAGGATGAAGGAGAGCGGGAAGAACAGGAAGCCCCCTACTGAAAGGGCGGTATTCCCGACCAATGAGATGGCAGACAAGGATGCTGAGAAAGAGCGCGATATGAGCGGTAAAAGCTCGAGAATTGGCGCGGGCCTGCCTGCAGCCAGGGCAGTCGGCGAGGCTACAGCAAAGCTTGTCGACGTCATGTTGATGAAGCTTCAAGGGTAGTACAACTGTAGTCACAAGTCTGAACGGATAGACTTGTCAGACGTTGACAGAGGACGCAATGCAAGCAATCCATGGGCATGGAGGAAACCACACGTACCTGCATGAACGTTGAATGCAAACCGCAATTTCAGGTTGATCGTCGTGCTACAACCGTCTTGAATCTGCAGCAACGGGGAAAGCGGCAGGACGCGGCCCGGGGTGTTACGTACATACACATCGCGTTGCAGCCGTGGCGGACGACGACGACGACGACGACTTGAATTGTTCTCTCACTCTGTACACTCGTACGTGCCATTTTCGATTGTTGATTCAAACTGGGATATTTCTTAGCACTGAGGTACGTATGGGAAGACTGCAACAGAGTCTGCACTTGGAAGACATGACAATAACAACAACAACGGCTTCCTTTCTCGGTGCACTGCCATGGAGAGTCGGGTACAAGGATAATAAGGTCTCCAAGCTGAAATGGACAACAGCTTCTCATAGCGACGATCAGGGGAGAGCCACGGACAGCCTATAAAACGACTTGGCTCGCGAGGTATGTATGCACTAACTACTAACTACCACGTACCTCCGAGACCTCGGACATATCTCACTCACTATGAACAACTCACTTGCTGTCCAGTCGTCAAGGTCGGATTACCTTATTCAACGCGCATCAGCCAAAACCAAGAGCTCGCTGACTCTTTTGACGAACGACACGCTCGTTGATCATATCTTCCCGTATCTGTCGATTCGGGATCTCATCCGTTTGCGTGGCGTACGTCTAATATCAGTCTTTCTCTTGATCTCAATCTAAGATCAATTTTAGGTCTGTCGTCTGTTATACGAATTAACGCACCACCCGATAATATGGAAGAATATTCTTCGCAACATCCACTTCCCATTACCACCATTGCCGCCAACGTCACGCTACTCATTCCCGTCTCTCAGCAGCTTCGAGACTGAGCGCCTCATAGTGCGCGGTTTGACCCTTGACGCGAACTGGAGGAGTCAAGTGCCTAAGATATACAGAGGATGGGCAATACCGTCCTATTACGACGTCCTTTCAATGAAGATCCTGCCCGGTGGTCAGTATATGGTGGCGTCAGTGCGCTGTAGCGGCCCCAACACATATGCGCTTCTTATATACATGATGGATCATCGAGTCAAGATTGTCTATCCCATAGCCATGATACCGACGAGCTCCAAGGCGTATAAGATTGAGGCTAAGTACATGCAGTACGACGGCGACCTTGGCATCATGGTTGCGTATGTGCGCCGAGAGCCTAGACATGCGAAGGACAGGCAAGCTAAGTCAGTTTGATTCTTTCGCTCTGTATAATCAGCGCTGTATAATCGATGCTGACGTTGCCTTTCCTCAGCGTCAACGTTTCCGAGTTCTCAGACGAACATGAGATTGACTGGCCGGTACCCGTTCGATACGAAGCTGTCGTCCAATTCTCCAGCCTCAAGGCTCTGGAAGTTTTTGTGGATCCCCGTTATCCTCCGGGTTCAAAGGCATACCAGGAAAATGCGCAGTCATCACAAGTTCCTCCGTTCCGGACTGTCACCATGCTTCGGAGCACGTCGTCCTATGACTATCTCGACCTAGATGACATCGATGGCGAACCTCATGTCTTTCTGGTCCGCAAGGGCGACGAAATTATGATGAAGAATCTTGTCAGCCGTGCGGTGTCAACACTAACAGTCCAACCTTTGGAGGATCCCGTCCTCATTCCGCCAGTACGTGCCGTTTTTGTGAAACATATGACTTTTACCGAAACATGATTTTCCCCTACAGGAAGCTTGGACATTTACAATCAGGGGCATCCGAGTACTTCCCACACAACGCCAGATCTTAGTTGTTCGCATTGCAAACTGTGTGGGCGTCCTGCCGCCGATTAGTCGCCTCACGATAGAGATGTACGATCTCCCAGAACCCGCCGAAACCATCTACGCCGTTGCCGACGACTACAAAATCCACCAGGCGGAAGTTCGCTACAGCGAGATCCGCATTTCGGCCCATCACATCCCTTCGATCTGGGACCAGTCTGTGATGCCAACCTTGTGCCAAAACACGGAGCCACCGCCCATCTCGATATACGCCGTGGTCGACGACCCGTGGGGCATCGTCCACTACCGCATCACGCCCGTCCGCGTGCCCATCACCCCCCAGCCCGAACTCATCCTCGACGCGGACGGGCACGCGGTTGAGCCGCCGCCGCCGTCGGTCTCCGAGACCGTGTTCGTGTACCCGATCTTCCGCGCGCGTGTGCAGTGCGCGAACGTGCACGGCCCGCGCGATAAGGTCCTGCACATCCTGCCTGGCATGACGCGCTCGCTGTTCTACAGCACGCCGATCGACGACCGCCGCGCCGCGCCGGCGCTCATGGACCTCTACGGGCACGCGGACTCGCTCCCGCCGTCGCGCACCGATGCGCGCTGGCCGGTGGACGCGGAGCGCCGCGCGGCGGCGGAGAAAGAGCGCGCGTGGATCAATCAGGCGTATAGGCAGCGCGACCCGCAGCAGCTGCTTGTGACGCTGCCGTTTGCGGGGCGGGTCGGGAAGATGTTCGGGGAGGGGATGATTGCGATTGCGTGGGATGAGTGGACGGGGCATATACTCATGGTGGCGAAGCACGAGCCGCAAGATGTGTATGTGTTCGAGTTCTCGCATTCGCCGGAAGAAGGTGTGTTTTCTGTTTCGATATGCTCTTTCCGTGTGATGCTGACGATGGTATTTCATCAAAAGACAAGCTTGGAAATAGGCTGCCGTTGCCGGTCCATGACGTAGATGAGAGGTTCCGTCTTCCCGTTAGTGATCTATACGGAGATTATTAAAGGACTGGCTCGTTCATCCTCGGTCGTCATATCTGTAATGCGGAAGAAGTTGGTCCTGAATGAGCAATTGATTGGTATCGCATGGATATCAGACTCTAATAGATTCCTAGAAAATCAAGAGAACTCCTCTATCATAACTGTCCTCGAGATGCCGCCGGCTATTTCCTTGATGATCCTGAAGCAGAAGAAGCCGCGATTCATTCTTACATGCTGTGAGTGTTGCGTTCGTACTTGCGGTACGTACTTGTTCTATATGCGATTCGGACAGGTACACATGGAACAAGGTACGTTTCAGCATTCTGGCCGCGCAACAATTATGCAGTAACCATCTGCGACACAATTAACATTCTTCCACAATTGCAGATGAGATGGCGCAGCCCGCTTTTGTTATTCAAAGCAATACAACGAACTTCTTCAGTGCTGTGCTTTATTGTTCTTCGTTCTTATAAAAGACGTCTCGTGGGGTATGCTTTCGTTTAATGACAACTCACACTCCTACTTCCCAAACACGATGTTTCAAGAGATATGCACAGTTCTGAAAGGTGAGGAAGCGCAGTCTATGAATCCTTCTATATTTCTCTGATCATGTTCTTTCATTCCAGTGGTGAACTCGATCGTTGTGATGTGGCTGTTGCCTGGGGAAATGCGAAGGATCACAAACAAGGTGAGCTAGTCTGCACCAAGCCGGACCGTCCCAGGCATACTGACGCCTGCCTTTAAGATCATCTGGACTCGATTTCCGCGGAAATCTCGTATGGGGCCGGACCTGAAGCATCTGCCCAGTGCCGATGAGCTTCGCGGCCTCAAGGTCTTCTACATCATGGGATCCCATGCGTACGACTTCATGCTTGACACCAAGGACCCCGCGCCAGAATTACGGGATCTCTCACTGTATGGGGAGATGCCCAGCCTCATTCGCGAAGATGAGTGCCCGGCGTCACAGTTCACAGTACCAGCCAACATCTTCGGTGGTGCCGTTCCCAAGCTTCGTCGACTCACGCTTAACAATATCGCCATCAGCGCCGACTCGCCCCTGTTGATGGCTGATCTCACACACCTCGACTTGGGCAGGTATTGCACAAGCGGATGCCCCCGTAGTTTCTCCCTGCCCGTCCTCCTCGACATCCTCCGCCGAATGCCGTACTTGCAGTCTCTCCAAGCAGGAGATATTTTGACGGAACCTACGGATGCTTCATCGCTCGAGACATATCTCGACAGAATCCCCAAAGTTCATCTGCCAGATCTGAAATTTTTGAGGATCGAATCTCCCTGGATCTTGAATTACCGTGGTCTCCTTCGGCAATTGTCGTTGCAGAACGAATCTCTCCGCCTCTTTATGGGCACGTCCGTCCAGTCATTCGAAGACATGGACGAACCCCTCTTACCATCCTGCATCGCATCTGTGGACAGCCAGTCACTCCCCATCCGCGCGCTCAAAATTGAGAGCCGTGGTCCTCGACAGTTTGTCATTTCCGGTTGGCGTACGCCCGAAGACGACCTCTCGGACCCACCGTTCTTCGGCTCTCTCTTTTCCGCGGACATCCAGCTCTTAGGTTCGTCGAACACGGAGGGCATCTCATCGCTTTTGAGCCAGCTTCCGATACACATGGTCGAGACACTCTGTATCGAGTGGTCCTCCTACAAAGGCGACAATCCTATTGACTGGTCGGCAATCCTTCAGTCCATGGATCGGCTCCAGCGCATCATCATCATGGAGTTTTCTTTTGACCATGTGTCCGAAGTCCTTCTGAATACTTTGGCGGGACCTGCGAACGACGTATCTGGCGGCCCGAGCTTGCTCTGCCCTCAGCTCACGGCGCTGAGCTTCCCATGGATGAAGGACTCTCAGTCCCCCGAGAAAGCCTCTGCGTTCTTCAGAGTACTCGCGGACACCGTGCAGACGCGTCTGAAGCATGGATCGAAGCTCGAGGAATTGGTTGTGGGCAAAGAGCAGCTGCTTTGCGGACACGACGCGGGTCTAAACATGCTACGGGCGCGCGCCGGACTCCTGTGTTCTGAGAGCAAGTAGCGATCCATGTCACGATATCAACAGTTGGATTTTCTTCGAAACTGCAGACCTGGAGTCGGTGGGGACGAACTGTGTTGTTTCATGTGCTGTAGTCATATGCTTTTAATAATTGTCAACACGTCTCACGAGAAGATGCGGTCTGCGAGCGGACTCGGTTTCGTCTCTACGACCTGCTTGATTTGTGAATATAACTTATTGTTCACAGTGATGTATGCCATATTTATGTCTCTCTTTCTACAGCGACCCTCTATAAGGAGCGCAGACTCAGCCAAGTCGGAAATACCAAGCCTAAGTTATGTGTCGCACTTAGTCGAAACTTGCCAGCGCTGCGACTTTAACAACGTACACGACGGTGTGTTCCTGGAAAACCAACACATGCACGTAATTTCACCTTCATTATCAAACAGGACGGTGAGAAGCAGATAATGACATCTACTATAAAATACAATAGCTGAATTAAGTAGAACTAGTGTAGGAATCTCACATGTCTCCTTGTATACCCTACACCAAAAGCTACCGGAGTCGTGGCTCACTTCTTGGCTACTTCTTTGCATTAGGCCCGCTACGCTGTCGGAGGTTTGCAAGATCCTTCAGCCGTTTGACAGGGTATCACTTCTTTTACCCCCATATTCCATACGACGAGCTCAAGGCTGAGGCCGCCGTGGAGGCGTTTGTCGAGGGCGTCCGCGAGGATGATGAAGAAGTCGGTTGGATAATCCCAAAGGTTTGGGAATTCCAGTTGTTCTAACTTTGGGAAGACGTCTGGCCTTGCAAGGGCATCCATGAGACTCGGTATGTCGCAAGACATGACATAAAGATCCTTGACACCTGACAAGTACTCCCAAAAGAGGGGCCACTGCCCATCAATGTGCAGCCCGCTGCCTAATATCACGTTCTGCACCGTGCTCAATGGCTTGCGGAGATAAAAGCACAGGTACAAAAGGCTTGTGAATGTTGGGGAGTCCTCGACCTTGAAATTAACCGAGCCCGCTCGACCCGACGCGCAGAACGAAAGCCCTTGAGCCTTCTTGATGCGTAGAACAAGCTGTTCAAAGCGCATATCGGGCGGCTCGCCGGTTTGGAGGTCACGGGGAAGCATTTGGAAGTCTTGGATTCGAGACGTGTCGATGGTGGTGCTCAAGGCACAACGGACTGATCCAGCGTATAACTGTAATTTGTTCAAGAGACCTGAATAATTCTGGGGGGACGGAAGCGTTATACGGAGGTTCTCCAATGCAAGCAGATAAACCGGAGAGAGTTGCCCGAGTGACCGGTCGAGAGAAACCTCGTCTTCTGGGTCGGTCAAAATATCCTCCACCGTGAGATGTGTCAGTAGCAGCATGGAGGATATAACTTCGAGGAATTGAGGCAGGGAGCAGAGCCGGGGGCAGCGCTCATCTGTCCTGGACAACGTCAAACTGTGCAGATGTGTCGACAGAAGATGAGAGTTCATGTCGATAATTATATTGGTTAGCGACAGGTGAAAAAGCGCCGGACAGTGGCCTTGGAAGACGTCGGGAGAAAGCACATAAGAACGCTTCTTGCTGCCGAAGATACGATGTTTCCTGGGATTGTTCGAGTCCAGGACGAGGTCCCACAACTGGGATGCAGGCTTATTAGCGTTCTGCATGAAGTTGCAAACTTGTGCTCCGTCCAGAATAAGACGTTCCATGCGATCGCAATCGCCGAAGATGAGCTGAATCAGACGCTCCCGATGGATTTCCATCCATTTCACATCGCGATCCATGTAAAGAGTTGCGGAGTACCCAGATGGTCCGAGGCCGAAATTCGTTTTCTTCAGGGAGAAGAGACTACCGTTTGCCCAAAGCCTCGGTATGTCAAAAGCAGCGGCGCGCCAGCTTCGACAGACGTGTCCAACGACGGGCCAGTCGCACTTCTCGAGATGGTCCTCAGCCCAGGCATTACAGACTTCCTGGAAGATCTGGACAAGCACCCGTTTCGGGACACGGGCAGCCGGAGATACTTGCTTTCCTGGCGAACGCTGTAAGATGGTAGAAAGGCGAATGGTTGTGGCGTAAGTGCCTGTTCTTGTAACGCAGGTAGAACCGCTTACGACGCCAGGGATCTTCCTCGACAATCGAGAGAGCTCCCGATGTACGGCAGATGGATTCAACACTGACGTGAGAGGAACGCGATGAATCAGTAAGGCCCACGAAGGGCACACGGAATACGAGCTGTCTCACCTTGCATGATGGATAACTAGATTTGAAGATAATGTTGGGGTAAGGGGATGTGGCGATCGTTAACAGACAGCATCGGCGTCCGCATCCGACTTTATAACTAGAAGGCCAAGTGAGGCACGTAGGCTCCATAATGATCGCGACCATAAACAACGTTCGAGACAAGGAGTCACTGTCGACGTGAGATCAGCGCTGAGCGGGTTCGGCGCCAGCCCTATCAATTGTCCTCGGTGGAGATGGATACCTTTATTGTATTGCCATTGTTCTCTGTCTGGAACTTCTGTCTTGTGAACCACGCACCTCCTGCGAAAACCAGCGTAAGTATCAGTACGTGCTGGCACTGACGCATCAGCTCGTCGACTTGGAGATACGTAGCCTAATAGAAGGGAAATTGAAGACCAGAATCTGCGGAAACAGTCAACACGGCGACCTAGTCTCCGAGCAGACCTCACCCAGAAGATAGTCGTTCTGTGTTATATAAGACGGCGACCTACATCTGTAGAAGGGAACAGGGTCTTCCGGATTGGTTGATGTCGATGAGTCGACGATAATGGACTGAGTTGGAGGGCTCCGAGTTCGAGGTCTTCTCTGACCTGGAACAAATAAATACAACTTGAAACTGGGCGACCTCAATCAGGCCCGGGGTCCGACTGGCAACCGACTGGCATGTTGTCTTCGTCTCTTGTACGCATAGAAATTTGTATTTATTAAGTACACCGGTGAGAAGCAGGTAATGGCATCTACTGTGAATTACACGAGCTGGAGGCCAACTAGCACGTAACTAGCACAAAATCTCACACATCTCCTGTAGCCTGGAACTCCGCACGATTCTGCAGCTCTCTAAGAGCTGCCAAAGCTTCGGCTATGGCCTGCTTCGCACTAGGCGCGCGACGCTGTCGGAGCTCTGCAATGTCCTCCGCCGTCTGACAGGGCACCACTTCATTCAAAAATGGTCCCTTCCACAGGAGAAGCTTGAGGCTGCGGCCGCCCTGCAGGCGTTTCTCGAGAGCGTCCGCAAGGACAGCGAAAGAGTCGGCGGGGCATGTCAGGGGCTTAGAAAATTCCAGCCTTGCTAACTTGGGGAAGATGTCCGGCCTTGCGAGCGCATCCATGAGACACGGGAGGTCCCAACAATCAACGCAGAGACTCTCGACTCCCGGTAGATACTCCCAAAAGAGGGACCATTTGCCAGGCATGGACACCTCGCTCGATAGTGTCAAGCTCCGCACCGCGCTCAGCGACTTGCGGAGAGGGAAACATAGATATAAAAGGCTCGTGAATGCCGCAGAGTCCTCGATTTTAAGCCTGAGCGAGCCTGCAGCGCCCGACGCGTAGAACGAAAGCCGTTGGGGAGCTTCAATGCAGAGTTTGACTTCCTGCAGGCGCGGATCTGTCGGCGGATTGATGGCAAGACCACGAGGAAGCATTCGGAAGCTCTGGATTTGCGACACGTCGACGGTAGTGTCCAAGTTGAAACGGGTCGATCTGGTGCGGAATTGTACTTTACTCAAGAAACCTGAATAATTGCGCATGGACGGAATCTGTAAGTCGAGCTCCTTCAGGCTGAGCAGATATACCCGAGGGATGTGCGAGAGCGACCGTTTGAGCGATGTCTCATCCTCTGGCTCGGTCAGGACATCCTTCACCTTGAGGTATGACAACCGTTTCATGGTGGATAGCACGTTGAGGAGCTGGGGCAGGGAACAGGTTCGTGGACAGTGTTCGTTGTTTCGGGACAATACCAACGTGATTAAATTCGCCGACAGAAGAGGGGAGGTCGGGTCGATAACTATGTTTGTCAATGACAGGAGAATAAGCGCCGGGAGATGGCCATCGAAGATGCCGGGAGGGAGCATAAAGCTATCGGTCTTCTTCCTACCAAAGACGCGCTGCTTCTTGTGCTTGACGTCTCCTGAGTCCAGTATGAGCTCCTTCAGTTCGGGTGCAGGTTTATTCGCATTTTGCATGATGTTGCACGTCTGAGTTCCGGACACCTGAAGAGACTGCATCCACTCGCACTCGTCAAAGATAAGACGAACGAGGCGCTTGCGATGGATTCGCGTCCATTTCGCATCGAAGTCCATATCGAGCGTTGCGGAATATCTGGAGGGTCTGCCGCCGTAATTCTTCTCCTCTTTCAGGGAGAACATGTAATTGTGTGCCCAAATGTTAGGTACGTCGAAGGCGGCGGCACGCCAGCTTCGACAGACGTGGCCAAGGACAGTCCAGCTGCGGTTTTCGAAGTAGTCCTCGCCCCCACTTTTGCGAACTTCCCGGAAGATTCGAACGAGGAGACGTTTCGGGAGACGGGCAGCCGGGGAGACTTGTGCATCCTTGGTTGATGGTCGCTGTGAGATGGCGGAGATATAGAGGTCGCGACGTCAATGCATGTTCCTGGAAGACAAGTAGGAAGACTGACGATGCCTGAAATCCTCTTTAGTAATAGAGAAAGCTCCCGATATGCGGTGGATGGATCAAGTACTAGCGTCAAAGCAACACAATCCATCAGTAAGGCTGCTATCAGCATCTCGGAATACGACTCACCTTGCATGATGAATAACTAGATTTGAAGGTAATGCTAGGACGAGGGGATGTGGCGATAGATGACAGACGGTATCTGCATTGAGGCCTCTTATCTATGAAAACGTCAGAACAAGGCTGCAGATAGGGTACGTAGAGTCCATATTGATCGTGACCATAAACGGCGTTCGAGACAATAATGTGGGATCTACGCTGAGCGAGGCTGGGCCCTATTAATTGTGTTGGTTGTAAGTGAATGTTTCGTTACGTTGCTATTGTTCTCCGTCTGGAACTTCGGTCTTGTTCAGAGCGACGCACCTTCGAATTCTGAGAAAGCAGCTACCAATACGTCTGTGCGGTGCATCTGTCGCTTGACTTATAGGAACGGACACCTCCGACTGGGCCAGTCGACTGTGCGTCGACTGTGCGCATACGGACAAGATGCAGGCCAAATGAAACCAGACTCCCAGTCCCATCCAACTTACCCTCAACGATGGAACCACGATGTGTCGGCCAGCGTCGAGATGATGACCTACATGTACAAAAGGGAACGAGTCCCTCTGGTGGCGATACAGCAAACCTTCTCCGAGCGACATCCTAGTGCAAATAAATACAATTTGATTCACCACACACTTCGCAGTTCCAGTCAGAACCGAATCGGCGTGTCTCCGTCTCCGATGGGATCTTGCACGCCGATCTCCTTCACCACGTAGTAGCTGAAGAACAGAACCTTAAACGTGAGCGCGATGCCCGCGTGGATAACAGCCACCACGACGATAAGGAGGCGAACAGCCTTCTGATCCGCCTATAACAAGCACTGCGTTAGCTGAAATCGTCTGTAATCCGGAAGAGGACTCACAGATGCGAGAACGGGGTAAACGTTCTTCACGAGGAAGTACCCCGAAATCGCGAACGCGACGCCCGTCAGGACCCAGCGCACGACCGGCACCGGAATAACGCACAGAATCTGCAAAACGGGTCGCTTCACATGCTATCACCGCTCACATAGAATTGAACTTACCGACACGGGAATCCAGACGAACATCGCGTACCCCCACGTGCTGAGGGCTTCGACGGCACTCCACCCCTCGCCCAAGCCTGCCCACCACCGCAGCG
This sequence comes from Hericium rajendrae, assembly GCA_033439255.1. NCBI lineage: Eukaryota > Fungi > Basidiomycota > Agaricomycetes > Russulales > Hericiaceae > Hericium > Hericium rajendrae. Next base: position 1,552,024 of record CM065879.1, on the reverse strand, counting down.
CCGCCCAGAGCATAATCGGCACGCCCAAGCCATACGCGTACACGAGGCCCACGGCGACGCTCAGGAGGGCGAAGTCGTAGTCGTATTCGGTGCCGGGGTCCGAGAGGTAGGACACGATGGACGCGGCGAGGGACGATGTGACGAAGAGAAAGAAGATGAGGGTCGTGAGTGTCCAAAAGGGACCATACAGGTCGGGGTAGGGGGTCAGGTGCGCGGAGGTGTAGGATGGGGAGAATGGGTTGAGGGTCGTGATGCAGCGACTGAGGACCTGCGCGACGGTAGATACCGCGTCAGAGAAATGGTGAAATATTGTGAAGCAAGTGACGTACGGTCGTCGTGTCTACGTCAAAATATGACTGATAATATTCTGGCGTCCAGAATGACGCTGCGCCTTTTGACGTCGTCGCGTCGGCGAGATATCCTTTCGGAAAACACAGAGTCAGAATGCAATGCCGTGGAGGCCCGCGATGCCGAACGCACCTCTGTTCACATTGCCGCTGCCTGCCCTCGTGCCGGCGTTCTGATTCGACGAAGCACTTTCATCGCCAATAAAGGCTATAGAAAACAGCACCCTCATAAGTTAGGTTCGGCCCTATCATCCATTGAAACACGTACATTTAAACTCGAGGCCGTCGCCCTCCTCAAGGTGCTGCCTTCCGGAAGTGCTCAGTACTTTTCCGTTCTGAGTCAGAGATTGTGCGCACGTCGTCTGTCTCTATCGATACATAAGCCATTCGCGTGTCCGGTCTGGTAAGATGAATAGAAAGGTCCTGAACGGCGCAAAGGAGATGAGGTGTGAGGTGCAGCCAATGGCGAACCTGCCAGAGGCCAGAATGAAGGCGGGTTGGACTCCGGACACCGCGAGATATAATGGCCTGGAGACCCGGTTACGGTGAATCGCTTGCCCATCTCCAAGTCAAATAGCCTATTTATTAGAGACCACCATGCAAGCGGTCGCGGTGCACGACCGCTTGCCCTGGAAGGCCTTCTTAAACACGCACGGCGTCCAGCTCCACCACAAGCAATGTCCAGCCCCATTGACGTGAGTGCTCCATGTTTTGTTCGACGCTTTCTCTGACGTTATAACCAGGACACGCGCTACGCCCGTACGACAGTGCCTCTCGACGTATGGATAGAAATATTCGACATAGCGACCTATGTTCCAGGTGTCTTGGACACGGAGCCTGGTGATCCATTTTCGTCGCCCGAGACGTGGCTTGCGAACGAAAAGACCTGGAGGGACGCCTACCTGTCACTGAGAACCGTCAATCATACCGCCCTGTCCTTGACCCTCGTATGCAAGGACTTCGCCTCGCTTGTGCTGCCACTCCTTTATCGCTACGTCGCGATAGACAACCGACGCGACTGGGAATCATTCTCTCGCACCTTGGAAACTACCGCGATGCACGAGCCCAGTGCCGACGGACATCCAGGAGGTCTGGGGCGTTATGTTCGCCACGTCCAGCTGCGCACGCGCACGTTCAGCTTCCTCTCGCGAGATTCTTTTCCGGCGTCATATACCCTTGCCTTTAATTATCTCCCAGGACTCCAGAGTCTCTCCATAGATCGCGGGCACTGGACCAACGAAGGCGAGGCTCATTTCGTCAAGGCAGTTCTATCCTCTTGTAGCGCAACCCTACGCAAGCTGTGCATCGACCCGCGACCCTACGAGCGCATCGACCCCTTCCCACCGTCCTTCCCCAACCTGCAGGTGCTACTAAACCGCAACGGCTGTCCCCTCCACCTCCCCTCAGCCCCGCAGCTCTCCCACCTGACTCTCTGCAGCAGCGACTGCGTCTCCAAACACATGCACGACAAGCTGCTGCCCAACGTGCGCCGCGTCTGCGTCCAGGTGCCCCACTTCCCGTTCGTCGAGCACTGGCGCCGCTTCCTCGCCGCGCAGGGCCGCCTGCTGACGACCGTCTACGTCCACTGCGTGCCCGACGGCGGTGAGAACGACGGCATGTTCCAGGCCGTGAAGGATTTCTGCCCGAACCTCGAGAGCCTTATCGTTCGCATCGACCGGTCGGAGAAGTATATGGACCTCGTGATGCCCGTTGTGAGGCGCCTCGGCGTCTCGTTGAGCGACTGGCCGCCGCGAGCAGGGCGGACGCGCTCGAGGAGTTCCAGGAATGGTTCGAAGTCTTCGCACGACGCGTGGGCGCTTCAGTCAAGGTTGTGCGATTGCTGGATGCGTCTCTGTCGCAGGATGTGCGAGATTGGATCGCGGATGACGTAGACTTGGGTCCAGTGGACTGGAGCTTCAGATTGGAGGATTGTTTCGGCCGGGAGATACAGGCCATGTCTCGTCAGGTGGATGCTTAATCGAAACCGGACTATTCTGTGATATACTAGGTCAGTACTTCATCAACACAATTTTTCGATATTACACTGACATACTCGATGCTATCATTTCCCCAGATTTCTTGATTCCGCGTCCTCTCTGGAGAGTCGCGTCGCCTAATATGCATGTCTTGTCAATAATATCATACAGTATACTTACCATACATACCGTTGAGTCCATGCTCATCTTGAAGCTCGCTATTTACTCCGTTCATTTAGATTGCATGATACCATATGACTGCATGTTAATCTGTGGTTTTACCATACATACTTTAACTTTACTGGCGTCCTTTTCGATAGCGACTCCACAGATTTGCCCCGTGCATGATCAAACTTGAACATACCAGCGCTCAGCTGGATATAGACGCTCAATGCACTTCACGCCAGCTACTTCATTTCCGTGCCCATAAGTACTTAGAGTCCACTTCTAGGACGTCATTGACCACCATATAAAGCGAGCTAGTGCACTGCAAGCCAGAGACCTCACCCAATCTGCGTCGACAACGACCAAATCAAACCTGGATACCTTCCCGATAAGGCAACTTCGATTTCTTCCCAGTCAAGCAAGGCGACAGCTTCCCTTCACCATCGGACCGCTAGGTATGACCGGAGGATCCACTGACCACGCACAGATATAAATCTAGCCTCGTCAACACCGCACATGTCGCCCTCTCCGCCCTCCTTCCTCCAACATGTCCATCGCCTGGCAAACCATCCTGACGCGCTTGGCGTTCGGCCTGGTGTCTGTCCTCGTTGACGGCATGATCACCACCGGCATCCTCCTGTGGGACTTGGGACTGTTCGTGTATAATCTGTTCGCGCCGAAGCTTGATATGGGCACAGTGGTCCCGCCAGGTCACCCCGGTTTCCGCGGGCAATGGCCCGAGTTCGTGCCTCCAGGCGAGGGCGACAGCCGGTGCTCCTGCCCTGCGCTCAACGCCATGGCGAACCACGGTACGCCCAACCCGTCCCGATTGCTTATCATTATGCAGGATCTCAATACTGGATGGTCGCGTGCGGCCAGGCATCATACCGCGCAACGGCCGCAACATCCGGTTCCGCGACGTGACGGCCGCGATCCACCCGACCTTCAACTTCGCGCCGACGTTCTGCGTCTTCGTCCCGCGCTACATCGCCGGGATCCTCGGGCGCTCGTATCTCAACGGCACGTTCGACCTCGAGGACATCGACGTCCACAACGGCATCGAGCACGATGCGTCCCTGGCGCGTACGTCCCTATTCGTCCGCGTTATTGCCATACCAGACCTTAACGTTACCTTTTACGGGACCAGGCGAGGACGCGTACCTCTCGCCCTCTCAAAGCCGTCCATCGGTGCCCCACGTCCAAGAGCTGCTCGCGTGCGCGTCGGGCCCTGCGATCCCGCCATCTACGACGCCCATCAAGTCCTCTGACACCGACGCGAAGCTCAACCTCAACCGCAGCCTGACGCTCGCCGACCTCGCGCGAGTACTATCCAAGCGCCGTGCTGAATCGCGCAAGCGCAACCCCCAATTCTCGCTCAGCACGTTCCACAAGGTGTTCGGCAGCTCCAAGTGCGTTCACCCCTCTTTCGCGTTATACTGTCGGTGGTAGATTTGATGCTGGATGCTAGCTCGGCGACGCTATTGACGATCTTCGGTGGGGATCTGCGCGCGATCCATGCGCTGCTGATGGAGGAGCGCCTTCTGCCTGGGTTCGAGTCGTTCGTGAGGCAGCCGATGGGGCTGACAATGATGCAGTTCAATGCGACGGTGCTGCCGCTGGAGTTGAGCATCGAGGGAGAGGTGGAGCAGGGGTGGAAGGCGCTACTATGAGCGTCGGACTACCTCGTAGATATAAGATTGGATAGGAATGCTTCATCGTCAATTTTTTGGTTCTAATAATATAACACGCAGATTACAGAACGCGAGTCCTAGGTGCCGGTGGGGTCGAGCAAGCTGGAGAGTCCATGGGTGTTCAGCAACTTGCGTGCATCGAGGATGCCAGCCTCGAGGCCTCAGCCGCTCTGCCGAGCAAATCAAACTTGAATATTTTCTCGATAAGGGCGACAGGTTCTAGCCTCATCGTCCGCGGACTGTCATGACTGGGAGAATTCAACGACCATGCACGGATATAAGGTTGATGTCGTCCACGTCTTAGATGTCTTTCTTCCTGCTCCTTCAGTATGTCGGTCGTCCGGCAGTCCGCCTTGACGCGTTTGGCTTTCGGCCTGGTTTCTATCTTTGTGGACGGCGTAGTTATCCTCCTCCTCCTCTGGGATGTTGGATTGTCCGTTTACAATCGGTTCGCTCCCGCGATTGCTATGGGCAAGCTGATTCCGCCAGGTCGTCCAGGTTTCCATGGGCGATGGCCAGAATTCGTGCCTCCAGGCGAGGACGACAGCAGGTGCTCTTGCCCCGCGCTCAACGCGATGGCGAATCACGGTGGGTCCTTTCAATTCCCAATCGCGGATCATTATACCTCTATCGTTTCTCGCTCGGCCCGGCATCATACCGCGCAACGGCCGCAACATACCGTTCCGCGATGTGACGGCTGCGATTCGCCATACGTACAACTTCGCACCTACGTTCTGCATCTTCATCCTGCGATACATGGCCCAGATCCTCGATCGTTCGTATGTCAGCGGCACCTTTGACCTCGAAGACGTCGACGTCCACAATGGCATTGAACACGATGCTTCCTTGACGCGTAAGTCCTATTCATGACCGCCTATACCAGACCTGATGTTTGTTCTGTATGGTAACCAGGCGAGGACGTATATTTCTTGCCCTCTCAGAGTCAGCCATCGATATCGCGCGTGGAAGAGCTACTTGCGTATGCATCGGGCTCTGCGCTTCCGCCCTCTGTGATGTCCATTAAGCCCTCCGACGCCGACGCCAAGCTCGATCTCAACCGCAGCCTGACGCTCGCCGACCTCGCGCGCCTGACATCCAAGCGTCGCGCCGAGTCGCGCAAGCGCAACCCCCAGTTCTCACTCAGCACGTTCCATAAGTTGTTCGGCAGCTCCAAGTGCGCTTTGCTTCTTCATTCTTGCCTGTGCCAGACTGCTCATGCGTATAGGTTCTCAGCTCTGCGACACTCGTGACGACCTTTGGCGGGCATTTGCCGGCTATCCATGCGTTTCTGATGGAGGAGCGGTTATTACCAGGGTTCGAGTCGTTTGCGAGGCAGCCGATGGGGTTGACGATGATGCAGTTCAATGCGACAGTGTTACCGCTGGAATTGGGCGTTGAGGGAGAGAAGGAGCAATAGTGGAAGGTTTTGCTATGATATGGACAAGCTTGCCTCGTAGATTGAGTAGGAACGCACCGTCATGGAGACGCCTCGTTGATGAAAACCTGAATGCTCAATTTGAGTGCGAGGCCTAGCTGCCGGTAGACGTCCGTCGAAGGCCTGTACTTTGAGCGCGGCTTGAAGAAAAGTGACCAGAAGGAAAAGCATTGTGAGACGTTGACGAAATCACCATTCATGCAGAGCGACGTCCATTCGGAGCCAGTTCAATACCATAGTTGAATGCGACACAGTACACTGAGCTCCTGCATCTTTACGACTGATACGATGCCTCTGGCTCAATTTCCATTGTAGCATTCACGTACACCAAACGAAGATAGAGACATCATTCAAGATCGTCTGCCGGCGCCATGAATTCCCGGAGGAGTTTCTCAGGTTCGTCCCAATGTGCCTTGAATAAATCAGCGGAAAGAAAGAAGACTCGTGATGACACCACTCACGAAGTGATTCGATCCTCTCATCCTTGAGAACTTGATATTTCTCATCGCCTTTCCGTCTTCTTTCGCCTTCGCGAGTTCCTTCTTGAATGTCCGTACACCAAACGGCAGTTCCCAAACAGATTTGTCGCACCAGAGGTACAGCACCTCTATGTCTCGCCAGCTGTCCTCAGCGTCAGGACCGCCCGACACTGCAGACTCTCCATCCTTGAGGTAGATTGCGTCTTCCTTCAGTGTCCTGTATAATCCATACCTGATGCCGTTCTCGAATAGCTTCATATCAGAGCCGCCCACATCACCGGGCGTTGGGTGCAACGCTGATTGCCTCTCCTCTTCGGACATGGTTAAGATCGTCGGCGCCGGGCTGGCTAGTGGGGTTCTGAATTCCAGTTCGGAGACCAATTCTCCGTGGTTATAGTACCCCGATACCCAAGCGGCGAATGTAAAGGTCTTCTTCTCCGGATCGAGCGAGTCGTCTTGCAATGGGTTGTAAGATCCGGCTGGGGGTGCGTATCCGAGGAAAATGTACACAAGGTCTGCTCAAATGGAGTCCAGCTTGAGAATCCAGAACGCGTTAATGGAAGCTAGATGTACCGTAGATGATGACACGACGCAAGCACCTGCGCAGCTTGGCATGGCCGGGATGCGCCGTATTGACATTCGCCAGCAGAGCGTTGATCCAGTTGCCTGCGAATGACCAGCCCACGATGATAATGCCGCCGTATTCCCCATCTGGCGGTGGAAGCTTCTCCTTGTCGATAATTAGCTCAACGAAGTCGATAAGCCGGTCGCCCTGGCGCTTCATGAACGTGCGAAGGGACGCAAGCGCCGCAGCCATGTCCCGTGGGTCAGCAGGCGAAAGTAAGTTCAGATCTTCCTCGCCGAGAGGCTCTGCAGCTGGATAGTCCTGACGGTTCATGAGGATCAGGCGAGCCTCGACCTGGTCGGCGTATGCAGCAAGACGTTGGAATGATCCTGTGCACATCGATTACGAGAGGGCGATCTGTGAGGGGGAGCAAGCTTACCTGCATGCCACGCGAAGCCGTGAAGAATAAAAATGGTCGTATACTGATGAGTTGACGCGGGAGGGCCTGTGTCGCTGTAGCTGAAGACACCTTCCTTAACGAAGTTGCTAGTGGTCATGTTGGGGTCCGGGATGCAACTATAGTGCCTGGGTTGCGCATGCGAACATGATAGTGTTCGTGCTCGCCTCTGCCCTTAAGTATGTCAGCTGAGACATCCAGATATACTGAGTGGGATGCAAGTGACCATTGCCTCATGACACGGGGCTTAACCCGCTACGTCCGATCGACAAGCGATAGTTGACGCTCCATATCAGCTAGCCCTATCGTTACTTGTTCGTTTCGACTTGATGTGTTTTACGCCATTCCCAAGGACGTGAGCGTCGTAACAACTTGGTCAAGGCCATGAAGTCTGGAACAAGTTCCGTGTAGCCGGCGAGTTGCGTGAAATCTCGACCGTGAAGGATATAGTCAACGTCTGCGCAACAGACGGTGAAGAGGAAGAGAAGCAGATCCTAGGACAATCCGCCTATTTTTCGTAGTTTGACAGGAGGCTACCATCGTGTTGAAGTGTTTCGTCGACAACACCGCAAAGGCCGAACAACCCGACTCGGAGGCAGAAGAGGTGTTCGGCAACTCCCGTCGGTCGTTGACGGATGTTGTCGCGGCATGCCTTGTTCCCGACTCGAACAACGTCGACCGCGTTTGCTGTGCGCACAGACCAACCATGATACAAGGCGGTGCGTAGTGGTCCAGGCTCAGAATTCTGAGGATGCTGACGAGAGGACAAAGCATAATTGGGTACAATCGCTGTGCGAACTCGCCAGGGCATAAAGTACAAGGGCTGTGATCCGGCCTTTTTGTTATAGTTCTATCCAGAATCCTATGACGGACGTCTGATCGCGGCGAGAGCAGTGCAATCATCGTATTCTCTGATCGCTAAATCTGCATATTGATCAGGCCTTCCGTCTGATTTTCAGCCCATTTATGTTGACCACGCGCTTGCGCTTTGATCCTGACTCGCGGACGGACGTTGCAGGGCCTCACAGCTCATCCCTCCAGACTTCGTCTTCATTCCTGCATCAAGCTATAAATTATGCCTAACTGCTTCGCTACCAGCTGCGAGGACGTTACAAGGGCAGACCGCACCTCGCCGGCGCCTCCCATGGATTGCCCGCCATAATAAAACAATAAGGCCGTTATCGGCAGATTACAGGCCCGCCCGCGCTTTGTCCTAGCGTCGTCAAAGCGTAGTGAAGACGTATACACCATGAGGCTTGTCCTAGCAACGTAAGCGGTCAAAGCGGTGGGCCTAGTGGCGCGATTGCATTTGTTGGGAATTCGCCCTCTCTTTCTTCCCTCCTACCACCATCATCCTCGATACTTGACACTCGTGCGTTTGCCTCCTACCAACTTGCCCATCTCTTTTTCACTTTCTGCTGCTTGTGACACTTGGTGTACCTGCTGCAGAACTTGTTCATCCACCATGCGGGCTCGGTTCACGCCGCAAGCTCGCATTGCCATGCAGAAACGTACGCCACATGCGATGAAATCGCATGGCGCATCGACCAAGGGTCAATTCCTTGGTTTCCTGGCCCATCTCCTCAACATCTTCCTTATCCTGTCACCCTGGTTTCTGACATCCTTCATGCTCGCCTACCCCTTCTTCAATCACCGTCGTGCCCTGCAGTCGTCGCTTGAATACAAGGCAATCAAACCGGCAACTGGCGTCTCTGCTCCCTTCTACGACAGTGTTGACATTATGTACTGTGCCCTTACGTTCATCCTAGCTGTTCCTTCAGGGTTAGTGCTTCATACCCATGTCTGCCGGCCTATCCGGAATACTTTCATGGTCACGACGTTACGCGGCCACAAGGATCAGCTCTGGTGGATATCTGTGGCCATCTTGAAAGCACTCTGGTTCACAGTTCGTATGATCGTGGTCCTCGTGATCGTGCTCGTAGGCAGCCTCATCATGATTGTGATGGAGGATCAGAGTAGTGAGTCGCCTGCTTCTACCTTCTGGCATTCGATATTCATCGAGACGTGCAGAACGTACACAGACCCAGACGAACGCTCCGCGTCCGCGTGTCAGATTCGCAGTCGAGGAAGACGATGCGCCTACTCTCGGACAGGTCCATGCCATTCCCATTCGTACGTTTTGATGAATTCTATCCACACGACGAACTCGATACTAAAGGATCATGCCGCAGACAAGCCCTTCCCGTCAAAGACTGCCATACGCATATTCGAGAACAAACCTTGGCCGTCTGCGGTTCCGATGGGGTATGTTGGTTTCCCTGCTCTCAACACGAGAGTGTCGACTGATTGATGTGACATGCTCGCAGTGGCAGTTACTGTCGTACGGAGAAGCAGCCCAATCACTCTCGCCTGTCTTCGTCACCTCGTTGTGACCGCATTGCCGAGCACAGGTAATGTCAATCGTGCTCACACTATTCTCGAGCTGACCATTCGCTCGTGATGTGCCTCGTGGCTAGGGAAAGGAAAAAACTGGGAGGCCTTCAGTCGCCCCGCCTTCTCGCCGCACGAACCTGGAGTATCGCAAGCTCGTGCTTCCGGACGACTGGCAACCAGACCTCGAGCACTACCTCAGAATGAACCGCCGCTCTGCTGAAGAATCCTCCAAGCTATCGACGAGCAGTCCCAAATCAGAGCCGAAATCTGCCTCTGGTCTCGCGGACAAGGTACAACCCGAGCTTGAGAACAAGGGCAGGACGATGACGAAGGCGAAAGTCCCTTTCGTGCCCGTTAAGCCCGCCAAGCCCAAATATTGTGGAGACTTTTCTTTTGCCCAGGGTTCACTTGAGATGGAAAGACAGAGCAAGACAGCTGTTGATATCCAGGTTGGTCCCAAGACGGCCAATGAGGAGCGAGGTACGGAAGGCGACAAGAAACTTGTCGTGCCTATCAACGAATTCTCTGCCTCCACAGACGCCTTCTCCAAAACAGAACCCGAAGACAATACATTCATCGATGTCCAGGCCACAAAGCCCGACGAAGACCCCATTGCGTCAGCCCTCGCGGAGCTCCTTTTTAACGTCGAGCCATGGCAGGCGCCTATAATGAAGCACTACGTACCGGAAGATGGTCAAGCTGTTACGAAGACCGTTGACGAATCTGACTCCTCTGCGGACGATGAAGACGATCTTGACTCTTTGAACGATACGACCCTGCTCGGGGGGTCCGGCTGCGGTTCTCCCATCCCGTTGATTGTCATCAGCAAGGAGAGCTTCGACTGCGAATTTGATGATATCAGCAAACGGATCCCTGCTTCGGAAAAAGGGAAGTCGCCGATTCGGAGCTTTGTCCCCGCTGCAGAGAACCCAGTGACTGGTCCTGAAGTCGCTCCTGCTGTCATCTTTCAAGAGAAGCCGGCTGTCGTGGCTCCCATTCCGATTCCGTCCCCCGAGATCCTTGTCCCGTTGCAGGCCCCCTTATCAAGCTTACCGGTTTCTCCTACTCCGGACGAAGATATCCCTATGTCTCTCGACCCCGAGATCGCGCGCATGACTCTGTTCGCGGCTCTCGGCCACAATGTGCCCACGGATGACACGAATATGAATTGGGAGGGTACAGGTCCAGCCACGGAGGTCCACTCTCTGCCACGTATCGAGGTCTGCCCGCCACCTGTCAAGGTCAACCTGCCATCTATTCAGGATTTGGGACTTAATGTCCCACATGTTCAGGGGCCCATCATGTCCATGGTTTGTGCTCCGCCACCTATCCAGGAGCCCACCATGCCCATAGTTTGTGATCCTGTGGTTGACGCTCCCATCGTGGATATGGAGGATGACACAATCGAGTTTGCGCCGATCATTCAGCCTCAATCTGCGATGGAAATCTGTGCCGAACTTCAGGCTCCAGTTCTGCCCGTGCCTCCGATCGTGCCTCCCAAGGTACCTTCGGTGAACCCACCATCTTACACGAACCCGTCTACCCCTCAGAAAGCTCCTGCAGGAATGGGATTTGCAGCTAAAATAATGCTCCAGGAGTCTCACCGGGAAGGTCCAACCGCATCCTATGCTCAGCGCATCCTTGAAGACTTCAACAAGGCCTCAAGTCCTCTTCGCAACGAGTTGCCTCAATCTCGCACCCCTCCCAAGGACAACCCTCTGACCGCTTCGCCTCCGAAAAGCACAGTATCGAAACAAACCGCTCCTGGAGAGAAAGTTCCCGTTGGCCTTTGCCAGAGCACAAGCTCTCTTTGCAATGCGGCGCGTCAATCCCACAGCAGTTCTACCTCCAGCAACACTTTGTCCTCAGACCGCGCAAGCCGGGAACGTGAACTTTATACACCGAAAAGCAGAGTCGCTTTTTTGAAGGCCGCACGTCAATCTCGCAACAGTTCTACCCCCAGCAGCACTTCGTCCTCAGACCACGCAAGGCGGGAACGTGAACTTCCGTCCAAACGCATGATCGCTTTCAACAAGGCCGCGGGTCGATCTCACAGCAGTCCTACCCCCAGCAGCACTTCGTCCCCAGACCGCACAAGGCGGGAACGTGAACTTCGGACGCCCAAAAGCAAAAGCACTCTATCCAAGGCCGCGCGTCAATCTGACAGATATTCCATGCCCAAAGACAAATCGGCCCCACAGCTCCGCGGACCGAAACAGACTCCAGATCCCCCCGCCAAGGGTAAAGGCCCTCCTCGCAACGCCCCGGTTCAATCCAGCCTTTCCACGCCCCCGACCGCTGATCCCCCACGCCCAGCAGTCCGACAGCTTCGTCCCGAAGAGCGTGTTTACGTTGACCCCGCCCTCTTGCGTCCTACCCAGCCTGTGATCAAGATGGTCGACCTTCCCCGGGACGCCGCTCCGGGTACTTCTGTTACGCAGAAGCTTAAAGATCTCGGGACTGGGCCGATGGCTGTATCCTGGTAGTCTGTCTTTGCACCGTATATCGAAAGGCGAGTGTTGTGTTCTTGCATGCAACAGGAGTGCTTACCTTTCAATCTCTAGCTCGATGACCAACACCTGAACATGAACTTCTGCGCGTAGCGTGACCGACAATGACCTGACGCCTACCTTTTCCTCCTTTACTTATCTTACTCTATGCCTGCCGACGGTAGAGCACTTCGCTCCTGTCACCCAACTGTCTCATCATCTCACCACCTCGCTCGACACGTCCGGCCCTCCTGCCTGCATAAACTGCGACAGTCGAGTGACCACGACCGGCCTTCTCAGGCCAGTCGCCCCTGTTCGAAGACGATCCCGCCAAACTCTCCGACGCCTACTGGTCACCCGCTGACCTCAGGATACGAAGAAGTTTTGGACGGGTTCTCTTTGGACTCCCGACGTGTCGCGCTTTTGTTTATCTGTTTATCTGTTTCTTTCTCTTTCTCCTGTATCGCATCGACTGTATCGTTTAGCATCGAGGATCTTGCAGACCTCGCGGGCCGTCACGGACCTTATATTCACATGTAGCTTGTAGCTCACATATTCTCATCGTACATATCTTTATGAAGTAGATTATTTTGCTGAAATCTTGATCTGACTACGCGCAACGCGACGTCCACCAGTTCTTGGCGCGTCGAAGAGCCTTCAGATCTCTGAGCACCGAGACTGCTGCGTAGTATCCTGTATTTGTACGCAGGATCCCTGGAGCTGAGATCGGATGGCGTACTTGACTACGGCACATCTTCGCCTCTCTCTAAGCCCTCGGCCGCGACTCCAACGCCCACACCCTAAACCGCTTCGCCTCATGAAACCGCCTCTCAGCAGCCTCCGCAACCGCATTGCCCCACACCTCCTCCGGCCTCCTCACCCTCCTCTTCGGCTTGACGACCGCGCCCAGGGCATCCACGAGCACAAGCGCACTTGCGTCTTCCACCTCGCCGACGGCGAAGACCTCGGCCATAGCATCCTGGACCTCCGATTCCTCGGCGACGACGCAGTTCTCGAGGGTCAAGGCGCGCGAGAGGTCCCAGCGCACGAGCGCGGGGCGCGCGCAGACTGCGTGCGGCGGGACGACGGAGCGCGCGAGCGAGATGTCCTCGAAGAGCACGGCGATATCGGACGGCGGCACAGGCAGTTTGCTGGACAGAGTGAAGGTCAGCGTCGGTGACAAGCGAAGTAAGGAGATAGGTGGAAAGACGCACCCGATGACGGTGCCGGCGATACGCTCCTCGCGCCTGAGCAGGTCTTTCCAGAGCTTCTCGTAGACCTTCTTGCGATAGCCGGCGGGAAGAGGGCGTTCGAGGGGCTTGCCGGCAAGGTCGAAGAGGATGTAAGTGGCGATGTGCAGGCCGAATAACGCCGGAAGCGGGCCTATCATGCAGATGTTGATGAATGACTTCACATTCCAGGCACACGAAATACGACGAACCCAGCACAGGTAATATCCGCACCCTGAAGTCCTCGAAGGCACTCAGCTCGCTGACCTTCCCCTTCGCGACCTCCTCGTCGGGAAGTGGGAGCAGCGCCACGTCGCCTGGCACCTCGGTAGAGTACACAACGGGGATGCTGGTCTCGCCGTCTGTGGATGGGATGCCTGCGGCGCGGAGGCGCTGGCGTACCGAGCGCGCGAGGGGGTCGTATACGGTTTGGGAGATGTCGGCGATTTGGATGCGTGTTGGGTCGGTCTTGGCGCCGGCGCCCATTGAGGAGAAGACCTGCGAGGAATGGCCGTCAGCGTTTCGAAGTAGCCACTATGCGAATGGAGCTGGTTAAGACTACATTGAGACGGGCCGTTCTTCACTTGTCTCAAACGATGTCATCCACAAAAGTGGGCTGAAGCGCTTATGATTCGAGGAGCTCTCGTGATATATACAGCAGAGCCAAAATGGACTGCATGAGCACATGCAGCGACGCAGGTCCATACATCTCCCCTAGGCAGAATATTGAAATGAATATGCTCACGCTGAATTTGTTTTGGACACAGTACTTGAGCAGATCGACCTTCGTACCGATATTATCGATTGCATCTGCAATTCAAGAAGTCAAATAGTGCAGGGATTCAGCTCATGTGGAATATCTTACCGATGACCCAGTCCACTCCTTCTAAGAGAGCTGCTCCGGGATCATCGTCTCGCCATAGTTCAATTCTTGCATCGACTTCCACAAACGGCGCAATTTGCCCAAGGGTCTTGGCTATACACTGCACCTTTGGAATCCCAACATCGGCCAGAGTAGCAGTCGCGTGGCGGTTCAGAGAGGACAAAGTGACATAGTCGAAATCGACGAGACGAATCTTAGAGACACCCCTTCATGCAAGTCATTTCATGCACTATGGAAGACGGAGAACTGGACACATACGATCGCGCAAGCATGACTGCTGCCCAGCTACCTACGCCTCCACATCCCACAATGACGACGCTGCCGTTCCTCACCTTGCTCATGCTCTCTTCTCCGAGAAACGCGTAATTGCGGGCGAGCTGCTCGCGTATGAGCTCATCGTCATACCCGCCCTCCGCCTGCTTCTGCTTTCCCTTCTCGGCAAGATAGACATCGGCTTCTACACCTGCATCTGGCGGAGGTGGAAACCGAAGGCTTTTTGCACGCGGTATATTGTTTGCAAGGGATGCGGAGACGGAGAGGCGCTGCCGGATGTCTTCGTCGAGTTCGTGCCGACGCTTTCGGCGTTCATGCCTGTTGTAAAGAGAAACAGCAGATGCTGTGGCGACGGCTGTTCCGAGTGCGGTCAATACAAGCTGAGTACGATGCGAATGTAGGTCGATCAGAGACATTAGCTCTCGAGCGAGTTGACTTGCTGGAAAGAAAGCCTCAACTCCTCGAAGTCCTCCTCAAGGTGGCTGCACGTGACCCAGGTGCGACTTCGTCATTTCTCACTTCCGTTGCTCGTCGCCCGCTCCCACCTGCTCCCACTTGCTTTCAGCCTCGAGAGGCCGGATATTCAAACATTTGTTTTCTTTTCCAGGGAATCAGGATACCCGAGGATGCCCATTGACGTTATCCTTCAAACGTTGTTCTTCAAACTCATCGCGCGCCCAGCGCCCAAATCAGATGTTGTCGATAATGTGGTACGGTATACTTAATGTATTGACGTTGCGACATATTGACGTGCGAGGACTATATGGCGTTCCGAGTGTCGCAAAAAGAATTTGTATAAGTGTAGGGAGGTCTGTACATACGTGTCGCCTCTCGTATATATAAAATCTGTACACGTCCAAATTAGGAAGGTCACAAATTTTGTATACGTCCCCTCCTCCTCTGTTTTCGCTAAGTCCCTCCTTCCTTGAGGGCCTCTATCTTATATATACCCCTTCCCTCCCTTCATCTCCATCGTCCTCATCCCCGTTTCCTTCGATTCTTAGTACTTTCTGTCCCAACTCGTCGTAGCGCTGCTGACTAAGCGTGACGCGGCGCCGCTGCCTACCGTAGCCTTCATCATAACTTGTAAGTCGTACTCCATGTCCGTCTCTAAAGTGCCTTCCTTCAAGCATCGGGCCTCGGTGCCATCGTCGGCGCGCAGCGTCAGCAACACGACGACGTGTGATGGAACATTGTGACCCCGAAATGGCGGCCATCGGCGCAAGTACCACCTCCAGAGGCTCTAGCAGAGCTGTGCTGCAGACGGAACTGTGAGAAGCAGGGGTTCTCTCTGTCGCGACTGCCCTACGTGCGTGTTCGACCATGCCTATGGGCTGTGCAGCATCCTCGAGGACACAAAAGAGGGGGTGTGCACTACAAGAGCGGACGACCACGATCCAGTGTCTCGCATACGAGGTACGTCGCGCGTGTGCTTCTCGCCCAACCCCCGCTCACGCGCCTGCAATACTAGGAGTCATGCCTGAACCCCATGAGTGACCGCCGTCCTTGAAAGAAGACGCCTCCCACTCCCGCCCAAGAAATTACGTCCTCTTCGGGTTCTCATATCATCAGGCATCCCTACGACGCATTCGTCGAGTCGTCTGCGCCGCCTGCGTTGTGCGTATCCCCACCCCAAATGTTATGTCGGCATCTCGGGCACGCTCACGATCCTGCGTGACAGCTCCCTCGCATTTGACCGATCCTCGACGGGTCATCCGCCGGCGTGTCTGTCGAACTGGACGCGTGCGCAGATAATCAGGACGCGCCGAATGGCAGCAAGCGCTCGCTGCCGTAGCCAGAACCGGATGCAGACGCAGCGAAGCACCTGCGCCTGCTATCCTCCTTGGACGCGAAGCTGGTATCCTGCGTGCCGCCTGCAAATTCCCTCGGAGGAGATCCTCATGGATCCTGAGTGTGCGTGCATGGCAATCTCTTCTTCCTAGGTGACTGATGCCTGCGCTGGTGCCGCTGCGAGACCGTGCGCCCCCTTTATGCTTTCTGCTTACCTTCATTCTCATTGACGACGCCAAGCAGTGTCTCTCCGTGCTGCAAGCGCACCGTTTCCTCCTCGAAGAGGAAGAGATGTATGAGCCACCCGAATATCTTGATTCGCGTCCATTGCTCTTCCCTGTCTTATGCAGCACGAGCTGATTCTCATGGATGTGGATTAGATTCCAAATATAGGACACGTGCTTGCTGGCTTCATGAAGACGTGCCGCGCGCTGTCGCGGGGCAGAATAAGTCAGATTGACCTACATTATTACCCTCATCTTCAGTATCTCACATCTTTCGCACAGATCACGGTTCAAATCAATGGCAAGTGCCCGGACTCCTCGTCTTTGTCCCCGATCTTTCCATCCTCGACTCTGACGCTTTTGGTGAGCCAGTCTCTACCAATTCTTCCTGCCTCTCACTCCCGATCCCGATCACAAGTACCGGTGCGCCCTACGAGGACGGGAGCACCGATAACTAGGCTAGATGTACCTGCGGCGCTGGCGCCGCGTCCTATTGACCATGTTTCGGCGCACGCTCGAGATGCGTGGTGACCTCTTGCTCAATGCAATGTCTTGCGATCTATCGCGACAAGAAGAGCTCGCACAGTACGTGCACACCTCGTTGAGAAGTCCGCAAGATGCGCGAACGCGCAAAATGCAACGCCGACAAGCTCAAGCGGCAGTTTGACGCTGATATGCGGCACGAATGGCACGCGCTCGAGGCGAAGGAGTCCGGGCTGCAGAACGTGAGTGATGAGCTCGCACGGACACAGGCCCTGCTCGCGCAGCGCGAGTCGGACCTCTACGCGCTGCAAAGCATGTTCTAGGTGCAGGGCGCCGAGTCGAAGAAGCTCGGTGAGAACCACACAACCGCGTGCTTCTCGCTGCAGCTCAAGGTCGACCGGCTGGATCGCGACCTCGAGCGGGTCAAGGACGAGCTCGCGCGCCAGAAATTCGACGAGTACGAGACAGCGAGCAGCGAGCACGATGGCGAATGCCTGCACGCGAAGAACCGCGAGCTTGCGGTGCAGATGCGAGCGAGGTTGAACATATCGGAGAAGCTTTTGAACTCGACAGCCCGGCCGCGCAGTGAAGCTGATCTCGTCATGGCCCTGGGCGGTATGCAAAGCAGGAATGGGTATGGTGGTTCGGTGCTGCTGTCTCTGCTGAAGTTACAATATCTACTGATAATTCACAGTCAGGTTTCTCAGTGCCGACACACCAGATTTCGAAATAAAGCAGGATAGATAGTGTAGTTCAAGTGCGTCTAAGAAGGTTATAATGTAGTGCATGGACATATAGGATTGTAGTGTAGAAATAACGATTGCGGCAGAAAAAATTCTGGAACATAAATAGCAAGGCGAGATCAACCCCAAATCTCGCCATGGAGAATCTCTTCGAAGGACGGGGTAAAAATGATGTTAGATTGTCCAGCGACAACACTGTCTGGAATAGGGCCGATCTCCGGCAATACCGCGACCTCAGGTGTTGGAGGGAGAATAGCAGCTGGCTCGGCTTGAGCCCATGTATGCGAATCATGATAAACGAGTTCGCCGTTATGTTGTGAATTAAGCATTGCAATGTTGAGGCTTTCGTCGAAGCTGATACCTGTGGCAGGGTGGAGACTGGCCGCTGGCAAAAGCGCCGGGTCAGGAAGCTGGAATCCTTCTGGAGAAGGCAGGGTGCCCTGAGGGGTGAACGAGGAAGGAGAGAATAAATCCGCAGGTAACTGGCCCCAGTCTATCTGCAAGTTCGAGTCAAAGAATCCCACTACTGATCCTTCATCACCAGCGGCAGCACTTCCTATCATTGTTGGCACTGCAATACTAGAAGCTAGTCCCGGTGTGGCCCCCAGGTCAGATGTCCTCTTCGTAGGACTCGAAAGCGACAAGTCAGCGAGACTGCTCATCGCTCGCTCAAGTGGTCGTGCAGACTTAGATGACATAGATGTAGACGCCACTGGTTTTTGACGGCCGAGTCAATATAATAAGATCAGGTTAGTGCGGGCTACTTCGTACCTTTCTGTTTCTTGCTATATCGCTGTTTCTGATCCTTTCTCGGCACTTTAGAGGAGTTGTCGCCATCATCGCTTGATATCTCAATGGTGCCCGAGCGAGGCCTGCTTCCTGATCGTTTGCTGGAGGGCACGTCACGATCTAATGATTGTACGTTTGTTGTCAATCACGGTAGAGCCTGATAACCTTGATGTGACCCGACATACCATTTGTTTCAGGTTCAGTATCATCGCCTTCCCTGCCCTCGATACCTTTATTCACATGACCTTGAGCAGCACACCGTTTTTCCTCTTCCACCCATTCCAAAAATTCTGAAGGCTCGAACCCAGCACGTGTTCCTAGGACAAATTGAGTCAGTTACACGTAGCATATCTGGAATAGGAACTGACCAATGAATAAGATACGATCTGACCATTTCTTCTGCGTTGCAGGCCACCGGAGAGCGAGGAGATCTTTACCAGTCGGGGCATTTTTTGTACCGACAACAAGTTCACGATTAGTCCTACCTAAAACCTCCCAATGGCGTTCTGTGCTGAGAGGTGCATGGGGATTGCGAAGAGGATAGTGCTTGTTGAGAAAGGCCCAGAGCATCGGATTGATGAGCTGAAGACGTGCATCCAACTCTTCGACCTTCGCATTCGGATCAAAAGAGAGAGGTGACCCATCCAGAAATTGATCCAGCTGTAGCCCCATCCAACGATAGTCAACATGGATTAGGTTATGAGATGGGGCCTTATTGCTGATAAGTGTCCATATCCGCATAGGCTCATGGACCTGGAAAAAAAATTACAGTCAGTCCGATTTCGAAAAAAGAGTGGATACAATTCAACAACGTGCTAACCTTAGATTTGCTGTCAACCGTCTGGAGCTCCATCCCCACGGTAATAAAGCAGATCCGGCCCACACCTCTATCCTTCATCTCAGATGCCAGAATCCTCTGACTTGTCCTCCGACTCGTGGCCTGGGTTGAACGAGATAACCAGTCAGAAATGCAATTTGAAAGAAGACGGCAGGTTATTTACTGTTGCAGAAGACGATTTGTGATGCATAGATGGGCGAACACCCGACACACTCCTCTGTGCCATAAAGGCCGCCGAGCTTGAGGAAGAATCCAGGTCTCGACTACGAAAACCGCGGTTCGTCTCCCTTTGGGCATCCAAGACTAAGGCTCCAACTATTTTGTTTATTTACTGTGTATAAATGGTTTTTACTATTTCTTTTTACTATTTATTTACAGGGTGCCTTGAAAACATAAAATATATAGTAAAGTAAAGAGTAAATGATATTGGTTATTAGTGCTTAAGAGATGCTAGAATGGTCAGAAATCAACATGTAAGTCATCTATATTCTGTAATTCCAGTGTTTATATAGAGAGGTCTAGTGTTTTGTTAAGCACATTTATTTCAAGAACATAAAAAACACTCTGAAGAGCACTAATAGTCTGGATTGCAGGACACATTCAGCAGTAAGATCAATCTAATAGACATTCTCATGCTTGTCACTAGGAGAAGCAAAGTGACTGTAAGAGCTCCAATTTCAAATTGTAGCAAGATTTTCTGAGTCACTATATTCTTGCTGATTATGACATGTGATATCTGCTTGCTATCAATGTGTTTATATTGTTCTGTTCAATTTTATTTCTCATAGTCTACATATATCCTTAATATATAAACATTCTCATATCTATCATATTGATGGTTTCTTAGTTACTAAAAAGATGATAAGCAGTCTCCTCTAATACACAAAGCAGAACAACCATCAAGACTTTTTAGTCATTGCTTATCTTGCATACAAATCTCTTGCTATTTTGCATGCTTAGAATCTATTGAAATTCAATTGTTAAATTCTGAGTAATAAATGAGCTTATTAGTATCTGCAAAGACTAAGATATAGCCTTGCTTAGACTCAAATAATTTGAACACTTCTCCAACCATTTATACTGTTTATTTACTATCTATTTACTATCTATATACTATTTACCATTTTTTTTTAGAATTTTCAGTAAATGTAAATAAAATGGTTGGAGCCTTATCCAAGACATCAACGGCGCTGACGCTAGCACGATACTGCGATGACGGAGGCGTGTCTGGACAGGAGCTAGATAACTGAGATGCATAGCTCGACACAAGCACAGCAAGAGATTTGGGCGGCTCGTCAGCAGCAACACTGGCAGCAGGAGGCGGCATCGCTGAGTCACGTGGGTGGGTGTAGTGGGGATGATGACAGTTCTTGCAGGTCAATGTGCCATCGTCTGCGAACTGAACACAGTAGCAGGGTCTTCCTTCATCGCAGAATGCGCAATGACGCAATTCAGCCATGGCAGAGCAGAACGAGAGTCAGACAAGGATGAACCACAGCATAATGTCCCAGAATCAGACTTCAATTTATATTCAGAAACATGACATTCCGGCCGACAGCTTTGCAGGATTCACACCTGTCACTGTTCTCGGCATCTTCGGACAACTCTAATTATCACTGTCAGAAATCAAGTCACCTACGGGAATCAGAATCGGAGCAACATTGCAAGCATGTGCCATCTCTGGTGATGGGATGTTCCTTTGTGGAGCATTCACCGTACACATGCTCGCCTGGAATTCTGTGCCATGGAGTCATTGTAACCGACTTCAAAGCACCGTGGACTATGCCCTTGAGACAACATTCCTTTCTAATGATCAGGCAAGGGTATGTGATGAGGTGAGATCTCAGCAGCAGATGGTGTGTTTGAAAGCACCGTGTATGGATCTGAAGGATAAGTATCAGGATCTGTGCAGGGCCTTGATTTTCCGGCAGCAAGAACTCGACGTGGTGGTCTACTGTAAGCGACCAAGGAGCGGTGCGGGGTCTAGGGTATCTCAGTGCATCTCAGTCAGCCAGTCACACCTATCACAGCGCCCAAGCATGCACCATTTTGCCAGCATCTTCCTTTTCGTGATCATGAGGAGTTCACCCAGCACGAGGGCGAGGCTTAGTACGAGGGGCTGCTTGACGATGGATTGGGATTTGGATTCGAGCATCTTCACCAAGTATCCTGCAGCGTACTCAATGATGCTGCAATCGTGGTGCCCATTTGAGCTGGGCAATGTGCAGTGATGCCTGATTTTTGTTGCACAGGAGCTCGATGTCGATCTTCACATTGAGCAGGAGTATCTCATCCCTCACATGCGCGCGGCCTCATGGGGACCAAGTCTCGGAAGTCGCATCAGTGTCGCGTCGCGGCAAGCGCCCATTGAGCGCCTATCATGCGAGACTCAAGCACCCCTCCAAAAGTTTGCTGTAGAGTAATCAGATGTGCTTTAAATTAGCTGAAATTTGGTTTACAGGGACTTTAGATATATTTATCCGAGATAATCACGTTAGAATTTCTTAGACAATTCTCGCACTGTTGATAATCAGAAGTTCGTGAGTAGGTCAGTATGAACGACCTAATGTGATTATGTAATCACAATTGGGTGAGACGCGTTGTTGAACTTGGAGGGCTCTCTGCTCACCAGTCTATGTGCGCAATGAAATGTCCACGTTGCTGTCTCCGATCAGCTCTTGCCTGCTGTATCTTCACGAGCACCCCGTCGATCCCGTGGGCTCAAATCTCTGTGGCCAGAGGCAAATATTGTCGCGCTGCTTGTCAACGATGGTAAGTCCACTTTTCTCCATTTTCTACAGTGCTAGAGCTCACACCGGTGGGATGTGCAGACTAGCTCTTCCTGATTCTCTACCATGAGCTGTACTCCCGCCCTGTGTACTTCCGCCTCCAGCCCAACATCGATGACCGCTTCCACTTGTACGAAAACAGCTGCGAGCTGTTTACCTGCCTCCTGAGTGCGGGACGAGGGCGCTGCGAACGTACCGCATAAAAATTCTCCACCGCAACGGGCGGCGTGCGACCTGTAGATGTGTGAGAGTCAGCGCGGCGCGATGAGGTGCGGGATACAAGCGAAAATGGCTCAGCTCTGGAGGCGCGGCGGAAACCACCACCCGCCTGGCCAAAGCGACCTGTAGATGTGTGAGAGTCAGCGCGGCGCGATGAGGTGCGGGATACAAGCGAAAATGGCTCAGCTCTGGAGGCGCGGCGGAAACCACCACCCGCCTGGCCAAAGCGCACGGAGACGGGCAGCTCAGAGTCCCGAAGAGCCAGAGAGTGAGGGCACATGCACCCTCTGGCTCGAAACGAGCCGCGCGGAGTTGCGCCGCTGGAACCACCGCCGACCCTGCTGGGCTCGGCGGTGTCATCTGGGCCGCTGCGGCGTCCCATCAGAGTCCCAGCGGACGTGCCCCGCACGTCCGAAACAAGGCCTGCAGAGGCCAGGAGCGAGAAGACGCACGCTCTCTCGCTCCAGAGGGGAGGCCCTGCTGGAACTGCCGACCGCTCTGCGAGCGCTAAACGGCAGGAGGACTCACCTTCATCAGGCCGTGGCATTTTCGGATGAGGGACAGCAAGAAAAAGAGGGGAGGGGGGTTAGCAGCGAGAAGATTGGTGGTTGGAAGAAAAGGTCGAGCGAGCAGCTCGAAATTGACCATTAGCGGCGTTCATAGACGGCGATCAACGTTGACGCGTCGCGACGCGACGCGTCAATGCATGTGACCGAGATGCGCTACCACCTCGGGCAGCCGCGTCATGGCCAGGATTGGAACGGTCGGAAACGGTCGACCGTTCCGACCGATTTTCGACCGTTGGAAACGCACATGCCGCAGCATCTGCAGCTCGTCACGTGACCTTTTTGGATCTGGCCCCCTCCCGGCAGATCTGCAACCCTACCAACCCTACCAACCCCAGCGCCGGGTTTCAGGGGGAGGAGGCGACGGGCGACGACTTTCTGCGGCAGCGGCGGGCATACTCGAGCACAGAAAAATCATGTATATTAGTGGCCATGGGTCTGTACTATAGTAGAGCAATGCAGAGTGGAAGAAAATGCCCAGAGGGAAGTAGAACAACGAGAGAAAAAAATGGGGTTGCTAGGATGCCTCAGCATTGGGGCCCATCGCCCAGAGGCTAGCGTGAAGGTGGAGGTGCCGCGTGCCCTGATATTGGATGATATACTCTGTGTCGATCGGGGGATCGAGCTCCAGGTTATTATAAAGCCTCCACAGGATGAGGCCATCGGGATGGTCCTTGACGAGGTGTGTGATGACCGAGGCACATAAGTCAACGAGCTCGCAAGGGAAATCGTTGCTGGTCTGCTGCTTGAGCACGGTGCGCTCGATGAAGTAGTGAGGAAGAAGTCCGAGATATCTACTCCTATCATTAGCGCGGCACTTACTGAATGCAGCGCGGTGACCAAATTTGGTATTTAACACGCAATGTTGTAGACAGATTCTGTCACATTTTGTTCAATCTAAGTACATATTGAGAATTACGACCCACAGACATGGTCAAGAATGTGAAGCGACGAGCCTATTGGTTGGTCAAGCACTTGATCTCATCACAAAAGTCGAGGATTTTGACCCGACCACGGACTAACCCTGGCTAGCCACCGGAGACGGCCCCGAAATCACCCTGGCAGCTCGTTCGCCCGCCTGCGGCAGGCGATCACACTGGCTATGACCGATTTCGCACCACCTTGCTCATCGTCTTCACGCAAGCACAACCCACCACAGCAAAACGGCGAAACGATGACAACTGTGCATACGGCCATGCGCAGTGCCGCTCTGTGCGCGCCGCTTTCTCCGCTTTCGTGCTCGATCACAGCGAAGAGCGAGGTGCACGGCAGGTGCCAGTGGGTGCACTGAGCGGCGCCGGCTCACCGCCCAGCTGCTGCTCAAACTGCGGCGGGCCGGCCTGTGCGAGCACAAGATGTGAGCACAAGGGAGCGGCGGCGGGCACGCTTATCACACGGCTTGGGACGTGGCTGCGAAAGGTGCATACGCCTGCTCCACCTCCCGCTCCTCTCTGCTCTAACTTGATGCTCGCCTCGCAGCTTCTTTGCATCCTCGCACACGCATCTCCTGGTGTTGATGCGATCCTGTGCATGCAGAGACGTGGTGCGCGACCAGTCGTCAGTACGTATGTGCCGTGCCACTTGAAGTCCTTGAGCTCATAGACACGCTTCGTGCCTGAGGTGCTGGATGTGTCGCGACGCGGGAGAGGGCTGGCATGATGGATGAGGCGTCATGCGGGTCAGTTCGGAACATAGATCGTGCGTGGATAATTGAGTGGGAATTCACAGACACAAGGCGGGCAGTATCCGAACAGTTCAAGCTGGAAAACACGTTCGACCACTCCGCACCTTCTGAACGGAACCAAAGAGCACCCTCACAGGATACAAAATCGTCGCGAACATCACGCAGATCCACCTGCGTCCATCCATGCTCCCCATCCTCTGCAGCATCCTGGACCCTGATAGCCCCTCCTCCACCTGCTTCCTCGTGCCCAACTCGAGGTGAGCTGACAGCTCCAAGTGCCGTATGCATCGGAGCGCGCCGCTGCACTGCGTATACGTCGGCGCACTCAGCGACCACCCGTCGGAGACATGCGTCTTCCCTGGCGCACGCGTCTGGGTGCGGGCACAATTTCTGACCTGCTCAAGCCTCTTGCAGAGTGCACCAGGAAACATCATACTACAACCATAGATTGAATGTCTTGTCGTGGTTGACAGGTGCTACGTCGCATCTGCCCGTGTCCCACTTCGCTTCCATTTGGGTCTCATTCCTGCTTATTAGACTTGCCCAGCTCGTGCACACTACCTCATCATGTCTCGCATCGGCAGGCTTGGTCCCGCAGATCTCTGCCAACTTATCGCGGGTGCGACAGGCCATTTGCAGGGCCTTATCGTGGCTATATGTGTCGCTAGCTCGACCGATGATGTGTCATTTGTTGCGAACATGCTCAAGCGCCTCCGACGGCTATTCTTCATGGGTCTGTGCGGTCAACAGGTATTCCCCGTGCTCATGTTGGAGCTAAGCATCATGGAGGATGCGATCATGAAATTGCTCTAGTGTAGTGTAGGATGTACTATCACAATGAGAGAGTCACTTCATGTCTAAGTTAGAGCGCAGATAGAATCAAAGCCAAAATAAGTCGAGCACAGCTATAGGGTACCTAATTCCGTCAGAAATGCAGTGAGTAAGTATAATGCCTGACTCCAAGCGACAGCCCTGGGATACCACACCTCAATGGGAAGAGCTACAGTCAGTGCACGCCGATTGCGAGTACCGAGAGGGATATCTTCCTGGGTAGGATAACCATCGAACCCCCATTCAGCATCAGTGAGCATCATTGCATCCGGCACAATATGAGCTGCTTGCGCTTTCTGAAATGCGGCCCAAAAAAGCTGCTCCACATTAAAAGTCGGGAAAGGATTGGCATGGCGGCTAACTTCAATAGGCTCATGCTGTACATTTGGCCCTTGATCAGCTGCAATCTGTGCAGCTAAATTGTTGGCTGACTGTGCCCTCAAAGGCTCCTCAGCATCATCTTCATCAGCATCCTCTTCGTCAAGGGGATGACCAGCACCTGTCTGACCTCTTTGCCTATGTGCCGGCGGTCCGTCAACACCATAATGCTCTTGAAGTAGCGCTGGCTCAACTTGCGCAAGATTGTCTTCATCTGGGTAGATACCTTGTTCTGTAGAAGCCAGAAGACGCATGTCCTGAAGAATATTATCTATTACTGAGTGCCATGTGCTGTTGAAAAAAGGACTTACTGATGGTGTCCGGTTGTGCATGTTTGATCCGCTCACAGAATGATGATTCCACTGGTCTTGAAATGTCTTGCACTCCGTGTTGATATCGGCTAGGAAGAGTGAATGAAGCAGCCATAAATGGGTTGGGTTCTTGCGATCGAGCTCGTGATAGTGCTCCAATCGCAAGAAGAATGCACGCCAGCGCCATGCAAATTGAACACCGATGTCAACCCAAAGTCTCTCGATCCGAGAATTATGAGTCGAGCTGCAAATTTGACATCAGTCCAGGTCAGAAAAGCAGATGGTAGACTCACGATCCCCACAAGAATGAGCCTCGATTCTGCCCACGATGCATGATCATGTAGACCGATACCTGGACATTCTCACCTCCTCGATCTCCCCGCATGCGTGAAGGAAGTCCGAAGTCATTAATCGCGTGTTTGAAGACATCAAGAACTGTCTCAGGCAAATTGTTTGTGCTTGCACGAAGGCCGGTGACCTATCAGAATGCGCAGATGTTGAGCACGACAGAACCGTGAGGAAAGAATGCAAACATACTGTGCGACAATAACCATCAATGAAACCATGAATTACGATACCCCATTTGATCAATTTGTGATGCCCATCGCAATGCCAGAGGTGGTTGGGCCTGGGAACCTCGTAACGTCGCCGCTGAATCATACCATTATGGCGAAGAGCCTGCCCGAGGGCATCCACTCGTCGCATTGATCCGCAGATCCGGCTCCGTGGTACACGAGTATCGCATTGGACCCGCAAGAATGCGTCAGCAAATTTGTAACCAGAGGTTGGCTTCTGTATCTTGAATGCACGGACTAACGTGTCAAGTTGTTCATCTGATAGGTTCGAAAATTTTGATGTTGGAAGGCCGGCGCGTTTCAAAGCACGGTAAAACGTGCTTCTGTGGACATGAGCAGTACGCGATAGCTGTGTGAACGGGAGCTTGCGCTTTGCTGCGGTCACGTCTCTCAACCATCTGTCATCGATGACTTTCTGCGGTCGACCACGAGAACCGTTGGACACAACAGCCATGGGACGGACTATCATATATCTGTCACATGCACTGTGAATATATGATGTTAGCACGGGCTCCAACTTGAGTCTTCGCAGTTCACTCACTCATCTCGGACTGCGCTAGCCGTACGACGCAATTGGCCGATGAGGCGGCCTAGATCCTGCGCGCAGAGCTCAGCCCACAGTCTGTTTTTCACTTCAGTGGCGAGCTGAGTGAGCAGCGGGACCATCGAATGAAGTCTTGCAGCGACAATGCGAAGCCGCAAAGGATCCGAGTCATCCTGTCGGAGAAGCTGTCTTGCATGCTGGCATGCCTCTTCGAGCAACTTGTGCGCAGCCCGGACACCATGTGGCCAGGGTCCTGCAGTACTAGCAGGGAGTGGAGGAAAGGCCTTGTGCTGCATGGGGCATCAGATAGTGGATTGCAGCCAGACAGGAGAGTGTTGGCTGCTTTTTAAGTCAGTCTGCCGGCTGCCGAAGTTGACACACGATCACATTCATGGAACATATGTAAGTGATATTGTAGATAGGATAGAAACAGGAATACATAATACGGTAGATGAACGCACACGTCTTATTACGCAGTACTTGCAATCGAATTTCGTGACCCATGCAATCTGACTCGCAGCGTCCATAGCCCTCGCTACAGAACCTATATGCACTGCAGATGCCGCCGCGTGGTCCACGTGCAACGCTTGGCGTCAAGAAAAGGAGCGCGTCTCGGCGCAGACTTGCAAGACTTAGGTAAAAAGAAACCTGGATGGAAAGCACGGAAGGTCAGTGTAGGTGCGCGGCACCCTTCTTGGATAAGAAAATACTAGTTGCATTATCTCATCGACTAGGAGGTCATCACCTGCCCATGTTCCGCAGTGCTGGCAGCTCCCACGACGCCAGCACCGCGAACATCCCATTGTCCAGGTTCACCTTCAGGTTCCGCAGCACCGGCAGCGACACCTGCATCGCCGCCCCCAGGTCCAATGACTCAGCGAACAGTGCGTCGCAGTTTGGCGAGCACGACAACAGCTCCAGGTACTCCAGTCGCATCGCCCGCATCTCCAACAGCGGCGACATCCGCTGGTGGAATGGCATGTCATCGTAGCTCGTCCACGTCAGCCACTGCAGATCGCACTGCAGGTGCGCGAGCAGCGACAGCAGCCACTCGGGGCTGCACCGCGGGTCCAGCACTGTCTCGTGCCGGTTCCGCTGGATCGACTGGTGGTCCGTGTAAATCGTCAGTTGCGGCAAGTACTCCAGGATGAGATGATGTACAGGTCCGCTGGCGCTCGTGGACTGGTATCTCGATGTGCAGCCGGCGGATGAAGCGCCCGCTCGACCCCATGCCCTCCACGAACTCCAGCAACAGCATGTGCGCAAGCACCTTGACCTGCACTGTGCGGCTGATCCACATGAATTCGTACAAATACGTCTTCACAAGTGCGTAGCCGGTGGGATGCATTTGCAGCGCTGCAGATGCCGCCCGTGGTTGATCATAGAGGATGCACTGGGAGTGCGGAGAGATACTGTTTCGCGTCGTCAATGAGAATGAAGGTATGTAACAAGAATGAAGGCAACGCACGATCTAGCGGTATCAATGTACACGTCAGTTCATCCACAAGGAAGAGATCGCCCTGCCCGCGCGCACGTGCAGGATCTGCGACGATCTCCTGTGCGATGGGAGTTGCGGACGCTGCGACGCATGCGGGCTTTGTGTCCTAGGAGGGCGATGGGTGCGGGCACTTCGCAGGGCCTGCATCCGGTTCTGGCTATGGCAGCGAGCGCTTGCTGCCCGTTGGCGCGTCCAAGTCGTCTGCGAGTACGTCCCGATCATCTGCGAATGCATCCAGTTCGACAGACGCGGCAGCGGACGATCCGTCAAGGATAGAGTAGGGCGCGGCGAGGCTGGAGCGACCACGAGCATGCCTGAAGTACCAGCATTACACATGGGGATAGGAATGCCTGCAATGCAGGTGGTGCAGATAAGTGCCTCGTATAGACGAGCGAGGGTGTGAGGCCCGAGGGGATGTGTCCGTCTTGAGCAGGAGCGGGAGCATCTTCTTCCAAGGGCAGCCGTTGCTCAAAAAAGTCCAGAATTGGTATACGTCAAGAAGCGGTCATTTAAGGACCCTCTATTAGAAGACGCCACGCCCGAGCAGCTGCTCGAGAAAGCCGAGCAGTTCGAGGACGAGGTGAAACCTGAGAGCCTTTCCGCCTTGACGACTCACCCGTGCCGGGCATCATCTCGCCGAACCTGCAGGCGCAGAGCTGCGAGTTCACGATCGTCGCAAACCAGGGCATCCTCAAGCTCTTCTTGCCCTTCCTCAAGGCGGTCGCGGAGCCCGACTCGGATCTCCTCCCCCGGCGCGTCATCTTGAGCATCATCGACGCCGAGCACGCCATCATCGCCGCGATCCGGCACCTGCACACGGTCTGGAAGCACATCCGCCCCGCTGCGTTCGTGTTCTATGCCTTCGGCCGCACGCTCTTCCACACGGCGGTCATGGCCGCGAATGCCGTGATCCTGCGCCACGCGGGCGCCAAGGCGGACGTCGCGCTCGCGGACGTGGGCGCCGGGCATGCATGAAGGCGACGCGCATCGCGATGGGGCGCGACCGCGACTGCGGCGCGGCGCCATGCGTGAGCGAAGCCGTGCGCATCACGGAGGCGCTCCGCGCCAAGGAGGAGGCCATGCGCACGGGCGACGGGCTCGCTCTCCACACGAGCATGAAGCGCAAGTACGGGGAACTGGACGCGCCGCACGTCGCCGAAGGCGCAGGCTTCGTGCTGCCGTACGTCAGCGCGGGCGTGGCGTGCGCGCAACCGTCCGCCGAGCCACCGCGGTCATCGATGAGCACGGACAAGGCGGCGCGGCAGAGGCAGAGCCCTGTAGGCGCATGAGCAGATGTTGAGCGAGCAGCCAGGCGCGACGTACCTTGCAGGCGAAACAGTCTGCAGCTCCTTCAGTGCACACCTCACAACACGCACACCCACATTCCCCTCCTCTGTGTCCTCAAGGGTGCTGAGCAGCCTGTAGGAAGGGTCAAACTTGCACGTAAAGCAGTCGCGATGGAAGGAAACCCCTGATTCTTGCAGTTCCGTCTGCAGCACAGCTCTGCTAGAGCCTCTGGAGGTGGTACTTGCGCCGATGGCCGCCATTTCGGGGTCACAATGTTCCATCACACGTCGTCGTGTTGCTGACGCTGCGCGCCGACGATGGCACCGAGGCCCGATGCTTGAAGGAAGGCACTTTAGAGACGGACATGGAGTACGACTTACAAGTTATGATGAAGGCTACGGTAGGCAGCGGCGCCGCGTCACGCTTAGTCAGCAGCGCTACGACGAGTTGGGACAGAAAGTACTAAGAATCGAAGGAAACGGGGATGAGGACGATGGAGATGAAGGGAGGGAAGGGGTATATATAAGATAGAGGCCCTCAAGGAAGGAGGGACTTAGCGAAAACAGAGGAGGAGGGGACGTATACAAAATTTGTGACCTTCCTAATTTGGACGTGTACAGATTTTATATATACGAGAGGCGACACGTATGTACAGACCTCCCTACACTTATACAAATTCTTTTTGCGACACTCGGAACGCCATAATATGCTTCTGCTTCGGGACCTGCAAGGGTACGTATACGTGGGATACGTACTATGCCCTATAGTGGCAAGGCGACAATTCGTGGTCGTCATACGTGTCGGGTGTCTTCTGCGCGGTCCTGTATAAATGAAGGGAGGTGGCGTCGCCTTCCTCAGCCTCCAACGACGCTCTTGACTCTGGTCACAAATCGCGATTTGCCATCTTCAACCTTTGTTATGGAAGGTACGAGCATCACGTCCTGGGCTTGGGTCTCCCATCTTATTGGATTTCTCTAGCACTTTTCAAGCCTTCTTCTCATAGAATGGGACGACAGGCGTTCCAGAGGATGCTGAAGAAGGTACGAGCGTGTCAGTCAAACCTGAGTTGTTTATAGGCGCTGACCAACTTTACTTTACCCAAGATATCTTCGTCAAGCGACCCATGCAGAGCTGACGCCGAACCTGGGCCACTCTCCCCGGGGGCGCGCTTACCGACGGACCTACTTATGTCGATCTTCGAGCAAGTGAGGGAGATATGGGAACCTTGCTGGAATCCTTCTGATCCGCACGAGAGACTAGGATGGATCGTGCTCAGTCATGTCTGTCGCCGCTGGCGTCTCCTCATTTTTGACATGCCATGGCTCTGGACACATATCTCCCTTCAGTCCGGAGGGTGGCCCCAGGAGTTCATGCGACGTTCAGGCGACCAGCACCTCCGTCATGTCACCTTCACTACGAGCTCTGGCATACGCAAGCCGCTCCGCCAGCTGCGCGATGTAGATCAACTCGTCGCCAATCTCCATCGCTTGGAGTCCTTCACTCACAGCGGTTATCAAGTATATTGGTTTTTACAGCATGCCATCGTCCCGGCGCCGTATCTGCGGAGTCTATCTCTGAGCATCCAGGAGCCGGGGAGGAAGTATCGGAAGTATCAACGGCACTTCGTCATTCCTTCCGACGTTTTCGCGGGCGTAGTTCCCGCGTTGCGCGAACTCACTCTGTGGGATATCCCCGTGGATTTCAGCTCGCCTTTGCTATCGGCGAACTTGACCCATCTGTCTCTGGGAAGAGGTCCAGCTCGCGGGCGTCTGCCTTGCCCAGAATACTTCTCTCTCCTCGACTTTCTCGGGGTCCTCCGTCGCATGCCGAGCCTGAGGGTGCTTAAGGCGCACGATATCCTCACTGCTCCCGGGAACTCGCATTCGCTTCTGACAACGCTGGACCAGTCTTCACATGTCATACTACCTCACCTGGAGAGGTTGGAGATATACAGTCCTTGGGTTCTCAATTATTGCGCTTTCATTTTCATGTTGGAATGCAACTGGACATCGCTGAAACTAGACATGACTACGATGCTCTCGATGCGGGAGGGCCGCACTGTCCAACTTCTACCCGCTCAGGTCACAACCTCTAGCATCCCAGGTGTGGTGCCACGTCTCACTTCGCTCCGTATCTTTAGTTGGGATGCCAGGATATTCTCCGTTGAAGGCTGGCGCACGCTCGACGTCGAGACGGACGATGGCAGGTGGAACAAGACGCCCGCATCCTTCTCTGCGACGATTCTGCAAGCCGGCGCTAAGGCTTATGATGGAGTCCTTGCCCTCTGCTCCCAATTTCCGCTGAACACGATCGAGAAGCTGTGTTTGTCGTGGTATATTTCGCCTCCGTTCCACTGCTGGTCGGGCGAGAACAATCCGGTCGCCTGGGTGCCTTTGCTGCAGCAGATGGACGCCGTCCAATACCTCCACGTTCCCATTGTCGACTCGTTCCCAGAGATTGTTGCCGCCTTGCTCGGCACACTGGATGGCTGTGGAAAATATCTTTTGCCTTGTCCCAGGCTGCGCGAGCTACATTTTGGACGTATACCTTATAAAGCATCAGTGACCGGAGATTTCTTCGATCTACTCGCGCACGTTTTGGAGATACGCCAAAGGAATGGTTTGGTGCTACGGAAGCTTACTGTGGACCATAGATCGTTGCCATGCGCCGAGCCGGACGACTTTATAGCTCTTCGACAGGTTCGAATCGGCAAATGAAAGGTCTTTACACATGTATTGGTGGAGTATGCTACTCTTTTACAGATGAATAGCTCAGAGAATTCGAAGAATCTTGATATTCTATGACGAAGTCCCATTGGATAGGACCGTATGGGTCGGGTGAATGGGTTGGGTTGGGTTAGGTTCGTTTATGAGGCGGCACTTGAATTTCATACGTTTTCATCCAGTCTTGTCCCGGTCTTGTTCAAGTACTTACTTAGTGGAAGAGCTTTACGGTCATTTTGTGTCGCTATCAGGTCCGATGGCCAACTTCGGAGATGATGGATAAATCCTTCTTTGATACAGTATGATAGTACAACTCTTTACGCTAAGACAAGCGTAGCTTCTGAAGAACTTGGCGAGCTATGTGCGTAAATTACTAGTTCAAAGTCAACTCATCATGACTAGTCTCGACGTACTTCAGCATGTACATATTGAGACCGTCAGACTGCTGTATCCACCTTCTGCTTGAGCTGGATGCTAGCCTGCTGTATCGCGTTCTCGATGGACTGATTACGGCAGGACCTAAAAATGATAGAATCGCGGTATCCTTTCCAAGCAGTCTTATTCAACACCTGCCACCATTCTTCGGCAAACGGATGCCCTGGTGCACCTGCATACCCCCATGGCTTCGCGGTATAAGGTTGCACCCAGGGATTGAGCACGATCTCCAACGCGGGATGCACCGGCCCGGTGAAGTGAACGAGACACGGTTCTCCCATTTGTTCCAGATGCAACATGTTGCGCTCCGGCGTAGGTGACTGTGAATACGTCCCCAGGCCTTGTGCATTCCACTTCAATGATAATTCGTACCACTTTCCAGCGAAATGTATGTTCAGTACGTCTTGGTCCTTGTATCTTGCTTTCGTCATGGCCTCGCCTAATATCCTCAGCTCTGCGCTTGTCTTCCGGATCTTTGTCAGGTCCATGAGCAGAACACCTGCATTAAAGTAGGGCCTTGCGGTCTCGGCCCCATGGCCCATCGGATACCCGACATCCCTGACTGCGGCAAGCGGACTACCTCGCAGGTCTTCATCCCACAAGCGCTTGATGTCCGCACGCAAAAGCGTGTCGCCATCCAGGTAGAGCACCCTCTCGACGGGCACAACAGTAGCAATCTCTAGCTTTGCCCATACCACGCCGGCATCCCTGGTGAGGCATCCTGACGGAAGGCCTAGGAACACCATTCCGAAATTCTCGCGCGGCGGCAGAGAATCCCGTAACTTCGACTTATCATCATCGGCAAGGCCGCAGTCGATGATATAGATGGTGAGCCTTTCCTCTGTATGTTCCAAGATGCTGCGGATTGACACAGCTGTAGGCATGGCGAATCCCGAATCGATCGCATAGACGACATTGATGCCGTATCCAAGAGCATGTGCGAGATCCTGGTCCGCTTTCTCCTTCGCCAAGAAACCGATGCGCATGTCCGATGTCTTCTGCAGAATCATCTGGTACTGCGAAGGGCTGGAAAGACGTGTGTACTCTCCGTCATGAAGGAAGAGGAATGCGTCAATGCCTCGTTTCGGATGGTGCTTGCTGTCATGAGGCTCGACGTTCCAATCGTAGTCGTCGAAGATGAAGACCGCGCCCTTCCTGGCGAGACGCCATGCAAGCTCGCCATCCAGGAACGTATCGTCCGCCTCGTGGGACCCGTCAACGTATACCCAGTCGAATCCGGGTTCTGCGGACGACATCTCTTCCTCCAGGAGTATCATCAGCGCCGGAAAACTGAAATGGTCGAGGATGCGATGGGTCTTCCCTGTCTCGGCGAGATTGTGCGTAATCTTTCGATAACGCTCTCGGCCGGCGTCGCTGCGCATCAAGTCGAAATGGTCGATGCAGACGATGCTTCCGTCCTCCCGACAAAGTTCGTCCAACAGAAAAGTCGCTGAACGGCCTTCCCAGGATCCAATCTCCAGCACGCGCGGCACCTTAGACGTGACCAGAGGGAAGAGTTTCCTCCAGGTCTCCATGTTGAAGGAGAACCAGTCTTGCGTTGGAGTGAAAAGGTAGTTTCTCGTTTTGTCAGTGACCATGTCCTGTAAACTCACAGTTCATATTCCAGATCAATGGATGATTATACAAGCTGCTCACTGGTGCTTCTGTAGGAGATGCCATAGAGGATGGGTGAAGATCCGTTGCAAGCCTCACAGGTAGGATGATATAACCCTCTGAGAGATACTGACGATTGCTTTCATTGTATTCAGAGCGCCGGATCCGCGGTCATCAGCGCATGCTTCGGTTTATTGGGCGAGATGGATCCTTGAAATTTTCGGTGAGTACGATCTTCTGCGAATAATTGTCATCACTTTTCTTCCATCAAGTTTCGTTGACTGACATGCTGCGGATAAGGGCCGTATCACCCGTATCGAGTATCTGCATTTCTGGACCTTCCAGCACACAGATTATCACCACTTCCTTTGCCGTTTGAGAACCTTCTGCGCAGTCGGTTGGATGTCACACAGGCATTGATGATCCACTCTGGGGACGTTCGGTCTTCAACTTCAACAGCAAGCCAAGTCGAAACCTTGCGGATCGCGCTATGAAAGGCAACCCAACACCTGCGGCTCTCCTCTTTTCGGCCTTCTCGTCGGGAACGCAGCATGTCTTGTCGTTATCCGCAGTCTGAATTGCTGCATACGGCCTCGCACAAATTTTCCGAAGAACATCTCCAAAGGACAGCAACTAGTTGGCAGCGGGGAATGTGTCGCGGCGGGCTGACCGAGGCTCGTCTTCAGAATTCGTTTCTTCTGGGGTGCTAACTTCATCGGGCGTCTGCGTAACCGTTTATTTTTTCTATTCTCGCTTTAAAGGATGCGTAGTTGGAGACAGAACCGGCAGCCAGCTCACTATGGCAAACCCCAAAGATATCATCGTCGTGACAGGCGGTCATGGCTTCATCGTCAGTCTGACTGATCTTCCTTGAAGGCATCTACTGATCAGATATCGACTCTCATTCACAGGGCTCTCACGTCGCCCATCGTCTGCATGACGCCGGACATTTCGTCCGCGTCGTGGATATCAGTCCAGCATCTGCGTTTGGTGATATTAAGATCTGCTCGGAATTCATCCAAGGCAACCTTTGCGACGGCCCTTTCTGCGAGCAGGTTGTGAGGGGTGCTCACACTGTTCTCCATTTCGCCGCCACCATGGGTGGCATGGGCACAATCCACCCAGAAAATGATTTCGACATCTATCTCGAAAACCACACCATGACCCTCGAAGTTCTTCGCGCCTGCATCACAGCGGGCGTCAAGAGGTTCTTCTATGCATCTTCGGCCTGCGTCTACCCCGAGACACTGCAGAAGGATGAAAACAGCGATGTTTCCCTCAAGGAGAGTGATGCGTGGTCCTCCTTGCCGCCCACCCCTCAAGGCCTTTATGGTCTTGAGAAACTGCACTCCGAGATTCTTCTTCAGCAGTTCGGTTCTAGCATCCAGCTTCATATGGCTCGGTTCCACAACGTCTATGGTCCCCGAGGCGCATGGTCAAATGGTCGCGAGAAGGCTCCAGCGGCCATGATACGCAAGGCCCTCTGCGCCAAACTGCCGCAGGCCGGCGCCGAAGACCCCGCGGTGATCGAGATATGGGGAACTGGCAAACAGCGCCGCAGCTTTCTGTTCATCAACGATTGCGTCGACGCCATCATTCGCGTTTTAGACTCGGGTTGTACAGACGTGGTCAATATCGGGTCAGAGGAGGCCATCTCCATTGGCGATCTTGCTCGACTGGCCGCACGGAGCGTCGGCATCGATATGGCGTCTCTTCACCTGCAGTTGGACCCTGACAAGCCAGTCGGCGTTGCATCTCGCAATTCCAATAATGACTTTGTGCGAAGTAGGCTGAGCTGGGAGCCACAGGTCAGCCTCGAGGAAGGTGTGAGGCAGACAGGTCTGTGGATCGCAGCTGAACTGGAGAGTCAGCTTGAAGAGTTGGACGACGACCGACGGTCAGCATATTTGCGCGATCTACAGGAAAGCAAATTGGTGCACATGAAGGCTGAACGCGAGACCTTCGCCATTCTCTTGCCCATCACGTCACGCGGATCGAACGCTCCAGAGGACTGCCTGGAGAACCTCGCCGAGTTTGCCCAGTCGCTGGAGAGGACTACCTGGAGAGACACACGGGCGCTTGGTGGGAAGCGCTTCGAGGTCAAGATCTATCTGGCTATCGATGCCGACGACCACTACCTCCGTGACAAGAACAGAGCCGAAGAGGTTTTGCGCGCCAATGGGTTCTCCAGCATAGTGACCCTGATCTGCGATTATCCTCGTGGCCACATTTGCAGTCTGTGGAGGGCTTGCGCGCGGCGTGCTTGGGAGGACGGCTGTGCCTATTTCATCCTGTTAGGCGACGACATAATCATTCAAGATGAAGGCTGGATGCGCGACGCAGTCGCCGAGTTCCACAAGATTGCACAGGCGGAGCGAGTCCCATACGGCGCAGGCTGTGTCGCATTCACAGATACAAGCTTTCCTGGAATGCCAACGTTTCCTATTATTCACCGTTCACATATGGATATCTTCGCGGGCGAAGTGGTTCCGGACACTTTCGTGAACCAGGACGGAGATCCGTTTCTTTTCCAGCTGTATCGCAGATTCGGATGTTCGAGGATGATGGAGTCCAGGATCCGAAACAAGTTGGGCGGCACCAATACCGCGCGATACGTGAAGCAGCACAATCCCGATTGGACATTTGACACTTTGACCACAGCAACCAGGACAGTCGAGGGATATCTAGGAGCATCGACTAGGAAGCTGTCGATCGACATCATCGTTCCATGTTATCGTGTCCAGCTGCGGTATCTGGAAGGCATTCTGTCCCTTCAGCCTTCTCCTACATGCACAGTGATGTTCATCATCATCGTTGACAACCCTTCTTCCCCGTTCATTGTTCATCTGGAGAATCGCTACGGCCATCGTCCCGACGTTCGCATACGTGTCAACAAGAGCAACCTTGGTGCTTCAGCCTCGCGGAACAGAGGCATGTCCGAGGCCTCAGCGGAATGGGTTTATTTCCTGGACGACGATGTCTCCCCAGAACCTAATCTCCTCGTTGAAGCGGAGAAAGCGATTCGAGCAAACCCACTGGCCGCCGGATTGGTGGGGACTTCTTGTTTTCCCTCTGCCGATACAGTATTCACGACAGCTGTCCATCTTGCGGGAGTCACGTATTTTTGGGATATCGCCCCGAAACTCCCTGAAGATGTCCGTAGCGACCTCCCATGGGGTGTCACTGCTAATCTGATCGCACGCCGTGACTTCAAGGACGGAGTTCAGTTCCACTTGCAGTTTCCGAAGACGGGCGGAGGAGAAGATATTGACTTCGTCCGGCAAAAGCGCCTTCACTCTCTTGCCAATGGTGGCAAAGGGTTTGCTGCCGCGCTCGATGCCACAGTTACCCATCCGTGGTGGAACAACGGTCAGCGGTCCTATTGGCGCTTTTACATGTGGTCAAAGGGAGATGGGGGGCTCATCAAGCTATACCCCGAACACGTTTACATTGACGGCGCTCCGAACAGCGCAGAGCTCCTCCTCATTTCCTTTTCAATGACCTTCCTTGGGGCCATCGTCGCGATCGGCAATGCAGGGATCTCTTTGCTAGTCTTCGGTCTTGAGATGATCGCAGCTGTAATCTTAGCGAACATCTCGCATGACCTATACCGTCATCTCTGGAGGAATGCTGAGAGGGTTCGCGACATGAAGTCCACACTTGCTGGTGTGCGCTGGGTTGCCGCGGTTATGGAGAGCTCGTTGATCCGTATGTTCAGTGAAATGGGACGGGTTGCCGGTCTTTTGGAGAGGAGGGAGGTCCAGCTGCTTGGACATCGCTTTGATTGGTTCACGGGAAAGGTCGGAAATGGGCCTATGCATGAAGAAAGAATGGATTCGCAGCAAAGAGCGGTCACCTCGATTATCATTCTAAGCATTCTGCAGGGACTGAGGATGACCCAGTAATCTCGACAGTCGACGTTGTAGTACGCATACCTGTAGATAGACATCTATGAAGACTTAATCTTGTGCGGTCACTACCAATCTCACGAAGGAATGCACGTTATATTGCAAATGGGCACACAAAGAGAGAAAGATTACATGCAAAATCAAACTTAGTATGAAAGTCGGACTGAGCCGTTAAGCGAACGGTTGAGCGAATGGTGGTAGGAACTTCTCTCCGTCAGCACTTCCGTCTCGACATCCTCCTCGTTGTCTGCAGAAGAGAAGCTCATGTCAGAATCGCCTGGGAAGTAACCGGGCCTATATCTGGAGGGACGCTTCGGAGAGTAGTTGGGTGGAGGCGACAACTGGGAGTTGTAGGATCCAGCATCGTGGTACACCTCAATGACTGAAAGAAAAGGAATTTTCAGTATTTAGAAAGTACCGTGCTACAGAAATATAGTGTCACTGACTCTTCCGCAATCTGCCGTTCTCGGAGGCTGCGAACGGGTTTTCCCTCTTGACGTCAGAGGTAACGTCGGTGTAGGACTGAAGCTCGAGCAAGAGAGCACCCTGCTGGTCCAAGACGGGGCTAGAGGCACAAAGCACTCCAGGGCCGGGAGGCGAGAGGTGCCATGGACCCTCCAGGCATCCCTTCAACTTGGTTGCTACATCTCCGATCTGGATGCTGGCAGGCAGTTGAACCTCAAGCCCTCCGCCGCAAAGGATGAAGCCGGACTCGTCGATGTCGGAGTCGAAGCCTGTGAATTCAGGGACGATAGCACTGGAAGCCTGGACGCTCAGGCCACCGGCACCGGTGGAGACGAACGAGAGAGCCGTCGACCAGTCGGCACACTCCTCGGCTCTGCGGTACTGACATGAGCTCAAAATTAACTATCGAAGACCGAAGACTCACTGCCACTGATGCGAAACCCCTTGGAGTGCGAGCTTCAAGACGACCTTGCCAGTAATTTGGATAGCAACACTGCCATTGTTGAAACCAGTAGGGACCAGGATCTTGTTGGTCGTTTCGCCTGCAAACGAGTAGTGAGATGAGGACGCTTCTGGTTAATAGGATAGCGAATGTGCTTACAAGACACGCGATAGGTGCAGCTGTTGTCCACTCCACCTTCGTGCTCGTAGGCCCATCGGTCGACATTGTGCCAGACGAATTCCAGTCCGCTCTCCGAGGAACTTGATTGCTTGAAGCTACAATCACGACCCGCCTTGGCGCTGTCCTTCCAAGTCTTGAGCGTGAGCTCCAGTTTGCCCTCATCGACGCCTGAGAATGTGGGGATGACAGTTGTCGAAGCATTGATGTATGAAAGCAGAGAAAGAAGCTTGTTCTTGAGGAAGACGTCCCTAGAAAGAATGACTGTGCCCTGGGTGATCTCGCGGTTGAGGCCGAACGCCCATGTGCCCGAGCGTGGGATCGGTCTGGTGAACCAGCGTCCCTCGGCCATCCCCACGAAGACGATCATGTTACGCTCGAACATGGCACGTTGGCGGCCTCGTATACCCTCGACATACTCGTCGTCGGGCCCGAAGGTGAAGGGGCACACCTGGAAGTCGATCGACGTGATCGAGAATGCGCTGGTCGCGCTGATTGGAAGTGTATATAGGATGTCGAGGCCGCCTTGTGCGAGAGTAGAGAAATAGTAACGAGTGAAGTACTCCACCAAGGCCTCACGTCTCTTGCGGATCAGCCTGAAATTGCAGTCCTTGGCCAAGCTAGACGTATGAGACTTGGAGTCCAGGTATCTCGCAGCTTAGTAGAAGGGAAAGTTAGACTACATGTAACTCAGATCAGATTGAGACTCACTGGAGAAGTCCAAAACGAGCTGCTGGTAATCGCCCTCGTTGCAGGTATCGAGGTACTTCCTGAACTTCTCAGGGACCTTGTACGTGTCGGAGCAAGAACGCAACTTCAAGCCAATCTCGAAAGCCACCGTCACACGATCGAAGTGGTATTCCAACGAAGAGCTAAGCACGAGACACGAATAAGAATAAGTCAATTTTACGGAAATGAATGAACATACGTTGTATCGAGTTTCTTGTTTGGACCCAAGTTCCGGATGGAACCCTCCTTGACGTGGTAATAGACAATGACCTTTTTAGAACCAGGCATGCAGACAAGCTGGATCTGAGGAGCAGAGAACGACGCGGTGAAATAGGTCTGCCCCTCGAGTTGCAAGGCATAATATGCCAGAGCAACGTCGGAGGAGGTCCCGGCGGTCTTCATGCCTTCGGTTGTGGACGTCTCGAGCTTCTGCGATGCCATCTCCCAGAGCAGGCTTCCATACTTATTGAGGGCACCTTGTGTGATCGAGGTAACCAAGTCGTAGTCGTACTCGTAAGAATGACTGATGATCTTCTGGTAGATCTTGCCCCAGTAGATATGGCTGTAAACATAGGTATGGGTGCACTCTGTCTCGCTTTCGCACGTGCAGCCGAGGTCCTCGTCTTCGTCACCGCCGTACCAGTCGATATCCTCTTCTTCGACCGTGGAGACGACAACCCGTGTGTCGTGATGGTAGACGTAGTGATGTTTGGACTCGTCAAGGATCCTCACGTAGCGGATGGTGATGTACTGGACAAGAGCATAGAAGAGTTCATGGACTTTGACGTCTTCGATAACGGTCGAGAGGCGTTCACAGAAACGCGCAGCTGTGACATGGTCAGATGAGCATATATTCGGCAGGAATGGAAATCACGTACAGGAGAGGTCCAGTTTCAAGCGCCTCACTTGGCCCTCTTCGGTCTCCTCCAATTCCACGTCGACGATGAGCGCGATCTTCCAGTCGTGGTAACTAAGTGAATCCCTGACCATAGCTTCGTCAATATCTGAGTAGCTGGGAAAGATAGCATACATACCCCACAAACCATCCTGTGAAGAAATGAACATCGTGCACGTCCAGCCACAAGATCACCTCGCTCTCGCACAAAGGCTCGACCTTGAGGGGCCCGAAGACGGTATGAATGTAGGTTTCGACGCTCTCATCGTTCCACCGGCAGCGGTGCTCCGCGAGATGGAAGGGTGTGGCCACGTTATAGCTTTCACCCACACCGTGCTCGTCGATGTAAGCGGTCGCATCGAGCCAGAGTTTCTGAAGATAATTGTCGACCTCTGTGACGCTGATACCGAAGATGTCGTTGATGATGAGCGGGCCTCTAGAAACGACAGAGTAGTCCACTTCCCGAGAGCGCGACAGGTTGTCGAAATCAGGAAGAGCATGAAGGACGTGATATCCAGCGCGTTTGAGGAGCCCGAGGTATTGCGGACCAAGATAGCGTACAAGAGAGGCGCACTCCTGCGTTTGTTCTTCAGTGAAACCTTGGTTCTGGGCCAGATCGCGCGACAGGTAGTCGCAGAATGATGCAGCTGGTCAAAATCATGAGGGCTGAGATGTTTTCAGGATTACGAAAGCGACGTACATGCAATATCAAGGACCAGCAGAGTCAACTCGTACGAATTGGCGTTGCCAATGGCCTTGCACACGACGTTACGCAGTGTGTGGGTAGAATAATTGAGGCGGAAAGCGATAAGCTTGTCGTTGAAGGGTTGCTTCCCTTTTCTATAGGCGACGTCAGCGAATTAAAAGCACAAGGTTGATAAGGCACATACGCGTCAGGGTGGGTGCCCTTGTCGTTCTCGAGATAGACATGGCCCTCCTTCACCTCGAGGTAGAGGATCGCCTCGTGGTTGCAGACGAACTCAAGACGAGGACAGCCGAAGGAAGCCCAGAAAGTCATGTCGTCCTTGGAGCGTTGATAGTTGCCAGCCTTGCGGTAGTAGAACTCGCTCAAGGCGAACCCGTACTCGAGCTCGCGGCTCTGAGGCTTGAGGCCCTCCCTGTTGTGCTTCTGAACGCATCGCTGAGAGTTTTCCCAGTGAGTCCGAAGCTGGCTGTTGATGTATTCGGATGAGACTTCAGCGAAGTTACCAAGACACATGGTAGAGATGAAGATGATTGAGCGAGAAGATAATAGGAAGGAATGTAGATTTGACTGCGGAAGGAGGTGCTTGCAGCCAAGGGTGGTGAGATGGAGACGTTACGCAGCAGAGACGTCCCCTTTTAAAGTAGACCTGCTGTGGATAAAGTCGGAGCTAAGTCGACCGACCGACTTCCAGAAACGCTGTAGGGTTTGTCGATCCAGCGGCCCATATTTTCTGAGAATAGATACAGCCGTGCCGTCTTGCCATACAACTGTCAGGGACCACAGAGTCTGCGCTCTCACAGAGCGAGACGTAGCTCCGGCGAAACGTGCGATGCGACTCACCTACAATATGGCGAGGTCTAAATGCGCAATATCACCGGTGACCGCATTCCCCAATAGTTTTCTCAAATTGTATGGAAGGAGAGGTGCGTTGAGTCCCTGTAGAGACCGCGGACCGATGCTACGCCAGAGGCCGGGTGTATTGATGCCCGGATAATGTGGCTGTTGAGCACGTGTAAAAACAACTGAACGTGGTCGTCTCGAATTCGGCGGTCGTTGACTTGATACCGGGTACCGCCAATATTCTGGAGGTACAAGAACCATCTTGAAGAGTATGGTTGGGTCATTTACAGAAAACAAGCAAAATATACTGTTCAACAGAATAGATGTCTCTGAGTCAGGGGCCATAGCGGCACGAGTGATCGCAAACTCACAAGAAGCTTGCGTGAGAAGAAGCGCTACATGCTTCTATTCGGGTGCTTGACATTCCTCCATTAAAGAAGTCGAAGGCCGGTGATAGCTGCGCTCCTGTTCATGCTTTTCGGAAGTCAGGTACCACGACCATCGGCGAGCTCTATTAACCTTTCCTGAAATGTTGCTTCCATCTATCGAGGTACCGGCACGTTTCGACCCTTTCCCAAGTGTCATCGAATGCGACTGCCAGTGGGGGAGTTTCTGCTGCGCTGACGTAGAGATTATGCCGGATCTGGGAGACGGGGTGTCAACGAATGCGGATACAAGAATCCAGGTATGCTCACTTGTGACTATAATTGCTTCAACAATAGACCGTAAGTTCAGCCGCTGCTCCCCATTGGCGTAGAGAATTCACTTTCGCCTGCTTCGTCTTCCATGAGCAGGCATATGCACCCGCGTCGGCGCAATGAAGACATTACTGGAAATAGCGATTAGCTACTCCATGGGGAGAGTACTATTGATCAATCACCCTCGGAATTGGAGCGGAAATCTTATGCGACAGATGTAGCACATCCGACGGGTGTCTAGAGGATGACGATGGCGTATGTCTGACGTGGATCGCGACAGCTGCATACCTGGATTCACCGGCATTCGACAGCTATGACGATAATGCCTGCCTGAGCAGTGCGTGTGAGGGCTTGACCCCGGACGATTACACCTGTACGCGGGAACGCGCATACTCCCGAGCTGGTGATAGACGAGTGGCGTCGGCGAATCGTGATGAACAACGATAGTTAGGCATGCAGGCTCGATTTTTACTACCGCTATTAATTCAGACTTGATGAGAACGATGACGGCGCGGTTCTAAGTAAGCGTCACTCGTCCTCAGAACCAACCATCACGACAGCGACCTGAACTGCTTCAGCACCAGCTCTTGAAAACGACAGTACACAGTGCTTACCTTCCCCCGTGGTCTGCTCTATTTCGCTTATGGCCGATACGTACCCTTTCCTGGGATGTAACGTCCGGAGAGGTCCAGTCAATATCGTTTTCTGCAGTGCCTCGGTCGCAGGGTCCACCTAGTCATCACTGCAGTTTGCAGAAACCGTGAATGACCATAATTATCCATGGACGAGCAGTGGAGAGTCCGTAACAATACCCAGAAGGAGCCGCTCTCTGAGGATCTCTCGGACGGAGATGGTTAAGTACACAACCCCGCAGTGGAAGACAGAAATCCACAAAAAAAAAAAGAAGTGAGGGTGTCTGGAGATGGACGCTGGCGCCGAAAGGGGATGGTATGTCGTACTCGCGCACTTGT
The DNA here is from genome assembly GCA_033439255.1 of Hericium rajendrae. Classification (NCBI taxonomy): domain Eukaryota; kingdom Fungi; phylum Basidiomycota; class Agaricomycetes; order Russulales; family Hericiaceae; genus Hericium; species Hericium rajendrae. The sequence goes on along the minus strand of CM065879.1, from coordinate 1,507,488 downwards.
GATCGCGCACTTGTGACTTATGTACTACGGCGCTTCGATCTAAAATATGGGTACAAGAACTAGGCCAATATCTGTGGGCAAGTATCATACGCCATGTACCCTCAAAGTCATGGAGAAGACTTACGGCTCGATTCCACGGTGTACTGAGATGACACATGGCCTGTGGATTAATCTGGCTGATCGACTCCGATCTAACCTTGTGTAGTGCATAAGGATGATTCGAAAAACATGCTGGTGCACAAACATCTTTGCGATAAGTCACGGCCGCGCAGGGAAGGATGGGTTGTGTAACGGTGTAGACATACAAGGATGTGCTGACTGGAAGGTCCAGACTTCCGCTACACCCAAACATTGCTTCTAACGTAGCGTGCAAAGGTAATCTATGCCTAGAAACCATCCTGAGACTCGCACCGTCATAGAGGAATGGAAGACACTCACCGCGTGAAGTTAGCATCAGCTTTGACAAGCAGATCGTAACACAAACATGCCAACAACAAACCGATGGCACTGCTTATAAAGACAAGCATGTCCCTTCGGCAGACGCCAATCCGCCATCTCCGGAACACAGCGAATCACGGAGTTATCGAGGCATATCCCGGATCACCGAAATACAAACCTCGTCCAAGTCGGATGTGCCTGATTGGCGGCTATAACGCAAGGCAAGCCCTTCAGAAGGTCAATTCATCTGGCAATGAAGATTCCCAACCTTTCAAATTTAAATATTTAAATATGTGGAATCTTCTTGGATTTCAAGCTGGAAGGTCGGCAGCGCATCCGCGTTTATAGTCCACTTTGTCGAGATTGATATCATGTCGCCGCCTTTGTCGGAAAGATGGATCATACGCAGGACGATGACTGATATAACTCAGCGTCGGGCGCATCTTGCGGCCGACGACCATGGGCTCAAGTTTAAGCTTATCGAGTGTCAATGACCGTCGCGCTCGGCCATTTATGCTGCTTCGAAAGCCGCAAGTCCAATGATCCATGTAGATATTAGTTTACCGTTGTCACTGCACGTAGATGCAATTGCACTCACAATTTACAGGAAAGCAAACTGCGAGCACCTGGCTAGCACTAGGCTCGCCTGGTTACAGGCTGTTACAGGGTCTACCGCGTCTATCGATGTCCGACGCGACCCACCAACGTGCCAGACATCTAAATATCGCACCACTGGAAAAGTGCCTCAAAAGGCGCGCATTCGTGGCATGATCGAGATGGTTGTGAAGATTGATTGTGTCAGAACAGACGGATTATGTCGAGGCCAGACACGACGGGGCGAGACGGCCGCGCCGGGGAGTGCACATGCCGCACGGGCACATCGATATACCTCCAGAAAGACACAGAAATTGCAGAAAAAGGCATGGTTCACCTGAGCAGAGTCAGGTTAACTGTTGCGTGGCCCATGCAGTGCGCGAGGCTCAAGAACGATGGAGTAAGGTGAAGAGTGGACGGAGATTTGGCTGAACCGTCCTGACCTAAAGGACGCCAAGCCCTTCATTGAGGCCGGACCTTTGCACGAGTTAGGTAAGGACGGCGGCCAAGAACGGTGGGCCGATGGTGATACGGGGTGCGTTTCGAGGCGTCTATATAGCAGCAGCAGCACTCAAATTTCCTCTCTTTAACGTCCATACCCCTCCATACCTTTTCTTCCTCCTGATACCACCCATGGCACCCGTCACCGTCAAGAAAATCTGTTGTAGTGCGTGATCCGTACAAGTCTAACTCATTTCCGTGCCGTATGAGCTAATCTGGTCTCATCCAACTCACAGTCGGTGCTGGTTATGTCGGTGCGTGTCCCACGCGGTGCCTGTTTCCTACGCATAATTCTCATCACACCTGACAGGTGGCCCGACGTGCGCTGTTATTGCGCTGAGGTGCCCGAACGTTATTGTGACCATCGTCGATCTGAACCAGTCGCGAATCGATGCGTGGAACAGCGCCGACTTTGCCCTACCGATCTATGAGCCTGGCCTAGTCGACGTTGTCAAGCAGGCGCGCGGCCGCAACCTCTTCTTCTCGACGGATGTGGACACTGCGATCCAGGAGGCTGATCTCATCTTCGTCAGTGTGAACACCCCCACGAAGAAGAGCGGTGTCGGCGCGGGCTTCGCTGCCGACCTCAAGTACGCGTCTATCCCGCAATGACAGCCTCTCGTCGATAATTGACATGTTCTGCGCAGCTACGTGGAGTCGGCCACGCGCCGCATCGCCGCCGTCGCCACCTCGTCCAAGATCGTGGTCGAGAAGTCGACCGTGCCGTGCCGCACCGCCGAGTCGATGCGCACCATCCTCGAGGCGAACTCCAAGAACGGCTGCCGCTTCGACATCCTCTCGAATCCCGAGTTCCTCGCGGAGGGCACGGCCATTCAGGACCTGTTCGCGCCGGACCGCGTCCTGATCGGATCGCTCCAGAGCGAGGCGGGCAAGGATGCCTGCCAAGCCCTTGCGAACGTCTACGCGAACTGGGTGCCGTAAGTGTCCTGACACGACCTCCGCGCATGTCTTCATATCTGACGCCTCGGCCACAGCAAGGAGCGCATCCTGACCGTCGGGCTGTGGTCCTCCGAGCTCTCAAAGCTCGCCGCGAACGCGATGCTCGCGCAGCGCATCTCAAGCATCAACGCGCTCAGCGCGATCTGCGAAGCGACCGGCGCGAACATCGACGAGGTCGCGCACGCCGTCGGGCGCGACTCGCGCGTGGGCCCCAAGTTCCTGCGCGCGTCGGTCGGCTTCGGCGGCTCGTGCTTCCAGAAGGACATCCTGAACCTCGTGTACCTCTCCGAGAGCCTGCACCTGCCCGAGGTCGCCGCGTACTGGCGCCAGGTCGTCATCATGAACGACTACCAGAAGCGCCGCTTCTCCAAGACCGTCGTTGACACGCTCTTCAACACCATCACGGGCAAGAACATCGCCGTGCTCGGCTTCGCGTTCAAGGCCGACACCGGCGACACGCGCGAGTCGCCCGCGATCGCGCTCGTGCGCGACTTCCTCCTCGAGCGCGCGCGCGTTACCATCTACGACCCGCAGGTCTCCGCGGCCCAGATCTGGCTCGACCTGCAGGAGGCCCTGCCCGATCTCACGCTCGAGCAGAGTGCGTTTTCCGCTATGCCCGTCCTGTCCGGCCGCGGGCCCCGCTGATGGCGTGCGCGATTAGTCCAGAAGCAGGTGACGCTCGCACCGAGCGCGCTCGCGGCTGCGAAGAGCAGCGAGGCGGTCGTGATCGCGACCGAGTGGAACGAGTTCCGCCAGATCGACTGGTCTGCGATCTACGATACGATGAACAAGCCCGCGTTCGTGTTCGACGGGCGCATGATCCTCGACGCCGACAAGCTCCGCGCGCTCGGCTTCAATGTGAGTCCCCTTCATCCATCTCTGCACTTCGATAGGCACTGATGTGTTCACGCTAGGTCAAGACCATCGGCCGTGGGCAGAAGATATAGACGTCGTGGATGGATACTGATACAAGGTTGAGAATAGACTCAAGGACGGACGATTTACGTGCTACACCTATACATACCCGTTCGCTGCTCCTTGGTTTGGGCTGTCCTCGGGATCTTGGCGTCCGCCGGGGGGACTCACAGACATATATAACTATAAAATCTGTAATCTAGAACTGCTTGTTCTGTGTTTTTGACTTTCATTTCGGGGTGTGACCTGTTTAATGTCGGCAGTTGACCAAGGTAGAGGGACAAGCAGAAGAATCAGGTTCCTGAATAATGCTACAAATGCGTATAAGACGTTGTCCGTGCGAAAGAGACCATCGCCCCGTATACCCAGATGAAAACCCAGAGACGGCCCATGGAAAGGGAAGAAAGTAGCCGCAATGCCTCTGGCTACTGTACCGATATCCAAGAAGCAAGGTAGCACCATATGGCCAATATCACAACGTACACAATCACAAAGCTAAACAGTCATGACGTGAGTATCGTCAACACAAACGATTAGACAGCGCGTTGCAAACCATTGCAGCACAATGTAGCACAAGTGCCCCACGAGCCCGCCCCGCCGCTCCGGCCACAGCTCCTCTCGCGCGCGCTTTTCCTGCAACGCGTCCCGCCGGCCCTCGACGCGTGACGCCTGCACTGACAGCTGGGCGGACTCCTGGTTATGTTTCGGGCGCAGGCCCGCACAGAGCTCGTCCCGGACCTCCTGGCATACTTCATGGCGCAGTTCCCGGCAGATCTCCCTGCGGAGGCGCGCACGTTCGTGCGCGAGCTCCTCGTGGAGGTCGAGGTGCAGCTCGAGTTGGAGCTGCTGCAGCCCGCCGTCGAGCGCATCCTGCTGGTGGAGGCGGTCCTGCTGCCGGTCGCGGTCCATGCGCTGCATGTCGGTCCGCAGCAGCTGGACTTCGTGGCGCAGCTCCTGGGTTTCTGCGTGAGCGTTCTTCGTGTCTAGCGGGCAGCACGAGCGCGAGCACCAGACATGGCGGACCGACGGCAGGTCGGGCTGCTCAAGGCGGAGCGCCGGTGTGGTATCGGGACATACGAACCTGGACTTCGGAGGGACTCGAGATGGGTTTGACTGACAGTTTGTCTGGGCCTGCGCTGAAAGGTGTAAAGTCGAATAGCATTGCGCGGGTCTGGTGGCGAATGTGCAGAATGCAGGCCGACGCCCGGCAGAAACAGAGAGATGAGAGACAATGATACACTGTACAGAGGAGTGGGACGTGGTGTCTAGACCGCGGAGCGGACGGCCGCCACTACGTCAGTCGGGCAGTACGGGTACGGATAGGAGTGTGAGCTTGGTACCACCGCAATCTCCCGAATTCGGATGGTGTTGACGTCGACGTCGAGCTGTAGCTCCGAGTTATGTGGAACGGCAATATCAAAAGCAATAAGTATTGGCAGAATGGACTCACGGAAGCAGATAGGCACCTTTTTGGCGAGGATAGACTCGGGAGAAGGATATCATGTCTCAAAACGCGGACTGGACCGCGGCCGCTGCGTTGCGCCTTACAAAGTCGCTGCGAGAACAATCTCTGATTACTCTGAGGGCGCCGACGAGTGCTTAGCAGGCCATGATCTGTCAGAATATAACGAAATGTGAGAACGGGGACAACGACCTTGGCAACGGATGGAAGCAAACCAAGATCTGGGCGACTCCAGGGTATGCACGGCAGACACCGAATGGGGCAGGTGGTTCGCACGGATATGCGGGTCAAATTGAGAGGGATCCGAAACTGCCCTCCCTCCTCCGTTCATTCGTCGTCGCCGTCCCCCACGACGACGAAGCACCCAGGGCCGACATCTTCACCCCAGACGATGCCGTCGAACATAGCTATCAACCCCACCTCCCCTGTCCCGTCTATGTTCAAAAAACGCTCCACGCAATCCATAACAGCCATGGCCTCTGCCGCCTCGTACCTGTCCGCAGTCTCGCAGGCGGATGCACGCGCCAGAGCCCATGGCACCACCCCGACCTCCACCCCGGCCCTGTCGCTCTCGTCCTCCATCACCTCGTCCTCAGAGGACACCGTGCTGGACGAGTCGGAGGACTACGCGGACGGTCTCAGTTTCCCGCGCAACCCGCCCACGTCTGAGCAGGTCTTCGACACGCTCCATTCCGAGTTTGGGCATTGCGCGGATGATAACTATCGGTACACGTCAATGCACCCCCAGGGCGCAGAGATCAAGCCATGGGAGGAGAAGGAGCCGCCCTATTACATCCTCATCACCACCTACCTCAGCTACATCTTCCTTATCTGTCTCGGGCACATGCGGGACTTCCTGGGCAAGCGTTTCAGGTCTCAGTTCTATAGGCACTTGCTGCCGTACGACGTGAGTACTCGTTTTTCTCTGTTCGAGCGCTTGGAGGTGCCAACGCGTCTGTGGCTGCCAGTTGGTCGCCATCAGATGGTGTCGCAGCCGTTTTCCAAGCGGGTTTATCATAGAGAACCCCTTTATGTCTTCCCCCCCCGTCGGTGGAAGTCGCTCGTTCACCTTTTACGTCTTATCTCTGAGTGGGATGTTTATTGACGCCTATGTTCAAATAGGGACACGCCCCTTTAAACTCGGATTTCGATTCCTTCTATACCCGCAGGCTGAAGGCCCGCATTGACGATTGCTTCTCCTATCCTGTCACTGGCGTCCCCGGCCGCACCATCGCACTGCTCGACCGTTATTCCCCGGATCACAATCTCACGCAGATTCTGACTGGTGGCAAAACTCGCGCTCTCAACATCTCCTCCTATAACTACCTCGGTTTCGCCCAGGCACGCGGAGGCGTCGCCGACGCCGTTGAGGAAGGTCTGCGGCGGTACGGCATTTCCAGCTGTGGTACGCGGCTTGAGGGCGGCACGTCTGAGCTGCATCACACCGCGGAAGCATTGGTCGCCAGCTTCGTCGGCCAGGAGGATGCGCTCATCAGCTCCATGGGTTTCGCGACGAACTCCACCATTATTCCCGCACTTGTCAACAAGGGCTGTCTTGTCATCTCTGACGAGCTTAACCACGCGTCGATCCGTTTTGGCGTGCGTCTCAGCGGTGCAAATGTCCGTATGTTCAAGCATAACGACATGGACGCGCTTGAGGGACTTTTGCGCGAAGTCATCAGTCAGGGACAGCCCAAGACCCACCGGCCATGGAAGAAGATCATGATCATTGTTGAGGGTCTGTACAGCATGGAGGGTACTATGGTCAATTTGCCCGGTCTGCTTCAGCTAAAGAAGAAGTACAAGGTCCGTTTTCCGATCTGTACTGTAGCACTGGTTTCTGACTGCTTGCGCAGTTCTACCTGTTCGTCGATGAGGCTCATTCCATCGGAGCTCTTGGCCCCCATGGACGTGGTGTGGCTGATTACTTCAACGTCAACCCGCGCTCAATCGACATCCTGATGGGCACTTTCACCAAGTCATTCGGCGCTGCTGGCGGTTACGTCTCCGGTGACAAGGCGCTCACTGACCGCCTCCGCCTGCGCGGACACGGTGGTCCTTATGCCGAGTCGATCTCGCCGCCCGTCTTGATCCAGATCCTTGCCAGCATGGCCAGCATCATGGGCGTCGGCCCCGCCGCGTTACCCTCCGCTCCGGCACTGAAACACTCCACGCGCTCTTCCGACTCCACCATTACCCTTCGCCAGGACATGGCCGAGCAGTACAAGTACCCCGGGCCTGCCAATCCCTCGCAGCTCCCCGCCTGGATGGACCTGCCGCTGAATCTGCGCGATGGTTCGCAGGGCCTCACGCGTTTGCGGCGCCTCGCCTTCAACTCGCGCTACCTCTCGCGCGGGCTCGAGAAGCTCGGCTTCATCACGTACGGGCACAGCGACTCGCCGATCGTGCCGCTGCTGCTGTTCAACCCGGGCAAGATGGCCGTCTTCGCGCGCATGATGCGCACGCGCGCGACGCCGATCGTCGTCGTCGTCGTCGCGTACCCCGCGACGCCGCTCGTGACGTCGCGCGTACGCTTTTGCCTCAGCGCCGCGCACACAAAGGAGGACATCGATATCGTTCTGCGCGCGTGCGACGAGATCGGCGACGTGCTGGATTTGAAGCACCACCCCGGCGAGCGGTGGCCGCTCAAGCGCATCATGGAGAACGCGGTCGAGCTTGTGAACATGCAGTAGGCGTAGGCTACTTCTTACCTACCTGCGTGCCAATGAACGGAACTATCTACTGGCACCATACCACACTACGTTACGCGTCTGCTATTTTATTTATGAAGAAACCAGTTGAGAACTTGCACAGAGTGCTGGAGCTCCGTATGTCTTTCGCGGTATATACTTATAGCATTTATTTAATGCACGCGGCGGGGCTGCTTTCTTTTGAAAAATCAAGATCAAATTCTATCGCTGCATTGGATTCAGAGTAGTGATACAGTTACAGTCTGCGAAACCACTATCGTACACCCATCTGCGTCCCGAGACACCCATCACGTAGAACGGTTCTGGTACCCCTTCTTCCTCAGCTCGAAAACTGCGTCCATCCTCTTTAGTTTACAGTCTATGTCGGCCGGCACCAACACATGGTAAGTCATTCTCTGCCACTTCCTCGGCCTAGACACCGACCCTGCCTCCTCTATGCGCTTCCTCTTTCGCGACGCCGAGGCGGACGACTGGCCCTGATTCGAAGCGCCAGCACAATGCACGACGACAAGTAAGTCCTCGTCGCCATCTGGGGTCCCCGCCTGTCTCCCCTTCCCCGCCTCTTTCGAGGGGCCGGTAACGACGGAGTTCGCAGCACCGCCCAGAGGCGTATGCGGCCGCACCGTCAACGCCCTCGACGACGCAGGCGCCTCGCTCTCGCCCATCTCCGCAGGCTGTCTGCCGCGCGCCGCCACGCGGAAGCGGCCCACGATCTCGCGGATCCGCGGCCTCAGGCTGTCGCTCCTGCTCCTCGGGGCAGGGGCAGGCGCGGGCGCGGGCTCCCCTTTCACCGGGAGGTTGAAGTGCTCGTACCCCCGCGCGGCGTCGGGCGCGGTGCTCAGCGCGCCGCTGCACCACGCGAGCCAGCGCTGCGCGTCCGCCTGCTTCGTGCAGTCGTACCCCTGGCCGACGTGCCGCCAGAGGAAGGCGCGCCAGCCGCGCGTCGCACGGTCCTTCTCCAAGAACGCTGCCCAATCTACACACCCGTCGGTCAGCCTTTCGCCATTTCCGTCATGTCAATCGGGGAGAGGACGCGCACCCATACTGTCGACGGCCGAGTCTTTGTACGGCTTCCGGTCGTGGCTGAGCTCGTCCTCCCAGTACGCCCTCCGCCCGGCGGCATCGTGCTCGAACCCCGCGTACTCCCGGCACAGATACCCGCGCATCAGGTCCCACCGCCAGCCCTCGTCAAAGCGGGCCTCATAGTTCGCGTCGTGCACCGCGACGAGGAACTTGATCCGCAGGCGCCAGAGGTACGTGTACAGCAGCGTGTCCTGGTGCGTCAGCCTGCGCGCGCCGGGCGCCGCGAGGCCGCTCGGGAGGCGCAGCGCCTCGAGGAACGCGAGCTGCTTGTTGAGCAGCGCGAGCGGGGACGCGTACACGCGCGGGAGGAGGCACTCGTGTGCCTGGCCCTCCGTGTCGAGGATGAGCACGCGGACGAGCGGGCCCTCGTCCTCGTAGTGCACCTCGCAGCGCGGGGCCCCGTCGCGGTCGGGCATGTCTGCGGTCTTGGGGAACATCGTTTCGCCGGACATGCCAGTCTTGAACGGCGGTTGGTTCTTGGAATTCGGCATCTGCAGATTCAGAGACGGTTAGCAGTACGAGCTTGTAGTCGTATGTACTCACATTTGTTGTTGCAGCTTGACGGTGGGTGGAGGAGGGGAGTACTGTATCTGATCAATTTACCTCATTGTTCTGCATCATGGCCTGCAGCCGCAACCTGCCCCAAAAAGACAGTGCTCGGACAACGTGGTGCGCTCTTCAAAATAGTTCAGACTAGACTATCAACGCAAACGAACAAGAACGGACAATATGACGCCGAAAGGCTCGTCATCGCGACAAGAAATGACCACAGCGACAGACAAACGCTGCTAATCTGACGGGAAGGTAAAGACACATAATTGTAAGAGACAAGAAGACGGGAGGCCGCAATGCCTGGGCGCCCATGTTTCGACCCGGATCGACGAACCGTACGTGGTTTATCATAGATAAAGGATACGCACGCCGATGTGCAGAGTCCCCATGCCGAAACACATCCTATGAGCTGCAAGGCGAAGCAATGAGCTGGACTCGAGACGAGCAGGCCACACCCGATATGGGGCGACAGTGGCCTATGGCAGAAGTGAACACGACGATTCCGGTCGCCACAACTAGCCTACTCTCCCCCAGAGGCCACCGACATTTTGCTGGCGGTCGCCGGGATAACCGGACATGTCGAATGTGTTGAAAGCATGGTGGTTATTTGGATGCGAATACGGCAGCTGCGGCGGCTGGCCTGCAACAGTCGCAAGTGCGGGATCAGAGAACATATCGCTGCTCAGACCTGGACCAGCGTTTACGTCCATTCCATTCCTGGAAAAGGGAACCTGTGGATTGAAGCCAGCAGGTGACTGGGCGTAAGGCAAGTAGGAGGCCGGCTCGTTATGGCCGGCGGCGAGATAATTGTTTGACATGGGAAGTGCGGCACTAGGCACACGACGATGCGCGTTCTGCCCAGGTGCAAGCGCAAACGTGTCCATGGTCGGGACGCCGAAGTGCTGCGGATGTGCCGCCTGACTGGATCGGTCGAATGAGGATGGCCACGAGGCCTGACTCATGGACTGGCTTGAAGCATGCACGCCTGCAGGCGGAGATGATAACGGAATCGAGCCTGATGACTGACGGTGATGTTGGAGGAGCGATCCCTCGCCAGGGCCTGCAGCCCAGATAGAATGCGCTGCGCCAGATCCAGCCTGCGGACCTCCGAATAGAAGCTGCGGAGGCAAGGGTGAACCCACGTGTTGTGGGGACAGCGGCGAGTTCAAAGATGGCTGTGCAAGATGTCCTCGATGTGTTGGTACACGAGGGCCAAGGTGAGATCCAGGGAGCGCTTGCTTAGGAGCCATCACGTTGTTCAGAAGGTCTTGCGCTGTGGTTTTTGGCGAGATGAGAGGTGCGGGACCAGATGTTGGACGCGAGACTGGGGAGATTGTCGATGACGTCGGATGTATCGGAGAGATGGGACTGTACGCGGGGCTTGCCTTGACGGGGCTGAGAGGGCTCGTTGGGCTTATACCGGGGGCCGTCCGAATATGCGCAAGGTGCTGAGCAGGCGCCGCGGGCTGTCCAGACGGAGATATTTGTGCTCTGCCAGACGTGTCAGTGAACCGACTTTTCAATGGTATCATTCTATCATTACCTTGGATCCCATACGATCTCGTCATCCTCTTCCTCGTCTGAGATATTCAACGCTTGGCGGAAAGCATCGCCCACAGGGTCGTCATCCATTCTCGTCACCTCCGTCCTCGCGTCCTCCTCGACTTCCTTTGGCATGCGCCTTTTCGACCAGCGTTGTTGGGCAGACCAGTCTGGCGACCCTGATACACCAGTCACCACCTCTCCGCTGCGCTGCATCTGAGCATTACCATTTCCGCTGCGCTGATCCGCCTGCCTCGAGGGCGGCGTCACTGCCTTGATCGGCGAGCCTCTGAGCTCCGCCAAAGTCGATGCATTGCGCCAAAGATCCCATATCCGCATCAGTTGCTCCTCGTTTGGGTGCACTTGCTCAAGCGAGCGCGAGCTGTCGCTCCCAGGGACCTGAGATCCAATTCCATTGTCGAGCGCTCCATCGTTACGCAGGCCACGCAGCGGAAGAAACCCCTGCAGATCCATGTCCTCTTCCAGCGGACGCGTCAGCTTTGGAAGATCGTCAGGCGGGAATATCGAAGAAAGTCGAAGAGCAAACGCCTTGTAAGCTTCGAACAGGGCCTGAACACCGTTGATCTGCACAGTTGGCTTCTCGCTCTCTGTGCTTCTCGAGCTCGAGTTGTTGAAAACGTAGTCCGCATTCGTAAGAAGCCATTTTCCCGCGACGCGTAGGGCGGGAAGCATGCGCCGCAGGGTGGCGGTGATACGCATCGCGAGATCATCTTCGGCGATTTTGGCGGATTCGTCGAGTTCGGCGTCAGCACACTTGATGAGGGCATGGTGCAAAGCAACGATATGCGACGCGATACGGGACTCCATGGTAGCAAGCGATGCGGGTGAGACGACGGCGCCAGAGCGCCTGGAAGTAGTGGTCGAAGGGGCGCGGACCATCCGATGCTTCCACAAGGCTCCCTCAGCAAGGACGAAAACTTTCGTGATCGTGTCAATAGGCAATGAGCGCTCTGACACCAGGCTTGAAAAGTCTTGTAGTACTTGCTCCGCGTGGTTTGGCGAAAGTTTGTCCATTCTAGAGAGCGTTAAAACTGCGGCACTCAGGGATAATGCAGAGAATTGGATACATACTCTGCGGGCGTCAGCCTCCAGAGGGCATGGATCAGGACAACCCTTTCTCTGAAAGCCCTATATCTGGCTCTCCCACTGGTTGCCTCGTCGACAGGTTCCTCAGGGACAACCCTAGCCCTCACCTTGCCTTTCCACGACTCCAAAACCTTCGTCAGCACCGTCCCCATGTTCTCCGCCGCGGGATCATACGAGACCCGCGCGCACAGCGCCCGGTAGTAGTTCACCAGGCTCTCGAACGTATCCCGCTGGTATGACGCAAGGATCGCGAGCTGATGCGACGCGTTTCCCTCGTCCGGCACGAGATCGCGAGCGCGTTCATAGCAGGCCTTCGCTTTGTAATAGTCCTTGTCCCTCTCCTTGCGCTCTGCAGCATTCTGGCGCCTATTCCGACCGCCACGCCGCCCGCCGTCCTCGCGCGCACGGCCTCCGCCCTCGCTGTACTGCTCGCGGTAGCGTGCGAGGTCACCGAGGCAGATGAGCGCCTTGCTGAGCGTCGTGAGCCGGCTGGCGCGCTGGGCCTGCGTCGGCGGAGGCTCCGGCTCATCGCCTTCAGGCGGGAAGCGAAAGTGACTTTGGCGTGCGCCGCTCGCATCGTCTGCTACATCGGGCTCGGCTGCCGCCGTGTCGGTGGGGGAGAGGATGCCGAGCGCGAGGAGGGCGGGACGGGCTTCGGTGAGCGCGAATTGGCGCTGGTAGCGCACGACGAGCTGCGTCCAGAACTTCTCCTCGTTCGCGAGGAATTGCTTGAAGCTCTGCAGGAGTTTGCGCTGCTCGACGGGTCCGTGCCGAGGCCCGCGGCCCTGCTGCTTCTGCGCGCCGGATTCGCGCAGGGCACGCTCGACGGTAGCGATGCGCTGCTTGTACACTGAGATAAGAGCATATGATGTCTGCATCCATAGATGTGTTTCCGTGTCTTTGGACTCTTTGGAATAAGGATGGGCGAGCAGAAGGAGAAGATACTGTTTCTGCAGGCTAAGATAGAGATTAGATGTACATTGAAATGGAGCATGGGTAATCACATACTTTTTGCGCTGGAACTCAACTTCCTTGTCCCATGGATCTCGAGACTTTGCCGTCAGAAACTCCTTCAGACCTTGTTGAAGACCTTTGGCCTCTCTGAAGAGTGGTAAGCGTCAATAAGCGTCTCGAGATGGATGATCATATTTCGAGACGTACTTGGCGATGGCAGACGCTTCGTCCGACATGTTTTGAGATTGGTAAGAAGAGTGTGGAGGGCAATGCTAGTGCGAGTTCATGATTCGTTGTTGAGGTCGTGGTATTCTGGCAATGCAGCCAGCGTCGGCGACGTTCAGGACGTCGAGCAGTCTGCTGCCTGAGCGCCTCACTGCCGGCCGCTATTGTGACTCCCAGTCACGTCACATCTTTCCACCCACCATCAGAAGTCGAATTCTTGACTTCGACTGCACGGCTACCAGTGCTCTAGTGCTCGAAACGCAGACATCTAGTGTTATACACCCGTCATGATCATTGATTATTTTCGAGGATCGCAACACTGCTCGATACACAACAAGCGAAGTCATTTCGGCAAGGCGACTCGGCACACTGAGTAGGTAAGAAAGTACATAAGTGTTTGTGGAAATCCTTCAGGTAAGTGCATCTTTAGGCCTCGAGATTGACCTCATACTCGCGCAGGATGATGATGTCTACGGAATAGACCCTTCAGTATCCTGGACAGATCGACGGTCCCAACCAGATGCTTCGTGTCCTCAACGGCCCGACGCGTCCCCCTTAGCTCAATGCCCTGTGACCGTGTCAGGCTCGACTGTCTAGATTTCCGCATCCATCCCGGAATGATATTGAGCTAGTATCCCGCTCAGCCAGACACCTACTAGTCGAAGACGAGGGCTGCATGAACGTCCCGGCAGCCATCGGCCGAGGCCAGGATACAGCGCTCGTGTCTGCGGCTCGAGCTTCGGTACGCCTGCACGTCGTGCGTGACATCGAGCCGAAGTTACTACTTATTTTCTGCAGGGTATGCCGACATCTGTAGCTCGATTGCGCAGAGCGCTGCAGGCGGCGCACGTTGCGACGATGGATATGATACCGGATACCGCGGCACGCGGCAGGCGAACCGGTGAGAGGACGAAGCTCGAGTAGAGATATGTTCCCGATGCAGTGAGTCAGGTTAATCAGGACGGAGTGACAATTTTCGGGCTTTGTGGCGATGTGAAGACAGTAACGGTAAATATCCGTGAGTAGAACGGCGACAGTGGACTCCCCTGCGATCCCCCAACTTTCTCTTCAATGGTATTGTTCTCAGTCTTAGCACAAACTTCAGTTTCACGTCGACTAGGAAAAGTTGACCTCTTGACCTGCAGCCTTCGTTTCGGGCATACTATTAAATAAGCAGAAGCACTAAATCTAAATGTCGTAGATACCATAAAACCGAGTCCGATCGCATGCTACTTAGTGGGGCATACAACATGATTCCGATGCGACTAGTGGCGGCATGCCTCGTAAATGTCGAGACCGCTTAGCACCGAAATCTTAGAATGCCGTCTAGTTCGCGAAGATCAGAACTTTGGGAAGGAAGGTCTGGGCTACTGCAGCAAAGAAACAGTAGACCCAGGTCCAAGTCCAGGTTGTACTTTCCCCTGTGAAAATCCCCAAGCAATAAAGATTGCTTGGGTGAGTTCCACAGAGGAAGGACAACCTGTTTGGACCTGGGATCCCCATGTCCTTGCTGCTGCTGCTGCTGCTGCTGCTGCTCCTCAATGAATTTTGGCTGGGAAGCACACAAAGTTTATATATGATTTCCAAGAGTTGCCGAGATCTTAACCATATCTGGGAATGATCTGCACACAATTTGCTTCGTGCGGCGTTCATCCCACGTCACCCCAGATCAGGGTTAACAGCATCGGCACAAACCGGCACAACCCGATTTTGGAAGGATCCATTCAATCACTCAGGTTGGGCCGCCGTCTTGTTCGTGAACTTGACAGACCTGCTGGTAATTGTCGACAATGCACGCGCCGCACCGAGCACGACGCCGCGACACGATGTGCGGCGACAAGTAATTATCTCGGGCATGAAGATGTATAAGATAATGGTCCACCTGCTGCCCAGGTAAGTGTCCTCACCCATTGTCCGGTTGACAACTATGCAAACAACGTGGAACGCAGGTTTCTTTGGTATGTTGCTCATCTACCATTGTTTCATGCCTCTGATATAGTCTCAACAGGTGTTTTTGACCCTCGCGGCCACTTTCAAACCGTCGCGAATTATGACAGCGGCATGTACTCGTACAGCCTCGATGACTATCCCTCGCGTACCTCGGCGCCGCTCGTGGATGTGCCGTTCGATCTACCTTACAATGGGCCTGAGAGCGAAGCTCTCAGCGTCGCATTTGCAGGAGCAAACTTCAGCAACACCGGACAATCGTCGTACAGCGCGGCATCTGATTCCCCGACACACAGTGGATACGTCCCCATCCATCAAGTGTCGTTCAAGTACAGCACGACATACAGCAAGTTGCGCTATCCCGCGGACTTCGTGCCCCACAGCATCGCGTTCCAGATGCAGGGCACAATGCAGCCCGGCATTACTCTCAACGCCATCCGCTCGAGCTCGCACGGCCTAATCGGCGCTGACAGCCTGGTACATTGTACGGACATGGCCAGAGTAATCACGCTCTGCATCGAGGTAATGCTTTGCACCAACGTTCGTCGTATCGCGTCTGCTGACGGCTTCAAGATCCCCGGGTGCACCATGTACAAGACCAGGATCCGCACTCTGTCCAAAGACCGTGCCTCTCCTATCACCGTCGAGAACCTCGCCTGCCAGCTCAGAAGGAGGCTCTACAGCTTTTTCGGGGTGCGTAATGCATTGTCGCACCATTCCACCAGCTGACTCTGTAGCAGAGCCCGTCCGCGCGCGAGTGGGCGCAGCTGCAGCACATCTCGGACATATCGCGCCAGATCGTTCTCGTTAGCTTCTACCGTGTCTCGAGGGGAACTTGGCAGGTTGAGCTGGGATTAAAGCCTATTTGAGGTGCCAGCTGGATATTTTGAAGCATGTGTCCGTCTGAGGCATAGCACTTGCTAGATATCATCGGATAGAGTTCTTTGGATTCGAGCAATTACATGCAGTCATCGAGCATACGGCCATCATAATACCTGGCGGAAGGTCGGCAGATCTTGCAGATTCTTGGTTTCTAGTAAAGCAAAGCAAGCTACATTCTATATGGTCGAGAGCATATCCAAGACAGGGTATTAACAGATGTAAGGTATCAAACTCCAAGAAAAGATGAGCACGAAAGGGATCTAACAGAGCTCTAATCTCTAATCCTCCTCCTCGTCTTCATCCCGACCCGGCCGGAAGAGCGCCATGAGGTCGTTGAGGTCCAGTTTGTTATTCTTGAGCTTATCGCCGCTGAGTGCCGCGTCCGCGAGCGCGCGCTTGGTGTCCTGCAGCGCGAGGATGCGCTCCTCGACCGTCTTGTCGATTGTCAACTTGTAGATATTGACGTCGCGCTCCTGTCCGAAGCGATGCGCGCGATCGAAGGCTTGCTCCTGTAGGGTATCGGGCGGTGTTAATACAGTGTGTGACGGTGTGCAGCGAGCTGAGCGCATACCTCGAGCGCGGGGTTCCACCATAAGTCTGTGAGGATGACGTTGTTGCACGCAGTCAAGTTAAGCCCTGGACGTTCAAGTGTGAGCCAAACGAGACTAGAGAACGCGATGAGGTCACGTACCAACACCGCCAGCCTTGAACGAGATCAAGATGACATTCGTGCTCTTGCTATTCCTGATCTTCTCGAGACTCGCCTCGCGCTTATCCTTCGTCATCGACCCATCATCTAAATCCCGATCAGCAAGCGCACACTTGGTCACAGCGCATACCACCACTCACAGCGCACAAATTTAATGCCCTCGTACGCGAGGAACTGCTCGATCAAATCGAGCATCGACGTAAACTGCGAGAACACGATCGTCTTCTCGCCCTCCCCGCGTGCTTCAATTGCCTGCAGCAGCTCGAGGATCTTGCGGATCTTCGCAGAGTCCGCGGGCAGCCCCGACGCGCGCGCGGCCGCGAGCCGCTCCGCCCTGCGCACGACGGCGAGGCACGCCGTGCAGTGCTCGTCGTCCTCAGACGTGTTCGACTCTGAAAGCCTGTGTGTACACGGTCAGCATTGGTAAGAGGAGGGAGGCGTGATGCGGAGACGCACGGGGTCTGGCAGACTTGGCACTTCTTGCTGTTCGAGATGGTCGTGGCGCCGAGAAGGTTGGCGAGATCGTCCGCGTCATCGTCGTCCTTGTTGTTGGTGGCCGGACGGGACTCGACAGCGTCCCGGTCCGCCTTGTAGTCCTTCGACACTAGCGACGGGTGGTTGCACGCTGATAGGCGGTATCAGCAGCACATCCGCGAGAATTATAACAGTCCGTTTACCTTGACGCAAGCGAAGCAGGAGCACCAGCACGTGGGTATAGTTCTTCATGACATCGCCGCTCTTGAGCAGTTTGTTCATCTGCTCCTCGATGCGGTTCTCCACCGAATGGTAGAACGCGCGCTCGTCGTCGTCGAACTCGCACTGGAGCACCTCAACGCTTCGTGCCGGGAGCTCGATCAGCGGCTTGCCGTTGATCATATCTGTCTTGCGGCGCCGCAGCATGATCGCTTTCAGAACGACCTTCATATAAAGAAAATCAGGTACGGACTGACGAGGCAGCGATAGAAATACGCACATGCAGGCGCTTCATCGCGCGCACGGACTTTCCACTCTTCACGGGCTTGAAAATCTGCTCGTTGAAAGTTTGCCATTCGTTCAATGGTCGGATGCGGAGGAACTTGAGGAACGCAAAGATGTCCTCGACGCTGTTTTGACTGAAACGCGATCTGAGCAAGAGCCATGCTTGGAGGAGGCCGGACTTACAGTGGCGTGCCGGAGAGGCACCATTTATACTTGCTGTCGAGGGCGCAGCAGGCTTGCGATGCCTTCGTGTTCCTATTGCGAATGTTGTGTGCCTCGTCTATTCGATATCGTGGTTAGTCATGGCCCTTCGAGAGGAGCGATAGAAAACATACCCAACACGATTCGCCACCACTTGACCCGGAAGAGGGCGTCCTTAGTATTTCTCTTGGACGCAGTACTCTTCTTCTTGATCGTACGCCCGAAGCCTTCATCCAACTCGTCTGATTCGGACTCGGAATTGACCTGTTTCTTCTTGCTGGCCTTCTTCTTCGGTGCCGATTCATCTTTCGCGTCTGGCTTCCAAGATGCGAATTCAGATGCTACGGTATTGTACGAAGAGACAACGACATGTGCGCGTTCCAGCACTGCTGGGTCTACACGAGCCACTGTCAGCCCAGCTCAAGCAGAATGAAACAAGAGTGCATACCTGTTGTCCGAGACGGTCCATGGTGTTGCACCACACGAAGGCCGACAGCCATCTTCGCGATCTCGCTGGCCCATTGCCCGACGAGACCCACAGGGGCCACAACGCTGTGACCGATTTAGCACCATGCCTCATGAACAAGATTGAGAGACTTACAGCGTCGCTGCGGACCAGCCATCGTCCTTGTCCGACCGCCGAGGCTTGCCATCGACGATCCGCGTCAGTGTTTGTATCGTCTTACCCAGCCCCATATCGTCTGCGAGAATACCGCCCGTCTTCTTCCCTGACTCGCGCTCCGCCATCCACTTGCGCCCGAGGATTTGGTGCGGCAGGAGTTTGATGCCCTCACGGAAGCCCTCTACAATTGCCTCGCTCTCGTCGATCTCGGGCCCTGCGCCGTCCTCGCCTTCCTCGCGCCCATCGAACGTCTGCTGCAAGAGGTCTTTCAGGTCCTTCTCCGCCTCAGTGGCACTCTTGCGCGGGTCGTAGAGCCCGCCGTCTTGCGGTTCGGTGAACGTCTCCCAGAGCGCGTTGTGCGCGGCCACGGGATTCGCGGGTGTGGCGCGGTCGGAGTTAGACGGGATGCGTATCGCTTGTGCTGGAGGACGAATGGGCAAAGTCGGGGCGCGGAATTCCATGGTGCGTTGAGTGGGAGGGTTTGGCGTGGGTTGGGCTGATTTTGCGGCTTGTGCGACGCTGGCATAGTTATCAAGTCAGAAATGTCCCGCGCGAGTCATTCAAGAAGGCTTACCGGACAAACTCTACGCCGTCATCGGAGTCCGATAGTTCGTAAACTTGACGGCTTTGACGGGGCGCTGCGACTGGTGATGTCGTTGATGCAGTGCTAGTCGAGGAAACAGACTTCCGGACGCGTCAAAATGCGGGGCCTATACAAAGAAACGTGATACAGGCGAAAGGACTTACGATGGCAGACTGCGACGAGACGGAAATCGGTGGTTTCTTAGCGCCCGGCTTGAAGCTGTTCACAGGCTGGGGCATGAGATTCACTCGCTTGCGTCTGGATACGTCGCGTAAGATTAACTCGAAATGTGCAGTAGAGATGACATACAGGTCTTCCATAGTAGGTGGTGTTGAAGGAGCAAGGAGAAAGACAAAGGATGTGGGCACGTTGGAGTGAACTTACGCGACTTGGAGGTTCGCGACAAGCTGTCAACACGCGCCACTAACGCGTATCGGCACGTGTTGCGGGGATCTCCTTTTCACCCTGATTGGCGCCAATTACGTTCGCCGATTTGACCGAATGCGGCCTTTTTTGCGCGCGCTCCGTGGTCAATTCAATTCCGTGTCAAAGGGTCTACGTTTCTGAGCGCGATGGGAGGCCCATGTTTCCGCTGTCGCTTCGAGGACTCTCATCTCGAGTAACTACTTTATAGAACCAATGAATATATATATAAGCCATCTCATAAGACCACCATGTTGTAACAGACGTTAGACTAAGCGTCGCGCTGTAACGTTGGCTGCCTTGTACGCCATGATGTGCATGCATCGACTTCCCCAGTGTCTTCCATGGCGCAAACCCTTTTATAATTTGTCCTCTGCGTGCAATAGATTGTCCGATGATAAGTTGAGACATACATGATACGCAGTACTGCTTTTACTCCGTGCTCACAGACCGTATAAGCAACGGCATCTGCGGCCCCTTGAAAATCTCGCGAGCCACATGTGGACGCCCGACGACCATCGTCTTCCGTATAATCTCCTCCTTCGGAAGCGCCAGTGCGAACTTGAACGAACGGATCAGGGTGAACAGCACCGCTTTGGCTCTGTGACATTGTTCAGTAAGGGTCAGAGATAGAGTACGAACGGATGAGCAACGCACTCGACAATGGAAAAGCGGTAGCCTATGCAGCCATGTGGGCCAGCAAGGAACGAGAGAAGGTTGCTGTAGGTGCTCGGAATGTTCTTCGTCACCTCAGGTGGATGCTCCCAGCGTTCCGGGCTACATAGAGAACAGGACAGACAGGTCAGCCGTGAGGGGTTCACATAAGGACACAAGCACTGACATGAATTCCGTGGCGTCCTCGCCCCATAGCTCTTTCGACTTGTTGATCTCTCGAGCGGGAATCGAGATAGGATCTCCTTTGTTCAGCCTGCAGATAATCACAGCCCATGAGGAATACACAGCACGCGTCGTCCGACAATGACGAACCTGATCTCCCGCCTGACCTTCCCATGCTTATCGAGATATTCACTGTCCACGGGGATGACGCAGTCCTCGCACGCGACGCGCTCGCTTCCAGAGACCGGGCCGTCGACGCGCAAAGCCTCTCGCACGACAGCGTCGAGGTAAGACAGCGTATTGAGCTCGTCCATGGTCGGTGCGTCCGTGTGGAAAGCGGTCACTTCAGCGCGCAGTTTGTCCTGGGCTTTGGTATTGAGGCATAACTGGAAGAGCGTCCAGGACAAGGAGACGCTATACACAAGCGCTGACTATGAGCCGGACATAGTAGATAGTAATTGAAGAGACATACCTGGTGGTTTCATGCCCAGCAACAATAAATGTGGGAATCTCTGTATGAGGATACACAGGTAAGCTCTCCTTTGTATGGCGAGAAATATACGCACGAGAAACCAGATCGTCATCGCTGAGCCGCGCAGACTCCGGGAGGTCGACAGCGAGATTCGCCTTGATGAGCAGACTCATAAGATCGCGGCCTGCAAAGTCCTGCTTCTCGAACCCCATCTCCTGCTTTCCCAGGCTAGCCAAGACAGCCGCCTTCCTCTCCGCAACGATCTGTGTGCTCACGCGCCGGATCATCGCAAGCGATTTGGCCGTCTTGCGGGAACGTTCCGTTGGCTGTGCACGGCCCGTTCAGCACGAAAGGAGACGTAGGAAAGTTCCAACATACGATGTGTCGTGCGGGAGGGAAGACTAGCGGCACGAGGAAACTCAATGTGAACAGGTCGAAGCCCATCATGGTGCGAACGGCTTCGTAAAGCTCGTTGGGGCGATCGTCTGGAGCCTCCAGCGCGTTGAAAGGATAATCGAAACCTATAAATGATTAAGAAAGTCAATCGAACTCGGGCTTAGACTTCCGAAGTATTGGATCGTCGAACCGGCCAGGCCTATCATGTCGAGCGAGGCTTTGCTAAGCCAGCCGTACATGTCAATCAGGGCGTATTTATCCTCGCGGACGGGAGCATCAGCGATCTTCCCCGTCAGAACGTCTCGAAGCTATCGAAATGTGAATATCGGTCTCGACCGAAGGCAATAAATGGATGCGGTATACCTGGATAGACTTATCCACAAATATATTCGTGAGTTCACGAACCTGCGGAAGACCGAAGGCTGGGGTCTATATTTTCCAGCCATACTGAGTTCGTGAATGAAGATGTCTACGAGAGGACGCTTACCAAGATCCTTCGCTACTCCAGCAACACGTTGCAATTCAGATTGAAAAACGGCTGATTCAAATCAATGGGACAAACCTGCTGTTTGTGCTGCTGGCCTTAGATGCGTTCAGCAGGGAGCGAAATCGTTCATACCGAGAAGCGCACCTTCCACGGCCAGTAGCCCTATACGGTCGGAAAAGGTGAGCAGAGTTTCGCGAATTTAAACAGGAAAAAGCCTGACCATTTCCTAATATCCCTTCTAGCACATAGCGAACTTCCTCAGTCTTGTAAAAATCCATTGAGTGATTCAGAATGTGATTCACGGCTTTCAGGTCCACCGTGAACAACTTGTCCATCTAAAGGCCATATTATAAGATAGGTCAGGACATGGCAGGCTTCGCAAAGAGTGGGATCCTTACGTTCATGAACGAATGGTATTTGAAAGTGGGTCCATATTCTTTGATGGATCGCTCAAAGAACTCCGGAGCATCGGGTTCCCAGACATCTTTGACGCTACCACTCTTCCAGCTGAGTGATGGCGGTCCTCGCAAATCGCGCAGGGGAGATATCGACGCCCTGTAAATCTTGAGAACCAGCGGCGCGAGCAGATACACGAGCAGCGAAATCAGCACAGCTGCAACGGCAGTTGAAACAGTTTGGGCGGACGCCATTGCAATTGGGGAGGTCCAAGCTGATGCTACGCTTATATATGACCGTTGAGCTGTCGAGACTCGACGGCCTTGCGCAGTCGGTCGTGATCAATTCAAATTCGGATGATGATATCTCGATCACCAATTCACAGCGTGTCGATCCAGCGACCGGCGGTAAGTCAGGGTCAGCGAAGTCGGAAAAGACGAGCAACATGATTCTTCGGGCATGACAGAGAAAATATAGAAATTACTGCGAGTAATGCAATCCAGCGATTGCCCATGGGCGGAGATGATATGACCCCGAACATGATCTGCTGCGGCTTCGAGTGTTGGGCACAGCTCAGTGCACCGTTTGTAAGGAGCCACCATTCGTGAGTGATATAAGGGGAATTGAGCGAAAATAGATCACTCCGCTTTGCGACGGCTCCGTGAACTGCCCATGAAATGCAAGGAAACGCGCGTCTTCAATCACGTAGGTCTTCACACTACGTTTGGACAGATGTGGAAGGGAGTCTTCGTGCCGCATTGGTGCCACATCTGGTGATACGTTGCAGACAGCGTTATACGCATCTGATATTCATCAAACTCCTGGCTGCTTGCGAAAGTCGCATTGATGCGATTTTCCTTTTTGTAGTCGTACATACTAAGTTCAATGGTCCGTTTCCGTCCATAGATCTTGAAGTCATTGTTGTTACATGGTAGCCCTGCTTTTACCCCGAGTTCATAGGCCGTATGAGCAAGGGCATCTGTGGCCCCTTGAACATCTCATGAGCCACGTGCGGACGCCCGACGACCATAGTTTTCCGTGTGATGTCCTCTTTCGGAAGCGCCAGCGCGAACTCGAACGAACGAATCAGAGTGAATAAGATAGCTTTAGCTCTGTGACATCGATCAGACGAGTGAATTAGAGGCAAGGAAGGATGAACGACGCACTCGACAATGGCAAAGCGGTAGCCGATGCAGCCGTGTGGCCAGACATGAATGAGAGGAGATTGTTGTAGGTGCCAGGATGTTCTTTGAGGCTTCGGGTGGGTGTTCCCACCGCTCCGGGCTAGATGGAAACAGGACAGTCAATTCACTGTGCAGGACGATACAAAGATGGGCACAAGCACTGACATGAACTCCGCGGCATTTTTGCCCCACAGCTCTTTCGACTGATTGATCTCGCGGGCGGCAATGAAGATCGCATCGCCTTTGTCCAGCCTGACCAGATGATACCTCATAAGAAATGCAGCGACGTGCTACGTTCAACGACGACGGACCTGATCTCCCGCCGGATCCTTCCATGCTTGTCGAGATACTCATTATCCACGGGGATGACGCAGTCCTCGCATGCGACGCGCTCGCTTGCTGTGACCGGGCTGTCGACGCGCAAACCCTCTCGCACAACAGCATCGAGGTAGTGCAGCGTGTTGAGCTCGTCCATAGTTGGTGTATCAGTATGAAGGGCGGTCACCTCAGCGCGCAGTTTGTCTTGAGCTTGGGTGTTGATGCATAGGTGATAAAGCGTCCAGGCCAATAAGGCGCTATTCACGTGGAATAAGTTGGCCGTAAGTCGGAGATATCAACCAGTAATTGAAGATGCATACCTGCTCGTTTCATGCCCAGCAATAATAAATGTGGGAATTTCTGTATGGCCGTAACTATGATGAGGCGAGCTTCTGTTCGTGCAATGAGGAACATACGCATGAGAAACAATATCCTCATCGCTGAGCCTCGCAGACTCAGAGAGGTCAACAGCGAGATTCGCCACGATGAACAGACTTATGAGATCGCGGCCCGCGAAGCCTTGCCTCTGGAACCCTTTTTCGTAAATTCCCAGACTGGCCAAGACGGCAGCCTTCTTCTCCGCAACGATCTGTGTGCCTATGCGGCGGATCGTCGCGAGGCATTTGGCCATTTTGCGGTAACGTTCTGTCGGCTACGTATGGGCGGTTCAGCGCATGAAGAAGCGTAGAAGCAAGGCAACATACGATGTATCGCGCAGGTGGGAACATGAGCGGCACGAGAAAAGATAATCGAAACCTGAATGTCGTCAAAAGAAGTCAACGAGATTAAAACGTAGATTCCAGAGGTGTCGTAGCGCCGAACCAGCTAAGCCTATCATGTCAAGCGAGGCCTTGCTAAGCCAGCCGAATATGTCAACCGGACCGTATTTGTCCTCGTGGACGGAATTTGGAGCGATCTGCGCCGTCAAAACAGCTCGGAGCTGTCGAAATGTGAATATCTTTTCGAATGATGGTCATTGGAAATAGTGCAATACCTCGATAGACTTATCCACGAATATACTCGTTAGTTCGCGAAGCTGCGGAAGACCAAAGGCCGGATTCTGTAGTTGCCAGTCATCCTAAGTAGGTAAATGAAGGTGTGAACGAGATGGTTCATACGAATATCCTACGTTGCGTCATATAAAGGACAAATTCCAATTGAGATCGGAAGTAGTCTATGTAATAACGGGACGGACCTGCTGCTTGTGCTGCTGGCCTGGGATGCGTTCAGTCAGAAGCGAATGAGACTTTTCACATATGGAAGCGAACCTTCCACGACCAACAACCCTAACGCGTTGAAAGAATAAGCCACAGTCCATAAAGTATATGGGAATAGATCTGACCATTTCCTAAGATTTCTTCCAATGAGTGACGGACCTCGTTGCTTTTGTAGATTCCATCGAGTGATTGAGGATGTAATTCACAGCTTTCAGGTCCACGGTGAGCAACTTGTCCATCTAAATGCCAACCGATAAGATTAGACGAGTACTCGTGGGCTCTATAAATAGTAGAATCCTTACATTAAAGAATGAATGGTACTTGAGCGTGGGTCCGTATTCTTCGATGATGCTCTCAAAGAACTCCGGGGCGTCGAGTTCCCAAATATCCATGACGCTACCACTCTTCCAGCTGAGTGATGGCGGGCCTCGCAAGTCACGCAAGGAAGACTTCGATGCTCTGTAAAAGCTGAGAATCAGTGGCACGAGCGCGTATACGAGCACTGAGGCTAGAGTGGCTGCAATGGCAGCTAGGATAGCTTGGGTGGACGGCATTGGAGCAACTGAAGCCGCAAAAATCGGGCCTGGTGCTTGATTGAGCTGGCTCCAGCTGTGTGGAGACTTATCCATCGAAGTGATGGCAATCAATCACCAAGCCATGTACGTCACACCCAGAGCAACCGCTGGGAGTCCAACACCATTCAGCCTGCCAGCTGCATAGAGCGATCATCCATGAGCGATATTGCATGAGTGGAGCATGGCGTCGCTTACCTCTGTAACTTGTCAAATCGCAGTGCGAAGAATCGCAAAGACGGAGGCGGTGAACACGTGCAATGTCTCTGCATGATTCGTCAGACATATAATGTAGGTGGATAACGTGAAGGAAGCGTGCCCAGTACTCAGCACTACCTGCAGGGCAGACGCTTCCGCTTGCTGTCGCTTTGTCGATGCACTTTGAATCGCTTGATTTTCTGCCTCCTTGATGGGTATGCAGTAGAGGGGAGAATTCGTCCCGTATGGTCCTGCTTGCCGTGCTGTAATTCCTCCTATCGTTCTCTATGATGAAAGTTAGACGGTGAGTATACTCAGAAATCAAATCGAAAGCTGAATAACGGCTGTGGCTACGCTGTGCGTGGCGCTCGCGGTAATTTATAGAAACGGCAGGACAGAACTTTAGACAGCCGCAGAGGAGAGGACGGCCCAACACATCGGCGAAAGCAAGGAAACATACGCCCAACACATGTAGTTAGTGATCAGGGGAGCCATCAATGAATTGAAGTCTATTGCGCGAGGGAGCGACAAGAATGGGGGCGCTATATGACTACCGTCGTCAGGACAGAGATTACTCGTCCGATGCACTGATTCTTGTTCTAGCTCCAGGTATCTCGGCATCGGATCAAGGCGATGGCTAGTGCTGGGTCGCGGCTACCATGACCGAGACGCGTGAGACACCAATGCCGCACGCTGCAGGCACTTCAGCTCTGGACATCTGTATCGCTTACAGGCGCCGCTACTTCCCAGGGCTTCATCCTTGGATGTGCTTTGGACTCCGTTGGTGGTGCGTCCTGCAGGTATCCGTAAGTGAATAAAGAAGAATTGGAAAGATGTGTTCGAACAAACATTGAAAGCCTCCGGGATGCGCTTGTTGTTGGGTATCTGATCTGTCTTCCCTTGTTCGATGAGCTCCTTCAGCTGTGCGAATGTAAGCGACGGAGTATCATTCTCCATAGCGACGTCAGATGGGCCAGGTGTAATTTGAGGGATAGACGCTTCGGAAGCGATGAGTTGTGTGAACAGGCCGACACGATGTCGCTCACCTTCTGCCTTTTGTGCGTCGGCTTCTGAAATGTCGTGCCCAGTGACTCTAGCATGCAAGTAAGATATAGTGTGTACGACATTGACTTGGTATCGTACCTCTTGAAATAGAATATCTTCGCTCTTCTCAAATGGCTTTCTTTGCTGTCGTCGTCATTCCTGCTCAATACGCCACTTGATAGGAGACTCGAAAGACCTTGCTTGCGATTGCGGAAACAGATGAGACTCCGCAATTATGGCAGACAGAACAGACAAGGTCACCTGGAAAACTTCGTCGGACTCGAAGGGATAGCTGGCATATACCTTGACGGGATCTGTCTCGGCGGTCGATGCGGCCATGAGTAAAGTTACACTGTGAGTGTTCTGGTCGCCAGGGTGTGTGATAAGATTAGATTCGCGGTCCCGCTTCGGCCCGAGGGCGAGGTTCCCCAGTTCGAAACCGGAACACTGGCTCAACACAACGACACCCGTACTCTAGACACCTCCGAGGTGTAACCAGGAAATTGACCAATGATTATGACAGTCATAGACGCACGACAGACGCGTCAGAGACGCTTCCACGGCCTTAGGGAATATTGAGGATCTAAGTGGATAAACGCGCAAACGGGTGACGCGGTGTCAGCTGTGCGAGAACGGCTACTCGAGCATCGAGTCTCGCGCTCGAGCTTAAGAACGGCCAAGCGAGTCGTGCACAGAACATACTAATCGCTAGGCTCGGAGTCAGTGGAGTACTTGACTTAAGACCCAAAGCCAATGGTGGTACAACTTGTAATCATTGATTAGGCTTTGTGACTTATCGTAGTTGTAGTCCATTATAAGATACTTCACTAAGCAAGTCATTGGAATAGTGTTAGAACAGTAGATACTGTGGAGAAGTGTAAAACTAGTAAAATACAAAGCCGTGAAGCCTGAAGTGTAGTAACGGTGAAGTCGAGGAATACGATTTTCAACAACTCCGCGGCCACCGACCTGATAAACAAAGACTAGTCGAGTGCTTGCATCTGCCACATCCCGCATGAACCGAAGGCCGCACTGGACATTGAAAAAGGCCATCAGCGCGTGAAGGGGAAAGGAGAACAAAGAAAGAAGACGAACTCAAACAACTAGTCTCTCAGCTAAAAACCGAGCGACTGAGATAATTCGTTGTGAATTCAACTCATGGCGACGCCTAGGCGGCGAATACCGGGTTGACATTGCGGAACCCGTAGCCTTGGATGCGCTTCAGGAGGAAGCTGATGGGCGTGGCGTATGTGACGTCCGAGGAAGACGTGGCGCCAGCACTGCCGGTGAGGAGGCCGCCAATACGTCCGAGGCCGTCGACGATGACGGAGCCGGAATCGCCCTTAGCGGAGAAGGCACCGGACTTGGTGTCAAGAGGCAGGATGGCCCATTCCTTGGAGGTCTGGGGGGAGCCGTCGTCGTAGTTGCGGGCGTAGGAGACAATGTCATTGGCGCGGCCAATGGTCAGGCCGGTGGCGTTGCCGTGCTTGAACACCGTGAGACACGGGTCGCCATTCTGGTCGAGCATGGTCGGGCGACGCATCTCCTCATCCGAGATGGTATCGCTGTCCGGGTACGTGAAGCTACGAGCATTCTGGAGATTGGGGTACATTATGCGAGTGAGCTCGTCGGCCGGGATCTGGGTGCCGAGGTCGATGTTGTTGTCCTTGAAGTTGCTCGCGTCCATCTCGATGATGGCGAAATCTTCGGTGTACTTCTCGGTACCGGCACCGACGTCAATGGGAGGGGAGAAGATTACATGGCCCAAGACGCGACTCTCCGGGGTGGCCCAGCGCGTCGAGACATCCTGGTAGAAGGTGTTGAGACCCTCCATCGCTTCCATCGCCTCATCCAACAGATCCTGAGCATTCCGGCGCTCCCTGTTAGCCGCCGGGTCGTCCCTCCCGTCGACCACCCTAATACGCCCTTCCTGGTGCCGGGCGATGAGCGCCTTCCCTCCGATCTCGGCCTTAATGGACTCGAGAAACTTCTTAAACACCGCGCCGCCAAGAAGGATGACGTTATGACGGAACTGACCATCTATCTTGTGCTCGAACTTCTTGTTGTCGTTTTTGTCCGGCGTGAAGACGACATGGCGAGCGGTGATGAGGAGCAGCCTCTTCCTGTCGCCGCCTTCGGCGATAAAGAAGCCGCCGGTGCCCTCAGCCCAAGGCGTGAGCTGGGCACAGATGGGGAGACCGAGCGTGGCGGTAAGAGGCCCGCGAGCGTTCACAGTTGGATTGGAGGAGGTGGGTTCGACGAGCTTGGGACGGGCGGATCGGGTGACGACCGACTCGCGGATCTCGACGTCGACGTCGGTGATACCATGCTCTACAAGAAGCTCTCGGCACTTGACGGCCACGGCGACGCCGTCCTCGCGGGAGAGAGATGCGGGCATTACGCCGATCCAGAGGATGACAGGGGCAAGAGATTCTCCGACGATGCCGATGCGAACGAGGTCCATGCTGGTCCACTTGACCTGCTTCGAATCCAGGAGGGCGAGGACCTTGGGAGCCAAGTTGCCCACCCAGACTTCCGTGATTGCATGGTTGCCGACGATCCTAAGTTCCTTGAGCTGGGAGTACGCCTCCGGGCCCGTGGGTGCCTCCCACGGAGTGGTGCTACTGCGAGCGACCAAGGGCGGGGCGGAGGGCAGGCCAGCGTAGTAATACTTGGCCTCCATCTCGGAAGGAGGGCAGGGCGTGGCCATGGCGACAGCGATGCACGTAGAGACGAAGGGAGTGGAGATGACTGGAAAGAAGTATGACTTCGGACGTACCTGTATCAGTGGCTACGGGCAGTCGAGGTATAGGTGGGCACTGGAGGAACCCTAAGTATTGGTATCAGAGAATTCTCGCAGCGGCCGGAATTAATGGAATGAAACCCTGTGCTCCAGCAGCCGCTTTAAGTTTCACATGGGGCAACCTAGGGTTAGACGGCTCTACCAAGATTCCATTCAAGATTCCATTCCGGTGAGTGCGAAAACTCTGCAGTCGAGTTATAGGGGGGCATACATAGTTTGGACCGACAAAGATAAACTTATCGAGGCCGTCTGGAAATAGTGGCACTGGCAAGGCACTGGTCGCCAGCGTTGTTCGATAAGATAAGATTCGCGGTCCCGCTTCGGCCCGGGGACGAGGTTACCCAGTTCGAGCTGGCCGCTGAGCTCAACACGACAACATACCCAAAAGCTTCGACGTTTGCTTGCGAACAAGCTTTCGAACCTAATCGGAACCTTCTATACTGCCGCGACCCCTCTCAAGTAGCAGGCACCCTACTCGATGTCTTCGGGTTTAGCCAAGATCAGTGCTGAACGCAATCAGAAGGCGGTGCAGGAGCTCGCAACGAAGCCGGGGAACGGTGAGTGTCTAATCCTTAAAGCCATAACAAGTGCTGCGGAGGTCTAGCTTGGATAGGTGGCCGTTGATTCCTTGGGCCAGAACGCCAAGGATCTCCAAGAAATGTCGGAGATCGCGCTCTGGATGTTCCATATTGCTCGTACTTTGCCTCGCTCCATGCCAAGCTGCATCTGAAATCTTTGGGCCACAGGCTGATGGTTGCTTGCAGACTTCTGTGCGGATTGCAAGACACGAAACCCACGATGGGCGTCTCATAACTTAGGTATATTTATCTGGTGTGTAGTCTTAGGCTCAATCCACACGACCACAGCATGCTCAACATTGTCCTCGTTCAGCGTGAATTGCGCCAGCATTCATAGAAAAATTGGCACCCATATCACCAAAGTGTATGTCTCATCAGCTGCTGTTCTCAATTGTAGCCTTAACTCTGTACGTAGCAAGAGCCTGACGCTGGATACCTGGACCAAAGAACAAGTAGAAGTCGGTGCATCACTTACCTCTGTGATTTTTTCCCTGGTCATTGACGATGTGTTCAAGAATATGCGACAGAACGGAAATATCAAATCTAATCAACATTATAATCCGGACGAAGTCCGCAATCCACCACCGACCAATATGGTCGACTCCGAACGGGACAGTGAATTGGAGAAATTCATTCGCGGTCAGTCCATCAAACGACTATTCATACGACTACATTGAACTTTTGTCTCAGACAAATATGAGTATAAGAGGTTTGTCTCGCGGTCAGCGATCGTGGCTCAGCATTTAGGCCCGTCTCGATCTGCGTCGTCAAACAAACCGGGTGCAATGCCATCTGGACAACAACGCTCTGCGACTGCTCCGGTTGTTCCTGCACCACAGACCTCATCGCAGCTGCCATCCTTTTTTCATCCTCCACAGCCTCCCGCAGGGTCCATGCGCGCGCCGTCCTCGACCACATCGAATCCATTCCCCACACGCGTAGTTTCTCAACCTCAACCCCCTTCTAGTTTTACCCCTCAGGCATCTTCTGCTGCTTATACCCCTCGACCATCCTGGCCGAGCCAACCCCAGCCGCATCCACAATCACAACCACAACAGCACGCACGGAACTCTCCGTCAGGCGGCGTTTGGGATGATCTAGTCGCCCTGCAAGACCCTTCTCGCAGCTCGACATTACCGCTTCAGTATCAGTCCACCATGTCCATGCCAGCGTCAAGTAACAGTCTCGCGCCAACCAACCCCTTCCCTACAGGTGGTTTGTCTCCGGGCGGGTACGGTGCACCCTTGGGCGCGAGCCCTGGCGGCGGCATGAATTCGGGGATGTCTCACATGCAGATGGGATCGTCGCCCTTCCAGATGCAGTCACAGCCCACCGATTTCGCTCCCCAGTCGACTTATTCGCCCACCGCGATGCCCGGCGGCAACCCGTTCGCACATATGTCGGCGCAATCACCACCGCCCCAGCAGCTCACCCAGCGATCGTTCACAACGCCGATACCTGGCCCATTCGCATCCCAACAAACTGGCTTTCAGCCTCAGCAGACCGGCTTTGCGCCTCAGCAGACCGGCTTTGCGCCTCAGCAGACTGGCTTTGCGCCGCAGCAGCCTGGCTTCACACCTTCGGGACCACAACAGCAGCCCTATCCCTCTCAGCCACATGCCAACTTGAATCCGTTCT
Organism: Hericium rajendrae; assembly: GCA_033439255.1. Lineage (NCBI taxonomy): Eukaryota > Fungi > Basidiomycota > Agaricomycetes > Russulales > Hericiaceae > Hericium > Hericium rajendrae. The sequence continues at coordinate 1,475,959 of CM065879.1, read as the reverse complement.
TCAATGGCGGGGCAGGGCAAGGATTGATGGCGCAGCCGCAGATGCCTTTCCATACTACGCCATCACCGCAGCCGTTCGCGATGGGCACATCTTTCCAACAGCAGCCGCAACAGCCACAGCAGATGTTTGCTGCTCAGGCCCAGCCTATGCAGACACAGGCTACCAATCCGTTCACGAATTGGATGCAGCAGCCTTCTGGTCCGACGCAGGGCGGATTTGCAGGACAGGCCGGGCCAGGACAATGGGGGACGATGTGATGACGTCTTGATGCTGGCTGTGACCGCGAATAGGAATACGACGGTGGTTGATGTGGTGATGACTTGTGATGATGACTTTTATGATATCCGTCCCGTTTTTTCGACATAATGCAGGTCATTTATGTGGTCTTTGCTCGCTCTCGGCCGGCATGAAATTGTGCGTACACAAGGGCTTTAGCATTGAACATTTGCAGGGACCACAATGCAGTGCCACCGCCAAGAACGTCGTCGCACTGCATCCGGTTCACAGAGATAAAACGGGCGTTGGGCGTTACCCAACAAAGGTTTTTGAACGACCGGACAAGGCGTGTGGCGGTACGACGATGGTGAAAGGCCATTATGCAGCTGCAGCCACAACGCCTTTATCGCCGAGTGGCATGATGCCGTCCCCGCCGTCCCCAACGCCTTCGACATATAAAAGCACCTGCGAGACCCTGCTGACCCTCAAGAGCTCGACGCACCCGTGGCTGGATCACACTTACGAACATCTGCTCACGAAAACATACGCTAACTTATTCCCTTATACCCCATAACCGCCTTCACCTCGTCGACCGATGGACACCCCCCGCGCTCCCCGCACACCACGCACCCCCTCCCCGCGCAAGCCGCCCACCAGCAACCGCCTCACCGCCTCCCAGCGCGCAGCACAACGCCGCTCGGACGCGAAGGCCGCGCGCATGCTCGACGTCACCATCGTGCGCGCGGACCCGGGCTCGCGCGACGAGGAGATGCTCTCGCTGCTGCACCCCACAAGCGCGCGGCGCGCAGGCTTCCGCGTCAACGTGCAGCGCGGGCTCGAGCGCGGCCTCAGCACGATCCTCCAGCCGCTGTTTGGCCGTGCGAACGGCGTGCGCAAGAGCGGCGCACGGCGCGCGGTGCTGCCGTCGCTCGTCGTGGCGGACGACCTCTTCGCGCGCGACGACGCGCACGTCCGGCTGCGCCGGGTGCGTAGCGAGGCGTCGCGCCTCCATAAGCGCGCGAAGAAGGAAAATTTGCAGGAGGGAGGGAGGGAGGCGGAGAGGGGGAAGGAGGGCAGTGCGGAGGCGGTCTCGGTCGACACGGATTGGAAGTCGCTGTTCGCGCGCTATGGCGCGAGTACACCCGCGCTGGACCGCGAGAGCGCGACACCGGTCAGCAGCAGTGGGAGCGAGTTTACTGCGCCTGGGATGAGGAACGAGACGGGCGATGAGTGCAGCACGCTCGTGTTCGCGCCATCGGAGGGTTGCATGGATTAGGAGAGAAAAGCGCTAGGAGACTCCAGGTTCACAACGGTGCGGAAGGTTCGGAGTATGATGGACAAGATGGTCTGGAGGTACTGTTGGGTTAGTGAACCGTTGAGATTTGGACATCTTATGATTGTGTCGGAGCTTTTGGGAAGAAGCACGGCGGTATGAAAGTTACTATAAGTTTAGCTAGGACTCATATGATACGAAACGGAAAAGGCTGTAGTTACGATTGTAGTTGAGAACATTTGTAGCGATCACCTTTAGGTTATGATAAGCTGTTTTCGGCGTTATGCTTTAATTCACGATTGTGGTCGAGGGCGCTGAAGCTAGCTTGACTCTGGGGCTCATGACGGGTTCATGACTGCATCTTTGGATCCAGTACTTTGCTGCGTACCAGATCAGCATCAAGAACCAAAGAGATAGATATTGAGCAAACGATATCAAGGCACGTCTTCGACGTTCTCAAACTTTGGATTTCGTTCTTGCTGGCGAGGACGATGTTGGAAACAAGTTTAGGTTGTCGTGAACGGACACGGTGGCAACGGCGTAGCTCCGCCGGGATGGGCCGAGCATTAGCCGAGCGCAACCCGCAGATAAGATCAAACAGGAAGCGATATCTCACCGACGGCCACGATGACTCGGTGACCTCCAAGAACATCTAAGCAGTTCTGCTGAACGTCACTATACCCACGGGCCCCTTGTACAGTATGTTTCCATAAATTAGCTCAATTCTTACCATTTTTACAAGCTAACTAGGACCAAGTTAGACTAGAGTCATGATACCGCCAGATGTGACACCTGACGCTCCCATCGAGGAGCAGCCTACGATCGGCCTCATTGGCATGGGGGCTATGGGAAGGTTGTATGCAAACCGTCTGTCGCAGGCAGGGTGGAAAAAGTGAGCACCGTGCCCTTCGTGCTAAGCGCTCGATTTGACAAGAGGAGCCAGGATTCATGTCTGTGATCTCCCAGAAAAGTATGAAGCGCTTAAAGCATCCTATGAAAGTAAGAATCGTGCTTCATCTAACGCCAGCTCGTAACTTTTACACTATTCTTATATACAGGCGTTCCAGGCATCACTGTTCTCAAGGATGGCCACTATGTCTCGAGGACGTCCGACTTCATCATGTATTCGGTCGAAGCCGAGTTCATTGACCGCGTTGTCAAAGAGTATGGGCCATGTGCGTCTGTCTTGTGATACATCCTCGTTAATTCCTCATCTGCATCTCTCAAGCCACAAAGGTGGGAGCGATTGTATCTGGGCAAACTTCGGTCAAAGCTCCAGAGCGCGAGGCCTTCGAGAAACACCTTCCGGAAGACGTCGACATAGTCTCATGTCATTCACTCCATGGTCCGACAGTAGATACACGCGACCAACCACTGGTCATTACTCTCCTTTCTGGAAAGATACCGGGCTCATCAGTGTCGTCCAGGTCCTTATTCAACACCGTGCGCCCGACGAATCACTACACTTGGTAGAAAGTATCCTGAGACCATTACAATCTCGCTATGTCTATCTGTCCTACGATGAGCACGACGTCGTCACCGCCAACACTCAAGCTGTGACGCACGCGGCTTTCTTGAGGTACGACCTTCTGCTGTGATGTCTTAGCCCTTCTAAAATTACGGTACTTCAGCATGGGCACTGCATGGGCTAGCGCAGCCTCCTACCCCTGGGAACACGGGCTCTACATCAGCGGCATCGAGGTCGTCAAAGTAAACATCATGCTCCGCATCTTCTCCAATAAATGGCACGTCTACGCAGGCCTGGCGATCCTGAACCCGTCGGCGCGCATCCAGATCAAGCAGTACGCGCAAAGCGTGACGGACATCTTCAAGCTCATGCTTGCCGCAGACGAAGCCGGCCTGCGCGCACGCATCTACGACGCGCGGCGCCGCGTGTTCGGCGACGAGCAGAGCAATACACGCGCGCCCGTCTTGCTGTCCGAGGACGTACTAAATCGATTTAGTCTCGGACGGAGGCCGTCAACAAGCAATGGGATCGGCGGGAGCAGGAGCCCTCCGCCCGCCAACTCGCACCTGTCGCTCCTCGCGATGGTCGACTGCTGGGCCCAGCTTGGTCTCAAGCCTACCGAGCATCTCGACGTCGCTGCGACGCCGATCTTCCGCATGTGGTTTGGCGTCTCGGAGTACCTGTTCCGGTCGGAGGAGCGCCTTGACGCGGCAATCAATTCGGCACTGCACGACGTGTCGCATCGGTACGACGATGTCGAATTCGTAGTCGCATCGCGGGGATGGAGCCAGTGCGTGTCATTTGGGAGTTTTGAGCTGTACAAGACGCGGTTTGAGGAGACGGCGAGGTTCTTTGAATCGAGGTTTGCGGAGGCGACGAAAGTCGGGTCGGAGATGTTGAATGTAATCGCGAGCAGTTCATGAGTGAAGTCGATGTATAGCAGCAAATCTGTAAAATTGTAACGAGGACTGTAACCTGTTTAGATCTCGCACTCGTACTCATGAAATTGCCGTAAAGTGAAGTTGGGCGCTTAGTAGTTGCGCGGGCGCCTACCCTCAACTACTCTTGAGACGATGGGGTGCTAGCCGACGTCGACATCGTCGACACTCATCAAATCATCTCTGCTTCAGTCCCTGCATATGACACGTTCAAAGTCGTTCTATCATCCGCCAGCAGTACTTTTGCGATGATACGGTATCGTGACTCTGCGACCATGTCAACATGCAACAGTCGGGGAGAACTGGTACGCTTTCCTGTATAGCGCAATAGCTTATCGCTCTCGTCTTCATCTTAGGTCCCACTGAGTGATACTTCAAGATATTGGATAGAGAACGTTAAGTAAATTCAGCCTCTATACTCTCCTACCGCTGGATCTACGATGAAAATACGTCAACGTCGCTGCGACTGCGTCGAGTGTTACACAAGGCATTAAGCTTTGGCTTTCAAGTCAGAATAGAAGGGATAGTCCAGATAACCCTTGATTGCCTCGGGGCCGCGCGTGTAGAAGGTACTCCGGTCGTACTTGTTCAAGGGGTAGCCATTCTGGATCCGAGCTGGGAGGTCAGGCTAAATCCACTCATCAGCACCAATCACACGCGCAGAGGCTTATCGAACACTTACATTCGCGAGGTAATGGCGCCCGAACGCAACCAACACGCCGTCCTGTTCCGCAGCCTCGATCGCCGAAGCCCTTGTGAACCCGCCGTTGAGGATGATGGGCTTTGGCGCCCACAGCTTGATGAATGGTTCATTGGTGTCCTCTGGGCGGGAAGCCTGCTCGTTGACGTCCGGGTCGTCCGTAGTGAATTCCACGCGCGGCTGCGACACATGCAGCCAGCCGAGGTCGGGGTGCGCAGCGCGAAGCCGGCGCACGAACTCGCCGAAGGTCGCGAACGGGTCGTCCATCCGCTTCCCGACTGCGTCGCAAGCCCGTAAGCCGACTTTGATCGCTGAGCGAAAAATGCAATACTGACCTTGCCACGCCTGCCAGGGGCTGATGCGAATCCCGGTTTTGTTGGCGCCGACGGCCTTGGCGACCGCATCGACGACCTCCAGCGCAAAGCGGATGCGCCCCTCGACCGAGCCGCCGTACTCATCCGTGCGGTTATTGGTCGCGGTCTGGAAGAACTGGTCCGGGAGATAGCCTCCGGCTCCATGGATCTCGACGCCGTCGAACCCGGCGCCATGCACGGCGTTCTTCGCGGCCGCGGCATGCTTCGCCATGACGTCTTTAATCTCGGAGACGGTGAGGGCGCGCGGGCGGGCGTGCTGCGCGTCCATCTGGACGTTTCCGGCGCTGATGACGGGGTACGGGCCCTCTGCTTCCAGGATGTCTGCGTGGGCCATGCGGCCAAGGGCCCAGAGCTGGAGAAAGATGTAGGAGCCTTTCGCATGCACGGCCTCCACAATCTGAGGCGCACTATCATTCACTTTCTGGATCCATGGATTGCAGACGTCACTTACCTTTTTCCATTGTTCAATCTGGCGATGACTCCAGATTCCGGGGACATTGACGTATCCGCCCAGCTCAGGCGAAGGAAACGTGCCCTCCGTGAAGAGGAACGTCCCGGGAATACTGGCGCGCTGAGCGTAGTATTCGATAGCTGCCTCACAGTGCTCGTGTGCCGCGTTGGCTCTGCATCGCGTGAGAGGTGCCATTACGACGCGATGCTGCAGCGTGACATCGCCGATTTGAATTGGCTGGAAGAGCTTTGGTGTGGAAGACATGGTGTGAAACGGGCTTGTTGGGTCAATGATGGATGACTGAGTCGCATCTTATGTAGAGACCATAGAATTACAAGTCGTACGCGATGAGGTTGCGGCGAGCAGAGCTTGCCGGGTCTGTCTTGTTGAGTCAGACTCTCGGTCGTCGGGCATGCAGCAGCTTCTAATGAAGGAGATTACCGTATTGAAAGGAGCAGCTGCGTTGGGGAAGCATCATTATCGAAAGATTGGGGAAGACACCACCACATCATCTCCGTTCGCGAACCCCATCGCAATACTCGCAATCAAGGGATAGTAACAACGCCATTGTTCAGGCATCGTCTAGCGAGGGCCTAGTGTGTCCGAGGTCATCGTCCATATTTCGCGTTTGAATCACACATGGGCTTCGAGAACAGCAAGACCGCGGATTCCACGTTGAAGTGTTGTCCAATGACTGCGAGAACAGAACGTTCTGGGGAAAACGGCTGACTGATCTATCTGGGTACGCGGCGTCGCATTGGCCGTGGCCGAACGATGGCCTCACGCAACTTTCCATTGAGCAACGATGCAGATGGCTGGCAATATTCTGATATTCATATTCTTATACACTGAAAGCGCATACTCTGACCACTAAGTAGAGTAAAATTAAGCCTGAATCTCAGTAAAGAACGGATAGTCGGTGTAGCCCTCAATGGCATCAGGCCCGCCCGTGTAGATGGTGGCTCGGTTTTATTTCGTCAAAGGGCGGCCCGCCTTCAAGCGAAGCGGCAGGTCGGGCTGCGGATATAAAAAACATCAGCAACCGTTGCTGACTCCCATACAAAGTAGACTCACGTTGCAGATATATGGGTGCCCGGATCCGACCAGGACGTCCTTCTCGTCCGCAACTTTGATCACTTCCTCACGCGTGAATCCGCCGGTCGCGATGAACGGCTTTGGCGCCCAGATCTGGCGCAGTGGCTCGTTGGTCTCCGTTACGACGGCCTGGAAGTCCTCGCCGTTGATGCGTGGCTCGACGACGTGGAGATACGCAAAGTCGGGGTGGTTCGCGCGCAGGCGACGCACGAATTCGCTAAACGTCACCATCGGGTCGTTCAAGCACTTGCCAACTGCCGGACACGAATTCTAGATCAACTTCAGCTTCTTGAGGGAATTGCAGCTACGGACGATGAGTTGGCTGAAATTAGTTGGCACAAAACCATTTTGGCGATGTAACCAGGCTGAATTGGCTAATGCCCCAAGTGGTACCTACTTATAGCGGGGGGATATTGAAATGCGGGCAAGACGGAGCTTCCATATGTCGAAAACAGTCGAAAACCTGAGCTCACCTTCCGGGATGAATAGTCTGACCGACCTTCAACTTCACTGGACATCCTCGCCTAGAGATATGCGCGCAGCCAGCTACTTTATCCAGCTGGGCCAAAATGCTCGGGCTGGCTTCGTCCGCGTGTCCATGTCAAGGTCGATGAAAACTCGACAAGTTGAGCACGCCGGACGAACTTAGACATCAGCGAGTCGGAATCACTAGCGTCGCCGGCTCGGGCTGATCAATCCGGTAGTTGCCGGCTCGCGATCCCCGAGCCGTGCCCGAGCCGGCATGCTTTGCCTTTGCTAAAGCAGATCAATATTTACGGTCAATCTCCAAGTTACAGTAAGTTACTACACTTGTTTGCTTTTGGTTTTCTGATGCAAAAGTCAGGTGCGAGCACTATGCCGGGAACTGCAAATCCATACCCTCTCGGCACTGCACCGGTCAAATCACAGTATGTTCTGCTTCGTCTGGCTGACTTATAGTCATGCTTTAATCGCGTAGATACCTTCTCTCCGGGGATAATACGATATTACGAGCACCGGACGACGATGCAGCCGAAGGCAGCACGAGCCATACCAAGCGATCGGCAGCTGAAGTTGAAGCAAACACCGATGGCGACCCTCCGGAGAAGAAGGTGAGGCTCAGTGGTGCACAGAAGAAAAAGCTCTCGAGAGAGGAGAAGAAGAAAAACCGTGGCTCGAACAAGGGCAGACGCTGGGGAAAGGTGCATGACGAGCTCGACCTCTGCTGGAAGGTCGCCAGCGGCGGCTCGTGTGAGTTTGGCTCAGAGTGCGTATGCTGTCGTGCCGTGATCGTGTTCTACTCAATTTCGATGACCATGCAGCTGCCGATACAACCATGACATCCCTTCCTATCTGGTTGCAAAACCCCGCGATATCTACTTTCCTGCTGTCGCGGATTTGAGCGATACACCGCCGTTCGTCCAGAGGCACGCAGAGTCCGATCCGACCGTGGATGGCAAGAACGCGGAAGTTGATGGCAAGACCCCAACTTCTATTGATCCCGATACGACTTGTCCTATTTTTGAGGAGACGGGGGCATGCCGCCACGGCTATAAATGTCGCTTTCTTGGAGGCCATGTTCAGGATAGCGAGGATGGCGTGCCGAGGTCAGTCGAAAATCCGGAGAAGAAAAAGGTGTCCCTCGTCGCAACAGCAGAGCTGAACTTCATGAATGGCCCCACCCTCAAGCTCCTCCGAACGAAAAAAGTAGGAGTCCAACTTTTCTTATCGCTGCCCAGGCTGACGACGAAGGCAGTATCCTCATCCTATTACCGATGCATACCTTCGTGAGTTGGAGAAGCAGAACAATGAAGAGGGTAAGGCGGATACCCGAACCGACGAGGCACAACCTATAGAAATTACTTCCGACACGGCGGATGTCGTGGCACAGGAGCCAGCTGAAGAGCCTCCCGCCGCCGTCGCAAATGGCCCCGAACCAGCGCCTACCAAGTCTTCAGCAGATGAAGCTGCGGCACAGATAGACACTCCAGACGTGCCCATCCGCATGGTGGAGAAAAAACGCCTCAATTGGTCCGAAAAGACTTGTACGTCATTGCATCTCCGCGCATATACTCGTATTTGATCCATGCCTGGCAGACCTAGCACCTCTCACTACCGTCGGGAACCTCGTAAGGTCATCTGATCAGTGTTTGTGTTCCAGCTAACATCCTACCGATCCCAGCCATTCCGACGCGTCTGCGTCTCCTACGGCGCCGACATCACCTGCGGCGAAAGTGCGTCTATTTCCCTCCCTTCACCCCAATCACCCTCACACACCCGCACAGTGGGCCTCTCGAACTCGTTCCTCGGCGGCTCGAAGGAGGAATGGTCGCTCGTGCGGCGGCACCCCTCCGAGCAGATGTTCGGCGTGCAGCTCGCAGGCGGCAAGCCCGCATCGCTCGTGCCCTGTGCGGAGGTCATCGCGCGGGAGTGCGGTGCGGGCGTTGACTTTGTGGACCTCAACTGCGGCTGCCCGATCGACCTCGTGTTCCGCACGGGCAGCGGCTCTGCATGTAGGCGTCTCGTTCATCGCGAGTTATTGATTGTCACTGAACAAGCGGACAGTGCTCGATATGCCGGGACGGCTGGCGAAGATCCTGACGGGGATGAATAGGGCGTTGGGCGAGATTCCGCTGACGGTGAAGCTCCGGACGGGCGTGAAGGAGGGGAAGAATACTGCGCATAAGTTGATGCCTAGATTGAGCTCTTTGAGCTCCGAGTGCGGCATCTCTGCGATGTCAGTAAGTACTTCTGGGATTTTCTCTGATTGCATCTTGGTGTTGACTGAGGCTGCGTCAGCTGCATGGCCGGACAAGGCAACAGCGATATACCAAGCTCGCAGACTGGGACTATATCAAAGAATGCGTCGACGCCGTCCGGGCCCGCGAAGCCGACGAGGACCGTAAGTTGCCGCTCACTGCTTCCTGCTCTGTGTCTGGACATTTACCTTGTCGCCAGTGCCGCGCATTCCCATTTTCGGCGGTGGTGACTGCTTCTCGTCACAAGACTACTGGGGCGCGGTCGAGCAGAGCGGCGTGGACGGCGTCATGGTTGCGCGCGGCGCATTGATCAAGCCGTGGATATTCACCGAGATCAAAGAACGGCGTGAGTGGGATATCAGCTCGCGCGAGCGGCTAGAGGGGATCAGGAAGGTATGCATGCCCTTTGATCTCCATGCGTTCGCTATTCACCGTCTTTCACATCATCGTCTTACTAGTACGCAGAATACGGGTTAAAGTGAGCATCTCAGCTTTTGTTCAAGACTTTGAGAGACTAACGAGGATGGTCGTGCAGCCATTTCGGGTCAGATACCGCGGGTGTCAATACGACCCGGCGCTACCTCTGCGAGGCGCTCTCCTTCCAGTATCGCTACGTGCCCCTCGGCCTCCTTGAGCACATCCCCGGCCGCATCAACGACCGCGCCCCGCTCTTCCGCGGGCGCGACGACCTCGGTGAGTGTGCATTATCTCGATCTCATGACAAGGCTGACGACAGTGCAGAAACGCTGCTGGCGAGCGGCGACAGCCGCGACTGGGTCAAGATCTCTGAGATGTTCTTGGGGCCTGCACCGGAGGCGTGGACTTTCACGCCGAAGCACAAAAGCAATGCATACGGGAATGAGGAAGGGCAGGGTTGAGGATGCATGGTATTATTTAGCGTGGCTTATCTACCTGTTGTTGTACTAACAGCCAAAACGTGTAGCACAGAGCTCAGAGTGGGAATACATTTGTCTAAGAATACAGCACTGATGTCGTCGTCGTCGTTACACATTCATACGCTTACGTCCATTGGGTCGCCTCGGGGACTCGAAGGCGGCTCGACGCTCGATGAAGGCGTGTCCCACTGCGACTCGTAAGATTGATACGGTGATGTCGGCGGAGACGTGTTCCGCGCCTGGTTCGCGGCCTCCAGCGGCAGCTGCGCGAGGAACGCCTGGTTGTTGTGCTTGACTGAATTCTGACAGTGGTGTGAGTGCGCGAGCTAGACGGGAGGCAGGGCCGCGTGGCGCACCTTGACGTCTTCGGGCCATGGGAGTGGTTGTGTGGTGTCCAAGTCAGGAGTGGCGCGGCTGTAGATAAGCATGTATGGCCCAGCATTGAGGTGCAGGCCGGTGGGGTCGTTAAGGACGATGTCTTCTGGAACCTGTAAGGCGTAACGAATGGTTGGGTCATCGTCGAACGGAAGGGATAATGGAACGCGGACCTCAGTGACGGTGTAGTCCACTGTCTTCCACCATCTATCCTGATGCTGCACGTAGGAATAGAGATGGTTTCTGCCGGGCAGTCCATCATGAACCAGAACGACGCGTAGATCGTACTGCGGTAGCATGCGTGAAGTAAGTCCAAACGAATCTATGCAGACATAGGGCGTACCTGATGCTGCCGCAGTTCTGATCCCTCGAACAAACCTGCAGATTGGACCTTTAATTTGGAAATTTCACTGTCAATCGCTGGAGATGCAATTCAGCTACGGTCGCCACTGAAGAACAAAAAGCACATACTCTCGAGCTCGTTTTCTATTCGAGTGAGAATCTTGCGCATCTTGAGGGCCACAAGCCCGACAGAAGCTTTGCGCTCCGGATCATCCTTGTTCGCGACGTTCTCGAAATAATAGACCGAAGACCGAAGATCCTTCAAGGTATCTTTGTTCTGATACACCTAATAAGCCATGCACAGATGACGATACGAGCAAACCCACTGACATTGGCATGAGTCAACGCAGCTTTCCGCAAAGTCAGTCGCTGGATCTCCTCCAGTATCTGCTTTTGCTGCGCACGCTTGGACGCTGCAAGCTCTGCATTTTTCCGCATGAATTGGTCGAGGTAGATGTGCTTGGGATACCGAAAACGTTGCTTGGGCGGGGACTGCCCGCCCGAGTACGACGGGAGCGACTCGTGCCGCACAAGGTTGAACGAGACGACGTCGGATGGCTCGAAGATGACGTGCTGTCGTGTGCTCATGTCGTCGTGCGAGAGCTGCGACGACAGGGCGGAAATCAGGTCGTAGTCTTTATCTTCGTCTCGGACGTCGACTTTAACAACAGAGGTGTCGTAGCGTTTGTCAAGTGGTGAGAGATTGGGCTCTGCATCGCTAGATCCGTATCGGAAATGGAATAGCCTAAGCATCTGAATCAGTCTATCTTATGAACGGTTTTGAGCTGATAGGGCATTACCTTGACCATTGATGTGTCTGAGTAGCGGCATCTTTATAAAGCACCGACTCTGTGATCCAGGCCAAGTTGTTCATGAATTCTAGTCCGGTACTAAATAAGAGTCCTATGGATAAATAAGAGGACTCGAATGTTTACGGTAGGTTATGTCGCCAGGGCTCTGGATGGCATGAGCTGGAGGCTCGACACCAAAGGCTTTGAGCGCTGCGTCGACGTTGAGTTCAGACAACGCTGCAAGGTCCATGTTCGCAAAAAGTTCGACAAGTGTCCATACCATATGTTCTGGGAAAAACGGCACCGTGAGGCAATCGTTTTAGACAAGATGATACAATACCTTACCTGGTCCACTTGTCGGCGGTGTGAGAACTTCATTTGAAGGCCCCGACGGGGAAGGTCTCCAGCGGGCCAAGCTCTCTCGGACTTGTGGGACGAAGAAAAGGCCTTGCACAAGGAGGCCAGCAAATGCTAGCATCCCCTGAGAGGGGCGTAAAGATACAGGTCTTAGGGAGTGAAGGCAAAGCCCATGAAGGATGTTTAAAGAAAAAAAAAAGGAAAAAATAAACACCTTCCGTCTTTTCGAACCCTTTTCTCTAGAGGTAGCTCTTCGATTGTTTCGTTCGCATAGTCGTTGTATGTGTTGAGGCTTTCTTGAATAGCACGATCCAATCCTGGGATTTCCTGTTCCTGCGACACGGGCGGTATCTCAACCTATTTTCCTGATAAATATGCTTGTTGAAAAGAAGGAAAGTTCTAGATACATTTGACGGCACCATGGCCCAGTTAGGATCAGGCGCTCTGTCGCTTGGAATGAGCTTGGCGGATTCCGTCTGCATCGATGCCTCAAGAGCCTCCCTGAGGTCCTTATCTTCAACGTCTTCCATCTCATGCGTCGCCTCTAGATGTCGCTCAGGCCTTGAGGCTAATCGATATCAGTCAATAATCTGAGGTGATAGACAGGTACTTACGAGGAGGAGTTCGAGGCCCAGAGGTTTGCCCCTGCTCCGGCTGATTCAGGCGAAGTACGCCTGGCGTAGAGGCAGCAGACCATATGCTGTCCAGCAAGCTCCCCCCTGTCGGGTCATTCAGAAGCTCTGTCGCGGCCTTTTGCATGTCGCCGTTAACCTTTCGGAGAACTCCTCGGACAATGTTAGGATCGAGGTCTCCGCCCATCATCATGACCAGCTGTTCAATATTTTCATCCTCTACGCTCGCCATGGTGTGTTGAGAGATAAATTGGTCCGACCAAAAGAAAACCGAAGGTTTGGAGGTGCGGTCAATGTGGTAGATGAAGAGAAAGTACGCGTAAGGAATTCTGAGACGCGCACTTCGACCAAGAGTGATTACGTCACGCGTACCGATATCCCATCGCGTGTTGCCAATTCTTTCAGCTGTTTCCCCCACATCTATCTCCGTAGCTGATCTCAGACAGAAGATAACCGTTCTGTCTATTAAGCCCCATGTCCACGATGACATTCTGTCCTCACGACAGTGCCAACGATGAATTGTTCGAACCAGGAAAGTTCGTCAAGTCTCGATGCTTCACTGGTCCGTCTCGCACACATTGGCTCATGGATCATTTGTGCCGTTCATTGACAAGTCTCATCATGTTCATCGCAGATCTAGCATGCATCCTTAGTCTGCGAGTTCCCTGGTACATATCTCGGAAGTCGAATAAAGTTAAATAGTCACATCTAAATAATTACAAATCTCTCTATCGCATACTTTTGACCGTATTACTGCTGGTCTAACTTTTCCCGTCTAATTTCCCCTCTATCATTTTCGAAACTATTCACATCTCAGGACTCGCTGGACGACGCTGTGCTCGGCCTTTTCTGTCGCGATAGAACAAGACGTCACCTGAATCACCAGTAAGTCTTTCGAAATTTGACCATGGATGACTTTGTCTTACCATCATTCTCCACGAACTGACAATCGTTGTAATTCCGCCATAGTGCCTGGAATGCAGGTTTGTCCGAAAAGGCATAATGCTCGCCAATGAAGTGTTTGAGGTATCCCGTCGCTTCGGCCCCATTATCTGAAACACATGTCAGGAACGGTTTGCAAGGCAAGGCGACAGATGGATGACATACACCATGGCATCTTCGGAAAGAAGTGATGAATGACGTGGAAGTGAGCGACATCGTGAAGGAAGAATCGGCCCTGCCATCCTAGGAACGGTCTGTCTACGGTCGATGCAGCACCGCGCTGATGATTCCATTCCTTGTTCCGGTAATGAGGGAGGCTGGGATCGGTGTGATGAAGGTAGGTGATCATGATGAACCAGTGGCTGACGCAGAGCCATGGAATTCCATAGTATTTTAGGATCTGCGCTGCGCCGAAGGTAGCGCACGCGCGCTGAACGCCCAGTATCATAGCGATGATACCCAAATTCGAGACTATCACGAGTCGCCTCTGCCCTTTTGTGAAGAGGATGGATTCCGCTTGAGGAGCTCAGGTGAGTTCCGCTGATGTGCGCGAGAATATGGCTGACTTACTGTTGAAGTGGTTTGTCCAAGCAGGATATCTCTTCTGTCCAGAGACGTTGAATACTGATATTCTCACGATTCAGGAACTTATTCTCGAACGCCAGAAGGAAGACCACTCACACAGATACGCAGGGAACGCCAAAAGCTGCTGTCGAATGAGCATGAACAATGTAAAGATTGGTGTGTCGCCCAAGTAGTCCTCGTAATCGATTTTGTGGCCATGATCTTCGGGAATCCCGAGGTCGGCCCTCGTTTTTGGCACATAGACTTCGTCTCGTTCCATTGATGCATGGTTGCTATGATGTCGATGATGTGATATCTTCCAGCTGAAATAGGGAGTCCACAGGAACGTGTGTGTTATCTATACTCACAGATAAGCCAATTGCACTATCATCTCTTATTAGTACTTACGAATCCGATCGTGTTGCACAGTTGTTTGCTCTCAGAGAACGCGCCATGTCCACACTGTCACACAAGGTTAGGAACTTCCTCCCATAGGCGGGAGCGAGTAACACTAACCTCATGGCCGACGACCCAGATGCCCGTGAAAATCAGGCCCTGAAACCACCAGCTACAGAATGCTTGTCAGTTGCAGACCCTTCTAACTGCATGAAAAACGACTCACTAGACCATCCAGCTTAACCATCGTAAGATTTCCGCGACTTGAGCGCCAAGCTGAGACTTCGTCTGACTGGTTTGGAGACACGGATCGATGAAGAGAGCAAGTCTCCACATGGCTATCGCCATGGCCATATCTCGGACGAGATAGCGCATGCTACGTCTTGTGTCCCGTGCGAACAGACGCGCAGGGATAGCCGCGCGTATCTCGGCTAGCGACCTATAGGCAGTCAGTTTCGGAAAGCGGAAGCTCGATCGTACTTCTACTCACCACTTCATAGGGCTGAATCCGGGAATACGTTCTTCGCCAGTATGATCCGGCAGACCCTCGACGCTTTGGAGCTTAGATGGCCTCGGCTGCAAGTTCATGGCGGTAGTGAATATTTTTCGTGGACTCAGGTCCATGTGATCGAAGGAGGAAAGGGAAATGCTGGCCAGTCCTCGTGCATGTTGCCTCGCTTTTAAGCAAAGCGATGGTACTAAAGTGTATGTCGTTAATGATGCGCGCGATTCAACGCTCAGCCACTCAATGTCACCGCATCGATGTTGCCGGCGTTGGTTGTACAACATTGCGCACTCAGACTCGAGGCCACCCCACCATACCAGACCACGCGGCAACACACGATTCGCACCGTGGACAGCCGTCTTCACACACGCGTTGAACGCGTGCGGGTTGAGGTAAGTACGACATTGTCATGAGTGCCCTAGCTCGTGCTTCTAATTTCCGCCGCTGCGCAGAAGTACTTGCATACCGCTCCCAAGGCGAAGACGCGCATCGGCTCTAGACCATCATTCACGTCTGCTGTCTGTCATCCTGGATAGAGAAGCCCGTGTGATGTCACTGGTGATAAATTGCGGCAAGACTTGAAGTACCTACCACTCGCGCGGATTGCCGCTGTCATAGCAATGTATGTATATTCACAGTTGCGAGAAGCCGAGGGATGCAGTTAGAATTCCAACGATAGGACAGTTTCTGATTATTCTGCGCCTAGAAGGAGTTACTGTCCCCGTCAAGTGCAGTACTTACCTGAGAATGAGATCGATCGCTATCTAAGAACTGGTACCGAGGTCGATGCATACAATAATCACTAATGACTTTGCGCATGCTTCTAATTCATATTCATTGACCAAGACGCGCCATCTGCGCTCACGGATATTTCAGACCGAAATAAATAGATCCTTGCTCTGGAGATGACTCAAATCAATCCCTAAAATGCGGATAACAGCCGCATGCTGGACCCACTATCGAGGATTTATTTTCAACCCGACATTGACAAGATGACAGACCTGCAAAGGCATCGTCCCTGCATGAGAACCGCTGAGCTTTGTACGAACCCCCAATATAAGCGCTAGTCCGGCGATACGAGGTCGTTCGGGTTTCGCAGTAAGTCATGTCAATCAACCAGGGTCGACCATGATGGACTGCCCGCTCGTAGTGCACGAGGCCGCAGGTTAGCAAGGCGCTCCGTGAGATGGACTTGAAAAACCTCACGTAGCCCCGGTCTTCGATCGCGACGGAACGCCGCCGCTCCCGATGTGCGAACTTTTCATGACTCGCGGAGGATCCCGAGTCTATCGAGAGGAAAATTCTGCCGAAATTCGGTAATTTAAATGGTGGCTGCAGAGATGAAACAGAATCAGACTTATGCAGACTCATGTCATTCCCAAGCTTTCGATTTTGATGGACTTAGGAAGTTAAGAACTCATATTCCAGAAATTGTCGAACTATGGCTGTAGTCCATCTCCCGCTGCCAGTGCATGGGCGGTTCGTGCGGACATATTTTCTCCTTGTGGTTTCCTTCAACGTTCGTGATGCATGGCTATGTCCAGGAATAGTGAGCTCGAGTACGCACAAGGCCTGTGGAATGTAACAGCTTACCTCGGCCCCGCGCGGGCATGCATCACTGCCCTGGACACGTCCCTTAAGCACTCTGTCGTCATGGTCATCCATTCCGTCAAAGCGCTGATGACATGCATCCTTTCCATCTAACTGCCAAGGGCCTGAATCTCCCCGCGCCCATGCTAATCTATTAGCGCCGGTGCAATTTAACCTTCTCCGAGTCTATCGTCTCGAGGAACTGTTTCAGCTATATTACAGCTGGCGCATCTCGGTCCGTGCATTGATCGGAAAAAACCTACACGTCTGACCGGCCTTCTGGCGGATCGCATTTCCGCGATATTCGAGTCCTGCCTCCAACCGCAGCTGAATTCCGTATTCCAATTAAAAAGCGCTGTAAGTCCCCGTCGGCATGCAAATTTAAGGGGCAGGAATGCGCGTAAAAACTCGCAGTTGGGGCGGACGTACCACATACTCATCATGCACTCTCGAGCTGCCTACATGATATGCCCGTGACAGCAAGCATGGTCCCTGGAAGATGTTTGTGAGAACCGACGAATGGATCGTCGCCGGTCCAGCCTCAGCATCGGGTTATGTATATCAGATACGAAGCATGGTAAGTTAATCTGGGCAATGCGTCCGCGTCCGCAAGGCTGGAGAGCGGGGCCATGATCATGTCGTCATAGTTGCAAAGTGACACCGACCGCTCGCAGGTCCTGCATTGGGGTGGGCGGGTGGGCGTAAGAGGGTGTTTATGAGATTTATGAAGATGCCCTAGTGCACATGTAAGAGGGCCCGAGGGGTTCTAGTATGGCCGAAGTTGAGAAGTGTAAGCAATGATTTATCGTTGAGCCGTGGCCAAAGTTCTTGCTATTACGGACGTTGTACGACAATTGTGACACTAACCGTGGCACTGAGCGGGCAGCTCTCGACCTCCTTCCCTGCAAAGTGATCGGCGGGTTGGCATTGACGCAAAGTCCTGTCAGAGACATTATTAATCAGAAACGAGGGGGCCGGCAGGTGATGACTCGCCTATATCGAACATTCCAGACGGCGGAAATTGGAGATCGCGTGCATCGCAGGTTGATCCCGCCTGCAGATAGACGTAGCGCTCAGCGGATCTCCAAATGACATGGACAGGATGAAGATGCCTACGTGATACAACTTGACGGTCGTCACAAGACATTGAGCGCAATCCTGCAGCTCATAGTCTTCGCCAGCAAAGTAAGGTTCGTATTTGTGTTGAGAGTGCACAGACTTGCTAGTACCACACGAATGCATGCTTCATATGTACGAGACCCTCCAGCAAGGCCAAGTGTCAAAGGCAGGATCGGCGTCATCGGAAGATGATGATGATGGACACCGCGTCACATCTAGAGCTAGACGCATGCGCAGACAACGAGTCAGCACCGAACATTGCCACGGTAACTAGTGAAGCCACCTTCGGCAGACATCGAATGCAGGCCTTTCGAGCACGGAGACGTATCCCCGTTCAGAATTTGGGAGCGTGACAAGGTCGTTCCAATCGTATTCTACTTTGTTTGCGACGTCATAATCAGTCAATTAAGGTGAATTGTGTAGATGCTGGCGCTGTAATATCTGAGATCAGTACGACTATCATTAGAGAGGATCTGCTTACCCAGGTCGCCATGAAACGTGACGAAAGCTGGCCTCGGATCCAGAAGACACGAGGCCCGGAGCCTCTTGGTCATTCATGCTTTAATTGAGCAGAATTCTCAGAAGAATACTTCGATGGGACTATTCTAGGCGAGGGCGTGTACGAGCAGATACCGTAGCGGCCAGCACGAGTAGATGCAACGTCTCAGCGTCTACGCTGAGTGCTCTGAGAAGTGGCATAGAAAACATGGCTCACCTATGTATAAACCACGAATACGGATTTGCTATCTTGCAAAGGCGAGATGCTCGGTACTTCGAGTTCAGAGACATGCTGGAATGAGAGCCATAAACAATGGATGCATGGGTTTGCGGTCATGAAGACCTAAGAATCTAGTTTCTATCGATATAAAGAGTCGCTGTGGTGATGATAACAGATGTTAATGATGTCTCGCCGTTCAGTTGATGGAAAACATACGATGGCAGTCCGCGGGAGGGATTGATTGTCATCACGGAGACAAATGCTGACTAATACAACATGGCCACAGGCACGGATCGGAGTCCGGATCCGCAATTTTGAGTTCGAGATTGTGGATCTTTGTGATCTAAAAGTGGTCGGGGGACTTTGGGTGCCAGCGCCCTGGCCCCCGGACGACATTTTCTGGATCTGACGTTAAATCGCCAGCTGCTGCATGCTTCACTCCGACCTCCGCCAGACCTCATAGCCCATGCGTACGGAGATGATACGACAGAAATCAATGCCGGTATTGCATCTTTCAATTATGCGAATCCGCGTTTTTGATGCTGTCAGCTTTCACGTTGGAAGCCCACGGAGGAACATGCGCGTAAGTCTGGCATTCGCAAGAGTTCACCGTCTATAAAGGCCGGCTCCCAATGGCAGAGATTTCACATCAACTCTTCGCTTTCGTACTCCCCTAACTCTCCCATAAATCTGAATCACAATGTTGCTCGAATTTCTCCGAGACTCTGCAGAGTACCAGCGCCGAAAGCAGTCCGATTTTAGCCCACCCTCGGTCTGTGTCTTTGCGCCATTATTTAACGAATCGGGACTTATGTATGTACAGGTGACTCTATCGGAGCTTCGTGGGACTATCCCGAAAGAGCTCTGGCAGAAATCGACCGCCAAAGCAGCGTACTACGTTGCTCGTGATATCCTTTGCTCTGCATGTTTCTATAAGGCTGCAACCTTCATCGAGCATTCGGTGCATGCTTTAACAACCAATAATACCTTGGGTTACATGCCTGCTCAACTGCTGAAGTATGCCTTATGGTCGACGTATTGGTGGTGGCAGGGCATTGCTCTCGCTGGGTGGTGGTGCTTAGGTGGGATAGTTTCATGGTTATGAAGTTTGTGCATTAAATTTTCGCATCAGGTCATGAAGCTGGACATGGCACTTTATCCGAACACACTTGGATTAACCATGTCGCCGGCTACGCCTTGCACACAGTCGGTACTCCGTCTCATCCGTACTATGAACGCCATTGAAGCTGTCATGACAGTTCTTGCTTGTGCCGTATTATTCATGGCGTTCCACGCATCACACACACCATGTATTTTTTTTTCACAGACTTCTATCTTTCTGATACTCATCCACGTTTCCGCAGAAAGCGACAGGGTCGGTTGAGCGGGATGAAAATTATGTGCCTCGCACCCGCGCAGACTATGCCTTGCCCCGTGCAACAGAAGCCCGCGTCACGGACTACCATGACATATTCGAAGAAACGCCGATCTACACGCTAGGCCGCATGCTCATCATGCAGGCCTTCGGCTGGCACGCATACCTGGCCTACAACGCTCTTGGCTCACCGCGATACCCGAAGGGCACCAATGTACGTGTAACGACACGGCGTTCCGCAAAAGAAATTAATAACATAATTGTCTAGCATCTATCACCGTCCTCGGCACTCTTCAAGGAGCGCGAGCGCCTCAAAATCATAGCCTCCAATCTCGGGCTCGCGTTCATGCTCTGCATGCTCTCGCTCTACATTCGCCACGCAGGTCTTTCCAGCGTCGTGAAGTTCTATTTCATCCCGTATCTGGTCAGCCCCACACCACACCAACCTTCTTACACATGTCGTTAATGCTCAGACTTTCTATCGATGACAGCTTGCGAACCACTGGATCGTGATGCTGACATTCCTGCACCACTCCGACCCGACAATTCCGCACTATCGCGCCAAGGAGTGGACGTTCCTTCGTGGCGCAGTCGCCACGGTCGATCGCCCGCTCCTCGGCTGGGCCGGGCGGTTCTTCCTGCACAACGTACGTCCTGCGTGATCAAGAGGTCTATGAACACGCGTGCCCATTGCTGACGGTGTGCGACACAGGTGTCGCACGACCATGTCGCGCACCACCTCTTCTCGAACATCCCATTCTGTGCGTCCGGCGATGCCCGCCCCACAGTCTCCGCATCACGTTCATATACGCTAATACACTCAATTTCATTGCAGATAATCAGCCGCAGGTGACGGCTCACCTGAAACGCGTGCTCGGGGAGCACTACAACTATGATTCGACGGTGCGTTGCGCCGGGTTCCATCTCGCACTAATGCTATGATGTTGATAGCGATGCGGCCAGAACACGTTCCGCGCACTATATCGCTCATTTACGGAGTGCTGCTTCATCGAAGACGAAGGCGACATCGTATTCTATAAAAATAAGGACGGCGAGGTGCAGCGCCGTCTGGCCGTAAGCCATGATGAAGACGAAAAGGCACCGCGAAGGCTAGAGTAATATGAGATTTGGATGATGTCCATGTATTGTACACGTGTAAGCTAGGCCGATGGAAATTAAATTATTCAAGGATGTCCTAGACTTGATACTTTTCTTTATCATCACAGGATGACCGGAGAACTCATGCCCGGATAGTACCGGATCTCAATGCCTGCGTACGCGTCTGAGCATCGAATATGCCCCGCGGAACCAAAGCATCACCGATATTGCCTTGTAAGACCAAACGGAAGGTACATACAACGAGCGTGCCGTGTTGATATTGACGACTCGTGCGAGCAATCATCGCCTTAACCCGCGGTCCATCGGCGTGGAGATGACAACATGAAAAAACACTGTGATCGAACCGCGACAATGACGGTGTGCCTTGGCGTTCAAAGATACACATACACATCTCATCAATTTGGACATGACAGTGGCAGATGCGCAAGGCGACCCACGATCGTTACCGCTCCGCGTCAGCGTCGACGCTCATTAGAGGCAGATGGAGACGCGTGCGCCCACAACGCGCATGATCGAGTCGATAAGGCCCTTAGAAGCTCTTCTGTGGGGCTGCAGCACGATCAGAAGTCCTGTCAGCCTTAATGAAATCGCCCACGTTGGTGCATGGCTTCCTGCGATATATGGCTATGGCTGTTGTATACATAGAACTTCCCAAGGCATCGCTGGCGGTCTTATTTTGGCGCTTTCGATCGAGAGAGACAAAGTTATCGTGAGACGGAAGCGCTGCGCTGAAATGAAGATTTACCTTAGAGGCGATCTGCTCGCTTTAACTGGCAGGGAAGCTCCGAGGACAGCAAGGGACCCGCGGAAGCATGTTGGGGAGCTGAAGGACCATAATGAATGCTCAGCTCCGGATCCTCTCACGCACTCGGGGGGATATGCCGAACGGATCAGATGCGGGAGCTGAGGCGAGAATAAGGTGCGAGCTGCAAGATTATGTCGCATCTACTGGACATGACGCTGCCATGCCGATGCCATCGGATGGGTAAAAATCCGGAAGGGAGCATGCAGCATGTCGATCTGGGGCAGGCATGGAAGAGGTACAATGGACGGCCGCGCATTCCGCGATATCCGCGGCTTGCAATTCGCTGCATGAGCATAAACAAGATGAGTGTCGATGCCAACAACTTGAGTGTATCGTGGAAGAACATTGATGCGAGAGTACACGGCTGTCGAGAGACGGTTCACATCCGCGGAGTTGCCTCAGGATGACAAGGTTCCGGGACGTTCGGGACAAGTCGGTCAAATGCAGACGAGGTGAGTGTGCACATCGCTGATCATCCTGTTGAGATCCATCGGCGATTGGTGAGACAAGCAAGTTTCGGGTTCAAGAAGGATCTGAGGACAACTTGCGAATCAGTGGCAGCAGACAGCCGGGAGTCGCAGCTCCCGAGTCGTTGATATGGAAACATGATTCCGCGGACATCAAGAGAAATAGTGCTGGACGCCCACTCCATGCTGAGCTCCATGCCATGGTCAAGATATCGATATTGCCGTTCGACATTGAGAGGTATGTCCGTGTGATATCTAATGCCGCAACGTCTCGGAAATCAAGCCAACATCTTTCTGCTCCCTAAAAATACCTCCGAATCAGTGCCCCAGCATAACACAAGTCGTGTAGGAAACATACTCACAGACACATCACTCTTGTCTATCCAAGAACTCAACGCCTCCCGCACGGATCTTCGCCAAGAAGGTTTCGTACCACTTCGCGATCAGCCCCATCGAAACAGTACTTTCCGGCGTAATCCTCCCGCCACTCGAATTGCCCGACACGAACCCCGACACGTAGTTAAACAGGTTCTTCACGATTTTCTCCGCTAGGAGCGTGGGGTCGGCCGGCGGCGGCGGCGGCTTCGCCAGCGCCGAGGGCAGGTTCTGGACCTGCGCCATGATCTGGTCGAGTGGCTCGATGGCAATGCCCAGGACTGCTGTCACGCTGCCCGACGCGGCAGGTGCGGAGCCCGAGCTGGAGAAGGCTGCGTGCGCAGTGGTCGACTGCTGGGTGAATGTCCCGCGTAACCGAAAGATTGCAGATGGTTTTTCATTCGAGAGCCTGGTATCGATCAGAGTTAGGAGAGCATGATAGGGCAGAACAGCTTACATGCCCAGCAGCTGGAAGCCCTTTCCTGGCCAGAAGAGATGGACGGTTGCGCCGTAGCCATTAGGGAAGGGTACTTGCCGTACACATCAGTCGAAACACGAGCTTTTCGGACAAGATAGCATGGATCACTCACTTGTTCCTAGCAGAAACACGCAGATGTGGTTTATCGACTCGGCTTGAGGCAATTCGAACGCCGCATGGGTCTGGTCGATCTGCTGCAGATTCGTCTGGAGGGGTCGTCCGGCAACACAGCATCCAAACATATTAGTGAGCTTTTGGAGAATACTTGTCGTGGTTTTCAAGAAGGACGAGACAGATGAGACGTTGGAAAGTGAGTACCCGAAAAGACTAGTACTGAATACTGATGCATCTTATCCACAGTCTCTAGAACGTTCATCTGGTTGCTGGCTGGTGGGATAGTTTGGAAATTGGCTGAAGCGCCGCTCCAGTCGTCTCCGTTCTACCATCATGAGCTCTTGCGCTACTCTACTCTTTTCCCGGAATTGAATGCCCATTTCCTTTATCAAGGAGCTTATGCACGTTCCTGCGAATTGTGCATACAAATTGGCTTCTTAGGGATATCCGAGGAGCACCGAGGCATTGATGCTCCTGCGAAAGCGCCCGTATTACGCTTGGGCGCAGCGGTTGTTTCATAACCTTCTTGCGCTCATCTGTCATCGTCAATCGTTCAGCCCAGGGTGTCGTTGACTTTGTGGAATTCCAAGCGACTGTGAGTGAAGTGTCATGTCTGTGCGAGCGTCTGACGGGGCCACCTTGACCAGCATGCCACCTGTCAATATGCCGCGTATTGAATCCGAATCGTTCATCTTCGACCCTCGTCCTCATTTCCCACTGCTTATCTCAGTAAAGCGTTATTGGTCCCCGGGATTTGAGTCGACAGATGAGGATGCTATAACACTGGTTCTGATGCACGCGACAGGGTCTCACAACGAGTCCTGGGAGCCTGTGCTGGAGGAGCTCTATAGCGTCAATGGTACGGCTAGCTCCATCAGCAAGTATTACTTCAAGATTCGAGAAGCATGGGCTATCGAATGCCCCAATCATGGCAGCGCGGCGGCTTTGAACGAGGAGGCGCTTCGATCCGGATATCCGTCTGTCTGTAAGTTGCTTGTGGAGCAGTCTGATGTTGACGATGCGGGTCCCTTGCTTATGCCTGCGCGTGCCAGTCCCGTGGGCCGACTATGCTCGTGCAGTTCATTTAGTCCTCACCGGACTCGGTAAAGGCATCGATGTCGACTTTCGCTCGAGAAGGCTCGTTGCAGTTGGTCATTCGATGGGTGCTGTAGCAGCGTGAGTCTTTTCTTCTTTCATATAGATATAAATGGATTACAATGGTTGTTCATCGTCTTCATTAGCATCTTGGCTAAAACGTATCAGCCATCGATTTCTTGGTCGACAGCCATCCTCATCGAGCCCCTGATACTGGCCCATGAAGTAAATAGGGAGTGCGAGCTTCCCTTCTTTAATCTCGCCACACAGCGCAGGGACATGTGGCCTAGCCGCGAGGAAGCGGAAAACCAGTTCCGTGATAATTTGCTGAAAGATTGGGATCCTCGAATAATTGGTCTATACTTGGTACGTCATGTGAGAGTCGAGATGATGTCTATCCGTGGGGTTTACAGTCTTCCCGCAGAAATATGGTCTTCGAGAAGCACCTACTGCGGGGAAGGCAACAAGTGTCGCCCTCAGGTGCACGAAGTCTCTAGAAGCGGTACGGTTCTTACTTCAGTCAATTGCATTTCCCCTCACGAGGCAGCTTTAGGCAACGTGGAGGGATACAACAGGTCGCATTGAAGCTCTCGGGCACCTCTCGGCGTTCTGTACTGACGTCCCTACTCATGCTGTTTTCGGCTCAATATCCGACTTCCTGTAAGCTGAATTTGCCTATTGAATTCTAGAGTCGCTCAACCCCTTTGTATGTTTTCAGCCCCGCGAAGAATCGTGATCTTCTCGTGAAGCAGGGCACAGCTGGAAACTTCAAGACCGTCACGGAGGTAGATGGTTGTGGACATTTTGTACGATTTCTTCATTTTTTGTCGACACCTCTGACCAAACTAATATTTTGGCAGGCGGTGCAGACGAACCCGCAGGCTATTGCAGAGAGCATATGGATTGCGTTGATCCATCCTTCGTCATCATACGCCAAGGCCAAGTTGTAGTTGATGTGCATCTTTACTCGCTGCGACCCCTGGCCTTTGCACTTGTCCCATGTCTGTACAATAACTACTCGAGCACTTTCTGTAATTCTAGAGGCCTATGCCGCCAGCATACTGCTGTCCGATTATGTCCGATACTATACTCAAGTGACGGGCGCCTTGTGCTAAATGTACGCTTGACCACATGACGCCAACAGTCAACGCACTCTCTCCGTTCGTCCTCAGTATTTGACCACAGCATCCAAATCAACCTCTCCTGTTCAATAGACAACCCACATAGGCCGCAGGAATTATGGCCAATCGTGCCGTATCGTCAAGATTACTTCTGCCCGCTCGACGCGCGACACCCATACGCTCTCCACGGATTCCCAGCGCACTTGGGTCGCGTGTCCAGAGGACGTATGCGACGGAAGCCTCAAGCAGCAACTTCGTCAACATCGTCGAAGTCGGTCCTCGCGATGGGCTACAGAACGAGAAGTCTGTAATTCCGCCCGAGACGAAGATCGAGCTCGTGAACAGGCTCGGCCGCGCCGAGATGAAGATCATCGAGGCAGGGAGCTTCGTCAGTCCAAAATGGGTGCCGCAGGTGCGTACGATAACATATCCCACTGCACGTTGACCCAAACGCTCTACATTCCAGATGGCAGGTACGGCTGAGGTCGCCACGAAGATAGAGAAGCTCCCAGGCGTCACGTACCAATACCTCGTCCCGAACGAGAAAGGCCTCAGCGCGTTCCTCAACCTCCTGTCCGAACAGCCCGACGTCCGCCCCGGCAGCGAAATCGCGATCTTCACCGCCGCGACCGACGCGTTCTCCATGGCGAACACGAATGTCACCGTCGCGGAGTCGCTCGAGCGCCTCGCGAAGGTGACGCGCGCCGCGCTCGACCATGGTGTCCGCGTGCGTGGGTATGTTAGCGTGGTCATAACGTGCCCCTACAGCGGGAAGGTGGACTATGCACGCGTGCGGGATGTGACGACGGCGCTGCTGGATATGGGGTGCTACGAGGTCAGCCTGGGTGACACCACGGGTACCGGGACTCCCACTAGTGTCGGCGAGATGATCGACGCCGTGGTCGGTGCGAACCCGGTGCAGAAGCTTGCGGTGAGTTGTTCCGCGCTCTGCTCGTTCTCAGCGCTCACTCGCGGGCGTGGTTCTGACAGGGCCATGTAAGCTGATCTTTTGCTCCTCCGCGGGCCGCCCTTGCTAAGGCGTGATGTTGTAGTTCCACGACACGTTTGGCATGGGCGTCGCGAATGCGATGACAGCCGTCGATGCCGGTATTCGCACCCTTGACAGCTCTGTCGCCGGGCTCGGTGGATGCCCGTACTCCCCTGGTGCGACTGGGAATGTCGCAACCGAGGACATTCTCTATGCGCTCCAAGGATCGAAGTACGACGTTGCTGGTGACCTTGATGCACTGGCCGAGACGGGCTTCTGGATATCGGAAGAACTGGGCCGCGATAACGCAAGCAGAGTGGGAAAGGCGATCCGGGCTCGGAAGCACCGTGAGCGTCAGGAATCGATGAAGGCCAAATTGTAGCCTTCAGTTTGTCGCCTGTTGAGGAGTAGAGATTGTAGCTATTTTTCTATCCTTTTCATCACTCTGGTTGGCTGACGCATCTTTTGCAGCAGTGATACCTCATCGCTTGACGATTAATGTCTGCGCGAACAAGACTGCATCGAACGCTGGGATAGTTCAGCATACTGACAATTGGCTTAAATGGGAACAGAAATCAATACACAGTGTAACAATCTATCCCCCGCCACTTGTCCAGTCAGCCCTTCTTGATCTCATCTCTCCCGCAGCCTGCGGTGCACCGACCATTTGAATCAGCACACGCGCACTGACAAGCTAAGTCTATGCAAGGTATGGTCCTTTGCTTACCCCGTGCTATGGACTTTGTCATGCCCGCCCTTGGTCGTTAGGAGATCCTCGGCGATTGTCTTTCAGATATTTTAGATCAATACGCGGCAGAACATCTTACGCCCTATGCATCACACCATGTGCGTACTACGAAATTCCCATGTTATGACCTCGAGTTTTGGCGAGGTGACAGAATTAAGGTGCGTCCATGTATCCCATGACATCTGTCTTCATCGACTGGCCTGCAGGCACAGTAATGACGAAGCAACGGAGAGCAACGTGAGTAATGACTGACTCCATAGCGGGGCATCCTGCGCTTTATTGTAAGGGGTGTACCCGAAGGATTTCCGCTCGGCGCTCTTTCTGGCCTTCTGTCGGGACTCGGAGATTGACTGATCCTCATGGATCTCATGCTAATCACCATTGCGCCTGTAAGTAGGCCACCGTGCCCTGCTGACTCTCGTGTTTCTCCGCCAGCGACTGTTCCTGCATGCTGCGAATCGATGCCTGTCCTTCACTCAAGACGTAAAGGCCCCGCAAGAGGCATATGAATCCGATGCTCCGCGTCCTGGATTTGGTACCCTTGCTCTGGCTGCGACAGCAGTACTTGGTTGACTGGAAATTTAGCAAGATGCCTGGAATATGATATCATGTTCTTTTCTGAACTTCCATACGCTGGCCAGTCTGGTAGCCGCAAGCTGCTACACAGTCAGTTGCAGTCTTTGTCCCGAACGCCCCAACCAGATGAATTTTTGGTTCATTGACGTCATGTTTTTACCAAGCATACCATATAGCTACCATTTCTTCATGGCAAAGTTTGGAGAGGACGATCCTGACGTATTTGAATGAAACTGCCCTCCTCGAGCGAAGCTGGAAGCGCGCCTAAATCTGAGATCGCGGCAAACGCCGGACACCACAAATTTCTGATTCTGAAGTCCCTCTCGAGCGACCAAGCTCTGAGCTGCAGCACTGAAGCACGCCTCTCTTCCACAATGCCCGACGCATTTTTCGCCACCAAGACGCGCAAGCGCAAGCGCTCGACCGCGCGCGAGCTGGCCGCGGCTGCAGCCAAAAAGGCGAGGGCGGGCGTACCCGCGAAGCACGCCGGTGCGAAGAGCAAGGGGAAGGGCCGCGCGGTGGACGAGGAGCTCGAGTCGGACGCGACGCACGACGAGGACGTGATGGATATGGATCTGCGCGCGGAGGAGGTCGATGCGAATGAGAGCGGGGAGGAGGACGAGGACGAGACGCCTGCGGAGAAGCGGCTGAGGCTGGCGAAGTTGTATTTGGACTCCGTGAAAGAGGGTCTGGGTGCGTTGTTGGCTCTTTGTTATGTGGAAAGGCTCGCTGATCCCTGTCTTTAGCGGAGGGAGAGTACGATGCGGCTGAGATCGACAAGGAGCTGGTTTCTGCGCGGCTGAAGCAGGACGTGTTGGAGCATTCGGGCAAGATCCATTTATTCGTCGCAGACAATGTGAGTACGCATCTACTTATTAACGGACCTAATCTCTGAGACAATCAACTGTAGTTCAATTTCGACGAGCCTCCGCCAACCCTGCGGACCAAGGGCCATCGCTTTACCGTCACCTCTGCCGTCGCATCCGACGACGGCCACTACCTTTTTACTTCCGGAAAAGAAGGATCCATCATCAAATGGGACCTTCACACTGGTGCGCGGCTAGCGACGTTTCCCAAGATAAAGCCAGGAAAGGGGAAGGAGAAGGCGAATGTGCAGGACGTGCAAGGCCACACGGACGAGGTGCTCGCGCTCGCGCTCAGTGGCGATGGCAAATACCTAGCTAGCGCCGGGAAGGATCGCAAAGTCGGCGTTTGGGACGTCGAGGCGGGCAAGTGGGTGAAGGGCTTCGGGGGACATCGAGATACAATTTCGGTATGATTTTCCGGTTGTGTGCGCTGCGATTCTCGCTCACACTCTCCGCTGCACAGGCCCTCGCGTTCCGGAAGGGGACCAACCAGTTGTATACGGCGTCGTATGATCGGACAATCAAGCTCTTCGATCTCTCTGTCATGGGATATGTCGAGACGTTGTTTGGCCACCAAGACTGCGTGTTGGACCTGGATGCTCTGCGTGCAGAGACGGCGGTGACCGTCGGCGGGCGGGACAAGACGGTCAGATTCTGGAAAATCGTGGATGAGAGCCAGCTGGTGTTTAGAGGTGGAGGACGGAGTTCTGTGCGAGAGTTGCTAGAGGGTGGGGCGCTGGAGGGCTTGGATGAGGAAGAAGCTGCCGAGGCGCAGAAGAAGCATCACAAAGAGCAGAAGAAGTATGTGGAGGGGAGCTTGGAAAGTGTTGTCATGCTCGACGAGTCAACTTTCCTCAGCGGTGGGGACTCAGGGTATGAACTCTCTTGGTGTCAAGGTGTTCCGGTACTGATCTGGCTCCAGATCGATATCCTTATGGACAACACAGAAAAAGAAGCCTATCTTTACTCAGGCTGTCGCGCATGGCTTGAACGAGACGCACTCTGAGACTGAAGGCCTCATCCGCACACCGCGATGGATCACTTCACTGGGATCCTTGCGGTATTCAGATCTTTTCGCATCAGGTACGCCGTTCCCCTATCACAATCCATCGTGTTAGTTCATCTATTGCACCAGGGTCTTGGGATGGAGAGATTCGGCTGTGGAAGCTCGATTCAAAACTGAAGTCGTTCTCCCTTGTCGGCACTGTGCTCGCCCCTGGGGTAATCAACTCCTTGCGGTTCGTTTCTCCACGAAAAGGCTTCTTCGACAATGCCAATTGGGCCCAACCATCGTCTGGCGGAGAGAATGGCAGTGGCGCGCCACCCAAAAAGAGCCCCATATTGCTGGTCGCTGGTGTTGGACAGGAGACACGGCTCGGGCGGTGGATAACGGTGAAGGAGGGCGGCGCACGGAACGGAGCACTTGTTTTCGCATTGCACCCACGGACGTTGTCAGGATGATTTACTATAATCTACATACCATCGTACTTGCACGACATCCTCGCACGGATTGATTATCTACCACGCGCATCGTGAATGCATCATCTCTTGCTTCCACCACAGAGTCTGCTGCTTCGTCCTGTTCCGCAAATCGCCTCCAAAGACTTCTCTCCCGCGTCGTGGCTTTCATTTGCGATATCGAGTCAGTATGCCAGCTGGCAGGCGCGCACGGCCCTAAGTCGCAGCGGGCGCGACGCGCGGCGGCGCTACGCCAAACCGTCACCCACAACGTTGCGCAATACGTCCCACGCATCGGGGCTCCTATATAATCGATTGGCATCCCATGATCCAAAAGGCCGGCCTACGCTACCTCTATACCACTGCACACTCTCTGTTCCGCCCAACACATCCTAGCAAAATCACCATGCGCGGGCTCCAAGTCGACGCCCTCAACCCCTCTATCCTCAAGGTCCAGTATGCCGTGCGCGGAGAGCTTGCCATCAAAGCGGAGGAGTACAGGGAGCGCCTGAAGGAGGCTAACCATGGACTGCCGTTTGACAAGGTCATCTCGTCGAACATTGGTAACCCCCAGCAGAAGGGGCTCGACCAGGCCCCGATCACATTCAACAGGCAGGTGCGTAAGCTAAACTGCGGAGCGACTTGAAGGCGAAGACTGACACCCCGGTAGGTCGCAGCGTTGATGGAATGGCCTGCGCTCGCAGAGCTGGCACCGAACGCGTTCCCGAAGGATATCATTGCGCGGGCAAAGGAGCTGCAGCACGAGATTGGGTCGCTTGGGGCATACTCCCATAGTCAGGGAGTGCCTTTCATTCGTAAGAACGTTGCGAAGTTTATTGAGGGTAAGCCCAAATATGATTCTTTACGAGTCCAAGGCTGATATACTCCTACAGAGCGCGACGGTTATCCATCAAATCCTAATCACATATTCCTGACTGGCGGTGCATCTGCTGGCGTGTCCCTCCTCATCTCCACGCTCATCTCCTCTCCCAAGTCCGGCATCCTCATCCCAATACCCCAGTACCCGCTCTACACCGCCACCCTTGCTTCCTTCTCCGGTGTACCCATCCCCTACCACCTCGACGAAGTTTCTGAATGGGCCACCTCCCCGCGCGACATCGACGGCGCCCTCCAAAAGGCCCTTGATGACGGCATTGAGCCAAAAGCCCTCGTCATCATCAACCCTGGCAACCCCACCGGCGCCCTCCTCGACGAGGCCACCATGGAGCACGTCGTCCGCCTCTGCGAGCAGCACAACCTTGTCCTCCTCGCCGACGAAGTCTACCAGGCCAACCTCCACCGCCCGACCACCCACCCCTTCACCTCCTTCAAGAAGATCGTCCGCCAGCTCAACTCGCGCGTGCCCCTCGTCTCCTTCCACTCCATCTCCAAGGGCGTCACCGGCGAGTGCGGCCGTCGTGGCGGCTACTTCGAGTGCACCAACATCGGCGACGACGTCCTCGCCCTCCTCTACAAGATGGTCTCCGTCGGCCTCTGCCCGCCCCTCGGCGGCCAGGTCGGCGTCGACTGCATGGTCCGCCCGCCAAAAAAGGGAGAGGAGAGCTACGCGCTCTGGAAGAAGGAGACCGACGCAACGCACGCCGTGCTCGCCGCGCGCACGAAGCTCATGGCCGAGCGCCTCAACCAGCTCCCTGGCGTCTCCTGCGTCGACTCGGCCGGCGCGCTCTACCTCTACCCGAAGCTCACTATCCCGGACCAGGCGGCTGCGGCCGCGCTGGCGGCGGGCAAGCAGCCGGACGAGTTCTACGCGCTGCAGCTGCTTGACGAGACCGGCATCTGTGTCGTGCCCGGCAGTGGATTCGGGCAGAAGGACGGCGAGGCGCATTATCGCTTGACGTGCCTCTGCCCTGGTGTCGAGGAGTACGTCGGTGCGCTTGAGGCGTTTCATCTTGGGTTCATGAAGCGCTACGGCGGGCTCTGAGATCTTGATTGGTCGGATTGTTTTGCATTGGCTGTGGACTGATCTATTGTCGTGCGATCTGTGCCCCACTGATATACACCTAGTCTTGCATGATGTAGACGATCACTACTCACCATTCTTTCGCTGAATTTATGGATCTTGAGCTAATAGCATATCTAATTCAGGCTCTATGCTGCAGGAATAACATGCATCGTTGCCACTATGATATAGTCCGCTAATGAGAGAGAACAGCAGTCAGCCGTCCAAATTACAAAATTACAAAATTACAAAATTATATCGTCATATGCGTCTGCTTGGAGGTCAGTCCGGTCCCGAGTATCTAGCCATGCATACTCACATATTTATCATCCTGGGGAACGCATGTGTCCGGCTCATACCAGGTCGTCGACTTCGTACTGCGATACTGACGCACGGTACGCTCGAACTCGTGATCGAAGCTGGAATATACGACATCGTCGTCAACAGACACGGCATGCAGAACGAGACGCGACGGCGCTTACAACGGCCTGTAACCATAAGGCGGGCGGAGACGCAGATTTCTGGGCACGTCGGGCGAGAAAATGCCCTCCTCAGTGCCGAGCATGTACGCCCGCAGGGGGTGAAACCGCGTCTTGACGATATCCTGCAGCTCCCTGTCCGCGATGACATAACTCTCGCGCAGCGCGGGCGAGCTGACGATGGAGTAGCACGGCTGCTCGTGGCGCTGGTTGCGCTTCCAGCGTGTCCTGAGGTGCCAGTTCGTCACGGGCGCGGGGTCCGGATGCGGGTCATCGTGCACCCAGCGCAGGTTGTACGCCGCGTGGGGATCGCATTTGCGCGTCGCGTCGTCGATTCGCGCGCTGACGCCGTCTGTGGTGAGCGGAATCACCCAGGTGAGGCCGTCGTCGGCCCAGCGGGAGGTGCACTCCAACGCAGAATCCTCGGGGTCGTCTGGGTCGGGCTTGGGCCCGCCAATGTCATACCAGTGCGGAGGGGCATTGTATAGGACTTTCCAGCCCCGCTGGCGGTACTTCTCGATTGCCCGCTGCGTGGCTGGTTTGAGCCGGTTTGCGGGCTTGAATAACAGTGTCCGGCGGTCCTCGAATGTGGCTTTCGGGTAAAGGGAGTATGCCTTTTCGTGGGTGATGAAATTGAATACGCAGGCTGTCGCATTCCGGAGGCTTGTAAGTCCTCCGGGAATAAAGGCAACGGGCTTACTCACATGAATGAAACTCCAGGATACAGGCCAACGGCGTCGCGATCGCCGCGATGATCTGGACCTTCAGCAAGGAAGGAGGCTCCTCTGTGCCGTCCTCGGACTCTGACCCTGAAGAATCAATTTCCGTTATCTCAGGAACCGCTATGTCGTCGTCATCATCCGTCTCCATTGGAGACATCGTGGAGCGCGTGCTATCCACATCCTTCACAAAGGTAAACACCCCTGCAACGCCTGGCAACCCATAATTCATCCACACAAACGCGTCCTCCAGACTCTCCGAGCTCTCATAGTTCTCAATCATCTTGAACAGCGCGACACGCAGCGCCTGCGCCTGGTCGTGCCGCGCCTGGTACACGTATCCCGCCGCGACCAGCCAGTCCGCGACGACCACCGCATCGGTCATCGGCACGTACAGGTCCAGATCCGAGTTCGGGTAGTGCGTCCGGTCGAAGAACTGCAGCGCGTTCGAGCCCGAGACCACCGTGCCCGTGCGCGCCTGCAGGCAGCGGAATGCGCGCGGGTCGGGGAAGTACCGCGCGAGATGCCGGTTGATGTTGAACCCGCGGCGGTAGTAGGAGTGCAGCGCGGCGTAGGCGGCGCGGCACGTCCACGAGAGCCGGATGAGCGTGCCCGGCGAGCAGCAGGAGAATATGCGATCGTATGCCTCGTCGACGGACAGCATACGCTGCCCGGGACTGATAGCGGGCGCGTCTGGCGAGGTCGAGGATGTCTCGTCTGACATTTCGGTTAGGGGCGAGCCCATGTCCGTGTCCCTGCGGCGGTCATGAGCTGTCCGTGAAAAGACAGGAGGCGCTGCATGATAAACGAGATACAGACCTATCTTCCCAAACCACGCTTGAGGATCTCATGTTTTACTTGGAAGGAGATGCAGATGGGAGGAAGTCGTCGCTGCTCTGTGGACACGATCATTACGCGTACTGCGGGCCAAGTGCGGGGCGGACGATGCCTGTCGGCTCCTATCCGCCATTCAGACCGCGTCGGTGCCGATCATGCTCGTCGACATTGGTATCGTATATTGGCTCGAATCCGATGAGCCTTAGACCTCTTGAACACAGAATGATCATCTTCTGTGTTAGGTCAACAACGGAGACTAGGGATTGCTCACCTTTTTCCGTCAACATTCTGACCGGTAGCCGGCCGCGTCTATGGGCTAGCTTCAAGGCTTCTGTCTTTTGTCTCGATGACACATCGAGAGACAGAAATGCTGCGGTAGACGCCAAGGAAACACAGAACTTGCGATTGTAGAGTGTTCCATTATCCATAGGTCATCCGGCCATTCACATAAACTTGATCTTCACCATAACGCACGGTGTGCTCTGGCTCGCTGCTTCAGGAAGTCATGTTCCTTTCCTTTAACGGCATGGTGAATCAATATTGACCAAGCGACGAAGGAAAGGAGAGATCGGGGAGTATTTGTATGTGAAGGAGGTTTGAAAACGCCGCGTCGAGCAAGCCTTGCGACTCGTGCGAGTACTTCTCAGGAGACTATTGGGTTTGAAATACGACATACTCTGCTATGCACATACAGCACCAACTCTCATGCGACAGAGCAGGGGTCTACACGAGAAATGGCGGAGCGGGCAAGCAACCCGGAATCGTTACGATGGGCAAGAATACTACTTTCTCGGAGACGATGTACTTTACCAACCAGCAAATCCCATCGGACAGCAATGAACGATATCTTGCTGGAATGTTTCGAGCGTATTTCGTTGGAAGATTTCAGGATAGGTGATGAGACCGATTCCTGTTGGCAAGAAAGGGAAAAGACTCGGTCAGCGAAGTGCACGCCTGCCACAGACGTCGACGATGTCAAGTTATATCAGAAAAGTCATCTAGAAGGACAAAAAGGTGAGCTTTGGACCGCCATGTAACTGCCATTACCTGATAACACTCACATCGCCGAGGTATCTAGAAGCAGAAAGGCCGCCCGTGCCGAATCTATCGCGGTACTCCTTGCAGATCGCCAGAAAAGTACCGTCGAAACTAAATGAAGGAAATGATGATGAGTCGCCTCCCGCCACGCCTCAAAAGATTATTATAGGACGCACCGCAAGTTAGAGAGCTGATCGCCAGAAGTAGTCCATTTCCGGAGACCATGGAAGGCACTCTCCAGTAGATCGAACAGAGATTTATCTGCGATCACGTAGGTGCTGAGCAGCAATGCCGACCGAATCTGGCCGAAAGTCAGCTCTGCTGTCTCCACTCCATTGACCACTCTCTCTATCTTCCAGTTCGTCCCGATGATTATGTTTGGCGATGAATAAGGATAGCGTGACGACAAGGACGCCGGGGGAATCTGCACGCCGTTGGTGTTCAGCGGGACGATCCAAGTATGTTCATCATCGGCCCATCGGAAGCCACCCTCGAGTGCGCGGTCGTGTCCGTGTGCAATGTCTGCATCAGGAAGGGAAAAAAGCACCTCCCACCCTCGATTCTTATACTTCTGGAGCGCATTCTCTGTCGACCCGTTCGGCTCGTCGAACAATTTCGATGAACATAAGATAGTCCTCCGCTCCTCAAACGTGGCGCGAGGGTACAGGGAATACGCCTTGTCATACGTGATAAAATTGAGCACGCATGCTATATAGAAGGATTTTAGAATTTCATGTGACGCATATGATCTATGGACTTACTGGAATGGAAGTCAAGGATGCACGCCAAGGGACTGAGAGTAGCAGAGATAATTTGCACCTTCAGTGGAGGCTGATCCGGCTCCGTGACCTTGACGAAGGTGAAGACTTCGGTGACACTCTTCAGGTCGTACTGCCTCGAATGTAACCGCAAATCACCATGAATGTGCATCATATGATTACATGCAAGATCAAATGTCGGCTCCTGATCTGGACGAGATTGATACGTATAGCCTGCGCCAACTACCCATAGGCCAACCGCAAGGGTGCTCGTGGGATCGGCATACAAGTCGAGATCTGAATCGGGGTAGATCGACCTGTCAAGAAATTGTAGAGCATCCGAACCCGAGATCAGAGTCCCAGTGTATGCCTGTAGAGAACGGAAGGCAATTGGGTCGTCGAAGTAGCGAGAAAGGTGTTTATTGATGTTGAACCCGCGAGGATAATACGACCGGAGTGCATTGAAGGTGTCTTTGCAGACTCGAGAAAAACGAACGAGCCCAGCGGGCGAGCAGTGCTCAAGAATACGGTCATAAAGTTCTGGGTTCGTTATGATGTCCTGCGTCAGCTCTGAGAGACGGGGGTCGAACGACGACAGCGACAATCTCGATATCCTGAGATTAACGCAATTTTAGTACATCTATGAAGGTGAGCTTTGGCACCTACCCATCCTCGAGTGCATCGGCAGAGCCTTGGCCACCGCCGTCAGAATTCATAACGCCAACGGTAGGATGGAGGGGGACAGAGGAGTGCATGTTAAGCGCACTGGGCCCTATTGCACCCCATAAATACAGCTTGTCGGCATTCGAAAATAGCAGAAGCCCTTCGATGTCGCCAACGGCTTCTCGTGAGATTCCCGGGGCCAATCGCGCCCGGCCGTGAGTAGATCTCGATAGCATGGCATGGTCTAGTTAGATATGCTCCCCACTCAAATTGCAGCCCATACGGGCTGGCTTCCTTAAGCAGTAAATCAGAATCGGACGTGCATTTGGTAAATATCAAGCCTATGCGAGCGGCCAGATGACCCATGAAGTGCACAGCACTTGCTAGTTCCTCAGTTCTCTGACGTTTGCTGAAGATCGTCGGAACTGTCGGTCGGACCTAACGATAGAGAGAAAGTAGGATTCAGCCAAGATTGAGCATACTTATTTTGCGAGTTGAAGCCCTTTAAGCCCCGTGATCCAGAGTAAGTAATACGACCAGCGATACATAGAACCGTGTGCAACACTGGGGGACACTTGACGAGGGGCGGAGGTTGGTGCGCATAGAGCTGCGTTTGGATCCTGGGATATCAGTCGTGCTGGCCGTGGAAACGAGAAGAGGTCTTCACAGGGATAAATTCAGCAAGTTGGGATCAGGCTTCGATGAAAGCCTAACATATCGTGGGATCCCTGATAACAATCGCATCCAATGCATGGTTCACCGCCGACATTGAGCGCTAGCCCCGAGATCATAGCATAACCTAGTTAGCTAGCTGTGCTTTCCGCTCAACGTGCAGCCATACGAGCTGATCTCCTCTAACAAGAGAGAAGCCTGTGTGCATAGCCATCAAGATCACAAGTTCGATGGCAGTTTATTGACGTCTGCCGAAGATCGTGAACACGTAGACCCGATTCTCTTGAAGGAGATATCGACCAGGCGAAGAAGAGGAAAGCACCTTACGTCCGATTATGCGCCAGTTTGAGCCCCATGAGAGTGACGCGATGCCGCATGGTAGTATCGTGGTTGTGATGGTGGTGGTAGAAGACAAGGATAGGTAAAATGAACGAGGCTCGACGCGCGGGGCGTGTGCTGCGCCCCGCGCCGCGCATCCCGCGCTAGCCCCGCGGCAGCGCCGGCGGTCATATATAACTGGCCCTTGGCCCATCTTCATGCATAACCAACAATTGCAGGACGAACGAGTATTCAAGTCGACAGTCCAGACGACATAGAACGTAGATCAACATTATGCATGAGAACACATAATCTCCTACAAGTCGCCTCCGACGCACAGGTGGCTAGCCAACCCGGATTCAACCACGGTGCTATCGAAGGCAAACCGACGAAGAACTGAAGAACAAGCCACTAACAAACTGCAGGCGACAATGACTCGTACATAGGCACCGTATGGAAGTATGCGATGTCGAAACAAGAAATAACGCCAATATATCTTAGAACATGGAAGAGAACATTGGATCATACGGGAGCCGCTGAGTCCGATCCTGATAACTCCCTTCAAGACGAGCACCCGTACCCATAGCCTGCTGAGGGAACGCCGAGTGCGACGTAACGTCCGTCGTAGATTGCGACCAGGTGCCTCGCACCGAGGAAGGCTCCGCATTCATGAGCAGCGAAGTGGTCGACGATGCCTTCGGAAGGATGGGCCGCTGACGCGGCGGGAAATGCGCGCCAGGATTGAGCGAAGGCGGGCCAGACGACGACATAGACACCAGACTGCCGCGCGATGAAGTCGACGAAATGCGGCTGAGAGACGAGGCTGGAGGTGCAGGGCACAGGCCACGGTTAACGCTTGTGGAGTTTGGTCCGCAACAAGGCGTCCTCTCTCCAGACACGGCATACGACACGAAGGTCCCATCCCCGCCTGATGCGACAGGCTGCGATTCGTGTTCGTGATCCTCGCATTGGCAGCCGTGACAGCATCCGCAACAGTCTGGAGGGCACGTACACTGCCCCAAAGAGCACTTGCACCTGCCATTGCAGCAATCCGACGGCGAAGAATGAGAAGCGTCAAGGGCGGCTCCAAACTCGACAATCCTCGGGATGCCATTGAAGAAGCCGTTGATTTGTTCATCAAGTATGGCGGGCTGAAAAAAGGCAGGAGTAGGTGGAGTGATGGTAGATATGCTTCGTATCCAGTCGTCGAGGGGTTCAAATTGTGGGGGCTCGAAACCTGTAGTTGGTGTAGTAGGTGGCGTGGTCGGACCGATTGCAATAGGCAGTGAACAGGTGATACATGTCGTGCAAGTCCCAGGGTTGGCGCAGGTCCCTTCTGGCCAAGACGCTGCATCGCGGTGTTGAACACAGCCGGCGCAAGAGCAAGAGTCGCCGCATGTGCAAAAGGCAGACAAATCAATCGATCCTGCACCACCATCAGGCCACGTAAAGGCGTTAGAGTAAGCCGCGTCCGGGAGCTCGGTAGACTGAGAAGTCTCTAACGGCACATTGGGCATACTAACGGAGTCGAAGGTGCGATCATCGGTGGATTCTGGAAGATGGAAATGTTCTTCATATGCTCGTCCATACGGATTGAAATAGCTTGTGCCATGCGACGTGCGGGGAGCAGAAGGATGCATATGAGGATGAGCGGGGTAAGAGGGATCCGTCTCAAGGGTTGGGAATAGCCGAGGAGGGACGGGATGCAAGTCGCCCACACGATTATTGAGAGTGAGACGCGACAAGTTCGGGCCGTTCGTCGAACCTTCTGCAGGATTTCCGACGTACGAACTTGAACCCCTCCTTCCCTCAGGACCGGGCTTCTTGCGGCGGGTGCGAGTACTGAAACAGTGGCATTCATCACCGTTTTTGCAGTTGCATGCAGGGTTTAAAGACCCATCTGCGAAACGTCAGTTCCGCATGGGGGGTACTATTTTGGGAAAGGTAACTTGCCTCCTTGCTCCGAGTCGGAAGATATGTCTTCGGAAGATGCGTGCTGTGCAACCGACGATCCCAGAGCTTCCGGTAAGCCTTCGGGAAACGCGGCGCTCGCCAGCACCTTCTTCAGATTGCCTGAAAGGAGGGACAATGTCCTTACGGATTAATTCGCCTGTCGAAAGGTCGATGGGTGCTTCAACTCACCTTTCTTACTGGAACCTGCGGCCGGCGTCTTGTCGCCAATTGCAGGTTTAACTTCACACATACATTTGACATGAACTTGTTTGGTCTTGCGCAACTCGCGACAATGTTCGCATTGCGTTACCGGACGACCTTTCTTTTTGATCTCGTATAGGGGTCGATCGGTGTGTTTACATGATGAAGAGCGGTGGCCCTTGATACACGCCTCACTGGGAAAACGACGTCATGAACCACCGTGTGGCAGTCATGCACAGCGGAGACTTACCAAGCATATTTCTTATCGTCGATGAGAACCTGCATGGAGATATGAGGGGCTGCTCCCGCGAGCACTGCTGAAAAACCACGACTTACCATGATTAGATGAAGGTTGTTTGACAAACGCCTCGGACGGAAGACGCACGCACGTCGACTCCGTCCACGACGCTCACCGAGCGTGTGTTATTGGAAGAGAGACAACGACGCGTGCGGTAGCCCTTGCTTGTTATAGACAATGATCATGGGCAAAGGAGAGACGGCAAGGCGTTATAAGGAGGGGGCAGAGCTCATATACCCACCCAGCCACACCAGTGCCAAATACCCGAAAATAGCCATCCGTAGCGGATACCGACCCGGCGTCGCCGGTTCGATTCTGCCTCGTGTCACTTTTTTCCAAGATGTCCCCTATCCTGGTCAACGGGCCTGCTGCCTTTGCACATCAGAAGCGGGACTGTAGAACTCTGTCTGGCACGTTTTCGTCTCCACCTTGCTGAATACTGTTTGCGCCAACTTGAAAGGCATCACCAGGTTTATATATACAGCCTCATTCGCAGGCCGAGGATGAATGCGAAACAACAAGAGGTTGCTTGTCCAGGAAGACTTCTTTTGTTCCTTCTCATAGAAACAATCCTCCGGTCTTTCGGAATAGTGACCGTGATTCAAGGCACCATTTTCCCAACTCGTTGACACCCCCACTGAACTACTGAACTCCCACAACTGTTACCGAGCAACGTGCCGTGGGCCTGCTGACTCTTTCGCTCCTCAGATCATTTTGCTATTGGTGGGTGATTTTTGATGGCAGACCGCCCGTCCTGCACTGGATCCTGCTGGATCTGACCCTATCGGATGTGCAGTTGCTCTCACTCTCGATCGGAACTACAGGCAGGTGCTCAACGGCATCCTATCGATACCTGCAGCGCATAACTTACTTCGATGGGCTCAGGTCCGATGGAGGCAATGCAGCACTTCTCCCGAACTATCTCCCAATAGCGCAATTGCCATATGTCGACGTGCGGCGGATTTCGCCAGCGTGTCGCCGTTCTATAGGCGCCGATTCCATGTCCAGGGTCATGGCGTGTCGTCATGAAAGGCTGTACTGCCTCCTGCACAGCAGCTTGAAGCAGTCCGTGCCCTCGATGCTGCGTAGGCGGCAGTCTCCAAATAGCCCTCAGAGACGTACACCTGTTGCTATCGGGATCCGCGATCTGATGCGACTCCTACAAGAGCCTTCCGTTATCGAAAGACGCACACTCGAAGCGCTGTCCGGTGCAAGTGGCAGAAATTGTACATCGCTGCACGGAGCTCCGAATTGAAGGGGCTGTGATGGTTGATACTGATCGCCAGGCTGCGGTGTCTCGCCCTTCAGCTGAACATGTGCGCGTGTGCGTCATTGCCTGTCACGCGTTGGTGAAACCGAAGGTCTTCCTCATGGAATGCGTACGTTATTTCTCCGAGACTTTCGTGACGCACGCATCTCCACTTTCAACCCACTTGAAGTTACTGCATGGCAATTTAGATATTTCTCACACTCCCGCTCACGTCGACCAGGCGCAGCCTTGCAGCTATGCTTTCTAGGTATCATGAAAACAGTGCTATTTTGGGTTCAGCACCAGTCTTCGTGGCATACAATTCTAATATAGTACGTTGCTGCGTAGCCGTATGCTTAATCCTTAACTTATATTCCATTCGCCGGGAATAGCGAAATTGGCATCGGTGGCACGTTACCTTCGGGTCTGTTCAGGTTGACGGCCCATTGTCCATGCCACCTTCCGCTGACTCCTTGCCATCTTCCACACGACATGTTTAAATGCAATCTTCTGCACGACAGTGCTCCTGATCTATATTTAGCCTCGAACCAACTTCACTTACAGACTCAGTCTGCTCGCCTCCGACAGATTCTGCATGCAGATAAGTACATTTGTCCGCTGCATCCTAACCATCCCCGATATCCGCAACGTAGTCTTTGGGCTTTACTCTCCCGCCACGCTTCTCGGACTCACTCGGAGCTGCAGGGGGATGATCACAGCCATGTCGCAGCACTTCAGGCGTGCATCCATCATCGATGGTATCCTGCGGCGCTATGTTCCTGATCCAGAAGGCTTCCACCATCTGCGAGCCGGCACGGAAACGCTCATCTCGGGTTCTTCTGCACTACAATTTTTCGATAGGACCTCCTACGACGATTCCGACTTGGACCTGTACACGTCTATGAAACATGTCCTTGAAGTCGGGACCTAGCTCATGCAGAATGGCTATCGTTTTGTATACGATCAGTCTCGACAGTCCAGCTCGAGCTTCTCCCAAAATGTCAGCAAGATGTATAGCGAAACTCTTTCCACCGTAAAGAACAATGCGTAATACTACTTGAAGGGTTTTACTCAGGTCTCTCGCTTCGCTGAGATTTCGCACGACTATCTTGGACTATCTCAGGGAGTTCTCAAGGTTCAGATCATGAACTCCTTGCAAGCCATACTCAACTTCCACTCCAGTAAGTTGCCGCTCAAACATCCGTCGAAGAGCTCTATTGACTTGTCCCGAGCGTGTTCATGAATTTTATCACACGACACGGCCTATTCTTTGTGCCCCCGCACCACGTTCGAACATCGTCAAACGTATGTCACTGCTGCTGCCAAACTGGCGCGCCCGACGATAGTTGCAGCTCTCCTCAAGTACGACGAGCGAGGCTGGACGCCTTCGCGATATGACTCCAGTTCTGCGCACGATCTCGGGCTCAAGCCAGGCTCTCTCAGGGCAGACGACTACATGAACTGGACAACTTCAGTGCGCCCGCTCCGCTCCGAACTTGACCGCATGTATGTCAGCGCGTCTGCGGAGGCAATGAATTGGCAGTTCCTGATCGACGCGGACATGCAGCGCCTACAGATGATCCTGTCTACCGGTATTCCATGAAACTGAAGGATAGTTACGTGACTATCGACGGCGCTCTCGTTGACGAGCTCTGTTCAAGGAATGGAAGGTGATGTTGACTGATCCTCTCAGCGCCTTTGGACTCTTCATCACCGGGATCGTCGGTGATACGTCTCCTCTCCGTGGTAGATGGATTTTGGCTAACGTAATTATTGTGGTAGCGATGAGAAGAAGCTCTTGAACTTATGCACGGTCTACCGCTCGCGTGTCGAAAGAAAAGAAGGTCCTCATATCCTGGGTTTGAACATTGTTAAGGTGGCCGTCTTGTCCCGCTCAAAAATTTGCAGGGAACTAATGTCCGCGAAGAATAGACCATGGTTATCTAGTCGAAAATTAGCATTACACTTTTCTGCATATGCGTGTTCGTTATCGTCTTCTGTATCGTCGATCAGGCTTGTCATCCCTAGTTATTTTCTTGCTCTTGTAAGCAGGTCGAAGTGTCCGCATTTTGTTTTCAATCTTTATGCATTTATCTGAGGGTACTTTAATGGCCCTGAAGCACCAGATGTATTACTTGGTCTTGTCCAAAAAATCGTGCAAACGA
The DNA here is from genome assembly GCA_033439255.1 of Hericium rajendrae. Classification (NCBI taxonomy): domain Eukaryota; kingdom Fungi; phylum Basidiomycota; class Agaricomycetes; order Russulales; family Hericiaceae; genus Hericium; species Hericium rajendrae. Next base: position 1,432,584 of record CM065879.1, on the reverse strand, counting down.
GTCGCCTCCGTTCACTGCAACGCCGCCAGCTTTGTGAGGACCGTCAGTTCGGCGCAGCTGCAATGCTGTTTTCGCGTTCTTCCCACGCACGACGTGACGATACCTGGTTAGCACCTTCAAGACCTCACTCGAAGGGCAAGTTCCTGTCAAGTTGGAACTCTGCCACTAACTATTCAGACGCGTCCGTTATGGCCGATGCAGATATCTGCAGTGTTTTCAGTGTCATGGATGTCGACAACGACGAAGATCGGCCGAACACAGCCCCGAGCGAGCAGGTCCTGGGGAACCCCGACATCCTCGACATCATATTCGCCTTTGCCTCGCCAGCGACCATCATTCGGCTATCTTGGACTTGCAGGCACCTTCTGGCATCGAAAGACGCGTACTTCCGCCGCGCATACAACGTCAATCGCCACCTCTCCAGGTTCTTCGCGGATTCCCTTCGCCGCATACGAGAGACGTCGCGCACTGGCTACAAAGCGCTGGATACGCGTACGAGTCGGCAAACGAGGTGCAGGCTGCAGACTTGGAGGCAGCCCTTGTCCAGATGGAGACCACCACTGGCGGCATCAGCTCGATATACAACATGCACGGCGTGACCGGCGTCTTCAACTTTTACAAGAGAACAGACGGTGCAGCGGACGACGCGCGCTTGAAGGTCCAGATTATCGTGGCTTTGCTTTGTCCCATGGAGATCATAATGAACTTCCATTGTAGTACGTCCTTTATTTCCCTGCTGCTAAAGCGGAAATGTGACGAGCTTCGCTTTCAAAGCTTGCGTGATGAACGTCATCAGCCACGATACAGCGTACTCATTATACCCCCAAGCGACATTCGAGTCGCGCCTCGCGCTTGTCTCGGTCACAGACGGGAAGCCACTGGCTGGGTCGTTGGAGAAATATAAGGACAGAGGATGGTCGCTTGTCTACAACAAACCCGAACACGATCTTGCCCCGCAAGCTTTCCGCGAGCCCTCTTTCGCCGAAGGCGCGCGCTGGATAGACGACAATATGACATGGATCCTCCCATTACCGATAGAGGACATCCATTGTCCTCCAGGACACTCTCCGGACCCTATCGTCTTGACGAATTGGCACTTGGTCTACGAGTCAACTGATATGCGTAACCCTCTGGCTTTGAGAGACGGCTTAAAAGCAGAAATGGTCTACCAAGTTGTCTGCTCCCAGCTTCTTCGCCACTACTATGTGTTGACAGATCGGATGCTGATCAATGCGCTGCGCGCCACTCTTAAAGGCGTCAGTGATGGAATAGCGGACATGGGGGAGGAAAAAGCATCTATGTCTTATGAAAACAATTCAGATGGATACAGAAGATTGACGGACCCTGTACCACAACTTCCGTTGTCAGTTATAGGATCCATTGTCTCCGCTTCTATATGCGCTGATGGTTACTTCTGCAGGTATGACGGGATTGTGTCAGCCCAGTGCTCAGCGCACCGCCAACTGGGGAGGCTGGGGCATGTGCCACAGCTGGTACGGCCAAGAGACTTGCCAGGTCAGGTAAGGCCCTTCTTGCCCGTGACAGTCCTATAGCGCCATGCACTGAAATTTCGCATTTGGTCTCATGTTGCAGTTCCTATATTTGTGATACGAGCCTAGCGCTGCATCGCATGCCCTCTCTGCATTTGTCCATATCTATTGCCAAAAGTGTTCACCTGGAAATACTTACTGATCTATGCTCTCCTCCATCCCTCTCCCCTCCTTATCCCATCGCATTATCACATCCCGATGTCTCGTCCACGATCCCGCCTCCATTTGAACAAGCGCCTTCAGCGCCTTCATCGAGAAGCGCAGCCTCTGATCCGCGTCCAGCGCGTTGACCACATACGAGCTGTCGGCCCAAATTTCAGCACAAACAATATCTTGGGTTGAAATGCCATACATGACCGTGCTGTCCTTCAATGGGTTCTCGCGACTCCGCAAGCTGGCGCAGATGCTGGCAAGGCCGTCGCCCCGGTGCCATAACATGTATGCGCGAAGCTCCTGCGGACGCGGCGGAGGGCAGAGCAAAGGCTCCTCGGTATCATCTGCCATAGAGCTTCGTCCAAGCACGGTCGAAGTTGAAACAGCAGGCGTTGCCAATGCTTCAGAGACGAACGGCTCCGGCCTCGCGGGCGCCGGCGGGGGGTTCATCTCCACGTATAAGTCGGAAGTGTAGTCAGACGGAGTGACGGTGCGCTTCGACTCGCGTGCGAGGGCGAGGCAGCGCTTGTACACCGTCAGCGAGCAGTACACGTCATTCGCAGCATCTGTCAATCCCGCACTTCAGCACGAAACGCGGCGGTGCAGGCGGAGGCAGCCACTGACATTCCATCTGCTCACGAGTCAGCTGCGCCTCCCAGTTACTCATTCGGACGGGGCCCTTGTCGAGCGAGCGGCGCAAGTAGAAGGCGATGACCTTGGCCAGGCTCACGATGGATCTGCTGTACGCCTTCTGGAAGCGCTCGTCGGCTTGCCGTGCGAGGCCACCGAGTTCAACGAGGTTGCGCGCGAGGATGCCGAAGTCGCGGTAGAGCTTCATGCCATCGTCTACCGGGCAATTTCTCAAAAACCCCGTAAACAAAAGGTACTTGTCTGCTTACTGCGGATATTAGCACCCATTTTTGCGACATGCGGCGATTCAATGAGCTCCTGGGCAACGGTAAGCATGAAGTGAGCGTTCACCTGAACAGACTTACCTTGAGTTTCTGTGGGAATCCTACACAAAGGGAGGTCAGGACGGGAAGCATTTTTGGTGGGATCCAGACGCACTCTGCATACTGCTCACTTGCAAAAGAAGGATCATTGTAGAATCACATAACTGGACGAGCGCAGTGCGTCGCTCCGTCATCGGCGCGCCTCGACGGATAAACACGCGCCATTCTAAATCAAACCCTATGGGGCTGTTGCACGATTATTGTCAAGTTTGACAGTTGTAACAGCACGGCAAGAAGTTGCTCACCCGTTAAGAGCTTGGACCACTTCGTCGGCCTCTTCCTCTGTCTGGATATACATCACTGTGGGTTTGGGTATAGTGTCTCTATAAGTGTATAACGGCATTGTTGGTTTAACAACAGGTTTAGATGATACGGTGGCTTGCGTGCCATCGGCAACTTCGTTCGTAGAAGGGATAGCCTGTTCTTCTAAGGGCGAAGTCTTGGCCGGTGCTGAGGCAGGTTTCTTCGTTGTCCGCGGCTTCCTTTGCTTGGACAGGGAGACAGTAGAAGCCTGGTTCTCCTTGACCTCTCCAGCAACGGAAGGGGCCTCATCCAATTTGGTAAGATCTGGCTTAGTTCTATAGAGCAGAAATGAATGGTTCGCCACAGCGGAGCAAAAAGGCTGACGCACAGTTTCGGTATGGGTGAGGCTATCAGCGACCTGCGTTTCTTTGGGGGCGTTGGAGTTGTGAGGTCAATGATATCTTCTGTTGATTGTCTCTTTGTAGATGAGGGGCCTGCATCGGCATCTAGAGCAGCAAGGACGCGCGATGTGGTGAGCGGTCTCCGAGGAACACCGGATGAATGGACAAGTCGCGGTGGCGAGCTTGCCCCACGATATCGCGACGCAGAGGACGGCAGTTCCTTGAGGGCCTTCATAACTTCTAGAGAATATAACCAATAAGCTCGTGGTCGGTATACAAGAAGGCGTAGTGGAGTCGGGTGGAATCGAACGAGACGTCGGCAGAACCGCAGCAAAAGACGCGTTCAACGCGTCGAGGCATGTGACCATATATTTACGTAACCCAATATCACAGAATTCATTCCCACGCTCAGAAATTTCTTGCTTTACAGCCTGAGCAAGCAAAACGCTCTGAACACGCCTTACACACATACCCTCTCCTCACCATGGCCGACGTCCTTCAGCTCCCTGTATTTGCGCCCCCACTTCCTGCAGGCTGGACTGCACAACCGCCATCCGGAAACTCCATCTCTCGTGCGCACGCTTCCGATTATCATCAAGCTTTATCTGACTTTGTTCTGCTGATTAGCTTTGGTCGAGCGGAGACTACTCCCTGCTGGACCTGCATACCTGGCCCATGTGCGCCGCGCCGTGCACAATCTGTCGTTTGAGGAACACGACAAGCATCTAGAGGAGGAGCGGAAGCGGCTCGAAATCCTGCACGGCACCGGGCTCAACGGCGAGGATGATCTCGGGGTGGGCGAGGAGGAGGAGCCCGATCACCTGCTTACACTTGATCCCAAAGACTGGAAGGTAAGCCCTCAGGCGCTTTACTTTCTAGATCAATATCGACCTGCGATGTAGAACCAAGACCACTACATGGTGCTCGGCCTCTCGCACCTGCGCTACCGCGCCACCGACGACCAGATCAAAATCGCCCACCGCAAAAAGGTGCTCAAGCATCACCCCGACAAAAAGGCCGGCGTCGCCGGCTACGCGAACGACGACGCCTTTTTCAAGTGCATCCAGAAGGCGATGGACATCCTTACCAACCCCGAGAAGCGCCGCCAGTTCGACTCGGTCGACCCGTACTACGGCGCGCTCGAGGACGACGTGCCCACCCCCTCCGAGATCAAGAAGGCGAAGGACCCGCACGCCGCGTTCTTCGAGCTCTTCACTCCCGTCTTCGAGCGCGAGGCCCGCTTCAGCCGCAAGCAGCCCGTCCCGCAGCTCGGCACGTACGCCGCCCCCAAGCAGGCCGTCGAGGGTTTCTATGATTTCTGGTACAACTTCGACAGCTGGCGGAGCTTCGAGTATCTCGACAAGGAAGTCAACGAGGGCAGCGATAAGTGCGTGTCTTCTGCCATTCGTCGGGTTATCTATTTATTGACGGAATATGTAGCCGCGATGACAAGCGCTACACGGAGAAGAAGAACAAGTCCGAGCGCGCGCGACGTAAGAAGGAGGACACCGCCCGCCTGCGTGGCATCGTCGATCTTGCTCTGAGCCTGGACCCGCGCATCAAGCGCATCAAGGAGGAAGAGAAGGCAGCGCGCGAGGCGAAGCGCAAGACCAAGAGCGGCACCTCGACGCCCAAGGTGAATGCGGAAGAGGAGAAGCGACTGGCAGAGGAGGCCGCAAAGAAGAAGGAGGAGGAAGAGAAGGTCGGTCGCAGCCTTTCTTTTCTATATAGGACCAGACTGATCCTGGTGCTTGACGTTTCCAGGCTGCCAAGGCGGAGGCTAAGAGGGCAAAGGCTGCTGCCGCGACTGCCGCTAAGAAGGCCAGGAGAGCTGCAAGAGCTACCGATGAGACCCCAGCATCATAACGCTTTTCGCTGCTGTATACTTTGTGGTGGGGATATGTCGGGGAGATGCTGTTCATTGGTTATTGTGCTGTAGATTGCAATGCTGTTGTCTCCGGATCTTTGCTGTAGTCTTCAAGAGGAATTCTTGTCAAAATTGCATTCAGCATATAGTGTCGTGCGTGGCCTTTGTACGACATAACTACAAGCTGAATCTGCCGTTAGATGCACATCTCCTCGTACTCTTTTGATTTTATAGCAACATGTCGCAGGACTATCTGCACTATCTGAATTGTCCTCTCGCGGGCTATCTATAGGGTGGTCGTCGCACGTGCATATGTACACTAACCCAGCACACGTCGACTGTGGACGCTTCGACAGTGCTATTGTAAGGCCTGGTAAGGCTCGACCAGCTACCACTAGATCAACTCCTCGCATTCGTATGCGACATCAGCATTGGGGAATGTTTCCCTTATGAAGTCCAACCTCGCAGTTCTCTCCACTTCGTTCACGACGACACTGTGGCGGATATAAACAAATAGTGGGACTTCGCGTCCCCCCATGTCGGCAGACCCATATGGCGGCGGCGGAATGGGGTCAGGCCAGGAACCGATTTCCACCTCTAGTTCCTCGAGCCGTCGACACTGTCTGGCGAGAAGCAGGAGCCCTGCAGGCGTGATGGCGCACTCCCATGGCGCACGCGACAACAGACGCAGCACGCGCAGGCGGGGCCACGTCGTAGCTGCCGCAGCAATAAACGCGTCGTCGAGCACAACGGGCAGGCACTCAAGGCGGAGCACCTCGATGCAGCCGAACTGAAAGAGGGGACGCAGATCCGCAGACGCGGTACCAAGGGCCCTACAGTCGTCCCCCCCGTCCAATATATCAGGCACGCCGCCATCTTTGAGCGCGAGCGAGGAGAGAGTCTGCGTCGAGCAGGTAGAAAGAAGGGTGTTGAGGAAGAGTTTGAGGACGTCGGAATCGATGTCGCAGTTGTTACGCTCGAAAGTGAGGGACTGGAACTCGCGGGCACGGCCTGGGGGTTGGAGACGGCGGAGAAGAGCCGCGGCTTCACTCAAGTCGCAGACTGTCCAATGCAAGTGCTGAAGGGAGGCAAAATCCAGTGGGACGGTAGTAGACGACATGAAGGGATCCGTTGGATCGAGTGTTCCTTTCAGGGCCCGGAGGTTGGCCATCCGTGACAGGCAAATTAGAGCATCACCTGGTATTGCGCATGACAACTCCACACTGGTGATGTCTGAGAACACGGATAAAAGTAGTGTAAGGTGCCAACCAGGTCCGTGCTCGCTGATATTCATGTTCTCTAAGAGTGGGCAGGTCTCTCGGAGGGACAAGAGTGTCGCGTACACGGATTGTTCGCAATCCCTCCTGATGGCGATAAAAGCCAGCTTGAGACATGTGACATTCGGTCCTGCAAGGTGGTTTATGTAAGGTAACGAAGCGTCTCTGCTGTCGGCCCAATAGAGATATCGCAAGTTCGGAAGAAGGGGAGCGTGCATGGACGACCGACTGGAGAGGGCGCGGCCGACAATGATATCCAAGTCGACGGGACAAACAATCAAGCCCTTGATTCGAGAGGCGTAATAGTGAAATCGGGTCCAATCCGCATTCTCCAAACATCGAGGTAGACCCTGCGAGATGAAATCGTTGCCATGTCACCGTGTATTCTGCGACCAGAGATTCAGGTTGGACTTACCATAGCTTCGTGATATTGAGCGTATCCCCCCTCTCCGGGCTTGACTCCCTCTGCAGGGATGATATTCTCGAACAGAGGTCGAGCTGACAGCATACAACTCCACAACGCATCGAGACAGGGTTCCAACAACGACCTCGAAGTCAACGAGAGGGACAACAGAGCTTGCCTCTTGATCGCTTCTTCACGTTTTGTGCAATTTGACTCGCATGGTAAGGCCCGAAGGTAGACAAAATCTGGTGGTCGCGAAAGACATTGGGCAATCATACACACGATCTCGGGAATTTCGAGAGACCGGTGCATGTTGAGTTGCTGTGTCCACAGAGGTTGGATCCTTAATATTCTAATGGCGACACGCCGACGCCTTTAGTCTGTATGGCTAGTTGGCCGTAACTAGAGATCAGCAAGTCGAATAGGATACCGATGTAGATGTAAGGCACTCACATATGTATGCTGAGTCCGTCGGGCGTAGAGGAGAGCGACACCAAATGTGAGTCACCTTCAGAGGCCGAAGGTGCTGGTCCATCGAACTGTCGTCGTCGAACAAAGCATGTTTGCCATAGCGACGTGTTCGAGTCTCTGCCGTAAGTTGGAACGTTCCGCCAGGCAAGTGAGTGGCAAGTGCCAGCAGCTAAACGCCGCTATTTGCCGGATTACTGTTTGTGGGCGCTTGTAGATGCGCAATTCCGTGGTCGCTCGTTCGAGAGATCAAGACAACTCACCTTCCTGAAGTGATACTGCATATAGGCATATGCGAGCAATAGTCAGTGCACGTTCTTATATTACATGGACATTGTCAATTAAGGTCATCTGGTTTAAGTACATGTAAACTAGTAAATATTGAATCGCTGTCTCCCAACGCGGAACCTCTCGTTATACACCAGCTGCGAGAAATATACTGGCACCTATAACCCGTTACCTCTTACCACGCTGCGCTTCCGCCCCCGGCTCCTGTACGTCGACATCGTCTTCCGCGTCACCCAGCTCGGCCTCCCGTCCGTGCTTACGCGGAGGCGATAGTCGTCCAGCTCGGGATGGGGATACCACTCGCTGACCCTGATCCAGCCCATCTTCGCGCCCTGCTCGCTGAACTTCTCGCCCCATATCCACGTCTGCACGGGGCGCGCGATCGCACTGTGGGTGCAGACGTGCGCGTAGAGCCGGCCGCGCTCGGGCTCCGAATGGAGAGTGGGAGGATGTGTGAGGGGGTACGGTGCTTTGGAGCGGTGCCAGGAGGTGTGGATGGGATGTCCGCGCAGCTTCGTCCACCTGATCTCGGGATTCAGCGAGTCGGATGGCGGCTCAGGACGTGGGGGAACCACAGATGGAGACGGGGACGAACAACGCGCACTAGGAGGAGTCTCGGTATGCGCTGGCTGGGGATATGAATTCGAGAAGGATGACGCCTCGGAGGATGGCAATGGCTGGGTCGAGTGGATCGGATTGAAGGGTGCTTCGTGAGAATCGGAGCTCAGGAGATCAATGACCGGGACATCATGCATCTGGACGTCCTCGTCATCCGATTCACCCGCGCGCTCGACTTGAGACTGCATGTGGAAACCGCGCGCGACCGACGCGACATTCCGGAGGAGACTCCTAACGCGCGCGGGGAGTTTTGGGAACAGGTAGTCGACGAGTCCTGTAGCACCTTGTCGTGCCAGGGTGACTAGATCCGGCAGAAACACCCCTTCTTCGTCTTTCTCGTATTTGAACACGATATTACACCCCTTATACTTTTCATTCTCTGGGTCATACACATCCTTTGCGGATAATCCCTTGGGTACCCTTATTGTGCGGGTTCGCGTCGTCTGTAGGACTGAATTTAAGGACAAAGGAGATGATATGCAGGCTTGGATACGTACCGCCCATTCTACTCTGTCCCTTTGCACTCCATATGCGTACGGGTGGAAGAGACGGCGGATTGATGAGGTTTTGCCTGTGGTATCCTTCATGATGGCTGGCCTGGATCAATGAAAGAAGAGAAGAGCTGCTCCCAGAACAAGAAGATCGGAATGATTTATACATGCCGCAACATGCCGCACCTCAAGGCCTCACCGTCATCGTGATGCATGCAGGCCGATGCCTCCTTGCAAACATACGGAAACGAGGCGGACAAGGAACAAAGGGATCAAGAAACTCAATAAGGCAACTCACCTCCGAGATAAGTCCCGTAACACTACCCCGGTCGATGTCGAGTTAAATCAGTGCCATCGTGCAGCAGATTTTGAAAAGAATACAAGACAGCAATACAACAACGAGCATATAAAGCAAAGTTGGTACCTATCAATCGCCTCCGTGCGAACTTGCAACATCACTGCTCCCACCTTCCTCCATCGCCTCGTCCTCGCCACGAGGCTCGGGCGTGGGCGCCTTCGGCGGCGCGGGCTCGGCAGCCTTCTTCGCCTTCCACGCGTGTGCCATTTGCAGGAACTTGAAGGACGTGACAGTGGCCTCGCGTTCATCGTCGGCGAAGATGAAATCGTAATCTAGTCAGGCGGTGTCAGCACAGAAAAAGGATGAAAACGGATGTGGACGCACCTTCGACAAGCTGGCCTGTTTCCTCGTCGACATAGCGCTTCTTGCCCTGGATCGGCATCATGCCCTGCACCTTCGCGACATCATCTGGCGTGCCATTCGTCTCCTCGAAGTTCTTCCACACTTGCAATAGAGCGACACGTTCGTTCTTCAAACCCTTGTCCTTCAGATGGTTGTACCCCCTCTGGAACACCTTCCTGGCGAGCTCCAAATCACCCTCAACCATCTTCACCTCCGCCTCCTCTTCCTCCTCTTCCTCCTCTTCCTCCCGCTCGTCCCGCGGGAGCGCAATCGGCTGCGCCTCGAACAGCGCATACGCGACCCATACCTTCCAGTGCCCGCTGCTGTCGACCAGCCGCTCATACAGCGCGCGCGCCTTCTCGCGCTCGCCTTCCTCGACCTCGAAGTCGATATAGGCCTTCCAGAGCAGCTCGGGCATCGAGAGCAGCGGCTGTGACACGCCGAGCTCGAAGATGGCGCGGGCACGCGGGAAGTCGGCGAGCTGCGACTCGAGCTCGGCGTACCTGATCCAGGCCGCGGAGTTGGTGGGATCGAACTGGGGAAAAAGGCGTAAGAACGGTGATTTTTCCCAGGATGAAAACAGACATACCTCGAGGTACTTCTCGTACAGCGTCCTGACGCGGTCGAATTCACGAAGCTGAAAGCAAGTCAGTCATGGATCATGAACTAGAGACAGAAAACGATAGACATACATCAAATTCCAGCTGGATATAACCCTTGAAGAGCGCCTGTTTGGGACACATTCCGATGGCGGCACCAAGGATTCTGCGAGCAGCGGGCAGGTCTAATCTCCGCGCCTCGAACTTTGCATACATGATCCACAGCTTTGCGAAAGTGAACTGTTTATGCGGAGCAAGCTGGACAGCCGTCTGATATATCTGTCGTGCCCGCGCGTAGTCCTGGGTGAATTGTCAAGATGAGCCCATTTACACCATGGAAAGAAAAACCATCGCACATACCTTCGTTTCAGTCTCCTCAAACAGAGCATAAAACAACCACAGGAATATGTATCGCCGCCAATGTCGCTTTTCGCCCCCTGGTGGTACCTGTGCCACAGCGCGCTCATAAACTTCCCGCACACGACCGGCCGACTTTTCCTCTTCTTCAGCAGTCGCACCTTCCTCCTTCAGCTGCCGATAGGCGCCCTCCTCGAGCCGCGCGTAATCGAACCATACATCGTAATTTCGCCCGTCGTGCGCAAGCTCTTCCTCGTATTGAATGCGCCGCTTGCCAAGAACAGTCGACTCGAGGGACGTTCGTGTGCCGTGCTGCTTTTCGAATCTGGTGTATGCTGCGTATAGATTTGCGGATTTTGAACGGGGCAGACGTGACAGAGCGAACTAGAAAAGAGAGTCAGTAACTTCACGTATCAGCAATATCGCCGATACGCACCTTATAGATGACCCGAGCACGTTCATACTCCTTCAACCTCGTCTCCATCTTCGCGAACGCGCTGAACACTGCCTGAGCCTTGTCCACCTGCTCTTCCTCATCTCCGAAGAATTCGAGCGCCGTCTGGAACACCTCCCGCGCCTTATCCACCTTTACGCGCTCCTCCTCGAACTTGCCCCACTTCACCCACACCCGCGGCTCCGGGCGCACTGCAACCCACCGCTCGTAGATCTTGCTCGCACGGTCCATCTCATTGTAGCGCGTCTCCATCTTAATGTACGCCATCCACGCCTTGTCGTCGGGCTCCCAGGCCATCCAGCGCTCGAACACCTGGCGCGCGCCGGGCACGTTCTGGAGGAGCTCCTCGAGGTAGACATACTTGTACCAGAGCTGATCGATGCGCGGGAGGAGCGTCACCGCGCGGTCGAACAGGTTGCGCGCATGCTGGACATTGCGCGCTTTGAGCTCCATCTCGGAGTAGCTCAGCCAGAGCTGGACGCTGCGCGGGTCGACGTCGAGGGCGCGCTCGAAGATGGAGCGGGCGCGGGCGAATTCACTTTGGGATGCCTGGGTGGGGTCAATGGTGGTAAGTATGCCGGAATGGAAGTGGACGGGAGTTCGGACGCACCTCCCAGTTTGCGTACTGAAGCCATTCTTTGCTGGAAGATCACCTATGTGAGAGCCTGTGCGAATGACTGTCAGAACGGTGACACTCACATGCTACCTCGCGTCCGCCTTATCCGCTCCTCGAACTCCTTTCGCTTCCGACCACGGTACTCATGAAGCTCCTCGAAATCCTCGACTCGCTGTTTGGGAGCGACAAACTGCGCTTCTTGACGCTCTTGAGCCTAACATAAAGCATGTCAATACAGCACAAACGCAAGAGTTAGTTGATCACACACTTCTCGAAGTAGTTGCTCAGCGGTGATCTGCAATTCTATTCAGTACAAGAACACTCGATGCACCACAGTATGAAACGCACTTGGATGGCAGCTGGTGCCCGATTCTTGATTCTATGACGCAATATTCAGCACCAGCAACTACTGATAAGTGAAGCGTACTTACCGAGGAGCCCTTCCGTCTTGCATGTTGGGCACAGACTATAGTTGCTATAAGGGTTCACGGATGACTGAGTGTAAGGACGGTCAACAGACGCAAAGCGGTAGACGATACTGCTTAGTCAGCAGATACGGCGAGTTGCCTTATTTGGGTTCTTCATCTTCGTGATCATCCAGGACCCCTGATAATCCCGGTAAAGGTTCGACACCCAGAACCCCGAAAACCGGCCCCGCCGGGAGCGAGCTATGATCTTACACCCCGAAAACCCGGGCGGCCTGCCCGGGTGGACACAGGCCTGTGGGCCCCGAAAACCGGCCAGCCGCCGGAGGGTCTCATCCCAAACCCCGAATTTGGCACGCCATAGGGAGGGTCGCCAGGATCATTGACCGGTCATACAATATAAATACTCAACCGCATCTACATCTAGAAGAGATCAAATTAATAAAATATGCATCTCGGAGATACTGACTAGTGGGTGACTTTCTCTAGCAATTGATTTATAGTATGTTATGATATGTTTCGACGCAGATCAATGCTAAAATACGGCTCATCGGGGCAACCCGATTGGTTGACGAGGCCTTACGGGACTCCATTACTCGTGATTTATCCTGGGGAAAGTCATCCAGTGTACATGGCTAGATTTCACTTGCTTGACGAGCGACAAGGAGCCGTGCGCCCGATTGAGAGTCACGCCAGTCCAAATTCAGCTGTACGATCGAGAGAGATAAATGACAAATGATTCATAGTCATTTTCTGCCCATCCTTCTAGACCGGTGACCATGTCTCTCAGACACAGTGACGGTCGAGTTGAGCATTGTTCATGCCGCTGACCGCCGCAGTACGGCGAAGTGCAATGTACTATGGCGAGTTCAGAGTTAAATACATCCCCAACCTGAACGGCTGATGGTGTCTCTCAAAAGCCTTGAGCAAAACTGGCCCTCCTTGCTGCTGCTCGCCCACAGTATTTATGTCTTTCATTTCACTGGGCCAGGCTCAAATACCGTATTTTGAATGAGGTCCGATGCCTTGCTGCCTCGAAAATCGCCAACTTTGGTCGAGGTCTGAGGCCAAACCCCGAAATCGGCACCCCGGCTAGACCCCGAAAACCAGCATTTTGGGACCGAACCTCTGACCGAATTATCAGGGGTCCTGATCATCCTCTCCATAGTACGGCCCTCCGGGCATCACCTGTCCCCGTCCAGACAGGCTGATTTCATGAGATTTCTTTTCTGCAGACTATGTTATTATGCCTGAGTAGAATTACATTTGTTCTCGCAAACGGTCTGCCCGGCCAATCAGACGAGGGCAGATCGAATGTCCGAGTGAAGCGTAGAGCAGAACAACGTGCTGGATATCAAACCAGCCCGGTCCGAATACTAATGCGCTTCTAATCCAGTCTTTGATTACTTCGACTTCGACTATGACAACGTCTCCGGTGCGGAGAGATTCCGTATATCTTGACATTTCGTGCTTGGCCGTGAATTTCTCTCGGCCGTCCCAGATATTGTCAAATGGATGAAACTGGAAAGATATGTGATGAAAATTCTACAGCGTGGTTGGCTACTCACAATAGTTTTATCGGCGCCGTCGGAAGGTTTCTGCTTGTGAGAGGCACCGATCATCCATTCGGGATTACAGCCCAGTCCTATTGTGAAGTTAATAAAGATATATTGATTGTCAATTTTGCTCACTCGGGTGATCTTTTTGCTCTCCTAGCAGGTCGGAGGCAACAGATGGGCTCTCGACACCAAATAAGTCTAAAGAGAGGCTGATTGTTTGCAGGGGTTCGCCTGTGATGGAAGCCGTATTCATGTCTCTTATGACACCGGTGAGCCAGAATGTTGCAGGATGGGAAGTAGCGTCACTGTATAAGCGTTGAGGATGGCCGGGTGCAATAGACTGCCAGTGTGTCTTGTTAGGGAGATTGTCGAGGCCGTAGACAGCACGCGCGTCGTCGTGGTAGTCGTTGAGTAGTTCCACGCGTCTGCAATAGAATGAATAATTCGCAATATAAGTTGAAAGTAAAGTAGTACTTGATGAGACGATTGACATCGTTGTCTTTCGTGTAGGCCATAGTAGGAGGGGGTTCGTGGTGAAAGAGGTGATCGTGAGTGAGAGAAGTTGATCAGGGAGCAGATAGGAGGAGACTCGTGGGAAAAATCAATTAAATTGACACCGAAATGGTATCCGCAGGCCGAGCATCGGTGCTAGTGGTAGGTAAAGAGGAATTAGACTTTAGTAGCACAATATTTTGTAACTCGAACCAAGCTCGACCAGTTTCATCGAAGGCAGCGTACGGTCGACGCGCTGAGTGGCAGTATTTCACAACTTCAACTTCGAGGAGGACGAAGTTGCCGTTTTTGAACAGGTGGGCGTCATATCGTGCCATATTCTTCTTTCCCTGTACATGCTCGCGGCCATCCCAAGCACGATCGAAAGGATGGAACTGGAAGACATTGAAGCTAAGAGATTTTCTATTAAATTGATCGACGTACGACTGGGATCTGACTGCCTGGCAAGTAAAAGCGTTGTACTCGGCTGGCCATTACAGTATTGTTTGATGTGACTGCCAGGCGTCAGTACGCAAATGATTGAAGAGGATAGAGTTCACGTACTATGCGCGCTTGACACTTTCCTAAGTAGCGCTGTGGTTGCTCGGCTATCGGCAGGTAGGAGGGGTTTGACATGAACACTGACGTTTTCTTTGGGTCGATTGTTAAAGCCTGCGAAGTGGGCGGTCGTGATTTTTCCTGGGATCCAGATTGTGAGTGGATCGTGCGTTTCAGGAATAGTCAGCCGGGCAGGCTCGTCGACGGGAGCATGCCAAATGAGAATTTTGGGTACACGAGTAATGGAGTAGATTCCGAGGTCGTTGTTACGGTAGGAATTCAAGTGTCTCAGCTGGCTGACAAGGCATTGAGACGATATGTTCGGGAGGAAAATCAGGGGAGACTTACACCTTCCAGTCGCTTTCGTTTGCCGGGTCACTCATGGTAGTCAAGTTCAGGTAATGGATAGCAGGGGCGGTTGAAGGACGAACGAGAGGAACGATGCAGTTGTCATATTTGAGTCCGTTCGACAGGACAGGTGGATTGGTATTACATGATACAGAGGCAACAGATCGGATTACAAAACGACACCTCAATCTGTTGGATATGTTCGGCCGCACTCTCGACAAGTAGGTCCCCCGAACAGCCAATGTACATCAGTTATGTCTGTTGGGAAGTCAGCCTCTTCGGACTCTGCGCTGAAGTTGAAGGTAAGACTGGTGGAGTCCTTGAACTGCCTGTAACTGTGTGCGCAGTAACCTCCTGCGGCGGCGTGGTCGGAGTGGAGGGATATGCAAGTGGAGAAGGGTGTGATGTTGAAATCGCGGTCGATGTACTTTTGGACGCATTCCAAAGAAC
The DNA here is from genome assembly GCA_033439255.1 of Hericium rajendrae. Lineage (NCBI taxonomy): Eukaryota > Fungi > Basidiomycota > Agaricomycetes > Russulales > Hericiaceae > Hericium > Hericium rajendrae. The sequence continues at coordinate 1,417,254 of CM065879.1, read as the reverse complement.
GTGGTTGATCTTCTTGTCCTGGGCGAATGCAACCTATGCCGACTAGAGTCCAACGAGGATACGCTATACAGACACGGTCGGCGCTGAAAAAGTTCATCACAAGCGTGCTCCAAAACTCAGTCAGCGGGAGAGCGGCTGAGTTTCTTGCACTGGTGATGACATCGATGTAGGTGTGTTTGAGAGGATGGTAGAGTCGAGTGATAGCAGCAATGAAACCGTGGTAATCGTCGAGGGGTTGGATGTCGTCTTCCACAACAGGCTGTACGCGCTGGTAACCGAAGTTGGCGCAGAGGACTTGTACAACTTGAGCGGCGGCCGCTACGGGACAGTATAGGTCCATGTCGCGAGGGCGCCAAGCAAGATACCGCGTGGCAAACATCAGGACGAACAGGGCTAGAGACCCAGAAACGAGAGCACGCGCTTGGCGGAGTAAAGCTCGAAAGGCCGAGATGTCGTCCACGAAATGACTGATAGCGACAGACCATAGATGGAGTACGAAGGCTTCAACCGCGATAGTTGTCCGGCAGTCTATTCCACGCAAGCAAGCTAGCTCTTTGAAAGTCAAGTATTTGAAGACATGAAACCATGAGTCCGTGGACATGGAAGCGATAGATGCTGTAGGCATTGGTGTCGGCTGAAGGTGCGACAGTGCGAGGTGGTTGTTAGGCTGATGCGAGGTGGTTGTAAAACTGATGCGAGGTGATTCTGAAGCTGACGGGTGGTTTGTGCTCGTTGAAGTAGGACGAGTTACAAATTGTAAAGTGGATAGAGCTAGAGAGGCGAAGAGCTAACGAGTAAAATATTGTGTATGGGGAGCGATGGATGGAGGGCGATGAAGGTAAGACGGAACTTCGGGCGTATAAAGGCATTTGCGATTCGAACATGGCGTGCAAGCACGTGCTAGAGCGATGGCTGCCAAGCTGTCAAAAATCTTTGGAACTCGCGCTCTCCGAATACCTCAGAGATGTCGGATCCGCTTTGATAGTACCACCAGACAGTGCGGAGAAAGTCGTCGATGTCTACTTCGTCGTCGGGACTCCATCGACCACCAGCTGGTCCGTCTTTGAAAACGATGACTGGACCTTTGATATAAGGCACGTCTCGTTTCTTGAGTGAAGATGCGATGGGGTTGTGTGGAAGGGTGGAACGGTGATCGGGATGTCCGGCGAGCATGGTATAGTACCAATCGGTGACATGAGGTTCATGAGAGTATATTTTGGCGACCTCGAGGTGTGGAGGTTGGCCTAGCAGATTGTTTACGTCTTCGTCGAAGAGGTGGCCGGAATAGTCGAAGCGTATATGGCAAGGCTGTATGTAAGAACGGAGAATGTCTTTGCTCGAGAGAGGGTTCTCTTGGAAGAGCTTGGGCTGAATGAGAAGAGCGTTCTTGTGATGTGATCTGTCAATTTTCGAGAAGACCGCCATCATGGAGTGCAGCAAGATAGGCAATGTATAGATGGGCTGACGTGCAAGACACAGAAGGCATGTGATAGATATGAAACTCGACTGAAAATACATGGATAGAAACGATGAGAAACTTGGTTCGGGCAACTATTCAGCGAAACGTGTGGCTTTGGTTGCGCATGAATCTATGCGAGGCAGCTTCAGTGAATGTAAGTATAGAAGGGAAGAAAATGTACTTGTCTACAGCTTTCCAAGCATCGGCGTCCTCTTTGGATCTCATATTCACCAAGCGGTCGCTATGGATTGCACGGCGAAATACGATTAGCTTGCCATGCCATTGACGATTGGCGGAATATCGGCGAACGCATCGAGACATGGGAATACGCCCTTGATGATAGCGATAGTAGATGATGAATGGGTGGCGACGGCCATTCCTGCCGTTGACGTGAACTTCGTACTTGTGCATTGTGCAGGCAGATTGAAACCACATATCGCAGAAAGGGATAGTGGATTGCCTTTCGACTGCAGAATGAATGGCATCGACAGAGATCCACTTGAAATCTCTATCTCTGCCTGCGTATAACGCTCGAACATTACACTAAAAGAGGAGTGAGCAAGCTGAGGTGAACAACGAGAACAGTGTACCTTGACCGGCATGCTCTGGAACTTGGGAGGTTGTTGAAGGCATGCGGAATGCTGGATTTTTTGAACGTAGGATAAAGGTACAGTTTCGGTTCGGATGCGAAATTAGGGGTGATGCGCGATCTGGGGCTGATGTGGTGCTCATCAGGTTCTGGAAAGATCGTCATTGGGTGATGAGTACGGAGAAAGTGAAGTGCTCGAAATTCAAATAGCAAGTCTGGAGAGATGAAGACAAGAATTTATTCAGAAAGAAGATCAGAAATTATTTAAGATTACATGCTACCAGAGAATGCCCGAATGTCTTCCATCTCCGGCTTATCCGTAGGAGTGAATAAAAGGGAAATGCTATGAAGCTGGAAAAGGTAGTTCCAGGCGGGAGGGACTTTTTTACCCTCGGGTTTCTTCTCTCCATCCTTCTTAGAGTAGTTTTTGTCATACCTGTTAACGGTAGCTTCGACCAAAACTATGTCTCCGTCTTGAAGCATAGATACATCGAGGCCCGGCATGGGTTTGGTACCGGTCTTAGAGCGGAACTCCATGCGAGCATCGTAGACATTGTCGAATTCAATAGCCTGAGGTGCAGCGATGAGAAAAATAGAGGGAAATATATAAAGAGAACTCACGGATGCAGCTCGGTCGCCGCGACCTTGCTTGTTACGGAAACAAGACGTGCGAACTTCCCCAGCCATATCTTCAAGAGTACCCTGCGGGGCACCGATGCACTGGAGGAGGTCGCGTGCCGCACGGAAGGATGATGTTGTCAAGGGGCGAACGTGGATGGCAGCTTGATTGAAAGGATTGCCGTTTCTATCAAGGAAGAACCGCTTCGTGATTTGACCTACAATCCATGCCATGGCCGGCGTAGATGATAGCGGAGAATGGAGGGTATTGGCGATAGACGTTTTACCGTTCACGACTTTCTCCCAAACAAGGATGGATGGCATGCGAATAAGGGAGTAATTATGCTCCTCATCATTGGCGTAAGTCAGAAACTTAACAAGGCGACTGTGTGAAGCATAAGTATAAGCAAGGATGAGGGTTAGAAGGACTAACGGTGCCTGTTTGGTCAGAGACGGAAACTCTTGCAGGAATTCCGCTGTAATGGATTCCTTGCTGATGATGGAGACAGCAGTCTTGGAGGTTGACGTTGAGGCCGAGGAATGTTGAGCGCTGCTTGTTTGGGCATCTACGAAGATAATCATGATCGGAAAGAGCCGCACGGTTTGACTGTGCACACCTTGGTCTGGGACCGTCACAACGAGCTGTCCTTGAACGTCATCATTCACGTTGATGCTACTCGAAGCAGCCTTAGGACCAGCACCGGCACCTGTGGCTTCGCCCGCACTCGGAGCAGCCTTAGGACCATCACCGGCACCTGTGGCGTCGCCCACCGTAGCAACACTAGTAGACTTCAGCAGATTAGTTGCAGAAAGGAAGTGAGTACACACCGACGCCTCTTATCAGACCGAGTAGATTTGACATCCATTGAAGGGGCTTCCTTGCGGCTAGAGGAGGAAGACATGACTGAGAGCTTAAGTTCGCAGACGTGCTTTTTGGGAGCAGGATTTAAAATTATATACTTGTGGAAGGCGGATACTTCGTAAGGTCCGGTGTCTCTAATCTCCTGTATTGATGTCATTGCTTTGCAAACTAGCATCCGTTTCAAGACAATAGCGGAAGTAGGATATGCGCACGAGCTGGCAAGCCCGTGTTATAAGGTAGATCATGGTGGAGAATCCTGCAGTGTCACAATGTCGTTCATACCTAGTGAGTATCAGTTAACTGATTATGGTGCATGCTCATCGTTGATTACAGTGCTCGATAGTCCGTTGTTTGTGCAGGATTCCATTCCTGATAATATGGCTAAATTTTCCATCGATCCGGACGACATATCAAGTGCAGAGAGGAGGAAGAAGGTCCCTCGCACATACAAAGAGTTACTTGACTGGGCATATGTGGCCACTAACGCAGGAGCCGTAGATCTCTCCAGGCAATTTTCATTGCAACATTTCCCAGTCGCTGGAGAGGCTTTTCAAATCACGGTCAGCACTCGCGGCGTTGGATTTCTGGCTGAGCATAATCTGCAGTCAATTGGCAATTGGGATGGGTACGTTTTATGATATGTGGGCGTGATCCTTCATGATGCTGTTCTATAGGTCTCTAGCCAAAGCTTGCAAGGCGACCACATCTTTTGCTCTGCAGCCAGGATGTTTCCGACCGCAGTTCGATGCCATGCGCAATGCTATCTTCAATATCAAGATGCTTATCCATCGCTACACATATAGCGGCGGAGCCCAGGTCAATATAGATCCTGAGGCAGATTTCCATCACCTGTTCTTCTCATGGCGGTCCTTCACTAAGGTACATATCATTTTGTTTCAGAGATTATTTGTGCTGACGATATTCAGGTCCTGGGAATGGATCCAAAGCCGCCTTCAATCCTGACCGTGGCAGAAGATCCGCACCAACATGCGACGGCTATAGCAAACCGGTGGCGCGTTATGGATCGTATTAGTTTTGGACGTCGTTTGGCGCATGGAAATGTTGTGCCGGCTAATCGTCTCATCTTCGGCCAAGGGGACTTCATCAGCGTACTCTTCATGTTCGATATCGCCTTGATTAAGCAGAAAGATGGTTTGTTTGCCACTGTTATACATCTTTGTCCCGAGCAGATGGTTTTGTTGTGCCCCGCATCGGAGGTTAACATTGTAAGTTGAGATTGTCTTTGCGCTGTATTCAATGCTCATGTATATTCAGGTCTTCGCTGCCCCGCCTCTGGCCTCACTGCCTGAAATCCAAGGAGGCGTTCATCTACTCGACACCGCATTTGCCATTGAGGGTAAATGGCGTGGACAACGACGTTTATCTGGGCCATGGAGCAATTGAGGATGTTCAAGTTGAACATGAAGGCATCGAAGACGTTCAGTTTGAACAAGGAGCTGGAGGAAGTACGCAAGATGCAGGCGATGGGGATGTTGCTTTGCATGCCACGGTGGAAGAATTAACGGAATTCCAAGAGTTCCATGGCTCCGAGCTGGAATGAGATTGACGAGGGTTAGTATACTTAAACCAAATGATGTCTTGTACCCGAATGTTTTTGTCAGTTAAATGATTATGTTTCGATGCTCATATTTCGCGCCTGTTGAAGATCTTTGCCCGGTGCTCTATACTGGTCGGCCGCTTTATTCAAGCTGAAAAGAATAGAAATGCAGTGGTCTAGTTCATCCTCGACTCGGAAGGCATGACAGACCTCCCGGGCGCAGGTGTCGGTGTGCTCAGGGCGTTGACACTCAACGCTCAACATGTCGACGTCCACTGCGCAGTGGTCGCTATGTACAAGGTTACAAACAAATAATGTCTTAAAATCCTGTATCATGTAAGTAAAGTGACTATTTACAATGAAAGATCACTTAAGCAAAGAATGACAATTTAAATAGCAGTAAGTTAGGCCAGCTTCGCAATGCCGACTGGGACGCACGCATTCTTCCCATGCTGATCCCCTCGTATGGCCTGAAAGGGTTCGTGACGCTTCCATGCAGGACGTTCGGGACGGTCTTGATGGTGCATTGGGAGAAACATGTCCCTGCTGCCATCTCCCTCCTCCTCTGTCCCCCCATTCCATAACTCCGGACTGGCTCATTGGATTCGAAAGCGGTAAGTTGCGCATCGATCGTAATACGAATGCAAATCGATTCAGGTGGTGGCAGACATGGTAGGGTGAGGTTAGGACATCAGGACAAGCCCGGACCTCGACGGGGTAGGGAGATGCTCTAGACACCAATGCCTGGCAAGGAAGCATCTGAAAGCTAAGATAAAGTAGGTAGAATTGTTGAATAGATGAATAGAATCGAAAAGAGCTTTATAAACATACCGGTGAGCCCTAGCTAGAGTCGAAGCAGATAAGTAAGTAGATGAAGGCAAGCGAGAGCGGCCGCGGTGGCTGGGGCAATCTTCAACGCACGCTGCTCTCTCTCATCTCTGTCTCTCTGCGGCACCTGTATTTCTGCTCTTCTTATTTTTGCTCCTTAGTCTTGCCATGGTCATAGAACGCGACAAGCGATGCAAGGCCGAGAAGAAAGCGAAGAAGCGCTCGAAGACCAGCACCCAATCCGGCAGCAGCAAGGTGGGAGAGCCTGCCCAGTCGAAGGCAGCTGAGCCCAAGAGTCGACCGCGGCCTCGTCCTGTGCACAAGAAGGCAGCTAGTGAGTCGAACAGAACTCTCGCTGCACCAGATGATGTAGCTGCCGTGCAGATGCTCCTTGGTTTAATAAGTCTGCGTGAAGCGAAAGACAGACACGCGGCTCGTGATCACGTGAGAGGCGGCCATTCGTCGCGTCGACGCGTCGCGAGTTCGCAATAATTAACACAATGGACCGTTGATCGCCATTCTCTGACGTGCGCGGCAGATTTTTCGAGCATCTTTTCCACACCCCTTGACTTCAACCCTCACCTTCGCGCGACGAGTCTCTTCAACTTCCCCGCTTCTCGCCATGGACCAACAAGACGAAGGTGAGCCCGTTGCTGCATCCTTTTCCATCCAAGGTGCCATCGGCGTGCCTGGCCTCGTTGCTTGAGCTCCGATGGGACGCCGCACCGGCCCAGACGACGCCGCATAGCCCCCCCAAGGCTGCGGCGGCTCCAGCCACGCGACCAGGCATCGCTCGCTTTGGGCTAGAGAGCGACTGCACTCTTGCTCCCCGCCCATGCAGCCGCCGCTCTCCGCTGACGCGCGGCCTCTGCAGGGACTCCGATGGGATGCCGCACCGGCCCAGATGATGCCGCATAGCCCTCACAAGGCTGCGACGGTTCCAGCAGTGCAGCCGCACGCTCCTCGTTCGAGCGATGCGGACAACGGGCGGGCGCCCCTGCTGCCCTGGCTGGCGTGGCGCCTTTCTCAACAGGGTTTGGCTGTGGCGCTTGGACTCCGATGGGACGCCGCCACGGCCCAGAGGACATCGCCCGGCCCTCGTAGGGTTGGCGATGGTTTGAGCAGCCCAGCCCGAGCTGAAGCTCCTTCGCTCGTTCGCCTTCTGCATCTCGCTGACTCTTCATCCTGCCTACAGGCCCCGCGGCGCCGGCCGCTGTGGAAGAATTTTATTCTGTGCGTTTGCCGCACTCTTTCTTTGCCCAGGGCTGACTTTTGCCAGGGGATCGTGCCTGCCGCCGCCGTGATTCGTACGGAGGTCGACTTCGGGGCCCTGCTGGGCCGCGCGTTGGACGCTGAAGCTGCCCAATTGTGCACAGACGTTGAAGGCCAAGCCGACAAGGGAGACGCCGTCGTGAGCTTTACGGATTCTTCATCCTCAAGGACGCCGCGCGGGGCCCTCTCGGATTCCCCCATTCCTTTCGGCGCAGCGCCTCCTTCCCCGGTCAGCGCCTGCACCTCCGCCACCACAAGCTTGCCCGCCCAACCCGCTGCATCTGGCAAGAAGGGTGGGAAGGGAAGGAAGGGAAAAGCCGGGCAGATCAGCAGAGGAAAAAATCACTCAGAGCGCCGGCGCGGGTTGCGAGCAGATGAGAAGAAGGCGCGGAGTGCGTTCACCTTCAAGCTCAAAGCCCGGATGGCGCAGAGGCACGGCGCGCCAGAGCCCATACGCGTCGAGTACCAGGCCAGTGACTGTAAGTGCACGCCCATTTCGTTCTGCTGCCTGCATTGATGGACTGCGTTTCGAAGGGCGCCGGCATCCCTGCTTGATCTCATTGAGATTGGCATGGGCCACCTCGCTGGCCAACCACAAGACCCAGAGTGGCCGAGCATGGCCAAAGATGCTGCGCAAGCATTCGAGCAGGCCCGGATTGATAGCGAGCTGCAGCCCGGCCAAGGCAAAGAGGGAGAGCGAGGCAATTTTGTTGCGCTCTCTGCAGGCGTGACTCATTCCCCACAGAGCAACAAGCAGGTGAGTGTCGGCCTGCTGAAATGAGGGTTATGTGTTTAAAAAGCGGCTGCAGGGTCCGCGGTACCGCGACAATAAGAAGAAGGAGCAAGAAATCATTGATCGACTTGTTGCTATGCCCTCCATCCAGCGCATCGCAACCTTCGGCAGCCGTGAGTCCTTTTGCCCTTGCTCATTGGCATCAGCTCATATCAGAGGCAGAGTCGCTGGCCTACTATGTGCCCAAGGTGTACAAGCACTACATCGAGAACTTGAAGCCGATCTACGCCGACTATGGACTTCAACCTTTATTCAAAGACAGCATCTTCCCTTCATCAAACTTCAACTTAGGGCCCGACACCGCCTGTCACATCCACGTCGATTGCCAAAATTGCCCGTATGGTTTCTGCTCGATAACGGTGCTCGGGAATTATGACCCCAAGAAGGGCGGCCATCTTGTCCTGTGGGATCTGAGGCTCGCCATCGAGTTCCCACCTGGCTCAACCATCCTCATCCCCTCTGCCTGCCTGCAGCATGGAAATGCCAAAATCCAGCCTGGGGAACGGCGATATTCGTTTACGCAATATTGCCCGGGCCCGCTTATCCAGTGGCATCGCTGCGGAAACTGCAACGTACGCGACCTCACGCCCGCAGACTTACTCAAAATTGATGGGCCAAGTGGTGCTCGGCGAGAGAAATGCAAGAAGCTTCTTTCAAAGTACCATGAGCTTGCTGAAGATCAGCAGGTCGCGTTCAGGTCTCAGTAGTTACACGTATCCAGACGAAGTCTTGTGCATCTTGAATCCATACATTTGCTTAGATAGAACAATTTACATACATCATGCGCCACACGGCATTGCCTCTGCGCACAGGCCCCCATCTCTCTGCTTGCCAGAGGTGCTGGTGTAAGGTGCTGGTGTAAGCTAGACTCAGGAAAGATATGCAGAGGTAAGTACACCGCACGCGTGCCCAAGACGACTGAATACAACTACATTCGTCAGTTAGCCTCAAGGAAGGAAGGAAGGAAGGAAGTATATTCTGCAGTGGTCCCAATAAGGAACATAGGCTTGGTTCCCTGCGGCGAGCTGCGATGCCTTGCTGCCCAAGCCTACTGCCCCATCAATATCGCCCAACTCATCCCTCACCTACTCCATGGCGACGTCGCCTCTCAACACCCCTTCATCATCGCGCTCGACATTCACGTTGCCCATGTCGACAGCCTCGCCTTCGATGCCAGCTGACACACAGCTGAACTATGACATCAAGGTCAGCAATTCGGTCAGCTCGGGCACTGTGCCCCTCTACAATGACATCGTGATCACCGCTGCGCCGCCCTCAATACCCTCTAGCTAGACCGCGAAGCCACCGACGCCCGAGGCTGTCACTTTGAGATCTCTTCAGCCACATTGAATCATCGAAGGTCGGGCGCCAAGGACTGATTCGTCTGACCGTGCTAGGTGGGCTTCCAGATCTGCGATGTACTGGCAAGAATGAGACACCGTATCATTGAATTTACCGAGTTCATGCTTGAGTTCACCCATTGACTCACTGGAGCTGGTATGTGTCTGTCGTACATCTTGATCTTCTCCTGAAGATCGTGAACATATGCTTGAAAGGTGAGCATATACTTAGCCGAATTCAGCCTGAGAGCGCGCTCGGATGATTTGGCAACTCGCGCCCTGAGTTCCTCGACATAGAGCTCTGTCGCACCCTTTCGGTCCAGAAGCTGGCCGAGCTCCTCCTCTTTCTCTTCAACTAACTCGTTGGTATGTCTCAAAGCAGCGGGGTTCAGGCTGAGTTCTGCCTCCATCGCGCCGATTGTCTTCTCATACTCCTCGATGACAGGGCCAACAATCTCTTCATACTTGCTCATACCAGGAATGGCACCCGTCTGCGATGAGCGGTGCGACTCGCCATGTTTCCGACGAAGGCGGTCGAGTTCCTCGTTACGGGCGACGTACTTCTCGCGGAGATCTTTGTAGCTGGTCTTGAGGTCGTTGAAGCTTGCTAGCATCTTCTTTGACGCAGGTCCCTCGGCCTCTCGCACCTCGATTGACTGGCCTTGAGCAGGTAAGACGCCACCCTCTTTGATGACCTTCACCTTCTTCCTCAGTCTCGTCACCATTCCCTGCAGCCACTCAACATCATCCCAGCCTTCTTCTTTCTCCACGGCGTTCCATTCTGCCGGACTCACACACGCAACCATGAGAGTATGCGCGTTACCTCCGAGCGAATTCTGAAGGAGTCGGGTGAGTTTCGAGTCGCGGTAAGGCACGTATGATGCAGTGTGTGATTTGATGCGTGCGGGATCTCCAACAGCAGAGATGACATTGCCCAGGGCAAGGAGACCACTGTTATGGAGATGCCTTCGCTGATATGTTCACCCGCGGCAGCTGTGTGCTTCAATTACATAAAGGGCATTTGTCAGGACGACACAAAGGCTGACGTATGAAATAGACACATACGCGCTTGGAGCCAGCGAGGTCGACAAAACGGAACTTTGACACAACTGTGATCCATTCGCCGGAGTCATCATCTACGCTCGCACGCCCTTCAGCACCATGCGTGCCGAGTACGCTAGCTGGACGGAGACTGCCCCTACCCATCGCTGATGCGAAACTGGGCATTCCGGGATGGCCGAACGTAGGTGATGAAATTCTGCTGCCCAATGGCCCGGCGATCATGAAACCTGGTCGAACGAGGTGTGATGGCGAACGACCGGTCGCTGGAAGAGGCTCGGAGGAGCGTGGAGAAGCTCCGGAGTAAGAGTCAAAGAAAAGATAGCATGCGAACGGGACGACTAAGCATACATGTCCGTCTCGTTCATCCGTCGAATCGCAGTCCCTTGACGAATAAGGCTGTATTGAGCAGTTAGCAATGTATGCGGGAGGATACGTGATCAGAAAACTTACTGCATAACTTCCGCTGGATTCTTAATGGCAACCTCACGAGGACCACCCCAGATTATTGAACCATCCTTGCCCTCACGAATCTGTACTTCGCGCTTAGCACCGGTTTTCTCGTCGACAGTTAATAGGTCAAGCAGATCCTTGTTATAGACTTCAAGGAAAGAAACCTTCAAACTGTAGTTCCAAGTACTACCGCGATCTTGTTTAAGCTCCTTTGCACCCTCGAAGATAGTGGATACAGCATGGTATTTACTGCTGTTCATGCTTGGGGATTGTGGATTTCTTGTGAAGTAGCCTGAGATTCCGGCACAGACTTCGAATGGGATACAAATGAGTCTAGGTTCAACATGAAGAGTACATGTACAGCACAAGCCAGAGCGGGGAAGGAGAGCACGCTTAGCAAGTCCAAATTCGGGTGACATTACGCACTTATGGACCAAAATATATTATTCCCCAATGCCTGTGAAAAATTCAGACAGGTTCACGTCCGTTCTGGACCAGTACCCCGCACAACAATACGCGTCTTTCTCAACACCGCCTAGAGACGATGCTATTCAATGCCAGACAGAACGGCGGCGAGCACTACCTATGCGGTCGACGAAGCCCTGGGAGATGCTGCTGCTAAGAACACTGAACGGTGTAGACCGCGGCAGTCGCAAGCTCAACCTCCACATAGAAGTCGCTTTGACAACGGTCTCGGGCCATTCCCTTGCTTTTTCTTTGGCGTGCATATCATTGCTGACGCGTCTACACAAATCTGCAGGATGCTGGAGTATTGACGCAACTTGCAAAGTGAACGCAAATCCGATCTATTGCTGATTCAAAGCCTTGATAATTACCTGTGCATTTTCACTTGCTCGCGAGTTGCCCAATGCTTACATCAAGGCGTGTGCTGATGCGTACCGGCTCTCAGTATTCCACGCAAGGGCACGTAGACGTTGAAACTCGGCTCTAAACTCATGAGATAAAGGTTGAGTTATCTTTCCTGGAGGAAACCACCTAAGAATAGCAAGTCCTTTCAAAGTTTTTACACGGGAGAGCATGACATACAAACTTTGTAAGTTTTTACATCCTGCCAAGTCGACAATTGCACGATCTAAAGAATGTCCTTGGCTTTTATAGTCGGTGTAAGAGTACGCAGGTAGGAGCGGCATTTGCTGTCTCGTGATCTTGATTTTCTTTTTCCCGTGCATCTTACATTTAAATCCCTTTGAAGCAGGAAAAACGGGCACAACGTCTTGTTCGAGACCGTCGAAATGGAGCCCACATCCCGGGATTTTGACGTATACGCAAGTCGCAGCTTTGCCTCCCTCTTGTCACGGATCGCTCCATTTCTCTCTGCCTTCTTCTCTGCCATCAAGGCATCGCGTCGGTCATGTGCTCCAGCAGCCCCATCACATGTTCACTTCCTCACATGACCTGGGGCTATCCTTCACCCATGCCCTTGTTCCCCTTTGGGACATCCTATTGTTCTCCCTCCCATTGTTCTCCTTTTGGCCACCATTGTTCTCACTCTATTGTTCGACCCGTTATGGTGTCCATTGTTCTTTTCCCATTGTCGTCCCAGTACTTATAGGCTCCCTGTCGCTCGCCTATTTCCCTAGATTGTCCATTTCGTCTGTACCGTACTGTACCTCCAATACAGGTCACTGCGCTGCTAGTCGCTCTCTGCTCTCTCGCTCCCATCATCGCTGGTGACTTGGGTGGTTCTCTGCTGTCTACGACCGAGTCTTGACACCTGGACAATCTCTCATACACCCGCCTCACCTCCCTACTATCGCCCATCATACCTTTCTTCTTTGAACCCTTCACCGCCGACATCTTCACCGAATCCCGACATCCATTCCATCAACCTCATCTCCCCTTTCCCATCGCCAACACCATCGAGGGTAGTGCACTCATCCCCCTCCTCCGCTATTGTGCTGTGAAGCGTTGGGAAGCCGAAGGAGTTTGGTTTCGATTGAGGTCGTGGAAACCACGTGCAGGTGCTATCTCCATTGCCTTATACGTTCGAATTCGAGTTTCCTTTGATGTCGACTTGCAAGAATTCACGTTCGGTGCCTCGGATATCGCTTACCACTGTCGCCAACCCAATCGAGGATCCCCTGCAAGTATCCTACCATCGACCTCGTTCCCCTTTTGCACACTAGGTCTCTTCACCCCCAAACCCTCACCTGAGCCTGTGTGGGCCAGAGAACGCCTCGGCCACCGATTCCTCAGAAACCCATACTCGGACCCCCTGTACCCTCGTGCTCTTGGTCGTCACCCAGTTGCGGCTGACTTCTTCTAGACCTCACCATTGATCCCACCGACCCCCGTTTCCAGACCACAGAACCATACCCACTCGGCGTCTTCGCCTCGCTCGACGAATACTTCATCTACACCCTTTCTGGCATCGTTCGAATAGACTTCGTCACTCCGGACGAGGACGAGGACGGTCCCGCACAGTGGTACTTCGCCGATCGTGACGACCAGGCAGACCTCGAGCTTAACGACTTCGACGTCGCAGCTACAGAACACCGTCGCCAACACCCCGCTACCCCGCCGCTTCCCACCGTTGCCCTTCCTAGTGCAGATTCTCCCCCTGCTCGCACCACCCCACTTGTTGTTCCTCCAGGTATTACCTTCAACCCGGTAACCAACAACTACTACGCATACTGCTCCGACACCAATCGGCTTGTAGTCAGTTGGAGACCCAGCCTCGTAGAAGAAAGTGACCTGTGGTTTTGGCAGGCCAGTACCCTCTTCTTAACCACTGCAGAACTCGCACTCTCTCAAGCAGTTATAGAGAATCTCGCTCAGCAACAAGCTACCCGCCTCGATACCCTTCACTGCCCCTGAACGCAACTACGACATTTATGACAAGGAACTCCTGGCCATCATCCGTGCCCTCGAAGCCTGGCGGCACTACCTGGAAGGCTCTCCCCATACTGTGGAGATCTGGACTGACCATAAGAACCTGGAATACTTCAAGTCTGCCCAAAAGCTGAGTCGTCGTCAGGCTCGCTGGGCTCTCTTCCTCACTCGTTTCGACTTCACCTTGATCCACAAACCCGGTATTCATCACCGGCCAGATGCCATGTCGAGACGACCTGACCATAGAGAGGGGGTGGACGACGACAACTCAGATCGTGTCCTCCTCGACCCCAAGTACTTCCAGATTCGTGCTACACGTCCAGCCGCTGTCAAGTCCATTGGCAATGCTGATCTTCGCCAACGCATTCGCAATGCCAAGACCAAGGATATTGAGGTCGTTCAAGCCCTTGACGTGATCCTGAACAACGGTCCTCGCTCCCTCGTCAAGAACCTCCAAGAATGGAACTACGAGGATGGCCTCATCCTCTTTCGTGGCAAAGTCTACATCCCTGCTGACAAGGACCTTCGGCGAGATATCGTCAAGCTGCATCACGACACTCCCATGGCTGGTCACCCCGGATGCTACAAGACCTATGAGCTCCTCAGTCGCAACTACTGGTGGCCCGGTATGTCTGTCTTCGTTCGTGATTATGTTGATGGCTGTGCTACCTGCCAGGCCACCAAGGTTCAAAATCACCGCCCCCATGTTGAAACAATCCCCAATGCCATCCCTACCCGTCCCTTCCAAGACATTACCTCGGACTTCATCGTCAAACTCCCAGAATGCCAAGGCTATGACTCCATCAATGTGGTCGTCGACCGTTTTACAAAGCACGTCTCCTTCACTCCTTGTAACGAGACCATTACCAGTGATGGCACAGTCGACATCCTTTTTGACAGGATTTATCGGAACTACGGCCTCTGGGAACGCCTCATCTCTGATCGTGGCCCACAGTACGCAGGCAAAGTCATGCGTGGCGTCTTTGACAAACTTGGTATCAAGTCCTCCCTCAGCACCGCCTATCATCCACAGACCGATGGCGAGTCAGAACGCGTCAATCAAGAACTCGAGCAATTCCTTCGTACCTTCTGCAACTACCGTCAGGACGATTGGGTCCAATGGCTCCCTTACGCTGAGTTCTCGCACAACCACCGTATCCACAGCGCCACTAACCGAGCTCCATTTGAAATGCTCCTCGGCTATATTCCCACTGCCATCCCCACTGTCAACCCCACATCGTCTACACCCGCCGTCGAGGATCGTTTCCGTCACCTCGAACAACTTCGCACTGAGGTCCAGGCCAGCCTTCAAACAGCTGCTGATCTCATGAAGCGCAACAACCAGGACCATATGCATGACACCATCCACTTCCAGGTTGGCGACAAGGTCTGGCTCGATGGCAAGAACATCAAAACCACACGACCCAAAGCTAAGCTTGCTGATCGACGCCTGGGACCTTTCGAAATCACTGACGTCCTGGGCCCAGTCTCTTATCGACTGAAGCTACCACCCACCTGGCGTATCCACCCGGTGTTCCACATGTCCCTGTTGTCCCCTTACAAGGAAACCGATGCTCATGGTCCCAACTTCCCTGCACCACCACCTGACCTTGTGGAGGGCGAGGAAGAGTACGAAGTTGAGTCTGTCCTCGATGCTCGTCTCACTCGGAACAAACGCGGCATTGAATATCTCGTCAAATGGGCAGGCTACCCTGATTCAGAAAATCAGTGGCTTTCACGTACCTCCCTTTCCAATGCCCATGGTGCAATCACCGACTTCTACACCCGCCATCCGCATGCACTCAAGGCTCCCAATCTTCGTGGACTCATCTACCTCGATCCCGTCCATGCTCATCACGCACTCCAGGCGAAAGTGCATCTTAGAGAGGGGGTGATGTCACGGATCGCTCCATTTCTCTCTGCCTTCTTCTCTGCCATCAAGGCATCGCGTCGGTCATGTGCTCCAGCAGCCCCATCACATGTTCACTTCCTCACATGACCTGGGGCTATCCTTCACCCATGCCCTTGTTCCCCTTTGGGACATCCTATTGTTCTCCCTCCCATTGTTCTCCTTTTGGCCACCATTGTTCTCACTCTATTGTTCGACCCGTTATGGTGTCCATTGTTCTTTTCCCATTGTCGTCCCAGTACTTATAGGCTCCCTGTCGCTCGCCTATTTCCCTAGATTGTCCATTTCGTCTGTACCGTACTGTACCTCCAATACAGGTCACTGCGCTGCTAGTCGCTCTCTGCTCTCTCGCTCCCATCATCGCTGGTGACTTGGGTGGTTCTCTGCTGTCTACGACCGAGTCTTGACACCTCTGGAAGTTCATTAGCTACTATTTGTTGAACTGTGCCTTCGCAGCCATTGACCGTGCCATGGGAAATATCAATATTTTCAGTGACCATGACAGGCATCCCTACGAAAAGAGGAAGTTCTCCCAGTGAGTCTTTAGATATACTCGATCTGACTTTACGTACTGTTTTGGCTAACTCGCCGTCAATAACGCGCCGTTTATGCCTGTCTACGGATAAATAACATTCTAGATGTTGATGGCATTCTTCAGCTTTCGCGCTAGCTTTACTGCGATTTATGGCATCCCGGATTCGTTTGTCCGTTACAATAATTGGCACGTCTTGAAAGTCATCAACTTCTTCCGGATTCTGCTCGCGCATGACATTCAGTAGTCTGCTAGTGAGTATCTCATAATCTGATCCTTTTTCTCGGATCGCCGACTGATCATTTGTGGCTCTACCCTCTCGAACACAACCTACCAGATTTGCATATTCTAAGTCATTTCTTTGTCTAATATTGTTTTTTAGCTCGACAACGGTGTTGACTTGTCTCCACAATAGTGCTCCAAATAAAGCTCCTTGTCCAGCTACACTTTGAGCTTGATTTTTCAAAATCTTCGCCACGAGATCATATGCAAACAGACTCTTTGCCAATACAGGCCGTAACTGCCCGAAATCACCGGTAAATATTATGTTCACACCTCCAAAGGGTACGTCGCATGTTTTGGGATTCCATCCCTTCGCTTCTGCCAATCTTGCTGAGATTTGGCTCAAGAACAAAGCTGATACCATAGATATCTCATCTATGACAAGGTACTCCACATCCTTCCACATCTCCACCAATTCGTCTGTTTTTACATTGAATTCAGATTTTGGCAGGTATGTCAATGCATGGATTGTGTATCCTTGAATAAGCACAGCTGCAATACCGGTCGGCACGCTCAATAATAGTTGTTTCGATTTATCCAGACGGCGGAAGAGTTCTACAACAGTGTTAATGACATGGCTCTTTCCAGTGCCGCCCACACCGCTGACATACATTAATAACTGGTCAGCGTCCTCAGTTTTTATGTGATCTGCAACTAAATTGATAGCGAGTTTTTGTTCAGGATTATCATGCATACTCATTTCTGTTAACAAATCGCGAACAATTCCGTCGCAGGCGTGTTCGTCTCTATTCTGTGTGACGTGACTATCAAGACAATTTTTGTTATCTTTCGAGACTATCTTATTAACAGAAACGCTAGGTCCATCGTTCCCTGTACTACTACCAAGAAAATCTCCGTTTTGTCGACGTTGCTTTCGAACTTTAGGACGGCGATTGTGTTTGTTACTGGCCATGACTTTTCTTTGGTGACGTACCTGACTAGTCGTTGGTTTAGGCATCAGTCCGTTGTCAAGTGGGACAGGCACATCTTTATTGACGGCAAAGATTCTAGAACGCCGCAGTGTATCCAAAGATTGTGTCACCCGTGCGTCTACCATATTGGTCATGGTACGTTCTAACGTGGATTTTTCTGTAGAGCTTTCATCGCTAGACAAGTTAGGTAGTATGGGAAACGAATCTAAATCCTCAGCTGAAAAACTAATATCGTCTGTCTGGTCATACAAACCTCGACTTTCAGCGGTCTCGGCTGCGTCTAACAGACTATCCACAGCGCCTGCACGTCGAGCTTCATCATATGTGTTTCGAGCATCTCGGCATTCATTTTCTGCCGCAATATTACTCATGATAATTTGCATCTTTGGATTAAAGCTAGTTGCATTGTAAGCTGCCAACCACGTATCATGTTTTCCTTTCAGGTCATTGATGTTCCGCCACGGCTTAAACAGAATTAACATAACTCGAGCCCAACGCTCGCGTTCTTCTTCAGTACGGTCGGCACGCAGCATTGATGGCCCAATATATAAAGGAGTAACGGGCGAACGCTTCAAGTAAGTTAAATGTGTCCTGTACTGCGGATGCCTTGTATCTGAGAAACTTACACGTCTAGCACGGGCAGATCCACGCCGTCTGTCGTTGCTTCCAACTGATTTATCCTTCCATGTCTGCTCGCTTTTGACAGTGACTTTTTCGGCAAGAGAAATGTGTTCCCATACGCACAGACATTCAAGTTCAACATGATCGCTTTTGTACTGATAATCCATTAGGAGACTAGAGCCGGTAATCTCACTGTCTCGCACGTTCAGAGTTATATTTGGTGAGGACGCGTCAGCATCATGTGGTTCATCCACACCGTCGTCAACTAATGGCTCCATTTCTATATCATTCGAACATTGCCCACCCTCTTCCACCAACGCATCCATCTCCGCATCCATTTCATCCTGCTTTTCAACAAGGTGCTCGGCTTCTTCAATTATATCTTCTATATTCTCATCCCGGTCATTTCCTTCGGCGAGATGGGCAAGTTCATATTCATCTATGTTATCGCTACTTGCATAACGCGCTTCGCTAGATCTCATGAAGCAATCCAACTCTCCGTAGTAGAGCGTATGAAATACATCACTGGTGTAACGATCTCCTTTACCAAGTAAGTAGCTCATGACTTGTTGCTGCGAAGTCTCTATTCTGCCCATCATAGCATTGACAATTTTTGTAATTAGGCTACGATGCACCGTACTTTGAACGGGATCGTGTTCTGCGGTGAATTTTGTGTTATTCATCCTTATGGCATAACATAAAGCGGCCAATCCTTGGTGAGTAGGCAGAGAGGCTTTAGTTATGTAGTCTGTAACATAGTATACCAAAGCTTTCGATGCTTCACCAGATCCTATAAATTTAATGTCCATATTGCATTTCATTAAAAAGATAATTAAGTCATTGAAATTGTTAATCCACGGGTGGAGACGCTGCAACAAGATGCTAAATGTTGCATTGTCCAGTTCAGTGCATCAGGGAAATGAGTAGGTCCTATATAGGCCTATAAGTCCTACATAGATTTCCTAGGGCCATAGCAACGTCAAGTTCTACAGATCTTACATAGCTACAGTGAGGTGCTATGTAGTGCTATGTAGCTTGGGTGAGATGCTATATAGTCCTATGATAGCTATGATAGCTTTCTAGTCAGCTATCATAACTATCATAGGAGATACAGCTATGAAATCTATGCAATGTATGCTCTTAACATAAGCTATAGCTAATAGACATATGTATAAAGTTTATCACAGCTATATCAGTAGACTGTCAATATATAACATTAGTAATCTTCATAAAGATCTTCATATTTATCTTCACTTGCAACATACAAATATTTGACATCACACAACAAAAGAGACAAAATAAACTTTCATTCAAAATCTAAATCTAATACATTTTTCTAATCTACTACAAAGAGAAACTAAGCAAAGAGATATCTATCAACAAGGTAAAAGTTAGTTATAGTTATTAACTATAGATGTAAGAAGCCTTACCAACATTACAAAAAAGCGAAAATCTAACCAAGAACACTGTTAACAAGCATAACATACAGCTTTACAATAAAAGCTTACCAACATAACAAAAAAGCGAAATCTAATCACACAATACAAGACATCAGTGTAAGAACATAAGAACTATAATAAAAGAAAGCTTACCCATATGAGTCAAGACTCAAGAGCAAGAGTCAGAGACACATTCAGAGTCGAGAGATGAAGACAACGGGGAAGGATGGTGGTGGTTGAGGAGAGAGAGACGACGCGCATTGCGCGCGCCTTAAATAAGAATGCCAGCGCATTGCCAAGCGCATTGCCAGCGGAGCCACGCTTGTGGCCGGGCCGGGTTCTGCCGCGCGCTCGCGACAGAGGCTGGGTCGCAGATTTTGTTATCTTGATTCTGCTGCCCAGTATGATATGATCCTTCAGTCAACTAAGTAGCTCATTCAGACTTTTTTATCGTGATATATGTACGTCACTCGTTTTTCCTGTATTTATAGCTATTTTATTATATATGTTATGTTCGAAATTGTTCGAACGCGCGCATTCGGTGGCTGAAGCACCGAATGCGCGTCGTTCGACTTCTCCAACTCGCAACTTACCACTCTCCTCTACGTCTTCTATCTCGCTCTCGCTATCTCCCCCCCATTCTCCTCAACTGGGAGGTCGAAGGGTTCTGGTCAGTGCTCGAGGGGCTCAAGGTGAGTCATTAAAAGTATATCCTTCCGTTTTAATGTACTAATCACGAGAGTACCACTCGTCGACGAGTGGTACTCTCGTTTTTCTTGGCCCCAACCCGCACCCTCCCCCTCCGACACGCCGCCGCGCCGCTCTCGCGCACCCTCCGCGCGCATTCGCCTGCCCACCACCCCATCGACAACACCCGCAGCCCGACCGCAGCCTGCGCGCGACCCCGCCCATCCCGTCCACGACACGGGCAGCCAGCCCACAACACCCGCAGTCCGTCGACGACACGGGCAGCTGCGGACGACACACAGCCGGCGAACAACACGGCCAGCCCGCGGACGACACCAGCCCATCGACGGCACGGCAGCTCGTCGACGGCACGGGCAGCCCGCGGACGACACAGCCCGTGGACGGCACAAGCAGCCGTCGACGACGCGGGCAGCCCCTCGACGGCACGGGCAGCCCGCGGCCGACACGCAGCCCACGAATCGTCGACGGGTAGTCCAGCGACGACGGGGGAGCCCAGCGACGACGGAGGAAGCCCGTCGACGACGCGGGGAGCGCGCGGGGGCACGGGCCACGCACACACGCATTGCACGCCATCTGCGCGTGGTCAACGACGTGTGTGCACGGGCCACGCCTCTCGCGCCCGTCGTGCAAGGCCCGCGCCCGTCACGCGGCCTCCGCGCGGCCTCCTTGCCCTCCGCGTCGCGTCCACGCCCTCAACGCCGCGTCCACGCCCTCGCCCTCAACGCCGCGTCCGCGCCCTCAACGCCGCGTCTGCGCGCTCCGCGCCGCATCCGCCGCGTCTGTACCCTCACCGCCACCTCCGCGTCCTCACCGCTTCAGCCGCGCCGTCCGTGCCGTGCCTACGCCCTCAACGCCGCGTCAGCTCTCAACGCCGCGTCTGCGCCCCCAACGCCGCGTCTGCGCGCTCCGCGCCGCTGCCTCCGCGCCCTCAACGCCGCGTCCGCGCCCCCAACGCCGCGTCCCCCATCGCGCGGGCTGCCGAGTCAGTCCACACCCGTCTGCAATACCCCGCACACGAGCATATCCTGTGCCTGTGCCCTGTAGCTAGTACATCTTGTAGCTACATTGACAATATAAATAAATTTACCTTGATGATCATGCTTATTGTCCTCCAATCTGAATTGTAGAAGATTTGACCTTGATGCCTCTAATGTCTTGCTGAGTAGCCATAGGACATATAGCTTTCATAGCATGCCTATAAGATTATGTAGTAACCATAGCTATCCCTCATGACTACATAGAGCTATATACTTTGTACTTACTGCTATGAAGACTATGATAGTCATCATAGCTCTATATAGGTGAGGAGGAGGCTACATAGACCATATAGCCCTATCATAGACCACATAAACTGTTACTGAGCTATGTAGAATTCCCATTTCCCTGATGTGATAGATCTTGTCATACCATCCAAGCGCATTCGACAATGAGCATCATCGTGCAGTTCTCCAGGCTTCAGATTCTTCCAGCATGTATCTCGATGCTCATGCCAATTACACTCGATGGCCATTGCTTCTACAAACTCTTGAAAATTCATTTCAAATAGCTTGATTTCATCCTCGGACATCTGTTCACTCAGAAATGGTGCGTCAGTTGTGCGCACATCTACTCCTGGCATTCGCTCCGGTTTTTTACAACGATCTCGCTGATCAGACGGTATGGCTTTGTCCATCGCCGGTAATTCACATTTAATCACGGATTCAATCCATGAGAATATACCTAATTTAAAAGCTTCGTCGGTCGTCATTTTATCTCGCAGCTTTTGTGGGGATAAATTTCCTTTAACCCAGATTAGCATATGACAGTGAAGAGTTCCTCGGCCTTGCGTTTCCACTGTACCGTAATATGCCTTAGAATGCCCGAAAAGCCCTGGACGTTTATCTCCATGTCGTAAGATGATCTTCAGAAAGGCGTCTATCATATAATCAAAAAATTGAGCTGCAGCTTTTGGATTCCTTGCAACTTCCCTAGCACGAGCAAACGCATCCATTCCGGCAAAACTCTCAGACGATCCACCCGCCAGGACATGGAGAAGTTTATTATGGACATCCGCTGGATTAAGAGTTACAAAAAAAGCAGGGCAACCGTGAGTCTTCAGCATCGATCGTATTTCGTTTCTCATTTGCAGCTTATGACCATTGGAACCCTTTAAATTTTTAGATAGCACTTTCAATTTACTCAACATTGTAACCATTCGCTTCTCTTCTGCATTCGACGGCTCTGACGCCGGGTTCTTTTCGTACTTCAAGCTCATCCGCTCTAAAACGTTGGTCGAACGAAGGAGCTCATTGCACAAATCAGCATATTGATCTCCTCGGACACGAAAAGACATCTGCTTCAAGGTTTCTTGTTTCTGAATGATGTTCCAGCCTATATATCCCAAATTCGGATCACGCTGGAATCGTTGCTCATGCCTCATCACCAGGTTCTTCAATTGATGCTCGAAGGTGAGATGCTGTTGCTTTTCGCGCAAAGGATGATGGAACGCTCCAATACCACATGGATCTAAATGCGGAAAGACAAAGCTAAGTAGACGGGGATCACGATCTGGAAATAAACGCCCTCCTGCATGGACAACCAATGACGGGTTATTATGGAAACACCATTGTAACACGGTCGCTTTCGTAGCATCGTGAGTTACAGCACCTTGACCTGCACTAGGAAACCCAACTATTTCCATTAACGTTTCATCCATAGGAATATCCAGTGATTTCGACAATCGCTCGTCATACCCGGAAGACGTGGCATTCACTAATTCGTCACCACTGTCAACATGACATATTTCGACTGCCTTACTCACACCAATGTCATCTCCAGGATGCTTCACATCAACTAATTTCTCTAGGTTTTCTGAGCTGAACTGAATATTTTCGGTCTTATAGAATGGATTATTCTCCATTAAGAAGGTCAGCATGGTCACTACTCGTTTTTTCGATACCAAGACTGGAGCTAATTTTCGTAATTCCTCTTTTGTTGGAATCGCTTTCCCGCCCACGAAAAGGACGCATGAACACTTATCTAAGTCTTCCACAGCAGGAGGTAATATACGATGTACAGCTGCAACATCCTGCGGAATAATAGCCACATTTCCCCAACAAAAACGCTGGGCATTAGGGACGTGAGATCCATGTTGCGTATATATATGAGAGATTTGAGTTGCTCGACAGGCGGACACCAACTGCAATTCATGACTGCTAGCACTATCAAAAGCGTCTTGAACTTCCTGCGGCAATGATGCATGTGCGTAATATTGGAAATTGGCTAGCGAATCACGAGGTTGCTTCCCTTGCTGCAGACAGCTATCGCAGGCATGGCAAACGTTCATTAATCCTAATCCATACGGTTCCTGAATACCGTCTTTGTACAGGAATGCGCGATCGTACAGACCAAAATCATAATCTTTTGGCCAATACTCGCACGGAATATGGTTGTTCCTCAAAAGGCGAAGAGGGACATTGTCACTGCTGTGCTGTTTCACTTCTTGCGCTCGTTTGCCTTGCCCACATACAGCACATGGTTGAGTGACCCATTTATCCTCGCGGAAGTGCTCTTGCCATTCTCTAATGATATCGTATTTTCGATCAATACCACATGTATTAGGAAAGTCTTCCATTCCATCGTCTTGGGCATTAGAATGTTCGGTAGGAGCCACCGACGCTTCCCCGTACTGGAAAGTACCAGTGTCTGGGACATAATGCTTGAATCCTCGATCAGCCACTCGCCACTTACTTCTCTTCTTCTTAGTAGGGACGGCTTCGTATACACGAGGACGAAATACATATTTTGTATTAATACACTGCTCACAGCAGACGTGATCACGACTCAACGCCATGTTCAGTTCCTTTTTGCACGTCCCCGAACGAAACGTCAATCCATACGCTATTGTTATGGCTCTCAATTGTTCGCGTGACAAATTATTTATCGAAGTCAACAGCAGCTCACATGAACTGCTATTCACTACTATGTCTCCTTCAGACATGGATTCAACGCAATCAACTCCCAAGAAATAATACCATTGTAACAGATGCGACTGATAAACAAACGAGGCGTCATCACCTGCGTCGAGACCTCGTATCGCATCACCTCTTGTCAGCGAATATGTGCGCTGAGAATCAAGACCTGCTGAATATTGACCATCCGCAAGATGTCCATTGTGACCAGATGACAAGGTGACCAAATGACCGTGTGTCCAAAGAATAAAAACGTACCAGCGACATAAGAATGAACCAGCGATGGAAAAATCAACCACCGACGAAATAATCAACCAACGACGGAAGAATCAGCCGGCGACGAAGAATCATTCAACAATCAAAAAAAAAAAAAGAGGAAATGCACGACATAATCAGTAAGATTCTTGCTAAATATCGAACAAACAAACCATTATAGGTGTTGCTTGAAACCAACTCAGGAGTGCTGTCGTCAGGAGGAATCGCTATGACCAGAAATTGGCTTCGACAATTATACCACAGAAACAGGTAAACCTTACCTTCTGACGACAAATGATCGTCCATGGACAAAACAGGCTGCCCTGTAACATCCGGAACCGAGTTGAACGGAATAACTGGCGTCCAAGGTAAATCCTCGTCCTCGGCGTCCTCTACATAAGGACGTGGTGCAGTAAATTGCCTGCCGAACGACAAATCCGAAGGGCCTATGATAATTGCGATTAAAGAAGGAAAAAACTAAACCACGGAACATACTGACCAGCTGGAATGTCCACAGAAACATTCGAGGGGCCTGGGAGAACGGGCTCTACACATCTCCGCGTGCAACCATCTCGAGAGTCATCAATTTTCCTTTGTTTAGCATAGCGCTCTGAAGGGCACCCCTTGCGTTTAGATTGCAACATGTCAAGCTTGCGCGAAGAACGTAAGGAAAGTCTGAAGTTACTATGGATAGACGGACGCTAGCGGCATTGCATCCATCAGCTAAAACGTGCTGAAGCGGTATTTCCTGGTAAGGAATGTCACGTGTGACCGGGCTTGCGGGACTTCAGAAGGCCTTGGAAAGTACTAGCAGAGATAACCGCACCTAGTAGAAACTCGATCAACCCTTGACATACTCGCGCCGCCCTTGCGCGACCTTAGATTAGCCTTAGATCCCCATCAGAAGCAGTTGTTGCACATTGGTAGCAGTTGGTAAGTCTCAAGAGTCTTTATCTCACGCTGCCAAGTTGTTTAATCCTCTACTTTGGCGGCTTAAATCGGGTGCTCACTGATAGTACCCTCGTATCTATGGTGCGCACTGATTGCAGCGCGTATAGCACACGAAGTATACCACTTGAGAAGTAGCGATGAAGCTGGATTATATTTCGCAAAGTATGTGCATTACATGGCTTCGTACCTGGCTTCATCGAATCCAAAGCGTATTCACCTTTGCCTTCGGTTTCCTCAGATCTCAAAGCCATTGCCTTTTTGACTTCAAAGTTCTCGTTCTCGCCTTCGCTACCTTCCGAACCGTACGGTTTCGCCCCGCTCGCTTCGTCTGCTCCTACTTCGTACCCAGCGACTGTGTCCATCGCTATTTCGACATCGTCCGCGTTGTCCCGGGATTGAGATTGACTTACTGATCAACGATTCCTCCGCAGGAAGTGCAACGCTGGTAATAATTGCGGTCCACGCTGCCTCGGCCCGCATACGCATCGCGGCATGAATGACGAGCGCTTGCTGCCATCGGACTACGGAGCTCGATCGCACATACCCATCAAGACCTGGACCATATCCCGCGACCGTGCTCGATGGGGAGCAGATCAGCATGTGAGTGTCCACCCTGGCCGCGAACTTTCGAGAACTCTGACAAACACAAAAAATTTTCGTACGTCAACGATATAAGAACGAAGCCGTCTGTCGTCCCAACACACACTTGTCCATCTGCACCATCTCCAACTTTCTCTCACTCCCTGTGTCCATGGCATCCACTGCTATCCGACACGTTTGCCTGGTCAGATCGAGTTGCCCCTCGATGTGCAAAGTGCAGATTGCTTCCTCAAGGACACTGGTTTGCTAGACTGGGCATGCCATTTTCGAAGGTCTGGGTTCCTGTCGAGTACATTCTGTGGCATCGACAAGCTGGCTGGCTCTGATGACAATTGGCTCAGAGTGCTTAGGTCTGATGTCTCGGACTAACTGTATCTTGATCCGAAGTGCTGCTCCGTAAAGATGTTCCAGTAGGTTCCAGTAGGTTCCAGTATCTATGTTCAGGTTCCAGGAACAGTGCGCTACGAAGCACGCTTGCCAGGATTGGCCGGCGACATTTCCGGCCTGTCCAGAGTATCTTGCATTATAGTTGTAGTATAGATTTATGGACGAAATATAATTCTTGTGTCGCAATTTAGTATCTGTGATATCGGCCCATAAAATTGCATTCAATATTTTGATTATTGTGCCCCGAATATACTGGTATAGTAGTATCAACTGGAGAAGTTCTATCTAATGCAATCTAAAACATTGTCGAGCATGGCCAGTGCCGTGGAGACTTGGACTATGAGCCAAGAGCGGTGAAGGCGGCCAAGCGACATAGGTTCGTTGTAAGGGACTATGGTAATTGAGAAGATCAGCCGTACTTGCGAAGATTGGGAAAGATGACCTACCTTGTCATGATTTCCGAGCCTTGGCAAGTGACACTGTTGTGCTCTAAGGCTAGGCGCCAGATTCCGGAATACTGACCGCGCGTCGACGACTGGTGACTCTCTAAAGCCTTCTAAGGCCTTCCCATCTCGAACCCATTTTGCTGATGTCAAAGACGCTGCAGCGAGTAAAGGCGTGGGCAAATGCGCCCAATCGGGACATGGTTGAAGGTTACCATATAAGGCAGGAATTTTCGAGGGAAGACCTGTTCCCTGACGGGTACAGGAAAATCCTCTCTGAAGCTCGGACTCTGCAAAATTACGCCCATCGGGAAAATAAAAGCGTCTAGCCAAGGTAGAATGCTTTTTATCCCTTACTCTACTGCGTTATACCGGGAAGAATGATACTGACGACTTTAGAAGCTGCAGCACCGCTCGCTATGCATAGCGAAAATCGACGTGGCCACACTGAACTGTTTCATGCATCCAAGTGCCACGAAAGGAGAAAAGACGACTCCATTCAAATCAATCCCAGGGCTACAAATCAAGATATTCAACATGCTGCTAGTAAACCAATGAGGTATAGTGCGGTATAGTGATGTACACGACGTGATGGACAAGCCAATGCTTAACGCAGGCACTGAAGTACTGTTAAACTACGCATTGAAGAAGGAAGAAATATCAAACGGGTCCGAAGCAGACGTCGCAAAGTGTCTCTCCGAGGCCAGCGACACCGTGCTGTCCATAGCCGCCATCGGCTTCACCGGTGACGGGCTCGCAGACGCAGGCGGCGACGGCAACAGCGCCATGCGCACCTGCGGCGGGACATGCACGCGCAGTGGCGTCGTGCCGCCCGGCGGCAGCGGCTCGTGCACCATCTTCTGGACGTAGGCGTCCGCCATCGCGAGCCGCGAGCGCAGGTCGGCCATCATGTTGTGCACGGGCCGGAACTCGCGCAGCTTCTCCTCCTCCATGCGGATGCGTTCCTTCTGGATGTGCCGCGCGAGAAGAGACAGTGAGAGGCCCGTGGCCCGCGTTTGTTCCGCAAAGCTAGCTTCGAGCTCGCCACAGCGGGAGGTGGCGCGGTTGAGCGAGAGGTCGGTCATTTCATAGCGGCAGAGCACCTCAGCGTGCCCCGTCTGCAGGCTGTCGTACTTCTCCGTGACGTGCTTGAGCTGCGTGCGAGTCTCGCTGGCCTCGTTGGCCGTTTTCTTCGACAGGTCCAGTAGCTCCGCATTTTGGGTCTCCAAGCAGCCATGCTTGTCTGTCACGGTCCTCAACTGGGTCCTAGTCTCGCGGATATTTTTGTCGAGGTCGTGTGCTCGGGCTTGTAGAGTCTTGTGCTGATCCCGCAGCTTGTCAAGATCGTCGCCCTGGGACCGATAGCGCCGCTCCAGAGCGGCGAGATTATGGTGCGCCTGCTCGCGGTCAGCGAGCAAGCTATCGTAGCGTGTCTTCAGGGATTTGTGCGTCGCCCTAGCAGTGGCCAGATCCGCCTTGATCTGAATAGTCTCCTGCATCTCGCGTGCGAGCCGGGAGGCCAGATACCGTTTAAAGTGCCAGAGGACCGCAACGACGAGCAGCAGAGACCCAGTACACCTGGCTTTGCTCGCCTCAGACTTCTGGCGGTACGCCATCCATGCTTCGGCAGCCTTTTCCCTGGAGTGAAGAGATCTCTGATATTGTACATTTGCCGCCACCAGTCGCTTCGAAAGGTTCGTCTTTTCGGCTTCCGCTTGCTTGAGCTTTGTGCTGAGCTCGTTGAAAGAGACTTTCAGCAAACCGTTGTCGAGACGGAGATTATCGCACGCAGTCGCGCTGTCCTGGAGCTTCGTGCTGAGATCAGAGACAGCGAGTGTGAGCCGCTCCGAGCGGTGCGCAAGAAGGCGGGTCCGGCCCCAGAGAACCCAGAAAGCAAGCACCGAGTCCTTGACGAACCGGATACGCGATTTCCGAACGCACGGTTCCGCGAGGAGAAGGTTGCGATCGGTGACCTGGTCGAAAAGGAGCTTGTACTGCATGGTCGCCTTTCGGTACTTGAGCTGTTCGTGGGTCAAGCACGTTTCGAGCAACTGAAACTCTTTTCGCTGGGTCTCAAGCAGATCTATTGTCGACCGCGACTCTTCTTGCGATTGGATTAGATCCTTCTGGTACACCTTGAGGAGCTGCGGACCACCATTCTGTGAAGTAATATGAGTACAACAGAAAAAGTTAGAGGAAATGGCTGGCGTACGATCCATGCGATGACTGGCAGCTCGGTATGAAGCTCATGTGCATACATAGCCAGAAGCACAAAAGAAGAGAACATGAGGGCCCAGTAGACCCAGCCTCCCTAATCTTGATCAGTAAACAATCAATCGCAATTGGAGCAAGGCATACCAGCGGGCCTATCACAAACGCAATCTCGACGAGTATTGTGAAGCATGCGAACATCAGCACGAACGTCCATACACTTGGCGTACGACGCGCCATGGCTCGAGAAGAAAGAAAACTTTGAAATGAAAGTGAAGATGGGCAACGAACAGCCCTATGTGGGTATCCTGACGGGTTGGTTGAGTCTTGAGAACTTACACTTCGTACTGGCGGGAACTCTACGGGCGAACAAACACCAGCAAATCTTCCACGCGAAGAGCACATGACACTTATATTTTGTCACGTGTAGTTATGCAGAATTAACTTTCGCGTTTTGCTTTGCGCGTCTCGATGTCTTTCTCACCGAACGATCAAGACATACTTGTATCCAGATCACATCCACGGCTTCAAGCACAATATCTGGTACTAAGACCCAAAATCACGGCAATCTAGACATCGCATCCGTCGCGTCCATCGGTGCTTCAAAGTTCACCGAGCTCGAG
The DNA here is from genome assembly GCA_033439255.1 of Hericium rajendrae. NCBI lineage: Eukaryota > Fungi > Basidiomycota > Agaricomycetes > Russulales > Hericiaceae > Hericium > Hericium rajendrae. Next base: position 1,387,727 of record CM065879.1, on the reverse strand, counting down.
AGCCAAGTATACCCAAGGATCACCCTGGCTCATCGCATCAAATTCAACTTTGTACATCTCGCCCATCGAAACTCTGCTCTTCGTAAAACTATCATGTCTCCAGAAAGACCACGATCAGCGCTCTCATTCACGCTCTCTTCTGGCTCCTCTGAAGCCTTCGGTCCCAGGCTGGGACAAATCACCCTCCAACGCCCCGACCATTCTCCCCCTCTGCAAATAGCCACGCCTGGGATCATGTCCTGCACATCCCGCGGTCTCGTCCCGCATCTCTCGCGCGACAGCGTGCTCAAGACGCCAGCCGTCCGCTGGGTGCACGTCCCCTTCGAGTCCTTGTAAGCGCTCCCACCCCTCCCCATATGTCGCCTGATTGAATTGCCAGCGCGATACGCTCTACGCATACCCATTAACTTGATAGTCTGGAGCGCAATCCGCCCATACCGACCCTGTACCCCGGCACGCACCCGCTGCATCAATTCCTCGGGTTCAAGACCGACCGACATGTGCTGACGATGGCACTGCGCGACCCGTTCGACGGGCGAGAGATGCCCGCGAACGGATACGACTTTGTCTCTGCGTATTGCCTGCGCGGCGTCAGGAAGGCAAGTCCGACCGCAGACTTTGCTTCACGCGTAATCTGACTTTTCTGGCGTTTGCTGCAGGTGACATCGGAGGATTGGCGAGATTCGGTGCTCGCATGCAATCCAGACATCGTCGTGGCTCTTACAGACATTCCCTTCACCGCCGGCCCCATCTCGCAGAAGCGCACGGAAAAGAGCATCGAGCGCTCCGCGCGGTGGCTCGCCACGCTCTTGCAGCCCCTCCCCTCGGCCTCTGACGACGAAATTCAGTCCGCTCATTTAAACGTTCTCGTGCACATGGTCGGCGGCACGAATCCCGCCGCGCGCCAGGGCTTCTCACATACCCTCCTGGAGCCGCTCTACAACAAAGAAGCCGAAGCCGTCAAGCCGTTCAAAACGCTCGACGAAGGCGTTGCAGGCTACACCTTTGACCTCATTCCCCTCCACAAAGCACTTTCCATCGCCTCGTCCCCCGCGCTGTCCTCCTCGGCTCCCAGCAACCTCAAAATGGCGGTTAGCGGGTTGGACCCGATGCCGAACGTGCCCTCTCTCGACGCGCTCGGGCAGCTCCCACCGCTCCTCCACGCCTCGCTGGCGCCTCTCCCGCACGGCAAGCCGCGCTTCGTGCATTCCGCGGGCTCGCCGCACGAGATGCTCGTCCTCATCCGGGACATCGGCATCGACGTCTTCGACGCGCACTGGGCGCAGCGCGCCGCTGACATCGGCGTCGCGCTCGACTTCACGTTCCCCGCCCCCACGGACGACAACGCGCGCGACCTCGGGCACAACCTCTACGACTCCCGGCACGCACACGACTTCTCGCCCTTCGCGGACGCGTTCACCACGCCGGACGGTGTGCGTTGTCCGTGCATGGCGTGCGCGCCTGCGCAGCCGCCAGCCTCCGCCATCATCCAACACGACACGCTCGACGGCGCGCTCCCGCCGCACCCCAGCACGCCGTTCACGCGCGCATACGTGCATCATCTCCTGCACACGCACGAGATGTCCGCGCATGCGCTGCTCGCGGCGCACAACCTCTGCGTGCTCGACGCGTTCTTCGCGGGCGTCCGGCGCGTGCTTGCAGACCGGCCGGAATCATTCACGGCGGAGGTCGCCAGATTCGACGCGGCGTATGATGGGCGGATGCGCGTGTTTGGGGCGGCGCGGGCGGCGTGGGCGCAGGTCGAGAGGGCGCGTGGGAAGGGGCGGATACTGCGGGAGAAGGAGAAGCAGGATACGGATACGCTGGGCACCGCGGTAGAGCTTACTTAGTAGAACACACTCAATCGTGTTCCACGCAATAATCATGATGTACATCTACGGTCTACGAGGCCAGCTCGGCGAACGACCTACGTGTATAATCTACAGCGGCCCGCTGCGCCAGCCTCCGCTGAGCGCCGTGATGAGCACGATGAGGCCCAGCACCTGCGTCGTGCGCCAGAAGCTCGAGACGTGGTGCGCCTTGTCCGTCTCGGTGCGCTGCCACCCCGTGCGCGGCGGCGTGCCTGCGGCGCGCGAGGACATGCTGGGGGCCGCGTGGGGCTGGCGCGCCTGGTACGCGTGCGGGTGTGGGTGCGCTTGCGGGTGGTGCGACTCTGCGTAGCGCCGCCGCGGGTGCTCCCAGGCGTGCGTGGCGCCTGGGCGGTGGCGGGTTTCGTAGCTCCAGTAGCCGGGATGGTAGGCTTCGTGGTGGGCGGCGGCGGGATGGTATGCGCCGGCGGAGGAGCCCGCGGCAAGTGTGCGGTCGTATGCGCGTCTGTGAGAGGGTTCAGAATGGAATTTACGAAGGGAAATAGAGAGACTCACCTCTGTCGGTCGTCAACGAGGATGGAGTATGCTTCGCTGAGTGCGGAGAATCTATCCTTTGCGCCTGGGTCCTTGTTCACGTCGGGATGGTATTTCTTGCTGAGCTAAATCTGAAGATATCAGACGCGTCAAGCGGGAGTAATTTTCGTCGGTCGCCGACCTTATAGAAGCTCGACTGAATTGAACAGAATGTCAATGAGCTGCACGATAGATACGAACCACAGCGTACCTTGATCTGGCTCTTGGTTGCATTATTTGGGATGGAGAGGGTGTCATAGTGGGTTGCGAGTCTTGCTGCGCTTGACGAGAAGGAACGAAACGCGAATGCACGACAGTGTTGTGCCGTTGATGTATATGTTGAACATGAGGCTAGAGGTGCTGCTGAGCAGCGGCGGACGACCATGCTCAAGCGTGTGGAGAGAAGGAACGTCAGGCCTCCCAGCGGATTCAAGCAGATGTGCATCTTATCTGATAAGGATGTGCGGAACTTAACCTAAACCCAATTCAGGTGCTGACAAAGAGGCTGTCCTGCTCGTACTGCGAGTCGTGGGCTGCCGTCAACCCTTCCCCTCGACTATCCACTACATTAATCATGGTAAGAATGCTGCTGGATGTCTACGATAGTGTCTGAGCTTACTTGTTCATCCCATCTATAGTCTACCAACTGCAGACGACGCCTCATTCGCGATTTCAAGCGGCTGTCCAGCGACCCGCCTGGTGGCATTTCTGGTAGCCCATGTCCCGACAACATCATGCTCTGGAATGCGGTCATTTTCGGTCCAGGTACGTCTCACCCTGTTCTCAACCGATCGATCACCTCAAACTGACCCGCTTCAGCGGAAACGCCGTTTGAGGACGGCACGTTCAAGCTGCTGCTCACCTTCGACGAGTCATACCCAAACAAGCCGCCGACCGTGAAATTCCTCTCGCGTATGTTCCATCCGAACGTGTACGCGAACGGCGAACTCTGTCTCGACATCCTGCAAAACCGCTGGTCGCCTACATACGACGTCGCCGCCATCCTCACGAGCATCCAGAGTCTTCTCCACGACCCTAACCCCAACAGCCCCGCAAACGCGGAGGCCGCGCAGCTCTACCGCGAGAACATGAAGGAGTATGTGCGCCGCGTGCGCGCGACGGTCGAGGAGAGTTGGCTTGAGGAGGATGAGAAGGCGGCGGTGGAGAAGGAGGATGCCGCCGCTTCTCCTTCGTCTTAGTGTGATGTTGCCATCTAGAATGTTCGTGCTTTAGATGACCTTCTTCTGATGAGCCGGACGAGGACGCTTCTTGGGGCCTGTGTCATAGCAGCCATGGTGTCAGTTAAAAAACCCTCATTCGTCTCCCATGTTCGCCACAGCCCGCTGCGCGAACCATCTGAAGTATGTCAACCATCGACCTCATCATGTAGTTCCTCCATCTAACTTATTTGGTCCTAGCTATCCATTCTCTCTTTCTCTCTCATCGTACTGGACTGTTTCGTTACTCTTTAACCCCGGGCTTGATTCGACATTGTGTTCTTCTGCCATCCCACCCTGTAGGTGTACGGTTTTGTACATATCCCTAATGCTGTATTATCTATCGCATACTTTCCTTTCGGCATCATTTCTCTGCGTGTACTCCAATATATGTGCAAGGACTATTCAGGGTGCCATCGCCACCATCGGTCGTCGACGGACGTCCACCCGCCTCGGGCTAGGGATCATGTGATGCAAACACGTTAGAAACTTCGCGTCGGGCGCCAATTGACGAGCGCCTGGCAAGCCACACGACGACCTTGTGTCTTCTCGTCGCCCTCTCTGCTCTGCTGGTCGTTCAGCTTAGCTTTCGTGCTCGTGAGGGTGTCCAGTTGATGCTGTGTCATGGTGACCACAAATCCTGTGAACCTAGCCCGCATGGACGACGAAAGGCGCAAAAAAGCCTCCATGGAAAAGGCAAAGGCGGCACATGTGGGTCCACATTTATATCCAACCAATGTCATACTCATTGTGCACATATCATACACCCGCACGTCCCCAAATGACGATATGCTATTTCTCTCTTGACCCCCCGCTACCCAGCTATCAAAGCAGCTCCAGCTGCGCCTGCAATACGCCCGCCTCAAAGTCGACTACGGCTGGGTAAGCACCCCTCCCACCCCTCCCACCCACCCCCTCTCACTCCCTCCACCAGCAACGCCAAAACCTCAACGAGGTCGAGAACCTCTACTTCCACCACTCCTCGCAGAAAGGCCGCCTCAAGCCGCCGCTCCCGCGCCCGCACGCCAAGCCGGCGCCCGGCCCGCCGCCGATCTCGTACCCCGCGCCCGTGCACAGCACCCCGCACATCGTCGACGTGAACATGTTCCAGCACCAGAAGGAAGAGCCGCCGCCGCCGTCGACACCGCTGCTGCCTTCCGCGCCCACGCCCAGGTCCTCGTTCACGTCGTCACAGGCGAGCACGGCCGAGACGCACGTCGGGCCCGCGAGCCAGGCGTCGGGCTCGGGGGCGGGGTCGCTGCCGTCCCCGCAGGCGTCCGACTGCACGATGCGTCCGCCGCCCGACGTGCCCGCAGAGCCGAGCACCCCCGCGCCGGACCAGGTGATGCTGTCGCCCTTCGCGCCGCCGCCGCACCCGCCGCCCGACGCGCTGTCGCCCTCGCCCTTCGCGCCACCTCCCTCGCCCTTCGTCCCGTCCCTCTACACGCACGCCGCGGCACCGCCCAACTCAGGACCCCCGCCTCCAAATCCCGGCCAGTCGCAGCCGCCGCCCACGGCGCATGTTATTCCGTCTGCGCAGGCGCTCCCGGCTGCGTACAAGACGTTCGACGTCGCGACGGCCGCGGGCGGGGGCGGGGCGGGCGCGCCGCTCACGTACGACTCGTTTTGGAGCTCGCATAGTTCTGTCGGGGGCTGGCGGCGGCATATGGGGCGCGGCGGCGCGGCGGCAACTGGGTAGTCGAGTTGCGATCACCACATGGGGGCAGAGGGGAGGGACATATGACGATGTATGGGAGGAGGGGTGTATCTGCTTTATCTAGCTTTCGTCTTTGTTCTTTTTGGTCTGTCCATATTCATACCACGACTATCTAGTGGATGTACGATGCAATGCATGCTCTACTCAATCTTTGAACAGCGAAATATCATCACGCACAATGCTAAGTATGAATATATACCGCGGTGCCCGTTCTACAACAGTAGGTACAATAATCGCAATCGCACAACCTACATCGTCGAAGGCATGAAACAGCGGCATGACAATTGGAACTAAGTAAGTACGTATGTATTCGTGACTTTCGTGCATGCATAATCCAAGTAGGCAGCGTGCAAAGGTAATGGTAGGTCCACTACTGGGTGCAAGTAGGTAAAGAAGAGAAAACAAAATCGTTGCTGGTGTAAGTACGGGATGGGATGGAGGAAGCAGGGGGACGTGCATAAATAAGTAAAATCCGCAGTGGTATATATGCGGGCGGAGGGTGGATATGAATCGTAGGCAGAGGCGTAAGGTAAATCAGATCTAGTAGATATCGTCAGGGTGGAAGCTATGGTGCATGCAACGGAGCGGGAGTTGATCAGAGAGATCTAGTGCAGTCTCTCTTGCGAATGTCGGACGAAAGAGGCGGAGCCAACGATTTTAAAACGAGAACCAGGAGAGGAACTTGAGGAAGCCCCAGATGGCGCCGCCTGCGATGATCGGCAGCGTCAGGTTATCGTCCAGCGAACCCAAATCTGCGAACCAAAAGTTATGAGCCCAAGCCACCAACCGCGTAAAAAAAGTCGCACCTAAAGCCTCCGCGATCGCAGTCACCATGCCCGTTACAGCACCCATGGCCGCCAATCCCTTCCATCCCGCAGTACTGACGCCTTCCCACCCGGCCTCGCGCAGTGATTTGCGCACCGCCGAGCCCAGCTCGCTGTTGTCCAGGCCGGCTCTAACGACGCCTTCCTGCCAGTCCCAGCTCGAGCGCACGTCGCCGTGGCCGATGGCCGCCCAGAACGCAATCGCGATAGCGGCGCCTGTAATGGATGCGGCGACAAAGCCCGCGAGGGATTTGCGCGGCGCAAGGGGCAGACCGAGCACGCGCGCGGGGAGCGGGGGCGTGTAGCGTCCCCAGAGGCGGCCGAAGGTCGAGGCGGCGGTATCGGCCCAGGACAGGCTGTGTGGTGTTCAGATTAATTAAATGAGCTGCGAAGGAGAAGGAAGGTCGTACATCATGATCGACATCACGGCGATGTCGAGGGGGTAAAATGCAAGCACGAAGAGGACACCAAGGATGTACCATATCACGCCGTTGGACGATTTCTGCGCGGGTTGAGTTCAAGTATGAAGGATGCAGAGAAAACACACCTTTTCGCTCTCGCGCATGAGGAAGCCGACGCATCGTTCGTAGATACGCTCAAAGGCGGGCGAGTTGAGGCGCAGCACATCTGCGGGTACGATGATGCAGAGCGTGCCTGCGAGGACGGCAACGACGCGCTGTGGCGAGCCATGCGACGTGTAGAGCCACAGCGTCAGAAAGCCTGCGTCCTACGTCAGTAAACTCGCAACACAAACCGAAAGAGTTGGGGACGGGTCGTTGGGGCAGTGTCACGCGACGCACCAATAGACGAATGCAAGACCTTGCGAGGGATCTCCCAGTCTATCTTCTTGTCCTTCTTGTCCTCCACAACCGCCTTCCCGTTTGGCCGCCTGCGCTCGACCTCAAGCGCATCGTCTGCCTCGCTGATCTCCTGCAGCGTCTCCTCTTTCACCGACTCCCTGCCCACCCCCTCGACGCCACCCTTGGGTACACGGCGGCGGGTGCCTGGGCGGCGCTTCGCCTCGGCCGCGGGGGCTGCGAAGGCGATTTTGGGGCTGGGGGAGCGGGTGATCGAGCGGGAGCGGGAGGATCTGCGTGACGGGGAGTCTGAGTGCGACAGCGCAAGGGTGAAGGCGTCGTTTGCGGGCAGCGACATGCTCTAGTCGCTATGGGGGTTAATGGTAGGTAGGTGAGGGGTATGTCTGAGACCTGAGGAGGGACAGGGAAGGAGGAGGAAAGGGGGAGGAGGAGTGGGGGCCGGTGAGGGGAGCAGCGGGAGACACGGAGACAAATCAAACACGCGCGTTGTCCTGCCTTATTCGGCACCCGCCGCCGAGCGGCTGCGCGCCCGCTCATTTTCACACTTCCATTGTCCATACGCTGTCATTGCTACACTGGCTCAAATGATACACAACATGTATGGTCGGTGCATATGCATGTATTTTCTACCCTAAGGATCATATCCGCCCAGCTCTCCCTATGGAGAACTCTCAGATGGCGGGATGCACGGTCGCCACTTGTAAGACATCTAGTACACGTAGCCCAGAATCTTGCCTCCGACGTTTTTGCGACGCGCTTCTTCGTGGTCGAGGATACCCGATGACGTGGTCTATACATTGCATCGTCAGGCGCTAATAGCCTGACAGGAAACACGACACGTACCAGGATGATGTAACCGAATGCACGCGACGGGAGGAGCAAGTTGACCCACGACTCGATCTGGGTGACTTGCACGTTGAAGCGCGGTGAAATGACACCCGTCTTATTCAGGCGCCCGTTTAGCTGCACGACAATCTTGCCAGAGCGGTGATCATCGACAATCTCGAACTCGCCGATGTAGCCTGCAAGTCACAACCAGGTCAGCCTCCGTAAAGATGCCGAACCAGGAGAATGCGAGAGCGAAAATTGTGAAAATGTAGTCTCCGTAGTGAACCCAGATCCGTGGTAAATGGAAATGTGTTGTATGGTTAGATAGAGACAGTCATTTTTTCGGAGCGTTAAAACGAGGGGCGGGTGGAGGCGAAACCTCGTCGATCGTAGTTATCACTCCGAGCTCACGCGAGTAAAGTATCGTATCGTAGAAGAAAAGAGATGGCGCAAGAAAGAAGAGACATACCATGGCGCTGCATGACCTGGAGAAACTTCACGACGACCTTCGACGAGGGGCGGATGAGCACCTGGCGCTTGCCACGGCGCTCAGCATTGACAATGTTGTTCAGGCAGTCGTTCTGCACGCCCGTCAGACGCAATACTTCAGGACATAAATATTAGCACGCACCAGGACAGAGATGCGGACCATCTTGACGGATAATGGGAAGGCAAGTCGAAGGGGGAAGAGTCTACATACGTCAAAAGAAAATGTAAGCACTTGCATCGCTCGTCTGAGTGTCGCGCTACGGAAAGCGCGAGTCAAGACGAGCCTGCACGGCGTCCTCCTCGTTCAAGAGTCGACCATGGTGCGCCGCCGCTCGCGCCGCCGCGACGACTAGAGAGATATTCACCTTGAGGGGGCGCCGGGGGACGGGAACTGTACAGATGAACGGGGCAGGCGGGATTTTGCTGGCGGGGAGGGGGTGCCGCTTTCGGAAGGTGTGGCGGAGAACTGTACAGCTGCATTCAGCCACCCGGGCGTTGCCGGTGTCTTCGCAGTGGGAGCTGTAGACGGACGCCACCACCGACGACGCACGACCCCTGCTGAACTTACGCCCCGCCTCATCTTTTCTTTTCTAGCTATCCTTCAATATGGTGCGCTTGAAAATGCTAGGTTCGAAGAGGGCGGGATGCTGATCTTTGGTTTGCTTGGGTTGTGTAGGGCCGTGTTCGCACCAAGACCACCAAGCGGGCTTCTCGTGTTCTCATTGAGAAGTAGTGAGTATCCGTCTTTCTGCCTTATTTTGTCCGGAGGAGTCGAGAAACCACTAGGAGTGCAACCGCGGTCAAATTCCCAGCAGAAGCGCTAATCAGACACCCCTATAGCTACCCCCGCCTCACCCTCGACTTCCACACCAACAAGCGCATCATCGACGAAGTCGCCGTCGTGCCCTCAAAACGCCTGCGCAACAAGATCAGCGGCTTCACGACGCATCTGATGAGGCGCATCCAGCGCGGCCCCGTCCGCGGCATCTCGTTCAAGCTCCAGGAGGAGGAGCGCGAGCGGAAGGACAGCTACGTCCCCGAGGTCTCCGCCCTCGACACGTCCGTCTCCGGCCTCGTCGTCGACCCGCAGACCAAGGTCCGTCCAGCCCCTCCGCTTTGCGGTTTCGCGCGTGCTCATGGTGCTCGTGTAGTTGCTGCTTGCGCACCTCAACTTCGACTCGCTGCCGGTGCAGGTCGAGAACCCCGTTATCGTGGTGCCCGAGCGCCCAGGCCGGGGCCCGCGGCGGAACGTCCCTGGCGCTGGCCGCGCCTAAGTGCGCGAGCTTGCGAGAGCGTAGGTTGTCTCGAGCCAGGGGGAGTATGGTGGGGAGCGGGGAGTATGCGCCATGCTATGTATCGATGTCTTCAGTACTGCCAAAAATGTCTATGATGCCGCGATCGAGGCGATTTTTTCCTTCTTCACGCAGGTGTGGATTTGCATGAACGATATCCGAATGTCGTCCGCGGCTAGGTATACCTCAACACCTTTGATGATTGTGTACTCGCCCCTTTCTTGTAGGGGACACGTTGCCGGGAAGGTGAGCTGCCCCGTTGATCATGTGGTTCCTGATCCCTTTGTCCTCGTCTGCCTCGCGTTCAGATCTCTGTAAGGAGGCATCTGCCTGCAGGCATCGCGATGACGGGAAGATGCGGCAAATTGCGGCATATATAAACCACTCAGGTGCTCTTACTCTAGGACGATCTCCTTTCTTTCTCTCGGTCAACGAGTTAGAGTATCCGCTACCATGAAGGACACTACGGGCAGGCCATTACTGCGCCCGGCACGCATCTTATATCATCCCTACAGAGATGAGGGGAAGTGGAAGGTACGGAGCGATAGTCCTCAATATAGCCTTTGTCTCTAACTATAAGCTCATTTCTCCAGGTTTCGCGAGTTTTAGAGAAGACAGTGCCCAAGGGGATGACTGCGTTCGACGTGACGCTTCCTGAGGAGTTCCGTGAGTTTGATGCCATTAGTTGGGAATACGAGGAACATATGAGTTGGGCACGCCGTCTCGGGTACAGTGGCACCTCCCGTCTTTCTCCTCTTGGGATTCGAGGGCTTACAACTGGCTTTTCTTAGCTTAACGTCACTGTTGCCGGACTTCAAGGGTATAGCACGAAGCGGCTTTGCGGGTGTCAAAGACTACCTGTTTCCCATCCCTAGACGAAATCACCGATTTGTTGTCGAAAGATCCGCGCACGCGGAAAACGGACCATTTAACGCCCAAGCGCCAGCCACTCTCGTCTTCGCACCACCCGGACCAGCTACACCAACACCCCCGGCCCCCCAACCGCCGTCCGCGTCGCTGCGCCCCAAGTCCGGCAGCCTGAAAGTGCGCGGCCAACCCTTCATCACGACCTGGCACCGCTCCCGGGCGCCATATCCCCTCACGCACCCGCCCGCTGCCGAGACGCTCGACCCCGCGCTGAACAGCGGCGACCTCTATATGCACAGCTGCACAGACCCGCTGGCCGCGCGCCCCGTGCAGCTGTGGATGCTCCGCGGGCAGGAGGACGGCGCGGGCTGGGTGGAGGTTAGCGAGGGGCATGCGCATCCGGAGCTGAGGGGCCATCGGCTGCATGTGCGCGCGGACGGGATGTTGACGTGGGTGACGCGGAAGACGGTTACGTGCTACAAGGCGCGGGGGAGGAAGCGGCTGCTTGGCAGGACGTGAGCCCGAGGTGCAGGGTCTTGTCTGCTGTTTTCTCGTGGGCGGTGCGGAAGGAGTCGAGGAGTTGCGTGCTGATGGGGTTCTAGATTTCGTCTACATATATGTAATTGTACTTATACCGAATTTGTTGAAGGAAAACAGTGCGCTCGCCGGCAATTATGTGCGTTTGTGCGTGGCGAGTTGAATGCTTCAAGAATTCCTTGAGCCCCGTAATTTTGTGCATGACATTATATTAGGATACTATCGTATATCTATTTCGTGCCAGTCTAGGACGGAAGGAAGTTGACTGTATTTTGTGGACGAGTAAAACGGAATGTGCTACAAGTTCAATTTACCTTTATTCTTTCCTTCCTTCGAGCGCCCATTGGGCGCCATTCACATAAGGGATCTCAACCGCATGTGGTACCTGAAACTGGACTGATTACTGGACTCTCGATACACAATGAATGACGAGCGGGAATTGTATATGAGAACCTGAAACGGGTAAATTCTCATTCAGACTGGAGCGTCCTGTCATAAGTCTGAAACTAAGGAATAATATAGACTACAGCATAAGACTGTAAAAGAAAAAAAGTTCAACGAAGCAAAGCGTCCAATGCGGAAAACAAAATCGAAGACACAACAAGACGAAAAAACGTATCGATAGCAACACGACAGTCCACTACCAAGCGCGCCGATCTGCCGCTCATGCGAGCTCAGCAAATCCGACCCGAGAATTGCCAACGTCGAAAGCAGTGTACACGTTCTGCAAGTACACGTCCCCAACTATCCAGAACTCTGCGATAGAAAGTCAACCTGGGGTCCGTCCAGAATGCTGCAAAGAAAACCAACGCACCACTCGTAATGCTTGCATCGGACGCGACTCCGCCGACGCACTGGCCGGACCCGTCGCCCAGGGGGCCGATGTTCATGCTCTTCGAGCTGACGGGGAACGATTTCCCCCCAAACATAAGCGACAGGTCCGAGCTTAGGTCGCATGGAACTGAAAAGGGCGGCAGAGTAAGTATTCGCTATATGATGGCGGAGGCGGACAGGGCATACCACTCCAGATACCGCTGCCGTCGTCCAGTTCCTTTGCACCGTTGATCTGATCATAGATGGCAGAGACAGTGTCGGGGTCGGCAATGATCTGCGTCGTGCCGGTGTCGATGATCGAGGACGTGGGACCGGAGACAGGTTGGCCGTTCATGGTGGTACCGTCGAGGTCGACCTGCCAGTACCCCTGGACCATCATGGCGACACGGTCACATCGTGTTTGAGCGCGCATAGTGGAAGTGAAGGCTCACCTCCTCCGTCACGTCCACATATGTGAACTCGCTCTTATACAGAGCCTCATTCGTTCCGCCCAGGAACAGCTCAGATCCACTCTCGGCGAATTTGAAGCCGAAGACGGGCGACGACGTCTTGCGCTGCGCGATGAGGGTCTGGAAGAGCGGATTGGCGTTGTAGTCGGAGATGGACTTGAAACCCATGCCGAGCAGACCATCAGGAGGGAACTGATCGCTGTTGAAGCCGTCGGAGTACACAACGGCTGCGCCGAGCGTTTGCTTCGTGGCCTAACTTAGAAGGTGATTAGCATGCTCGCAAAGAGAAGATATTACGCACTGTAAGACCAGCGAGGGACACCGTGTCCGTAAACTGCTCGCCACTGACGGACGACCCGTCCCCGTACTGAAGCGAGAACTTCTTGCGGAGATCGCGCGAGCTGGAGCTGGATTTTGGGTCGTACAGCGTGTGGCCCTGACAGTTCTGCGTGCAGGAAGGGGACGGGAGGAACAGGTCGCTGCTACCGGTGTCAAAGTCCACTAAGATATGAAGCAGTCAGTCGATGCCTAAGCGCATGTGCAGCGCAGAATACACACCCGTGTAGTCCTTGGGGGGTGTTCCGACGGAGATCGTCCCGAACCAGAGCTGCGATTCGTCGTCCGTGAGGGGGTCGCTGCCTGTCGCGCGCTTCGCGGACTTGGTGCCCGCGGAAAGTGAATGCGGTTTGCCAGTGTTTCTTTCATACGCCGCAAACCCTCTCTGTAGTTTCCTACATATTGCAATCAGTTTGCAAGGACACGCTATCTCCACGTTCAAAAAAAGACACCTACGCCATCGAGCGCCCAATATTGGCCCGGAGCCTCGTCACGTTCACCGAGCCATCTGCATGTAGGACGCTTAAGCGCTTGTTCAACGGAATAGCACCACCGCTTTGCGGTAATGGGTTGGCAGTCGCCAGGAGAGGCAGCGCCACGAGGGCAAGCACTTTGACAGCGTACATACCGAGCTGAGCAGGGTGTGCGTAAACTGCAGAGCAGCAGCGAGCCGGCTAGCCCTTATATACGTCGCCTCGCGCAGAAAATGCATCCAATTCCCCAACGCGAGGCTGCCGCATGATGATGGAAGAAGGCAGCAAGGGAATATCCTAATTCGCCAGTAAATTCAACATATCGGAATGGATAGTAGGAAAAGAAGACCGTCGACATCGTCTGCGTTCGTCTGCATCGCTCCTATGACAGTCAAAGCACTACATAAAAATGCGTCAATCCATCGACTGCGAGTCTGCTGGAGAATGCTATCCATATCAGAATGGAAGGCAGAGACGATCGCTCACCTGGTCTGCATCCCACGCCACGGCAACGCTTGCAACCTTGGGGAACGTCTTTATCTTCTTTACACGCCGCATGGTCTCCGTGCAAAATTGAAGTGGGAAAATTCTCAAACATTTGACATACCATTTTAATGCGGACTCGCAACTGGTCCGGGCAGAGTCAGATTCACGCCATGAACTGTGGTCTGGAGGATTGAACGCCTTGCGCTTCTGCACAACTTCTGCATGATAGTGGATGTGATGAAGATTGTAGTCTGGCATAGACCAAGATAACGCAAATGCTTCGACTTCGTTCCAGTCACGGACGGAAGGAACTTGACCGCATTGAATGAGCCCAACTCTGCTAAGCGCCCACAAGTGCCTTACGGCAACCAGGGAGTCCATGGTTGAAATTTCCCGCGCGGCGCGTCGCGCCACCGCATCCCTGGCTCGCCTCTCGCCTCGTCCTCCTTATTCCACCTATTTCTGCGACTTGAAGTCCTATTCTATAGTCATAAGGATGTTTTACGTAATGCATAGCCAATTTTAAATAGGGACCGACACGAGTGCACTCGCGGGTGATCCGGATCCGAACCCGCGGGTATTCGACCCAGCGCAAGGGCTGACCTGGATCCGCACGGGTTTCAGCCACCGGGTCATCCGGAGCCGCGGGTCAAGTACCCGTGAAATGGCGGGTCACTTGCGGGTCTCACACTTGAAAGCCTAAGTTTCTAAAAGACATTTGTACTTGATTCCTGTACAGTATCTACTAGTATCTACTACAGAGCATAACAACATCCAATAATAGTAGTCAATGGACCCTCCTGGTAACTCATCACTCCGCTCGACAATACCTTGAGATCCTGGAGCCCATGTCTCCTTGTCCTTGATGCGCACAAGCATCACGTCCTCGGTCATCGCTGCTCGCTGTGTTCGTGAGCTGATGAGGTCCGAGGGCAATGTGGCAGAGAGTAAGGGTGAAGAGCCCACAGATGCACCGCAGTCCTTCAGCTGGTAGACAATCGTGAGGAGCAGGATATGCACAGGCGTGCTCTGCATGATCTCCTACATGAACGAGTAGCGGCCCGGATCTGGCATGTGGTTAGCATCAAGTATGTGCATGTGATGCTGAGAGAAGGCACCCAAAGATGAAGACGCACTACCAGTATTATGGCAAGAGCGTAGCGGGGTAGAAGAACATTGCGGGGGGGGGCACATCGGCGTCGGTCGGTGCACACGTCAGCTCGATGAGGGATGGTGCGTGCGAGGCCGGGGGTTCGGCAGGTGCACAAGGGCTCGATGTGGCTTGATGTCAAGCCAGTTCTGCGGGCGTGCTAAGGTTGCCGAGTTGGTAGGGTGGAAGCGAGTCACTCGAGAGTCGGAGGCAAGGGATGTGTGGGGGACGTACCTGTCGTTGTGTTCCTCCTGCACAATCACTGCCGTGTTGGCCGCCGGCGATGAGCTGCACCTGCCGCTTGTTGACTTCGGTCAGTACCGAGCGTGCGCGCGAAATTGCACTGAAGGTGACATAGACACGATGCTGAGCGTGTGCGAACACAGCGCGAACTCGTAGAGCATGTGCGGATCCATAGCCGAGAGAACGAAGGTCGAGGTGGACCATGTGTTGTCGTTGACTGAGGTGATGCATACATACCAGAAGCATGCGGAGAGATGCAGAGGCAGTTTAGCGTGGGTAATGATGCGCGTCACAAGAGGGCTGGGTACTAAGGTATTAGACTTCACTAACTTAACTTGGCTATCCGCAAACGCACTGTACAGTAAATACCTATGTAGCTCACTCGTTGTACTTTACACAGTTATGTACACATGTTACATTTTTTCTGGATTTACCATGATTTGATTCGATTTCTGAAGTCTCGAAAATCGTAGACTCGTGCGGTGGCTGAAGCGCCGCTGAAGCCGAACGTGCCTTGTTCGAGTTGGCTGCTTTCTGACTCACTCTCTACCCTCACTTGCATTTTCCTTTCTTCCGTCATTGTTTCTGTTCAGCTCGAAGATCAGAAGGGCTAGGGTGAGTGAAAAAATCTTATTCTTGTCATAATGTACTAATCTCCGGTCTCGCTCGGTAACGTTTCGCTCGTTATCGAGCGAGACTAGTTGTCAATTCTCATCAACAGTCCATTGTGCCCTATTTTCCTCCCTCGACACTTCACTCCCGCGCGCCATGCGTGCTATTCGTCGTCATCCGCGTGCTCTACAATATCCCGAGCGCCCGTCAACCGCACCCCGGCCGTCACCCATCTCCTATGATCCATGCTCACACGCACAAGGCTTACCACAGCCCCAAGAGCATGCAAGGCGCTGGCATATCATCAGTAATGATGCATCGCCGAGCCTCGCTGCTACAGCAATGAGACACAGTGCGATATTGCACGCCTCAGTCCCGCGAAGATTCTGTCTACTTCGCTGAGCAGGTTGAGACACTACGAAGGCGTGTCATCTGCACATGTGTCTGCGTGCGCAGCAGTCTGACGACCCATGCCACCTCCACAGATGCTCGAGAAAATTAAGCACGTTGCCCCGCCCGACCAGAGGCCTTTAGAACTCCCTGACAGGCTCGCAGGAGGTCGCCGTCGTGATTTCACTGCCAGTCGTACTCTGCCGGGCGCCTCGACCCGACATGGGTCCTCGGCACGACGCTCTACAGCAGTGGCTTCGAATCGGAGTACCCACCCACGGGCACGGGCATGGCGCAGGACTAGCCTGGACAGAACTTCACGGTGACGCTCCCTGGGAACCTGCAGAGCGGCGCGAAGGTGCAGCTGTGCGTGACGCACCTCTCGTTCGGAGGGACAGAGTCTCCTCTTAGTCACATACAAGAATGTCATCAGCACCCGCCGCATGGAGGATCGTGTCGTTGACCGAGCAGAGGGAGAAGTCGAAGGGCTACCAGGAGAAGATTGAGAGCGAGCTCGCCAAGACAGTGCAAGGACTCGATGTCCTTGACAAAGACATCATCCTCTCGGCCGCCTCTGGTCGTGTGTAGCAGCGCGGGTGATAGCAGGCGAGCTTGGTGTACGAGTACATAGTTATTTAGTAAATATTACATGTGTACATTAGAATCTGTGAATACACATATATCTTTACAGAAAAAATGGCGGGCGACTCGCAGGTTACTCGCAGGTCAATGAATTTGAGGAGCACCTTGACCTGGATCCGGATGAGTTTGCGCCACCAGGTGATCCGGATCTGCGAGTCAGATACCTGCAGGTCAATTTCGCGGGTATACCCGCATTGACCCATGGGTGACTCTGACTCATGTCTGTCCCTAATTTTAAACACATTTTTGGAGCAAAAATTGGCCTTTTCGCTGCTCCTGCGATTTTCTGCCCTAAGACACTAACTTAGCCTCTCGGTAATCCTACTATACTCAAGTCTCTCTCAGTCTTACAGTTAATAACATGGCAGGAAATTGTGCGTAGGCATTGACTCAACCGAGAAATATGTCAACCTCATGGCAAACTCCAGATCCCGGATCCCGCTAGTTTTGGCTTAATCTCCGAGTCGGCAACTTGAAGTTAACTAGGAAGGAAGGAAGGACAATCATGATACGTCGAGTCATCTGTTCTGGTATCCACGCAATACCCTCGGTGACACGTACCACATCCATCATCCATCCCACCAACATCCAGCCGGCCCTGGGCTGGTGTGCATTGTGTTTGTCATCTCGACCCATGCGGATCCACGTCGGGCTCGTGAATACTAAGTATACTGTATTAGAAACCTGAGATAAAAGATATATGATCCAATACGATCACCATGTCAGCAATATAATGATCCTCAGCGCTATCGACTGAAGTCCTTACCGTGTCATGGCGGCCCGCAGGCAGTGAAGCAGCATTGAAGCAAATCTCAGCACAGAAAGCCTTATCACAAAATTGAGGTAAACAACACTCACTGCAGCCTCGGAAGAAACCTCATACAAAGATCACCGATAGACAATCCCAGAACCTCGACAAAATGTTCTTGAAGCTCAGCAGCTCTGAGTCAGTTCAAGACTGGTGAAAAGGCTAATTTCTGCTCTAAAAATTTGGTCTAATTGACCATATCACATTCGGAGTGTCTTCGCTGGTTCAGTGTTCATGATGCGTGTGGACGGGTGTCGAAGCAAATGTGCACATAATAAGAGACCACAACAAATGAGGAAACAAGACAAAAGTGATCCACAAAGCGAGACGCAGGCGATCGAGAAAGGGTGGGCATGGTGGGAGCTCGAAAGAATAAGCTCTAACTACTTCTGCGAGGGAAGGGGTCAGTAAACACTTGGTGTGGGGCTCCTCAACCGAGAGGATATGAATCTGGGAGGAAGAGAGAGGGGCTAAAGGGCCATCAGGTCCCGCCCACTCATCTCTTGAAGCCTCCCGCGTCGAGGTAGGAGGTCCCGAGACGCACTGACCAACAGCGGCAGATAGCCACGGTCAGTATGTCACTCCCGTCAAGGGTTCCGCATCGCCTCGCCAGCGAGGTTGAACTCATGCGGCGAGCGTACGATGGTCGGAGACCAACAACAGGTCGAGGCACGACCTAGTGATTGCGAAGCGTCGCAAAGAGAGATCAAAGTCAATTAGCTTCGTCTAAACAGAGTCTTAAAACAATTAAATTGGCCATACATACGGAAAACATCCTTATGACTATAGAACAGGATGTCAAGTCGCAGAAATAGGTGGAATAAGGAGGACGAGGCGAGAGGCGAGCCAGGGATGCGGTGGCGCGACGCGCCGCGCGGGAAAGTCCAACCATGGACTCCCTGGTTGCCGTAGTGCCTACAAACAACAGTCCGGCAATTCCCGACACCTTTGACGCCGTCCGCACAAGCGTAAAGGCTCGTGAAGGACGCGCTTGTCCTTGCCATCAAGTCGACATCCCAACTTACGGCAGGACACGTAGAGACACGCTTAGCTTTATTCGAAAGATGGCACTGTCGACAAAAACCTCTTTCAGTAGTGTTCGCAGTTTGGTCTGTGCGCCTCCAGAAAATGTGAGTGCTTTATATCTGCATCAATCTACTTGTATGGACTTGCTGATCGTCTATCAACGAGCCATTCAGATTTTAGGTGTTGGTGTCCTGCCAATAGGACTATAGTTGCTCTGAACGCGTCAACTCGACATGCATCGCTCTCTACAAGTTCCCGAGATTGTGGGTATGATTGCCAAATGCCTTTCCCAACCACCAGATTCAGTGTACACCGGCGCATACTACGAAGACGAGCAAAGAGACGAGCAAAGAGACGAGCAAAGAGACGAGCAAAGCGACGAATCAGACGATGAATCAGAGGACAACTCATACCTCTACGAAGGTCCTGAAGATGCAATCAGAAGGCGTTCTCTGTTATCTCTCTCGTTGTCTGCGAGGTCCTTATTAGAACCATGTCTCGATGCATTATGGGCTTGCATGCCCTCCGCTCGACCTCTGTTCAACAGTGACTTGTTGACTTCGACAGAAGATGGAGTCGTGGTAAGTTCAACTCTCGTTGGACACATCATGATATGAAAACGTCTTCATCTTGCAGAACCTTGACCGATTCAATTATTATGCGCATCGCGTCAAGGGTTTGAAGGTCAAGCGCGGTGACATAGGGATTCGTTTCATGCGCGCACGCTCGATCCAGTTCTCCACGCACGCGAAATACCTTCTTCCTAACTTGCGATATCTCGATTGGTCCGACTACAACGACACACCGTTATCTCATATACCCCTTCTTGCTGGGCCGAAGGTCACATCTCTCAGGATGCCTATCACCGCTTGGCCGAAGCACTGTGAACAATCCCTGAACTTTTTGTTTTCGTCCATCCGAGAGGCCTACCCACTCCTCGAAGATGTGGACGTTAGGCTCCAGCGTCCACGGGGAGATGCCGATTGGCAGCTTGCACTACTGTTTTCCGTGTTCTCCACTATCACCAGTGTCAAATTCTCGTCCAAGCTGTCGCCTAATACCCTCACGCGCCTGTCAAAGATACCCAACCTCCGAGCTCTGGAGGGAAGACATTCAAAGGCACGTCGCGATGCTGCTTCCCCACTGGATTTCCCCTCCCTCCAGCACCTGCACTGGATGGTGCACAGCTTCAACGACGCCACGACCTTCCTTCGCCGCCTCCACTCCACCGGCCGTCCGCGCGAGTTCAAGACCCTCACGTTCGAGTACGACAACTGCGACCTCATTCCCGCCGAGCTCAAACCCTTCCTCGACACGCTCCTCACCACCTGCTCCACGCAAACCCTATCCTCGCTCACCCTCCAGGCGAACGGCATGGGCACTTTGGAAAAGCTGGGAAAGCGCACGTCCGTCTGCGGCATCGCGTCTGTACACCTGCGCCCTCTCTTCGAGCTCAGCCACATCGAGGTGCTCCGCATCGGGAGCCTGCCTATCGAGCTCGACGACGCGTTTATTGCCGCGGCGGCCACGACGTGGCCCCGCCTGCGCGTGCTGCATCTGCATTCACGCGTGCCGTTCGAATGCATGCTCACGCCGATGGGGCTGTTGCCTCTTTCCAGACAGTGCCTACAGCTTGAGGACCTGGATGTGGACATTGGTTCGTGGCCGGACCCCGTCCCATCGCTGGTGCGTGGATCTGCGGATACCGGGAGACGAGGCGTCCCGCTGTCCGTTTCCATCCGTCATAGTGTCTTTGGGGATACTGGAGTAGACGAGGACGAACTGCAGAGAGCGGCGCGGTTGCAGCTCGTGCGGGAGATATTCCCCGACGCCGGTGTCGAATACGAATTTGAGAAGTGTATCAGATGGTAGCTCGTCACGTCTTACCGTTAGCATCTTAGCACTATAACCTAACCAACGTTAAGAAAGCCCTGCTTAGCGTTGCTGGTATGAAATGAAAATAGAACATATGGATTACTTGCAGAGGACGACTAGCCTCCATGGTGCTCTTTAGTTTGGGTCTGACGCGGGCGTCTAAACATGAGTGCATGTTTTGAAGTCTACCTGCTATGAACCAACCAAACACCGAAAGCAACGACATGCATAAGTACCAGCTTTCGCAATGAGATCTTGTAGTATAGGTTCAGATCTTCAGACGCTAGATAAAGTAAAGAATAAAGAGAAGATCATTGTCAGAGCAGAAACGAGAGCGTATGCAGGTCTAGGAAATATATGCAAGTGAGATATACACAGCGAGTAAGATCAACTATCAACGATCCCCATTAAATATGCATGGCAGCAAGCAGTCAAACAGCGACCGCCACAGATGGATACCATTGCCGCGCGTCCGACTCCTCTGCCTCTACCTCCGGCGTACACAGTTGCGCGAGCCCCAGATCATGCAGACGCGTCATGCGCAGCAGCATGCCGAGCCCGTGGTCGGGGTGCGCACCCGTGCCCGCACCCACGCTGTTGAGCTGAGCCCACGTCGCGTCGTCGAGCTCCTCCGCCATGCGGCCCCACGCCGCGCGGATCGCGCCGGGGCAGTTGAACGCCGCGAGGATAAAGCAGAGCGGCGAGCCTGTGTAGGCGTGAGCAGGGACACAATACGAGTAGAGAAGGCTGCACGCACAGAGCCCGCTGATGTGCTGCTCGCGGTACAAAAGCGGAGACGACGGCTTCTGAACCTGCGCACCGGGGTCGCCGTGCGTGTCCTGCACCGCGTCCGGGAGCGTATCGCCAAGGTTGTACAGCCGCCTGCATGACGGGCACACGCGACCGAGGCGGCGGCTCTTGTTGTACCACAGAAACTGGACGCAAGTTTGAGTATCTTTCCAAGGGTAGCGGGGGTGTACGCACCAGAGCCGTCTCCTCCGGCAGCACCGTGAGGAGCATCTGCAGCACCTCAGGCTGCGCGAACTCCGCACAGAGCGGCTCGGTGCTGCATGCTGGCTGCGAGAAGGGCGAGGAGAGGAATGCGCGCACGTCCTGCACGCGTGGGCCGTTGCCGGGGTCGTAGATGATGGGCTGCTGTAGCAGCGCGAAGGTGGCATCGTAGGTCTCTAAGGCAAGGCTGTCGCTCTCTGCGCTCTCTTCGATGTCTTCATGTCGAGAGTCTGGGAGCGGCAATGGCTCTTGTGAGTAAAGCGAATCGGGAGAAGGCGAAAGGACGTGGAGGCGACTGAATTCGGGAAGAACGTCGGCGCAGGTGTGAGGGTGGCGGTCGGCTTCAAAGCTTGAGTCATTGGAAGCAGATTCGCCTGTTGAGGTACACAGCTTTGCATGCTTATCCTTCTTATTCTGGGCCTTCTTCTTTTTGCGGGCATTGCTGGGGCCAGGCATTGTCGTCGAGGGCGGTGATGCAAGCGGCGTTGAACGAAGCAAAGAGGCGCCCGTGCTCGACGCGTCGAACGCGTCGGTCGCCGTGGGATCACGCGTGCTTCAAGACCGCGATGACGACGACGATCCTCGTCGATTTGGCTCAAAACAATTATCTTACCTCGACAACAAGCTCGTCCCACAGTTTTCCTATGCGTTCACATCTGTAATGGCTTCTCAACGTCTGGTTCTTGTTGTCGCTATTGGGCGCTAGTCAAACTAACACCCGAGTCGAACCGTCACCTCGCCGCTCGCCTCTCAAACACAGAATGACTCAACCTCTGTGTAGGGTCTCAACGTCAGATACGACGATCCTGAGGCACGATGGTTGAGTCCAGTATCTACTCTGCCCCCGGGAGACTAGTCTCAACGGGAACTAGCGTCATCTCATCTCGCCCTGCCGCCGTTCTGTATTTTGGCTTTCTATAATTCTATCCTTGTCCATCAAGCTTCAAGCCTCATAGCCATGGGGCATGGTCGAACGTATCTTGATGGACGCAGGGAAGCTTCCAACATTTCCAGATGTACCGAACGCCGTCACCCCTTACACCCTATTGATGATCCGGTACTATATAAGTACTCCATTCGGTGTACGCAATCTGCCAATAGAGACCACAAAGAAATGGGGAAGAAGCGGAAATTCCGTTTGCGGTATGTACTCGACAGCTTGATTTATTCGTGAGTGAAGGGTTGACATTTATGCAGCACAGGAGCGCAGGAAGCACCGGGCGTTGGGGGCGATTCCGAACTTTGGACCTGACGCAGAGGCGTTCTTCTTCCCACCGACAATTGGTCTCGGCGTCTGTCCCCAATTAGCCTCGCACCCATGGCATCCTGTTGGGTGCTGTCCGCTTTCCCAAAGCATTTATGGGGAAACTGGAGGCGAAATCGTGCATCGACATATCATCTATGCTCAAGTCCCTGACTTATGAGCTCGCCTCATTATAGTGATTACCTGGCTGTCCAGGCTGTCGGTCTGCCGCTGCGATGGGTTGTTGTGGTTGGATACCGCGTTGATTATCCCCGCGCATGTCCGACAATTATTCGTTGAAGGTATGGAATTGCATTCCGCCTTCTCATGGACTGTCATCACCGATTCATGTCCTCGCAGAGCTTTTCGTGCCGGGCGACGTTTGATGTCGCCTGCTTATGGCCGCGGGCATGATCGAAAGAGAACGCCGTGCCTTGGTAGAACTGCTTCTGCTCGCTATCAAATGGAACCTCGAACTTTGCCTACTCTATGGATGTGTATTTTCAGCACTGTGCGTACCTTTATAAAGGGAGCCGGTCGTTCGCAAGACGTCCTCATCCGCGGCTCACACACAACAGCAGTCCTCTCTTTCGCTCTTCTTATTCTTATCTCTGCCTACCATCATGTGCGTCGGCAATCGCGCCCAATCTTCCATCGTCTACGTGAATGGCCAGCTCCACGCGCTCTATACCAACGCCACGAAATGTGTCGACCAGCACCTGGGCAAACCATACCTCAAGCCGACTTCGACCCCGCTCTACTACGGTGTCGCCCTCAGCATGGGCTTCATAGGCGAACACAAGGAGTCGAACTCGACGACGGATGACCTGGCATTCTACGCCTCATTTGGCCAGCCCGAAATCGAATTTCCTTGCAATCACGAAGTCATCTTGCGCCTCAAGCTTGACTCGGGTCACTACTATCTGAACCCTGCTAATGTAGCGGCCCGCACGGACTTGTGAGTATTTATTTTTTGGCGTATGCTCTTGCTCATGCAAGGATGCCTTAGCGCAAATAAACGGTCCATTGAAAAGTGGGAAGTCGAAGTCCGCATTCCCTTCTCCGAATCCTCTTCTCTCATCGAAAATGATGCTATCGGCAATGTCAAATTGTACGACTTGAGCTACATCATTCTCAGCATGGATAGTGCGTATCCATCTTCGTCTTTAGAAACCACAGCCTCACCTTCATGATTCAGAGGCTGTCTTTGGCGATGTTCAAGCACAAAATAGCCATAAATCCGTGAAGCTCTCACCCGACAACGCTGTGGCTTTGAAAACATACCTGTCTCAGTATCTCACCTTCCTTAAGCACGCGGGTTACCATGTCTTCTATACCCTCCCTGACTTCGACGACGTCAAGGGTTCCGACCCCATCAACTATTCGTTGGCTACCCATGCCGACGGCGTGCCGATCCTCAGCATCACTGTCGAGAATATGACCAAGTATCTCGCGTCCCGATGGACAGAAGCAACGTATCGCTCCGACAAATCTGCCAAGTTCCGTTACTTTTTCGAGGTCCAAAACGCCGTAAATGATGTCAAATTCTCCATCTCCTTCCGCCCGCCCATTGTCAAGGCTCTTTGCGAGCACGAAGTGGCCTTCATTTTCGATATCAAGAAATTGCAATTTGTGAAGGCAAAGTGTGTTTTTCCGCGTCCTCTCATGGAACAGTGGACTGACGTCGTCGCAGCAGCGTAACGGTGCCATTTGACGATTGGAAAGTCGCCTTTCTCATCAGGACAGATCTTGAGCACTCGAAGGCAGGCCAGATGCTGAGAATCAACGTCTCTAGTATGTCTTGATTTCCTCGCACAAGCATTCAAAATTGTACTCATGAAAATCGCAGCTGCTCAGTATTACTCATACCTTTCCACTACGCGCACAGTCTTGACAGCCGAGGGCGAGGCCTTGCAACAGCTCCTTATCAAGTATCTTCAAGCCACCTATCTGAAGCAGTTCGAGACCATTCACGACGCCCTAATCTACGATTCGGGCTTCGTCCAGCTGCCTCCGCCTCCCAGGCGCCAGCCCAGACTCAGACCGGAGGATACCGAAGTCGGCTGCTGGACGCCCTCGGGCTGTCCCCACTCCGGCAGCAAGGGCCACGTCTGTTGGGGCCTCGTTATTAGTCAGATGATCGACTTCAAAGGTGCACTGCCGTGGGATTTCACCACCTCTGTCACGCAGGGCGCAATCAACGCGCAATTCGCATGGTTCTGGAAGAGGGCAAAGGCCGAGGTCGACGCACTCCCCAAGGATGATACCCATCTGGGCCCGGAACACGTACTGTCGCGGTTCAGGTATATTTATGGCGAGCACGTCTGCTTCGAGGCGTCGTTCAAGGCGCCACAGATCCAGCTCGTCTGCTCGAAGGGCTCCCGCACCGCCATCGTGCATGTGTTCCTGGAGAAAGGAATGCTCAAGCCGCTCCTGGAGGGCAAGACCGAGCCTGATATGAGGTGCGGCCAAAGCATCTCGTCGGTCTGCATTCATAGCTAATGCGTAGTTGCTTGATGCGCAGTGCGGAGGATCATTCTTTTGGGGCATGGAGACTCGCTTTCAGAGTCCCGCTTGCCTTACGCTCTTGCGCTACGTTGTCTGACATTCCGGGCTTTGTGAGCACGCATTTCGGGCGCAGTGACTTTCGCAATTTCAAGCAGCTCGTTTTGAATTTCGAAAGTGCGTGATTTTATATTTATTCGAGTACGAATTCGTGAAGCCGGTATATGTTAGGTGCTAGTTTCGTCGACATCGACCCCATGGTCCCGGAGGACAGCGACGAAGACGTCGAAGGCTTGCTTAGCGGCGAGTATCACCGTGCCCTGGTGGCCTACTTCAAGACGAAGTACTTCCCCGGCCTCGTTAATAACGGTCATCACATCCTGTACACCATCCCCGTCGGCTATTCCCTTGACTCTCTTTCTCTCACGGCTCTCGATTGGCAGATCTGCTCGATTCCCTTCGGAGCAAAAGAGAACCAATTCCGGGAAGGGACTGGCGGACGCTACGAGCGCAACGCGATTCTGTTCCTCGGCATGACCGGTCACCATCCGCGGCCCAAGCTGACGGAGTACCCGTTCTGGATCACGGCAGGCTTTGACAGTAACATTCCATCCGCGACGGCGGTGCTGTCGCGCGAGATCGGCGTGGACGGTCTGCTCGTGCCTTTGTTTTCGGAGATCAACAGGGATATGACAGTGGTGCTTGGGTCGCCGCGCTTTGAGAACGGACTGTGGATCCCGGATGTCACGACATGGGGCCATCAGGCCGCGCAGCGGCAGGGCGAAGACTGCAAGTTCAAGTTTGTGGAGGATGGTGTGGCAAATGCCCTCAATTACGCGTGGTCGAATGTCGAGAGCTGGAAGTACGAGCGCGGGCCTGCGAATGGGGCGCACAGCTCATGGAGCATCTCTTGTGAGTTTTGCTCGGGTGCGATAGCGTGGCCAATTGGCTGACTCAGTTACGGTAGGCTCGACGCTGAACAAGCTGTCGATTCCGACGGGGACCGTGAATGGTCCCTGCGCGATTACGCTCGAAGGCCATACCACGCTCAAGCTTGATTCAGACTTTAAGACTGATTCCAGCCAAAGCCCTTGGTCGTACGTCTCCGTGCCCCTCTACAGCGCTCTCATGGCTGATCATGCACACTAGGAGCGAAGTCCAGAGCGATTGGTCTACCACGATCACGCTCGAACAAGACGCGAACGGCATCAAGCTCACTACTCCCTCTAAGGGAGATATCGCCGTCAGATACAGCAAGGGGCCGGTGGACGCCGCCAGCAGCGGCAATCCGAATGCGCTCGATGCGGCGCAGCTATTGCAGGAACAGCTCCAGAAGGCACACGTCGGGCACCTTGTCGCGGGCTTGCAGGGTGCTTTCGACGGCGTATGGGGATACTTCTTCGCGAGCGCGTCCTCGTCACGTGTTGAGGGGGTGCAGGCAGGTGCGCTGTCAGCACGTCACCCCGTCTTCACGAAGGGCGGATCCCTCATTTTGGAGTTGCACCAATACGAGGTTGCGCAGAGTCAATGGGCTCCGATTCCTGCGCCAAATTTGCCGGTTGGGGAGAATGGGTCGGTGCATGGGAGAAAGAGCAGTGTCGGATCTGCAAGGTCACAGTTACTGGACGCATCGCTGCCGACCAGCCCAACGCGCAGTGAGTCTGCTCCATTTTTATGGTGAAATGGTTCTAACTGATGGATGTCATCAATATAGCTACCTCACAGTACGGCGACGCGGGCACACGTACCCCCGTGTTGGCGCGGAACCTCAACTTGACGCAGAGGGGAGTCCGGGCCGCCTGAAGGTGGCCATTGGCCGTCGTGATCGCCTCTGCAATGCGAAGATTTATGGGGTGGTTCGGCGGCGGCGGGGGCAGCGGCTTCGGGTACAGCGACTCGGAAATACTTATGCATGGCTTCGGACACAGATCTTAAGGAGATTGTCAGTTTGCTTATAGGTCCAATTCGTCCATCATATGCAGATTGAGTGCATATAATGTTGTTCTGTCCGTATTTCAGAGTAGTTTTGCAGTAGTCACACTACCGGTAGTGGTGGTTTTCGTTCGATGCCACGCGTGCTCCGACTACGATGTTGATCTGGCATGCAGCTGGTCTTCAGCTTAACAATACGAGCTTGTCTGACCGACACAATGTTGCGTTTTCAGATTCATGCCTAGCGTATGGCCGTGCTGATATCGTGTACAGCGCCGATGAGCCTGGAGGACTTCAATGGTCCATGGATGAGATCTTCAGACGTGGTATGCATGCGCCATTGATTCGGGTTCGGTAGATGCCGAGGCTGGTCAGGCGGCAGGCTGTCCATTCTCTCCGTCGAACATCCTGCTCATTGCTGCAATACTCGGAGATAGACATAAATACAGTACCCTCCACATCAACACTTTCATGTCCACCATTCAGGTTCCGTCGTACCTTGGCTTGATGTACCACCCTCCGGATCCCTCACGAAGTGGACACCTACAAGTCAACGAGTTGTCGATAACAGTCGTCGAACATGCAGACTGCTTCCCAAACGAATAACCATTCAGTTGAGCATATTGTTGTCACTCATATCATATTTACCTGTAGCCATGAGGTTCACATGCGCATGCGGCATGCGTGACAGATGATTCATTGTCATTCTTGGGTTTGCAGACAGCTTGATCGAAGCTACGCACATGTCCTAGACCGAGAACTTCCTCTCAGTGAGAATTTTTCATTCCTATCTTTTGTGGACAGCGGTTTACCTTTAGGATCTGTAGGAATGCAGATAACGCCGGGGTGATGAGTCGGCGCAACGCTTCCGGAAGACGGGTCCTGATGTGCAGCTTCTTGAGACCGCGTTCTTTTCACCCGTCTGCTGCCTCATTGAGTATTGGCTTCTGTGCACTCAGCCTCGAGCCAGTCGTATTGTCTCCGCAATGTCTCCTAAACGGGGAAGTTGATGACTCCAGCGACTCATCGTTGTATCTGCATTGGGTTTCTTTCTGAGTCCCACTTCAGAACTCGGCGACCCGAACCAGCAGCCAACAGATGTGAAAAGTCTGTTACGGTGTGCCGCGGTATCATTCTCAACACATTTTCCGTCCGCGAGCTATAACTTACGCAGATTCGTTGCAGACGCGGAACATATTTCCGCCGCCTCGTGCATTGCCCTTTACCACCGGCTGCCATTTTTGTCCGAACGACGTTGCATTGCGTTTAACGATTATAGAACTATTGCAGCATCCTGTTGCCTCGTGCTGAGATATGGCCGGTTTATGGCCGGTTGAGGCCATAAATAATGAACGCCACCTTCGATCCAACCTTCCTTCGCTGTCCATGATGAAATGGAAGCCTCGCGACAAAGTGCGTTTCCAATGTGCATGCACGGCACGCGGTGTGCGCGGTGTGGGTGCATTGTCGTATAAAAGGCTTGCTTTGCGGTAGGTTTTGAGCAGTATCTTCACGGGCTCTCTTCTTACATTTCCACATTGCCCGAGACTCGCGATCCTACTTGCGAACGACGTCATGCTCGGAAACCGCGCCAAACCATCTATCACCTACGTGAACGGCCAGCTCAGCGCGCTCTACAAGAACGCGGCCGAATGCGCCAGTACCCATCAACGCGCACCCGACATCAAACCGGAGGCTCGCGAGCTGACTTATGGCATCGCTCTTAGCAGGTTCTACTACGGCGAGCATCAAGCGTCGAACCCGACCACGGACGACCTGTCATTCTATGCGTCGTTCGGCCGGCCCGAGGTCGAGTTCCTTTGCAACCATGAGGTCATCTTGCACCTGAAGCTCAACGGAGGGCATTATTATCTGCATCCTGAGATCGTGACCCCCCGTACCGACTAGTGAGTCCTTTCGTGCTGTTGCCGACTGCCCTACTGATTCAAATGGCACGTCAGCGGATCGAAGCGAATTTTGACCGGCCAGGAGGTCGCGTTCCGCATCCCTTTTTCTGAGAAGTCCTCTCAGATCGAGAACGAGGCAATTGGCCAAATCGGATTGTACGATCTTAACTATATCATCCTCGAAACCGAGAGTATGTGCCCGCCTTCGCTTTACCAACTGACATCTCATCCCGTCTCTCTATGCACTAGAGGCGACCTTCTGCGATGAGCTATTCAAGCAACCTGATAGTCTCGCCGTACAAGCCTCCGCCGAAGACATCGAGGCATTGAAGACCTACCTCGCGAGGTACCTGGAGCTACTCAAGAGGGCTGGTTATCACGTCTTCTATACCCTTCCCGACTTCGACGATGTCACTGGCAGCGACCCTATCAACTACTCGCTGGCGACGCAGCCGAACGGCGTCGACATCCTCAGCATCACGGTCGAGCAGATGACGACGTACCTCAAGGCGCGCTGGATGGAGGCTGCATACCTGTCTGACAAGACGCCGAAGATTCATTACTTGGCGGAAGATACTGGCGCCGTAGATGACACGCGGGTGTACGTCTCCTTCCGTGCGCCCATCGTGAAGGCGCTGTGCAAGCATGAGGTCGCTTTGATTCTTGACATTCGGGAGGTCAACTTCGTCAAGGCGGCCACGTAAGGTTTTACTATTTTACCCTCGTGAAACATGATTTTCATGATCTTGTCGTAGTGATGAACACAAGTATACGAACTGGAAGATTGCATTCGTTATCTCGACAGACCTTGAGCACTCGACGGCAAGCCAGGAGCTGCGAATTAGGGTCTCTAGTGCGTCCTGCCCTTTGTGTGGTCCGATGTCATACTGATCAAGGATCCCAGCTGCCCGCTTCTACGGATATCTATCCACCACGTCAAACGTTTTCACAGTGCAGGAGAAGCACTTCCATGATCTTCTGATCACGTATCTGCGAGAGGCATACCTGGAGAGGTTCGAATCCATCCACCACGCCCTCATCTACGACTCGACCTTTGTCGCGCCTGCTCTTCCCCTCGTGAAGCCGAAGCCCGAGGATACCGAGGGCGGATGCTGGGCCATCACCGGCTGCCCACACGCGGGCTCGAATGGGCACGTCTGCTGGGGGCCTGTCATCAACGGCATGGTCAACTACAGCGGCCGCTTGCCGTACGATTTTGTCACGTCCGTCACGCAGGGTGCGCTCAATTGGCACTGGTCAATCTTCTGGGGTATTGCTGCGCGCGAGGTCACTGCGCTCGGTAAGGAGCTCGGTCGCCTGCACGCGGGCCATGCGCTGGCGCGGTTTATGTTCAGACAGGGTGAGCGCGTTCTGTTCGATGCGTCGTTCAAGACACCGCAGATCCAGCTTGTGTGTGCGCCGGGATCGCGCGCTGCTATCGTCTACATCCATCTGGAGAGAGGGATGCTGAGAACGCTGGGAGAGAGGGGCGAATATGACGTGAGGTGCGACATATGGTTGCTTTGCATGAGGCCTGGTCTGACATTTGGCTTTTCTTCGTTGCAGTGCGCCGGACTATCAGTTTGGCGAGTGGAGAGTGTCGTTCAGGGTCCCGCTTGAAATGCGCCAGTGCACCGCCGACTCAGAGCTCCCCGAGTTCGTGCGCACGCACTTCGGACGCGCCGACTACCGCAACTTCAAGCAGCTGGTCTTGAATTTCCAGAGTCAGTCGTCTCCCATTTTGTCTCAGCTTTCAACGTTGACCTTGTGACTTCGCCAGATGCGAAGTTCTCTGACATCGAATCGCTGGAGCAGGCTGGCGGCGACGATGACGTGCTCGGTCTGTCTGGCGGCGAGCGACGTCGCGCACTGCTGTACTACCTCAAGACGCACTACTTCCAAGCGCTCAGCTACAACGGGCACCACATCCTGCACACCATCCCCGTCGGTGTCTCGGCAAACGCGCTCGCCATCACGTCCCTCGACTTCCAGATTCAGCCGATCCCAATTCTGCTCACGGACCAGTACCGTGACGGGCTCAACGGGCGCTACGACCGTAACGCAATCCTATTCCTCGGCATGACGGAGCATCGCCCGCTGCCCCCGCCCTCACCCTACCCGTTCTGGATCACCGCGGGCTTCGGCGAGACCATCCCGTCTGCGACGGCGGTGCTGTCGCGCGAGATTGCGGTGGACAGTGTGATTGTGCCACTGCTGTCGACCATCAACAGGGACATGACAGTCGTACTCGGGTCGCCACGTTTTGAGCGGGGGACGTGGGTCCCGGACGTGGCGACATGGGGGCAGCCGGAGCTGCAGAGACAAGATGACTGCAAGTTCAGTCTGGTCGCTGTGAAGGATGGTGTGTGCTCTGACTCGCTCGACTTTGAATGGTCGAATGTGGAGAATTGGAGGTACCAACGGGGCGCGGTTGGCACGCCGCAGAGCACATGGGGCATTGACTGTGAGTTATTGTCCATGCGCATTGGATGATGCTGATCCATGAGATGCGACAGGTTCAACGCAGACTAAGCTGTCAATTCCTACCGGGACTGTGAGCGGTGCCTGCGTGTTGCGCCTTGACGGACGCGTTACACTCAAGCTCGAGGCGGATGTCAAAGGAGTTGTCAATGGTCGCTGGTTGTACGTAACGACTCTTTACATGCATCAGACCTAGTTAATATTGACATGACACACAGGAGCGAAGCCGAAGGCCAGTGGTCCACAACAATCACGCTTGCGACAGAGAAAGATGGCATCCGAGTCTTCGCTCCGCTCGAGAACAAGGTCACTGTCAACTACCGCGAGAAGGCCAGCATTGCCAGCAGCGGCAATCCGAACTCGTTCGACGCAACGCAAGTGCTACAGGAGCAGCTCCGGACGCCGAACATCACGCACATCGTCGCAGGCCTGCAGAACGTGTTCGACGGCGTGTGGGGTTATCTGTTCGCAAGCGCGTCCGACCCCCACGTCATCGATTTGCAGGCTGGCGCCCTGTCCGCTCGCAACCCAGTCTTCACGAAGGGCGGACATCTCGTTCTGGAGCTGCGTCAGTACGAGGTCGCGCAGAGCCAGTGGCGGGCGCGCATCCCTGCCTCTATGAGTGTTGCAGGCGGTCTGGCCGCGCAGGCACAGGCTGATCTCCAAAGCGCGACGTCGACATCCACTGTTCAGGCCGTGAACGGAAGCAATGCTGCTCATGCGAGGAGCAATTCCTTCGAGATCGCGGGTCCTTATCCGTCGAACCCTGGCCGGGATTGGCCCCCCAATATCCCTATGCCGCAGAGCCCGCCATCGCAAAGTTAGTGTGCTCATTTATGATCATGGACAATTTTTCGCTAAGTGCTTTACTAGAACCCACGACGACGTCGACATCATCGACTCCCAACGCTTCCGTCGTTAACCTCGGGAACGCCAGGTCGTCGTCGCCCGCCCCCGGTCTCTCCGATCGCCTGAGCTTCCTCGCTGGTCGGAGAACCACTGCTCGTCCCTTTTGATCCATCTATGATGCTTCGCCGTGGTATGGTCTTCGCATTGGAGGGGGTCTTGGTGTTGGCTCACCCTTCAGCCTCTGGTCGAGCTGAATTAGTGGATGGTTATGAGTGCACGGACTTATTTACTGCTGCGTGGCTATGCGGACATCATCATACCGGTCCTGTACATTGTATGCAACTATGAATAATATTTTTTGTACCATGTTTCATGTCTTTTTGCAAGTCAGAACCGCCCTGCCCTTGAGTGAAAGTACGGGGTTAGGGTCCTGTCGCCGGTCATGTGACATTGAATCACACGCTGGCAGTCCCGCTTTACGCGTCTCGTCCGGGGCGGCCTGAACGTACTCCTCCTACCCCGCATTACTTGGCTATCATCTTCCCCAGCAAACCTGCCAAGCTGGCCATTGAAGCTGTGAATTTATACCGTCTGAATATTCACAATATCTGTGTAGCACGCCCAGGGCCATGACTGGCTTCAGCGCCCTACCGCTTTCTGACGACCCAGAGGGCGCAGGTGCGTCCGATGGCGGTGACGATGCACAATTCAAGGGCGTCGCAAGGATTTTGGGTCCACGATGGGCGCAGCTACCTTCCCTTACTATTGGGCTCATCGGCGTCCAGGTGATGTGGTCTGTAGAAATGTCTTACGGTGCGTCCTATCCGATTCTCTCGCCATGTCTTACTGTTCTGACGACGAATATCATCTAGCATCACCGTACCTTATATCTCTCGGTTTATCTAAATCGCTCATGGCAATAGTCTTCCTTGCTGGGCCTATATCTGGGCTTGTTGTTCAGCCTCTCATTGGTTCGTGCCCTTTCGGTCACGAATTTCGCTCCTATTCGACTTATTGCGTCCTTCATGTTGCAGGTGTTCTTGCGGATAATTCGACATCTAGATTTGGTCGACGGCGCCCATATATCCTCTCCGGGGTCGTGCTTTGTACCCTTGCCATCCTTCTCCTGGGTTTCACGCGGCCTACAGCTAGCACCGTGACATCTTTGGGATCTTCTGCTGTGAGTCTCATTGAATCGTATGCACTTACGAGCAGCAAGCTCAAAGTAGACCTCCTGTACGTGCAGAATGATGCGCTCACTATAGCGCTAGCGATTTTCGCCATATACTGCATTGACTTTGGTATCAACGCAGGTGCGTTTACTTCGATCCAGTCGATGATAACTCCTCACATTATCCCGATTGTGTGTACAAATTTCAACTGTCTTTGTCATGTCTTGCATACAACCACAACAGTACAAGCAGTCGATCGTGCCCTCCTTGTGGACACTCTTCCACCCTCGACTCAGGCGAGCGGCAACGCCTGGGCGGCACGAATGCTAGGCATAGGCAGCGTTGCAGGTTTCTTCATGTAAGTGTTCCTCCTTCATTGCGCATATCAGGCTTTTGCGCTGCATTCGTCGATGTCTGTCTCGTGGCTCCATGAAAGTCACACCAACGCAAGCCACGTAGGTCATGGACAGGCCATTGGCTGTCTATATGCGTACCGTATCATTTATTCATCCATACTCTGCACCTTACGACATGACGTGAATCTAACAATTCACGTTGACAGTGGCAACATTGATCTTCCGTCCATCATGCGCTCAAAAGGCTCTGAGCTCGAGATCCTCTCGGTTGTCTCGGGGCTCTTGATGGTTGGCACGCATCTGTGGACGGCCAGCATGGTTAAAGAGAAGGTTTTCCTTGGTGCGAAGAGGTCAGCCTGGGGATTCTGTCCTCTTAATGCATTGCATTGACGTCGAACTCATGCGACGAATTTTCGGTATCGCTTTTACCAGCCATGAGAAGAAGACCTTCAAGCAGGAGATGCGCGACCTATGGGATAATGCGCGCACTCTGCCGTATGTAATCCGACAAATCGTGCGCCATTTCTCAACCCACTAATGTCGAGTGGACACTAACACCATGTAATCCAGTGCATCATCCAGTTTTTGTATGTTCTGCCCGTATGCTACACCATAGTAAGTTCTCTGATTACATTCTACGTGACAGCGCCTGGCTCGCCTGGTTCCCAATACTCTTCTACACAACCTTGTACATCGGCGACCTCTACCGTCGCTCGCTTCCACGCTCCTCTGACTCTGACCTTACAACTCGCGCCCCCCATGAAACTAGCGCCGCCGATGCTGAAGCGACGCGCCTCGGCGCCCGCGCGCAGTTGTACTCCGCTCTGGTCTCACTCGCCACGAACTTCCTCGCCCCGCTCATCGTCGCCGAGACGCATAGGGATGGGAATAGGAACGGTCGCAGCCACACGTCGTGGGAAGACGGGGACGAGGGCCGCGGGTGGGATGTAGACGAGCGGTGGTGGCGCCGGTGGTGGCAGCGCATTGGGAGGGTGCATCTCGCGACGCTGTGGGCCGCGTCGCACGCGATCTTTGCGGCATGTATGTTTGGCACATTGTGAGTCTTATTTTGCGGGATGTATGGGTTCGATGATGAACGATTATATTATGGGCAGGTTTACGAATAGTGTGAGCGGGGCCACGGTACTTATGACCATCACTGGGTTATCCTGGGGTATCACGCAGTGGGCGCCGTTCTCGCTGGTACGTCACCCGCTGATTTGGCCCGCTAGTTGTGTGTGGCTTACGCAGTGTACTCTATAGCTCGCAGAAGCAATTCTCACGACTCCAGAGCCCGATGACGGAGATGTCGATGATGCGCAGTCGATCGTGCTGGAAGATACGCGGACGCCGCAGAGAGAGGAAGAGCAGTATCTCGTCGGTCCAGACGAGGCCGAGGATGAAGACGATATTGAAGACGAGAGTTACAATCTGAAGAGAAGAAGCGGTAGTGTGAGCCTGGAAAGAGATAGAGGTGGTGATGATGTGCTGGAGAACGGGGGCGACATCGGCGCTGGGGCTTGGGATGACGTATACCCTCCAGGTGGGAGTGACAGTGGGGATGCAGAGCACGGTGCAGTACGTGGGACGGCGAGGGGTGCTATCATGGGAAATGCAGATGCGCAGAGAAGCTGGGTGGACATTGCTGCGGGCGAGGATGGCGGGCTCGCACCAGGTGGGAGCACGAGCAGAAGAAAGCGGAGGGGGAAGAAGGGGCTCGCCGCGAAAGCCGGCATCATCATCGTAAGTCGCGCTCTCACGTCTTCCCTTCCATGTCCCCCTGACGGTTCCTCGTGCATTCAGGGCATCCACAATGTCTTCGTTGTTGTCCCCCAATTCCTCGTCACCGGTGTCTCGTCGGTCATCTTCGCCCTCTTCGAGCCCGACAAATCCGTCCTGCACGGTCACCATCCCGGAAAGATGCTGCCGCCCCTCACTAACGGTACCGAGTCTCCAGGGGATATGATTGGTAATTCAACCCTGCTCGACAGCTCGACGCTGTCATCCGTCGTAGCGAGCGCGACAGTCGCCTTGCTGCGGCGCCAGGAGGACGACGCGGGCGGCAACGATCTGGACATCCCCGAGGGCCCGAACGCAGTAGCCATTATCTTCCGGTGCGTGGCATCCCCTGCTGATCTGACGGATCGTTGCTGACGATGCGACGCTGCGTGCGATGACGACGAACGCACAGGCTCGGGGGCGTCTCGGCCGCGGTGGCTTTCGTGATCTGCTGGCGTTTGGCACGGGAAATGAGGAAGCGGTATTAATCCCGACACTGCATGTTGTCCGTGCCAACTAGTCGCTGTCAGCTGGAGAAGGTTTCGATCTATACGATGCAACTGGGATGGCCTGCGGAGTCGATGTTCAACGATAACCGCGCACTTTGGCGAGCGGAAGCAAGTGGTGTCGTGCGCGTGGTGCCAGCACCGGGGTGCCAGTCGCCCGGGAACGAGGAAAGTTGAAGAGAGTCGGTCGTTTCCGGGCGTCCATCGCGCTGCGTGTTGGTCGTCTGGGATCATGGGTGAGAGGGATGACGGGCAGGAGAAGGAGGAGGATGTACAGGTGGGACATCTCTTACACTATCTGATCTGCATGTGTGGCCATACATCTCGGAATGCATGCGTAATTTATTATCTTCCTTTCCGTTCACGCTCGACTTCGCTCTCCCGCCGGCCTCGTATTTGAGCGCGTGATACCTATCGCAACCGTGCGACCTCCGTTACGCCTGCTGAGTTGCTCCTTGCAAGACTCTTAGTCTAGCTCTAGGCCTCCAGAGTTGCCAGCCGTTTAAGACGTGGACACCCTCGATCGTTAGGCGCCTACAGTGCATGGTTATGCCCTACCCCTGTGCCCCGCAATGCAAGGCTATTCAAGTGAATTTTGCAAGCTCGAGGTGCTAGCAAGGCATCTGTCGTGCTCGGACCGTAGGCTTCGCAAGTTCATGTGCGGGGGAAAGAGTCCGGGTGGAGAACTTTAATATCGCAAACACCCCACACAGGAGAGGTGCTGGTACTTGGTCCTGGATCTCTCATTATAGATTTCTTCGATATGGTGTGTGTTTCGTGCTTCTGACTTCTGTCCGTGCGAAGGCAGGCCGAGCGCTTTCGCCCGCTATGGCGATTATGATACCATCCAGCGGATCGAAACACTAGAAATTTGAAACTGATGGAGTCTCTTGACCACGAATGGAAGCCCCTTCGTCGCGAAGATGACGAAATGAAAACTCGTGGTGAGAAATTGCTGAATGGTATATCCTCTGACATCGTACCACCGACCTAGCGTACACAACCATACACAACTCATTGCCTAAACCCTCACGCCTGTTGCCGTTCTACAATTGACCTACGTCGACGTGGATCAATTTTATCGGTTCCCATCAACTAGAACACTGTCCCATCGCTCTGGATGTCGATTGGCGGGCCGCCACTCTCGGGGCGGAGTTCTCTGGCGATCTGTCTGCCGCTCTTCCACGTCGCGCTTTCGAGCACCTGTGCCAGAGTCAGCTGTTCAGCTGAGAGACCTAGTTTCTGGCGAATCTGTTCCGCAATGCGGTCTCTATTTCGGGTTAAGGCATGAGCAGACGGCACTTGTTAGCGGGAATACTCCTTACAGTTCAATGACTGTCATCGCCCGCCATTCGATAATCGCTGGGTGCGAAGGAGGCAGACGAGGTATGCTGGATGATCCGTCCGAGTAGAAAGAGTTAGGAATAGCGGACTGTTTCAGAGTTAGCACACCGAGGTCGACAAGGAGGCCACCTGCAAAGTATGGCAGAAGCACGACGTGGTCAACGTGATATCAAGGTTGAGGCCCAGTCGGACATGTAGAACGCACCGTTGCGATACTCCGGAAGGCCTGTGAGGTCCTCCAACCCCTGAAATTTCCAGCCCAGAATTTTTTCAATAGGCTCGACCAGGCTGTACGTCGTCCAGCCAGTCAACTTGTGGAACGGCACGAGCTCATCGGCTTCCGCTTTGGCGTACGGCTTCAAGGCCTCACAAGGCCAAACATCGCCTAAAGGCACGCCGTCAAGCGTGGTACGGTCCGTAGGCCAAATGGGCGCCAGCCCGGTTATGAGAACATGCCAAAGGGCTGCGAGGGGCACACGGCGGCTCGAACCCTCAGGAATAGACTCAGTTTCCAGAAAGTCTAATGCCCAGCGAGTAAGCAGCAGGCCAGTAGATCTATCGCTTTTCTTACGAACCCAGCATGTTTCCTGGACGCCCTTCATTTCCGAAGAACTTCGGGTTCTGTTTCAGCGCACGGGCCAGGTTACGCAACAGGGAGGTGCGACCCTCCAGGCCAACCATCGGGTTGGGATCGCTCACTTGCATGGCCTCAGCGGTTTGCTTCTCTGTAATCTGTGCTAATCCGGCCGCTGAGAAAGAACCGGGCAATCAAGCTATCATCAGCCAATGCGAATGCCTGCTTCTGATCACGGGCTGCAGGTTCCGGGTGACTCACCGTCGACTCTGTACGGCTGCTCTTTGTCTCCCGAGAAAAATCCTTCCGCAAACATGTTGATGCTTGCCACAGCGAGGCCCTCAGACCGAGTGAACGACATTCCAGATGTGGAGTCGTTATATTTCCAGGCATTACCTGCACCGGCATCAAGCAAGACAGAGACCAGGAAGAGGTCGACCAAGCGTTTGGCTTTCTCTTTCTGGTCGGGGGGTGAGGCAGAGGCATCCCACTTCTCGATCAAGGGCATGACACGAGGCACACCTGCATCCAAATGCCTCCAGCGACTGTGCGGAGGTATCTGGGGTGATTTCCATGTCATTCTCAATTTTTTTGCAGTCAAAGGAATCCGCTGCGACTTACGGAGCTGAAGTTGTCCCCAAAGTCACGCTAGTGATTCCCCGTCATAAGACATCTGCGCAGCACCATATTCGCATAACAATGTACCTTCATGACATTGATACAATAGTCGACCACTGCAGTTTCCTTCTCAGGATGATAATCGAAGTATTGCAGCTTGCCCTGTTTCGCGAGGTCGTGGACGCGACCGCATCGCTCACGGATTGCTGGAAGCGTGCGCAGATACTCGATCTTCTCTGTAACAGTTAAGCCAGTGATACCGATGTTCATGATGGCTGGTGGTGTGCGGAATGTCGATGTGCGAGTGGTAGGTTTGAACGGTCGAGTAGCGTGCACATGCGAGCTGCGAGATGCTGATAAGATCGTGGAATTTCCGCTTCCGGTTACAGTCGAACTAGCTTTCGAAGTTGCTGAAGCACACTCGGGTGCCTGACCATGATACCACGTTGAAGTCACCAAAGGTTGAAAGACAAGCTCGGATGAAGGTCGGACACGAGATACAATGCAGCTCATAAATAAATGATTTCGCATGTTGTTACGTACACTACACCCGTCGAACGCGACTTCGTCGACAATGCACCCAATTCAAATATTTACAAAACGCGAGGCAAGCATGTTGTTATATGTCTACATCAAGATCCCAACCAGCGCGGCGCACGACCATGGACCTCTGCGCCAAGTGACATCATCAACAATATTGAGAATGAGCTTAGCGCCTAGCGCACAAGGGGCATTTCTTCTCAGTCGTTCCCTGACGAGTCTGCCTCGGAGGGTCCATCCTACCACACTAATTTTCAGCAGCAATAGCCAACGGAGCAGAGAAGTACTTACCAGTTCATGCAAGTCGTGTTGCATTCAAGGCAAGACGACGGATGGTTAGCGCTGCTTCTACAGTTTGACCTGCCGCAGTCCACCTGAAACATCGAGCGTTAGAAAAATGTCACACGACGGATATGCATCGCGCAATCTACCTTGACTTCGCTAACGAAATCTTCATGACCGCAAGAGCAGAGGACGGTCTTCACAGCTCTGTAGCACATATTGGCAGCGACGATTGAGCAAGAGGACGTATAAGGCGGGCAAGTTGTTGGGTGATTTATGCAGGTAAACCGGGGGTCACCACTGCTTTGCCAACGACAAGAGGTCGGCCTTTTAAATACGTTTGAAGACGGCTTCTCTCCTGGCTTTTGGACAGCAGGAGACCAGCACGAAAAGCCAGTCACAGATCCGGCGAGCTCCTTTCCTCGGGGTCACCAGCAGGCAGACAACACGAATGCGGATCATGTTGGAGAAGTTGAATTTGCGAGGTGCAGACCCCCATCGATCCCAAGATCGGTTGCGGGGTGGCGAAGAGCCAAGATACTGGCCACCGTAGCAGACAAGCATCTAGGTAAGCGACCGCGCAGTCGCGGCATTTCCGGAGACGGGCGTATAGCATGTGGTGAGCTCGGAGGCGGAGGCGGCATAAATGAAGGCACGCACGAGAAGGGGATGAGCAGGCACAATGCGGGGTAAACGCGCTTCCTCCCTAAGGCGAACATGGCTGATGGCATCGGACATACAAACTCACTGCGTTCTGGAGGTCCGCCGGGACACGACAAGTCACCAGAGCTCATAAAAGGCTCGTCAGGCGGCCACAAGGAAGGTGCTGGAAAGGCATGCGGTTCTGGATGATCGTCGATAGCCGATAAGATCAGGCGGGAGAGACGACAATATGTGAAGGAGGGTTTCGAAATGCATACCTCTACACTGATTTGGAAGATCCCACCGCCGATA
Organism: Hericium rajendrae; assembly: GCA_033439255.1. Classification (NCBI taxonomy): domain Eukaryota; kingdom Fungi; phylum Basidiomycota; class Agaricomycetes; order Russulales; family Hericiaceae; genus Hericium; species Hericium rajendrae. The sequence goes on along the minus strand of CM065879.1, from coordinate 1,347,359 downwards.
CCCCCTGCTTGGAGCACAATGTTGAACGCATAGCTATTAGCCTTCAACGTTTTCCGCGGGCGCTAGGTACACATGGCTGCTTGCTGGACGTTGTGGGTACGACGAGCCATGTGCAAGGGGATCCTAGTGGTCCGGTCGTGTGTATCCACGGATATGACGCAAGTCGTCGTCTTCATATCGGTTCGCTGCGTGCAGGGTGTCCGAACCTGCTGGCTGGAAGGAAAATGGTGTATAGCTGTGTTAGAGGATGGGATGGTGGGTAAGACGGGCAGACGACAGGTCGAGGCTGTAAACCGCCCATAGAACACCGCTAACCCACGCCGAAGCACGTAATGGGAAAACACGCCTCCGACAGGTTAGCCCCGCTCCGTCCAGGCAAGCAGGCTGTGCGCCAAGGTCAACGACGCATTTCCACTAGATTTCCAATTCTGTTAAGTCGTGGAAACCATCTGGCCATGGAGAGGCTGGTTCCAAACACCATGATAGACTGGGTATGAAAGAGGATCTCCGATGCTTGTCGAAACAGACTGCGGGAGACGAAATACCGCTGATTTGGCCTGTCCAAAATAACGCAAAACAACTGCTGAAGATAGCAACCATCAGACATGCTACGTTGGGTAGCTCTGCTCTCATAGCAATAGCCCGAGACACTCGGTTACCCTCACTGCTTCTCGAAGCTGAGAAGCTAAGCCCGATGCACTACACCATCGAAGCGCTGAGCGCCACAATGGCGAACCTGCTCAATTGTAGTATCGGCATCGGCAAAAGAAACCACCATGTATGAGGAGAACCGGGATGGCGGAAAGGCTTCCCGAAATTATCGTTCGTCGTGATTCATGTATTGATTCGATATCAGCATCGGTCTAGACAATCAAATCTTAACAGTTAGTCACCTGCGTACGCAACTTATAACTTGCCGAGTGCTTTTGAGTCCAGGGACCACGACCTTGCCTTGACCACTATGGAGATCGTTGATAGAAGGCTAAACGACTGACGAACTCTCTGACATTTAGGGATTTAGGGACTGAGAGGTGGGCGCCTATGAAAGGGGCCGGGCAGACCGCCCACGAAGGGCTTGTCGACCTCCGTACTAGAGAGCCGAGGCTCTGTCTTCAAACGATAAGACGCGGAGATAGCGTAAAGCTGTCATTTGACATTAGCGTGCATCCGAAAGCAGGCGGCCAAAGGAGCGAACATTCGGATCGAACTGCGATTAAGTGATTCTACGCATCAGTGTGATACGGCACACGAGCTCCTGTATACCGGAATCCATATGCTATCGTCCCCACGCAAGGACCATATCACCGACTCACCTGTGCGGCACTTGAAAAACAGTCATTTATCCTCAAGACGGAATGACCAAAGTGGGCAAAAGGCCCTCAGCCGTTCTAGTAAAACGATATTCAACCCCGCACACTTCTCAAAAGAACATTTGACCTACCCCAAGCCCATACCAGTCATTCGGAACCATGAAAGCCAGAGGCGCCAGGCTCTGAACCCCACGTCCACTGCTGTGCTGAACATGAACCCAGTATTGCACTGTTCCACTGTGTCCAAGAGATAACGACGGTCAAGTGGTACGATAAACGATGCTGGAACAGAGTCCGTTGGGCGGTGCCTCTGAACCGATGCGAGGGTGAACATGCACATGTTCCCTGTGCTATCTCCGAACAACGAAGAGACAATTCCATACAACGCTGTACAAAGCAAACGGACATCACTGTGCTGTGGAGAAAGTTCCTGGCTTTGAAACACTTACAGACAGTAATGTTTGCTTATCAGGATGGAACTTGAACCATCTTGATGAAGCGAAATCCGACCACTAAGAGTCAGCTGATATCCTTTTTGCTAGACAGGTAGTCCATTGATGAATAGATACTGTACTTTTTTCCTAGAGGTATTGTGGGCAAACATCTCACGCTTAGATTCTTCGCACATTATGCATCATGTCGTATTGGTCTCCGATGTCCATGAAACCTTGAGATGTGCTTGCTGTGGAATGAATCTGCGTTGAGAAGCGATGCGATCAATGACTTCAAGGAAAAATGGATGGCGAAATACATACCACTCGGAGGATACTAGAACACATATAGACTGATACATAGTATGCCATGTCAGCTGTTACAGGCTGTTCCTGTGCCGCATCGCGCATTCGTGATGAGAAATCAAGCGAAAAGGTATAATATTACACCGCCGGAATGATGTCATCGAGTAATCGCTGTCCGAGTCGCCCAACGTATCAGAGTCGCCCTTGCAATCCAATGGCCAAGGCCAGCGTAAATTCGGATGGGCCTTGCTTCGACACCATGGCCGTCGTACCCAACGCAATCGATAAGGAATTAGATTAGAACGATGCAGTAGTACCGGCTGTCGAATAGACCTTCCAAGATAATGTGGACGATTTGGTCCGTCCTGTGCAACAGACATATCAACGATAGGATGAATGAAAATATCAGGAACAACGCACCGGCAGCTTAGCAAAAGAAATACACAACCTCGTTACTTCATTTTCTCATAGAATTACGAAATGCTGCGCGACGGTCTCACACTATCTTGATCTATGGCCCATCTTTATCGTCCCAGAACGCGTGCTCCCACCAACTACCTTTCACCTTCACAGGTGCAGTACGCCTCCCTCCAGCATTGGGCACCTCGGACTTCCTCAGCACCCATAGGTCCCGGACGCCGACCTGCAGCAGGTACGTACGCATCCGCCCGTAGTTCAACCCAACCGCATGCGGGCCGTGACTGTCATCAGATAATGCGAAGCGGCCGCCGTGTTGCAGAATGAACTGTATGCGAACCGGAGCCGCGCGTCAGTCCAGCAGACCCACCGAGCAATTCGACCACGCACCTCGACGATCTCGCGTCCCGGGTAAGCCGTATCCCACCCCTTTCTGAACGCAGCGGCATTTACTTCGAACAGCGCGCCGTACGCCGCGGCGAACTCGACATTGCGCGTGAGTTTTGACCATGCGGCTGCGTAGGCACGCAGGTCGAGAGTCGGGGTATACAGACGGCATAGATCGATGTGGCCGATGATTTCAGGCTTGAACCGCTGCATCACTTCGTACTGCGCGTCAAAGTACATTTCTAGAAAGATGCCAGTGCGGGCTTCATCTGACATGTCAGCTGAGTCTGGTATGCTGGCCAGGCATTGCTGGAAGGTCTCGCGATCGAAGTCGATTGGGATTCCGTGGACATGGTGGACTGAGCCGACGAGATAGTCTATGCTATCTCCGTGGCGTCCGAGAATGTCGGAAAGACCGTCTAGGTCGCGTTCAGTGATGAGATCGGTCTCGAGGCCTACGAGTAGCTGGATCTGCGACGTGTAGGCAGCTTGTACGCGTCGTGCTTCCGCGACAAAGGCGTCGAACTGCCGTATCAGGTCATCGAGACTCAGATGTTTCTTGTACACTCATGTCAAAGTTCAATATCTTTGATCATTGAATGAAACACACCTCTTCAGGATATAAGTCTTCCGTCCTGTATCTCGGGACGTGCTCGGTCAATCCGTATACTTCAAAGCCTTGACGAATCGCCTCCTGTACGACCTCCTCGAGTGTCCCAGTCGCATGCTTGCAGAACTGACCTGAGTGAGAGTGGTGGCTGTATGGCATGAGGTAGATATGCTCTAGACGAAGAAAATTTGAAGGCCATCTCGACGGTGACTTCGATGAATCAACTCAACTTGGACGGTGTTTGCCGTGGGATATAATCTAATCTGATAAGAAAGATGAGAATAACTCGGAAAGACAATGTTGTGTCGACTTCGTTCAAAGTCCATTCTACATCGAGGACATGCGTGTCAATGCAAATGGTCCACAAGATTTCTATAATGATTCGCACTGGTCAGGGTATGTACATCCACCCAATCAAATGCTCCTCATCCAGCCCGATCAAGAACGTACACGCGGGTATACCGCTGTATACCGGTACCTGCACGAACTTTTCCCTCGCGCACGAACAGATACGATCCGCGAAATAGCGTAAATACAACCGAAACCAACACGGACACCTTTGAACCACTGGTAGTTAAGTTTCATAACCCCCATTCGCAACAAGGACTATGTGTGTTGAAGCAAAATTTACGGTGTTGTACAGATCGATGAATGGCCTGTTCGACTCGCGGTTAACTCGACCACAGCAGCTGTCCCTGGCGACAATCCGTGACCCGAAGAAAGACAGCGGATGTCCTGATCTGTATCTTCACTTGTTGCCTGGATAGTCTGCGACCCGGAAAAGGTTGTAATCCATCTTCAAGTGCTATCTCCGGTTGTCGCAAGGCAACAGTCTGTGATACAGATTAGGTTGCACTGGAATTCGACTCAGTCATGTTACATTGACGAGGTAAATGTCTCTCCATTGCGGACACTACGAGGAGGGTGCTGTGAAATCCAGCTAAAGTGAGTGCAATAAAGTGGCAGCAACAGTACTTGTATCATCTGTTGTCACTCTGCAACGATCCGTGAACCGTTCAAAGGGATTGTCTGTCATCCAGATTCGGGACTTCAGTTGTTGCCTTGCACCAACGCGCGGCCTGGAAATGGTGGGAACTCGTCTCGAGTTGATTCCTTGCGACAACCCGCGGCCTGTACAAGTTAGGAATTCGTCTTGAATTGACTTGTTTCCTTGCAACAACCCGAGACTTGAAAACGGTAGGAATTCATCTATATTCGTATCTCCATTTGTTACCCTAGAACAACAAACCGGGTAGGTTGCAAGCCGTTCATATTCGGATCTCCATTTGCTACTTTGCGGCAATCCGCAACCGTAAATCGATAGGAATGTGTCCATATTCATATCTCGAGTTGTTTCCTTGAAACAACCCGCGATTTGAAAACGGTAAGATGCATATCATCCACATTCGTATCTCTGGATGTTGCTGCCTTGCGAGTAACAACAGCAACCTTACGTGGTAGGAAATCATCCACATCCGGTATGTATACCTCCAGTTGTTTCTCAGATTCTTTGTGACAACTCACAATCCGAAAACAGGAGGCAGTCCTCTAAATCTGTGTCTTGAATTGTTCCACTGTTCCCTTGTGACAAGAGTCCTCATGGAGTACGGACTGGCCGCATCGGCTTCAATTCTACTTGATTGCAAAGGTAGAAAGTCTCTAAAGACAAGTCATTATTCACAAAAATGGGCCTTTACGAACGTTTTCGTCTACGTAAATCGTCCACAAGATAAATAATCCCCATCCAGACCCTGCACCTTTTACACCGTCTGCTTCCCTCCTCTTGCACGCACGAACATCATCCGCGAGATGGTCATGAATACCGACCCGGCTAACACGCACACCTGCATGAGCAAACTACCTGCGTCAGCTTCGGTTCACAATTCTGACCCGTAGAAAGACGCACGGCGCTGAACACGATCGGCCTCCACCACGTGAAGTTTTTCCCCAGCAATGCGCCGTCGATCGGCGTCCCCATGAGCATCGCAATACCAACGACCGAGAACGCAAAGCCCATGCGCAGCCCAAGCTCCGCGACGTTTCGAGCGAGCGTAGCGAGCAAAGCCGGAATCAGCGATGTATCTGCACTTCCAATCAACCCAGCTCATAGAAATAGAGGCGCGGAACGTACAGGCCCCAGAGCTAAATCCAAATAGCACCGAGATGACGATGACCGCCGCGGAGCTCTTCGCCGCGAACACCGCCCAGAGCAGCACGGAGGACGCGAATATGGCAGGGATGATCATGTTGTAAACGCCCAGGTGGTCCGCGAGGAACGTGGGCAGCAGGCGGCCTGCGACGCTACCCGCGTTCAGAATCGCGACCTGGTTGATGTCAGCATGGACATTTCAGTCTGAAGCTCAAAGAGGATCATGTCGACAAGCACGCACCGTGTAGAACGCGAGCTGGGTGTTGATGCCGTGCTCAATCGACCATAGCTGCATGTAGAAGGCTGGATTATTACTCGTACGGCAGCACCGGGAGGCGTCGAGCAGCGCACTCACGCGGAAAGAACAGCCCCAGCGTCGTGAAAAACGCACTGCCTCCACACTATCAATCACCGCACCACGCTCACAGAAATCCACCACTCACCCCGCCAACGACGCCAAATACGGCCCATCGACCACAGCGCCGACAAACTCCCGCCGGCTGCACGCCCGCGCCGCCTTCGGCGGCACCCGCGTGCGCATGAGCAGATTCGCGAGCACGAGCAGCGCGCCGACGATGCCCCCGCTCGCGCGCACGCCGTCCGCGAAGCCGACGCGCCCCGCGAAGAGGCGGTTGAGCAGGATCGGGAAGACGATGCCGCCCGCGGACGCGCCGGTGCCCGCGATGCCGGTCGCGAGCGCACGGCGGCGCTTGAAGTGGTGTGATATGATTGCGAGGGACGGGAGGAAGAGGATGCCCTGCGCGAGGCCCATGCCGACGCCTTGCGAGAGGAAGACCTGCGGGGTGGTTATTAAGATGCGGTTGTGGAGGTGGGGTGGGGCGGACCTGGTAGTAGTGGCCACGTTGGGCGAGGGAGAGCATCATTATGGAGAAGACGTAGAGGACGGTGCCGGCGATGGAGGTATAGTGACTGGAGGCGCGTCAAGGCCGAGTTCGTTCTCTAAGGAAATTACATACAAGCATCCGGCATCAAAAGCACGACCGACAAACACGGCAGGAAAGTATTGCATGGCCAGCTGAAAACTGCCTATCCAGCTAATGCAACGTCAGAGTGCGAAAGGGCGAGTCTTCATGACTGACCTTATGTCGGACGCGGTATAGTTAGAGAGAAAGTCCCGCGTGTAAAAGTCTAAAAGAAAGGTCAATTGCGAAAACGCCCTCAAAAGAGGAAGAGATATTCCTACCTTGGTAAACTCCAAACGCAGAGATATACCTGCACCGTGCAAATGAAAATGCGAAATCAATGATTAGACAACAAGACTGACCCATAGGTGCAAAATTGCACCAGCCAACTTGAATGTATTGGGCATTAGAGACGTCACGCCATAGTATGAGGACATACTCACGCGCCTCCAAGCGTCATCCATGCCTCGCGTCCACCATCTGGCGGCTCGCTCACCGGCTGTGGTTCGCCCGGCTCGTCTTCCCCCACTTTCTCTGGCGTACGCTCGCCAGACGTTCCGGACGCTGAAGGAAATCGCAATGTCGGCAGCATGTCAGCGAAGAGACGTTGAGGACGGCGAGGATGAAGGAGTTAGAGATATGGAGCCCCTGCTCCGCATCTTTATATGATGTCCAGCCTCCATAAAATGAAATCTAATATCCATAAGATGAGGCCTTGAGGCGCAGAGCTCAGCGCATGTCTCTATTATGAGCAAGACGGTCATTGGCACGCCAAAAAGGACGTGGATCCTCACACGAAGCGTAATACGGTCGACTCCGGCAAATCACTCACTTGCGGAGATTAACAGAAGTGCACCCCATAAAGGCTAATGAATACCCTTTCGCGGTCCGTCCCCGGATTTGCGCGACCTGATTGGCCAGCGAGCTCTAGAAATATGACGACGCAGGTGAAAGGCCGGCCGCGGCAAGTCATGCGAGCGGAAGGCACCGATGGAGGTCCCAGCGAGGGCGCACTCACCGTGGCGGATCTCGCCTGTCGCCCCGGGAATCACAGCAAATCAACGAGAGGTCCTCGACAAGGCAACGCCAGTCCATGTTCACTAATACGCGCATATCAAAAACAGCGTCAGTCTTGCCTCGAGCTGACGTGAACGCAACGAGGGTTGGCAGATGCGCAGTCATCGAGTCATTTGAGCTTCCCCGCGTTTCAGGATAGATTGCGCACCGCCACGAGAAGGGGTGCCTCTGAGTCCGCTGCCCGTGCATCCTCTAAGCGGTGTCAAACTTCAGAACGGGAGTTTACGTGCGTACCAACATGGCACAACATTACGTTGGACCGCAGGGAGACACATACCACAACTTACCCGACGTTGCTTAAGACGGTCTTTGTATTCATTTTTATGGTAGTATTCTCCGTCGCCTGGGTACCTTTCACATGCGCTGCGTGTATCGATGAGTGTATAATGCATCGTCCACGATCTACTCGTGTCAATTATGTCAACGCTGCAAACATAGAATCAGTCTCGAACATGACACATAGAACACACACGTCTACTCACTGTACTTCGGCCCTCCCCCGCCCTCCGGTACCGTCCACTGGATATCCTCTGTCGGCACCTTCACATCGCAGAACTTGCAATGTATGCAATTCTACTACACTCATCAGCACCTCCCATCCTCAAGTCATGCAATCAACGTACCTGCGCATTAATCACAAGCTTTTTCCCGCCCCATCCCGCCTTCCCCGCGCTCCCGTCCTCGTCATCGACATACTCGTATACCGCCGCCGGACACCCGCGCCCCAGCAGCCCCGCATACTCCTCCACATTCACGCGCACGTGCTCCCCGCGCCCCTCCGCACTCTCTGCACCCTCCTCCGTGCGCACGCGCAAATGCGCGGGCTGGTCCTCGGCGTGGTTCGTGCCCGTGAGCTGCAGCGCCGTGAGCAGGTCCGTCGACAGCGGCGGCTGCGGTGGCGGGTACACGATCGGCTTGAATTCAGATGCGTGCCGCGTGAGCTTCGCGTCGGTCGTGCGTGGGTTGTGCAGCGTATATGGTGTGCGCCCGCGCAGCAGCAGCGAGTCCACGCCCGAGTACATGATCCCGCCGGGGATGCCGAGCGGTGTGTGGAACGACGGGCGGAGGTTGCGCACCTCGTACAGATCTTTGTACACCCAGCTGTCCTTGAACGCGGTCTCGTACGCACTCATGTCCGCGGGCGCCTCGCTGCCGTCCCCCTGCGCGACGGCGTCGAAGGCGGCTTCGGCAGCGAGCATGCCCGTCTTCATCGCGTTGTGTGTGCCCTTGATCTTCGCGACGTTCACGAAGCCCGCGGCGCACCCGACGAGCGCGCCGCCGGGGAAGTGCAGCTTCGGCACGGACTGCAGCCCGCCCTCGTTGAGCACGCGCGCGCCGTAGCCCACGCGCTCCGAGTCGCCCGACAGCAGCTTCGCGAACCAGGGGTGGTGCTTCATGCGCTGCAGCTCGCGGAACGGGCTCAGGTACGGGTTCGCGTAGTCCAGCCCGATGACGAGCCCGAGGCTGACGAGCCCGTCCGCCATGTGGTACACCCACCCGCCGCCGTACGTCTGCATGTCCAGCGGCCAGCCCATCGTGTGCACGACCGAGCCCGCGCGATATTGACTTGGGTCGACGCGCCACACCTCCTTTACGCCGAGCCCGTACGTCTGTGGGTCCGCGTCCTTCGCGAGGTCGAACCGGCGGACGACGGTTTTGGTGAGCGAGCCGCGCGCGCCCTCCGCGAGCAGCGTTACGCGCGCGCGGAATTCCATGCCCGGCTCGAAGTTGTCCTTCGGGCGGCCCATGCGATCGAGCCCCACGTCGTTCGTACGCACGCCCGCGATGCCCTTCCCGTCCTCCGTGTAAACGAGGCTCGCACCCGCGAAGCCCGGGTATATCTCGACGCCGAGCTCCTCGGCGATGCTGCCGAGCCAGGCGGTGAACTGCGAGAGCGAGAGGATGTAGTTGCCGTCGTTGGACATCTGCGGCGGGTGCGGCATGGGGAAGGAGTGGCGCTGGGTGAAGAAGCGCATGGTGGAGGAGGTCGCGGGCTGCACGAGCGGGTGGCCGTCGCGGGAGAGCCAATCTGGGATGAGCTCGTGGAGAGCGCGGGGCTCGATGACGGCGCCCGAGAGTATATGTGATCCTGCATGTCGGCGTAAGCTTCGGGTGTCCGGACGGAGCGCGTTGGGGTATGGATGCATAGCATGAAATGCTGCGACCTACCGACTTCGCCGCCCTTCTCCAAGACGACTACGCGTATCTCCCGGCCCTTCTCCTGCTCGAGCTGTTTTAGTCTGATGGCGGCACTCAGGCCAGCAGGCCCGCCGCCGACTATGCAGACATCGACGTCATCCGACGCGCGCTCGACAGTATTTGGATCAAATGCTTCATTGAATCGTCGCAATGATGTGTGGAATGCGCGCGCTGGCCGTCGAAGTGCGAGCCTGGTCAGACGCGCCGATTGCAGCATGGAAAGAGTCGAGAGGAAAGGTTCTCGTCCCGCTCTAAATCAAATGCGGGGCACTGGAGCACAACTGGGGCAACAAATCGGAGGCCAGCAATATGTTGGAATCACGTGGTAAGATACGGGGACTTGATGCCCGGAAAATATCACGGAGCATGCAGAATAATATAAAATAACGCGTATACAGTACTTCTTCGCTTTCATGTTGCTCCGGGGATGCTTTTCGAAACCACGAAAGCCTGAAGTTGAGTTTTGATGAACCGAAAATCGATTTCGGGGTCTTCTACCCCGCGTTGGGACCCCGACCACGTTGTCTCGGCGCCTCGTGCTCCTCGCCTGGCGCGTCAGCTTCAGGCGCGCATCCCGCCAGCTTTGTCCTCTACCGAGGCTCTCCTCGACCCACATCTCCATCATGTCGTCCCCAATGTGCCAGCCGGTGAGCTATCAGCTCGTCGTGTATGACCGGGTTGTAACATGGAACATGCCAGACGCATGACTGGTTCACCGATTTCTTGACCACAGGTCTCATTGTCGGCCTCTTCATCTCCTATGCGCCCCAGGTTAGTATGCGGCTTTTTGTCTCGCTATAGACGTAAATATATTCTCTTCAGCACTACCGAATCATAAACAAGGGCTCGTCGGAGGGATTTAGTCCCTGGTTCTTGTTGCTCGGGAGCACCTCTGGCGCGTCGGGGATGCTCAACATGTAAGGCCACCATCACGTCTCTTATTCAGATGATGTGAACGATAGGACAGGATAATTATGCAGTGGGACGTACTTAGCTGCTGTCGGATATTCGTGCGTCACAATCTGTCCCCGAGCCCTGGCTACACTCCTCACCTATCGTAGAGCGCAGGCGACTGTCTGGAGACCATAGCCGGCGTCCTACAGCTCGTCGCACAATGGTTTCTCTTCTCCGCCATGCAAGTAGTCTGTCTCATTTCCTCGGCTCCCTTCTAACCCTTCCACAGCTTCGTTCTCTACATGATCTACTACCCGCCCCACCTCAAACACCATACCCTCACCCTCGACCTGCACGACGACCGGCCCCCACAACTCCTCAAGGGCAACACCAAGGCGCCATACTGGCGCCTCTCCATCGCCCTCTCCTGGCTTACCTTCCTTCACCTGTGCGTCCTTCCGCTCCGTCCATGGCCTCGTATACTAACGCCCCCATCAGCGTCGTCTGCACCGTTGTGACAGTCCTGCTCCTCGCATGGTACCCCGCGCACGCCGCGCCCGTGCGGCACTACGCGACCTTCCTCGGCGTCGCATCCGGCGTGCTCGCCGCCGCGCAGTACGCGCCGCAGCTCGCGCACACTTACCACACGCGCCTCGTCGGCGCGCTTAGCATTCCGATGATGCTCATCCAGACGCCCGGCGGCTTCGTCATGGTCCTCAGCATCGCGCTCCGGTACGCATCTCCCCGCTTCCCTCTTCCACTTCCCTAGGCACTAAATTCCATTTTCCATTTCCTACTAGCCCCGGGACAAATTGGACCAGTGCGCTCTTCCCTGCCCTCCATTATACACTGAGCACTAATCATGAACGTGCAGCCTGGATCCAGTTCCTCGTCGCAGCACTCATGCAAGCCGTCCTCCTCGCCATGTGCCTCGCATGGAAAGTCCGCCAGGCGCGCCTCTGCATCGACGACTTTGGCCACCCGCTCCCCTGCGCGCACGCACCCGCGGAGGTGCTCGCGGAGGCCATCGACGTCGACGAAGATATCGCCGAGGTGGACGAGAACGCGCCGCTGCTCGCGAAGCCGCACGACGGGCCGCGGGGGTGGAGGGGCTGGTTCGTGCGGAAGTGAGGTGGGGTGCTTTTTTGGTTTGGAGTGGGGTAGATGGGTTAACATTGTTGCTATGGAATTGACTAATTTTTGCTGCGTGTGCACGGTTCTTGGTTGCAGGCTACCTGTGTGACCATGCACGTTGCCTCATCGACACGTCGCGTCCTCTCAGCCCCAGGGCGGCATCATTCAGACATCGGCGGAACACCGAACGGAAGACAAGAAAATAACATGGAATTGAAACGAATGCTGGGCGACAATGAAGTCAATACACGCTGTACGGTGAATGCAAAAAAGCTCGGGTATGTACGACGCTATAAGTATAAGTCCATGACAAAAACCTGGAAGAAAACGAGACCTGTACGGTCTCCACGCAACAGAACAATAATGCAGACGCGATCAACTCAGCACTTAATATATCCTACCCCCGCCCCTGCGACCCCCACGATATGCATCCTTCCTGCTCACGGCGATGATGCCCTCGCCTTTGACCTTCGCACTCTCCGCATATGTGAGCGGCGTCGCGTACGCCGAACCAACTGACAGAGTGTCCGACGCCGACGCCCAGGTGTCGATCGACAGGCGGCGCCCGTTCGTCGTCGTCTGGACCGCGACGACGTGCCCGTTCGCAGCGCCGTTTCCGTTCGGCAGCGGCAGCGACGGGATGGTGTAGTCGACCACGGGCGCCGTCACTGCGACGACCTCGCGTGCCTTCCACAGGCCCTGCGCGAGCGCATACGGGCGCAGCTCGAGCAGCAGGTCGCCGCCGCGCGTGAACGTCGGCAGGCGCGCGGACAGCGCGCCCGCCTGCAGCGCGTCGGTCTGCCACTCGGACGCGCTCGCGAAGAGGTGCGCCCACACGCCCTCGAGCGCGGTGCGCAGCTCCGCGACGATGGGCGCGATGTTCACGGTCGGGAGGTGCTGCTTCAGCTGCGCGACGGCGTCGACGTGGTACGCCGACGAATGTGCGTGGCGGTATTTCTCTGCGGTGTGGTCTTTGAACTGGGGCACGATGTCGTCGGATGTGGCGGTGACGGTGATGCCGGTGCTGGTAGTGGCGAGTGTGATCGTCGTGGACCATTGAGCGATGGCTTCGCTCCTACAAGATACAAGATGCGTTTTTTAAGTCCTCATACGGGAAAAATGAAAGACGTACTGCCAATGGTTCGCAGTCTCTCCGTGGACGGTAGAGTCGAACTTGAGGACGACGGATCCATGAAGCTTTAGGACACAAGTGTCGCTCAGTGTGCCCGTCGGCACAGACAACGAGTTCGTCGTGAGACCTGCAATCCCCCGTCAGCCTAAAAGGCATCAGCCCGCAGTCGCACGACATACAATCGATATTCCACGACCCGCCCGCGCGATTCGGCGATCCGCGTTCGTACTTCCAGTTCTCGCGATTCACCCACTCAAAGTCGAGCGCATTGTGTGCGCCAGCGCGCGTCACCTCCTCGAAGCGGCAGTCCTCATTCTGGCGGAGCGGGTGCATGTTCCACTGCGCGAGGTCCGTGATCCACTTGCCGTGCTCGACGCTCGGCGACGACGGCACGATCGTCGTCTGGCGATTGATCGCGGACAGCAGCGGAACGAGCTTGCTGTCGAGGAAGATGCGGCGCGAGAGGACCGCCGTCGCCGAGGGGATCTCGCGGCTGAAGCCCGCGGTGAGCCAGAACCCGAGCGCGGGGAGCGGCCGTGGCAGGGGGCGGTGCTGGGTCATCCCGAGGAAGAGGACCGTGTTGCGTTCGTACCGCCCGTTGAGGCCGTCGCGGAACTTGTCGCTCAGCGCGAAGGGAATGGGGGTGACGCGGAAGTCGAGCGCGGTCAGGGAAAGCGAGTCTGTGTTGCCTTGGGCGACGGTGACGGGGATGGTGTGCAGGACATGATGCCCGGAGGCCGTGAGGACGGGGAGATAGCGCTCCTTGAGGAAGTGAATGAGGGCCTCGCGCTTCTCGCGGGTGTACTGGAGGGTATATGCTTCTTCAGCGCTGACAGTCTGCGTCGGGACGATCTTCACAAACTTGGCGGCTGTAGTCGAGGTGAGTATATGCGATGTTGTTGCAGTAGGGCAAGAAGACGCACTTGAGAAATTCAACACAAGCTGCTTGTAATTGCGGTAGTCACCGTGCCCGAAGTGCTTACCCACAAATTCAGGAAGCTCCGCGTTCGTCGAGCAGTCGCGTAGCTCCAGCGAGACTTCAAAAGCGACCTCCCACTGCCCAACCTTATATTCTAGGGCACTGCATGATGCATGGGCAGGTCAGAAATGAGAACGTATAGCATAAAATTAATGAGACTCACCTCGCATCATATGCACCGCTGGCCGTCAGCGTCTTGAACACACCCTCCTTGAGGCGCAGATGTACAATGGCCTTCGGTGGACCGGGCTCGCATACCAACTGGACCTTCGGAGCATCGAACGACGCCGTGAAGTGCGTTTGTCCGTTGTAGCTGAAGATATATCGCGCCAACGCGTATGCCTCGCTCAACCGGCCGCCGACCTTGCGCGTCGCAATGTCCCATTGTGCGGCAAGATGGCGATTGATCGACCCCTGCGACACAGATGTTACAAAGTCGTACGGCAGGGTGCCCTGGAATCCCAGCATCTGCTCGATAGCGGTCATCCAACAGACGTGGCCGTTGATGCCGGAAAGCTTGCATCCCCCGACAGTCCAGCAGCCCTCATCGGTGATCGGTTCGACCTCCGCGGCGGGCAGGACGAAATGGAACGTGGAGTCATAGATGAGTGCGTTGTGCACGTCTTCGAAGAGCTTGAGATACGCAGCGTGGAGGTACTCGATAACCACGTCTTGTAGGCGGTCGAACAGGGTCTGGTCAGCCAGCGTGTGTGGCGTGCTGGACAGAGCGTTACTGTAGTGGGCAGCTATGGGACGTATTAATGAGCCAGGACAAAGTGTCCAGGAACAACAACACGTACTGGCGACGTTGACTCTGAGACGTTTCCGCTTTTCTGAATGATCGAGATCAGTGTGAATGAGGAAGATGATCTTCCAATCCTTGAAGCCGTATGGTGTGTTGCTGAGGGAAATGTTATGAAAAGTGACCATCAAACAAAACAATGGAGTACTCACTTTGAAACGTAGCGGGAAGAGATACCTAGTGATGCAATATCGAATGTTAGAGCGACCTCATGCCTACACAATGGCAGGACCTCGGGAGCCCGCAGAGCCAGTTCCAACTGGAAATCCCCGGTCTTTACTGTGGCACGATGCTCGACCAAGTATGTAATGCGGCCATGGTTAGCTTCAGTCGCAGCCTGCAGCCAGATGTCCTTCAGATACTTGTTCATCTGGGCGACGGTGATTTTGAGGACATCGACGCCGCTCGGGTTGCTAGCCAGCGAGTAGTCGATCAGTTCGTTGCCCTTGATGTCGTCGAAGAAGGGAAGGGTATAGAAGACATGACGGCCGGCACGCTTGAGAAGGTCAAGGTAATGCGTGCGTAGATAGTATATGAGGGCAGAAGTGTCTTGAGCGGTGACCTTGTGGGAACGACCGGAGACGACAGAGGGCGCGTGGTAGAGCTCCTCGCAGAAGGTCGCCTCTGTTCATGGCATGTCAGATGATAGTCTAGCACGAGCAGCCATGAGGTACCTTTTGTGTCAAGGACTACGAAGTCGAGGTTGTACTCTTTAGCGTTGCCGATTTCATCGCAATGTACGTGGCCCACGCCATGGGGCGAGAACGGGATGCGGAAAGCAATCTTCTGCCTTTCGATATGGCGCCTCTGTGACCTAAAATTGATGCCATTGAGCAAGATTATAGTGTAACTTTAGAACGAAACGCACAAATCGACGCGAGCAGCCGCGTTATTCGTATCGACATAGTAGTGGCCGCCCAAGAGCTCGAGAGTAAGGATGACCTCGTGATTACACACAAAGTCAATCGAAGGGCAGCCGAAGGACGCATAGAACGCGAGGCTGTCCGTCGTCGAGCGAGTTTCCGACAGTAAACCGTAGTAGAACTTGCTCAACGCGAAGCCATACTCAAGCTCGCGCTGAGTTGGCCTCTGGTTAGCGACGGCGTGTTTCTTGACACAGGACTCAGCGTTCTCCCAGAGGGCGCGGAGCTGGCCGTTGACGTAGTTAGCAGAAACGTCGGCGTGGTTGCCGATGCACATGGTGTTAAAAGGAATGGATAGAATGCGGTAGTATGAGAAGTGTTGTGCGGTGAGGGATACCCTGTTCCCGTGTTGTTGAATCCTTTATATTCTAGGACGGAGGAACTAGAAATGACCAAGAAGCTCCTGGGTTCCATTCGATCTGTCGACGGCCGCGTTCACAGCATCTATGGCCCGGCCGTACGGAGGTTCTGTCAGATACTATACGGAGAAATTTGTGTGGCACATCACACTCTTTGGTTCGGCACAAAATCACTGCGGATAGCCAGATCTGGCAAGAAAAAGAGGAACGGCGTAAGATGGTGCGGAACATAATTCCGTGTCCGCATCGGACGTCCGGGAAGTCAAAACATATACCACGCATATCAGTGCGACTCACCCCGGACGGAGGCCATCATTATTTGGGGCGTCATGGCAGTGAAATCGTGGGTATTCTGATGTCGGTTGGCATTGAACGAGGAACATCGGTCAGAGTGCGCAACTGTCGTGCTGCATGAGGCCTGGTGATACCCTTCATGGCCTTCCGGTAGCCAGTTATCCGTCCATTTGCCCCGCTATTGGCCCGAGGCTAATTGCCGTAGAAGTCGAACAGAGGCGGAAGAAGTGAGTCGATCTCTTCTCTCAGGACCTGAGCGCTTGACGTCCGGTGCTTCTTGCGCTCCTATGCAATCCAATAGTAAACTCCTGCTCACGCCATATAATTGATTCTCACCACCGATCGAAAGGCTTGACCAAAGGGGATGTTTGTCTGGGCTCGCTGTCAACTTCCATGCCCATGTCTTTTCCGGCCATGCGCAACGTATCGTCCTGATGTGAGCCCACATACTTAAAAGCTGGGAAAATGACTCGTTAGACAGATTTCCAAATCAGACCTTACCTGACTTGACAGTCAGGCGCAGGGATTCGTCAAGGACCGGCCACACCCACGGATATGCTCCAGAAAAGACGAACAACAGGACAGGACAGGACACTGGCTCTGACAGCAAGTAGCGGCTATAGTGTTGCGCGGTTCAACATTACCGGTCGTTTGACCCATAGTTGTAGCCTCCTTTATGACCGGTGACAATGCCAGGGCAAACTCGAGGATAAGAACAGCTGACCCTAACCCTGTCGCTCAGCGCCAAATTTGCGCAAAGGCACACTGACGTCGGCCACGTTTTTACTGTAATTACGCGGGGCTATTTGTACGATCCAACTGGGAAAGGTAAGTAGAGAATGACCTTTTTCTGTCGAGGTAATGGTAACACTTAACATACTTTCCGTCAGATCAGCTGGTGTAATATTCGATGTCGATGGCGTTTGGGAATATTTCCCATAAGGACTGCAACCTCGCAGCTCTCTGCATGCCATCCTCGCGTGATATCGAGTCCCCGACGACCGGGTTGTGGACGTGAACTGACAGTGGAACGTATCGTCTCCTCATGTTGGCATGTCCATGTGGCGGTGGCAGAATAGGGCATGGCCAAGAGCCGACGCTCACGCCCAAGTCTTCGAGTCGTCGACTCCCTGTTGCGAGAGGCAGGAGCCCTGCGGGCGTGATTGCAGACATCAACGGCATACTCGTGTACAGATGTAGCACGCACAGCCGGGGCCATGTCGTGGCCACCGCGGCCACAAAAGCGTCGTCGAGCTGGACGGGCAGGCCCCCGATACGGAATTCCTCTATGTGACTGAACTGGAAGAGGGGATGCAGGTCTGATGAGGCAGGATGCAGGACGGGAATGCCTTCTGATTCCTCTAGAACAGGGCCGTCGGCATCTAGCATGAACGAGGACAGGGTCTGCGTCGAGCAAGTGGCGAGGAGGGTATCGAGGAAGGCATTAAGCTCGGTGATAGTGATGACACTGTCATAGCAGAGCGAGAGAGTCTTGAGCTCGCGCATCCGGTCGGGAGGGCGGAGGAGGAGGAGAAGAGTCAGAGCTTCACTCGGGTTGTACACCGCCCACTCAAGATGCTGCAGCGAGGGGAATTCCAACGGATCGGTATTATCCAGTATGGGATCATCCTCTCGACAAAGCCTCCCTTTCAAGGTCCGGAGGTTAGGCATCTTTGACAAGCATATTAGAGTATCGCCTGACGGATGAGTTGTGAACTCCAAACTGGTGACATTCAAGAACACGGAAAGCATTAGTGAAAGCTGCCAATCGGTATTTCCAGTGTGCTGCTCGCGGCTATCAACGATTTTCATGTCTTCTAGGAGTGGGCTAGCCTCTCGGAGAGGCAAAAGTGTGGTGTATAGAGAGTCTCGAGAATTCTTCTGCCAGACAATGACGGTTAGCATCAGAGACGTGACATTCGGGCCTGCAAGCAGACTCATGCAAGCTAACGAAGTGCTTCGGTAGTCAGCCCAATAGAGATATTGCAAATTGGGAAGAAGGGGGTTTGGGCACGTGGAAGACCGGCTGAAGAGTACGCGGCCGAAGATCACATCTAAATCGCCAAAAGCGATGCAAAGACCCTTGACTCGAGATGCATAATAATGGCATCGAGTCCAATCTGCATTCTCCAAAATTCGAGAAAGACCCTGCAGGATAATATCGTTGCCACGTCACCGTGGATTCAGCAGGATGGTGTTCAGGCGACTTACCATAACTTGATGATGTGGCTGGCGGCTCCGCCCTTCGGGTCTGGCTCTTTTCTCTGGAGAAACAATGTTATTAAAGAGAGGTCGAGCAGAGAGCATGCAGCCCCATAAAGCATCAAGACACGGTTCTAACATCGACCTCGAAGTCAATGATAAGGAGAGCAGAGCGTTCCTCTTGATCAATCTCTCACGATATGAGTTGTGGGTTGCATCGTATGTGTCAGTGTAGACAGAGATTGGTGGTAGCGAGAGACATTGGACAATCATATCGATGATGTCGGATACCTGCAGAGCCTGATGCATGCCGAGCAGCTGCGTCCGTTATGAGGATGGCTCCCTACAAAAGTAATGCCAGCGACGTGCTGGTACTAGCAGTTGACCATGCATGACTAGAGGTCAGCACATCGCGACGACAAAAAGAGACGTAGAGTACTCACCGTTTAGGCTGAAGGTGCAGAGGCGTTGCCTCCGACTTGTCATCACAAAGTGGGGCGTCACCAACTTCAACGCATCGTGTCGATGACCCTAACCCTGCTCATCGACCAGCAGCGTTCCGTGAGCAATCGATCACAATCGATCCGCGAGTCGTTCAACCCGGGTAGTCTCCCGAGGGCAGAGTAGATACTGGACTCAACCATCGTGCCCCAGGATCGTCGTATAACCCGGGCTGCGACATGACAGAACATGCTCATGATGATATGACGGAACTCACGACTCACCTGGCCACACCGGGCCATAGATTTGACGTCGCCGAAACGGGTGGAAACGAATTCTCGATGTGCAATCATCGCGGTACATACCACCGAATGATACTTACATACATGCACGGAGGACCCGGCATCAGCCTCGACGTCTGCATCTCGTCCGGAAGCTCCTCCATAGCCGATGTCATTAAGAGCTGCTTAGTGATCCGCCCGGGAACCATGACGCGCGTAGACCTTCAAGCGTGCAGAATACTCGCATACTGGGGCTTAGATTCATAGAAGAAAATCGACGAGGGTCCGTCGGACTCCAACCCTGGGATGCCGATACTTCGGGATGCCGCGCCTGCAATGCACTGCGCATTCATTTTCGCCACCGTCCAGGGGTTTCTTTCCATCCATGCAAGGTGGTTCAGTTCCAGTGCGGGAAGATGCGTCGCGAGGTGTTTGCAGATCGGGCGGGATAGAGGGTCCCCAATCTTCAAAAAATGGAACGGAGACGCTTGATGTCCCAGTTATGCAACACTCTGTATTGTGGAGAATGAGCACTGAGCAACTGGACAGTGTGTGGATCGTGAGTGGATACGCCCGATCGCCTCCATCTCATACCACGGAGGAAGTCTCATCGTGTACTTCTCGAATACAGTGCTAACCCATATGCGATGGGGTCCGTACCTGTCTTCAATGACGACAGGTGCATACGAAAGCACGGGACACGGTCGCGTCAGACTTGCTGGACACAATCAGAGTCCACGTGCCAGGAGGAAGCTGAGAGGTGTCCTTGTAAATGCCAATGGTAACTCTATGCATACCGGCACCGCCGAACAGAAAGTAGTCCTCGGCGTGGAATTCGAGTGCGGTAGATAGATAGACAAGATGTAGTACAGACAATCTGTCTTCCCTGGAGAAGCTGCGTCTGAATCGCTATCGTCGGAAAAGAGGCTAAAACATACCGGTGCCCGGCTGGCCAAGTAGTATTCACATCGGTCATTTGTAGTGATACTGTTCTATACCGTGAACGCGTTCTTCAGTTTTGATGAGGTTTCTGAACTTCTCGTGTTGATCGTCAACAAGAGTAGAACAGCCGGTAAGAGCAGCCCAGTTGAAGTATGCGACTGAGCTCGCAGACTAGCCATCTCAGTCTTGAAAGGGTCTGGAATGGAGTGGTACCAGAGGTTTCCGTGCAGCTGTTCAAAATGCTCCAGAGTCAAATTCATGGCGAGCTAAATGATGAGCTCGGAGTGAGAAAAAGAACTTCCAAAGCGGTCGACCGTCCTATATTATCCTGTCTATGTATGTCTGCAAGAGGAACACAAGCATTGCTCTGGAGGCCAAGCGGAGACTGCAAGACCGTATAGGGTGCCAGTGAGCACCAAATGCGGCGGCATCCGCTCTTTCAGTACCCTGTGTCAGAGCGTCTCGAGCTCTTGGCTAGATGCCTGTCTATTTCTCGACGACTGTTGTAATTTATGGTCAATGCATTCTGTTGACTGTCCAGTGTGATGCCGAGACGAACGTACTGTCGATCATGGAGCAGATGAAGGAACGGAGACAAAATATGAATAGGCGCCGACGAGCGGTTACGTCTTTGGACAGGCGCGCACCTGCCGGACGCGTGCTCCTCTCCGAGTCCTCCTCAATTCTTCCCTCTATCTTCCCTCCTCAGCAATCTCATCCATCGACAACGACCACGCCTCGGATAACGTGCGCGACGACACCTCGCCTTCGGAGATTCAGCCTGATAGCGACGTCTGACCCACCCTTATTTTGACACGACCGGCACCCTGCCCGACCCTACCACCGACTTGATTCCTCCTTCTCTACCTTCACCTCTTTCACGAACATAACGCCCTCAGCTCTGGACTAGAACACAACTCTTAACGTAGACGTGCTACAAAGAAGTAGCATCTTCTCCAGTAACGACACAGATGTTGCTGTATCTCATTGCTCGTATTGTTAGGTGAGTTCAGTGCTGCGCTGCTGCAGGCGCCGTACTGATGGTATAACAGCTCATTATCGGCCTTCATCTACCCTGGTTATGCCTCCTTCAAAACCCTCTCACAACGCCCTGCATCGGAGGACGACTTGGAGCGATGGCTCATGTACTGGTCTGTTCTCGGCTGCATAGTTGGCGTCGAGTACGTCGCTGAATGGATGATCTCCTGGTCAGTATTTCCCTCTGAGCTGACGCGGCAGCCATTCTTCTCATTTTGTGCGCTGTCAAATTGTCCTGACGACCCCGTAGGATCCCACTCTACCACACCATCAAGACCCTCTTCCTCCTCTACCTCGCCCTCCCACAGACCGCCGGCTCAACCTACATCTACCGCGCCCACCTCGCGCCCTTCCTCCACGCCCACGAGACCCAGATCGATGCAGCCCTGGCCTCGCTGCGCGCACGCGCGCTCGCATTCATCCAGGAGAAGCTGCACGCGCTCTGGGACGCCGCCGCCATGGGCATGCAGAACCAGCCGCAGACCGCCGCGCAGCCGCCGACGCTCGCGGACCCCGTCAGCGGGCCCGCGCAGATGCTCGGCAGCCTCTGGGGCGCGTTCGGGCCCTCCGTCATTGCGTCCGGCGCGGCGCTGCTCCGCCAGGCGCAGAGCCAGCCGGCCGCGGCCGCGCGCGCGGAGGACGAGCAGGCGTTCCACTCGCCGCCGGCGGGGCCGTCGCGCGTCGTGTCGTCCTCGTCGTCGACGACGCAGTCGGTGCTTGAGCGGCGGCGCCAGCTCGAGGCGGAGCTCGCCGCGCTGGGCGAGGGCGTCGTGGAGGGGTACGACGTTGGCTCGCCGTTGCTGGGCGATCGTGGAGTTGCTGCGTCTGGGCGGACGAGGACGTCGAGCTCCGAATCTTTGCGGGATCGTGGTAATGCAGGGCGCGGGTTTGAGGAAGTCGAGGTGCCGAGCGATGCGGAGGGGCCGTCGCAGGACCGTCCGCTGGCTCAGACTAGGCGGTCAAGCGGGTGGTTTGGGGGATGGGGTGGAGCGTCGCATGATGGGTATGAGAGGGTGAAGACGGATTAATCTATGGCATCTGGCATGCTTGTCTTGGATTGGAAGAGATGGACAAAGCAAGCGCGAGAGGCAGTTGGATCGCTGCTTTGCGTTTTTTGCTTCTCTTTTCTGTCTGTCGCTTGCGCTTGTTTGGTATCCCTCACTTCGGGGCGTCGCGAGGTTTTCGACAGAAACTTGCTTCCGTGTATAATGTTATCTCGCTGAC
Organism: Hericium rajendrae; assembly: GCA_033439255.1. Lineage (NCBI taxonomy): Eukaryota > Fungi > Basidiomycota > Agaricomycetes > Russulales > Hericiaceae > Hericium > Hericium rajendrae. The sequence continues at coordinate 1,324,905 of CM065879.1, read as the reverse complement.
TGGATCCAGTGTGTAATTTATCTTGCATTCATTCAATCATCACATTTCACGATTCAACACCACCAGGAGTGCACCACTTCTCGAATGTCGATCTAACCGTGCATATGCGCCTGCTGTGCTATGGTTCTTTTATACCAATACCTTCTTTATAGTAATCTTCGGCTTCCTTCCACGAATCCATCGCAAACCACATCATTTCGCTTTCAACTTCACGAGCGATCCCCGTCTCCACGCAGTCCCAACTGCAGCCCACGCGGTCCGCGAGGCTGGCGACGTCCTAGGCGGAACGCTCCTTGGCGTTCGCCACGAGCATCATGTTGAGGTCCATCAGGAGATGTTTCGCGCAGTACTCGAACAGCCTCGCGTTTGGCATATCATTTCTGATCCCAAAACTGACTACAGACTTCGTTGGATCTTGCGAAGACCTATAGTCGGGTCGAATAATTTTTCCAAGAGATTGGCGTAGCCCGCTTGGTTCATCTTGCCCAGGTGGATCGCTGAGCATTCAGAGAAAGGACATGCAGAACGTAGGCCGTAGGACACGCGGGTATTCGCAATTATGAAACTAGCCCAAGACAGGTCAACAAACCTGTTGCAAAGGCGACGACGCGAGTCATACCTTCATGCCAACAGTGCTTGACGGCCAAGCCGCGCAGGATGCGCGACAGCTTGTTCTGGTCCAGCCCGGTGTCTTCGCGATCTCCATGACATGGGCACCCTTTAGCTTCCCACCGAGGACATCCGCGACTTTCGCCTCCACCGCCACGCGCAAGACGCCGCCTAGATAAGGGCGAGCGTGCACTGTTCACCGTCAGCCAAGGTACGCAGCTTCGAGGGTCAGCTATTTTCATCCCACCGACATCACGGTCAAGAAGACCGGCGACAGCATCGTGGTCAACTGGAAGCACGAGCTGTCGAGCAACCGCATCACGCGTCGCAAGGCAGACGAGGACATCTTGTCCTCCGCGAGGTCCTCAAGCATCGGCATCGTCTCCTCGTGCTCCTCCCAGGTGGACATCGCATCCTCGGCTATGTTCGCGATGAGTGCGACAAGCGTGCGCACGGAGGCCTTGCGCTGTTTCAAGGAGACCGGGCTGGACGCATGTGTCCTTTGGTGGCAGCAGGAGGCATATATGTAACTGGGATTTCGTGCTGATGGATAAGTTGCGCGAAATTGCTAGGGTTATATAGCCCCGTGCACCTGCGGGCGGAGGTAAGCCATGTGAAGCTACGCGGTCGAGGTTGTGGTCGATGATCAATGGCACCACGCTGTATTTGCAGAAGACTCGGCATCCAATGTTGAACGTTTCGTAGAAGATAGTCACTTTGTGTTCAAGAAAGACGTGAGTCTGAAGGACACCAGGTTCATTGATTGCGTTCTGCGCAAGAAATATATCGTTCAGATTATGCAGTCCGCAGATGTCAACGCTGAAGGATGACAGGATTCTTATGTGGAGGAAGGATGCAGCGCCAAGAATAATCTGCCAATTCTGGGGTCATAGCTGCGACCGTATATTTTCAGGAATCTAAATGGACAAACTCACCGTGTTATCGCGCGATGACAGATCGAGCACATCAGACAGCCGCGGACGAACACACCACTCATCGATATACGCCCGAAATTACAACAACCCTCCATCGACGGAATAACCCTACCCAGGAATACTACGATACAAGGAGCGTGGCCTGGGCCCCGTGTCGACCAAGTGAACATTTATGCTCTCGAGCATCATTTCTTCCCAGACCTGGATGTAATCGGATCACGCTCGCATCGGAGAGTAGATAAAGGCAAGACTGTGCTTACTTCTTGATGCCACCTCCGGGTGCGCCACCTGGTACCACGATGCGTATGATTGAGTACGCTATCCATGTGGTGACAAATCATCTAGTAAAATACACACCTTTGAGAGCTATCGGGAAAAACCAGGTGAGCGAAACCACCCAACCTTGCTATACATGCGGAGGACATACCCTTATCCCGAGCAGCCTTCAATGCGTCCTGCTCTGCCTTCTTCTTCGCCTTGAAGGCGGCATCTTCCTCATCCTCGTCCTTCTGGGATTTCTTTGGTGCCTAATAGTCCGATTCATGTTGAGCGACAAAGGCCTGAGAATGACAAACAAGATCAACACACCTTGAGAGGCTTCAGCTTCCCGCCTTGTCTGCCAGACATCGTGTACGGTGATGGTAAGAGGTGAAGAGGATCAGGAAGGCCCAAGCTGGCGGCGTGGCAAACACAAGCTCACAAAAACCGCTATCTTATCTTATCTTATCGGAACACTCTCTCCGGCGCTAATCGGGCGCCAATGCAGTTGCTCCGTGACAGTCATCCAACGAACCGACTTGTTTTGCATCGTGCGGACTATGCTGCTACGCAGCAGGTTCAAAGTACAGTATGCGCGTTAAACTTCGACTAAACAAGCCGTCCCTCTTATTATTCCGATTATCGTATGTGTGGGGGGACTGGCGGAGGACGAAGGCCACCACGTCGACGGCCTGCGCTTGTGACGTCATCCCTACTTCCCTCTGAAACAAACCGCCTCCCTCTCCCTCCAAACGGAATCCTCGTTACCACAGTACTCGATCTATAGCCTGAAATAACACTCCTTCGCCTGCCATGAAGTACATAGGATCGTGCTACTGCCGCGCAATCACCTACGAAATCGACCTAGCCTCGCCAGACGACGCGCGCACCTCCGTCTGCCACTGCTTTAACTGCAAGGTACACCGCACGACTCCTAGCTTCTGTGCACCTGTACTCATCTTCACGGCGTTGCAGAAGTTCACAGGCACGGAGAACGGCATCACAGCCAAGATCCCACGGCGCGCGTTCACTTATATGACAGGCGTTCCGAAGAAACACGAGTCGGACAACGGCTCGGGCACGCTGCTCACTAGGGAGTTCTGCGTGGACTGTGGGAGTGGGATCATGGAGTATGGGGTATGTAATAGCCAGTTGACTTGGTCAGAATGAAGGCACTGACTTGTTCCAGGCCCACGCGGGTGAGAACACCTACGTTTTCCACGGAACGCTCGACGACGCGATCAATGTGCTCCCGCCGAAGGGCGAGTTCTTTATGAAGTACAAGGCGCCATGGATGCCTGAGATTCCGAGTGCGTCGTTTGACCGGACTGACCTTCGAGCGAGCCGAGCTAACGCGAAACCAGACGTATTCCATAATTATGAGATTAATACGTAGTCGTGCGTATGCTGGTCGTAAGTTATGTTGTCGTCTGCAAAATATATCATCGCCTACACGTCGCGTCAGTCCCACACGAGTATAATTACAGCAGATTTTGATCACCCACATATGCAAAGCAAATATTCGCGATCTACAGTCCCCTACAAAGCGTCTTGCCCCGGTTGACCTGGGCCTTGCACAACTCTATCTCAGTCGGCACTGCTACCAAAGACGCCGCAAGGATGCCCAGCGAGTCCGAGAGCCCGATCGAGCCAATATTGAACTCCTTCTCTTGCTTCGCGCGCTCTGGGTCCATGCCCGGGCGATGTGGTTCTTGGTTGACGCGGTAGAAGACGTTCACGCTGCGGTCGAGGATCAGGACGTGTACGGATGTAGGTAACAGGCTCTGTACTTACTATGCCGAGCCGCCACAGATGCCTTCGAGTGAAATAAGCAAGAAGACCATGACAATGTTGATACCCTCCGACGAGTCGGGGAAGAAACCCACGGCGGATTCGTATGCAAGGACCATGAGGATGCATGCTTGGAGGATGGCGGGAAGGGAGAGGAGCCGTGCTGGAATCGGAGGAATTCCCAGAGAGATCGAAGATCGGGAGAAGAAGACGGTCGTTTGATAGACCAGCTATGCGATGCTGAGTATTTAGGGCGATGAAATGAGCAAGGAGAACGCACCTGCCACAGAGGATAATAGTCTCTGACTGAGTGAATGATTCCGCTTATAAATGGGTAGTCGTCGGGTGACGGAACAGGGTAGAGTAAGGTCGGCGCAATACCCTGGGGAGGGTCAGGATGTCAAGACAGATGAGTCTCAGTACGATGCGTCACGGACCTGATTGATAGTATACTCAAACTGAGGGACGATGTGTCAGACACGAAGACGGAACTCTTTACTGTTACTCACCAGATAAACACAGACTAGACGCACATCAGCATTTAACTACGCGAAATGGATGCCTATGAACTCACATAATGGTAACATGTACTTCGCGAGCAGAGGCTTCGCAAGCCGCCACTTGTCGGCCGAAGACAACGCACTATGCTTCGGAATCACGGGGATCGATTCAGTTTCACCGTTCTCGCCAGCTTCATCTTCCGATGTGGGAAGAGGGGTGTATGATGTTGTAGGGGGAGCACCGATCAGTGGATCGTCGTACGAGGCCGGGAAAGCAACTGGGGAGAAAGCTGTAGGTCGCGGAAGGTGGAGAAAGTAGATGAACGGGATGATGAGCGGCAAGACCTGGTGCGCAGAAGTTAGGATTCGTAACGGCTGGATGTGGGACAAAAGAGAACGGACTGAAGAAAGACCGACGCCAAATCGGACGCCGAGACCTCGTAGTTCCCACCACAGGAATGCACCGACAAGGCCGGCTGCACCTGTGCCAGAGGCGAAATATCTGTCGACGGCTTAGCATCTATAGCCTTGTTGGGAGAAAGGAAGGAAGACATACCCTACGCCGTGGCCCGCGACAGACGGGGGATGATATCTAGTAGAGAGTTGTAGGAATGTCAACTCGCCCAGACCTTCAAAATCAGGGGTATCAGGCTCCGCGTGTCATCTTACAACTGATGAATGTGTTACCTGAAGAAAAAGAAGCGAGAGAAATGCCCAGGAGTCTCATTGTGAGGCTATTGAACCCGGCAACAACCTAGAGTACATATCGTTCAATGGTCGAATTCAGGCGGTTCGAAGAGGCTTACAATCATGCCCACGATGCTGAGTGTAGTGCATCCAAGTAAACGTCTGGCGTAACGAATCCGGCCTTTGAGAAAATAGGGCCAGCCGACCTTAGCTATAAGTGCAGGGGCGATATTGCAAAAAGCGACGATGCCCTTCGGGGTTGACGGCGGCACGAGGTCTAAAGCAGCCGAAAGAATTATGACGTATAGCACTGCATAAGAAGATTCAGTTTGAACCGAATGCAGAGATGTACATTGCAACACACCATTATTGATGAGCCCGAACAGAAAGAAGGAGCTTCCGAGTCGCAGCAGAAGTCGTCGATTCCCTGAGCAAGTATGCAGATCGTTAGCATGCGGTGAAAACTTGAGAATATGGACGAGTACGAGGACTACACCAAAGCCCCAATGCCGGCCGAGACGAGGATGTCGAAGCACTCGAAGCACTCGAAGCACTGGATATGGTTCTCGCCATCATTCAACCCTGTCAGAAGATGGAGCTCACCTTTCGAATGAACATCCGCATCTTCCTCTGTGTTCGTGAGCAGCGAATCATGCTGATCGGCCTCTGCATCTCCGTCGTCGTGGTATTCAGAAGGCATCGTCAACGGAGGTAACATGATGCGTTGTGATGAAACGGAGTGAAGCTCGTATCCTTCGACCTGGGGGTCTCCTGGATGCGCTGCTACCATGCGATGATATCGTGGCTCTTAACTGATGCGCTAGTACATGCAAGTACGAACGTGCTCAACGTGTGCACGTTGGCGACGTGTGTCGATGGCAGCGCTTTGGGTGAGCAGGACGACAGAAACGGCGAGCTGGGACACGGCCGGGACAACGGGACAGCGGCCCGGTATCTCCGCTCGACTTCCAGTTTTCGTTGGCTGAGCGCTTCACTGCGTTTCTCCCCTCTGCGCTACTCGAAATTTCAGACTATATCATCGCAACCGTATGATACGCCATGGATCCCGAAGCAGGTCCATCTCAACCCAGGAAACAGCACCGTAAAGGCGACAAGAAGCAACACGTGGTACGCTCATCCAAGGTCAAAAAACTCACCGAGAAGCAGCGGATTGCAGCTCTGGAAAAGGCCGCAGAAAACTATGTGCGTATAGCAGTCCATTATTCCTTGCTTTTCTCATTGACCCAGCTCTTGATATAGGATCCGCCTGCAGACCTCTCAGCGTTCGCGGACTTGCCAATATCCGATTTGACGAAGCAAGGTGGGAGCTATCTATTCTGCAGACGTGCACGTATTGATTCATTTTAAGGCCTGAAGAAGACCTTCTTCGTGCAGATGACAGATATCCAGGCGAAGAGCATCCCCGTTTCGCTGAAGGGAAAAGATGTGCTAGGTGCTGCTCGTACAGGCAGCGGGAAAACTCTCGCGTTTCTTATCCCCATCCTGGAGATTCTGTACCGGAAGAAGTGGGGACCACAGGATGGACTTGGCGCGCTGATCATCTCACCGACTCGCGAGCTCGTGCGTTCTACTCATATCGTACACATCTCCTGCACTGACGTCTGCTTTAGGCTACGCAAATATTCGATGTGTTGAGGGCAATTGGAAGTTATCATAGCTTTTCGGCCGGTGTCATTATAGGAGGAAGGAAACTCTCGGAAGAAAAAGATCGACTGTCTCGCATGAACATCTTAGTCGCTACGCCAGGGCGACTGCTCCAGCACATGGACCAGACCGTAGGATTCGAGAGTGACAATCTGCAGCTCCTTGGTGCGCATACAGCCCTCCAACGTCTCTTCTATCAATCTGACATCATATTCGTACTCTAGTTCTAGACGAAGCGGACAGAATTCTGGACATGGGTTTCCAGCGCACCCTCACCGCCCTTCTCGCACATCTCCCGCAGTCCCGCCAGACGCTTCTCTTCTCGGCAACCCAGACGAAAGACGTCAAGGACCTCGCGCGACTCTCTCTCAAGGATCCCGTGTTCATCAGCGCGAATGCCGACTCTTCAATCCAAGGCGGCGACGACAACAACGAAGATAAGCTCGCCATCCCCAAGGGCCTGGAGCAGCACTACGTCGTCTGCGAGCTGCCCAAGAAGCTCGACATCGTCTGGAGCTTCATCAAAACGCACCTGCAGAGCAAGATCCTCATCTTCATGTCGAGCGCGAAGCAGGTCCGCTTCGCGTTCGAGACGTTCAAGCGCATGCACCCGGGCATGCCGCTGCTCCACCTTTACGGGAAGCAGAAGCAGATGACGCGCATGCAGACGTTCACGCGCTTCACGAGCATGCAGCATGCCGTGCTGTTCGCGACGGACATTGCGGCGCGTGGGCTCGACTTCCCGAGCGTGGACTGGGTGTTGCAGGTCGATGCGCCGGAGGACGTGGAGACGTATGTGCATCGGGTTGGCAGGACCGCGCGGTACCAGAGCAATGGGAAGGGCTTGTTGCTGTTGCTGCCGAGTGAGCAGGAGGGGATGCTAGCTGCGTTCAAGAAGAAGGGACTGGAGGTCGAGAAGATCAAAATCCGGCCAAGCAAGACGCAGAGCATCGATAACCAGTTGCAGAACCTTGCATTCCAAGACCCGGAGATCAAGTATCTCGGTCAAAGGGTACTTTAGATCAAACTCATTCTTATCGTGCTTTTCTGACGAGCTGGGATTTCACAGGCATTCGTTTCATACGTGCGGTCCGTGCATCTGCAGAAGGACAAATCGGTTTTCAAGGTGACCGAGCTCCCCGTCGAGCAGTATGCTGCGTCGCTCGGACTTCCCGGTGTGCCCAAGATCAAGTTTCTCAGTAAGGAACAGGCCAAGGCGAAGAAGAATGCATCGCGGGCGGTCGCTGAGATGGAAACTAAGGTATCAAAAGCGAAGGGCAGGCTTATGCCAGAAAGCGACGGTGAGGAGGAGGAAGAGGAGGAAGGCGAAGAGGACGCAAGCGAGTCGGAAGAGGAGGTGAACGAGGCTCCTCAGCCTACCAAAGCAGATGCTGAGAAGGACCAAAAAGTATGGCTTGCGGTACAGAACCATGATATCCATGCTGACGCAACCTTTCGCATAGGTCAATCGCGTACGCACAAAATACGACCGGATGTTCGAGCGCAAGAATCAGAAAATCCTCTCCGAACACTACACTAAACTGATCGACCACTCCGCGCTCAACGACGACGACGGTGACGACTTCATCACGCTGAAGCGTGCCGACCACGGCCTCGACGAAGACCAGCTCCCCGCATCAGAGCACATATCGAAGCGCAAGCTCAAGATGGGCACGAGCAAGCGCGCGATGCTCAAGTTCAAGGGCGCGCCGACGCGGATCGTCTTCGACGACGAAGGCAACCCGCACGAGGCGTATGACATGAAGCATGTGGAGGATGTGTTTGGCGAGGGCGAGCGTGCGGCGCTCGACGCTGGGAAGAAGTTCGTGGAGAGCGAGAGAGGGAAATTGGCGGACGCTGACTGGCGAGATAAGGAGGAGGCGAGAGAGAAGAGGACAGAAAAGAAGCGGAAGCGGAAGAATAGAGAACGAGGGGTACGTTTATTTGGCGTTTCATGATTTTTATTGTGCTGATCTGGGCACGGGCTGCGCAGAGTGATCTCGACGACAGCGGCAACGAGGGGCCAACTGTGGCGAGGGTTGAAGATGGTGGCTATGTTTCACCGGATTTCGGCTACCCGTCACAATCCGATGGCGAACAATCGGATGCCGCTCCTCCCTCAAAGCGGAACAAGAAGACGAAAGGACACTCGAGAGGTCAAGGAGACCTTGATAAATTGGAAGACGAAGAGGCGTTGGCGCTTAGAATGCTGCGTGGTGGTCAATAGCTGAGTTATGAATGGCATATCCCCAATCTGCATTCACTCTATGCTATGAGTTAGCTTGCCACGCCGGAGATTTCCATTTGATTTTCATATAAACGCCACAAATCGTGGTATTGTCGAAGTTTCTCGGCATGTGTCTGTCTCTCACCTTGACGGGAGAAGACGCCCCTAGATGCTTTCCGTCCAATTAGCCTTAAGTCACTGTTGGGGGGACTACTGAGAATTCGCGCAGATCGGGACCAGCCGAACTCAGGCAATACCTACCATCGTGCTCTCCTTCACAACATCAACGCCGTATAGAGTTCAGTCGGAACCTGCCGGCAGGCTTGCAAATGTTTTTGAGCCCTTGTTCTTTCAAATCATCGTATCCTGGATGCACTGAACGAATGCTACAGGTTTCTGTCCTTGGGAATATGCCAGGTGCCGAGGGTTTCAACAATTTCGAATTCCGTGAAAATTCAAACTTCTTCGATGCCGGAATCAGAACTGCACTGTACAACTAGGTGCGGCGCGTTGCCGCTGTCGACTTGCCATCACTATGCAGAGGACCGTCGCCACAGCTTGCTGATGAGTGCTTGTTTAGGATCAAGGTTCAAATAGTCGGTGATATCCGGTCCTATGGCTGCAATTCTGGTCTATCCTGGTGCTCTTGGTCCCGAGACATCAGACCAGCATTGATCCGTATCAGGGCTCGCGTTTTCAACAGAAGATTCCATAGGAACACTGCATTGTGGCGTTCGGTCCCTGTGCCTTCCGACAGACTCACGTTTTCGAGGCGAATCAACACATAGCCCTGATCCGTTGTCTTCTGGCCAAGTTTCCATCTCTTGCCTTTTGCAAACATGATTATCTTATTTATTCCGCGCCCAGAGCAAGCGGCAGCCGGCGATTTTTGCAGCGCTTCTCTGATGTGATTCGACTAATCGGAAATGCTGTCGATCCATCTGCGGATGTAGGAGCCTGTGTTTCTTCGGTGTACATCCACTTGTCCTTGGGTCTTAGTCAACAACCTTTGCTGTTCTCGCTGATAAGTATGTAAGCATCCAGTATAATGGGATACCCCTTTCCGTGTGCTTCGCTAAAGACAAGATACAGTTCAGCCATACCACGTGCGCTTGTTTATCAATTTGCGCTGCCTTCAAACACGGACGAGCTAAAAATTTCCTTGTTCTTCCGGTCGCCACGAAAAGACAATAGAGATGGGTCAATCTTCATTATTCGAGTTATGGACTGCGTGCTGAATACATATAAAACCCTCTCCAAATTTCTATAACTGAATTCAAAACTCCCCAGACCCCAAGCTCAGTAGAACATGCCGTCCGCACTGCCCAGCAACATGGATAAGGAGAAGCAATACTTCCTTGAAGCCGGGTGTTTATTCGAAATGAAGCGTGCAGACGCTACTAGTACTCAAGGCGGGGGCGCCACTGAAGACAACGCCGCCACTCAAGGCAGCGATGCCGCTCAAGACAGCGACACCACCCAAGATAACGACGCCATTCAAGACAGCGACGCGATTCCCGACGGCCAAGAGCTTGCAAATTCTTATATGTGCGTCCCTTATTAAGGTTGCTGGATGGATATCGATGATTGATTTGGTCACCTTTCATTCCTACCGTCAATTAGGAATCGCAGAGCGCAGGAGGAATCCTCGTGTGGATGGCAGTCGACGCCCAACACAAGTCTCGCATATGTTCTCAACGTGCCTCGAGGGTTAGAGATACATCGACCAGATATGTTCCTCCTGACCCGCGACAAGGTCCTGATAGTCCATAAGGCGATTTTTATGGCCTATTGCAAAAAGTCTTTCTGTCTCGAACGTATCGGCGAGTTGCATGCGGGCCATGAAGTAAACTTCGACGAGAAGTTCACACTTGCATTTTCCCAACATACGCTGTTTGGATCTGAGCAAGTTGAAGTTCGGGACAGAGATCATAGAGATGATTTGTGATCGGATGTATAAGAAAGAAGGACTCGCGCTATTCTACCGCTACGATCTGTGTTGGACAGGCCAGGACGACTGGGGGAATGTACCCAAATTGGTCGAGAAGCACCGGGACTCCATCCTGGACACCATGACAGCTGTGACGCTTTTCTTAGAAGCCATGGAATTTTTTGGCATCGACGACATCGAACAAGATTTGACCACCAAGTTGCGAGACACGAAGATCCTTTGCATAAAACTGGCGCAAGACCTATCTGATATCTGCAAGGCACCCACGCTGAAGGATGTCGAAGGAAGAAAGGATGATCCTACAGAATCTCACGAAGGACAGGGTGAAACATGTGATTAAGAGTGGGATGATGTGGTATGAGGGGCGGCAGCGGACAAAATTACTGGGCTTTGGAGGACAACTTGGGTTTTGGAAACAGGCTTAGACTTCGCGGAAGGCGTGGGTTTAGCACTAGAACTGCATGACTTTTCGCTTTCGGCGTTGAAAATTCCGCTTTGGGCGCGCGGATCAGGCTTTCGGCGATGTACTTTGGCTTTCAACTTCGACTTTGAAGCACAGACTAGTCTTTGGGGATATCGACTTGTATTTAAACTAGAATTATAGCAAGGAGACATTCCCTTGTAGGTAACACGCATCTTTGGAAAACATATCCCGTCTGAGTAACGGCTTCAAACGGCCAGAGCGGCCGGGCTCAGTTGCCTCAAACAGTGCTTTATGTAAGCGGCGTCTCCGGGCGGTTCGGCCACAGTATGTTGCGGGATCTCGTATCTCTGATACAGGAGAGAGGTTTTAAAAATGCCACAATATTCAAGCCTTGTAACTCATTAGGTTATTGAATGTATGAAACCTTCTGCAGTCATCTACCGTGTCAAGCAAGCAATATCAACCGTGGCGTGCTCGGCGCAGAGCGCCGTGACCTGCCACAACGGGAATCAATCGGGATGTGTCCGGCTATTGCCGAAAGCCAAAGCCAAACGGCGGAAGTCAAGCACACCCACACAAGTCGAAATTCCATACGAACTTCCAACGCACCAGGCGATCATACTTTTGTCCGCTCCTGTACGCTATAATGTGGAGCCCATAATGGAGGGATGGCACATAGTTTACTTAGCTTGAATTGTGATATAGCCTTCTCTATTATGTATGTCAGGATTATTTCATCGAAGAACTCGCCGGTTCTGTTTCTTTCAAGCATCGACCTCACCTACTAGTCAGATAGTAGGTTTCCTGTTTGTACTACCTACGTCAGTTTACTTTTTTTCGAAGATCGCAATTTAAGGTTTCTGTACGCTACTGGCATACTCAATGCTAAGGCTCCAGCTATTTTGTTTATTTACTGTGTATAAATGGTTTTTACTATTTCTTTTTACTATTTATTTACAGGGAACCTTGAAAACATAAAATATATAGTAAAGTAAAGAGTAAATGATATTGGTTATTAGTGCTGAAGAGATGCTAGGATGGTCAGAAATCAACATGTAAGTTATCTATATTCTGTAATTTCAGTGTTTATATAGAGTGGTCTAGTGTTTTGTTAAGCACATTTATTTCAAGAACATAAAAAACACTCTGAAGAGCACTAATAGTCTGGATTGCAGGACACATTCAGCAGTAAAATCAATCTAATAGACATTCTCATGCTTGTCACTAGGAGAAGCAAAGTGACTGTAAGAGCTCCAATTTCAAAATGTAGCAAGATTTTCTGAGTCACTATATTCTTGCTGATTATGACATGTGATATCTGCTTGCTATCAATGTGTTTATATTGTTCTGTTCAATTTTATTCCTCATAGTCTACATATATTCTTAATATATAAATATTCTCATATCTATCATATTGATGGTTTCTTAGTTACTAGAAAGATGACAAGCAGTCTCCTCTAATACACAAAGCAGAACAACCATCAAGACTTTTTAGTCATTGCTTATCTTGCATACAAATCTCTTGCTATTTTGCATGCTTCAGAATCTATTGAAATTCAATTAATAAATTTTGAGTAATAAATGAGCTCATTAGTATCTGCAAAGACTAAGATATAGCCTTGCTTAGACTCAAATAATTTGAACACTTCTCTAACCATTTATACTGTTTATTTACTATCTATTTACTATCTACATACTATTTACCATTTTTTTTAGAATTTTCAGTAAATGTAAATAAAATGGTTGGAGCCTTACTCAATGCCCTGGATCCAATGAGCTTGTGTCCAGTGAACCATTAGGTAGATGAATGAGAAGCGTCACAAGCAGTTCATCGGTCCGGCATATACGATGATCTTAACCATGCTAATCTTTAGCACCGCGGTCCTTATTCCCATTGTCTCTATTACCACTGTCTTTACCAGTCGCTGTACCATAGATGCTGTCCCGAGATGATCGTATGCGCTTCAAGTAATACATACTTAAAGAGCGATAGAATAAGTCATACTCGACCATACATTATAACACTACAATACTCTACAGCACAAGCCCAAAGCTACAAAGCAAAGCAAAACACAAAACAGCAAACAACAGATCGTACTCCCCATCCCGCTCACCGCGACCGCGCCGCCCCCGCCCCGGGCACGGGCACGTCCATCTGGCTCATAAACGCGGACCACGCCTCCGTCAGGCTGAGGTCGCCGCTCTGGCGGAGCACGCGGTCGCGCGCGCGCTCCGACACGCTGGCGCGGCGCGGCGCTGCGTCCGTGTGCGGCATGGCCCAGAGCTTTTGCGGGTCCCAGAGCTGCTGTTGAGATGGGTACGCGTGGGGGGCGGGGTGAGGGTTGGGATGGCGGGGATCAGAGTGGGGATGAGGATGAGGATGAGGATCGGGATGGTGTTGAGGCGAAGGATCGGGGTAGGGATGATGATGGTGAGGAGGATCGGGGTATGGGTATGGATTTTGCATCGGGTGATGGGGATGTGGGGTATGATATGGAGGAGATGGTTCGTGATGAGGCCGTGGATGCACTTCGCCCGGGCTATCCGAATGCGCGCTTGGCGTCGTATTCGTTCCTGGCGAGTAGCCATCGCTGTAGGCCGCTGGTGCCATGTCCGGCACCGGGTAGTGTGCGACATGAGGCGCGTATGTTGCAGGCTGCGCGTAATGCTGGGTCTCTGGGGGTGGCGGTGGATGATGGTGCGTGTACTGTTCGCGCTGAGATGGCGGCGGGGGTTGATACGGCTCGTGGTGAGCGTATTGTTCGTGCTGAGGTGGCGGGGGCTGGTGCGGCTCATGATGAGAGCTCGACGGGGCTTGATAGTGCTCCTGATGTGGCAGTATCGGTGGATGCTGTGGATGAGTGCGTGGCCCCGGTATCTCGTATCCTCTCTGGCTTTGCTCTTGCCACGACGCCTCGTGCCCGGCATATGCATACTGCCCAGCAGTCTCATACTCAGCGTAGCCTCCTTCCGGACCATAACTGTACCCGCTTCCAGGCTGCAACGCCGCATCGCTCCCGCTGATCTGCGCGTCCAGGGTACCTTCGAACGTCATCAATTGATCTACCAGCGTGGCGTGCGGTACGTCGCCCCAGCCCTGCTGGTACGGCTGTATATGCTCAGCGGGATTGGAGTTGGTAGCCACACCGCTCGAGACGGGGCCATATGCAACAGGTGGCGCTACGCTACTGGCGCTCGACCCGCTCGTACCGACGCTCATGCGCTCACTAGCACTACCTGAGCTCGCGCCACCGCTGACCGAAGTCCCACCAGCGCTGCTCGAACTTGGACTGAGCGCCGGTGGCCGGGCGCGTGCCTTCGTCTTCGTTGCCACCGTATGGGTCACGCCTTGGAACATGGAGAACTCGTCTCGAGCCGGGGCTGGGAAGTACTCGGTGTCGCCGGCGCCGGGCCCTTTGAGCAGCGGCGTACGTGCGACATGGAAACTATGAGTGGCCTTTTCGAGGTGGCGACGAACAACAGGCTGGACACCGTGAGTCAGCATCCATGAGAGACGATGGAAAGCATAGAGACTAGGACGTACCAGCATCTTCACCGCCCGCCCACCATGCACGGCCGCCTGCTCAAACAGGTCGCAAGCGCCTTTGAGTTCCATCAACGCAGTATGCGCAAGCTTCGACTTCGGCGCGCGCACCGGCACCAACGCGAGCATCACCTGCAACACAATCACTCCATCAATCTCGTGCTTTGCAGCACAACAGGAGGACGTGCCACACGCACCGCCGAGCTAAATGCATGCGTCCACAGCACCCAAAACCGTGCAATCTGCTCCGGCGCAAACGCGAACTGCTCACGCACTGAGCCGAGCAGCTCGCATGCGCTGCGGTACCCCGCGCTCACGGAAAGCGCGTAGCTGCTCTTCAGCGGGTCGGCTGGCTGGTCGCATAACCCCTGCGCAAAGAACGCGCGGTGGATGTAGACAAGCGCTGCGTTGAGGAACACAATGCAGGAGATAGTCAGAAAGACACAGATACGGAAAGACGAGGGAAGGCGCACTCAAGCATCGGTAATTGACAGGCATGTAACAGCTCATCGTGACATCGAAACCCGCGCCGCGTGGTGCAGGTTCCGTTGCGTAGCGCGGGAGCTCCATGTCGCGCACGCGCCGGTCAAGTTCGAGGATCACGCTGTACTTCGGCGCTCGCGCAGTCAAGATCCCGCGGACGACCTCTGAGACACATGTCTTGCCGAACTGGGCTTTCCAATGCGGGACTGGCGCGCATATAGTCAGCTATCGCGTTCAAAGACAATGGAGGACCGGGGACACACATGAAGGCTGCGGCGTGCCGTCCGCAGCCATAGTCTGCTCCTGGTCTTGCGGCAGCTCGCAGTCGATGAACGGTACCGCGAAGGTCGCAAGCCGTCCAGTGGCGAGGCTCTGATGTGGAGAGTCGTTCAATGGGATGGTAACCATACAACACGCATACAATCAGTCGAAACAGAACAAATTCACGAACGCACACGCACCTGCCAGCAATCGGTGATGAACAGTTCCCAGAATAGCGCACGCCGCTTCTGCACCTCTGCAGACGGCAGCTTCCAGCGCGCACAGTCGCGATCTGCGCCATCAGCGTGAGCGGGCTACGAAAGCGGGGCATGGAGGGCTTACGAAGGCCAATCTGAAAATCGTGCGGGAACCACGATGGTGAGAACGCGAAGCACGCGAGATAGCACGTGGGTACTCACGCTCTGTGCTAGCTTGGTGCTCATGCCCATCCATGCCCATGTCGCTTCGATGCTGCCCTCGCCTGCGACGAGGCCCTGATAGATACCTACCATCGCAAGCGTCTGGACTGTGCTGACCTTTAGACATCAGAGATTCAATCAGTTCTTGAACATGAGGAGTCGTTTAGAGAGAAAAGTCCACGCACCGATGGTGCGCGTTCCATGACGGGCTCGACCGCGAGCGCCGCGCGCGTAAGTGTGTACCACTCCTCCGCCTCGTGATTATGCGGCGCAGGCGGAAGCGCCGGGTCTGTGAGCGCACCGAAGCAGAACACGATAAACAGTAGCGCGAGATCATGCGGCGCGGCCTTCTCCGTTGGTGCGGGGTAGAACGCGGGCACGAGCTCCTCCCAGATCTGGCGCGCCTTGACCGCGCCGAAGAACCACGGCGCCTGGGCGAGGTAGTGTGCACAGAGCGCCTTCGCGCGCGGCCATGGAGGGAGGTGCGCGGCGAGCGCGGCAAGGGTGTGCGTGGTGGTCGCGGCGGGCGCGGAGAGCGGGAGGGAAGCGGAGAGCGCCTCGATGGAGGCAGGGAGGGTGCTTGTGGTGGATGTGTCGAGCGAAGGGAGGGCGGCAGCGGCGTCGGACATGGACAGCGGGTCGATCTCGGTCTGCTCGGGTTAGCTTGGAACGCATATATACAACAGAGGCAACTTACGAGGAGAAGAGACTAGTGCGGATCAATGGTGAGTGTGAAGTGAGATTGAGAAACACGACGAACCTCTTGTCCTGCCGATCGGCCATAAAACATACTGCCCCCATCCTCTCTTACGGCGAGTGTCCCGAAGATATCGAGCCTCTCCGCATCCTCGCCGCCTTCGTCTTCGCCCTGGTTTCCCTCGCTCTCCTCACCTTCTGCCGCGCCATGGAGCTCAATGATGGACTTAATTTTCATAAGTTCGCGGGTGAGAAGCGGGTGCTGCTCTCCCGGAGACGCGGAAAGATGAGCGACTGAGAGGGCTTCCTCGAGCACGCGGATGCGGTCGGACATTTGGGAGATCTTGAGGTGCAGACGGTCGGTAGATGCGAGGACGAAGCTGCAAGACCATTAGACTACGCAGAGGATAGGCATGGAGATAACTTGCCGAGTGCCTTGCCCGGTGATAAGGCTGCCTGCAGAAACGTCAATTCAAGCCACGGACCGAGCGGAAGTCCGACGCACCGTTGGGACATATGGGAGCACATCCCCGACGTTTGCAGGACGTGCACGGGACAGTTTTGTCGCACTTCAGCTTGAGCCTACGATTTCTGAGCACGACGCACCCGTCTCCGATGACTCCGGACTCACCTGCGACATTCGGCGCAGGCAATGGCGCCGCGGGCGCGCTTCCACTCCTGCTCCCTGTTCTTGACGGCGGGGGCAGAAGCCTTTGCCTCGGCGTCGCGCATGGTGGAGGCGTTATCCAAGGGCGGGGCAACGGGGAGGCTTTATACTTAGATGGGACGGACATGCAAGACTAATGGCGGTGGGTGTCGAGCGCGATGCTGCCCCCGCATCGAGCAACTCCATCTCCATATCGAGCTCTGGATCTAGCCCTGTGGAGGCACCGTGGGAATGCCATCTCCCCGCCCGAGCCAATCACGCCTTCCTTCCCGTCGCGATCCTCCGCCGGCGCGTCCATGTCGCCGTCATCGTCCGCGACGTCGACGACTGTGTCGCCGCCGTCCCCGCCATTATGACGTTCAAAACAGCTGCATTTCCTCACCACCGTCATCACGCATGTGTACTCTATATGCTGTCAGTGGGGCACAAGTTTCGCCGGAACATCTTCACAGAGAGGATATTCGATGTCGACGGAAAACACGACTCATTTACGTATGTTAAACAGACATGGACTGCATACTGTGAGTAGATTAATTCTACTCGGGTACTTTACCGCCACCAGCGCTGCGGCCTTTTGTCCCTTCGATTTCCTTGGCATCTTTCCACACCAGGATCCTTCCCCATTTCAAGGCCTGCGATGGATAGTAAATCATCCCCGAAGTGACGTAGAAACCACGGAATTCCTTATGCAAGTCTTTCTCCAAAGCTTCTAACTGCTCCGCCTTGGTGATGACAAGCCCTATGCCAGTCTCTCGGTCTGCAAAGTGATCTGACTCAACAAGGTGTGTCTTGTTCCCTGCTGCATCCTGACGTTTCTGGACGAATCGTACAATAGGGCTGGTACCGCCTTTCTCGAGAGTGTCGCAGCCTAAGAACTTGGCAATGGCCATGGGAGACGGTTGTTCCAGCATCGCGTCCTGAGGATCGGTCATGAAGAGATGGATGGGCATCTGGAAGCGCTTCTGACCGGGTTCCTCAAATGTCTCCCCTCGCGCCTTTGCAGCTGCTTTCGCTGCATGATAGGATGCGAACTGGTCCGCCATTGTCCATGTACGTTTCCTCTCAGCGGGGGCATCGGACGAAGGTGTCAAAGCCGGGCTTTCGGCCATGGCGGGCTGTATGAGCTGGAGTGAGCGGCATGGTCAAGCCATTGCCATAATTGCGCGCACCACGATGAGGATATACTGTCCGCAAACGGTGAGAGTAAGCTCTCGTATTAGCAGAACGCAAGTGTTCACTTCTATCTGATGTACAGGCCGCGCATCCAATCCCCGGATCTTTTACTTTTATCTGATGGGCTATCCTCGCGCCTTCCACACTTCCAATCCAGGCTCCTGCGTGCACGAATACGCAGGCGACCTCCTTCGATGAAAAGTGTGCTAATTCACGCTGATCCGCAAGTTGGTACGTAACTATATGCCCGCGATGTCCGACGTACGCTTATGGACTCTTCTACTCCCGCCGTACCGGCAATACCTGCCTTCTGGCATCCTATATCGCGTCTGAGACTGTAACTTTCTTCACTTTCTTCCATGATTAGTCCCAAATTGTTCATCTTCAGCGAGCAATCGCCCGAGCTTTGTCAGCATATTGCCGAGGTTAATGAATGCGCGGCGGAAGTACAACCTCGTATGACCAGCGGTTCTCCTCGGCGTTCAGTGACTCTCATGCGCTCCGAAGCCAGAATAACGTTCATTGTCGGCGCAGAACTTCATCTCTCATTCTCAGGTAAGCTCACGGAATCGTTGCAGCATATAGAAAGGATATACAACACGATAGAAAGGAAAATTCAGTCACATATACAAGACAGACATGGACAGCGCATTAAATATTAATGGTGAGGAGTGCAATCCACTCGGGCACTCTACCACCTAATAGTACCTTCTTATTACTTTCCCTTCGACCTTCCCACTATTCCACAACATAATCATCCCGCTCTGACGGAAATACTCGTCCTCCGAAGGATAAGCAACTAATCCCGGCTTCACGTAAAAGCCGGGGAACATCTTTCCCAAATTGTTCTCCAATGCCTCCAGTTGCTCCTGCTTGCTGATGACATACGACACTCCAGGCTGCCGATCGTCGGAGTTGCTTGAATATACGAGGTACGTCTTGCCTCCCTCTGTGTCCTGATATGTCTTGACGAACGATACACTGGGATCGGCGCCACCTGACTCCAAAGAGCAGCCCAAAAATTCCTCGAAGGCCTCTCAAGACGGCCGTTCCACGTCCTGGGAATTGCCCATGAAGAGATGCACCGGCACTCGAACAGGTTTGGGTTCGGGCTTATCCAATTCGCCTCGCGCCTTCATTTCAAAGTATGTCGCGAACTTTTCCACCATCGACCACGGTTTACGCTTCTCCTCAGGAAGAACATCGGATGGAGGCGTCGCTGTCGAGCTTTCGCTCATGAGGGGCTGTATCAATTGCGGTAAGTAAGTTAGCGAGCACCGCGATATCGATGTGCGCACTGCCTCGGAGCCTATCAGTGGATTTGAGATTGAAGAACGCCGTGATGAGGTGGACGGAACCTGAACATTGACTTTTCTCTTATATGCAGGCTTTCAGTCGGAGCCTCGGATCTTTTATAGCCTATCTTCTGATGGCCATCCCAACGCCTCCACGCTCTTCATCGAAATATGTAACTTTCGTACCGATTCACGCACGAGTTCCGATTAAGGAGACTGACCAGAGACTGACCAAAGACTGACCAAAGTTTGTTCATATCCGCGATGCCCGTGACATGCATTTGGCCATCAACGCCAACGTTCAATAGGGTGTTACGAATGCACGAAACTGAGCAAGCTCCATTGGATTTGGGTACAACGACGTCGCCACATAAGAGGTACAAGTAAGTTCGACGGAAAATAAGTAAATGAATATTACATCAGTCATGCGTGTGGAATGACATCCTAACAAATAGTCGAGGATACACAAAGCTCAGGCCTCTTCGCCACCTTCGATGTCACCGCCCCAGACAAGAAGCTTTCCCGGCTTGATATCGTTATAAATATGAAGGGGCAATCCCGACTTCAGCACAAACCCCGGAAACATTCTCGGCATTTCGCTGTCCAAAACCTCCCACTGCCACTCATCCCTGATCAATAACGCCACGCCAAACTCCTTGTGCTTCCGATTGTCTGTTCATTCAATGTACCTCTTGTCCCCGACCGCATTCGCGCGCGTCTGGACGCGACGTGTGCCGACGCCGACGTAATCGGGCACAGGAGACAACCTCAAGAATTCGATGAGGCGTTCTATAGGCGGCTGCCCTACGTTCGAGGCGGGGTCGGCCATGAAGAGGTATATCGGCACTGGCACATGGTGTTTCGACAGGGGCGGGAACTCCCCGCGCGCCTCTGCCTCTGCTCTGGCTCGATGGTATGATGCGAATTTGCTTTCCATGGGCGATATGGACTCTTCCACCGGCCCCGCTGCGTTGGCGTCAGCTAGAGGAATCTGATTTGGATTGACTGCCATGATCGTCTATGAAAGTCAAAGTGAGAGATAGACGCATCGTGAAGACTCCACGCACGAAGATGAGGAGTAATACAGATAGCTCGGAATGCGACTTACTTTAGCTGTGGAAATTGAAAGACTTCCGGTATGCCGCCAGTCCTTAATGCGAGGTGGTGTGTCGCTAGCTCGAGGTATGACGGCATTAGCACCGATAAGTCGAGGTGCAGATGTCTTCCTGGAATCATTGAGGAGCACATCGATGCCATCGATGATTGTCCGATGGCAGCAAGGCGTGGTGTCTATGACGCAGTCAAGCGCCAGCACGGAGCACTTGAAGGCTATATTGCAGGACATTACCAATAATACTCGTCGTCCCGAGGTGGTCCAAGCCACCATCATGCAAATGTCGATGCAAGCCGAATAACTATGATATCGAATTAGGTCGAAACCTACATATGTTCATATCCTACATGCAAATGCAGATCATACGTTTGGCCCAAGGATGATGTCTTCCAGGTCACAGCCGAGATCTACAAGAAAGCCTTTCCCGGAGCGTGAAGGCTGCCACCGTCTATGGCAATATGCGACGCTGTCACGTAGCTTCCGGCGGGGCTGACAAGGAAGAGCACTGGCAACGAGCGCTAAGTCAACACGACAGACTAGGATACAACGGCAGCCTTGGGACACATACCTACACCAGCCATATCACGGGCACTCCCAACGCGACCTGAGACAGTGATATATTCAGTCCCTTGGATGTAGACAAGTTAAAGAAACATACCCCATGGATGTCCTTCGGCCATCTGATCCTGTCCGCCCGCCTGCTTAAAACCGAATGCGGTCATCTTCGACGGGAAGATCCTGTTGAATTGATAGTGAGAAATAATTGTACAAACAATCACAGGAAGACCGACCCTGGGAGAATAGCGTTCACGCTGATGTGGAAGATCTAGCTGTCAATCATACTACTTTCGTGAAGATTGACATGGCATACGTGATGCGCTTCTTGGCGAGGGTCACAGCCAGCTGTGTAGTTAAATGATTCACTGAAGAGGCCTTGAGACGCTACGTCACTTGGAGATGATTGATCCACGCACCGGCAGCCTTGCTGGTGTGATCTAGACCAATGGCAATCAATCGCATTAACAACATCGACGACAACAAAGACTACTTACAACTCCAAAGGCCCGAGCTTGGGCCAGCGACTTTGCTGCCTTGGGCGACCGGAGACACTCCAGCAATGGAGGAAACATTGATAACGCGTCCAGGATCTATGTTCGTGGAGTCCTTCGCTAACAGATCCGTAAAGCTACAGTCCAAGCCAAATTAGAAGAGCGCGGAGACGAGGACAGGCCCGCTATCGCGGGACGTACGCAACAGTGACTGTGGTCACGGCATCAGCGAGTGATAGTAATGTGCGTGAGACGGCGTACGATAGAAGACACTCTTCACGTTCAACGCAAGTACTCGGTCCCAACCTTCCTTCTCCGGGACGCTGAAACGGGTGGTATTAATATGACAATGCGCTTACGATCATGCGCGGACAAGACGCACTTTTCATAGGGCGCTCCCCATGACATGCCGGAGTTGTTTACTAGGATGTGGATCTTGCTTTCTCTCTGTTTGACTGCATCTGCGAGCTTGTCGCATCCCTCTTTGGACTAAAAACAGTGTCGAGCCGAAAGTACGACATGGTGAGCGACTGTTGTGTAGAAATCCAATAAATACAACTCACGCTGATATCAGCGACGAAGTAGTGACAAGATCCTGGTCCCATCTTAGTCAGACGCTCAGAAACCTGTCAGGCGCATTCAAATTCATTAGCAGACTTAGCTGTCGCCTTCCGGCGGATATAACGCACCTCCTTCAGCTGCTTCTCCTTTCGAGACGCAATGTACACCTTAACGCCGTTCTGGACGAACGCCGTCGCAATCATCTCCCCGATGCCGGAGCCACCGCCGGTAACAACGGCTGAATCGCCCAAAAATAATGAGTTCCCTACATCTTCACCGGCATATCGGTATGGCGCTACGTACCCGTCTTGCCCTTCACATCGAACAAACTCGGAATGCTGAGATCTTTTGCATCCAAAACCCGTAAGACTTCGTATTATGCATCTAGCTCAGGAGGTGCTCACCAGGTGTGCCGGTCATTTTCCACCGGATGGTAGGAGCGTCTTATGTGGGTAGTCAGAAACTGATATTACAAAAAGAAACAGGAGGCCTAAATACCGTGTTGAAGGCGCCAGGCTGGAGACGCGTGTGCTGTGTCTTGACAATGAAATGCGGGGTCGGGGCATTGTGTTTGCCGGACGGGTTCTATTGATCCCCGAGCCGCCGGAGCCGTGTCCCCATTATTTCCACGTGATCGCGTTGACAGTCACTCCGCAGAGTTTCTCGTCGCGAGTCGCGACGACCGTATCGTCGGACTGCCGTGGTCTTGGTAGGTCAGCGGTCTCGATATCTTGGATGCACGAGATCGACTTTATTGTTTTTTGACTCCAGAATGATCAGAATGGCCAGTCAGAAGACAAGGTCGTCTTTGGCTTCCCATCAGATACCCACGTTTTATGCTTGTTACCTCCTCAAATCGATTCGTACACCAAGATCATGCGCGTGCGTCTTTCTGAATATGCTCATATATAGACAAGACCCTCACTAAGTTCTAGGACTTATATCGGGAGCACGCCAAGCCCTCCTAGGCGTATTCGGTGCGTGCAGCTATCCAGTCTTCTAACGCGCATCATTCAATCCTGGCTTTGCATTAGGCAGCACAATGGCGAAATTAGTCAAGGTGCTTGGAAGACGAAACACAACAGGCCATGGGTCATGCAAATGATTGTGTATGGCTTTCCATCCAAGCTAGCAGCACTGCAGTTCGAATGGGCATGGCAGCATCCGCATCTCTCTCGTCATCTGCGCGACAAGGACGGAAAATCGCTCTTCGGCGGCGATCGCCGCTCGAAGTATATCAAGATGAACATCCGGTTGGTCGTCTTTTGCCTTGTATTGTCGGCTGGAATGGCCAACTGAGCGGAGGCTTACAGGGTCGCCCGTGCAATGATTACTTGCCATCCATACAACACCTGGCCACTTCACGTCAAGCTGTTCACTGACGAAGCTGTCAAAATCTGGAATGACCTCTCGGCGAACGGTACAGCGCTGGCTATGCCACCTGGCTTCAGTTACCAGATCGAGTATGAGGGTGTCGACGGGAAATCAGGCAAATTGGGCTCCGGCAGGACAGGGCCAATTGATATTTCTGATGGTTAACATCGTCATTCCCTTCCTTCAAATTTCACTTTCCATCTGACCTGAAATCATAGATGTATTTACGTCGACCCATCTGACGAAGCACAAAGCCCTTCTCGCTTCTGGCCGACGCTTAGCGTGTGCGATTTGCCACAAACCCATGGATACATACCCAACAGTCAGTTTCCGGCAATCTTTGTCGTGGTGTCAACTGACTCAGAAATCCTATGAAGGAACCACTTACAAGTGCGCTGTGCACCGCAACAGGCTGTACAGCGATCTCACATCTATTATGCCTCGCTCAGCGGTTTCTCCGATCCCAGCCCGGCGAGGCTACTCTCGTTCCGCGGGGTGGACACTGCAATACGTGCGATTCGTATACCTTATGGGGTGATATTATGAAGGGCTGCTATCGACGATCTGCTGGAAAGGCCGCTCCTATACTGGATGATGACGATGAAGGAGACTCAGGGGAGGTATTCGGGTCAGACGAAGAGCGAGAACACGATATTCTGCCGGTGTCGAAGATGAAGACGAGGAAGATCTCCAAGAAAGCTGCATCCGCTGCTGTTTCAGCAGATACCGCCCTTGGTGAGTTTGCAATCTCTGACTATTCATGTCCATTTCAACTATCGCACTGATAAACCTTCAGCCTCTCCCGCGCAGGCCCGCTCTCTGACATCCCAAGGAAAGCAAGCAGTCAAGCCGACTAGCAAAGAAAGGACACAACGCAGCAGGCTTGCTGTACCGCAGCATGCGTTTGTCTCATCTGAAGAGGAAAATTTTGACCTGGATGCCATCAGCTCTGACGACGAGTCGGATAATGCGCCACGCATCCCAACCACATGTCGGACCACAATCAAGGCGCGCAGCAGGGTCCGTCAAACTCCTCCTGTCGCAGGTCCGTCTCGAACGGCGTCTACCATAGAGAAAAGCGGGAGAAAAACCGACCCACACGATGTCTATGGGAACGACGCGCTCTTTGCTGCCAACGCCGTGACCGAAGACGAGGTGGATCACCCAGAGCCCCCAACCCTGTTTCAAAATTCCGGAACTGGCAAATTCGAGACAACACGTAAAGAGAAGGGAAATGCCACTATGTCCAAAGACCGCGGGGCTCGGTCGCGCAGAAAATCTCGATCGAAAAGCTCTCAGCGCCCAAATTTCAACATCTTTCCCGATCTCCATAAGGAGGACGCGTCATCCTTCGACGATCTTTCGAAGCCAGAAGCAGCGCGGTTTCACGTATCCCCGAGCGAATACCCTGAAGATATTGTTCTGCCTGATGTGCCGAGGATACCAAAGAATAAACGAGGTCGACTGGTCTTGGAGGATGGCGAAATCGATTTCTTTGACGAGGCAAGTGAAGCATTTCTGGATCGGTACTCGCCACCGCGGCATCCCGTAGTGCGCAGCTCGTCCCCTCGCACCAAGCTCGTGGCCCGGAAAGGTTCCTCGATGGCGTTGACCAGGGCTCTTTCCACCCTGTCCGTCTCATCCCCCGCTTCCTCGGCTATCTCTTCACCGGTCCGCGGCAACCGCGCCGCCATGGACGACGATGTGGACATCATCATATTGTCGGATTAACGCAAATGCATGAGTCCGTCTGGTGAGTTTATCTCTTGTAGGCTTTTCTGTCCCTCGATGTCTGAACAGCGGCAGAGCCTAATCTTATTTGTCATGACCCGACGCAATGGGAGTGTCAGATCTCACGAACATGCAACCTACTGTGTACTTTCTCGCTCATCATGTCCCCTCATTCACCGCCAATCAGCCTTCGCAGCTGCGTCGACATGCGAACGATCATGTTCACTGTCATCTTCGCTACTCTATTCGGACTTTCTTTCCTACACCTCATCTGCCGCGACCGTAGGGCTTTACCCGCCCCCAACAGACTTCCGTGGGCGAGCGGTAACTTGTCTTCGATTTTTGCTGATGGACAGCGCGAATCATTGGACGCTGCTCTCGCCCTCAGAGCCCTGCAAGCGGGGCTTGCCTACTTACAATGGGTGGACGGACTTCGGCACTGGTGCACCAATAGGGCCATGACAACGACTATCTGGTCAGTGATCGGTAGGGGTGCGTTCATATGGTTTTACATACTACAAAACAAGCTTTAGTACCCCCACTATCATCCAGACACATGATGCATTGATTATTTATCTGGGCGCCCCTGCGCATGGATATGATGAACCCCGCTCGAGGCAGTGCCTCCGCGATGGGGAAACCTCACCTGCCGTCCGTTCGGCAGATCTTGATGCAACAACCGGCCCCGGGTCTGTGTAGAAGCTGCCATACACAGCGCCGGTCGCGACCGTCGAGTCCAACGAAGGCTTCCGCGAGCTTCCCAAACGCAAAGATGTCCCGCCATGCCTCGAGGCGGGCGATGCTCGTGCCGTAATAAGATGTGAGCATCCCCGGTCATAATGAAGTCTGTCGGTCCTTGCGTAACAGATCGCTCCGTGGAACCTGAATATTGATCAGAATACGTACATATATAATTGCCTGGGCCTGAGGCGATGTCACCACAGTCACCACAAACGCTCTTCTTGGCTTGACTCCCTCTCCCGCCTGACCCTGAGCGGACGCGCTCTCTCGAATGCCCAGGAGCCCATACCGGCATTCAACGTACTACACGCGCGATGGGGGCGAGATCATGAGCGTGCTCCCTGTATGTTGCATCCTTTAACCCGGTAGCAGCAGCCTCACGAAGTCTCGCCGTATGCAGCCTATGACAACCCAAGAAGATCTCTTACAACAACGACATATGAGCAGCCGCCGCTGGTCGAGGCAGCTGAACTTTGGATACCCATCGACCCGACACCGCAGTTATTGGCAAGAAGATGAGCGTCGTAGCACCTTCTCTCGAGCGATATCGGTGAGCTATTGCCAGTGCTTTTGATCGGAGTCTCGCGCCAGCTTACATCTTGTGAAGAACGTGTCGCAGCATCTTCGGCGCGGTATTAGGAAACTCAAAAACGCGTTGACCGATAGGAGACAGTGATGACATGCATGATATTTAAGATGGAATGGTGCTAAGTACATTGTCATTATGATATTTAAGAGAAGAGATGTCCTGGAAGAAAAGCGGAAGAGTGAGTTGATAGTTTGGGCAATGATGAGAAGAGGAAAATGAAGCCCTCAGCGAACATACGATGTCCTCAGTAATGATAGGACATATGCTTGTAAATTTGAACGTAGATATCATCGGGCAGAATAGAGGACGGCATGCGATGAATGAACAACGTACCACCCAACGACGCGCTGACACCCTCTAAGGCTACAATCAAGCTCGAACCACCCGCGATCCTAGAACTCAATGCAACCTAGAGAAGTCTTGTCAGTACGAAGTCGAATCAAGAAGAGTCGATGGCAATGGAAGCTCAGAAAAAAGTTTTTGGTATAAAGGGTATCCACAAAGAGATTGCTCTCTCTTCGGAAGCAGAACTGAATAGTCAATGATCATCACGAAAGGCAACACAAGCATGCAAGTGTCGCGGGAATAAGAGGAATACGCTACTCACTAATCGACACAAGACCGAGGACAAGAGAAAAGAGAGATGAGAGCCCAACGAGCGATGAGAAAAAACGCGGAATCACGACGGTCTTTATACGATTCGGCAAATAGCATGGTTTGAAGTCCGCTGCGCTGGAAGTTGTGGCGGAGATAGAAATCTCCATGCCCTTCAAATTTGCGCCTCTCCGTCTTTCTACCACATCCTCATCTGTCGGCGATGAAGGACTCTCTTCGCTGCTCCTATTGACTCTATGTCTGAGGTGAGTTGTTGTCTTATTCTCCTTTCATTTCATTCTTTCTGCGATGATAGATAACTATCCATTTCTTGAGTCGGTGAGGTTTCACTATGAACCATACTCAAACATGCATCACCAACGGAGCTTTCTTTTCCACGTCTTTTTTTCTATCAGAATCTTGACGCGTTGAAGTTCACACTTTCTCTTTCAGGTTACCTGATTGACATCGGCGATTCGCACCTGAGTTCGGTGTAATCTGTGAGTCACAGCTCTGTTTTCATCTTCATCCTTTTTTCCAAGACGAAAATAAGTTCATCCATTCGTTGACTACTCGTCGCCGCGCTGTTCTGCGAGCCACTTTCGCCGTTTTGGAGGGGGTTTGTGCTGGCTCAAGTCGTCTTGATGAGAGCTGGCCGGCTTGCGGGACTTCTGCGAGGCGAGGATTAAGAAAACATCGGCTTCTCTGATTCTTTCATATCTCTTTCATCTGCTTTGAAGGACATCTCACTGACATGAGCTTGTCCTTTCCAGATAAATACGGTGATTGTCTCCGAGCTCGTCGATTCAGCTGCTACACGTGGTACGTATCGCGGATGTCCACTGTACTTCGTGTAGTTCTCGTCTGTCATATGTCCCGTGTTGTATCTTAGTTTACCAAGAATGCTAATGAATATTGAAAGTCATAATTGCTTGCCATCATCTGTTCAGTCCTCGCCGTGAAGTCTTAATGTTTGGCAACATAATACGCGACGATTAGTTACAAGAAATCGGATGTGCTCAGCACAGGTCACGGCAAGATATTCTACGGAAATGATACAAGATAAAGATACGGCAAAGGGCTGCAATCGTACAGTATATATGTCCTTCGGAGATGAGGCTACAAGATGGCACAGAATCACTGAGTGCGACGGCAGGGAAATTATAAGCAACGGCGAGTCCAAGAAGCAGAGAGAGCACTGAACAACTAATCGTCGACATCCATCGACGCGCTCCCGTCTCCAGCGGCAGGACTCGAGAAGATATTCTTGCGAACACCGACGTTCGAGCCCACCGCACGGCTCCTCCTGCGCATGTACTCACTCTGCCGTGCGCGTTTCTTCGCGCTCATAAGCGCATCACTGCCGGCGGCCCTGCCGCTCTTGATCCCGCCGTATGAGCGGCGCGCAGCGTTGCCCATGCTCGAGCGCATGCGAGGTGCAGAACCGCTGATGGCTGGATTTGACGACGTCCCGGCAGCAGCAGCGGCGCGTTGCGCCCCCAGCTTCGCGATGACGCGCGAGCGGGAGATACGTGGGCGGCGCGCGGCCAGGCCTTTCGGCTTCGGAGGGATGGTGCCGGGTGGTTTGGACGGGTGGTTCGTGGGGCTAGACATATCCGCGAGGGTGGACGCTGCCGCAGCCAGAGAGGTGGGCTGGATGGGCTTCGGGACAAGCGAAGGACTGCTGGCAGCGCTCAGCGGCTTGCTGAAGATCTTGGTGGGTGAGGCTCTCGGAATTTTGCTGGTGCCAGCAGTACTGTTCGTGATCTGGTCAAGAGGAGAAGTGCTACTGCTGCTGGGCGACTTGGGTGCGGGCTTCTCATTGACCTTGGGTAGACCGGATATGGAGCCTCGCGTCTTGGCTAAGGAACTGGCAGTTGGTGCGAAGAGCCGGGAAGACGATGCTCGAGGGAGACTCGACCCTGATGTCTTCTGGGAACCTGACGCGCTGGACGTCACGCTGCGCCTAGTGCCCAGAGACGATACTCCTGCATTGGATGAGCGCGTGGAACTTGTGCCCTTGGTACCTATGGAGGATAGATTGGTCGAGGAGCTGGTACGAGTGCTGAACTTGGAGCTTGAATTGGTTGTAGACAAGCCTGTTGAGACGCTGGACTTTGATGCAGCAGTACTTCCACCACTCACGATCCGCGAGCGGGCCGTAGACGGAGCAAAACTCTTGGAAGACGTTGAGTTGAATGCTGGGATCGGAGACCGCGCCTTGGACGAAGGTGCACTGGCCTTGTTGGACGACGTGCCGATAGATAATTTAGAAGAGACGGAGGTCGACGGAGGCACCTTGGAAACAGAAGGCTTGCGCGTCGTAGTAGATGTCGACTCTTTCTTCTCTTCAGTAATTACCTTGGTGGGTGCAGCTTGGACCTTAGGGACCGGGATGTTTGACGAAGGTGCAGGCGCCTTCGAACCCATGTTCCAAACGCTGCGCACCATAGACTTCGCAGAGGAAAGGAAACCGAAACGGGATGTAGCACCCTTAGGTTTATCTGCACCATGGTAAGGGATAAGGTCGCGTCTGGATATCTAGCGCGGAAGTACTTACTCTGAGGTGGTTGTGCTCCGACCCCACTCACTCTTCGTATACTGCTCCTCCGCTTCTCCCTCTTCATATCAAGCATCTTCCTCACGGCTTTCCTCTCCTTTTCCTTCTCTTTCTTATCCTTCTCCGACACCTTGCCGTCGGCTTTCACATCGGGGGCGAGCGAGACCCGCTTTCCTTTATCCCTGCCGCCATCGCCCTCCACGACCCGAATTCGCTTTGACATCCGCCGATCTTCTTCCTCTTCCTCCTCACTCTCGTCGTCCCCAAAGCCACCAGGAACTCCCATCTTCTTCCGCACGCCATTGCTAATGACTCTCGTCCCCGCGCTGGTACGTTTCGCGCCTGGCGCAGGGCCCCTCCCCATCGCGTCCGACTTTCGTTTGTTCGATCCGGGCACCTGTCCCGGGGCACCTCTTCTCGCCGCATAATGGTTCGCAATCGAATCCATCTTGCTGAACTGGTCCTCATGCGCCTTGTTGAATCTGTCGAGGCCCTGCTTGCTGCTCGTCGAGCCAAAGCTCGCACTGGGAATAGGCATCTCGGACTTAGCTTCAAGGAGGTCCGTGCCGACCTTCTGTACGCCGACGGCTGAAAGCCGTCTGTTCATCTCCTCAAGCACGGACGCGGCCGCCGAGCCGAAGGCTTTGTTCGAGACGCTGTTCTGCGGCAGAGGCGAGCCAAAGATGAAAGGCTGGCTGCGTGGCATTGAGGTTGAGCCAGGTGGAGCAAGCGATGACGAGGGAGGAGCAGGGGAGAAAATGTCTTGCACGTCGTTTCTAGGCTTTGATGGAGTCCTTCTCTGGGAGTTTGGCCGCGACATGCTATCTTTGGTAGGCGAGTCTAAAGTGATTCTCGGCGAGTCTGCCATTGCGACGTCCGTCCTTTCAAGGGTGGGTTTCGGCAGAGAAGCAAGAGAAGGATACATGCTCTTTCTACCCGCCGCTTCAGGCGATAGTGGCCAGACCGGGACACGGGACTCTCCGTCTACCCCAGGGCTCGTGAGCAGGTCGAAGTCAGTCGCGAAAGGCTTCAGCTGGGGTGTACCGGGCGCATCTGGTACATAGGAGAAAGGATTCCCTGCCGAGACCAAACGAATTGTCGTGGTTAGGCCTTCCCCGGTGCTTAGACGGGCATTCGGGTCCGCAGGGCGGCCTGCACGAGATGGCTGACCGGGGATTTCCGCAAATGAGGCGTCGGGCGTCGAGAGCTTGAAGTGGTCTGTCTGTGGCATAGCATCGGGCGACACTTCAGGAAGCGAGTCGTATGGCTTGGAGAGACGCTGCAAGTCATCATCATGGTCGGACGTCATAGTGGCCGACGTGGCGATGGAGAGCGAGGAGGCAGACTTGCTGGTCCCTGTACGTTTAAGCCCAAGCGAGGTTGCGAGCGCTTTGATAGATGAGCTGACACTAGATGCTGTGGAGGCATAACAAAGGGAAACGTCATTAAAATGCAAGGTTCGAGATGCGGAGAGAACGCACATTTAGAGCCACCGGTTCCAAATTCGCCAGCACCGCGCATTGCCGTCGTGGTCCTGATAGACGACATGGTGCCTCCTTGAGAGTCCGTCTCCTCTTCGATATCGTCCATGACCATTTCCCATTGCTCGCTTGGACGCGGCATAGCAGCACTAAAAAGTCCACCGGGCATAGACCCATCTTCAGCAGCATGGTCCGTTTCGTGGCCCTCGCCGTTGTCCTCATCGACAGCCATGTCTCCTTTGTCTGGAGCCCCCTCACTCCGTGCGGCGACACTTAGTGGCTCGTTCGGCGGAAGCGTCTTTGCATGCTGCTTCAACCTGTCAACGAGTTCCACACTCTTCCCAGAGGCCTTAATTGAATGGATCTTGCAGAGCTTCACAAGCTGGTCGCGCTTCAGCGAATGCAAGGCCGGCGAGTTGAATAAAATCTGCGTCGTCTCCGACATTACTGCGAGAAAACAAAGAGGTCAGATATGTCGATTGCCGAGAAATGCGTTTGATGTCAGAAAAGTCTGTCGTTGTCAGCGCATACGTCGGAAATTAGGCGGGCGCGTCGAGGAGGGGGTCGTGGTTGTGAAGAAGAGCCCAGTGGGCGCCAAACGCGACGTTCAACGAGACATCACGTGGCCGCGCTTCTCGTCCTGTGATTTAGGCGCCCGCTGATCGCCGACGCGAAGCGCGTCTCTCCTTGCGAACTTACTTCGCATTCTTCCACCGCATTTTCGCCATCATCTTGCTTGCATCTCACTTCTTGGTGGCTCGAAAAATATACAAACAGTCAAAGCGGAAGGGCCTCGTTGTCTTGTCACTGACCTATCGGGTTTGGCGCGAGGGGGTTGGATGCAAAGCGATCATCTGGTCCGTACGCCGCATGCTGTTGGAACGCCGTCACGAAATGGAATCGAATTCGACTGAAGCAACAAACAGAAATTTATGAGCAAGAGGTGAACTCTCGCTACGCACTTCATTAATGCCATTTGCCTTTTTCTGGTATGGTCACCGTCCCACAGCGTGCATTCCATCCATCGCTCGGCCATGGGCCGTCGGCCTCTCAGCAGTCGAAATTTGGGTATGTTAACGGGCTCTGAACCACTGTACCCCGCCACTATCCTCTCTGCTTCCTTTCAGAGCTTATTTACGCTTTGTTATCCATAATTTAAGGTTCCAACCACTTGAACAAAGGCCACAATGGATTTTCGGCCGGCACATAACGCTTTCCCGGCCACGATGCACTGTTCCCACGCATGTTTCTCTCTCTCCCCATCCTCCCCTCTCTTAAGTGAACTCACACTCATTTCTCATTTCCGCGATCCATTCCAAGATTCCGGACTTTTGCTACGGGTGTCTGACACTCACGGCTGAGCTCCTGGCCCGCCGCCACACTGCCACATGTCGCTTTGACCATGAAGATGCCACACTCCCATAATCACATTCTATACACCAGTCGGACACCCCATTTCGACATCTAGCTGGCCACGAACTCATCCGACTGACTCGCGAGTCCGCCGCCCGCCGTCGCCAGAAATCGCAATCGTCGAGCGCGACACCCCTTGTCCCCTCCTCACTTCTGACCTTGCGTGCGATCGTGCAGTGCGGCACCCACCGGGGCATCGTCGGAGTCGGCTTACACCTACCCCTGGAGCATTGACCCGGCGGCGACGCTCTTAGCTATCGCTTTGACCATCGCATTGCAGAAAACCCCCGCCTCTCCTGGGCACGAAGGCAGAATTACTTCAAAGCGACAATGCCACTCACGTGATTCGCCTTCAACCCCGCCTCCGAGCTGCAACGGGTCACACCGCACCTTTCAAGTCGACGCCTGTCGCACCGACGTTCATGTCCTTGGAGGACGCTCTTGACTATCTTCGAGGCCATAGCTTTCGGCGCTGGTGTACTCCCATCTTCCCATGTATTCATAGCCGCGCTGCCGCCTGCCCTTCTGACACGTCCTCTTCACCAATATCTCCAAATCGCGCTCCTTACCTTCGCCACGATCGTGCGGAAGAATCACTAGAGCATCAGGAGAGTCAGCCTGCATTTACGCCTCCTGGAACATCTACTGTCTCGCGGTCCTGAAGGGGATAATCGTTGTCATTGCTTTGACTTCCCACTCCCCCTCTACCTTGCCGGCGCTGCTGAGCAGCAACGCCACACGCTGCGCATTTTCAAGACACCATCTAGTCACATCGGGCCTTCATTCCCTCGGAGAGCGTCTCTCCAAGGCCATCACTTTCAGCGCCGGTGGGCTCCCCCGCTCGCGCTTTGTCCTCTCGGCCCGCCGCCCACCGGCCTCGTGTTTTCCCCATGTTCGCGCTTTGCACCCGACTTCTACATTTCGAAGCAGGCCGCTCGTGAGCAACGACATCTTGCTCCATCAGATGGTGTCTATCATGGGAGCAAGTTTTACTCCTTCAGAAGACCACTCAGAGGTTTTCAAAGCTACTGCTTTCGGCGGCCTCTCCTGTCTTGCGCTGTGCCATGCGGGTAGCGACCTGTCCGTCAAAATCCGCAGTTCACTACTATGGTCTATTCTGGCCATCATTTCCCTCCACATTCGTCTCTTCGACGAATATGTCGAACAGAAGTTATCACCTCGATATCTTTATTGTGCAGCACCATCGAACTCTCTCGCTTGTGCATCGATGGATTCCGGCACTCGCGCTACCTGAAGGATCTCCCCGTCCCTACGATGCTTGGTTCCCATTCGTCGCGCGTCGCAGCTCCCGAGACTGACCAGCTCTGCCAAAGCCGTCTCTGCTCTGTCCTATCTTTCCCATTCCTGCTCCTGGTTATAGCGAGGTCAAGTTCTTCTGTATTCTGTACTAACTAAAGGCTCTCTTATAGGTGCTTACCCGCAGTCTTCTATTCACCGTCAAAGCGTTCATCCATCCTGGTGCGGATGTCCGGCTATCTTTTGATCCGAGACCTATTGTTATTGTTGACTTTTTCCCATGTTTTCGTCGCTAACGACGCCACCCGCACAACACGTGTGTAGGATCTGAAGCCTATCTATTGTTGTCCGTCTTACCGGCTCTTCCTCCCGACCAATGCGACATGACGTGCTTGCACTGCACTTGCTGTTTCTGGATGATGCGGGGCGAATGCTCCAACGATATGGGCTCATTCGAGTTGGAGGATTATTGTTGCACGGTGATTTCGGCGTTGCTCGTTCCATTCTGCTGATATGCGTTGTTTTGTTTCTGAATAGTTGCCTGTTTTCCTCGCCAACAACACCATGTCGCATGGATGCTGCATTGCCCACCAATGCGTCTGAGAACACGCGTTCCCCACGTTGCTACGTGCCTCGACTAACGCTACGTTCATAACTCATTGTTTTCCTCAATCGCTGACTGTCTGTCCTCGGGCAGCGTGCCACATAGCCGGGCCTGTCCAATCTGCTGGACCCAAGAACGCAGATTCCGCGATCTGGCACATATCGTCTTTGTTCGCCCATCAGTGCGCCGCATGTGAACCTACCTCGATGGATCTTCTGACAATGCTTCAGCGGCATTTCTCCACAGCATGCCAATCTGCGCCGCAGATTAACGTACGATACGCCTTGAAGAATGATCTTGGCTATTCCGGACAGCAACAACGACAACTGAACCTGCACATATCGCAATTGTGAAGAGTGCCTATTGGACCCGATCATCGCGTCTCACACCTCTTGTCCTGAATCTGTGAACATCCGAATTGACGCCCCTCACCATTCTTAGATACCTTGGTCGATCAAGCTACGCTCCAGGGACAGTGTCAAAGCCATCTTGGTGCGGAAGCGTCATGGACGCCAAGGGTGAGCCTCGTTTCTAGTACAGCGCACGTGATCTATTGTGCACATCCTGAATTTCATCTCCCACAATGGGGAGTGCGGTTGACTCGCATGAGCACTGACACCTCTGGACAATTGCAGGTGGTCACCGATGTAGAACAATAGTGCAAAGTGCTCGCGTTACCATGTTCGTGCAGAAGGCGCCCCAGTGTGACTGGCAACACAAAGTTGAACGTTTGCGACGCGACGGTGGACATCGTCGTATCCTGGGAGTTTGGGCTTCCGTTTCTGGTTGTGGACACGAGAAGCGATGCTCGGGTAGGGAGATGCATGCGCCCACAAGCGAAGGAAGGCGAAGAGGGGGACGCGTGGGTCCGTGAGACTTGCTGATTGCGGAAGGTGCACACAATTCTTGCAGTCACGATCAGAGTCACCGCGGGTGGACGTCACGCTCCCAGACGACTCTTTGTTCCCCCCGCCTTATAATCACTCGTCCTGTGTCCACATTCTCCCAACAAGCACTCTGTCTTCGCCTCTTCAGCAGTTCCCGTTCTACATCGCCTCAACAGCGACTCAGCATCCAACCAACCAACCACTCTTCCCCTCGCAGCCTTCTCACCCTCCCCCACTGCAACCATGGTTCTTTCAGCTTCCAACGTTCACGCGAAGCGCGTTGACACCGAGAACACCCCTCCCCCCAAGAACCATATCTCCAAGTTCAAGAAACTTAATCGCCGCCAGGCCCGTCACATCCCAGGCGCATCGCGCAACCTCAATGCGAAACGTCTGCCGCCCAAGGCGCGCAGTGAGCCCCAACGCTTCCAATTTACTCAGGAGGCTACCCCTCCTCCCTCGGTCACCGATGTGGAAATGGCAGATGCCTCGTCCTCCCGTGTCGAGAACCCGACGACGCACGTCGCCCTACCCCGCTTCCTCGCCTTTCCGGGTACAAAGGGTGTCTCAAATGAGACTTTGGCCGCCCTCGACCCCACCTTTCTGGAGATGCCCATCACGTTTATTCGTGATACTTTGAAAGCCAAAGGCCCTTCGTAAGTCCCCTCGCCTCGCTGCCTCCGCATGTTTCCAACGTGCTCATACCTTCCTTTCACAGCATGATGAAGGTCCTCGCCGGCGTCAGGGCTACCCCAACGGCTGCCTTGCCCAAAGAGATGGATATCATCGTCAACGATCTGTCCTCCAATATGATGCCCACGCACATGATGGCCGTCTACTCGCGCCTGCCGACCCAGCTGTCCAGCCGCCGAGTAACCCTCTACCCGGTGCACAACATTGTCCTCGCCACGCACTGCGCCGCTCTCCCCGCCCTCCCCGCATCCGACCCCGTCTGCCCATCTGCCCCCGGAGCATCGATCAACGTCCCCGTCGTGCCCCTGTGCCTCCCGCATCCGCAATCCTTCCCCACGCTCGTCTCCTACCTCTACACCAAGCGCGCCGGCGTCCTCTTCACCACCCTCATGCCCGCAGGTCCGCCACCCAGCACTGGGAGAGCCGTCGGCGAGGCAGCGCAGAAGGCGACGATCAAGCGGTACGGGAAGAAGCTCGCCCGCACGTTCACGCCGCACACGCTGCTCGAGCGCATGATGACGATCAACGGGCTCTGGCGCAACGTCTGCGCGCTCGGCATCTCGGACGAGGGGATCTGGAAGACGATGGACGTCGCGTGGGAGATCATGATCTATGCGCTTGCCGTCGCGACAGGCGTCCCGCACACCATCGAGGTGACGCCGCTCGCGTTCGCGCCCGAGACACCCCCGGGCGTACCGCAGGATCAGTCGCAGTGTGCGACTCCAGTCGTTCAGGCGAATGCCGTTGATTGTCCTCAGCGTTCTCCAGTTGCTGGATTCTGCTCCACGACATCACCATGGGCATAATGTCCGTATATATGCGCCCCTTTTCTCTCCCTATGAAATCCCCTCCCCTTCCCCTTATCGCCATATGACCAACTATGCCGACTCACCATATGCACGCTGCCCCTATGCCTCGGACCTCCCACGCATACCCAGTCTCCCCCCGCATACCCGATCCACATCCCCACTTGCATTTACTGTAACATCCATCCATATTATTATCTTCGTCTTCACTGTATCACTCTTT
Source organism: Hericium rajendrae (assembly GCA_033439255.1). Lineage (NCBI taxonomy): Eukaryota > Fungi > Basidiomycota > Agaricomycetes > Russulales > Hericiaceae > Hericium > Hericium rajendrae. The sequence continues at coordinate 1,287,643 of CM065879.1, read as the reverse complement.
TTGCAATCTTGTTGTACGTTTTGTAGTTGGCCGCTGATAGCGCGCGTAGAATAAAGAGAACAGAAGTCTTTTTCAATATTCCGTTTTGTGTGTGAAGAAAGGAAGTAGGAACGGTGTGGTAAGTTGGGGAGGATCGGGGCGATTGAGGATGGTGATTGTGGTTGGGATCGGTGGGAGCCGTATGTACGGGATTTGCCGACTTTGCGACTTTGCGACTTTGCTCGAAGTACTGAGGTACTGAGGTCGTGCGCTTATCGTTCACTTTGTCGCGTCCATCAACAGTCGATACGAATCGACAAGTCGGATAGAGCATCCAGGAGAACGTTACGAATGGTTCGTCACTGCGGAGTCGCAAACCAAGCCACTCATGTCGTGGTATCAGGATGCGCTCCGAAGGTGGACAGTACTGATTGTATTATATGGTAACACGACCTACATGATATATACATACAAAATATTGCACTATACTACAATTGCGTATGGTTCACAGACTGAAGGACTGAAGACACCCCGCGCCCTACCCACCCCGCTCCCGTCGCCTCCGCTCACGCGCCCACGCCATCTCCTCCATGCGCCGCGCCTCCGCCGTCACACCCCACACCATCTGCACAACACGCACGACCTCATGCTCGCGCGGCCCCAGCACCAGCACATTCTGCCACGCGCCCTCATTGTACGCCGCGCGCCGCGCGCCCGCGCCGGCCGCGGCCATGAGCTGCGCCATCGCGGCTGCGCTCGGGAACTCGGCGGCGGCTGCGAGCGGGAGCAGGTGTGCGGCGAGCGCGCTGGGGCCGCGGCGCGCGCCGAGGACGTAGAGGAGCAGGAGGGGGAGCGAGGGCGCGTGCGGGACGTGCAGGGGCACGACGGGGAGCGTGAGGGATGTGCTATGTGCGCTGGGCGGGCGGGCGGGCGGGGGGAGGCGCGGCGGGAGGACGTCGGCGCGGAGCGTGTGGGCGAGGGCGTCGATGTTGACGGGGACGAGCGTGATGGGGGTGTGGGGGATGTTGAAAGGGAGGTCGAAGATGGCGAGGAGGTGCGTGGGGTGTGCAGCGGCGGGATGAGCGGGGCGCAGAAGGGGAAGGTCGTGTGACTGGCGGAGGTCGACGGCACGCATGGGCGGAGGTGTGCCGACGTTGTAATATGCGCAGAGGGCCCTGAGGTTGCATCATTGGTTTGGCGCGCTGGTAAGGCGGGAGGTGGACTCACTGGAGGGGGTCCTCATCCTCGTGCTGGTAGGGGTTTTGAGACATGCTCTCCGACTGATCGGACAGGACGTCGTCGAGCTCGCTGATGGATGAGTGCTGTCGGTGTCGGTGCCGGCTCGGACGCGAAGGAGTGGTCAATGGTGTAGGGTCCCATTTCGGTGATTCTGGTGGTGGTGGGTACATGCGTTGAGGGAAATCAAGGTATTGCTGCGGTGCAGAAGGTCTTAATGTCTGAACCAGAGTGCGTCAGCGTTCATTTCACAGTTCATAGATGGAAAGATTGGCATACGGCTGTCATGCCGTGAGCTGTGAATGAGGGAGTAATGAAGTTGTTCTCGGACGAATGAGCGCGAATACCAGGAACAAAAGAACGAATGAACAAGCGTGGTACGTCCACTCTACGTGGTTCTGCAATCAATGCAGGCAGAGGATATTGTGTGGTCGAGTGCGGTCCCGCTACCTTATGTATATGTGCATCCTATCCCGAGATTGTCCCGGTACGCCTACCGATTACCCTGGTGGCGGATTCCGCACCTGAAAAGGAGAAATTTCAAGTGCGATGTATCGGCAGCTTGCCTGGCCACAATCGATGACCGAGGATCAGTCGTATGTAATGCATGTAATGGCTCACGCGACTGCACATCCGTCTCTCCCCGCCAGACTGCCTCCACGGTGCGCTGGCATTTTCCAGGCTGTCTGCGCGGAATACGCTTGATGTGAGTTTTCACCTCGTCAAAGCTGCCAGGCGACGTCGAATGTCAGGAAAGTTGTGCGGTTTCCAGCTGGGAGCCGGGACAGGACGCCCCGATGAGGAGCGAAACGTCTCGCTTCGTGGAGCCTCGGTCCCTGTGCTCATGGAATCGGAGATGCCGTCAGGTCGTTGAATGACGTACGAAGCATCGGTTGCCATGGATAAGCCTGGCTACGGCTGAATTCTGCAGTTGGAGTGACTGTAGCGAGTCTGGGGAGAACGTCAGTCGCGGGACACCCGGCCTCGACCTGTCGAGCGCACTTATTTACCGAGCGTAGCGACCTTGGATGCACACTCTGTGAGCGGCCCAAACCTGCGTGAGAAATGCCTTTGGGGCAGACGGTGGTATGGAGCAAAGTCGAATTATTTCGTGATGGTGCCCCTGGGTGCCCTCGCCGTTGATCAACGCTCGACGCTTCCGCTCCTTCTAATTTGTGAAGCTGTAAGGCACGGGCGTAGAAACCAATCATAGATCAATCTCGCGTATCACCTGCAACGACGGGATCTCGATGACGCGTAGATATCATCGGTAGACATGAGCTCCATGGGCTCAAAGCGCATCGAGCAATGGCATGAGAGTGTTTCAGAAAGACAGGGAACTGTCAATTGTGGTCGCATGGAAGGCAGATTGTGCGGGTCAACGATAATACTAGGACGAGGCAAAGGTCAAGCGAGACGGATCAAGTTCTTGGTAAGAAGCGTGGGGAGCTCTTCGCTAAGTCGCGGACCTTCTCAGCTGGCCCTTCGACGCTCGTCGTAGTACATGGTCATCTCACACGCATCTCTACAGAAAGTGTCTAGGACTGTCAACCCAGCATACCGCTTATTCGTCGAGTAAGTTAGCGCAGATTCGATGCGTTATGATACGACTCTGTACAGGCGTATCTGGGAATTCCCGCTCGAATCTGCGAAAATCGCCCTGCGGTGTTTATACGACTATCCAGGGCTCCGGCATAGCCAGTATAGCCTGGACTCCCATCTAGACGCGCCCACATATCAAGAAGTTAGGCGATCACCAGTCCGCTATCGAAGCGTTCGCTTGCGACAGCGCCCGCATCGAGGTGAGCCTCCTAGCGGATGATTGCCTTCCGTAGGGTCTTCGCGAGACTAGCACATTGTATGCTACCAGCTATTGTAGGAGGGTCAAATGCTTTGCCGGATGCAAGACATGCTGGGATGCGAATGTATGTCCTTCGCAACTCACCTCCGTATTCTCGTTCATGTTCGAGATGCAGGTCCCAGAATCGGCGCAGTTTACAGAGCAAATTTTTGCGTCTACGAGTCATGCAAATGAGTCCTTGTGCATATATGGGCGCGTTAATATCACCAGGGATCTGGGTTCAATGAACGAGACCAACTGATAAAAAGAGACGGTTCGCCGAAGACCGGCTTTGCCTTTCATGACCAACTGCATGACGAACGTCGCGCTGATTACCATGTTTCTTCAGGAGCGCACCGCTAGTCCAGATGTTAGCATGCCATCGTCGTCTACGGAGGATCTGACGAGCCCGCGAGAATAGCCTGAAGCTGAAAAGCTTCACCGCCATGCAAGCCGTGATGAGGGCGATACGGGGGGATGTCGCGACGGGTTGGCAGCCCACGAGTGATGAGCCCGGCTTCGTCCAGGCTGAGCGCAAGAGCGGCCGCAACGCTGATCTGTGTGGTGCAGCTTCCTACTGGCAGGGGAGAATCACAGGAAGGTCCTCTTTACGGCCGTTCAGCGCCGCAGCGAGTTCGTCACCCAGGATGGTCCCACCGGTGCCGATGTCTAACAGCCTTGTACGACACCTGCGCCGCAAGTTGCAACGTCAACCACGCAAAACGCAAGATACGTCGGAAACTCAAGTTGGAGCTATAGACTGGATCGTGCGCATTTCCCGAAAATTCCACGGCGCCAGACCTTCCAATACGGCGTATCGCCTAGCAAACTAAGGCACCAAAACGAAAAACAAGCGAGAGCAAGCCGAGCGATACGTACGATTCGGACAGGCTAGGCTCTCCCGCTGTAGACCCTTGTAGACCACACGTGCGGAGGCAATGCCCTTCGAGGCCAGCCGAGCATATGAACGGTAATTAAGGTAACGAAACGGCAACCATGAAAAGGCACAGTAACCATGCAGCAACCGGCGGAGAGCCGAGTGAGCCATGGCGACTGTTTCTCGACTCGGCTAGTTGTTATTTGTGTGACCAGGAAGATGAGGGACGAAGACGCCAGAAGTACCGTGCGAGATGTCAAGGAGGCGTTGTACGGACAGGACTTAGAATGGGAAGATGAGCCTATGAGAGCTGCGCTGATCGGCGAAAACGCCCTCGCGAAAGGTTGACCATTCGACTTTGGCGAAGTTGTCGACGAAACAGGCTGTCCGGCAGTCAGCGGTCTGGGGAATGACAGTAGAAAGGGGAGTTCGAGTTCCTGCTCTTCACCGTAGACAGATGCGTCCTGATGTGGTTTGATCTGCGAATGCACGACGTTCACGAACGTGGGGCTCCGGCCGCTGAATCGATGATCTGCGCAGCGACTCGACGCAGCCGGAGCATTGTGAACCGACGCGGCCGGGCACTGTGAAGCGCGTCGACGGGTGAGAGCACAAATAGAGCATGTGTATAAAATAGAGCATGAGCCAACTCGACAACCAACTTTAATGGGGAGAACGGCTTCGCAATCCTGCACTTCAGTCCGCGGAATAGCGGCAAGCATATAAATCCGAGCACCTACACCGCAGTCGAAACCCAAAAGCCGCGGGTCGCAGGCAGGTCTTATCAAACCGTGCGCCGAACGCGCAATGCACGCCTCGAAGCCTTCCCTCGTAATGGCAATCTGAGAAAGAAAAGACAGATCAGGACGTCTCGCACTCACACACACATCGCATCTTGGACGTGAGGGCAGCCGAGAGCTGACGCGGCCGCGGGTAGCTCGGTCGAGCTCACAAGCAGCACGGCGCCCGCTTTGCAGTTACGCAATGGTTCCGCTGTGGGTACATGGGGATCCCAGAATCCAGACGGAGTGCATGAACGACGTGGCCCCACGGCTTGACTGCAGTGTGCTGCTTCTATCTGCGATACCCACCTTGTCGTCGGGTCGAAATGGCAGGGAAGGGAAAAGGGGAAAGCACTTGAGGGGGGTCATGCCATTAGAAACGGCTGGCCTGCTGATCAGATGGCGATCCGAGGCGACGCGTTGAGCCGGCACCAGTTGGGCAGAGAGGACGTGTAATAATGACGTCGCGTGCGGACAATATGGCTGGCAGTAAAGGCGGAAGCATTGTCGCGATGATGCTGAAGCCTTCGGCTGAGAGTTCTGCTGGGGGGGAAGAGGCTGCTGTATATGGCGCCACGTTTTCTCATATGTTTCCCGATGTGGTAAAACTCGTACCATATGATTAGTTGCCGGCCAGCGTTGCCCTCATGAGAATTTTGTCCTCAGCAGCGCACGGACACTCAGGAGTCAGAAACACTCCGATACATTGTTACTGTAGTGCTGCAGTAGTGCTGCAGTTTCAGCTGCAGGTCATACGTCAACCGACGGCAGCGTTTTATCAGCCAACGGGAACGTAGCGGTTTCCAGCGGCAATCTGCCAGCAGATATTGGACGATGAAGCATGAGCCAAACGTACGAGAATAATATCCGAGGGAAGCTGTGAGAACTCGTCTCGTTAGAAGGCAGCTGAAACGAAACCGATAAGGGTGACTCACGCACGGGCCCAGGGCCGATTTTCTTTGTAGCAGGAATCGGTCGTTGGGCATCATGATATGCCTGCAAGCCCCTGCAGCAGTTCAAAACATCATTTTGCCGTGGTTCACATGGATGAGATGCATAACTTGCCCGTCTGAGCACGATGTACACTGCTGCGCGCCCTAGTGTATGTGGGGCACAGTAGTGTGATGGTCTTCTTACCGTTCTGGGCCCCGCAACGGTCGCGAGGCCGCGAGTCAGGACGACTTTCTCCGAGAACGTAAGCAGCTTACGATTCACGGGCCAGCGGCTCCAAGTCACAATGATTTACGGCGGTCAGGTTCAATTGCGTGCGCTACATAACTGCCAACAAATGAGTCCATAAGGCCCTATGACGGGGCCGCAGCTGTTCCGTCGGGGGAAATAGCGAGCAAGATGCGTCTGGAAGCAATGCAGAGCACTTAGAAGCGCGTTGTGAGTGGAAAGAGAGCATAAAAAGTGTTCTCGTGCAAGCCTTAGACGAACGCGCGCTTATGAGGTCGGCTAGATCCAGGTTGGAAGGCACAAAGGAAGACAATAAGAAGATTGGACGTTGCAGCGAAAACGGAAGGCAAACCAGTAGAAATTGTTTCAATGCCGCGCTTTCAGGAGACTTGCAGACAGTTGAGTCACCTGCATCTGGTTAGATGAACCTCGTGGTGACAGTCTGCTTGAAGGGACGCTATTCTCAGTTGGGCAGTACGAGTCGTATCAGGTCGTATCGATACCTTAGCGCTCAGACGCGCACAACCTTGACTCGTTTCTTGGCACTGATTCCGAGAACATGTGTGCCGCACTGAGGGTCGTCAGCTGCTGGCAGAGATGCGCAGCACTGCCTTTACGGGGAGCAATTTCCAGGATGCCGGTTTTGGACAGGAATTTGCTGGAATCTGCGCAGCAAGTGTCGCGGAGCATGTGTGCCGTCAGATTGATTCCGCTGCGCGTGCCGAGCGTACGTTTGCAATCTGCACGCAGGTTGCGACCGTCGTAACAGACACTGAGACAGCCTCAAACAGTGCACAGCGAGAAAAGATGACGCGTCGGTCTGGCAGGGCGCCCGGCATGGGCGGAGTGGCAAGCCGCGTCCCGACGGTTGATCATCATCTCAGATCTCTAACTTGATTAGCATTTCAATGCCTTAGAATGGACTCAGAAGTGGAAAAAAGCATGGTGTGTTCACATTGGCTGCCAAGGTGGTGGCCCCTGGATTGTGATTTTTTTTTTGTTTTCTTGGCTCCTCGACTGTTTGCCAGAGCAAAGAGGCCAGCAAAGAGCTGAATCGGTCGCAAGAGATTGGACTGTTTGCGCGGGAGATGAAAACTGGTAACTTGGCAATACTAAGGCCGGCCGGACTGCCTGTTTAGTGAAGACGGACGGAGTCAAGGTACCTGAATGGGCGCCGGCCGGGACGAGGCAGGAACGAGGGCCGGGTTCGTAATGGGAGTATGTCACCGGCAGCCGATCGAAGGAGATTGTAGCCGTCTCTAATAAAGCATCTCCATCCATGCTCGTCTTCTCAGTCGTCGCCCTCTTCCCCACCTTTTTTCTACCTTCTTTCCGCTCTTTTACTTCTAGCCCACCATGTCTTCTAACAAAGAGGACATCGGGGTCAGCGAGAAGGGCTCCCCGAGGCCGTCAGACGCGAATTCCCGCTCACAAGCGTCATTGCCTTCCAAGCAGGCTCCTAAGAAGTCGGGGTTCTTCGGATGGAGGGGAAAGAGCAAGGCAGAGGATGTCGAGAAGGTCGAGTCGTCTGATGAGAAGACCATCGACAGCGGTGCGGACACGGCCGTCGACGTCAAGCCTGACGCCGATGTTTCCCCGGTTGGCTTTACAGAGATGTTTAGGTATGTTCGCATGCCTTCTCGTATGCGTACGTTAACCCATCTCTTGTTACAGGTTTTCCACCCGCTTAGAAATATTTTTTGACTGTCTGGGTCTCATCGCCGCTGCCGGCGCTGGTGCTGCCCAGGTACGTATTTCCTGCCTCGTTGATATACTGTCTACATGTTTATCCCACGTTCCCCGCGCAGCCTCTCATGAGTCTTATGTTCGGTAACCTCACCCAAGACTTCGTCGTTTTTGGTGAAGTCGTGGCCAACGCCACCGCAGGCATACCAGGCGCTGCAGAACAGGTCGAACCCGCAGCTGCTCATTTCCGGCGCACATCATCTCTCGATGCATCATATCTTACCTATATCGGTCGGTGCATTTTATCATTCGTTCCATTTTTATCAACTCCTGATGTGTCCTTCAGGTGTTGGCATGTTCGTCTGCACATACATCTATATGACGGTCTGGGTCTACACCGCTGAAGTCAATGCAAAACGGATACGTGAGCACTATCTTGCAGCTATCTTGCGGCAGGATATTGCCTATTTCGACCGAGTCGGCGCTGGTGAAGTTGCTACTCGTATCCAGACCGATACCCGTACGTACCCCTTGTATATGCACGATTTCCATGGATTCCTGACCGCGATTATCTGAATAGACTTGGTGCAGCAAGGCATATCCGAGAAGGTTGCCCTCGTTGTCAGTTTCTTCGCCGCCTTCTTTACCGGTTTCATCCTCGCCTACGTCCGGAATTGGCGTCTCGCTCTCGCTATGTCGTCTATCCTCCCCTGCATTGTCATCACCGGTGGCGTTATGAACAAGTTCGTCTCCAAGTACATGCAACTCTCCCTCGCGTATGTCGCCGAAGGTGGTACCATCGCAGAAGAGGTCATCTCGACGGTGCGCACAGCACAGGCATTCGGCACGCAGGCAATCCTTGCGGGTATGTATGACAACGCTGTGTCGAAGGCACACGTTGTCGATGCCAAGGCCGCTATGTTCCACGGTGGAGGTCTTGCCTGCTTTTTCTTCATTATTTATGCGTCTTACGCATTGGGTGAGTCTGTCGCTCTAAGATGAAATCTGCTCGGTGCTAATGTTCTTTGTGTAGCGTTCGACTTCGGTACTACGCTCATTAATGGGGGGCATGCCAACCCTGGCGAGGTTATCAATGTATTTATGGCCATCCTTATCGGCGCGTTCTCCCTCGCGCTCATGGCGCCCGAAATGCAAGCTATCACTCACGGTCGTGGTGCCGCCGCCAAGCTGTTTGCTACCATCGATCGCGTCCCTGACATTGACTCGGCCTCACAGGATGGTCTCAAGCTCGAGAAGGTCGAGGGCGAGATTAGGCTCGAGCATGTATCCTTCAGTTACCCGTCTCGTCCCGATGTTCCTATAGTTAAGGACCTCAGCCTCACCTTCCCCGCGGGCCGGACCGCCGCGCTCGTCGGTGCCTCCGGATCTGGCAAGAGTACCATCATTTCACTCGTTGAACGCTTTTATGACCCGCTCCAGGGCGTCGTCAAGCTCGATGGCCACGATGTCCGAGAACTGAACGTCAAATGGCTGCGCTCTCAGATTGGGCTTGTCTCGCAGGAGCCCACACTCTTCGCGACTACCATCCGTGGTAACGTCGCTCACGGTCTGATCGGGACCCCTCACGAACACGCATCGCCCGAGGAGCAGTTCAAATATATCAAGGAGGCGTGTATCAAGGCTAACGCGGACGGGTTCATCAGTAAGCTGCCGCTCGGCTACGATACCATGGTCGGCGAGCGCGGATTCCTACTCTCCGGTGGACAGAAGCAGCGTATCGCCATTGCACGTGCCATTGTCTCGGACCCGAAGGTACTGCTGCTGGACGAGGCAACGAGCGCCCTGGACACGCAGTCTGAGGGCGTTGTGCAGAACGCGCTTGACAAGGCCGCTGCAGGACGCACTACCATCACGATTGCACATCGGCTGTCGACGATCAAGGACGCAAACTGCATCTACGTCATGGGCGACGGGCGCGTGCTCGAGGCTGGTACCCACGGGGAGCTTCTTAAGGATCAGAGTGGCCCGTACGCAAGGCTCGTGGCCGCACAGAAGCTACGCGAGACGAAGGAGGTGGTGACGCACGACGGGATCACCGAAGACGGGTATGAGTCTGGTTCCACTGCCGGCGAACACGAGGAGGTTGAGAAAGAGGCACTGGAGGAAATTCCCCTTGGTCGCCAGAAGACGCACCAATCTCTGGCCAGTGCGATTCTCGAGAAGCGCCGCGCCGAACAGCAGACCGATAGGAAGCACGAATATGGCTTGGGTTACCTGTTCCGCAGGATGGGTGGGATCAACAAGAATGAATGGAAGAAGTATGTGATCGCCGCGTTTGCTGCCTCGTGTACCGGCGCGGTGTATCCTTCCTTTGGTATCGTCTGGGCACAGGCTATCAACGGGTTCTCGCTCAACGACAAACATGACCGTAGACACGCTGGCGATCGTAATGCACTTTGGCTTTTCATTATTGCTCTCCTCGCCATGCTCTCCGTCGGTTTCCAGAATTTCTTCTTCGCGTCGTCTGCGGCATCCTTGACGAGGAAGCTGCGCTCGCTGTCTTTCCGCGCTGTCTTGCGTCAGGACATCGAGTTCTTTGACAAGGACGAGAACAGCACCGGTAGCCTTGTGTCAAACCTCAGTGACGGACCGCAGAAGATCAATGGTCTGGCTGGTGTCACTCTAGGCGCGATCGTGCAGAGCATTTCCACACTCATTCTCGGTATCATCCTCGGTCTCGTGTACATTTGGAAGGTCGGTCTCGTCGGCCTTGCGTGCACCCCTCTCGTCATCTCCACCGGGTACATCCGTCTCCGCGTCGTCGTGCTCAAAGACCAGACGAACAAGAAGGCGCATGAGGGTTCCGCCCAGCTCGCCTGCGAGGCCGCCGGCGCTATTCGTACCGTCGCATCGTTGACCCGCGAGGAGGACTGTCTCCGCCTGTACAGCGAATCGCTCGAGGAGCCGCTCCGCCAGTCGAACCGCACAGCCATCTGGAGCAACTTGCTCTATGCGGCCTCTCAGTCGTTCGCGTTCTTCGTCATCTCACTCGTGTTCTGGTACGGGGCGCGCCTGATCTCCTTCCAAGAGTTCACGACCACGGACTTCTTTGTCGGCCTCATGAGCACAGTGTTCGGCGCGATCCAGGCCGGCAACGTCTTCTCCTTCGTGCCCGACATGTCGTCCGCAAGCGGCGCTGCCAGCGACATCATCACGCTCCTCGACTCGCGCCCCGAGATTGACGCCGAGTCGACGGAGGGCATCGTCCCACAGAACGTCATGGGCCACATTCGCCTCGAGGGCGTGCACTTCCGCTACCCGACGCGCCCCGGCATTCGGGTTCTGCGTGATATGAACCTCGAGGTGAAGCCTGGCACGTACATCGCGCTCGTCGGTGCTAGTGGATGCGGCAAGTCGACTGTGATCCAGCTCATCGAGCGGTTCTACGACCCGTTGGCTGGCACCGTCACGCTTGATGGCCAGAACATCGCGGAGATGAACGTTCAGGAGTACCGTAAACAAATCGCACTCGTGTCACAGGAGCCGGTGAGCATCTTCTTTTTTGTTCGTTAGCATTACAAGCTAATTCTATGCCTTCTAGACTTTATATGCTGGCACGATCAGGTTTAACATCTTGCTCGGCGCTGTGAAGCCTGCGAGTGAGGTCACGCAGGAAGAGCTCGAAGAAGCGTGCCGCAACGCTAACATCTTGGAATTCATCGAGAGTTTACCCCAGGGCTTTGATACAGAAGTCGGTGGCAAAGGTTCACAGTTGTCTGGTGGTCAGAAGCGTAAGTAATTCTTGCTTATGTTTTCTTCGAGTCGCTTACGCTTCTTTCATGTATAGAACGTATTGCCATTGCGCGTGCGCTGCTTCGCAATCCTAAGGTTTTGCTGCTTGACGAGGCGACTTCCGCACTGGACTCCAACTCGGAGAAGGTCGTGCAGAATGCGCTCGACCAGGCTGCTAAGGGTCGCACTACTATCGCGATCGCTCATCGGTTGTCGACCATCCAAAACGCTGACTGCATGTGAGTTGCTATTCTTTAAACCTGTCTCATAGCGTGTGATCTGACTGTTTCACTCACTAGATACTTCATCAAAGACGGCTCAGTCAGCGAATCGGGCACACACGACGAGCTGCTCGCGCTGAAGGGCGGCTACTACGAATACGTGCAGCTCCAGGCGCTCAGCAACCACTAGGCCACCATTGGGTCTGCACATAGACTGTGCTCTGCTTTGTCTTATATCATCGGTATCACTCTCGAATTGGTCTCCTCGTCTCGGAAGTCACGTATCCCCATTTCATGAGTTATACCTTTACGTCGGCTCGCATATTGACGACACGCCACGCCACGTTCCACATCACCCGATTACCTTTTCTCCCCTCTCCTTCATCGATCCATACATTATTTCCGTTTGGACTGCATACCCTTCGCTTTACATTCTTCCATTCACGTCACGATATATAATAGAATAGGTAGGTACACATTGAGAAGCTGGATAATTGAATGGCATTTCTACCAGCACATCGCACTCGTGCGCAATAATGCGAGGATGTGTTCGATTGCAAAGGTAAAGGTCTCGATACATCAGAAGCTGTCCTCTCCGCGAGCGCCTCGAGGTACGTTCTGTTACCGCTAGGCCCCCTAAGCCGTCCTAACTACACTGTTTTCTCCCATGGCTCGCGCAGATGTCGCTTCATATCATCTTCGCGGTCGGCAGATCAGCTTTGAACGTCAGTTCATGCTCTTCGGGCTTCTTTCTAGTGAGCTGGTCATCCGCTTATTGTTAAATTGCCTGTGTTTCCGCGTATAAGTCTTGGCGTCGATTCTTCCGGGCGCGCGCCCTTGTTTCTTTTTCTCATCTGGCACTCAAATCCTTATAATCATCGGCTTCAAATTGCGAATTGAGGCCTCGACGCCACGAAGACTTACAAACTGAAGATCGCATCCGAGCTTGTCGTCAGAAGCAAATTTACGGCAGTTCATGACGGGCCTCGTGAAAATCCTACCGCAAAATGTCGGAAAAATGACGGGTGTCGGATGAGTTCGTCTCGCGTGATACTTCTCCGTACACTTTCTTTCTGACGCCTGCCCATCTTCCTACAGGCCATGATGCTAGCGTTGCTGAGCCTGACTGAGCTCTCGCAAAAATGTGCTTTTGCTCTGTCGATGATGTTCGACAGACTCTATTGATACATAGTGTGCCGAGGACAGAGCAACGTGATCATACTCGAAAACTATATCGCGATGTATGTTATCCTCCGACTTGTTAGATGTCTTGTTTCAGGGCTGGACTGGCGAAGTCTCGTCTGCTTTTCGGATGAGCTCAATGGATTTTTACCGCGGGCGTTCAGTACCCTCAAGTCCGATGTCCAGATGACTTGCAGGCCGTCATATCTTTCCCTTCGGACGAAGTCGTCTTTTAGCCCAGTATAAAATGCTGCGGGGTCTAGCATGTATCTGCAGCCTCCAGTCGCAATTTGACACAGTTGCATTATGAAGGCCTTCATTTCACTTATCACCGCTGCCTCCCTAGCTGCCCAGGCAGCTGCTCACTGTACGAGCCATTCATTTCGTCTGCTCTCTTATCCATAATTGAACTAATTCATGATCCAAGACACGTTCCCCTCCCTCGTCGTTGGCGGTGTGACGACCCCACAATGGGTGAATGTCCGTAAGACGAACAACTTCAATTCGCAAGCTCCGGTATGATTTCGCAGTTGGCTCATCTGTTAGGCAATCTTTGAATTAAATGAACCAGGTTACCGACGTCACCAGCCCGGACTTTCGCTGCTACGACTCCCAGACTAACCCCACAGCGCAGACCATCAATGTCGGTGCCGGCCAACAGCTCGGCATCATGAGCGACGGCACCATCTACCACCCCGGTGTCGTCAATGTCTACATGGCCAAGGCGCCCGAGGGCACTGACGTTACCAACTGGGATGGCTCCGGCTCTGTCTGGTTCAAGGTCTACCAGATCTCCGCAGTCACCAACGGCGGAACGTCCATCACGTTCCCGGCCCAGAACCTGCCTGGCGTCACGTTCACACTGCCGTCTGCTCTGCCTTCGGGCCAGTATCTCGTCCGCATGGAGGCGATTGCGTTGCATTCTGCATCGACCTTCGGCGGTGCTCAGTTTTACGTGAGCTGACGATCGCTACGACTATCACCGTGGTTAGATTTCTGACGACTTCGTGCCTGTGATAGATCTCCTGCGGTCAGATCAACGTAACCGGTGGCGGCAGCGGCAGTCCTGGCCCCACCGTCGCCATTCCTGGCGTCTACACTGGAAACGTGAGTTTATAAGGCAGGCGAAATACAAAAGCGACCATCATCACGTGAGCAAAGCATGAAACTTTGCGGTAAAGCGTTACTTTCGTAGTGTAGCTGGTATTCTGTCATTTACAGATCTTACGACGGAAATTCGAAAACATCAATTTAAAGTGCATGATTTTATAAAAATTTTGATGTTCTTAGAATAAGCAGAAGTTGACTACAGCCTGAGGAATAAGAAATACAATGTCGAGCTAGGCGGAAATCCGCGCAGCCTTGTCGCGGCAGCGACAGCATTATAGGAGGGGTCACACTGTGTCACTGATCATGTGATGATGGTCGCTTTTGTATTTCGCCTGCCTTATAGTTCTGTTGCTGTCAGAAGCTGATGCGGTCGCCCGGGGACTAGGAGCCCGGCATTCTCATTAACATCTATGTGAGCCTCCAATTTTCCTCTTGTCTGGATGGAATCGCTGACGAGTTTCATCTAGTACCCTGTCCCCGGTGAGGCTCGTTCGAGCAGACTAATTGAATTAATACTTAAATTTTTGTGCAATTTTTGCAGCTACCTATGTCCAGCCTGGCCCAGTACGTTCTCGCCCCCTTCTCCAAGTTCACAGCCTCAACCTAATTGATTCGGTACTAGGCTGTCTGGTCCGGTTGAATCTATCGTCCCTCATCGTGCTTGCCAAGATGATACATGGTTGCGAGTTGATGGTTCGTTTAGGCAATCAGAAAGTACGTTGCCCGTACGACTTGATGTCTTGTTCGGCGGTAGCGGAAGTAAATATAAATGGTTTATCTATGCGCAAGCTTCCTTCCTTCCCGCGATTTCTCTGCAAGTTTGAGTGACAAAATGTCCCGTCGTAAACTCGCTTCACCGCCATCGAAACTGCATGCAGGTGAAAGAGTCAAGACCAAGCACCATTTCACGTGACATGTTTTTCCTTATGACGCGGTAACCCCTGAGAGAGACATACACTAGGAACGATCGCAATTTTTTTTTGACTATTCTCACATCAACCCTTCCAAGACCCAACGTACGGCTCCAATGTCGCCTCCTACAAATATCGTCATCGTAGGTGCAGGTGTCATTGGCTGCACCACAGCCTATTACATTGCGCACCATCCCTCGTTCTCTTCAGCTGTCAAAGTCACAGTCCTCGAAGCATCGAAAGTCGGCCCGGCTCAGGGCGCGTCTGGCAAGTCGGGCGGTCTCCTCGCGAAATGGGCATATCCGAAGGATCTAGCGAAGCTGAGCTACGGGGAGCATCTGAGACTCGCGAAGGAGCTCGACGGCGCGAAGAACTGGGGGTTCAGGCAAGTCGAAGTAGGGGAATGGGAGGGGCGCGGAAGGAGGCCGAGTGACTTGCGGCTTGACGAAAGTGACAAGCGACTTGACGAGAGCGAATTAAGCGACTTAGAGAGCCGCAGCTCACGCTCTTCCGACGAGGAACATCCCAGGAGGAAGAAGGCCTCTGGTTTCCCGGCCGACCTGACTTGGGTCAATAGAGCTCTCACGGACAGCTACACTCCCATGGCTCCTTCCGGGGACACCGCCCAGGTGCATCCCTACCTGTTCACAACCCATATGCTGAAGCTTGCTGCCGAGAAGGGTGTGGAATTTGTCAAGGGACGTGTGACGGTTCTCGACAACGACTCAGGGCATGTTACAGGCGTGCGCTATATTCCCGTCGACGGCACAGAGGAGTTGCATATCCCAGCCGACTGCATCATTCTCGCAGCTGGACCGTGGTCGCCTTCCCTCATGCCTGCCCTACCTATCACCAGTATGCGTGCCCACAGCATTGTGATCAAATCGCCGCCTTCTCTTCATCCCAACGCCGTTACCCCATACGCGCTGTTTGCGTCCTTGTCCCTCCCAAAGACGCCTCGGCACGGAGCCCAGATGGTCACTCCAGAGATCTACCCCCGTCCCAATCAAACCATATACATTTACGGTCCTGGTGACACACGATCACCGCTCCCCCCTACCGTGGATGATGTCGAGGTGGAGAAAGCCTCATGTGAACAGCTCTGGGAGTGGATGGTGGAATCTGGAGTTCTGGAACGATGGGCTCTTGGAGAGGTGGTGCGCCAGCAGGCGTGCTATTTACCGAGCGTCAGCACTGGTGGAGGCCCCATCATCGGGGAGGTCCCGAGCATTAAGGGCCTGGTCGTTGCAACTGGACACACCTCTTGGGTACGGCTCTCCGATTTGCTTTTATTGCCTTACTATTTACTCATTTTCCTCATCTCGGCATTGCTATTCATCAGGGAATCTCGAATGCGCCCGGCACAGCCAAGGCGGTCAGCGAGCTGGTGCTGGAAGGCAAAATCAGCTGCGCGACATTAGACAGGCCGCGTGCTGCCGACTTCATGTAGAAAGGTCGTCTTTTCCGGTCATTATGTGGTTTTAGACAAACTATACACGTTCATTGTCTGTGGTGTACGGTAAGAAATCAACTAGATGGTGTATTGTAATTTCGGAATGAAACTGTATTCGCAGCTGTCTTTATCTCCACCCTGCTTCTCTAACGACTTAGATCCTTGCCTCTAATCATTGCTCGGGAGAGGACCTTCGAACCTGACTGGCCTTCTGACTCAGGCTTGATGTTCGTACTCGGTGCCAGTTGGGTGCATCTTGAGCGCGAATTGAATCTAGCTCCCCGGTCAGCTATTTTATATTCGTCTCTTGAGTGCTGTTGCCCCGTATGCTAACAGCTTGCTGACGTTGAGGGTAGGTATATGGGGAAAGCCTCGTGGTCACCTCGGGCAATAGCTCCAACACCATCGCCGTCGTTGAGCCCGTGGTTGCTCTCGCAGCTTCGAGAAAGCAACTATATCTCTGAGAAATTGTAACTGTTTCTCTTCTACGAGAGCTGGTCCAATTTAAAGTGAAAGCAGACTGAGTTGTCTAGTTGTAATGACAGAAACCCACCGGATATCAACAAGATGTTGAAGGCTCTCGTCATCTCCGCAGTTCTCGTAGCCCAAACTGTAGCGCACCGTGCGTCTTTCCCTGTAACGTCTGGCTACTTTTCTTCTACCTTCGCTCTAGACACCTTCCCTTCTCCATGCTCATGGCCTCGAACGGACTGTTCAACGCTAGGCTGTCTGGTTTGGTTGAGCCTATCATGCCTCGTTATACATGCCAAAATGTTACATGGTTGCCAGCTGGTGGTTTGTTTGGGCAATCGGAAAGTATGTTGCCTGTACGACGCGATGTCTTGTTCGGCGGTAGCGGAAATCAATATAAACGGGCTATCTACGCGCAAACTTCCTTCTTTCGCTGCGACTGCTATTCAAGTCTGAGTTACAAAATGTCCCAGCGTAGATTCGCATCTAAAATCCTATCGGTCGCGGATGCTTCGCCGCCATCGAAGTTGTACTGACGAAGGGGTGAAATGTGAAGGCGGTCCACGTGATGATATAGCTGCAGGAAGATCTCGAATGTGCCTCGACCAAAACGATGGTCCGCGTCCACCGTTTTCACCCTCTGGGCATCCGTTCCGGCCCTGGTCGCCTTGACTTCCTGTATCTATCGAAACAGATGCATCAGTGATTCCTTATCCCTCTACATTTTGTCTTACAGCTGGTCTCATACATCGCATTTGTACTATCTCACATCCACCCTTGCAAGACCCAACGGCTCCAATATGTCGCCTCCTACAAATATCGTCATCGTAGGTGGAGGTATCATTGGCTGTACGACAGCCTATTACCTAGCGCACCATCCCTTGTTCTCTTCAGCAGTCAAAGTCACAATCCTCGAAGCGTCGAGAGTCGGCCCGGCTCAAGGCGCGTCCGGAAAATCGGGCGGTTTGATCGCGAAGTGGGCGTATCCGAAGGAGCTGGCGAAGCTGAGCTTTGAGGAGCATTTCAGACTCGCGAAGGAGCTCGACGGCGCGAAGAACTGGGGATTCAGGCCAGTCGAAGTAGGGGAGTGGGAGGGGCGTGGAAGGAAGCAGAATGGCAAGCAGCTTGACGAGAGCGAGTCGAGCGATTTGGATACCGGACGCTCTTCTGACGATGAGCGACCCAGGAGGAAGAAGGCGAAGGGTCTCCCGGCCGATCTGACGTGGATCAATGAAGCCCTCACGGACAGCTACACCCCCATGGCTCCCTCGGGGGATTCCGCCCAAGTGCATCCCTACCTGTTCACGGCCCATGTGCTGAAGCTTGCTGCCGAGAAAGGTGTGGAATTTGTCAAGGGACGTGCGACGGTTCTCGAGAGTGACGCAGGGCATGCTACGGGCGTGCGCTACATTCCTGTCGACGGCACAGAGGAGGCGCATATTCAAGCCGACTGCATCATCCTCGCAGCTGGACCGTGGTCTCCTTCCCTCATCCCCGCTCTACCCATCGTTACGACGCGTGCCCACAGCATTGTGATCAAATCACCGCCCTCTGTTGATCCTAATGCCGTTGCCCCATACGCGCTCTTTACGTCCTTGGCCCTCCCAAAGAATCCTCGGCGCGGAGCCGAGACGGTCACTCCAGAGATTTACCCTCGTCCCAATCAGACCATATACGTGTGCGGTCCTGGTGATTCACGGGCACCGCTACCGCCTACCGTAGATGATGTCGAGGTAGAGAAAGCCTCATGCGAACAGATCTGGGAGTGGGCATCGGAATCGGGAGTTATAGAACGATGGGCCCTTGGAGAGGTAGTGCGCCGGCAGGCGTGTTACTTACCGAGCGTCAGCACTGGTGGTCGAGGCCCCATCTTGGGGGAGGTGCCGGGCATTAAGGGCCTGATCGTTGCAACTGGACATACTTGCTGGGTAGGGCCCTCTAATTCGCCTTTATTGCCCTCCTGTTTACTCATTTTCCTCATCTCGGCATTGCTATTCATCAGGGAATCTCGAATGCGCCCGGCACAGCCAAGGCAGTCAGCGAGCTGGTGCTGGAAGGCAAAACCAGCTGCGTGTCATTAGACAGGATGCGCCCTGCCGAATACATGTAAAACGGTCCTCTTTTCTCCGATCATATGGGTTCTGTGGTGTATTAAATCGTGTATGTAATATCCTCCATGTTTGCTACCATGTGTGATAGATCGCGGCCGGAATTTACGCTGAAGACTATCTTATTGTATAGATTACATCGATGATGAATGCGTAAGGCCCGGGATCGTGCTTCATGCTTGCCATGCGATTCATGACCCCACGAGGTGATGATTATTGGCGGTGGTCGGCTTGCTAAGGCGAGAACTACCAATAACAACGGCGTCCTGAGGATGATGACGGTCAAGAAGTCACTAACTTACGCAGCATCTGTCATCCCCAGTCTGCGATATAAGGCCTTCGTAATGAAAGAACCGCCATTCCCCCGAACGATTTCCGAAAGACTGAGCTCACTTATTTCCGTTTGGTCTCCGGATGCAGCGCTTGCCCTTTATACGCAGGTAACGGTCATGACAGATCTCTAAATGGCCTCAGTCAGGCCTGGGGGTGTCGTAATGTGCTATAGATCGCAATGGCTGAACGGACATGACGGGTCTGCTGGATCCGCCGTTCCCAGCATTGTGCTCGGCGAGGAAACCGAAATACTGCCCTGAGCGTAATTTGAGAACATCGCAATTACTAGCGGTCGACGGGCAGAACCAGGTAGGAAGAGGGCTACTATCTGTCTCCCGGTCCCATAGACTCCTGAGTCCTTGCCATATCCCAGTGGCTTCGACCTCGGGGGGAGTAGTTGCGACAAGGCAACAAACGAGGAAAAGAAGACAAAAAAAAATGAAGCGTGACCGCGGCTGGAAACCACGTGGTGCTGAGTTAGTGACGCGCGTTCTCCAGACGCGATAACGCGTAGACGACCTGAAAACGACCTTTCTCTTGCAACATCATCACCGTCTGCGCGATGCTTCTATATTCCTTGCTGAAGCTCGAATCAACTCAAGTACACGGTCAATGTAATTTCAAAGGCGTTTATTCTGTCATCGCGAACGAGCATAACTGCCAAGTCAGACTTGATTAGTTGAGGATCCGGATCAGTATGTAGTCTGCTCTACCCAAAGGTCTTCCGAACGTTCAAGTTGGGTGAACATCGGAATGAAACTCTCTTCGCCGCTATTTCTGTCTCCACTCTGCTTCGCTAACGACTTAGATCCGTGGCTCTAATCATAGTTCGGATAATGACCTTCGAACCTGATTGGCCTTCTGACTCAGGCCTGAGGTTCGTACTCGGTGCCAGTTAGGTTCATCTTGGACGCGAGTTAAATCTAGCTCTCTGGTCAGCTATTTTGGATTCGTCTCTGAGCGTGGTTGCCCTGTTTGCCGACAGCTTGCTGACGTTAAGGGTGGGTGTATGGGGAAAGCCTCGTAGTGACCTCGGGTAATGGCTCCAACACCACCGCCGTCGTTAAGCTCGTGGCTGCTCTCGCAGCTCCGAGCTGAGCGACTGTTTCGCCGAGACCTTCCATGCATTTCTCTTCTACGAGAGCTGGTTCGAGTATAAATGACAGCAAACTGAGCTGTCCAGCTGTAGCGACAGAAACCCACAGGGTATCAGCAAGATGTTCAAGGTTCTCGTCATCTCTGCAGTCCTCGCAGCCCAAGCTGCAGCTCACTGTATGTCTCACTTTATGGTAACTTATCTGGATATTTTTTGACCTCTGTTCTAGACACATTCCCATCGCTCGTGGTCGGCGGCGTGACGACCCCACAATGGGTCAATGTACGCAAGACCAACAACTATGAGACCCAGGCTCCAGTACATCTAGGGCGTCTCCTTACTGGCGTCGCTTGACAAGAGCTTTTTTCAGGTGACCGACGTGACTAGCCCGGATTTGCGCTGCTACGACAGCCAGACCAACCCCATAGCACAGACCATCGATGTCGGTGCAGGCCAGCAGCTCGGCATCATGAGCGACGGTACAATTTATCACCCCGGTGTCGTCAACGTCTACATGGCCAAGGCGCCCGACGGCGAGGACGTTACCAACTGGGACGGGTCCGGCTCTGTCTGGTTCAAAGTGTATCAGATCTCTGCGGTCACTGACGGCGGAACATCCATCACGTTCCCGGCTCAGAACCTGCCAGGTGTGAACTTCACGCTTCCGACAGCCCTGCCTTCTGGCCAGTACCTTGTACGGATGGAGGCCATCGCTCTGCATACCGCGTCTACATTTGGTGGTGCGCAGTTCTACGTATGTTGGAAGTTCGCCCTCCTCTGGTGATCTACTGAACAATCTGCGCCGATCAGCTGTCTTGCGGTCAAATCAATGTTACCGGAGGAGGTAGCGGCACTCCAAGTCCCACCGTCGAGATTCCTGGAGTCTACACCGGCTATGTATGCACCTTCTTTTTCCTCAATCGTAACCTTGTCTGATCGATCCTGGCTTCGCAGGAGCCTGGCATCTTGATCAACATCTACGTGAGTCTCTCCTTCCTACGCACGATTATCTTCGCTCATTGGCGCCCTGCAGTACCCGATCCCAGGTATCTGAGCTTCTCATCCCTATCTGATATGACCGCTGACACTTCTTCCAGCGAACTACACGCAGCCCGGTCCTGTAAGTCCCATGCGCTTGATATGATATCGGCTTTCCTCACCCTTCCCTTCTTAGCCCGTCTGGTCCGGCTGAAATCTGGGATTCGAAGGGTTAACGTGTAATATAGGGGAAAGCTGATAAGTCGCTACATCAAAGTTCCGGAGGATCGCGACTCATGTCGGGATGCTACTGTACCTCGTGTCTTCAATATAACTCGTGTTGAATTTACTTATGCTGATTTTCATCTTCGTTCTGATCGAACACAGCGGTTTTATCGGACGCATTTTCTCTCACTCCTGGGGCATGTGTCTTGTTCCCTGTCTAGACTGTAGAAGGTTGTAGACCGCAGCGACTCGTCATTCGGCCCAAGAGATTTGACACGCGATGGAAGGCCTCAACGCGCGACGCGTCTGTTTACGCGTTGCGCTGTCTTCCCACGCCGACAGCCGCTTGCTTTCTACCCTGAACCCCGTCGTCCGTCTGCCGACATCCAAAGCTCTAAACCGCACTGGCATGCGAGTTGTGCATGTCGGCGAGCGGGAAAGATGTACTACAGAGTGGTTGATCGAGGCGACATCTTGGAAGGCGAAACTTTACCTGGTGTGTTCCCTGCTACATGCACTTCTGCGTTGATTCTGAACCTTGATACTTGCTCAAGGTTACACGGTGATGGCTGATCACCCCTAAGAGTACATGCCTAGCTTATCTCTTCCGACAATGATCTGCCTGTCTATTCGGCTTTTCATTAGAGCACGCAAGCCTGCCGCGCTACCTGCGGAAATGAAACGATCCGCCCGTATCCATGTTGGTGGTTACGTTCTCAGACTCTTGTCTAGTCGTCCATCCATCATGCCCACGAAGCCCGACTCAATGATAAGTACTTACCGCAGACACTTATCGCGCCAGAGCGCTGAGCGCTGGACACTGCGGACCGTGCGCAACGCAGTTCGTTGTCGATTTTATGGCGCTCAGTCGCACTATCCCACTACAGTAAGTGAGCTACTCGATCACTGCTGTCCGCTTCCTGTGGCTGACTGGAAGCCTCCTTATCTGTGGGCTCGACCGCCGTCAATGTCTGCAGCGGGACAGAAGACTCTCAGGCAGCGTCCAGAATGACTCTCGAATTCGCTGCAATCCGATCATCGTGATGCATATCGCCACAGACGTTCTCGTCGTTGCCGTCACCGTCATCTACTG
The DNA here is from genome assembly GCA_033439255.1 of Hericium rajendrae. Taxonomy (NCBI): domain Eukaryota; kingdom Fungi; phylum Basidiomycota; class Agaricomycetes; order Russulales; family Hericiaceae; genus Hericium; species Hericium rajendrae. The sequence continues at coordinate 1,265,130 of CM065879.1, read as the reverse complement.
TTCTCGCTGCGCATCGACGTCGCGAGCGCAGTCAATTCGATAATGGTTTTCTCTTCATTGGGCTGCTCGGTTTTTATACTCAAAGTTGTCGGACGTTGAAGCTGACCTTCGGGCTCTTTTCACCGAGCTGCTGGGGTTCCCAATGCTGTTCAGCCCGCGCCAATTGCCGACAAAATATTACGCGACGATACAGGCGGTCGAGGCTCCACTGATCCAGTCTGGTAGTGTCGTAGTTGAGGTAAGTGTCTGGCATTGCATCCTCGTTATGTCCCCGATCTCCCACCGGATAAGCAAACAGGCTCCTCTGACAGGCGTGTGGCTGGTTTCGTGATGCCGTCGACTTCCCGTCGCGACTGGTGGACTTCCTCAGCAGTACACTCGCCCGCAGCCAAATTGAATTCCTCGAACTCTATCTATCCAGCGGTCTATGCCGTATGCATGCTTTCCGCATTGCATCGGTTCTTCGAGGAGGGGAACGGGTCAGGAAACGTGTATACCACCGCCTCGCGCTTCTCGGCGGATGCAAGGCTTGTACGGGCTGTTTCATCCAAGCATTGATCCCGTCGATCAATCCCAGCCTGACAGGAAGCAGGCTTTGACAGGGGGTTCGGACTCGGGTATCGTCCATGCAAAAGAAGCTTTCGAGAGGAACAGACTCCTCATGCCGGTGAGCAGCACATTGCATCCTCATTTCGGGCTTATGGTTGGCAGTGTTCCGTCTTCCAATATTGCGTCGGCACGTAGGTGTCCGAGGAATGGTCAAGTACTATGGAACTAGCCGAGGAGCCTGCGTGGTGGGGGAGTTTTTGGACGAGGACGAGAGGAGCTCGATCAAAAGTTGGGAGCCCTCCTCGCTTTGTAACGACAGCAATGTGCGTGTGCGCAGTGATCACTTTGGTTCCTCTCCAATTCATGCCGCTGCACGTCGACTTGAAGATCTTTTGTCGCCGAGGCAGTTAGCCAGGTAAAGTACGCCTTTTCGCTTTTCTGCGATAAGCAGTTATCTATCTGGTTATCTGACAAATGCATGGACAAGTGTGGATATTGCGCGTCCATAAGCGATAAAGACCTTTCGTACATCGTATGAAATGAGCAACAACAATGAACGAGCTGAGGTCCCAATCTCGCTTTTGTTCTGGTTCGTCATCATTTCTGTGGATAGATTTTTGAGGGCTTACTCTGTATCTACGCGCTGGTGGGTCAATGATTATGAAAGGGACATCAAACTAGCCCTCGTCATATCATTGGCCGACGACGTGTCGCACACCGTTTGTGACAGTCCAGGCTTTCATCGTGATCTCCTTGTGCGTCCGGGCTGTTTCATTCTGCCGAATAATAGGACTGCCTTCACCTCCTCGTCTAAAAAACTGTCCAGATTCACTTCCTCAACATTATCTCATGTGCTCGTCAATATGTGCCACTGTTACAAGCTCGTCACCAGCACTCTCGATCCTCTCTCCGCCAGCCTTTTCGCACGTAGAGACTGCTTATCTTCCAGCTCAACTCTGACATGATCGTCGAGCAGTCAGTCTTACCATTGGAGGCTTCAGACGATCCTTCGAAGCGCCTCGTGGCTTAAACTTCCCCTTCGGCTTGGGGACCAAAGCCGCCCTGAATGGGGTCCGCAGGACCAGCATGTCTCACTCGACATGTGGCCACTCGACAGCACCCCAGAAACCTTTTGGACGTCTGATTTGACGCAGGTCGAGGACCCGTCCGAGGATCCACTGTGGCGCTGGAGGTAGACCCACGAGGCGAACCAGGGACTCCTTGTAATACTTTCACAAGCTGTTGTGCTAGCTGTGACTGCGACCCGACAGGCAAGAGGACGACTGACAATTGCGAGTTCTGATGCACCTGTTGGCCGAAATGAGCACAGCCTACGGTACAATGCCTCTATGCATGGTCCGAAGGAGCCGTTACCTGCAGACGCGCATCGGGGAGGACACTATCCTTCCAGCACTGCCGCCATGCTTTCTGGAAATTAGCTTCCACCATACATTTTTTTTGCCGCTTCCGTGCAAAAGCCGGTATGTACATTCCGTGTAAAGGGCTGTCGTCACTTTTACCGGCCGTATCGTTTGATTCACGCGTACTTTCGCCGCATCTCCTGAGGCCAAGGTTGTATTTGCCAGCGCGACTTGTACGTGTTCGCCAATCAGTTTGGATGGGTTTTGTTGGCTTTTTACTCATGACAACGCATTTTATGCCCGGCTACCCCTTGTCTTCTGAAGGAAAAGGATCATTTTCTGCGTGACGCTCGCGTGGATTCCAGGGATGTCTTCGTTGATCGTTCTGCAACATAATGACATAACGATCAAGAAGTCCAGGCCTTGTGGTGAGTATTCTTTCTGATAACCGCCACGACGCTGACAGTCATACGACATTCGCAGAGCATGGCCGCACTAATCTTGTTATCGCTCTGTAACTGTTCTCTTCTTTGAGCGCTTCTCAGCGGCCATGATGTTCTAATGCCGACACTTACCTGACATGAAGCAATACGAAGACTGCGACGTGAGACAGGGCGCAAATGAAAGATCGTATTCACAAGATGACGATACGTATGTGAATCTTGAAGCGTAATGGATCTCCTGAATCGTCCTTGGGATTTCCCGCGGCTTTTGGATCCATGTGCTTCCACAGCTCCTCGTGCCTTAGACCTTGCCAGGTGGTTTGTTCAGCCGATCTCTGAATCTGTATTGCTTTGTGGGGCCGCGCTTACTGTCCTGCGCCTCGCTCAATGAGATCCCGGCGTTGCCATATCTGGCACGCGCTGCAAGCGGGATGTCTTGCGACAAATCTAACAGCTTACGGCGTGGGCACCCCTACCATGGTGCCGACTGGCGAGTCTAGGCCGAAATGCCAACAGGCCTCGGTCCTCGGTCGATGGATTTGTGCCGACCCTCGTACTCGCTTCACATTGGCTGTACAACGAGTCCTTTGTGTTCAAGGTACTCTCGAGGCCGATCCTGCGCCGCCCTCTGGTTCTGACACGAGGTTTACACGATGCAGTTTCTTTCTTTGTCTCAGGAGCGCTGCCACGAGCTGGATCAAAGATGGTGAATATATAACAAGACGCTCTCCAGAGTTCAAATTCCCCACTTCCCTCATCCCCTCCGTCGGTTGGCATCACACTACAGGTCACTTCTGCACCTGATATTCTACCTTTCTACACAGTAACGACTACCACCTACATCACGATGACTTACGCTCTCCCCGCGATGGCGCTGACCTACGAAGAACACTGTCGCCTCTATTCTATCCTTCCTCCGGCAGTCAACAAGATCATCGCTGCAGCCCCTGCACGGGTGTACCATACTCCATTCAGCGCAGCTCAGTCCGACTGGACATACTCCGGCCTCCATGGCATCATGGTTTTCGGCTGCGACGCCCGGGTTCCCATCAGTAGAACGGACCTCAGCGCGTATGGCACCCGGTATTGGTTCCGGCTCGTCGACATGCGCCGGAACAAAGTGACATGGGCTCACGAAGTTCAAGAACTCCTTGAGTACGAGGCTGATAAGCCTTTCTTCCACGTATTCTCCGGAAAGGTACGTCTCGCTCATGCATGCTATCTACGATAACGAGCCTGACCCTCATGCCCAGAGCCGCAAGTACGGTCTTCGGTTTGACGAAGATGAGGACGCCGCGATCTTCCTGCAGGAAGTGACGCAGCGCATCATCGACATCCGTAAGCCGTCTCTCCAGTCTTCTCCTCGATCACGCTGACACATATCGCCCTTAGCCATGCAGAAAATGTCGCCGAAGCCGGCGAAGAAGACATACACGAAGCCGCAGCGCGGCCAGTCCCTGCGCAAGCCCATCGACCGGACGACGATCTCGGCGCCCGTGCCCGACTCGTTCCGCCACGTCGCGCACATGAGCGTCGACGAGAAGGGCTCCGTCGATGCGAGCTTCAACGTCGCGCCCGAGTGGACGAAGCTGCTGCAGAAGCTCGAGGGCTACGGCATCGACGCCGAGATGGTCGAGGAGAACCTCGAGTTCGTGAAGGGCTTCCTGGCGGGCGCGGAGGCCGTGCGCAGCTCGGGCTCCGGGAGCTCAGATGACGAGAGCCAGAGCAGCTTCGAGCAGAAGCCAGGTGGGTTTTCTTCTTGCTCCCTTAAGTTGTCAACGTCCTGACGGAACACTTTCTTGCAGTACGGAGTACAGTGCGCACCCAGCGCCAGGCGACGGTGCACCGGAAACCGGTGCCCGAATACGAGTTTCCGCGCTACTGAACAGTGAAAACACAACACGGACGTCTTTCCTCATACTTCAAAAACAATACGTACGTTCTCGATATAACCCAGCGTCTTTCGACGAAACATACGGTACCCACGTCTTGCGATACGAACACTCATACTCGAATTCATACTCATACTCATCGTACATACCCATAGCTTTCCAGCGCCTCAGGACTCGTCATTTTTTCTCTCATCTCATCTCATAGCGCATTTCGTCTCAGACTCTTCACTTTTCTTTTCGTTTCAAGGGTTTTGGGGCACGCTCTATGTAAATTATGCTATCCACAGGCTCGGCTGTCTGTCACATGTATCGTAGGCTACCACTTAGGACTGTATACTACTACCAGTACCGTTACTATGACAAAAGTACCATTGTAATCATATTCTTCTCCCCATCCATGTCTGCATCGCCCGCGGTCTTAGCATCATCTGTTCTAGGGCGCGATCTTCGCGCTGTAAGTGTAACGGCCCATCGTCGCCGGGGGTGCTGCAGTGTATTCTGAGGTGCGAAGCTTAAGTTGGCGCTGTAACGTCAGCAATGATGCAGCAGCACTGTGCAACTTCGAAACATGGCCGTTGGAGTTGAGAAGCCTAAGTGCATCGCATCGGGCGCCAACGACGTGCCTATGTTGACGCTAGCGCCGTACATTGGAGAGCATTGCTTCCCCACTGCCTGCAGGCATCACTGATAGCAAGAATAAGCCAAGCATGGAGCAGAAGCCCAGACGAAGTATGATTGCATTCCCGTTATGCTACAGAATGAGAGTGGAGAGATCTATAAGAAAGCAAAATCTATGGTGGATGGATGCACAGAAGAAACCTATGTTGGCGCGCAATGATAATAAAGTTTAATGAAAGTCTATGGAAGTTGGTGTATGTACAGCCGAGGTCCTGGCTCGCGCGACTTGTAATCTTGAGCAGGTCGACCAGGGGCCACTCGGGGCCATCGCGGGATACGAAGGCGACGTTAACGGCCTAGCGGACTTGCGCCACGCATATCGGCCGGGTCTTAGGGCGTGCGCGATTAAAACCGCGTAAGATCGCGTCCAAAGATCCCTGTGCGAAGCAGTTCAGCACACCACGCCACCAAGACACCGCGAAGCAGCTAAGGAACGTGGACCTACAGTTCAAGAACCTGCGATCGCAAACGCACGCGTCAGCTCAGTCACAGGCACCTCACACAGAGATCATACGCACCAGAACGTCGGGATCAGGATCCTGCCGCGGCAGCAAATCGGGAGATCGTCAGTAACACTCCGTCAGGTGCGGGGAAGGAGGCAGTACGCACTTGTTGCGCAGGCTGACCGTCATCGTGAAGTATGCGGAGCGCCAGAGAAGCCAGGCGAGTCGGCCGGTCTCCCTCGTCTTAGGGCCGCTCGCGGCCTGGGTCCGGTCGTAGATCGCTTTCCTGTAGATGCGCTCGTGAGCCGCGGCACGATGGGGGGAACATGCTGCGCACCAGTCTCCTAGATATGCGAGGGTGCCTTGGTTGGAGAACTCGAATGGCTCGGACACGGCTTTGTCTTTCACGATCCTGTTCAGTGCCTTTGCGAGGTACTTTGCCTTTTGGCTCGCGACTGCCCCACGAAATGAGCAACGAGACAAGCTGCAGCACAGCTGGAATTAGACATACCTTGGGCGGTCGCGGGCAAGATGATGCCCTCGTTGACCTGTGCCGCATCGCCGATGGCCCACACGTTCGGATCTACCGTCCCATCCGCGCGCAACAGGTTCAGGTGATCGTCCGTGACGAAGCTAAACACATAAACGCGGCACATCAGCGCCCGCCGCACGAGCTCGATGAAAGGGACACCTGACCTGCCGGTCCTCGCGTTCTTCTTCGCTTCTGTGATGCTCTGGACGAGGGGGTTCGGCGCTAAGCCTGTCGACCACACAAGGAGACCGAAATGAACTGCGGGGGAATGTGGGGTAAGAGACTCGAGATCCTGCACGGCGAGATGGGCTGCGCACCTTCGCCCTGTTCTTTGACTTGCATTTTGCCCTGTGGGGAACGGCGTCATCGCTGCGCGAGTGCGGGGAAATAGAATTCTACACACCGATTCGACCCGTTCCACATGGTGGCTCGTTAAGATCGTGATGCCGTCTCGGCCAAACTTCTTCACCGCATATCTGCGCGCGCCGACGCGCCATACCATCAGTGTCGACTCGCACAGCTGTTTTCAGTGCACGTACTCCTGGAGCCCCTGATCAAACATGCCCAGGATTTTCGGCGCAACATCGTAGAGCGAGATCTTCGACATCCGCGCAAGGTCCGGGTAATGCCGCGCCATGTCCGTATGCAGCAGATCATGCAGCTCAGCGGCGAACTCGACGCCTGTGGGTCCACCACCTGCACATTGCAAGATCCGTGCGTCAGACCGATTACGCGCCGGTCACTAAGGGTGAATGACATACCCACGATGCAGAAGTTGAGAAGCCGCCTCCGGTCCATGTCGGTTACGATCGGCTGATTCGCCTGCTCGAAGCCTGCAGCACGGGTCAATCGCGATGCCTATACTGAAAGACGAGGGGACATGCATTCGAGGATGCGGGTGCGAATGCGTCGAGCATCCTTGACGTCCTTCAGAAAATGAGCGTGTTCCTTCACGCCGGGAATATTGAATGCTGCAGTTGCCATGACGTCACAGACATGAAATGATCAGACCACAATTCTGAGATAGCATGCTGATGGGACCCACTTCGCGAGTATGCACCCACTGCGATTACGAGCTTGTCGTATCGAATGCCGAACGTCGTCCCCGTTCCGGGGTAGATTGTAGGGGTCCCATCAACCGGCGCGGAAGGGGCACTTTCGAATGGCAGTGGGGGCGTCGCGGGCATCTGATGACATCGTGAATTCGAGGGTCGCCGGACCATGGGCGGGAATGGTCAGATGGTCGAAGACACGACGTACACATTGCAAGGTTTTACGTTTGAAATCAATGCTGTCGCACCATGCTTGGTATGCCCGCTGCGGGTCATCGACTGGTTAGCATATTGACAGTCCTCATTAGATGATCCTGGGGAAGACCTACCACGTCGGGTGAATACCGGTTTACCTACCGGGGTCACATGTCAATACATCCATGGACATCATGCATCAAATTAGGCTGACCGGCTCGATTGCACAACGGAATTCAAGGGTGCCCACTGAGCAACTGGCGAGGAGAGGCGTAAAGTTGAAGTACTTTGTGGGCGAGATCATGGTCACATCTGCCACGAAAGATCAGCATCATGAGAGCTCCGTTTGGATGCCGGCGCGGTCGAGAGCATGTCCAAATCAGACGCCCAAGCAAGATGGTGCAACATGCCGGCTTCTTTCTCGTACGACGTCATGACCATTTGAGCCGCGGCGCCGCAAGTTAAAGAGAGCCCGCCGACGGCAATGGTGTCCAGATCCTTGCTTCGAGCGAAGGACCTGACCATGCCAGATGGAACAAGCCAGAGTGAATAAAGACCCTGACTCACCCCAGCGTTTCTTGTCCACCTTCCTCATGACCTCGTACCCTCCCCATCCAGAACCTAGAATCACAAGTCTCTGTTTGCCTCTTGGCGCTGACACGCTGAAATTACGCGTGAGCTGTCGAACGTGCGCTGGTCGAGACATCGACAGCGGTGATTGCGCCGACCGGAACATAATGAGCGAGTGCAGCACGAGGCTCGGAGGTGGTTAGATCAGGGACCCAAGCAGAAAAAATAATAATGGTGAGACAAGAGGGCCGCGATCTCGCTCCAACGGCTTGCTTAAAGCCAACCAGACAGACGGAATATGTCGGAGGATGTGAAATGCTCTGCGATAGGGGGCGGACGGACGTAGCGTGATACGCGGTTTGCGATTGGACGAGAGAGCGGGGTGGTCCGACTGAGGGATAATACAGTACCGCTTGTAAGAAGGCGATTCAAACGCTACCACCTCTGTGCGCGTCTTTGGAGGCTCTTACGACTCATGTTTCCACCGACGAGCTGCGGGATGAAGTCAGCGTCTCCGTCGACGGAGCCATTTTCGCTTCCGGCCCGCTTTCCTTGATGGCGGAGCCGAACTTGGTCTCCGTCCCATCTCCAGCCCGCCATCAGTCCGAGCGCTGCACGAGCGCTCCAACCACCTTCACCGACGCGATACCATCATGCTTGACAGCGAGGTCAACGATGATCGATGACCTCGTGCCGTCTGGACCCACAACAGCGCCGACAGCTTCTATCCTACTCCCACTCCAGGATGGCCCATGTCAATGTTATTTCGAATTGCCCCAGCCATTGTCATGCCGTATGTATACCCGCCCACGGGTAATATCGTGCTGAACATGATCATCAGATTGTCTGGACGAGACCATGCCTCGATTGTACGGGCTAGCCCAAATAAATCCTGCATCCCGACGAAGTTTGCCTTCGCGTATGAGGGCCCACTTAGAGCCGTGAGTGGCCTCCACAGAAGGCATATGGCCTGGTCGGGGCGCCACGAGACTGACTCATGGCAGCCTGGAGAGTTCTGGAAGGCCTTATTCATGTCGACTGGTCCGAACCAAAGTTCCATGTCCTCGTCGGCGCTCACCGCTTTGTAGCTGGGTGGGTCATTTCGAGGAATGTCTGCTTCATCCGACTCGGATGCTCTCTGCTTCCTGCGGACACGGACCCCAGCGGGCTGCTGATAGAATGCGATGGTAGAACTCTTCTCTCATGAGGCCGAGCGGGCGAACAAAAGCGCCCTCGGTAAGACACCGATAGGCCGAAGCGTTAGCACGCCTAGCCTCAGAAGCATCATTTCTCGGGACGTCACCTTGCAATTCGTAAGGTGAGTTAGCTCATCTTTGTCTCTGAAGATCGATCCGACAGTGCGGGCTCGGGTCCATTCGCGTTCCCCGCTGAATCCCTTAGCCATGCTCTCCGACCAGCTTCGTGCACCCGACGCTGGACCAAACATTCCCCGCGTATAAGAATGGGCCCGGCACCGCAGTGTTTTCCCCATCTTCACCGATCCCGTCTGTCATATTCACTAGCTTCCACCTTCCCAAGCACCCAAACTTTCGGTTTATCATGTCTGACGCGTCCTCATTCGCCTCGGAGGTCCTCAACTCAATGGGCAGTAACCCGCCCGATGCCAGCCTCCATCAGTCAGTTCATTCAACCGACTGGATGTGGACGGTCTTCGCCATCATGTTGTTGGCCGACTTGCTCTGGGTGTTCTGGACGTTCAAAGTACGTTCAACTATTGTCGTCTTCTCTAACGCATAGCTTAACGCGGTTACCATGGGCTAGAGTCCACGCAACTACCTGTTCCACCAGTTCTCCATCATCATCCTCACCGTGTCTTCCGTCGCCTACTTCTCGATGGCCTCCAACCTTGGCCGCGCGCCCGCCCCCGTCGAATTTAACCGGAGCCACGAAGGTCCTCTGACGCGCGACATTTGGGTAAGTCCCTGCTATATTCTCGGGAGGCGTGCGGCGTTCTGACTGGCACTAGTATGTGCGCTACATCCAATGGGCAGTCAACGCGCCCCTCGAGCTGCTCCTCATCCTCATCGGCACCGGCTTCCCGCTCGGCAACGCCTTCACCACGGTGTTCATGGCCGACGCCGCTATCATCCTGTGCCTCGTCGGCTCGCTCGTGCTGTCCACCTACAAGTGGGGCTACTACACCATGGCCGTCTGCGCGCTGTTCTACGTCTTGTAAGCCTTACCTCTTCCTCGCCCGCACCACTCATGCTAACGCGCCCTGCGCAGCGGCTCCTTGATCTTCAGCACCGGGCGCAAGCCCTTCCCCAGCCCTTCGGGCCGCACGCGTGGGCCGTTCCTCGCGCTTGTGTCGTACCTTGCCTTCCTCTGGCTCATCTACCCCATCATCTGGGCGCTCGCGGACGGCGGAAACGTTATCTCGCCCACCGCCGAGATGGTGTGGTACGGCATCATGGACCTGCTCAGCGGCCCCGTCTTCCTCGTGCTCTTCATCTGGTCGCACAGGGAGGTCGAGCTCGCCGGCAACCCCGCCCCTCCCGCGCGCAGCGCAAAGGCAGCCGAGGCGGGCGAGGCGGGCGCGGTATAATCGCCTTCCCACACGAGTACTCACGGCTTCATGACTCGTTCCACGGTTTCACGATTTCCTCTTTTCACACGCATACCTTCTGTTTAATACCTTTCTTCGTCGTGACGATGGCCTTTTCCATACCCTTTTACCCTTTGCATTCTTTTACCCCGCCATCTGCTGCTTTTTGAAGTCCACCTGTATACCGCATTGACAGCTCCCGCATGATAGAGCTACTACCCCTCCTCTCTGATACGCAGGCCTGCATCTCTTCCTTACGATGATTTGTTCTGTATACCTACGTCTCGCCACGAAATCTAATACTCTCTGGGTCCCAGAATTCATTTTGGTGCGATGCATGGGAAAGCTCATAGAAACTTCTGGGCGAGAGGGATGCTTTTGAAGCTTTCCTTCCATCTGTGGTCATTCCGTCCTGCGCCATGGTATGTACTGGGTATGTCCCATGCGCCTTCTGAAAACGAACTTCCCCGCGTCCGGACCTCGCATGCCCACGCGTAAGTACCAACGTAAAGGGGAAAGGAAATGGTCCGTTGAATTGTATCGCCCATACGGGGCTCGGAGTCGATACGTACCATGTACGCCGTGCTCCCACGGAACTCTACGCATGACTTTCCCCGCCTCGGTGTGTACTAAACCGGTCATCGGTCATCGGTCACCAGTCCACGGAACTGTCAAAAAAAACCCCATTCTCAGAACTGAGATATCCGCGATGCGGCTAGGCCTGGACATCGTGGTCGAACGTTACACTTATACTGGTTCGAGAAGGCCGGCGAAGCGTCCGTGACGTCCAAGGTCTAAACGATACCCGAAAGCGGGCCGAGCGAGCAGTGATATCAACTCTAACCACTCATACAGCAACAAAGCGTACTCACGTACTTTGCAAAAGAGAGCAAAAATCACCTGGACAAGCAGTGGATTGAACACTGGGCCTTGGCTTAAATGGAGAAAAAAGTGGACAAGCAGTGGATTGAACACTGGGCCTCGCGCACGTGACGACCCTGATTACATAATCAGCTGGTTTGCGAAGCGCGCGCTCTACCACTGAGCTACATGCCCTTATGTGTTGAAGACGAACGTTTTGATCTCGATCTGCTAACGATATGGGACGGAACGCGCGGCGGCAGGAAGGGAGGAAGGGAGGATGTGAGCAACTCGGCATTACCATTTTGGGTAGCTATCACGTGCCGGGTGGCGCGGCCCCGTTGCTGACGGCTCACGTTCGCAGCGCCGTGCTTGGCTGCATTCTCGCTTGGCTGCTCCCAACCTCCAACATCCATCTAAGAACAGTTGCTGCTTGTACGAGCAACACCATGTCTGGAACATCGTCCAGCGAATCGGAAACGCGGGAAGGCTACGAGATCGTCTCGGGGGAGAATGGCAGTGCCGAGGAGCAGAGCGACGGGAAGATGAGTATGGAGGAGCGTAAGGCGAAGCTGCAGCAGTTGCGCCAGAAGATGGTACGCATTCTCTTTACATCTTCCAATTGCACTTGCTCACGACTTCGATGCATTTAGCGTTCATCTGCACTCGCGAACCGCGCATCCGTCATCGAGGAGTCGGCCAAGGCGCAGATCACAGCGCGCGATGCAGCACGGCTCGAGAAGCAGCGCAGGCTCGCGGAGGTGCTGCGGACGAAGGCGGATGCGGAGGAGCGCGGAGAGGACGTCGAGCGGCTGAAGAACTGGGAGTGGACGATTGAGGAGAACGACGAGTGGGAGAAGAAAAAGGCGCGCAAGGCGCGGCGGGCGGATTTCGAGTTTCATGGTGCGTAATCTCTATTTGTGCAGCCAAGAGCCGGAGCTGACTGCTGTTCGGGGACGTTAGATGATGCACATGCCGCACGGAGGAGGTATAAGAAGGACCTTGACCTCCTCAAGCCGAACTTTGCGGAGTACAACAAGCAGAAGGAGATTGCCATGGGTCTGGCCCCTGGCACGTTATCGAAGGCCGGCGCCTCATCCTCGTCAGCCTTAACGGCTTTCGATCCTACGCAAGGCTCGAGCTCGCAGCTTGTGCCAACTAGCCAGCAACAGCAGCTGGCAGCGGAGAACTTGTACCGCGATGCGAACAGTCTCCTTTATGCCGATAACAAACCAAGTGAGGATGCGATCGACAGAGTCGTCGCGAAGATCAATAGAGAGTACGTTCTTCCCGTCATTCACCGAACGAACTGTTACTTATTATACCATGTCTTTGTCAGTGTGGACAAGAAGCGCAAGTTCTCCAGGAAGCGCGCGAACGAGGACGAGGGCGACATCACGTACATCAACGAGCGCAATCGGGTCTTCAACAAGAAGGTGAGCGTCTTTGCACTCTTTGGCGGAACGGATTCGCTCACTGTCATCCAGATCGCACGGTACTACGACAAGTACACATCAGAAATTCGCGCGAGTTTCGAGCGTGGCACTGCGCTCTAGTCGGTTGCATGTTTCTATGTTGATTTCTCTCATGCCTATGTATTATCACTCATGTTCATTATATATTGTAATGCATGCCACCTCTACTTCATAGGGTACCCATATCAGAGCCCACAATAGAACAGTGCTGGCTGTCTTCTAGGTACTGCACTCTGGCTGCCGGCTTATCTCAGGTCAGGCAGGCACGTTATAACAGAATCCCATGAGCCATGAAGCTTGAAGTCGTAAGCATTCAAAGTCAAGTCAATTTGTCGAACACATCGAATCGTCCCCGTAGACTCGGTGTGATGCAGGCAGGGACGAGACACCCCTGCCAAAGGTAAAGAGCTACCGTCTACCGCGAATGTGGATGCCATTTCGGAGATTCCTAGTGTGAGACCCTGCATAAATGTAATCTGGTACCCAGACCGATCAATCCCGTGTAAAAGTACAGATACAAATACTGCTGCTACTCATCTGCCTCAGCTTTCCGGCTCCCACCTCCCAGCCGACGACCGAGCAGCACGCGGCATCTGCTGCCCTGCATTAGAGGCGTGCGTGGAAACAGCCGCAGCGACATGACCAGCGGGGAGACGAAGTTGAAGACCTCAATGCCCTGGAACAGAAAACCTGCCTAAGATTCAGCCTCCACGAGCCGGTCCTTTGCCCCTACCCTTGCCACGATTGCGCCCCTTCAAAACATCCGACGGTCCCGCACCACTCGCCTGTGCAGCGTCCTCACTCTCCGCAGGCTTCGTCAAAATGCGAGGCATCGAGTCCTGCCCATCGCGCTGCAGAATGCCCGCAACAGCCGGCTTCGCCGCGCCCGGCTGGTCTTGTCGTTGCTCGCGGCTCCTGCCCTTCGCGCCCTCCTTCGCCTTGCCCTTCTCCCCGTCCTTGTCTGCCTGACGCTCGCGCTTCGGCTTCGCGACGCCCGCGCCGTTCAAGGCCGCCTCGAATTGGCGCGAGCCGAGGCCAAGCATCGGCCGCGCTCTGCGCCCGCCGCCGTCTTGCTGGCCCGCCGCGGCCTGTGGTGCGGGTTTCGGCGTTACTGGGGGAGGCTGCGCGTCGGCGGAGGGCGTGGCGGGGCGTTTCATCAGCTGGGGCTCCTGGAGCTGGGGTTGTGCTAACGGCGGCTGTCGCCCGCCGCGGCCGCCTTTGGGCGGGGCTGCCTTGCTCGGCGACACGGTCGCAGAGGTCGATGCGGACTTGGACTGAGACGCGGCCGCCTGCGCTGCTTTCTGTGCGGCGGCAGCCGCCTTCTTCCCCGCCTTCTTGCCCGTCGTCGCTGGGGCTTCGCCTTGCTTGGCGGCGGCGGCGGGCGCCGCTTTCTTCTTCCCATCGTCTTTCTTTGCGGCGGCCTCTTTGTAGTGGGCGTGGTTCCGCTGGATGGCCTCCTTGTCTTTCTGGGCGCTCTTCTCGGCTTTTAGGGCCTCTAGGAGGGGCGTTGATCTGGGCATGGTTGTTGGTTTCTGAGTCGATGCGACTGTATGCGATATATATTAGTGGTCGATAGATGGACAATGGTCTGAAATATGTACTTAGGGTTTCCATGAGCGTCTCGGCGTCATAAGGCTTGTTCTCGGGTGCCTCAAGGGTCTGCAGAAATGAGATGAAGTCTTCATCTGTGGACCGATGAGTCCTTTACTAATACACGACAGGGGCAAAGAAGCTACCTTTGTCAATGGTATTGTTCCTGCTATCGACCTTCTTCTTCTCGAGAGGTACTTTCTGGTATGGCGCGAACTCCACTACGGCTCGCGACTCGACGCCTGTGGCCGCAGATCAGCGAACTTCCATCACAAGACGATTAGACAGCTTACCAGCTTTGTCCCTGTATATATGTCCATCATACTCCCGACTGAAAGTCGCCAGCATCTCATCAGTCTTGAATGCAATATATGCGCGCGATGACACATTCTCTTTGTTCAGCCTACGCATCATTAGTTGTGGCCCACCATCCACACATCGTGACATACTTACTTCTTTCTCTGCTTGCCAGCAAAGTACGCCTTCCAAAGAATTGTCTCGTCCGTGACCCAGTTTTGCACGCTTTGCCAGAAGATCTCCTCGGGCAGGTTGGGCGGCAGCCTGCGCACGACGGTCTTCAGGCGCTCGGTGCCACTGGCAGGCTTCGGCGCTGCGCGCTCTTTCTTCGGCTTCGGTCTGCTTGGAGACTTTTTGACGGCCTCTGTCGTAGCCATCATGTTCCGTTTTCAAACCGTGGTTGAAAGAATGGGGGTATCTGCGGTTGGGAGTCGAGGTGATGTCCTGCTCAATTGTCAAGTCTGATCTTGACGGCGGACGGAGGGCGGGCCGCCTTGGTCCGGCTGGTTACATAATTGCGTTCGACGGCAACTTCCGCACAGTGACTGGCAGCCCCCTTCCTCCTCCTCCCCTCGAAGTAAGTTACGTTCGTCTCGACATGCAGAAGCAGACATCAAATCTTGATCATAATCTACGGTCACCGAACACTATACAGACACCTGGACAGCCTCTGACACAACTTACTTGGGCTGGTGAGTCGCCATATCTAGCGTGCCTTGCGATGTCTTGCGGCCTCCATGAGTCCTCCAGGACGGCAGCATCGCGTGCCTGCATCTAGGACGGCCCACAGGATATAGAGCATGCAGCCGTTGAGGAAAGGTCAAAATTTCCATTTAGAACTTACCACCCCCCGGTCCTTCAGCTCGCCATGGATCCGATGACAGACCATTTTGTGCAATTTTACGCGGTCCTTTGGCTTCGCTCACTTCGTTCTACGGCACGTCATCGCGTCACTCTTGTAGTGGCATGTATCATCGTTTGCTAGATCCTTTCATACTCCCAAAATTGCCCATGCACGACCTCCAGTCACATACTTCGAGTGTGCCTCTGTTATGAGCTGCTCTAATCACTCCTCGGCAATCCTTGCCCGCGAGGACTATATAAGAAACTTAGAGGCCTTATTGAGGAAACATCCAAGATCGACTATGTTCGTGTTTACTTTTTTGTCAGTCAGGCACCGGTCAAACGCACAGTCTGATTTCTTCGTGCATGTGGGTGTTGACTGTACAGTCAGGCTATGCCGCGGATGCTCGTTCACTTCGACTATGCTGAGCATGTCGTCATTCAGGCCGAATTGTCAAGAGGAAGATAGTCTATCGTAGATGGACGGTGATGAAAGGTGCCATTGCAACGTCCATTGTGATGCTTTCATAGTGAGATAAGATGGAAACGATCGGGTGCGTCATTGAGTATCTGTAGTCTATTGTCCATAAACCTGTGACTCCCATGGGCTGCTACATGACTAGGACGTCCAGCGCTTTCGCTCCCTTTTCGAGGATTGAGGTCCGTCTATCTGCATTCGCAAGAATCCCTCATGACGGCTCCCATCGACATGGGGTAGGCCTATCGCGCGGAGATGGAAGAAATATCGAAGCCTCGGCTTTCTGGATTCGGACGTCTCCATGTCCAATTTCTTCTATGAAGATGAAAGGGATGGCTTCGCGTTTCGCTCGGACTGTCAACGATGCGTTACGATACCTGGACGGAATACCAGGCAGCTGTTGGACTCTGCTGGCAGAGAGCCTCCGCCCCACGGTGTCCCTAGACTTTGCCTTACTCCGTTTGGTTAACTAGGTCCGTCACCATATTTAATTTTAACCTCGGAGCATGTCTTCCCATTTGGCAAAGCGCACAGGGCACCATTCTTTACCTGCCTAACTAGAATGCGTGGGAAGAGTCGCAACCACGTTCGTTCCAGCAGTGGTCTGGCTCGCATCTTACTAGATCTGTTGCATTTTTCTCCTCGTTCTTCGTCCGCATCGCGTTTTCGCCCCTGTGACGACCAAGGATACCATCTTCTGTGTCGTCAGACCAACATGTGTCCTGCGCCGCTTACAATAGGCTCTCTGCCTGTGATTCTAGCCTAGGAGCATGGCAGGAGACGCGTGTCCCGTTCCGCAGACGCTCCCGCGGCAGTCATGATGCAAACATGACATCGTCGACTTTCGCGACGAAGAGAACTGCTTCGGATAGCCTGGCCTGCTGATAAGCGCGGTTAGAGTTTCCCAAGGTGAGGACAGCAGGACTGCATTGCACGTGCGTCGACATCAAAGAGGCAACCAATGGCAAAACGCAAAAGTGGTCGTCTGCGGACCAACATGCATGGGAGCGCACGTTTTAGCGGCACACGAGCACTCTCTCTGATCATGCCAGCCCATCCACTCCGCCAGCGATCCTGACGCTATAAGCCTCGTGCGACCTCCCCCCACAGCACATACCTCGCTCTTCCGCCCACCATGGACACCCCCGCCGCATACGCTGCCAGCGTCAACCCTCCGCGCCGCGCGAAGCGCCCCCGCACCGCCTCCTTCACCGGCAGCCCTGCGGACCCCCCGCAGCTGCAGCCCATCGCCCCCGCCCTCCCAGCGCCCACCGCGCCCCCAATAGACTCCACAGACCCCGCCGCGCCGCCCGCGCCGAAGCGCCGCGGCCGCAAGCCATCCACGCTTTCCCGCGCTGCGCGCGAGTCGGCGCGGCGCCAGAACCACTCGCGCATCGAGAAAGCGCGCCGCACGAAGATCAACGACGCACTGGGCACGCTGCGCGCGCTCGTCCCGCGCGACGCCGATGCCGACGCACCGTCCGAGGACGACGAGGAGTACGCGGACGCCGGCAGCGGGAAGAGGGAGCGCAAGGAGAAGGAGTTCAAGCTCGAGGTGCTCGAGAAGACCGTGCTGTACGTGCAGGAGCTGCAGGCGCGCGTGCGCGCGCTCGAGGCCGAGTGTGCGTCCGCCGCCGCCGCGCCGCACCAGGCCCCAAAGCGGAAGCGCACGCGCGCCGAGGAGGACAGCCCGCGCCTCGCCTCGCCGCCCTCCGACCCCGACCGCACGCCCGCGCGCAGGAACACGAGCCGCACGCGCCTGCCGTCCATCGCGTCGTGGCTCCCGAGCGCGAGCGCGCAGCCCCCGCGCACGCAGCTGCTCACGCCGCCGACGAGCACCACGCTCGGGCCCACCGCGAGCCCCGCGCTGCCGCCCGCGCTCGCGCTCGACCTCCCCGGGCCGCATGCCGCCGCGCAGTCGTTCGCGTCCGCTCGCAGGGCGCCGAGCATCACGGCGTCGCCGCCGTGGACGCCCGAGGACGAGAGCGCTGCGTCGCTGCTGCTTGGTATCCGCTCGACGGGCGCGGCGCCGGAGCGCGAGGACGTGCCGCGCGTGCAGACGCCCGCGTCGCTGCTCGGGATGAACGTGCAGAGGAGGGATTAGTGACCGTGTTGATTGCATGGTGGTTTGGTTATGGATTGTCGGAGTCTGCGTGTAGACTGTATGGATAGAACAGACGGACTCTGTGTCGGTGTACATCGTTACGACGTTTCGGTTCTTCGCTGTAGCATCACAGTGGCTGGGCACGGCGTTTGTACGTTATTCGATAACTATCACTGTAGAATGTATGATAGACCTTGCTGCAAGATGCCGCGATGACTAGTTGTTCGGTCCAGCGGGCCACCATTCTCTTCATCGGACTGTCTGACAGCCCATACTTTGCACGACGGTTCCTTGGACCTTGGGATTCAATGTTCAGGTCTGGATGACGCACCACCGTTATCGCTACGAGACGGCGTCCATAATATGCCCCGGGGTCCTGTCCGTCGTCGGCATACGAGAAAGATACGGCTCGGACGTCTGGTCGGACTTATATCGACCATTGCCAGTTTGACATAGTGTGGGATGGGCTGGCGGTAAAGGCCACGGTAAAGACAGGCGGCATGAAACGCGGCGCAAGTCGGCTTTGCGGCCAGAGCCGAGGCATACCCATACTACTTGTCCGTTGACGGGGTGCCGTCCAGCACGAGTGCACATGCCCGTGATCACCTTTGCCACCAGAAGCACAACGGGACCGCCACCGATCGCGCCGATCCCTCGAACCTCATCCAGAGGTTGCGCCAAAATCTAAAATTGATTCTTGGGGTTGGGCATCTAGATGGCAGACGGGCGCAAATGTTGTTGGGAGGGGCAGAACGCCCGATCAGATAATGGTCGCGTTTTGTGTAAGACCAGCAACGGAGCTCGTAATTTTGTCGTGTGAGAAATTGGGCTGCGTACCGTGGTCTGTGCGGTGGGTGTAGTTTCTCGTATGCGTAGGTGTTTAAGGCTCACCTGATCGGACCTCGGAGAGATCTGATCAGGCCCGTACGATCCAAATTTGTGGCGAGGAGATCGATCACGAACGTCTGTTCAAACGAGGCCAGTTTGCCTATCCACCGTTGTCCACACCTCGCCGGACGCATCTCGCCAGCGGCTGCGAGAATGATGGTAACCACGGTCTGTGCAGGTCTGTGCAGAGTCTGAAAACGGTCAAAATCTCACATCTGGCCCAATACCTAGTCAGCTCGCCTCTGCAGTCCCTGGATCAGCTCTGAGAGAGAAATATTCCAGATGTGACCAGTGTCCGATCGGGCTGCTCTTGAGCGCAGCGATATGGGCTCCTGTGGGTTCTTGATAATGTTTGAGCTAACCTGCATTGTATAAATTAAGATTCGGTTCTGCATCTGGCACATGCATCGTGATCGCAGTAATTCGTAAATGCGTTTCCTGAGGCCGGCGCTTGACCTGAGGATCGCACGCGGTTGATGGAAAATTGGGTGTTGACTGGGAGACGAAGAACCTTCCCCGGAAGAAGGAACGCGGAGCTTGCTCGAACTGCGGGGGATGCGGTGCGGGGGCTTTCTATACATGGATGCATCAGATGAGATCTAAAACTCAAACGTTGAGTCTGGTCTGATCGCCGTGAAGTGGTGCGACGACTCTAAGTATCAGGCGCAGAGCCAAGTTAAGGCAAAGCTACAAAATACACCCATCATCGGGCTCCCAGAAGAGCGCGCGTGCGCACCAAGGACACGCTGGACGTTTCTTCGTACGAACTTACAGATCTGTGCTATTCGGGAATCCCGGAACGGGCGCCATCGCTCCACGTCCGGGGTCCCCGCGGAGACAATTCGTCCCTGTTTGAGCGAAGTGGCCATCTTGTGATCGTGACCGACGCCCGAGCTGCGTGTACCGTTGGGCAGGAGATGATAAAACGCGCACCTGATGTTGGGTCCATTTTATGATACCGGACGATGGGCCAGCAGCCAAAGGTCAATGTGATGAAATCATGATCGAGACAGTGCACAGCAGACGGGGAGATCTGGCAGTGCAGATTCGTGTTGTCGTGCGCAGTGACAAAGGCGTGCAAGACGCGAAACGTGTTAGAAATGGTCCAATAGGGCGCTTTAGATCGTGAGGATCAAGAAGGCGCCGAGCTGGAATGGACCAGGACAATCAGGGAAGTGTTGGGGGGGTTGATCAGGGGTGCTTCCAAAGTCTAAGTTGGCTTCGGTGTTGGATGTACTAAGATGATGCCATGAGGGACAAGCCCGAGGAGGGTGCAGATGGGCCGCTGAATGGACGATGACCATGAAGTCGAGGTCCATACCGGAGCTCGATACTAGCTGTATCGGGCGATCGAAAGATGAGCAATATCTTTGTGATAACCGGATTGAAAGATTGGTCCCGTTGGTTGAATGCCGTGTAGATAGCCGTGCCGGCGGGTTGTAAGGAGGGGCACTGGGGTGAGGGGAAGGCTGAGTGAAAGCTGACTGTGAGGGGGCGGATGGAACGATAAGCAGTTATCTAATCCTCGTGACTACTTTGTAACAATTTCAATAGCAGGGGTCTTGGGGTCCGCGTCGGTCTGTCCTTGAATGGAGCCCGCCCCTCCATCCACTCCTTCTCCTCCTCCCTCCTCGAGCTTCCCCATATAGCTCTGCGAGCTGCAGCGAATGCTGCATTTACCCCACCTCATGGATGATAATTCGCCTTGTTCAGACGCCACAAATACCACTCAGCCCACTTCTACCACATCTCCACAGCCAGCAGCGACATCCCAACAACCCTCTGCTCCCAAGTTCTCCAGCGGCCCGTACGTCTCTTCTGCTTTCTTTCGTATGTTCAGAACACCTCACCTTTGCCCACACTTTGCCCGCACAACACAGCCATATACGATCGCGTATCACCGTCGTTTGTGCGGAGGTAAACACCTCTTTGCGCCACAGGCTCGTGTTACTGATCCATTTCGACAGTGCAAACGTCTGAAGCTCAAGTGCGACAGACGCAACCCGTGTGGTTCCTGCGTCAAACGCGACACCGTCCATAGATGCCAGTACTCTGCTGCAGCCGCAGAGAAAATGTGCGAACCTTTCAATTTATCCGTGAGACCCCCGCTCACATGTCTCCAACCAGTGACGTACAATCCCTGCACAACCGCCTCCAGATAGTCGAATCCCAGATAGCCCAGATCGTAGCCGGTGGTCTGCGTGGCCCCGTCTCCGTCGTTGCCTCTTCAGACAACCTGCCTTTCCCACACAATGACCGCGCCATGCTCGCGACTGGCATGTCGGGTTCCTCGGTCACCATCTCCCTAGACGACGTCGCTGCTCTGTGGCTTGAGCATCTAGATCTTCCGAGCACTTTGCCCACAGATGGCGCATCCTCTTCCCAGCCGCCCGAGGTCAAGCTAGAGCCCACTACTGCCGAATTGCCTCCGAACGATGAACCGCCCTTGACAGCTCTGTTGCCGCCTCTCAGCGTCTATTTCCCATCCTCGTCTCAGACCGCCATGGTCACGCCCCAGCTCGTTGCCCTTCTGCCTTCCGCACCCACCATGCGGTCCCGCATTACTTGTGCGATTGAAGAGACTATGCGCATGCACCCTTGCTTCAATGTCAAGCACTTCAAGTCGCGCATTGAGAACATGTTCGCATGGGCGAAGGAAGAAGACGGGCGCATGTCGAACGGCAGCGGGAGCGCAAATGCGAAAGCGGACCTTGCGCGGTCAATATTTTTCGGCATGCCGTCGTCCTCCTCAACCCCGCCAGGAGCCGCAACACCCCCGCGGACCCCGCCCTCCCTCACCTTCTTCGCCTCCGTCGCAGCGGCCTACGCGCTCGGCGTGCAGACATTCAAGGAGAACGAGGCCGCCTGCGAGGCGGAGTCGTCGCGCAGCGGTGCGGCCAAAGCGGCGCGGCTTGACGAGCAGCCGCCGCCCAAAGCGTCGAGCTGGCAGAAGTGCTCGCCCGGCGGGCTGTACATGCTCTCGGTGCAGGCGCTGCAGACACACGAGCACGCGCATGCGTACGACCTCGACTGGCTCGCTGCCGCGGCACAGCAGGTGCTCTTCCTGCTGCACGATGGCAAGCCACGCGTCGCGCACGTCGTGTACCCGCTCGTGGGCAAGATGGTGAGCGTCGCGCAGATGATGGGGCTTAACGCGGACCCGGACGAGTTCCCGGGCAAATACACGCTGTTCGAGGCGGAGATGCGCCGGCGCGTGTGGTGGGATGTGTATTATTACGATGTGTAGGTCGCATTCCGTGGCCTACCAGGTGCGATACAGCAGCTGATGCATTGCGGCAGGTTCGTTGCGGACTGCATGGGGCAGGCACCGACGATCCGGGACGATAGCTACACGACGAAGATGCCCGCTGACGTAGACGAGGAGCAATTTGGCCCGACGTCGACGGCGCTTCCCGTCCCTGTGCCCCGCGGTGCGGGAGGCGATCCCAGCGAAGTCGGCTTCGCGTATTTCATCCAGAAGTGCCGGTACGTTCGCACGTCCGCCCGGGCCCTTCCTTACTGATCCCCGGGCAGTCTCGCACAATTGGTAAAGAGCGTCAAGAAGCGATCATTTAAGGACCCTTTGTTAGAAGACGCAGTGCCGGAGCAGCTGCTCGAGCAGGCCGAGCAGTTCGAGGATGAGGTGAAGCGCTGGCTCGCCGACCTCCCGAAAGCTTTCCGTCTAGACGACTCGCCAGCGCCAGGCATCATTTCGCCGAGCCTGCAGGCGCAGCGCTGCGAGCTCGCGATCGTCGCAAACCAGGTCATCCTTAAGCTCTTCTTACCTTTTCTCAAGGCGGTCGCGGAACCCGGCTCGGACCTTCTCCCCCGGCGCGTCGTCTCGAGCGTCATTGATGCAGCACACGCCATCATCACAGCGATCCGGCGGCTACACACGGTCTGGAAACACACGCGCCCCGCCGCCTTCGCGTTCTATGCGTTCGGGCGTACGCTCTTCGACGCGGCGGTCATGGCCGCGAATGCCGTGATCCTGCACCCCGCTGGCGCCGCGGCGGACGTCGCTCTCGCGGATGTGGGCGCCGCGCTCGAGGTCATGAAGGCGACGCGCATCGCAATGGGGCGCGACCGTGACCACGGCGCGGCGCCATGCGCAAGTGAAGCCGTGCGTATCACGGAGGCGCTCCGCGCCAAGGCGGAGGCCGTGCGCGCGGGCGATGGACTCGCGCTCCATGCGGGCATGAAGCGCAAATATGCTGAGCTCGACTCGGAGCGCGTCGCCGCGGGTGCGGGCTTCGTGCTGCCGTACGTCGGCGCAGGCGTGGCGTGCACGCAGCCGTCCGCCGAACCGCCGCGGCCATCGACGAGCACGGGCAAGGTCTCACGCGCGCGACAGAGAGAGAGCAGCGTTACGTTCATGCACGAGGCGGGGCGACCGGATGATACGCCGGAGGACATCAAGGCGCAGATCCCGCCGCGTGGGCGCCCGCGACACAATTCAACAGCAAGCCGCCCGCGGACGGGCACGAGCGCGATGCCCGCGCCGATACACATTCCCGCGCACTCGCACGCGGGCACGCCTGCGCCCGCGCAGAGCCCGTTCCACAGCATGCAGGAGCTGCCGTTGCCGGACCCGCCGCCCCCGCCTCCGCCGCAGCCCGCGATGGAGTTCGCAGTGCCGTACGGCGCGCCGGGGCCCGACGAGCGGCGGTTCGTCGGGACGCCGCAGCCACAGCCGCAGCCGGGCGACGCGCGGCGGTTCAGCGTCGACAGCTACGACGCGCCCGTGTACGCGCCGCCGGAGGTGTCGCCGCCCGCGGGCGGCATGTCGATGTTCAGCCCGCCTGCGTACGCGCCACCGCAGGCCGCGCAGGCGCCGTTTGGGCAGCAGCAGGAGTACTTTGGGGGCGTGCCGATGGCGGGGAGCCAGGGCACGCCGGGCGTGTTTGAGGGCGAGGGCGCCGCGTACATGAAGGGCGCTCCGCAGCAGCAGCAGCAGCGTACGACTTCCACGCTCGCGACGAGCATCTCGCAGGCGCAGAGCGCGTGGGCGGGCGAGGCGCTCGCGGGTGCGTCGCACTCGGGCGAGATGTGGTCGTGTTATCAAAAATACTACTAGTGAGCACGGAGGTTGCATCTACTGCGTTTCTTGTGTGTATCTATACTGCCGTGTCCTCTTCTTCGCACTTCCGTCCGCCCTCGCCTCCGCCCTTGCATTGCCCCCTCTCCTCCCCCATTGCTCTTTGTTTCGTCACATACCTGCTCGCCGTGCTGGCCATCAACTGCGCTGCTCGCTGGCTTATTTATCGTATTCTACGTCTGGTTTTTGGGTGTATTGTAGTCTATCATACAGTGCTATGCTGTCGATCTAACTGGTTTTGTGCGGTCTAGTCTATATATATGCCTACCATTCTATACTACATATGGCTCATGGGACAATACATTTTGCCTGCTGGTACCGTTGCGGGTCTGGGGACGGATTGGAGGATGTGTAGATCATCTCGGAGCAAAACTGGCACTTAGAGCAATGCCATGCGTGGGTATAAATAAGCGACGCAGGTGATAGGCTGGTAACTTAACCACAAAAAAGTTCGTAAACAATGACAGTGAAGCAATTTGCATTGCGTTTTGTCTGACAGTGGCCTTGCAAGATGCCACATCTGTTCTGTGTTTTGCGCAGCGACGGTCCAAAAGTGCAGACGATTTTAAAAAGATGTGATATTATACTTTGTACTCCAAAGAATCCGCACTAGACCACAATACCCGCTCAGACGAGCCTTCGCGAGCGGCCGCCTCCGCTCGAGCCTCCTCCACGTACCCCTTCATCAACCTCGCCACCTTCCTGATATTCTGGCTATATTTGCCCGAAGTCGGCACGACCTCCAAAGTCCGCCCGTCCACCGCGAGCTCCGTCCGCACGAACTCCTCCAGCCGCAGCAGCTTCTCCCGCGCAGCCTGCACCTCGTCCTCGGCGCCCGCAGCGAGCAGATCGGCCTTGTTCGCCACGACCATGCGCGCCTGCGCGCTCATTCCGGGCTTGTACTTCTCCAGCTCCTCGCGCAGCACGCGGATCTGCTCCCAGGGCTCCGGCGCGGAAAAGTCGACGACGTAGACGAGCGCGAGCGAACGCTCCATGGAGCGCAGGAACGAGTGCCCGAGGCCGACGTTCTCCGACGCCTGCGAGATGAGCCCGGGGTTGTCCGCAATCGTGAAGCGGAAGACCTCCTCCGCGTCTTCGCCATCCTCGCCGTCCCGCCGGTCTGCCCGCGCCTGGTTGCGCGTGCGCGCGTCGGCGTACGCCCCGCTCTGCATGAGCTCCTTCTCGCGCTGCTCTTCAACCCACGTCTCGTCGTGCACCATGCCCTCGATATCGCCCCCGAGCAGCGCGCCGTCCGCCGCGACACGTACAACGCCAACCACGGGATTGAGCGTCGTGAACGCGTAGCCCGCGACCTCGCTCTTCGCGCGCCCGGCGGTCAGCGCGCGCAGCAGCGTGCTCTTCCCCGCGTTCGGCACGCCGACGAGCCCGACGTCCGCGAGCAGCTTCAGCTCGAGCTCGAGCGTCACGCGCTCGCCCTCGTACCCGCGCGTCGCCCACTTTGGCGAGCGGTTCTCCGTGCTCAGGAAGTGCGGGTTGCCGAACCCGCCCGCGCCGCCCGACGCCACGAGCGTCCCGAGCGTGTTCTTCCCCCCCAGCGCGAGCGGCGCGTCGTCCGCGATCTCCGTGTCCTCGGCCCGGTCCAGATCGAGCACGAGCGGCGTCTCCTCGCGCTCCCGCCGCGCGCGGCGCACCTCGCGCTCCGCCTTCCACATCTCCCACTCCGCCTCGCGGAACGCGCCGCGCCCAATATTGTCCTCCGACGACTCGGGGTAGTGCACCCAGCGCCGCTCGCGCCAGCGCTGGCGGCGCTCGTCCTTCTCGAGCCCCTCGTAGCCCTCGAGCTCCGCCTCCCACTCGTCCTGCTGCCGCCGCGGGTCGCCACGCGGCAGCTCGCGCACGACGGTGCCGAGCGGGACTTTGATCACGAAGGGCGCGCCGCCGCGCCCGTTCTGCCAGGTGCCCTGGCCGGTGCCGCCGGGGGCGCCGCGCACGCGGCGCGGGACGAAGGAGAGCGTGGTGAGGTGCGGGGTCGCTTGGATGTAGACGTCGCCGCCGCGCCCGCCGTTGCCGCCGGAGGGCGGGCCGTAGGGCACGAATTTCTCGCGGTGGAAGGCGACGCAGCCGTCGCCGCCGCGACCTGGCGTGGGTGCGTGGGTAAGTATAAGTGTGGGAAAAAGAGTGTGGGACGCACCGGCGCGGATGTTGACTATGAGGTGGTCGAGGAAGTTCTGGCCCTGGGGGTGAAGGCATGTCAGGTGTGTTATGTAGAACCTGAGGAGGTATACGTACGCCCTGTCTGCGCTTCCAGTCTGTCTTGCGCTTCCGGAATAGCGCGTCCCGCAACTCTTGGGCGTCAGCGTCATTGATACGAGATGATGTATCCGATGGGGTTTTAAAAGCTGCAGAGGTGGAAGACGATGCTGAGGGCACAGATGAGTACCGTCTCGTGCAGGCAAGGGAGGGTCGGAGCGCTCGAACGAGCGAATGAATGGGCATGCGGCTCTAGAGAATGACAAACACCAAGCCTCCAAGACACCGAGCGTGTAATGTAGAATGTGTTGCGATCTATAACGCGATTTGAGCCCAAGGGCTCTTGTCTTTGCAGAGAGAGGACGAGCGCTGCGCTGAGTTGCGCCGGCTACCTGGCTCAGCAGCCCACGTGATAACAAATATAGGCGCGTGACAGGCGCGTGAGACAATTCGCGTGCTACTTCCGACTTCGTGTTGCGCCCTCATCCTCTCACTTGTCAACAACTTGACCATTTAGACAGCAAAGGGGAATAGGCATAAGTATGAAGAACGCAGCATAAAGAGAGACTGAGGGAAAATGTCATCTGAAGTACTTATACAAAACAGAATATGACATATATCGTCCAGTATACGTCTGAAACGTGATTCTGATAACGTCGGTCCCAGCTTGAAGTCCTTTCAAATGATACACATGCCGAAGTAATCACATCTCCAGGTCATCAAATGCGTAGCCATCCATCGAAAATCGTCATAGCATCCATTCCCGCTCTCCAAAATCCCCCCACCCCCCACCAGCCTCAAGCCGCCTGGTCTAAAATCACCCACATCGCGAGCACCAGCAACAACGCCATCGCAACCCAACTCCCAACCGTCATCCGCCGTGCCCCCACCTGCCGCTCGTCCCGGTACGCACGCGGCACCGCGCCCTTCTCATCATTCTCCCGCGGCCGCCCGAACCACGCTTCCGTCTTCGTGCCGCACTCGGTCGCGGGCGCGCGCACGAACGCGTCCTCGCTCTCTTCTGGGTGCGCGTAGAGCAGGCCTGCGCGCAAGCCCGCGAACGCGCGGTGCAGCGATGCCCGGCGCGGGTGATGTGCCACCGCAAATGAGGGTAGGGTGCTGCTCGCCATCAGGATGTGTGCGTCGCAAAGTGTGGTGTCGTCTGGTGATGGGCAACGGGCCTGGTGCTTGTTCGCACCGCGGCGGGGCGTGAATAACGGGTGGGTGAGTGGGGTGCCGCCGGCGAGCGAGCAAGCCCCGTCTGCCTTTATCAAGTGAAGGAACGGCCATCCAGGCCGTGGGCGCGCCGGGCAGGTACAGGCAGAAGACACAGGCGCGCTCCTAAGAATAGTGTGCCCGCCGCCCCTTTACCGCACATCCGACAAGCAGCGCCGCGCAATCGCCTCGACGGTGCCAAAACGCGGCAGGCGAAGTGCCTATGCTGCTCGAGGTGACGCAAGGCTGCCTTCCGCATCTTCCATGCCGCCGTTGGCCGCTTCTAGGGCTGCATGCGGCGGGCGAGTTTACGAAAGAGCAGCCCGTCCTCCGCGGGGCGATAAGCCATGGCCAGCTCTAGTTTGTGTTGCACGCACAAGAGGCGCACATGCGTGCAGTTATCATATTCTGCTCGGAAAGAGAAATGCACCATCGTGTAACCTCCGAGGAAGAAGTTTGCATTAAGACGTCCGGGGGGAGAAAGGATCGACGTGTGGCCTTGCCAGTGGGCAGAGTCTAAGCTGCTAAAGGCGCCTGGATGATTGGCGTCTGCGTGCTCTGGTTTACCAGAAGCCCGAATGTGAATCGGTTGCATGGGAGTGTGCAATTTGAATCTGTAGGATAAGCATATTGTGACCACGTCAGTGTGCGAGTCGTTGTATGCCTGGTAATGGCGACGACGATAATAAGGTCTAGCCATCGAATTGAGTTTCGGGTGCGCGTCGCTGGGGGAGCGACGTTTACTGTGGCAAGGGCGTCACTTACCAGGTTCGCGGGACAGTGCAGCATACTGGTGAGTAGCTGCGAGTCAGCAATGCAATGAGTGCACGTGGCGTATCAGATTATTCTTTTCCAGGGCATGCTCTGTGCTGGGCCGCTGGCGTTGATAGGTTATTGTCATCCAAGACATACCCCGGGAACCATGTCAAATGAAGCATCATGCTGGACAGGCCGCCCCAGTTATTTAACATCCAAATGATGTCCATGCATTGTCCAATGCTATTCCCTATACGGTACGCTGATGGTACACGATGCAAACCCCTGCGTTCATTCGCGCTGTATCAACGCAAGAAGCCCCAGGCCTCCCAGAAGCGCGTACTTGAGCTGCGGGAAGTCGTTCTGCGTGACACGACATGATAAGTAGCACAGCCAATACCACAGAAGTAGACTAGACAAACCATGGCAATTGTGACGTAGCCCACGTAGGGCAGGAAGCTAGAAGAACGGGCGTCAGACGATGCGCAGGGAGGACGGAGCGCGCGACGCACCCCCTGACCTTGCCGACGATGTGTCGGCGCTCGAGATAGTCTAAGCCCTGGTACAACTCCACATCGTCTAGGTAGTTGTTGTCACCCTTCGTGAGCAGCTTCTGCTCGCTCAGCGGCATGCTCTCCGGATCCTGGATGCTAGAAACGTGGAGCATGTTGGATCAGGGCTTCGAGGGCTATGCGGGGCGGCGCACCTCTTTGTCTTCGCGGGGAAATCGTGCGTCTCGAGCACGCGGTGCACGATGGGTATGTCCTGGCCGGGTATCTTGTACACGGTGATGTCGCCCGTGTGGTATCGCGTGTTCGGAGGGTTCGTGAGGAAGAGCAGGTCGCCGCGGTAGAACGCTGGCTCCATGGAGCCACTGCCCCGCACGGATTTCTCGGCACGGGTGAGACATGATCAAGCGGACGTAGACACACCTTAGCACGACCACGATGGGCGATTCAGTATTCGTGATAAGCCCGAGGCCTTTCCAGATCATGAGCCCTGAGGCAAGCACTGAGGCAAAGTTCAGAACTTGGAGCAGGACCTATAGACGCGGTTAGCACAAAGCGGAGGCGCATGGCTGGGCCGTCTCACATGGCGGAAACCCAGTCTTCGGAAGGTCTTGAGTTCTTCAGAAAACATGAAGCACGCTCGATATGGGAGAAACGAAAAGAGCAAGTTCACAATTGTATCAGCCCGTCACCCCAGCCGACACGTCGCCCAAGCGCCCATGGCGGGGTTAAGGTCTCCACAGCCATCTCGGTCATTACACCCAAGTTCCACGATATATTGTAACAGAAAAACAAAAGGTATCTACGCATCGCCCAACCACCGTGCTAGCTCCTGCGCCGTCGTCGCCGCACCGCCCTTTTGTCCTGAATACGCAGCGCGCAACATGTCTTTCGCTAGCTGCTCTAGGATCGGCAGATTCTCAGGTGCTGGTGTCTGCGATGCCGAAGTTAAAGCAAGGCGCGGCGTCTTTTGTAACTTGCGTGCAGACTGAATAAAAGGCGAATCAGCGAAGAATTAAAGTGGGAGGGCGGGGGATCTCACCTGTTCAACACCGTACCATGCTCGCACAGTGATTCCTGTTGGAACAGCGTCCTTGGCAGGCAGGTCGCTCTCCGAGTCGGTCATATCCACGACCACGAGGAACGTCTTGATTGCGAGAGGAATGTCGCCGGCCGTATACGCCGTCTCCGCGGCTTGCAGGACGTAGAACGGGTTTTGAGGAGCTAAGAGCAGCACATGCTGCAGTGACTGCAGAGCAGAAGTATATCTAAAAGAAACGAATTCACGAAGAACGCCCTGCAAAAGAGTGACGACGTACTGGTTGCAGGACGAATAAATATCAGCGAGCTCAAGCCAACCTTCCACATCGGTGTAGAACGTATCAAGGAACTGCGATAACTCCTCCACGGCCTTCTCTATCTTGCCTGTGCGGCGCAAAACGGATATCCTGCGTTTCCACGCGGCCTGAGGATGCGGCCTGCGTCAGAACCTCGGCAGCGGCGGCCCATGCGATACGCACTCACGGCGT
The DNA here is from genome assembly GCA_033439255.1 of Hericium rajendrae. NCBI lineage: Eukaryota > Fungi > Basidiomycota > Agaricomycetes > Russulales > Hericiaceae > Hericium > Hericium rajendrae. The sequence continues at coordinate 1,234,995 of CM065879.1, read as the reverse complement.
TGGCTGGATCGGCCTCCAGCAGCTTGTCATAGTAAGTCAATGCAACATCAGTGCTCTGCGTCGCCTCGATGTAGATTCCCTGTAGACACTCCACCCGTGCTGAACCCGGGAATTTGTCGGACAGGTGCTTGATACAGCCCTGCTTGTCCGTCGTGAGCAACGGATCTCGCGACGACTCGGGCCACGCACCTCCGCGACATCCAGCCGGCCCACGTCTATAGCCGCCAGTGCGAGCTGCTCGAGAAACTGCCAACCTGCATTGCGCGAACTCGTCAGTGAGCGCAGACATCATGAGTCGGGCCGAACGCACTGTCGTCGCCGAGCTTGTGCAGCGCATCCTGGCGGAAGACGACGACGCCGCTCTCGAATATGTCCTGCGAGGCCCGTGAGTTCTGAGTGCGGTAGTTTGCGAGACGTTGGAGGGCGGTGGAGAGGTCCATAGTGGCGAGTCGGACGTCCGATTGGCGCCCGCCACCGACGACGCGCGCCATGGCGGCGCGACGTGCAATCATGCATCCAATTGCCGCGTCCTGAGCACGGATCTCAAGCACATTCACGCGCCTTTTTACCTGGATATTATAACAAAAGGGATGCAATCTACGAGGTGAAGGTCCATCTAGCCATATCCCCCCTTTCTTCGTATGAATTCGGACTCATACCAGCCCGCAGACGCTTCGGCGACCAGGACGTCGTGCGCGTCCGCAACCTCGCCTTCAACGTCCCCGTCGGCGACGGCGCGCAATGGCCCTCGTCCTCTGCGCCCACGCTGCAGCCGATCCGCACGACGGTCACCATCCCGCACGACCTGCGCAGCGCTGCGCAGGGCGACGACATCGCGCGCTCGCTCAACTACGGCTCGCTGTCCAAGGCCGTGGTTCGCTCATTTGACGCACATGGCGCGTCGGGCTTCGTGTCGCTCGAGGCGTTGCTCGATCATATATTCCGCACCGTCTTCGCTGCGTTTGAGGAGATCCGGGAGATGAATGTCGAGATCGTCAAGCCCAGAGCGCTTCCGTACGCTGCAGGTGTCGGGATCGTGTCTACCAGGACACGCAACGGAGCCCGGGTCGGCGCGGATGTCTATTTCCTTAATCGCCTCGGTGTGAATTTAATCGTTGGGCTGAATCAATGCGAAAGGGAGGACAAGCAGCTCGTCGAGTTTGACATCGAGGTCGCTTGTCCATCACAGCAGGACGACGTATTCAGCTTCCGATCGCTAGGCAAACTTATCCGCGAGGTATCTGCGCTCAGTACCCTAGTCCGAGCTGCTCAATTGCTGAAAAGCAGTCTAACAGATCACAGAAGCGTCCAGCTTCATCTCGCTCGAGTCTCTGGCGTCGCTCGTTGCGCAGACGACTCTGCACCACCTCGGGCGTGAGGATGACGTCGCGACGATCCTCGCGGCGAAGCCGAAAGCAATCACCTTCGCAGAAGCCGCGGAGGTCGAGCTCGTGCGGACCCTTGCAGACTATCAGGGTTCTGTAGACATGTCCGTGGCAGTCGACATGCACCCACTCGGCATCAAGGCTCTGCTAGCTACCCAAGTGTCTACCTCTGCGCCTGAGACGCCGCATAGGGCCGCGATTGCGTTTGGTGCGAACCTCGGCGACAGATTCGCGAATATCGAGAATGCGATGCGGATGCTCGAACGGCCAGATGATTTCGTCGAGAGCTTTGAAGGAGCGACCGCCCCGCTTGTCTACGTCATTGACACGAGCTTTTTGTATGAGACGGCGCCGATGTATGTGACAGACCAACCGAGGTTCGTCAATGGCGCTTGCATGGTGTGTTGTTCTGCTCTTTCACCTAGGCTGCATTTTTTACCCGCGTTTTGAAGATCGAGACGAATCTCTCTGCGCGGATACTGCTCACGCTCTTGAAGAAGATTGAAGAGGCAGTCGGCCGTGTTCCTAGTATACGCAATGGCCCCCGCGCAGTAGACCTTGACATCGTGTTCTACGATGACGATGTGATAGATACCCGCCCCGAGACGGAGCGAGATGGCCTGGATAACCTGCAAGGCCAGCTCGTTGTTCCGCATCCACGCATGGCCGAGCGCGAGTTCGTCCTGCGACCTCTAAGCGAGTAAGTAGTCACTCTTTCGTACCAAATATTGTCTGACCCGAGTGCAGCATGGTGCCTGGTATCATACATCCAGTCCTCAAGACCTCCATCCAGTCCCTTCTTGCTGAGGTCGTGCGCACACAGCCAGCAGAGACACCCGCCATGTACAAAGTCATGCCCTTCCTCCGGTATCCAAATTCCCCAGCGGCCAACGAAGCACCTGCGACGCAGACATACTGGAAGCTTCCCCTGTCCCCTACCACCAGCATTCCGCCAAGCTCAGGCCGCAAAACCCGCCTCATGGCGACCCTCAACGTAACGCCCGACTCATTCTCCGACGGCGCCCTCCACAACACGCTCGACGGCGCCCTTGCCTACGCGCAGTCCGCCCTCGCAGCCGACGCGCACATCATCGACATCGGCGGGTACTCCACACGCCCCGGCGCCGCGTTCGTGTCCCCCGCGGACGAAACCGCGCGCGTCACGTCCGCCGTCCGTGCTCTCCGCGAGGACTCACAGGACACGCTCATCAGCATCGACACGTTCCGCGCGGACGTTGCGCGTGCGGCCGTGCTCGCCGGTGCGAACTGCATCAACGACGTCTATGCCTTCACGGGGCCTGCGTACCCGCCGACGGCCGCATCCGTCCCCGACTTCCTAGAAATGCGTGCGGCCGCGCGCGAGTTGGCGGTACCCGTCGTACTGATGCACTCACGGGGCGACGCCGGCGCGCACAAGGATTACGCGCGGTACGCATACAGCAAGGCCAGCGCCGTGCTGGAGGGCGTCGTGCTCGAGCTCGGTGAAAAGGTGGATGCGATCGTAAGGGGGCGCGACGGCGTGCGCAGGTGGCTCGTCGTGGTCGATCCGGGCATTGGGTTCAGCAAGACCCTCGAGGGCAACCTCGAGCTGCTGCGCGGCGCGGCGCTGATTACGGGGGAGGTTCTCCCGTCCAGCTTAAGCCTGCCCGCGTCGCCGCGGCGGCGGAATCCTCTGCACGGGTATCCACTGTTGGTAGGGGCGTCGCGGAAGTCGTTCCTGGGCAATGTCCTTGCGCGGGACGATGACGAAGGGGGCTGGAGAGGCAGGGAAACACATCCGCAGGAACGGGATTGGGCGACGGCGGCTGCTGTCGCGTGCGCGGTGCAGCAGGGCGCAGCGATTGTGCGTGTGCATAATGTGCGGGAGCTTGGAGATGTCGTGCGTATATCTAACAGCATCTGGCACTGATATGAGGGGAAGGCATCTTGTACGATCTCAACATCAACTGTAATTTTACATCTGTAACTTTCAAGAGAATCTGTTGGACTTGAGACAAAGTCGTGATTCGGAGTCATTCCGATCCTTGATTTTTCAAAGGATACATCCAGCGACGTACTATGGTAAGATACATCGAGAACCTCGCTTCGCCGGCGCGAACCAGGCGTTCGTCTGCTTCGGCGGCCACCGCCCCGACTTGGTTTTACGAACACACCTGTCTGGTACACCGCCAAACAGGTTCAAGCTTCGGGGATGCTTCCCGACGCGAGCTTCGGGAGCGAGTTTCGTAATTGATTCGTGGAAGCGACGGCTAGTCTAGTAGAAATCTTTTTCACGAAAGCTTTGATGTATCTGTCATAGTGATGTCTTGAGCCTCCTCAATAGATCCCTGAAAGCTCCTCGTAAAAAGCCCAGTGAAAGCTTTGACTTCCCCACTTGAAGTCGGGCGGTGGCGTGAGCAATCGCTTATGTCACCCTGTCGCTGGCAGCGACAGCGACGATATTTTGCTAAGTCGTTCTCCCTCGCTGTCACCTCAACGGTATCGACGTGCTGGCCAGCTGGCCACTGGACTCGTCGCCCTGTCGAGGCGCAACTCGCTCTCTTTTCTGTCTCGCTATTAGTTCTGTCTTGGACTGTATCCTCTGGATGGGCTTGGACTCTCTTTGGGACTCTGGGACTACTCTGGGACACCGAGTCTGATCCACTCGTTTTTGTTTTGTTCTCGGGATCTTGGTACTCATGTGGGCCCTCGATCCTGCACCTCAGCATGCTATCCGTGCTCGAGGCTCTGTTCGTGCTCGTATTGCACTAATCATATTCGTATTCGGCTCCCCAGTATCGCCAACAATGCGCTCTCTGCGCCACGTCTCGCCGTTCCCCCACCCTCCCTTCGCCGTGAGACACTGCACTCGCATCTCAACGTCATCTGCATCACCACTCTACGACCACCTTCTCGCGACATCGCGTGCACTCCCATGCGACGATCGGTGCACGACCTTCAACGTTGATGTCGTGATAGCTGTCTCCATAGTACATTGATGTTGATAGTACCTTTGTAGAGTTTCCATGTAAATACAGGTTGCTTTTATGACACACTTTCGTGTGCTTTAAGAACCATGATTCAAAGCTGCTGCTAGGAGCCGGGCCAAAAGCCGGAATCCATGAAACTTCCGCCACAGGACGGAAAGATGCTAGACAGCTTCAGCTACAGCTATCAGTGAGCTACGTCTTCAAAAACAGTTTTCTAACCCCTGCGATTGACTGCCCAGCAGCTTCGTGCCACATCCTGGCAAGCTCGTGACATAATCTCGGAAGATTCCTGCCGGGACCTTTTCAAAACCTTCGGCCAGGACGGCGGTGTACTGTATCCATCCCATCACATACAGCGGCGCGCAGGCCCGTATACCCCTTCCTTCATCTTGCTATTCCTCGTGCGGGCTGGATTATTCCCGGACTGTGCTGTGCCTGCGGGGCGTTCTTCACTTTATTGTTTTTGCCTGGTTGCGCGTACTGCGGGTTGCCTTGGGCTAGTACTACGTACGGTGTTGTTTGCATTACTTATCGGCCGGTCTGTGCATCATCGTTCTGTTGGGAGGACAGATATACTCAAACGTTTATCTGACAGCTTGAGAAGGACTCCGGTGGTCACTTACGTGGGATATTGGACAGGCGTCTAGATGGCCTGAACTGCTGCCGAATTGCTGTTACACACATGTTCTTCGGCGGCTGCATACGTCTTTGCACTTGTTCTCCATGGCATCTCAAGAAACCGTCAGTCTTCCTCAAGCTCCTTCTTTACTGTGTATTCTAATTTCATGCCTAGACACCTACAGCTCCTGGACCACGACCACCAGGTCCCGCCGTACCCGGCGATCGAAGAGACAAGATCGTCTCAGCGCTGTCGACATCCATCGATACCATTAACTGCGTCAAGGACGCCATCCCAAACGAGATCGCGAAAGGCTTACTATCCACGTTGTCGGGCATCCTGAGCATCGTCAAGGTAAGGAGTAAATGCCGCCAATCGTGGCCGATCGCGGCTCATCTGCACACCAGAGCACCATACGCAACAAGGAGGACTTCGAGGAGCTCGCGCGCCAGTGCTACGAGGTCAGCCTCTTGCTCTGGCGCGCGACGACGGCCAGTTCGAAGAGCGCGCTGAGCGAGCCTGTGATGCGAGCCATCGGCGACTTGAAAAAGTAAGGATGCTATCCTGGTCTCATAGGGTGCATGTCTGATCGAGACGAAGGTCCATCGACGGCATACAGGATCTTGTGGCGGACAAATCGCATGCCAGCGTTGTATCGCGCACGCTTGCTGTATCTGTGAATAAGGAGAAGATTGCTGGCTGGCAGCGCGATCTCAGTCGCTTCCTGCAAATATTCAATGTGGGTGTCTTCTTGATTTAAACTATGCAAGTTGGCAGACATGTTTCGTTTAGACGGAGCTCAATATCCTCACCAATGTCAAACTGGAAGAAATAATCGTCATGTTTGAGCGGTTTCATTGCGAGGGAGGATCACAGTGAGTCGTAACTGTGCTCTGATGATTGAAGCCTCCGCTGAGAAATCGACTTCGAATAATTAAGGACCACGCCACAGGGCATACTTCCTCCCAGAAGGCCATCCCTGTTTGTCGGACGCAATGATCTCGTTCACGAGGTGTCGGTTCTACTAGCTCAATCTCGTCATGTTGCCCTTGTCGGCACTGGAGGCATTGGGAAGAGCTGCTTGGCCAAGGCGATTCTCAATGAGCCAAGCATCACAGGAAAGTTCGGCGCCCAGCGTTACTTCGTCCGCTACGACGACATGGACGCTTCTCAGGTCTCTTATGACGTCTTTCTGGATCGTATCGGCTGTACTCTGGGTCTTACTCTGGGCGGATCCGACCGCCTCAGCATGATCTGTGCCCATCTGTCGGTGGCACCTTCGCTTCTGGTCCTTGACAATGCGGAGACGTTTTTGGATGCGGCTCAGGATAAAACGCGCATTGCTGATGCTGTTGATAGCCTCGGGGCTCTGGCTTTGACTGTGGTTCTGCTCACGACGCGTAGTCGGGCGCTTCCGTCGAATGTCCTGTGGGCCGTTATTGCCGTCCCAGCTCTGAAGCCCACTGCTGCGCGCAAGGCCTTTATGGCCGTGTTTCATAAGGGTATCAAAGATACCAATGTGATCGATTCGCTGCTCCAGTCTCTCGACTACCACCCTTTGTCAATCAATCTCCTTGCTCATGCTGCGCGTGAGAACGACTGGTCTCTCGAGGACCTGCTGGATACTTGGAACCGACAGCAGACTGATTTGCTTCATAGCGGCGATGGCAAGAGCCAAAGCCTGATCGTGACATTGGAGCTGTCGCTCAACAGCCCATCACTCAAGAAGCTCGGAGACAGCGTGTTGCATGTATTGCAGATCATTGCCTTCCTTCCGCAGGGTGTGGATAGGCGGGAACTTGGTGGTCTGTTCCCATCGTTGACTGGCGCATCTATGATTGTGGATGCTATTTGCAAACAATCTATCACATACCGAAGTGATGTCTATGTGACTATGCTGGCTCCCGTGCGCCTTTATATTTCTACTACGTATAACGGTGCCCTTCCGCGAGCCGTACCATTATTAGCTAGCGTGCGCACTTATTATCGTGAACGTCTAGAGACGTGTGGTTCTCGTGGGGAGATCGTCAAGGGAGGTGCTTGGATCACCGCGGAGGATGTCAATGTTGAGCGCACAGTAATCCTGGAGCTAACTCTACTTGAGGATGCTATAGCGGCATGCACGATGTGTGCAAGTTTCATATCACATTTGCTGATGCACAAGCCACGACCAGTTGCGGCGATCTGCACTCTGATGGAGGCTATTCGGGTTCCTAACACGATTGTGCACCCCAAAAACGAGCGTTACTTGAAGCTTCGCAACAGCATTCGCTCGTTGATTGGCAAGAAGGGTACACGTGAAGTCTCAGCTTCGGTCGTGGCAGAGAGGAAAGGGAGCTGCATGGAAGCGCTGTCGACTCTTGCTGTCGTCGTCTATGATGTTGATGTGATGTTTGACTTTCTGCTAAATGCGAAGCAATTGTATTCTTCTGCTGGAGCGAAGTGCGCAGAAGCAAGATGCTGGCGGGCAGTGGGCGAAGAGCAATGTCTATGGGGTCAAATGGCAGCAGCAGAGAAGTCGTTCCAAGAAGCTGCTCGTATCTTACACGATCATAAGGATCTTACAGAAGAGATCTATCTTAATTTCGCTCGAGGTGTCATGTTGGCTCAGAAAGGGGAGACAACGCGGGCAAAGCAGTTCTTCTCAGAGGCAATCCGAGGATGTAACAGCGATACTCGACCAGGCTGGGTAAGGTGTCGTCAAATAACGAAAAATCTCATCCACAGTGAAAACGGGAACCTCGAACTCTGGACAGGCAACTGGAGTCGTGCTCGAGAGCAGTTTAATATGGTACTTATTCAAACGCAGGACTTTCCCGGCATCACAGGTGGCCGGCTCCAGGGCCTACTCGGCTTATTTGCAGTAGAAATGCGTGAGAGGAATTTTGCGGAAGCCAAACGGCTTATTGATGAGATGTCTGGACTAGGAGGGGATCGGAAGGATGGATGTGATCCAGGGGGTCTAATGATTGAAATGTCATGTTGTAGAGCGGGCCTGTATGCAGACGAGGGCCATTTTGACAATTCGAGATTCCAGTTGAATGCAATGCCCCAAAAAACTCATATCTGGGGCCTGATTATGGGGCGTACTGAGCTCCTGGCAGGGAACTACCTTGTGGCTCAAGCATACCTTAAAAGATTTGTGGATGCCTGTGGTCTAATCCACCTTTTGCCAAGAACTCGGGGTCTATGAATACTTGGAGAGATTGCTCTGTGTCAACAAAACTATGAATTGGCTAAGGCACTTTTTAGTAAGGTTGAACACCTTCTCAGTAAAGAGATTGGCATTTCTGCCGACGTTATAGACTATGCTGAAACCTATTGGATATTACCTGCCAATTTCGATGGATGGACAAGGTTCAGAAACATGAGCACTTGACAGTAGAAACACGTCGGAGAATGTATTGATGATATAACATTATTAACGGAAGGACTGAGAAATACACATCACGCTGGGTTAACTGTAAGCTGAATCGCGGCAACTGTGCTAGGCTTACCTCCAACGACCCTCAAACGAACATCTGCTTGGTCCATACCCAATCATCAGTTCTTTGAGGCATAATTGTTATCAAAATAGGCTGTCGCAAGGTTTGTAAAGTGTCTGCAAAAGTAGGTCCTCCTCAGCGCACTAGATCCTTCCTCCGTCGTGCTTTCCGACTCTTCTGCTGAATCCCGTATCCCATACAGAACACGATTTGGCAGAGCCGGACCATTTGACGACGCGTCCATTTCTTTCTGTTTTGTCGCATGCTTAGGCTCACTCTTCCCGGTTCCAGACGGGGGTATATGCGTAGGTCTATCGCTTTCATGCATGGCTAGTCCTCCACAGCATTGCGAACACCCATAGCCCTGGCAAGCCTCCGACGACTTGATCTCGAGGCGGGCCGGGGAGCAAGGACCATTTGCCTGAGGCGAGGATGACAGACTTCCGGAGCCATTGGGAATTGTCGCTACCGTGGTAGGGCCGGCTTCGGAATCTTCGCCGACAGGGTCGAATCCAGATTCCCGGACATCGATGAGAAGGACAAGGTCGAGAGGGAGAGACTTCGTGCTACTCGAGTAATAAGGAAACGAGGAGGTACTGAGAGATGCTGGTTAACATACCAGATCAGCGCAGAAAGATAGCGCGGCAAGGCTTTGCCAGAGGCTCCAAGTCGGACGAGGCGGAGACTGCTGGAGAGTGTTTGATGGGAGGTGGTTGGTCGAAACGGCGGCTTTTATCAGCAGAATGACATCCTGAGTGGGAGAACGACCTGATAGTATAATAATGGAGACATGGCGTTGTTTGACAACGAACAAAAGACACACCTATGGCAGAACAGAAACATGGATAATGACATTACGACTCGCCCACAGTGCGTACAACACAGACGTGGCGCTGAGCTTTTCAATAATCAGTCTACCAAGGCGAGACAGGAAAATCAAGACACAGAGAGTCGGAGAGGCTTGTCTTAAATATGACAGAGCAGCGGCGACATTCAAGCGGATGGTCTGTCTCTGTCTGACGGGGAGGGCCGGCCTACGCGTACGACCGGGACGGCGAACTTGATCATGTCCTCAGCCTGGTAGCTGTCTCGGCCATACGAAGCGACAAGTACTATAGCATGTTTGGGAAGCCAGGAGGAAGGTGGAACGAAAAGAATTCCACTTACAACCGAAGGAACAACGGTCGCAAGCTGCGCCGACGACCGCGTCCGCGCCGCACGTCTTGAAACGCGCATGGCCATACGAGCGGCACTAACTAGCGGCGCCCGTCGTGCTGATGCACTCGCAGGACGACGTCGGCACGCACAAGGATTACAAGCGGTACGCATACAGCAAGGCCAGCGCCGTGCTGGAGGGCGTCGTGTTCGAGCAAGGCGAGAAGGCGGATGCGATCGTGACAGGGCGCGGCGGCGTGCGCAGGTGGCTCGTCGTGGTCGATCCGGGCATGGGTTCAGCAAGACCCTCGAGGGCAAACTCGAGCTGCTTCGCGGCGCGGCGCTGATTACGGGGGAGGTTCTCCCGTCCAGTTTAAGCCTGCCCGTGTCGCCGCGGCAGCGGAATCCTGTGCGCGGGTATTCACTGTTGGTGGGGGCGTCGCGGAAGTCGTTCCTGGGCAATGTCCTTGCGCGGGACGATGACGAAGGGGACTGGAGGGGCAGGCAAACACCTCCGCAGGAACGGAATTGGGCGACGGCGGCTGCTGTCGCGTGCGCGGTGCAGCAGGGCGCAGCGATTGTGCGCGTCCATAATGTGCGGGAGCTTGGAGATGTCGTGCGGATATCTAACAGTATCTGGCACTGATATGAGGGGAGGGCATCTTACACGATCTCAACATCAACTGTGATGTTACATTTGTAGCTTTCAACAGACTGCGTCGCTACTTGTATCTTTTTAGGTTTAGGTCAAGGACTGGGAATGGACCGGCGTCATGACTGCGTCTCAAGTCCAGCAGATATTCGGATTGCCCTAGAACATAGGTGTGGATTGGGCATGGAGGCATTATGGCGGGATGGCATGGTGCGTGTGGGTGCGAATACAGTAGTCAAAGCAGCGAAAAACAACAGAATCCCATTCTACAGCCCATCTCGTCGGAAAGCCGATAAAAGTGGCGCGTGTGAAAGGTGATTCATCCCAACGAACCAAATGCGAGTTTATTTCTCCGGGTTGGGGTTCCTGAGGGACAAACGTGTCAGCATCAATGCTTGCGGCAGAGAGCAAGACGAGACGAAGAGGGAATGGATGGTCAGATAGGAGCGAAAGACGTTAGATGCATTTTTGTCAACACGGTAGTTTCAGTGTGAACTATGCTTGATCGGATTGGTATCATCAGGTGAGTAATGCCGAAAGTGTCGGGACAGGACATGTTTCCCGAGAGGTGATGGCGGACGGCAATATTGAAGGAGAGATGTTGCGACAGAGATGTCGTTTCCGAGAGGAAGACAAAATCAAAATGCAATACTCACATTCTCCGCTTGCCACCAGGGAGCGTCGTAACGTTCACGAAGCTACATCACAAGTCAGCAACGCTAGCAAACGACAGATACTTCAGACAAACGCACCGGCGGTTGTAAAGGATGCGCTTCTTAGCACGGCCCTTCGGCGTCTTCTTCTTTTCCTGCTTTTCGACCTTGGGGGTCTGCGACTTGACTTTGCCGGCACGGGCGAGGGATCCGTGAACTGTGCGAGAAAGTCAACACCACATTGTGGACCGAACAAAAGCGAAGAGCTGCACCTTTTCCCATTTTCTTGAGGTGGAGAGCTTGACGACGACGACGGTGAGTATGAGGAGGACTATACAGCCCGACACATTAAGATTTGAATTCAGACGCCGACTGAAGTTGTGGCACTAGGTGGCTGAACGGCGTGCCGGTTCGCCGGCCCGGTGTATCAATATCATTATGGCCTCCATGAACAAGTTGCTCACGACAGATTTTCAACAGACTCGAACAAGCCTCGAACAGCGGATATACTACAGGTTGCTCTAAAATACACCAAAGAAAATAGTCATGAGTTATTCCGGCACATCAAACGTAGTCCGCATAACATGATCCGCCTTCCTCCCAGTATGCTTGATGAAGCCCAAAAAGTCCAGCTCATGCAACGCCCGCATGAAGCGCGCCTGCACATGCAGCTTCCACGCCTCCTCGCGCTCGTCTTCACCCTCCCCATCGCCTACACCATTCTGCTCCGCACCCGCCTTCTCCCTTTCCTTCTTTTCGCGCTTTTCGATCTTGCGCCGCTGGCTCTCGAGCGCGACGCCGAAGGACTCGTACCAGTCGTAGACATTGATCATGCGCCCGGCTTCTAGGTAGCGGCGGAACAGGATCGTGGTGTCTGGGAGCTCCCAGAGCGCGCGACGGCGAGACGGGGCATCGTCGCTCGCGCCTTGTGGTTGTGTGCTGTCTTGGACGTACTCGTGTGGGTAGAGAAGTCCGGAGAGCACGGTTGCGCGCGGAGACGGGTTGATCAGCTGTGTGGACGTCAGCCATGAGTGTATATGCCAAGCCCTAGTATACGGACCTCCGACGGGAATGGCGTAGAGCCAGTGTACCACACTTCCCAGAGCTGCAGATCCTCAAGGCTGACAAAGTGGTTGCTGGGCCGAACAGAGTCATGATCAAGCCTCCATGCTGAACTAAACTAGACTTACTAGAACCAGCTAATCAGCCATTCGCCCTCCGTAGCTGCCAGAGCGGACGCATCAGCACCCTGTCGACTGCCTAGTGAGCGCAGTGCATCAGTAAGGTGCTTCGCGGCGGGCTCAAATGGCTGTTGACGTTCCGCTGGGAGGTCGCGGATGAGCTTTAGCAGTTCCGAGAGCAGGACTTCCAACTTGTCCGGCGAGAGTTTCCTAGGAGGGCAAAAGCAGGCGGCGTCAGCGTAGCGCAATCTACCAACGACAGAAAGTACTGACTTGACCATGGTCCCTAGATACTTCCCTTCGCGCTCAAGCTGGCCCCTCAACGCCGCGACCATCAACTCCGGCACTGTCTTCTCCATCTCCGCATTCCGATACCCAAAGCCGAGCAGCACGCGCTGGACACAGCGCAGCATGCGGAACGACAGCCGCAGCAGCCGCAAGCGCGACTGGAACTCGGCGTGCGCGCGCTCCTCGAATGCAAGGAGTGCCGGGATGTCGCGGATCTTCCAGCCCGAGGCGGACCGCGCGGAGTGCGCGTCGACCGACGCGGCGAGGAGGGAGTTGAGGAAGCCGAAGCACGCGGGCTGCGAGAGGAAGGCGGTGTTGAGGCTTGCGGATGCGTCGCGCGACGCGAAGATGGCGAGGGGCTCGTCGAAGTGCTTCAGGTGTGCGAGCTTTCGGGGCTTCAATGGAGGGGTGCGGTCAGCGTGTGATGAGCGCACCTGCAATATCGTGAGCACGGCATCTAGCGAGGACGCGTATCGCGAGAAGTATTCTGTCAAGTATTCGATGACCGCTGGGCCGATCATGATTTGAGGCTCGAAATCCAAAGAAAAGAAGGTCTGGGCAGGTTTGGTATGACTGAATGCAAATACACAGAAGGAAGACTGACCTCCGTGAGGATTTCTTCGAGGACTTCGATGCCTGCTGGTAGCGTGAAGGTCTGCATTCGGAGCAAAGATAGAGTAGACCGAGGGTATGTTGAATGAATATACGAGGGAGAAGGCGGCGATGATAAAGATAGAATAAAAATAAGCGGCAAGCGCGGTATATGCGCACTACGAGATATCAGCTATTGAAATCCTTGCGGAGGATAGGTTGCTAACCTGCAGATGTAGAATAGATCTTGTATGACAGCATCGTCGAATTGCTCGAAATCGTGCATAAACACGATTAAGGGAGGCAGGCTTTCTGCGTCATCTAGGCTGGCAACTTAGTGAAACATCGTGAAACGAAACTAGGCGGACTTACCACAGTTGTCGCGTACGACTTCGTACCACGTTTTCAGCAGTTCAATATCGTAGCTCGCCAACGAAGTCGTCGGCTTCCGTTTCACTTCCATTCATAGCATTACTAACGGGCCGAGAACGACCACGAGACGTACACACCTTCCTGCCCATCCGGAGAGCGTTCCACAAAGCCAGTCACCAGCGCTTTCATGGCAGACATGATGTTCGGACAATCTGGTGGGCGGAGGTGTACGACATATGCTGATGGATGGTCGGCATCCTGATCCTCGCTATCTTCGTCTCCGCTTTCCATCCGGGTTGCAAGCTCATTCACGAACGCAGACCCGTACGACGGTGCTACAGCATAGCTTAGACATTCAGGATGAGATCGAGAGACGGGCAGACGCACCTGATACCGCGAAAACAGGCAGCTCGGCGTACGGCAGACCCGGAAGCACATTCTCATACGCGTCCTCGATCTCGTGCACAATCTCGTCTGCCACGAGTGCGTGCAGTCTTTTGACGATACTCTGTATGCGGATCAGCCAGCGACACGGGACGAGATGCGCGGTACACACCTGGACACGATCCAGACACTCCTTCCACGCAGCTCTATATGCCTCCATGCGCATTTCACATCCGCCCGGAATGTCTCGCTCTCCGAAAGGTGCATAGTCGTCGTCGCCGTTCTCTTGCGCATTTTCGTCCTCTGCAGCATCTGGACAGGTGCAATTAAGGGTCAGAAGGTGGCAGAGGGTGCACGCGTGTAGCACGAACCAGGGCCCTCATAGGGGATGTAGATGGCGGTCTGCAGGGCGTCAGGAACTACGCATCAACACTTATACCGGGACTCACTTGGTTGATGTCGTCGAGATTCGGCGCCATGTGTGTTTTTTCCGATGACAACAAATTGTGCTGAACCTGTCAGTTCAGTGTCTGACGCATGAGGATAACAGACGCGCACGCGCGCTCGTGACCAACGCGACGCGTCAATTCGTGCGTCCACAAGAGTCCACAACTCTTTCGGCGGACATCCGCACTCGGCGTTGCTGTGCCAACCGCGGAGCACACTCATCCTTTAGGAAATACAGCAGACCGAATTTCAAATCACGGGGGTATATTCGACAGGGTATCAGCATGGAGAAACATAATGTATGTAGCGGGCATCAGGTATAGTCCCAACATCGTGAAGTTCGTCAGACGCCAAAGCGATCATCGTAACAAAACAAAACATGGTTGCCTGGAAATTCAAGGTAGCGCAGCTAGGTAGGGAAGGATGGAAGGAAGAGGTATCGCGGCTCGCGCGGCGGAGACTCATGTACAGGGACGTCCTAGTTCATGACCTGCATGCCAGCGCGGGCTGGGTATGTATGTTATGGTATAAGGCGCGACTAGGGATGTCCCGACGGGTATGACAAGAAAAGACAAAGCAGGAAGGGGATCGAGGAAGCGAGATTGAACGCAAATGGGCCGCGTCCGAGGAAGGAGGCGCCGTTGGTGGATACATTTGAGCTGGCGGGCGAGCTGGCGGTGGACTGGGCATTTGCTGAGGTCGATGCCTTCGTGAAACCGGAGCTCTGGCTGGAGGATGAAGCATTTGGTGGCGTCGAGACCGTGGAAGAGATCGGTGCTGACGATGACGCCGCGGAAGCCTTGTTGCTAATGGTGACTGTCGAGATTGGTTTCGGCGAATCATTAGCCACGGATGAAGGAACTGGTTTCGCGGAGGTGAGAGAAGCCACTGGTGAGCTGAATGATCCGCTCATTTGATCGATCCTGGGCGTGTCGTTTAGCTTGATCAAGTCTGACGAGAATCTAACAAACGTACGAGAATGTTGGTGAAAAAGCTTGGAAGACATCAGATCCATTTTTCGCAGTCGTCGAAGTGAAGGCGACATAGCTAAGTTGACAGCATGACGACCCGTTAGCAAATACCCCAATTTTTTGTTGAAGAACACTGACTAGTCATGGGAATCTGACCCGGCCTTGGGATTGGGCTATCAGGAAAGGACACACGTCAATACTCAAGAATAATCGGGTCCAAAAGCGTTCGACATACGGTGAAGGTCAACGTAAGACTCGTAGAAACATCGATCGGGTCAATCTGTTGGACCAGTTGCTATATAACGTCACGTCAGAAAACATACTCATGCCAACAGTTGCTACGAGCATATTCACCATGTTGCCAGTATAGAGCCCGACAGAACAAGGACCCATGGTGCTCAGGAGAGGCACTTGACCATCGTCCAACCAGTCGATGGTGCATGGTCGTCCGCCATGGCACGTCGACTTCGCCGAAGGGTTGATGACCTAGCACGCGTCATTTCGCAAGATAAAATTAGGACACATTACGATTGAAGTACCAGGCACAGAGGAAAACTCACGTATAGAGAGGCCAGGGCCACGTGGAAAAAAGAAAGGGCCGAAACAGCCAGTGCGAAAGTACGGTTAGCCATCCAGATCAAACTAGCGAAGGACGCGAAGGACGCGAAGGAGGGGTGTAAAGAACGTGTTTGCAAGAAGCGAAATGGGGTTTTCGATAAGAAAAAGCGAGAAAAAGCCCCTTTACCAGCAGACGTGCATAAGTGGTTGGAGATGTTGACAGGCTGCAAGTCGGCGGCGCGGTTGTCGGCAGAGTTGAACGTGTCGGGAGCGTGGGAGAACGACCATCATACCGTGATAAGATGTGGTCTCTATGGACAAGATCGCGAATTCACAATTCTCCGGACTACGTTATTATAACCTTGGCTGAAGTCCCAAGAGTTCGTTCAACTTACTCGTACGTTTTGGAAATTTTCTGTCCGTAATGCAGGAGTGAACAATTGTGAAGAACGATGTCCGTTGGCGTCTGGCTGAATCGAGGGCTCTGTTCCTTACACTATTCAGGCACCCGATGTGCGAAAATAGAGTCTGGTCCCGCCATGGCCCGACCTATAAAAGTCTTGGTGATCCCATCTTCAACTTGTCCTCCTCACTTGTTGTCTGTCTGTCTGTCTCGCTCGCAAAGCTCTACGCTCTTTAGCCCCTCCATTCGTTTTCCTCGAACCAAAAATGTTCTCTTCATCCCTGCTTGCTGTGTTCCTCGCCCTCTCCCCCGTCGCCTTTGGCAAGCTCTTCGTATGCATTCATCGTCGTCTGGTACTTTGTTTCGTCGTCTAACAACACGTAGACCACTTCCCCCGTTGCCTCGACCACCTTCCCCGCGGGCCAGCCGGCGACCGTCAATTGGCAGGATGATGGTTCTGCTCCCAACTTGCAGTCATTTGGCCCGTCCGATATCGGCCTCTTCACCGGCAGCGTGAACCAGCAAGTGAGTCATTTTGATTGTTATATTCACACCGTCTTATGAATCCTGTGTCAATTAGGTCTTGCTGCAGCCCATCGCAACTGCTGTTGATGTCTCACAGCAGGGCTCCATTCAATGGACCCCCAGTGCCAACGTCGGACCCAATGGCAGCAAATAGTACGCTGCCCCTTTGCCTCCACATCATTTGTCAGTCAACTTATTGTATATTGATCACCTCTAGCTTCATCCGTTTCACGTCCAACAGCTTGAAGGATCCCGCACAGCCCAACTTCCCCGCGGAGGCATTCTCCGCCATGTTCACGTCAGTGTCCTGACCCATTAAATCTTGAGGCATACTTACACCGCTTTACAGCCTGTCCGGCATGACTGGCGAATTCAACGCCACCATCCAGAACATGATCGCCGGCAGCGCTGCGCCCGCCTCTGCGACCCCCGGCTCCTCTGCGAGCTCGCCCAGCGCAGCTGCCAGCTCGGCCGCCCCCTCGTCCGCGGCCATCAAATCGACCGCCGTGACTAGCGCACACGCCACCGCCAGCGCGAGCCCCCAGGCCGACAGTAAGAACGAGAACGGCGCCGGCCGTGCCGCGTCGGGTCTTCTCGGCGTCGTAGGCGTCGCGTTCGTCCTGTCCTCCGTCCTCCTCTAGTTTGCCAGCTCGTCTATTTATCTCGTCTGTTGGGTTGGGTTGGGTTGGTGATTAATTGATTTGCTCGCTACCTTTTTCTTCGGGTTCCTTAGGGATTCGCGCTATATAAACCGACCAGTCCTGTGGAGCAGTTGCCGCTTTCCTATGTTCGTGTGCACCGATATCACGACGCGCTACGGTGCAACGGGTCTATCTTACATTCATTTATAGACGAGTCATGCCATATTCTACTCGCGTGTCAACTAACGTTGTGAAGGTGTTGGACCTTGAAAGTTGCGAAGCATCGTGAATGGTGTGTCATCTATCTAATTACATTGCTCAGCCGAAGCGCAGACTACCTAGTATCGAGTCATAAAGTTGGACCTGTTTATCAGTTAGGTACGTCCGACCGTATTCCATCCTTTCCACATTTTGGCCGACAAAGATGTTTCTGTTACAGATGACATATGAAACGACTGACAGCGGCAATTTCCCTCCGTCGCGCCTTCGACATCAAGCGCTAAGCAAGCCCGCAGTTCTTCAAGTTCACTGCAATGTCAATTGCAGGTACAGCATGCACGTCCTATGTATAGACAGCACGTGTCCAACAGTGTCCAACGTCCTCCAACTTCTGCAGACTTCTGCCGCAAAGATGTTTCTGCTGCACTTTCGAATTACCACTCGGACGTACGGTTCGCGTTCCGGCGAGCCACCATCACGAAACATCTGACCCGCCAAGTCGGCCCCCCTCTCACAGGACATCTCGAAGACGGCCCCGTGACGGTCCGCCCACTATAAGGTAGTGCAAAACGGAGCAGGCAGCTCTCCGTCCCTGCCACTCGTGGTCTTCCACGGCCCTTCCTTAGTGGAAATGCACGCTCAGCTGACGGGCGCTCGATACGCGAACGTCGCGCCAGGGCGAGACAATATGCCTATAAGATCGACATGTCCTCCAGCATAGGAAGTACGTCTTTTCGACTTCTTCTGCTGCAGGCGTCTTCTTTGCCTCTGCGACATGTCTGCAGAACTGCCCAATGCCGACCGCGCTGGCGGCAGCGACAACATTGACGTGGAGAAGGTCGCGCCCGAAGTGGCGGACGTCGAAGCGGCCAACGCGGACGTCGAGGCGGCCAATGCGGACGGTACGGCGCACCAGGCCCAGCTCGGGGATGCCATGCACAAGCGCGTTTGGTTCGGGAAGCTGAATCCCGAGTGCGCGGAGGCGGTGCACAAGGATGCGGCGGACGTACAGTTCACCGAGAAGGAGGAGGTATGTTGGTTTGGGCAGCTTTGGGTTTTTGGTTGGGAGGCTGAATTCTGCGGATAGCGGAGGGTGAGATGGAAGATTGATCGTAGAGTTCTGACATTGGTCATTGAGAGGTGGGTGTCTTTGATGCTGCCATATTGCGGCGAACGGATTGACTGACGGGTTTGTTGTGTATAGTTACATCTGTAAGTTATACCTCTGCCAATGTCTCTTGCTCACGGACAATCTTACTTATCTCTTCTTCGTCCTAGTCAATCAATTCGGTGAGCCGGGACCTGCCCTCATGCTTCCAATCGTGCTCATTCGCGTGATATGCAGATCGTACAAACATGTAAACTTGATCTCTCTGCATGAGAAATGAAATCCCGTGCTGACGCGCAACGCAGTGGCAATGCACACGTTATACCTGCCTTCAATAAGAATTTCGTATGTTTTCCCATCATGTCACAAAAAACATATTGTTGATCCCTCTTCCAGGGCATTACGGATAACAACAAATGGACAGTCGCGCTCAGTGTCTTCTATGTTGGATATTGTACGTTTCGCATATCATGGTGTGGCCCAAACGCTGACTCGATCACTCACGCGTCTCAACAGGTCTGCTGGAGATGCCGGCCAACGGTAAGCGTGCAAGATGTGTTGCTACACCGTGCCGTGCTGATCACCGACTGCAGTCTTTCAGCGGTACATCGGGGCGAATCGATTGTTAGTGGACAGATTATGTTCCGCCGTGTTGCGTTGATCCCAGGTTTCGACTCGCAGTTTCTTCATGTCTCTGTCCTTTTGGGGCATCTCGTCGCTGTCCTTCGTGTATTCGAAGGGGTATAGCGCCCTTCTTGTGCTGAGGTGAGCGTTGTTTGGCAGAATTGTCGAACTCGGGAGCCTGATATCTACGGGAATCAGGGTGTTGCTCGGTATTGGCGAGGCAGGTTACTATGCTGGGATGATATACTATCTTTCCTTCTGGTAAGAGAATTTCAAGCTTCGTTGACTTTCTGCTAATCGACTAAATCCGCAGGTATCAGAGGTAGGAACCGTTCCTTGCGGCCTGGTTATTGACGATTACTGACAGCCATGAAGACGAGAACTAGCCACCCGAATCAGGTGAGCCGACACGAGATATTGTATACAACCCTATAGACCCATATTCCCAGTCTCTGCATGACAGGCACGTATCCTGGAGCTATCGGAGTGAGTTTTCTCGGGTTTTATGCTTGCTATTTGGCTTACACTGAGACTGAAGGGCCTCATCGCTTTCGGGCTGGTTCGCGCCCATACCTCCCTTCTAGAAGGGTACGTGCGCCATCACTCTCGGCTACTGTGATGTTTACTGACCATGGCCCGCACCGTAGCTGGCAGTTCTTATTCTTGGTGGGTTCTATCCCAGAAACCTCTTCATTTCTGACCGTCATGTGTAGATCGAGGCCATTCCCACTATCATCATGGCCACCATGCTCCTGCTCTTTCTCCCGTCCTTCCCGTTCGCAGCGACGTTCTTGACTTCCCGTGAGAAGGCCATTGCCCAGGCGCGGCTCACCAGCGACCATAACCCCCAATCTCACGGCGGCATGAACGGCTGGCAGGGCTTCAAAGCCGTCATCCTCGACGTCAACTCGTGGCTGCTCATGCTTATCTACGCTACCTGTACGCGTTCCTGTGTTTTCATCCCTGACACCGAGCAGCTCATTCTTTGTAGTCAACGTTGGCGTGGCGACCAGCACATACTTCTTGCCAACGGTTTGTCACCTCGAACTCACAGCTTGACGAAGCACTGATCGCCTTTTTCACAGTTGATCAACGAGCTCGGCTTCGCGGCCATCGATGCGCAGGGGCTCACCGTCGCTCCCTACGTCGTCGGCTGGTTCATGGTGCTCTTCCAGTCCTGGCACAGCGACCGCACGCGCGACCGTGGCTACCACATCATGGTATCCACGTTCACGTCGTTCGTGGGCTACCTCATCCTCGCGACGACGGCGCAGAAGAGCCATGGCGCTTCGTACTTCGCGCTGTTCCTCGTCATTGGAGGGAACTTCAGTCTGTTCCCGCTCGTTATGTCAGTCCTTCACTCCTCGAACTGCGCTGTGCTTGCTTACCGGTCTGCAGGAGCTGGGCAGCGAACGTCTTTTCGCCGACGTCGAAGCGCGGCGTGGGGACGGCGTTTATTGTATCGAACTGTGTCTCGATGTGCGTCTGTCATCAGCGCGATCATGCGCACGGCTGACATTCGTCTCGATATAGCGCATCTCCGCAGATATACTTCGACCCTGAGGACAACTACAGGAAAGGACATGCGATAGCAGCAGGGTATGTCGGTCGTGGCGGTCCTGTATTGTGCAGCTGAGACTTCTTTCTTACATATCGTCAGGGCCCTGTTCGCATCGTTTGCGGCGGCGTGGATTCTGCGCACTCGTTTGGCGTGGAAAAACAAGACGAATCAGGCAACGCTTGCTAGGATGGAGGAGGAGGGCAAGGCGCACGCGAAGGTTGATGTTGAGATGCACGATGACGACCCGCGCTATATCTTCATGACGTGAACGAACTGACTTCCACTTCTATACCATCCACTCGACGGGACCAGGTGTTGTACTTTTTATACGTATGTTTGAGACAATTGCAAAATGCCAGCGACGCGTGGTCGCGTTGTATCAAATCGTGTTCCCACTGTCCATACGTCTAGCTTACAAGCGCCTACAGAATGCATCCTAAAACCTCCTCCGGGTCTCTATCTAGACCTGACAGGAGCACGTATCAAATCCTCCCTGCGCTTCCTCCGGAGAGCCTCGAAATCGGCTGGTCCGTTGCAGGGTATCCCTTTATCACTACTACCGATCCACAACTCCTCGTAATTGATATTGTGCCTGTGGCGCAGTTCCAATACAGACGCGAGAGCTTCGAGAAATTCGGCTAGACAATCCTCGAGGGCGACGGATTGAAACTCAAGGCGACGTAAATTGGTGCAGGTAAACTCTGTGTTTCCAGACACGGTAGTGTTCGCGGCCAGCGCCCCGGCGATGTCTATGCAGTCCCGACCCGGGGTTGTGTAGTCGGCTGTGATGCTCCTCAGTCCAGGCAACATCCGCAGGAGCGGCGCCCAATCGAGTGGGATGCTTGCCGGACCAGATGATGCCTTGTTCCACGAGAACCGCAGGTGTTCCAACGAAAGTAGAGACGGTCTGTGCTCGGCGCAAAAAGCAAAAACCCCTTGTGACAGCGCGAGTCCCGATGATTTCTCAAGTGTCATAATCGCTGAGAATATCGCATGTGGCGAGCGCTGCCCCGCTTCTCTACGCCACCCGGAGATTTTGAACCTGTCACGGGAATAATCTGAAACTTCGATTTCGCAAACGGAAGACGCAATATCAGAAGGGACGAGCTGGACGACGTTGTTCTGTTCCCCAATCTCGGTAGCGTTGCATTTGGTGACAATTTCAATCCTGAGCAATGAGGGGGTATAGTCCAATTTCCGCATGAACCAGCGATAATTATTGATCCAAGGGCCATGGAAGTAAAGCGTCTGTAGATGGCGTAAGTTGACAGGCATAATTTGGGCAATGTCCTCTGAGAGTGTGTGCGAAGGTTCCGTCAAGATATCTATCATCACAAACTCCGTCAGGAGAGGCGTGCGACGGAGAATCTCGATAAGGATGGGCAAGGAAAACAGCCTAGGGGGGGCAGCAATCATGATCCAGCGCTCTACCCAACGTCAGCGAAGTCAGATTGACCGACAACAAGGGCGAACTTGGATCGATGCGGAGATTGCTAAGTGTGAGGTCCAGCAAACAAGGAGGTTGCCCGGCGGCGAAGATGTCGGATGGGATGAGGTAGTTTGGCCTTATCCCCGTGCGAGAACACTGGTGGCCACGTTTCCGGGATTTCTGGAATTCATAGGGATCGAGGACTAGAACGCGCAGATATCGTGCGGGTTGTGTGGCCGCCTTCACGAATTCGTAGACTTGAGCCCCGAAGAGCGTGACCTCCTCCAGACGTCCGAGATCGCGAACCGCTTCCTGGGCGGTTTGTGGCCGAAGAAGTTTATCCATCGTAGTATTCATGGATATACGGATGAATGTCTCTTGCTGAGTCAAAGGTCGTGAGTTATGAGTTGAGGGTCAAGTGAAGAGGGGGAAGTAGGGGCACACACAGCAAGTACCGTCTCTTCACTGCCTTTTATACTATTGTACCAGGGCCAGGCTGTGATCTCGGAGGCTTGAGCGCTTGAGCCTGTGAAAAACCGAACAATTGAAACACGTCAGCTATATCGCGACGGCGTATCGACCATAGCTTAGCCCGCCACAATGATAGAGACTAACATAGAACAAAAGGGTACGTGCGGGGGGCTATGCAGATGACACTACAGATCGCGATCGCGCTATGACCGCAATATCACTGTGCGGCGCAAACAGGTGAGCGAGACAGACACGAAGCACTCTGAGCCGATTGTCGCCACTCAAGCTGCATTCGTGCCCAGATGTTACGATTCTGATATAGCACATTCGGCGCAATTGGGGTGTTAACTCCTCTAGATCGGAGAGTGCCTCCGCAGCGTAGCCGAATAGACCTCCAACGTCATACGTAGCGGAAGGAAGACAATCCTTGCGCTGCGTATTGTGAGAGTTGCTGGTAGATCGTTGCAACCTTGCAGGAGCATCAGTACGAGAGATTCGAGAGCGTAGATTTGGGCCCGCCGCAGAAGATTTAACTTGACGAAGCTTCGAAGGCAGACGAACGTACTTGGTGACGGACTCAAATGGAGATACTGAAGACGACGAGGCGGACGACGCCGATTTGTAGGTGAGTGGCGATGACGGAGACAACACGGGTGTCTGGCTCCAAGCGTCCGCTTGCCATGAAGTTCCTTCACGCTCTTGGTGTCGACGGCAACCAGTGACTGGTGAATGCTTGCGTTGTGTAAGTGGTTGTCTTCTGCATCGAGAACTTAAGCACACCGTCGTTCAACGCAGTGACGAGTAGTACTCAACACAGGTCCAAGACAGGTCTGGATGAGAATCTCCACACGGACAATGACGGCGATGGCGACGAAGCAGGATTCTTATAATTCCAAAGATCTCACAGAACGAACGAAGACTTGCCCGAGGTACAGAAAAAACTATGGAGCCCACATCCCACCCCCCGACCTGCCGAAATCCAGTCAAACGACCTATCAGGCAACACTGAAATCAGTACTGCAGCACCAAAGCCAAAGCCAAATCAAATAGAAAACGGAAAAATCAGGATTGCAGAATATGGTCAGCACGCGGACGAGTCCGTAAGACTGTTGAGCTTGATATGTGATTCGGAATCATCATCGAAGAAGGAAAATACCATAACGAAAGCAAGGAATAGGAAGCTTACCTGCAAGCGTCGCTGAGGTGGGGTGGAGGGCATGGCGCGACGGGGATTTCGTGTGTCGACGAGAGGAAGAACGGGTGAAAATGAGCGGCGGGCGCGCGGCGCTTTATAGCCCGGAGACGGCAAGTGCCGGACCCGTGCTGCTGGCGCCCGCTTTTCAAGTACTGCACGCGCGCCGGTCGAGTGTCCTGTACGGTGAGCCGGCTTGAGCAGGGTGCTTAGGCTACGAGCTATCGCAGTTTGATAGTGAAACTACAGATATAGTTCAGTAGCGATTCGGATACATAGGTGTAAGATGTAGGTGTAAGATGTGAAACTCCGGCGTACAGGTGGTATACATCTATAGAGTTTGAAAATGTGTGACCAGTCAATAAGTTACTGAGATACAAAGCGGTCTTGTCAGCGAGAATCGAGAACGAGATAGCCTCCTACTGTACGCAATACATCGCCGTGTTCAACACCAGCCCCTCCCGCCTCCACCTCTCTGCGTCGTCCCGCATCCCCTCCAGATCCCGCTCCCTCAGGACGATGCTCCTCAATCTCTCCACGCCCTCCCCATTCCCATCCAGTCCGATCTGCTCGTCCTCCCCCGCCCTCCACCGCGACGCAATCATCTCGCGCAAACACCGCGCATACTCGCCGTCACCATCTCCCTCCACCCAACGCGCCTTGACGACCCGCACCTCACGCAGCCGGACATTCCGCCCGCGCACACACACGCCCGCGGCCCACTCAAGCGTGAGCGCGCGCACGAGCGCGGCCGCCGCGCAGCTCGCCCAGCGCACGTCCAGCACCTCGAGCGCGGGCAGCGCGCCGAGCAGCGCCACGGCGTCCTCGGGCGCAAGCGCACACTCGGAGACGTCGAGCACGCGCAGGCCGGCGGGAAGCAGCGCGACGAGCGTCGCGAGGCACGCGGGCGCGGGGCGCGAGGGGATGTAGAGCTTGAGCGTGTGCAGCGCGGGGAGCGCGAGCGCGCGCAGGAGCGGCGCGAGCGTGCGGAAGGAGTACGTGTTGAGTGTGAGGGCGCGCACACCGGGGAGGGTGAGCGGCGCGAGGGAGACGGGGGAAGCGGGCGCGGTGCAGGAGAGCGTGAGCTGCAGCTTGGCGAGCGCAGGCGAACACGCGGAGAGGATCGCGTGGTACCCGGGCGCGTCGAACGCGGGGGCGACTTCGGCCTCGGCACTGTTAGGGCGAGGGGCGTCGAACTCGACGAGGGCGAGCGTAGTGAGCTGGGCCCAAGGGAAGTGCCATGTCGGGAGCGCGGCGGAGCGGACGGAGACTGCGCGCAGGCGCGGGGCGCGGACGAAGGCGCGCGCCAGTGCGGAATTGTGGTCGGCAGCGGAACCATAGGAATTAATTGTGAGCGTCTCGAGCAGAGGAAGTGTTGGGGGTAGTGCGGGGAAGAGATCAAGGGGGACGCCGACGATGTCGATCGCGCGCCAATGGGCGGCGTGGGCGCAAAGAGCGGTGAGAAACGCAGCGCAGGTGGGGTGGCTGGCGTGGACATTGTGCAGTGCGACGGTAAGTGGGGAGGCCTTGGAGCGTCCGAGCCAGGCGATGAAGGTCGCGAGCTGGATGTCGTGCGGCATCGGTTTGGGCTCTACGAGAGAGACGCCGGTGCTCATCCTTGCGAACTTTTTGCGCTTGACGGAGAGGTGGCGGGCTTTGGGCGGGCGGGCATGACCATATAGAGCGATGGAGACATTGGCCCAGAGCGACGGCGTGGAATGGGCAACAGCGCACCAGCGGGCGCAGACATGGGTGAGGACGGTCGGGGCTTCGGTGAGAGAAGCGCTGGTGGTCAGTCGGGGCGAGTCGGGGAGCGTAAAGTCGAAGATGGCAGAAAGCAGTTCTGTGGGGATGCGCGACGAAGCGAAAGGCGATGTCTGGCAAGACATCACAGTCAATGGCCGACGCAAAGAACGATGATGTCGAGGAGATGATCAGTGACGACGGTGAGGCCATTATGCGGTCCTAGCCGGCGGCGGCCCGGCGGAACCGCGTCTCGTCGTCGACACACGCGACTGCCGGCGACGTGTCCTCAACGTCGGCCATCGTGACGAAGTACATTTGGTGCTGGCGGAGTTGATGTTCGTGGAATTGTGGACCGCGTCGCCGACGATGCAGTCGTCAATCGGGCAAGCGATCATAGGCTAACGTACATGGGAAGATGTTGACAAGTAAGCAAGTCAGCAAGCGCGCACGGGTATCCGGCGGCTCAGTCACGGCCTGCGTCTCACTCAGCAGCACTGGTCAGCACAGTCCCCCCGCATTGCGCGTTATTCTCAGCTGGCCTGGCCTCAGACGCACATGTGGCGAGCTGTGATACCCTCCCAAATCAGCGCCCGCCGCCTTATTTCAGTCGCCCGCCATCTATCTGCTCCTCCCCGCGCTGTCCGAGCCATGGCGACATCACCCGACACACAGATACCGACGACTGCAAGCGCACCTGTCCCCGATGTCAACTTCGAGGTCTCGCCAGTTCCCAAGAACCCACTCGGTGAAGGGCGTTTCATCCGCACGGCGGCAGCGCTGATTATTGGGTGCGTCCGGTGTGGTGCGCAGTGCGGGCTGACTCGGCTGACAGTCGTGCGACTCCAAAGAGACGAGATCCTGAATGGAAAGACCGTGGACAAGAACACAAATTATTTTGCGAGGTATTGTTTCGAGAATGGGATTGATCTGTGAGTGTGCTTGTGTGTCAAGACGTGGACCACTTACATTAATGGTTCCGCTTGTAGGAAGCGCGTCGAGGTTATACCAGATGAGGAAGAAGACATGTGCGTCTTGCGTCCTTAGAGAGGACACGAAGTGCAAAGCTGACAGCTGGTCGATCGCAGCGTCGAGGCAGCGAGACGAATGGTCCAGAAGTATGATTTCGTGATTACTTCTGGCGGAATCGGACCCACGCATGACGGTAAGTCGAAACGCCGCCATTGCCGGACAACGTGTTCTTTTGATACAAGCTCAGAACACTCACGTTTGTGTCTCAGACATCACCTACGAGTCTCTCGCCAAAGCTTTCAACCAGCCTCTCAAACACAATGAAGAGGTCCTCCGGCGTATGCTTGAGATGAGCAAGCACCGGCCCTGGGTCGCGCAGCAGAATGACGAACAACGCAAGGCTCGCGAACGCATGGCGCTTTTCCCCGAGAATGCTGAAGTGCTATTCATCGCGCACGATGTCTGGGTGGTGTGTGTTTTCTCTGTGTTGTAAAATATGAGGCATGTTTTGATAGCTATGTGACATACAGCCGGTGGTCCGTCTCGAGGGCAAACTCTGCGTCTTCCCTGGTATCCCGTCGCTCTTCCAGAAGATGTTGAACGGCCTCATACCTTACCTGCCGCTGCCGCCTGACAGCGCGAAGCCCTTCCGCCAGCAGGTCTTCACTACGTACATGTCGCGCATTTCCGCCTTGATTACCCATTCTTACATTATTCCTCTAGTTTACCCGAATCTTCCATCGCGCCATATCTGACCAGCCTGCACAACCGCGTGAAAGGCGAAGGCATCCGTATCGGCTCATACCCTCTCCTCACGCGTGGTGTCTACGTGTCGCTCATCGGACTCGATGAGAAGCGCATTAATGAGCTGAGTGAGGAGGTCAAAGAAGAGGTGCAGGGTCGGATCGTCACCGAAGAGGAGGTGCGCGAAGCGAAGGCAGACAAGCCTGCCCTATGATTCCGTGTTTCCCTGCGTTTCTGTGTTTTATATGTATATCTACGTCTCGGGTGTCACTCGTTCATGGGCCTACAGACACCTTTGCATAGTATAATTTGTGTCCGGCTCGTAGTCTACGCGCCTGCCCTAAATGAAGAGACGCGTGGTGTCACAGCGTGACCTGTCGCGTCCCCACCATCAGATTTCGCCTCGCGTCGTCCTTCAACTTCCTTCCTCCCACCAGCCCCACTACCACCACCATGTCCTCCCCGCCTCTTGATTTTCCCTCCTCTGATGCAGGAGGCGATGCAGAGATGGAAGATGTCGCCGGCGGCCAGTCGATGTCGCAGGCACCGCCCGCCCAACCGCTCTTCCTGCCGGGAACGCCTTCAGTCGCGGGCACCCCACGACGGCCGCGCAACGGCAACACGGGTAGTGACTTTGGGATGAGCTCTCCGCTGGGCAGTGCTGTGGCGCGCCGGGCGCTGGGTATGAGCACGCCGAAGCGGACCCCGCTGTTTGATCGTACGTGGGCCGAAGCGGATTTTGGATGTGTAGGGAAGGCTGATGAGAGATATTGGTGTAGCTGCATCGTCGAGCCCGATCAACTATCAGAGCTCGTCGCCGACGAAGAGGACGCCGCAGGCTGGGCGCAGAGCCCGAAGCGTCGCGAGTTCCAACCAGGACTCAGAACCGCTTAACTTCCCATCGTACGCTGCGTCTCGCTTGCACCTCGAGTGTTGATCTTACACTCCACTCTGCTGCAGGAGCCCGGCTGCTTCCAAAACGCCGATAAACCGCCGTGGCGACATCCACTCGACGCTGACGCGTACGCCCGTGCGCACGCCGCGCCCCGGCGGGCGGGCGCGCTTCACCGATCTGGACGACGACGCGCCCTCCTCCGACGCGGGACTCTTCCTGCCGTCCTCGTCGGGCCCACTGCTCTCCGCGCCCGCCGCGCCGACGAGCGATGAGCCGGACGAGATCCGCGCGATCTGGGGCACGACGGTGAACCTCGCGGACACGATGAAGGCGTTCCGCGAGTTCCTGAAGGGCTTCAAGCCGAAGTACCGCACCGCGCACGACCGCGCGCAGGGCCTGCCGACCAAGGCGAGCGCGTCGCCGGCCGAGGGCGAGGTCGTGCTGTACGAGGTGTACCTCCGCCGCATGCGCACGACGGGCGAGACGAATCTCAATTTGGACATGCGCAACCTGCAGGCGTGGCCGCAGAGCAGGAAGCTGTATGGGCAGCTGGTGAAGTATCCGCAGGAGGTCGTGCCTGCGATGGATCAAGTGCTGAAGGATCTGATGCTGGAGCTGGCGGAGGAGGATCAGCAGGCGGGTGTGGAAGAAATGCAGGGCCCAGAGGGCGAGGAAGAGATCGCGGACATCATGGGGAAGGTGTATAAAGTCAGGCCGTATGGCATGCCGTCGGTGAACATGCGCGAACTTAATCCAAGCGGTGAGATCCTTTCATTACAGATGGTACTAGCGAGTTGATAAACGTACAGACACGGACAAGCTCGTCTGCGTCAAAGGCCTCGTCATCCGCGCAACGCCCGTCATTCCCGACATGAAAGTCGCCTTCTTCCGCTGCCTGACGTGCAACCACACCGTGCAGGTCGAAATCGACCGCGGCAGGATCGACGAGCCCGCGCGCTGTCCACGCGACGTCTGCGCAACCCCAGGCACAATGTCGCTCGTGCACAACCGGAGCGAGTTCGCAGATCGGCAGGTGATCCGCCTGCAGGAGACGCCGGACGCGGTGCCCGACGGGCAGACGCCGCACACGGTGTCGCTCAGCGTGTACGACGAGCTCGTCGACGTCTCGAAGCCGGGCGACCGCCTCGTCGTCACGGGCATCTTCCGCTCCGTGCCGGTGCGCGTCAACCCGCGCCAGCGCACGATCAAGAGCTTGTTCAAGACGTTTTTGGACGTGGTGCATGTGAGGCTGGGCCAGGACCACAGGCTCGGGCTCGATAAGTCGACGCGGCCTGCGGGCGGGGACCATATGCCGGGCATTGGGGGCGTCGGCGGGGCGGAGGAGGAAGAGACCGAGGGTCAAGAGACGCGCAAGGCCGAGCTCGAGGCGAAGCTCAGGGAGCTGAGCCAGCGGGAGGATGTCTACGATCTACTGTCGCGCTCGCTCGCGCCGAGTGTCTGGGCTATGGACGATGTCAAGAAGGGTATCTTGCTGCAGCTCTTTGGAGGGACCAACAAGAGCGTGGCGAGGGGTGGCGGTGGCGGCGGGCCCAGGTATCGTGGGGATATCAACGTGCTGCTGGTCGGCGACCCTGGTACTAGTAAATCGCAGATCTTGCAGGTAAGGCTTTTTGTTGGCTTCTTGGTACTTGCTTGACAATATCCCGTTTAGTATGTGCATAAACTTGCGCCACGTGGTGTCTACACCTCGGGCAAGGGCTCATCTGCCGTGGGTCTGACGGCCTATGTCACTCGTGATCCCGACTCCAAGCAGCTAGTTTTGGAGAGGTGAGTATGTCCGTTGTTCGCCACGCTGGGATGCTAACGTTTTTATGCAGTGGTGCTCTTGTGCTAAGCGATGGTGGTGTCTGCTGTATCGATGAGTTTGACAAGATGTCCGAAGCGACGCGCAGTGTTTTACATGAAGTCATGGTGCGTTCATTTTCTCTTGTGGTCTACACCACCCTCTCACACTGTATGCAGGAACAACAAACTGTGTCTATTGCCAAAGCAGGCATTATTACCACTCTAAATGCACGGACGTCCATCTTGGCCGCTGCTAACCCCGTCGGGTCAAAATACGATGTCAACATGCCTATCACTAGAAACATTGATTTGCCGCCGACCTTGATCTCGCGATTCGATTTGCTGTATCTCGTCTTGGACCAGGTTGACGAAACCGTGGATCGCAAGCTGGCCCAACATCTTGTTGGCTTGTACCTGGAAGACGCTCCCGAGACGGGCGGCACCGATGTCCTAGTACGTAGCTCTGTTGCATCGATACATCGACTTCCCTAATGTCATCTTATACCAACTCTCAGCCTCTCGATGAGTTGGCCGCCTACATCAGCTACGCGCGCGCAAACATCAACCCCACCATCACCGAAGAAGCCGGCGACGAACTCGTCAAATGCTACGTGCAGCTGCGCAGTGTGGGCGAGGACCCCCGTGCGTCGGAGAAGCGGATCACCGCGACGACGCGGCAGCTCGAGAGCATGGTGCGGCTGTCCGAGGCGCACGCGCGCATGCGCTTCTCGGTGCTCGTGGAGCTGCAGGACGTGCGCGAGGCGTACCGCCTCATGCGCGACGCGATCCGCACGTCCGCGCTCGACCCGACGACGGGCAAGATCGACATGGGCCTGCTCAACACGGGCACGGGCGCGCAGCAGCGCAAGATGCGCGACGACATGCGGCGGGAGGTGCTTGCGCTGCTCGGTGCGGCGAGCGGGATGCGCGGCATTCGGTGGGGCGACGCGATGCAGCAGCTCGGGGCGCAGAGCAGCATTCGCGTGGATGCGGGTGAGTTCAGGGAGGTCATAAGCGCGATGGAGGCGGAGGGGCTCGTGAAGGTCGTGGGCGAGCGGGATAAGCGGATGATTCGGCGCGTGGAGGGTGCGTGAGCCTTTGGAAAAATTGTGTAGGTATTGATCTGAGTTTGCTACTATTGCTGTCTTGCTCCGTAGATGTTGTGTTTGTGTGCCATTGTATAATGTATTTTTCTCCAGTTTGTTTTCATGTTACGAGCCCAGATCCATGGCCTTTACAATACCCATCCTTGCCATCTCGGTGAATGACAGTCCGAAGAAGCAGATTGGGGGCCAGCAGGTGATCACGAGTCCGTGCTCAATGGTCCAGATTTTATCCCAAGATTGACCCGCTAGTCGAAGGAAACAATTCCAATGAGATTCATGCCAGTTTGGTTGGTTCGCAATCTGATGCAAAGCTTCGTTCGAGCATTAGTTACTCCCATTCCACACCAGTACCAATAAATATAAGCAGGGTACCCTGAAGCTTGAAGTTTGGGGCGATCGAACATAGAACATGACTCTTCGCATCATATGCCAGACAAAACTCTCGTAACGAACGTACACCACGAAGTCCTGTCGGCGGAAATTACCCACTGCTCATATCCCGCATCCGACGTATACTCAGGTCTCCAGATACAGCCCAGAATACCAAGTTATCCTTTACCTTTCATAATCTATGTGCGCTGAGTGAAAGATCGCGAGGTAAATTCAAGTCGAGGACAGAAATGAAGGTTTGAAACCCACCTGCACTGGCATCTTATACAATTTCGATGGTCCATCTACCTTGTTGTCAATTAATATAAGCCACAAGGATACTTACGTGTGGAGACAGGTCCATAGCTATGGCCACCAGAATTATAGTTCCTCGACAATTCCTCGACCTTCGGCCGATAACGGCGTGTAGTTGGGTGCACCGGTCCACAACATATCAACACGCCTGAAGGGTCGGCCATTCGAAGAGCATAACTTTTGGGTCAAGCATGATGAGATTCATTAGTCCTTCGTCTTCCCAATTACCGTAGCCCTAGCCCTCCTATAATGTAACACTGTGCAAGAACCACAAATCAGGTATCGCCCCGCTCGCGCGACGGCTTCTGCTTCTCCACAACGAGTCTCCATCCGCCGTAGAGCTGGTTGACGATACCAGCGCGTTTCAGCACAGCGAGCTCTTTCGCGGTATCGTTGTAGAATGCAGATAAGCGCGCGGGATCCGTCTCATTCTGTGCGATGAGTCAGTACAGGTAAAGCTGGGCGGTTATGAAGAGAGACCAACCTGGATCTCGCGGAATGTGTCTTTCGTGCGGCGGACGAAGTACTGACGGAAATTATAGGATGAGAAGGAGCGGGATGCACGGAGCATGTTGGCATAGAGCTGGAGGATAGATCTCGATGAAGGTGGGGTAACGGCGGCCATGGTGGTAGGTCGGTAAGAGCAAGCTGGACGGCGCAGGCGTCTGAGCTGAGTGAGCGAGGCTAGTGACGTCACGCGCGTGAGTCACGCGTTAGGACGCGCTCCTCGTCCAACACGTCCTCGCGTCCTCGTCGCTGTCGTCCTCGTCGTCAGCATGCCGCACATCGATTATGCTACCCTCTATACTGGTGTGTATGATTTCTACTATCTCAGCGGAAGCGCTGACACTATCTAGTCACGAAACGATGGTTCGTCTTCCTACCGACCGTCATCTTCCCGGTCACCCTCTTCTACGACGCCCCCTTCGGTCGCTTCTCCGACCCCACAAGTCTATTCGCCATCGACGGCATTAAGGGCTGGATAACGATGGAAATTGTTGCTCCTATATCTTTCCTTATCACTGCCTTCTTCATCCACCCCTTCTCGCCAAATTCGCTCCCGCTCCCCTCTTTCTCGTCCCCGATCCCCGATCCCCAAACCCTTCTCGCATCCCTATACCTCATACACTACCTCAACCGCGCGCTTATCTCGCCTTTGCGCACACCTTCTCGCTCGCCCAGCCACCCCGCCGTCGTCTTTTCCGCCCTTCTCTTCAACATCCCCAACGGCTTCCTGCTCGCTTCCTACCTCAGCTCCACTTCCACCGCCGCCTTCCTCACGAATGCCTACGCTTCTCCGCGCTTCTGG
Organism: Hericium rajendrae; assembly: GCA_033439255.1. Lineage (NCBI taxonomy): Eukaryota > Fungi > Basidiomycota > Agaricomycetes > Russulales > Hericiaceae > Hericium > Hericium rajendrae. The sequence goes on along the minus strand of CM065879.1, from coordinate 1,201,853 downwards.
GTCGGCCTTCTACTTTGGGGTGTGGGGTTTGTTGGGAACATCATGCACGACGATATCCTGCTCGACATCCGACGCCGCGCGCGCAAAGGCAAGGCAAAGGCGACAGAACACACACCGCCCGGCGAACACTACGCCATCCCACACGGGCTGCTCTACAAATACGTGTCCTTCCCGAACTACCTCTCAGAGTGGGTCGAATGGCTCGGCTACGCACTTGCTGCGTCGCCCGCGCCCGCGCTGTCGCTGTTACCGCCCGCGCAAGTGCTGCTGACGGTGCTGGCTGGCAGACATTGGAGCGAGGCTAGGGCGCTGCTGGTCCCATTCGCGGACTCAGTCTCCCCGCCGTGGGCGTTCCTCATGGCGGAAGTGCTGACGATGGTGCCGCGCGCGGTGAGGGGCCATCGGTGGTACAAGCAGCGGTTTGGAGAAGCGTATCCGAAGGGGAGATGGGCCGTGCTTCCAGGGCTAATTTGATGAGATGAGTACAATGTTGGCGAGGGAAGGGGATGTTTGTGAAATGTAAGTCTAGCTTTTCAGCAAACGGATCATTGGACGATTGTATGTTTGTATATGCGCATCAGGTCGCGACAGGATTGTAATTCTGCGTTGTCTGATTTCGGGGAGTCGGTCAGCGCTCCTCTTGATACCCGGTTCCAAACACAGATTTAAGTGGATCGAGAGGCCAGGCGCGGTCTTTGTATGCAGGTACGCGGTTTTTAATGAACTAAACTTTTGTAAGGGATCTATGCAACATTGGTGTATCTATCTTTGTGCTTCTGCTGACCTCTGACAGTCTTATGGACGGGAGATCCTGGGACTAAGGACAGTATAGGTATGGTTTTCCTTTCTTTGAACGTCACCTTTGTACTCATGTTCGTCATTATTGCGTAGGTCCGCTGATACCTTTCGATCGGCGGGAACAGTCAATGTCCGTTAGGCTTTCCTACTAGTGTGTCCGTACGTACCAACCTCACGATTTCTTACATATCTCGGAAATCATCCTGGGCTACAGGTGACTTTCTGTAGCTGCTTCCTTCTGTTCTGTCGGCAGCTTGCTCGACGACCGGCCATCAACCTTTTCAGAGCCTTCCCTAAATGTTCTCTTCGAGATGAAGGGGAGCTGGGATTATCGACGTCTCACAAGGCCAAAGGCAAGCGGCATATTCTCACACCGATCAGAAAACAAGGCCACCGCGGTGCATTGATCCGACCTTTTGTGTCATGCAAATATCCAATTTCTATATCCGTGGACTTTTGTTGTTCTTCGTACGTACACATAGATGGCATCGCTCCGCACTGCGATAGCCCAATCCCTTTGCTGCCCAACGTCCTTTCCCTTCTCTTCCTTTGTGTTTTGACGCCTTCGCAATCCAGCGCTCGCGTCGTACGTTGCTCACGTGCTCTCGTCTTCTCTCTTCTCACCATCAGATTTCGAATGACCATTCATCGAAAATCAAGACATCCAAAAGAACAACAAAAGACATTGCATCCATGTAGCGCCCAGTTCATTTTGTGTCGGCGAGATGCGGTGCGTGATCCTGATATCTCCGCTGTACGTGTCCAAAGTTTAAACCCAATTAGCTCGCAGTGTCGACGAATGCGCAACAATGCACTCGGCTAATCTGCGGATAGATAAGTGCGAGGACGTGCTGCCCACGATGCTCTGCTTTTTCGGCTTCGGAAACCGAGACGGAGTGCTTGAGGAAGATTGGCGCTAGCCAGGTGCGTCGCATTCCTCATTTGGGCGTCGACGTCCTGCGCGTACCTGCATGCTCACCGCGTTCATTCCGCTGATCCCTTCGCCTTCCCCGCTCGCGCCATACCCCACTCTAGGAAACGACCACAATACACACGCGGCACCGCTCCAGTGCCTGATTCACACTTCCATCGATCGCAGTGCTCGGGCCCGCCACTCGAAGCGCACTTGAACGCCGCGTGTGGCGTGCACGGTTTCCCATCCCAGGACCCGATTCATGCGAAGATCACGATGGCGCCAGGCATATTCACCTCGCTCCGGCGCGCACTGACGACAAGCACGAAGAAGGACGAGCGGCCGCACGAGCGGCGCAGGTGGCCCTTCCGCCGCGGCCGACGGCGCAGCGAGGCCGAGGCCGACGACGACCTGCGCCTGCCGCGGCAGCCGGGGCCGGGGCCGCTGCTCCAGAGAGGCAGGCAGGAACAGGCGCACTTCCTCATCGCGGCGGACGGGGGGCTGGGGCTGCAGCGGTACGGGCCGCAGCGCGCGTCCATGGACACAGCGACGACGGGGTCGCGGACCAGGACGCCCTCGGATGTACATGTGCACAGGACGAGGACGCGGACGAACTCCGATATGCATGGCCCGCCGCGGGGCGTGTCGCCCGCGCCCGTGCTGCCCGTGCCCTTCGCCGCGCGGCAGAGGACAGGCGGCCGCGCGCGCTCGGCGTCGGAGGCGCATGCGGAGCGGCGCGTGCATGATATGTTCGCGGGTCCGCGCCCGTCGACGCGCCAGAGTGACAGGGACAAGCCCCTGCCGCCGACGCCCCTCGCGCCTGTGAAGCACCGCGCGCGCGACCCGCCGCCTGTGATCCCGCGCTTCTCGGACGCGAGCACGTCGCTCTCGGATACGTCGTCGTCGTCGTCGTCGAAGCATGAGTCCTCGCACGTGGACGCGAGCGCGGATGCGCACGCCGACAAGAGCGGGAGCAGCCCGCATTTGCACGCGTCGACGCCGGAGCCGGAGACGGCAGTGTCGAGCCCGAGCCTGCGCCGCACGGGGCTGTACAACGCGGTATATGGGTCGAGCGTGAGCTGGGCGGACGACGCGGCGTCGACGCGCGCGGTGTTCGCACCGCTGCGGCGGACGCGGTGGTCGTTCACCGCGCTGCCGCCGGACGAGGAGGCACTTGAGGCGCCGGTGATGATGATGTTGGAGGGTGCGGGACAGTCGGAGGCGCGGAGCATGTTGGACGGCGAGGAGGCGAAGGATGTGGAAGAGGAGGGGCATCAGGCGGCCGAGGCACAGACGCAGACTAGCGAGGGCGAGCAGTACATTGTGCTGCCCCTCCGGCAGATACGGGATCGGCTGGGCAGTGTATACGACGACACGAGTCTCGGGGTCATGAAGACTCAGTTCTGGCTCGCGCAGGGGCACAATATCCAGCAAGACCCGGTACCGGAGCAAGATGCGACCCCATCCTCGAGCCCGAGAATGCGCAACAACGTCCCTGAGGAGCCAACGAATGCCTCTCCGCACGAGGACATCCCCGAGGACAGCACGCTCGCCGAGCGCGGGCCGCACGACCTCTTCCAGGACCCGCCCGTCAAGGACTCACCAGCCCCCGTCCTCGACAAGACGCCGCTCCCGATCTACATCGAGCTCCTCGTGCTCGGCGTCTTCTACCCCGAAAGCGCGCTGCGGACGTACGCGCACGCACACCCCGACAGCGCGCTGCTCACCTACGCGCTCGTGCACCCGCACTCGTCGCTCCCGTCGCTCGGCGCGCACTTGCAGCTCCCCGCGCGCGCCTTCGCGCACCGGCGCGAGTGGGCCGTACGCGCGTTCGTCGCGTGCGGTGCGCTCGGCTCCGTGCACGTCGCGCAGCACCGCTCCGGCGCGCTGCACGCGCTCAAGTGCACACAGTTCGGCGGGCCGATGGGCGGCGCGCACGCGGAGGCGGTCGTGCGCGAGCTGAAGGTGCTGCAGGTGCTGCGGCGCGCGCCCGGCCCTTTTGTTGCGGCGCCGCCCAGGGGCGTCGAGCGCTGGTTCTGGGCGACGTTCCGGAGCCAGCTGTGTTTCGTCACGGTGCGTTGTGCGGGTTCGGTTCCGGTGTGGGTGCTGATGTGGTTGTGTGAAGCCGTATTGTCCGGGCGGGGACCTGGACGCGCTGCGTGGCGAGCTGGACGAGCACACAGTGATGCTCGTCGCCGCCGAACTGGTCCGCCTACTCTCCCCCTGCGCTCTCCACCATTCCACTCACGCACGCGCACCCCCAGATCCTCGCCATCGAGCACCTGCACGCGCAAGGCATCGTGCACAACGACATCACGCCGGCGAACGTCCTGATCGACGGCGCGGGGCACGTCGTGCTCTCCGACTTCAACAGCGCGGCGCTGGTCGCGGAGGGCCTCGTGCGCGCGCGGGGGAAGCACCTCGGCGCGCGCGAGTTCCGCGCGCCGGAGATGCAGGACGCGGGCGCGCGGCCGGGCGCGTACACGCCTGCGGTGGACTGGTGGTCGCTCGGCGTGTGCGTGCTCGTGCTCGTCGCGGGCGTGGTGCGTCTTTCTTTCCCCCTTTCGCGGCCAAGAGCGGTGCTGATGCCGGGCAGACGCTTGCGCGCACGCGGCGCGAGAGCATGCCGCCTGAGCTGGAGCGGAGCACGAACTTCGCGGTGGACCAGCAGCGGATGGACGCGCACATTGTCGCGCAGCTCGCGAAGAATATGCACGTGCCGCCGCCGTCGTGGACGCTCGTGGGCTTTCTCAGCGCCGTGAGCACCGTTCCGTTCTCATTTTCCGTGCGTCCGTGCTGACGCGGACACAGATGCTACAGCTGGACCCTGACTTGCGCGGGCTCGATCTGACGGAGCATAAGTTCTTCGAGGAGATGTGCGTGCACCGTCTATATACCTCCGTGCCTCCACTCATCGGTTTGTGCACACAGCACAACCACGTCCTCCTGGGCCGCCGTCCGCGGTCGCCAACATCCACGTGCGTCCCTCCCTCTTTGTCTCGCTCCGTGCTGATATCCCGTCCAGCCTTCCCCACGCTCCCGCACCGTCCCGTGCAGCACCTCCCGGGGTACCAGCGCCCGCAGGACGCGCGGTGGCGCGCGATGTACGGCGGTGCGGGGGGCGTGCCGCTCTGGCGGCTGTTTGAGCGCGAGCGCATGGCCGTCGTGTGCGCGGAGCGGTTCGATCCTGCGGAGGGCGAGCAGCCTCGGTAGGAGTGTTACTACGATTACGGTGATGGTTACGATTATGAGTGTAGCGCTATTGCAGTGTAGCGATGACCGCGATGTTATTTTGTTTTACGAGTCTGTATCATACATACCTGGTTGGAAATCTAGTTCAGGAGTCTTTTACGCTGTAGCATAGTGATGATTTGACGCAGAAATGACAGAGCGTACGGACTTGCTGCAGACGCGAATCGAGGTCAAGAATAATACGTTGCCATAACATTAAACCTGTGGTAGCATATCGACGCGTGGGTATCCTACTTATGCAGTGCGAGCATTAACAAGAGCGCAATTAAGACTACATCTACGTGACTGATCATTAGCTATATCTCCCATCTATATCTTTCAGCCAAGTACTTTTCCTTATATCCCCCTGGGACCAAGTACGTCGCGCTCACGCGGACGCGCCCTCGAGAATGGCACGAGCGAGCGGCGCGATGACCTTGCGTGTCGCGCTAGCATTGCCCTGCTTGTACACGTGCGCACGCGTCTCGTACCCAGCGCCGGCGTACTTGCGCACGTCCTTGCGCTTGAGGTGCAGCTCGCGCGCGGCCTCGAGGCCCGCCCAGAGCCGCGGGGCCCACGGCTCTTTACCGGTGCGGAGCAGCCACAACTGCTCACGCTGGTGTTTCCCGCGGCCGGAGGCGGTGAGCTTGCGCTCGTCGCGGTACGACGTGAGCATGCCGAGCGCATCGAGGTTGCGCTCCTCCATCCACGCATTCGCGCACGCCCAGTTCTCGGTGTCCGTGCCGAGCCAGGCCTTGAGCGCGAGCGGCACGGTCGCGAGCCCGACGTGCACGGTGCCGAAGGTGTATTCCTTGCAGTCGCGGCGGAGGAGGTCGCGCGTGCTGAGGTGCGCGAGGGCGAACTTCTTCGCCTGCAGGTCGGCGGTGAGGCGCTGCAGCGCGGGCTCAGCGGCGGTGGCGAAGGTGGTGCTGCGTGTGGGGGAGGAGGGCTGCTGCTGTGCGAGGGTGGAGCGCGGGAGGAGGAACGCGACCGCGTCGCGGTCGGCCTGCTCGGCCTTGCCGCCAAGTTTGAGGCCGTCGGTGTCGATGCAGATGGCGGCAAGGAGAATGGTTGCAAGTTCTGGGGGCGTGTCAGGGGCGTCGCGAAGAAGCGACGTGACGAGGGACGCGCAAGAGCCAGTGGGGACGGCAACGATGCGCGGGTCGGCCGTGTCGATGTGGTTTCCCTCGTCGGCGTGGTGGTCGATGACGGCGATGACCCGGGCGCCGGGGTGGGCAAAACGCGAGTTGAGGGTGTTATGATCGACCAGGGCGAATTTGTCGGAGGGGAGTGGGAGGGGCGGCGCGTCGTCGAGACAGAGGAGATCACGGTCCGGATCGATCCCAGCTAGCGCGAGCGTGTGGAGGTTCTCGGCACGGAGAGGGAGGTCGGCGTGTGGGGATTGGACGAGAGGCACGGTGAGGCTCCTGCGAGTGTTGGTGGCATACCACGCGTAGGCAATGGCGGACGCAAGGGAGTCAAGGTCTGGAGACACCGTCAGTAGAAGTGGAAGGATCTCAGGCGAGGTGGAAGAGGGCACGTACCGCCGGCCTCATTGCCCATGACGACTGTCCATTGCTTTGCCTGACCCTGGTCGACTGCCTTGAGATAGTTCACCTTCTGCAGCTGCAAAAAGTGCGACAGATTCGACTGGTCACTACTCGTCGTCGTTGCGGTGGCATGGTCGCGGGGCTTCCTGAAGACGGAGAGCCTGCGCATGGAGGCAGGTCGAGGGACGACAACTGCTCGAGGGGTGTATATAAAGCAAGCTGGATGATTGAAACTCCGAAAGGCGAGGATGTTCGAAACGTTTCTGCTCAACGCAGGCATGCACTGGTCACTGGTTACCGTCTGTTACCGTCAACGTCAAGAGCGTGAAGACTCCTCGTGAAAAGCGGACGCTTGGAGCCAAGGACCCGTAATCGATTCGTTCTTACTGCTGATTTAGAAAACCTTGCGTGGCGCGCCTGAACGCGCGGCGAAATTCCGAAACTCACAAAAACTCGAGAAACTCAGAAAAACTCTAGCTCACCTTATACACCTCATATAATCATCTTTTACATGTCCTAAACTCTCGTTATCTCGTTATTATTGCTATCTGTCACTCCCTTTCTGCGAAATGCCCGTCTCCGAGGTCATCAGCGTCAGTAATGAAAAAGGCATCGTCCGTGACGAACCCTGCATGGACGACGGTTCAGAAGGGTTACATGACAAAGATGACAAGGAGATAGATCAGCTGGACTTGAAGGTGATTCTGCAAACATGACGAAATGCATTTCGACTGGATGCCTGTTGTCGAATAGTGGCCCTCTCATGCTTCGCATTCCCCCACGCACTCGCATGTCATACCGAACTAACAGGCCTGTCAAGAGCCGTTCGCACGAGCAAGCTGAGGATCACAACCATGAAGGCCAGCACGACGAGTACGTGCCCACGTCGGGAGCATGCATGCTGTATACTCGCTGGCTGCATGCACTTCCTTCCTTCCTTCACCTCTGGCTCTGCGCGTCCTCCCCGTCCTCCAGCAACATGTATGCGTGCACGCACACATGCGCGTGCGCCCGCAGCACGCCCGCGCGTCGGCCAGTCGCATGCCAACCCGCTCATCACATGCCTACCCACCCGTCGCACACCCGTTCGCTCATACCCGCTCCCACTCCATTCGCCCGTGGAAAACCCATCCGCATGCCCATTCCGCTCCTATGCATTCTGCTGGAGCATCCTGGCCCATCCATTTGCCCGAGACCACTCCATGCCACACATGCATAAGTCAACCACCTAGCTAGGGAATTATAGTGTACATATCTTTCATGTAACTACTGTAGGCTATTTTGGAGAACAAAAAAACAAACCCCTATGACTCGTATGAGCTTTTGCTGAGTTCCGAGCCTTCGTATTTTCTGAATGAGACCTCGTGAGTCGTAAGTCTCGTAGTAAGAGGGTCTTCCCGATTTAGAACAGCATTCTTGCCCCACCCATTCTTTAGGAGTTCAATTACATGCTATTTAATACTGGAGTCGATTTTCCGAAAGACTGAGAAGAAATGGGCAGAGAGTAACAGTCTGCGCAATTTTTCGAGTTTCTCGAGTTTTCGGTAGTTTCGGAATTTCGACGCGCGTTCGGGCGCGCCACGCAAGGTTTTCTAAATCAGCAGTAGTTCTACAAATTGATCTTACTGCTCTTTCAGGAAACCTTGCGTGGCGCGCCTGAACGCCCCGCGAAATCCCGAAAACTCGAAAAACTCGAGAAACTCGAGAAACTCGAGAAATCTTGCAGGCCGTTACTCTCTGCCCCGTTCTTCTCATTTGAGTCATGGTCTTTCGGAAAATCGACCCCGGCATCAAATGGCGTGCAATCGAGCTCCTTGAAGATGGGTGGGGCGAGGACGAGATCATTCTTGCTTTGAATGTTTCTCGTGACAGTATCCGTCGATGGGCAGCTTATGCTGAACATCACAGATCTGTCATACCTCCGCATCCTCATCGAGGACGCCCTCGTTTGCTCAATGCGACGGTCATCGAGGATATGCGCAACCTTCTACTCGATCTTCCCTCCCTCTATTTGGACGAGATTGTCGCATGGCTTGCCGTTGTTCATGACACCTCTATCAGTGTCGGAGCCCTTCACAACACACTTTCAGCCATCGGCCTCACCTACAAACGGCTCCACAAATGTGCTGCGCAGCGTGACCCAGCCCTCCGTGCTGCATGGCGAGCCACTACAACCCTGAACTATGCTGCAGCTCAATATGTCTTCATTGACGAATCGAGCTTTGATGGCCGTAATCTTGAACGTGATTACGGTCGGGCTGCAGTTGGTCAGCGAGCAACCGAGATCATGCCACATGAGCGTGGTCAACGCTACAGTCTCCTCCCAGCACTCACACTGGATGGCTACATTGCAACTCGTGTTGTCGCGGGATCTGTTAATGGGCTGGAATTTTATGACTTTGTCGCTCGTGATCTGGTATGTTTAGAACTTATTCTCTCAGCATTTCAAGTGGCTAAATTATCTGTAGCTTCCAATGATGAACCCATATCCACAGGATCGCAGCATCCTTGTGATGGACAACTGTAATATACATAAAAGTGAGGCACTCAGAGATTTAATTCAAGCTTCAGGTGCAAGTTCAATAAGAATCTTGAGATCTGAAAGCTTATAGTACTTTATTTTAAGGATGTCTTCTTGTCTTCCTTCCTGCCTATTCTCCCGACTTCAATCCAATTGAAGAAAGCTTTAGTACTGGTGAGTTTCACAAATATTAACACTATATGCTCATATACTAAAATGTTGAGTTCAGTCAAGGCTTATTTCTTGAGGCACTGTATGGCCCTGCGTAATAGTGCTAACATGGAGTTGGACATCTTAGAGGCCTGTGCAAATGCAATAACAGCTGAAAAAGCAGCAGGGTGGTTTCAGGACTGTGGATATTAGAATCTAATGATCATGTGCTTTTGATAGTGATGTATCTAAAGAGAGAGGTCCCAAATTTACTAGGAGATGTTATAAAAGCAAATTAAATATTAGAAGATAAGTCAAAGTGTCTATGTGTAGTAACGAATGAAGACAAAAAGGACTGAGTGGGGGTTTGTGTAACTGAATGTAAACTACAATATCTCAACTTCTTTAAGTACCATGATTACCTTTCATCTGCCGACGCTCATTACGAACACGGTTACGATAGTGCTGTGCAGCACGTACAACCCGCTTCCACTCAAGCAGCAGGAATCCAGCATCCTTCCACATATCATCAGGCAGATCTGATAAATTATCACCAGGCTGAAAACCTAAGGAATGAAGGCGTGAGGCAATATTGTCTCCCAAACCCATCTCTGCACACCATTCGTCCACAGTAATGGCTGAATCAAAGGTGATTGGAGATGAAGGTGGATTATAGCTTCGCTCATTTGAGGGGCCAGCCTGCGGCTGCTGAGGATAGGGTGAATTTGGATGAGGAGGTGATGGAAATGGAAGCTGAGCTGGTGAAGAGAACGGGTATCCATATGGGGTGAAAGATTGGTAAAATGGATGCTGAAATCCAGGTGCAGGAGGCATCCCAGGAAAGGAAAATGAGGGCCATGCTCCAGATCCAGATGGCATGCCTTGCGCAACAACAGGGGTATTAGTCGTTGCCGCAGGAGCTGCGTTTGTGCTTTTTGATGCCCGTATATTGTCAGATTCACGAAAGCATGCTGATCCGATTGGGACATTGTCATCCGTCGAAAGATTCTTTAGCTATTAGAGATCCTATTAGTATCAAAGGATATTCAGCAACTCAACACATACAATTGATGATGCCCAGACACTAAGTCGTGTCGATGTGAGCTCAAAGTGCCAATTATTTGGCTGATAATGGAAGCATTTAAGTGTGGGATGCATGGCGCAAAGTCCTTTCGGGTATTTCAAGTCAAGACGTTCGACAATCGGACGGAGTTGCTGATCAAGTGACAGCTGCGCAAGAGTTAGAAAAAGCAGCAACAATGATAAGCATAAATACGCACCTTTGCACCACCAGCTGAATTCACGTCAAGCACGAGATGCTGTGACTGATTCTGTGCTGTCGAAGATGCGGTAGATGACCATGGCTGAAAAGGTGAATCAGTCGCAGACCTAGATAATGACAAGAATGTAAGACGCACCGGGAGATTCTGCGTCGCCTTGCGAGGCTCCGTCATATGAATCATGATAGGCTCCAGCAGAGTGGTCTTGTTCTTCTGCATGAATGCTCGGATCTGGTCCGTCATGGCCGTGAACCCGACCTCATTCGTCAAAGCCAGACGGCGCTGCGACGATTGGCTGTTCCAGCGCCAAGCCATTGAAGGGGTATCGAGATTTGCAATCTCGGAATGGACGCCTTCTGCGAGAACACCGAGGAAATCTTGCCAGGTCATGTCGTTCGTCAACTGCACGGGACCGCCTTTCCAGATTCCTCCCGACTTCATCTTGTCACCTCGGGGAGTCCTGCCCTTGACGAGAACATCGTGCAGCTGCACCTCGAGGTGGAGCATCTCCGTGAAAGGTGCCGTCTTCGGGTCAACAGCTGGTGCTTGCGGGAGTTCAGGTGGTCGAGGTTTGGATGGCCGTCCAGGCTTGCGGCGAGGTTGCGATGCGGATGCGGAGTCTTCGCCCTTGATAACGGGTGTCCGCGTGGACTGAGATGGCTGCGACGTAACAGAACGCCGTGAAAGTGACGCCATTGAGCGGCGTACTTCCTCGTCGCTCTCTTCGTCCCTCCTCATCTCCTCGAGATACTTGTGAAGCGGGTGATCTGCAGACTGGGCCACCTGTGATGCACGCTCTTCAGTGTCTCGAGCTCGGTGTTTTCGAACAGGCCCGCCAGGAGTGATGGGACTGCGCTGCCGTTTTCGATTCGGCGGTGTCCGCGGCGCGTTGTACACAACATCGTGCTGGTCTGGACTGCTGTGACGCTCGGCTTGCTCATGCGAACGGCTCTTGACAGGCCTGGCGTGGTCCGCTACGACACGTGAGCGCGCGGGAATGCGAAGCATGAGTGGCCGCTGTGGTGGGACGGCTTCGGCATACTCTACAAGGATTCAGTCGAAAATCTGCTCGGTATATGTCCGGACTCACCTTCAGAGTCCAGTTCATCAATCTCCTCCTCATCTTCACCATAGAAGCCTTCTGAATCCTCATCCATACGGGGCTCATCACGGGCACTGTCTTCTTCATCATCACTGATGCTGATGACCTCGGAGTTGGGCATTTTTTTGCAAAAGAGTGTGGAAATAGTAAGAGTTATGAAGTAATACAAGATAACAAGGCTTTAGGACATGTAGAAGGTGATTATAGGGGGGTATAGGAAGTGAGCTATGGTTTTTCGAGTTTTTTCGAGTTTCTCGAGTTTTCGGGAGTTTCGGGATTTCGCCGCGCGTTCAGACGTGCCACGCAAGGTTTCCTAAAAGAGCAGTAAAAGAGCAGTACCCGTCTCGTCGTCTTCAACATCCCCATTTGATTCCGTCGCCACGCTCGACTGTCCCGGAAGCCCGTTGTGCAATTCCGGTTTCCTTCTACCGTCAACCCAAACTCACGCTCCTGCACCTCTCGTCCTCCTCCTGCAAGGCTGCGCACTGCGATGCGAGCCCAGCTAGTCTCGCTCCCGCAATGGGCAACGCAAAGGCCGTCTGCTACGCATGACGTCGTCGGGGGTCCGCCCGGCTCCGTTCGCAGCAGGCACCCTCTGATCTGAAGGCGTTAATGTCCCATGGCTCCGAAGGCGCTTTACGCTCTCGCTATGTCGCAGACATGGACAGTGATTACCAGTTCTTGCTGGCAGGTGTGCGCAAGTCGACATGAGCCAAATCAAGTGGATACGCCGAGGACCTGTTTTTCGCGTACATTCGATTCGTCTGACTAGCTGCTTATCAGTGTTCAAATGTTCAACGCCGGATCTGCTTGCGACGACGAAGGAAGAGTCCTGCATACCGTTTCAGATCCGTCCGTGCGCTATTCACGTACGTCGCCAGGGCGCCCCGCACCCAGTTTAGCCTTGCGGCACAAGAAGACTTGGCAACAACCGGCTCACCGTGTTTTGCGTTTATCTCACTCGCATGTCTGCGCCGCACGTCTTCGGCCATAGCGTGGTCGGCGCGTGCTAGAGTGCCAGATGCATGTGCCTCCGCATTTACCCTCTTGTCTTATGTTAACCTATAAACAGTGATCCGTGACCTTCCACCTTTCACCGTAGATCTCGAAATGGCTTTTCGAGAAGAGGTCGTTCGTTATCGTTGATTGTCTCCCTATCCTTCGGGTGAATTGACCTCTTTCCAAAGAAATCGTTCAAGCGAGAGGGTTCCATTAAGCTCTCCGCTGGGGGATGCCTGCCCGCTGAGATACTCATAATCATTTTCGAGCAAGTCTACGACGATAGCCCAAAATACTTTTGCTCTCCCCGGAATCGAATGCTTGGCTGGGTGGTGTTAACTCACGTTTGCCATCGCTGGCGTGAAATTCTTCTTGATATGCCATCGCTCTGGACCGGTGTTATATTTTCACCGAAAGGATGGACAGAGGCATCTATACAACGCTCGCAGAATGCAAGAGGTCTCCGTATAGCCGTCGATACTTCCGACCTTGGTATGAATGACAAGGTCTCCAGGAACGGACCACCTGGGAGGTGCTTGCCAATCTCAGACGCATCGCATCGCTCACGGAGTTCTTGTGGACGGCCGTCCACCCCGTGCCGCGTCTGCTCCTCGGGATTTGCGGGACTCTACGGGGTTATCAAATTTAGGGACTTGTCTGTCGAGCAAGGGATATAAACATCTATTGCAGAGCACAGGCTGCCTTTTCTTTCGGTGAAATCACTATGCTTTTCGTGGAACAGGCCGCGCAGTCGCATTGTTGCCGTCCAAGCGGCCCACTCGACCGGGAGCTGCTGCTGTGGATGTTGCCGGGATTGACGAGTATCTCAGCCAAGCGGGTGACCGCAGCGTATGACTGCATTGACCTCGCCCATACGCTGGCAGCCAACACCATTACCTCGTCTGGTTCCGCTGCCCAACTTACGTCGCCTTGAGTTCCGCAACGTCCTGAACAAGGAATATCGAGGTGGCCGGGCCGAATCCCTCGACACCCTGCAACTGCGCTACAGATACACTAGCAATCGCAGGATTGAATACTTCGCAGTTGGCGACAGAAGGATACCCTGCGAGGGAAAGTTGGGCAGTATTTGATGCGTGCTCCTGTCAAGAATTTCGTCAATCGAGTCCATAGAGAGAAACCATACGAGATCCCGGTGATCCATCGTGTGTTCAGTTCTGTCGCCGAGTGCATCGACCTGGCACCTCACCGCCTCATTCCTGCATTAGTGAAACATACCATACCGCTAGGCTGGTGACGGTCTCTCGTACAACGACGGACAGGTCGAGTAGTATTGTGTAAAGCCATACCGCCACTGTCGCTGTAAAATATATCATTGCTTGTACCGTTCCCATTGTAAATTTTCTGCAATAAAGGCATCATGTCAATTCACTTGCTGTATGCTTGCCATGGAATATACAACAATATATCTGGAATTAATCTGGAATGTCTGTTATCCTCTGTGCTTGTGCATGAACGACCTAGGGCCATTCCAGTGGCGGACCTGCCCAATGTCGACACTCAGTCTCCTGCAGGTAAATGTAGCCTTGCCAGGTCTGCCGTCGACAATCTGGATGGTGGCAATAACTGCCATGGCAATACGAATCCTACGACATTACGGACAAGGATTAGCATCCACATACTAGGACTGAATGATGCATATCGTACCCTCCGTCATACCGAACGTAACGCTGGACTTTTGTATTCTGGTGATCAGATCCATAAGAGTCGGGCAGTAAGTTGAGTTTTCCTCTGTACCTACAATAATGCTGCTAGTTCAGCCTTTCAACAAAAACTGATGTCGGTGCAAAACTTACGTGTATGTCCACATAATGAAAAGTAACCTGTTGCATCATTGTCATCCCATGTGTAGTAAGTCTGTCTGTCCTGCTCTCCATTTTCGATGAAAGTGAGTAAAGGCTGGACATGAATCCTACGCATGAATGCCAGGTCCGCCGCTGCAGGTAAACCTGCACCGAAATTCTTGAACAATGTGTCGACTGTTATTTGCGCCGGGCTGGCTGGTACGCATTCGCTGTTTGGAGGATTTCCGTATATCTCCGAAATGGTGGCCTCTCGCCGTTGGTGATAGCTACTTTTTCTAAAAGAACAGGACGCTCCGCGGTTAATTTGGTACCAGGTTTGACAGTATGGGCTTTGCGAGCAGGGATATCTCATCAAGATGCCAGACACTGCAGATTGGAAAAGATTTTACTGACCAGACGGCACTAAAACCAAACGTCACCTTGGCGCCGGGATAGGCCTTCTGACATATCGGACAGGCTGCAGCATGCTTTATGGAGACATACATCCTGCATGCTAGTGCAATACGAGGGGAATTGCCTTTTTTCCTTGGCCTCCACTGCGAGTACGATACGTGCTTGGAGCGCACGAAATGAAGGCCGGGACGGTCACTGAAGTAAAATTCCTGAAAGCGTTCAAAACGCTATGTATGAGTTAATTTAAGCAAACTAAGTGCGCCAAAGATTCAGGAACGAGCAGACCTCCTGGCTTAAGCAGAATTCCGCAGGGATAGAGATGGAATGTCCACAGAAGTCCGTGAATATGACTGGTTCCTGACCAGGGTTTGGCGCGCCTTCCCAGGTGTATCCGAGGACGTTTGGGTTCCTCGTGACGCAGTGATGCATCTCGCGGATTATCTCCCATTGCTTACGACTGTTCTCCTCGGTACGAGACAGTCCGTGCCTGTCAATGTGACGAATCAGTTCGCGAAGAGATCATATGAAACAAGAAAAGCCACTGGCCCGTGTGCTAGAGTCAGCAGCGTGTTCATGACTTCAATCTGCTCTGCAAGCCTCCGCCGGAGATCAAGCACCTCGTTCTTCGCAAACAAGCCCCAGCCTATCTTCCGCCAAGAGTCGAGCACCATCTGATTAGTGCCGCCGCCCTTGCGAAGGCTCTCCCGATAGCCGGTGACCTTGTTTGCGATCTTGCCGATGTATACAGAGCATACCGCCAGTGACATATTGAGAGCATCCTCGACAACCGGCGAGAGCCTATCAGGACCCTGGAACGACATTATGTGATGCACGCAGTTCACGGTCTTGACAAATGAGTCGACCTCCATGACAAGTTCCTGATATTCCATTGACGCGCCGATGCTCTCATGGAGCGCTTTCGAGACGCTCGTGGCTAGTTGAATGAGCGAGACGATGTCGCCGAATGCGCCGAATGTGAAAGAGACGGACATGGCGGGGATGACTGTGGTTCTGTGGGAGAGATCAGCAGACGTCGCGTTCTAGGAGATACTTATAGCAAGACGCACCTGTATCGCCCTGCATCGCCCCAGACATGGCATGTACCAGGGCTTCTGATGAACTGTCTTATTGTGCTTTATCCGTCACTGAAGCGCTGAAATTTGGGAAGAAGTCGGAGACAGCACTTCCATTTCTGGTGTCTGCTAG
Source organism: Hericium rajendrae (assembly GCA_033439255.1). NCBI lineage: Eukaryota > Fungi > Basidiomycota > Agaricomycetes > Russulales > Hericiaceae > Hericium > Hericium rajendrae. The sequence continues at coordinate 1,185,887 of CM065879.1, read as the reverse complement.
ATATGGATGGGCCTCAAGACGAGGGAGACCTATATATTCCCAGTTGCCTTCAATGGTAAGAGGGCGTCGCCTTCCAAGATGAAGCGTCTGGCGCAACTGCTGTGCGTAGAAGTAGAATAGAAGATGGAGTAGCAGCAGGTGATAACTCTGGCCGGGGGAAGAGACTCGCCCTCCTGCATATCATTACTTCTCGTAACAAAGTCAGGAGGGAACTGACTTACAATGTGAAGACGGGAATTGCGGCTTGAGCGACCCACGCTGCTGGTCAGTAATTAGAAACGAAGGAGAAGGGAAGTCGTAGCACTAAAGACAAGTTGAGCAGATGTGAACCAATGCGCTCCTGATATTACAGGACCAACTGAATTTTGGTCCTCTTGTCCTCTTGTCCTCTCGTTGATGTTGGAGCTGTGGATGAAGTATGACATCGGACGTGCCAGTCTACAGTCCCATCTGGAGCCCAATGTAAGATGCTCGGACTCCGATGAGTATTTTGGAACGCATGCATGCCGAAAAGCCTAGAAACCACAGAACTTCAATGCCAAAACAGTAAGAGGACATGCACTTATTGCTACTTCAGCTGCAAGACGAGCTGGAACGAGGTGTCCGTCGCAGTGTGTTAGCAATACAAGGAGGGGTGATGGCATTATAATTACGATCCGTTCTGGGCGTGCATATCGAAAGCCTGACACTGTAAACAAACACTTATGCCCTCACGAAGACGGCTTCTCAGCGTCCGACTTGCTCGCATCCGACTTCCCACCCCCTCGCCCCCACGAGAACCACGACGACCCCCCCCCCCGCCGGCGCCGGGGCAGGCGCACCCACCGGCGGCGGCGGGGCGCCCTCGCCCCTCGCCGCCGCCTCCTCGACCTTGTGCAGCTGCTCCGCGGTCTTCAGCCTCTCCTCCAACCCCTGCCGCCCCTCCTCGTTCTTCTCGTGGCCTGCCTCGCGCGCCTTCTCGACCTCGGCCTCACGCGTCCCGCACGACGTGAAGGAATAGGTCCCCGTGGCGATCACGACGATTGTGAAGCCCTGCGCGACGACGCGCACGCAGCCAGGTGTTCATCAAGCGCGACTCGCCAACTCCATTTGACAGCTGCCATGAGCAGGGCGAAGGTCGTCGAAGGGCACCTGTGAGTCGGGGCCAAGTTGAAAGACGGGTGAGAGGGGATGAAGGGAAACGCACCGAGGGGAACGAGGGGTTATTTTTTGAACTTGCGGATTGCCTTCTCGCGGTAGGTCAGATGGATAGGAGGACGTTCGAGATCCTTTTGAGGTTTTCATGGGCCGCGTGAACTAAGATGTCCAATTCCCTACGCGTGTCGCGGATTGTATCATGGATTGTATCATGGATTGTCTCCCGTTCCTCATGCGTGTCATGGATTGTCCCCCGCTCCTCATGCGTGTCGTGGATCGTCCCCAGTTGCTCACGCGTGTCGTGGACCATCCCCTGTTGCTCATGCGTGCCGTAGATCGGCTCCTGTTGCTCATGACTGTTATCCTCAGTCGGAGGCGGCGCATACCTGTCAATGCGACGAATAAGTTCGCAAGGAGAGCAGACGAAAGAAGAAAAGTCACTGGCCCTTGCGTTAGAGCCAGCAGCATACTCATAATTCCGACCTGCTCCGCAAGCCTCCGCCGTAGCTCAATCACCTCGTTCTTCGCAAACAAGCTCCAGCCTATTTTCTGCCAAGACTCGTTCACCATACTATCAGTGCCACCGCCCTTGCGAAGGCTACCCCTATAGCTGACGATCTTATTTCTGATCTTGCGGATGAGTGAGAAGCATATGTCCAGCGATGTATTGAGAGCATTCTTGGTATGCTGCGGGAGCCTGCCGGGAGCCTGGGTCGACATTGTGCGATGCACAACATTCACGATTATGACAAGTGATTCGACCTCCCTAACAAGGTCCTGATATTCCACTGATGCGCCATTGCTCTCGCTGAGCGCTTTCCGGACGCTCATGACTATTTGAATGAGGGAGGCGATGTCGCCGAATGCGCCGAATGTGAAAGAGACGAACATGGCGGAGATAACTGGGTTCTGCGGGAGAGAACAGTAGACGTCGCGTTCTAGCAGATACTTATGGCAAGACGCACCTGCATCGCCTCAGACATGGCATGTGCCATGCCTTCTGATGGGCCGCTTATCGTGCTTCTTCCATCGCTGAAGCGCTGACATTTGAGAGGAAGCCGGGCGGCACTGCCATTCTCTGCGCCCGCCGGATATGGATGGGACTCAAGATCGGGGAGGTCGATGTATTCCCAGTCGCCTCGAGTCCCAAGAGAGGGTCATCTGCCAAGACGAAGCGTCTAACGCAATTGCTGTGCATAGGAGAACAGAAGATGAAGTAGCAGTAAGTGATATTTCTGGAGGACGAAGAGGATCACTATCATTACTTCTCATAATATATTCAGGATAGAACTGACTGACAACAATGCAGAGACGAGAATTGGGGCTTGGGCGATCTACACTGTTGGTCGGTAACTGGGAACGAAAGAGAAGAGAAGTCGCAGTAGTCGCAGCACCAAAGACAAGTGAAGCAGATGTGAGCCAATGTGCCCCAGGGTGAAGAAACTGCCCGGGCAACGAAGACCGCAGTAGCCGGGGAAAATATTGACCTGACCAAAGAACAGCCCGACGGCAGACTCTATGTGAGGCCAACTGAATATTTGTCCTCTTGTCCTTTCGTTGATGTTGGAGCCGGGAAAGAAGTATGACTTCAGACGTAACAGACTACAATCCCGTCCGGAGCCCTACGTGAAACGCGTCGGGCTCCTTGATCAGAGAGATGGACTCATCATCATCATATCTCTCTCAAGGTCTGCGTGCGAGAGACTACCGTGCTCGCGATGAAATGTCCAGACGTCTGCGTGCTAAAATGAAACGCCTAGAACTAGAGAACGTCAACGCCAACATGCTAAGGGGGCATGCACTTACTGCTGCTTCAGCTACCAGACGAGCCGACACGAGTTGTCCGGCACAGTGTGTTAGCAATACACTGAGGGGTGATATCATCATAATTACGATCCGTTCTGGCCGTGCATACCGAGAACCTGATACTATAACAAAACGCCCCTCCCCTCACGAAGACGGCTTCTCAGCGTCCGACTTGCCCGCATCCGACTTCCCACCGCCCCGCCCCCACGAGAACCACGACGAGCCCCCAGCCGGCACCGGGGCAGGCGCACCCACCAACGGCGGCGGCGCCCCCTCGCCCCTCGCTGCCGCCTCCTCGACCTTGTGCAGGTGCTCGGCGGTCTTCAGCCTCTCCTCGAACCCCTGCCGCCCCTCCTCGCGCTTTTCGCGGCCCGCCTCGCGCGCCTTCTCTGCCTCGTCCTCGCGCGTCCCGCGCGACGTGAATGAGTACGTCCCCGCGACGATCGCGACGATCGTGAAGCCCTGCGCGACGACGCGCGCGCGCAGCCAGGTGTTCATCGAGTGTGACTGGCCTGACTTCATTTTGACGGCGGCCATGACGAGCGCGACGGTCGTTGCGAGGGCGCCTGGAACAAAGATGGATTGGGCTGCGAGTTATAATGCGAAGATGGACATACCGAGAGGGACGAGCGGCTGGGATTTGAACTTGCGGGTTGCCTTCTCGCGGTAGGTCTCTGTCGAGACGGCGACGGGCTGGGTGCTCATTGTAGAGTAGCGTGTGGTGAGAACAAGGAATTTCGGTGCGCCGTAATGAAAAGGAGAAGATGAAGCCTTTTGAGATGGAAGGGACCGTTGTGGCTACAAGCACGACGTGGTCGCGTGAAGGAAGGCAACTCGGAGGTCTGAGGGAGGCGGCGCCTTGCTAATTAGCCGCGCGCGATTCTCAGGCGCATGACGTCGAGAACTCGACATCCTCGCGCATTCTCGAGGCGCTATGAATCCATATTCGTGTCATCACGGGTATCGGAGACATTCGAATAGGTTGATAGAGTATGCAAAAACGCTATTGATGGTGGTATACAGTACAAGTACAAGTACAGATTATTTGAGCATCTCTCTGGACAGCGTCGGGCTAACACCCCTGCACTAGCCCGACCACCATCTCCTTCTCATTCCGTAAGATTGTGTGTTCATGCCAAGCCTCATGGACATGCACCCACCACCAGCCCACCGCGCTCGCAGCTGCCCGCGCCTCCAGGAAGAGCTCCTGGATTGTTTCGGATGTCGGGCGCACTACCCAGACCCTCCCTCCAGCATAGTAAGGTCGGCCAACGGCCGAACAACCCAGCGGGCCGTCTGAAATTCTAAAGAACGCGATGGACCTAGCCCCCATGCAGCGTGGAAATAAACACGACCTCGTCGCCCTCGCGCACCTCATACGCGCCCTCCCCCTCGAGCTCCCAGTCCGTATCGTTGATCAGCACCAATATCCCCGGCCGCCTATCACCCACAAACAAGCCCAAGTTAGCATGAACACCACAGCAGAAAGTGAAAGCACGCACACGCCGCCGTTGTCGTCCACGAAGAGCTCCGCGCGCTCCATGAGCAGGTTATTCTTAAGCCATGAAATGAGGAACCTGACATCCGCCGGTCGGGTGGGCGCGGACGGTGCAGATGAAGAGGTAGAGGGAGCAGAGGGCGCGACGGAGGGAAGCGCGATGCGGTGCGAGCGCTGGTTGTTGAAGAGCAGCTCCAGGCCGCCGCCGAATTCGATTTTGAGGTTGATTGTAGATGGTTCAGAGGTAGACATCGCTTCTCCGTGATCTATTGATTAAAGAAGTATTTAAGGTCCTGTCAGGATGCTAGATGCGGCGACGGAGGGTATTGAGCGGATGCGGAGATGCGAGATTGAGCAGAGGGAGATGAAGATCGGATCGGATGCGTGGGTGGTTGTTTGGGCTTGTTAGGATCAGAAGGTATTGGCTTTAGATCTTGCGCCGTCGATAAGATAAGAATTCCGAAACTGCAGATCGACGGTCGGAACCAATGTTCGACGGATTCAATCCTGGATTTCTAGCTGGAAACTCGATGCTTTGATGGCGCCTCGGATGAAAAATTGTGCAAGTATCAACATGGATAACGTAGGACTACATGGACCACTTCCGTTACGGAGACGGCACTAATACGCGAATACGCACTATATACAGCACAGCTAAGATATCGATCCACCACAGCTGGCAAGAAAGCGAACCACGAACTCAACGTCCAACTTTGACTTATCCAATCCAGGCCCTGAATTGTGCATCTTAAAATGGATATGATCCAACAACAACTCAGCTCCAATCCGGCCGGACTTCCTCCGGCTCCCGCTCGCCCTCCCTTCCATGCTGCTCCTCACTGTCCGGTGGCAGCGCAATGCGGCCCTCTCTCCCCGAAATGAAGTAAACCCACATCGCCGACGCAACCAACGCGAGCGGGTGGAGTACCGTAAACATGATCGTTGTGATCTGCGCCCACTCAGCATCTGTACACCGAAAAGGAGAGGAGGACGTACGTAGACAGGCGCGGGTTTCGGCCGGAGCGCCCACTGCGAGACGCAGATCCACGTGGCGCCGACGCACCAGGTGATGTCGCGTCGGAGGATGACGACGAGCAGACCGAGGATGTTCACGCCCAAGACGACGCCGAAGCCCGCCCACTGGTGCTCCGCGTAGTGATCTTCGTGGGCAGGATCCCACGCGAGGCCCAGAGTTACGCTGTGGGCGGCAGGTAAGCTCATGCAGAGAGTAAATAATTGGAAGATTCAGCTTACAAGAGCGAATACGGGAAAAGAAGGGTGAGCGGGAGAATGAGGAAGAGGCGCACAGGCACATGGATCAAGAGGTGGTCGAGCGGCCGTTTCGACGTCGGTGGGTGATAGATGAAGAGGACAACGTTGCAGTACAAGAGGACCAGACTTAAGAGACCCAATAAAATGGTGGATGCGAGCCACATGCGGAATATCTGGATTGGTATGACTGAATGAGTCGGCAGTCCGCGCAGGTCCAACGCAGGGCTTACCCAGGTAACAGCCCAAGCAGCCATGAGGAAATTTGAGATGACGATAGACATGCCGACGCCTTTAATGGCGGTCTGCTGCGCGTGATTTCAGTATCGAAATTATCAGACCATAAAATTCATGCACACTTTCGTCTCGGGCTTGCTCATGATCACAAGCAAGACACAGTACCCAACCTGAAGGATGAAGATCAAGAGCACGTATCCCGCTATGAGGTGCGGTTGCGGCGATATCGCCGTCGGAAATAACTTGGATATTTTTCCTGCACAGATAACACCTCAATACAGCTTCTCTTCCATTCAACAGCGTACGCACCAATCGACGGGCTCACGACCAGCGAGCAGATCAGTACTGTCGCCATGTTAATGACGAGCGACAGAGGCGTCAGGACCTGAAGCCTGCTGAGCATCAGTCTCATTTTCGACAGTTTATGGCATGAGAGAAGACTGACCGGGTAAGCGCAATATAATCCCGCACCGCGGGATGCGACAGGTCGAGAGGCAGTTCGTCCAAAGTTGACATGATGCGAACTTCTGATTAACGATGGTGCGGGTTATCTGCAAGAATGAAGTCGTAAAAAAAGTTTGCAAAGGGATATCAGAAGGGGGATGGTGGTGGTGGTTGCGAAGGAGGATTTGGGACCTGGACTGGAGTCTCGGAGGACATTTTGGAAGGACAAGGGGCTGGTTGAGCACCGACGTCATAGGCCCAAGGCTGGCAACTTGCAAGCGAATGAGAGCGATTAGTCAGCTCTCTCACGAGCATCTCGCGTCGGGCCTCGAGGCGCTGGCTTTTCTTTGTGGTTGGGTTTCTAGGTGGTACGTATCGCGACACGGCCTGCGTCTTTGCCTGGCAAAGTACGCATATCTTAAGCATGACCGCCTGCAATATCTAAAGAAAATACACCATGGTGAGTTCTCTGTGTCTTATTATGGTTTTACACCGCATTTACCCCGCACGTACGTGTATCGATCTAATCTACTCACCTTCTTTATTACATATTGACAGAATTCCCCGCAAGCACGGTCCCGAATGACATTTTCTACTGCCCTGCGATGCGAATCCTGCAGGCGAATCCCGCAATCAGGCAGACGCTCAAATATTGTCGCGCCGATATCCTAGACTGGTTACCCGTCTACCGATATCCCCGCCTCAAGGCCTCATGGTCTGCACATGGCAAGTACATGCTCCCACCCATCTACCGCATGCCCTCCCTATCTCAAAAGCATCGTCCGACCCTCCTGCCCTCTTCCATCCTTTCTGCTCACACAAAGGCAGGCATCCCGCCACGCAACGCGCCGAGCATAAGAGCACAATGGCCACAGTCTCATCCCGTTCCCAACACCTCCGTGGCGATAGCACCGACACTGACACCGACATCGACAACAGCAATCCCAACTCCGTGCCTTTCCCTACTAGCAGCCTGATGGCCACGATCGCCCCCGCCGATTCTCAGCAGCAATCCCTCACTTACCCGGCCTCGCGCCGTTCACGGGACTCGGTTTCGCTTCATCGTGACCTCTTGCAAGCGCGTGCGCGTTCGCCGTCATATGCTCGCCATGTCCGGTCCCCGGCGTCCTCGACGTACAGCTATCGTGCACGCCCTGGATCGCAGCAGCTCAGCCCCGTCGCAGAGGAGCAGGAGGCAGACCGCTCGCGCTCGTCCCGCGCCGGATCTTCCCCGGTCTCCCGACGTGCGCACGCGATCAGTTTCAGCGTAGCAGGAGACGCCGCTTGCGACGACACGTTCATGGAGGACATCACAATTGCGATGCTTTCTATAAGCCCGGCGCAGCGCGAGCGCATCGAGAGGCGGCATCGTGCTCTCAAGCGTTCGCAGTCTGCGGGCACCATGAAGCGCGCCGCAGGGGCTACCGGGCGAGCATTCTCAGCTTTCATCAGCGCGTTACGGTGCCCGACCTGGGTGACGCGCCGTGCATAAAGTTGCTTTTGTAGGCTGGCCTGCATCTGCACCATGTATCTACCATCCCGTATATTCACCACACGCCTCAAGTGCGCTTCATTTCGCACCTTCTGGCTTGTGATAACCACTCACATCGCCTTTGTCCAACAGCCACTCCATGCTTTATTGTTATTTCCATCTCGATGCCATCATGGCAAGCTTGGAAATGAACGACACAGGTCGTGCTTTCCTTTGATTGCCCGCAGTCGCTGCCTGCCGACAGGGCAGCCAGCCTACTAACAATGCCCGTAACCAACACAACCGCCACACAATCCCTCTGCCTCGTGTCGCTGTGGCTCCAGGTACTGAGACATGAGATCCACGAGGCATGTCAATGCGAGCCACAAAGGATCACAAGCGGGTCACGTGCCGGTCAAAGCGCGTCCACACGCGCGCAATAAAAGAAACGGCGAGCAGTCCACCCCGCAAATACATCATCCGCCATTATCCTCCGACGCTAGCGTTCTACGCTGCCGCCCATTATTCCGCACGATTGACATGGGCCAGTCCCGTATTGTATGGCCAAGCGCCGTCCACCGCCAGGGTGGGCTTCGCGCTTCTCCAGAGACTCCTGCCTATACTCTAACTATCCATACCCGACCCTCCCCTTCGAAACTCACGTCTCTTGCGTCTTCGCAGAGACCATACGTGCATCCGCTCGCGACCCCTCCCTCGCCTCTCTCCTCCCTCCCGTCCCTGCCTTCCTCTCCCACACGATCGCGTCGTGAGATGTCGTCATCATCCGCATCGTCCGCATCGATGCCACCGCGCAAGCAGCGACGGCTGGACATTGCGCGCGCCCCGCTTCGCCAGTTGAACACGTCGCGGTCCCCGGTGGACTTGCCGCACACCCCGACGCCGTCGCCCGTCTCCCCGGTCGCGAAAGTCCCTGCCCTACCCCGTCTTCCGAGCACGCCCACATCGCCGACGCTCAAGTTTTCCCGGTTACAGAAAGTCCGGGAGACGCTGCACAGAGCGCGAGGGTCTCCGCAGAAGAGCACGCGCGTGACAGACGAAGATGAGGACCTCGAGAAAACTCCAACTACACCCACTTCGCCTGCATTCAAGTGTTTTCCTCCCACCACACCCACGTCGCCGACGCTCAAGGTCTCTCGCTTACAGAAGGTCCGCGAGACGCTGCAGAGAGCGCGCGAGTCCCAACAGAAGAGCACGCGCCTAGCAGATGGGGACGAGGACCTCGACAAGACTCCAGTCACCCCGACCTCCCCGGCGTCCAAGCGTTTTCCGCCCACCACGCCCACGTCGCCGACGCCCACGCGCGTCTTGAAGCTAAACGAAATCCCGCGGCGTGGGACAGCACAAAAGGTCGGGACGGCACGGAAGGCGAGCATAGCAGACGAAAACGACGACGCCCTCGAAGAGCGCGTCGAGAAAGCTCTCGCAGCTGCGCGCGAGCGCCGCCGCTCCTCCGCAACTCGTCTTCCCTTCGCCCTACGCTCCCCCGACGCTCAGGCGCGGCGCCAGTCCCTCTCCTCACCGCTTTGCTCGCCAACACGCTCACCGCGCAAGGCCGTCGCAGAGGAGCAGCCGCTCCCACAGCCGCAGCCGGGGCCCTTCCAGCTGCTCGAAGGTCTGGAGAGCGGCGCGTTCGGCAAGACGCTTGCGGCGCGCGACCTGTCGACGCGCCGTGTCGTGTGCCTCAAGGTCTTCGAGAAGGCGCGCGTGCAGGCGCGCTGCCACGTGCATGCGCTGCGCCGCGAGCTCGCGGCGTATCAGCGTGTCGCGGGCAGTGACGAGTGCCTCTGGGTCATGCAGATCCATGCGGCGTTCCAGACTGATGAGAAGATCTATTTCGTGATGGTGCGTCCTCCACGTGTCTGTCCCTGTAGTGTGTTTGCTGAACTGCGAGGTGCAGGACTTGATGGACCACGATTTGCTCGAGGCCATCGGGAGAGGCATCACGAAGGACCAGGCGCGCAAGTGGATGGCTCAAATTGTAGGCCCTTCCCTGTCTCATATGCATATGTACGTTCCTGACCCCCGTCCAGTCGACAGGCATCCAGGCGCTGCACGATATGGGTGTCATGCACCGCGACGTCAAGCCCGAGAACATCCTCATCGACTACCAGGGCTCCGCGCGGCTCGCGGACCTCGGCACCGCACACGTGCACTCGCATCCCCTCTCGCCGAACTGCACGTACACGTCCGAGTACGTGGGCACGCCGCCGTACATGGCGCCGGAGCTCGTCTCCATCGGCAACCTGCTGCACCGTGGCATGGAACCTGCGGAGTACAGCCTGCGCTACGGCGTGCAGGTGGACTGGTGGGCGCTGGGGTGCGTGTTTTATGACATGCTCACGGGCGAGGTGCGTTTTGTGGTTGGCTGTGTCTGGGGCGATGCTGATGGTTACGCAGAGCTTGTTCCAGGATCAGCGCGATTTGAAGGAATACATCGAGATGGTCCGCAAGGGACAGGGCGTGCAGTATCTGCGATCGCGCGCCCCCGACATGACGCAGTGGGAGGAACGGCTCCTCGCAGGGGTACGTCTCTGGTCTCTCCCTGCACGACGAAAGGCACTGACGATACTGCCACAGCTGCTGCATGTTAACGAGGATCGCCGATTCCTCTTCCACGACATCAGACTCGAAGGATACTTCAAACGAAACGGCCTGAACGAGTTTGACAACCTCGCCGGTCGAACCAGGGTCTCCCGCAGTACGCACCCATTCACGCTTTCTATCCATCTCATCTCACCCTCTGCTGCAGGTCTTTACCGCCCAGAGAAGGCCCACTACCAGCTTCGCGATACGCGTGACCTGGAGGTGTTAGACCTCTTCGAGACGACGCGAGAGCGCACGATACGGTTGCGCCGACTGTCGTACGAGTCCGACAGTACTACCAATAGTGACGACCCCGAGCGCACGTGGCGGCGCTTTGCGTGGATCAGCCCCAAGGGCATGTGGAGCGACTGGGCCGCGCCGGAGAAGTTGGGCTTTCAGCTCTAGCGCGGGGAGGACGATGGTACCAGGGTATCTTCACGGGTGGAAGGGTCTCTTTTCGTTTGGGCAGAACGATGTATTATTATCATTCAAGCACTATACTTCGCAGTTTCTTTCGTTCTTCAACGCATCTCACTGTCTCGCATCTAGTATCATTCACAACTGACAACTCATCTGTAGCACACATCTCTGTCTTACTTTTTCTCGATATCACTGCATTTCATGATCGGCATTCGTATACCACCCATAGCATCTTTTCTCGATAAATACATCTACGCATCGGGCTGTCGCATCGTCTTCTTACTGACAACTAGGAAAAGATCGGCGTGCTTCGTCTCCAGTCCCATCCATACAGTATCCGGCAATGCGCGGAGAATCGTAGACTGATTACGTGTAGTACTCCATATCAACTTCGGGATCGTAAGCGAGCCGCGTTTGTTCTGCAATTGCAACGGTCATTGGTGAGTGTACTGTACATGATCAGCTGCTGGCACGACACTAGTCTCAAATCAACTTTCTAGATCGATTGAAGATAGAAATCGAGGAGTAGATCATGAATTCTGAAATTCGTGCCTGCACCAAGCAATTTCCGGAGAACTTGGGAGGAACTCCAAGTCACAAGTCCGTACGGATTTCTTCTGGAAGCGTTTGTCGAAGCGTATCTTTTCAATGACCAATGCTTCAGAGTTGTGCTCAAAATGTGTTGCGAATGGAACGTGGTACGTGCCCTCTCCTTCTCTGCTTTAACTCCTTGTTTGCGATTTCAGATATCTCTGAGCCTCTCACAGTTAGTCGTTTACAAATTAACGTTCCGCCTGCTGACAAGCCTTCGTGCGAGGCAGCGTCGAGCGATAGCCCGCATGACAAGTCCCATTGCTGTCAGATAGCCGTCTCGTCCCGCATAGCGGTCCTGTCGAACCTTTTATCATGGCAAGTGAAGCCTTCTTCTCGCAATCAAAACCGAGTGGGGAAAACATCAGGCTTGAGTAGCAACCGTATCCGGGCGACGCATGAAATGGCGATGCTGTTCGACCCGACTTCCTCCCAGTCTTCGGCGCTTCAGAGATGGGAGAAGCACGATAAGACGGCTCATCGTCAGAAGTCCTAGCACATGCCATGTGTCCGTACTATGGGGCGATGCCGGTGTGTATTGCTATATCCCCCAGAACATGGTTTGTGCTACTCCCTGCTCCGCTAGACCTCAGTCATCTTCATCATGCCCGTGGTTGCTTTCACATTCGGCGCATTTGGTGATGTCGTCGCGCTCCTTCAGCTCGCCACGAGTGTTGGCAAGGCGCTTAGCGAGAGTACTGGCGCATCGATGGAATATCAAGACCTCATCATGGAGCTGGACTCATTCATCAACATCGTGAACTGTGTGCACCGCACGCTGTCTCTGTAGGGACCTGACAGGCTCTCGCCGTCGGTTGAGAACGCTCTCAACGTGTCGCTTGCCACATGCTCTATGCTCATCGGCAAGCTGTCGGGCAAAATTATCGGCTACCGAGAGAGTCTGCGCAAAGGTGGCTCGAACAACATGATGCTCGATTCTTGGCGTAAAATTGGCTGGAGCTTGTTCACGAAGAATGATTTGGTTGATCTACGGCGGAGACTCGCGCACCAGATCGAAATCATGAATACCCTGCTGATTTTAGCGCAAGGGTTAGTGGCTGTCTTTATTTCATTGTCCTCTCCGCTAACTCGTCCATGACATTGACAGGCACATGTCAACTCGCGCTGAGGGGTCCAGCCAAGAGCAGCGAGAGATGATCCGCGAGATGCATCAGTGTCTCAAAGAGAAACCGAACGGCCTCGGATATACCTGGGAGGGTGCGCCAAGCCCTGGCGAGGAATCGGTCCTATTCACGGATTTGTGTGGGCATACTATCACCATTCCCTGGGAGTTTTGCTCTAGTGAGAAGGTGCGATCATGATCATGTTCTGAAGTCCATTTTGTCGTCTCAACGTGTATACAGCGAATTATAGACTTCCAGATATTTTATTTCAAGGACAGGCCCGGTCGCGAATTCTTTCTTCTCGGTCAGACCGAGTTATCGCTTGAGCGGCCAAGAAGACAGGGCGACCACGCTCACATCATAGTATGGCTAAAGATGGATATCTGCGCAAAACACGCGACAGCCTGCCCGATGTGTCAGAAGACTTATCCCGGCGTCGAAATTTTAATTGGATTTAAGGCCATCTGGTCAGTATTGATACTTCCTCCATTCTATCTGCACCATTTACACAAGATACTTTTGCACCTAAAGTCCACAGTGTCAAACCTGGTATCGGATCGAAGAGCAATTTTCTTGTGATTTCACAATGAAAACATTCGATCAGGAACGAGAGGACTTCATTGCCGAGAAGTGTGGAAAGCCTCTGACCGGCAAGGCAGCACCGTCTAGTCCGAGTGAAGTGATGAGACGAATGGGCTCGAATACGTTTGAAGAGTTATTCATGTGGGGCGGAGATGCAACAGCAGCTCTGGGGTTCATGCGTAGGATTACCGTTCGCCCTGTGGTTACCATGATTGAAAATGGAGAGTGGGGACCATTCGACTTCAGACATCGGATCAGTGATGTCGGAGGCATATTTGCATTATTTGGACTTCAATGTATGTTCTGCATTCACGTTTATCTTGAGGAGATGCTGATTTTGGGGACGCGGCTCTAGTCACGAAGAAAGATGAGTTGAAAGTATTGGACCCTAGGGTGCCAGGTTATGTAGAAAATAAAACATATGAATCCAAAGGTGCGAATGCGGTGTTTGGGAACCAGGCTTGATCGCTGACCTCGAGCAGCATTTTCGGAATTTTTAGATAAGCTAGAGACAGGGCCAGCACCTACCACCCTGTCGAATCTCAATAGCATCCCCAAAGCTGGAGGCGCCAAGATCGAGAGAAGAAAACACCGTGCCCGCGTCATGGGGACGAACCCACCCCCGATGTCGATCAGCAACGAGACCAACATCACGGTGCCCGGCGTATATGTAAGGCGGCGAGAGCCTTGGCCGTTCAACAAGGGTGCATAAATCCGCGGGAAATAAGTAGTAGCATGGGTCAGGAAGCTGCGCTCTGAAATATTTCTGTATAACTGGTATATGTACAACACGACTGATCTACGGCCGACGTTGTCCGTGGCATACGTGGAAGGAAGGAAGGAAGGAAGTATATTCCGCAGCGGTCCCAATAAGGAACATAGCGGCCCGCATGCCGAGTAGCCAGGCACAGACTACATACTGACATGCGTATCGTGTAACTACTCCGATCACTGCTCAGGGAGACAACATAACCAAAAATCAGTAAATGAAAGACAGAGAAGAAAGGCCCGATGAAAAACCCATGCCCAGAAAACCTTCTATAAGGAAAAAACCGTGACTATGGGAAAACCGGGCCCACCCGATGAAAAACCCATACAGGGAAAACCTCAGGTGAGGAGAAAACCACTGCAATGGGAAAACCAGGTGAAGGATATGCATCAACCCTGAGCAATGTCCATAGCGACACGCTTGTGAGCCAGCAGCTCACGACGAGACAAGGACCAACACACCAGGGGATGACCTGCACTGAGGGATGGACTGCCAATGGCCATGCAGTCAAGAGCTCCGTGACCTCCAATGCAAGGGATAGTGGTCACAGTCGAGCACGGCATGCTCGGGTGTTCGGATGGCTTGCCAGCAAAAGCCGCATAAGCACCAGCCGTGCATAACACAGCAGTTGATATTGCAGGCGGGCAAGCGGGCAATGGTCAGAGAGCGGCAGTCACATTAGTGCGACGTGGGAAGCAGGTATGGAAACCCGGAGGTATGGCCGGAAGAAGAAGACGGTGTGGATGGGACATTCTGCGTGACAGACAAGCTCGGTGCGGCCATGAAGGAACATCGCAGAGGGAGACTTGTCGAGAGTAGTGCTGCAGTATGCCAGCTGTAGACGGCGATATCGGAGCGGCTCGAGCTGAGTATCAGTAAACAGGGAAACGAGCGGGGAGCGCCACGATAGACCTAGCAATCGGCGCCGAAACATTATATTAGAATACATCCAATGGCGCGATAAGGCCAGCGTCAATGTCAGAGAGAATGCCGCGACCACGAAGGAAGTGAGGGACAACCTTCGCAGTGTATAGGATACAGCCCTGCCAGACAGGCAGGGAGCCAATGAGGTCACTTAGTGCGAAGGTGATATTCCCCAGATTACGCGCCTTCTGTGCCTTAGGAAAATAGGAAAACAGTGCGGTAGGAATATGTTGCACTTTGTCGAGCACGAAGCCAGAGGTATATGAAGCAGGCGGGGACAGCAAGCATTGCTCGGAAAGCGCATGTAATGTCCGTACAGGGAAAGCGTGTGCAATGTCCGTACAGAGCGTGTCGGCAGAGCTTCTAGGAGAAAGGCATCAAATAAAACACGCACAATGACAGAATTGAAATTGGCAAAAAAACAGAATCAGGTCGGCGAGCGATACGGTACATGAGCAACCCGCGGGACGTCAGAAATAGGAGCGTTGGCCAACAGGGGCGCAACAAGGGGCATGGCCGGTATGGTACACAGGACACGTAGAGGCCACACATCCAGAAAGACAGCGCGGACGACAAGGTGCAGCAGGAGCGTGTAGAGGTAGGCAGACCGGCGCCGCCAGCGCGGGGCTCGGGGCGGCGACGTGACGTGTCGTGGTATGGACTCGCAGAGCAAGTGTGTTCATCAATGAACCACCGAATCGTGGGATGGCCCATGCGGACTCGCGGAGCGAGTCTATTCCTCAACATATGAGCCTGAGCGACGGCCTGAGCCCTGTCGCGCACGTCCGAATCGGACTCGCAATGCAAGTCTGTTCCTCAACGTGTGGACTGGCAGCGTGAGCATCACACAGCCAATGGACTCGCAGAGCGAGTCTATTCCTCAACAACATCTCCCCGGAGCGGCGGATTACCGGAGCGAAGGCTTGAGCACTGTCGCGCATGTCCCAATGGGACTCGCAAAGCGAGTCTGTTCCTCAACGTGTGGACTGACAGCGCAAGCGTCACGTAGCCAGTGGACTCGCAGAGCGAATCTGTTCCTCAACGACATCTCCCTGGAGTGGCCAACTGCCTGAGCGACGGGAGAGACGGACCGCATCCTGTCAAGGTAGAGAAGTGGCATAGCAGACATGCCCCGCGTCCTTAGGAAGGAAGTCTGGATGTGACTTCCGTTCAAGTTGTGTCTTTGAATCGCTGTTTATGCGACAAGTCAACGGTTGGCAGGAGCTCGAGTCCTGTATACGTACATAAGGTCCGCGACATGCGGGTGTGTGCTGCTACATGTCCCAGGATACAACGTTTTCTCTTTTCTTCGATAGAGCTCAGTCATCCTTGTCATGCCTGCCATCGCTTTCACGTTCGGCGACATCGTTTCGCTCATTCAACTAGCTAGAAGCGTCCAGAAAGCGTTTGGCGAGAGTGCCGGCGCGTCGATGGAATATCGAGACCGACTCATTTATCCAGATCGTAAATTGCGTGCATCGCACAGTCTCATTCCAGGGACCCAACAGGCTCTTTCCTTCCTTAGAGAACGCCATCAACGCGTCATTGGCGATATGCTCTGCACTCATCGGCAAGATTGGAAACAATATCGTCGACTATCGGAAGAGCCTTCGCAAGGGCGGTGGGACGCGTATGATGCTCGATTCGTGGCGGAAGATAGGTTGGGGCTTGTTTGCGAAGAACGAGATGATCGATCTTCAGCGGAGGCTTGCAGAGCAGATCGAAGTTATTAATACGTTGCTGACTCTAGCGCATGGGTCAGTGGCTTTTATTCTTTCATCTGCTCTTTCTGCGAATTTAATCCTCGCATTAACAGGCACGCATTGTCTTGAACTGAGGAGAACAGTCGCGAGCAGCTAGAGATAATCCGTGAGATGCATCATTGTCTCAAGAAGAACCCGAATGTCCTCGGATACACCTGGGAAGGCACCCCAAATCCTGGACAAGAACCGGTTCTGTTCACAGATTTCTGTGGACATTCTGTCTCCATCCCTTCGGAGTTCTGCTTGAGGGAGAGGTTTGTGTGATCGTGATATTTATTTGGATCTAATTTTGACTCGTATACAGCGCTTTAAACGCTTCCAAAATTTTACTTCAGCGACCGGCCCGACCTCAAAATCGTGAATTTCGAGTTCACATCGTTTTCGCATCGGCGGCCAAAAAGAACGGGCGAACATCCTCGTATCGAACTAGCCTTCTATATGGAAGTCTGCGTAAAATATGCTACAGCCTGTCCGATATGTCAGAGGGCCTACCCTGGCGCCAAGGTCACGATTGGCTTCAGTGCCGTCTGGTCAGTAAGTCTCGTTCAATCAGCCTATGGCGCCTTAACAAACCATGTCTGTTCGCAAAGCCCGTACTGTCAAACCTGGTACCAAATTAGCAACGAGTGGTCGTACGATTATAGGACAAGCGACTATAACCAACAACGAGAAGCCATCATCTCGGAGAAGTACGGAAATCCTCCAAGTGGCATCGAATGCGCACCAGCTAGCCCGACAGAAATAATGAGACGAATGGGGACAAACCCTTTCGATGTACTGTTTAGGGATTTCGGCGCCGATCTGGCTGCAGCGGCGGACTTGCGATTCATGCGTAGGATTTCAGTCCACCCTGTATTTCCCTTGATCGAAGACGGAGAGCAGTACGGACGGACGTGCTTCAGATGGCACGCGGATGATGTAAGGTGCTTGTTTGCTTTGTACGGACTCAAATGTGCGTTTGACACCCTTCGTCGTTTTTGTCGAAGGCTGAACTGGTAAACCATCGTAGGCACAGAGAAAGACTTGCTAAATTCACAGCCTTCTGATCTGGTCGACAGAACGTACAGGTCAGACGGTACGACATGCATAGCTCGGTCCTTATTTTTGTTGATAGCGCTGATCCGTAACATGGCAGCATTTTCGGCGCGGATAGGGAGGAGACCGGCATCAACATTCAGACTGTCGACAGCAGACCTTTCGAGGCTGCATCTACCTACGGAAGACTGAGCGTTGACGTTGCATAGGTCTGCCGCAGGAACGGCCCGTTCATGATCAACCTGCAGAGGATTGCAGACGAATAACGTCGGGCTGGAAGGCCTATTGACTCTCGCTCCTGAGGCCTGAGGCCTGAGACACAAAGTTTGACATTTGAAGCCACAAGGCTTGGGCACGCTTTGGCTGCCAGCAGGTAAATCAATTTCATGCAGCAGTGGAAAGCCTCGGAGGGCGTATATGTTTTGCGGCAATGATAGCGGCGTAGCATAATTTACTGAAACACGGACGGATGATAGGACGGAAGTCCTCAACGCCTGAGTGAGCTTCTCGCCAAACGTATATATGATATATGACAGCACCCACAAGTTATTCAAAGGGAATGGTCAGGAACTCCTTCCCGGTGGTCCTCTTTTACTCATTGCGTTCCAGCCGATTCCCTCAGTCTACTCACATTTACCCCTTCATCTCATTCTATCCTACTGACTGCGTGCGATCGCCTCACTCTCATCCGTCTCCTCATCATGCCGTTTGATAAATGTCATTCCATAAAGCGTACCTGAGCACATTCTCCAGAACATCCACAAGCCCGCACATACGTGTAGACATTACGACGCCGCGATCATCCTCGCACAAAGCAGGACCTCCCATAGCCATTCGCGGAGCGCATTTGCATCAATGGCTGACGTCGGTCTCTGTGTGGATTGGATTCCAAAGATCGGCGTTCATTTCCGAGCGCGGTGCTTGATCCCCGGGCGACGATAGCGTCCAGACGTGATATTGCGATGGATGCGCGCGAACATGATGCTCCTGGAAACACGAGATATGAACACAAAGGCCGCGATGTGACGGGTGACGGCGTCGCTACGCGTGAAGTCCAAGCCGGCACTGATGCCCAGCACCACTGGCAGGAGCTGGGCATGAAAGTTCGTATTTTGCGTTTGGAGGGGGCGCTGGTGAGCCACGCTGTGGACACGAGGCTGGAGATGGAGGAGATCCGGGCGATAAGCACTGCTGCATTGCCTGCTCCTATGTTCGCCAGGCTGATAACCGGCCGCAAAAATGCCAGATGCTTGCCAGATGCGGGGAGGGGGATCGATAATAACGGCACCTGAAGCAATCCAGTGAGGAACGAGCGAATGTGAAAGCCCCATCCGTCCTGTGCGACTCCGCTGGCCCCTGATCCAACTTACGCCCACTCTAAAGCTGCCGACCGTTGTCTTTGGTAGAAGCCTGACGGTAGCCAACCAGCCAAGACCAGCATAATCCCAAAAAGGGACATGTGAACGCCTGATGGGGTGCGCCGTACGTGTGAAGGCACCGCGACGAGCAAATGACCGCACAGAAGATTAAACATCGCCGATTTCGCCTATGCATCCGGTGCCGGTGGGGCCATGGAGAGCGCGGGGCGCCAGCGAGATGACCGTGGACGTAGTATAGTATCTCATCGCCGAAGGAGCCCGGGTGACAGCTCACAGCGTGCGCGACGTAACGCAGTCCAATTGCACTCACCTCTCGCGCGTTCTAGCATATGAATGCGTTAGATGAGCTACGTGGCGAGCTGACATCTCCATTGCACCCAGTGCAAAGCCTGCGGTGCCCTATGCCAGACCGCGTTTTCTTGTGGCCCGGCGAGTGACTTTGTGATATGAGGAGTGGGGCGTAACGTTGGATTGCACGGGGCAGAGCACTTTGTGTGTTTAGCCTTGGAGCCCGGAGGGAAGGGGAAGGGCCGATCGTTGATCCGGGCGACGAAGTCGGAGCTGGAGTACGGCGAATGGAAACCTGCGGGGAGATGAAGGCACAATAGGAAGTCTGAGATGCCTCAGCCTGCACGATGCGCGGACGGACGCGCTGTCAAATAAGCCTCTGTTGATCGCGGCGAGAATCTCACCTCGGTGACGCAAGCGTATGGCTAGAAGCGGATGAGTGCCGCACATTAAAGAAGGCGAGGAATATGGGCGCCATCTTACCAGATGCGAGAACAAAAGGAGTGGCCGATATAGTACGACAGTTGACATGCTACCATGCGGGAAGCTTCCATAGTGGAAAACGGAGCCATGAAGCGTCTCTTCATATTCATGGATATCTTGCTCTAGGACGAGTGTTCGGGCGAACTGAATTTGAATTTGTAGTCCCGAGTGTGACATGGTGGACGTTTTTGGTGATATGTTGAAGTTGAGGAGGAGATGGACGAGAGGGGAAAGCATACCGACGACAGACCCTCGACCCGGGTCGTGGAGGTGTAGAATGGAACATGTCATCGTGTTTGGCATGGGAGGATCCGAGCAGCGGGAATCTGGACTTGTAGTACAGGCTTCGGTCGGTGGATTTGAGACCGCGCAGAGTACTACATACGTCCGATGCTCTGCATCGACCATCCTGGAGTGATGAGATTTCTGCGTGAGTCTCACAATACATTATTCAGGCAACGATGAACTCACCACAAGCTTGAAGACACCAGACGCGATGCACCATTGCGAACTCGCCAGATCGGGCCACCAAGACGCATCACAGATCCTCGAAGCTCTTCGCGTAGCACGACGTGAGCTTTCGTCTCCGCTGCTGACCCCAAATGGAAGACATTCTATGTGTCGGAAATGAACTCCAGAAGTACGAAGATGAGATAGAAAGGCAGTACAGCCAGGAATCGCAGTGGCAAAGACCCTCGCATCTGGAGGACACGAACGCGCAACAAAGCTCGACATACGCGAAGGACGCGCGGGTGCCGATGCATTAAATAGCATTTGTCGGGATCTTGCATTTAGCATAAGCGTTCCATCCGGGATTCCAACTGAAGGAAAAGCAATAAACAAGACGACTGCACCCGTCGTCTGCATGGCCTAAACAATGAGTCGCACTAAAGCCTCCGTGGCCGGGCGTACTTCGGACGTGCGCTTGAGCCTGAGGGCCATGCATTGGAAATTCACGTGCACTGATGGCGGGATCCGTTCCATAGAACGCTCGGGGTGCATCAGAATACGTTCCGCGCAGACCAAAAGACAAGGAAATTCAGATCGAAATAGATGGAAATTCGAGACAGCACAGCCAAGGGCGGGGTCATTGTATCGATTTTGCTTGTGATGGCGTGCGCACGGGCAGGCCATCGTGGCAAAGCGGCACTTGATCTTGTCGAAGACAACAGATGGAGCACTACGGAGAAGTTACGGAGCGCGTCCGCGTGGTTCCCTCCGACGTCGGATATGTCAAATATTGTCAATGGCGGCAGCGCGCCAGTCGTCGAATCGCGCCACGCTTGATCGGAGATGTCATACATACTTGTTATTGCTTACTTACCGCGTTTGCGATGCGCATTTGCATTATGTGGACATGTGGATGCACGATGTTGGCCAGGGATGTCTATGACGATAATGTAGCTGATACAGGAATTCGAGGGAATGTCGAAGAATCAAAGCGCTCGGGCCGCGTCGTCTTGTTTCGAGTGAGACATTTGATTGGATAGCCGAAGGAGCTCGCTCGTTAGTCGGGTCGGTAGGCACACGAGCGCGTGCGGCAAGCGAATTCGGGGTAGTCGGGACAGCATCCGCTGGCTTGTGGCGCCGTGCGCCACCAACTTTCAGGGGAGACACGGAGTCGGGCACAGCGTAAGTAGCTGGCGCCAACACGTGTAACAACGCCCGACATGGCGGGAGACAGCGTCGAGGTGGAGCGACATGGATGCTAGCAAACAAAAAGGATCTCGTGAGCGAGAAGGGCATCGGGGCCCGATCTGGGGCGCTGATGGCCTTGTTAGCCGAGATAGGTCTCGAGCAGGATAACGGCAGTGCCCTGGCGTCGGACCTTTCCTTCCATTTTGCAGACGCATGGACGGGGACGGCAGGGGGGCGCGGGAGACCTCTGGAGCGGCGGGAGCCAGAACACGGTAGGGCGAAAACAAAAGATGAAGATGAAAAAATGAGCAACAAGAGCAAAACACAAGACAACAGTGCGAAGGACGAAGTACTGGGAGTACATGTCCACAACCAGATCGAGCAGGGCAAGAGAACTTAAAGCTTAACAGCGAGGACGCGCGTGTCCAGAATGGAACATCCGTCCCTCCACTGAGGCCCTCTGCTCTTCCTTCCTCTTCCTTTTCCCCGCCGCCTGCAGCCATACCCCGTCCCCCTTTCCCTCGCGTCCGCGACGGTTTCACAGGTTGCCTTGGCGTTCGCTTGTTTTCCCGCCAGTTGTCTTTCTCGGGGTTCACGCTCTTTCTGCGCAACCCTCACGCTCCTTGTTTCCGTCTCGTTTCCGTTTCGTTTCTGTCCCCCCTGCCGCCCGTGACGGACAACCTCCATCATGTCCTACGTCAACTCGAACTTGAGCACGTCCTCCACCCCCGCCATGTCCTTGGCTTCGCCCAGTACCACGTCGCCCTCCGCTGCCCGTCGCCTCCGCACGAAGACGTCTGACATCACAGACCTCCTCCGCCGCTCCCACTCGCATCGCGATTCACACCCGCCTCTGCTGCCCGCCGCGTCCGCTGAGCTGGCTAAGGAACCTGGTGCCCGTTCCAAGCGCAGAATACCACTTTTCGGTCTGAAGCGCAAGTCCGCCGGTACGATTAAGGACGCCAGCGCGAGTGCCAGCGAGAGCGAGAGCACGACCAAGACTAAGGACTGGCGGAAACTCAAGCGGCTGTCTGCAGGGTACGTGCCATCCTATATTTTCAATAGACCATCGCCACCACGTTCTCGCCGATCTACGTGGAGTGGACACACAGTTCTAGCTTGCCGCATGCTACGCCCTCGTTGACAGCCTAAATGCTCTATTTTATGTCCAATGCTGTCGTCAGACACGCGCGTTGACTAGTTTGGCGCCGTTCCTGCAAATTTCGCGCGTCTATTGGGCGGTTGTTCAGTTGCTCGGATGTTGCCGTTGCTATCTCCGTCTACGTGCACGTGGCTTTACTTCCGTCGCCCGCGAGATTTAAGCTTTTTGTCTCCGTGTCCCGGAAAGACCAAAATGAACTATTGTACTGACTCTTTGGTGATCATTACAGAGCCAGCTTTCAGCCCACTGCAAGCTCGTCAAGCTCCCCCAGGCCGCCACTCCCAGTCGGTCGCCATTCTTCATCAACGACACTTTCACCGAATTCTTCGCTTCCCCCGCTGAATGTGCCTACACCCTCGTTTTCACCAATATCCCAATTCACCAGATCGCCCACATCGTCTCCCTCTGTACACCCATCAAATGGCGCAGGCCGTTCCACGACCCCGACACCCTCCTCTGTAGCGCAGAGATCAGTAACCACTTCGCACCACCGTGACCGTCACCGAGGATCCGCCTCCGGCCAGGATCGCGAAAACGCAACGCCCACTGGCTCCCCGACCAAACCTGACTTCCCGCTTCAATTACCTCAACAATGTCGAGACAGTGACCGCAACACCCCTACACCTACCGCGACTTCCACATCCGCATCCGCATCCAATTCTGCATCCAATTCTGTCTCCACATCGGCCTCATCACTCCCTTCGCCTGTGAGCGTGATGTCATCCTCTGCGTTCTTCATCCCCCTCCCGCCATCGTCGGCCGCAAAGCTAAGGGAGAGGGAACGGGAGCAGCAGCGCGAACGGCCACGGCCGACCATCACGATCTCGCCCGCGCCCGCGCCGACCGCCGCCGAGCTTGCAGAGGAAGAGAAGATGTACGTCTCGCCGCGCGAGGCGCCTGTCCCCATTGCGGTCTCGACCACCATGCACCAACGCTCCTCGTCGATCGTGCGCTCTAGTGGTGAAGCTAGCGTCATCAGCGGACAGCGCAACAGTGCCGAGCGCGTGCGCCCCGCGCCTCCGTCGAACTCGGCCCTCCCGCGTTCCCACTCCCGCTCACGCATCGCGTCGCCATCGTCTTCGCAAGTCCGGAGTGACGGCGAGCTGAGCACTGGCTCGGGCACAAGCACATCGATGTTCTCGGGCCGCGGGCGCCGCCCGACATATCACTCGCACCGGCTGCACGCGCGCACGCCGAGCGCGTCAACGAGCGCAACGAGCGCGACGGGCAGCTCGCGCGACGAGCTCGAGCGTGTGTTTGACTTCCGCTCCAGCGCGTCGGAGAGTGAGCGCGAGCTAGATCGCGGGCGGCGGAAGCTCGCGCTGAGCACGCCGGGCAAAGGCCGACTGCCTATGCCCACTGGGGCACAGCCACGTAGTCCCAGCACTACGCCGTCGCCATCGCCGACGCCGACCGCGACGCCACAAAGACACGTACGGAAGCCGATGCCGACCCCGGCACAGCTGGTATGTGTTCGGCCTCTTAAGTCTGGAAGGGGCACTGACACTCCCTGTTTAGATCCGCGAGCGCGCCGTCGAAGCATTCGAAGCCGAATCTGCGAAGAACACGAAAGTCGGATCGGGCAATGAGCATGCCCGTTCTGAATCGAACAACTCGGCGGAGCTCGAAGCCGTGCTCGAGCTCGGTGCGCCATTTGAAAAGTCGGAGGACGAGGAGAAGGACACCAGGCAGGTTCTGACGCCCACGCGCGGGCGTTCTGGAAGTACGAGCACGAATGCGTCAACATCGTCTGTGCGCTCGAGCTCGTCGAGGCTAAGGACGACCAGCGCGCGTCCGTCGCAGTTGGTCAGTGACATACACTTTGAAGATGTTTGGATATCGGCTGATTGCCCTGCAGTCCAACATGCACGCGCCGTCCACGTTGGACCCATCCGGCACGCGCTCAGCCACGGCATCGCCCATTCTGACGCCCTCGCTCCGCAGCCGTACCATCTCCGCCGCCAGTTCCATGAACTCGTCGCTCAAGGCGCGCCTGCGCGAGTCGCTCTCCCCGCCCGCATCGCCTTCGCAGTCTCCCATCCCAGGTGGGACGAGGATACGCGCATCGCCGACGAGCCCGTCGCCCTCGCGCATGGTGAATCTGGCTGCCGCGTCGCCGCCACCGCAAAAGCCGCTGCCCGTCATCCCCTCCGATTCCATGCGCTCTGTACGGTCCATCTCGACCAGCTCGGCGAGCGGATCGAGTCTGTCCGCGCAGACGCTTGTCTCGATGCCGTCGTCAATCTCGACTGCGCCGTCGTCATCGTCTGCGTCCTCGGGCACGCTTGTCATGCCGTCTGGCAGCAACCCTGACAGCATATCAGGCCTGCCGACGATCCCGTCCCTCGTGTCCCTGCCGGTGCCGCAAGACAAGAACCGGGCGCGCACGCACAGCACGCCTCTGAAGAGCATTGACGAGCGCACCAGCAAGAACAAGGACGCCGACTCGGAAAAAAGCGCGCCGGACACGTTGCAGGCCGCACTCGCGCGCAACGCGGAGCTCGAGGCCGACAAAGTGGCGCTGCTCGCGCGCATCGACGTCCTAGAGCGCGCCGCGCGGCGGCGTGACCGCGAGATCAGCGGGCTGCGGTATCTCGTCGTGAATGGGCACGTCAAGTCGGGCGAGGAGAGCTCGCCTGAGCAAGCATCGACGCCCGGGGAGAAGGACTCGCCGCCGACAAGGACGCATCGCGCGTATACTGTCCCCGGCCCGAGTGTGAATACCTCTCAGCGCACAAGGAACGCGGAGGACGTGGGAAGCAAAGGTCTGGGCATCGTGGTGGACGAGAGCGCCGCGCTGGATGCCATCCCCGAGGTCGAGAACCAGGAGGCACGGCTGCGGCCGCCGAACGGCGCGCCCGCGCCCGAGGCCAACCGCGACTCGGCGTCGTCGTCGTTAGTCCTGAGCGGGAGCTCGAGCTCGCAGAGCGGGCTCGGGACGGAAAAGGAGGGGACGGACGAGCGGCGGCGCGAGAAGGAGGAGCGGCGTGCGTCCAAGGCGCTGCGACGCATCTCGGCCGCGGGCGCGCTCCCATTTGCGCGCGCGAGCAGCGAGGCGGCGGGTGCGCAGTATGCGCAGAATCTGGCGCGAGATCGCACGCCGTCGATCGCGCAGGTGATCGAGCGCGAGCGCGCGTCGTCGGAGCGTGAAGTCGGGATGGAGGAGATGCTGAAACGGCTGCGGGCGTTCGCTGGCAAGGCCGAGCGGCGGTGAGCACCCGAAGTCGGGTTTTGTTTTATGATGTTGTTTTTATTGTTGCATTCGTTCGTCTTCGTCTTCATCTTCGCTTTTCATTCTTTCGTTTGGTCTTCGTCAAGGATTGTACGGGGATTCTCGGACTCGCTTGCACTCGGCACGTCGTTGGACAGCGCAGTCGGTTCTCTTAGCACGCTTATCGTAACTGTACCATTATTCTTCGCATTCATCTGTACATTCCCTGCACACTACTTCACTCTTATTCGCGACTGCATGTCTCTGCACATTCCTTCGCGTTCTCTTCATATCAATTGCAGATGTTGGTCAGATCTCGATGTTCGTGACCGGCGTCGAGCCCATCCAGACGAACTGAAGACGTTCTAAGCCAAGTAGTCGCGTCATGGGTGCTGCAAGACCTAGCAAGTGAATGGCACAATCGCGGTTCGACTCTCTCAGACAGTTTGCATCGTATCTATGCGCCTACCGAGTCAGTTTCTCAGAGCAGCTCCTAGTCTCGCGACCAGGCCATACGACGTTCGAAGGCGAGCATCCCATCGAAAACGACACATGCTCGCCTTCTTGTGTGGTAGATAGACGGTCACCGGTCTAAGCAGCTTCTATATCGACCCATATCTGTCCCGGACCATGCAGACTGCTATCCGGCTTACCTATATGTGGTCCTGTATGCTTCCTCATGAATCCATTTCTCATCTCTATGCCGGTTCATTGCCTGTGCACCGGACTTTTACGTCCATGACATGCTTATTTTGCCTCTCCTCTTCGCTTTGCTGCGTCAATGATGTCAGCCGCGTCGGGTGATCAAGCTTCAAGCGAACTAAGGTGCAGCTTTGCCAGGTCTGATGTGAATAGCCTGGTCGTTGGTGGAAAGTGCAACCGCATCCACTTTCGAAACGCTGCAAGATCACTGGTCAGGATTATTTTCTAGATAGAAGACCGGAACAATGCATGTCATACCGTCTGAAGCACCGGTTCTGGAACGTAGAGACCCATTCACTGGCAAGTCTTCCTGCCTAACTACGGCGGCGTTCCTAACTAAGCCTTTCATTATAAGAGATTGAGGATATCGTACGTACATTGAAGTCCAAACAATGCCGACATGCATCTCAAATCTCCATCTTCATATCTGAGGTCTTCATATTTGAGTTCTCCAAGCCGTTGCCGGTCGAAATCGAAGACGAGGGGAAGTACAGGGTTCACTGAGATCCTACGCACCATGCCCAAGTCTGCCACTGCGGCAGCATGTCCCCCACTATCCCTAAAAAGAGCTTCAAACAGGTTTTTGCTTATCCGTCTCAGCATTTGTGGCGGGCTGGCTGGCGCGGATTCGCTGCTGCGGGGATCTCCGTACCTCTTCAACATGAAGGCCTCTCGCTGTTGGTCATAAGTAGTTGATCTGATGTCGTGGCTCCAATGATAATCAATCTGGTACCAGGTTTGACAGTATGGGCTTGTGAACAGATAAACATTATATGACAGACACGACTATAACAGGATCTCACTGACCAGACGGCACTGAAACCGACGATAACTCTGGCGCCGGGATAGGGCTTCTGACATATCGGGCAAGCCGCAGCATACTTTACGCAGACATCCATCTGCAAGGCTAGTGCGATATGAGGACCGTCGCCTTTTTTCACCGGTTTCCACTGCGCGAACGATACGCGGTTGAAGCGCACATACTGGAGGCCAGGCCGGTCACTGAAGTAAAATTCCTGAAAGCGTTCAAAGCGCTGTACAAGTCAATATCAGGTGAACACACTGCACATATTGCGAAATGACGCCAACCTCTTCGCTCAAGCAGAACTCCGAAGGAACGGAGACGGAATATCCACAAAAGTCCGTGAATATGACTGGTTCCTGACCAGGATTCGGTGCGCCTTCCCAGGTGTATCCCAGGACATTTGGTTTCTCTTTCAGGCATCGATGCATCTCACGAATCATTGCCCGCTGCTCTCGACTGTCTTCTTCATATCGAGACAGCGCATGCCTGTCAAAGTGACGAACAGGTTCAATGACACAGCGGGCAAAACAAAACCAATGACTGACCCGTGTGCTAAGGTCAACAACGTATTCATAAGTTCGATCTGCTCCGTGAGCCTCCGCCGTAGATCAATCATCTCGTTCTTCGCAAACAAGCCCCAGCCTATTTTCCGCCACGAGTCGAGCATCATACGATTAGTGCCACCGCCCTTCCTAAGGCTCTCCCGATAGTCGATGATCTTGTTTCCGATTTTGCCAATGAGTACAGAGCACATTACCAGCGACGCATTGATAGCGTTCTCTACGGACGGCGGGAGCCTGTTAGGTCCCGGGACCGATATTGTGCGATGTACGCAATTCACGATCTTGATACATGAGTCGACCTCCATGACAAGGTCTTGATATTCCATCGATGCACCGGCACTCTCGCTGAGTGCTTTCTGGACGCTCCTGGCCAATTGAAGAAGCGAGACGATATCGCCGAATGCGCCAAACGTGAAAGCAATGATGGGCATAGTGAGGATGACTGTGAGAACGGCACATGTCGTCTATTGGGATATATAGCAGCACGCACCGCATCGCCCATAGGACAGATGCATGACATGTGCCAGGGCTTCTGATGAACCGCCTTATCGTGCTTCTTTCATCGCTGAAGCGCTGAAGAATAGGAGCAATTCGGACTGCACCGCCATTCTCTACGTCTGCCGCATATGGATGGGACTCGAGACTCGGGAGGAGAGAAGCCGGTGTTTTGCCTCTAGTAGGGTAGAATCGATCGGTAAATATGTAGGAGCGTTAAATTGGAGTTAGAGCAGCCTACGCTTTTGAGCTGGTAGAGGAAATGAAGAAGAGAAGAGCACAGGCGAGTTTGGTGGAGAGAATTGGGACCGTCAAACGAAAGACAAGTGGTGATAAACAAAAAGGAGCTGTGGTTAGGAAAGCTTGGCCTTGAGGCTTGAAGCTTGAGCTTAAGCTTCCGCTTGACTCGGAGGAGCAGGCCGCGGACCCAGAAATTTGCTGTGAGATGCCGCAAACCCGTCTGGTTTGAATAAGCGTATGAACTCATTCTTTCAATAAGCGTTCTACTTACCCATACCTTGCATGTCTTCGTGAGAAGCTAGGAGAACCTGTCTAGTAAGTCTGGCCCGTACGCAGACACTATGGGCCCTGGCTCAGGCGGATTATGAGCTGAGCGCTGAACAACGGACACAAGCTTGATGATCCTGAAACTCTCGGAGCTCCATAGATTAATTCTTACCCTGCTATGTCCTGACATAGTAGCAGCTCCTTATTAATGATGCTCGGAGGGTGAAAGCACCTGTGAATGCTCGACTCGAGTGTACAGCGCTAGCCAGCCAGCAGGGAACACCTCAAATTGGGGAGGGTTTACGGTTTCTGGAAGTGTCTCAACCGTCTCAACCGTCCCGAAATGCTTAAGTAAGCCATTCAATTGTGGACAGTTGGGACAGTTGGGACGGTCGGTCTGTCCAACCCTAACTCAAACTCAATATCTCACATCCCTCGAAAAATCAATATACCCGCCAACCCAACCAGCCTAACCGCCAACCCAACCGCCAACCCAACCGCCAACCCAACCCATCCCAACCCCAACCGGCATGAGCGCAAAAAGGGACTGCATGGTGGACAATTCGAAGAGGTGTCCGAATAAGGCAACTGTCCAGACTGTCCCGCGGCGGGACGGTCGGCTTGGACAGGTTGGACGGTTGGGATGGTTGGGACGGTCTCAGGCGTGGGAACGTCGAGACACTTCCGGAAACCGTAAACGCGAAAACGGTCATATCAAGGGCTCCCGCCGCAGGCGGACCGAAAAAATCGGGCCAGGGCGGTTTCGGAGGGCGGGGCCGAACGGTACCCAGGGTTATGCAGGGAGGGTCCCAGGGTGGTCCACGGCGGGGTTGGCAAATTCTCATCATGTACCTAATGCCCCATGTTGTGGAGGTGCCCAAGCCAATTAACAGGGTCGTCGCTTGCTCCTACGCCCAGAGATGTGGTGTATGAGGCCCGAGGTTGCGTACAGATTGACAAGAAACAACTCGTCTTCTGTGCATTTCTGACTTTGTTCGGGAAAGGCAATGTGTGGCATTGCGCGCAGCGCGGCTGCCAAGACGTCGTTAAGTCTAAGTAAGTAAGGGGCATAACAACTCTGATATTGACCGCCATCATCATGTCTATCATCCTCCAGCCGCGTCTTCGTCTCGAAGTGCCCTACGTCGCGTTGCGCGTTCGAGATCTCCACGATAAACTCAATATGTATTTCATCATCAGCCCTTTGGGCAAGCACTCCGAGCCCGATCCCAACAATTGCAGCTTCCGTGGGCGAGCCGGCTTCCCCTCTGGCATATACTGCGACAACACACCGTCCTCCATTCAGAACGGTGGTATCGAGTTCAGTGGCTCTGCCGTTGTGTTCGAAATCAAGGCGCGCATCAAGCGCGAGCTGTGCTTCTTCACAAAGAACGGTGATCGCGACCACCCCGTTCAGTGTGAGGCAGACCGGAAGCCGCCTCCAGATTTTGCTTCGTGCTGGCTCAAGGCCCCCACAAGTGCAGCCGAGGATCAAGCAATTTGGAGCCGTGCGATGAAGCAGCTACATCAGATCGGGCTATGCGCGGACAGTACAGCGCACATGGAGGAGTTCATACAGCCGGTAATCGCAGGTGCGGCAGGCGACAGCTCTGCCGCTCTCCAGGTCTATTGGACACCTCCGGTGAGTTGTAGTCGAGCTCCTTCTCGCGGATATTTACTTACTCATGGTACGGCATCGTGTGCAGTCGGAGTCGCTCGATTTGGGCACCCTTCCCATCTTCCGTGCCACCCATGAGCACATCGCGATCATGTTGCAGGACCAGATCCCGTTCAACAAGTGCGTTCGGGTGCGCTTCACTTTGCACTTCACGCCGCCGTGCAACACCAGCGACGGGCGCTCGATCATCGGCGCTCGCATGCTCTACATGCACGCGCTCGACTGATGGTCATTGCCCTTCCCCGTTCCAAGCTACAGAAGTGTACTAAATGATACTGGTATTTTGCTCAAGTTCTTGAATTGTATATCTAACTCTACTATAAATTCTAGCCTGTCCGTCTCTGTGTACAATAGCTAAATTCGAAGGTACCTGTAGCCCGAAATGATTCTGGTCGACCCTCCTGTATAATAGCTCTCTCGTCTATCAAATGGGGTTTCGTGCATTTTAGGTTAATTGCCGTTGCTGCCGCCAAGTACGTGCTGTAAGTATGGGCCGATCGCGTGTCACTGCAAATGTGCAAGGGTGAAGGTATGAAGGTCTTGGGTAATTGTCTGAGGCGAAAAGTGTTAGACATCGCCAGAGATTTACCTCCGTCTCTCGGAAAGGAGCCTCTCGAAACAGCTCACCTTTGTTCCTCCCCCCTGCTCCTTCCCCTCCCATCGGCCACGTCGCTGGTGCCGTCCGCTGCAGGAATGTCCGTTTTCGAGCCTGATATTGTGCATCATGCTCTTCGAAACTCCCTCTGCACTCCCGACGAGCGCGAGAAATTCGACGTGGCCTGGGATAAATCGGTCAGTCGTGTCGCACAAGACGCACCTTCGTGTAACTGAAAGACTTCTTGCTGCAGGTGGCCGACCGCATCTCCACCTGGACCTCCAATGGTAATAAGTCTGCTGATAACGACGTCGCAAAGGCCCAGATCGCATGGTCCGCTGAGGTCGTCGCTTATGTCGCCTTCCTCTTCAGCCAGGCAAAGACCAACACGGGGCGCTCACAGTCGACGCGCCGGCCACCATTTTTGAAGTCAAGCGTCCCTGTCCTTGACCCGCGATTTGTTCCTCCTAGCTTCCGGCATATCGAGAGGCGGTCAGAGTTCCCAAACATCGACCCTGGAATGGCGTACCTGCAGCCTCTCAATATCGTGCACCCTTTTTACTTCCCAAACCTTTCGACCTGTCCCCAATGCCACGGCCACAATATTCGATGGGATGGTTGGACATCGACTGGCCTGTGCAACGTCGTCTATGGTGTTCGAAGGCCCGAGCTGGCCCTGGGTTACCAGCTGTGGTGCAAGGACTGCAAGAAGAAGCAGAGTCAGCTCTCAGGCGGCATCACTAAGAGAGGGAAGAAAAAAGAAGGCTTAAGCTACTCCTGCACGACGACGAATCCCGTCTTCTGGGAGAAGTGGGAATGGTGGGACATCCCAAGTGCATACCACCAGTACCTCGTGTGATTTACTCTTGCTGACAAACTCTCGACCAAGCAGGGGAAGTCCCGATCTTTTTCAAGAAATGTGCCATCATGCACGAGCTCCTTGATCTGATTCTCGAGGTTCGCCTCACGAGCACCTCGCGTGGGCTGGCTGAAAACATCAAACGTGAGTCATGATTTGTTCTCGTCTGCAACTAGGTCAATCTCACCGGACTTTGGGCAGAACTCCACCTCCTTGAATATCATCAGGTAGTCAGCGAATACTATTGCAGGGCAACGAGCAGAGCGATTAGCGACTGCGAGGGAATAATAGATGTATTCTCAGTATCTCGGATAGAGTACTGTGAGACTGTAAGTAAATACCTGCGAGGAATTAACGAGTGTATTCTACAGGTAAAATCAGTCTCGGTACGAAGGGGAAAACGAGTAGTAAGTACTGACCTCAGTATCTCGGATAGAGCACTGAGGAAAGAGGAAGAAGAAAAGTTTTCGTAGGGTAACTATGCAGTCTTAGGTCATCACATGATCACGGCGCGTCGCGCGCATTGACTCTGTACTACAACACGCCCGCTCAACTAGCGTGGCGCATGCCCATAGCTTCTGAAAACTTATCGTGCTTGGCCTTGACCAAGCCCTTCGTGAGTACGTCCACGACCTGGTCGCCCGTAGGTACGTACTGCAAGTTGATTGCTCCTGCCTCCACCTTCTCCCTTAGGAAATGGTAACGCACGTCGATGTGCTTCGTTCGCACGTGGAACGCCGGGTTCCGCGCTATCGCCATTGCTGATTGGTTGTCCATGAGGAGGAGCGTTGCCGCCTTGCACGGTCGTCCAATTTCGCCCAGGAAGGTGCGTAGCCATGTGGCTTCTTTTGCTGCATGCGCGGCCGCGATGTATTCGGCCTCGGTGCTGGATAACGCCGTCGTGTTCTGCTTCTTCGAGCTCCAGCTGACGGCCCCTCCAGCCAATAGGAAGGTGTATCCAGAAATGGAACGCCTGTCGTTCACATCGCCCGCCCAATCAGCATCCACGTATCCGGTGAGTTCCCATGGCTTTTTCCCATCGAAGACTAGCTGATAATCAGCAGTGCCTCGAAGGTACTTGAACGCGCATACGAGCGCGCGCTGGTGAGCCTCTCCCGGTTTCGCCGTGTGCTGGCTCAGCACGCCGACGGTGTATGCGAGGTCCAGGCGCGTCCCCAGCATAGCGTACATCAGCGAGCCAATGCCGCTTTGGTACGTGAGGACGTCGACTTCAGGTGCGTCGACCTTTGCCATGTGTTCGTTTGCGAGCGCCGGAGTTGCAATAGGGCGTGCGTCCGAGTAGCCCGCGCGTTCGAGGATCTTCTCAACGTATCGGCGCTGCGAGAGCGCGATCGTGCGGGCGTTTCGGTCGCGGATGACTTCGAGTCCGAGGACCCAGTGCACCTCGCCCAGATCTGACATATTGAACAGGCGTTTCAGCGCCTCCTTGGCCTCGAGGAGCGCGTCCATCGAGTTGGAGATGAGGATGATGTCATCGACGTAGATGGCGGCATAGAGGATCGTGCCGTCCTCGCGGGCCCACTTCGTGAAGAACGAGTGGTCGGAGTCGATGCGAGTGTATCCGAGTTTCTCGAATTCACTCTTGATGCATAAGTACCAGACTCGGCCTGCCTGTTTGAGCCCATAGACTGACTTGATGAGCTTCCAGACTTTGCCTTCCAGCACGCCAAATCCTGCGGGTGGCTGGAGGTAAATTTCCTCTTCAAGCTCACCATGTAGGTACGCGGTCTTGACGTCCATCTGGTGGACTTCGAGATCTTCCTTGGCGGCAAGTGCGAGTAGTGTGCGCAGGGAGGTGAACTTGATGACAGGGGCGAACGTCTCATCGAAGTCAATTCCTTCGACTTGAGTGAACCCCTTCACAACGAGCCTCGCCTTGTACTTCTCGACTTCGCCGTTGGGGCCTCGCTTGATGCGGAAGACCCACTTGCTGTTGACGACCTTGCAGTCACGCGGTCGGTCAACTTCTTCATACACGCCCATCTGCTTGAAGGAGTGGAGCTCCTCGTTGCAGGCTGCGAGCCATTCGGCTGCATCGGGGCGCGACATCGCCTCCTTGTAGGTGAGTGGATCACCGTTAGGATCTGCGCGCACAGAGTTGACATGCTCTTCGGCCGGCGGAGTGCCTGCTGGCTGAGGGAGTGTCTTCTTGTCGTACGACGTGACGCGATAGCATGCATCGTCGTCGGCGACTGGCACGTGTGCATTGCGTGTGGAGCGTCGAAGTTGGGGGGCTGCAGGCGGCACCATGTGCGATACGGCTGGATGTTCGTCGGCATCCAAGAGCTCCGTGACTTCAGCCTCGGAGTCTGCGGACTCTGGCGCGACGGGCGCTGCGATTCCTTCCCCTCCAGACGTGTCGGACTCGGGGTCGACTTCGATCTGGACACGTTCGAGGTGCTCGTGGTCTGGTGTCTCCTCGAAGATGACATCCCGTGACTCGATGATGCGCCCCGTAGGGTGATGCACGAGGCAGTATGCCTTGCGGTGCTTGGCATAGCCAATGAATGTGCAGATGAGGGACTTGGGGTCGAGCTTGCAGCGGCGGCTGTCCGGGATATGGACGAACGCGCGGCACCCAAAGGTGCGGATGAGCGAGACGTCAGGCTTGTTGCCCGTCCAAGCTTCATGCGGCGTGACATTTGTGGCGAGAGAGCGCGTGGGGATGACATTGTGGATGTACGTTGCGTACTCGACGGCGTCGAACCAGAAGGACTTGGGGAGCCCTGAGTCTTCTAGCATGGGACGTGCCATCTCCATGACTGTGCGGTTGAAGCGCTCCGAGACACCGTTGAACTCTGGAGAGTCAGCAGTGGTGGTCTCGTGCCTGATGCCCTTGTTGCGGAGGAACTGGCGGACTTCGTGTGAGACGTATTCGCCTCCGCCGTCGCTGCGCAGAACCTTGAGTTTGCGACCAGATTCGAGTTCCGCCGCTGCGACGAAAGCCTTGAGGTGCTCGAGGACGTCACTCTTGTGTCGGATGCCGTCAACTGCGGCCTTGTGCGAGTAGTCGTCGATCCAGGACACAAAATAATTAAATCCCTGACGGGATTGCATCTGCATGGGACCGCACACGTCCGAGAATAGGCGGCCAAGTGGTTCGGTCGCCCGCGTGTTGGTCGTCTTTGGGACGTCTTCGCGGGACTGCTTCCCCTTAACGCAGGGAGTGCAAGTGCCCAGGGCCTTGCGGCTGGCAGAACCCACAATATCCATGCCCGTGACCATACTCTTCTTTACCATCCGCAGCACGGAGTCGGTATTGATGTGGCCAAGGCAGCGGTGCCAGGTTTGCAGGTCTGCGCGCGCAACTTTCGTCTGAGCCACAAACGCGGTAAGGTTGGTTGGGTCAGTGCCGGGCTCGGTGATAGTGATGTGGGCAGCTTCCGGAATCTCCGATCGAGCATTGATAATGTAGAGATTATCCTCAAGGCGGCCTTCGCAGGTGAGTGTGCCTTGCTGATTGTAGATCTCGCAGGATGACTCTAAGGACTGGACGCGCGCGCCGCGGCGGGTGATCTGCGAAACTGAGATCAGGTTGCCGTGGAGATCCGGGACATAAAGTGCGTCAGAGAGGACGACTTTGTGCCATTCGCCTTTGGCCTGCATGAGGACCGGGATGCGCCCGACGCCGTAGGCATCGATGGACGAGTTGTCGCCAAGCCAGACTTTGCGCGGGGTATCGAACGCCTGGTACGTCATGAACCAATCGCGGACGCAGCTCATAATTCGTGAGGTGCCCGAGTCGACAAGCCATCTGGTCGTCAGATCGGGGTGCTTTGCCAGAGCGTCGGCTGAGGCTTTGAAGACGCGAATAGCGCTGTCATCGGGTTCGCAGACCATTGCGACTTTCGCGACGGCGTCGCCCGCCGGGGCCTTGGAACTGGAGGAAGACTTGTTGTTCTTCTCCTTTTCCTTGAGCTTGCGGCACTCATCCCTGGTATGTCCCTTCGCTTTGCAGAA
The DNA here is from genome assembly GCA_033439255.1 of Hericium rajendrae. Classification (NCBI taxonomy): domain Eukaryota; kingdom Fungi; phylum Basidiomycota; class Agaricomycetes; order Russulales; family Hericiaceae; genus Hericium; species Hericium rajendrae. Next base: position 1,149,867 of record CM065879.1, on the reverse strand, counting down.
TTTGCAGTAGACTTTCGGCTTTCCAGATCCACTGGGGGAGCCTTTGGAGGGAGTCTTCCCGCCTGAGGAGCGCACGAAAAATGCGGAGGTCGCTGCGGATTCGCGGTGGCGCTGCTCTTCCTGTAAGACCTGCGTCGCGACGTTGTCAATGTCGAGCGACGCTGCAGAGGTAAGGATTGTTTTTAGTGTGTCGTAGGAGGGGGGAAGGGACAGGATGATGGCGACAGCGATGAGCTTGTCGTCGAGCTTGTTGCCGAGTGCAGTGAGCGTGTGTCCGATGCGGCGCATGCCGTTAATTTGCGGCTCGATGGGCGCATCGTCCGTGAACATGCTCCGGAAGAGCTCACCAATAAGGTAAGCAATTTTCTGCTCGCCTTTGCCCTCGTACCGCTCGCTCAACTTCTTTCAGGCCGCTTCCGTGGTCGTCGTGTCCAGCACGGTGTTTAAAGGTTCCTCGTTGAGCATGAGGCAAATCTGCACTCGCGCGTCACGATTTCTGGTGCGCCAGGCTTCCTTTTCTTTATCAGCTGCGCTGGTCGCTGGTTCCTTTTCAGTTCCCTCCACTATCACCCATAGTCCGCGGACTTCGAGGACCATCTTGGTCCTGAACTTCCAAGACATATAGTTGCTGCCATCGTCCGCGAGGAACGGTACGTCGTAGAGACGGTTTGGCAGTCGAGGGGTAGTGAGCGACGGCGCATCCGCGGACGGCGTCAGAGAGGGGGGTTTCGCGGTGGTGCTACCCATGGTCGATTAATTGAAGGTACGTTGATTAAACTGTGTTGGGGCTCAGTTAAAGACCAGGTCTCATAATCTATTGCAGGGCAACGAGCGGAGCGATTAGCGACTGCGAGGGAATAATAGATGTATTCTCAGTATCTCGGATAGAGTACTGCGAGACTGTAAGTAAATACCTGCGAGGAATTAACAAGTGTATTCTACAGGTAAAATCAGTCTCGGTACGAAGGGGAAAACGAGTAGTAAGTACTGACCTCAGTATCTCGGATAGAGTACTGAGGAAAGAGGAAGAAGAAAAGTTTTCGTAGGGTAACTATGCAGTCTTAGGTCATCACATGATCACGGCGCATCGCGCGCGTTGACTCTGTACTACAACAAATACCTAGAGTGTTACAAGCATCGTGACTGCTGGTACAAGCCCCACACCCTGAAGGAATTCTCGGAGCCATGGGACGAGAAAGGATACAACGGCAAGTCCATATCGGGTGATCTTATCACCAATATCATCCTCGAAGACTCGTATCGCACCCGTCAAGACAAATCATCAGAGTATTTACACACGCTAAAAGGTACGAGCCCTCGTTTGGTTTCCCAGTCATGAGGGAGCTCACCCTTGCCCCCGTTGTGCCCCACCACTTAGCCAAAAGTCTCTCGATCGACGCCACATTCAAGATCACACAGAAAGCAACCGTTGTTGGTAAGGACCGGCAGCGGACTGATCCACACAAGGGGGGGCTCATCACTGCCATGTGCAAGACTAACGAGTGTGTAAAATGGGTCAGTACTCCGTCTTTCACGCTCTCTGTCCATGCACTGACCAGCTGACTGCATCCAATCAGAAATTCTCGATGACACAGTCGAATGGCGAGCTCCAGGAATTCCTCGATGATCTTGGCGACTGCTTTGTCGAACAGGAAGAGCTGCCGCTGGAAGATGTGACGGCAGACAACTGCTGCCACGTTCGTAGTGCCGTCGTTCATGCATTCCCGCAAGCCCATGTTGGGCTTGATATTTATCACTTTATGATGAGGTACGGCAGCATGCACTCAGTATGTCTCGAATGCTACTTACTGCTGATACACAGATATCTCGTTGCTACTATCAATCAGGGGACAAATCCGTGGCACTCTCAAGTTGCTAGTGATATTCGTGATGCCCTACTCATCAGCGGTGCAGAAAACGGGACGCCTGCCAAATACCGGGCGAAAGAGGAGCAAGCAGAATTACTGCAAGCCACATACATGAAATGGGCTCGGCACGGTGATGTTTGGACTGCTGCTGCTGCAAAGGTAAGCAGTTGATTCCTCACTCAAGTCCCCGGTATCGCTCTTATGCTTTCGATGCAGGTTCACGCTGATCAAATGCGCCATGTCCGAAATGGCTGCTTAACGTGCGTCAATCAAGACATTGCCACTGACGGAAGCTGCATCGAGGGATCCCACAAGGGTTGGAATTCAATCATGTGCTCTCACGCCAGCGGGCTCGAGATGCTGGTGGTGCTCGGCCACGACCACGTCCTCCGCCGCAACATCCGCGTCGCGTCTCGCCTGGACAAGCCAACGGCCTTTGTGGTATCTACGTACAGATCGCACCACACTCGACTGGTTGACCGCACAGCGTGGGAGTGGAATGCACTCCTCACCATCAAAAAGCGCAAGGAGCCGCGAACGTACCGGAATACTGCTCTTTGACCAGAATTGCCTAAGGTTTCGAGCAAAGAAAAATTCGGTCTTGTGTGCTCGGCTGAATTCGACACGTACAACGGTCTCATCAAGCAGGAGGAGCCAGATGAAGACATTGCATTGGACCTCTTGGAGTTGGTCGAAGAAGAAAGCACCATTACCTTCCAGTCAGTCGGTGCGCAGTTACGAGTCAACCCGGCCTTGTTCGTCATGCCGGACACACATTCGGTTCCCAGTACTGGCACTGTTGCAACATTTGCGCAGACTGCGGCATCAACATCGGGCTCATCCAATGTGCAGCCAGTGCTCGCATTGCCACCGCGAGCGGTAGCGGTGGCAGACCTGACAATAGATTGCGATGAGATCAAGGAAGTCATCAGTGATGGTGTTGCACTGGCTGCCTCGCACGACATCTTGGTATGTACACTGTTTTGTTCTATGTGTATTAATAATTTCCACTGACTTTGCTCTCTAGTGTCAAGACTCGGTCGTAGACAGCAGAGAACCACCCAAGTCACCAGCGATGATGGGAGCGAGAGAGCAGAGAGTGACTAGCAGTGCAGTGACCTGTATTGGAGGTACAGTACGGTACAGATGAAATGGACAATCTAGGGAAATAGGCGAGCGACAGGGAGCCTATAAGTACTGGGACGACAATGGGAAAAGAACAATGGACACCATAACGGGTCGAACAATAGAGTGAGAACAATGGTGGCCAAAAGGAGAACAATGGGAGGGAGAACAATAGGATGTCCCAAAGGAGAACAAGGGCATGGGTGAAGGATAGCCCCAGGTCATGTGAGGAAGTGAACATGTGATGGGGCTGCTGGAGCACATGACCAACGCGATGCCTTGATGGCAGAGAAGAAGGCGGAGAGAAATGGAGCGATCCGTGACATCACCCCCTCTCTAAGACGCACTTTCGCCTGGAGTGCGTGATGAGCATGGACGGGGTCGAGGTAGATGAGTCCACGAAGATTGGGAGCCTTAAGTGCATGCAGATGGCGGGTGTAGAAGTCGGTGATTGCACCATGGGCATTGGAAAGGGAGGTACGTGAAAGCCACTGATTCTCCGAATCAGGGTAGCCTGCCCATTTGACGAGATATTCAATGCCGCGTTTGTTCCGGGTGAGACGAGCATCGAGGACAGACTCAACTTCATACTCTTCCTCACCCTCCACAAGGTCAGGTGGTGGTGCAGGGAAGTTGGGACCATGAGCATCGGTTTCCTTGTAAGGGGACAACAGGGACGTGTGGAACACCGGGTGGATACGCCAGGTGGGCGGTAGCTTCAGTCGATAAGAGACTGGGCCCAGGACGTCAGTGATTTCGAAAGGTCCTAGGCGTCAATCAGCGAGCTTAGCTTTGGGTCGTGTGGTTTTGATGTTCTTGCCATCGAGCCAGACCTTGTCACCAACCTGGAAGTGGATGGTGTCGTGCATATGGTCCTGGTTGTTGCGCTTCATGAGATCAGCAGCTGTTTGAAGGCTGGCCTGGACCTCAGTGCGAAGTTGTTCGAGATGACGGAAACGATCCTCGACGGCGGGTGTAGACGATGTGGGGTTGACAGTGGGGATGGCAGTGGGAATATAGCCGAGGAGCATTTCGAATGGAGCTCAGTTAGTGGCGCTGTGGATACGGTGGTTGTGCGAGAACTCAGCGTAAGGGAGCCATTGGACCCAATCATCCTGACGGTAGTTGCAGAAGGTGCGAAGGAACTGCTCGAGTTCTTGATTGACACGTTCTGACTCGCTGTCAGTCTGTGGATGATAGGCGGTGCTGAGGGAGGACTTGATACCAAGTTTGTCAAAGATGCCACGCATGACTTTTCCTGCATACTGTGGGCCACGATCAGAGATGAGACGTTCCCAGAGGCCGTAGTTCCAATAAATCCTGTCAAAAAGGATGTCGACTGTGCCATCACTGGTAATGGTCTCTTTACAAGGAGTGAAGGAGACGTGCTTTGTAAAACGGTCGACGACCACATTGATGGAGTCATAGCCTTGGCATTCTGGGAGTTTGACGATGAAGTCTGAGGTAATGTCTTGGAAAGGACGGTGGAGTAGGCCCAGAGGTCACGTCGCAAGACCTGGGATAGTGGTGAGATGGGGAATGTGCTACTACATGCTGGCAGCTAACTACTCGAATGATGACTAAGCATCAGGGAAACTCCCGCAGATCACGTGCTCTATGGCAGTAGGGACCCCCTTGGTCCCTACTCCAACGGGTAGGGATGGCATTGGGAATTGTTTCAACGTGAGGGCGGTGATTTTGAACCTTGGTGGCCTGGCAGGTAGCACAGCCATCGACATAATCACGAATGAAGACAGACATACCGGGCCACCAATAGTTGCGACTAAGGAGCTCGTAGGTCTTGTAGCATCCTGGGTGACCAGCCATGGGCGTGTCATGGTGCAGCTTGACGATGTCCCGACGAAGGTCCTTGTCAGCAGGGATGTAGACTTTGCCACGAAAAAGGATGAGGCCATCCTCGTAGTTCCATTCTTGGAGGTTCTTGACGAGTGAGTGAGGACCGTTGTTCAGGATCACATCAAGGGCTTGAATGACCTCAATGTCCTTGGTCTTGGCATTGCAAATACGTTGGCAGAGATCAGCATTGCCAATGGACTTGACAGCGGCTGGACGTGTAGCACGGATCTGGAAGTACTTGGGGTCGAGGAGGACACGATCTGAGTTGTCATCGTCCACCCCCTCTCTATGGTCAGGTCGTCTCGACATGGCATCTGGCCGGTGGTGAATACCGGGTTTGTGGATCAAGGTGAAGTCGAAACGAGTGAGGAAGAGAGCCCAGCGAGCCTGACGATGACTCAGCTTTTGGGCAGACTTGAAGTATTCCAGGTTCTTATGGTCGGTCCAGATCTCCACAGTATGGGGAGAGCCTTCCAGGTAGTGGCGCCAGGCTTCGAGGGCACGGATGATGGCCAGGAGTTCCTTGTCATAAATGTCGTAGTTGCGTTCGGGGGCGGTGAAGGCCTTGGAGATGTAAGCAACAGGGTGCCATTGCTCGTCCTCCCCACGCTGGGATAGGATACCTCCTGTGGCATAGTCTGAGGCATCGACCTCAACCAGGTAGGGTTTGGACGGGTCAGGCATGATAAGGACTGGGGATGAAGTGAATGCAGCTTTAAGAGCCTCAAAGGCATGTTGACATTCAGCAGACCAGGCCCAAGGATGGTCTTTCTTGGTAAGGTCAAACATGGGACGAGCGACTTTGGAGAAGTCCTGGATAAAGCGTCGATAGAAGTTGCCAAAGCCAACAAAGGACTGGACGTCCTTGACGTTACGGGGGGCAGGCCATTCAGCGATGCCTGCAACCTTGACGAGGTCCATGGCGAGCGTGTTATGGGAGACGATGAGACTGAGGAACTCAACTGAGGGCTGCTCGAAAGAGCACTTCTCTGGTTTGAGGAAGAGGTCATTGTCCTGGAGGCGTTGGAGGACCTTGCGCACAAGGTCGCGATGTTCTTCGAGGGTTTCGGTGAAAATGAGGATATCGTCCATGTAGATGATGACTTTGCCCGTGTCGATGAGATCCTTGAAAAGTTCATTCATCATTCCTTGGAACGTGGCAGGGGAATTTGTAAGACCAAAAAACATCACCAGGGGTTCAAAGAGACCACAGTTGGTCTTGAAGGCGGCTTTCCATTCATCGCCCTCTTTGATGCGAACATTGTTGTAACCCCAGCGAACGTCCATCTTGGAGAAGACCTTGGCACCCTTGAGCTTGTCGACAAGTTCAGAGATGAGGGGCAGGGGATATTCATTCTTGATGGTGCCTTTGTTGAGGGTGCGGTAGTCCTGGACGGGGCGTAGTTTTCCATCTTTTTTCTTGATAAAGAAGAAGGGACTCGCCATAGGGGATTTGGAAGGACGGATGTAGCCTTTCTTGACCTGGTCATCAAGGAACGAATCGAGGTCCTCCTGCTCAGTGGGAGCCATGGGATAGACCTTGCATGAACGGGGTTCAAAACCATCTTTCAGGTCGATGGCGTGATCCCAAGGGCGACGTTCGGGAAGGCGATGGGAGGATTCCTCATCGAAGACAGGTTGGAAATCCTGGTACTGAGGGGGAACCATCTCAGCAAAGGACTTCTCTGCAACATGGGTGGCCACACGCTCAGCCAGTTTCTGAGCATTGGTGAAAGAGCGACAGATACGGATGGTGTGTTGGTAGTCGGGGTCATCGTCCGGTGGGGGTGGTGTGTCCCAGTCAGGGAGAACACCAGCTAGGCGAAGGCCCTCTTCAACCCAGTCATCATCGACATTAGGTCGCGGGTCATCATCCTTGGTGAACAGATGTGCAGGAACTTTGGACAGGTGGATGCAGCGAAGGCGGACTCCTTGGACTCAGCGAGCAGGGATCACGTATTTGGGAAGTGGAGCAGCAACAAATGGTGGGGGCAGTGGGAGCAATGGAGGAGGGCAAGGTGGGGGGAGCAGTACTGCAGCAGCACTGAGGACTGGTGGACGAGGGGTTGACTGGCGGCGTTCAGTGCGAGTGGACAGGTTTTTGACTGGGGGCTTATTCAGGGTGCAAGAGGGAGGGCAGGAGTCATGTCGACACGACGAGAGACCCAATCAATTTCAGGGTTGTGTTCCTGTAACCAATCGGTCCCAAGGATAATGTCGTAGTCACCAATGTCAATGAGATAGAACTCAGCTGTCTCCTCATGGAAGGACGTCGAGTCCTTGGTGTAAATGCAGATGTTCTGGTTGACTGAATAGCGGACCCAGCCCATGATGTTTTCGGAGTTGTCCACGTTGCGAATGGGAAAGGGTTTAGGGAGTTTCTTGAGGGGGAACTGGTGTTTTTTGGCAAACTCGGGGTGCATAATGATGCCTTCTGCACCACTATCGAGGAGTGCCTCAGCATCGATTTGTTTCTTGATCGGGGCAGTGATAATCTTGGCCTGGAGCGTAATGGACGGTGTCTGACGGTTGGGTGTGATAGCGGACATGCGCAAAGACGATGGATACGATTGCTCACAGGGGTCGGATAGTACAGAGAAGCGATTTGACGGATCAAAGAAATGTTTCTTGCCACCCACAGACGACGTGACCGGGGGGCGCTTTAAAAACCCTCAACCATGTCCTTTAATGCAGCCTTCGCCTCTTCCCTCTCTTCCTCGCTCAAGTCCTTCAACTGCGACAATAAGTCGGCGATAGACCTGTTGATGGCGGGGACAGCAAGGGCGGTGGCTGCGTCTTCTGGAGCTACTCCCGGGGCAGAGCCGGTTTCTAGTGCTCGGACACGAGGGATTGGGGCACGGGGGTTGGAGTCGGCATTGAGGGGGCAGTCGCGAAAGCCATGGCCCTTCTGGCGACAGCGGAAGCAACCGCCCTCACGCCTGAGGCGCTCACGGTCAGGCTCCGAGAGTTTGGGCAGTTGGGCACCTGTAGCAGCAACTGTGCGGGATCGGCCAGTAGATGCGGACTGAGGGGAGCGAGTGCTCACCGGGGTGCGCCCAGTTGTAGGGCGGGGACTCTGGAACCGGGTGCGCATGAGGTAGGCAGCATTCCTGTCACGGGCCCTTGCCTTCCACTCGACCAGGGTGGTGGGCGTGGGGTAGCTGCACTGGCAATCATCGCGCAGGGCGCTGTTGAGGCCATGCAGGAACCAGTCGATCAGGGCCACGTCATTGTAGCCGGTGCGGGGGGCAAAGGACTCAAACTCGGTGATGTAGTCGACTACCGGGCATGTACCCATCTGGAGGGTCTGGATAGCATGGGAGGCATCCTTGGAGTCGTCAAGGGGAGAGAAGTCCAAGTTGAAGCGAGTTCGAAGGGCGGTGAGGTTGGCGTAACGGGGAACATGAGCTGGAGATGTGTTTGCAGCCACGAGATCGTCATCCTCAAGGATCTCCTCGACGCACTGGGTGGCCCACTGGCCGGCAATAGGGCCCTGGCAGAGGTCGAGGAAGAGGGAGATCTGGGCGGTATCATCTTTATACCTGACAGAGTTGGCGCTGGAGAGGCCAAGGGCGACAGCTATGCCCAGTGATGGTATGCGATGATGAATGCTAGCTACACATGAGGAACCTCACTATGGACGATGCTGACTAAGCTCGGCTAGTGGCCTCCTCTCGTGCTCCCCAGACCCACTGTCCCATGTGCCCCCCTCGAAAATGGCGACGTCCTCGTCGCCTCGAAAGAAGCTCACCCAGAGCCAGAATGAACCCAGCCCAAACTCTGGAGAACACGACTCAGCTCGCACAACCACGGGTCTGCATCCCAATCGAGGGGAACTCTGTCCTGCGCAGGCAGCAGTGCCCGAGCTGGAGATGATGGGACCGTGACTGATGGTCAGCCTGCACGAAGACCTGATGGGTGGCACCGTGTGATGACTGGAAGTGGTTGGGGTGGTGGTGGTTGCTGTGAACGAGGAATATGTATAGGCCGTATGCAAGATCGGTGTGCACGTCGTTGTAAAGATTCGAACGGTGGTCGTGATGAAGAGGTGCGGAGGACTGAAAAATCCTGAGTCGGTGGTAATGCGAGCAGGGTGACATTATTGACAGGAAGCGCGGCTGCATCGTCAGCCCACGAAAAGGAGTCAGAAGTCATATATGCCGTTGGAGAATTATTAGCCAGTGTTGTAATCGAGTCATGGGACATCGGAATACTGGCAGGTGAAGTGGAAAAGATTGTACAAGGTGAGGTATGTGAGGCACGTGCAATTGCGGGCATTGACGGGCCTAAGTCAGCGTGAATCGTGTCGTTGACAAGTATGGGCACGGCGGGATCAGGTGCTGCATGGCATGAGGTGTTGGCAGGGTCTGCCATTTGGGAGGCGGAATTGACACGGGTGGGCGGTATGGTGTCATCCGTCTGAATGATGGCGACAGCGACGTTGTGCACTATAGGTGCATGCAGCGGAGATGGGTTGCGTGCTGGCACATTGAGCATGTCGGCATCAGCGACCGATGGCACATGCGGGGCGGACAATTGCGCATGCGAGTCGGGGGATATGGGCGGCGGGGTATGTGAGTCGACGCGCAAGGGAGACGAACGGGGTGGGGTGTCGGACGGCACGGCTGCGTCGATGCGTGCAGATGGGTGGGGTTGAGGCGAAGTAAACGGGTCATCCGCTTGGACGCCCGTATCGACGTGATGCAGGGTGCTCACCTCGGCACGTGCTGCCTTGACTCCCTCATTGTACCCCTCCTCGCGTCCTTGCTCATACCCCTCCTCGCATCCTTGCTCGTACCCCTCCAGCCATCCATCGTCCCAGGTAGTCGCAGATGGCTGCTCCGGCATCTGCATCCTCGCTGCTTGCCTCTGGAGTCTCCGGCCGTCCTCGATGATGGCCGCGAGAAGATCCGGATGGACCTCCTCGCACGTCGTGGCCAGGCGCGGGGCTGGGTCGTGCATGCGTGTCATGGGTGCGGGGCTTGTGGTGCTGCCGGATGCGACGGGGAGTTCGGCACACTCATTGTCGAACGTGTGCATGGGCGTCGTGACAAGAAAGGCCGGCGGGCCTGCAGCGTGTATGCAGGCTGCTAGTGCGGCAATGGCGGCGGTGGAGGGCATGGACAGCGCCACGAATGGCGTGGACTGCGCGGGCAGTGACGGAGAGACGTCGAGGGGCTCGTGCGGGGTGTTGGTGGTCGTTGTTAGCACGGGTGGGGGTTCGCGTTCGCATGTCGCGGCACACGTGTTTGGCGCGTGTCTGTCTCGCGTGTGGGTTGTGTCCTCGACGGCAGATGCGGCCGTGGCATCGGCGATGGGGGTGGCTGACTCGATAACGAGCGAGGGTGCGGGGGACTGCGCGAGATGCGCGGCTAATGCGGATGCTGGCTGGCTCTCGCACTGGTGCTGTGGTGTGTGCACAGGGGGTTCCCCGTCATCGAATGCAGTTGCCGTGTTGACTATAGCGGTGTGCGTGTCGAGCGGACATGCGGGGCTCACGGTAGCTGCTGGAAGTGTTGTAGTTGCTGCTGCTGCTGCTGCTCTCCAAGCAGCTTTCGTGGCGCGCTTGCTCTTGCCCATATCGGGTAATCACGCGGGGGCTCGTGTTGTGGTGTGGAACGCGACGGTGGGGCGAAAACGGGTCGCGGGTGCGGGAAACGGGTGCGCGGGACACGAGATGGGAGCAGGACACTAGAAGATGCGAGTAGGAGACGCAGGACGCAGGAAATGAAGAGGAATGGCACGCGACACGAGGCACGTGAACGAAACACGAGGTGCGACGCGAGAGACGAAACTGGCACGAAAAAAAGACGAAAAGCCAGAAAAAGACAGGACAGACTCGACTCGAAGCTGAAGTGAGTCGAATCACACTCTCATCACCACATGGAGAGGCCAAGGGCGACAGCTATGCCCAGTGATGGTATGCGATGATGAATGCTAGCTACACATGAGGAACCTCGCTATGGACGATGCTGACTAAGCTCGGCTAGTGGCCTCCTCTCGTGCTCCCCAGACCCACTGTCCCAGCGCGAAGGAATAAGCAAATACGCAGCTGGAATTCCTTGGACTTGGAACGATCTCCCTCAAAGGGAGCAGGTTTGACGCCGATCTCAGGGTTGGACATGTCGATGGATGGCTGAACAGGGGGAGCTGTGGCGATGATTGGTTTGACGTTGATGGTGGATGTCGATGCAACAGCGGCAACGGGTGGAGCAGGTGAGGGGACTGGTACTGGGGTAGGCGTCGAAACAGGTGGTGGTAGTGGGGCCCGAAGGGTGTTGAGGCGGGTAGCTTGTTGCTGAGCGAGATTCTCTATAACTGCCTGAGAGAGTGCAAGTTCTGCAGCGGTTAAGAAGAGAGTACTGGCTGCCAAAACCACAGGTCACTTTCTTCTACGAGGCTGGGTCTCCAACTGACTACAAGTCGATTGGTGTCAGAGCGGTATGCGTAGTAGTTGTTGGTTACCGGGTTGAAGGTAATACCTGGGGGAACAACAAGTGGTGTGGTGCGAGCAGGGGGAGAATCTGCACTAGGAAGGGTGACGGTGGGAAGCGGTGGGGTAGCGGGGTGTTGGCGGCGGTGTTCTGTAGCTGCAACGTCGAAGTCGTTAAGCTCGAGGTCTGCCTGGTCGTCACGATCAGCGAAGTACCACTGTGCGGGACCGTCCTCGTCCTCGTCCGGAGTGATGAAGTCTATTCGAATGATGCCAGAAAGGGTGTAGATGAAGTATTCGTCGAGCGAGGCAAAGACGCCAAGTGGGTATGGTTCTGTGGTCTGGAAACGGGGGTCGGTGGGATCAATGGTGAGGTCTAGAGGAAGTCAGCCGCGACTGGGCGACGACCAAGAGCACGAGGGTACAGGGGGTCTGAGTACGGGGTTCTGAGGAATCGGTGGCCGAGGCGTTCTCTGGCCCACACAGGCTCAGGCGAGGGTTCGGGGGTGAAGAGACCTAGTGTGCAAAAGAGGAATGAGGTCGATGGTAGGATACTTGCAGGGGATCCTTGGTTGGGTTGGCGACAGTGGTAAGCGATGTCCGAGGCACCGAATGTGAATTCTTGCAAGTCGACGTCAAAGGAAACTCGAATTCGAACGTATAAGGCAATGGAGATAGCACCTGCACGTGGTTTCCACGACCTCAATCGAAACCAAACTCCTTCAGCTTCCCAACGCTTCACAGCACAATAGCGGAGGAGGGGGATGAGTGCACTGCCCTCGATGGTGTTGGCGATGGGAAAGGGGAGATGAGGTTGATGGAATGGATGTCGAGATTCGGTGAAGATGTCAGCGGTGAAGGGTTCAAAGAAGAAAGGTATGATGGGCGATAGTAGGGAGGTGAGGCGGGTGTATGAGAGATTGTCCAGGTGTCAAGACTCGGTCGTAGACAGCAGAGAACCACCCAAGTCACCAGCGATGATGGGAGCGAGAGAGCAGAGAGCGACTAGCAGCGCAGTGACCTGTATTGGAGGTACAGTACGGTACAGATGAAATGGACAATCTAGGGAAATAGGCGAGCGACAGGGAGCCTATAAGTACTGGGACGACAATGGGAAAAGAACAATGGACACCATAACGGGTCGAACAATAGAGTGAGAACAATGGTGGCCAAAAGGAGAACAATGGGAGGGAGAACAATAGGATGTCCCAAAGGAGAACAAGGGCATGGGTAAAGGATAGCCCCAGGTCATGTGAGGAAGTGAACATGTGATGGGGCTGCTGGAGCACATGACCGACACGATGCCTTGATGGCAGAGAAGAAGGCGGAGAGAAATGGAGCGATCCGTGACATCTAGGACTTGACACAGAATGACGACTCGGACGGTGAACAGCCACACGCACCTATTCGGGCCAGTGCAAGGCCTGGCTTGCTCAAGCGCAAGGCAAGTCCGGAACTGATCACCACGGGAACCCAGGTTCAACGCAAGAGAGTACAAACATCAACATTGAGGCAGGGCTCCCAGCTTCAGGTGCGTTTTTCAGAGGTATCAACTTCTCTAGATGCTCACTGGCAATGGGACCCGCTCACTACAGGTATCGTCCCCGAACATTGTTGTGCATGGCTCGGGGATCAAGGCCTCCCAGCCCGGTGCACATATTCTCGAATTCTTTGGTCATCAGAAGCCACCCTCGAGCACAGGAACATCAACAACCTCAGCTCGGGCAGCTTCGAAGAAGGGCTGGGCCACTGCCACACGTTCAATGCACATTTCAGGACAAGCAGCACCCACGCCTGCAATAACAATCGACCCCGCAGTGATCGATCCGGTACTGCTCGCCACTGACACATCGCTCGCCCCAGCTGCCCCATCTGAACATCACCCCTCCGTTGTGCCGTCACCTTCACCGCCCATTGCCCCACCGCCTTCACCTTCTCCCCAGGGTGCGGTTGCTGCGACCATAGCAGAACCTGGCAATACGGCACTTGCAGGATCTGCTGGCACCGCGGCCCAAGTGTCCTTGGCTGCTCGGGTGGCAGTGCTCCTCGCCCCGCTTCCAGCGCCCACATCGCCGCCTGGGCTATCACGCTCTGAGCGCATGTGGCAGTATTTTGCCCAGATCAACGCATGCACATTGCGGATTGAACGCGGCCAGGAGTTCTACTCCTTCATGGACCTCCGCCTCGAGCAAAAGTGGGCTACTTTCTCGATGACCACGTGCAAATGGGCTGTTGCGACACGGGACTACAATGAGCATGTCCGAAGGGACTTCATCCAGCACAAGCTCAGCCCGCTGCCCTTGCCAAAGCATCCCCGCCTGCTCGTCAACCAGCTTGCCACCATCGAAGGCATGATCACGGTGCGCATACTGAAGCAAAACTTCATCAGTAAGTGCCTTCTTCTTGCATCATAGGCTTGCTACTGATGGCCTTTGAAGGTCGGCAAGGCAGGGGTACTGCCAAATTCTGGACAACCCACTGCGCTGTCATCCCACTTGTGAAGACCGAGCGCAGCGCCAAGGTTTGTCACTTTTATTCATTCCCCTCGCCGCATGTCATGCTGACTGGCATAACTCGATACGCGTACTGTGCACTCCCTGCGATCTCAACCTGCAGCTCCGTGCCCCACAGACATGCCAGCGCTGCAAGGCTGTCAAGTACTCGGCGGGCATCGGCGGCAAAGAAAACCATCGCCGCCTGTACTGCTCGGACGGTGTGTGCTGCAATATGTGCATCCCTGACAAGCTGCCACCGTGGCCCCAGCCGGAGGGGATCTGGACTGAGGGCAAGAAGTTCCACGTAGTGAACTTCATCAACACCCTCATCGCCATGTACGAGGCGATGGTGCTCCGCAGTGAAGACCTATCGAGCACGGCGCTCGAGTTCGACATGTTCCATCGCTTCCTCGAGCGTCAGTTGCTCGTCGACAGCAGCGGTGCCATCTTCTTCCCACTGTATGAGGGATACGAGATGGTCCCAGACCTGCACGATTATCTTGTCATGGAGCACGTGGGCAGAGAGTGCATCCGCATCTCCTGCCTCTCTGGCAATGAGGCTGCAAGTTTGCAGGCGACAGCGGGTGCATCGGCGACAGGTGCTGCAGATACTGCTGCAGACATTGCCACAGATGCTGCTGCAGGTGCCACAGGCATTGCTGCTTGAGTGCGTCACTCGTGCAGCCTGCGCACTATACGCCGCTGTGCCCTTGCCCGTTCTTGGCCTGTTCTTGCCTGCTTCGCGGGGTTTTTTTTTCGTGGGTTCACAATGTTATTATGCCTTTAGGTGTTTCTATTTTACTTCTTCCTGTTGTCCTTTGCCAGCCGCATCAACGGTGCCACTGTCATCGAACGGATGCTCACCGCCGTCGGCCTTTTCTTCATGGACAATGCTCTTTCCCATCCTCCACTTCCCTCGTGCCTTTCACACACATTACGGCACCCTCGCGCCTGTCTCGAGTACCTTATCCCATTCCGCAGTAGGCTAGCTCAATAATAATGATTTTGTCCGATTTATATCCTGCCCCACGCCTGCGCGCGGCGCCGTCGTAGGGCGCGCCCGCCCGCCCACCCACGAAAGAGCCCCTTTCGACTTAGTGAAAAGTTTCTGTCGGACCCGACCCACGTGATGAAATGTCACGTGACGAAAGCTACGGTCCTAAACGAAGGGAACGGTCGAAACGGTCGACACAGCAGGCCAACGGTCGTACGGTCAGAAACCGTCCCAAAACGGGATGTCCCTTGGTATGGCGATGGTGCCACCGTAAACTCTGAAATTGGGAACACAAGATTGATTATGTAATCTATTACCAAATTTAGACCTCGGCTACAAGTGCCAGTGGCAAGGAAGCTTCATGAAGTCTTCGTGATCTGCCTCTGCCGCTACTTATAGTGCTATCCACGATGCTCCCCAAGCCTTTTGGCTCCACACTTCATATACCTTGGCTTGAATAGTCTTGAAACTTACTGCGAACAAAGGCACACCACGGTTGTAAGTCATACAGACGTCGAAGAAACCATGCTTCAGTCCATTTAGATTGAGCTCGGGCCCGAAATCTTTACTGACAGTGGACACACGCAGACACCGTTCTTGTACTAGCAGCCCATGTTCATTTTCAAAACTACGTGCGTACAGACTCACATGCTCTTTCTGACATTGTGACTGGAGGTAGCAGACGGTACGGACTGTCTTTATGATTCAAAAGTACTGTTGGGCTGTGTCTAGTATTGTCAGAGCCTTACAGTACGTCGGGTATCCTTGTTTCATTATCCATGCGAGTGTAATGGAAGGGCATGTCCTATAAAGTGACTCTGAAAAGTCAGTACTCTTCTCCATCTCATCTTTCTTCCTCATCTCGTGAGTGCGCTCACACACTAAACGTACTCTACTCATGAGTTTCCATCCTTCTTACGGTGAGGAGATGGTCTCATCATTAAACGATATGTGCAGGCACCTTACACCGCACGTTGACCCTAAATGCCCTAGCAGGAAATTCCCAGGTTACCAGGATATCCTGGAGTGACAAGAGAATGTCCGGTCAGGCTGAGTGACCACTGAATATTCTAAGAGAACATTGTAAGCTGACGCTCATCGATTTTCTCTAAGTTGATGCGTTAGGGTTAAGTTCTAGTCCTCTCGAACTCGGAACCCTTTACCCAAACTCTCCTCTCGACCACCATCTCCCCCGCTGTCGCCTGGCTCGCCGCGCGCCATCGTCCTAGTCCATCACCGAGTCGCACTGTCACTACGCTCCCACCTCGTGTTTATCTCATCGATGGCAGTACCGGTGAGTGGCCTTTCGTGTCGCGCTTTGGCGGCGATTGGCAATGTGCGAACCATCAGACTGGCCGGCATCAGGCCTCTCTTTCGGAGACGGAACTCTTTTGTTGCGTTCAGGTGAGCTATCCGCTTGGGAGAGGAGAACTTGGATTGGATGAACAAGGTAAGTGCGCTTTCGCTATGTACAGACTTTGGTGTCCGCATACATGTGCATATATTTGTACTAACATGGTGAACTGGTATCAATGAAGGCACCGAGATGAGAATGGCAAGTGTGGATGGGAACCGTATGCCCGACAGATGTTCACTGTGAGTAAATTTCATTCAGAACTCCCGAATGGTGGTGAATACACTAGCGATGGTTCGGTACGTTCTTTTGCATCCTTTTATGATCATTTGCCCACCGCATCGCAGGGCGCACACAAGCGCTGCGCTGCCGACTTTTCACGCTGTCGACGACAAGCTCGTTGACCTGTAGATATGTGGTTCCCATCATGCCTTGCTTAGCTCGCCTTCTCAGCTTACTCAGTCGGGGGTGTGTGCATTTATTCCGAGTCCGTCTTTAGTGCAAAATATATATTTCTGTCTCATGTGTATGATAAGAATGATTAATGACAGATGAATTTTATAATGAATAATGGATATCATCCAAGCAATATGAGCAAGGATGCGGGTGCATGATCTAGGACACTCTAAATGAACATTCGCCTGAAATCGACAGGGCACAGAGACAGACAGGTGGGTATCCTATCAATGTTCTGTGAAATGATCGAAAGCGTCATTCGCCTGTCATTGGTGATTTCCTGGCAATGACTGGGCAGGAAATCGGGGCTCGACGTGCGGTGTTACTGTCAAACAGCCCTTGCTAATGGTTTCCTCCGATTCTCCGCCTGTGGCCACCCTCCAGGAACTTACTCATGACCTCGGACACCTGGAGAAGCTCGTGATCAATGGGTGCCAAGTAGACAAGTTATTGTAAGCAGCTGTGCATGTCTATCCTGCTCCGAACCGTATGAAACCAGAGGGCAGGCCTTCGGAACATGTATTCTCGGTGGAAATCAAACTTATTGGTCCAGCCAGTGCCGGTGTACGTACCTCGGGGATATCCTCCGTCACCAAGCATTTGCCTCTGGATTCTGTGCAGACTCTGCAGCTCAGGTGGAGCAAGAAGTTGCACAATGATCTACACGCATGCTCAATTCCATGGGAGTCATTTCTGGACCAGTTGCCAGCATTGGAGAGCATTAAAATCACGTCCGGGTGGTCGCAATGCGACTGTGTGTCCCTTTGTCAAGCGCTAGGCATATCACGAGGCGGAGACGAAGGCATAGGATTTCTCTGCCCCAACTTACGTCAACTTGAGTTCCCCTACACTATACTGAAGGAATGTACGGATGATCTGGTTACGGTCTTCGACCGCCTCGCAGATACCTTACAACAGCGTCATGAATTCAAACCGTATCCACCGCGCCGTGAATGCGATGTCACGATTAAGCTCACCATTGGTAGTAGATTGATACCCTGCGATGTGTCAGATGGTTTCGCAGACCTCCGGGGGCCACGCTTTCTCAACGCAATCGGGAGGCTTGGGATGGGGTTTCACTCACGGCCTTCGCCAGCGGATCCTCTTGGTTGAAGAAGAGTAATGAAGGCTTGGTCTCTGTAGGTACTCAAAAGATTGGCCGCGGGGTGAGGTTGGGGGACCGTATACTAGCGAAGGAGTCATGGCTATAACAATGCGGTACACAAGTAATTTACTTAGAATCTATGAGCCCGGTGTTCATATATACGTGCTCTTTCAACGGAAATTATGCATTAGGCTGGATCGAAGAGACGGTCTTGCGGCCGACTGAGTGCCTTCCGTCACCTCGTTGGAGTCTAATGCATATGCAGCTTGGTTAGATGGGAACAGAGCTCGCGCTGCGAGCTCGAACTTGCTTCCGACCTTCTTGTCTTTCGGCGGCCAATCTTCCAGATTCGTGCGTATGCTATTAGCATACACATGAGTCCATAACACCAGTTGTGTGTGAACGCGGTGGCAGAAGAACTGTGGCCTTGCCTGAGTCAAATGCAGTCGGACATGACGTGCCTTCTTTAAATAACCGGAATGATCCTAGTGCTAATTCATCTTTTTGTCGTCGTCTCCTGAACGCGGCACGAGCACTCGACGTTTTGCCCACGCTACGCTAGAAGTCGTCATGACAAGATCTCTCGTTGCATGAGCCCATCTTCATGTCAACTTGTGGCCGTGCCCTTTTCTGCCCGGCGCCCGCCACGTTTGTCGAGATTCGCAATTGCACATTCGTTTCTGCGTCAAGGTCTAGATCTTCTGTGGTACGAATGATTTTCGCTGTCTGTAATACCGCAGATGCTGACCATTTAGAAACTGTCCAAATACGTGCACCTGGCATCATCCCTTGGGCATAACCTTCTAAGCGGGCTTGGTGTCATAGCCAAGTTGACCGAGCCTAACCCCGGTCATCCCTCGGGACTCATCGCACTTGGCAGCATGCCATGGAGCTCACCATAGAACGGGTCTGATGTCTTCCGAATGTTTTCAGACAACGCTCGCTCCACAGAACAGCGTCGCGGCGATACAGGGCATTCGACCTCGGCTCGCTCAGAACGCCGCCATCGTCGAACATGGCTTCTCCGATATTGCCCCCGCCCTTCGAATTCTGTTTACATGCTCTTATCCCCATAGGAACAACGACGTTCGCATCCTTGTTTTTACACCGCACTTCCAGGCTACAGTTACAGAAGCTGAGAAGTTACCAGCCTGGTAAGTCGTGGTCCTATACACTCGACTTGTAACCTCATGATCATGCTTTAGGTCAAGATCATCGCACCCGAAGCTGAATGTCAAAACACGAACATCACCCAGCACATGATACGGTCCACGGATTCGGATGATTATGAGCTCACATCAGCGATGTTGCGCAATTGCTTTGCCCGTCCCAGGGCGCCACGAGATTTGACGGCCCTCTGATCTACTGTGTCGCACGGGCAATATCAACCGGCCGACGTGATGGGGTGCCTCACTCGCAAAGCGCTCTGGTCTCGAGAATCCTAGATCTACGCATCAGCGGGTGGTGCGATGCATAAGTAATATACTTTGGGGCTCACGCATGACCTTCTTTCCTGTGGGTGCGGCCTTGATTGAACGCCGTCACCACGGCATCGGGTTAACATGACGTGTGTTCTGCTGTCTCTACAGGTTCGTCGAGTTGCATGACAACTTGCTTTCTAGTGACTGAAATTGTCGGCGTGAGACGTCGTCGCTGCTCATTTGTGAGTATTTTTCGGCAAACTCGGAGACTCTTGGGGACCGGTTGAGCCGCTGGGACTTGGATTGGACCGGGCGAAGGTGCCGTACCTCATCATTCGCATGCGGGTGCTGACCTTTGCATTGCGCCCGATTGAACAGTGATCGCTGTCACGGGAAGTGAGATCTCTGGATTGCTTCAGATGGCGCTTACTGTCATGACCGCATGCATCGATATTCTCCAATCACGAAAATGGACACGCTCATCAGTAGGACCCCCGAAAATACCCTATATATGCCTGAGGCCGAGAAACCCGATTTTGCCCAGATATGTCCGGACATGATTTGGGCCCGAATCCGTCCGTTCTGACTCAGGCCTCCGCTGTAGACCCAATTTTGTCCGTGATACGGACTCAGGCCTATGGAAAAATCGTATTTTTTCTCCAAAGAAATACAGGATACCTGCATACAGCTACGTGGAGTCGTACAATGTAATTACGAGTCGCACGCAGCTATAGAAACTAAAATTAGTCACTTTTCCTTGACTGAAGCTTGCTCAAAGCAGCGAAAATCACTGCCTTCGATGCCTGGAGAGCCTGAAAGCGGCTGTAATCCGCCGCGGATAGCATAAGACTCCCCGCGAGAAACTTCGGAGCCGAATTGAGTGTACAAAGGAAGGAAGATGAGGAGGAGAACACAAATCTCGTGATTTGTGTGGAGGGAAGAGAATGAGGAACGAGGTGGAAATGATGCCGTGTCGCATGTCTATAGGCCTTCAGACCGATGTTGGATATAGCTGCGACGTTGGAGATGTCGGAAACGTCGGCATGTCGAACATTCTTGCCCGCTGTCTTGGTCATGATCGCGAGGACTACATGGTATGCCCGTGAGATGAGATAGTAGATAGGATAACGGCGGTACTTACCTTCACCGACCATGATTTCACCATTCGAAAGAATAAAACCATACCCTGATCCCATGCCAGATGACACCCGCAAGGGATTCACTGCCGACACGAGTCCGTCGGGAAGATCAGTATGTAGAGGCGATGGTAAGGTCTTGAGAATGTTGCGACGCCGAGTAAGAGCCTTCAGACACGAAGTTAGACAGTACACATCAACGTGGGAATGGACAGACGTACCTTTGATGCTTGAGCATCTGCTACTACAGCAGCATTTGCACTATTTCCAGTCACCGACCAGCGAGTGACTCGTCCAAGCCCCGTAGATACGCCTCGGTCTTCTTGCAACCTGATGATTTCGTGTAGCTTTTTCGCGATGTCGCGGCGAGCTCCTTCGGTCGGGGAAATTTGCTTTGTGGCCGAATAGGAACAAGGGTTGTTCTCGATGCTATCTGCGGTAACATCGGGCACGCGTGTGGCAACCTTGCGCGTTCCCGAAAAGGCCTGCTTGGTTTGATGATCCAACCGCAATTGAACAAGGCCCTCTAGTTCCAACACCGATACATCTAGCTGAGCCAGATCGAACGCATGCATGCCCTCATCTACGTCGATTGGCGGTAGACTCTCGCCTGATGTGAATCGTATGGTCTCCTCCATTGAAGCGCGCAGCTGGGCATGTACCTCTTGTTCGCTGGGTTCCGGTAGAGCACAACTACCAGGTAAAGTTAGTATTCAGCTATGCTTCCAGAACATAAATCTTACAGGTTCATGTTTTCTTCCATATCGAGAGCAACTGCTGCGTAGGTGAGATGATTGACTGTATCCTCGTCACGGAAGGTCATCGGGATATCTTCGAGATGGTCGATCGCGTCCTGGATTTCTTTCGACGCAGGTACGTCTTCTTCGTCAATGTCATTAGCATCCTCATCTTCGTCGTAGTCATCACTATTTTTTGAGTTGCCAACAGCCCCGGGGATGCCATTATCACCAAACCACTTCGTCAACGATGGCAGCTGTATGGACTCCAAATTACTTTCTGTCGCAGGGGAAATGCCGAGGAGTGCAAACAGGTTGACAGCTTCGTCGTAAGCACGTTTTGCTGTGTCTGCGATCTGATCATCTAGAGGATATGTGGAAAGTGCTGGTATATTGATACTGCGGAGATCCGTATATGTGTGATTATAACCGGCTGCAGTCGCTTTGCTGTCCGAGTGACGCCCGGAAAGCGCAGCCTCGCGCAACTGGACAAAAATCTTGGAAATCATGTACTGGAAATCAAGCATTGTAAAGTCTTTGATAATCTGGCGGCAAAGGCCAAAAACATGCTCGCAGACTTCGGTTGAATGCAGCCAAAGAAGAAGTGGGAATTCTTCAGGAATGAGATCTCGATAGACAATTATGAGCTGCAAGAGGCCGTTGATGATTATGCGTGTTATATCGGCGGCCTCACAGGAAAGGAAGTGCTTGGCTTTCGTGTAATGCGCGGTATCGAGAAATTCCTCCCACATCTCCATGAAGAACATTGCACGTAGCACGAGCTGAATACGAACTTCTAGGGAGATGAGCCGGCTTTGGTATGCATCGACAAGCTCTCCGAACACAAACAGATATATGATGGTGCCAAGGAACTCGGGATGATTTGTTGTGAGCCATTTGAGTGTGTCTCCGCTGAAAAGGCGGGCAGCTGCATTATCATCCTGTCGGTCGAGTTTATAAACATCTCGACGAAAAAGTGGTCCATTCTCATCGACAATGGCGCGAATATGGGAAAATAGGACGACGTGATCACCTAAGACCATGAAGCGTGCGCCCGAACTAAGATTATTGCGATAGGTCTTCAGTGCGTGCTTTGAGTCCTGGATCATGACGATTGGGTGGCCCGAGAACATGGGAATGCGAAGCTCGATATCTGGGCGGTCATCGCGGGGATGCGGAATGCGATAAATATGATAGGATGTCGCTTTCAGAGTAAGCAATCGTTGAACAGATCGTTCGACCTCAGTACCGTCGCATGCATAGGACACAACTCGAACACCATGCCGAAGGAGGCCAGATATGATGGTCTCAGTAAACTTCAATAGTTCTTGCGCATTAAGATTGTTTGAAATCGCTTTCGCGGCAATAACAATGCCGGGGAGCTTTGGAAGCGGCGCCTGTATACAAAACACACGAACCTATAATTCAGATTGGATAAGCTCGAGTCAGCAGGTCAGTCTGCAGACGAGAGAATCAGTTACGCACTTTGGTAGCCTTCTCGACTTTCCCCTGCTCGATGATCTGTTTGAACTCCTCTGGATTGGCCACAATCAACACTTCACCGACGGCTCCCAGTATGATAAAATATGTCTCTGCATGGTCCCAATAAGGACGGAGAGCTTCCAAAAGTTTTGTATCATCGCAGCTTAAGCATACAGGGCCCTGATATTTCATAGCTTTCAATCGATCTCGGACAAGGATGAAAGTCTGCTCAGATATGCCGATTGGAAATTGTGGCTCTTTCGAACGACTGATCCTGTAGAACGAGTGAGTATTAATTCAGTTAGTGCGCTTGAGCTAGGCAGCGGGACGTACTGTAAGCCTCGCTCGCTCATTGCAGGAAGTTCTGCTGCTAACGTCTTATAACCGCGCGGGCTACGAATGCTCACAATTTGAAGTAGCTCTTTATAATCAGGAGGCCAGCGCATATTCTGCATTCCTACACCATGCGCTTTCTTCTCCTCGATGAGCACTGTCGCTTTGATGATACTTGCAAGCATCGGATAAGACTGGTATTTGCCCTTCGTAACCCCGATCGCATAGCGAACACAAGGTGAATTCTAGGAGGCAATGGCTATAAGTAAGTCATATCTACCTTTCAAGGATCAGGTACTCACCGATGCTTCCATGATCTCCTTCAGTCCTCGCATTCTAGCGTAGAGATCCCCTATTGTCTCCTGGCGATAAAATTCATTTACAAATTTCAAGTTCTCGTCCGAGGGGACACGCAATGAGATTGCATTTCTGAACACCTTAAGTGAGAAGAGAGCACGACATTCACCACACGGACGCAGAGATGTTATCCCGCTCCGTGCTTCAACTTCTTGGCGGCAAGATATTGAGAAGACGGCTTGCAGCGCAGAATCCTTCCGCCATTGGTGCTCTTTGCGCTGCGCTAAGTGAACTAGTCGCTTTTCGGATTCCGATAAATTCTTGTAAAGACGACCCTTGAACAGCTCTTTTGTGACCACCGACCGATTGCGTGCGCCCCCACCCTGACCAGCGGGCCGAAGAAGGTATTGTTCTATGCGCGGGTCATACGTTTTCGTTAGACCTGGACATGGATAACGTGAGGCACTTGATTGACTTGAAGCGGCCAATGCATCGCTGTTGCCCGTAGACTCCTGGGTACGGGGCGAGCTCGTTGAAGACTTCAGTGCCCAATTTTGCTTTTCGGCCATTGATGTGAGGGTCATCATACCCGCGCCGTCGAGCTTGGATCGCTTTTTTGGAGGGCCATCACATATCTTGAGATGCGCGGCGAAACGAGAGGTGTTATAGACGGTTTTCATTGGGACCCAGCGTCCGCAGGGGATGTGTCGTACATGCCGGGGTTTGGTCTCGTCCAATTCGACACGCGGATCCATATCAATTATCTTGCGCTTGAACTCACGCCAGGAACTATCCTTCAAGTCGAAGGTACCAGCAGAAATCTCCTCATTAGCATTTCGAGCTGCGACTGCAGAGCGCGAGATCCCAACTGGTGCACCAGTTGACGTTTTCGATGAACTTGATGTTGAAGCCACTTCACGAGACGCGCCGTCTTTCGTCGTACGCGAGCGCCTCTTGCGCTTGGAAGAGCCCGCCACGGGCATCTCTTCTATCTCGTCTGCGTCGCCATCCAACTCCAACTCTAGCAGCTCCTCTGGGGTAAGTTCGTATTGAGGAGCTTGGATCACTGATTTACATTTCTCTTTTACTTGATGCCTAGCACCCATTGTGAAAATCGGATACAAGGGTCGCAGCGGCTGTGAGCTATCGTCATCGCGCAAGACTACTGCAATGCCGCCATCGCCATCTTCGCTGTGCGTGTTCGACTCGCATTCACTTCTCAGAGTCGGCGTCTCCTTGCCTTCATGGCTAGGGGTGGGGCAAATTGATGGTGGTAAGTTGTCGTCACTTATGACTACTGTTGACTGAGCAAGCTCCGGTGAGGAGGCTGAGGCAGATGTCTGCGATCTCCCGTTATATTCCAATGACGATCGGAGCCGTGTTGGCGACAACAACAAGAGCGGCACTGATGAGGTTGGAAGTGGTGGAGACGATGAGAACGGTGGCGGCCATGCTTCGGAGAAAGGGGTCGGTGACGATGAGATGGGTGGCGGCGGCGATGAGACGGGCAGCGGCGACGACGAGACGGGCAGCGGCGACGACGTGACAGGCAGCGGCAACAATGAAACGGGCAGCGGCAACGATGCGATGGGCGGCGGCGACGACGCGATGGGCGGCGGCGGCGACGATGTGATGGGCAGCGGCGGCGACGATGCGATGGGCAGCAGTGGCGACGACGCGATGGGCCACGGCGGCGGCGGCGACGCGATGGGCCGCGGCGGCGACGACGCGATAGGCAGCAGCGGCGACGATGAGATGGGCGGCGGCGACGACGAGATGAGTGGCAACGACGATTGGTAGGGAGTGAGATCAGCGGCGAGCAGACTTAGATTTGGTGAGTTGCTTCTTGCTCCATCATCAAATATATTCAATGGAGGCAAGACGAACGAGGTAGATTGACTGTCGTCGGTCAAGATAGTTGAAATACCGGGCAATGTGAGTCCTCGTCGTTCATCTACCATCTCCTTGTCTTCTATACTGACACGATTGTTAGGACTCATGCCCTCTCTGGATGCCTGCTCATCCGTACGTTATTTAAAGACATCTTTCTCGAAGATGAAAGTTCTCACCTTTTCATGCTGCTCGCAGACAACTACGAACCATCGCGCACGCTCAAATACAAGGCGCGATACATTCCACAGGGGATCGCCGAAGACGGCATGTGCAATCATGTTAATTGCGCATATCCCACACGAGACATGATCCCGTTGATTTCCATGCTCAAGAATACAGCCGCGTTCGGTAAATTTTCCTCTAAAGCGAGCAGATAACCACCACTGCAATTTCTTGATATGCTCGCCAGGCTCCGGCATTCCTGATTGCTTCAGGGAGTCTCCTAAACAGCCATCCTTTGAGCTGTAGTCCCGTGGCATAGAAAAGGAGATCGCGTACCATAGGTGAGTTCTCTTGTTTCGAAATCGATGCAGAACGAGATCCAGTGATGCTCCTTGCTCATAAATGCAGGAAAGTATAACTTCGTGGGCTTGCCGCCATCTCCGCCATGGCCGCGCAATCGCTTCTCGATCTTGTGAAGGATACTCTGTCTTGGTATGCTGTCAAAATAGCGCGGGGTCGTCGCCTTCGAGATGACTTGCATGAAACCGAGGTCTGAGATTATGGTATCTGCGCTGTCTGGCAGTCGATCTTGAAGACAGCTGATCATGATATCAATTAGGTCTCCTATAATCTGGCGCTCTGAAAGTAGCCTTGCGAAGTGCAGAGTTGTCGCGCTCGATGTTGCGCCAGATGATGCGGCGCGGTCGCCCCAGCTCACCGACAAGAGCAATTGCTTCGCCTTCTCCAGGCAGTCCTGCGACGCAGATCCGTCCATATTCGAGTCGAGCCAGTTCAGTGCGCGTTGCCAATCTTCGCGAGCATCGATAATCGCATGCATCTTAACCCAATAGGTGATCGTCCATAGCGGTAAAATAAGGCCTTTGAAGTCTGGATGAACGACTGATTGTTTCTTGTCTAGAACTGCCTGTCTCGACGCCTCCTTGATATCAATGGTGAATCTCTTCGCCGGTATTTTTCGAGCCACGAAGGTGGAAATATCGATGTCTGTGCGTGGCCTTTCTTGACTGAAGCACAGTTTTGCGCGCGGAAAGACTAGCGCCGCTGTGCATGGGGGAAGCGTTGCCTCCAGGAGCTCTTTGACTGACATGGATTCATGAGGTAGCAACACGCGTACCAAGGAGTCCGGAATTGCCAGTCTGTCACTATGATACTGCGAAACGGCTTGCGGGACTTTGGTGGGATCCTTCGGAAGTTTCTTTCCTGTTCCTATCCAGGCCTCCAAGATCGTTTCGGCAGGTGGTGGATTGTCGATATCGATGACGTCGTCCGACATCACTGGATGGCAGCTGTCGATGCTGTCGAACGTGGATGGTGAGTTGGTTGCGAAGTCCAGCGCAACAAGCAAGGGCGCCGTTGGACAGCCTCCCCAACAACGCCGCTCACGTAGCCACAGTATATCCCCATTTTGTGTACATCCTAAGCGATAATTTCTACTAATTTACGAGCACGAACATTGGTGATGGAGGATGCCCGCCGCCCGCTGCCCATGACTACGATCATGCCCTATTTGGGTGACCTGCCCCGATGTCCGTCCTGGCCCAGACCTCGCCCGGCCCCCCCCCGGATGTCCGTGTCTCGGCTCATACGTCTGAGCTTTTTGACCCCCAAATCCGTCCGTAATGACCCTGGCGTCCGCCAAAATTCGGCCCATATTTGTCCTTCACGGCCTCAGGCATGGTCAGTATAATTTCGGGGGTCCTTCATCAGTGTGTCCATATAACGCTTAACTAGGTTCAGGAATGGATATTGCGCGGCGCTAGTCAGTGTTCGTGATATAGCATCAGCTCTTACTAGAGTGGGTAGAGATCTGTAAAAAGTGGGACGGAATGAGTGGGTTTAGGCTCGTGAGGACGCGATGTCGGAGAACAAAGCAGAACACGGTAACGTGATCGTGAAGGCTATGCTGGATCAAATGCTGGTCCAATTGGTGCGGACTTGCTTAGCGACGACGATCAACTACTTTGTGGCCGTCCGCATCCTTCCTGTACACTGCAATCTCATTCGCACAGCTCTTCGATGTCACGCATGGCTATTGAGATCACATCGTGGTGCGTCTCTCACTGCGTCCATATTCTATACGATTTTCCTACAGATCATATGGCGGGCGAGTACTCTGTCAGATCCACGAGTGCCTGCGATTTGGCTCATTGCTGATAGGTTGAAGAGACTTTCAGGTCTGATAGGATGGCATTGGTGTACTCAATTGATACCTGTGGACGGCAGGAACGGGGTATTGAAATGATGTCGATGGCTTGATCTCCGTCACGGGCCTGTCATGATTCTGATGATGGCGTTGTCGTCTCGGTTTACATTCCCCTGCTAACCCCCTGGGCTCTCTCCAAACACCCCGATCGCGCGCTAGCCACCTTCTGCCCCCGGTCGGCGTCGCCAGCCGCGCTGCATTATCTTCCCCCTTTCTCCTGACTTATTGCACTGGCTTCTCTCCTTTCTTGTTGTTTCTCCCCTCCGGCCTCTGATTCTGACTCCATGCTCTCGGCGTTTCGTTCAAAGCGTAAGTCCAAGAAGACCCCTGCTCCACGACGAATTCAACCTATTCTGCCTCAATTTAACTTGTCGTCGCCGCACGTTGTCGAGATCAGAGACCAAACACTCACTGCGCTCACTTTGCCTACGGCGCCATGGGTCGAAGCACCGCAGAAATCGCCCCAGGTCAACGTCCAGATCTCCAACGAGCCTTGGTTCCCGAACGATATTCTTGGAGTTAACAGCCTTGAGCAGGGTCAGTTACGCACGCAGAGAGAGAAGGTCGGAGGGGATGGTGGGGTGAGCAGTGGTTCAACTAGCACTGTTGATGAGATTCGCTTCACAGCGGCCAACTCTTGCGAGGTATGTCATCGGTAGACTTCTTATCGTGTTTCTAACTATCTCGTAGCACCTGCCGCATCCTCAAGTGGAGAGCAGCCCAAATCTCGTGGCCACTGAGGACCATGACTCCGTGCGTTGCGTTGGTGCCGTTATCTCACTCTTGCTGACCCCATCATCAGACCCCACCTACTCGCAAGGGTGCCCCAGCGCCCATCAAAATCCCGAATCCATACGCAAAAGTAGTCATACAACGCTCATCCGATACCCCGGATATAGGGTCTCATCCTCAGCCTCCCGCCACCCAGCAGTCGGCGCGTTCTCAAGACGGGGATGATGCATCAGTTATATCAGGCATTACATTGCCGGGTGCGCTCATTGCGGGTGCATTCTCTCTCACGAACGAGAACAATCGCCAGTCCAGGTACCAGCGCCGTATTACTCGGCAGGATTCTGCCACGCTTCCCTATGGGGAGAATCCATTGCTGAATTCCCCATACCTCTCAGGGAAGCGCAGCAGCGGTAGCGATTCTGTTACACCGATCACAGGACCGTCGTCTCCAATCCCACCCGTTCCTCCGCTCCCACCCGACGCCCATCTCAATGTTACTCACGGTGCTAAAGACGATGCATCTCCTGTTGATTCGTTTGGCACCTCTTTCGCAAGGCCTAGTGCCAAGGGCCAGCATAAGGAGCCAAATGCGCATTCCATGAAGCGTAGTCAGGCTAGATCGCCATCTCCCAAAGTGCTTCCGCGTCCGCCTTCATCCAAGCAGCTGCAGCAACCTCCGCGACCCATCTCACCCATCACAGAAGCGTCAACGCCAACGGCATCTCTTCCTGCGACGCCCGAGCAATCAAGGGAGATCATCAATCGGGTTAGCCCTCGGTCATCACCGCTGTCTCGGAGGGCGAACATTGAGGTATCGGGAGATCAATACCTGACACCGAGATCTGGGGGCTCGTCCACGGGCTATTCAGAACGCTCTGGTGAAGACATCGAACAAGTGCTGGACCAATCTGCGGGTAGTTCGTTGTTTCCAAGCACAAGTCCGTCATCGAGTGGATCGGGGGTACCACCTCCTGTGAGCGACCCGATGGAGAGGCCATCGACTGAGAAACCTGAAGGCCCATCTCAGCCGCCTAAGCGACAGAGCAAGTCCTGTGAATCACCTTCATTGAAATGATGGACCCCTTGACTTATGATCTTTTCGCAGCTAATCATCTGGAAGCGATGCCGTCTCGGTCGCGTTCAAGCTCTCATTCATCCGTCCGCAACTCACGTCCCTCCCTTGCATCTGTGAACAGTTCCTTTTTGCATCCCTCCACACTCCTTCCCATCGGCGAACGCTCTCGCTTCTCGCAAGACACTGTTGCAGATGCGGACGACCTGGCCGCATTACCTTCGGGTGGCCTCGCGAGCCCGAATGAGTCCCGC
The DNA here is from genome assembly GCA_033439255.1 of Hericium rajendrae. NCBI lineage: Eukaryota > Fungi > Basidiomycota > Agaricomycetes > Russulales > Hericiaceae > Hericium > Hericium rajendrae. The sequence goes on along the minus strand of CM065879.1, from coordinate 1,120,437 downwards.
CTCTCGCTATTGCCCGAATTTCCAGAGTCTGCGGGCCTCTCCTCCGCGCCCTTCACCGGACGAAGTGATGTTCCAGACAGTGCGGCGTCCGATCTGCTCGACCACATCGTGATTAAGCCAGGCCCAGTCGCGCATGTTCGGCCAAACGCACTGAACCCCATCCAGGTAGTTCCCAATTCGTCAGGCGTCAACTCATACGATACGTCAGGCAACAGAGCAGACTCGCCTTTGACCACCGGTGGAGAGCAGACGTTCCCGGAGACGCCGAGTGCATTCAGCCCCATGTTCTCCGCTGCACCTGGAGGCTCGCCCGGTTATTCGCCTGCTCTGCCTTCGGGCACGTCGACTCTGGCGCGCACGCTTACCATGAACAGGATGGGCTCGATCAAATCAAGACATGGCCGTGCCCCGTCGAAGTTCCTTGTTAGATCGAGTTCACACAAAATGGCCCTGACGCATGCACGGTCGATCAAGAAGCAGAAATTTTTGTTGGGCAGCGGCAGCAGTGCACCAAGCACGAGAACGTCCTCATCGTCGTCTCAGACTGGCAGGTCTTTACCCGTGCCTGGTGGCCAAAAGAACGGGACGTCGCCGTCTTCGTCCCAACGGTCAAGTGCACAAGCCCCGACGCCGCCACCGAAGTCCCCGAGGATGACCCTGTCCCCCGTCGCTTCAGGATCTGGCATTAAAATATTTGGCGCTTCCGAGGGCCGTCGGGAGGACGATGCGCGCAAGCCAACGCCGACGACAGAGACTCCGTCCCCTGATCTCGCTCGTCTGCACCGCCCGCCGAGCCATGCTCCGCCTCCGATCCCGATCCCCTCCAGGGACACTGCAACGCCGCCTCCTCATCGACCACTTACGACCCCTCCATACGTCGATGAATCGTCTGGTAGTTCGACGGCGGCCACAACCGCGCATTATACCACTTCCAGCTCGTCGCCCGGTCCATCATCGGGGTCAGGGTCCACCTACAACACATCTCCATATACGCCACCGGGCAGCCGCAGGGCACCGGGGCGGCCACCGTTGCCCATCGGCCCACGCAGCCGCAACGCGACCTTCCCATTGACCAGGGATGCAGCCGGGTCCATCAGCTCTCAGACGTATGGGGAGAGCTCACGGAGGCCCAGCGTCGCTTCCGTGGCGACATCGGTGCCGCGGTTCCAGCCCACGCCGGTGAAGTACAAAGGCTTCACGATGGAGGCGGCGAAGTGGACGTTCACCTCGGACCAGCTGCAGTCGATCGTGTCTCGCGCGATCAGGCAGTCCGCCGAGCCGGCCGCGATACGCCTGCTGCCGGTGAAGACACTCGACCAGGAGCTACCTCAGGAGCAGGAACGGCTCGAGAAGCTGCAGACAGAGCTGAAGACGCAGTACAAGCTGCATGTGCGCAAGCGCAACACGCTGGTGGCTGCGCTGACCGCCCAGGTCGGTCGGGATGGCGGGTCTGTTGCGCTGCGCGCTATGCTGGACGATCTCTCGGATATCACGGCCAGCCTCGACCAGGTCGCCGAGGACTTATATAACACGCGCGACCAGATTGCACAGCTGGACCGGTTGGCTGTGGTGCACTCTGGCAGCGCGTTGGCGATGGCGCTGCGGAAGCTCAACACCAGCTTCCTCAAGCGGACCACGGAAGCACAGATACTGCAGGACAGAGTCATTGCACTTGAGGCAGAGCGTGACGAGGCCTGGGCTCATGCGCAGGAGCTCGCGCAGGATTTGGATGCGCTCAACCACAACACTGATTCGGTACTCGGATCCGCCAAGTCATCGAGCCGCAGGTCTAGCCGCGTCATGGCGTCGCGGAAATCGAGCATCCGTGTTTCCAAGGCTGGGTTGCGGTCGAGCACAGTTCGGGGTAGCCAGCGGGCTTCAGTTGCCAGCCAGAACTACAGCCTTTCTTCTTCCGTAGGGTCGTCGTTCTCACCTCGCGACGTGCCTCCTGTGCCGCCCATCCCTCGCCCGTTGGGAATTGTGACGACGGACCTCGCCAATCGTTACTCAGGTTAGTTCGTCCGGTTCCCATGGTTCGAAGTGTAACTAACATACACGCTCTTAAAGACTACAATTCAGCTGGTCTGTCGTCGACGTCAGACACACGAGCCATGGCACAAACTCAGCGGGACATCTGCAATATGTTGGGAATTTCATCACTCGAGATTGGGCCTCCGCATGCTCGCCGGGCCTCCATGGTTCAATCGCCTTCATCTCCTCGCTATTTGTCTCCGGGCCCCATCAGGGGATCTCGCCGGCCTGTATCGGATATCGCTGGTGGACACCGCTCGGTCAAGAATCTCCAGATGTTGGAAGATTTCCAGGATCTCTTGCTGACTGACGTGAGTTTCCTTGCCTTTACGTCCTCCTCGAAGAAACTGACATCTTTCCGCAGCGGGATGCTGCCCTGGCGGCTCTGGCCTTACTGGAGGAATGATCTATTTATATTTTTATAATAATTTACTGGCGTTGATTGTCCCGCCCCGTCACTCCTTTTTGTTTCTTTCGATTCCAATCTACCACATACCCAGGACTGTTGTAGAACAGCTGAAGTAGTCAATACGTCCCTCGTTTCAGAGCATTGTAAGGTACATCTTGCTATTACAATCATTACAAGCATGGCACCGTCAGTCATACATACGACAGCAAAAACAGAGAGCAACAGAGTATAGGGGCTCCTAAGAGTCCTGAATGAAATAGGTATAAAATCCGAGCATCTGATACTTGCTTAACGGCGTGCTCGCTTTCGCCGAATCTTGATCTCGCCAATGGAGCCGGCTGGTGAAACAGGGCGATCGGGAGAAGCAGCTGCAGTGTTCTCATCCACTCGCCCATTGGCCATCTCCTGCTCCTCTTGGTCTTCCTCCTCAGCGCGCCCACGCTTTCGAGATGCTTTCGGCGTCATTACGATATCCTCGTCTTCCTCTTCCTGCTCAGGGGGTGATATTGGAGTGATCGGCGACGAATGCGCAGATGGCGGATTCGCAGGAGATGGTTCGTCTTCTCTCTCGGAGGCCTCTCCGCCCTTCGCAGCTGCCTCTTCGTCGGTTTCTTGTGGAATGTCGTCGGGTGGTACGCTTGCATTTCGTCTAGTCCGATAAGCAGGTCGAGGCCTTGGCCGCGAGCGGGAAGGTGCCTCGTCCTGTTCCTGTTCCTCACCGGTCGTTTCGCCCTGCTCATCGTCAGTGGTGACGACTTCTTTGGACTTGCCTGCTTTCGCGCGACCCTTAGCACGAATGCCGACGCCTACGCATGTACATGAGATATTGGTACAAGCCGTAGATGACAGAGCCTCATGGTTCTTACCTTTCTTCAACATCGCAGTGTTTAGCCGCTTTTCGTATGAACGCTGCGGCTCCCAAGCTGCAGAAGTCGGCGACACTTCCACTCTGGCCTGCGCAAGCACTTGATCCATGTGTGCTTTTCTGTTGGCAAGATATATCAATGATTTTATTAGATGCAGAATGAACTCGACTGACATTCGCAGAACATCTCTGTTCTCGACAGGGGCGACTAGCGGTCGGAGGAGCTTGAAGAACAAAATGGCCTTGTTCCGTGCCTTCTTATTCTTGTTCCTCTCGTATATGGCTAGGCGTTCGCCCAACCACGTCAAGGAAGTCGTGTGGATATCGACGATGTGTTGACTGTCAAGCCGACGAACAACGGCTAGTTGAGCTCCTCGTATCATCAGACATGACACAAACAACTTGGCGAGCGCGGCAGACGGCGCCTCACTGGAGACAACGCCGTCAAGGAACAACGTGAAAGACTGCGTAGTTTCAGTACGCTTATCACGACGTTGAATGGCAGGGACGAGACTGACCTCCTGAAGGGCCTTCGTGACAACGGCCACCACTATATCGCCGTGGTTGTTGTACATGCCCTCTTCGCGCAGTATGTCGACGACGACTTTCGAACAGAGATCAAAAGCAGGGCCTAGGCGACCGTGGTGTGCCAAAAGCACCGAGCTGTGACGGATGTTGACGGCACCAGCACGGATGGCTCGCAAGAACGTTGAGATGACCCCCATGAAGACATACTCCCGCTCTAGACGAGAACGCGATATGGCACGTTGTGCCGCTGAACGTTGACCGTTAGCTTCAGCTACCTTCTTCGGCTTTTCCAATGTCTGTTTCTTAGCCTTTGCGGCCTCCTCGGCATTATCTGAATTGGAGTTGCTGCCTTCGCCTTCTTTCCCTTCGTGTTCATCTTCAGCGTCCTCGTCCTCAGCATTCTCGGCTGCCAGCTCATCAGCGTATCGATCGATCTCGGCCTGGATGAAACCTGCGCAGCGATATTGTACCTCGTCGTCAAGAGTGATCGCGAGAAGAGACATCGGCGAAGGGCTTGCAGTTTCCTCTGCATCTTGCGGCGGGCAGAATAATATATGAAGGTTCATGAGGTTTTGGAAGGCCTGTTGAGGGATGTGAGTACCGGGTTAGAACAAAAGCCTTGTGACATGGAACCCACCGCACGTCGCACACCGTCCGCCGTATTTGATTGGGTTCCGACAGCGTATTCCACAAGCTTTTCCAGTAGAGATTCTCGTTGCTCGCGGAAAGACTCTCGAAATTTGGCCTCTTCCGGTGAGGGATGAGGTTCGGCAGGCAGACGTCTTGCCTTCCAAATCACATGAAGTGTCAGTACATGGAGGCTTTGATCGACCATCTTTAGTAAGAGAACGTTAGGGACTTCAATAAGACAGTTTGACGAGGTCGTACCAGTTCCTCTTCCTTATAGCCGAGCTTCCCTCTGTCAGCAAGCGCGCTGATGATATCCCATCCGCTGCTCTGCTTACCCCCTTCGTCCTCTTCCATCCACGAAGTCATGTCTCGAACGCCGGTCAACGCAGACAAGCGGGCACATAATGAGCCTAGAAGGATAACCTCGTCCTCCGTGAACGATGCGAACTCCAGCTCGTCGCGTCCAGCAATGGCCTCGCGCAACGACGCCGCGAGCTCGTCTTCGAGCTCAACAATTTTCGTGCTGTTAGTATTGGATAGACTTGATGCGTCCATAAAATGTCGGATTGTGGCTACGGCGTTAGAAAGGACGGTCAATGAAGAGTGAGTGGAGAATTGCTTCAGTACGTCGTCCCAAAGATTCGAATATGCCTGCAAAAGAGTTAAGAACTGCGCGCACCGGAACCAAGGTAAAACCCACAGGAATCATTCTCATCTCCAGATATAGATCAAGACTCATTAGTTGGGGTATCAATAAGACTTCGGCAATGCGTTTCTCGTCGGTTTGATGTTTCACAAATAGTCGTGGAAGGCCTTTGATCAGGGCCCGCGTGATATCTGAAGAAACGGTATCCTCTTCACCCTGGAGGAATGAAATCCCGTTAACAATCATGGGAGACATTTCTTGAGAAGTAAACCCACCTTTTTCGCATGTGTACTGGCGGCATCCGCCTTAGCCTTGCGAAGTGAAGCAACTAACACCTCAAGGAGGACTGCCTCTTCAACCTCTTCGAGCCTCCACGCCTCGTCAACTACAACGTCGCCGTTGGTCTCCTTACCCTTGCCTCTCCGACTCCTTGCCGTGGAAACTTGTCCGCCATCGCTGGCAGAATGGTCAAGCAGCAAGATGTCCAGGAGCGCATCCCAATCCCGCACAGGCTCCACCTCATCCCAAAGCGCTTCCACAGCCAATGCCGTCCGTCCTCTCTGCTCAGCGCCAACAAGCGCGGCAATCTCCTTGACTCTCCGTGGCCGCGAGCTACTTTCCGCGGGCCCTGCCAGACCGTCGCTGTCCGTGTCCTCTTCACCAGCAGTTCCGACCAACTTGTCCAGCGCTTTCGCCAGCCTCACCAGCAGCATCCCTAGCGCCTTCACTCCGGCGCGATCCTTGTCCTGCAATCCGACATCCCTGCCCACGAGTCGCTCCTTCGAAAGGTCTTCCCACACGCCCCGCACGAAGCCGCTGACAGCGCGCCTCACCTTAACCTCTTCATCAAACACGAGCAAGCACAGCCTCTCTCGCTTTGCCTCGTCCAGCAGCCCGTGCTCATCGATTGAGCCCAGAACCGCGATCATGCCGACCCGGACTGCTAAGTCTGTATCTCCCGTCGCCATCTGGACGAATCTATCGCGGAAGCGCTCGGTAAAGTTTGACAATGGGCCGATATAGTCCGCTTGCTTGTACACGCCAGACAGAGCCTTGACGGCCTCCAGCCGCACATGCGTGTTTGAGTCGGAGAGCACCCAGCCAATGTATCGCAGGTAGGTGCCGTCCAAGAAATGCGCGGGGTATTTCTTAAACCAGTTACCGAGCGAATGCACGCACTCAGAACGAATTGCGGGATCGAGGTCGCGGTAGCGATGGACAAAAACGCTAGACATAAATATTCAGCGTCAAGGTGGAAGTATGAACGTTTGGAACCAACCCATCAACAAATTCTTTCAAGAATTCGGCAAGCTGTGTCCGTCGCTCTCTAACTTCCTTAGCCTTTCCCTCAAGTTCCTTTTCCCTCGCACTCAGGCCCTTTCCCTTATTCCCGGCCTTCCTCTTTCGTTCACCTTCTCTCTGCCTTGAAATAACCTCCGCCTCCTTCTCCACTGCTGCCGCCACATCACACAGAGCCGTCTCCACTTCCAGCGCAACAACAGTCGCAGTGTGACGGAAGCTCCGAAGCTGAGAAGAGGACATGGCGACAACCCATGTCTGGAGCGTTGCCATTAAGTCGCTGGAGTATAGTGGACCAAGGTCTGCCGCTGACGAGATCAACCTCTCAAGAAATTCAGAAAGAGACTTCCTGAATTTTTTGAAAATAGGAAGCTTCGATGTAAGGGGGTATATAGGTGAATCATCCTGCGCGACTGTGATCAGCATATGCGCGTCTTTATGGATGGCGCACGCACTTGTTTCAAAGCCTCCGTAAAGTAATCTAGCTTGTCCACTACGCCGTCATAGTCAATGGTTTCGTCCGAATTGACTGTATCATTGCAACCACATGACCGCAAAATGCAGTTCACAAGCTCGGCTTGGGCCGCTTCGGGGCTTTGGGACATAGATTCGAGAAAATCCTCGACGGTCGACTGTAATGCCGACGAAGGATTCATGATCGCGTCTATATATGCGCGTCAGGAAGAAAACTTGAGTCTGGGTCGTAGTACACACTGAAGAGGGTATTGTCGGTGGATATTTTCGCCTCCTGCGCGATTTTGTCCGGGTCGAACGCGTCATCTGTTGCTTGCGTCTTCTTAGCCCTTCGAGCAGCCGTACCTCCCGCCTTCTTAGGAGCAGCTTTAGTGGGACGCGTTCGCTTGGCGGTGGACGCGCCGCCCTTGGGTCGTCCTCTTTTCGCTGTGCTGGTTGAAGCTTTAGCTTTCGGTTTCGGAGCACTAAAATCCTCCTCCTCGTCTGCGTCATGTACAGACTCGCGTTCTTCGGGGTCAGAAAGTAGATCATCATCGGTATCGCTGTCGTCGCGCTTCCTCTTCTGAGACCCTCCCACTGCACGAGGTTGAGGTTCTGGAATTTCGAAAAATGGGCAACACACACCTGAGACAAACTGCTTCGCCTGTTTCCTGTCGCGTTGGGACCGTCGTGGGCCGCCAGGGGTGCCTTCTGTGTCAGACATGATGATGGAGATGGTCAAGGCGCGACTGGAGAACGCGCTGTGGCGTGCTGCACGCGCTGTTACGCGCCTGTGACGCAATTTGTAATATGTGGTCACCATCACGTCCCCGACAGGTGCGCCACTGGCGCGCCGCCGTTGCCCACAACCACAACGATGTCCGCCGGCCGATGTCCGTTTTCCTGGAGAACGCAAGTCCTCAATTGTCTAGATCTTTGTCTCATGCTCGTTTTATTAACAGTGTCTTCTTTCCGCGCGATTAGTGGGGTCTGATGCGCCGGTTGGCGTCGGGATAGCCTCGCGCTCTTGCTTTGTGTTGCTTTGGCCTGATACGAACTGGAGTCTATCGCTTGGACCTCACAGGCCTCATATCCAACTTCATCTTCCCATAACAGGAGCGCACTATTTGTTATCTTCTCCTTTCCTCAAAAGACAGGTTAGTCTTATTTGGATAAGAGATCGTCCACAGCGGAGTCGCTGGCATTGTCCAGCTTTGATGCCGGTCAATGCGCCGGGCGGTGAGGCAACCTTGCCCCAAGCGCTCCATGTGGACCCTGACCATATGTTCTTTGTGTCTGGGAGTGGCTGTATTGTTCATGCTGTTTGTGTTGGCCGCCTTCTGTGGCATATTCTGTTTGGACCGTGTGGCCTTCCTGTGGTCTTCGGCACGTTGCCATCCACTGTCCTTATAAAAATGCTTTGATTTATTCTCCAATGCTCCCATCACCCGTTCTTCAATCCCCTCCCCCGTCCTTATTTACTGCAGCAGCATAACCCGCGTGTCCTGATCTTCTCCTGGCAAAATGAGCTTCAGCATTCGATCAGTCCGCCAGCACTTCACCCACCTCATCGCGAACGCGACGAGCCGCCGCACTCACGCGAATGCGTCCTCCGAGTCGCTCGAGCACTCATCCCTTGCTTCCTCCTCCCGCGCATCGTCCCCCGTTTTCTCATCCGAGTGCAACTCCGCCCCCAGCAGCCCGTCAGCATCGGCCTCTTCCCTGCCGCGGACTCCAGAAGTTGCCCAGTTGGTCCTACCCGTTGCGTCACAAGTCAAAGGTACCGACGAGTGGTGGGATGGCGATGACGTCTTCAACCCGGTATACACCCCCCCTCCCAAGGCTCCTCATCTCAGCATGAGGGACTTCCGTGTTCTGGAACCAAATGGCATAGGCACGTATGCGAAAGTGGTGACCGTGAAGGCGATCGCGACGGGACGCTTGTACTGCCTCAAGGTTATGGACAAGGACCGTGTCGCAAAGAAGGACTCCGTCCGTCGCGCGATGACCGAGCTCCAGGCATCCATGCGCATATCTGAACATGGCTATTCGTCGCACTTGGTTGAGGCTTTGGCGAGCTTCGAGGATCGCAGCAAGCTGTTCATTGTCATGGTTCGTCCGCCGGTGTCGTTTCGTCCACAGCTTATGGGATGCTTATTTATCATTACCAGCCGCTGTACGGACGTGACTTGCAGACGGTCATCGACCTCAATCTCAAAGTTAAGTTCGTGAAAAGATGGTCATTCCAAACTGTAAGTTGCATCGTTCTGAACGCTACGAACACACCTCATTTTCTGTTTAGGCCATGGGTATCGCAGCTCTGCACCAGATGGGTATCGTTCACATGGACATCAAACCGGCAAACTTGCTTCTGGACCACGACGACAATGTACGCATCGCCGACTTCGGCCATGCCTATGTCCACCCGTCTGCGCCTCTTCTCCGCGAGGACAAGAGTATCGACATACCCACGGACATTGGAACCTTTGAATATGGCGGCCAAGACAGATGTCTGCATGGGTATGTCAACCAGATGACTGACTACTGGTCATTGGGCGTGATTTTGTGCCGCCTGGCCAGTCCCTGGAAGAACCTGGTGTGTCACTTTCCCTGCGCGCCCGTCGCAATGTCGAGTCTAACTTATGCATCTACAGTGGCCTTTCTATGACTACGAGGACTATCTACAATATTGCCAGGACGAATCCGTGAACACGGTAGAGTACTGGTCTTCGAACTTTTGGGTCCACGAAGATCTGGCACCGGTTCTGTCGGGCGTACGTTCTCGCTTTCTTTCCTACGTTGCGATATATGTCTAATACTCCCTTCAGTTGCTGCACACAGACCCTAATATGCGCTGGGACCTTGACGACCTCACAAGGTGCAAGTACTTCGAGGAGCAAGTCCGTCAAGAGCTCGATATGGAGGAGCGTATCGCGCTTGTGGGCAATGGCGCTATGCCATATCGTAAGTCGCGTTGCTCCGTTCCTTGATCTTGAAGGAGGAGCTAATTTCTGTTCCCAGTCAACGGCACCATTCCCTATGCCACATACGACGACCCCTCCATCGAGTATCGTCCAGCTGAGGCTGATCCGGAGTACAAGCCTGAGGTGCGCGGCGGATGGACGGAGAGCGACTCCGAGATCCTCGGCGACTTCTGGTGGATCAATCCCCGAGGCCCTTGGAAGGACTGGGACTTCGCGTCTCCCGACACGGAGTCGGGATAAAGGCCCAATGCTTGAAGCCTTGTCACTGATTGCAGTGTTTCTTCTCGTCCGTATGGACATGCCTAGAGTTCCCGTGTAGTTCTCGCTGTTTCGACAGATGACGCCGGGCCAGGGTTGATTGGCCTGACGAGTAGAGTTGGTATTCTGTGATTTCTCTGTATTGTGTTCCGGTTCCGGTTCCGTTACGATATTGCTGCTCCTTCTCCTTCCTCTCACCTATCATCCTCTACATTATCCCTCCAGTGCCTTAGTGACGACGGGGAACTGAACCTCTCCGATCTGTACGTCTCTCTGACCGCCTAACACCTAGTGCGTTGTAGTATCAATGGATCTCATCGAGGCCCTCGTAGGGCCTCAAATATTTCTGACTTCTCGGAGGTGATGATGCAAGCTATTTGCTATAGCACCAGACGAACATACGCGCCCGTTGTGTGAATTCAATACTATTCCCCTTTCAAAAAACGACTCCGATCCAGAACAGCTCTAGCTAGACGATGCGAATACTCACCACGAGTAATAGTCATGGCCATCGTCGCGGAGCGAGAAGCAAGGCTGCATTCGGCCGCGGAAGTATAAATCTCTCGACAAGAAAGGCAACGAGGATGCTATTCACAGAAAAAGAAGTACGAAAATCCTCTGACGTCGATAGGCGAGAAGCCGCCGATGCTCACAGATGCTCGAAAAAGTCGATGATCGTCTTGACAAAGAGGAACTCTCTCCATTCTGTACTGCTGCAATTGCTACGAGCCGTCAAATGCACGGAAGCTGGCGCCTGCATGGGTACAGAATGAAAAGGGTTCCTCTTTGGACAGAAAATCGACGACTTCATGGCTGAGGCTGAGCGACATACGAGAGGACAAATATGCCTGGTCATTGTTGTGGCAAGAGACAAGCATCCTCCCGACTCTAAAGCTTGCTCAGTCCATCAACCTCGTCCGCAGCCGGGAAGCTTGATTCTTGCAAGTGGACCGCTCTAGACCGTTTTGGGACAGTCGAAACGTTCAAGGTCCGTTCGTTCTCCGACCCTCTCAAGTCCTCGCTTCGCTCTTCCTTCGCAACTGTCGACGTACTTATTGCTCCTTCACCCTGGCCAGCTACATGTTTAGCCCGAACCCGACGCATCATTGCCATAAATTGGTGTGGAGTGACCATCTGTCGTCCTTGGGAAGCAACTGCTACAGTACAACACGTTCGTAATCTTCTGCCTTCCGATGCGTCGCCATCACTACTAGGTTGCATGTCAACTTTCGGTGATTCGGTCCCTAGAATTGTATATATGACCATCACATGGGGGCGCTAGGCTGAGCAGAGATGTCATTCGTGGCGATAAGTAAAGCTCGCAATCAACATCGACATGCGCTCTCTTCGTTTCCCCTTGACCATCTAGGTAACACTACACTTTGACTCACGTTTTCAGCCATATATATTGCGATGAGTCCTGAGTGTCCGCGTTCTTTGGCGAGTCGCACAGAGTCGGATCGCTTTTCTACATTATCAACTGCATCCACGGTACTACCAAGGTATGTTTCTGTTACAACGCTAGGACTTAGGTGCTGTGCGTCAATCATGTATTTGTCCTGCAGTTATCAAGATGCTCTCCAGTCGGCTCCTGTAGGCGATGCCGTCTCGAATACTCAATCTCAGAATCAACAGGGCTCTCCAGCTGTGCCTAGATATTCTACTTTGGCTACGCTTCCCACCCCTCCAGTCTTGGGGAGTCAACAGTGTCGTGGAGGCAGCCCAGCCCAGCCACCTCGTCGCACCGCATCGCGTGCATCCGAACCTGCACCAGCTCCTAGTAGAAACAGCGAAGTGAGGCCTGAAGCACAGGCAATGACGCATCGTGTTGAGAGCAGTTCTGCAATCTCTCCCCCACTTCTGCCTCCGCGTCCTGCAGAAACCGTCCTGCAATGGACGCCCCCGCCACCTCCACCCCCACTAGAGCCGCTTACTCCTTCCCAGCCGTTGACTTACACATTCTCCCCTTTCGACGCTAACTCCATGCTGCTGCTTCCTCCTGCTGGTGCACTGGACACGCGGCCAAAGTACCACATATCCGTCCGTCAAGATTGTTTCATGCCCTTGTCCTTCATTACGACTATCCGAAGGGGCTCGTCAGAGACGGGAGAGTACGTCGGCGAATTTGAGTGCGCAGTTTTGCTTTCATTGTGGTGACTGAAGGCATGGCTGATCGCTGCTCACACAGGATGGGGATCTCGACCGAGAAAGCGACATGTACTGTCCGCGGTATGCAAGAGGTTCTGCACATTGACTTTAAAAAGGATCCCTCATCTTCTAATAAGGTACATTCACCTGGCCCTCTGATGCATCGACGATCAGAGTACCATCATTTCTCCCTTTCAGCACGCATACCTGTGGCGTTTCGGCCGCTTCCATTGGAAAACCCTAATGAAAGGCAAAGTCGAGGCCCGCGTAAGTGCTATATATCCATTATCATCCAGTGCCTTACACCTAGCATGTCAGTGCTACTACGCTTCCAGCAACAATGCCAAGCTCCCCATGCCGCTCGCCGCGGTGTTCACACCGCGCGACATGACAGTGCGCCCGCGGCCGCTGTCGTCGGTGCGCCCGGCCACGCTCGAGGTAACACCGGATGGGCAGGCACACTTTGATGAGATCCTGTTGTCAGCGCTCATAATGGAGCGTCGGCGCTTGACGCCTCGGACGCCAGAGTCCTTCGTCAACCAGATATTCAGCCATAATAACTTTGAATACACGTTCTAGAAACAATATTAGGACTTGACGCCTTTTGAAGTGTTGTTTCTCTGGAGTCATGGAGACTGATATGTACATAGGTGCGGACATCCGCTGAAGATGTTCATGGCCTGGCCCATGCTCTCTATTATGAATTTGCATGAACGTATGGCGATAGAAGTGCTGGCTTTCTGCGTATGCGAAATATACGCGAGGGATCTAATTATGTATCGAAGGGAGGATGTTGTTTGCAGCAGAAGATGCTTCTGGGGTCCCTAATGAGCACTTATGAGTGATCCCTTGAACACCCCCGCACTGTAATTTCGCATTTCCCGCCATTTTGGCGCAGATAATTACGTACGCGAGCAATGATCGATTGACCTCGATTGACTCGCAAGGAAAAGTAGCAACGCCCTTTCGCTGTCCAGCACCCCTTCTCTATCCCATCTTGACCGTGGCACGCACGACAAACGCGACTAGAAATCAGAAACCATGACGCTCGACGTCTTGAGCTTCATCGATGCGAAGGGGGGGAATGCAGAGGAGATCCGCGAGTCGCAGCGGAGACGCGGGCACTCGGTCGAGCTCGTAGACGAGGTCGTCCGGATGTATGGCGAGTGGGTGAAGAGTACGTATCCACTTGTACCATGTTACGACAAGGTTCTTTCGATGGATATGTTGATGTGCGATTCATGCAGTGGATTTCGAGGCGAATCGCTTGAGCAAGGAGAGCAATGCCATACAAAAACAAATCGGTCTAAAAAAGAAGGTAGGACAGACGCGTGTTAATTTATGTTTGCAGACATCTCCTTACACCCGTTTTCTGCAACCAGGCGAAAGAGGACGCGGACGAGCTTGTAGCCCAGAAGAAGGCTCTGGATGCGCAGGTAGAGGCGAAGCGGAAGGAGACACGCGAGCATGAGATCCAGATGCGGCAAAAAGCCAGCACGATTGGAAACATCGTGGGCAAGGCCGTTCCGGTCAGCCAGACGGAGGTGAGTGCTTCTTTATGCAGCCGGCTCTCCCATAGTGAACTCATGTGCGGAAGGTTAGGACGACAACTTAACGCTGAAGACCTGGCATCCAGAAGGCCCCAACGCTCAAGTGGAGAAGAAGTCTGGTATTCTAGCGCATCATGAAGTCCTGCTGCGATTGGATGCCATGGATCTTGAGCGAGGTGCGGATTAGTCCCTGCTCTATCCTCCTCACGCTAAGCAGAGTCTCAGGCACGAAGATCGCCGGCCACCGAGGGTACTTCCTCACTGGTGACGGAATTGATCTCAACCAAGCCATGATCTCATACGGGCTCGACTTTCTACGGAAACGAGGATACAAGAAGATCCATCCGCCTTTCATGATGAACAAGGACGTCATGGCCAAGACGGCCCAGCTTGATCAGTTCGACGAGGAGCTCTACAAGGTGCGTCCACTCCCCATTCCCACATCGCAACATAGCCAGTGACACAGCTACACATAGGTGATCGCGAGTGAAGATGAAAAGTACCTAATCGCGACCTCAGAGCAGCCCATCTCGGCCATGCACTCTGACGAATGGTTCGAGGACCCGAAAACGCAGCTGCCGATCCAGTACGCGGGCTACTCGACGTGCTTCCGCAAGGAGGCCGGCTCGGCCGGACGCGACATGTGGGGCATCTTCCGCGTGCACCAGTTCGAGAAGGTCGAGCAGTTCTGCATCACCGAGCCGGAGAAGTCGTGGGAGATGTTTGAGACGATGGTCGCGAACTCGGAGGCGTTCTACCAGAGCCTCGGCATCCCGTACCGCGTTGTCGCGATCGTGTCTGGCGCGCTGAACCTCGCGGCTGCGCAGAAGTATGATCTGGAGGCTTGGTTCCCCTTCCAGGGCGCGTACAAGGAGCTCGTCTCGTGCTCGAATTGCACGGATTACCGTATGTTTCGGCTTCTTTGCATGCAGACTCGCTTATTCACATCGCCATCTATAGAGAGCCGGAGATTGGAGGTGCGGTGTGGTTTGAAGGCCAAAGACCAGGCGCGCAAAGTCTACGTGCACATGCTAAACGGCACGCTCTGCGCTACCGAGCGTGCCCTCTGCTGTCTCGTGGAGAACTACCAAACTCCTGAGGTACGAGCTCTCCTTCATCCTTGAGCGTAGTATTTAACCAGCCATTTAGGGCCTTGTTATTCCCGAGCCCCTTCGCCCTTACATGCAAGGCCGCGAATTCCTCCCGTGGGTGAAGGAGCTGCCGAAGAACTTGCAGCGCAAGCAGGCATGAGTAACATTTAGTGTATCCCTTCGTTTGGATGATTGCTGTATCCTTCTTTACCTGTTGTAGGTTGATGGTAAATGTGTCCTAACTAGAGTGTAGAGAAGTATCACTTATCGCGACTGTAGCGATGACATTTCGTGTGTTGTCAGATAGTACGACCGCATTTCTGTTATATCCAAGGGAAGCAATGATCTTCTAGATCGTTCGGGTACATATACAAGTGCTACAGCTGCTTGTTTTCTGTCTACAAAACACAAAGTGCGGCTCCGCGTCTGCGAGCGGCACCGCAGACCTATACACTGCCTGTGGCAGTCCCATTCGGCGACTCGTCCACAGCCTTCTCCTCAATGACCTTCTTCACGAGATCCACACTGGGTGCCTCCACATCGATCACCCTCTTCGGCTTCTGCAACAGACCCTTGAACTCCTCCGGCTGCACGTCCTTCTCAAAGTCGAACTTCACCGATGCGTACAGTGCACGGTTGACCGCCTCGGCAAATTTGGCGGGATGAGCGGTCGACAGGATGACTTGCACCGTCGACGGTGGGCTGAGGAGCGGATATCAGTTCTATGCGTTAGACCCTGAGAAGACTCTGACACTGACTTGTTCCGTGCGATGATTCGCGCTGCTGCGAGCCCAACAGCAGTATGCGGATCCGCGATGTACGAATGTTCGCCGTCGCCGAGGTAATAGTCTTGAATGGTTTCCAGCGTCTGGCCAACTCGTCAACACAAGCCCCTCCGACACACAGTCGCGACGCACCTGATCATCCGAGATGCGCTCGGCCATAAAGTCCCGTCGCGCTAACTCCAGCACATCGACCGGCACCTCAACACGCCCATCGCTCTTCATCCGGCCCATCCACCCATTGACGGCCGCACCCGCGACGACCCGACGCGCCGTCTCCGGCCCTCTCGCGGACTCGTACGCGAGATACCAGAGCAGGCGCTCGAAGTTACTCGACACGAGGATGTCCATCGCGGGACTGAGCGTCTCGCGCACGCCCCCGACCGCCTGCTTGCCATCGGACGCGCCGCCCGCCGGCGCAGCCGCGTCCACACCACCCGCCGCCGCGATGGACGAGTCCTGCTTCTCGTACCGCCCGCTCTGCCAGAAGCGCGCGAGGATGTCGTTCGAGTTCGTCGCGACGACGAGCTTGCCCATCGGCAGGCCCATGCGCTTCGCGTAGTACCCCGCGAGGATGTCGCCGAAGTTGCCCGTGGGTACGACGAACTGCAGCTCGGCGTCGTCGGCGGGGAGCTGCGCGCGCACATGGAAGTACGCATAGAAGTAGTACACGGTCTGCGCGAGGATGCGCGCCCAGTTGATGGAGTTGACGGCGCCGAGCCGGTGTTTCGCGTTGAACTCGCGGTCTGCGAAGAGGGCTTTGACGATGTCCTGGAGATCGGTCAGGTTTGGGTATTAAAGCGCGATCGAGAGGGCGCATTACCTGGCAGTCGTCAAATGTTCCTCTGACGGCGATATTGTGCACATTCGGATCCGTTACAGTGGTCATCTGGGCCTCCTGGATGGGAGATACGCGGCCTTTGGGGTGGAGAATGAAGATGGAGATATTGGCCTTGTTCCTCAAGCCATAGATCGCAGCGCTGCAAAACCATTGGTGAGATATTCAGGAGACTGGTGATATGAACCAACCTTCCGGTATCACCGCTCGTCGCACCCACTACAGTCAGCCTTTCTGGTTTCTCTCCTGGCGCTTTGCGTGCGTTTCGGCGAAGGAGAAAGAACTCGAAGAGGTTCCCTAGGAGCTGCAGTGCGATATCCTTGAATGCAAAAGTAGGACCGTGGAACAGCTCTAGGATGAACCTCTTCTCGTCGAATTTCTTCACGGGCGTGACATCAGGATGTCGGAAGGTGCTATACGACTTCTTCACGAGTGCTCGCAGCTCCTCGCGCGACAGCTCTTCCGGCGAGATATAGAGCGACAGCACCGCGACGGACAGGTCGACAAACGAGTATGATTTCCATGCTTCCTGCCAATTTGGTGGCAAGGTGGGTATATGGTCAGGGATGTAGAGACCTCCGTTCGGTGCGAGACCGGTCAAGACAGCCTGGAGATGACATCGGTTCGTTCAACGGTAATCGAGCGCGTAGATCAATGGTGATTGACCTCTTCAAATGTGAGTTCTTCATCCCCGCCACGTGTAGAGAAATACTTCATGACGATGTCAAGGAGAAAAGAGCGTTGTTGCCCTCCCCGCAATCCACTGTTCCGCCTTGACTCGGAAGTCAGAAAACACTCTTCGGCGCTTCGGCCATGCTTCGGCCGTTACCGCAATACAGTATCGCGCGGGGGCACACGAGGACCCCAGATTTCGCATCTTGGAACTGAGGGCGAGCGTTCGAATCCTTTCGTTGCCACCTTTTTGCTATGACCACCACATCCTTGTCCACTGCATTATTGCAACCTTTGTGGGGATTCTCTGCTCCTGCATCATGCTTTCCATAATCATACTTTGTAAAGCAAATAATCTAAAAGCTATACAGGTGAACTCGAGGTTAAACCAGCGGTGTCATCAGAAGGACCAGGCCGATTTCCTTGCAGGTTCGCCGCCGGTCATGAATGAAACATCCGCTCCTGCACTAGTTTCCATCGTACAGCGATCTTTTACCTCCGGCGGGGTTCTGCGCATACATTGCGTTAGTTCCACTTCCTCGAGAAGTGACCTACAAGCTATCGCCGGCAGTACCACGATCACGAATGAGTCGATGATTGACACAGCCGCGGCACCTCAGCTTTCCGTGCGCGCTTTTGCCAGTCCAAATGGTCAATCGAGATTCTACCCGCTCGTCCGTATTCGAGCTAGACTGCTTGGGAAGTCGGTCGATATCCTCCGAGAGGTTACGGGTGCATGGTGGAAGTCCTCCGCAGAACTGATATTACACTAACAAGACGATGAATCTCCAACGACGACTGTCTGTTTCACAAAGGTAGAACGCCGACCTCTTCGTGGGCGCATAATCATTTATATACAGGGTAAGCTTTATATTTGACACGAGGCCATTCGCATTCTGGTACCGTGGTACGACGTCGGTTGCAGCATGTACTCCCCTGAAGTCGTGATGAATATACCCCAGCAACAAATTGACATTGGTGCCATAACGATTGGTGTGCTTATCGGTACATTGTAAGTGCTGAGTCCTCTATGCACGACGAGATGCGTTTCTCACCTCGGTTCGCAGCTTATTTGGAGGTATGCATGCTTCGACTCAATCAATACACTGTCTCAGACTGTCCTCGCGAAGTGGCCTCGTTTCAGGTCGTTCTCTATTATATCGTAAGTTTGTAGCTTTTCAAGGTCTTGAGCAGGGATTGACGGTTACCCAGTTATATCGCGACGATAAGAAAACGTATAAATGTCTCGTCTGTCACCCTTCTATCCTTATTATATTGCACAGAAGTTGACCTCTGCATTCAGGTGGCACTCACATGGTACGTGATCTCATAGGGAGGATCGCAGAGCTTCCTAATTCCAGGCAGGCTCCTGGAGATCGCTGTCCAAATACTCATCATCACGACATGTAGGTCCTCTGTATTATTCTCCTTCAACTTCTGATAGCGTTTCAGTTTACTATTATTCCATCACACATCGACATGCATTTCACGTGGTCGCGAACACAGAATTACCGCCTTCTCTGATTATAGGAACGTTTTTGAACGTAAGTCGTTTGTCTTTACTTCTAAATAGCGCAAGCTTAGCCCGCGCAGCGTGTACTTGGCTCACTTGTCCAGGCGTGAGTCATGAATTTCCATACTCTACATGCCGCCCACGCTGAGAGGTCACTTAGATTTTTTTCTTACAGAATCTGGCTGCGTGCGTGCAGAGTCTTTCTCACTCTTCCGTTTGCTAACGGCATGCGAACGCCATATTCCATCAGTCAGCAATAAGAATATTCCGTTAACATCTTTGACGGCATGTCTCAGCCTTCGAGAGGTCGTGAAGCTAGCTGACTCCTGGACATAGATGCTGATGAATTTCGCCGCTCTTTGTATGCTCTCATCTGTCCATATCACTGCATGATGTTCGATGTTAACATGCCGTCAAACCCAGCCATGGGCATAGCATTCACTATCGAAAGGTTTATAGCTTCGTAATTCTCATTTAAATACACTCTCACGCTGCCTTAGTTTCAAAACCATGACATTTGAGACTATGCGTCGATTGCGGGTGAGTGATCAAAGTCGGCTACTTCTTCTAGACGGATTAGGTCTGACACGTCGTCATAGGTTCTCCTTTCAGCGACGGTGGCCATGAATGCCGCATGCGATATTGTTCTTACTGTTTCTCTCCTGGCTATCCTGCAGATTAGGCGCTGCAACGCGGCCCGGTACGTATCCCATCTCCTCTGCGAATTTGTGTATCCGTGAGGTTCATTCGGACACGTCAGCCACAACAATGTCATAACGCGCATTATGGTGATGATACCCTCTGCCTTTCTAACATGGGGCAAGCTGACCCTACCGGCTAGATCTACTCCCTCAACACTGGATTGTTGACAAGGTCCGTAGTTCTCCAGTGAAAGAGTTCTGAGCTCAAACCCCGCTTGTTCGCAGTACCTTGGCACTCGGTAGCACCGTAGTTGTAGGTAAAGCCTCGTTCATTCCGGCTTATGCTCATGCACACGGTTTCTTAGCTGGCTCGTACCACGCGCGGCCTTTCTATAGCATTATACGCCATTTCCGGTCACTGTGCGTTCTCTCGTTTACTTCTAGACTGGCGTTTATTAACGACCTTTTGATCGAACAGTATACTGTGTCTCTCTCTTCACGACGTCAGTCTTTACGTAGTCTTCTGTTTTTCTCATGTCTCAGATTCGTCTGCCTCCAGCATGAATGCGCGCGTGATTTTTCGGAGACAAATGAACGAGCCCATTGATCCTGACGACATTGACGTACCATCCGTAGTGGCCGATGTGACCACACCTCTCTCCGACGATTCTTCGTCTGAGTCGTCCGATGGTTCCTTGGTACGTACATATGATCGATCCTGTTCATATTAGTGTCTCTGAGCGTTTTTGCGCTATGCAGCCTCCTTCGATTATAACCACAAACTATCCTGATCAGGTTTGGCCCAACTGTAACGCAGTAAACATACAGAAACCCAAGTTGTCGAGAAGCAGCGGGTCACTGGAGACAGGCGTAAGTACCCTTTTTCGGCTCCCCAGAATAAACTGAGAGTTTCCAGTCTCTGCCTATGTTCCATAGCCATGGGTACGCCTATCTGCTATCCGTTATGATAATCGTTGTGCTGACTTCTCTATGTCTCAGTCCGTTGCATTCGTGGGCGCACAGACAAAAGCCTGAATCTGACGTAGAAACTGGTATCTATCATGCATTGGCCGTCCCAGGCTTACATAGGCCGAGCACATAATGATTATTACACCAGAGAAATCAAAGGCAGTATGGAAGCGCGATACGATCAGATTGACCGGTGTACATCACAATTGAGGAAGTTATGACAGCAGCGTGCTGCCATTTTCTATTTGTGTTTTCGATGGCCCAAAGTGCGCGGTCTGGATTTCACATGTCTGCGTCAGAAAGCATCGTATTGTTTCGAGGCTAGGAAATGAAGCTGCTACGCTCTTAGGCCCGAGCACCGTATCAAATTGGGCTTCTTCAGCCAAGTGATCTCCGTCACAAGCGTGAATATGCGTCAGCTAATTGTCTGCAACATTCCCCTCGCGAGGGCTTCGCGATACCCTGGAAGATATAAAACAGTCCCCAAGACGTCGCTGTATGCCCATCACATTTAATCTCAAATTCTCGCTCTAACACCCCTCTAGTCTACCAATACTACCCTCCCGTTGCAGGTCAACATATTCAAGTCATGGCAGACGCACAGAACAAGAAGAAGTGCCAGGCTACGATCTTCGACATGGACAAGCCGTTTCTCTGCCGGAAGGCCACGCTCGACGGCCACCCTTGGTGCAAGCGGCACAATGAAGTAGGTACCTTCACCTGCACTTACCGGCGGCGCTGACGCGCATGCACCACAGGAGCGCATCAAGCTGTACCTCGGCTACAAGACGCGGCAGAAGAAGCTCGAGCAATTCGACGACGGAAAGATATGCAGCAACACAGCGACGATCCGGGCGTGCACATCGCTCGAGCAGCTGCGGGCGTGGTACGACGGGCTCAAGGACAAGCTTGTTCTGTACAGCCGGTCAGTTGTCGGTCTCTTGTGAGATGGTTTGTCTCGGGCTGATGAATACTTGTGGTTGCAGATGCATCAGCGCGCGCGCAATGCACACAGAGCGGTTCTATGGGTGAGTGCATGTTCAGCGTTTTCCGGGCCATGGCTGACTTTGCTCGTCACAGAAACGACATGGTGGGACTTGTCATGCTGAATGATGTTGCCTGCGACTGACATGTTTGTTCCAGGACTGGGGCCATCAGACGTTCTGGGACCGTCTCACCGAGGAGCGCGACGACATCGAAGAACTCATCGCGTACGTGGAGTCGCGAGCCAATGAGATCATCCTCAAAGACGCGCTCGGCTGGGTCGAGGAGCGCAGGACGCTCACGGCGAAGCGGGAAGAAGCCCATGGAGCGTGTTCCGATGATGGAAGCTCCGAGAACTCCGACAACGAGGCCTCGTCCACGGGCAGCAGCTCGCCCGCGTCCGAGTCCGCGAGCCTCTTCAGCGACGCGAGCAGCACCAGCAGCGCATCGGACGCGCCGCCCAGCGCTGAGCGCGGGGTCGAGGACCCGCTCGACCGGGCGATCTTCGAGAAGCGCAAGAGTCTATTCCTCGGCATCCGCGCGCGGCTCGCATCGTTCGCGGCGCCGCTCGGGTCCAGGTTCTACGGCGAGCGCTTGGAGGTCATCTGGGCGATCGTGCGGAGCATCGTCATCCTCGACCCGTCGCTGCTGATGGTGTCGACGCGCTATGGCTCTGCGTGGGCGATGCTGAACGACCCCAAGCTGGATCTGTGGGCGCTGCAGATGATCTGGGTCGCGCTGCACAAACTGATGGTCGAGACGGTCTGCGGGGCGATCGAAGACGTCATGCGGCCGGCCGACACGTTCGCAGAAGACGAGTACGTCGTCATCCTTGGCGGCAAGGTGTTCCGCACGGTGTCCCACGTGCCATGGCCATTCCACGCTTGGGGACACGCGGCTGCCGTTCACGCTTGCTACAAGTGTCTGTCGGAATACTGCAACAGCGTAAGTGTCCGTCCGCGACTGATGAGATCATGCTGACCGCGGCACGAGCAGGTCGAGAGCCACATCGGCTTGGCGAAGTATGCGATCATCAGGCCCGACTTGATGCGCCAGAAACGCAACAGCCGCGGCATGTTTGGCGACAGCGTCAGGAGGCTGCGCTACCTCGCGATGGGCGGCTTCCTTCCACTGGACATCCACGGCGAAACCACAGGCATGAAGGTGCTGTCTTGCCAGGCGCGCAGGCTGGAGGAAGAGGACTCCGCATGCGCGCACGGTTCAGCGTCGAACGCGAGCATCTGCGGCGTGATGTCGCTGAGCGACCCGCTGGCGCGGAAGTTCGCGGACGCATGCCTGCGCGACCGGAACTTCCTTACGATCACGAGGAACGGCGCGGACAGTCAGATCGTGTCAAACTGGGAGGCATGGACGTCGCGCACGCGGCGGTCAGCCAACCTCAAGAAATGGGACGACGCGAAGACCAACAAGGCCTCAGAGGACATCTTGGGCGAGTTTGACAGGTTCGTAGTGGCAGAACCGTACTGGGATCCGAAGGGTGACTGCCTCCAGCTCTACGTGCTGGATGACAGCGGTTGCGACGTCCAACAATTCGTCGAGAAGCTGCTGGTGCTGTGGACAGAGGTGCATGGAGTCGACAACGTCGAGGAGATCGTGAAGAAGTGCGTGAAGACGTACTTGGATGCCGGGGAGTTGGAGCTCTCTGCGACGAAGGTACATGGTTCTGGGTTCTTGCGCAATGTCGAGAACAACTTCGGGGTCTCGTACGAGCTGCTGTGGGGCCTCAAGATCCTGCCTAGCCAGATGCGTTATTTGGTGACCAGGCAGCGAGAAATCTTACCTAGCCAGAGACGTTGGTTGAGGACCCAGGAGCAAGACGAGGAAGACGAGGAGTACGTGGCAGAGGAAGATGAGAAACTTATGAGTTCTATGGATCCCGTGTTATGTTGCGGCGGGGAGCGGGAGGAAGATCAGAAACTCACGAAGTGCGTGTGTTCTGTTTTATGGGGCGCAGAGGCCTAGTTAGTCGCTCCTTTGTCGGTCGCTTTGCTGTCATCGTGGAAATATAACTTCTACATGGTCTACTTATAGCTCCGAATGTCGAGGGACTCGTCAACGTCTGTGGAAAAAAAAAGATCGAGGTTCGAGGCCTCGTGAGATTGGATTCTCGGACAAGGCCTGGTCTGGTTCGATCCCTTGTGACCTTGTAGCTATAGACACCCTTATCTACTGAATGAAATGTTAGCTCTTTATGTCTGATCACGATACGTTATGCGCTTTGCTTTGCGACAAATTGGGTGCCTAGGAAACGGCGGTCGGCAAAGAAACCTCTATGAAGGAGATGGTCGTTCTGTCTGCAGAGCGCCACAGGGCCTATTTTCATCTATCGTTAGTGATATATCAAAGTTCTGTCGGCGGGTCCTGCCCTCGATGTTCGGGGCGTGATGTGCATCAGATCAAAGACATCGCGAGATAGCGGGAGGCTTACCCGTAGCAAGTCCATTGCACTCGAAAATCGACTCTTAAACCCGTTGATCCCTGCTACGGGTGAATATAATAGAACCTGAAATAGAGGACAACAGAAGGAAGCGGATTGGAAGAAGGGATGGACGCCATGGCAACGGGCGGCGGGAGCGTCCCAGGCGAGTCGCGACAAAGGAAATTGATCAATCAGGCTGGCCGTCCGCATAACACAGCCTGCTTCTCCTTTCTCTCCCATCTTTCCTTTCCCTCTCTCCTTTCTTTCTTTTCATCACCATCTCTATACAGGGCCGGTCCTTTTTTCGCTTTATCTCTACTGTAATAGCAGCAGTGCGCAGGCCGTAGACAAGACTCGGACTTCACAATGGCTGGTCGTACTGACGGATTCGACTT
Organism: Hericium rajendrae; assembly: GCA_033439255.1. Taxonomy (NCBI): domain Eukaryota; kingdom Fungi; phylum Basidiomycota; class Agaricomycetes; order Russulales; family Hericiaceae; genus Hericium; species Hericium rajendrae. Next base: position 1,096,311 of record CM065879.1, on the reverse strand, counting down.
TGCAGACAGACCTCCTGCGTTCGAGGAACACCCCGACCTCAAGTACTCTACTGGTTTTACCCAACCCAGTCATTTGCAGCGCAACAAGACCGAGCGCCGTCGCCTTCAGGGCCTCCAGCGCTCCGATACCTCTGCCAGCAAGAGGCTCGCCGTGCCACAGGGACCTTTGTCCTGGCGTGAACGATGGAGCAAGTGGATGATCAATGAGGGAGGCAGGAGACTTTTCTTCATCGTCTGGATCCTCCTCCATCTCCTCGTCGCTATCTTTGGTATCATGAACTACCAGCTGAAGGACAACTACAATACCGCGCGGGCCACCTTTGGCATCACCTTTAGTGCGTGTCTGGCATTTATATTTTTGAATTCGCACCGACACGCACTGTCTATCCAGCCATTGCCCGTTCTGCGGCGCTCGTTCTGCACGTAGATGTCATCTTCATCTTGCTGCCCGTCTGCAGGAACTTCATCTCCATGCTGCGCCGCACCCCGCTCAACCAGGTCATCCCCTTCGACAAGAACATCACGTTCCACAAGGCGACTGCCTGGTCCATTGTCATCGGCTCCGTCGTCCACATCGTCGCGCACATGTTCAACTTCGCCAAGCTCGCCATCGCAGACCCCGACGCCAAGACGGGCGCGCAGAAGTTCGTCGCCTTCCTCGTCGCGAACATTGCCACGGGCCCCGGCGCGACCGGCTGGGTCATGACCGTCGCGCTCGCCATCATGGTCTGGTACGCGATGGAGAAGCGCCGCCGCGCGAACTTCGAGAGGTTCTGGTACACGCACCACCTGTTCGTCGTCTTCTTTGTCTGCTGGCAGCTGCACGGCATGTTCTGCATGATCCAACCCGACCGGCCGCCGTACTGCTCCTGGAACCAAATCGGTGTGTTCTGGGTGCGTGTGCTTTCCGTTTCTCAAACAACCCGTGCTCATCTGCTTCCGCAGCGCTACTGGCTCGTGGGCGGTGTCATCTGGATCGGCGAGCGCATCCTCCGCGAAGTCCGCTCTCGCCACCGCACGTACATCTCCAAGGTCATTCAGCACCCGTCCAAGGTCATGGAGATCCAGATCAAGAAGGAAAAGACGAACACGCGCGCCGGACAATACGTTTTTCTCTGCTGCCCCGAGATCTCCTACTTCCAGTGGCATCCCTTCACGCTTACGAGGTGCGCTGTTATGTATTTACTTCTGTAACTGTCCGCTGATCGCACGGTCGCTATGACAGTGCGCCCGAGGAAGACTACATTTCGCTCCACATCCGTGTGGTTGGTGACTTCACTGATGCCCTGGCGAAAGCCGTCGGATGCGACTTTGACTCGAAGGACAAGGGCGAGAAGGGTGGCGATGCCGGTGGCAAGGTCGTCGGCACCGCAGCAAACCCGCCTGTCAATCGTGTATTGCCCCGTGTCATGGTGGACGGCCCCTTCGGCAGTGCCTCAGAGGACTTCCTGAACTACGAGACCGTGCTCCTCGTCGGTGCTGGTATCGGTGTTACGCCTTTTGCCTCGTCAGTGCCTTTCTATGCCGGTGCGAGCGTCTGTGACTGACGGTACCACGTGACATGACAGGATCCTGAAGTCGATCTGGTACCGCATGAACAACTTCAACAACTCGAAGCCGACGCGCCTGTCCAAGGTGTATTTCACATGGGTCATCCGCGACTTCGGCAGCGCGGAGTGGTTCCACTCGCTGCTGCACGCGATCGAGGAGCAGGACACGCAGAACCGGATCGAGATCAACATCTACCTGACCGCGAAGCTCAAGGACGACGACATGAACAACATCATCGTGCAGGACGTCGGCGCGGAGAAGGACGCGATCACGAGCCTGCGCGCGCCGACGCACTTTGGGCGCCCGAACTGGGACCGCGTGTTCAGCTCCATCACGGACAAGCACCCCGAGACGGACGTCGGCGTGTTCTTCTGCGGGCCGTCGGTGCTCTCGAAGCAGCTGCACGTCATGAGCAACAAGTACTCGACGCCCAACGGCACGCGGTTCTTCTTTGGAAAGGGTGTGCATTTTCCTCTCCGCTATATGCGCGCAACACTGACGACGGGCCACAGAGAACTTCTGAGCACGCGGTGTTCGCCCTCCCTCGTTTTCGTCTGTCTCACATCGTCTATCGGTTATCGTCGCTCTTTTGTCAGTTCATGGGTGGGTGCGGATGTGCTCTGCTCTTATATCACTATATGTAGAATGCTAGTTTCGTTCTGCCGCTCTGCTGCTAGGGTCCTTGACGGACCGAGGCAATCCAGTGCTTTTTGTGAGCCGCGAGTCCGTGTGATGCGTGCGTTACGTTTGGCTCTTACGGACCGGGGTGATCATGATTAGTCTATTCTGCACGCAATGTCTCGGCGCCTCGACGCGATCTTCGGAGACCGCAGTGATAAAACATGGGAGGATGGGAAGTCCGAGGAGATAGCTATGTTGATTCTTGAGTTCTTGAGTACTCTATGCGTGTGCCCTTGGCCTCATGGCCACTCCCAGTCTCCACGCTGCACCGAAGGCCACGCGCAATCCGTTCGACTGCGGGGCTTACGCAGCCCGCGATCGCGTTCCTCGTCCACCGTGCGGTATTGCGTGCACAATGGACGGTGAGACGGAAATACTTGGGGGATGCTTTGATTGCGGCGAAGCTAGAGCGATCGGGCTCGGGCTCGGAGAGTGGAAACATAGTTGAAACAGACAGGAAGCGGGAGAAGATAAGGTGGTATTCTTCATACGGAACGCAGACATGCATGCGAGCACTTTCAAATTTAAAGTTGTCTCGAAGACCATGGAAGCTGGAGTAAAACCTACTCGAAGGCCAAAAATTACACGAAGCGCGATTCCGCTCGGAAAGAGAAGACAAAGGTGGTGTTCGCTCATACGAAGCTACTTCGCGCTGGTCGCATTGGTGCAGTCTGCGTCACGAGAGCAGGCTTCTATCAGCATCATGGCCGCCGAATGCGCGGATCTACAAACCAGGCAGTCCTTCCTCATTCACGACATTTGTGCAGGTGATTTCGGCCGTCTCGTTCGCAGGGACTTGGACGTCAAAGTTTTTGAAGAACATGTTCATGCACGGCGCTGCAGGACTGCAATTCAGCGATACCACTGCGCAGCATATCCGCAAAGATGTTCAGTCAGTGTAGTGATCGTGCGGGCGGTGGGGGAGTAGGACGCACGCCTGCTACCGGTAGCCGTGCCGGTCCAATTCTCCCAGGTTATATTGCTGAATTGCAGCTTCGACGGGGCATCACCGCTGAATGCGAAGCAAGCAAGCAACATGCATTAGGCACTGACATTGATCCGAGGAACAGCAGGTCTCGCGCGGGACGTACGAGTGACCGCCGTTCGTCTGGTACACCTGTGTGGGAAGGTCGACGCCGGCCAGGTGCACATTGCGCAGAACGACGTTCTTCACGGAGCCTGGTGGGAACACATGGGGCGAGTTCGCGATGGTCCGAGGCGAAGACAGATAACCCACCTCGCCCTCCCCCACCGCCGGTCGGCGGAGTGCCCGAAACGGTGCCGTCCCACGACTTGAAATACACCTGGCGGAATCGGCAGTGAGCATCTTTTCGAAGCTGCCGAGTATGGAATTGTACCCCCGACCCCATATTGGGCTGGATGGCTTTATCGATCCGCATGACCTGCACAAGCTTTGTTCAGTAACAGCTAGAAGTGCACGGCTGCTGTCAACTGCATACGTTGAGATTCTCCATGGTAACATTTTCGACTATGTCTGGCTGTCGGAAATTAACGCGCAGGTAGGAAACAATGTAAGATCATGCTAGATTTTAAGGCTTACCAGATCCACATATTGGCCTAACGAACCGAATGCTATGCCGTTGCCTCCTCGGCACGTAATGCCGCTCGCCAACACGTTGGTAGAGTTCTGTCTCCCAGGTCAGCAAGCCATCCCCTGTGGGGAAGTCTATTGGCTTACCCCTTTGATTGCGAGACAGTCGTCACCACAAGTGATCTGTGACGCCATTCTTAAGGTGCTGTCTACCCAAGGAAGAGAACAACGTACATCCCAGGCCTTCAATGTCACAGCATTGCTTCGATAGGTGTCAAGTCCGTCGGTATTTGGAACGATGCTGCGCAAGTCTCAGCGAAGCCGTTCCGCAACGATTCCTGGATAAGTCCTCACTTGGTTCCTGCCCACGCTGGATCCGTGTTCGTAGCGTTGCAGTTCATCCCATCGTAGATAACGTCCTCGGAGTCCGCCACAGCGTTACACCAAAACGGCTGAGCCACGATCTTAAAGTTTGATATCTGTCCGCGCGTGACATTCGATAAGGTGAGGGCAATGGGTCTGCCATCACCGTCCTCGCGAGTGCGGTTGGCGAAGTATGACCACCAGGGCTGCAAGACACTCACTCTATCAGACGGCAGTCTAGTATCATGGAAAGGTCGACGCTGTACCTGCCCGTTGCCGTTGATGCCGCCAGAGTCATGGGCGTCGACAATGAAGTCGTGGCCCGTAATGACGAACCAGGACGCTTGACTCTAAAGTAGCTGGTCATGAACTGGTATCATGAATAAACTGATTTCAAACCTGTATGAACACGACCCGATATGTATTATTGGCATCAAGCCAATATTCGATGTCGGGTTGGAACTGTCAAGTAAGATATGATGAGAACCCAGTCAAAAAACAGTCAGGAACTGGCTGACGCTGAGATATCCATGCAAATCCACTTGACTGTTCGCCAAATCCCACGTCATCTTGCTGGGTATATTGCATTAGCATGATGCCTCAAAAAAGGGGGTAAACATACCTGGTAATGTTATATTGCCCAGCTTCGAATACAGTTTTTCCAGAATGACCGCATTCTGCAATGGCTGTCTTGACCTGGAGAAAATGAGCAGTGTTCAGTCACGAGTCCCTAGAAAACTCTTCGTTGAATTGGGCATACCTGTTCAGTGTCGTCCTTCCCTTCTCCCAATGGCCGCACGTTGCATTCCTTCTCAAAAGAATGCGAGACTAGTGCTAGAGCAGCGGAAGCAACGAGGGATGTCAGGTAAAGTACTATTACTGTTGTACTCAGCATCTCTGGAGGGATGATACGCATGGTCAGGCAACGTTCGAGTGCATCTCTCGGCTTATTATACTGCACTGCGGTCCCTTGGAGCGGACAAGAACTCGAGCCATGCGAAGTAATGGATCACGAGCAAGACACAGGACACTTCCTTGTACAAACTGAGCATCAGTGGTTTTAGAGAGATCACCAAAGTTCAGAGCAGCTCACCGGACTGTGTCATGCGAGATCAACGCTTCGCTGGTTTGGCAAATGTTTCGGGCACGAGGGCTCAAAATAACGTACCATGACACCCTCCATTCTACACGACACGAATGATGGATAAACATAATATTCAGCGTCATTCGACATCCCTTCGATGATGAACGGTATGTGTGCGGTAGGAAAGAGACAGGTGCTTTAACTTTTGTTGTGAATGGAAGGACAGACGTGGAAGACAGTAGCGCTTGCCGAGCGGCCCGCCTAGGCTAAGCGGCCCGATCGGGCTGTCGGGTCGTTGCCACGTTTGTTTTCAGTTTGTTCAGCCGTCGACCTCAGCCTTTTCAACTTTTTTGCGACCTGCTGTGAGCGATTTCGCGAAAATTTGGCAAAGCTCTTGTTCCGGATAGCCATTTTTCAGCACAATGCAGGCTGAGGATGGGTGCGAAGTCTGTGCGAAGCATAAACCAACCACCTTTTCCCACAGGCGAAGGCAGACGGTCCGGTCCTGAAGCAGGTATGGTCCTTGCCTACGAAGATTCGATATCTACACTGATGAATATTGTAAGATATGATTCAGGAAGATGAGACCATGTGCTCTCGTGCAATGTCTGCTTACCGTCACAACAATGCATGGTGGTACATGTGCGAAGTGGACACGAAATGCAGACATCACCAGCCAGAAATACCGAGAACGAAATAGCGACATGCCTTAGGTGGATGCAAGTGATATAGATGGACTTCGAGAACAAGAAAAGGCTTTCTCTCGGATTTGCCTCCGTGTTGCTGACGCAATATTCCCGAAAGGAATGCGCAGCTGTTTAGTGGGTCGTTCGCATTTGACGTCGACGATCTACGACATGGAAGACTTTCATGGCTTTCATCGATTCCAGCTCAGTTGCTAAAGACGTAATAGAAAACGAGTACAAAAGACACAGATACCCTTTCTGATAAATCCCTTCAGGGCTCCAAAACGAAGTCTCGTAGATCTCCGATTCGGACGTCCGAGGAGGTACGCTACGGGCAAAATCATTGACCAAATCGAATAGGGGTTTGTCTCGTGTTTGTCTTGGTCAATGCTTGCGCGTTTCTTCGCTGTCTGGAGCCGACTGCCGGCAAATTGTCGCCGAGACATGCCTAGGACTTGTGCAATTGTGGCTTGATTTGGCTAGACGTCAAACGCGAAACAAGGTGAGCTTCGGTACTGTACCTGCTGTCCGCCGTGATTGACTCATGCGATTCATAGTCAAGGGGGGTCGGGCTTTCTTTGACTTGCTGGGGCTAATTACGCGGGTCAAGGAGTCCTGGAAGCAAATGCCCGTTAACACATCCCGATCAACCAAGATTTGCTGGCTAGCTCCTCTCCAGCGATACGAAGTCAGGGCTATCTATCCACAAATAAGTACTTGCCGGCGGCTTCACTTTCCTCGATCGTCGAGCCTTGGTACTGGAAGTTCCGCAGTCCGGTCACCTACCAGCAGTTTGTTCACGTCTTAAGTCGAGTGATCATCTAGGGTCTGGCTCTACTGCTTTCATGGGCCTTCGATAGTCATGGGTTCTTTGTACCTGTGCGAGCATAATTAGCCTGGACATTATTCCCCATGTGTCGTTCTCAGATTGATGCTTTTTTTCAGCGTCTTTACCCGAGGCCGGATTCCCGCGGACCTCCGAGGCGATCGATTGTGGTATGTACTTGAATAGATGACGGTTCGGGGCGCCTCTGCCGTTGTTCCCCTTAAATGGCTACTGACCGAAGCAAGACCGAACGAAGACACTTAAAACCTGGACTCGGAAGCATTCATCCTGAAAACCACCATGCCGTCGAACCACAATATCCGTCGTCTTACTACGCTAACAGGTGCGTGCCATTAAGTGGTTAGATCGGTGACTTCACACTGACTGCATCCTATCATGACAGACGAAGGACGAAGGGACCTCATTGAGATTTTTGAGGCGGCCCTCGCGAATGGTACGCGTTTCCCGTCCTTTACCTCCTAACCTGCTCACCAGGTATCCCAGATAATGCGATACGAAGCTTGACTGGAGGATCAAAAGATGCCGAAAGAGCGTGGTATACCGTACTGATCGACTCTTGCTTTGAGACCGGGCAAGTCTGGATTGCGGAAATCCAGGACAAGGTGGCCGGAGCTTCCTTGTGGTACGGACCTGGGACGGATGTAAACGCTACGTGAGTGAGTGCGACATCTCTCATGGCTCATCTAACTTTTCGCACGACGATAGACTATCTGACCGCTATTATGACATCCTGCCCGAGGAGATGCGTGAATGGATTACTCTGCATGTCAGTCTTTTCACTCACTCGCACACCGTCCCTTCGCTTGCTGACTACGAGCAGTTTCGACCAAAATACGAAGAGCTGTACACCAGTACATACCCGTCGGGTGGTCTCGTTCGCGTCGATGCGTGGCATCTCAAGCTCTTTGCCGTTCACCCACGCCACCAACGACGAGGGCTTGGCAAGGCGCTGATAAGTCTCATGTTTAACGAGGTTCTTTGTTTCGCTTTCCTCAAGCTTTGCTCCTTATGGCTGACCTCTCTCGTCAGGCCGACCGCAGTTCAAAGGCCATCACAACGGACGTGCCAACATCATCCACCGTAAGTTATTTCTCACACTGCAGTCGCCTTTACGTCCAGACACGGACCGATGCTTTTTTTACATAGCTTTACTTCCTCCAGCGTCACGGCTTTCGGTACACGGGCGTCAAGAACTTCTTGACGCGGCGGTCAGGATTTCCGCTGTGGTGTATGATACGAGACCCTACACCGCCCTCTGTTTCTCCATGACTTGAGACTATATACTACCACAAGCTTAATGGCTATGCCCCAGGGCTCATCCTGCTTCCCGTTGAGCTGTTGAGCCACGGGTTGTTCACCGGGTGCCACCGCGCGCCAGAGATTCTATGAGAATCTTCCCGAAACAGAATAAATGAAACGTATGTCCACACGTGTACTTCGCACTCTTTGACCATTCATACTACATAGCTTCCGAAGTGTCCTTCTGATAGAGCGACGGCAACATATGGCGGAGATACAGTTTCCGTCCCGACTCCTCGGCTTAACATCAGGTTTTTGCGGCGCCGAAGCGAGGTAGTGACATTACCATGCTGGTCATTGACCCTGAACCGTATTCTTTGATGAATAGCCTCAGCCTCCGGTGCTAGGACTCTTGACGCGAAGGCTTGAGCGCAATCCGCTCTCACCCTGCACCGTTGCGACAGAAGCAAATCTTATAACATCGATAATCAGTTTTGAGGTATGTCCTTTCACTAATGGCAAGAAGAACCTGTCATTGAAGCCACGACTTAGACGCCTGCAGTTACTCTGATATACATCTTGGTCACATGTGTTTGCAGCGGCCTCTGAATGTCCCAACTGCGGCTCGACTCTCAGCCATGCTTAAGACTAATCTGGCGCTTAGAACCCTTGTGCAGATGGAGTAATCACTTTTTTTCCAGTCAGCTGAGGACTACGTGCACACTACTTGTCTTACCCCGTCAAAGGACGAGGCCTCGACTCGCTTTCTCACCCCGTTCTCCTCGGTGCACGATGCCCCCTCCTCTGCCTGCGGGACTCATTTACTTTTTTTGCAGCTACGTCCGGAGAACCGCCGAGCTCATATCCCCTCGGAAGATCTGCGAGGTAAGATAACAGTCCTCTACTTTCCATCCTGAATCTGATGTCATGACTGCCCATCATGCGTCCCTCACTGCCACTCGGTTAAAACCCCCGGCGCCGATCGACGAAGTAATATAACCGTGGTTATGTCCTGTTTCGCTGCGAAGCACTGTGCATGTGTCTGGTCACGCCCTTTCGCTTTCAGATGTCCGCGGAAATTATATCGCGGGGCGCGTGTTGAGGCGCATCGGCTGCGGTCGTTGGAGGTACGCCTGAGTTTTGTATTGAATGACGTTCCCCGAAGACGCTTAGGTTTCGTTAGCTGCCGTAAGATATCTTTGGCCAATGTGTTTGCCGGCTTGAGCCTGACCTGGATGCAACCCTGCAGAGAAACATATCATATTATGAAGGAAGTCCCAGGATGCACCATTTATTATGTACATCCTGAAGCTCGAGATGCAGGACGGTCGGACCAGCTCTCCTCCAATATCGCCAGGAGCGATAAGCCAATATCCAGCGGACGCAATCTGATTGCATTACGACTAAGACCTTCTATCATGACGTTTTCTACCCGACTCTCCCTTTTGCTCCGAGCATATCAGAAGCGCGCTGACTGCATGTGATCTAAGGGTCAATACCCCATCATGATAATCTGTCTGTATACCTGGGAGCTTCACTGCCCGTCAGGAGTGGCATTCAAGACTGCCGTGCGTATTTATCGCTATCTTAAGCAGGCCTCATGTCGCACGCTCGCGGACTTGCAGGTCTTGACGGACGGCATACATACCCCGTGGCACGCTGGCCAGTTGACAAGATCTTCCATAGCCGGCGAAGCAGCTGCATCTACATGCTTTGTGGCGCTACGACCGTTCTGCTGATTTAATGACGCCCGTCTTCCACTTCGTTTAACCTCAGGCTTAATGGTCCACGGCAAGCACGGAAGCTTCCTCACCTCGCTCCTTTTTGAAACCATCTATTCGGTTTCAGCCCCTCAACACTATCCAGCGAGGCTTTCGTTCCGAGCACCGCCCTTCACACACGACGCTCGTCTCATCTGTTGCCACGCATCGAAAAACAGGTTGCCGGCATACTCTCTCCAGCGTATTGCCATTCTGGGAAGGTGAGTAAGTTGGAATCGTCACCGGTGAAAATGATTAGAGTGCTTTCAAGGGGGGACGGGACGACGGTGCGCCAGAAGCTTCGCATGCCGTTGCACGAGGCATCATCTGACCTCGAGGTTGCATTTGGTCGAGCCGCGGCCCATTTTCAGGCAAAGTTGGTCAGTTCGCATTGGTCATCGCGAAGTCGTGCTGATCCGGCAGCAATGCTCGCAAGAATCTGCAGGCGTACACCCGTGCGTTACGGCAGTATGGGCGGTGGTTTGCGAAAATGCTGCACGAATCCGGCATAGTCCGCTGATGAGGCTCGATACTGGTCTTCCTGCTGGTCTCAGTAAGCAAGATAGTCATTCCTTACTGCTCGACACTTGAATGTGACCACCATCCAAAAGCTGATTCTGTCTATGAATTCATCCACAAATGCCGCCTACACAGCAAACCGACATGGTCTGTCGTGCTCCAGCTACTGAACGAGAAGCTCCGCGTTCAAGACTATCATGGGACGCAAGGCTCTCGAACATCGACGAGACGCTTCACCGGGCCATACCATCTGAGTCCTGACTTGAAAACATAACGACAATACAGTACGCGCGACAACTTTCTTCACCAGCCTTACGCCCTCGGACGCGAGGATACTCTTTAATTTTGTCCCGGTACTGGATCACCTGGTCAGGCTGGTCCCGGCCTCAAGAAGGAAGAACATTATATAGCGGCCACATATGCACTTGACTTGGCAGGGGGATTAGATTAATTACCAGCACGACGGCGCATGGGCCCGGAGAACGGCAGTTTAGAGTGCGCATTCAGGGCAGATCGACGGCTGAATCGATTTTCAAAACAACGCCCTGGCCCTGCAGTGCGCAGTCAGTTCGAGCGATTTCATTCATATGCGCGAGATTCCACCATGAATGATGTGAGAATGCGGCTGCCGATGTTGTCGTTAAAAGATTCAGCTTCGCAGTGGTGGGCATGAGGCCTCATCCCCATGCAATTCATCAACTGACTCAGATTCGACTGCGCTCCGACCTTGGGTGATTAGCGCTCGACTTTTAGATATCAATGAGGGCATGTACGTGGGTGCCGTATTAAGTACTTGAATTGCTCGCAGGTCTTGCCGGCGCATACGAAGAGCTTAACATGAGATCTCCCAGCCTCAGGATCTCAGCCCAGACAGCCTTTGTAGATGTAGCAGCACGGAGACGGGGAGCTCACATAATTCAATCATCCTGTAACGGTACCATCACGACCACCGACATTGGGCCGGCCAACAAACTCCAAGATCAAACGACGAAACGGAAATGCACGAAATAAATAGTACACAGCGAGTAGTATAACACAACCAAAGCCACGCCGAACGTTCATTCCCAGCGCAGCAGATCGCCCGCACCGCGGCCTCACTTCGCGGGCTTGGTATCCTTGTCGAGGTCGAGCGCGGACATCTCCTTCTCGAGCTGCGGCGGCGGGGCGCCCTTCGCCGCCGCGGCGCCTGCAGCCTCGGGCGAGATGTCGTCGACCTTCTTGAGCTCCTGCACCGAGCGGCGCTTCGCCTCGTCCGCGTTGCCGTCTTCGTGTTGATGCAGGACGTGCAGGTCCTGCCAAACGACCCATCAGCGCCGTCAGCGAGACTGCGGTGTCATAGAACATAGAACGCACCCCGTCCATATTTTCCTGTGCGCCGAGGAGCGAGCGTCAGTAGGAGCGCGCAAAACGAGAATGGAGCGCACCTTCTCCGACTCCTCCTTGTAGCGACTGATGTTTGCCTCGAGCTCGCGCGCAACGGGGCTCGACGCCGCAAGAATCGACATGCGCTTCATCGCCGTGATCCCCCACACCGCCCTGCGGACTACACACATAAACCCCCCTCATCAGCAACCCCACTCCACACCACAGCAGAAGAGACGGGACGTACAGCGGGTCTTCGCGTCGAGGCGCTTCTGGATGTGCGGCAGCAGGTCGGTCGGGCCGCCCGTCGGGCTCGTCGGGTCGGGCACGAAGTGCGGCTCCTCGCTCGCGAGCCAGCTGTGCTGCAGCATCTCGCCCGCCGTCGGGCGCGACTGCGGGTCGATCGTGAGGCACTCGCTCACGAAGTCCTTCGCCGTCTGCGAGACGTTCTCCCAGTACTCGGCTGCGCGCGCGCGCGCGTTAGCGGGCGGGGGCAGGGAGAGAGGGGAGGGCACGCACTGGGCTCGAACTTGTAGTCGCCGGCGATGATCGCCTCCATTTCGGCTTGCTGGTTCTCGCGGTCGAAGGGCGTGTAGCCTGAGGGGGGTCAGCGGGGGTGGGGTGCGGACGGGCGGACGTACCGGCGAGGAGGAAGTACGTGATGACGCCCATCGCCCAGATGTCGACGGGTTTTCCGTGGCCAGCTGTGAGACGGGATGAGAAGCCTGACGCAGCACCGACACGCGAGACACCGACTTTTCTTGAATATCTCCGGGGCCATGTACTGCGCGGAAGAGTGCGCTTAGTGCGAGAAAGCAGAGAGCGTGCGGATGCGCGACTTACGCCGGGGGTGCCGCAGATCTCGGTCAGGAGGTGGAATCGGTCCTCGTCCATGACGCGGCTCAGACCAAAGTCTGCAATCATGATGTCTGCGTCTTCGGCCGGGGAGCGGAAGAGCAAGTTTTCGGGCTTCAGGTCTGGCGGAGGTTTGAGGACGCGCCGCGCTGATGTATCCACGTGGACGTAACTTACCTCTATGCACGATGCCGCTATCGTGGATATATTTCACCGCCTTCATGATCGTGCGGATGAGACTAGCCGCGTCCCTGTGGAGAAGAATGAGCGGTGCGCGCGGGCGCAGAGGGGGTAGATACGCACGGTTCATGGTAGTTGCCCTTGGCGCATATCCGGTCGAAGAGCTCGCCACCGGTGCAGAGGTCGAAGCAGAGATACAGGTTGTTCGCGGTCTGTTGCGCGGCGTACGCATCGATGCCTGTATATCACACCGTAGCGAAGAGCAACGTACCTCGAAGTAGTCATGGAGAGTGACAATATTCGGATGCCCGCTCGATATCCTCTTGAGGACGGCGATCTCGTTTCTGACCTGGCAACGCCGGTGTGAGCGCGCGCACATTCTGCGGATAGGAGGGTGCGCACCATGAACTCCCTGCCCTCCATCAGCTTCTTGTTGATGACTTTGCACGCATAGTATTTCCCGGTCTTGATATGCACGGCCTCTTTGACGATCGCGTACGTCCCACTGCCGAGCGTTCTGCCCGTTCGATACTACAACGCGTATCTGATCAGCGCGCGCCGAGCGCGATCGTAGCAAGCTCACCTGGCAGGGAACAGTGGCGGGTGCTGGCATGGCTGGGGGATTTTGATTCTGAAAGCAAAAGAGAGGGATGAGTCGAACGATTTAAGGCGTTGGAAACCGGTGCAGGAAGTTGCCCTGGAAGTACTGTACAGCTACTAAGAACTGTAACTCACTCTATCAGTTACGTCCCCAGGCCCGGTCCCGGCGCCGCTGCCCGCCGAAGCCGGCGGATCCGCCGGCTGTGCAGAGGCACCGCCCTCCGAATCGTGGGCGGCTTGCTCCCGCTCGACTCCATCGGCGGCCTGATGCTGTGAACCCTCCAGCTTCGACGAGCTCTGGCCCTGCGCAGAGCCCCTCTGCGATGCGTAGCCCGAGTCCTTCGTCTTGTGACTTCGGGGCAGGGCGTCGGCGACCTTGCTGAGACGATTGGAAATCTTGTGCTGGCTCTGGTTGTTGCCCATTGAACAAGCGGAGAAGTAGAGACAGACGGGGTGCCTTGCTGCTGGCGGATGTGTGTATTTATGTGGGCACCGCCCACTCACTGCCTTTATGTTGCCTGCTTCGTGCAGGGTTCGGGTAAGCGCGTCATTCATCTCAGTCACGTTCTCGGCGTGACGGCCTGCGTGCAACACGTACCCGACCTGCTTCCTTCCCCTGTGGTGCCACCGTCGGTCATGGCAATGGTCCTTCTGTTGGGCTCTCTCACTCGTTGTCTTTTGGGTCGTTCAGCTCATGATTCTTCATCGCAATGTCTTAGTGTGTCGTTTGTGGTCAGTCGCCGGCGCTCTTGGTAGCGTGTTCTGACTTCTTCTAGCCTTTCAGATGAATGGAATCGTGTTTTTGACGTCCAGGTAGCAACATGCCTATCGGATCGACACGGATAAGAGCTGAATGAAGGGCGCTGATGTTGACTCGCGCTGGTTCTCAGGCTGTATCGCTCTCCTTTCATCAGATGTGCTCTGCATTGCTTCATGCTGCGCAACGGCGACCTACTCACTGCCCAGGAGTTTCTGAGAGATTTCATTCAGCCTGAGACTCAGGTACCCAGGAAGAATGTCCCTGTCCTGGCTAGAGTCTGCGGTCATGGAACGTCCGGAGGGCACGCTATCTGGCATATCCGTCCGGCGAGGCATGGGCCGTGCATGTTAAAACGGGATGTCCGACTGCTTCCACAGTGCTTGCTTCCTTTCTTCCTTCCGGCCTGGCGTCTGCAATGCGCAGTGGGCGCTGAGTTTACGCCTTTACCGCTTCATCCGACCCTAGCGTGATGACCTGACATGGACTGACAGAATATACTTTTTCGGCATTTGGGAGGGCTTGCTAATGCGCACACTTTCGGGGCTACTGCAGGCTATACATGGGGACTTCCGAATAGCGGCGAGAGAAGACTCGTGTGGGCACTGCGTCTTGTTGCGCTGACAGTGTGTCAACCCCGCCCATCAGTCGCATGATGTCTGCCTCCGAGTGCGCCATCCGGGGACATCGCAGTCTATGTGCGCGCATGACGGCGGAGAGTTATCTTCTCGATTCTTTCCATAAAGTCTGGCAGCCTCGACTCTTAAACACAGAACGACTATCTTCTGTGTAAGGTCCGCTCGGAGACTAGCCTCGACTCGACACTTGAACAAGCATCGGCCTCGCTTTGGATGTTATGGTCATCCGCAAGTCTGTTCTGATGCTGATGTGCTATGGAAACCGAACACGGACAGGTTGTTCCTTGTCGTTCACATGAGGCTACCGAACCTGTCTCATTTGCTGGACGTCCCATCAGAGTCGCGGGCGCTCGTCCGAGGAAGTATGGCGGCGATCCTAATGCAATGTATCACGATGCTGCAGTGACACTGCTTTCCTCTAATGTCGTGTTGCGCAGAGACTACAAATGGTTTTCTTGAATGTGTGGATGATGCCTTGTTTGATGTTACGGATGAATTTCAACGGTCTCTCTGTTACGAGCCTATGTACGACATTTCTGCGAGTTAATGTAATTATCGGCACGTCTATTTAATTTGCGCATCGCGCCGGCGGTGCTGTCAGTGTCAACGACGAATGGACGTGGTGACCTGAGGCAGAGAGACTTCGACGTTCGCGCGTCGAGTACGCTGATCGCGCCTGCTTCTCTCTTCCTTACCCTCCTGGCCTTCTGCGTCGCGCGCCGCGTCTTCAAGAGCTAAACGTCAATGCGCACTCCCGACAGCCTGCACGTCAATTCACATGGGTGATCTGGCTAAACAGGACGATGCCGAGATGTGATTGGCGGCAGAACAAGTATGTAATTTAGCGAGACGAAGCAAGAAGCGGCCGGTGGGCCAGTCATCGCAGTTGCTTCTGGTTGATTCTGGTTGCTCCTCTGCCCCCGCTGTCTCCTGCGCTCCTGCTCTGTCTGTCTCTTCTCAGCTTGTTTCTCCCTTAATATCTGAAGAGACCGCCCGTCGAACGTGTAGTCGTTCCCCGCGTGTTCAGTGCTTGAAGTGCAACGGCAGTCGGTAGTACCGGAGCAACTCAGGGGTGTCGACTCTTTTGTCTGGTACGTCTTGTACCCCCATTTCTGAAACAGCCTTTCTCTGCGAATCGGGTGACTAGCCAAGCCGAGTGTCGGTCGCGTCGAGACGTGGAGAATACTTTCGCTGCAGTTTTCATTTCAGGCGGAAGCTGATGCTCAAATACAAATTTCGTTCAATTCAATGGCTGATACTTATTCGAGCAGGCATCATCCAGAGCAACTCTTTGCTCGACTTTGCTCGACCCAGAACTGCCTGCGAACGTTACTATTGGCTTTTCTTGAGCATATCCCCGGTAGATGCAACGTTGCTCGCTGCGTTCTCAACATCTGATGCGACGTTGACAGCACTCGTCGCAACCATACCACCATCAATATAGACTTTCGCTACATCCTATTTAATTACCCGCCCATCTTGTCTGCGATGCAGATCAGTGTCATCCCGAACCCGCCGCATTCCACCATTCTTTTCACCCTCTCGCTCCCCAGCTTGCCCCAGGACCTCCCCTTCCCGATGCACTGGGAGCAGCAGCTACAGCGGATCTCTGCGGAAGAGCTCGACGCCCCGCAGTCCGCGTATGCCCTGGACAAGTCGGCGTGGATCGCCGTGCTGCTGCAGGAGGTTACATTCAACATGCTGACGATGACCATTTCCGCGCGCTTTGCGGACGAGAGCGTCGAGGAGTGGCCCTTGATGGGCCGGCAGTGTGTCGATACGCTGAACAGTGTCCTCCGCGACGTGCTCGACGCCGCGGACATCACGGAGAAGGAGAAGGAGCGGCTCGCGCCGCCCCCGCCGTCGCCCGCGCCTGCAGAGAAGAAGACAAAGCATAAGAAGCAGCGCTCGCTCGCTGTCTTCTCGTATATTGCGTGCGTGTGTCCTCCAGTATAGTGGCCCATTCTGCCAGATCCCTGACGTTCTGGCTTACAGCTCACTCGTCAACATTTCTCGACCTTCGTCGCCAACTGTTTCGCCTCCTACTTCTTCCTTCGCGTCGAGCTTCCAATTCCAACCGCCCGAGGAGGACCCCGCCATGACCGAACAGGCCCGCCAACTTCGCTTCCGCGCCCGCTCGGGCCTCGTCGATGTCTATCGGCGGTATGTCGCAAGTGAACTGAAGCCCCGCCTTCCCGAGGGCGGATACACTGCCTGGATCGCCAACAGCATGCTCGCGCGGTCCATGGACCACATGGCGTTCCTTGTTGAGCAGGCGGGCGGGATCGTCCCTGACCTCAGCCGCCGCATGTCGTACTACCGCGACGGCGGGCTCGTGCCCTCTCCTGCCACCCTTACCGTCCCTCCGCCCAACTACGAAGAAGAGGAGCCGGACTGGCGCTCGGTCGCCGACACCACCAGCACCGAAACAGACGGCTCGTCCCTGCACACGCCCGTGGACACGCCCATGCGGCAGCACATGCGCCGCGCGGCATGCAGCGTCCCGCGCTCGCCCACCCCCGGCGCGATGTCCCCCGAGGACCTCGAGACGTACACAGCGCTGCACGGGCAGTCGCTGCGCCTGCGGCAGCTGCTCGTGCACATCCAGATCGCGGAGAAGAACGCCGCGATGGAGGAGCGCCAGATGCACGCCGTGCTCGAGATCCGCGCGAAGCGCCGCGCGTGGTCGAACCGCCAGTTCCGCGGCGGCGCGCCGCGCGCGCATCTCGGGCTCGGCACGCCCGCGCACAGCTCGCCGCTCGCGCGCTTCGCGCCCGTCTCGGGCGCGGGGCAGCGCCTGCTCGCGCCGCCGCCGGCGTCGCTCAGCACGCGCACGATGGAGTACGACGTGTCGTGTCTGTTCCCCGTGTCGGAGGAGGACGAGGATCTCGAGGCGGGCCTGCTCTTCCCCGCGCGCCCCGATCCGGACGTTGAGGCGCAGGCGCGGTGCCTCGAGCGCCCGCAGATCCGCCCGCGCACGCGTAGCATCCACCGCCTGCAAGCGCTCGAGATCGACGCGTCGCTCGCGCCCGACCCGCCCTCGTTCTTCGTACCGCCGCCTGCGCCCGTTTTGGCGCACGCGACGCTGCCCGGCACGCCGCCGCCGTCCTATTCGCCGTATACGCCGCCGCCGTCCCCGCGCAAGGACTGCTACGACCCGGAGGGCGGGGAGTTCACGCTCGCGATGGACCTGCCGTATGCCCCGCGCGAGCACTGCAGGGCGGCGGCGCACCACGGCTACGAGGACGACGGGTGGCTCCCGGGGATCGTCGTGGAGTACCGCGAGTACTCGTAATCTCACCCTTCTTGCGCTTGCTCCGTTACCCGTATGCATCTCGCTGGCTCCTCCTGCACTTAGGCCCACGGACGTCTCACGAACGCTCGGACGGACCCCATATGTCGTTACTCACTTGCTTACGGGCTCCCCCACTCACGCACGCATGCTGTCCCACTCATCATCATCATTGGTCCTCTCGTTGGCTTTGCACGTTCCTTCTTCGCTGTCGATACATAACTTATCTTGTATAATGCGCCCCGTAATCCTTGCATCTTCCGTGTATCCCACGCTTGCCTTGTTAATCCCCCATCCATACCAGTCTTGCACGTCGAACACCTCATACGCATTTTCTTTCGTTTTTTTTGGCAATGCAGTCGCCCGCGCCGTCGTTTGGTATTTTGTCGCTTGAGGCGGGTTGGGTCTTATGGTTCATTATGTTGTCGACTATGGTGATAGACGTTCTTTATTGTGGTGGGTGGCTTGCCTTTGCGCACGAAGTTCTGGAGGTTTGAAGGATAGGAATGACCAGGCCTGAAGGCACGTTTACATAAACGCCCTTTTTCTGGCTTTTTCCTTGAGCGCCGCCGTGTGGGTGTGTCACCGGCGCTCTGCAAGTCTCTTTAACGCCGGTCGATCGGCACAAGGCATCATAAAGGTCAGAGCACATTGCGCGTGCAGCAATCGAAAAAGCGTATTTTCTTGTTCCCATCGTCTCGTCGCGCAGAGGCTCCAGATTGCGCGACAAGTCGCGCGCTCAGCAGCAAAGCATGTTTTCCAACACATCACTATCGCTCCTTCAGCTCTCGCTCCTTTATGACGCGTCGGTCCTTGCGCAGAGCACAGAAACCCGCGAATCCGGCCCCGCGCCGACGCAGTACATCACCGTCCAAGGCGGCTACATCCCCACCGCGCCGTCTCCCCTGCCCGCAACGTTCTCCCAACCGTACGCCGTCTTCTCCACCGCGATCGTCAGCCCGTCCGGGTCGAGCGCGTCTGGGTCGGGGTACGCATTTGGCTCGTCCCCACCATGCTTCGCGTACTGCCAAATGGACGCGAGCCAGAACATCCCGCCGACCTGCGGCAGCCTCGTCGCGTCCCAGTGCACATGCGACCCTACGGTCGTGAGCGCGCTGCAGAAGTGCCTGCAGGCGAACTGTGAGGTTGCGCAGCTGCCGGACGCGGAGACGCTGCTGCTGCAGAGGTGTTCCAATGCCGCGCGTGCGTGTTTTCCATTGCTTATCGACGGAGACGCGGGGCTGATCTTTGGTGTCGGGTGGTGCAGAGATCGTGTCGTCCGGCGCGCAATCTGTGAGTGTCGCCAGTGCGGAGGCGAGTCAAGTCCCGCCCGCACTTGCGGGGACGCCATCGCAGTCGGCACAGACGTCGTCGGCGCCTGCGTCGGACTCTGCGAGCGCGTCGCCCACCGCGTCCACGTCCGACTCAGTCGCAGACCCCAACCAGCTCAACCCGACATTCTCACCTGATACTGCGCGTGGAAACGCTGCAAGGGGCTTGCATGCCGACGCCCCAGCGGTAGTCGCCGTTTTGCTCGCGGGGCTGTCGGTGAAGGCTTTGGCGGAAGTTCTGTTGGCAGAGGTTCTGCTATGAGCTCGATGATGGCTACGGGCGCGTTGAGGCCAGTTTCTTTGGGCTTTGCAGTGAATTTCTGCGCATGGGATGCTTTTCTGCTGCATTATCATTATGGGTTCGTTCGGGCACTTGTCATTCATTGGGCGCATTTATGGTTTATTGGGTGCTACTGTATGTGTTTGAATTCCGCTGGTCGACCTAGGCTTTGCGAGATATCTGGCTCTGAAGACAGCTTGCAGACTGAGAGCGCGTGAGAGTCGAGCTTCGGCGACGCATGTGCTGCAACTGATTCGACGTCGATATGCTATCCCCACATAGCTCCGGCTCAGAACATCACGGTCGCTGTCAATGTCATGAGCAGTCCGGTGGCAGCCTCGTATTCGCCGCACTTTCTGCAAGCGCACAGCTGGCCGCCGGCGAGTGAATGGAGGCAGAAGCCGTCGACCGCCCGACGCACGTCCGAGTCACCGAAACGGCCAGCTCATCTTTCTTCACGCGCCCGTCGCACCCTGCGCCTCTGCGTCTCCTCCCCTCACGCTCGATACCTGCACACCACCGCCGTGTGCATCGCTAGCGCTAGCACAGACATCTCTATCCCCCGTACCCCACCCACGAACACACGATGATGCTCACGCGCATAGCGACCCGCCTGCCCGGCGGGCGCATACCCCGCGCCCAGCTGCCCGCTGCATGCGCGTACCGCTACAGGGCTCTCGCGCGCGGATTTTCGAGCAGCGCGCCGTCCCTGCGTGAGTGCTGGATTTCGTGCTTCGGAATCTGACGTTGATCGTGTTTCGACGATACGCGCGCGCTCCTTTCCCGGACGCATTGCACTCGAACTTCACTGTTCTCGACCTGGCTATGTGACTGTGCTTTACTATTCGACGATATGCAGAGGGAAAGATTGTGGTGCAGAACCCGGTGGTTGAGCTGGACGGAGACGAGATGACGCGCATCATCTGGAAGAAGATCCGCGAGGAGGTGTGTACACCACGTCTGAAGCTAGCGTACACCGCTGACGACCGCCCTCAAAGCTCATCCTTCCATACCTCCAACTCGACCTCAAGTACTTCGACCTCGGCCTCGAGGCGCGCGATGCCGTGAGTTGCCCTCCCGCCCCACGCACACCCGCCCCGTCCCCAACCCATGCATAGGCACTGAATGCTGATGCGGCACCTGCAGACGAACGACCAGATCACCATCGACTCGGCGCACGCCATCCTGAAATACAACGTCGGCATCAAGTGCGCGACGATCACCCCCGACGAAGCGCGCGTCAAAGAGTTCAACCTCAAGCAGATGTGGCGCTCCCCCAACGGCACCGTGCGCCCTCCCCTCCCCTCCCCACACCGCTTACACCCACACATACGATGTAATGTAGATCCGCAACATCATCGGCGGGACCGTGTTCCGCGAGCCGATCATCCTGCAGCGCATCCCGCGCCCCGTGCCGGGGTGGACGAACCCGATCGTCATCGGCCGCCACGCGTTCGGCGACCAGTACCGCGCGACGGACTTCGTCGCGCCGGGGCCTGGCAAGCTCGAGCTTGTGTACTCGCCCGCGGACGGCGGCAAGCCGACTGTCATGAATGTGTATGACTTCAAGGGCGCGGGCGTCGCGCTCGCGATGTACAACACCGACGAGGTGCGGCGGTCTTGCGATTGTATGGTGGGGAGGCTGATAGTTGGGGAGTGTAGAGTATTAAGGGCTTTGCGCATTCGTCGTTCAAGATGGCGCTGACGAAGAAGATGCCGCTGGTACGTGCGTGCGCGCGATATCTGCGGCATGCCTGACAAGTATATTCGCGCAGTTCATGTCGACGAAAAACACGATCCTCAAGAAGTACGACGGCCGCTTCAAAGACATCTTCCAAGAGATCTACGAGGCGTGCGTCCTCTCCCCCATTCCCTTACATTCCACTGACGCGCGCGGGCACAGCGAGTACGAGCCGGCGTTCAAGGCCGCGGGGATCAGCTACGAGCACCGGCTGATCGACGACATGGTCGCGCAGGCGATCAAGTCGCGCGGCGGCTTCGTGTGGGCGACGAAGAACTACGACGGCGACGTGCTGAGCGACATCCTCGCGCAGGGCTTCGGCTCGCTCGGCATGATGACGAGCGAGCTCGTCACGCCCGACGGCAGGACCATCGAGAGCGAGGCCGCGCACGGTGCGCTTCCCTCCCTTCCTCTCCTGCGCTGCGCTGATAGCTGACGCGAGCAGGCACGGTGACGCGGCACTACCGCGAGTACCAGAAGGGGCACGAGACGTCGACGAACCCCGTTGCGAGCATCTTCGCGTGGACGCGCGGGCTGCTGCACCGCGCGCGGCTTGACGGGAACGACGCGCTCGCGAAGTTTGCGAATGACCTTGAGGCGGCGTGTGTGGAGGTTATTGATGTGGACGGCGTGATGACGAAGGATCTTGCGCTCGCGATTCACGGGCAGGCGATGCAGCGCGAGCACTGGGTCGTTACGGACGTGTATATGGATGCGGTCAAGGTGCGTGTTTCTTCGTTGGCTGGGTGTGGTGGGTGGCGCTGATGGGCTTGGTTGGGTAGGCGAAGCTGGATAAGAAGCTGGCTGAGCAGAAGCTGCTTGCGGAAAAGCAGTAGCTGTAGGCGTGATTTAGGTGGTTGTGTAGGAGATTTAGTGGTGGCGGAGGACATTCCTGTATAGTGAATGTTGTAGAACTAGAAAATATGGGCGACAGACTACTGCTTTCTACATTTTATCGTAAAGTCAGAGGTCTTGTAACCTCGCAAACGCTAGTATCCCACGCTATGATGATGCAAGTTCGTGTCGTTCACCTGCATGTCTTTGTCCAATTCAAAGCGTGCTGAGCTGCCTTGAGGCAGAAACAAAGCGTCATCCTCTGCTTGCGGTAAGTCCCCATGGTGACATGTCAGAACTACCACCGTAAGTAAGTTTCTTTGTTCCCGCAAGACCAGACTCTCGGTCCGCACCGCATCACGACCTCATGGTACACGCTTTTGTATCACTACCTATCCTCCTTTGTACTTATACAGCCCACATCCAGCTGAAGCCCGCGCGCCCCTTCCCCGCGGATCGAGAGGCACGGCAACGGCAGCCCTCTCACCCCACTTCTCCAGTCAAACTCGCCCCCACCCGCACTAGAGCGCGCACAACGGAAGGCAAAGGCAAACCACCAATGGACGCCGCGCTCGTCCGCTCACAGGCATCCGCCCCGTCGCGGTCGTGGCTGGCACAGAAGCTCCCGCCGTTCACGAGCGAGCAGTACTGGGCCGTGCGCGCGATGCGCGCGGAGGCGCTCCTCGCGGCGCGCGTCGAGCACCACAGGGAGCTCAAGAGCGTCGTCTTCTCCGCCGACGTGCGGCGCACGGTAAGCGCTCACTGCCCTCCCCGACACATGGCTGACTCGGGTTGGCTAGAGGGAAGTTTCTGAGCTGCAGCAGGTGCACGATGCGCGGCAGCGGCGGCTGGAGTACATCGTCGTAAGCGTTCTTGCTGCAACGCGCCCGTGTCTTTGTTGCTGAAGCACTTACACGTAGATCCTCTCGCTCGCGTGCATGGCCGTGCTGCTCGCCGGCGTGCTCGCACACCTCTTTTGGAGCGGCGCGCCGCCCACGCCGCCGTCTCCGCCGCCGAAGCGCTTCGCGTCGCACTTCACGATCCCCATTCTCTCGCCGTTCACCTCCGTCGTCCGTGCCCTTCTCTCTTCTCTCTCGCACCGATTCCGGCTGACGCGCGATGAGTGTGCAGATCGAACATGAGATATCGGCCGTGGGCGCGAGGGTGATTGTCGCGTGCTTTGTTGTCTTGGTGGTCCCAGCTATGTATTTCTTGTTGAGGCACTGGAAGTTGGTTTGAGAACGAGGTTCTATTGACATTTATGACGGGATGATTATTGGACGACTTTGTTATGGATGGTAACGCGGTGTATGTTGTAACAGTGGTACAGTGCGGAAGTTATGCAATGAAGAATTTCGATGAGGAAGCAAGGATGAATGGACGGAGATGAAGGCGAGGAGTAAGCAAGCGTAGAAGAGAGAAAGGTAGCAATGCCGGTGGTAAGAAACATTGCGACGCAGGGAAGAATCTGAGAAAACACTATCGAAAAGACTTGACCGGGCGTTCACTGCAGCCCAAATGTCGCAGCCATGCCGTTCCACAGAAGCTTCTGCGTAGAGGCCATGTGGGCAAGGACAGCAACCCGACACTCTGCGCACATATCCCCGTGCGCCAGCGTCCTCGCCGCACTCTCCTTCACCGACTCCCAGTCCTCAATCGGCTGCGACATGATGTCCGCCTGCCTAACCAGCGTCGGCATCGCCGTCTTCTCCCAAAACCCCTCGAGCGCGACCTGGCAATACAGCTGGTGGTCATTCTTCCCAGGCAGCTTCGGACACTGGCAGCGCTGCGCCTGGTAGAACCGCAGGCGCGCGAGGCCGAGCACGAAGCGCTCGACGTCCGCGTGCGAGAGGCCGCTGAGGTGGTGCCCGACCGCGCCGCCGCCGAACTGCCACGTGCGCCGGCTGAGGTCGTAGAACAGCGGCGCGAGCAGCTCCGCGTCGTCGCACTTGCTCTGGCGCAGCAGCGCGAGCACCGCCGCGGGGTGCACGATGAGGTCCTCCGCGTCCGCGGCGGCGGGGTCATACGCGGGGTTCGGGACGAGCTCGCCGCCCTGCGCCGCCGCGAGCGTCGGCTGCGCGCGCGCGAGCTTCCGCATGTCTGTGCGCCACTTCGCGACGTGCTGTTCGAGTGCGTAGGGCCATTCCTGCTTGAGGCGCGCGATCATGTCCGCGCGCAGGCGCTCCAGGTGGTACTTCGTGCTGAGGCGCAGGATGCCGGCGACGATGGGGAAGTTTTCGATGGTCAGCTGGGGGAAGTCGACGCGTCTGTAATTTGAGATTATGCGTTAATGACATTTTGTGGCACTCCTCAAAAACGCCGGGAGGACTCACAGGCCATCGTATATCGTCTTCAGCAGCGCCTCCATGTCATCTGCATCGTCGTCCAGTACGACGTGCCTGCATCCGCGAAGGGTGTTGGCGCCCCGCACCGGGTTCAGGATCTCGGCGAACCTCGGCGAGTGCTTCGCAAGTAGCGTGCGATGGACACAGAAGAGCGTTTTGGTGCACTGCAGAATGACATTGCCGTCGTCGAAGTAGAGCGAAGGATGGTTGACGTAGAGCTCAGCGTCGAGCTCGCTGCGCGGGCGTTTGCGATCCGGTTCTCCTGCAGAGTTGGATTTCGAAGTAGACATATTCAAAAGAAATGTATTTTCAAGGTATTGTGTGAGCGACGCTGAGCAAGGATCAGGACGATGAGGGGCGGTGAAAGACCTGTTGATGAAGGGTTGTGGCCACAAAAGGTCAATTTGGAGTCCGTACGCACGATGATGTCTATAGGATTCAGAAGCATCAGACGGCAGTGCTAGTTTTCCTGATAATCTACTATCGCTTTTAGGGATAAAGCAGGGTCACTGAACTCAATTGGAGGCGATGACGCCCACGTTGTGCATCACTGTGGGTCCTTGTTAACGTATCTACGTCGTGTTAACGCCGTTAGTATGCTACATATTTGTGGCACGATCGTTACGAACATACTCCACCAACTTTCCTGTCAAATTGAAGGAACCACGCCCACACATAAGCATCAAATGTTATATTGTCATGATGCAGAGTACAGGCAGACGTAGACGGAAGACCAAGTAGCCTCAGCCAATGTCCATGTCCTAGTGAGCGATCGACTCGTTCGTGCATTCATTATAGCCTAGCCTGAAGTCCGTAACAAATAGGAGAAGATGCAAAATATGCGCCCGAATGGGCGACGCAAACGCAAGAAGGGGTAACAGTCCGTGGAAGCCGAGAAACCCGGCCATCGGTGGGCTTGCGGTGAGAAGGTACAGTGGTAAGGTATCTATGCGGAGGAGGCTAGCCTGAAACAGTTGTCCATATTACAGATTATCACAAATTGTGCACTCGAAGTTTAGGACATTGTGGAGGATGGGGGCTAAAGACAAGGTTAAGACATCGCTTGACAGAAAACGAGGAATAAAACGCACGAATAGCAATCAGTGCCACGAAGATAGTAATGGCGGCGATGAAGACCGGAACATATTTGAATATCTAGAGAAGATCGTCAGAACGAGACATAGGACATATGATAATGATGAACAACGCACAATGGCGCGACGCTGCTTTCGCACTTTGATGTTGTAGATAGGGGCATGAATCTGCTTCGACGGCCGCAACCAGACTATATAAAGCCGTCAGCATCCAACGAAGAGCGCAGAACGAAACTCAAAAACTTACACAGCATCATAGAATGCAGGCGGTCGATGTAAGGGATACAGATGATCGGCGACATCATGAAGAGCAGGAAGTGGCCGATGAGGAGGTCGGAGCTCCAGAGCGACAGCTCAATCATCTTGACGATGTACTCGCGAGCGGGCTGCGACAGAGCATGCGAGCCCAGTCCGCGGCCGTACCACTTGCCAGTCCACCAGGCCCGATTCGTCTCGTCGTGCTTGAATTCACGAGACAGGAACACGGAGATGAGGACCTTGTGAACGGCGCGCTGAACAGCGATAATGGTTATAAGGCCGATGACGGCGTGCGATGTATCCAAAAGCTCGAGGTACCACTGATGCAAGGCATATTAGCAGCGGATAGGATTTCCAGGACAATAGCCACTTACGAAGAACTCGAAGAAGCCAATCATTCCAACAGTGCCGAGGACGTGCGTAATAAACGCCATCACCGATCCAAACCTCGCGCAACACGAATCCATCATAGGTCCCAGCGTGAGAGAAATGAGGAACTGGACAAGAAGCACGGCTGCGTTCCACACGAGGGGACCGATGGAAACAACGATGATGCGAATCAACGGGCTGGGCGGGGTCTGCCCTTGCACAGGGAACGACTTGACGAACATGTAGGCGACAACGAGCATGACGGCCATGACAATGGGGAACACGACTTCAGAGAAAATGACCGCCCGCCAGCCAGCGCGTGGCACATCCCCTCCAAGCTTCTCGGAAGGACGGCCGAGCTTCTTCCTCTTGTACCCAGTGATCATGGTGCGCGACAATCGGCAGTAACCAATCCAAGAATTGTTGTGCGAGCGAGAGTTGCCACGGCACATCCAGCGCAAGAATTCCCTACGACGATATTAGAGATTGGATATGCAAAAGACTATGCATAACTCACCTGTAATCCACGATGAAGTCCGCGAACGAGAACTGATGAGGATTATAGAAGAAAGGAGCGACACATAGGGAAAGGATGGAGACCCAGAAGTAGATCAGGTACGGCGTCCAGAATGCCAGGGTAACGTAGAGTAGCGACAGGAGCGTCCGCATCCCAAGGTATATGCTTGGCCCGGCGAAACGAGAGAATAGGATGCTGAACGAAATTCTGGATGTTGCAAAACCGCGGCCTGTTGCGATATATCGGGCTCCACCGAATGTCAAGTTGCTCAAGATGGAGTGGGTCGAGATCTGCGTCGAGAACACCTCGAAGACGGGAGACAATGACATAAACTGCTTGCTCAGCCGCAAAATCGCCCGTCCCGTTCCTCGTTCAACCAATTCTGGGGGAATAGATGTCAGCCGAGAGAGATAAAACTGATGGTGAAGAACATACCCTGCAAGAACAAAGGCAAGAACGCGATCATAAACACAAGGAAGATACTGATGATGCAACGGTGGATCCAGGAGTAGACAGGAGCCAAGTTGTAGCATCCTCCCTGCCCACCGATCGGCTGGCCACTGCTCGTGTAGTGGCAGACTGTCAACTGCGAGTTCAACGTTCCCAAGAACACCACTGCAAATCGCTCAGCACTAAACAACCGTATACGAGAAAATATGCTTACTAGTGACAATGAAGACCTGCACCGACAGGATGATGAGCATGTTGTTGATGTGGAAGCCAGGGTGACCATAGTAGAACGTGAGGAAGCGGTCGATAGGGAGCTGAGTGCCGAGATAGTAATACTCCCGACTGAGCATCTGTTCGCCCATACCAGTACCGATCTTCGTCTGGAAATTCAAGATGGTACCGAAACCGAGGTCACGACCTTTACCACACTGATAGTACTCCGTGTGCTTGATGCGACCACCACGCCCGAAGGCGGTCATACCGGCGTAGATATCCTCGTTCAGATGCAGTCCTTTCTGTGCCTTGGAAACACCGCCACGTGTGTTCATGAACGTCGCATTCAGGAAATCGGGGTGTCCGTAGTGCAGCTTTCCACCGATCCATGCGAGAGAGCGAGCGTTGAGCGTACCGAATGTTTGTTCCTTGCCGGCGGCGATGTCTCCCAGAACACCGATGTTCTCAGAGAAAATGTACTCGCGAGCACCGACGATGGCGACGGGGGCCTTCTTGAACTCCTTGGCACCCCATTGCGCGTATGGGCTCTGAGCCGAAACCGAGTACTCTTCGAATTCGCCCAAAACATTCCTGATCTTCAGACATTCCTCGAGGTAGTTGTCCTGGTTGGCATCGATGAGCTGGAGGTATTCGCCACGGTAGAAGATAATCGCATGGTTCTGGTTGTCCGACTTTCCGTCACCCAAGATGGGGTTGCCGGGCAGCTCGATACGGAACTTGGGCTTGCGGCGACCGGTCTGCGGGTTGAACTCGGAATGACCATCGATGAGCGCAGAGAACAGAC
This sequence comes from Hericium rajendrae, assembly GCA_033439255.1. Lineage (NCBI taxonomy): Eukaryota > Fungi > Basidiomycota > Agaricomycetes > Russulales > Hericiaceae > Hericium > Hericium rajendrae. The sequence goes on along the minus strand of CM065879.1, from coordinate 1,068,108 downwards.
GGGGCTCTCCGTCCTTGCGCTGCTCTTCCTCGAGATAAGCGATCTGCAGCTCGGGGTATGCGCGCAGCAAGAACTCGGCGTTCTCGTGCTCCTCCTTGTTGAACTTAAAGTAGCGCTGCATCGAGACGACGAACTTGAACTTGCGGCGGGCCATGCGCTCCAGCTCATGTTCAAGCTTCTCAGTATTGCCACCGAACAGCTGGACGACCTCCGGGTTCTCAACACGGTAAAGCAGCTTGATCGCCTTCGCGTAGTTCATCATGCCAGAGACCGTGCGGTAGAGCGTCTGGAAGCGAAGCGATGCCCAGATACGGGTGCGAAGAGTGAATTCGGGAGCAGCGCTCTTGAAACCGATGCAGTAAAAGGGCAAATCGTCCATCTTCGAGCCAGAGCCAGTCTTCTCGTCGCCGGTGAAGGGGTTTGTGCCGTTGAACATCTCCGACTCTTCAGCGAGAATCTTAGTATCTTTAACAAAATTGTCCCATTCGACTCCATGGAGCTGCTTCAGATACTCGAGAAGCGTAACACGGTCGTGGATGTCAGATTCTTTGATGATCTCTCGAAGCGACAGCAAGATCTACGAATAGACAATCAGTATCGTGTTCTTAGAGGCCTGTTTATCGAGCGCACCTTCTCGCTGTAGTGGGGTGTGAGCACAGTGAACGTGGGCATGGCATCGACGGGCAAAGCCTGGGGAATCGCCGTAGTGAGGGACTGAGCAAAGAACGAAATGCGACGCTCGGCTTCGCTGCCTGGTGGGAAGAAATCGCCTTTGACATTCTTGTCTGCCTGGGAAATGAAGAAAGGCGGTGCGCGCAAGCTACGACGGCCATCAGGAGTATCAACCTGATGATAAAGCAGCTTTTGGACGTGATCAATCGATAAAAGATGCTCTCGGTACATGGAGATGATGATTGCGTTCCAGATTTGAGATACCAAGACCTTAAAGTTCCGTTAGAAGGAGAGTAAATTTCTTAAAGGGATGAACATGTACCTTGGGTTTGTACTTGACTTCCATATCCGACGTTGCGAGAATCTTGGAATAGATACGCTTGGGCAGCCGTGCGTAGATGTCCTGCCATGGCGTCCAGATCGACAAACCAAGAGCGAATGATCGTCCGATGGAGAAGACCGTATTCCAGATGATGTACCACAAGAAGGTGTCCAAGAAGAATAGCACAAGATCCATGATGTACATAATCGTCAGGGTGAAGATCGCCTGGTTCTGGCAGAGCGCGTTCCCGAAGAACTTCTCGTGGCAGTTCTGTATCTTCATGCCGGCCATGGCGCGAATGGGGTCACGGAACGACAGTGTCAAGAAGAAGTACGACTCGGTAAACTTGCAGCCGAAGACGAGGAACCAGAGGAGCAGCGAGGCGATACGCGCCTTAGCTTCCATTCCGGGGTAGCTGGCCGTAAATGTCTGACTGGCGAGATACTTGCGCGACTTGCCGGCTACACGATCGCCGAACATCCGACCGGAAGGCATGATACCGAAAAGCAGCGTGGCGACAACCGAGATGAAGAACTGCACGATACCGAGAATCAGTGCAAGTGAGCCTCCTGGATTATCCGAATTCTCAGCGATGGCGATGTAGAATGTGGGGCCAGCTGTCAATGCCAAGGTGATTAGGAGGAAGATGAGTCGACGACCGAGATGCGACGTGTTGTTCCAAGTGGTAGGGATGTACGAAAACTCGACCACTGTCGCGGCAATCATGATAGCGGTGGCAACTGCACCACCAAGAGCTGTAGCCGTCCATGTCATGGCCGAAGAATGCCTGTTCTTAGGTTGATAAACGGTCGGTGAGTTGAAGGCTGTATAGAACCAGAAAAGGGCGATGTGCAAAACCCATATCCGGTTGAAGTTCACAAGGAGATGACCAAAGGATCGCTTCTCGTAGTAGGTCTTGAAGAACGCCCGGTTCCAGTCGATTCGGTCAAACCGAAGGAAGCGCTGAGCAGGAGGGATATCCACGAGACGTGTCTAAGACAGGATGTCAGAATGTCATGAATGTTCAGGACCTTAAACGAAATCGCACCTTGTCTTTCAGGACAATACGCGCGATGCCTTCCGGATACCAGAAGAGCTGGTTGACGTCATCGTATCCAATGATCTTTTCGTGGTCCTTCTCTCTTCGCACAAACTTGCCGTCAACAACTTCGTATCCCTGGTCCCGAATAAAGTTATAAAGCGGCTTGATGACGGCCCTGAGATATACCCCCTCTGGAACGGGGTCTATCCGGTTCTGGCATTCCGACGAGCGGTAGTAGTCATCCGCGCACTTGAAGATGAAACACAGGCACTCTGGCACGAAACGCACGGAAGCGGCTTCACCCCAGCACAAGAGGAACAGTGCGATCTGGCGCATCCGGTCATACTGGCTCATGTTGTTCATCGCCTGGCGCCACCGCTCTGTGGCACTACCAAGGGACTTCTCGTGGTGGGTTTTGCCACCGCCACGTTTCGACTTCAGGCGCTGCAGACCTGGATTCTGTGTATGTCCGACCGCATCGTCGAGGTCGAGCTGCGCAGCGAAGTACCACTTGCGATAGTTGGAATGCTGACCGCCGATATAGTCTGCATGGAGCGTGAGAAGGGCCTGATTGGGGGACATGCGCGAGGCGCGGCTATCCAGTAGCTGCATGGTGAAGTCGAACTGGGCGCGGAGGCAATTAGCCTCAAGAGAAAAAATGGAAGCGCCTGTCTTACCATATTCCGCATGTTGTCCCGCTGGAAACCGAATTTCTGCTGGAGATCCAGAAATATGTCCTCTATCTCTTCTTTTGACAAGGGTATCTGTCGGTCAGAGCTCCATGCTGGATACGGCTCCCGTCCTCCAAACTGCGAAGCGCCAAAATCGCCGAAGGTCGGCGCCGAGGATTCGGACATGCCGTTGCGGCCCCCTAGGGATTCTGCCGAGGGGGCGTATCGTTGGCCGTACACATCATGGTCCGAGTCGGTGTCAGGGTGGCCTGAGATAGGGAAGAAAAGAGTTGACGGCGGTATGGTCAGAGAAGAAAACAGTCCACATACCATAGGGATCCGGCTGGTCGTAGTACCTATCACCATCATTCAGACCAGCGGCGCTGCTGTCTGAGCCATAAGTGTCTCTACGTCCGTAAGGCTCGCCATGGTCGATGTCGTTATCGTAGTATCGCTGGTTGAAGGGATCGTGAACGTCCGCGGGAGGCGAGGGGGAGGAATAGGCGCTCTCATGGCTGGGCGGCGAGGGTCGAGGAGCCATGGCCAATCTCCGAGCTTGACGACGACGTCGAAGGCTGGTCTTCTAGGGGCGTATAATGTTGGCCGTCGCTGCCTCAGCTGTCGTCGTCGTCGAGGGGGATGGTGAGAAGAGGTGAGGAGCGGAATCTGAGGCCGGTCGTCACACGTTCAGAGGAACACCAGCCATGGCGCAGCCTCGGCAATCCCCGCCGTCAGCCACCGCCAGCCACCTACCCGCCACATCACAGCACTCCCTCTTTCCTGTCTTGTCTTTCTCTGCTGAGCTGACTTTTCGCTATCCCTGTGCTGATAGTATACACTCATTGTTTGCTCCGCTGCACGCGACCCGTCGACAGACCGGTCTTGCATGTTTTTGGACTTTTTCTTGAAAATAAAACAAATCACAATAAAATTGCAAGGCAGTCGGCACCGTATGGCCGCTCTGCTGATAGGCACCACGCGGCCGTCAAGTATGGTTCGCGTCTCTTCTATGCGCCTGAAGCTGACCTGGCACATGCAGTGCATCTTGTTGCTATTAGCCACGAGGTCTTTCACAAGGGGAGCAGACATGCGGCTTCAGCGCGTTGCCAGCGGATATGTTTCTGGCAGAGTTGATGCATCTAATTTTGTCCTCCTGTTTAGGCCTGATCCAGGTTGTCGCGTACGACCCCATTTCTCATCCCCGTGCAAACCTGTTTCCTGTGTATGAGAACGGAATTGCTGCGGATTCAGAGCGCTTGATTTTTCATCAGAGTCACCGCTGTCTGATTAATGTGAAAGGTCAGTTGCTTCGAAGTCCAGGTCACGCGCGAAGTTCTTTCCTCAATCCTCTGTGGTCCGGAAAGGACAACGCGATTGCGGTGCTCGACGGACTTTTCGATTGCGAAGGCACATAACAGGAGCTAACAGACCATAGCAAGCTAATCTTGTCCCAGAATTATACACGCGCGGTCCGGATCGAATCTACACAGCAAGGCCAGTGCGTCTTCCATTTCCTCCGCATTCCTATTTGAGCCTGATACAGACACGACGGTCGGCGTGAGGCACGAAGTGTTGCAAAGATTGTGTAAGTGCTGACTTTGCCTCGAGGAGGCTAGCCTAACAAGCTTTGAATTCGTTGTTCATCATCATCGCGACTATCGTTCAGTGAGGTATCATCTGCCGTGGATTCTCGAGACTCCTCTTTGTCGGACGATTCAGAGGAAGAGATGGGCGTATCCTACGAGTCCGGGGATGTGTTGGACCCATTGCACAAGAACCCACAACAAAATCCAGCCCAGCCCCAGCGGCTAGACTGGCGACCAGTCTCTCACCACCCGGACCTAGTTGCTGACCAGTCTCTAGTACACAACGAGGGGCGGACATTATTTTACTCACCGGCGCCTATTGTAATGTGCGCACGGAGCACATGTCGATCGTCGTTCTCCGCTCATCAGCACCTTATCAATATCCGTTTCGTGTTTCGTATTCGCCGTCGGCCATGACTATCCCAAACCCAGCCGTCGACAGTTCACGTCCCGGTTCGGAGAGCGCGCCCGCTTGCAGGAGACGTAGTCCCGGGGCCGAGGTGTCCACACAAGGGGGAGCCCCCCCAAGCGAACAGTTCCGTAGACGGGTATCGTCGATCGCGCCGTGCAGACGTTCGTGGAGGCGTTCAGATCTTCCTGAGCACCGCCGGCAGCCGCGGCTAGATCTGCGGGGCACGCTAGCAGCCGTCGCGCGCATGCCAAAGTCCTGGAATCAGCGAATCGTCGTCCCGGATGAGTCCGTTATATAAATTTGCGCACGCGGCCACGTATGCGTGTGTCTTCTGCCATGCCCGTCACTGCTGTCCTCTGCTGTACGAACCGCTGTCGAGCCGGTGTCGGGCCTGTGTTGGCTTGCTCGACAGGGCAGTCGATGCGTGTGCTCGAGGCCGCGTGTTGATCTTGATTGCTTGACGACTGGCCGGACGAAAGATATGCCTGTGAAGACGCTCAGGGCTGCGTTGGCTGGCCGACAGGACGACGTTGTTCGAGGACGACTTATGGCCCGACCGCAACATCGAGATTGGCATCAACAAAGGAGAAAGAAGCACTGAGTCCAAAATCGACGCCTCGTGCATCGCCTCGCCGCCTCATGGTGCGACCCCTCCCCTTGTCGTCGGACACATCAGCCAACTCGTCAGGCAGACTCCCCATCCCATACGAGTCCATACGCAGCCGAGACGAATTTCGAGTATGTAAGAGAGTGTGGAAGGTGGTCTGGTGGATCCGTCGATCAAGCACGAGCCTCCAGCCTCCGGTGAGAGTCCCCGTCTCGTACACAATAAGCCAACTCGCCAGGCACGACGCACGCTCGACCCAAACACAGAAAACAAAGAGGAATTTCCAAAAGGGGGCGCGGGGGTTAAACTGATATGACCATAGTTGGGCACGGTACGTACCTTCACTTTTCGTTGGGGGTCCCTCCCCTTCCATATCTCGTATACGTCGGGCGATAGCGTCGATAATCATTCCCTCACAGATGAGGCATCGGTCCTCGGCGGCACGACCGTAAATTTTACGTCCCGGGGGGCACGCACGCCTTGAGTCGCGGCCCTGGCCCGAGCCTATTGTCACGATCCAATCTGGCGCAGGGACCTGCAGGAGCGAGCTGCTATGAGACATAGTGCGTATGCGAGATACGTACCATTTCCGAGATTAGGGAATAGGGTCTGTCTGTCTTCTGACGCCCCGAGGTTCATCGCCCAATTCCGATCTGGCACGAGGACCCACAGACAATAAGTAGCATCCCCATACCTCGTCGTACCCACCCTAGGACCTTGCCCATCAGCACTGCATCCGTATGCACGTACCTCTTGCGAGGCTATAGACAGACGGGTTGCCTTCTGACAGCTCCAAGTTTATTGTCTTCATGCGGTCTGGCGCGGGGACCCACAGACTATGTGCAGCATGCTGATGCATCGTCAGATCCACCCTAGGAAACCGTGCATTGGTTGGTACGTACCTCTCCGTCTCTAGCACACCGTTCGCGACCTTCCGATGGCCCCAAGCCGATTCTCTTGATCCATTCTGGCGCGCGGATCCACAGGCAGCCCACCAACGCCCCAGGCCGACCTACGCGCCCACCCAAAGACCACCCAATACAGACCATCCACATCGCGCCGTACAAGCACACCCCAGCTTAGGTCATAGCACCCACCCGGCCTCGTCTTCGCAGCACCAGAAACGCCGGGTCGTACATACGAAGGCAGTGCGCAACCCTCGCCGCATCCCGGCGCCTCTTCTCACTCTAATCGTATCTCCACCCCAACCCTTCCTACCCCGTCTCAGCCATACGTTCGCCCACAGCACGTGGCGCGCAGAGTGCGCACAGCGGGACCTGCAGTGTGCGCCGCCGCTGCATCAGGAACACAGCTCGCTTCTTGTACGTCTTAATCGTACGGGCGATGACGCACCTTCTACAGTCCACCTTCTGATCAGAGGGGATCAGATTCGCGCATGAATGCGCCCTCGAGGCTCCTTGCGGGACGACAGTCGGGCTCTCCGCGCCCGCCGCCCCGAATTCGCAGCCCGCGCCCCTCGAGGGCGCGGGCGCGGGTTATGGCGCCGGCCTCCGCGCATTCGTTCTTACTTGCACGCGGACCCACAAACGCCCTCGGTCACTTTGATCCCATCGGCGCTGCACTCCGCGATCCTTCAGGCTCTTTGCATGCATATGCACATGCACGTAGCCCAGCACGAAATTAGGGAGCTCTCGCAACGGTCGGAATGGAAATTGTCCATTCAAACCCAGTGTTCTGACAATCGCTTTTACTGGGGGACAACCTGAGATTAGGCGGCTCCACCATTCCGTGCAAGACTCCATTCTTGCGAGTGCGAAAACTTAATTCGCTCAGGACACCGCACCGCGTGCGGGCTTATCAGATCGGCAGATCAGAATGATGCGAAGCTCGATATCGTCGTCAAGAGCAGGCGGCACGTAAGTAGGGTGCGTAGTAGAGTAATATAGTATCCGACGCAGGAGTCAGGTGTATCTGTAAAGCGGTCGTATCGTACTTGGCAAAGTGCGGGGTCGAGGGTGGATGATGAGTCGAATCGAGTTTGCGCGCGACGCGGGCTCGCGACGACGGGTCGCGGAGCGCGCCCGGGCCCATCCAGCCGCCGGGCCCGCGTCCCATGTCCACGAAAATCATAGCCCATAGCTAGCTGTAAGGCGGATGCGCGCGCGCCCCGCCTACGAGTCCTCGTAATGGTCACTGCGATCACCCTCATCATCCCCGCCTCGGCGTCTGCGCCGCGGTGCAGCGCCAGAGTCTCCGGCGGCGGACGGGTCGTCCGCCTTCTTGCGGCGCTTGCGCTCCGTCTCGCGCAGATTGAGGCGCACGCCGAAGTACGAGAGGTGCTGTGGGGCGGTCAGCGCGGCGCTTATATGGCCGGAGCCGATCGGCGCACCTTGGTCAAGTCCGTCGACGCACGGAGGCCGGGGAACTCTTTCGTGGAGTACACGCGGAAGGCGCCGCCGTAGCACTCGGCCCAGACGGGCGTGTCGCGCTCCTCGCGGCCGGAGACTTTCGAGAAGAGGTCGAAACATCGATACCTGAGGATAAAGTGGCCCTCCATCTTCACCGCGAGGTCCTAAACAGGCAATGCGCGCATCAGTGTCCCGCATGAGGTAATTAGGCAACGATCGGACGCATATAGACAGGGAAAGATACGGACAGAGAAAACGAACATCAGCACTTTGTTTCCCTTGTAGTCCAGGTTCGAGGCCTGCACGAAGGTCGTCCCGGCGAGCGACTCCGTGTTCTTTGATTGTTCGGTGATCGGGTATCCGTTGTGGTGATGCACGATCTCGTTCGGCTGTCCCGGCTGAGGATGCATGTGTGAGGGGTCTTGGCCGTACTGCGCGGGCTGCATATGCATTGATGGGACCCCGGGCATCCCCATAGACGATCCTGCGACTGGAGGGATGGCTGCGCCGGGGTAGGGTGGTTGGGGAGCGGGATACGTATACGGATATGGCTGTACAGGCGGCGAGTAGGGCGCGGGTGACATTGATGTTGATGCCTGGCTGGGCGAGGCCGTACTGTCCTGTCTTCGTCTGCCATCGGACGTGGACGCCTCCGCATCCTGCGCGGTGACGGGGAAGAGGTCCACGTGACAAATGAGACCCATCGTGCTTATTTCACTGTCGACGGGCGCGAACGAACGATGAGAGCAGTTCGCAATGCGCGCATATAAGAAGACAAGATGACGCGTACTCGTAGTTCTCCGTCTCAACCTCCTTCTGCTGCGGCGTGCCAGGGTTCTCGACCGTGTAAAGACGCAGCTGCACGACGGGCGGCGGGTCGAGGGGTCTGCGATCCTTGCGAGCATATCTAGGCAAAGAGGACGGGGATTGTAAGCGCGCGCGCGATGGGACGATAGGAGGATACGCACTTTCTGCCTAGATCTGCTTTCTGCAGTTCAATGAGCTCCGCACGCACAGTCTTTCCCTGGAACTGTCCAGTCGAGAATACGAGCGGCTCTCCGATCTTGCGCTTGGGCTGCTGCGAGTCGTGCTCGTCGCGCGGTCTCGAGGCGTGAACACCGGGCGGCTGTGCCTGCTGGGGGTACTCCGAGGCAGAATAACCCTGGGAAGGTTGTCCTGGGTAGGGGTGAGTATACATGGGACGACGAGGGGATGGATGGGAGAAGTTAAGAAGAGAGGTTGGGAAGAGATGGAGGGAGTATTATATAGAGGAGGCACAAAATGTGCAAGGACCATTGGACGTCCCGTCCCACGCCCCCGGGTCTCGGTTACGCCTTCAAGCTCCGCAACCCCGGCATTACGGCCTTCTCCGTTTGGTGCCCCTCTATCGCCCATCCGACACCCAGGCGCCTATGCCGTCAGTCGCCGTGTCTGTCCTTGTCCCCAGTCTTGGTTTGATCGTCCTCTCCGCGCGTATCACGAACGCCTTTTCTGCATCCCTTGTATTTACATGGCCCATGTTCTTGTCTTTCCTTTTCAAACTCCGTATGTCCACAGCATGCACGTCATGCACCGCCAGGACCCACATCACGCCTGCTTCCCCACGTTCGCCATGTGTCATCCAAGAGGAGCTTCACCCGCCGCATCCGGCAGGTCAAGGCATTGTGCTGCAGCCCTTTCACGGAACGAAGCCCATTCGCTACCCAAACGAGATGCCGGTGTGAAGTCATGCGGTACCCGCCCGCGGGCCAAGGAACCTGTCAGCCTGACATTGATCCAGCGACGAGTCCAAGGACTCGCCCTGCCTCCCTCCAGGACGCCCCATTTCGCTTTTGTGTCGCGGTCGGCTATGGCCGCTGTCTAGTCAACGAGGGGCACGACCAGAGAACAATATATCCCTGCGCAGGTCTGGCGCCTTCGTGAAACGCATACGTCCGGCAAATCTTAACTCATACTGATCAACTGTACATCACCCTCCCACTGTTTTGGACGATCAAGTCACTTCGTATGCATATCCGGAAGGCGCTTGACGCTGTGATCCCACTCATTCTCGTCACAAGATTGCGTATTAGTGGTCTAATTGCGCAGTTTCGGGAGGGCGAGGCGCTGTGGCGAGGCTGCGTCAGCGAGGCGACTATGCCTTGTCTGCACAGGAATCGTGACTTGGCCGGAGGTCGTCACGACGTATGCATCGAAGGGTCCTCCATCTCTCCAACCTCAGCGCTTGTTGCTACGCAGGGGCGCTTCCTCGTCCGGCAAGTTTTTTGAGCCTCTTTTGATGGTCGTGCCACATATCGCGCATGCATGCCAACGAAATGCAGCCTGACTTCTCGAGATTGCGCATGGACTCTGGCGATGTTTCAGATCTCTCCAGCCAGCCGGACCATCACGGCCAAATCAGGCCGCCGCGCGTAGCTTGCCGGACTCGCTTGTCGACGCGGTGTGCCCCTCGTGCAACCGGGGCGTTGTCCAAGCTCCCCCCGTTCGACTCTACTTCGACAATCTGATATGCTAAACGCTAATCCGCACTCGCTTGCACCTGGATCGGCCGAGGATGCTATGGACCTGACCTCGCCGCCGGGCCCTTATAAGGAAACATCAACGACTTCAACACTCGGCACGCTGGACGATCTCTGCGGAAGTCATGCGTATCGTATCCGCCACATTGTAGTACAATACGTGTCCGCTGGTAATCTCTCTCCAGTAGCGCTTTCCATTCCGGAAAGGCCAGACGCACGCACAGCCATAGCGCGCTCCCAAGTCCCGAGCAAACAAGGGCCATACATACCGCGCGATGCTATCGCACTGACACACTTGTATTTACACCAGCCTCATCTGGCGCAAACATCGCGATACGTCATACGCCACATAACATCTCTCATTGGCTGCGATTGGGCTGCGAGGCTGATGGAACGTGCAGCGCGCCCGGCGACCGGAGCTGCTGGGTTCAGATTAGGCTTGCGAGTATCTGATGCCTCAGATCAGACCGTGCTGAATGGATCGGACCATTAGCCGGGTCATGCAAATGCGATAGATTCGATTTGTCCAGATTCAGCCCGGATAGTAGGCTATCGCCTTCTAGTCGCCCGACGAATCTGCCATCGAACAACGTTAAGTGAGTACGGGGCACAGGAAGGCGGGGGAGATTACAGCCTACATACGGTGCACGGTTCAAGACGCAGGTCTTCCTTCCATGATAGCGGGCAATAGGCGTTTGGGGGTCCCGTGATCCGTGTCTAAGCCGAACCAGATACGTATCCCGTGCGCGCCGTATGTGTGCTCTTCGCCATCGCTCGGCTATTTCATTTCGGGAGTATATCCCACCTCGTCCCTGGCAGAGTCGCGACGCCAACGCACCGCGCGCTGGCAGAGGACACTAGCACCTGCACAACGAGCTGCCAGCACCCATCTGGCCGTCTGGGAGTGTGCCACAGCGCGCCTCGCCGGCCCTGAGACTCGGAGCAGCGCTGAAAAGAAAACGGGCGCAAGAGAACGGGCGCAATACAATCGTGATTATGGCCGCGCTGAAACCGGGGATTGGCTCATTTGGCTTTCTGATTCGGCACTGCATTGCGCAGGCGTGCCTCGCGCTGCATTGCGGCCTATGGAGTGCGGCGCTTGCAGACCCTGCACGTTGCAGGGAGCGCCCGCTGAGGATGAGTGATTGTGAGTCTTGTTGCATGGGCATTAAGAGGTGGATGGGTCGGCGCCCCGGGGCGTCGAATCGTTGGTCATCCGCAGCTGTACAAACGACAGGACGTGCTGTGTTATACTTTGATATCGCGGTGACAGTTTTCCATGATGCATGCACCCTGTGTCTTCATGGCGCCGTAGTCATCGGCGCGTCCATCGAAGGGCAGGCCATGACGTTCTCCTAGGCCCCAGGAACTGCACAAACGCCTAGCAGGCCACAGCCCGGAGACAAAGCTAGTCATCATGGCGGCGTCATCGCAGCGGCTCCAGCGATGCCCCGCCCATGGCCAGCACGCCTGTACCCGGCCCGCCAGCGTCCAGCGTCCGAGCACGGGGCACCCACGCGGCGCCTGCTTCCGCATCTCAGAAGACAACGCAAAACGCCCCAGAAGCATCCTGCCGGGCGTGCGCGGGCGCGATGGCGGGATGCGGGCACGGGGTTGCGCCGGGGCTCGAAGACAAGGGCGTGCAGGACTGCTGGACGGTGTGAACGCGACGGCGGGCGGTGTTCCTGGGTGGCTTTGGTCTTTAGCTTCCTATCGCTGGCCGCGGCGAAGAAGTCGACGGGCGGCGGACGGAGCCGAAGGAAGCTCGGTGTGGCTTCTTGGTCTCACGTTCATCTGCGCCGCACTGAGCACGATGATGTTTCGATATCTGGAAGAAAGGCGAAGAAGATGTAAGATACGCACTGGGTTTCCTGGGCTTCGAGATGTAAACGGGGATCAGGGCTATTAGTGGTGCGTATGGAACGACCCGGACGGCGGTTTCTGAACTCTGATATCCGCGCGAAGAACAATAGAAAGAACCCCAGCATCGAAGGGGTCGAGTTGAATGGAACAAAAGGAAGTGGGCATTACGACAACCACAGCCTGTTGCACGAGCCCCTTTGAGATCCTAAATCGAGAATAACAATGAGAGTAAACGGACACACGGCGGTCCGCGTCCAGGTGGGCGGCGCAGGGCCCCCTTTATTCGTCCAGTGCGAGTGAGCCTGTGAAGTCGAACCCGGGACCAGGTGAGTTCCGGCACGTTCTTGGAAGGAGCGGACGAACACGGTAGTGGCGTGCCGCCTCAGATGAGGACAATAGCATCCTTGTGGCTATTATGGCATGCGTTATGGCATTGTCTTGTGTTATAGACACCGTAGGAGGCTGCGCCTAGCGTGACAGAAACCAGGTGCTACACTGCATAAAAGGCCTGTTTCCATGCAGGCGGCAGCACAATAGGCTGTCAAGAGAAAAGTCGCATGGAGCAAGGCGCGCGGAGGCCGTGGGCTTTGTAGCGTAGGTTACCGCAAGAATCATGGACAAGGACGGTCGATACTATCTTGATTGTCGGATTTTGCTACCTGATATCGGAATAGGACAGCAAGGAGTTGGATCACCTTGCACGATGCGAAGGACGTCTCCGGACTCCAAGAGTGCTGGAAACGGTAAGTGTTGTGAAGACCGCACAGAAAGCGAGTTTCAGAAGAATTACTCAACGGCAGACATAGGAGCAACTACAAGCCATGGTTTAGCGGAGAGGTATGGCGAATTATGATGCGAGACTTCCGCGACGTATGTTCAAGTCTACGATGGAGTCACTTTGTGTGTCCCTTCTGACGCGGCTTGGACGCGGCGGCAATTCTGCCAGCAAATCTCAAGGGTCCATGCTCCAATCCAGAAATGAAGGAATACCTTCACAGTCGTTGTGAGGTCGACGGGTGCAAAGGCCGTGGAGAAGTTCGCGAGAGGGTCAAAAAGATGATGGCAAGAACCATTCGCAATATTTGTCGAGCACACGCCACCAGACGACGACTGTTCTGCGCAAGAACCGAAAACGGACAACGATCTTATCGGCACGACTCGGCAACGGCAAAGTGCAACATTACGTCAGCCAACTTTTTGTTTCCGTCACGCTTGCTCGCTGTCGTTGCGACCGTCAACAAACCGTCAGCGTTGCTTCACAGCTGGCAGGAGCCTTGAAACCCTGATTTTCCATCTTTGTATCCTTTTCTACGGATTGTTTGACGCCTTCTGAGCGAAAGGCGCGTGCAATGTGTAATCATCTGGCTTTCGGCGCCGAACGACAGCAAACGTAGGCAGATTGGAACGTTGTCTAGCGTTCTGACATGTCCTGGCAAAGGGACCAGGCGTATGTTGTCAGAGGCTTTGCCAGCCGCTATTCGCGATAGCCTCTTGTTTCAGAAATTCATCTCTTGGACGACGCCGCCCCATTTACAATTCTTTCAACAGATAACGAACGCGCGCAATGTCAGGCATTTCGTTATCTTGTACTGCTAACTCACTTAACCATTTGTACTCATAGCTTCACACTTGATCGCGGTATAGTACAATTTCGATATCTCAACATCAACTGTCTGACGTCGTCCCACCCATATAGCTCCTTATACTAGCACTCGCATCGTGTAGTTCCATGAACTGCACGTGAGATACTCGCTCCACATCCATCTGCACTCAGCGTCCTGCACGCCTGCGAATTACCGACCTTCGTGCTTCTGGATGATACTCGCGTCGCTTCTCGATACCAACGGCGTCGATTCGGGATATTGGCGGTTGAATAACTAATTGCATCCTGCTCGCGCCTGGTTATCTCAACGAATGGCGAGTTCTTGTTGCTCCCCTCTGCTGACTATTCGCTCCCTAGGACATTGCTTTCTCGTCAGGTTCACGAAGCACGATATCACTAGACTGCCTTCCATTTCGCACACTTGCGATGGATGGAATACGGCAGAACTTCGGGCGTTGTCGTCTTGGCGTTATCTTGGCGAGAAAGTCCGAGCAGGTCCGAACAGCCTTTGCGTTGAGAGCAGATTCTGCCTGTCATGTGGGCCCGCGGAAGTCCTTCCGGCGAATAGTTTCTCGTACGATAGGCTTCGAAGCATTGTGGCTCGAATCAACTACTGTACTCTCAATGCTCATTCGCGCTCGTTGACATGGGTAAGCCTCGTCTTCTCCTCGGAATGCTGACGATGTCGCATGCCCTTCTCTACGAGCCTGCTTTGGCGTCGTTGGTCATCTTGCGGTCAGCGGCGCCTTCTACACCTTCTTGCAACTGCTGATTTCCCCGCGTCGGTCAGCTTCATCCTTGCATCTGACTGAGTCCGTTCGTTTAAAAGACCTGAGCATCGAACATCAAGCAGCACCCGAAAAATCAAGTCTATACCAAGATGAAGTCGTTTGCGACCCTTTCCGCTCTCACCGCACTCGTTGCGCAGGCTGCTGCTCACTGTACGTCTTGAGTACTCGTGCTGAGGACGTCGACTTACTCTCGTCTCTGCAGACACCTTCCCGTCTCTTGTTGTCGGAGGTACCACGACTCCTGCTTGGGTTAACGTCCGCGAGACCAACAACTACAACACCCAGGCTCCCGTTCGTCCCTCGCCATTAGGATTATGTGCTGGTCACTCACATTCTGAACCCAGGTCACCGATGTCACCAGCCCGGACTTCACCTGCTACGACACGCAGACGAACCCCACCGCCGAGACGATCACCGTTGGCGCAGGCCAGCAGCTCGGCATCATGAGCGACGGAACGATCTACCACCCCGGTGTCGTGAACGTCTACATGGCGAAGGCGCCCAACGGCGACGTTTCGTCGTATGACGGCTCCGGCACGAACTGGTTCAAGGTCTACCAGATCTCCGCCGTCACCGACGGCGGCACATCCATCTCCTGGCCCGCGCAGAACCTGCCCGGTGTCACGTTCACGCTGCCGGAGGCGCTCCCGACCGGCCAGTATCTCGTCCGCATGGAGGCGATCGCGCTCCACGTCGCCCAGAGCTTTGGCGGCGCCCAATTCTACGTGCGTGGAAGCTGCAGTCTGTTCGGTAATGGGAATCTGACGATAAGTTGTATCTACCCAGCTTTCTTGTGGCCAGATCAACGTCACTGGTGGCGGAAGCGGCACGCCCGGACCTCTTGTTGCTATCCCAGGTGTCTACACTGGCTACGTACGTCTGTGGTTACCTCGCCCTTCTCGCAGCGCGCTGACGAACTGTCATGATTATGCAGGAGCCCGGCATTCTCATCAACATCAACGTGCGTATCTGTTCTGCTGCACGACGTGATATACTCACGCCACTCTCACTAGTATCCCATCCCCGCCAACTACACCCAGCCCGGCCCTGTGAGTTGTTTCATTTTTGATCTCCAATGATGTACTGACGATAGTCAATCAGGCTGTCTGGTCTGGATAAACTCCTTCGCACCTTCGTCAAGAGTAGTCGAGCGGGTTAGTCTCGGGATCCACAGAGGATGCTTTGCTTGTATTTTCTGTGTCTCCTCGAATAAAGTGTTTGCTTTATCTGATGACAATCGCTTTTGAGCATGTCGAGCAAGCCATGGCAGTCAAACGTCGTCTGATCAACGTCCGTGTTAAAACCCTTGTCTATGACTGGTGAGATCAGCGTCCGAAATAGATCATGCAATAGACAAATGGCTTATATTGATAGCGCTGGCCAAGCGGACAGAAACAAGCATACATTCAAGTAGATACTAAATGGCACCTTTGCAGGATAGACAAATAAATAAAGGATCTGCCGGCTCTTGCTCTGCGTCGCCGCCTTCATCTTCGCTCATTTCCTCATTTTCGTATGCCTCCACCCAACTACCCACATCCTCTATCACCCCAGGGTCTTCATTTAGCAGTCGATGCACAAGACTGCGAGCCTCAAGCACGGCCTTAATATTGCCAGCTACGCCATACTTCGACCCACCGCGCGCGATGCGCTGCTTCGCGCAGTCGACCAGCGGGAGCGAAAGCTGCTCGAGTCTCTCGTAAAAGCTCGGCGCCTTCGCTCTGCCCTTCATTTGCGACCTTATCGTTGGCGGACTCGGGGTGAATACCTTGTCGCTGCTGGGAGAAGAACGAAGTCGTTCGACTGCATGGTCATCCCCGGTGTGCGCCGTCTCGCGCCAAGAGCTTTCCTCTTCGAGACAGCTTTGATGGAACCATTTTTGGCAGCTCAAACGAGGACAGAATATCATCGGTGGCCCGTCGGGATTGTATGCAGTGTTGCAATGGCCACAAGAAGCTTCAGGTTCAGGCTAGGACAGAAAACTTTAGCAATTCGATGCTTGGGCATATGACTGACTTGATTTACATTCATCTTTTTGTTTGAAGAACTATAATTCCGGCGTAAGTAAAAGGTACCCTCTTGTATGGGTGACTGGTCCAGTTGTCTTTCGTTGTACTCCACAACACTTGCCGGCCCTGTGAGTGCAAAATATTACAAGGTCTGACATTTTTGAAGCTAAAGTGGCTGATGCTACCTGCCACTGACAGCGAAGATACGATGTCGTACGTGTCCGAGAGCATTCTTTCATAGCGCCCGAACGAGGAGGTATCCCTAAGCGCCCAACACGTTGATTAGATATATCTGCTCAACGTCGAATGAAAATGACAGGACAAACAGAGAGGGCGCTTCAGAAGCAGCATCGGGTCCTGCATAATACCATTGGACTTGAAGCCATATCTAACATGAGACGACATGGAAGTTAGATACTTGAAAGCTAGCATCATAACTTCCCTGGCGACGATTACCTGCATTGGCGCGCGAACTGGATGGTGTACTCTAATTTTGCACACCCTCCCAACCCAATACTCGTGCATGGCTGGAGGCGGATCAAGGGCCATCCCAGCTCCAAAGATACGGAGGCTGATGTAGACGATGTCAGGTTCAATTAAAGCACTCTTTTGCAAGGAAATTCCATTGCACTTACTTGTCACAGAGGCTTACTTTGAAGATTTTTCCATCATTGGCTACACCTGGACCCAAGAGTGAGCGAGGAATTGATGCAAAGAGAGTCAGAATCACCTGTGAAGTGATCTCTCCCTACCATGGACTCGAATCTGGCCTTTGACGGCACGACGGCGGCCTTCAGCGGAGCAGACGCCGCCGCACAGTTCGAGAGGTCGCCAGTCTCGTCAGTCTTGCCAGTTCGCTTCCCTTGACCATGCAGGCGGGTCCGCCGCGTTCTCTTCCTGGCCATGAGCTGAGCGTGGTGTTGAGGATGTGGTAAGGAAAAACTCACCTTGCCGACTGATGCACATTTAAGTCGACGGGGACCTTGTCTTGAGTATTTCAATGTCTTGAATGGATCATTGAATTTGAGGGTTCACGGTGTCTTGCAACGCGTCGGTGCCGGCTCGCCGACGTTCCAAGTCTGTTACCCGATTTGGCACCTCGCGATCAACGTTTCTCCACGCATACTTGCAAAGTTGTAGGATGCCAGACAAGACGATCATGAGGCACGAAACTTGGGTCTACTCTGCTTTCAAGCGACTACGTGCAGGCGTATATATCACTGTAGGTAAATCATTTCGTGTAGGCTGTGGTTCAAACTGAATTGTGCAGCTCGCAGGATAACCTCATCCGCCAACGTGGACATGCGGGTTGGCCACTTGTCTCTTTCCCTTCGATCTCTAGGCTGATGTCTTCCTCGGGCTTGCCAGGATCTATTGCACTTCTAGATAGTGCGAGTAATCATGCAGCGCAAGAATCTGATTTCATAACTTCGTACCCTTTGGGCACGCCGACGTTTGACCCACGCCCACGTTCCAATCTCTGACAGTTCGGCCATGGCAAAGTGACTCATGATCTGTCAGTTTCGGATGGAATGCGTTCATACGTTATTTCAGTCGATGCAAATACCCACGTCAGGCATCAATTACGGCAGGAGTTGAGCGGCAATAGGGCGCTAGGCGAATTCTGTACCAAGAGCGCTGTTTGATCCTGTTGACTGTGATCAACAACTCTCTGTTGACCCGAGTCAATACTCCAGAAGACCATAATTTTCACCCCGTTCTACTACATTCAACTGCCAAATTTCTCCCGTCTTGCGTTCCAATTGCTCCATCCCAGGACTGATCAGACTCAGGAGGAATCGACGATCTTTGGTCTTGGGTTTTTGACTCAGTTATCTTGTTCGTGGATTATTATTCTGTGTCCGGAGACCTTACTAACTTCTCGGCAGCTCGTACACCCTTTCTGAAGTCATGGACCAGGAGAGCAACTTGTCCACCCTCAGGCTATACGGAATTATGCGCTTTCAGACTTATGCGGAGTTATCGAAGGCCAATTCACTCGTTTTTCGCTTGCAGCCAGAATCGAATGGCGGGAACACCACGCTTACACCTGTAGGATTAGTCGCGTCGGCATACTCTCAGGTGTCCACTTCCAAAGACGAGCTTCTTAGTGCACAATCACAGATGATTAATGAAAACCCGGATCAGTATAGACGTCAAGTTACAGAACATGTGGGGATGTGGGCGCTCAGGCCCAGGCCATCGAGCACGCATTTCGTATCCGCAAGCTTCAATCTCGCATGGATTTTCTGGGAGGCTGAGAGACGATACCAAAGAGGATATGCGCATAAGGAAAACAACAAATTACTGCTCATTGTCATGAAAAGCGCAGCACTCAGATATGCAGGGGTATTGTCTCACAGCGACATCGATCATCTTCAGAGAGACCCCGATCTTCAGACATTGCAGAATTATGCCAGCTGCTGGCAGGAGGTGATCGTGCCGGTATTCGTCCCGTCCGAGGCTTTCATTACCACAGTCCCGCTTGGCATCGTTTGGCCCTGCCTGCCTTCTTGGATCCCCTGGATCGATGCCGTCCCTTCACACCAAGCGCATCCTCATCCGTTGGAATCATCACCCCCAGACAACGGCGATGGACTACTGCGATCCTCTGAGGAGAGTGACGGACCGCTTTTGACGAACCGTCTTGCCTCGGGACCATCTTCTGGGGATGACGGCAGACTACGACGGTGGCCTTCCGGAGACGAGCCCTCCAGCTTTGCAGATTTTTGTCACGATTGCGCATCACTGTATGCTATGGTCGACGATAAATGCAAGGAAACACAGGCCTTGGCTCTTTCACTGGCAATCCTGTGTGGTCAGGATCATGTCAATTCCGAAATTCATTCCGCATTAGAACCTGAACTCGCCGAGCGCGTCGCAAATCTTGCAATTGACATTTGGCGGTGGCCCACACGTATGGAAGACTGGAAAACTTACGGTCGGACCTGGTTAAAGTGGTGCAAAGAACAAGCAGCATTGGACTGGCCCGGCAAAGGAGAAAGAGTGCTGTTGTCCCTGACAGAGCCTTTAGTAAATTTGTTGCTCTTACTTGCATAAGCAACAAATTCACTGACATTGACTGGAGGATCAATCTCCATATGTATCGACCTCTGAAGATTCCTCTATGGACCCTGCGCCGATCGGATTGACTGGGGAATGCAGCGAGGGCGTCATTGAACGTGACAGCTGTGATTCAATTCCCGAGCAGCAGGACGAAGTGCGTTCCATTAAACTGTATTCTTCCTTACCGATGCCTTGTCTATCTAGCAGCATAACGCTAGTAGCGTCGGGCCAATCTTGACTGAGGTAAAGGACGAGGATAAGGAAATGGACGAGGATAAGGGTAAGGAAATGGACGAGGACGAGGACGAAGACGAGCCGCTCATATGATGTAAGGAAGTAGTGGAGATGTCCAGCCGGATGATGATAGTTCATCGCGTATATGATGTATCATTATGCATGATTTACCCAATCCTCACGCAGACGTATCCTGTGAAGTCGCTTATAGCAATTGGTCAAACAGGGTAGAAAGGACTTTATCTGGAAGCAAATAATGTATGTGCTCGTAGCTTCGGATTGCGGCAAAAGCTTCTACGTATCATCTGTTTCCGCGTACATTGGTCGTAAATCGGCTATATTGACGGTGGAGAAGATTTCATTATAAAGATATTTTATTACAGGAGGAGTGAACAGACTAGAAAAGGAGATGGCGGAAGAACAAGACTGGCATCGTTGTCAATGGCTAGCTTTTATAAGGTCTGAAGCGCGTTCTGCAATCACGTAGGTGGCCCCTTGAGGGTGCGCTTCCGGAATAAATGGCTGAAAACACTGAAATTAGCCCTATGGTCTCTACGCCATCAACTGGCTTACCACGACACTGAGATCGACAACCCTGAGACCCTTCGTTCCTTTCACCGTCATATTGCTGTTCAATACGCCCTGGCCTCCGACGAAGTCTATAGCGACGGTCCCAGCGGGATGGAAGATGTTAGCCGTGTTGTTAGCCGCGTATGCGTCAAGCTCTTCGACAGTATGCACATTCGGAAGATCTCCAGCTTCTCCAAGAATCCATCCGTTCCATGCCTGCGCCCCCGTGAAAGCGCGCGACGCGTTGATGGCGAAGCGCATCGCGTACTTGTCAAACTCGTGTCCGAGGAGGTTGGGGTTAATGATAGGATAGATAAACGGATCTGACGAGGCCAGCGTGATGTTGCCGCCTATGCGAAAGACATGAGACAACGATGGATAACGACCGATATGAAACTTACGAGAGGCAGGTGAGACCATTGCCAGGTACATAGTGAGATAATGGCCAGTCGTGGGCGGGGCATTAACATAGGATACCCAACCATTCTATAAGCGTTTGAACTGTCAGATCTCGAAAAGGAACTGAGGAGGAAACACGAACAAAAGGTAACATCTCGATATGCGGACTGAGTGGCCCCGACGAAGGATCAGGGACCGTCTCAAAGATCGACGCGTTCGAAGGGACACGTTTCCACCCCATCTGATTGGGATTCCCGAGCACGAACATGCCCTGCCTCTCTGCTTGCCACTCTGACATCAGCTCGTTAAAGAGCGTCGTGTTGCGCCTGATATCGTCAATGGTGAAGTAGCCAGTGGAATTGACAGACCAGAAGTTGGAGAGAAGCGGGTGATCCTGCAGGTTCTGACCGACGCCTGGCGCGTCAACGATAGTCTGGATACCGACAGCTTCCAATTGTGCAGATGGACCGATGCCGGATAGCATCAGTAGATGTGGGGAAGCAATGGAGCCGGCGGACAGGATCACTTCCTTCGTCGCATTTACTATAAAACGTTCACCTGCAGACTGGGTAGTCAGTATTATCCATGACATTTCAATCCATGAATTTCTTACTAGTAGCAGACCGAGCAAATTCCACAGCTCGGAATGCGGGCAAGCCGTCCTCGCGATGCGTCTCAACCAGTCGCGTAGCCTGAGCGTTGACCACGACGTCCAAGTTGAGTCTATCCAGGTTTGGCCTGAGATACGCCGATGAAGAACTGGTGCGCGAGCCATTGCTTATTGTACTTTGCGTCCAGCCTACAGAAAGGTAAATCGTGAGGGATCCCTGACTGGTGTGAATAGCGTATGCGAACATACCAACCCCGATTTGATTTCCCGAATTTTGGTCAACAGTATAGGGAAACTCTGACGATAACTCCTGTGTGGTCTCAATCACGCGCTCGTCGGTTGGCAACGAAAATCCTTCAACAGATATACCCAACGGACCAGAGGTGCCGTGAGCAGCTATATTTATTTGACCAGTCATAGCATGGTCGTCACTCGGCGGAGTCAGTTTCTCAACCTGTACATGTATGTTAGCGATGAAAGATTAATATGCAAGCCCTATCGGAAAGCTCACCTTGTGGAAGTACGGTTGAACGGCCTCCCATGACCATCCGTAGTCACCTGTCACATTAGCAAAACGATCCCAATAATTTTTTGAAGCGTGATTCCATCCCATAAAATCTAGGTGAAAATAGATAATTGAGTTATAACTGAACGATGTAGTTGAGATAACGACTTACTAACTGAAGAACCTCCCCCAAGAATCTTTCCGCATGGATATTCAATGACGCGACCGTTCAATCCTGGCTGAGGCGTGGTCGTATAGTTCCAATCCACGAATGAGGCTGGCGTCTGTGTATCCAGGAAAGGGACCTCCACTAATGAGACGTTATGATCGCTGACAGACTATCGTTTATTAAGCGTCAGAAGCTGATAAGATTAAGCTCACCTGATCCCAGCTTCTAACAAGAGCACATTGACGCTCGCATTCTCTGATAACCTGCTCGCAACGACAGCGCCCCCAATCCCAGCTGTGCGATGGACAGATGGACTCAAACGACTGTCCGAACAGGAGAGATAAGACGTGCGCACCACCAATGATGACATAGTCATACGGTTTCTTCAGCACCTCTGATGGGTCACTGTAGAGCTTTGCCCGAACCGAGAGCGTGATTGCAACGGCGATAGATGTTCGTAGCAACATCCTGAGAGCAAGACATTCAGGGAAGACCAGGAAAGGCTAGCACATCTGAAGATTGCTTTCATATATATATGATACGGAAGGACGAGGGCGTCAGTCGATGATCCCAGGATGCAGAACGCCCTGCAATGAGAATAGCGGATGATGGCTCGCAAATTTGTGATGCGCTGCCAAGCCTGGAAGTATCTGGCGCTCAGTTCTTGACCACAGATGCCGATGTCACTTCGCTTTCGAGCGTGCGAACGGCGTGGAAGATCATGAAACTTGTAGGCAAGCCCGCCCGGTATCGATGACTGCTGCACAATCATTGAAGATGGACTATGCCGCTGTGGGCGTTCGTGACATTAATCCTGCGGTACGAGACTTCGTGAACAAACTCTAAGACTGAGCCAAGAGGCCACCAAGGTGACGGATCCATTGCAAGGATAGCTGGCATATTCTTATGGGAACAGGGCCTGTGTGAAGACAAATTGGGATACTGATTACCACAAGGCGACATACCTTATAGTCTTGAGGTTGTAATACTATATGAGAGAATCCTCGTAAGTTCGGGCGCTCGGTGACGTGCTGGCTCGCAATTCTAAGAATGATGATTGGCCTACCTAATACCAGTGCTGTGACTCTAGTGCTATGCAATGCGCGTGAAGTTCATAGACATGTCTCGAGACATCCTCTGCGGAAGGCTTCCCATAGCTGTATGGAGCTTCTTCAAGGACACAAGGGACTCATGTCGCTGTGACCGTCCTTACCTCGAAGTCGAGGAGGGGAACCGGGATATTGGAAGAATACAACTTCGGCGCTTGATGGGAGTTCCCACGCCTTTGTACCGATGATCCGCTCGAATTCCGCCAACTCATCAATGTTTCATTACCCACGACTCTCGCAGATCTTTGCAGTCTGAAACTGGCATCGTCGTAACTCTTTACTATGTGATGCCATAATCATCTCTAGTCATATGTTGACTTTTTATGCTCAGCGATTCCCCTTGTCCCATCGTGGTTCCTCAAAATGGAACGGTGGACCCGGAGTCTGACTGCTAGGATTTATATCCTTCTAGCTTTCGTACCGAATTCAGTGACAGATCTCAAATTCTGCCTTGAAAGCCTTACGAAGAAGTAAGCGTGCAATCACGTTTAATTGAAGTACCACGACTCGTAATGAGAAGTCCGAAAGAAAATGGAACAGCGGCGACAATGTCTGAACACTACAATCAGAACTCATCGTGAAGGCTATGGAAAACCTGTTGAACGTATTCCACGAGAGGATTGTGGTGTTCGTGATGGTGAGCCGCGGCCTTGATAAGGTCTGCAGCGCGCTCAGCCATGACATACACCGGGCCTTGAGGATGTGCCTCCGGAATGAAAGGCTGCAAGAAAGCATGGCTCGGAAACTGTCCTAATAATCAAGGTTATTAGAGAGAGCTCACCAACGAACTCAGGTCCACAACTCTCAAGCCCTTTGTGCCTTTGACCGTCAAATCGGGATTCAGGACAGCATCATTTCTATCCTTGGAACCCATGGCGACGGAACCGGCAGGATGATAGACGACTCCCGTGTTCTTACGGGAATAATCCTCGATCTCTGCGTCAGTGTGAGCCTGTGCAAAAGCGCCGTATTCCCCTGTAATGTAGTCTTTCCATGCAGGAGCGCCGAGAAAGCGCCGGGCAGCTTTGACTGCTTCACGCATGACCTTGATGTCTATGTCAGAGTCGAGGACACCTGGGTCGATGATGGGGTGTGTGAAGGGCTCTGCGTCTTTGAGAGTCACGCTTCCACCTGGAAAGAGATGAGAACTCCAGCGAAGAGTAAGAAATGAGAAAACGGATCATACGAGCAGCAGGTGAAATCAACGCTGTCAAAATGGTGATGTAATTGCCCGTCGGTGGAGGAGGTTCAAAGAATGATACGAAGCCATCCTGAGGGAAATGATCAAAAAACACCGTCCAGTGGCTGTATGAAATAACATACGAAGATGAGGAACTCGAAATGAGGACTCTGAGGACCAGACGAAGGATCATCTTCCTTATCAAATATTCCAGCATCCTTTGGCACCCTTCCCCATCCGAGCAAATTCGGATTACCGATGGAGAACAAACCGGTACGGGTGGTGTTCCATTGCTGCAAGAGCTGACCCTGAAGAGTACTGTTGCGTCGAACGTCGTCGATGGTGATAGATCCCGTAGAGTTGACGGTCCAAGTATTTGAGAGCAGAGGATGGTCCTGCAAATTCTTGCCAACGTGAGGTGAATCCACGATGGCCCTGACACCGGCAGCGTGAAGTTCGGCCTTAGGTCCGATTCCAGATAAAAGGAGGAGGTGAGGTGAGCCGACTGCACCAGCAGAGACAATGACTTCCCTGCGTGCCTTCAACCTGTAACGAGGACCTATCCCGTCATCTGGTCAGGAACCACGAACAATGACAGCATCGCTCGCACTCACTATCGGCAGATGATGCAAATTCGACGCCGTGAAAGACAGGCGCACCATGTTCATGTCCTGTCGGGAACAATTTCGTGGCTTGCGCATTGACAAGGACGTCGAGATTAGCTCTCTTAAGCGCAGGATCTAAGTATGCCGCCGACGAGCTGTGGCGTTGCCCCTTGAGGACTGTACTCTGCGTATATCCTTTGAAACGTAAAGATGAGCCCTGGAAACCAAGGAATGCATTCGATTAGGCGCGTACCGATGCCCAACATTTCCCCTGAATTCTGATCAACGTTGTACGGAAATTCGGGAAGCTGATGGGAGGCCTCCACAGTCATGTTGTCAATTCCTAGCTCATGGCCAGTCAGAGTAATTGACAGCGGCCCAGTGAGGCCATGAATGGACGGGTCGATCTGGCCCGATGTATTGTGCCCGTCAGAAGGTGGTGTAAGCCACTCCGCCTAGAAATCGTAAACTTCTACAAATATGCATCCTATCTGTGGCTGTTACCTTCTTGAAGTAGTACTGCATCTTTTCCCAAGACCAGCCATCGTCGCCCGTTACTTTGGCGTATCGCTCCCAGTCGTCCTTAGGCCCTCTGTTGTAGCAAAGAAAATCTGATTGAAGTACTCAGACTTCGCTGATAATATTGTACGCAACACGATACGCACTGATGGACGTTGATCCGCCCAGGATCTTTCCTCGAGAGTAGTCAATGGTTCTGTTATAGAGACCCGCTTGTCCTGCTGTCGTATAGTTCCAGTCGAGCGGAGTCTTGGGCGCCAGACTGGTATCCATGAACGGAATTGCGACGCCTAGGTTACCCTCGTCACTGAACAAGAAAACCGGGTGAGTCGAGTTATGGGGCCATGAAGTCGAAGACAACGAACTTTGGGCCAGCCTCCAGCAGAAGCACCTTGAAATGCGGGACCTCCGAAAGACGAGCAGCAACTACGGCGCCTCCAGCACCGGCTTGATAACTTTCGTCAGGCCTGAGCTCGCTCTTCGGATAGTCAAAATGCCCACCTCCAATGACGATGTAATCGTACTTCTTGTGCTGCACATCCTTTGGATCTTCGTACAGCGCTGCCGACGCAGGAAGGACAGCTCTGGAAAGACAAAGGAGCAGTGTGAGACTCGAGAAGCTGATGCCCATATCTATAGCGCCGAAGTGAATGGATTGTGTGGGATGGGGGATAGGTCAAAAACACGCACTCGCTTTTAAGGCATTGGCTACGTGGTCGGATGCGAAATAAAGACACCTGAAGTTCAAGAGCTCAATAATGATGAACAGATGCATGGTGAGCGGAAATCATGTGCCATTGAAATAGAACGTGAAGAAATCCAAGCTTATCCCGATGTCGTTTCCAGGCAGTCGTTCGCTTCTCATTGGAGGTGGGCGGCGCCGAGCTTCGCACTGAAGGTTGGGATAAACGGAGTAAAGACTGCCTCTCATTCTTCCATCTACCATGCTGCCATAGTATTCGGCACGAGCAATGCTGACAGAATGGACCTTCTAGGAGTCGCGCCCATCCTTGTCGCGAGGCTACAGGTTGGTAAAAATACTGTGATGAGATACTTCGTCACTTTTAGTATTGAAAATGCAAGATTCTGATCTTACCTTGGAGCCACTCAAGTATGATGCACGACAGAAAATCATTATATATGATCTACCAGACTACGCCAGAGTGTCGCCAGCAGGGAGTCTGCATCAAATTGTCCACAGCACCATTCGAAATAACCAACGGAACCTGTCTTCCAGAAGTCAGTACAAATCCAAGTCATATAAAGCGGATAGTCCAGACCATGTGTCTCTGATCCAATCATTGTACGCTCCGGCACTGCGAGCACCGTTCGTTTGCGGTTGCTCATGGCAGACTATAGGAAAGGTTCAAGTCCACGGCGCGGCGCGCTCGTCGCTGTTGGCGCCCGCTCAAGCGCTCAAGCGCCCGCGGCAGGCACAGGACCATATGTCCGAATGTCACTATGTACAAAACTACAGTTTCTGAAGAGCACACTGCGACACCTCGGTCGAAACAAGTTCTTGATGGATTCCAAGAAAAAAGTCAAAGACTGGGCAAGCTGAATGCCCAATTTTGCTCTCATAACCTTCGTCGCTGTTGACCTACACTTTCGCTTCCGCGGCGTATGATGTCAATGTAAACAGGATACCAATTTGGAATGGAACTTCGCGAGAATAACTGTGAACATGTCGATGTAATGCAGATACGCTATAGAAGTGCAATAGTTGCGATAGAGAATGATAGGTTGTATCCCGGAACCGAATTAGATAGATTGTGGACAGGCTGAAGTAGAAATGAGAGCGGGCAGCAAATGACGGAGTTTGCATTCAGATATGTACTTGTCCGGGAGATACGAGCTCATCGTGGTGACGCTTTCAGGCGCCTTCACTGATTGGCCTCCTTGATCAAGTCCGAAAGACGCTCCGCAATCGCGTACCACGGCCCTTGAGGATGCGACTGCGGAATGTTCGGCTGTGCGCAACATCAGCATTCCACCCCAAACCCCAAGCGAGCAACAAAAGCAAACGCACCACAACGCTCGCATCGCAGACACGGAGGCCGATGGTGCCCTTGAGCGTCAGATCAGGATTGAGCACACCCATGGTGCTGTTCCACGGGCCCATGGGCACCGTCGCCGCAGGGTGGAAAATCGAGCTCGTGCCCCCGTGCGCGTACGCCTCGATCTCCGCGTCGGTCGTCGCGTTCGCGAGGCCGCCGTACTCGCCGAGAACGTACCCATCGAACGACGGGCGCTGCGAGAAGCGCCGCACGGACTTGACCGCCTCGCGCATGATTACGAGATCCGACTGCGAGTTCAGCAGGCCGGGGTCGATGATGGGGTGGTCGAATGGGTTGGTCGTGTTCAGGGTGAGGCTGCCACCTGTCAAGGACGTCAATGAGGCGTTGATCGAAGGACGAGATGAGATATAGATACATACGAGCGTCAACTGCCACGACGGCGGTGAGAATGGTGAGGTAATGCCCGGTTGTGGGGGGCGTCTCGGTGAATGAGACGAAGCCGTCCTGTCAGAGCACATGAGCCTCGAACCAGGACGCAAGACGGTACACACGCACGAAGATCAAAAACTCGAAATGCGGGCTGCCGGGACCGGAGGCGGGGTCCTGCTCGTTCTCCAGGATGGACTCATTGACGCGAAGCCAGCCCAACTGGTTGGGACAGCCAATGACGAAGTCGCCGGTCCTGTTGGCGGTCCACTGCTGCAGCAACTCGTTGTAGAGCGTCTGGTTGCGTACGATGTCATCGAACGTGATGGCGCCCGTCGAGTTGACAATGAAGATGTTCGCCAGTAGTGGATGGTCTTGGAAGTTCTTGCCGACGCCGGGTGCGTTGACGATGGTCTTGATTCCGTGCTGCTTGAGCTCGTCCTCGGGGCCGATGCCAGACAGGAGCAACAGTTGGGGCGTATTAATGGCGCCCGCAGAAACAATGACTTCCTTGGAAGCGTTCACCTTAAAGCAGGGGCCTGAAAGGGATACCAGCGGTCACGTTCATGCATAAAAAGAGGACTTCCAAAAATCACTGACTGGATGCGTTCTGAGCGAACTGGACGCCTCGGAAGATGGGAGTTCCGTCCTGGCTTCCGGTCTGGATGAGCTTGGTCGCTTGAGCGTTGACAACAATGTCCAGATTCGAGCGGTTCTGTGCCGGTTCCAGGTACGCGGTGGCCGAGCTGACGCGCTCGCCGTCCTTCGTGGTGCTCAGCGTCCAGCCTACAAAGTTCATCAAATTGATGAACCATCATTGAGGGGCGATGGCGACCTACCAATACCAAGCATCGAACCATCGTTCTGATCCAGCTGGAAGGGAAATTCCGTGGAACCGTTGGTTGCACCGATGATCCTGCTATCGATGTTCAAAGTTTCGCCGGGAAGCGAGACAGAGACAGGTCCGTTCTTTCCATGAACAGCGGGGTTGATCTGGCCGGTAGTATTGTGGCCATCAGCAGATGGTGACAATTGCTCCAACTATCGAAAGAAGAAAAAAAGATATTGATCGTCCATCACGGCGTCATCGCACAAAATCAAATGAATCACCTTCTGGAAATATTTCTGCATGTTGACGTACGACCAGCCCTGGTCTCCTGTGATATTGGCATAGCGATCCCAGTCATCCTGCGAGCCACGGTTGTACGTTACGAAGTCTAGCGCATTCAATCAATAGCGGCCAAGCAGAATGGAAAGAGCACATACTTGTGGAAGAAGACCCGCCAAGCAGCTTCCCACGTGGGTACGCAATTGAGCGGCCGTCGAGACCGTTCTGGTTCGTGGTGGTGTAATTCCAGTCGAGCGGGGTGTTCGGCGAGATCGACGTATCGAGGAAAGGCACCTCGACGCCGAGAATGCCGGCATTGCTGAAAGCGAAAGTTCAAATCATCTCTTCAGAAAGAGGTAATGGAGATAGCACACTTAATGCCGGCTTCTAAGAGAAGAACATGCACATTGGGATCCTCGGAGAGGCGAGCGGCGACAGGTGCACCACCAGGACCCGCTGGAAAAGTGTATCAGTTAGACACGTTGCGACCAGGCGTGGATTGGACGTACCTCCAATGACGATATAGTCGTATTTGACATCGAAAGGCAGCTCGGATGGCGCATTGAATAAACGAGCAGCAGCAGGGAGCGACGCAGAGGCCGAAGCAATAATCGCTAATGCAGAGTAGAGTAGCATAGTGCAGGATATATACCAAAGGAAGGAAACTCAGGCAGTAGGACGAGAGAATGAAGAATTGCGGACAATGAAGGCCGTTTAAATACCTGGCTGTTTACTTCGATAACGCAGGAAAGATGTGCCGTGCGTTGACTTGTATGCCGACCAATTGCTGAGCTCGCAGTCACTAGGTCCCGAAACACAACGATCTCAACAAGTCCTCTCACGAATCATGACGAGCATATAGCTCCACGCCATCGTTTGCAGTGCGTACCTGGCTTCATCTTGCCGCAATCGTCTTCTATGGATATACCGCCGTACGGCAGGAATCAGAGATCGTTAAGGAACAGAGTCGCCGATGCCTCAACGGAGGTAACAAGCGCGCGCTCGTGATGAATGCCAGGACGCTGCAAGTTGTGGAACATGTATCCAGTTGGATTGTTTCATCGCATGCGTATACCATAGCACTACCACAGCTTGTCGTTGGCTTGCCATTGTTTAAGCAATATTAAGTTGGCCTGGCGGGCGCTTTGATTGACGAACAACGGTAGTTATTGCGCCTTGGAAGATGGCCACGGCCAGAAGTTAATTGCCCGTGATGCGGTACCTAGAGAGAGATCCTCTCGTATGGGGAAATCATTCTACAATGGTGGTTATTACGCCCTGGAAAAGAGATCATTCTTGATTGCAAACAACCTGAGTCATGTGGACGAAACATACTTTACATCGACACTCACAACTCCGGCTGTGTGCAACAGGGATGTGCTCCTCCCGCGATCCCTGACTGGCGTTCGGGGACAGTGAGACAGGGGTCGTCCGCCGCGACAGGTTAGACACTGGTTAGGCGTCCCTCCTGAGGCGTGTCCTCCGCGCCCTCGCGCCGCTAAGGATCCCGAACGGAGATGCGTCGGAATTGGCGACTCTGCGGGCATTGCATTTGCGGGCGGCCAGTTCCATGGCATTTTCAGTCACAGCCACCCTGACCACGTCCGCGCCGCCAACTGTCGCTCCCGTTGGTCGCATTTTCGCTCGAACGCATTTCGGTACCGCTCGTATGCCTCGCGGAAACTCCGATCGACACGCGAGGAGAAGATGAGTTCGCCGCGCGGGTTGCTTGCTGGCGGGACAGAAGGTATGGGTACGGTCGAGGAAGAGCGCTTGCCCATGCAGGAGGGGAGGGTGTACGGGGTGGCGTACGGAGCGGCGCATAGTCTCGATGAGGCGCCGGGAACGTACCGGTTTGCGTACCCGATTTTCTCAGCATACATACCGCTCGCGAAGAACAGGACCAAGGTGGTGACAGCTACGAAGAGCAGACCAGATGCAACGTAGGGGTGCAGTTGCACATTGGAATGAAGTGGGTATAGATGTGGAAGTGCTTTTGTCAAAGGATATAGTAGGGAGTGGACAGGAAGGATCCCAGTGCCCACCGTGCGTTGACTCCGAAATTCCTGGGAAAGTATTCGCCGGAAACGGCCGCTTCCCCGCGAATACCCGCGCAGGATATTTCATTGGGTACTCGTCGGGAATTTCACTGGTTTGCGCGATATCTTGCCAATATCAGGCTATATGTGGCTGATTGTGCTCAGCACGGGTCATGTACCTTCAGGACATACCTCATGGTATGCGATCTTGGCAGGTACAGAGTGCATCACTGTACAGCTCCCGACAAACTTCGAGCAGTCAGGTAAGCAAGGACCCCCGACAAGCCACCCAAGGGTCCTTACCCCCGTGCGGTAGGAAAACGGCGCGTAGCGCCGAGGTCTGTGCGGTTTACGGTAGTTTTGGGCATGGTTTTGGACCCAAAGTCTGTGTTTTGATGCCGCGGCGGCGGCGGATGTCTGTTCTGCTGCACGGTAGGGGGCCGGGTCCGGAGGGGTCGGCTGTTTTGCATTTGCCGTATCAAGCTACGACCGCTGCACGTACTTACTATATTGGATGATTCACTGTTCAAAGAGCGACTGTTTGGGGACAAAAATTAGCCACATGTGTCACCTATTCGTTGTCGCAACCCATCCCCTTCCCGGACGGTTTGCTTTGGAGACTACTCACATCTGATGCACTGTCTTCAATTCCGCAAATCCTGCCTTCACTTCTAATGGGCCTCCAAGTCCTGGAGCTATGGGCCTGGCGAGTACCTTCGGGTCCATTTGAGGTGGCGAAGCCCTTCCGACCGTAGTCAGAGGTCTATACTTGCTTCGAAGCACGGCTGTTCAATAACACAGACAGTCCTGTATCTAACGTCAACAGTACTCCAGCGACCGGGAAGGACAAATGACATTTTTACCATTAGAAGTGCGCGGGGATTTTTTATATATGTCTATTCCAAAATGCGGTAGTAATCCGCCCGAAGGCAAGGTCTGTAGCAGCTTGCGGTAGCCGGAGGTCCCGGCCCGGCCGGCCGGTTTGTCGGTAGTCGACCCCTTGGGGCGGAAAGGACCTTTGGGTGGCTTGTCGGGGGTCCTGGTAAGCACAACTTACCTCGCTGCAAATGAGATCACAGTGCGGCATCAAAGAGTGGTTCAGGTACCAAATAAACCAGCTACATGGGGATCCACAAGTGATGGCGCGGGGCTGGCGACAGGCCCTGGCGACAGGTACTTACACGGCGGTGGGCGAACAATGATGGCGGGGGATGAGCGACGGCGGGAGCGAACGATGGTGGTTGAAAGCAAGGTCGTTAGGGTCAAGGGTTTTCAAACGTGCGCGACTTAGCTAAAATCAATGCACAAGGGCCATCTTTATTGTGAGGGACCTACACATGAAGACAGACCTATACCCTGTTGAGAAACTTCCTTTGTTTTCGGCCCTGGTTGGACATTCACCCGAAACTCCAGGGCACTGCCTATTTCTTACAAATATACTGCCCAGATTTTCGGGGTCAACGCGCAGCGAGAGAAGGAAGTTCAAGTAAGTAGGTTCAAGTCCGTGACCGCGCTCGTCGCTGAAGTTGGCGCCGGCTCAAGCGCTCAAGCGCCCACGCCAGGCACAAGACTACCGAGTACATGTCCGGATGTCACCATGTACAAAAATCCGGTTTCTGAAGAGCACGCTGCGCCATCCCGGTCAAAACGAATTCTTGACAAGTCCTCGAGAAAAAAAAGGTCGAAGACTGCATAGGCAAGCTAAATGCCTATTTCTTCTCTTATAACTTCGTCGTTGTCGACTCGCAGCTCCGCTTCCGCGGTGTATGAAGCATTGTCAATGAAAAGGGATACCAATTTGGAATGGAACTACACAAGAATGACTATGAACATGCCGATGTAATGTAGGTACAGATTGCTATAGAAGTGCAATAGTTGCGATAGAGAATGGTAGGTTTTATCCCGGAACCGGATTAGATAGATTATGGACAGGCTGAAGTAGAAATGAGAGCGGGCAGCAAACGACGGCGTTTGCATTCAAATAGATACTTGTCCGGACGATAACGATACGAGCTCATTCTGGCGACGCTTTCAGGCGCCTTCACTGATTGGCCTCCTTGATCAAGTCCGAGAGACGCTCCGCAATCGCGTACCACGGCCCTTGAGGATGCGACTGCGGAATGTTCGGCTATACATTATATCAGCATTCCACCCCAAACCCCAAGCAAGCAAGAAACGCAAACGCACCACAACGCTCGCATCGCAGACGCGCAGGCCGATGGCGCCCTTGAGCGTGAGGTCGGGGTTGAGCACGCCCGTCTTGCTGTTACGCGGGCCCATGGGCACGCTCGACGCCGGGTGGAAGATCGAGCCCGTGCCCGCGTACACATACGCCTCGATCTCCGCGTCGGTCGTCGCGTTCGCGAAGCTGCCGTGCTCGCCGAGGACGTACCCGTCGAACGACGGGCGCTGCGAGAAGCGCCGCGCGGACTTGACCGCCTCGCGCATGGTCACGAGGTCCACCTGCGAGTTCAGCAGGCCGGGGTCGATGATGGGGAAGTCGAAGGGGTTGGTCGTGTTCAGGGTCAGGCTGCCACCTGTCGAGAGATCAATGAGGCGTTGATCGAGGGACGAGACGAGAGACGTACGGGCGTCAACTGCCACGACGGCGGTGAGAATGGTGAGGTAATGCCCGGTCGTGGGGGGCGTCTCGGTGAATGACACGAAGCCGTCCTGTCAGGGCGCATGAGCCTCAAACCAGGACGCAAGAAGGTGCACACGCACGAAGATCATGAACTCGAAGTGCGGGCTCCCGGGGCCGGAGGCGGGATCTTGCTCGTGCTTCAAGATGGACTCGTTGACGCGGAGCCAGCCGAGCTGGTTCGGCGAGCCGATGACAAAGTTGCCGGTCCTGTTGGCGGTCCACTGCTGCAGCATCTCGTTGTAGAGTGTCTGGTTGCGGTGGATGTCGTCGATCGTGATGGCGCCCGTCGAGTTGACGATGAAGTTGTTCGACAGCAGCGGGTGGTCTTGGAAGTTCTTGCCGACGCCGGGCGCATTGACGATGGTCTTGATTCCGTGCTGCTTGAGCTCGTCCTCGGGGCCGATGCCAGACAGGAGCAACAGCTGGGGCGTTCCAATGGCGCCGGCGGAAACAATGACTTCCTTGGAAGCGTTCACCGCAAAGAGAGGACCTGAAACAAATACCAGCGGTCAACTTCGTGCATACAGGCTGAGCTTTTAAACATCACTGACTGGATGCGTTCTGAGCGAACTGGACGCCTCGGAAGATGGGGGTTCCTTTCTGGCTTCCAGTCTGGATGAGCTTGGTCGCTTGAGCGTTGACAACGATGTCCAGGTTCGACCGGTTCTGGGCAGGTTCGAGATACGCGGTGGCCGAGCTGACGCGCTCGCCGTTCTTCGTAGTGCTGAGTGTCCAACCTACATACAAAGTTCATCAATGTGATGAACCATTATTAGATCGACGACGGCGACCCACCAATACCAAGCATCGAGCCATCGTTCTGATCCAGCTGGAAGGGAAATTCCGTAGAACCGTTGGTCGCACCGATGACCCTGCTATCAATGTTCAAAGTATCGCCGGCAAGCGAGAGAGAGACAGGTCCGTTAGTCCCATGGACAGAGGGGATGATTTGGCCGGTGATATTGTGGCCATCAGCGGGTCGTGTCAATCGCTCCAACTATCAACAAAAAGTTATCAATCGTCCATCACGGCATGATTGCACGCAATTAAATGTGTCACCTTCCGGAAATATTTCTGCATGTTGGCATACGACCAGCCCTGGTCTCCTGTGATCTTGGCGTAGCGGTCCCAGTCGTTCTGCGATCCACGATTGTACGTCACAAAGTCTATTGGGTACCGTCAGCCGGCGCCAGGCAGAATGGGAAGAGGGGCATACTCGTGGAGGAGGACCCGCCAAGCAGCTTCCCACGCGGGTATGCGATTGAGCGGCCGTTGAGACCCGTCTGGTTAGTGGTGGTGTAATTCCAGTCAAGCGGGGTGTTCGGCGAGAGCGACGTATCGAGGAAAGGCACCTCGACGCCAAGAATACCGGCATTGCTGGGAACGACAGAGTCAAATTAGTATTCCGGAAAGAGGGAAGGGAGATAGCGCACTTGATGCCGGCTTCTAGAAGAAGGACGTGTACCTTGGGATCCTCGGATAGGCGGGCAGCGACAGGTGCACCACCAGGACCCGCTACAAAAATATACCGGTCAGAAAGTATTGCCACCAGACACAGATTGAACATACCTCCAATGACGATATAGTCGTACTTGACATCGAAAGGCAGCTCGGATGGCGCATTGAAGAGACGAGCAGCAGCAGGGAGCGACGCAGAGGCCGAAGCAATAATCGCTAACGCAGAATAAAGTAGCATAGTGGAGAATATATACCAAAGGAAGGAAACTCAGGCAGGAGGACGAGAGAATGAAGAATCGCAGAGGACGGTGGATGTTTAAATACCTGACTGTTCATTGCGATTTACCCGGAACGAATATGCGGGACAGTGCATTCACTTGTATGCCGACATATTGCTAAGCTCGCAGTCACCAGTCCCCGTAACTCCCGTCAAAGGTAAACGTGCTTGAAGCCGACGAGAGGGCCTAGTGCAAGTCAAAAGAGGTGTCTGGTTTTCCAGCTGCGGTCGAGGCTGGGCACAAGCTGGTAACCAAGATGAGCGCTGAATATACTCATGTAACGCAATGATCTCAACAAGCCATCTCACGAAGATGTCATGACGAGCATACAGTCCTGCGCCATCGTTTGCAGTGCGTACCTGGCTTCGCCTTGCCACAACTGTATGCATTAGGTATACCGCCGCACGGCGGGAGTCAGAGAATGTTAAGGGACGGGGTCGCCGACGCCTTTACGGAGATAGTAAGCGCGCGCACATGATGAACGCCAGGGCGCTGCAAGTCGCAACATTTCAATCATGTAGCGGCGGTGGACACATGTACCCGGTAGAATTGTTTCATCAAATGCGTATACCACAGCTTGTCGTTGGCCTGCCATTGTCTAAGCAATATAAAGCTGGCCTGGCGAGCGCCCTGATTGACGAACAATGATAGTTATTGCGCCTTTGAGAACGGCCGCTGCCAGAATTTAATTGCCCGTGATGTGCTGCGGTACCTAGAGATCCTCTCACTGGGGAGATCATTCTGGGCCGAGGATCGCGAGCAGAGATCGCGAGCAGCCTGAGCCACGCGGACGAAACATACTTTACATTGACACTCACAGCTCCGGCAGCACGCTGACCCCCTGTCACATATACCCAACACCTCGCTCCGCTGGCGGCCTGTGTCCAACAGGGGATGTGCTCCTCCCGCGATCCTGACTGGCGTCCGGGGACAGTGCCACAGGGGTTGTCCGCCGCGACAAGTTTGGCGTCCCTCCGCGCCCTCGCGCCGCTAAGGATCCCGAACGGAGATGCGTCGGCGTTGGCGACTCTGCGGGCATTGCATTTGCAGGCGGCCTGTTCCACGGCATCTTCAGCCACAGCCATCCTGACCACGTCCGCGCCGCCAACTGTCGCTCCCGCTCGTCGCGCTTTCGCTCGAACGCACTTCGATACCGCTCGTACGCCTCGCGGAAACTCCGGTCGACACGCGAGGAGAAGATGAGTTCGCCGCGCGGGTTGCTTGCCGGCGGGATGGAAGGTATGGGCACTTTGGACGAAGAGCGCCTGCCCATGCGGGAGGGAGAGGGTGTGCGGGGTGGCGTGCGGGGTGGTGATGGCGCCGGAGATGGCGCAGCGGATGATGTGGGTCGCGGGAAGAGGTAGGTCAATGGGTTGAGTGGGGCCCTGCGGGGTGCTTTCCGCATGTTAAGATACATGTTGAAGTTACGGAGGGAGCGATTTGCATGCGAGACGTAGCTGGATGATGTGAGCGCGCATGCAGTCTCGATGAGGCGCCGAGAACGTACCGGTTTGCGTATCCGATTTTCTCAGCATACATACCGCTCGCGAAGAACAAGACCAAGGTGGTGACAGCTACGAAGAGCAGACCAGATGCAACGTAGGGGTGTAGTTGCACATCCGAGTTGATTGGATAGAGATGTGGAAGTGCTTTTGTCAAAAGTATTCGGTAGGGAGTGGACAGGAAGGATGTCTGCAACGTGACTTCACACAGCAGCAAGATGATGACTGCGATGAGTTGGAATAGAAATACTGCAAAGCATAATGTACACATCAGAGTGAGCAAAGTGCTGAAAAGAGTAATACATACATTGATAGCGTGATTTGCGACGATTTAACTGTAGTGCGTTCGTCTTGAGACGCTCCTCGAAGAGCAAGAGATCGCGGTAGGTGGCCTGATCACCCGCGGGCAAAAAAGCAGACTTTGCTGGCGATTGTGTGGATCTTCTGGGCATTCCAATCTAAAGTCTAGTATGCAGAATGGGCAGAACGGAGGGAGTGGTCAAGGAAACATGAAGACTTGAGCCTGAGGTCAGAGCAACACAGCACACAGCGTGAGCAGCCTGAGGAGGCAGGCGACCAGCCAGCCAATCACGGGCTGGAAAATTCCCTTTTTGGAACTGTGGCAGACGTTTGTTTGATCGTATTTGGATCCATGCACTGAAGGGGGGGAGGGCAGGAGGAGGACGAAGAAACAAACAACCTCATGAAGCTCAAAGTATTGCTAGACCGTGTCGTGCGTGTGGTACATCCAAAGCCATGATGGGGAGAGCGGACAAGGCAGCCTGCATCTCAACAGCCGCCAGCGGCCACGTCACTCGTAAACGAGCCGAAGAACTCGGAAGACGCCGTCGGCTCCCCATTGTCCATGATATCGTCAAGGCGTCGAAGCCTCGAGGCACCTTGCTCTCTATGTCTTGCCAATCGTTCTGAACGTTTGGTTTTTCTGCAGTCGCCCTCGTCTCAAGTTGAATACAGCTAACAGACGATGACACTCACCATCTTGGCCTCTTTCTCGCTGCTGGCGCTGGTCGTTACTGCTCGCCCCATCGTGCCTCATGACGATGCCGAATAGTACGTCCTCAAGTCATATCTACACCTACGATCGAGAGCTGACATGGCCATGTGCAGTGCGTACGCACGTCCTTCGGACGTTGAGAGCGCCGTTCAGGCCGTGTTCGAGTCCCGCAATAAGTGAGTCTCACGTCTTGTCTCCACGCACACCGCTAACACGCCACCAGACAAGCTGCCATCGAAGGGCTGGATAGTTTAGAAGGGGATATCAAGATCCATATCACTTCGCCACAAGATCAGCATGCATATCTGTCGCAGCTCGATACGGGCGACGTGAAGGCACTGATTCCCCTGGGCGACAATGGCCTTCTGTCAGAAGACGAGAAGAAACTCTACGAAATGCTCGGCGGATCGGAAGCTATGGATGATGTAGAGGGGGATAGTAGGCCTCTGGACGAAGTTGGGACGCCGAAGGCTGTGTCCCCAAGCGTAGGCGGCGAGGTGGAAGTCGCAGAGGAAGAGGCTGTCGCGCCGCCCGAGCCAGAGGCCGTCACATCCATGAACGCGCCCTGGTACGCAGGGCCATCGCAGCCTCTCATTGTCGTCGCCTTCTCCTGCGCGCTGGCGTTCGTGACGATGCTCTGCGTCGGCGTGTCGCTCTACGCGTACTACTATGTGCGCACGCAGCTCTTCAGCTCGCGCACGGCTTGGGACCTGCTCCCCCGCCTCGAGAAGCAGGGCCTCGCATCGCGCACCGCGCCCAACGGCATGGCCAGCACCGAGAAGCCACTACTCGAGGACGAGAAACTTGGCCTCCTGCGCACGATCTCGCGCGCGGCGTCCCGAGAGCAGCTCCGCGATCCGAACAACGAGAAAGTGGGCATCCTCATCGACCTCGACGACACCGCCGCCTCAGACGACGAGTACCTCGACGCGCTCGACCTCGGCCTCACCCCGCGCATCCCCACCGCCGACCTCACCCCGTGCGTCTCCACCGCCGATCTCCCAGCCTTCTCTCCCGCCAACCCCCTCATGGTCCCGCTCCCCAGTTCGCCCAGCGCCCCCGCGCGCTCCATCCCCAGCAGCCCGGCATGGGCCTCGCATCCGTCCTCACCTGTTCTGAATCTGAATTCTGGGCTGCGCGGCGACGTGCAGGCGACAGACCGCGCGCCGCGCGCACGCATCGTCGACTGGGCGCTCGCGCTGCAGCTCCGCCCGGGGCTCGGCATCGGCGCGGACCCCGCCTGGCTCGTGCGCTTCCTCATGGCGATGTTCGGCTGGCTGGCGGTGCTCGTCGGGGGCACGGCGCGCACGGAGGACCGGAGCGCGAAAGCGAATAGGCGGCTCGTGGGCCGCTGAGTATACCCATGGGGATCCAGCTCCATTTCGTTTAGTGTCGCGTTTACTCATTGGAAGGAAAGGAAGCAAGGGAGTTGACTATGCATGTGTTCGTTTGTCTGTTCTCGTTTTCATCGTTTCATTCCGTACTGCCTGTTCTGCATTGCATCAGGACCGTCGATCATATTCACTGTAATGCATGACCCCATAATACCCTGCCTGCTCATTCTGCTCATAGCTGGTACCCGTCGTCTTTGGACAGTGATCGCATGTCGTCGTCGTAGATGCGGAATATCACCTGGTTGGTTTACATGTGCCGCAGGACCTCTAAGACTGTTTGACGGGGCGTCAAGGCAGAGGAATGGCCTAGTCATGCTTCGTCATTCTAGTCCACAACTTTGGACGCTGTCTAGAAATACATGGCTCAGATCAAGGTGCTTATTTATTTATAACTGTCCAGCGTCGTCGCTCATGCTCCGTCCAGCAGCTGTCCGCGTGTCAGGACCTCAAATGACATAGTGCGGGACCGGCTGACGGCGGCGGCGCTGTATGTCAGGCCGAGGCTGGCCTCACGCGTTTGCATTCCATTATGCCAGGCGCCGACATCACCATCTCGGCAAACTGTGCCTGCCCGTCCAGGATCCAGATATCCATGTATCACCGCCAGTGCCACCGGGCGTGGGCGCGGGCACGCTGCGGAAACGCCACTGGGAGCTCTGGTCCTCGTCCTGGAACTGGAAAACGAGTACATATTTGCGGTAGCTATGCATGTGCGCAAGATGCGCGGACCGTGGTGGGCGGCACTTACGCACGAGAAATTGTTTTTGAAGTTTGGGAGCAGACGCTCGTTCACTGATAGTGTAGTGCGCAGAAAGGCATAGATGTTGGATCCGACCGTACCTGATGACGACTCGTAAGTACAGACAGCCTTTCTCTGTTTCCGGACATTAATATTATCTAAACATTTAAATTAGGATAACCAGTTGGCGGCATTTCTGTGCCTCAGCCTGGTAGAATGCATGCGTCTCAGTCGCAGGACGGCCGTGAGCGGAGAGACGAGACGTACGCGCGCTGGCTTCGAAGCCTGCAATGTACATCCTCCGGTGTACATTGTGGAAGTACTGGGATGAGGGGAATGGATACGAGGGTTGCAGCCGCTCAGAGCGTAGAGTGGGCCATACTCACATGTGGGCCTCTTGAGACCATGCTGGGCATGTGCTCTTGCATACCACCGAAAGCACATGTCCGCGTTCCATCGATGGCGGAGTTGGCAGAGAGGCAATTGTTTATTTTTATGCACCCCCATCCTGTGTGGATGCGGCTTCTGGTCTGTAATGACAGCCACGCCACGGCCAGTGATACGCACTGGAATTTACCCGACCTCCGAGGCAGCCTCTCTGGACAGGCATAATGGAAGATGCGGCGGGCACAAAGCAATGCAGAATGACAGAAATGTGGCACTTCGGCTGGGTATCCAGCGCGTCAGGGGAGGACAGAAGGAACATGGACTTAAAGGAGAAAGCGGAGAATGTATCTCAAGCCGAGCTGACATGGCGGTGTCCATGACAGGACGGTCGCCGCAGGGAGGGGGGTCTTCGATCGTTCCTCGCTATCCGGGGCCGGAAGGGCAGAGAGAGATATAGGCGAAGGATTATGCCCAGGTGCAGCATCTGAAGAACCCTGCTGGCCATTTGGGGTAATGTCGCCTAGAGCAGACAATTGGATGGTATCATTATAAGTACAGCATAGATTTAAGATTGGCGCACTAATTCTAGGATGATAGAAGCATACCTCGAAAGCACAGTTGATATACTTGGAATGGAAAACCGACGCGAGCCTGCTCGGCCGGTCGATGAGCGCGGGTATGGATACGCGGTCCATAGCAAAGTTTATAGATGGAGAACTAATGTGTCACTGTCAAATTGTGCGGGAAACAATGATGGTGCTTTCGCGAGAGGGGATCAAGCACATGTAAGCCAACTTTGACCGGATGCTGTGAGCATTTATCATGCCCACTGGAATCAGTACATCACCGTGTGCTGCTTTGGTATATATTGATTGCAGCCGACTCGCCCAGCGCAATGGGAAGTAGCTGCCAGTCTTTCCATATTTCCAGAGAAACCGGACCCGTCAATCATTCAGTGGCTGAATATCTGATTGACGAAGGATCCTGGCGGTCAAGCGCCGGCGGCAGGATCTTGTCGAAGTGCGCCTGTCCGTCCAGTGTCACCTCGAGCGTTACCAAGCTCGTGGATGCCATGAGCCGGGCGCGCACTGCGGCGTCGCGCGGCGTAAAGGTCGCTACGAGCGGCACGGCAAACTTGACATAGCTGCCGAAGTATGCATAGAAGCACTACTTGTTTGTGCGTGAGGGGCTGCTAGGTGACAGTAGGTGCGGAAACCTACTTTTAATCCGACTTTAGGCTTCAACACGAGCTTCCAGAGGAAGCGGCCGAAACGCCAATCGCATGTACACTGGAAGAGAGTGATCATGGGTGTCTATTTATAAAGTACAGACCAGAATACGCATACCTTGGTGCCACCCATTTTTAGGTCGACGCATGTTGACTTCGGTCGAGATTCCCATTCTCATGAATGACAAGTGTTCGTGACTGGAGCCGCCAGATCTGAGACACAACATACACGTTCGAATTCAGTCCTGTTTTGTGGTCTCCGACAGACCTGCCGGGATGGTCGCGATGAATGACATGGGCATGACGCAGGAGGCAGATGCACAGCAGTTGCGCAAATGTCACCAACACGCCGCATAACTATCGTTGCCTGCGTCTCAGATCTTTCTTGGTGGATCGTATGGACAGGTGGCATAGGGGTTGCAAGCGACGTGCTTCGACAAAGTGGCGGAACTCATCCGCCTCCGCGAGACAGCTTACTGCCTAGGATCTGAGGGGCAGAAGGTAAAGTAGCGTGTCTAAATGAAGAAGATGGGGACGTGCCGTGATGCGATGGCGATCCTGGGCCACCCTAATGGCGTGCCTCCGCTTCCGATAGCGGACGCACAGCAGGAGGTAAAGGCGTCGCAGCACGTTCAGATACAGCAGTATTGAGGCTGGATGTCTGAAATGCTACCGCCTGAGGCAATCAGCTGGGTGGCATCGTTATAGCTGTAGAACAGATACATAAATATTGATGCATCGCACTAGAGGCCTGACGTTTCAAAACAAATGTACTTTGATAGCTCTGCAAATCCGTTAGAATGGGAACAACATCTGCGTCGGTTAGTTCCACTAACATGCGTAAATCAAAAGCTAGGCGGAAAGAGCGCCTGAGAGCTCTTAGCGGACAACGATGCGGCTTTTGCAGGGCGGGATGAAATGCGGGTGGATGTTGGCTTGACGCTGTCCTTGCCTCCACAAAAGTGACACTTCTCGAGCAGATGCAACTCTTATGATGCTTCGTACTGTATATGTGCAGAACGGGGGCGCGAAGCACCAAATCCTGATATTGGGGGGACACTGACCTCGGAATAGAGAGTACGACTACCCATTGGAGGCAGAAGTTATTAACGTGACGGCATCTGCAGCTGATTCCTTTACAACACTGCCAAAAAGCCTAGTGGACCTAAGAGGTTAAAGATGGTAGGACTAGAGAGCTCAGAGATGGTCGAATTTACGACTTGCTGGGTCACGAAGATGAGTGGATGCGTCGGAGAGTCGGAGTATGAACCGCGTCGCGGCACGCGGAGACGGCCAGCACGACGTTCATTTCGAACCGCGTCAATCGCGTTTCGTGTATCCGACCAGATCCGACCTCATACCCTCGCGTTGCCCGCCATACCCAACTGCCACCTTGTAGCATACCCGATCTCACGTTTCCTACATACTAAGATGTTCAAGCTCCTCCGCCGTCTTTCTTCCTCCGTATACCCCCGGCCCGACCGTCCCTGGGGCGACGATGGTAAGCCCTTCGCTCGACGCGTCCGAACTTTGCTCAGTGGCTTTCTTTGTGCATCTAGCTACATCGAATGCGCCGACGATCGGCAAGCGGCGACGTACGAGCGACGACGACGAGGACATGCATGATGAGAGCACCACGCGCAAGCGCCGCGGGCAGCTGTCCCGTGAGAATACCGATGCCAGCGAGCTGGGCGAGTTCGGAGAGCGGCCGAAGGAGGCAGATCCTGCAGTCAAGGAGGTGACGAACGGAGTGAAGGAGGTGGATCTCGAGGATCAGCCGAAGGTCGAGGGCGAGGCAAAGAAAGACGATGAAGAGCCGAAAGAGGCTGTCGCGGAAGTGTCGGAGGTTAAGGGCGATGAGACTGAGGCCGCGAGCAAACCGGGCTCTGACGAGAAGGAGGACGCGGAGGAGACTGCTGCTGTTGAGACAGAGGTTCCAGCTGTCGAGTCTTCAGATGTGCAAGATGAGTCCGCGCCGAAGGTAAATGCCTCCGACGCAGAATCCAAGGAGACCGTCATCGAGCCTGCGAAGGTTCCTTTACCCGATGACATCCTGTCGGACTCGGAGGAACAGACGATCGCA
Source organism: Hericium rajendrae (assembly GCA_033439255.1). NCBI lineage: Eukaryota > Fungi > Basidiomycota > Agaricomycetes > Russulales > Hericiaceae > Hericium > Hericium rajendrae. The sequence goes on along the minus strand of CM065879.1, from coordinate 1,024,357 downwards.
TCACCGATACCTACCGTGGACAAGAATACAGATACCAAGGTCGCCCAAGAAACCGAGGAGACGACACCTTCGTCACAGTGAAGCGCTTTGTCCTGCATCCTTCAGGGTTGAGTGACATGCCTGTGGGGCTGATACACGATGGAAGTATCTCATAACGCCGCCGTGTTGTGCACGGTAAGGCTTTGTACGATCGCTTGTTGGATTACTTATATTATTTGCTGTCGCTGCTTTCTTCTGTTCCCCATTCTATAACGCGGAGCCCTTACTTGATATCCACCTTGTTGCATCCTATCTACGTACGATATCATACCTACTGTCTTTTTGTTTTCCGCGTTTCCCAAGCCGTATCGCTATCCTCGACACACTCCAATCACAGCAATAGTGTATGTACGATTTCCGGCGGACAGTCTGCGTGTTGTCCTCGAGGCTCGAGGGAGAGATCGGACCGATTTGGTGAGGACCCCTGGTATCGCCGCCTGCTCAATGTGGTCGTTTTACCTCCGTCGATCTTCCTCAAATTCTAAAGACCGAAAATCTCCGCTCTTGTGTCTGAAAACCATGGCTCGTAAGTAACATGCATAGTGCAACAGATTGTTCGACCAGCAGCTGGACTGTGGAATAACGGACTTGTTGCAGTGATCGAGGTCCGTCTGCACCTGGCACTCGCGTTCTATCATTTCTCCGCTGCCCATGTTAAAGACCTCAACATGCTTTTCATATCCCAGATCACAGCCAGGTTGCGTTCTATGCTGTTGTCTATCACATGTGCTGATCTCGCAGTATCTTTGTCATTACTCGCAGCTCCGAAAATTCAGATAATGATAACTGAAAACGTGGTAGGGTGCGCGCTTTTCCGCATCAAAGGCCCTTCATGTTCAAGGCGTGTAGCATTGTTCGGCATAGGCTATATTGATTGGCTAAATCCCAGGATATCTGACAGCCGCCTGGCTCGAGACTGCGGGACGGCGGCAGGCAGAGGGTGTCGACCGCCTGTTGATGACAGTGTGTCCGGTGAAGTATGATCACGTCCTCATGTTGCATGCACTGGTCTCTCGGCCTGCAGCAGGCTGGGCTCCCTATTTAACCGCCCTTTGACGGTATATCTTGACAAAGTATGAATCGGGCGCGTCCAATCACTCTCGTTTCTCGTCAACGCTAGCGTCCCGATGCTCAACCCGGTCGCGCAACTCTTCCCGTCGACCTCTTCCCGGTCGGAAGCGGACCTCAGCTCTGGGGCGAGAGGTCATGGCGCCGCATCCACGTCGAGTGGCGTGCATACAGACGACAAACAATTTCCGCTCAACGACCACCGCTATGCCGCCCCCTCACGTATTAACTGGCTATGCAACTCATCCAACGCCTCGAGTCCCATAGACACATCGTTACCCAGACGGCCTCCCACCGCGCACGCCCTCGGACGCTCTGCATCCTCCCCGTCTTTGATCACCGCCCAGGCGGCCGCCTCCCCATATAGACATGCTTCGCTCATGAGCAACCAGTCCCTCCAGCTCGACATGGCGGCCAACAGACGGACAGCAGAGATGGAGAACAACCTGACGCTGCTGCATATCAAGCCGCTGACGCCAATCGCGGAGACACGTTCCCCGACGCACAGGCGGTTGTCGTCTGTCGAGTGTTCGCCTCTCACCCCCGGCACACCCGGGTCGGTCGATCTTGGTGCGTACTGCCCCGCCCGCACTTCCTACGAGTCTTTGTCTTGAACAACTGTGTACAGGCGACCACGGCTCGACGTACTCAGCCTTCCTGAAGCGCTCCCTGAAGCGCACCGTCTCCCAAGCATCCTCAAGCTCGCTCCGCACCACAGGCACCACAGCCCCCACCGCGCCCACCCTCCCCCCGCTCGACCTCCGCCCGACCTTCATCATGTCCCACCGCACCGGCCCACAGCTCTTCTCCACCGTCTACGAAGACGCCAACTCCGAGCGCACCGGCAGCTTCGTCACCGCCGCAGAAGACCCCGACACGCCGCCCTCCACGACGCGCGTCGACCAGGACAGCGACACCGCGCGGCGCACGAACACGAACCCGTCGTTCACGCACGAGCTCACGCACAGCCCCTCGCCGTTCCTCGCGGACGCGGACGCGCCGCCCGTCCCGCGCAGCCCGCAGTCGCGCTCCTCGAGCTTCATCTGGGACCGCTGGCGCAGGAGCCTCTCGTTCGGCAGCGCGCGCCCGTCGTTCGGCGTGCTCCTTGCCGCGAGCGCGGGGAAGTGGCGCGCGAACGTGCCCGTGCTGCTGTTCTGGGCGGGCTTTGCGGCGCCGTGGTGCTGGCTGATCGGGGGCTGGCTCGTCGCGCAGGGCGAGGCGCAGAAGGGCCCGGCGCTCCCGCTGTGGAAGCCCCGCGGGGAGCGGCCCGTGGGAGATGGCGCGGGCGGCGAGAAGGTGCGGGAGGCGGGTGCGGGGCAGGTGCCGGAGGGCGCGGCGCGTAGGCTGTGGAAGGGCAAGCAGTCCGTGCGCGTGTGCATGCGCTGGAGTCCCTTCACAGGTGCGCCCGCTGCGCAGGAGCTCACGACGGGCGAGGAGGGGATCAATGTGATTGAGGAGAAGGACGTGCACGCGCGGCGGGCATGGGTCATGCGGTGTCGTATCGCTGCTTTCGTGAGTGGGCTCTTGCTGACGATCGCGTTGGTCGTGGCATTGGTCGTGGCTGGGCGGAACCAGTAGGGGGTGTACCGTTACCTGATGGGATGTGGATGTGTACGAATACATGTACATGTACGAGTATGTATCCTTGTATGCTGATAATTAAGGTCATGCGGATGCCTCCCCCCATAGGCACCGCAGCATTAGAATACCTCGCGTTTATGGATGGCCTAGAAGACAAGAGCTAAATGAAACCTGGGAAGGACCCATTTCTCGACCTTCTTTATATGATGGTAAATCCTCATGATCCAATCATATATTCGCACAGTATTGCTAGACAATTTCCTAAAACCCGACAATGAGTACAAAGCCCGACATAGAATCAGTGGGTGAATAAACAAAACATAAAGAGAGCAGGGCATGCACTACAGATACAAGTCCGATGATAGATATGTAACATGGCTTCCTCTTGTACGGTGGATGGCTGCGAAAGCAAACCAGCAAATGCTGCTATGAGTCACGAACATCGAAATAAGACCGGAACATAGACTCATGGCGGAGTAAGGAGTTAGCGATGACAGAATGGACGTGGAGGAAGAGGCGAGGGAAGCGCCGTGTGAAGTATTGGAGATAGCCGTCCGGCATTGAGCCTACATGGCGCTTGACGTTCTCAGGAAGGTCTTGATAGTGGTGTTTCTAGAATAGAGCGGACATGTGGGGACAGGTGAAGGTGGGAAATGAGGAGCACGCACCTTGTTTCGCAGGGCTCTCAAGAGGTCTTGGACTGATCGAGGGTCATATTTCCTGAACTTGCCGAGACTCTCGACGAAGACCTTGTCCAGCCGCGATGGCCAGTCAGGCCCAACGACATTGATCGCGTTCTCTTCTAATGCAACGAGTCCTGGATCCCTCGGATCCCGGCACATGATCTCAAAGCGATCTGATGCATCCTGTAGGAATGCGAGTCGACGTCCGGGATCCCAGAAGTAAGGATGCGCGAGAGTTGTCGTGGTATCTGGCCTACAGAATCATCAATATTCATTCCCAGTCGAGAGGAAGGGTGGAATAAGCACCTGTGGTCTGCCTCCGGCCCTAACATCGAAGAAATAAGATCCACAGCTTCCGACCCCTCCTCCCCAAACTGATCCAACCCCTCCAAACGGCGCTCATTCTTCAAAATGTTCACCTCCCGTTCAAACCGGTCTCCAAACGGATGTCCACCATTCGTCAACACATAGAAGAACAAACACCCCAGCGCGAAGATGTCCACCGACTTGGTCAACCGCGTGGGCCGCGCAATCCCAGCGCTGCTCCCCGTCGCAGTGCCCGCGCTGTCCCGCGACGACTGCGACTGGTCGTCGCCCGTCGCCTCGTCCAGCTTCACGTCGCCGCGCAGGATCTCCGGCGCGCGCCACCCGAACGTGCCGACGCCCATCGCGCCGCCGGCCGTCGGGAGGAAGCTCGTCTGGTCCACCTCGAGCTTCCGGCACAGGCCGAAGTCCGAGATGAGCATCCGGTGGCCCGCGGACTCGCCGACGCCCTTCTTCGCGGAGGAGATGAGGATGTTCTGCGGCTTGATGTCGCGGTGCACGATCTTGAGGGCGTGCAGGTGGCGCAGGCCGGACGTGATCTGGCGCAGGGCGCGTTTGGCGTCGAAGGAGACCGCGATGTCGCGGTGCTGGTCCGGGCGTTCGATGATGTCTGCGAGCGAGGCGGGGCAGAGTTCGAGCGCAATATACAGGAAGTTGGCGTGCGATTCTTGGTAGTAGTAGCGGATGACGTTCGGGTGGTCGTCGGCGTCTTGCAGGAGGCTGACTTCGCGGGCAGCGAGCGTCACGAAGTCCTGCAGCAGGCGTTTCACGGCTACAGCACGCCCTTGCAGCGAACCCTCGTACACCACAGTACCATGCGAACCAAATCCTGCGTTGAATTCAGTTAATAATTCGTGTAAATAAGGTAAATGACCATACCAAGGATTGTCTCAGAGACGGTCAAAGACTGGCTTGATGACGGTTCTGGTGGAGGAGGGAGAAGGAGACGCGATGGCGATGGCACAGGTAAAGGTGGAGTTGCCTTCCGGCCTTCTTCAGAGTCGCCATTCCCTTCCGCTGGCTCTTCGCCATCGACTTCGGCCGCAACGTCCTTGGCACCCTTTTTCTTTTTCCCTCTTCTCCGTCTAGCAGGCCTGCGCCTACCTAGAGCAGCACCTATGTCACCTTCCTTGTCGCTCTCATCTTCTCCAGCTTCCTCCTGTTCGGCAATGGGGACTACTGCGCGCACCGTTTGCTCCTCGGGCACAGCGACCACAGCTAATGGCCCAGGGTCCGGAGCCGGAGTCGTAGTTCCCCCCGAATCGGACTGGGGCACTGGCTCGCTGGACATAGCTCCACCATTGGGCACATCTTCAACGCTCGGTTTCCCCTCTGACTGGATTGTCGGGGTTGAAGGCACCAGAGACTGCTTCCTCGATCGCCTCCTCGCACTCCAGAGCGTCCCGAACCCAAGCACGACAAAAGAAATCAGCCCAATCAATACAGAGATCCCAGGCACGACAGCAGCACTGCCCAACTGCGGATGCTGACCCTGCGAGCCGCTCCCCGGCCAGGGCCACGGCAAGAACGAGCTGTTCGTATTCAGGTTTGCACTCTCGGGCTCCGTCTCCCGCCCACCCACGCCGGCGTTGACTGGCGGGGGTGTAAATGGGAGCGCGTTCGCTGGTGCGCCGTCCAGCAGCCGTGCAAGGCGTGATCGGCTATCCGATTTCAGAGGGCGCACGCCGACGGCACAGCGCCGGTCCATGTTGCCCTCCTCGCACCGGAGCTCCCGCGACGGGGCGCGATGTGACGTTCGTCCAGCACCGAGTGGCGGGTCGATGGTCTTGCGAGTGCGGTCTTCGCCGCCGCCAAAGATGACGAGCGGGAAGTGGTCCGGGCTCATGGCGAAGAGCGAGCCTGTCTCCTCGACGAGGCCGACATATGCAGAATCGGTGTTTTGCACATGGGGCGACTTAGTAAAGGGCAGGTCGAGGTCGGGGAAAACGTCTTCGATGCGGGGGCGCGGTTGCAGGAGGACGAATGGCTGCGCGCGACCAGAGTGTTTGACGACGTCGAAGATGGCGACGATGGGGCTTGAGAATCGTTGGCCCCAGACGAAGGTGTTTTCTTTCGCTCTGTCGTCTTGGATCCGCGTCTTGAACGCAATGACTTCCCCGTTCGGCAGAGGCTCGACATACGTGTTGTCGACCGTTCGCCGATATGAAGCTTGCTGCTCCAGATCCTGGTTATTCGGTCCATATGTAGAAAAGGACAAATTTTGCGGCGGCGGTCTTCTCGTAGACGGGGAAAGCGGTCGGGTATGGATGGATATGTGGTAATCTTTGACGTGCGTCACGGAACGTGTAAAGTGATATAAGTACGAATACGCTTACCAGTACGTCCTATGTAGATCTCGCGTGGGTATTGCTTCGGCGGCTTCGTCCCATCTAGCTCATCCAGATCGACATCATAATCCGTCGGGTCCTTGTCGAACAAATCTTCGAGTGGGTCCCATGGACATTCAGAATCTAAGGCAGCCTTGATTCGCCCGGTTTCGAGCTCCAGCACCATCAAAGATGTCTTTCTTCTTCCAACGAACACTCTTCTGTCCGAATCTCCGAAACTAAAGGGTGACATGTCGACGAGCTGGGACATGGAGAATGGCAGACGCTGCAGCGGACCGGCAGGGGATGCACTGACATAGATGTCACCGGATTGCGGCTCAATAATGTATGTCTCCTGCGCGAACTCGTCGTCATCAAAGTCGGAGATGTGATCTACATGTTGGGTCGTAACGAGGGGTTGGAGTGTGGACAGGACAGAGCGAGCGGCATCATCCTGCGGGGTATACGTGGCTGTGGAAGACATGGACCAGACCTGCTCTCCGGTTACGCGGTTAAGCGCATGGAACTTGCCATCGACGGATGCAAGTAGCACAATGTCGAGCAGCTCGAGGTGGTTATCCGCTGCATCGCCTGGTGTAGTCCCCGCCGGTGGTAGAAAGTGAAGGTCTTCGACCTGGCCTACACTGCCCAGGCTGGCAGCCGAGCCTCTATGATTCTTGTGAAGGATAACAATGTCTGCAAAGCATGATGCGATGGTGAGAGCAAGAATGGAGAAAAAAAGAGAGAGAAAGGCGGGAGACATGGATGGTCATAGTTCTCTGCAACTTTGCTGTGTTTCCGACGGTCGCAAGAGAGGATACGTTTGGGGTCCTCTACAGCCGCGCTCGAAGGTGGACCCTGGACACCATCCGCAATTCCTGCGCGCTTCAACGGTGTCGACCACTACATACCATCTCTCATATGAATGTCCTGCCAGCTTGTCTTCGAAACTCTTCATTTTTGGCCTGACACAGCTTGCAGGTACGTGCGAAGAGACTAGCTACTGACATTGGAAATCAAACAGCTCCAAAATTTGCCACGTTCGCAACCTTCCCTCGATATGTGCCTTCTGTTGCCAGGTCAGCATATCGCATGTCAATGTCTGATGATTACGGTCTCTTGGTCTGTAGATATAATTCACTTACTCGGAGGATCACATGAGACCATCGCTTCGAGCACAGCGTCTTCGTGAAATATGTAAGTTAGTTCCCAATCAACGTTGACTCGCAATCCTCTTGTTCCCCCGCTCACCGAAGTCAGTGTCGACCATCTTCCGGTGATATTATATTCCTGCCTGATATTAATCCACGCCACCCAATCTACAGACCTTGCAATTGAGATCGATTGCTTGCCCTCCATGGCTGACGGACCAAACTGGGATCGGTTCTCGGTTTCAACTATATCCACAGTACTACCAAGGTACGCTTCTTTTGACTGGTCAAAGCCTAGGTGCCGCGTGTCAATCATCCGGATTTCCTGCAGTTATCAAGATGCCCTCCAGTTGACCCCTGCAGGCGATGTCACCTCGGACACCCAGTCCCAGACTCAACAAAGATCTTCAGCCGCTGTGCCTAGATACTCGAGTTTGGTTACGCCTCCCGCCCCTCCGGTCCTGGAGAGTGAACAGGACCGCGGAGGCGCCCCAGCTCTGCCACCTCGTCCCAACACGAGCACATCGCTTTCCTCTGCGCCAGCTTCTCGTAGGAACAGCGAAGGAGGGCTTGAAGCGCGAGCAACGACACCGACACGTCAGGTGGATGGCAGCTCTGCAACCTCTCTCCCTCTCCCTCCCAGCCGCTGAGGTACACATTCTCCCCTTTCGAAGCTAACTCCATGCTGCTGCTTCCTCCGGCTGGTGCACTTGATACACGACCGAAGTACCATATTTCGGTCCGTCAAGACTGTTTCATGCCCTTGTCCTTCATCACGACCGTCCGGAGGGGCTCGTCGGAGACGGGAGAGTACGTCGGCGAATTTGAGTGCGTAGATCTGCTTTCACTGCAGTGACTGTAGGCGTGGCTGATCACTGCCGGCGCAGGATGGGGATCTCGACCGAGAAAGCGACATGCGTTGTCGGCCGTATGCAAGAGATTCTGCACATCGACCTCAAGAAGGATTCATCGTCTGTCAGCAAGGTATATTCACCCGGCTATATTCACCCGGCCCTTTAACGTCCGGCTGATAACAGTACAATGTCTTCGTCTCTTTCAGTACGCATACCAGTGGCGTTTTGGCCGCTTCCATTGGAAGATCGTAATGAAAGGCAAAATCGAGGCGCGCGTTAGTATTCTATGTATGCATATCAGTTGCTTTCCAGGGCCTTACCCACGACTTTGCAGTGTTACTACTCCTCGAGCAACAACGTCAAGCTCACGATGCCGCTCGCCGCGGTATTCACGCCTCGCGACACGTTGGTGCGTCCGCGGCCGCTGTCGTCGGCGCGTCCGGCCACGCTCGGGGTGACGCCGGATGGGCAGGCGCACTTCGACAAAATTCTGCTGTCTGCGCTCATACTAGAGCGGCGGCGGTTGACGCCTCGGGCAGGAGAACACGTCATGGACCAGGTATTTAGCCATATGAATAATTAGCTACACACTTCAGAAGTAGTCGCAGATCTGTTTCGTTCGGTGGCCTGATAGCGTTTGATATGCGGTGCGCGGTGTTGGAGATGTGGAGACTTTCTGGGAGAATTCGCTGTGACCAGCACGTTCGCGACCTTATGCCCCCGATGGGTAATCGTACTCTCTATTGCGAGGTGAGTGCCTCCCCGCATTTAAAAGTTGCTATATCTCAGGTGACACGTTGATCATACATATGTCAAGGACAGCGGAGAAACTCACGAGCCCCGTATGGTCACCATTTCTCGCCATCTGTCTACAACAGTATTGGATCTGACTCTCAAGGGCCTGGCCGTTGAATACCTGAGCTTGGCGAACTCAAATGCCGTCGTATATGCTGTCAGCTTCCACGGTCTTGACGGATGAACGTCCCTTCTAACGCCCATCGCGCCGCTCTAAGTCAGCTTGATGCATCGCCCTGTTCGGCACCTCTTAATACCTTTTACAGTGAGGACCATCCTGGGTGGTCATGCTCTCTGCTCACTACGAATTGATGTTAAGTATGTTCAAGTACTGTGAATTTGGCTATTGACCACTTTGTCTTCGCAATTCCAGCGTCAACACCCATCTAACGTTCTCTCGCACATCGCCGTTCATCTGTATGGTGCACGTCAAGTATACGGCCTGTGCAAGTACCCATTGTTAGCAACGTTCTCTCATGCGAGTGTATCAATCATCCGTGACAGTCGCAATATTAAACTTCTCAGGGGGGATCTGGCATTCTCGGCACGACATGTTTTATTATTCCCAGTCAAAGTTATACAAATACTTGCTCGATAAAGTGTAGTAGCGATTCAACGTCTTCCCCTCACACATCACGAACTATGGTGAACACCATAAATCTTCTGGGAGTCTTTTTCCTCGTCCGCCATGGCGATCGCCTGGAGTTCTTCCAAGACCCCTTGACCTATAATCCTTCGGCAACGTTACTTACAGCTCTCGGAACAGTAGGTCCTAACTTTCAACATCCGGAAGATTGACTGACGGGTTTGCCTTTAGGTCGAAGAAGCAGCGTTAGGCAACCTGTTGCAGGAAACATACCTGCTTCCATCCTCGCCCTCTGCGATCACCGGCATTTCCTTTCCCGTTGCGGATGTCACACAATTGCTCATTCGAGCGGATGCTGCTGGCGAAGGCGAGACGATTCTGAGTTCCGTGGGTGCACTGATTCAGGGCCTTTACCCGCCTACGGCCGACTTCAATAGCACCTTGGCAAATGGAACGACTGTCATCGGCGCAAACGGCGGCGAGCAGTTCCTTCCGGGTAAGCTCAGATGATCTCGCAGGTGATGTTTTACTGAAATGTCTCTGTGCCATAGTCGAGTCGGTGGAACAGTTTGAGGACGTCTCACTGAACTCCTTCACTTCGTGCCCGGTAAGCATAGCATACTCTGCAATAACTCCTGTTTGTAATATTTATCTTTATATCTTCTGCAGAATTTCGATGCGCATACTGCTGCCTTTTATAATTCATCGGAGTTTTCTCAGGAAGCACAGATCGCAGCGCCATTTCTGGCCGCTCTGGCTCCGTTCCTCGATGGAAGATCAACGGATTTCATCAATATGGTACGTAAATTCGTCTGGCATTAAATGTATGAGCTCGTTTTGACCCATGCTCTTCCACAGTTCAATGTGAGCCATCTCTTGAAACAACAATTTAAGAGACAAGCTCTTCGTTTACTCGCTCAACGTAGATATTCGACTACGTCAACGTCCAAAACATCCACAACGCCTCATTTCATTCGGCGCTTCCCCCCACATTTGTCGAGCAAGCCTATGGCTTCGCCAACTTTCACGAGACCGGTGTCTTCAGCGATGCTAGTCCCGATGGAATTGGAAATGGTGGGATACGGCCGATAGAAGGACGTGTTGTCTTGGCTAACTTTTCCGTTCAATAGTTGCCATCCGGACGATGCTTCCATCATTGTTCACCTCGCTGCAGCGCATCGCAAATACATCCGACCCACTCAAACTTGCACTGAACGGGATTTCATACAAGCCGTTTATCAGCTTCTTCAACCTGACGGCTGCGACCGCAGACGTCTCTGGTGATGGTACTTCAGAGACACTCTCTGGCATAGGCAAGTCGGATTCTCTTCGACTTTCTTTCCTGTAAACCCGCTCATCATCTGACGTGTGATCCTCGAATAGTCGACTATGCCTCGGCACTGGCCATCGAGGTAAACCCACCGAGTGCATCGGATTCCGAGGCCTTCGTCACCATCAAGTTCAAGAACGGCACGTCCGACGCCGCATTCCATCCTGTCAATCTCGGCCGCTTCGGAGAAAATGCGACAAGCATCCCTCTAAGCACCTTCGTGAGCGAGCTGCAAGTGCGTGTCTTCTTCGACTCTCTCGTGCCTGTAGATGGCTAACTCTTTGTCTGCGGAACTCAGTTCGCTGCCATTAACAGCACCACTGAGTGGTGCCAGCTCTGCAATCAGCACACCTTGAGACCCTGTGTGGCGGCATAAGTCATGTTTGCCCAATTTCTCGATGTCTACCTATGAAATTCATGAGGATATTATTATACTCCGCACCGATGATGATTATGATGCTCTTTGTCTCTGAGGAGGAGATGTGCTTGTTTCGACTCCCGAATTGCTCCTCGCAGGGCGGCGCATGAGGTGTAGTGCTGATGTCCGAGCACCTGTGCAACGTCAGTTTCCGAAGCGGGGAGCGGGACGCCTTGCGTTCTCGCGATGCCTCCAAGAAGCTGGTCCAAATGCCGCTCGTGAAAGCGAGCTGGAACATATCCAGGCAGTGGATGTCGGGTGTCTCCGCCGTCCCGTGGTTGGTGCTCGGACCGAGGACAGGAGCTACCTCTCCGAACGAACTGCCCTGCAGCGTAAGACACTTGATGGTCCGGATAGGGCCGAAATTCAGTTGTGAAAAACTGCTGGAGCAGCGTGGACGCGATGCCCACGTCCCGCCAAAGGAAATTGAGCACGGTGCGCAACTCGGCCTGCTGTGCCGTGTGCAGGATGAACAAGACGCCCAGACCGTTGATGCGCTGCTTGATGTGGAGCCTGTCCACGAAGAACGGACTGTCTTGCTGAGAGGACAGATATGTGTGTAAAGCGAGGAAAAAAGTTAAGCGTTTCGTCGAGAATGGCTTCTCGGACTCTCAGCCACATTCAGAGGAATGTGTTTTTCATGGCGTGTCGAGGTGGCTTAAAGGGAGTGCAATATCGGCCATTGGCCCAGTGAACTGAATCCCACGGACGTGGTGAAGACTGATAGTTCGAGCGATGAACGTGTTGTTCGTCGCCACCATGTCCCGGTGAGCATCGGCGCTGGGCAGATACCCGTGGATATCGGGTGCGTGTAAATTGATAGCGGCTTCCAAAACACCCAGAAATTCGGAGAAGGCGAGAAGCCAGTACGAATTCAGGTCTGGGAATCTGAGATGAGTTTTGAGTGATAAGACCTTGAGGCCTTGGAAGAAAGTGGGTGAGAATTTTGGCCAGAGAATGAACTCATAGATGAGATTGAGGCCGTGGAGACACGTGCATGGCCGTCGAAGAGCTTGGCTGGGATCCAGGTTACATCTTCCGGGTACAAACCTCATTAAATCTCCTATCAGATATTGCATACATTGAGCACGCCCAGCATCGGCGCAGGAGTGGTAAGTGCGTTTAAGCAATTCTGCATAGAGTCGCAGTGAGTGCGAGCTCTAACTCGAAGGTCCGCGGTGTGAGAGAGTTGTCGAGCTCTGAGCTCCCCGTCTTTATGGTGCTCCGTTCCAGTTACATCTGAACCCAGGAATGCATCAATCTGGACAGGGACCTGCATAGAGCGTGATGGCATGCACCAGCATGCACCCCGCCCATCGCCTGCCGAGAGCAAAGGTGGCATACTTCCAAAGAACGGCATTTTCGATGGCGATGCACCGCCAGCGATGGCAGACGTGAGTCACGGCAAGTCAGCCAAGTTTTTCAGCATGAATCGGATTGTCATGAGTGTCTCCGAGATGCGGGAGGACATGTTACGCTGCCGGTATGTCTAGAAGAGAGAAAACGCAGCATAGGATCTCTGATAGTGCTCTAGTGGCGGGTGTAAGCGCGTTGATGCGATCTTTGAAATCGTGCGCGATGACTGACGAAGTGGCGCTCTGTAACTCAAGGAGAAACTGTCGACGTTCTCTCTCGACCGCGTGACCGTTTCTTGCGATTTCCTTGTCGGAAGCAGGAGATAATGTGAGCCTATCATGCATAAGTCAATGGCTTACCTAGCCTTTCAAGTCTCAGCTCTTCGGACATATGTGCACTATCTCGCAGTGGTATAAGCAAAAATGAGGATGCATCTTGTCTCCAACTAATCCTGCAGCGATTCACGGATCCGACAAACCTAAGGGAAAATATGTAAGCGATATAGAGGGATCAAGATCTCAGATACAGTCACAACAAGCAAATCTTGAACTTACTACTGCTGCCTAGAATCTAGATGACCAGTAGTTTCTAGATAGAAAGGCTGCTGTGTGTGAGCAGGTTGAATTGAAAGGAAGAAAGAACGTCAACGTACAGACCGAAGCGCCGGGCACCCGAAATGGCAAGGGAGTTTACTTATTCGGACAGCCATCTACGGTCGTCAGCTTGGAACCATCCTTTCCCTCCACGCAGCGAACATATCCATCTTTCTGAACAAAGGGCAACCTCTTCATCATAGCGTTGAACACCAGGCCTATCGTACCCGGTTCTGCACTCTACTGAAGCAACATGGCAGCTTACTTCTTTGCCTCGCCCGTGGACGTCGATATACGGCTGGACGGAGAGGACGTACGGAAGAAGGTCGATACGAAAGGCGAGAAAGACCGTGTCATTTCCTGCCCGGTGTACTATGATGGCGACTCTGTTTCGGGGCAGGTGCGTAGTCGAGTCATACCAGGACATGTATTTCTCATGACAGCATGCACAGGTCACGATACGGGTCCGAGATGGCAAGAAGCTAGCGCATGACGGGATTAAGGTCGAATTTGTTGGGAGCATTGGTGAGCTTGTACATCATTTAGTCACTTGCAGGATGTCTGAATGGATACGCATTAAGAACTGTTCTATGATCGCGGCCACCATCACGAGTTTCTGTCCCTGTCGCAAGAATTGGCAGCGCCGGGAGAAATGCGGCAAGCACAAACATACGACTTTCTGTTCAAGAATGTGGAAAAGCAGTTCGAAAGTTATGTGGGCATCAATGTGAAGCTGAGGTACGTCTCATACATTCATGTTATTGGCAAGCATCGTCAACACGGAGCCAGGTATTTCATACGTGTAACGATATCGCGGCGGATGGCCGACGTGACGAAGGAGAAGGATCTCTGGGTTCACTCGTTCCGCATGCCCCCAGACAGCAACAACTCTATCAAAATGGAAGTTGGAATTGAAGACTGCTTGCACATAGAGTTTGAGTACAACAAGTCGAAGTGCGTACCATTGACGACCATTTTTGCGTTTGAACTCAAGTCGCCACATGCGTAGGTACCATTTGAAGGACGTGATCGTAGGCAAGATATACTTCCTTCTTGTGCGCATAAAGATCAAGCATATGGAGCTGTCCATCATCCGACGCGAGACAACTGGATCTCCGCCGAACCAGTACAACGAGAGCGAGACGATTACCAAGTTTGAAATCATGGACGGTGCACCCGTGCGAGGTGAGTATCTTCTCATGTCTGCATCCAGGAATTGTTAGCTCACGGAACGACAGGGGAAACAATTCCGATCCGCCTGTTTCTCGGTGGCTTCGAGTTGACACCAACTTTCCGAGACGTGAACAAGAAGTTCAGTACTCGGTATTACCTCAACCTCGTGCTAGTCGACGAAGAGAACCGACGCTACTTTAAGCAACAGGTTCGTCTGCTGTGCTGCTACTGACGTGCTCATTCTCAACGTCTATTATTCCAGGAAATCACCATTTTCAGAATACCTGAGGTGTGTAACTGCTTAGTTCTGTTGTTGGAGTCGCTTCTAACGATTATATACTCTAGAACTGACCGCCCGTGTATCGTATTTCGTGTTCATTCTGTACTTAGTATACCTATATCTTATTCAGGATTATATGCTCTTCTCGCATGTGCCTCTCAAAGAATCTCATGTCAGCATAGCAGAAACCAAGTACAAACCACGGAAAGTATATCCTATAATTTAAAGAAACAACAACAACGACCTGCGATGCAGCACATAGACAGCAACCGTCATAAATCTGTCGACAGAGATCACGCTGATGAACCACGACCGTGGCGCTTCACCATCTCGCTCTTCACCATCTCGCTGTCCTCAACACCCAGCACCCCCGAATCCTGGCGCACCAGACCCGGTGCGCCCTCCATCCCCTCCCCATCCCCGTCTTTCAGCCCAATCTGCGGCAGCAGCCCCGTCTCCGCCGCGACGCTCCCGCGCGCGTACGCATACGGATCCGCCGTCGGCGGCGGCGTGCGGTGCTGCGGCGCGCGCCCGACAGTCTTGATGCGCTCGACGCGCGAGCGCGACGAGCGGCGCCACGCCTCCTCCGCCTCGGACCCGATCTCGGGGTTCGCGATCCAGTCGATGTCCAGCGCGCCCGGCGTCACGGGCGTCTTCCCCGCCGTGGGCGTCTTGCTCCGCGTGCGGCCCGAGCTCGCGCGCCGGAGCTTCGCGGTCCCGCGGCCGCGGCGGTAGTCGTCGATGTCGAGCTTGAGCGGCGAGTGCTCGGCGGGAGTAGCGGCGGGCGAGACCCATTGCCCGGACGTGCTGCGTCCCGACAGGCGGCGCAGCGCCGCGGCGTCCTGCCCCTCGACCTCGAGCTCCTGGCTCTCGCCCTCGTCCTCGGCCTCGGCCTCATCGCGGAGCGACTCCTCGTACGTCGGCGGCGGCTTACGCGCGACGCGGCTGTCCTGGCTCACCTGGCTGCGCGCAGTGCCGGTACTGTCCCCACGCGCGAGCGCGATGCCGACGGGCTCCGCGGGCTCGTCGAGGTCCGCGACGACGCCGAGCACGGACCCGCGGAACTTGCCCGTCACGCGCGGCGGCAGGTTCGGGAAGCTCTGCGAGAGATTGCGCACGTACTCGCGCGAGTCGGACGTGATGCTGCTCGCGGACGCGCGCCGGTACTTGCGCCGCGGCGGCGGCTCCGTCGCGACGGTGCTCATGGAGAAGCGCGACGCGTGGGGCGGGTGCTGCCCGCTCGCACCGAAGCCGGCCGCGCCGTCCGCGCCGGCGGTCATGATGGCGTCGTAGCTCGTGAACGGCGCGTCCGAGAGCCGCAGGACGAGCGTCGGCGCGCGGTTGCGGCCCTGATGCACCGTCACGCGGCCCGAGTCCGAGCGCTGGTGCGTCGCGCCGTCGTACGAGTTCCGTCGTGGGAAGGGCAGCGGAGGCACTGGCGGCATTTCCTGTGGCGATTGGGCGGACCCGGGGCCGCTCGACGGCCCGACGGACGGTGGGACGGTTGTGGAGAGCGTGATCAGGCTCTGGAAGGATGCGCGCGGGAGGCCCGGACCAAAGGTCGCGACGGGCTGCCCGACGGCTCGCATGCCCAGCTCGGGGTCGCGCTCGACCATGGTGCTGCTGATCAGAAGCGGGTTGGAGATGTTGAGCTGGCGCGTGGACAAGCTGCGCTGGATAGTCCCTGGGGGCGACGGGTTCATGATCTGGAAGTCCTCGTGCGAGTCCGGGCTGTTTTACCAGTCAGCGCCTTGCACCGCGATTATTCGTGCGTGAAACTCACCCTCTGATGACACCGATGATGAGGCAGGCGCGCGAGAGCATCTTGAGAAACCGGCGTGTGAAGAACAGGCCAAAGCTTCCCGAGGCGAAGCCAATCACCGTCTCTGCGAAGCCGAGCTTGACTCCGATGGCGATCCAGCCAGTGCCTTTGAATAAGTGCGTCTCTTCGTTCTGGCGTACGTGCATCTCGATATTACGTTGCGCGAGTACGGCCTTTGTAAGGCGGAGCAGGACGATGAAGAATGTCGCGGCTTGATAGATGGTAAGCAGCACGAGCCCCAAGCTGTTCAGGAATGTGCGTATGTTCTGGCTGTTGTCGTCCAGCCCGACAGCGAGTACCGGAGGCCCGGGCGGAAATGAGACGATTCCTGCGTGGGATGTCAGGAAGTCGATCTGGGTATGCTGCAAACCTGACATACGATAGGTAATTCCGATGAAGGACGCGAATTCGTTTGTAATGAGAAGGACGGGGATAAGGGCCAATGAGAAGACCTTCCCGAGCAGCTGAAACCGCTGAGGGAACCCGGGAAAGAATTGTGTGATTTTGTAGAGGAAGAGAAAGGACGTGTAAAGGAGGATTGGTGCGAATGACAATGCACCTGTGATTCATAAATAGGTCTTAAATCTGACGTCAACAAAGATTGGAGGGACACGCACCGATAGCGATGTCGATTACCTTGAACGTACTTAACGAGTCTCGTACGCCTGGGACGAAATGATAAAGAAACTCGAGCAGAGCCAGCACGAAGTACACGGGTCCCTCTGCAGCGAGGAGAAAGCGCTTCCTGAACTCCAGAGATCAGCTTCCCGGAAACCAATACCGCAGGGCTACACTATGCAGACACAAAGCTACAACAACTCACTTTCCTACCCTCGGTGCTCCAGCGATCATCAGTCCCAGCGAGAATATCAGCTCCAGCCCCGGCGGGATCAGAAGCAGGCCGGACTCGAGTTGTTGGAGGTCAATGCAACGAAGAATGGGAACCTGCGAGAGACAGACTGAGCTCATTTGCTCAAGGATAACAACGAAGCTTCAATTGCTGCTGCCAGTGCCGGCCGAAAGAGCATTTCCACTGGGCCCAGCCAGCAAGACGACGAATGCGAAAGCGAAGAAAACGAGTGGAAAGCAGACTAGCTGCAAAAAGGGACGGGCCCGTGAAAGTGAAAGCGAAGAGTAAGGAGATGAAGAAGAGCGTCACTGGGCGTCAGTAGCCCCGTTCAGGACTTCATCATAACTGCTGCCAGCGTGGAAACGCGTTGCTAACGCACAAGATCTGACCGGTGGGACCGAATATCGATACCGAACGCCCACATAAGAAGATGGGCCACATGCTGTGAATTGGTAGCCTTGGTTTGGCCCTGCAAGGATACGTGATGGTCAGTGCTAGAATTGAAACTCGTGATATGCGCTCTGGTTTTACGGGCAAAGTATAGCAGATGGAATCTTACTCACGATCGACGCCGAGGCCAGAAGTCGGTGGCGGTGCGCAAGGTACCCAGTTCCCCGCGCCAACGAGACCGACTCATATCCAAAGACATCATATTAAACTATGTACGATTCCGAGCCATATCAAA
The DNA here is from genome assembly GCA_033439255.1 of Hericium rajendrae. Lineage (NCBI taxonomy): Eukaryota > Fungi > Basidiomycota > Agaricomycetes > Russulales > Hericiaceae > Hericium > Hericium rajendrae. The sequence goes on along the minus strand of CM065879.1, from coordinate 1,006,442 downwards.
CACCGTCTGAGATGAAATAACACGATAAATATACAGCGATCCACGCAACCAGTCCCACAAACCGTCAGAAACTCATCCTCGTCACGACGCGTCGCCCAGAGGCGGGACAGCAGAACTCGACAGCGGCGGCACGATGCCCTCCGGCGGCCCCGGCAGTCGATGCAGGGTCAGCTGCGGAGGGGGCGCGGCCTGACCAGCGCCCACACGCATCTCAGGCGGATGCGGAGGGGATACCTGCCGCGGGGGCGGCGCTGGGCCCATCATCTCCGCACGGGGCGGCGGCGTCGACCGGCCCAGCGTCTCGGGGTGCATCATCTTGGTCGGCGAGGGCGACACATAACTCTTTCCCTTCGAACTGGGACTCGACACACCAATAGAATTTTTTGCAAAATGGCCGTCCAGCCCGGCGGGGTAAGGCGGTGGCGGTAGAGGGATGTTCGGTCGCGGAGGCGAACGCGGCAGACCGAGACCGGATGGACTCGGTGGGGGCGGCAGCCTGTTCATGGATCGCGGAGGCGACAACGGGCCTGCGTCGAGGCGCGGCGGCAGGGAACTTGGGCCAGCGAGACTGTGCGACGAGGAATTCTGTGGATTTGACCTCGAGGGGCCATCGGGCGACCCGCGCCGCGACGGCGCGGACGACGCCGGATGGCGCCCGCCCGATTGCATGTTGTTCTGCACGGCCTGGGATGGCGTCATCACGAACGGCGTCATGACGCGTTCGTGGGGACCAAGCGCTGGTGGCGGACGGACGCGTTCGCGGTCACGGTCGCGCTCCCGATCCCGTTCGCGACCATAGTTTGGATCCGGCGGAGCTTCGCGATCGTCACGCCAGTACGGCATTGAGCCCGAGCCGGGAGGATGGAACTTGGACACCGACGACGACGAAGAGAGGTTGATGACTTCCGTCGACGGCGGCCCAGAACGCGGACGTCCCATCTCCAGCTCGCGCTCCCGATCTCGCACCGAGGGCATGCGCGGGCTGTTGCTGTGGCCCGGGCTCTGATGGAGCGGCGACATCGGCGGCGCCTGTATGCCATTCGGCGTCGGCGGATTCGTGGTCGGGTGATGGTGGTGGTGGACATGATGAAAATGATGGTGGTGGTGATGCGGACCGACATGTGGCACCTGCCCGGGACCAACATGGGCATGCTGCATCCGCTGCTGCTGCTGCTGCACCGATGGTGGCGCGAACGACATGTCCATGTTGCGCTCGCGCCGCTCCTTTTCTCGGTCCATCTCCTCCCGCAAGCCCAGCTCCCGGTTGTTCTCTCGATACATCATCTCTCGCTCCCGCTCTCGCATCTCTTCTTCGCCCATCCGTCGCCCAGTCCAGCCATTCACCTTCGTCCCGCCCATGACATGCACGGGTGAGATCGACCTGCTCATGATCGGTGCATGTCCAGGACCAGGCCCAGGCCCCGGAGCAGGATGCTGCATATAGCTTGGCCCGACACCGACGTGCCCGCCAGGCGGCATATGCATCGGGCCCATGCCAGGCGCGGGCATCATCTCTTGCTCCATGATCTCGTGATGCAGGCCGGACGGGCCTGGCGGCTGGCGTCTCGGAAAGCCAGGGGCGGGGGCGTGTCGGCCAGACCCGAACGGTGACGTGTCCAAGAGGCCAGCGCCGCCCATCCCGTATTGTGCCTCGTAGCCGAGAGGCATGCCAGGTGCATTGAGGCCCATATTCATGGGAGCACCAAAGGGCCCGCCGCGTCTGTTTGCGTAGAGGAACTCGAGGTCCGTCGCGATTTCGGAGGGTGTGAGGGTGGTCAGAGTCGGGTATGCCACAGGACCAGCGTTCCTGGCCGAGCGTTTGTGACCGTCGATGGGCGAGAAAGGGTTGTTGTTCACGATGTCGTGCAGAGTGGGTGGAACAGGAATCTCGTGCGGTGGGTTCGGTATGCGACGCACTGTGGTTCCCTTCAGGACGTAGCGCGATGGCGAGAGCTCGACAGACGTACCAGGTTGTGGCCGCTCCACAGCACGCCGTTCTCTCTCCAATTTCCTGCGCTTCCTGTTTGTCTCTGCAATCATGTCGGTCTGCAGTTCATCTCGCGCGTTCTGCAATTGGAGTGAGTATTCAGCAGTAAAGTCAACGTGCATCACCCGCACCTTCCACCAGCTCCATACGCCATCTTCAAAAGCGCGCCGGCGCTTCAGCGTGTTCGCAACCTCACATGACCGTCTCTTGTCCGCCAAATCCAGCCGCTTGTCGCGTCTTTTCGAGAGCTCAGTATGGAGATGCAGTAACTCCGGATGCGTGTCTAGATAATTACGCGCATATAGTCAGACAGACGCGTCGGGACGTGACAGGCCTACTCACTGTCGGCGATAAGATTCTCCTCCCAAGCCAATGCCTCCATCTTCTCCACATACACGCGCTCTCGTAGCATTGCAAACTTGAATTCGATTGTTGCGAGCACGTCGAGGGCCTCCGCGCGGTGCGCAGGCTGCAGATCCGCTTCGGTCTCCAGGTCGCGATCGTCCACCTCCATGTCTTCCTGGTCGCCTTCCACTTCCGCAACACCTTCCTCTGCTTCAGGCTCCACATCGCCCTCGGCCTCGGCCTCGATCTCAGCATCTTCGACAGGAAGGATGACCTTGGCTTCGCGCGCCTTCTCGACTTGATCCAGGCTTGGCTTCACTTTAGTCTTCATTTTCTTGCGCTCAGAGGGAGAAGCAGAGCGCGATGATGAGACAGAGGGACTAGGAGAAGGTGGCTCGATGACTTCCGAGCCGGCCATGATGGATGAAACGGCAGCGGCGTGGGCTACAGGCGCGAAAGTGGCAGGAGAGGGCGCGGTCACGTCCAAATCCATGGGTGTCAGATCGCCGTTGACAGGTGTGAGTATCGCCGAAGGCGTAGCGTTTGTATGCGGCACTGTCAGGGTGGTGGGAACGTCGGCGTCGGCGTCGACCTCTTGATCCTGGTCCTCTGCGCCATCCTCCGAGGCGGTCTCGTCGCCGTCCTCGTTCTCGCTCTCCACATCGTTCTCAGCGGGCACACTGCGCTTGGGCATGTTAACGTCGACGTCGTCCTCGGCTTCATCTTCGTCTTCGGGGTCGGATACTGGTGGGAGCTTTGACCGTTCGGTGGCCGGCGGGACGAGAGGCATGTCATCTGTGTCAGCGCCGGCTTCAGACTCGCCTTCTTCGTCTTCGTTGGGCTCCTCTACGCTTTGTCCTCCCACCGACTCTTCTTCATCGACGTCGCGCCGCCGGGCCGCCCCCGGCGGTGCGCCTTCGACATCTTCGCCCTCGTCGGGGTCCTCATCCGCGACGCGCGACTGAGCGGGTTTATGGTGGTGATTATGGTGACCTCGGTGGCCCGACGGTCGGGGGTCCTCGTCCTCGTCCTCTTCTTCCTCCATCGGCCGAGGCGGGCCGGGCTGCTCCTCCTCTTCTTCCTCTTCCTCCTCGGCCTCAGGCTCGACGTCCTTGCCCTTCGACGCCTCCTTCTTGGGTTTGTATGCCCAGTCCCACATCGGCTCGGGGACGAGACTGCGCCTCTTCTTGCGTGTCCGGGAGTGGGAGGGCTGGTGGGGCTCATCGTCCGCATCGGCCTCAGAGCCATCGGGCTCGGGGCTCTCGGCGACCTCGTCGTCGTCGTCGAGGATCTTCGGTGTCTGGCCTTCCTGGTCTTCGTCGGAGAGGGCAGAGAGGTCAGACTCGGCATCGAGCCCTGGGTCCTCTGGTTTCTTGACGGTGGTGGGGTCTTGTGGTCTGGGCTGGGGTGGTGGAGTGGGGTCGGGTGAGCTGAGTGGATCTGATGAAGCCATGGAAGCCATGATCGCGGGTGGCGGCGCCGTTGACGACGGCGACGGCTGGGGGGTGACGGCGGTGGGGACAAGGAGCAGAGGTTGTTCAAGGGACGGCGCTCTTCTTCGACAGGCGCCCAGAGCAATTGTGTTCCCGCCCGCCACAGCCCACGTGCAGATAAGATCACGCGGTCACGCGACGAATCAGCTGACTCATGACGCTGACGAGCTCGTCGCGCGCCCTGTCGTAAGCTCGCAATTGCCGTCCACGATGGCCTCAGTCCTTGCCAGACTCAAAGCTCTCGTTCCCAGCTTCGTCGGTGCCCCATACACCCCACAGAACCCGTCCAGAGGCATATCCAATCTCGCCATGTCTAATTCGCAAGTTGCAACGTTCGCCGCCGGCTGCTTCTGGGGTGTCGAGCACATCTTCCTGAAGCAGTGGCCGATCAAGGAAGACAAGGGTATCTTACGGACCGCCGTGGGTTACACCGGTGGGAAGGAGGATGTGGAGAACCCGAGTTACCAGGATGTGTGCACGGGCAAGACAGGCCATGCCGAGGCCTTGAAGATCGAGTTTGACCCCAGTAAGGTTACATACGATGAGCTTGTCGGTGCGTTCTTTTTCTCTTAACAACACGTCGTTAGACTGATCTTCGCGAATGTCTAAATAGAATACTTCTACCGCACACACGATCCCACCACAGTTAACTCCCAGGGCGCCGACAGTGGAACCCGTTCGTGTTTCCGCGTGCACCCCCGTTTCCAGACGCTGACCGTTCTTACCAGAATACCGCTCCGCTATCTTCTACCACACGCCTGAGCAGGAGTCCATCGCTCGCCGCATTACGGAGGAGGTGCAGAAGAAGCACTTTGATCCCAAGGGCCAGAAGATCGTTACCGCTATCGTGCCTGCGGGGCCCTGGTACGATGCGGAGGATTATCACCAGGAGTACCTTTTCAAGAACCCAACTGGCTACCACTGCCCGACGCACAGGCTGCACTGGTAAGAGAGGAGGAGGTATACACAGAACGACTATCTTCTGTGTAGGTCGCAACGGAGACTGAGGAGGAGGATGCACGCTGTATAGGATATGGACGGTGTTGATACCTGTACGATTTCTGCAGCAAATGAAAACATTATATTTATTTTCAGCACGGTTGACGTCTGCGAAACCAGGGAGAGAGAACCGGTCACAGTATATTGCCATCAGACGAACACCACTACAAATACAAGACGACGAACAACCGTAACGACATCTTCCACGCAAGGGACACCATCAGAGCAAATCCTAGCCCGTCCCTACTAAGGTAACAAGGTAAGGTGTGCCGGACGGGCGATATCAGCGCTGGACCCGTCCCCGAGAGGAGGGTCCCGCTCATCGCCTGCACTACATTTCTCGTCATAGGTGTTTATGATCGTGGAAGAATCGAGGAGACAATTTTTGCGGAGGCGCGCTTTTAACTAGGCGCATTAGGTAAGCCGGCTCCTGCCGAGATGCGACTGGGCGCGCGTCCTGCGCGTCTGTGTGTGCACGACGAAGGCATGGCTACAATGTTGAAACACTGAAGGGTCCGTCTGCTAATGTCTCGAGACGTCGAGCCTTTCTGGAGACAAGAGTTCTGTCTCGTTCCAGAATTTGAGTAAGTTATTCTACTTATAACAACCATACAGTTTCGAGCTGATACCGTTTAGCTTCAACAGTCCACTTCATCTGCCCACCGCGATGATCACAGTGGTCATATGGACTAGGATGCACGTACTGCATCACTCAACATGAGCGCTGCGATGGATTAATATCTGACAGGTAGCTCTGCATAGCATCCACAGACTCGCCTCGATCGTGAATGTACAGGAAGTGTGTCATCAAGGCAACAGTGACGGCAGGAAACTGTTTACAGTGTCTGATGTTGCACAGATATGAGTGAAGCCAGTTAGACAAGACCAATAGGACCTATTGAACATCAGGTAGTAAGGCCTTAGTGACCGTTGAATGTTCTTCTGTCACCTGCCAATACCTGCCTGTATGTCAGTTTTTAATGGCCACAGGCATTGTTGTAGGATATTATGTCTATTTCCTTTGAGCTCACTTGGACTATGTTTTCAAACAATGGGCTATCAGGGTCTGATCTACCAGTTTTGTCTAGATCCTCTCTGACCTATCATTCAAGACCTTCTAAATTCTGTTTCACTTAGCATTATAGACGAAATCTTCCGTCTTAGCGCCTCAGCTGTCCATAAAGCAAGGCTATTGAGAGTTGCACCCCGCTCAATTTCTCGCTTCCCAATGTCAGGTCTTACACCATTCGGAGATCCTGCACGTTCGCCCTCATTATCATATCCCCGAGAGCTCAAGCCGCTTGGTACATGAACATCCTTCGCTATTCAATTCTGAGCGGAATACTGACAAGTCTTGCTAGTATCATGCCCTTTATGCTTATGAGTATATTGGCAGTGCCATGTATGCTGGCAGCATACCGAGATTAAAGTACACCATGTTCTGTGCCAGGAAGTCTGTAGGCTCGCTGACTCACCATTTCCACTTTAAAAGCCGTTTGCAATATCGTGCTTTCCTGCTGAAATGCTCCTGCTTGTCTTTGAAGCCCTCCACGATAGTTGGTCACCCTGTTGGTCGAAGTCAAAGGACAAGCCCAGGCCCGAATCACATGAGATACTCAGCTGGATAGTCATCAGCCACGTCTACCAGAAGTGGCACATGCTTGCACGCAGCACGTCATCACTTTGGAATTGCATGGAGCCGGGGCCTCTGCCATGGGCGAATGAGTTTTTGTCTCTCTCTCAGACTTCACCTCTGGCCATTTCTTTCGACACTTCCGACGATCAAGCCATATGGTGGCTGTTGATGTTGCCGCATATTCCTCAGGCAAGGGAGATCACCATAGAAGGCAATCCAGGGCTAGTGTCATCGTTCATCTCGCAGTTCAGAGAGCCGGTGCCAAATCTACGTCATCTGAGGGTTGAGCTTGTGGTGACTGTATCTGCTCAAGGACAACTCTTCACAAATATCCAATGGGATAGCATCTGGAAAAGGCGTAGATTCTACAGGGATCTACAGTAGCAATATTACTCTACAGTAGCTGAAAAAGGTTCCATAGATTGCGTAGCTCTTGGTGACAAGTGGGTCTCTATATTTGCTACCTGTAGCTGATCTGTAGCAGTCTGTAGCAGTTCATAGCAGTCTGTAGATGGGCAAATCTACCATAGCTGCTCAAAGCTATGGTATCTACAGTGCACCTACAATAGAGTCTATACCTTTTGGTAGCTTCATTCCACCTATAGTTATGTATAGTTTGTTATCATCCATTATCATCTCTCTTACATCAGATCTCTGGCAGTATATCAGAGAAGATACTATATTTCTGGCTGATTACATCTTGTACACTACTAGTATATCTCTCAGTCCATATTCTTCTGCACCTACAGCATCCAATGCCTCGTGAGAAATGTTTTGCTGCAGCAAAACAGTTCCCATGCACTACACGAGGCAACATGGGCATGTGGGGGTCAGCAAGGGACATGCAGAAGTTGGCAGGCATGTGCAGGAGGTGGCAGGGGCATGCAGGGCTTGACGCGGATGCGCGGGCATCAGCACAGGTGCGTGCACATCAGCGGAGGTGCCTGGGTATCAGCACGGGCACGCGGGAGTCGGCACAGCATACAGGCTTCAGCGCGGATGCGCACTGTAGCCGGCGCGGGTGTTCTGGAGGCGGCGCAGGTGTGCGGGCGGTGGCATGGGCACGCAGGAAGCAGCATGGGCACGTGCAAGGTGGCGCGGACGTGCAGGAATCCATGCATGCATGCGAGTTGACATGGGGGCACGGGAGGTGCGGGGGCGCAGAAGGCGGCGTGGGCATGCTGGCAGCGGCGCGGACGTACAGGCATCGGCGCCCCCGTGCAGGCGTCGACGCCCCCATGCAGGCATCGGCACAGAGATGCAGGAGTCGGCAGGGGGCATGTTGAGTCCATGCTGGAGTGTGCGAGCCTGCGTGGGCATGGGCGAGTCTGCATGGGCACGCAGTAGCTGGCGCGGGCGTGCAGGCATTGGCGCGGGTGTGCAGGCGCGCAGGCGTCGGCGCAGGTGTCGGCGCGGGCGTCGGTATGGCCGCGTTGGAGGTGGCATGACCACACTGAGGCAGCATGGGTATCTGACGCGCCGCAGGGGCGTGCGAGTCTGCCCGGAGGCATGGGAGGCGGCGCCGGCATGATCGAGTCGGCGGAGGCACGCGGGAGTCGGCGGGGGCACGCGGGAGTCAGCGCGGCAGCACGCGAGAGTCAGCGTGGGGGAATGGGAGTGCGGAGGCATGGGCGGGGCTGTGCATGAGTCGGCAAGCAGCGCGCGAGAGGTGGCAGGGGCGCGCGCGAGTCGGTGCTGGCGCACAGCAGGCGGCACGGATGCGAGCGAGCCGGTGGAGGCGCACAGGCAGCGGCACGGGTGTGCGGGTGGCGATGTGGGTGCGCGGGCGGTGACATGGGCACACAGGAGGCAGCGTGGGCGCGCGGGAGTCAGTGGGGGCATGCGAAGTGCACAAAAACGAGAGTATCGCTCGACAACGCGAGCGATACTCTCTTGATTAGACAACGAAGCTATAGAAAACCTGTAGGTACTCACCTTTGTTCCCAGCCCAAGAAGTATCAAAAAAGAATGGGAGATACTTACAAAAAAAAATCCACAGCGAGGAAGAGGTGGAAGACGACCTAAGACGACGTGGCAAACGAAGTCAAGTCGTGCGCACAGTTGTTGCACACGGAGCCGCGCGGCCCGATTCATTTGAATGACTATATATGGTCATTTAAACAAATCGGTGCGCAGCGGGCCGTGCTTGTGCGCATTTCGACTTGAACAAAAAAAAAACGCGGGGGACGCGTGGGAAACATTTGGCTGCAGCCAAACACGTCCCACGCCCTGTCTTTCGAACCTGCAAGATATGGCCAATAGTGTAGAGAGCTATAAGGTGAGTAGAACAACTTCATTGACCTTTTTTTTGCACTGATATCGAGAGTATCGCCTGATACTCTCGTTTTGACACTGCACATGCCCCGCCGAATCGTGCGTGCTGGTGTCAGCTTGCACACGTCCCCGCCGGCTCGCATACACCCCTGCCGAATCGCGCACGTCCACGCCACCTCCTGCATGCGCCCACTGCTTCTCGTGCGCCTGTAAAGTCTCTCACGCTCCACGCCGCCTCTCGTGCACCCCCGCTGACTCGATCATGCCGGCGCCGCCTCCCGTGCACCCCTGCTGCCTCTCCACCCCCGCGCAGACTCGCATGCGCCCGTGCCAATGCCCGAGCCCCTGCACTGCCTCCCGCACACTGGCACTGCCTCCCGCACCCTCCCTGCTGCTTCCTGCGCCACGCCGCCTCCAGCGTGGCCGTGCCAATGCCAGCGCGTCCACGCTGCACTCATCAACGTCCACGCCGCACTCATCAACGTCCACGCCGCACTCATCAACGTCCACGCCGCACTCATCAACGTCCACGCCGCACTCATCAACGTCCACGCCGCCTCCTGCATCATCCATCGCCTCTCGCACGTCCGCGCTGCCTCTTGCGCGTCCACGCTGCCTCCCGCCGGCCACGCTGCTTCTCGCGCGCCCCCGCCAACTCGATCATGCCGGCAACACTGCATCCGCATCCCTCCTGCAGCCTCCAGCACCACGCGCAGAGTCACATGCACCTCCCTGCCGACTCCCGTGCTGATGCTTGCATGTCCGCGCTGCTGCCAGCATACCCGCACCGCCTCCCGCATGCTCCACACCTTCCGTGACCGCACGCTGACTCACATGCACCCGCGCCGATGTACGCATGCCCGCGCCGCCTTGCATGTGCCTGTGTCACCTCCCGTGTGCCCATATTGCTGCTTGCACCCCCTGCTGCCTCCCGTGCCCCTGTATGGACTCACACGCCCCTGCACCACGTCCTGCACGCCTGCGCAGCGTGCCCATGCCGCCTTCAGCGTGTCCGCACTGTTGCCCACTCCCCCGCCCCCCCCCCGCCGCTTCCTGCGCCTCCATGCGGAGGACTCGCACGCATTCCCCTGCTGACTTATTTAATTTGTAAACATGCTATCTAAGCCCAATGAATATATATTGTGAATGTTTATAGTAAGAACAATGACTGTTGCTTGGAATATGCTTATGAGGATGCACGATGGTCAGAATTCCACATTTTTATTTCATGATCTACATGATCTACAAGAACTACTGTAGCCATGATTCTGGGCTTGTAACATCTCCGGATCAACAGATATCAAACTGATTATCTATTGGTAGCCGAGGCTTCGCTACCGTATCCAAGGTGTGGCTTCGGTAGTGCAGCCTCGGCTATCACTCAAGGAACCATTTTTCCAGATGCTATAAACTCATCCCTTCTTTCCGGGAAGCTTACGACATTGGAGCTTAAGGGGAGAATGCAGAACAACCACCTTTATGCACATTATGCTTTTTCGCTTGCAGATTTGGTCGAGGTTCTACGTTGTGTCCCACAGTTACAGCTGTTGAAGATTATCAACATCCCGATCAGCCAAGGCGATAGGACCCTGGACATCTGGAAAAACCGTATGTACTATCGTGAACTACCGTTGGCTACAGTAGCTACAGTAGCCAGAGTAGTTGACATAGTGTCTGTAGGACTCTTCTTATTTTTCGTACCTACAGTAGACAGATATTGTCTACTGTAGTTCACTGTAGTACAGGTTTGCTACTGTAGACAAGTCAAGTTCTCAAAATGTGCAATCTTCTACAAATGCTATAATGTACTACCACAACTACAGTAGTCTATACATGCTACAATAGATTTATTGCACATATACAGTCTGTTATATTTGCAGGTCTTGACTACTCAATATAACATCCAAGTCAATAAAAAAATTTATGCAGTTCATAAGGATTTAATCAAACAACAATCAAAATTTATTGACTAGCAAATACATGGTACTATAAGAGGCTATACTATGAGAGGATTCAAAAGTATAGAGACTGTAAGACAAACAAACATTAATAAAGGTCATCACAAAAGGTTCAAATGAACACTTACGTACATCACAAAAAAAAGCAATATCTAACAAGTAGTAAAAGCTAGTTAGTGAAGCATCGAAGACTAAAAGCGACTTATCAAAATTTTTAAAAAAGCGAAAATGTATACACCTATAGTAAGGGTAAGACATAAGCACAAAGATTACTAGACATAAGAAAAGGAAGACTCACCATGCAAAAGCTTGAGTCAATGACAGAAGAGATGATGGGGGTTGGAAAGAAAGAGAGGTTGCGCGTCATGCATGCCTTATATAGACATCATGAGCGGAGCCCGAAATGCAGCTGTTGCAACCTGGCCCGGGTGCTGCCGGGTGCTGCATCAGAGACCAAGACGGCAGACTTCACTAAGTTCGTGTCGCTTTCCAATAGCTTATAGTATAATAGCTAGATAGTTTCATCATTCAAATGAATTAAACTAATGAAATATAGCTACTGTTGTTTTTTCAGATTTATCCTGATTTTATTTGATTTACTACATTACAAACATTCAAACTCGCACACATTCGTTGGTTAAACGACTTAACACATATTGAAGTTTCTTGCAGCTGCTACCATCAACTCCCCTCCCATCTCTCCTCTCCTTCTTCCTTCCTCCCCCTTTCATGTGGAATCAAACACTGGTGGACAGTTATAGGATGATGAGGGCCTCATCTGAAAAATTTGCCAGTGCATCTGGAAAAAGTGTCCACACTACTTTAGCCTACAGTAGAAAATATGATCTACAGTAGCTATAATAGATTATATATTTTCTGTAGCATCTGTTAATAGGTGGGTCTCTATTACAACTACAGGTAGCCATCTGTAGCCATCTGTAGTGATCCGTAGCAGTCTGTAGATGGTATATCTACTATAGCTTATGTTAGCTACTGTAGCTTATGTTAGCCACTGTAGCTTATGCTAGCTACTGGAGTGCTATATTGCAGTATGTGAGATTCAGTATAATATATAAACCACAATAGTCCCTCATATCACCTCTCCAACAATATATCATGCAAAACATTTTAATTTGGCTGGTTACAACTGTACACTAATAGTACTAATACATAAAATCTCCCCCTCCATATCCTTCTGCACCCACAGCACCCAAGCCCTCGTGGGAACTGTTTTGCTGTAGCAAAACAGTTCCCATGCACTATAGAACACAACATGGGCATGTGGGGGTCAGTGTTGGGCATGGAGAAGTTGGTGGGGGTGTGCGGGAGGTGGCAGGGGCGCGCAGGGGTCAGCACGAGCATGCAGGCATCGGTGTGGGGTGCATGCGAGTTGGCGGGGATGCGGGGCATCGGCGCATGTGTGTTCGAGTCGGCGTGTGCGCATAAGAGGCGGCATGCGGGAGTTGGCACAGGTGGGTGGGAGGCGGTGGGAGCGCGTGGGAGGCAGCGCAGATGCGGGGGAGTCGGCGCAGGCGCGCAGGCATCGGCGCGGGTGCACGGGCATCGGCGCGGGTGCGCGGGCATCGGCGCGGGTGCGCGGGCATCGGCAGACGGGTGCGCGGGCATCGGCAGATGGGTGCGCGGGAGTGGCAGACGGGTGCACGGGGGCAGCAGACAGGTGCGCGGGGGTGGCAGAGGTGTGCGGGAGGCAGCGCCGGTGTTCAGAAGTCGGCGTGGACAGGGAGAGGCGGTGGGAGCACGCGGGAGGCGATTGGAGCGCGCGAAAGGCGATGGGAAGCACACGCAAGGTGGTGGGAGCGCGCAGGAGGCGGTGAGAGCGCGCAGGAGGCGGTGGGAGTGCACAGGAGGCGGTGGGAGCGTGCAAGAGGCAGCACGGGCAGGTGGGAGTCGGCGCGGGGGTGGGAGGCGGCAGAGGCGCGCGGGAGGCAGCAGAGGCACGCGGGAGGCGGCAGAGGCGCGCGAAAGGTGGTGGAAGCGCGCGGGAGGCGGTGGGAGCGCGCGGGAGGCGGTGGGAGTGCGCAGGAGGCAGCACGGGTGGGTAGGAGTTGGTGCGGGGGGTGGGAGGCAGCAGAGGCGCGCGGGAGGCGGTAGGGGCGCGTGGGAGTCGGCTGCCACCTCTCGCCCACCCCGACCCCGTGCGCTGACTTCTCCTCTCGCGGGCCTACACCGACTCCCTCTGCCTCCCACGCGCCCCTCCTCCAGCTCCCGCATGCCCCCGTCGACTCCCTCACGCCCGTGCCGACTCGCTGGTGTCCCCATCGACTCGCTCGCACCCCTGCCGCCTCCTGGCACACCCGCGCTGCCTCCCACATGCTCTCGCCGACTTACTCACCCCTGCAGGCATGCGGGAGTCGATAGGGGCACGCGGGACATGGGCCGGTGGTGACGCGCGCAGGTTGACGGGGACGTGTGAAGGTCGGTGGGTGTGCGCACGAGTCGATGTGGGTGCGAACGAGTCGACGGGGGAGCGTCGGGCTTGGTATGGGCGCGCGAGAGGCGGCACGGGCGTGCGGGAGTCGGTGGTGGTGCGAGCGAGTCGGCGGGAGTGCGAGCGAGTCGGCGGGAGTGCGAGCGAGTCGGTGGGGCGCACGGAAGTCGGAGTGGGCTTGCAGGAGTCGGGGTGGGCGTGCGGGAGTCGGTGAGGGTGTGCGGAAGTCGGTGAGTGTGTGCGGAAGTCGGTGAGTGTGTGCGGAAGTCGGCGAGGACGTGCGGGAGGTGGGAGTGTACAAAACGAGAGTATCGCTCGACACCACGAGCGATACTCTCTTGATTAGTACAAGAAAGCTACAGCAAAAAATGTAGCTACTCACCTTTATTCCCAGCCTGACAAGAATCAAAAAAAGATTAAGAGACACTTACAGTAAAAATTCCACCGTGAGGAAGGGGTGGGTGGGTGGAAGGAAGACGACGTGGCAGGCAAAGTGAAGTCGCGCGCAAGTCGAGCTGCACGGGGCCGCGTGGCCCGATTCGTTTTATTGACCATATATGGGCAACAAAACAGCACGGCGCGCGGCGGGCCGTGCGTGCACGTGTTTCGACTTTGAACAAAAAAAAAAGGTAGAGGGCGCATGGGAAACGTTTGGCTACAGCCAAACACGTCCCACGACTGTTTTTTCTTACTTGCAAGGTACGTTTTCGGGACTGCTGCGGAATAAACTTCCTTCCTTCCTTCCTTCCTCTGTCAATGGACAACTAACATGCATTTCTCAGGTATTCTAAGCTGGATTCAATACAGGGAGGAGTTGCAGATGGCCACATAGTGAGTAAAGTTGTTCTTTTGACCTTGTTTTCCACTGATACAGAGAGTATCGCCTGTTTAAATACGGGCAATACTCTCGACTGAACCGCTCGACATGCCACCGACCCGTGTGCCCCACTACCAAACCCCATGCATGGTCACCAACCTCTGCGTGCCCACACCGACCTCACAATGCCTCCGCCGACTCGTGTGCGCCCCTGCTGACTCGTGCACCCCCACCGACTCGCGCATCCCCACCGACCCCCGCCCATCCACGCCGACATGCATGCACCCCCGTTGACCTGCACACGTCACGGCTGACCCACGCACGCTGCCGCCGACTGCCGCTGACCCAGGCATACTGCCGCCGACTCGCGTACGGCCCCCGCAGCTCAGACATGCACGCGCCAACTCGTGCCCATCCCTGCTGACCCGCGCCCATCTCCGCTGACCTGCGCGCACCTCCGCCGACCTCTGTATGCCCCCGCCGACCTGCTCGTATCACCGGCAACATGCGTGTGTGCCTACCGACATGCACTCTCCCCCTCTGACTCGCACAGCCCCCCTACCGACTCGCGTACAGCCTCATCGGCTCACACACACTCCCACCGACTCACACACACCCCCGCTGATTCATACATACCCCCGCCGACTCCCATGCACCTCCGTCGACTCCCGCGCACCCTCGCCGACTCCTGCGTGCTCCCACCAACCTCCGCACACCCCCGTCAACCCGTGTGCGTCACAGCTGATCCAGCAAGCCCCTGCCAACCCACGCGCACTGCCGCCAACCCGCCGCACTGCCGCCGACTCACCGCACTGCCGCCAACTTGTGGGCACCACCGCCGACCCACACAAGCCCCCGCTGACTTCCACACGCCCCTTCTGACCTTCGCGCGCCCCCTCCGACCTTCGCACGCCCTCACCGACTCCCGTGCACCCTCGCCAACTCCCACACGCCCCCGCCGACTCCCGCGCACCCTGCACACCCCGCCGCCCCACGCGCCCCGCCACTGCCAACTCGCGCACGCCCCACAGCTCGCTTAGGCACACATGCCACCGCCGACTTGCATGCGGCCCCTCCGACCCACTGCGCAGTGCTGCTAACTCATGCGCACCGATCCCTGCAGGCCACCGCCGACTCGTGCATGCCCCACCAACTTGCGCACACCCCTGCCGACTCCCACGCATCCTCGCTGACCCGTGCGCATCGCGCTGAACTAGGGAACTGCAGGGGTAAACCCCCGGGTATCAGCAGTCAGACCCTTACCCTTACCCCCAAAAACCCTTACCCTTGAACCCGCGGGTCTCCAAGGGTACAGGTACATCACAAGGGTACACGGGTTTTTAAGGGTACAATACCCTTGAGGGTAGCACATAGAATAGACCACACAGATACCATTATCTTGAGTAGCTATACAAGTAAATAGACAAGCCGTATGGAAATGTTAGTCCTGCTCTTTCGGGATAGCATCCCAACCATCATCAAACTCTTCCTCATCGCCTTCAACATCGGGCAGCATTGCCACTGGTAGGACATCCTTGTCCTTGACCAGACCAAGGCGGCTCCACTGCCCGAGGCACATCAGTGCACGGGTGCTTTGCGCGGAAAGCCGGTTTCGAATGTATGATAGTATCTGCCGGCCATCACTAAAGATCCGCTCAACGTCCACGGATGTTGCTACGAGAGATTAATTTAGTTAGCTAACGAAGTGTAGAAGAGGCAAAGAAAGACGCACCCGGTATGGTGAGATAATCCAATGCCATGCGCGAAAGGTTTGGATAGGTGGTGCTCTTCTCCGACCACCACTTGAGTACATCAGGTACTGCTTCGGGATCCGTGCTGAGATAGGCCTCGAGTTCGTCGCAAAGCTCCGAACGTTTGGGTGGCGCCAGAGAGGGTAAGTTGTCGAAGATATTATGGGACGTACTCTG
Source organism: Hericium rajendrae (assembly GCA_033439255.1). Classification (NCBI taxonomy): domain Eukaryota; kingdom Fungi; phylum Basidiomycota; class Agaricomycetes; order Russulales; family Hericiaceae; genus Hericium; species Hericium rajendrae. The sequence goes on along the minus strand of CM065879.1, from coordinate 990,556 downwards.
CCATTGTCTAGTTAGCTACCAGCAATAACAGATTTCGAGGAGTACTCACCGCAGCTGCTCTCGGTGGGGTCCCCTCACCAGCCTCGTCTGATATGTCTCCATTGCCCTCCCCTTCCTCCTCTCGAGGCGCATACGACCGTTCGAACTCGTCGCGAACGATGTTCTCAGCGGTCTGTATCCAATCTTGCTCCCACTTGGCGGATTTGAAGTACGCCAGCTTGTGGCGAGGATGGAGGACTGTCAATGGTAAAAGCAGGATAATTAGTAAATACATGAGGATAGCAGTCACGATAGCAGACCAAAAATACACGTACCCATGGCGATGCGATACACCTCAGAGGAATCCGTCAAGTTATAGTATTTGTTGAGTGTCTTCTTGGCGAAACCGAGTGCGGCACGGATCGAGGGTTCATGTTCGTCGTTGAGGGAAGCCGTACTAAGGGTCTCGTCGATGTGATCCATTGCTGGAATCACCGTCGCGAGGTTCGGCGTGGAGCGCGAAAAGTAGGTTGTCGCATGCTTGAGGATCTGAGGAAGAAACGTAGTACTCGTAAGTAAGAAACGACGCAAACACGCGAGCACATTTCCGGATGAGCGCTTCACGTCCATTGAATCGTTTGACGCCCAATCGTGTGCGTGAGACTGCGAAAATGACAGACTTACCTCTAAGGTATCTCGCAACTGCTTCATTATCAACCACTCCCTCTCGTCTAGCTCGAATGCCCGCAGGTCCATCTCCCTATCTGCCGCTAGAACATCAAGAGGCTTCCGATATTCGAGCGCAAAGTCCAACATATCAAACGTTGAGTTCCACCTTGTGCTAACGTCGCGCGGCATGATTCTAGGCGACAACTTAGCTGCTTTCACCAGCTCGTTCCACCGAGGGAGGACTTTAGTTGTTGAGTGTATGATTTTGTACGCGACCTTTCGAAGCTAGCATGGACATTGAAGGTGAGTAATGTCATTGACATGCGGCCTAAAGTAGCTCACCTTGGTCAGGGCCAAGCGGACAGGCCGCACGCTCTCGCTCAACTCCTCAACCTCCTCCTCCATCATCACATCGCGTGCGGCGACGATGCCTTCCTCATCGTCGTTCCCTTCAGACCCGTTCGTCGCGCCGGTCTCAAGCTCGGTGATGAGCTCTTCCATGTCAACATCAACAGCAAGCTCTCTAAGGTGCCGCTCTGCCTCTGCAAGGGCCGCGTCCGCCTGCTTGGACGGTACGTCGAATTGCTTCAGCGTCGATTTCGCAACGAGGTTCACGATATGAAGGAAACAGCGGGTGCGGTTAGCTTCACCAGGGAAGTGTTCGAGGAGGTCCGCCATCTCCTCGACCATCGTGTCGTTGTTCGACGCGTTATCGGCGGTTACACTCAAGATCTGAACCAAAGTGAGCCTTCGCAACGTCACGATAAAAATCACTGGCTAACGTACCTTGTCTGATATGCCAAATTCCTCCAGGATTTTGACGAATGCTTCAGCCAAGTTCGCGCCATTGTGAGACTAGCTCGATAAATGAGTAACAGGTCGCACCATTAAAGATGAGTATCTCCTTACCTTGGGTACTTCAATAATGTCCAATATTAAACATAGAGGCTCCCCGTTGTGCTCGAGATGAACAGAAACTGCAACGAACGCGCGGTGGTTTGGTGAAGTCCACGCGTCCGTAGCAAAGTTCAGAGCGCCCGGATACTTCTGGACACTTGGTAAGTATTTTATTTGGACCAATAAGCAGAACGAAAGCTTACCCTAAGCATTCTAGCAACACGTCTGCGTACATTCGCAAAGACCAGGCGGACGTCACGCGATACTGTTGCTGGCGACGGCACGTAGTATTCCGGTCTGCCTGTTTTCATCAGGCAGTTGAACCCGCGGTCACCGACAATACTGAATGGGCGGCGGCTTTCACAGACCCATCGTACAATCTCAGCGCTAGACAACGACGAGAGTTAGCAGACAGAAACACACAAGACAGAACCAGCATACCGGGCCTCGGTCTTGGTATGCTGTCGATGTGAGTATGTTACTTTACCCTTGCCCGTTCGCTGAAATGCTGCGGTGATACTGCCAGATTCCTTAAACCCCTTCAAAGAATTCCGGGCCTGGTCAATATTGCCCGTCTTTATCGCTTCGTGGAGTGCGTCGGCGCCCCAGCAGGACTCAACGTGCTTGCGAAGGTTCGCAGTTGATGTCGAATCCTTCGTATCCATGTACCGTCTAACGGTCTTTTTGCAGCCCTTCCCCCCGCAACGAAACAGGTGAGAGCGGCGGCCGTTCACATAGCTAATAGTGGGTACGGACTCGAAGAATGCATAAATGGGGGAGACCCATTTCTTCGACAAGCGTGCTGTAGTACACACGGTAAGGACATTTAATTATCCAGACGATGCATCGTGCACTTACCAAGCTCCTCTCCGGAGTCCTCTGCAGCAGCTTCTGTCACCTCGGCATCGGGCTCGCCCTCGGCATCAATATCAATAACTTCTACCTCGGCAGCATCTTCATCCTCCAATTGGACCGTTGCGCGGCGACTTCCCGAAGGGCGGAAAGCAGATGGTCCTGCGCTCGACTGCCGAGAAGATGGTTCAGAAGCTCCTTTGGTGATGGGCTTCGTCTTCTTCGCTCGGGGGGCAGGGGAGGGTGAGCTCGATGCCCGTCGCTTGTCTTTCGAGGACTTTGTTTGTCGACTAGGATTCCGTCCTCGAGGCATGATGGGATGGGGATGTAACGGGAGTTGATGACAGAATTTGTGAGGCTTGAGTGCTCGAAATGATGGGCCCACAAATAAAGTTACGGAGGTAAATGCTAAATCATAAACTATACATTCGTGGCTTGGCTTCGCCACAGACAACAGTACACTGCATACAGACCATATTTATACTAGGAGAATGCCTAAGAAATGAGTTTCGAGCAAGTTTCGAGTGACTTTGAAGAAGTTGAAGAAGAAGGGTAGTCACCCTAACCCTTGAGTAGGGGTCCAAGGGTATGAGGGTTAGCCGAAGCGTACCCTTACCCCTACCCCCGAGTACCCTTACCCTTAAACCCCCGGGGGTACCCATACCCCTGCAGATCCCTACGCTGAACTGCACATCCCCCCCTCCGACCTGTGCATGCCCAACACATCACCACAAACCCCTGCGAATTGACATGTGGGAAATGTTTTGCTGCAGCCAAACACTTCCCACGGGGAGAGATGTAATCATATGTTGGCCTTATAAATTAGATATGCAATATATGATAACCTGGCTATATTGTGAGCTACAATGCAGAAATTTTGAACTGCTGGACTTGTCAACCTAGCATCTGTGAGCCTGCAGATTGCCTCTACAGTGCAAAAATCCCATGAACTACAGCAGCTACAGTAGATAGCTCCCTGATACATGTAATACCGGGTTGAAATCAGTACCTGAACATCGGCTATCATATGTCTATTTGTAGTACAGGCACTGATACTGTAGCATAACGTAAGATCGCCCTGGCTATCGATCAAAAAACACTTTTTCCTGATGTGGTACATAGCTCTATAAAGTCTACATAGATCTCCTAGCTTCATAGTATCGCCCTTTATTGTATAGCCCACATAGCCAAAGGGTGATGCTATGTAGTGCTATGAGGCTCAAAGGTGATGCTATGGAGTGCTATGGAGTGCTATCATAGCTATGAGGGCTGACCATGTAGCTATGATAGTATGACTAGCTATAAAAGCTATCAGTATCTATGAAAGCTATAAGGCTTATATGTCTTACATATCCTATATTCAATATGTGTCTCACATAACCTATGTATAATATATGTCTCACATACCCTACATTCAATATGTGTCTCATATATCTTATATTCAATATGTAGACCTAATATACATATTAAAGCAATAAAATTTATTAGAACTTTAAATCTCTTCTACAATCATATCAAAATTGATAACATATGATCACACAGATATAAAGTATTTCAATGCATCAAGATTATATTGATATCATAAAGACTATTGCTAACTACAAAGTGAAAATATAAGTAGGATAAAAAGATAAGATAAGATAAGGAGATAAGATATGATATGAAGATAAGATAAGATACGTAAAAGAATATAAGATAAGAGAATATAAGAAACTAAGTAAGAAAAGATAAGAAAACATTAGTCTTAGAAGATAAAGATAACACATAAGAACTTACCAAAGTAACAAAAAGCAAAATCTAAAAAAATGTACTTAAAGACATTAGTATTAGTATAAGCAATAAGAGATCAACAATTAAAAGATTACCTTAGAGATAACAAACGAGCAAGAAGTAACAATGAGCGAGCAAGGAACAGCGACGAGCGAGCAAGAAACAACGACGAGCGAGCAAAGAACGTCGACGAAGGCGTCGACGTGGCAAGAGACAGTGGGGATTAAAGAGCAAGAGGCAACGCGCATCGCGCGAGCTTTATATAGGAATCCCGGGCAAAGCCGGGATTCGCGGCTGCCGGGCGCTTGCCGAGCGTCGCGTCGAGACTGGGCGCCAGACTTCACTAGATGGACTTGGCTCCCTGTGAGCTTCACGTACAGTAGATACTTATAATGCTCATTCGTTCGAATTTTATATACAATTTATAGCTATCTTGTTTTTCTCTGAATTTACGTGATTTTATTTGATTTGTAGTGGCTCGAGGAACGTACCTTCGCTCGTTTGGTGGCTGAAGCACCGAAACGCGCGTCGAAGTTCGTCTCTTCTTGCTGTCTCCACCACATCCACTCTCCACTCTCCTCCCTCCACCCTCCTACTCTCCCTCTAACTCGTCAAACCGCATGCAGAAGGGACTCAGGCAGATGCAGAGGGTCTCGAAGGTGAGTAAATAATACTTTTATTTCGTTTATTCGTGCTAACGTCGAGAGTATCGCTCGTTCGAGCGATACTCTTGACTTCTTTCGTCCTCCCGCGCCCTCACTCCCCCTCGCGTCCTTCTGCCATCCCTCCTGCATCACCCCACCCTCCTTTGACCTCGCCGCCTTGCCGCCACGTCACGAGCGCCCGGCGCGCCGCCTCCAACGACCACGACCACCGCTGCGACCCGGGACGGGCACGCCAGCGCACGCGCATCGTGTGTCGCACATGGCCCTGTCTGCCCGCGCGACTGCCCACGGCCATCTGCCTCGCACGCAGGTCTGCGCGTCACGCACGGGCCCGCGATAACCCAGGGACTCGCGACAGCCCGGCGCTCGCGCATGTCCCCTGTCCCTCACGCATGGATCCGCTGCCCGCCGTCCAACGCCCCACCACGGGCCGCCGCCGCATCACCCGCACACAGGCCTGACGCGTTGCGCATGAGCCCGCGTCGGTCCTGTGCCTCGCGCAGAGGTGCGCGGCAGCTGACGCTTCGTGTCCGGCCCCTGCGCCTCGTGCATGGGCCTGCCGCTCTCGACATTTGCCCATCCCTCCGCACGCCTCGCTTTCCTGCGTGCAGGACTGCCACTTCATGCCCGAGTCCGCGGCAACCCAGTGCTTCGCGCACGGGCCCGCCGTCCCCGACGCTTCGCCACCACTAAAGGTAGACCTTTAACTAAATGTACAGTACCTGCTGCCCGACACAATCACAAATCCTCAGTAATGGGCCAGCAGCCACTTACCGCACATAGAGCTAAATGCTCCAACTGTGTGTTTAGCTAAATGCACAATACCTTACTCAGTACTGCTCCGGCACTGCTGTATGCCGTCCCGCCCCTGCACGCTGGCGGCCACGGCATCTTGATCCCGCCCTGCCCGCCCGCCGCGCGCTCGATGCCGCTCCTCGCGCGCATGTGCACGCCGCCTCTCCCCGCCCCGCCCTGCGTGCCCGCCACCGCTCCTCCCCGCGCACGCCCGGCGCTCCTCCCCACGCGCGCCCGGCGCTCCTCCCCACGCGCGCCTGGCGCTCCTCCCCACGCGCGCCCGGCGCTCCTCCCCACGCGTGCCCGGCGCTCCTCCCCACGCGCGCCCGGCGCTCCTCCCCACACGTGCCCGTCGCTGCTCCTCGTGCACACACGCCGCCGCTCCTGACCCCGCTGTGCGCACCCACTGCAGCTCCTCGTGCACACGCGCCGCCGCTCCTCGCGCACACGCGCCGCCACCCCCGCCCCGCTGTGCGTGCCCACCGCCGCTGCTCCCCGCGCGGCCGCGCGGCCCCTCCCCATCTTGCGTGCCCGCCACCGCTCCTCCCCACGCGCCCCCATCGCTGCTCCTCGCGCACACATGCCGCCGCTCCCCGCCCCGCTGTGCGCGCCCACCGCCGCTCCTCGCCGTGCACGCCCGCTTCCGCTCCGCGCTGCGCCCGCCCGCTCCGCCCCGCGCCTGTCCGTCGCCTGTCCTCGTCGCGCACGGGTGCCTCCACCCCTCGCTGCGCGCGCACGCCGCTGCTCCCCGCTCCCCGCCTCCGCTCCAGCCGCGCGCCCGCCCCCAGCCGCGTGCCTGCACCCGCTCACCGTCAAGTGCTCGCACCCGCTCGCTGGCCCGCCGCTGCGCACGCCCGCTGCTGCCCGTCGCTGCGCGCCCTCCGCCACTGCTCGCTGCGCGCACCTACCGCTACTACCCACCTCCGCTCCAGCGGCGCACCCGCACCTGCACACGCTCACTGCCACGTACTTGTGCTTGCTCCCCGCCGTGCGCCAGTGGCCGCTCCCCGCCGCGTCTAGTGCGCGCTCGTTGGCTCCCTGCCGCGTGTCCGTGCTCGCTCCCAGCCATGTGCCCACTCACCTCACAGCCTGCACAGTGCTATGCGCTCACTCACCGTGGCACGCTCGTACCCGTGCCCGTTCACGGCCAGGTGCTCGCAGCACAGTACGCTGCGTTGCTCGACGATGTGGGTACGGGCGCACGACGCGTCACGTTGCTTGATGCATCGGTAAAGTAGTTGGTGCGGGCGCATGACGCCCGGGATGAAGTCGGTGGTGGATATTGGTGCAAGGAAGCGCGGCGGCCATACAGGAAGCATCGGGGAAGGGAGGAGAGAGGGGGAGGGAAGGGGAAGCTTCGGAAACGACGCGCGTGTCCCGGTTCGAGATTCCCGAAAAGGAAATTCGGGAATCACCGAACATGAGCCCGAGCTGCCCGAAGCTCAAGAAGAAGGGGAGTACGCGATGTTTGGGGGGCTTTTCATACTCAATTTGTTGGATAGATACAGATATATTGTAGTACACGATGTGAATGCGAAGTTTCAGGAAGTTTCGAGCCATTTTGGATGCAGTGTGACAAAACTACAGTCAAACTAACCTATCTTCATCATGTTTCCGACAGTAGAATCTTCGATTATGCGATTGTCACGAAATGAGTTATGCAGAATCACGCTCACTGGTGTATTCAATATATTTTAAAAGCTACAATTTTTTTGGTGGCGATTCAAGCCCTTGAGGTCGAACATACCCCGAAAATCAAGTCCTTATGCAGTAAAATATGCAAAGATCGTCAAGATCTGCTTCATATAGTAGGCTAGAGAGCAAAAAAAAAATGAGATACCCTGTATAAAGATATCAGAAAACATTACGGCGAAACGATAGTAATATGAAGGAGGACGAGCGACAGAATCAAGGCTCGAATTCCATGCCCGGCGTGCCCGAGAGCTCGAATCGGGCTCGCGCGTCGAGTACTAGACTACAATTTGGGTTCGCTTGTCGCTTGTGTGACGCATAGCTACATCAATTCAAAATCAACCTTTACTGTACTTCGTAGATACGTTTATCCTAAGTTCTTAAAGCTACCGCTTTATTTTCATAATTAATACGAATTTCCTTCCTTCAGAATCTTCATTCGAAAATAGTGGTGGCACCGATTTCGGCAAGTGCCGAACGGTGCCACAAGACGCGTCGAGCCTTGATCTCTTTCTTCCTCCCTCCTTCTCCTTCCCCAGCCACCGGTCCCACCCTCTCATCGCGTCCTCGCATCCCTCTCCCCTTTGACACCCTGAGCTTCATCGCCAACGCTTTGGGGACCGGAGTCGCCCATGTATAGCCGCCCATGCGACCTCAACAACATCCGCGCGGCCTCAACAACGCCTGGGGGCCGCCACGTCACGCCCACTGGCTCGTTGCCACACCGCATGGCGTGCCAGCGCACCAACAGCTCGACGACACTGGAGCAGCTGGGGCAGAAGTGCGAGGTGACAGCGGCAGCAGAGCATCACAGGTGCGTGGCAGTCTTTCGGTGTTTTTTTTTTCTATACCAACTTTCTATCATCCTCAGCACGCCCATGCCTTTCTCGTCCCGTCTCCCACCGTGTCCGTCGGCTGACCTCTCCGTCCGGCATCGGCATTCCCGTCTGCCGATGCGGCCTTCTCGCGCAGGCAGATGCGGCCGAGCCAAACACCAGCGCTAGCGCAGCCACACCGTCAACCCATCAGCGCGCAGGGTCCGGGCCCCACAGCCGTGAGCATCTATGGATGCTACACTGCGGTGCGTGGTTTTCTTTTGACCCCTCCCACCCCCTCCGTAGCCGCACGCTGCCTTCCAGTTGGGTCTCGCCCAGGCCCAGCAGCTGGCCGCGTGTGGCTGCGTGGGGTTTTCTTCATGCCTGCTCTCGTGTAGATACTCACTGACGCTTCTCATAGAGGACGTGCACGGCCTAGCACGAGCTCAGCTGCATCGGCGTGCCAACGCCGCATGTCAACGCATCAACACGACGCGCCCTCGACAACACGACGCCGCAATGCACCGCGCAGATGCCACGTCACTGCTGGCCGAAGCTCGTCCGGGAATGCCTGCCTCATACGCAATGGCTGCGCATGCAATGCGCCAGCACAGCGCACGGTAAACGTATATTTACTGCCCCCCCCCCTCCCCATCGCTGCACGGCACCTTCCAGTTGGGCCTCGCCAAGGCCCAGCAGCTGGTTGACTGCAGCTCCAGGAGTTTATTTTTGTGCTTCCTCCGCCGTCGACGTGTGCTGATGCTTTTCATTAGGGGTGCACACGGGCCAGCGCCAGCACCGCAGCATCGGCACAACCACGCCGCGTGCCAGCGCATCAATGCTGTGCCCATGCTGCACTACATCCCGCACAGCCCGATGTGGACAGCATGGCGCATGAACCGTCCGCGCCGTACCAGCAGGTGAGAATTGTATGCTGGGGCGGAGTGAGGGTGTCCAGGAGCATCAGAATAGGGTGCGACGGCCGAGGCGGTGCCGGTGCGTCGTGCCTGTTCCTTTGGTTGCATGCCAGGAACAGCAGTGCACATTGTGCGCACTCCGCGTGGATGCCACCGCTGCTCGTGCGCCGGTCGGCGCATCCCACCATAGTGCCTGTCACTACCTAAGCAATGACAGAAGTCGTGCCAGCACGACACGCCCATTTCAACCCCAGCACGCGAGGTTGCCACGTCACCGCTCCCTTTTGCGCTCACAAACGCGGCAGTGAACGTGTGCTGCGTTCTAGCAAGACGGCTTCTGCAGAACCCAACGCCTGCAGACAGTGCAGGTATGCATGCTATGCAGTCATACTAGCCCGGCGTGTTGGCAGTAAGTGCTGATAGGTATGCGGCAGGTCTGCGCAGAAGCAAGCACGCCTCAAGGTCTGTGGGTGGTGAGGGCATGTTCAAGGGCACGGTCGAGGCATTTGCTGTGGCCGGTGTGTGTGCGGGGGCTGTAGGTTGTGCCAGGCATGCTTATCGAACGTGAATATCACGTCGGTGGGCGGGTGGTCTGGAGATGCTGCGCATCAGTAATTGTGTGTGGGAAGAAGTCCACACATGCTGTAGGTCGCAACGAGCACACGAGCGGCGTGTATAGGTGGTGGCGGGGGGGGAGGGGGCGAGTGGGGTCAGTGTAGCGGGCAGGTAAGTGTGTAGAGGTTAGGCGTGCAGCCACGGCGCAGCGCGAACGGGATCCGTGAGGGTGGCTGTGCGAGCAGGCCCAGGCGCAGCGAGTGGGTGTCATGCAATTGCATGGGAAATGGTGCCTGCGACAGCTTGGGCAGTATACTAGAACTGTAGTGTAGTGTATTAGTGTGATAGTGTAGTAATCGATTGTAATAAAGTGTATTGATCTATTTTAGTATTGTAGTCTTAATAATTTAATGGTCTAGGATTATTGCCATGTACATTTAGCTAAATGTACATCTATGTGCATTTAGCTAAATGTGCGGTAAGTGGCCATTGGCCATTACTGGGGATTAGTGATTGTGTCGGGCAGCGGGTGCCGGTACATTTAGCTAAAGGTCTACATCTACGCCTGGCTTCGCCCACGCGCCCTGCGCGCCTCGCATCTCCCGCACGCAGGAATGATGCGTCGCACACAAGTCCGCGATAGCCCAGTGTCTCGCGCACGGGCCCGCCGCAGCCCCACTTCTTGCGCATGGGCCTGCTGCCTCCTACGCCTCACGCACGCCCTCCGCGTCTCGCGCATGGGCCCCGCGCCTCACGTGCAGGCATGCCGCCTTGAGTGCGGACCCAATGCCCTGCGCCTCCTGCGCGCACGCCTGCCGCGCCTCCTGCGCATGTGCGCCCTATCGCGCATGGCGCCCGCCAGCACGGGCACTCCCGCACCGCGCATGCGTGCCCGCATCGGCTCCGCCTGTGTGCGCATGCCAGCGCGTAGCCTCGGCTATGCCCGAACATGCCCATCTTTGATAATGTCTGAATGTTTACTTAGTTTTCATTTACCTAACCCCTACTTTAGTAGAATTAGTTACTGTATATCATCCTAGAGTCCACAATATAAATATCTTGAACTCATACATCTGACCTTGGGATGCTCTAGCCCTAAGATATCTTTGGGATCTAGATATGCCATGATAGGAGTCATAGCATTGATAGCAACCTCATGATGTTACATAGCTGACATAGCTGCCATAGCTGCCACCAGTAACTACATAGCTCTATATATCCTCCATCTACAGCTATAGAAGCTATGGTAGATCTCATAGAGCTATATAACTGTGCTGTCAAAGTACATAGGGGTTATAGCACTATCATAAGAGTCATATTGTTGGCTGAGAGCTATGTAGAAAACAGATTTTTCAGATGCTGGCAGGTAAGTAAAAAAAAATCTCTTTGTTTATTTGTGCTAACACTGAGAGTATCGCTTATTCGAGTGATACTCTCAATTTCCTTCCCTGTCCCTTCGAGTCACTTCTCGTCGCTGCCCCCTCCTGCTTTGGCCCCCCCTCGACATCACCACCACATGCCTCTCCCACTTATCGCATGTGTCGCGCCACCCACCGATGCGTCGCACCACCCACCGATGCATCGCGCTGCCTACCGCATGCCCCTCGCCACCCACCAATGTGTCATGCCACCTACCACCCCATGCCCATCCTGTGCTTGCATGCCACACCATGCTCACCCCCTGCCTCTCCCGCATCATGCCTTGCACACCGCACCTGCCTATGTGACCACACATTGCACCATGCCTGCACTGCGCCTCACCTGTGTGCCCGCATCCTGTGCCCATGCTCGCACCCCATGTCTCTGATGTGCACGTGTGCCTGCCTGCTGCACTGCACCATGCCTTGCCCATGTGCCTGTCCACTGCGCTGTGCTGCGCCTCACCCACAAGCCCATCCATTGTGCCATGCCATGCATATGCTCACAGAATTGCACCCACAGTCACATCCATGCCACGTCGCGCCTCACCCATGCACTGCACTGCACCATGTGCCCTCTCCGCGTGACGAAGAATCTTGCCCAAATTTGGGCAAGATTCTTCGTCCTGCTCTGTGCCGCTCTGCCGAGGGCGCGGGAACCTCCAAGGTGACACCTAAGAAATCATAGGTATCAATATTGCAGTACCACACATCCAGTACTTACCTGATTAATATAATAAAATGAAAGCCCTGTATTGTGTGAGCAAAATAAGCCTAAGATCATAGAAAATGATGGAGATTTGAGAAAGTGAAAAAAAAACTCGCCTAGGAGGGGGGATGATGGGACAAGTTTGTCCCTTGCGCAATGAAAAGTCTACCAATATGGACGCATGAGGGCTTATCTGAAGCCGAGCCTAAGAGAGCTGTGATACGTACAATATATCCCAAGATATGGCAAAAACACATTTTGCCACATCATCCAGGAGATCTTGCTGTTTTGTGGCGCTACCTGGTCCTATCGACGTGTATGTAGGCTTATTGGAAAGGTATAAATCAGCGCTTTCCAAAACTGTTAAAACGTCGTTGATACGTACTGTATTGATTGAGATATGACAAATTCGCTAAAAGGTGAATTTCGCCTTACCAGGAGGAGAGAATGTCTTGCTGCGGAGCAACGGCTGGTTGGATCGACTCATATGTAGGCTTGTTCGAAAGCTATGAGTCATAGCATTCGAACAAGCCTATATACGAGCCGATACATGCTCTGCTCGTTGCGCTATGCCAAGATCCTTCTATCAGTAAGTACCTATCAGAATAAGACAAGTAACTCACCTAATACTTATCCAAATGCCTCGCATGTGGGCTCGTTCGAAAGTTACGATGAGCATGATTCGAACGACGCCAAGATCGTGTAAATCGACGAAGGTTTGAGGTCTAGAGAGAAACATTTGTGCTATGATTCAGAAGATTATTTGACGTACCTATCAGAACCATTTTTTGGAGCCAAGGCCCAGATACAAAGCCCAGAGGCAAGGGCAGTAGTAGAACCTATAATTTCATATGCAATAGTATCAATACATACTGTGAACTTACCTTGAGACAAGACTTCAATGTTTCAACTTGTTGAGTCGCAGCGCTCCAGTACAGCCACACTTGAGACGACAAATCATGCCCATATTTGGGCAACATTCTTCGTCCTGCTGCTCACACAATGCGGCAACACTCAACTCTATACAGTCTTAAGTAAACTTATAAGAGTTGATCATATATATCATATTTTTGTTGCTGACTAATGGTATATGTATATAAGAATCATAGAATAGTTAAAGTCGATGATATAATGCATGTTAATACGTTGTCTACCGCAGCTACAGCAGGCGCATCATAGCTACAGCAGGTAGATGACGTCTACAGATTCCTTGATCAAAATGTGCCTTGTATAATTACGTGCTACAGAAGCTACGGCTAAATTACAGTGGTCATGATTCTTCTATTACATCACTAAGTCTAGATCAGTAGCGCTAATCTGACATCAGTAGCGCTAATCTGACATCAGTAGCGCCCATCAAACTTCTGATGATCGGTAAGCATGTTTGATGGATTTGCGGTTTTTCCTGATGGAGGCCACCCTTCTCAACGATTCAATGGCCCACCTTCCCAGATTGCAGGAGCTTCACATTGATACTTCCTCTGTTCCCGACTCTGGTGTGTTCTGCAATAGGCTGCTTCGTCGTCTCGAGTTCGACCCACTGAGCATACATCTCCGGGTGGTTGTCCATGTTGCATCTACCTCTGACTGGCTTACGCTCCTGCACTCTCTCGTCTCTTGTGGTATGGAGCACATACAGCCCCTGCCTGTGATGAAGCTCGAGTTCTTCGGCATTGGTCATTTTCATGTTTTCGGATGGCATTCGGTCGATGGATTTCAGCCCCGCAGATCGAGCATTTTGTTCTCGGCAGAGGTTCACCACCCCAGGGATCTATTTCGTCACTCGCCTCTTGGTGGCAACAGTCCCCGCTCTTTGCACCCGTGGATACTGGATTCAGTATGCTCCTTGTCGGTTTCAGCACATCCTACCACATTTACGAAGCACGGGGTTAGGTGCTGGTGGTTCCACCTGCTGCAGAAGCTTCCTGCCTTGGAATGCATCACTCTTGATTCTCGGAAAATACATGTGAGAAAGGCCATGGAGGACCTTGTGAGGACGTACTGCATCAATGCTGACGACCCTCCCAAGCTGTTCTGTCCGAAGCTGCAGACACTCCGTATCTTCGATAGTGTGGATGGTCAACCCAAACGCTCAGCTGAGTTTTATTGGGCTCTCACCCGTGCACTTGATCAGTGCCAGCAACAGGACTCAAAGCTCGAGGAAATCACCGTAGACGGTGAACAATTGTCTCGTGAAACATTGGGGGACTTGGAGGCTGTGGTGGATCCAGAGCCCCTGCTCTCTGGCCCGAGTGCTGCGACAAATTCAGAGCATGTGATGCCAGACTTTGCGTTGCCCTTGTCACTCGCAGGTTTTCCGTTGTACGCTAATTATCTCATGTCGACACAACATACTGGATTGTAGCCTGTCATTTGTAATGGTTGTGTTTTTTCTGCACTAATGGAACTATTTATGTAGAGCGTTTTGGACATAGATAAGCCATACTTTAGCCATGTGCAGCTTGGTGGTTAACGTAGAGGCACGCAACGTGTGTTGATATTGCGATCTAGTTTCAAAATGCCATTATTTCAATGACTAGTTGCGAAACCGAACTGGTTATGTTGATTCTGCATAGCCAGGCCGCAGCGGCAGGCATGAAAGCTGGATGCTGTGTAGCCGTATGACGAGAAAGAGAGTCCGTTACAACGCGCCATCGATACAATGCACATGACAACCTCATTCAACCTTGTTCAACGCCACCCTGCCTACGTAGGCCACGCGCACACCTATGTCTCGAAGAACGAAAGCCGCAATCTCTCGAAAAGCCTGGATGGTGGCTGGTCTAAGTCTAACTACACGGTTCTCTGGGAAGCTTGCAGTCTCAGGGCTGACAGTACTACTTATATCCGAAACCCGCAAAATGCCTCCGCTCTGTTCCTCACTGAAGGAATGCCATGGAATTCCTTCCTGCCTCCGTTCTCGGCCTCCTGAATCCATTACTGCTTCTGTCACTAGACTTCAACCTCGCTAACGATAAGGCAAAATTGATGTTAGTTTGATGCCTTCTCACATGTGTAACCACGTGGCAGAAACGATTAGTTCTTGTCAACGGCTGTTGCAGGCACCTTGGACCATTCCGAGCAATGTGCGGTAACCTCCATCATTTGCCGGTGCAGACATATCTACTCATGGGCTTATATTCGCAGCGGCAGACAGAGCAGCCCTCCTCGTGGGCGCATCTTCCCGATGAGATACTCGTCTGCATCTGCGAGGAAGTCAGAAATGTGTACCACCCGCATCTCGACATTCCAACAGAAAACTCGCGCTGGGTCCGATGGGAACCCGGCTGGTTGGTTCTCACTCGCATCTGCCACAGCTGGCGCAGCATCATATTTCGGACCCCCGCATTATACGCGAACATTCCGCGAGCATCGCCTCTCTGGCTCGAGGATTTTATACGCCGCTCACGAGATGTTCGTATGTCTGTGGATTTGAATTTGGACCCAAACCATCGAGGTCGAAAGGTCACCAAGCGTCAGCGGCGCTCCCTCCAGCTGCTCGTGAATAACCTCCACCGAGTCGACGAACTGACCATCGCGGGGTACCAGGCGTATGATTTCCTGTCCATGGCCGTCGAACCAGCGCCGATTCTCCACACTCTGCGACTACATGCTAAGCAGGACCACCAGATGAGCCACAGCGCCACCATGCGGCCGAACTTCAGATTCCCGCCCAACCTTTTCCAAGGAAGACTCCCCAATCTCCGCCACCTGGTCCTTTCGGACATCCCTGCTCTTGATATGCTGCCCCTATTGACAGAGAATGTGACGAAGTTGGAGCTCACGAGAGATTATCACAGTGCCTGCCCGCTCAGCGTCCCTCCCATCCCGCTCCTCCTCGCCCTGCGTCGCATGCCGCACTTGACGCTCCTCTCCCTTGTTAACGTCCTCGAGCCGTTCTCTGAATCCGAGCAGCCTATCAACCTCGACGAAATAGAGCCTGTCGACCTGCCCAACCTCTCAGACTTATCCATCTACTGTCGGGGATACATTGATAGCACGCACACGCGTCTTCTGGAGAAGGTGCGCTTCGACCAATCCTCCGTCCGCCTTCACATCGGCGCCGAATGCCACATTCCATTCCCAGTAGCCTATCCCCCATACATCACCTCCCCCCCCGCCCTCCCGCCCTTCCGCGCCTTCAAGCTCATCGTATCGGAAATCCCCCCAGGCCTAACCCTCGCCGCCTGGCGCACGCTCCCCGCGCACCGCAGCGCGCTGCAGACCCTCCCCTCCGCCGCATTCTCCGCCGACCTCCGCTCCGCCCACCACACGCAGTGCCCCTG
Source organism: Hericium rajendrae (assembly GCA_033439255.1). Classification (NCBI taxonomy): domain Eukaryota; kingdom Fungi; phylum Basidiomycota; class Agaricomycetes; order Russulales; family Hericiaceae; genus Hericium; species Hericium rajendrae. Next base: position 974,537 of record CM065879.1, on the reverse strand, counting down.
CGCCTCCCACCTCCACCTGCACTACCACCCCATCCCGCTCCCCGCCGTGCAGCTGCTCTCGCTCGGCTGGCGCGACTCGCACGCCGCGAACGCGAGCACCTACGCGTGCCTGCTCGCGCACTTCCCGGCGCTGACGTGCGTCGAGCTCGATTATAGGTGCAGCAGCGTCGAGGCTTCGGGCCTGCTCGGTGGACTGGTGCGCGCGGACTGGAACGGCCACTTGCTCTGTCCCGAGCTGCGCGAGGTGCATCTCGAGCACACGCCGACGCTTGCGGAGCATTGCGCGGGAAGCAGAGATTTCGACGCGCTGGTGAAGGATGTGGCGGCGCGGCGGCGGCGGTTTGATTGTCGCTCGAAGCTTGCGGAGGTCGTGGTGTTGGGTCGGCGGATCCGCTGCGGAACGCCCGACGAGATCAGGGCTGTTCGAGAGAGCGGAGGTTATATTGACAGCGGAGCTTCCGTCCTCTGAGAGCCATATATACGTGTGTCGGCGCCCCTCCCGGCTCCTGCACCACGGCCTCGTGGATTTGCCTCCATGCCATGACGTCGGACATTCTAGCTCGGTTGGGTAGGAAACCGGAGAGCAGAAGAGCGCAGGGTAAGATGATCACACGGGCTTCGGGTGTGGGGAAAGGCGGTGGTACTGTATTGGATCAGGAAGGATTATGGTTGTGTACGCGAAACGCGGTAATGCCGCCGTCCGCCCGCCTCCCAACATCGCTTCAAACCCGCCATCCCTCGGCATGCTGCATGACGCATCGGAAATATGGATTCATAAAAAAAAAATGAATCGGCCGGTTCTCTCGGTGCAACGGCGGTGGGCATATGTTCAATGCAATGAAATTGAAAAGGGTGAAAGTGACCACGCTAGAATGACACTCGAGGTGCTTACCTTGTAGTTGAGTCAAGATTGCGCGTCACGAAGGTCGAGCAACAGTTATAATACATCCAATCATGAGGTGATGCATATGACGAGTCTATTCTAGAGGCAGAGGTGCAATAAATATTACAGTGTGAATCAAGTGTGAATATAGGTGACCGAGGGAACCAGCATAATGGAATACAAATGGCAATGATAGCAGCAGTCTCGAATACTCGTGTATGAGAAAAAAGTCCAGACGCAAACGACAGCAGATACACGCTGAATCTCAGTCCGACTCGAGCAGCGCGACAATGCCGTACGCGGCGGCGGCAGCCGCACCGCCGACGAACAACGTGCTGACGGCGCCCCAGACATACCCGCCGGCGCCATTGCCGGCACCGGTGATGCGTGCCTTCACAGCGCCGAAGATGAGCAACACGATGCCAGTAAGAATGCACGAGTAGATGAGCGCTATATGCGCGCGGGGGATGAAGAAATAGGGTATAAGCGGGATGAAGCCGCCGAGGAGGTAGCCCATGCCGATCGTGATTGCGGAGAGGTACAGGCGTTTCGTCGGGATTTCCTCTGATTCATAGATTCGCGTCAGTCATCAGGCAATACAGTAACAATGAGAGGAAACGCACCGAGACCCGCGCCAAACTTGAGCAAAAACGCAGTGAGCCCGACCTCGTCGCTCCACCGCAGCCCGCCCTCCTCCTCATCGCTCACGCTCACGCTCCCCCGCGAGCTGCTCGGCCGCTCCTGCGCGCCGACCTCGACCTCCCGCAGACTATGCGCGACCTGCCGCGACACCTTCTGGTCGACGCCGACTTTGCCCAGCACGTCGTGCACCTCGCGCTCCATCTCGCCGTCGCACGAGCGCAGCACGCGCGCGGACGTCGCGCGGCGCAGGTAGCGGTAGTGGTCGCGCTCCGCCTGCGAGGCGAGGAAGCCGCCGATGCCCATGGAGATGGCGCCCGCGATGAGCTCCGCGACGCCGCCGAGGACGACGAGTTTCGATTCGCCGAGGGAGGAGAGGCCCGCGGTGAGCGCGAACGGGACCGTCAGGCCGTCAGAGAGGCCGATGACACTGGAAGGAAAGTATCAGTAAAATGTCCGTATGGAGTTGTGAGGTGCGCTGTGCGAAATGGAAGGCCTCGGAGCCACGGGAGAAGCAATGCCAAAACAGAGGAATGTCATTGGCGGAAAGCCATCGCACGAATATGGCCCCGTCAGCCGCTGCCTTATCGTGCATCCGAATAGCGCATAGGCGTATCTGATAAGTGGTTGAATTGTGACAATGCTTGTCACCGCACACTGCGGACGGTGTGGCGGACAGTGATGGCTGACGCGGTCCTCGGCACACCGCCTCTCGTCGACTATCGATGGCCAAAATGCCCCGCTGTTTCTCAGATTCCCCAAGGCCCCCATAGCGCTCGCAAAGCACGAGCACGAAACACGGATGAAAGTCACAAGAAAGAAGTGGAGACTTACACATCGCGGACCACATCCGGGTCGATGAGCGTGCGTTCATCCTCACCCTTCAGCTCCTTGCAGCAGACGCCTTCCCGGGCGTGCCGCGAGCACTTCGCGGGGAGAGGCGTCGCAATGGCGGTATTGGCGCTGGAATCGACGGACCAGACGGGCGGCTTGTTCTTGCTCGAGGTCGAATACCTGCGATTGGGAAGAGGAACCGATGCACCATTGGTTTCTTGCGAGGCCATGCTTGCTGGGCGCACTGTAGGGAGGGTGGTGGTGGGTGGTGGTGGTTGGGAGGATGGACGGGGAGGAGGAGAGATGTGCTCCAGCCAAAAGGCTAAAGGAAGGCTGTGGCGAGCAGGTCATGCGATCACGTGCGTTTGTCAGCCACTGGCGTGTGCCGTCGGCAGGCTCTTGTCGCCGCTGCTCTCGCTCGCGGCCAGTCCGACGCTCGGTCGTTCTGCACTGACCACGAGGGGCTCTGTGTACGCTGTCCACCTGGCGTTAGCCACGGATGATATGCTATGAAGGAATGACGTGCCATCTCAGCGCTGTCAAATTCTAGGTCTTCATAGATGAGGTGAGTATCTAATGAAGCTGAAAATCCGAATCCAGGTACTCACAACAATCGCGACTGGGTGCAATTACTGTAACGTCTCTTTCGGAGAACCAGTCGTCGCGGTGCGTCTCCCTTCTGCGTATGATGGTGGAACGAGGAGAGAAGAGCTCTCATGATGATGAGCTGCGCGCTGATTATTTCGGACTTGTCCATGGGCTAGACGGTGACTAGACCTCCTGCCTTGCATTAGGTACCGTGCCTTACGTTTTTTGTTTATCCCGCATTCAATTCCCAGTGATATTCCACTTCGTCGCCTGCACTCTGCTCTCATCTCAGAGTTGATTCGGCGTCGTCTCCTTTGCGAAGAAGTGCCTTCCGGCTGTGTTCTCTATTTATTCCATCGCGGCTTTTAATGCCCTTGCACCTGTGTTCAAGTTGGCTAATGCACCGGACATCGGAAGTAGCAATCACCTCTAGCGCTCCTTCATAGTGCACGGCGCGCTCGCTCCTACCCTCCAAACCAGCTTCACTGAATCACTCGCAACAGAGCACCGCCCAATGTTGGACAATGTCACTCGTCAACTGACGCGTGCTTCTGCGCTTGGGCTCCATGAAACATCCTGCCAAGCAATCCAGCGCTAAGCATGCTGCTCCGGTGATTTCTACGTCTACTTAGTTGGCAGCGGCAAGCCTTTACGCTAATTTGCAGGCGCGCGCCCATTGCATTGCACGCGGTCTACAATGTCCGTCAAACCTCAATATACATTGTTTCATCGCGAACCAGCCGTCGCGCCCGCCTCGTATAAAGGCAAGCCTTCTCTTTTATGCAAACCAGGTTCGGCCGTACATTCTTTGCACTCACCTACTCGCCGTCTCTTTTCGCCGACACCACGATGCTCGTTTCCCTCTTCGCCCCCCTCGCACTCTGTCTGTCTAGCGTCCTCGCGACGCCTCTGGTCGCCCGCCAGACGCAACCCGCACCCGGCTGCACCGTCTCGAACGTCGCCGAGTTCGGCCTCGTCGCGCAGTACGCCTCGGGACTGCAGAAGGAGCTCGTGCTCACGGGCAACGGCAACGACTCGTCGGCTACTGCTTGGCTCGGGGTGCGTGCCTCCTCCTTCCGCGGCTGATGCACGCGCTGAGTTTCGAACGTGCAGACGCGCGCGCAGCTGCAGGACGCCGACGTCCTCGGCGTCAACTTCACGATGACGAACAGCGGCCTCACGTCGTCGACGTCGGGGGGCCTGTACGTGCCGCGCTACGACGCGCAGCTATTCTCCAATGAGATCGTCCCGTTCGAGGCGCAGAAGGGGAAGAACGAGAGCCCGGACAACATCTACTGTCTTCAGGTGCGCGCTGGTCTTGTCCTTTCCCTTTTTCCGTACTTACTTGACGGCTTGTGTTTAGGAGTCGCCGGACAAGCAGACGTACGCGTACCCGCTGCTTGCGGTGTACGACAATACGGAGGGGTTCTATGTCTGCGACAGCGCGACATCGGACGTGGATGAGCTCGTGGTGTACTCGCCGTTCCAGAGCGGCAATCCGAGTGAGTTTAAGAGCGATACGTGCGAGCAGGTGCACATCATGATTGTGCAGGGCGAAATATAGACGTGAAATACAGACATTGGTATTCGACAATGCGTCATGCAGCATTACATCCGTGTACCTTTAGGTCATAGTTGTTAGCTACGGTATGTACGTAGACAGGATCGTCGTTACGCATATACTGGGACCTTTATATAACACAGTCACTTGTTTTTCTGCCTTGTTTCTCCACCTTGTTGAACGTCTCGGGCGTTCCGCACCACTGCTGTTTTTCTTGCCGGGAGCGCCCTAGGTCCATCTCCGCAGCTGTATGAAGTAGTCAGCAATCTCCTTGTAGATCATCAAACGCGTCTCGAAAAGGTACGCTGATGCTATGCTTCTGTTACTCTGGACCTTGCCGGAGCCAGCGCGATCCATAATCGCCCATCGCGCCACGACACGACGCTATACGACACAAGGATCCCCTTCGTAGAGCGTTTGTGGAGCACACCCAGGCGTTAAAGGTAAAATCACCCGTGGGAACATCGCGCATTTATATATCGGACTTGCCGCTCCCGCCAGCGCTTGGCCAACGAGACCAGCAATTTCGTTTGCCTGAACCACGAAACCCCATCCACCGACGCCAACACCGTCGACGACCACCGAGCCCACTACCCGCGCGCGACGCCCCCCGCGCTGCACGCACGATGGACGATTTCGGGATCGTGTACTTGATAGAGACCGCCCAGCAGTTCTGGTCCGGTGCGCCCCTTCCCAGAATAGCCCTTCTTCTCTCGCTCACCCCGCGCAGAGCTCGACGACATCCTGCACGTCCAGAGCACCGCCACGCTGTCCAGCCTCGACGCCGCGCTCAAGCGCTTCGTGTCCTTCAGCGCGTCCTATCACGGTGCGTATACAGCCCCTCTCCGCGCCGCCCGCTCACGCCGCCCAGCAGAGCAGTTCCTGCAGAGCCCGCTGCAGCTCGAGCACGCGTGCGACCTCCTCCTCGACTCGGAGCTCTTCGCGTTCCACTCCGGCCGCATGTGCGAGATCCTCACCGACGAGGGCAGCTCCGTGCGTCCCCCGCCCCTTCGCCGCACCCCCACTGACACTGACGCTCACGCTCACGCAGACGACGGACCCGCACAAGCAGCTCATCCTGTACAACGTGCTCCTGCAGTACGGCCGGCGCAACCCGCCGTTCCTGCGCTCGTACAAGCGCTGGCAGCCGATCATCCCGCTGCTGCTCGACCACGTCCTCGTCGACATCGACCCGGACGTCGACGACGTGTACGCGGGCGCGGGCTCCGGGCCGAGCACGGGCTGGCGCGGCATTGCGATCCCCATCGAGGCGAAGCTGCGCTCGCTCGCCGTGCGCCTGCTGTATGAGGTCTGCCGCGCGTCGAAGCTGAGCGTCGCGGAGCTGCGTGAGCGGGGGACTCCTGTGTGGCTTCTTGCGTGTGCTGATGGTGTTTGGGCGCAGGGATATTTGATGATTCGTTCATCGATAGGCTGTTTGATCTTGTAGAGCAGACGCGCCATATGCAGGATGATAGCTTCAATTATTCTGTGATCAAGCTTATCGTGAGTCTGCGTTGCTTCGTTCTCATGGACGCCGCCTTATCTCCCTCTGCAGGTCGCGCTGAACGAGCAGTTCATGGTCGCTGCGCTGAAGGGTGCAGGCACGGACTTGGCACGCCAGAGCGCGGAGCAGCTTGGCGAGAATCGCGTGCTGCAGGTATTGACGCGGCGACTTGGGCTCAGCCAGACGTTCGGCGAGAACATGATCTTCATGCTCAATCGTGCAAGTGAGTGCGATATTTACGGCGGCGAGTAGAGTATCTCATAGGAAAGATGCAGGTCGCAGCCCGGAAGATCTCGTGATGCAGCTGCTCGTGCTCAAGATGCTGTACCTGCTGTTCACGACGACGGGGACGTGCGAGTACTTCTACACGAATGACTTGTGCGTCCTGGTTGACGTGTTCTTACGCGAACTGGGGGATTTGGACGAGGAAGCCGAATCGGTAAGCTCCTAACCATGTCTCCTATACTATGAGACTTACATGTTTGCAGCTTCGACATACCTTCCTTCGCGTCCTGCATCCTCTCCTCACCAAAACGCAACTACGGCAGACGCCTTACAAGCGTCCGCAAATCGTACACACGCTCGAATCCCTCATCTCGAACCCGAACATCCGCGAGGTCAGCCCGACGACGCGACGCCTCGTCGACCGCTGTCTCAGCGGCGACTGGTGCCTCAACCTTCGCAAAGCAGCCGACACAGAGCGGCTCACCCGAGAGGCCGACCTGCTACTGCTCCGGACAGAAAGCCCAAGCAACGCCCACATCGCCGCCCAAAACATCGCCGCCGCCCCGCCAAACCTCACCCGCCAAGGCTCGATGCGCCGCCAAAAGTCGCTCAAGGCCAGCCGCAGCGTCGAGAACCTGCGCGACGCCGCCGCCCTCGCGCCCACGCGCAAGCCGCCCGTGCGCGCCGTGCAGCAGACCCTGCGGCGCCCGAGCAACGACAGCGTGCTCAGCCTGCCGACCGCCGCGGGGACGCGGCGCGAGCGCCTCGGCTCGGCGGACCTCGAGCACGTCCGCGGGAAGCACCTCGAGCACGCCGCGCCCGTGCGCGCCAACTCGGACGGCATCGTCGCGCCGCTCCACTTCGCGGGGACGTTTGCGCCCGCGGCGCACATGGCGGCGCTCGTCGTCGAGCCGCCGCTGTCGCCCGCGTCGGCGAGCCCGAGCGCGACGAGCACGACGTTCAGCACGCTCAGTGCGACGAGCGCGACGTCTGTGAGCGTGAGTCCGAGTATCGGCGCTTCACCGGGGGCGGGGGCGGGGGCGAAGCCGAGGCGCCGCGAGCCGCCTGCGCCGCCGCCGAAGCGACGGAAGCCGCCCGCGGTGCCGGCGGGGCGGTCGAATGGCGGGGCGACGATCACGACGATCGCGTCGTCGCTGTCGAAGGGCGGGTCGAAGGCGTAGGGGTCGGCGTCTCGTTTCTCGGGGACCGGGTGCTTGCTTGCATACAGTCACAGTGTCGTTGCACGTCCTCGTCGTTCTTGCATATCGGAGTCCATACTTTTATCGTTTTGTCTGGGGTCAGCATTTTAGCTTTACTTGCTTCCTTATCACCCGCATGATGTACGCTATTCTTGCTCGCTCATCTGTATATAATCTACATGGTCGCGGTTGTGGATATGGATCTCTTTTGTCCTGGGCAGGATGTCGGCATGTCGCCCGTGGAAGGTGTGCAGTGCTTGAATATGCGTACTTGATTGCTCATATTCTTTGTTGCCAATCCCAGTTCCTCGACACTCCGAAACTCACACAACGGGATTGCCCTCCGTTCGGCACTTGACCGATGCATTGCGTGGATACAGAGAGATGCCCCTTCAATGAAGAGGACGGGCTACGGCTACAGCGTGCAGGCGTGCCGAATAATTGTCTCTCCGTACCATCGGAGCTGTCGGGGACGGGAGCTCAGAAGACCTGCGCGGCAAGTGACTAGCCGACTCACATATAGCTCTCAAGACACGAACGCGATGCGAGCAGGCCGTCAATCCTGACTCTCTCGCTCTCGAATAGCCTTCGTATCCGCGAGCGTCCCGCAGCGGATGCGCCTGCCAAGCACCACGACCTCCGCGAGCTTCGACCGCCGATCGTGCCTTAGCCGCTGCTCCGCGACATGCGCCACGACGCCGTCCATCTCCGCGCCCGGCGCGCGCCCGTCCGGTGCAGGCGTGTAGTTGAGGTGCAGCTCGCGCAGCGCGGGGCACAGCAGCTGCGTGTGGCCCGCCGCGTCGCGCGTCGTGAGCGCGAGCGCGCCGAGCGCCGCGCGCGCGTGCAGCGCGTCGCAGCGGCGGTCGAGCTCGATGCGCGTCGCGGCGCGGAAGCAGCGCAGGAGGCGCTCGTACTCGACCGTGGTGTCTGCGTCGGTGCGCAGGGAGTGCAGCCCGAGGGAGAGCAGCTCGACGGTGTGCAGGGGCAGCTGCGAGCAGAGGGAGTAGGCGTCGTGCGCGCAGTGGTGGAGCGACCAGAGGCGGAATTCGGCGGAGAAGTCGGCGGGGTGGGGCGGATAGGGCGGGGTGGTGGGCGCGGGGGGCGTGCGCCAGGCGGAGAGGGTTAGGCCGGGGGGGAGCGCGGAGCTGATGAGCTTGACGACGCGGAAGGGGGGGAGGTCGGCGGGGGGCGAGGTGATGTATGGGGGGAAGGCCGCCGCGTAGGGGATCTCGCTGCCGATGTGGAGGCGGACGGCGTGCTGGTCGAAGCGCAGCTTTCGCAGGAGGCGCATACAGTTGAACGATGATGGGCAGTAGATGTACAGCTCCGCGAGCTCGGGCAGGTCGACGGGCTCCAGAGAGTCGTACTGGTCAAAGTTGAAGGGCTGCCGATGGTCCGAGAGCTCTTGCAGGACATTGACAACGGAGAGAAGCGTCAAGTGGGGCAGGCGACGCAGAGTGAGGAGGAATGGGATGAGGGGGACGCTACGCGGGCATGAACTGTGGCGGTCTCTGGTGAGCTCCAACTTCGTGACATTCTCTGTCAATAGGGGCAGCATATCGAGAGCAGAGATGTCCGAAAGCACCAGATGACGGAGATTGGGGAGCGTTCCCTGGAAGAGGGTGGGCGGGAATCTGAAGTTCGGCCGCATGGCGGCGCTGCGACTCATCTGCTGGTCGTGTTTGGCATACAGTCGTAGAGTATGGAGATGCGGCGCTGGTTCGACAGCCATGGACAGGAAATCGTACGCCTGGTATCCCGCGATGATCAATTCGTCAACGCGATGGAGGCTCTTTGCGAGCCTTTGGAGAGAACGCCTCTGACGCTTGGTGACCCTTTGACCTCGATGGCTTGGATCCAACTTCAAGTCCACGGACAGATGAACATCTCGTGAGCGACGTATAAATTCCTCAAGCCAGAGGGGCGATGCTCGCGGTATGCTGGCGTACAATGCGGGTGTCTCGGTTACGATGCTGCGCCAGCGGCGGCAGACATGAGTGAGGACCAACCAGCCGGGATCCCAGCGGACCCAGCGCGAGTTTGCCTTTGGAATGTCGAGATGCGGGCGGTAGATATTTCTGACTTCCTCGAAGATGGAGATGAGTATCTCGGCGGGTAGAGACGCCCAGCCAGATGGGCATTCTTTCGACAGGCGTGACTGTGAATACGGTAGATAACCTATGAACATGGTTGCACTACAAAGGCGAAAAGTGTCGCACCTCACTCCGAATGACCCGAGCTGCTTGCAAGTGCAATTGTCGTTGGCAAAACTCAATTTTCTCTGTCGTGGGTTTATGATGTATGAGCAGTTATCAAATAACTTGAATAGGTCTTTACCTCTCATGCTGGATTGTCAGGGAGCTCGGGATGCAAGGATAGGAGCTGATCTGAATGGCGAAAGGTCAAAGACGGAAGCATTTGAGCCGTTGCTAGGTTAGGGGGGATCGTTTGTATAGACGGACCACCTCATCCTCCCTGCAGTTTCCTCGAGAGATCAAGGCTTCCATTCGTCGAGAAAAACTGTGTGAGATGTTGGATGAGGTCGAAAGAAGTTGTTTGAACGTGGACGGTGGCAGCGTCACGACGTTCATGCGGTGGAGTTGTATTGATGGCACGTTGTGACGAAGTCTCCTTGTCATCAATGGCTATTGGAACCGTTCACTGCGTCAAGGCTCCAGTATTGGTTTCAAGATTCAAATTCACTCTGCTCAGTTATTCACCCAGTTTGACTTGCAGAGATGATCAAAACCCATCGGTCGACGAGGTCTCTGACAATTGGCGGCGGCGCCAGCCTCAAGCGCCCTCAGCACACTCATCGACCTACCCGTCTACTGAAGCATTGAAGCTTCGGGATCCCTGCTGAGCTGTATCTCTTAATATTGCCTACAAAATAAGACCCAATGGCTCCATCTGATCCTATGCAACCCTTACATCTCGCATCTGACGCGGCGATCCACTTTGCCGTTGTCGCTCACTTGCCCAATATCTGCCGTCAGGATGTACGTTAGCCTTACTCGGGTACACGCTCGTCTGTGTATAATCTACACGGTCATCGCTATGTATGGCTTCTCTTTCGTCTGCCATTGGCGACACCGCTGCGCTTGCACGTGTGACTGCAGCTGTAGCCAGACTGACAAGGTGCGTCCCCCCCGTACTTTGCTGATCATACAGGAAGAACGGGCTCAGAATCGCTCGAGGTTCGACGAGCAGGTAACTTCATGTCATTCTTCTATGGGAGTTGCGATGAGACAAAGCTTTCCAGATGTGCAGCTATTATAGGATGATGTACGCTCGTCTGATCCAGGTGTGTTTCGCCCGAGTCCTGACAGATGACTCACGAAAACGCAAGGCATCCGGCTCCCCGCTTCGAAAACGGACGTTGCACAGGTGCTCGCGCATCAACACTGATCGGACGCAGGCGCTGAGGGAAGTCGTCGACGAGTTCATCGTGGACGACTGAATGCGTCTCTGACGGTCGGTACATACATGCACGGTGCGTCATGCTGCTTGCGCGAATACTAGTATGTCCAGCCAGGGCGTATGCGAAATGCTCAGAGATATCCATATACCAATGCACTGCTGGACAAAGACACACTGAGGGCTGTGACCTATTCATCATGGCTAAGGCATTGCTATTTATGAGCTGACCAACAACGGAGAGACGCAGGGCTTAACACGACATGAAATCGGAACGAAAAAGATGATCGTGCCCATTGACGTTCTTGTCGCGGTTCTTGACGTCACTATCTGCTGGAAGAGCAGGGCTGAACATTCCTCGCGGCTGCCCAAAAACCCGATTCACAAAGACATATCGGTGAGTATACGGATAGATACGTCAAAATATATTCATTTTCCTGCACTGTCGCACACCAAACGTCACTTGCCTTCCGCTACCCATCAACCATACTGGACAAAATGCTTCGCAACACCTTCGGTATATCAGCAGTATTTGCGACCCTGAACCCACGATCAGGGAACTGCTTCGGGATCCTAAGAATACGTGATTAGCGATTCAAATATCGGAGTGATTATGCACTCACCATGCTGCTTCGGCTCCTTCACCAATGCAGATGAGCGCGGTCTTCACTTTGGGATGGCGATTCATCGCGCGCTGCAGATCGTCGCCCGTAATCCCATACCGAGAAAAGTTTGCATCGGATATAGCGATGACGAAGTGGTCGTCTATGGACAGGGCGTAGGCGATGAGTAACAATTTACTGCCTACGCTGATCACCGTTACTTACCACCGTCAAACTTGGAGACTTCGATGGCTGCCTTCTCGAGTGCTTCAACTTTTCTGGGTGTGAGAAGACATCGGGTCATCAAAGTCTGACGTGCTTACCAGTGAAGTCGCCGGCGAAGGCGTACTGCGTAATGAGGTTCATCTTCTCTGCGACTGCCCATCGCTGCGAAACTTCCGTTATGGGTTGGCCGACGGTGACCAGTGGGATCTCAAGAGAATCTCCGGACTAAAAATGATCGTGGATCAGCATAGTCTTTCAATGAACCGCATATTGACGCACATGGCCATACATCTGCAAAGAAAGGAGAGAATATTAGACTCTGAATAAGGAACAAGGTCCCAAAGATTTACATCCCAGACGTATTTGTCCTTCCGCTGCAGACGGTTGAAACTCTCCATCAGCATAACAGCTGTTGACGACCAGTTAGTCTTAGATTGTGACACTGAAGGTGACAATATACCTGTCTCCAGAGTTCTCTGCAAGCGACCGTCGTACTGGAAACGGTACCTTCATATCATCGTCAGCAACGATGCAGGTTTTTACACCCATTTTGTCGACTTACATAGATCCGCTAACATCGAACAAGAACCGGATCCTCTTCGGCCTGGTAACATGCCAGTTATCAATTTTGTGAATCCGCCAAATATGATCACCACGCACTTGATCTGCGGCCGACCGATCTCCGGCTTGGCCATTCCCCTACGCTTGTAAACGGTAGCTTCCCCAGTCAGACCTTCAGTGAGACGACTATCATCTAGTTCTCCGTCCGTCTGGCGCTTGATCCAGACGCGCTCTTCTTCCTTCGCCGCCAGATCTAGATCACCAAAAGCTTATTGGAAATGTAAAGGAACGTCGGAGAGCTCACGTTCCAGCAGATCATGCAATGGCGCAATATGTGACTGTACGGCAGTCAACAAAGCGCCATAGCCCTTGGCCTCCATCGCGGTCATATTCAGCTCTTCCAGCCGGCGCGCAAGCTCCTGCCGCGCCATCTCGCGCGCCTGCTCCTTGAATTCGTCTGAGACCTGGTTCTTCAGCTTGTCCGATACCTTCACAGATACCCAAACGCATCAACACGGCGTCGCAGAGAGCAGTCGGCAATGAAATGACCTGCTGGATATCCCCGCCCTTGAACAATCGCATGTACCCGCCGCGACCGCCCATGCCCGCGGTATCCCGTCCACCAGTCTGCCAGAGCATCAGCATGCCTCGTTAGAGGTGAGCAGAGTCCGCTGCTTACCCCGCCGGAAAAGGTATTTCCGCCCTGGTGCGGCTCGTCCTTCGGGTCGTCTTTCCCCCGCTTGGGCTTATCCAGCTCTGTCTCTCTAGGCTCAAACTTCATATCAAGCACCTTCTTCGCTGCACTCTCGCGCGATGCGTCCAGTCCGAGGTGTTGTACTTTCAACCTGCGCACGCCGGTCAGCCGTCGGCAAGTCAGCCCAAGTCGACGTGTGAGAGTCGTACCCATGATGCTGCAGGATGTCAGCGAGCTTGTCGATCGTGTCCTGCTTGTACACATCGAAATCAAAGACGTTCCGGAGGGCGTTGTCGAGCGTGTCCGTCGGGTATGCACGCATATGGCGCACGAGGGCGATGAGTTCTGCGAGGACGGCAAGGCTGTGAGACAGTCTATGCAACGAGACCACGGGCAGTACGCACCCCGCAGGGAATACGGATATGTCAGCGACCCGTCATCATAACCCTTTCTCAGGTCATGGAATGCCCCGACGAGGCGCCGCAACAGATCTTCATCGAGTTCGGGTGCGAGCTGCGCAAGCAGTTGCCGCTCTGATTCGAGGTCCGGATTGGACACAGCATGGCTACAAGGTCAATCCATCAGCAACCCGGATTGGAAGCTCGTATATGGCACTCACCAGCTAAAGTTGTCCCCGAGAACCTGCAGGAATTGGTTTCCGAGGAAAGCTACCCAATAAATGTCAGTGTGCCGCACGGCAGATGGATCAGAGGCGGCTCACGGTATCCAGGTCTATTCGCCAGCAAGATCAGTCTAAAATTCGGATGAATCACCACGTCGCCCTCGCGCTCCTTCGTCCGCCGCAACCGCCGCCCATCCGCAAGCGTGAGCTCGCCCTGCCCGGCCAAGCTGCGGAAGATCGCGACCACATGCTCTGGCGCCTTGTCAGCCTCGTCGATGATGATGACGCGCCCACGCGCGACAGCACGCAGCAGCGGCGAGTCCGTGTGCTTGATGATGCCGCCCTCGAGGGACGTCTGGAACATGAGCTGATTGACGGTAGTGTCGCGGTGGAGCTGAATATACTCCCGTGGGCGGCGGAGTAGCTGGCATAATCTGCCGTAGTTGTGTTGATTCAATCAGTGAAGAGGAATAGTTTTATAACGAACCTGTCTATTAGCTTGTTCTTGCCTACGCCCTGTAGAAACCAATAAGGATCGATACCATCGCAGCAAGCGCTCAACATTACCTGATTTCCAAGAAGCACGAGATGCTCGCCGAGGACTTCGAAGTCAATAACAAGATCGCGCATTAATGCCGTCTGCAAGCTATTGTCGTAGAAGTGGTCCATGTACGGGACATGAGACGCAACGCCCTCCGGATCCTGGGCAGCATCAAACAGCGGGATAAACGTAGCGTCCACCGTCCGCTTCTGGTCATGCGCCACAGGGAAGCGGATCCCGCCTTCCTCAACGACCGGAGAGGGATGAAACTACACGTCTCCACGTCAGCACCCCGCCCACCGCAGCCCAGCGAAATGCATACCACAGGCGCCATCTTCGCGATCCCACACTCCTCCAGGAGCGTCTCGATGCTCATGCGCTCTGTCGCGGGCAGGAACTCCGTGAGCAACGCCTGGCACAGCAGCGCGTGCAGGTCGACGTCGCCCGGTATTCGCGCGAGCCGCCGCGCGATGCGCAGCAGCGCGCGCGTGCCGAGCCTGCGGTTCTTGAGCACGCTTTCTGCGGACATGCTCGCGCGGTATTTCTCCGCGAACGCGAGGAGCGTATGCGCGAGCGACGCCGCGCAGCCCGTCTGCAGCAGCAGCGTGGCCTCCTCCGCGTGCGCCATGGGCTGCGCGGGGATTGGGAGGAACATGTTCGCGTGCTCGTCGGAGAGCCAATCTTTGAGGAGCGTGGACTTCGACGCCGTGCTGATGACGCGGAAGGAGGGGTGTACGGTTGAAAGTTCTGGGGAAGTTGTCTGGAGTGGAGTAGGCAGTGAGTTGTGAGCATTTGGAGCGACGCTATATTTACCTTTTCGTCTGGAGCGAGGAAGGAGACGATCCGCTTTTCCTCCCAGAGCTCCGTCTCCCGGTCCTGTGTCAGCCGGGCCAGCGACCCAGCAGTCAAACCGATCACATCAAGACCCGACAAATGAACGAGCCGCCCATTCCACGCTCCCTCAATCAGTGGACTGCAGACGGCGCACTCAGCATTGGCACGGAACGAGAGCCTCACACGCACCTCGGCTCCCAGCTCGTCGCACCCCCGTCCTCGATCTTCCGCCGCATGAGCAGCTCGCGCCCGCCGAGTTCCTTGTACATGTGCACCGCGTCCGTCTCATACCCCAGTACCTCGCCGAACACGCGCACGAGCGTCGACGTCGAGCACGACGCGGTCGACGGCAGCGCGGGCGGGATGTAGGAAATATCCCATCCGAGCGCGTGAGCCTGCAAGAAGCACGTTAGCAGCCCCTCGAACCTGTTCGTCACGATGAACTCCAGGGATCCGGTGAATGGGAACGGTCGGAGCGTGTTCGGGCCTGCGGGGACATTTACTGTCACGCTACCTTCCGAGTCGGGGATGGCGAATTCAACGGATGCGGTGCGCTCGTCGATGCGCGTAATGCGCCGCGCGTGGTAGCCTAAGAGCCCGAGGGCGCCTGCGCTAGAGACGGCGCCGAGTTCGCCGAGGCCTACTTCCTCCGTGCGTGCGCTCAGCATCGCCCACGCCTGGAACGGCGCGTGCATGAGCGCGGGATGCAGCGTTAGCAGCAGGCGCGAGAGCGCGCCAGGGGAGAGTCCACTCGTGGGCAGAGGGAACACAGACACGAGCTTCTCGAGCTTCGCGAGCGCGGTCTGCGGGAAGGCGGGGAGAGCGGACTTGGCGACGGAATCGAGAGCATGGCGCGATTCGCTTGCGTACTGAGTCGAGAGGATGAGGTCGCGCAGTTTAGAGAAAATGGTTTCCGTGGAAGTTGGTACGTTGGCGGAAAGTGGGCGGGTGAGGGCGAGGAGCGCACCGGCGGGGTCGACGAAGCGGGCTTGGAAGCGGCTACGGAATGGAGGGTCTAAAGGGTAGCCGGTATATGGCGGAACGGGCGCGGCGATCGCGATGACGCGGAAGTTCTTGTGAGCAGGAATAAAGATCTTGTTCGATGTGGAAGGCTCGAGATCTAGGAGGGCGTGTCGATGGGGGTGCAGTATATGCGTTCCGTCGTCGAGATTCCTGGAAGGAACTTCGTAAACAAACCTTTGTAAGTGTAAATGATCTCACATCTCGCGATTCTCTAGTAGATTGTTGAGCACCTGAATTGCAAGTCGATGTCAGTCACCTCGAGCAAAAGACAGGAAGACACTTACTGGCATGATACCTCTCTCGGCCTTTTCAATGCCTTCTATAATAAGAATGCGACCGCTCTTCACTGCACGCACGGCAGCACTGTCTACATACACAAGATTCCCTCCCGCGCGGATCTCCCTACCCTGCTTTAACTCGGTCTCACCCACATCGCGATGCAGCGCAATATACTCATACTCCGAATTAATTAAACTGAGCGCCCATCAGCCTATGCGCGCTTACGACAAGATGAAAGAAGCGCACCTGCTGAACGTTAGGGCCAGCCTGCGCGCGTACGGCCCCGGCTGCGAGAGCAGAAAGACGTCCTGCCCGAGCAGATACTTCTGCAGCATGAAGTGCAAGTTGTCTGCATTCATGGCGTCAGATGTGTCCAGCGGCGGCTCCCTGAAATGCGGGAGGCGTGCTGGCGTCTGCGACGCGGGGACGTCGAACGTGATGTCGCCAAACGTCAGCTGGCCGATGGACGGTGGTGTGGGTGCGAGTGCGTGCAGCACACGATCCAGACGGCGTTTTGGGGACATGATGGAGGTACAGTGTGAAGGTGGGCGAGCGAAGAAATGCGGAGAGACGGTGCGTCTTAGTCCAAGAGATGAATACCGCATGCAAGGTGCTGCTTGCAGATCAGTTCGGCCACGTATATAAGCCCGACAACTTACTCACCGATGATGCCGCCGAAAGCAATGGTCGTCACTAGCTCTTTCGCTGCACGATGGTGGGGTATATCCACGAGCAAGATGTCGTGCCCTCGAATGAAACAACCTGCCCACTTCTGTCACATCCAAATAGTGAAGGAATACGCGTCTAGACACAATAAATCTTGCGCTGAACGACCGTGCGCTCACCTGCAGCGACAAGACGATCGAGGACTGTGCAGGTTGCCGGTCAATCTTATCACAAGCCAAACTCCTCCACGTGCCATCGCGCCGCGAACACGGCGCGAAGTGACTTGGGTCAGTACTTAGCTTCAAGTAAACAGCTATGGCCATACTATGTATATGGAGTATCGTGTACTGTAGCTTCAATACTAACCCCATGATCAGCGAATCGTAATGATTTCATGCTAAATTTAGACGGTTGTAAAAGAAAGCCCAAGGTTCTATCGAATTTTTTGCTCGCTTCGCTCTAACGAGACTGCTTCCCAGCACCTCAACGCCGCGACTCCCACTAATTAATTACGATCCAGGCCAAGCGGCATATCCACGATTGAAAGATGGATAGCTCAAGATGAACTAGACATCCTTCGAAGACCCCTGCCTCGCTGCGTCGATATGGAAAGCGTCGATTTGCTCGTCTCTAATTCTTCCACGTTATGGAGGCACAATCCGGCCGCACTTCTGCCCTAACACAGAGATCAGCGTGTCATTACCCTAACGACGCGGCACACAGGCCTATCGCTGGGATAGCGGTCGATAATGGCCGCTGCCGCCCTTCTGAGGCATATTGAGTGGGATGTTCGAGGTGGGAACAGTCGAAGGCTCCATGTGAATCCGCACTGACTCGAAAGATCGCATCAAATGAAAGGCAGGAACTCCGAGTCGGAGCGTACATTGCTTTCTCGAGAAGCTTTGTTAGTGTCATTTCGGATCCGCGCCCATCTCATCACGTCTTCAGGATGGTGTGGGGAAAAGAAGAAATAACGGTGGTTCGCACCTAATCAGACAGTTCCTGTAGTCAGGGTGCTATTCTTGGTTAACGATACGCTCACAGTGCTGGCCTGTTAATTGTGACACTCTCAGATCACCGAACACCATAATACAAAAAATAAATAGCCCTCAAGAGGTAGAAAGGACGACAAATAAGTAAAGAAGACTGTCCTTGAAATCGAGTCGCCCAGAGCTGACGAAGCCTATGTATGGATCACTTCGCTCGCGATGTGAATGTCAATGGGATCCTTCGTCAGCTCGTCGTCGGCTCTGCCATTCATAAATGCTGCATTGCGCATCGAATTTGATCCTAGCTGTGAAAATGTGATCACCTCGCTGGCGCCGGTCAACCCGCCTCTGATATAGTCCCGAGAGTTGAGACTGAATGCGAAAGGAGTTAGCAACAAAATTATAATGCCTTGAGAAATAAGCTTACATGGCCATGAACGAGCACGAGTAGACTGGCGAGAGAATTAGCTTTTTAGCATCATGGCTATACAGAAAACCCCACTCACGCTTGACATAGACGAAGAAAAAAGGCGCGAATATGAGCGTGTCCGTTGCAGATACCCACTATATAATTGACGCAACAATCAACCAGACGCGGATATAAACAATGTCGAAGGACTTACAGCGATTAAACAAGCAATGTTGCACGTCCTGCAAACTCCATGAGCTTCGAAAATCTTAACGAGCAAGGGAATAAGAGATACGTTGTCAAAAGGCCTGAGGATCATTAGATCATCACCATTTCGGGAATCTCAACAAGCCACGCACCAGTATTCAGGGCATACGCCATGAGAACGGTGACCATCTTACGTGTCCTGTAAGTCGCAAGCGGTGCACGTTACTTCATGCTTCACTCTGAGCAAAAACAACTCCGACCTGCGGACGCCAGTCCCCCCACGGTTTTTCAGAAGATAATATACCATCGCGGTTGTGATAGTAGCGTCACATGTGATGTGCAAGGATAGCGCGCCCGTTGCGTAAGGCTGTCGTGAAGCAGCCATTAGTCTCCGGAGAGAGAGTCCAGATAAAAAGTACTCAACAGTGACGGATGACGAGTTCGCGAAGTAGACTGCTTTGAACCTGCAATATTGTGTCAAAAACTCATCGCAATGATCGATGTTGGCCATGCTTACGATTGGACGACAAATGCTACGCGTCATGACAAGGCTGATTTAGTAATCGGGCGTTCACAAGGAGGCGGGATCGTCACCGGTTGCCATAGCTATAAGGCGTCGTGTGAGCATTCTTTATTAAGGTGATAGGATAGGAAACGAACATAGCTGTGCAACACTGAAGAAGCACTGCGAGTGGTCATTTGGAAATTTTAGCATTCAAACGACAGATATTAAGAACAGTACGCACGACGAGCAACGGTATCCACCGCTTCTTGCCGCATACTTGAATAAGCCGATAGTCAGAACATAAAAATGAGGCAAGACGAGAGACGCACGGTTGTAGATGCGATACGCATAAAAGCTGAATATCGGCTGATATAAGAAGTTTTGTCGCGGTAAGAAGGACAGTGTACTGACTATTGCACACACAGGCTCAGAAGAGCCTAATAACCCGGCGAATGGTAACCCGGCGAGTGAGACTCGACTATATCTCGAAACTAGTGGGACTTACTCCGATGGCGATTTGGACCTGGAATGGGAAAAATAAGAATGCTGCATCCGGAGCCATGCGATGATACTCACCAAAAACATCCTGAATTTTACAGTCAGGGATGACTTGACCAATGACAAGGTATGAACCACAATGCTCACCATGAATCCCGAGCAAGCACGTTGTAATCTCCGAAGTTTGTGACGGTGTAATGATACAGGAATGCAGCAATTAAGCCAGCGTGAAACGTGTCAATTACCCTGTACTGTAGTGAGCGCATATTCTGGCGGATGAGACAGGTTACCTACATGAGAAGGGCGACCTACGATATTCACGTCAGAATTAACGGACCGAGTGTGACAAAGATATAGACCTACATAACTCTTCAACATAGCTCCATCGCGGCCACAATGTTCCGTGTAATACATATACACTTGCATGCATGTTATACCCCATATCCTGTATGCACATTTATTGTCTAGAATCATAGCAGCTAGAAAGAACACTGGTGGACTCACGCAGTCGCGACAATACCGCCGATCTCGAGAGCACCTAACGAGTTGTCGACAGGAATGAGAGCGGGCATGGCTCGTGAGAAGACCCCCCAGAGGACTGCAGTCGGACGGGGCTTATAAGGCCCTCGGAAACAAACCGGTGTCCATGATGGACGCCCCAGGCCTAGGTCGCTGACAGTGCTTTTCCGGTCGGAACGAGATCGCTGGCTTGACGCAGTGAAGCGCGGAACCACCGAGGCGCGAGCAGGTAATCAATCTTGAAGATAGGCCGCAGAGTAGATACGTGCCTGATGCAGGATCCTAAAATTAAGATTCACCATCGCATCCAAGCGCCTCTATAGACCTGCGATCTGATGATCAAAGATTGTACGGGACTTACAGGGGCGTAGCATTGAAAGACGAAGACCAAAGGGAAGTGGGACGGCATACCTGGCAGATGGGACCTGGCCGTTGCTATTAGACGCGATACACAGCGGCTCTGGCAATGCTTCTGGAAGCGTCAAGTTGGCTTGGAATAGCATATCACCCAAGGAGATCGCACCTACGAGCGTAATCAACATCACGCACATACCGCGATGGATGAAGGCCATAGACACAAAAGTCCAGCGGGTGCAGAACGAAATCGAAATTAGACACGTCGTCGGCCTCGAGTACCTGCTGCAAATAACGATCAAGCACTGGTATGTGTCATACGACCATTGGGCGCACCTCCAATGTCAATCTTCAACGAGACCTGTCCGTAAGGCAGTCCGATTCGGAAATCGGAATTGCCCCCTGGTGGAGCTGAGAGGCCATCTCCATTCAATCCTACGCCGATGTTTCTACGACTCATACGGCGAACGCCTCGACAGATTTGATCTAATCAAAGTGGCCTCTTGATCAGGCCAGTGTCCGTATAGAGCTTGTGCCTGAGGCTTCATGTCGACGGACGACATTGAAAGAGAAGACTCTTGCAAGGAGTGCGGAAGCGTCACTAATTCAAGAAGTTGAAGCGATGCCTGTCACGTCGAACAGCCGATGAAGGCGATTACGAACGGGCTGTGGGAATGCAGAGGATTGTACTAACCATTCTACATGCTTCCAGGTGGGTACACATGATCGTGGTCTATGTTTGGGGCCTGGCATCGACACAGGACTGAGCACCGAGGAATGGACACGAATGAGAGACGGCGCCCGCCCCTGCCAGCCCTGAAGATATCACACGTAATAATATGGACAACTCGACAATCCGACAATGGCAGCATAGTGGGAGGAAACAGGCGCCCACTGTTCTCCGCCATCGTCCTTAGCCACGTCGACGTCGTTTCCTGGTAATGCAGCCATTGTCGTCTCCTGAGGTGAGCGAACTTCCCCCATCATTCTGTCACCTTGATCCAAGCTCCAGATTGCGAGCCTCATCACGGGTACCAGTCAAGAAGAGATAATCGATCAAGTTGCAGACTCACCGAGCACTGTGAGCACTGTGGGCACTGAGAGCACTGAACATCTGCCAGGGACGGACAACAATATAAGGGTGGGAATATGATTTCTGAGTCAGATGTTGGTGTCCGCGAAAACATACGAGGACACACGATGTCCACCGGCCCACCCATTGAGTCCATTTCAACGGAGCCGCAGGTGCATGTAAGTTATGTCAGGGCTCAAGTACTCACTTGAAATCGTAGCTGATGCACTCTATAGAAGACGCCAGTATCCTAGCAAGTTGTAGTGGGTAAGCGGCATCCCAAAAATACTTCCGACCTGCTGACGGGAGCATATGACGTGCTGATCAGTGGACAGAGCGCACTTGCAGGCCCGGGGAGCCTCCGCGACTATAAAAGCTTGAGGCTTATCTTTCAAAACGCATCTCCTGCTTCCTAGGCAGACTACTCCTTACACCAAGGCCCCCTTCGTAGCGGACAACATGGCACAGAAGAGCCAGCTGAACATCGTCATGGTGCGTTTCCATACATAGATCATGCTCACAGTTTCAGGAATTCTATCGCTGACTTGTATCATATGAATGCAGGGCGCGATGACCTTTGGCGCCCCAGGTCAAGAGGGCGCGCGGGTCCACGATCTCAAAGACGTGGAAGCGATTCTGGATGTATTCAGGTCGCATGGCCATACCGAGGTGCGCTCTTGTTCATCACCTATGTTATGGCCTAAATGCCTAAGCTTGATCCATGAATGATAGGTTGACACTGCCCGTGTCTATGCGGGTGGGACAAGCGAGGAATACCTCGGTAAGATCGATTGGAAGGGCCGCGGGCTGAAGATGGAGACGAAGTTGTATCCGACCGTGGTACGTGTTGCTCAGTCTTTGAGTTCTCGAGACGCCAGTCTTGACATCTTTCTCATCATTCTAGGCATTTGCTATTACACCTGGCCCCCATACCATCTCGCATACTCCTGAGGTACATATAGAACTGATCTCTCGCGTGCAGTGCTCCTGATGTCCCTCGCAGAGCCTGCGTCTTCATCTCGATCGTTCGCTCAAGGCTCTGAATACGGAGTGCGTTCCCTCTATTCCAGCACATCCATATTGCCCGCTGAAACCTGTTCACAGCAAACTCGAGATGTGGTACCTCCACGGACCGGACCGCACCACGCCCTACGAGGTGACCTTGAAAGCCGTCAACGACCTCTACAAAGAGGGCAAGTTCGACCGCTTCGGCATCAGCAACTACTACTCGTGCGTTACCTTCTAGCGCTTTCGACGATACCCAACCGTCGAGGATATTCTGACTGAAGTTGATTGCATTCAGATGGGAGGTGGCGGAAATAGTCCAAATTTGCCGTGCAAATGGCTACATCCAGCCAACCGCATACCAGGGCATCTACAACGCCATTCATCGGTACGTGCTGTCCTTGAGGCTCGAGATCGTTGACGGTGAACTTGATGGTGATACAGTGGAGTCGAGCCGGAGCTGTTCCCTTGCCTGCGCAAGTATGGTATCAGCTTCTATGAATTCAACCCTCGTGCGTCACTGCGGTTTTATTCGATCTAGTGAACTCCAAGTGACGTCGAATCTGTTTTCGTAGTGGGTGGTGGCTTCTTCACCGGAAGATACTCGTCCCTCAACGACCAAGTCGAGCCTGGAAGCCGCTTCGATCCTTCGAAGGGTCAAGGACAGGTAACAGCATCTCTCTCCCTTCTTTGATGCATTGACTTACAGCGTCTTGCCCTCAGAGCTACCGTAAGAGGTGAGCAGTGTTTACCTGCCGAAGTGGCGTTATTCACTTGAGGCTTGTCGCGAAGGTACTGGAAGGAGCCCTACTTCAAGGCCCTCAACACCATCCGCGCCGTAACGGAGAAACACGGCCTAACGATGTCCGAGACCGCGCTCCGTTGGATCTCGCATCACAGCGTCATGAAGCGCGAGTTCGGCGACTCGGTGATCATCGGCGCGTCGAGCCTGAACCACATCAAGCAGAACCTTGTGGACCTGGAGAAGGGCCCATTGCGTGCGTGATTGAGCCTCCTTTCTTGGCACTGTGGGCATGCTGACATGGTTGTGGCGTTTGTACAGCTGAGGAAGTGTGCAAGGCTCTGGACGAGGCGTGGATCTCTGTCCAGCCGTATGCCGCCAACTACTGGCACTGAACTCAGCGGGAAATTGACGAAGACTGGCTTGGGGATTGCGGGAATATGATTAACGTAAACGCGTAACAATCTGTATTGTGAGAAGTCGTGTTACAGATGATGCCAGGTTTATCGCCTCAGCTGCGAGTCGTCTTTTGAAATAATACTGTAAGTTCGTGAGAGTACGTGACGCAGAGCAAAAAAAGTGAGCGAATAATACAGAATAACTTCATCCCCTCCTCTCTCGATCAAGTCACTACTTATAAGGTGGACAGTTGCGGAATGTCGCTGCCAACGAGTACGGCGCGGACTACTCGTTCTGGCTGGTCCCAATGTGCCTGTAGTATTGACATAAATAAACAAGCTTAAGGAGTGAGATTGACAACGCACGAAATGATTCGCCCCGCGCATCCTCCGCATCTTGATATTCCTCATCCGCCTCCCCGCATTCTTCGCTTCCTCCAGCTCTGCCTGCAGCGCCCACGTCCCCCACGGCATCTCCCACACCGACCGATCGCACCACAGATACACGATCTCCACCTCATCCCACGCGCCCCGCTCCTCGCCGGGCAGGAAAAACGCGTCGTCCTTCAGCCGCGCGTACACGCCGTGCCGCGTGCCCTCGTCCATGAGCGCGACATCCGATCCGCCCGGGTCGCCCGGCCCGAAGAAGAGGCACTCGCTGCGGTCCGCGTCGGAGATGGTGAGGATTGTGGACAACGGGTCCTCGAGTGGGCGCTTGAGCTCGAGCTCGCTCTCGGAGTCGCCGTGCAGGAAGTAGCCGGAGACCCATGCCGCGAAGGCCTTTGGGCGCTCGAGCGGGTCGAGTGTTGCGTCGTGCATGGGGTGGTACTGTTCGTAGGGCGGGGGATAACCGAAGACGTGGTATGGTATGTCTGTGGAGCACGGTAGTGTCAGCGACGTCGCAGCGGGAAGAAAGATGCGGGCTGACCGTAGAGGACCACGCGGCGCAGGTATGGGCGAAGGTCGTCAAACTCGTGTGGCGCGGCGGATATGCGCGCGAGGAACGAAAGGATCCAGGCGCCGGAGAAAGACCACCCGACGAGGATGACGCCACCTTGCGTGCCGTGTGCGCGGGGGAGCTGCTTGTCCGCAATGATGAGTTTCAGCGAGTCTGTGAGCTCGACGGCGCGGTGGTCTAGAAATGCCCGGACACTGGCGGCCGTCGTGCCCCGGGATGGCGATATCAGATCTCGCTCGTCTTGCTCGTATGAATCGGAGCCGGGGTAGTCGCGGCGGTTCACGAAGATGAAGCGCAGGTTGTATTTGCTGGCGTAAGGCGCGAGATTCTTGAAGACATCTAGAAATTAGATACAGTGAGAACGAGGGATACAAATACGGAGAGCCAGGTCGTACTTCCATGCCACGTAAAGCCATGCAGCATGACGATCGTGGTATAGTTTAAAGACCCTGGGGGTGCGCCTGTGTCACTGCAGGCCAGCGTTCCATACTTCATGACTTCGACGCGAGACATAGTGGGGGTTGGATATCGCTTCAGGCAGCGACCGCGACCCGCGCAGGACCTGATCTTATACGGCGGGGCAACAGCCCCGCGCAGCGGTCCCAATCTCGAGTATCCGCGCGTACGCATCTGTTTCGGATTCCATCCGGAGAGCCGGCCAGGTCGCAGTCCGATTGCCTTTGCTAGTGACCGCGCCGCTCAGCGGCGCCCTAGTAAAGGGGGTCGTCTGATTTGCCTGACCAAGGGATCGGCGAAGACGGAAGCAATCTGGGAAATCTGCGTGTTGAAGAGAACAAGACCGCTTACCGTCACCACGCGAGATGCCATGGCCAGGGCGGCTTTGGCCTGTAACTTTGAGGTCAGTGCTGGGTAATCTGCTGTAGACCTTCGTGAGACACCATGTGGACATGCTCTCACTCGAGGCGGCCGCTGCTCTCCTGAGGGTGTTCCGACTCGGCGCAATTTCCGCAGGCCCTGGGGCGCAGGCTGCTGCGAGGCCGACGATGTCCACACTTACCTCGAAAAATATATTTGTCTGCTTACCCATGCTTACCCGTGGCACTTAGCCTTCTATGACCGTACCGGGTTGAGCTGGCCGAACGCCAAAAAGTTGATAGGGTTTGGAAACTTTGGATACGGTCGTCGACGACGGGTTGTGGCCCGATAGGATCTTGGCGGTTCGGAGAACATGGCTACGAGCCTTACCAAATCAGGCTTGCCGCTTTCCTCGTTTGATCTGGCGAGGTAACCGCGGCGGTCCACTGGCGGTCCCTTTTAAGAGCCTTCCTCCACTTCATCCCAGGCAATCGACTGGTCTACAACTGCTATGAACTCATAGCACATATATTGAACTTGGCTAATCCGACTACGGAATCGACGGCCGTTGAAGCTCCAAGATCTGACCGTGCAATGGAATTGCGGACCGTCTCAGAAGCATGCATTAACACGTACTTATCCCTTGTACCTTGCCAGCTATTCTTCTGTCCTCAAAACCTAGCAGAAAATTTCACCCATGCGATTGAAACAAGCGCGTTTCCACGGGTACCTCTTCCGGGTTTGACGCCATTACTTTGCAAGTCCAAGAGCCTTGTTCTGTCCTTGCCAGCTGATACAATCTCTCCACCTATACAAGGCTAGATATCGATGGCGCTTTCGTCAGAACATCGAGCGGTCCTCCTCTTTGTTTTGTCTCACTTTCATTTTCTGAGTATGCTCTGAGGTGAAGCTCCCATCCAGGCCGCCAGATCTGGTACGCCAACATGAGTCCAGATGAGGCCTTGTTATGACGGCACGCCGTGTCGCTTCAGTCTGGCGGCGACGGATGGTTACGAGCGCTGTTCCTGGTTGCTGTGGCGTCGAGAATCCAGCAGATGAATGTGAAGGTGATGAGAATGATCTGACTTTGCCGAAGACAACGTAGGCCTTTTGGCGAATGGATGCAGGAATCACGGCGTGTATCACAAACAGAATCCTTTCGCGGACCAAGTTAAATCAGGTTGATTTTTTAGACCGTAAGCCAATTCCCCCCATCGCCTTCAATGATCTTTTATACAACCTGAGAACGTCCTCTCCAGCCTCCGTCGTTTTTATGCTCGGTACGTATACCATGACTCTTCGGACCTACAAATGCGATATATCACTTCCATTGGACACATCCATGCTGGTAGCTGCTTATTGTTAACTCTACAGGGCACTTATCTGAGGACTTTCCCCCGGTGATCAGACAAAATTCGCATCTCTAATGGATGCCTACACACCACGGTCACGGTTTCGCTGTGCGTCATGTTCCTAGACCCGTGTCGCCGTGTTATCTCACTTTCATCATTTGCGGGGCGCGTTATCTCCACACATACGCTCCCTGGTCGAGCGTTCACCGTATGTAGTAGTCCTGTTCTCCCGCACGACCGCACGCTCTCTCTCTCAGAACGCCGTCGTTCCTAAAATAAGCTTGTTCCTCGGCGCGCTGCAGGGTCAGCGCTTCAGCTATTAAAGGAACCATGAACCTGTCGATCCTGGGTGCAGTCAAGCCAAAATTAAGATATCTAACTTTGCCTCATCCTTCCATCCCTCCTTCCCCCTTCCATTCAAACCCCTCCCACAGATCTGCCATCCGAGCACTCACGCTCAATCAAGTGCACGGATAGAATCATGAATGTACTTTGTACCTTGATCGGCGCTCGTGTGGTAGCCGCTGCCCATCCATCTCAACAGCAAACTGACAGGTGAGTTTCTGATACCGGCGGGAAAGGGCGAACGTTCATCAGGATTCGAAACTCAGCAATATCACTGGGGCCGTCCGTGTGACTCTTTCTCAGGGGCATCTGCGGAAACGCTGTTCCGCACGCTGCGGGCTTGCCAGAAGGATGTTTTCTGAATACAGCGCGCGGCTTCATTGTGATCTGGTCTACGGCACGCGAGGGTGACGTGCCCGGCTAGGCCCACTACCTTGATGAAGTTGTCTCCCCATAAAAGCGGGTGCGGACCATCCCATTTTTGATCAGTTGTTTCTACTGGCGTTTGCAGCTATGCCGGCTGCGACTACGACGCAGCTGAGCAGCAATGGCACCGAGGCGGCGCCATACATGTTTAAGGTGAGTCCAGGTCTGACATCTCCTGCTGGACAGCCGTCAACTCTATCACTCACAGATCCATGACTGGCAATCCGAATGGAAACGGTGAGTATATTTTTGGCTTCTTTTTCGGATCTCTCTTCCTAACGTCGGAGCCTATCTCCAGCCTTGACGAGCTCCATGAAGGTGTCTGTCGATACACAGGGGATAATTTGACTTTCGCGCCCTTTGAGAACCCGCGAAGGATACTCGAATTGGGGTATACCGTCCTAATTTCCAGTTAATGAACCCGCCTGATGGAATTTAATGCCTATCGTCGATCATAGATCAGGTTCTGGTGCTTGGTGCGGGACTGACCTTGCTATGTTTTCGCTTCGCAAGCTGATGCTCGTCTCCAGGGCCATACATGCTGCTTCAACATACCCCGAAGCAGAGGTCATCGCCGCTGACAAGACAGATCTACCTCCTCGGTTCGTGGCCCACACTCCTGTACCAACCTGCGGAGGAACCAATACTAACTCGTCCCAGCCCGCTCCCGTCGAACCTGAAGTTCCACAAGCTCAACATCATGGATCCCTTCCCCTTCGACCCCGAGTCCTTCGACGTCATCCACATCCGCCTCGTTCTCTTCCACGTACGCCAATCTTCCTCCCATCCCTCCCATTCCCAATTCCCATAGCGCTAACCCGCCTCCAGCTGCCCAACCCGCCGAATGTCATCCGCCGCGTCACCGAACTCCTGAAATCAGGCGGGTGGCTTCTGCTCGAGGACCTTAGCATGCCGACGTACGATGAATCCTCCGGTCCCGCACAGCACGAGTTCCGCCGCGTGCGCTACAACTGGATGGTCTCGCGCGGCCTCGATCCGTACTTCAGCGAGCACATGGCGCAGATCCTCGAGGAGTCGCACGCGTTCCGCTCTGTGCACACGCACAAGCCATATGTATGCTTGAACCCCGTGCCAGAAGGTGCGTCTCTCGGCTTGGGCTGCATTGGATAGTATGGCCGAGGTTGATGGCACCTGCAGGGGATGATCCCCTGGCGGCATTCTCGCGGGTACACAGAATCAATGTTATCAAGGCGCTGGGGGATACGGATATCACGCCTGAGCTGAGGGCGGCAGGCTTTACGAAGGAGCTGCAGGAGGCGTGGAAGGCGGAGATGAACGACCCAAGCCGGAAGTCGGTCTTGCCGTTCTATTTCGCTTGGGCGCAGAAGGCCTAGGCAAAGGAATGCCCGTATTTTAAGATAGACTGGGAGTCAAGTATATGTACGGAACGTTTTGTAGAACAAGAAGCATTTTGTTGTCGACATAAGTTAGCATCTGAACGAACGAGTCGCGCGCCTCAGCCAGAGGCGCGACGCGCCCGGAAATTTCACATCACGTGCCTCAAAATACTCGCTTTCTGCCATTTCCGCCTCCTTCAAGGCCCCCTCTCATCCAGACGTCTGACTGCGTCAAAAACCACCCAAGCAGGCATTTATTCCGCGCGTCTTGCACTCGAGTAGATTTACCGTCCAGAAAGCGCAGAGCCGGCAAGCAATTTGACCCCCCTAAAACGGTACATCATGGTGGTACGCACTTCCATTCTTCTCCCCGCACACACATCCAGACGGATCCACAGCGAGTGTCGGTGCTGCAACATGCACCCTCGACGCACCTCCCCGCGCGCCCGGGAGACCCGACGCCGACGCAGCGCAACCTCGACCCGCTGATGCACCCCTTCGCGCGCGCGCGCGAACGCACCCGCGCTCTCAACGCCGCGAAGATGGAGCGCATGTTCGCGAAGCCATTCGTCGCGGCGCTCGAGGGCCACGTCGACGCCGTCGAGGTGCTCAAGCGCCGCCCCGAGTCCGTCACGGACGTCGTGAGCGGGAGCTGGGACGGAGGTGCGCATTCTCTCTCCCCTGTATGGTAGCGGGCTCCATGTCTGATCGCGTGTGTAGATATCATTTTGCACAATCTTGCGAGGAGGACGCATGTGGCGAGGGTGACGGGCGCGCATAAGGGCAAGGTGTCGGGGCTGTGTTTCGCGGACGAGCATCGCGTGCTAAGTTGTGGTGTGGATCGCAATGTCAAGATGTGGGACATGCGCCCGGCGTCGGAGCTGGATGAATCGATGGTCGCTGGTCCGTCTGAGGTATGGGGATACTTCTTATGCTGTCGGAAAGGTGTGCTGAAGATTTTACAGCGGAAACCACTCAGTGTGTTTCCGGGAAAAACTGCGTTCAAGTGAGATCGTCTTCTTGCGAGTTATTGTATTGCAATGCTGATTGTTGTTGCGCAGCTCGATAGACCACCATCGCACTGATCCCCTTTTTGCCACGGCTTCTAATATCGTACAAATATGGGACGAAACGAAGTACGTGTTCTTCACACTCTTTACAAATTTCAGCTCTCATTGTCCCCAAGGAGCGCGCCCGTCTCCAATCTTACATTCCCCACCTCTACGGAGTCCGTCAGCCACGTCAGATTCAACTTGTCGGAGTCGTCGGTTTTGGCTTCAATAGGCTCTGACCGTACATTCATTCTTTACGATATCCGTACTGGAAAGGCGGAGAGGCGAGTCGTCATGCAGGTGAGGTCCAGCTACCTCTTGTCCACAATTGGGTCTGAACTTGAACCTCGCAGATGAGAGCCAACTCGCTATCATGGTCGCCTACCTTCCCCACATCCATCCTTCTCGCATCAGAAGACCACAATCTCTATACATTCGACATTCGCTCGTTATCGGCGCCTACACAAATATACAAGGCCCATGTGGCAGCTGTCATGAGCTGTGACTGGAGTCCCACTGGCACGGAGTTCGTGAGCGGCGGTTGGGATCGAACGGTGCGGATCTGGAAAGAAGGGCAGGGGACGCACCCCGAGGTCTACCACACAAAACGAATGCAGAGGTAAGCTCCGTCTAGCACAATCCAGCGAGAAGCCAGCTAATGTCACATTATCCAGGGTATTGTCGACTGCGTTCTCGGCGGATGCCCGGTTCGTGCTGTCGGGATCGGACGACGGAAACGTGCGCGTATGGAAGGCGAACGCGTCGGAGAAGCTGGGTATTGTCACCGCGAGAGAACGTGCCGCGATCGAATACCGCGAGAGTCTCAAGGAGCGATGGAAGACGGACGCCCAGGTCGGCAAAGTACAACGGTCAGTCCTTTATATCTATTCATCACGATTGTCTACTCACGCCTGTCGCTGTTCAGGAGCCGCCATATACCAAAACCTGTCTACAAAGCAGGAGAGCTCAAGCGGACTGGGGTGGAAGCCGCTCGCGTCAAGGAAGAGCGCAGGAGAAAGCACACGAGGGCCGGCGAGAGCAAGCCGAAGGCAGAGAGGAAGAAGGTGGTTATTGCGGAGCAATCGTGATCAGGTTGTGTCCTCTGTTCTGTATTTTTGCTGCTCGCGTAGATGTATATGTCGAGATGTTGTCGAGATGTTGTTGAGTTGTAAGCGCCGGACCGCCAGATCCGGTGGCTGTGCAGGGCGTGGTAAGAGGACAAGACATCTTCGAGCAACCAACTCATCACTCTCCCTCCTCCCATCTCCTCCCTTCCTCTTCTTGCACAACAATGTCTGATTCTGAAGGCGACTTCTCCGACGAGCTGCTCGAGCTCGCGGGGGCGACCGAGAAGAAGCGCAAAAGACGTCAGTCTAAGGGATCTGGCTCCAAACGGCGCAAAGCAAGGTGAGCTCCTTGTTTCGTCTCTTTGTCTGTCTTCTCTTTACTGATGTGTGCATCTTATAGCGTCGATTCAAGCAGCGAAAGCGACCGCGACGCCCCCGAGAGCGAAGAGGAGGACGACAACATGAACCCATATCCGCTGGAGGGCAAGTATACCGACGAGGCCGACCGACTCCGGTACGCATCCTTGGGCGCGCAATGCATCCTCTACTCTTGGCTTACGCATATACATGCGCTGCAGACTACTTGATATGACTGAGATGGAGCGTGAAGAGGTCCTTGCACAGCGGCTGGAGGAGATGCAGCGCATACAGGACAAGCGGAACTTGGACCAGATGCTTAAGCAGCAGGAGAGGGGAGCTGAAGCAGACGGTGTCTCGAAGGCAGCCAAGCGTACGCTCTTCATCTATCGTTCTGTCGTCTGGGCGGGATATAAATAGTCCGGATACAGGGAAACATGCCGTGCGTGGCGAGACGAAGGAGAAGAACCGGAAGCTTGATGAGCTCAAGGCGAAGAGAAGAGCGAAGGACGATAACAAGCGGGTACGTGTGGCGCATGTCTCCCTCGCATACGGTACTCACAGGCTCTAAGAACCGCACATCTCCGAAGCGTGATCGTTCTTCATCGCCTATGGATATGGAGACCGACTCTGAAAACGAGGAAGATGGCCAGATTAGCAAGTACGAACAAGAGGAAGAGAAGGAGCTCAAACTGCTTGGTAAGACCCACCCGGATGAGGAGAAGATTACGATGGAAGACCTCTGGCATGCCTCATTGACGAGAGATAAACTCGCCAAGCACTGCTTGTCACCATGGTTTGAGGACTACGTCAAAGGTAAGGCCCTCGGATTGATGGATCACCATAATCTCATATGCCACGCTAGGTGCATGGGTGCGCTACCTGATTGGTCAGGATAGAGAAAGTGGCCAGCCCATCTATCGTATCTGTGAGATCCAGAGTACGTCCAGGTTTCTATGTGTGCATACAGCCCATAATAACCTCTTCAAGACCTCGCCGTGGATCTCGTGAAGCCGTATAAGATCAACGGTCACTTCACCAACCAAGAGGTCGAGCTGAAGCACGGAAAATCTGTCAAAGCATGGCCTATGGATAAAGTGTCCAACTCACCATATACACAGGTTAGTCTGCGAACCCAACCTCTCGTGTACATCCAGTCCTGAAATCCCCGTAGCGCGAGTTTGATCGCCTCATGACAGTACTCGAGGCGGACCATATCAAACCTCCATCAAAGCGCCAGATACAGAGGAAGGCCGAACAATTGCAGCAACTAGCAAGCAAGCCTCTCACTGACGTTCGTCCCCATCTCCTGAAAACGTTTCGTGTTGCTGACATCCCCAACAGAGCGACGTGACCGCCATCCTCGCTCGCAAAGCCCAAATGGCGGGCGGCCAGTTCTCCTCTTCCCGCAGCCTGGAGAAGTCGCGGCTGCACCAACAGCGCACGCTCGCGCTCCGCCGCAACGACTTCGTCGAAGTGGCGACGCTCGACAAGCAGATCGAGGAGATCACTGTGCTCATGGGCCCCGCGACGCCGCGCGCGAGCGAGGACCGCAACGACTTGCTCGCGAAGGTCAATGAGCGGAACCGCAGGGCGAATCTCGAGGCGGTGCGCGAGCGCGAGCTGCTCGAGGCGGAGCGCAAGCGGCGCGAGCGAAAGCTGGCCGCGAGCCATGCGGGCACGCCTGTGCCCTCCGATGCCAGTGCGCGGCTGAAGACCGTGCCGCGGATGTTTGCATCCAGGTTTGTGTTTTCCTTCTTTGCTTGACTTGAAGTATGATGCCGACCGGTTATTTCTCCCTTGTTCTCGCCGGCGACGTTTTAGACCGAGCACGCCAGCGACGCCAGCAGTGAACGGCAAGACGCCGCAGCTGGGCACGCCCGGCTCTCTCTCGCCCACGCCGCGTGCGAACGGCAGCCCGCAGAAGACGAAGCCCAAGACCGATTTCGAGTCGCAAGTTCTGGAGTCGATCGACATCGACCTCGGCGACTTCTGAGTCCCGTCTTTTCTCTGCTGTGTTGGTGAACGGGTGATATCCATGTATGCTCTTGTTCTGTAATCTGCGCAATCCCCCATATTTGTATATAATGCAATTAGATGCTTTGAAACTTGTGAACAGCCGAAGTCGTTGAATACAGAACAACCCGAATCCTTGCGTCTAGGTTTGCGTTCGGTGGTAAGGGCCGATATTAGTCGAAGCTGGGCGCAGAATGAGCATCAAACAGATTCAATAGATACGGAAGACCACCCAAGACTATAACAAGACTACGATCAATTCAAATGGGATCCTAAATACCAGACACAACATGAAGAATACGACGTCAGATCTGAGGCAATAGCCAAAGTTTCACGGCGGCAAGGAAATCAAAGAATGGATCCAAGCAGGAAGCTTAAGAGTAAAAGAGTCTATCGGCCAAGAAATTCTGTAGGTAACGGTATTTTGACGAGTTTGATTGGTCCCGCAGTGGAACGACGCCAGCTTCGTTCCTTCAAATTTCCAGGCCGATAGACTCTCAAACATCAATAAAAGTACAACGTAGCGGTGTTTTCCCGATCTCGAGGCTGAGAGCGGCGTGCCGCTCGCTTCTGTCATATCGGTGCAGATAGCCCGTGCTGGCCTTTCGCTTTCGAGCTGTCTTCGCTACTGGGAAAGGTTGAGGAGTAGACTTCAGTCTCTTGACGGATGTGTACCGAGAAGGTGTCCATCGGCAAAACGGCATTGTTTCTCCCGGGGCCGCTGCGAGCCGTACGGCGAAAATGGATATGTGATCCCGCAGAGGACAGGAATCTGGTTGGGTCCAGCCTGAAGTGAATCTGTAGGGAGATCAACGTAAACGTGATGCCCTACGATGTTAAATATTCGGATCAATGCTAGGCGTGCAGCATACAGCTCGGCAGCTTACCACAAGGGGAGGGACCACGTCTATTGCTGCGTATTGGCCGTTCGATTTCTTCAGGTAAGATATGAGAAGGCCCAGGACTCCGGCGCTGTATAAAGTGCCACTCTCGACAATTGACGTGACAACGGGCATCAAATTTGCGGTTCCTTCCGTGAAATGTCCGATTCTGTAAATCCGCCAGCACATAGCAACTAATCGTACATGGCCAGCGGTCATCGCTTGCGACAGGAAGAACGGCGAAAGCACGTACTGGTGCAAGAAACGTTGATGCACATAGTCAACGCGAAGAATGTCGTGATCCAGCGGGATGCGCTAGCAAACACTGTGGATCCTTTGTTCGCCTGTGAAAATTCCCAGCAGACAACGTATCCGACACCTGTACGGACGGCGGATTCAGGTTATGTGCAGTAGGATTTCTGCGAAGGACTTGCATGCGTTGGCCAGCTGTACCACGGCCGGGACGGCAATGACATATAGCCTTTTCCCGTATACCATGTAGCACCTCCAGATCTAAGATGAAATTAAGACGTTGATTGAGAGGCATGATGGCCGATACGCACCAAGACACCGTCACCAATCAGGGTTTGAGTGGCATAGATGACATTCTTTGCAACGAAAAGCGGATGCGCGATATTCTCAAAATACGACAAAGGATCCACATAAGAAGTGAAGCCCGCGTAACATCGGATGAAGCCAATGATGACATGCTAGTAAGTTAGACCAAGAGATGTCCCGTAAGTTTTTATTTGAGCGACTGACGCAAATCGACGCAACTTACGGCAGTCGCCAGCACAAGCATCAAGCTTGCCACTGGCAGCAAAGTACGCTGGCGGACTCGAGCTTCGCCTCCTTGGTACAGCAATGCCACCAGCAGAGCGAAATACAGCAATAGAAAGATGCCTGGATTCATATATAGATGATCAGTGCGTTACGATCCTCACCATATATGCGGAGTATCATCCTCACCATATAGCACGCTCTCCAAAAATAGCGCCAGAAGTTCAGCTTTGACAAGCAGAATGCCCATGGCTATCGGGTTACTGGTCTTCGTACGTCCATCGAATCATAGCGCTCATTTGATTATATAGCATGTGCTGAAGCGTTCAGAGCCGCATGCAGGGTCTGTAGGAACGATGTGTTTCCCGAACAGAATATCAGAACTCTGCACAGGGCAGGTGCCTGCGACCATCTGACGCAACCACGCCGAAATCGCGACGGTCAGATGCTGCGTCCCGCAGTCGGTCTCGTTATCCAATACGAAGTCGAGCTCTGCAAGTCGCCAAAACAACCAAGATGTAACTTACGAAAAAGCAGCCGAAGTCACCATGTGTCGCATTTCGCAGCTTCGAGTGATAACGGTGGGACTTGGAAAATGGAGTGAGAATCTATGCTTCATCTTGGTGTTGAGGCTCCGACTACACTGCCGACAGTTTTTCTAGTCGAAAAAAGACGATTCTTTAAGTCCTCATTGACAAGACATCCGCTTGGTTCGACAGGTCACCAGTCGAGACTGAAGTCCTGATTTCTGAATCGTGGGGACTTGATAGAGCTAGGATTCAATATGAAGATCAGATGCACTCACAAAATGGTCGTGAATCTTCGATCCAATTTTTTGAAGAAAGTCCTTGATGAGATGGTGTAAGCGTGAATATCGTGAGTGCAAACCGGGCTGATCGGTGCCGACAATTTTATTTAGACAATGAGCCCACGCACAGGATCACTGCATCAACGCTCAGCGTCCCTCCGAGTTCTGGATCATGAACTGTGGTAGTACATCCTGGATGCTCCACTTGTATCTGCTTGACGCGGATACAACTCCACGCCAGCCCCAATGTCGCAACCATCTACAACAAACCAAATATCATTAGTACTGAGCAGATGACGACAGGCAACATTGGAATGCGCAGAAGTAAATATCTTATGTTAGGCTCCACGTGTGCCAGGATTGCGGCGCCCTCGATTGAGTCCGATCGGGACCCAGCGCATACCCCGCTTCGAAATCTTCCGCAAGCATTTGGTGAAATCTGTAGCCGATCACCGGTTATACAGTGAAGATGCCTCTGCAACCCTCGTGCCAAGGTCCAGGACATCAAGTGTTCCGAAGCATGGGCGATGAAGGGTTGATAAGTCTGATGATCAGGCCGGAGACAGTATTCTGGAAACGGAATCCGACACGGGAACTTCATACTTGTGAAGCAGCTGAGATACGTACGTTTCGATGCATTCCTTTCGCATGCGTCCCACGCAGCTAGCGCGCGGCCTTGCTTCTGCAACCTTGTACAGATGCGGGCGGAGAGATGCTTGCGGAAAGATGTGCGGAGATGCGTGCGGAGAAGTTTCGCCCAGAAGCATTCATGGTCGCCTGCTATTATCATACGTCATGAAACAGAGGAATGAATACTAACGTGCACCTTCAGCATGAACGGACTTATGTGGCTTCTTGTCCACCGAGCTGCGCACCACAAGTATTTTAATCGACACGAGGTGGCATGTAGACGTAGAGGTGGTGACCAGTGGGTCGTGGATAAAAGCGCCCCGCCATCACCCCTACTCATGACATGAGGAAGGAGGAACATATTGACGCCTGGAGCCTCAATATGGCAGGAATGAGATACTTCGTTGGAACGGGCGTCTGCTTGTAGATATGCCGCAGTAAGGACGTTCAAGCTTCCACACATGCAGATAGCTGTGTGAAACGAGTGTAGCACCTCTCAGGTCGCAGAAGTCCAGTGCATAATTCTCCATCCACGGCTTCCGCCATCGAGATCTTCAGTCACGAGCTTGTTCTTGCCCCCGCGCTTCTTGATTTCCGTTTCGACACGGGACACTACAGGATATCACCAGTGGCTCGATGTTCTCGGGTGTTTGAAGGGGTACAAGCCTGAATCAGATACTCGTCAACCAAAAGTGATCCGCTTGTGCGGTGCGGCACTTACCGGATACTGAACTTCCACTGAACTTCCACTGAACTTCCCAGGGTCTGCACGCCGGTGCCGCCGAAGGAATCTTCGATGCCCGACCCATGCGTACACTTGCCTTATCGCCGTTGACACCTAAGATCAAAATCTTATAGGATAGGTCGACCAGTTTGCTCCGACTAGGTCCGTCATGGGTTCATGTACCATTTGACCGTAGACATCAAAATGAAGACCTTTCCCACGTCCAGAAACCGTAAGTCCAAGATATGTCGGCCCAGGGAGACTGTACATGAGGCGAGGGTGCATGTGTTCAGCCGGTAATTATTCGACTGCATTGCATGTCCTTGACGAAAGGTTGGATGAAGGTGGACAGTCGCAGGATGGATACACAGTCAAAGCGATCGAACCGTTCATCCTCAAAATTCATCACTTCTGCGATGATGAACTGTGGTGGACTTGCAGCGCATTGACGTAGCCAAGCACAGATGCCTTGCTGTCTGACGAGCCGCGGCCAGAGAGTCGCCCGATCGATTAATCGTGAAGGAGCTTGAATGGCCGGTGCATTCGTCAGACATCTCGGCCTGTGCGTTACACCGTGATCAACACACCGTGCCTGATTTCAATAGAAAGAAAGCAACAGACCGGCTGTACATCGAAGCGACCACTTGTAAGAATTATCTTCTTGTTCGTGTCATTTCCAGTCCTACCTGAAATTGCAGGAGGCAGCTGAAGCTCCTTGCCGGAAAACAAATGAGTTCCGAGGAGAGCTGGTTTGATTTGGTCTCTACGCCATATGCCTGGAGCTAGGATTCCAATGCCATACAAATGATTTCTTCTCGGTGCACGCCATCGCCGGAGATGCTGTGAGAAACGTGAATCAATTGTGGATCATCGACCCTTCACTGCGGAAACGTTGGCTTGTAAGAATTGGCGACCGAATGAAGAGTAAACTGGGAACTTAGGTCGACGGCATTCGCGAAGTGCTGGATGAACTAGTAAGGCCTACTCCGAGTTGCTGTCGCGCAGCACGGCATACGGTCACAGCTGTTCGTTCTACGAAATCGATGACCACTGGGCTTGAGCTGGCCCGGCCACTGGCATTGGATCATACGTGGCCTGTAGCACGGGGATAGGCTCGTTCCCAGCCGGTTCCACGTGATCTCATAAATGAGGGAGTTTACGTGCTGGACTGGGTACGAGTCTAGCACGGGGATGGCAAGTTTTATCTACGATGCCAAGCTGTCATGCACCATGCTGCTGATGAAGAGGATAGTGAGTTGTGAATTATACGGGTTATGTCGCTAAGCGCTAATTTGCGGCCACGATCATGGAGCCCATTTCTGCGGGGTTGTTGATCTACTAGCCATACACCTCGAGGTGAGTAAGACTTAATCTGATATGCTCGGAGCCTTGTACACACCCATCCTTATAGGTCATAATGGAGCATTCCTCTCTGCGCCTTGAGCTTCTCCTGTGCATGACATTTGTACACATATTGACCTATCCGTGTGTGTTCCATCTTCAGAATCTTCCATAATGCCGCGGCGACACAGATGGGGAGCCAACGACCTTTTTTCGGCGCTCTTGCCTCTGATCCTTCCCAGGGCTAGTTCAAGCATATTCGTAACAGTGTACTGACGCAGCTCGGAGCCCTCTTGCTTATTACGACCGCAACCCCGTTCCCAGCATCTGCATCAGCCGAACGCCTGTTGATTGCTGCGCTCGAACCTTATTCTGGCGATTCGCGAAGCATAAGCTCCGCGCCGTCAAATCAGCGCCGAGATGCTGTGAGAATGGTCAGGGTGTAAACGTGGTCACACTTCATAGATGCTCTGCTTCTAAGGCCTCCATTCATGGTTGATATTCTGATTCGTCGTTCTGACTATGATCCAGAATGACGGGTGACAAGCACGAACATTTGTCACAGGCATCCTTCCGTCGCGATATTGTGTGTGAAGGCATGGATCCAGGTTTCTATCTCGCGACAGCAAGTCTGATCCTGGATTCCTTCAACTGTATAAATGGATAACACACTCTCACTGTAACCCGGACAAAGTCTTATTTCTTCGACACATCCTACGAGCTTCGGGCTTTAATCTTGGATAGTGAGATTATCCTAGTCCTTAGTCTATCGTCTTGTCGTACTCACTTCGCCTGCATTTTTTTCGCTTATAGCTGTATGATGCTCGATCTATCCCATCTTCCGACTCTGCAAGGCACGAAGAGTTCAACATGGCATACTCCGCCGCTAGATGGCTCGTTGACTCTGCCGGAAATATTCGAATATCACTCTAGACACAGCCCGAAGCACCCGCTGTTTGTGTATCCCAACGATCGCCAGGATCCACGGTACATACTGTACCCTGAGGCTTACCGTGGCATACGCAAGGCAGCAAAACTCGTATCGGCCCATTACCAGCGCCTGAAAGTGGAGTACGAGCTCGGCGGGGGTGAAGATGCGCCTACCATTGGTATATTGGCTACCCTGGGTAAGATCGCATTCTGAGGGTCCTTGGCGAAAATTCGCTAACTGCGAGCTATCAGGCTCTATCACGTATTTTACCTTGATGATGGGGATCATGCATCTCGGATTCACACCCTTCCCCATCTCCACGCGCAACTCCGCCGTTGGTGTAGCTCATCTTGTTCGAACGACTGGGGTCTTGCAGCTGTTTGTGAGCCCGGATCCTGCTATGCAGCGCCTCAGTCAAGAGGCCACCGGTATCCTCGCCAAGGAGGGCATTGCTGTGGAGCTTATTCAGATACCTCAGTTCGAAGATTTCTACAATGAAAGCAATGAACATGAGGGGGTTTCGCTCGGCAAGCTGAGCAACGACAAGACGGCACTGATTTTGCATTCTTCAGGTGAGCATTTTCTCATGAGAGACATAGTATAGGATGTGCTGCTAAGATGGTTCAACCCTAGGCTCCACTGCGTTTCCGAAGCCCATCAAGATCACACACTCGAGCTTCCTGCAATGGGGCATGTTTGTCTGTACGTTTGGTTTCCTTCGCGTCCCTCATACCTTCTGATTCCACTGCGATCCGCTAGACTATGGCAATGTCGACTTGTGTGACAAGGTCATGGCGGCACATTCATTGCCTCTGTTCCGTGAGTGGCCTCGAGCTCTAGCACGTTGATTATATTTTCTGAAGCATGCTAGATGCTATGGGTGCCGCATTCATGACGTGGACGGTGAGCGCCAATTGTTTCATGTATTTGCCGTAGGACTCACGGACGCTTTGATTTCAGGCTTGCTCCGGCACGATCATGGGTTGTTTCAAGCCTTCGTCGCCCCCGGTCTTCCCTAATCCCGACAACTTCTTGGAAGCGATCGTTGCGACACGAAGCTCGATAGTCTATTCCGTCCCCGCACATGTTGAGGTATCTTTGAAGACACTTTCCCGGTACAATTCCTCAATCATTTACAGGCGTGGTCGCGCTCTCCATCTAATCTACCCATCCTGCAAAGTATGCAGGCAATCGTCCGTCCATGTGGCCATCCTGCGTGTTGAGGCATGCTGATGCATAATGTCACTGACAGGTATTCGGCGGCGCTCCCATGAACAAGAAGATCGGAGATGAACTGTGGAAGGCTGGTGTCAGGCTGACTCCTTTTTATGGCTCGTACGTCTTCATTCAGACTTTTTACACCCCTCGTAGTAATAGCGTTATAGTACCGAGGTTGGCTCCTTTGGAAGGTTCATCCCGAATCCGGCCGACGAGGAGGAGTGGGAGTACTTCAGACTGTCCCCGCATCTACGGCTCGAGCTGGTTCCTCAGGATGGTACACCTGACATCTTCGAGCCTGTTGTGCTCGTGCGTCATGCCCCTATGCCTGATTGCGACTTTGATATTGATGACTGATCGTCTTTCAGATATCTCCACCGTACGCGCCCAATGTTATCAATACGAAAATTAACGGGATTCCTGCGTACCGAACAAGCGATCTTATACAACGCCATCCCACCAGGGACGACTATTGGAGGGTCTACGGTCGTGCGGATGACCAACTGATATTGTTGACCGGCGAGAAGGTCTACTACTTTGATTTTTTATTCATTTCTGCCTCCTGACTACTCTTTCTCTCCTAGACGAACCCCGTTCCATTGGGTTAGTACTGTATATTCGGGTTTATCTCCGCCGTACTGATATGGTTCGGCTATCTAGAAGCTATACTAGTGCAGGATCCTCACGTTGCTGCGGCACTAATGTTCGGGCGTGGGCGATTCCAGAACGGTGTCATCATTCAGCCGAAAGAAGCCTTCGAGCCAAACGATATATCCAAGCTCGTGGAGTTCAGAAACAGGATATGGTATGCAACGGGTGCTCCATCATGATGTTCTGCTTTTCTGATGCCTTTGGTCAGGCCGACCATTGAAAAAGTCAATAAATACGCGCCTTCTCATTCCAGAATCTTCAAGGAAGTAAGGCTATTATCTGTTATACATCCCTCCTCGCACAGCTCTGATGTTCTTCATTACAAGATGATTATCTTCACCAGTCCTTCTAAGCCTTTCGAATACACACCCAAGGGCACACCGAGACGCCAAGTCTGCATAAATGCGTATAACGATGAGATCGATGCTGTCTATGCGGCCGTCAAGCACTCCTCACAGACCGAGCTAAACCCGCCTGAATCCTGGACACCCGCAGCAATTCTGACCTTCATACGCATCACAGTAGAGCGGGTTATGAAGCTTTCCATACAGGACGACGACGATTTGTTCCAACAAGGCTGCGACAGGTAACTGTCCTTGCTGCTTTGAATTTATACCGAGATCGCTCACATTATGGTTAGCTTACAGGCGACTTGGATCCGTAACACGATCCTTCATGCCTTGCGAGTCGCATCCACCATCTCGGTCCATGACATCCCGTCCACCTTCGTGTACTCCAATCCGTCGATCCGGGCGCTCGGCAATTTCGTGAGCAGCCTGTTCTCAAAGACGGTATATTCGACTTCCGAGGTATCATCCCTTGAGAGCAAGGTCGAAGAGATGCAACACTTTGTGCAGAAGTACAGCAAGAACTTTGGCGCTCTCCCTCAGCATAATACACAGGACCATGCGAGCAACATTAGCGAGACAGTCTTGTTGACGGGTACTACCGGCCGCTTTGGCTCTCATCTTCTCGCTGGCTTGTTATGCAGCCCTGACGTCAAGAGTGTCTTCGCATTGAACAGAGACCCGTCACATTCGCTGTCCTCTCTTAAGAAACGACAGCGCGATGCGTTCGAGACTTGGGGATTGGACGTCGGCCTCTTGGCATCGGAGAAGTTGACACTCTTAATGTCTGATCTGTCGAAGGAGATGCTCGGACTGCGAGAAGACGTCTACGAGCAGGTATGTTTCTAGACGTGTCTTCTTCAAGGAAATGCTTAACACCCAATAGATCCAACGCTCCGTTACGATGATCATTCACAATGGTGTGTCTACTACTCGGACTTCATCTTCCTGCGGATTTTGGTTGACAATATTTTTGACAGCCTGGAAGGTCGACTTCAATATGACATTATCATCCTTCGAGCCTTTGATTGTCGGTGTTCGGAAATTAGTTGATCTCGCGTTGCTTTGTGATCACCCTGGAGGACCCAGATTGATTTTCATTAGTTCGATCGCCGTACTTCAAAGTGAGCATCCAAGGTTTGACTGTTAACCTTGCTTTCAACCTCTCTTACGTCTCTCCTTTCCCCGTCGACAGATCACCCTTCGGAGAACTCGATCGCCGAGGTACCTCTCATGGATCCCGAGTCATCTGTAGGAGGTGGATATGGAGAGAGCAAATGGGTAGCAGAGCAAATCCTCACGCTCGCAGCGAAGGAAACGGGCCTACGGACCACCATTGTCCGTGTCGGGCAGCTCAGCGGCGACACTCGGATCGGAGGATGGAACATTAAGGAGTGGGTCCCTGCGCTGATTGCGGGAGGTCAGCTGATAGGTAGCCTCCCTGAGCGAAACGAGGTAGGCGGCCAATACTCGGATACATGAAATCTGGCTAAATCTTGTCTTTGAAAAAGGCCATCTCATGGGTGCCAGTGGATACTGCGGCCACCGCTCTTGTCGAAATGGCCACCGGGACATATGGACCAGTCTTTCACCTTGTGTCTCCTCATCTCGTCTCTTGGAGTACGCTGTTCAGGCCTGTCGCCCGAAAACTCGGAGTACCCATGGTTCCATACTCTGAGTGGCTCTCTGGGCTGCAGGCCTTGGCGAACACCAGGCATACCGACAAAGCAGACGACGTGGATGATGTTGGCGCACTCAACCTTTTGCCGTTCTTCCAGAGCGCTGATTTCGGGGAGCGCGTGCATCTGGACACGACGCAGGCTGCGAAGACTGCGCGCACCCTCGCCACGATGCAGCCATTGGGTGCGGAGCTCGTGCTGAAATCTGTGCAGTTCTGGGCAACCTACGGCTTGCTCAGCGCGCCCAGCCTTCCCGCGGCCGATAGCGGTATATAATTCTTCTGCCCCGCAAGTTTGATTGAACGATTGTTGAACACGTCTCCGAATGTGTAGTTATATGCCTCGGCCCTGTCCTCCTATGTAGTCTTTCCCACCTTGTTTAGCTTGGTATAAGAAGGTTTCTCGATGATTGGCATGTCTGGCTGTCTCTGACAAGCGGCATCTCATGCTGTAGCGTTCAGCATGAGCTTTGCGATTGGTAGCAGAATACGCTGCCGGAGTCGAGCCTCATCTCCTTGGCGCACCAACGCCACGAGCAGTGCCCAATAAAGTAGAAAAAATATGCCTGCATGCAAGAATAATCAGCATAGGATAGCGCATAGAAGACCAAATTCCAGAGTGCTGGCCGTAGAGCACGCTCTTCAGAAATAACGCAAGGAGTTCAGCTATGACGAGCAGCATGTTGTGAAGCGACGGTTTTCCGTACAATCGATAGCGTCCACTTCATCCGCTCATATAGCCTGTGCTGGATCGTCCGGAGGAGAAATCGACCGAGATATCACAACTTCTTAAATAGCTAAAGGCACTGGCCGTCCAAGAAAACCAGACCGAATTGCTGTGCAGTACTCAAGCAGTCCCGCCTTTGAGGACGAAGTCTTCATCGTATTGGAGAGATAGGTCCGCATATGGCCAAAAGCACCTTTGAAAACCCGGCGTTGTGGATGGACGCGTGTATTCATTCCGTGAGCGCTGTTTCAAGCATCGAGTCGTGAGTAAATCCGGGTCGACATGGTACTGTATACTGGCACCGTTACAAACAGAGAGCATTGGTTGTATATTCTTCACATCTGTTGCCGCAGAGCTTCGACGATGAC
Organism: Hericium rajendrae; assembly: GCA_033439255.1. Classification (NCBI taxonomy): domain Eukaryota; kingdom Fungi; phylum Basidiomycota; class Agaricomycetes; order Russulales; family Hericiaceae; genus Hericium; species Hericium rajendrae. The sequence continues at coordinate 930,111 of CM065879.1, read as the reverse complement.
TTCATCTGAACGCCGGTGTTCGTCCAGCAGACTCAGCTCCCGCAATCAGCATCCCGCCGAGTTCATGATTGAAAACAGCGGGAGAAGGTCCCGATCTTCAAATCGTCCGGCCTGACCAATGATCCTGCAGTATGAACCCCAACTTATCAAGCACAAAGTACCTATCTCACAGCGACTCGATGGCTGCAATTCTGGTCTTAAGGTCTTAAGGCCCTGGATTACCATACGTTCCGCAATGTAGCTCTTAAGAAAGGACAGAGGGTTCGGATAGATGCAGACAACATCGATCAAGGTTGCGATGCTACAATGTCACATTAGCAATACCTGTGCAATTCCATGGATACCTATACAGCAGTTCAGATGATACATTGTGTTTCTTTACCTTACAAGCCTCGCTTCCCACTCGTACGAGTACCCGGCGGCAGTGCTATGGCGGCGCCTACTGCCCCTTCGTCCCCTCTGCAACCTCGTACAGGTATGTGCCGAGGAGCTTGACCTGGAAAGATTTATCATGAGCTTTCAGAATATGAGATACAATGGAGAGCGAGAACGTACACCCTCGATGTAGTTGGATTTGTCCAGCTTCTCGTTTGTGGAGCTGTAAGACAGAAGTTAGCCAACAGATATGATGTGACATGCAAGCAGAGATGATGTGCGACACTATATGAGGAAAAGTACTCACTGAGCACCGTCATCGCCCCTGCCCATGGGCAGGAGCAGCACATTGACGCCTAATGCCTCGGCAAAGGTCAATGTGACGGGGATGGAACCGCCCTCGCGCGTGAGGTCGGGCGTCTGCTTATAGATTTGCTGCGATAGGGATGTAAGCGATCGCATTCGTTGCAACCGTATCAAGTAAATGGCGCACCTCAGTCGCCCTCCAGGCCGCCGCGTAGCTCCAATGATTGTAGTCCTCGACCCACGGCTTGCCACCATGGAGATCCTCAATGACGAGCGTGTTCTTGCTCCCGAGCTTCTTGAACTCGGATTCGATGTACGATATCACGAGTGGGTTGACGTTCTCCGGCGTTTGCGGGGGCACAAGCCTGTCAGACACTCGTCAGGCAACGCGGATGTGCAACGACATGCGCGCTGACCGGATGCTGAACTTCCCGGAGACCTTCGCGGGGATCACGGTCTTGGCGCCGGCGCCGTAGAACGCGCCCTCGATGCCGTGCAGGGAGAGCGAGGGCGAGCGCATGCGGCCCATGAGCACGGTTGCCTTGTCGTCGCTCAGCGCGATCGATCCGCCGGCGGACTCCTCGACGTCTTTGATGGAGTAATCCAGCTTCTCGTAGATTTGCCTGTCACCCCATGGGAGAGGATTAGCAGCTGAAATCTAGATTTGGATAGGTAAACACTTCACCTTTCCTCTTCAGACGCCTCCTGAACCATCTCGTCGATGCCTGGAATCAGGATCTTGCCCGATGAGTCGACCAGCTTGCTCATGAGCGCGATGAGGTCCGTCATGGGCTCGTGTACCATGCGGCCGAAGACGCCAGAGTGGAGGTCCTTCCCAGGACCAGAGATTGTGATCTTGAGATAGGTCAGTCCGCGGAGACCGTACGTGAGGCACGGCGTGCGCGTGTTCAGCCAGTAGTTATCCGACTGTGCACGACTCAGCAAGATGCCAGACGACGGTAGAATAAAGACGCACGATGCAAACACAGTCGACGCCTTCGAACCATCCGTCCTTGCCTTTCTTCACTTCTGCAAGGATGAACTCGTCCAGGCCCTCGCTGCCGCTCTCTTCCATGCCCTCGAAGCAGAAGCGCAGGTTGACGGGCAGGGGGATTTTGAGATCGTGGTGGGCCTGCAGCACGTTGACCCAGCCGAGAATGGGGCCCTTGTCGTCCGACGAGCCGCGGCCGTAGAGTCGCCCAGTCGACTCGTCGCGCGTGAGCTCGAATGGCGGGTGCGTCCATCCGTCGGACAGCTCGGCCTGTATCCGTTCGATCGCAATCAGTAATTGGCGCTCCTCCACTACGACGGAACAAATGGACAGACCGGCTGTACGTCGAAGTGGCCGTAGATCAGGACTGTTTTCTTGCTCTTATCGTTCCCGATCCTGCCCAAGATTGCAGGAGGGAGCTGCAGTTTCTGGCCATCCAGTTCGTGCGTTCCTAGGGGAACTGATTTGGTCTCGACGCCGTATGCCTGAAGCTGCGACTCCAGGAAAGACGCCATGCGGAAGACATCCTCGCGGTGGGCGGGATCGCCAGAGATGCTGCGAGAGACGTGAATCAAAGGCGATCGTCAAGCTTGCAAGCTTGACGCATGGAAACCAGATGAAAACCGACCTGGGGATCTCGACGGCACTAGCGAGGCGCTGGATGAAGGCTTCCTCGTTGCTGTCGACAAACTTCAGGAAATCGGCAGGAGCTGGCATTGTGAAATTTTACAGAGTTATTCAGATTCACGGGAGAAGAATGATACAGCAAGTCAATAGGAATAGGAATAAGTACAAGTCGGGACGTCGTTGAGATTTTAAAGGTCGCCGACGGCATAACCCGGGCCGGCGGCAACAAGGCCGCTGGACAAGTAAGTATGCTCGAGTTCGAACTTGATTTTCTTGAGCGTTGGCTCATAGCAACGTTCATATTTTCTGGAAGCGAACATATACATATGATGAATTTGTTGACAGACACAGACCCCAGTTTGATTTTGACTTTTAGCGTAGGGAGCGTCAAGGAACGACGTTGGCGACGGGTCTCTGAAAACAGATCTGGCTCCTCCAGCTGCCATATTGTCGGGTTGTCGGGTTGTCTTTGTTATCCTTACGTGTAAGTACTTGATGTTTGCATTTTTTTAGACGACTCATCTGTCATTCATCTCCATTTTTCAGTACTCAGCACCGTGTGCCGACATCATGTTTTCCCTCCGGGCTCATCATCTTTTCGACAGCCTAGGCAGATGGTGCTGGAAGATCTCCACATTGCTATTTTCGGGCGTCAAGAACCTGACAGGAGCCCGAGGAGGCCGCCTGTTTGGCAGACTCCACAGACTTACCGTGGCTGCTCCGTCTTCACGGCAGCATCTGACTCATTATTCAAGGGTTAGCATGAGGCGTACTTACATACGTGTCATCGCCGCCCTTTGACGCCAGGTTGGGCTAAGTTGGATCTTCTGTTCGACTTTGAAATATGCGCCCACGCCTTAAGGCCTTACCAATAGTGCACCCCGGTGAGCCTTTTTCGCTTTCACAAATAGCGCAATCTCGACCGTTGTCGCTGGCGAAGGGGGTATTTACAGTTGTCGTTCATAATCTCCGTGGCCATCAAAGTTTCCTCTATTCGCAGCTTATTTTGTGGGTCGTGGATTGCTACGATAGGTGGATCCCATGATAGGTGTGGACGCTGAGGGTTGCTGATTGGCCGCTCTTTTATTTTGAGGTGCGCACGTTCGACTATGTACTGCCCTGAAAGAGCCCGTTAAGCACTGACTTGTTAATGCCACCGTATACAGTAGCTTCACAGAAGATTCCAAGGATCAGTTTATCGATCAATTTACGAGGCTGTCATCTCTTGGAAGCTTCATATATTCAAGGAGACACGTAACACAGCAGCGCATGGACTACCGCGTTGCAGGATACGGTGTTCGATGGATACTATGCACAGGTATGATTCACTCAATCCCATGCCTCTTTGGGACGTCGACGCTTCGACAGCCATGATGGTGGACATGAACTGACATCATTCTTCCATACCCATATGTTCTCACCATTCGACGGCATTGTGCAGCAGTCCTTTCATAATCTCTATGGAGGTTTCCTTTCCTTCCTGGCGACGCCCAACATGCATGCACCAGGAATATCATTATGTCAAAGCGACGCTCACAAGTTCTGAAGGTGATTCGCCCCCTATGGCCTTTCCTGGATATCGCGCTCCCGAGACCTCAGATTTTAATCGTCACGATTCCGCATTCCGATGTGCAGTCAATACGAAGATGGACCACGGACATGATCATCTGTCACAAGTATGGTTCCAGGTCTCTGAAGACGTCTTTGATCCTAGAAGCTTCGAGCGATAAAATGGCCAATGCATTCACTTCACAAGTCAGCAGTTTCTGCCCTTCGTTACACCCTGCAAATCTCTCAATTGAACTCCAGGCAGTAACAGTACGGTTCTTCTGGTCCTCATCCTCTTATTCCGCCATGCTCACTTTGCCTCACGCTTTTCTTTCAATTTTAGTTTTACGATGCTCGACCTATCGATCCTCAGGACCCGCCAAGGCACGAAAAGCTCAACATGGCATGCCCCGCCCGTAGACGGCTCGTTGACCATCCCCGAAATATTCGGATATCACTCCAGACATAGCCCGGAGCACCCATTGTTTGTATATCCGAACGATCGTCAGGAGTCGCAGTACATACTGTATCCCGAGGCTTATCGTGGAATGCGCAAGGCAGCAAAGCTTGTGTCCAGTCATTACCAACGCGCGCAAGGGAAGTACGAGCTCGACGGGATTACAGATGCACCTATCATCGGTATCCTGGCTACCGCAGGTACGTATCGTACCCAAGGGTCCGCGATAAAATTGACTGACTGTGGCTACCCAGACTCCATTACCTACTTCACCTTAATGGTGGGCATCATGCACCTCGGTTTTACGCCTTTTCCCATCTCCACGCGCAATTCAGCGGCCGGCGTAGCGCATCTTCTTCGAGCGACCGCGGTGTTGCAGTTATTTGTGAGCCCAGATCCGGCTATGCAACGTCTCAGTCAAGAGGCCATCGGTATTCTCGCCAAGGAGGGCATTAGTGTGCAGCTCCTCCCGATGCCTCAATTCGAAGATTTATACAATGGGAGCAATGATCATGAAGGTGTGTCGATCGGGGAGCTGCATAGCAATAGATTGGCATTGGTTTTACATTCTTCCGGTGAGGATCTCATTGGGAACCTTGTAAAGATTTATCCGCTAAGGTGCCAAATGTAGGCTCCACCGCATTCCCGAAGCCAATCAAGCTCACGCACTCGAACTGGCTACAATGCGGTTTGTTCATCTGTATGTCCGATCCCTTTCATCTCTCACACTCCCTGATACCATGATTTGCTAGATTATGGCGACGTCGATCTGTGTGACAAAGTCATGGCAGCGCACACAATGCCCATATTCCGTGAGTCGCTCTGACCTCTTGATGCGCCGAATGCTCTTCTCAAGCCTGTTAGATGGTCTGGGCGCCCTCTGTATTGTCTGGACTGCGAGTAATATTTGATCTATATGCTTCTTGTGGACTCATTCATTCGCTACAGGCTTGTACCGGCATGATCATGGGATGTTTTAAGCCTTCGTCGCCGCCAGTCTTCCCCAATCCCGATAACTTTTTGGAAGCAATCGTAGCGACACGGAGCTCAATAATCTACTGTGTCCCTGCGTATATAGAGGTATTTCTCGTGGATTTCTTGTTGGGTATGCACCTTTATTCGTCCTCAGGCATGGTCCCGCTCTCCATCAAACATGCCCATCCTGCAAAGTATGCAAGCCATTGTGCGTACATGTGATAACCCTCCATGCTCAAGCATGCTGACACATGATGTTGACAGGTGTTCGGCGGTGCGCCTTTGAACAAGAAAATCGGAGATGAGCTGTGGGAGGCTGGTGTGAAACTCGCTCCTTTCTTCGCCTCGTACGCCCTTGTTTAGACTTCCGATACCCCTCGTACTCAGATTATGACAGTACCGAGGTTGGTTGCTTCTCAAAGTTTATCCCAGATCCTGCCGACGAGGAAGAATGGGAATATTTCAAGCTCTCCCCGCATCTACGGATCGAACTCGAATCTCAGGATGGCTATACAGACATATTTGAGCCTGTCGTGCTTGTGCGTCATGACTGGATGTCTGGACGCGATTCTGACCGCATGCGCAGACAAATTTGCCATATACTCCGCACGTCATCAACACGCAGATCAACGGGATCCCCGCCTACCGAACGAGTGATCTTATACAGCGTCATCCCACTAAAAACGACTATTGGAGGGTCTACGGCCGTGCTGATGACCAGCTCATGCTGTTGACGGGCGAGAAGGTGTGCTACTTTGTTTCGTTGTTACCTTTGCCTATTGATCACTTGCTCAACTCCAGACGAATCCCGTTCCTCTGGGTAAGGACTGTATGCTCGACGTGATCTCAGCATGTACTAACCGGCCCGGCTTACTAGAGGCCATACTGTTACAGGATCCTCATATCGCGGCGGCACTCATGTTTGGGCGTGGGCGTTTCCAGAACGGTGTCATCATCCAGCCGAAAGAAGCCTTTGAGCCGACGGACTTGTCGAAGCTTGCTGAGTTCAGAAACAAGATATCGTAGGTAAAATGCTCTTTATCATGCTGCCTTGTCTTTCTGATCCCTCTGAACAGGCCGACTGTTGAGAAAGTGAACGAATATGCACCTTCTCATTCAAGACTTTTCAAGGAGGTAAGGCGATGCTTCTTTTCCTGTGATATGCCTGACGAACTTCGTTCACCAGATGATCATCGTCACCAATCCCTCGAAGCCTTTTGAATACACTCCCAAGGGCACGCCAAGGCGCCAAGTCTGCATAAATGCGTATAGCGACGAGATCGATGCCGTCTATGCCGCTGTCAAAGACTCCTCACAGACTGAGCTGAACATTCCCGACTCTTGGACGCCCACAACTATTCTGTCCTTCGTACGCCTTATAGTCAAGCGAGTGATGAAGACTCCTGTGCAGGACAACGACGACTTGTTTCAGCAAGGCTGCGACAGGTTAGTGTTCCTTGTTTTGAATTCATATTGAGATCCCTCACACTGTAATCAGTCTCCAGGCTACCTGGATCCGCAACACGATCCTGCATGCATTACGAAGCGCGTCCATTGTTTCCATCCACGGCATCCCGTCCACCTTTGTGTATTCCAATCCCTCGATCCGGGCGCTCGCCAACTTCGTGAGCGGCCTGTTCTCGAAGGAGCCAGGTTCGACTTTTGAGGATACGTCGCTTGAGAGCAAGATCCAAGAGATGCAACGCTTCGTCCAGAAGTACAGCGGGAACTTTAGTGCTTTTGGACCTCAGCGCGCCGCGAGCGACCATCTGCGCGACGTCGGAGAGACCATCCTGTTGACGGGAACTACTGGCCGCTTGGGCTCTCACCTGCTTGCAGCATTGCTGGATAACCCCAACGTCAAAAAAGTCTTCGCGCTGAACAGAGACCCATCGAGAACATTGGCCGGTCTCCAGAAACGACAGCGCGATGCGTTCGAAACTTGGGGATTGCATGTCGACCTTCTGTCATCAGAAAAGTTGACTCTGCTCGTGTCTGATCTGTCCAAGGACATGCTTGGGATTCAACAAGATGCATACGAGCAGGTATGTTCTGCCCTAAGATTCTATCATCCTGGACAACATCCTAAGAACTCTGCAGATCCAACGCTCGCTCACAACAATCATTCATAATGGTATGTTGACGTTATGTTCCTATGAATTGCGGTTGATGTTGTTTGTAGCCTGGAAGGTCGACTTCAACATGGCTCTGTCATCCTTCGAGCCTTTGATCATCGGCATTCGCAAGCTGATCGATCTTGGCTTGACCTGTGATCACCCTGGGGGAGCCCGCTTGATTTTCAACAGTTCGATCGCCGTACTTCAGAGTACGTCTTCGATATTAGACTTTAAACTATGCTACCGGTCTCTGATATTTATTTTCCCCATCCAAAGATCACCCTTCGAAGAATCCGGTCGCTGAATTACCTATCGTGGACCCTACGATGTCCGTAGGAGGCGGATATGGAGAGAGCAAATGGGTGGCAGAACAACTCCTGATGCTCGCGACGCAGGGAACGGGCCTCCGGACTACCACTGTTCGCGTCGGACAGCTCTGCGGTGACACACGGATCGGCGGATGGGGAGTCAAGGAGTGGGTTCCTGCACTAGTTGCGGGTAGTCAGCTCATTCACAGCCTCCCTGAGAGGGACGAGGTAAGTGGCCAATACGCAAAATGATAACAGCTGGCTAAACTTCCTCGTCTTATCTCATCTGATCATCAAGGCCGTTTCATGGGTTCCGGTGGATATCGCAGCCTTGGCTCTTGTCGAGATCGCCACTGGGACGTACGAACCTGTCCTCCACCTTGTATCCCCTCACCCTGTTCCATGGAGCACGCTGCTGAGGCCTGTCGCTCAGAAACTCGGAGTGCCTATGGTCCCGTACTCTGAATGGCTCTCCAGGCTACAGGCCTTGGCCAATACCGCAGATACCGACAAGGCAGATGATCGTGTAGATGTCGGCGCACTGAACTTGTTGCCGTTTTTCCAGAGAGGCGATTTAGGGGAGCGTGTGCGTCTCGATACGACGCAGGCGGCGAAAACTGCGCACACCCTCGCCGGGATGGAGACCTTGGATCCGGAGGTCATCTTGAAATCCGTGCAATTCTGGGAAATGGCAGGCTTGCTCGGCGCTCGGGCCGTCCAGTAGGGAATGGTGTTAGGTATGGCTGAACAATTGCTGGACGAGACGTCTTTCCGAATGTGCAGTTACAGCTCTACAAGTTTCCACCCAGTCCCGTTACATATCCCCCTCTCGGAGACGTTTGTACATTACACTATCTCTTTCTTGCTGTCGCCGTTGGCGCTGGGTATTATACGGTATATCGTCGTGTGTACGTCTCCATACGCAGAAAACCGACCGAGTCACCTGTCCTTCTCAAACAGACTTAGACTTGAACGTGCAGTTGAGACCTCTCTCCGAGTCCATGATCTCCGCAACCTTCAAGCGGTGATCGTGCAGAAGACGCTTATGGGCGAATTTGGAAAGGAGACCAACGGAACAAGTGCTCCTGGAATGTACTTTGTCGGATGTTGGCGTGGGACCATCATCGAGATGCAGCTCGTGCAGCTCAGGGCAGATCGGCTGTGTGTGGCCGGAGGCGTCCGTGGTCGTTCCCAGCAGCGCAGCGAGCACGCACTGGACGTCGATATAGTCGCATCTAGCATCGAGTTCGATGCGGGTGACCGCGGGAAAGCAAGCGAGCAGACGAGCGTAGTCGCCCGTAATGTCGTAGGCATCAGCGCCTGAAACGGAGGACTGGCAGCCAATGGATAACAGTTCGACTGCATGCAGCGGGAGTTCAGAACAAAGCGTTTGCATCCTGGCCACGCAATCCTGTTGGGACTGCAGGCGGAACGTTGCCGAAAATGCTGCGCCGTGACAGGACTGAAGCGAGCAGTTGTTCACCGGAAGCGTGCGCCAGCCGGCGAGGGTGAGGCTAGGAGGTATCGCCGAGCTGTTGAGCTTGAACGCGCGGAATGGTGGTAGATCATTAGGGCGAGAGATGACATATGAAGGAAAGCGTCTGCTGAGCCTCATCATCCTACAGCTGCCCACACCGGCAGGAAGACGGACGGAGGGCGTGTAGAAGCGCAGCTTTCTCAGGAGACTCCAGTGGTTGCAAAACGACGCTGCTAGCCCAGGCAGATCCATTGGCTCCGTAGCGTTGTATTCGCTGAGGGGGACGGGTTCCACGTGATCCGAAGACTTTGTGAAGATATTGACAACTGAAGGAAGTTCTAGACGAGACATGCGATGCAGAGCATGGACAAATGAGATAAGGGGGCCGCTGCGAGAGTAAGAACTGTGGCGACCTCTAGTGAGCCCCAATTTCGTCACATTCTCTGTCCACAGGGACAGCCTTTCGAGAGCAGGGATGGTAAGAGGACCAGACGACGGAGATTGGGAAGTGCTCCTTGGAAGAGGTTGAGCGGGAGTTTGAAGTTCGGCCACATGGCGGCGCTGTGGCTCATCTGATGGTCCTGTTTAGCATGTAGCCGTATAGCATGGAGATGCGGCGCTGGTTCCACGGCCGTTGTCAGGTAACCCGCGATGGCCAGTTCGTCGACGCGCTGCAGGTTGTTCACGAGCCGTTGGAAGGAACGCATCTGACGCTTGGTGACCTTTCGACCTCGATGATTTGGATCCAAGTTCAAGTCCACAGACACATAAGCAGCTCTTGAGTGGCATATACTGTAAAGCTTGAACCAGAGAAGTGATTCTCGTGGAATGCCCGCATACAATGCTGGCGCCGCCAGCGGTGGTAGATGTGAGTGAGAACCAACCAGCCTTGCCACTGCCTTGCCTAGTCTGCTTTCATAAGTGAATTCCTTGTCGGGAGGGTCACCTTGTCAGACGGAGTTTGAATCTAACGCGGGGGCGGAGCTCAAATTAACTTAACAAGTGGGTTATCGATTAAATTTCATGAACGGGCCCTTCGCTGGCCTCCTAGCCCCTGCGGCAGTCAACTCCACAAAATGAAAGCATCCCAAAAGGACCATCAGAAAAGAACATCTGAGTATAAGCATGCTGTATGCGAAAAAAGAGGGGCACGCGAGGGGCAATTCACAACCGGGGGGGTGGGCGGCCTTGGGATTCGAACCAAAAGGGTCGAGACACTGCACTGTATGCCATAACCCACTGCGCCATAAAGCTGTTTAGAACTGGCCCTATGCAAAATATATCATGTCGAGGCATCACCACAGGCTGCGAAATGAGTTGGGTTCGTTCACAAGGACTTTTACATCCTTGCATGCTGTTCGCTCTAGTGACTATAGCAAATGTCAAGTATCCAGCGATGTAGATGCGTTGATTGAGGAAATATGCTATATTACATAATGTGCCGTGGCTCGGCAGGGTGGCTAAGGGGTCCCTCCCGACAAGCCCCGGGTTACTGAAAGCAGACGTCAGACAGACGATCCTGAGGCACGAAGGTTGAGTCCCAGTGAGAATCGGCACGAATCAAATCGAATGAGGTCGAATGTCAGCATCGACTTTGATCTCATTCGAACTTTTGGACTATATATCGATGTCATTCGATGTCGCGCTGGAGCGTGGCGAAGCGCATCGAATGACATTGGTCCTCTTTTGGCTTATTTCGAATCATATCAAATCTGGTCGGTGTTGCAGCAGCAGTTGCATTTATTCAATTTTAGGTACATTTTTTGTTTGTAGCTACTGCTGCAATCGCTGTGAATCGATACCATTCGCCTTGCTCCTACCTGAATCGCTGACAATTGGGCTTTTTCACTGAAAATGCGGCCGATCTGAATCACTCTCGTCCGTGCTCATCCGTCACAAGCAGCTGCTGTCCCTGGTCTTGCGCGGAGTATGTACGTGTTACTAGAATTAGTATACAAAGCGTCAAGATGTGTCTGAAGTCAAAATTGACCACTTACTGCATGCTGACCCTCCAGTGCATCTTTCTTCATTTGAAGGCTCTTCTGCTCGTACTCCTGCAGATAATTAGCATGCGAACTACGAGAAGCAGACTATGAAGATACCTTTTTTGTCTTCTCGTCCAACTTTTCTCACACGAGCGCAAAGTCTTGAACTGTAACTTCATGATCGCGGGCATATACTTGGCCAAATAGGTTCCTAGAGATGTGAACTGAGCTATCATATCAATGGCAAACGAGTGAGCTACACACCTGGCTGTAGTTGATGATTTGCTCAGGCAATACTTCTTCGCCTTTGAATCTGATTGCGACCGAGTTGGTTTGGGGGGAGGAGCCAGGCCAGAACTGGTCTCAGCTTGGCACGATTGGGAAGCAACCTGTGCTGATGGAGAGGTGCCCTGCGAGGACCTGGAAAGGCTCGTATTAAGAAACAGTCAACTAGCATAAGTCGATTTATGCAGATACTGAACTTACAGAGGATCGATGAGCTGTGAGCCAGAAGCCTTGAAAATAGCGGTGATGCCTGCAAGTTAGACTACACAGCCTCTATCGTTTCGTGAAGCATAGCATTACATCATCGCTGTGTGCAAGCAACCCGAAGATGACACTGACTGTGCTGTAGTAGTGTAACAGTGGATGGAAAATGGGCAAGCCAGTGTCCTCGGTGGACACACAGTGCGCCACAAGATCAGTGTGACAAGGTGGTCAAGCATGGGTTATGAGACGAGTGTCAGCAGGGTCAGTGAGCCTTCGCGACCAATGGGTGATGCAGGCAAGAGTGCGGTTGGCAGTCTGTTTGTCGGCAGCTCTGTTATAACCAGCGCCATGTTCCTGTGCATCGCATGCCTGTCATCGTAATGCGCAAATAGCGCCTGGACACAGTGGCCAACACGGAATGGACATAGTGCCCATGCACCCTTCACTCACTCAGCACCTAAACCTTGCTGCCACCGGCAAGTGTGAACTTCTCAGGTGTTGTCAAGGAGCTGCGCATTAGTCAAATGGCTGTAGGCACATGAACGACTGAATACAAGTACATGCACTTACCTTCAAGAGCATGCTTGATCTCAATAATGGAATACTGTCACGGATCGCTCCATTTCTCTCCGCCTTCTTCTCTGCCATCAAGGCATCGCATCGGTCATGTGCTCCAGCAGCCCCATCACATGTTCACTTCCTCACATGACCTGGGGCTATCCTTCACCCATGCCCTTGTTCCCCTTTGGGACATCCTATTGTTCGACCCATTATGGTGTCCATTGTTCTTTTCCCATTGTCGTCCCAGTACTTATAGGCTCCCTGTCGCTCACCTATTTCCCTAGATTGTCCATTTCGTCTGTACCGTACTGTACCTCCAATACAGGTCACTGCGCTGCTAGTCGCTCTCTGCTCTCTCGCTCCCATCATCACTGGTGACTTGGGTGGTTCTCTGCTGTCTACGACCGAGTCTTGACACCTGGACAATCTCTCATACACCCGCCTCACCTCCCTACTATCGCCCATCATACCTTTCTTCTTTGAACCCTTCACCGCCGACATCTTCACCGAATCTCGACATCCATTCCATCAACCTCATCTCCCCTTTCCCATCGCCAACACCATCGAGGGCAGTGCACTCATCCCCCTCCTCCGCTATTGTGCTGCGAAGTGTTGGGAAGCCGAAGGAGTTTGGTTTCGATTGAGGTCGTGGAAACCACGTGCAGGTGCTATCTCCATTGCTTTATATGTTCGAATCCGAGTTGCCTTTGACGTCGACTTGCAAGAATTCACGTTCGGTGCTTCGGACATTGCCTACCACTGTCGCCAACCCAACCAAGGATCCCCTGCGATCATCCTGCCATCGACCCCGTTCCCCTTTTGCACACTAGGTTTCTTCACCCCAGAACCCTCGCCTGAGCCTGTGTGGGCCAGAGAACGCCTCAGCCACCGATTCCTCAGAACCCCATACTCCACCACCTTGTACCCTCGTGCCCTTGGACGTCGTCCAGTTGCGGCAGACTTCCTGTAGGTTGTCACCATTGATTCCACCGACCCCCGCTTCCAGACCACTGCACCCTTCCCACCCGGGATCTTCGAGTCACTTGGGGACTACCACGTTTACACCCTTGCTGGCATCGCCCGGATCCACTTTTCTCACCAAGACACTGCCATCCGCCAGTGGTACTTCACTGAGCGTGAAGACTTCCCCTACCTCAAACTCGTTGACTTCGACGTCGCCAGGGAGGAACACCACCGCCTACACCCAGCCACTCCACTGCTCCCCACCGTTGCTCCTCCTAGTGTCGACTCCCCTCCCACACGCACCGAACCCCTCTTTGTACCAACAGGTATCATCTTCAACACCGTTACCAGGAAGTACTACGCATACTGTTCCAACTCTCGATGACTAGTCGTTGGCTGGAGACCAAACCTAGTAGAAGGAAGAGATCAGTGGTTTTGGCAGGCCAGTAGCGTCTTCATCACTGAACCTGAACTCGCTCTCTCTCACCAAGTCCTAGAAGCACGCGAGCAAGAGCGAGTCACCCGGCTCGCAGTCCTCCGTTCACCGCTACCCCCTTGTATCCCAACCCCAATACCTGTCCCGTCACCTGCTCCACCTGTCGCCGCTGTTACATCCACCGTCAACATCAAACCAATCATCGCCCCAGCTCCCCCTGTCCAACCGACCATTGACATGTCCAACCCTGAGATCGGCATCAAACCTGCTCCCTTTGAGGGAGATCGTTCCAAATCCAAGGAATTCCAGCTGCGTATTCGCTTATTCCTTCGCGCCAACTCAGCCAGGTATAAAGAGGATGCTGCCCAGATTTCCCTCTTTCTCGACCTCTGCCAGGGCCCTATTGCCAGCCAGTGGGCCACCCAGCGTGTCGAGGAGATCCTTGAGGATGATGACCTTGTGGCTGCATCTCCATCCCATGTTCCTCGCTACGCCAACCTCACTGCCCTTCGAACTCGCTTCAACTTGGACTTCTCCCCCCTCGACGACTCCAAGGACGCCTCCCATGCCATCCAGACCCTCCAGATGGGCACACGCCCAGTAGTCGACTACATCACCGAGTTCGAGTCCCTCGCCCCTCGCACCGGCTACAATGATGTGGCCCTAATTGACTGGTTCCTGCGTGGCCTAAACAATGCGCTGCGGGATGATTGCCAGCGAAGCTACCCCACGCCCACCACACTGGCTGAGTGGAAGGAGAGGGCCCGTGACAGGAACGCTGCCTATCTCATGCGCACCCGGTTCCAGAGTCCCCGCCCTACAACTGGGCGCACCCCAGTGAGCACTCGCTCCCCTCAGTCCACATCTACTGGCCGATCCCGCACAGTTGCCGCTACAGGTGCCCAACTGCCCAAACTCTCAGAGTCTGACCGTGAGCGCCTCAGACGTGAGGGCGGTTGCTTCCGCTGCCGCCAGAAGGGCCATGGCTTCCGCGACTGCCCCCTCAATGCCGACTCCAACCCTCGTGCCCCAACCCCTCGTGTCCGAGCGCTAGAAACCGGCTCTGCCCCGGGAGTAGCTCCAGAAGATACAGCTGCTGCCCTCGCTGTCCCCGCCATCAACAGGTCCATCGCTGACTTATCATCGCAGTTGAAGGACTTGAGCAAGGAGGAGAGGGAAGAGGCAAAGGCTGCATTAAAGGATATGGTTGAGGGTTTTTAAAGCGCCCCCCGGTCACGTCATCCGTGGGTGGCAAGAAACATTTCTTTGATCCGTCGAATCGCTTCTCTGTACTATCCGACCCCTGTGAGCAATCGTATCCATCATCTTTGCGCATGTCCGCTATCACGCCCAACCATCAGACACCGTCCATTACGCTCCAGGCCAAGATTATCACTGCCCCGATCAAGAAACAAATCGACGCTGAGGCACTTCTCGATAGTGGTGCAGAAGGCATCATTATGCACCCCGAGTTTGCCAAGAAACACCAGTTCCCCCTCAAGAAACTCCCTAAACCCTTTCCCGTTCGCAACGTGGACAACTCCGAAAACATCATGGGCTGGGTTCGCTATTCAGTCAACCAGAACATCCACATTTACGCCAAGGACTCGACGTCCTTCCATGAGGAGACAGCTGAGTTCTATCTCGTTGACATTGGCGACTACGACATCATCCTTGGGACTGATTGGTTACAGGAGCACAACTCTGAAATTGATTGGGTCTCTCGTCGTGTCGACATGACTCGCTGCCCTCCCTCTTGCACTCTGAATAAACCTCCGGTCAAGAATCTGTCCACTCGCACTGAACGCCGCCAGTCAGCCCCTCGTCCACCAGTCCTCAGTGCTGCTGCAGTACTGCTCCCCCCACCTTGCCCCCCTCTATTGCTCCCACTGCCCCCGCCATTTGTCGCTGCCCCACTTCCCAAATACGTGATCCCTGCTCGCCGAGTCCAAGGCGTCCGCCTTCGCCGCATCCACCTGTCCAAAGTCCCTGCACGCCTATTCACTGAGGACGATGACCCCCGACCTCATGTCGATGACGACTGGGTTGAAGAGGGCCTTCACCTAGCTGGCGTTCTCCCTGACTGGGACACGCCACCCCCACCAGACGACGACCCCGACTACCAACACACCATCCGTATCCGTCGCTCTTTCACCAATGCTCAGAAACTGGCTGAGCGTGTGGCCACTCGTGTTGCAGAGAGGTCCTTTGCTGAGATGGTTCCCCCTCAGTATCAGGATTTCCAACCTGTCTTCGACGAGGAATCCTCCCATCGCCTCCCCGAACGTCACCCTTGGGATCACGCCATTGACCTGAAAGATGGCTTTGAACCCCGCTCCTGCAAGGTCTATCCCATGGCTCCTACTGAACAGGAGGACCTCGATTCATTCCTTGATGACCAGGTCAAGAAAGGCTACATCCGTCCTTCCAAATCCCCTATGGCGAGTCCCTTCTTCTTTATCAAGAAAAAAGATGGAAAACTACGCCCTGTCCAGGACTATCGCACCCTCAACAAAGGCACCATCAAGAATGAATATCCCCTGCCCCTCATCTCTGAACTCGTTGACAAGCTCAAGGGTGCCAAAGTCTTCTCCAAGATGGACGTTCGTTGGGGTTACAACAACGTTTGCATCAAGGAGGGCGACGAATGGAAAGCTGCCTTCAAAACCAACCGCGGTCTCTTTGAACCCCTGGTGATGTTTTTTGGTCTTAATGAACTCCCCTGCCACGTTCCAGGGAATGATGAATGAACTTTTCAAGGATCTCATCGACACGCGCAAAGTCATCATCTACATGGACGATATCCTCATTTTCACCAAAACCCTCGAAGAACATCACGACCTTGTGCGCAAGGTCCTCCAACGCCTCCAGGACAATGACCTCTTCCTCAAACCAGAGAAGTGCTCTTTCGAGCAGCCCTCAGTTGAGTTCCTCGGTCTCATCGTCTCCCATAACACGCTCGCCATGGACCCCGTCAAGGTTGCAGGCATTGCTGAATGGCCTGCCCCTCGTAACGTCAAGGACGTCCAGTCCTTTGTTGGCTTTGGCAACTTCTATCGACGATTTATCCAGGACTTCTCCAAAGTCGCTCGTCCCATGTTCGACCTTACCAAGAAAGACCATCCTTGGGCCTGGTCTGCTGAATGTCAACACGCCTTTGAGGCTCTTAAAGCTGTGTTCACCTTGTCCCCAGTCCTTATCATGCCTGACCCGTCCAAACCCTACCTGGTTGAGGTCGATGCCTCAGACTATGCCACAGGAGGTATCCTATCCCAGCGCGAGGAAGACGAGCAATGGCACCCTGTTGCTTACATCTCCAAGGCCTTCACTGCCCCTGAACGCAACTACGACATCTATGACAAGGAACTCCTGGCCATCATCCGTGCCCTCGAAGCCTGGCGCCACTACCTGGAAGGTTCTCCCCATACTGTGGAGATCTGGACCGACCATAAGAACCTGGAATACTTCAAGTCTGCCCAAAAGCTGAGTCGTCGTCAAGCTCGCTGGGCTCTCTTCCATCTGAGAAATATGTCACTGGTATATAACACTATGTAAGCTATATAGCTTTCCTAGGTCCATAGCTGTCCTCTTTTATACATAGCAGTCTCATAGCAGTCAAGTAATCTATGCAAAGCTATCATAGCTTGTCATAGCTGCCATAGCATAAAGCATCAGCTACATAGCTATCATAGTATAGAGTATAAGCTATTATAGCTGTCATAGCTATCATAGTATAATATAGCTATAGAAGCTATGCCAACTATATATTGTATCTCTATCATGATATTATGTCTAGCTAATAAGATTCATATCTACTCTATATTACCTCTGGCAGATATATTATCTCAGCATATAACCAAAAAAATATTATAGATCTAATAACTTTATATCTTAAGTTCCAAACATCGAAAATTCAAAGATATTATATATTTGAATTGATAATACAACATTACTACAACTACAAAAGATAACAAACCTTCAATAACTACACAAAGTAAGAATATATAAGAAAAGAAGACAGTAATGAGAAAGCAAGGATAGTATACACAAACTTACCAAACTCACAACAAGCAAAAGCCTACAAGATAATTAAAGACATCAGTGTTAAAATATAACACAGCTTATCTCGTAAGCTTACAAAAGTACTGTAACAAGTATGAAGACATTAACATTAGACATACACATGACAGACTAAGAGAAAAAACTTACTATGAATAGAGCCAGCGACGACGCCAGCGAGAGAGCCAGCGACGACGCCAGCGAGAGAGCCAGCGACGACGCCAGCGAGGAAGCCAGCGAGGAAGCCAGCGACGACGCCGACGATGAGAAGGCAGCGACGACGACGACGACGAGAAGGGAGCAACAACGACGACGACGAGAAGGGAGCAACAACGACGAGAAGGGAGCGACAACGACGGGCAAGAGGGATGGTGGGGTTTAAGAACAAGAGGCAACGCGCGTCGCGCGAGCCTTATATACGAATCCCGGGCGAAGCCGAGAATCGTGGCTGCCGGGCGCTGCCGAGCTCCGCGTCAGAGGCTGGATCCCAGACGTGACAACTTTACACATGATATGCAGGAACATACCGTACAGTAGATATATATCATTTTCATTCAATGTATGTATACGAGCAATCGTTACCTGCTCGTTTTTTCTGTGAATTTCTACGGTTTGATCTGGTTTGTTGTGCTTCAAACCGTTTGAACTCATGTTCGGTGGCTGACGCGCGTCGACTTCGACGATTCGCCTCTCTCACTCTATCTCTCATCCCTCCTCGCTGTCCTTTCTTTTACCTCCCAACCTCCGTCATTCACTCCGAGGTCGTCAAGTCCGAAGGTCTGAAGGGTTGGGCCACAGGAGGGCAATGCTGAGGGCCCCTCAGGTAAGTCAGAAAAAAGTTTTCATTGGTCTTCTTCGTGCTAACATCGAGAGTATCGCTCGAACGAGCGATACTCTCCGTTTGCTACCCCCTCCCGCGGGTCTCCCCTCTCTTCGCCCACCGCCGCCGTCTCTCCCATCCACCGACCCGCCCGCCGCCGCCATCTCTCCCATCGATTCGCCCCCGACATCGTCGCCATGCCCGCAGGGCCTGGCGCACCGTCTCCAACGACCACGATCGCGTGGGCGGACGCACGCACATCGCCGCCTCGCACACGGGTTCAACCCCTCGCGCATGGTCCAGCCGTCCTGTATACGGCGCTGCTACTTGGCGGCATGGGGCAGGCACGCTGCGCGCGGCTCCCGTCTCGCGCACGGCCCATGGATTGTGCGCGATCCCGCCATGATGCGTGCGCACGGCCCCGCCAGCGGAACACAACACGAGACGGGCGCGCACGTGGCGTACGTCGTGCTTGATCATGCGCAGGTACGTCGCAGCCCGATGCCTCGCATACGGGCGCCATGCTTCACGTCCCGCGCCGCCCTCCCTCCCGCGTGCGGCCATCCCGCCTCGCATGCAGGCTCGCCGCGTCATGCACGGTTCCGCGGCAGTGCAACGACTCGCCACGCCCCCCGCGCCGTGCGCTCCCGGCGCGCAGGCCCTCTACGTCACGCACGGACCTGCTGCGTCGCGTATACCTCCACGCCTCGTGCGCAGAGCCCGTCGCAGCCCGACGCTTCGCGCGCATCCCGCGGACCTCATGCACCTGCCGCGTGTCTTACGCCACTGCGCGAGTCTCAGGGTGGGCCTCGCGCGGCCTGTCGACGCCTCGCACACGCCCGCCGACACCTCGCACACGCCCCTCTGCGTCGCACGTCCCCAGCACCTTCCGCCTCCGCCGCGGGGTCCGTCACGTCGCACACGGGCCCTGCCACGTGGCACATGCCCCGTACGCCCGCCTCCTGTGCCTCGCACCTCGCGCCCCGCCCCGCCGCCGGCCCCTGCCTCGCGCCGCCTTCGACGCCCCGCGCCTGGCCTCCATGCCTCGCGCGCGGGCCCCGCTGCCCGAGCGCGGTGCCTCTAGCCGCTCATCGACGTCTTCGCGCCCCTCGCCCTCCTGTGCCTCTCGCACCGGTCTGCCGCCTCTTTTGCACGACTGCCGCGCCGCGCCTCATGCGCGTGTGCACCTTGTCGCACCCTGCCAGTGCGCGCGTGCCTGTGTGTGACCCCCCCTCCCCCCTGTGCATGCCGTGTGTGCCTGCCGTATTCATACCTGTAGTATACTTGTCTGTGGTAGTAATCGTATCAAATATAATTAAAATTGACTTTGAATATATGATCTAAGTACCTGGTTGACTTGACATAATACTAGTAGTACTAATAGTACTCATAGCTCACCTTATTAAGTATGATAGTGCTATATATGTCAAACTGCTGGTTATGGAGGCTATGTAACACTATATAACTGACACTAGTAGCTATGGAAGCTATGGAAGCTCTCATAGCTCTACATAGCTGGATAAGCAAACTTTATAGCTCTGATAGCTCAGCGATAGCATCCATAATATAACCTGCAGCTATATATAATTCAGTTTTCTCAGATGTCCTCACTCGTTTCGACTTCACCCTGATCCACAAACCCGGTATTCATCACCGGCCAGATGCCATGTCGAGATGACCTAACCATAGAGAGGGGGTGGATGACGACAACTCCAATCGTGTCCTCCTCGACCCCAAGTACTTCCAGATCCGTGCTACACGTCCAGCTGCTGTCAAGTCCATTGGCAATGCTGATCTTCGCCAACACATTCGCAATGCCAAGACCAAGGACATTGAGGTTGTTCAAGCCCTTGATGTGATTCTGAACAATGGTCCTCGCTCTCTCGTCAAGAACCTCCAAGAATGGAACTACGAGGATGGCCTCATCCTCTTTCGTGGCAAAGTCTACATCCCTGCTGACAAGGACCTTCGTCGGGACATCGTCAAGCTGCATCATGACACCCCCATGGCTGGTCACCCAGGATGCTACAAGACCTATGAGCTCCTCAGTCGCAACTACTGGTGGCCCGGTATGTCTGTCTTTGTTCGTGATTATGTTGATGGCTGTGCTACCTGCCAGGCCACCAAGGTTCAAAATCACCGCCCTCATGTTGAAACAATTCCCAATGCCATCCCTACCCGTCCCTTCCAAGACATTACCTCGGACTTCATCGTCAAACTCCCAGAATGCCAAGGCTATGACTCCATCAATGTGGTCGTCGACCGTTTTACAAAGCACGTCTCCTTCACTCCTTGTAATGAGACCATTACCAGTGATGGCACAGTCGACATCCTTTTTGACAGGATTTATCGGAACTATGGCCTCTGGGAATGCCTCATCTCTGATCATGGCCCACAGTACGCAGGCAAAGTCATGCATGGCGTCTTTGACAAACTTGGTATCAAGTCCTCCCTCAGCACCGCCTATCATCCACAGACTGACGGCGAGTCAGAACGCGTCAATCAAGAACTCGAGCAGTTCCTTCGTACCTTCTGCAACTACCGTCAGGATGATTGGGTCCAATGGCTCCCTTACGCTGAGTTCTCGCACAACCACCGTATCCACAGCGCCACTAACTGAGCTCCATTTGAAATGCTCCTCGGCTATATTCCCACTGCCATCCCCACTGTCAACCCCACATCATCTACACCTGCCGTCGAGGATCGTTTCTGTCACCTCGAACAACTTCGCACTGAGGTCCAGGCCAGCCTTCAAACAGCTGCTGATCTCATGAAGCGCAACAACCAGGACCATATGCACGACACCATCCACTTCCAGGTTGGTGACAAGGTCTGGCTCGATGGCAAGAACATCAAAACCACACGACCCAAAGCTAAGCTTGCTGATCGACGCCTGGGACCTTTCGAAATCACTGATGTCCTGGGCCCAGTCTCTTACCGACTGAAGCTACCACCCACCTGGCATATCCACCCAGTGTTCCACACGTCCCTGTTGTCCCCTTACAAGGAAACCGATGCTCATGGTCCCAACTTCCCTGCACCACCACCTGACCTTGTGGAGGGCGAGGAAGAGTACAAAGTTGAGTCTGTCCTCGATGCTCGTCTCACCCGGAACAAACGCAGCATTGAATATCTCGTCAAGTGGGCCGGCTACCCTGATTCAGAAAATCAGTGGCTTTCACGTACCTCCCTTTCCAATGCCCATGGTGCAATCACCGACTTCTACACCCGCTATCCGCATGCACTCAAGGCTCCCAATCTTCGTGGACTCATCTACCTCGACCCCGTCCATGCTCATCATGCACTCCAGGCGAAAGTGCGTCTTAGAGAGGGGGTGATGTCACGGATCACTCCATTTCTCTCCGCCTTCTTCTCTGCCATCAAGGCATCGCGTCGGTCATGTGCTCCAGCAGCCCCATCACATGTTCACTTCCTCACATGACCTGGGGCTATCCTTCACCCATGCCCTTGTTCCCCTTTGGGACATCCTATTGTTCGACCCATTATGGTGTCCATTGTTCTTTTCCCATTGTCGTCCCAGTACTTATAGGCTCCCTGTCGCTCACCTATTTCCCTAGATTGTCCATTTCGTCTGTACCATACTGTACCTCCAATACAGGTCACTGCGCTGCTAGTCGCTCTCTGCTCTCTCGCTCCCATCATCGCTGGTGACTTGGGTGGTTCTCTGCTGTCTACGACCGAGTTTTGACAAATACTATCAATGGTACTGGAGAGGATAGGATTGGCAAGGGGCTGGAACTTTTTATTGGTGGACCAAGCACGTTCAACTGTGCTGGTCGGTGAGTTTTTCTTCAGCAATTTTGCCTCGGAGGACTGTAGACGACAGATGCTAAAGATGACCATAAACATACCTGCGATAGCATGTGTCAGGATGATTCTGTAATTGGGAATGAGGAGGACTTGTAGCAAGTAGATGCTGGGAGGGAAGGGAAGAGAGGGGAAGGAGAATTCTGCTAAGTTGAAGAGACAGACACTACCTATATGTGACAACAGGCCATCCTGATGGCATCATTCAAACTAGCGCAAACAAAGCAAAGGGCTGGCAGGAATATGTGTGCTGTGCGCAACGAGCTGAGCATGCTCATCGCAGGTGCCGGTGGAGTGCGATCGACAAGAGCGAGACATTGAGTGTGAGCAGCAACAGGTATTTGACGCATTGACTGTGCATCGTCGCCATGTTTCGCGGGCGAAACACACTCGCAATTTCCTTTCTCGGACAGGCATTCAACGAGGACCCCTGAATACTCAGTAAGAGGTCAGATCCGGCCCGGGGCCTAATGCGGACGGAAATGGGGGTCATCCGGGAGGGCAAAAATGCCTTTCCGGGGGTATTTTGGGAAAAATGGCTGTGAGAGTCGAAAGACGGTTTGAATATGTCCTAATCCCTCAATTCAGCTGGCGCATTGTGACTAAGACCGGCCCGCCGTATGGAAAACAATGTCAAAAATGTCCATCCACATTAGGATCGGACCTCTACCCGAGTATGCAGGGGTCCTATTCAACGTCGATTCGATTTCATTCGATTTCGTTCGAAGTTTGGATCAGCCAAATCCTGACATTCGATCCCATTCGATTTCATTCGCGCCGATTCTCACTCACTGTGGAACCCTCGGATTACTTTTTGCGAAAAAGGTATGAAAGAGTCGAGTTCTTCTACCTTTTCCAACCTGCGGGCACTATCTTTCGATCCTTTTTCGATCACGAAGTTGTGAAGAGGGATGTGGCGTTGACGTCGACGAGCCAGCGCTGCCTCGAGACCTTTTCGGACTGAAAAAGCTAAATTCTTCTGCCCTTTCCTGATTTCGAGAAATCTTGCCTGTGTTGACTACTTTTTCCCTCGAAAAAGTCAGTTTATTTGCATCCTTGATTATCTGAAAATCTGCTTCTGAGAGCTAGAAGCAGTTCTACTACACGGACCTACGCGCTGGGCACGAGAAATACGCTAAGTCGCATCTTGACACGTCCTTTCATCTTCACCCCTTTCCTCTGAACCACCATGTACCCTTCTTCGCCCGCCTGCACCCCCTGTCCATCTAGATCGACACGTTAAGTACACTCCACAGGAAACTCTAGAGAGCATGAATTTGAAGTGCTGAATTAGATGTATGCACGCATATATGCACCCTGCGGTGAGGTGCTAATTATTTCTCTTGATTTTTATTCTTTCATTCTTGACTTCCACCCACCGTCACCAGCTCATTATTGATGCCTAGTGAGTCCCTTTTATGATGACATGTCGACTCTTAATGAGGACGGTAAGTACTTCGCCCGCCGTACTACTCAGGTGAGTCTGTCAGTTAGCAAACACGGTGAGTTGAATGCAGAGAATGTGCGTCTCATCCTGAGGCCTGAGCACTGAGTGATGGCTAATCAGCTAATCAGGACTAATCAATAAGGTCGTGCGGATTGCGAGTGGGCTGCAATGCACTGTGCTCAATTTGAGTTGTATGT
Source organism: Hericium rajendrae (assembly GCA_033439255.1). Lineage (NCBI taxonomy): Eukaryota > Fungi > Basidiomycota > Agaricomycetes > Russulales > Hericiaceae > Hericium > Hericium rajendrae. Next base: position 906,145 of record CM065879.1, on the reverse strand, counting down.
GTCTCTCCACCCCTCATTTGCCAAGCTAACTCGTTTTCCATGAACCAGCCATCAACATTTACCAGCTCAACACCCAATACGCTCCTGATCTAACGTCCCAGCTACCCGCGGCTTATGCTCATGCTGCATCCAGGGCGCGGACCACCGCTGCATATCCTGGCGACTTGCAGGGCATCTCACGTACAAGTCAATCGATGGTGTACTGACTGCACTCTCCTGCACCTTCTGCATGTTGCCATGTGCGCATCTGTGTGCATGTCACGCTCTATTCTCACTGTTTGAATCCTGGCGGTGCCAGCGGTGATGCAGGTAGTGAACAAGAGTGGGCTGGGACTGGGAAGGGGCTATTTAGTAGGAATTGACCTGTATTTTCTGGATAATAATAACATACCTTTTGCTCACCCTTTTCGTGTCGTAAAATGTGTCCTCCTTCGCGTCAAAAAGGTCTTCGAAAAAGGTCATATTCTTAGGCTCGAAGTGTCGAAATCGACTGCAAATTTCTGCCCTTTCTCTACATGAAAAGGTAACTTCAGATGCCTCGGAAAAGTATGGAAAAACCATCATTCTTTCCACCCTTTTTCGCGCCAAAGATTCTCAGGGTTCCGCAGTGACTGGGGTTGAGTCCTGTCTACTCTGCCTCTGGGAGACTAGCCTTGCCCAGTCAATGGTGTGACTTTGGCCGCAACCTACGAGCCAGACAAAAGTGGCCTAAGGCCGTAAGTTACGGGCTGGTCAAACTCAGCTGGAATGAGGGTTTTTGGTCTGTAAGCTACGGACCAGCTGGATCTGGGAATAGACCATAAGTTACGGGTCAGCTTATATAGATGTGTACCATAGGTTACGGTGGAGCTGGCAGGGGGTATCTCTTGGGTGCCGGACTAATGGAATTAAATCAAAACCGGACTACTTTTTCTAGCTTCGGACTGCTTTTTTAGGGCTCGGACTAGTGGTTGAAAATTGAACTGGATTACATAAGATAACACAGGACTACGGACTATAGAAGATTATGGAATAGGACTATCAGACAGGACTTCGGACTCTATTGAATAAGACTTCGGACTATTCCACAGGACTTCGGACTACTCTATAGGACTTTGGACTACTCTATAGGACTTCGGACTACTCCATAGAACTTCAGATCACTTAATAAAACTTCGGACTACTTAATAAAACTTCGGACTACTTAATAGGACTTCGGACTACTTAATAAAACTTCGAACTCTGAACTAGACTAAGGACTCTGGACTCTGGACTTCAGATTGAGAACTTCGGATTAAGAATTATAAAATAGGACTATAGACAACAGACTTCGGACTAGGACTTAAAACTCTGGAACATGACTCCGGACTCTAGACTACTACAGATCCAAGACTTCAGACTCCAGACTCCGGACTTCGGACCTCGGACCTCGGACTATAGCCTTGAGACTTCAGACTAAAGTCTAAATAATAGAATGAAACTAAGGATTATAAGCTAGCATTCTTGAGAGCTTGTTTAAAGTAGTGGCACAGTAATTCATTTGATGTGATATAGCTGCAACACAGTGACTATACTCAGCGGAGTTACAATATTAGATGTCAGTGATTGCCGAGCACTACATCAGAGGCTAATTTTTAGACTTTACTAACTTATATCTGCCATCTCATATACTATAGTATCTTAAATATAAATCTGTTGCATTTTATAATATTATATGAGTTGAAAGTATATGCTGTTATTTTTGCTAATTTTATAGTATTTGATTTGATTTGTTATGACTCAAATACCGAGAATCTAGATATGGGTCTTGTGGCTGTACAACTAAAGACGCGTCAACTTGAAAGTTTGATTGTTACTAGCTACTATTGTTTTGTCCTGCTCTTTTTCTTCGTCCTATAATAATTTAATTCAAAACTCAAGTAGCCTTTTTTTATATACAAATTAGTCTGTTGAATAATTTTAGAATATATATTTATAGTTCTTAGTTCTATCTTATAGTCCATAGTCTGATCATAGATCTTATAGTCCTTAGGCAAATTTTCTGATTCTAAATCTGTCTTTGTAGTCCTTAGTTCTATTTTATAGTCCTTTGTTTTATTTTGTAGTCCTTAATTTGATTTTATCATTAGATTAGTCCTGATGCCTATTTTATGGTTCAGTCTGAAGTTCGAAGGCTATAGTCCGAGGTCCGAGGTCCGGAGTCCAGAGTCTGGAGTCTGAAGTCTTGGATCTGTAGTAGTCTAGAGTCCGGAGTCATGTTCCAGAGTTTTAAGTCCTAGTCCGAAGTCTGTTGTCTATAGTCCTATTTTATAATTCTTAATCCGAAGTTCTCAATCTGAAGTCCAGAGTCCAGAGTCCTTAGTCTAGTTCAGAGTTCGAAGTTTTATTAAGTAGTCCGAAGTCCTATTAAGTAGTCCGAAGTTTTATTAAGTAGTCCGAAGTTTTATTAAGTGATCTGAAGTTCTATGGAGTAGTCCGAAGTCCTATAGAGTAGTCCAAAGTCCTATAGAGTAGTCCGAAGTCCTGTGGAATAGTCCGAAGTCTTATTCAATAGAGTCCGAAGTCCTGTCTGATAGTCCTATTCCATAATCTTCTATAGTCCGTAGTCCTGTGTTATCTTATGTAATCCAGTTCAATTTTCAACCACTAGTCCGAGCCCTAAAAAAGCAGTCCGAAGCTAGAAAAAGTAGTCCGGTTTTGATTTAATTCCATTAGTCCGGCACCCAAGAGATACCCCCTGCCAGCTCCACCGTAACCTATGGTACACATCTATATAAGCTGACCCGTAACTTATGGTCTATTCCCAGATCCAGCTGGCCCGTAGCTTACGGACCAAAAACCCTCATTCCAGCTGGGTTTGACCAGCCCGTAACTTACGGCCTTAGGCCACTTTTGTCTGGCCCGTAGGTTGCGGCCAAAGTCACTGTATTGTGTGCCTTGCCCTGCTTCTCGCACCTTTCGTACCTTACATCATCATGTTCATTCATCTTACATTCGAGTCCTTCGAACTTGATTTTCTTGACCGTTGGCACATAGCAACATCTGATATTTTCTGGAAGCGAATATACACATGTAATGGATTTGTTGACGGACACAGAATCCAGTTTGATTTTGATTTGTGGTGTAGGGAGCATCGAACAACTACACCGGGAGACATTGCCACTGCTCTTGCATCGAGCAGCGAGCTGCCTTTGGGCGCGTTCCCCGTGATGGACCAATTTTATCATGTCTGTGTTGTTTAGCATTAGATGGGCAATAGGATATTGGAATTTGGGGGTGTCTGCCCAAGGAGGTTACGTCGGGCTCCTCGGAAGTACTGTGGCTGAGCAATCGCAGATCCCGATTCGAACGCTGTACAGTGTAAGTAGAGGGTCACCTCAGGAAGGTGGTATAGTATGTTTTTCCCCCAGCTGCTTGAACGTTGCCATGGTCAAAAGTCGGTGTCGAGGTCGGCGCTATCGGTGCGTTATTGACGACGTGACGTAGTGGATATAATAATAGTTGACCCGCAGCAGGCTCATGAATAACCTCTTCACCGTACTTCCGTCGCATCGTCCTAGACTGTAGAGGGTCAGATCTATTACTTTCAGGCTTCAAGTCTTGACATACCACCTCAAACAGGTTCAACGACGGACTGACGTATCTGAAGATTGTTGACTAACGCAACAAGTCGTTAGTGATCGCGTAGGATCGTCTGTACAATGGACGTTCTCGTCTACTCACCGGCCTCTTCGTCGTCGCAATCACCTGCGATCACGCCTATCCTCTGCACATTGCTATCGCCCTTCTACACTGTCCAGGCAATCACACCCCAGTCGCTCGCCGCACACCCCTGGGCCGAGTCTTGCGCACTTCTCATCTTGCTTCCCGATGGCGCACCTCCAGGCGCCGGCTTGCCGATGTCTGTGAAGGCGGTCGCCGCAGTGCAGAAGTACGCCGAGGAGGGAGGACGCGTGATCGCGCTGGGCATGGGCGTGTCGGTGGGCGCGAAGAAGAGCATCGACAACGAGCTGCAGCTGTACGACCCACGGTCTCGGAAGTATGCCTTCCTGACCACTCCTCCGGTTTACGAACCTCACCCAGCAAATGTGCGACTGCAGTCGGGCTCCATCATATCTGGACTGTCTCCTTCCGGTGCCGCCTTCGCCGTGGGTTCGGCTCCTATCAATGTACTCGGTCTTTGGGATCACACAGAACAGACTACCGATTCATCTAAAGGTCAGGCTGCTCCTGCTGCTGGGCTATACCTCGACATTGGTCATGGGAGACTGGCCGTATGGAACGTCGCCTTAGGTCGGGAGAGGGGTGCCGATGCTCAGAGTTCTCCAGCACATCACAAGCTCCTCCGGAATGCGCTATCATGGCTCGGTCTTTCACTCCCTTCCAAGACGTCCGAGTCGCCAACTCAAATAGACATACAGCGGAAGAATCAGTCGTTGAATTTTGTTCACCCTCTTCCCCAGTTCCTTCTTTCTCCGCCTTCGAAGCCCGATATCGTCCAGACAATTCTGTCATCTTTAGCAGTATCTCGACCTGAAGTACTCCCTCATCCACCATCTCTAGATAAGCCAGTCCATGTCCACCGAGACGCTGCCGACACCTTCAGTTTCTACTTCGTGTCTGGTGAGGACGCTTCTCATCTCGTTGAGCAGGCACGTACAGACGTCAGTGAGTCGAGAGACGGCCAGCCAAAGCCCATTTTTATGCTTCAGCCAGGCGAGACACCTCCGAGCGCAGCAACTCCCGAGTTCAACGCCGGAAAGTACTTCTCGGCGCTTACTCAAGCGCGGGAGAAGGAGGGACTGCCGGACTCCAACAGAGAGGCTTCTGGAGTAGGCGAAGCTTTACTCTACGGAGAGGCGGTGACAAGCACCCAAACTATGCTCGACAGGTAAGCCGTCATCCCTACCATATTTATCATGAAGATCTGATGCATCTCAATCTCAGAAATCCCAAACTCCTCACCTCACTGCCCGCCCCAGTCGTCTCCCTCGCCACATACCAGCTCGCGGGCCGCGGCCGCGGCAGCAACACGTGGCTGTCCCCGCACGGCTGCCTCCAGTTCTCTGTCCTCCAGCGCGTATCTCTCGCCTCGTTCCCCGCCGCCCGCCTCGTCTTCATCCAATACCTCTTCGGTCTCGCCGTCATCGCCGCATGCCGCGATGAGCGCATCCTTGGGCCTACTATCGGCCGTGCCGTGCGTCTGAAGTGGCCGAACGACCTCTACATCGAGTACGCCGGCGAGAAGCGGAAGATCGGCGGTATCCTAGTGAACACGAGCTTCTCCGGGGGCAAGGTGGACATCGTAATCGGTATGCCCTCGCTCTCACCTGTTCAATTTATTTTTCTTTGTAGGCTAACGCTGCGCAGGGTGCGGCCTCAACCTCACGACGCCTCCGCCCATCGCATCGCTGCAGCTCCTGGCACTTGAAGCAAAGCACCTCGACGCCGAAACCGTCCTCCCCGTCATCCTCGCCAAGTTCGAGCGCATGTGGCGCACTTTCGTAGACGGCCGCGGCAGCTGGGCGCCCTTTGAAGACGTGTACCTCGACGCGTGGATGCACTCGTTCGTTGCCCTGTTCCGCGCGTAGTTCTCCTTCTGCTGCTGATCTCTTGGTATAGGGACCAGCTTGTCACGGTCACGTCGTTGACGCCGCCGCGCGCGGTGCGCATCGTTGGAATCACGCTTGACCACGGGCTGCTGCGCACGCTGCCGGAGCGCAGCTCGTGGGGAACGGGCGGGGACGAGGGTTATATCGATCTGCAGCCTGATGGGAACAGCTTCGACTTGATGGCGGGGCTGATTAAGGCAAAGACATAGATTTGGAGTTTATCCGTATTTTTAAGACGTTGCAGTACAAGTGTCGAGGGGAGCACTAAGCGGTGGTAGTCCTAATTAGACAACTGCAAAAGATCTGGTGCTAGTACTCTGTCCTACAGTCTGCAGACATGTCCAGAGTGCCTTCTCGTCATAGCGCCAAGCAGTCCAGAGTGCGCGGCTGCCGTGAGCAACCCTTCCTTCCTTCCATTTTCCCATCCCTCCATCCTTCCTCCCGCACGTCACAGATGCCGGGCATTCCCGAGGATTGCAACGCGACATCCCTATCCCGCCGGACACCTGTGCCCCTGCGATGCACGAAAGGCTGCAGTGCTATCAAGTACTCGATTCAGTATGCTGCTCGGCAGCCCTGACAAGTGCGGATTATGATGTCGTGAAAATATAAGTTAAGTGAACGAGGCAATGAGAGCAAACAGACAGAGACGTGCTGGTCCCGAGTCGCCAGGACTGGTCAGGCTAGATCTACGCGCTAGCGCGGAGAACTTCGCTCGCGATGTGGATGTTGATTTGGTCCTTATGAGTTTCGTCGTCTTCGGGTCGGTTGGCAGCGTTCCGCATGGAATCCGTCCCCAGCTGGGAAAAGGTGATCACTTCGGTGGCGCCGGTGAAGCCGGATCGGATGTAGTCTCGGGAGTTCAGACTGACGCAAAGACGTCAGTGTCAAGCCACGACGCGAGGGAGATATACCGACATGGCCATGAACGAGCAGGAGTACACTGTCAGTCTGAAAAGTCAGTCTGGCGGATATGACAGACGGAAGAAAGCCACGCACGTTTGACGTAGATGAAGAAGAACAGCATGAATATGAAGGAATCTGGTGCAGCTAAGAACTAGATTAAATGGGGTGACGATCAGCCACAAAGCGTACATAGGCGACAGCCAGCAGGGAGAAACTGACCGAGATCAAACAGGCAATGTTGCATGTCCTGAAAAGTCCTTCAGCCTAGAAAAAAACAGGCAAAGACATGACACGTACGCTGTAAGAAGGCCTGAGGAGCAGTTAGGTCCATGCTGCGTTAAGAGCTTTAGTTTGCGACTTACCGGTATTCAGGGCATACGTCATGAGCACGGTGACCATCTTCTGCGTCCTATGAGTAAAATGCACGTTACGTCGACGCTCAACTCAGAACGAAATCAACTCTGACCTGCGGACTCCAGTACTGCCGCGATTTTTCATGAGGTAGAACAACATCGCGGAGGTAATGGTAACGTCGCATGTGATGTGGAAGGCCAGTGCGACCTTCGCCCAGACCTGGCGGCAAAGCATCCGTCAGTTTTTGTGACGCTGGGCTCAGATACATTGTACGCACAGTGACATTTGATGTATTGGCGAAGAAAACAGCCTTAAAGCTATAACATGACATCAGCAACTCGATTTGAGAATCGGCGAAATCGATACTGACGATTGAACAATATACGCTACGCGTCATAGACATTTTGAGCGAATAGACTTTTCAGAGGATGGAGAAGTCGTTACCGGTTGCCAAAGCTATAGTAAATATCGTGAGCATCTCCTCATGAAGTCATAAGTACGGGAAACAAACATAGTTGCGCAACACTGAAGAAGCACTGCGAATGTCCATTGACTTTAGCATTTGGCTATAAGATTTGAGAGACCCGACGTACGACGAGCAGCGGTATCCACCACTTCTTTCCACATACTGGATTGCTTGCCATTTAGACGAAGAAGGAAGAAGATAAGGCGAAAACGCACAGTTATAGATGCGATACGCGTAAAAGCTAGATAGCAGCCCGTAGATAAGAACTTGCTGTGCACAAGAGTCAGATAGTACGCTTACTATTGCACGAATAGGCTCAGGACAGACTAAAAAATCGGCAAGTGAAACCAAGCAACATTTTGAACGTGATGCGAGACTAACCCCGATGGCTACTTGAACCTAGAACACGATGAATAAAAATACTGCATCCGGAGTTGTGACTAAAGCTCACCAAAAACGTCCTAAACATACGGTCAGACCCAGCGCTTTTGTGATGAGCATGGATTGCAACACTCACCATGAGTCGCGCTGAAGAATACCGTAGTCTCCGAAGTTGGTGATCGTGTAGTGATACAGGAACGCGACAATGAGGCCAGAATGAAAGCAATCCAGTACCCTTGACTGTTTTCAGCGTGTGTTACCAGCATACAAGATAGAATACCCACATGAGAAGGGCGACCTATGACACGGTCGTTAGATCTACATAGCGGGTACGAGGAACGCAATACTCACATAACTCTTCAGGTAAATTCCATCGCGACTAGAATGCTGCGTGTAATATGAATACACTTGCATGAAGGTAATACCCAAAATCCTGCATCCGTCATATAAGAGGAAATAGAAATATGACTAATGAGAAGCTCACAAGGTCGACAAAATAGCGCCGATTTCGAGGGCGCCCAAAGACTTGTCGACAGAGATGAGGGCGACCATGGCTAAGTGGCAGGGACACGTCCTGAGTGGGCCGACGGCTGGATGTGCTCGAGATGTATAAGAAGGATTTCTGAAGTCATCCGGATGACGGGTCGCTGGTTAAGTCCGGCCAAGGCACATATCAATTGTAGTGTATTAGCCCAGACTTACGGTTGGTCCCATTAGCCACAATCGAAATAGTAATGAAGTTCGAGGAAAAAACTATTTTACCCTTGGCAGATGGGATCTAGAGCCCGGTGGAAGCCTCGTAAGTTACGTACGAAACGCAGTCTGGCTCTTCACAAAATAGCTGGTGGTTGGTCGTCATGGTGACTCGAAAAACCGTCAGAACAGGGTGACGAACAACTGCTGAATGACTGTAATACTCCCTGAGAACCATATGTGAGCGGGGTTCTGCATGCAGGGGGATGCAGAGGCGTACTTATAAACGCTTAAGATTCTCTGCTCCGACATGCTCCAACGACCTCGACAGTGTGTGCGTGAGCACCCCATACGCTGAGCGAACATCGAAGTGCATATTGTCATCTGTGTGGGGTCAGCTACAACAAAGGTACATAATGGATGGTTTGCAAGGAAGACATTGACAAACCGACAGCTCCACGGCGCCGAGTAAGGAACGACTGTCCAGTTCCTCGAGCTCAGCGCTCAGCAACCAAACTGCGGCGCCCATGACCGTCCACGCGGATTCGTTCCTTACCTCGCAACTGCCAACGCGGCACCGATCTGAACGACCTCGTCAACTCGAAGCCCTCGGCATCGAGCCGTGCCTTGCGCGGAAGTAGAGGCAATTGATCAGGTGGCCGACCGAAAATACACTTTCTCCAGAAGCTGGAATCAGCCGGAAGATAAAATATGGGGCCCTATTACGGTTCAGAACTTAGCTTCGCAGCATAATTCGTTTCCAGTGCGATGTTGAACCCGGAAATAGTGCCGTAATATCAGCATTGTCTGAAGTTCTGAAGTTCGTCGAGACGACGTCGACAGCAAGGAGAACAAATGCGTGTGCGATCAGTGTGCGATCCTTGCAACTTGCCCGTCGTTACGTAATGTTGGCTACATGTCAAATCCCGTTATCCAATTCACTGAATACCCAGAGGCCATTACAAGGCCGTTCTATTTGCTTTCATTGAAGTTTTCATGCTACGGAAAACTCTATGCTTGGTAGGCGGGTGATCGTGTTGTTCGCGGGAGCCGCGCGTGCATCGCCTTGTAACAGTCTTCTTTGAACAGTAGGTTCTTCTTCGTCCTCCGACCTCGGCCTACTTCTGTCACTGGACTGACCGTCGCAGATTGTTGCCGTTCTTTTCTTTCCCCTTATGATGAGAAGTCGTTCCGTCACTGGAGTTTCATGGCATGAGCAATGAGTGGGTCTTCGGGACGGCCACTGCAAGAAAGCCCGAAAATTCAGAGTAGGGTACGAGGTCTCCTACACTTGTTAGCCCGGCCCTTTCACATCTTTGGCTATGCTTACAGATATCCTCGTCGAAAGAACCCCTCCCCTCCTCCTCCGCATCGTCTGTAAGTTAGGCTCATGGATCGCTTCGATGATCATTGGCAGTTATCATCACGCGCTTCACCTGAAGATCTGACGTTTTGTTCCAAACGTTGATACGTGCCCAGCGGCCCGACTACCTTTCTTGAGGAGGCTCATGAATACACTTTCAAGCTTCGTCCCAAACAATCTCAGACAAATCCTACTTTTTTTCCTCGTGCCTAGAATTGACGTCTGTCCTACAAGCATCGCAATCAACGCATACCGACGCTCGTGTTCTGCACGAGTCTCGTAGCGCTGGCTGGCTTGACTTTCCCGTTCTATCCCCACCCCTGGCTTTGTCGCTATTCATAGTCTCCACCGCATGCGCCTTTGCCACGATATCACCGACATGATGCAGAAATGATCCTCATTAGGTGACGCATCCAAAACAGGAGTCCATGCACGCTTCTCCCCAACCAATATATTGATAACCGGCACTGCCCCTCTAGGCTCTCTCTCGTGAATGATCAGTACTGATGCTTAGCGCATTCACGATGTTGACTTTCTCGGGACAAGGCCAGTCCTGTCTTTGTGGTGTTTCTCCGCGCGAAGCAGGCACGCGCAGCTTGAATGCCTTTTCTACTCACAGGCCTGTCTCGTCTGCGCAATCAACAGAGGTTCGGATGGAGAGCTAATTGTGCTGCGTTCGTTGACTCCATCTGATAGGTACAAGACTACCGCCCGAGCACGAAGCAGCTCTTTCCGATCACGGAAGTCATCCTCCAGTGGCTTCCGAGTTCAATTCTCCCTGCTTGTCCACCAATAACAGCATAACGGTTTCCTTCTTCAGCTCAGAAATGCGGCCCGCCGTCATCACGTCTTACTATCCAAAGGATCGCGAGTTTTACTTGACGCTCCTGACAGATGGGAACACCTGCCGCGATGCCCCCCCCAATCTGATGAGGCCTTGCCGCCGACGCCAGAGAAGCTTGCATGCTGAATGCAACCTGTGATAGAATCGTAGCCCAGCATAGGCGCCACAAAGCTCGCAGGTGGCTAGAGCGCCTTTATATCCTGACAGGGTACCGATAGCTGCAAGTCTGGAGCTCCCCACATCCCCGCCTCCCTTACCCTTCGATATGCAAAACATCCCCCTGAACAAGGCGGAGCTTCTGGCCATCTTTCTGGAAACACTCGTATACGGTATGAGCACCAGTCCCCTCGCACGCGACCTGTATTGACCTCACTGCCTCCTTGTGCTGTCTCTCTAGGGATGTTTCTGTCGCTGTACATCATGCTGTTGCTGGTCTTACTACGGCTGGGCCCAGCGGGACGAGCAAAGCGGCGCACAATGCTACCGGTCGGCACCATTCTCTTTGTGCTAGCCACAGCTGTCCGTCTTCTCTTCTCTTTCAGATATATCACGCTTACATCTGAATATCCCGATAGCACCTGGTCATCGACTTCGTCCGTATCCTTGACGGTTTCATATACGAACCGGGCGGTCCAATGGTCTATTTCAGCAATATTGCGCATCCACTGTTCACGGCCAAAACCGTCTTGTACGTCACCCAGACCTTGATCGGCGACGGTGTCATGGTATGTCTCGTATCTTTGTATGTCAGAGCATCTTTTCTCACCCTCGCAGATCTGGCGATGCTATATGGTCTATAGCAAGAAGCTCTGGGTCATAGTTGTTCCTGGAATCGTTTTGCTCGTCAACGCCTGTACGTGCTCTGTCGCCACGCCGGAGTGACCTTTGACGCGGTGCTCTCTAGGTGCGGGGTACCTCGTCTGCTACGAGCTCTCGCACGCAAGACACGGCACCACCGTGTTCCAGACGGCCGAGTCCTGGATCACGACGTTCTTCAGTCTTACGATGGCCATCAATGTCTCGTGCACCGGTGCGTCACATAACGCCGCTGCTGTCCGCGAGCCCGAGCTCATTCTATTGTCAGCGGTCATCGCGCTGCGTATCTACATGAGCGGCAGTCTGTCGGGAAGCATGCACAGCCTGATGCCCGCGCTCATCGCAATCGTCGAGAGTGGCGCACTGTACAGCTCGGGCGTGATGGGCCTGCTGATCGCCTACTGCCGCAACTCGAACGGGCAGTATCCCGCGCTGGACGTCGTCCAGCCGCTCGCAGTGCGTCTCGCACCTCCATCTTTGGGTGACAGTGTACTCACGGTTGTGCAGGGCATCACGTTCTCGCTGATTGTGTTGCAGATCCACTTCCATGTTGGCACGCCGAGCGTGGATAAGGCTGCAGTGCCGCTGATGCCGAGATATCAGTGGTCATCGTCCGGGCCACGCGATGCAGGATCGCGAGTGCTGGCGGTGCAGGTGTCAGAGGAGACGACTGTGGACTTTCCGACCGTGGGTTCTGCGAAGAAGGGAAGTGAGGTTGATATGGTTGTATAGGATGGACTTGCGATTGTTTGGGTATGTCCGCTTCGGTGCTTCGATCGCTGATTGGAAGGATTATGAAGGAATGACATCGAGCGATGATGTGTTTCTTGCGAAAGTGTGGGGATCGCGGGGAGTTCGAGTTTTGAATCACCGGGCTTCTGGGACATATCCCATTCCCAATCTCAACGCGCAACTCGGCCATTGCTGTAGCGCATCTTGTCCGAACGACGGGAGTACGACAGATTTTCGTCAGTGAGGACCCTGTCATGCAGCGCCTCAGCCAGGAGGCCATCGATATCCTCGACATGGACGGTGTTTCCGTGGAGCTCATATCCATGCTTCGCTTCGAAGACCTTTACAATGAGAATAACGACCAAGAGGGTGTTTCGTTGGCGAAGCTAAGCAAAGACCAAACCGCTGTGATTCTGCATTCTTCTGGTTCGCATTCAGCTGTCAAGCGCATATAGCACTTTCGTAAATTGAAATTTTACTTTCCAGGTTCGACAGCCTTCCCGAAGCCTAACAAGATCACGCATTTTAATTTCTTGCAAAGGGGCACTCTTCTTTGTGAGTCGGTATCATATCTAGGCCATCATATTGCGAATTTCTGAAAATACCGTCTGCAGACCATAGAGAAGTCGATATCTGCGACAAGGTCATGGCAATACATTCACTTCCCATGTTTCGTGAGTACTATCCGCCCGGAATTATCTTGTGACTCGACTGACATAGTGCACAGACGCAATGGGGTCCATGCTGATCCCCTTGACAGTGCGTCGACCCGCATATACACAAGTAACTGACTCTTGACTGCGGCGGCAGGCATGCTCTGGCACAATGATGGGCTGCTTCAAGCCTTCCTCTCCCCGGTCTTCCCGAATCCAGACAGTTTCATGGATGGCATCATTGCTACTCGAAGCGACCTCGTCTATCGCGTTCCTGCGCACATAGAGGTGTGTCCATTCATAGACGACAGCTTCGCGTTCTTATTCAGCTCGAAGGCATGGGCCCGCAATCCAGCAAACCTGCCTGTCATGCAGAAACAAGAAACTAACTGCAATCGTACGTATATGCGTACCAAACTTGTCGGTGAGATCCTGATGCTTTCATTCAGGTCGTCGCCGGTGCTCCTGTGAACAAGGAAATCGGCGACGAACTCGTGAAAGCAGGGGTGAAGCTGACCCCGTTCTACGGCGCGTACGTCCTGTCTTTCGCTGATATGAAGTGCAGGTCTGGTCTGATCTCGGCATAGGACCAAGTTTGGCGCGTTCAGCATGTTCATACGAGACCCTGCCAAGCAGGACGAATGGGAGTACATAAAGGTATCGCCGCATCTGCAAATCGAATCCATGCCACAGGAGGGCATGCCGGATATATTTGAACCTATCATTCTAGTCTGTCATTCGTATCCTTTGTGTGATCAATGGCTGACAGGTCTTGCAGAGCCGTCTACCGTATGTGCCGAATGTGTTCAACACGGAGATCGATGGTGTTCCTGCGTGTCGGACGAGCGACTTGCTGCAGCGGCATCCTACTAAGCACGAGCACTACAGGGTGTATGGGCGTGCGGACGATCAGCTGGTTTTGCTGACAGGCGAGAAGGTCCGCTTCTTCCCCGCCTTCTGATAGTCATCCATAAATACTTCGATTACCAGACAAACCCCGCACCTCTTGGCAAGTCCAGTTGTTTCTCAAATGAAATGATAAACTCAGCTTATACTCCCAGAGACGATAATGCAGCAAGACCCCCATGTTTCTGCAGCCCTCATGTTCGGTCGAGGGCGCTTTCAGAACGGCGCCATCATCCAGCCGGCGGAGCCATTTGACCCGAGCGACGACACAAAGCTGGCGGAACTCCGTAACAAGATCTGGTATGCAACCTAAGATCATTTTCCTCTAATACGCAGCTCTAACAGTTCTGCATAGGCCTACAATCGAGAAGGTGAACGAATACGCACCTTCACATTCTAGACTGTTTAAAGAAGTAAACTTCGTTTCTTCGATGCTTCGTGTCTTTATTTAGTACTGCCGCTCTCGCATAGATGATCATCGTCACGGACCCCTCCAAGCCGTTCGAACTCACGCCGAAGGGCACGCTGCGCCGCCAAGTTTGTATCGATGCTTATAGTGCTGAGATTGACGCTGTCTATGCTGCCGTCCGGAGCTCCTCGCAGGAGGAGCTGGCGCCGCCGAAAGCGTGGACACCACCGCTCATTCTCAAATTCGTGCGTGCGGCGGTGGAGCGCGTAATGAAGATGCCTGTGCGGGACGAAGATAATTTGTTCCAGCAGGGGTACGATAGGTAGGCAACATTCTCTTAATCCTGGCTTTGGCTCGGCATATTGACGAATGAACGTACAGTCTGCAGGCGACATGGATCTGCAACACCATCCTCCGGGCCCTCCGAGTTTCATCAAGCGTCTCGGTGCATGGCATCCTCTTCACCTTTGTACGTTTCCACCCGTCTATTTGCGCGCTCAGCGAGTTTATCAGAGATCTCTGCTCGAAGAAACGCACGCGCAGCGGCGAGCCCGAAAATATTGAGAAAGCGAAACACATGCGCGACCTTGTCTGGAGATATGGCAAGGACTTCGGCCCCCGTGAAGGTTGTTCGAACTTCTGAGGACAAGCGGATCGCTGCCAGCGAGACTGTCCTGTTGACGGGGTCGACTGGACGTCTCGGCAGTCATTTGCTGGCAGTCTTGCTGCGCAACCCTAGCGTTGACAGAGTGTTTGCCTTGAACCGTGGTACGTCTCAGTCACCGGCTGATTTGGAAAGACGGCAACGAGAGGCGTTCACGACCTGGGGCTTAGATGCCGAGCCGTTATCTCCCCCCAAGTTGACGCTGCTTATATCTGATCTATCGAAGGAGAGACTAGATCTGCAGGGAGATGTTTATGATCGAGTCAGTTCAAGTCCGGCAATCCTACAAGTGTGAGTTGAGTTCTGAAATTGGGCAGACTCAACGCTCCGTTACAATCATCATTCACAACGGTACGTTTTAGTTTACGCTTTGTCCATCACTCGTCTGACCTGCCAACAGCCTGGAAAGTCGACTTCAACCAGACGCTGTCATCGTTTGAGCCTCTGATACTTGGCGTTCGCCGGTTGATCGATTTGGCTCTGGCAGGTAGCTGTCCCGGAGGACCTCGCGTGGTCTTCAGCAGTCCCATCGCCGTGCTTCGCAGTGAGTCCTCCCTACGTAGTTGCAAAGCTGTCTATCTGATATTACCTTCGATCGACAAGATCATGCCCCGGGAAGCAAGGCGGTAGAAGTCCCTATCTTGGACCCGAAGGTCTCAATAAGTAGTGGCTATGCCGAAAGCAAATGGGTAGCGGAGCAGCTTATGGCACTTGCAGCAAAGGACACAGGTTTACGTACCACCATCGTTCGGATAGGGCAACTTTGCGGAGACACCCGAATCGGTGGATGGAACGTCAAAGAATGGGTTCCTGCCCTCGTTGCAGGAGGACAGATGCTGAAGTGTACACCTGACCGAGACGAGGTGAGTGCTGAAGTGCAGAGACTGGAAGCACTGGTTCACTGACTAGAGGTTTGGTTACACTCGTCAGGTGGTTTCGTGGATCCCAGTCGACATCACAACGTCCGCCCTAGTCGAGACGGCCACCAGAGCGCACGAGCCAGTGTTCCACCTCGTCTCCCCTCGGCCGGTCCAATGGAACACGCTCCTGAAGCCCGTCGCGGACAAGCTCGGCGTACCGTTCGTCGCTTACACCGAGTGGCTGTCGCGCTTGCAAGCGCTAGGCCATAATATACGCTTGGATCAAGCTAGAAACAGCACTGCTCTCCGTTTGCTGGACTTTTTTCAAGGACCGCATTTTGGGGATGGTGTGCAGCTGGATATGGCGCGGGCTGTAGAGGTGTCGAGGACGTTGGCAGGAATGCAGGTGTTGGATGCTGGGACGATGTCGAAGTCTGTGGACTTCTGGGAGGGTGCGGGTTTACTACAGGCATCTAAGTACTAGAAAGTTAGGAGCAGCATGCTTAGCCATTTTATATGACTCCTCTTTTACGACATCTATTGGTGCATCAGGTGCACCGATAGCAGAAGTAACCTGAGGTCGATGGGGAAGTAAGAAAGTGAGGAAGTGAGGAAGAAAAAAAGATCACACAGCTAGAAGACTAGAACCACCGACGGGGATCGAACCCGCAATCTCCACCTGCTACCGTAATAGTTATATTTTCCATAAATGGGTTAGGAAGGTGACGCGCTAACCATTGCGCTACGGCGGCTATTAAATTTGTTAATCTGTTAAATTACAGATTCAGAATTGTGGTATCTTCCAAACCTCCTTGGATCAAAATGTTTCTCATTAGACTACGAATGTCGGCGCCATCGAATGCGTTGCGAAGAAGACGAGGTATCGCACACCTACCCGTTGGATCTATATACCGAGCAAGCCAGCTCCGGCAACTTGCAGGTTACGAGCTCAACGTTCGCAGACACGAGGCGCACCGCGTCGACGGACCTGGACTTGACGAACGCGGTGAGGAAGAAGAAGACGTCTGAGCCAGTTCTGAGCCTGAGCCTGGTAGATGGCGCCAAGGGGTGCCTAATGGTACCCGCAACATTTCCGATCCGCAAACCAAGACCAATTCTACGCAAAATTACAAGGTATGCATCACGGGCGCGCTGCACCTGTCTTACTCCACATCCGCCCCAGGATTGCCATGCCTCGCAGGGCTTTTGAGATTGGGTTCAATTTCGACCGCACGCGCTTGTTGGCAGACCAGCATAGAATGTTGCCTCACTTTGGGACTCTGCCGTTGCCTCGTGTACGGCTCGTGTCTCCGACATTGTAGTCCGGATGTGCAACCAACACATCCTCGCCACAGCTGCCACCGTGCTGGTACGTCCGCGTTTTCGTTCGTACAGGTCGGCGACGTCGATGGGGCTGATTCACGAACCTTCAGATATTGGACAAATCTCTTACCACTTGATGTGTTCAGCAATTCGACATAATTACTGACACGTTTCGTTCGTCGGCAACGCCTTTGTATCTGGAGTCATCCCATTGCAGGCCTTGTCTGCATAGCGGACGTGATACATGGAAGGCTCAAGTCTGGGAGGGTGCGTCTGGCTCGATTCTGCTGGAGTATTCCGCGCTCTCTCACTTATGATAATGTATGTAGGCACGCATCTGCCCATGCTGCTCCTGGACAGAGCGATGCGTCCAAAGAAGAGATCATGAATCATCTTTCCGCGGTTGACATAGAACGTCAACAACTTCAAGCCGAGCTAGAGAACGCAGTTTCCACCGACATCTCGCACAACCTCAAGGCTCGCATAAATGCGCTTGCAACAGGCTGTCGATCACCACCAGAAATCCTTTGTTACATCTTCTCTTTTCTTGACAGACCCGCGGCTGTTGAGCACATCCCCTATGTGGCTGCGCGAGCCTACTGGAAGAACCACATTAGGACGCTCGGTTGGCTTGTCGTGACGCACGTCTGCCGTCGCTGGCGGTGCGTCGCCATGGAGAATCCTATTCTTTGGAGCCACATCACGTTTGCTCTTGGGAGCCAATGGGCAGATTTGACGGCACCTTCTCCGCACCCTTCATGTCTCGACACGGCATCCTCGCTGGGGACTCGGCATCTCCTATGTTCTGGCTCCTTTTTATGGCCGACCTCAACCTCCCCGATGACCCCGCAGATATCTTGCTTGATGGTGTCTATGTGTCTCATTTGGAGCATGCCGACGATATTGTTCTCTTCTCCACGTCACCCGCGGCCCTCCAGCGGAAGCTCAATATGCTCGCCTCGTGGTGCAGCATGAACTTCCTCGTTATCAACCTTCGCAAGTCCGTCGGCATGATTTTCGGCCGTCTGCCCCCGCGGCTGCCTGTTTTGTCCATCAATGGCTCCGCGCTGCACTGGACACCTGAATACACCTATGTTGGTGTCTCATTTTGCTCCACCAAACGTAACATGTTTGCTGCTCACTACTCCTCTAAGGCTCATCAGGCGAAGAGCTTGGCCAATGCTACATTTGGGCTCGATGGCCTGATCGGCTGCCTGCCTGCATGGGAAGGCCGCATCCTATACATGGCGCGGGTGGACCCCCATCTCACGCATGCCTGCGACATCGTGCCTGATGTCGATCCTGGCCTCCTCCGGCCCCTCGAAGCCATTCAGCACACGTATGTCCGGCGCTTGCTCGGCCTCTCCAGCCGCTCCTTCCTCGCCTTCCTCTTCACCGAAACCGGCCTCGAGCCCCTGCGCTATCGCCGCGTACAGCTTCTCCTTCGCTTTCTGCATCACGCGCTCCTCGAGCCGCCGGCGCGGCTGGTCGCCTGCGCCCTCCGCAGCTCCCTCAACCTTGCCGCCCATCGCCATCCCGGCTGGGTGTCCGACATTCTCCATGTCCTTCGCACACTCCCGCATCCTGTCCACGCCACGCTCGCGGACCTCAGTACCGCGGCTCGGCTGTCCGATGTCCTCGCGCGCGTCTGCGACTCCATGCGTGCCTTCTGCGCATCCTCCGTTGCCCACTCGGTGCGTGCGACGCTTCTCTTGGACCGCACGGAGATCGTGCTCCACGGCGATCCTCCTAGCCAGCCCGTGCTCCACTTCCGTCCTTACCTCCGGATCCGGATTTCTGCCCACCGCTTTGCGCTCACACGTCTTCTTCTATCGGACCACCGCCTTGCTTGCGAAGCCCTCCGCCGTGCCTCCCCCCAGCAGCCTCGTCTCCTGCGGTGCTGGCGGCTCTGTCGCTTCTGCCGGCGGGCTGTCGAGACTCCCGAACACGCCCTGCTGGAATGCAACCACCACCCGGCCCTCTGTCAACTGCGTCACGACTTCATGCTCGATCTTTCCCTCGCCCTGGGGGTCTCCCTCTATCACTCCATTGTTGGCTTGCATGATTGTGCATCGATCGTGCGCCGTCTTCTCCGTGAACGCCGTATTCTTGACCGCCTCGGGAAGTTCGCATTTGAGGTCACGGAGATTTTCCTTGGATGTCCACTTTTCGTGCATCCCTCTGCGCAGCCGGCGCCCGTGGTGCGTTGTCGCCCTCGGCTCTCATCCCGTCCTTCGCGCTCATTTCGTGTCTCTACAGGGCACTACCCAGTGATGATATTTTTACCTGGTTTTCCCACAACCGTGGTTTCGCCGACTAGGTTTTCCCGGTGTGGGTTTTTCCCCAGGTCTGTTTCCTTCCTCTTGTACTTACTGTCTGTCTCGGCCTCTCCTGGCTGCGACTCCTCATCCTGGGTAGTGATCGAAGTAGTTACGTGATTCGAGCGTGCGTAACGTAGTTCACTGCCTGTCTACGTAGTACGCGCCACCGCTATGTTCCTCATTGGGACCGCTGCGGAATAAACTTCCTTCCTTCCTTCATGCTGTCGCGCTCTATGCAGGTTCCTGTCTCGATCACCGCGACCATGGATTCCCACACTTTTGGAGTGGAGGATGCAGGGCGCATCGTTCATCATCTTCCGCACATAAAAGTCCTTCAAATGATGGCGCACGCAGAGGATTGTTCAGATCCGCTGAAGCTTTGCTTGAACGCACTTGTCGCGCCTGCGCCGGTGTTGGAAGTGCTCGCGTTGAAGGACTCGAATGACTTCAATAACGATTTCCCGGAAGAAGTAACCTGGGCCCCACTCAATATCTTCGCCGGCTATTCCCCACGCCTTCGCCACGTCAGCCTCACCGATGTATTCATCCCTCGGACCTTGCCACCAACCTTTTTTAAAAGTGTCCATAGCTTAGATCTCTCTTGCACTTTCGCGTGGCAAGGCCATGATCAATATTGGCTTCCTACTTTGACCCAATTTCTCGACATTCTAGAAGCTGCGGTTGATTTGCACTCGCTGTCCGTGGCTGGGCTTATGCCAAGCGCCGATGAATACAGAGAGGTGGTGGTCAGTGGTGCTATCCCCCGATCACTCACACATCGTTGCATTGGCTTTCTTGAGCTCGAAGGGGATATGTCTAGCATTGCACTGGTTTTGAGTTGCCTCGACACGCCGTCAAACACACTCCTCACCATATTTGTCACATGCTCTGATGGTGAACCTGACGAAGAAGCACATATTTTCTTCCTCGCCTTGTGTAGACATCTATCCTCGCGACGCAACATGTCTTCCACCCCCGTAGATAATTTCTGCATTCACCAAGAAACATCCAGCTTACGCATCTCATGCGATCTGAAAATAGGACAATCGACCAAGCTACAAGTCTCGATTATGTTCGAGGATTATGTAGAGACCACTTCTATCTTTCTCCACCATTTCTTCATAAAGCTTCCCTTTGGCCCCATACGCATCATCCAGTCCCTAGCATTGGGAAGCACATCATTCGAACAATTGGCTCCTTCTCTGGGTTTGACCACCGACGCTGACAACGAGGTGTCGCAGTTGCCCGCGGCGGTCATCTATGCCCTGGAGATATTCGAGCATACTTTCACAAGCGCAGCTTGGACAACTTTCTTGGAGGCTTTGCAAGCGCGCAAATTATGCGGCTGTCCGCTCCGCAGCGTGACGTTGCGCGGGTGTTCCATGAGCAACAGCGATTGCATGCCTGAACTGCTAGAAGTCGTCGAGGCAGTCGCCTGGTTTGATTGAATGGGCCTTCGAATAGTCGGTGCGTCACGCTGCTTGTGCGAATTCTTACAACTACGGTGAATGCTCACCTGTAACAGATTAGATGTTTCATCAACACGCTTCCGTGTAATGGAACGTCGCGGACTGCCAACCATTCATATAGCTAGTGAATGGACATGTTAGTATACTCACCCAAGGGTGATGCGTTGGATGCAGCGAGCAACGTCAGGTAACGTCCTGCGAATCAGTCTGTCCACGAAAACGTACATTTTCGTCCCTACAATCGTCTATCATTACTAGTCCGATGCCAAGCCGATCAGTTCTGGTCCTCGACGAGGCTCTTGCTCGCCTTGAGGTCCGCCTCCACCATCTCGCGCACGAGCGACTCGAAGTTCACCTCGCGTTTCCAACCGAGCTCGCGCTCTGCCTTGGCCGGGTTGCCGAGCAGCAGCCTGGCATATGCGGTTAGCATCAAAGAGAGTGTGGTTAGCGGTGGGTACGCACTCGACTTCGGCGGGACGGAAGTAGCCTGGGTCGACTTTGACGATGGTCTTGCCCGTCTGCGTGTCGATGCCGATCTCCTTCTCGCCCTTGCCCTCCCACCTGTGGTCTGCTCAGCGCGGAAGCGGCATTACAGAGCAGAAAGCACGCACTGGAGAGTAGTGCCGACGACGGCGAACGCCTTGTCGACGAACTCGCGCACGGGGTGCGTCTCGCCCGTGGCGAGGACAAAGTCCTCCGGGCTGGGCTGCTGCAGCATGCGCCACATGCCCTCGACGTAGTCGCGCGCGTGGCCCCAGTCCCGCCGGGCATCGAGGTTGCCGAGGTAGAGGCACGCCTGCTTGCCGAGGTGGATGTCCGCGACGGCGCGCGTGATCTTGCGGGTGACGAACGTGCGGCCGCGGCGGGGGCTCTCGTGGTTGAAGAGGATGCCGTTGCACGCGTACATGCCGTAGGCCTCGCGGTAGTTCTTGGTGATCCAGAAGGCGTAGAGCTTCGCGACGCCGTACGGGCTGCGGGGGTAGAACGGCGTGGTCTCGTCCTGGGGCACGGCCTGCACGAGGCCGTAGAGCTCGGAGGTGGAGGCTTGGTAGAAGCGCACGTGGCGCTCGAGGCCGCATGTCCGCACGGCGTCGAGGAGGCGCAGGGTGCCGAGGCCGTCGACGTCGCCGGTGTACTCGGCCATCTCGAAGGAAACCTTGACGTGGGACTGCGCGCCGAGGTTGTAGATCTCGGAGGGCTGGACTTGGGCGATAATATAGACGAGATTCGTGCTGTCGGACAGGTCACCGTAGTGTAGCTTGAATTTGCCGGGGCCTGGCCGACGGTGTCAAGAGAATGATTGGAGGATCGCGAGCGGGGACATACGTTCGTGCTGGTCCTCGTATAGATGATGCAGGCGGCTGGTGTTAAAGGTGGAGGAACGGCGGATGATGCCATGCACTTCGTAACCCTTGGACAGCAGCAGCTCGGTCCTGTAGAGGCGCAGCACGCGCTCAGCCCAGGCGCACGCGAATGGGTGATTAGATAGATACTGACAAGTAGGAACCATCCTGGCCGGTGATACCTGTTCAGAATGTTATCATTGCTCTGCCTGCAGCACGTCCACGCTGGCATACCTGAAATAAGCGCGACCTTGCGCTTGCGATACTCCTCCGGCGAAGGGAGATTGCGGTGCATGAAGGGGCTTGGTATGTCTTCAATCGCTGACATCTTGTACGCTTATTACTCGTCGAGAACGAACGCCAGATATCGAGGAAGGGGTCGAGGAAATGGTGGTAACTTAGGAAGAGCAGGAGGTGCAGAGCTATTGAATCGATTCAGTCCCGCCTCCAATCGTGGCGCGGATCTGCGTCATTTCGGGTACATTTCAGGGAAAAGGCCGTGATTTTTGCTCAAATTGCAAATATTTAAAACAATACCTTGCCGAATATGGTAGCTCATCAAAGGATCTTGGCTTCTTAGCCTGAACTTGACGCCTGCAGCGCTGCTTTGACGATAACCACAATTCGAGGTTGTGGAGCCATCGACATCTCCCTATGCGAGCTCGAAGAAGCTATATAGAACGATAGTGGCGTGCTAGACGACGTAGTACATCTATGGTACGTACGTGGCAGGAATGTTGTATTGGCAGTTTTCATCGCTCGAGGATTTCAGGGCAGACCCTACACCATCATGATGCAAAACGCGAACAGCTTGGACTTAGCAACTCTGCACGCGCACACCACCTCATACTTACTTAGGACATGAGCTTCTTTCCTTCTGGGGGCGCGTTAGGCGCGTTGCTGGGTATCTTGAAACTGAAAGTGTTCCATCACACTGCCTCGAGTTACAAGCCGGTCATAAGTACCCATTTGTTCTGCCTATACGCGGCTGCATTGAATCACACATCGCTATGAAGAATCACCTAGTCGCTGATGCGGTACAGGATGGACAACACATGTTTCGACGACAATATCTTCTTTGATGCAGTGTACTGTTCCGCAGCAACACCTCAATCGCCGAGATTATCGCATTGGGGTGCATGGACTCTGCTCCTCAATGGCCCACTCGAGTTCGCAGGGTACATGATACATATTTTCACTTGCTGCTCATGCATACTCGTCAGTCGACAAGATGACCGTTTACGCCGAAGAATCTCAGTCGTACGATTGCTGATCGAGCTCGGAGAGGGTGAGTTGCGATGCTGGTTTGACTGTGATAGTGGCAATTACAGGATGACGGCTTGCAGGTCTGTGATGGACCTCCTTGAATGCATGTGTTTTTATTGACCCATACGTAGATGTGTTGCAGATCGCCCAGCGGCTGACTTCAAGCTTTAGATATCCGCGACGCATCAATCCCTGTTCAAAAGGATGGTATCCTGGGTGCTTTCATCTCTGCAGCTCGCTGACCGGTTTTGCAAGTAACTGTTATCCTGCAATAAGCTGGCCAAAAACTTTCACCTTCAAAGACATTTGGGCGCGAGCAAATAAGTGCGCGCAAGTTCTTATCACAGCTTACTCATTACTGTAATGCATGGCATTGTCAGGTGAATTGCTCTTTCATTCCCTTGTCAGCCAAGGATGTTAAACATCTTTCCGTCGGTCTTTTTGCTATACAGCCAAGTCGCTCTACGATCGACAGATGCGAGCTGGAATCGCGGATGCATAAATCCAAAGCAGTAGTGACCGAAGTCCAACCGCCTTCGGTGCCGCTCCGCTATTAACCCGAGGACGTCATCTTCTCTGGACGTTAACATTTTCTTTCAAGCCTACTTGCCTTATATAAAGTCCTATTACTTTGGCATTTCTCATTGACCTGCTGGTACGAAAATGTGATTGAGATTCAGGTGTATTTCTCTCATTTTTTTTTTGCGTCGTGTAGGTCGTCACGTCTCGACTTTGTCTCGACTCGAGCGCGCTTACCGGCAAGCGCCGATGGTCAGCATGGACGTCATAGCATCTCAGATCCTGGAGTACTCCTCCCCACCTGCGAGGCTCTATATATTGGATCTTCAACACGAACCTCATAGTCCACTCACGTCCACAACCAACCCAGTACCTTGTGTCTTCATACAACTGTCAGATATTTTCAAGTAAGAGCGGCATCATGACGCACAAGATCTCGGAGCCCTATTCGGGAAAGAATCCCATTCCGAAGGTGACCACCGGTCTCCGTTCACTCATTAACCCGCAGAGGGCTACCGAGGCGAAGGCACAGCAATTGGCGGCGCAGCAGCCTGCCGTCGAGGAGAAGCAGGAAGATGAGCAGCGGCAGACGGAGAGACAGAAGCAGATGAAGAAAGGCCGAAACGTGCGCGTGCGCGATCCGACGACAGGTGAGGACGTCAACGTCAGGAATGCGCCAGAGGAGGTGCCAGAAGACGAGAAAGGCGAGAATATGCTGAAGCTTGCGTTGCCGGAGCCAGGTGCGGCATTATCTCGCGCGCTGCGGCCGTCGCTGACCTGCTTGCACTGGTAGACTGGGACGCCCACCGCGACGCCGTGCTCAGCACTGGTCTGGAGTCAATCCACATCCTTGCCGCAACGTACACCTTCTGCCTGCTCCTTCTCCTAGCCCCACTCCTCTTTACCCATTGGCACACTTTCTCCGTCGCATTTACCCTTATCTACCCACTCTTCGCGTTGATCCCCGCGCTGATCACCACTTTCACTCTCACCAACCGTCTGCGCAACACTGCACTCAGCTCGGCCTCTGCACGCGCCTGGCACTCCGAGCGTATACGCGGCGTGCGCGCGGGTGCCGATGTCAATGGGGATGGGAAAATCGGCTCAGACGAGCGCATGCGCGAGAGCGCGGAGTGGGTGAATGCGCTGCTCGCGGGCGTGTGGCCGGTCATAAATCCTGGGCTGTTCGCCTCGCTCGTCGACATGATAGAGGACATCATGCAGGGCTCTGTGCCGTCGTTCGTGGTGCGTCGCGCTCTCTATTTTTTGCCTTCTCGTACTGAAAGGGGCTCACCGTGCTGCAGCACTCCGTACGTATCTCGGACCTCGGGCTCGGCTGGAATCCGATGCGCCTCACGTCCGTACGTGCGCTTCCTGACGCGGATACGGAAGAACCTTTGGACATGCTCGACACGGATCTTCGCGAGCGGCTTGGCGGGGAGCACGTCAACCTCGAGGTCTCGTTCGCATACTCTGCGCTGCCGAGCGGCCAGACTGCAGAGAGCAAAGCACAGAACGCTCAGTGAGCCGTTGTGATCGTCGTTCTTGAAAATTTTTGAGGCTGACGCGTGCATGGGTAGCTTGTTGATTGACTTCTTCCTCGGTTTGAGGGGCATTTGGGGGTTTAGCGTTCGTAAGTGCAATTTTAGATGTCTGGAGGACATTGTGACTTACAGGTGCTGCAGCTATCTGGGTAGAAGTCACCGGCGTTGTGGGGACTGCTCGTGTCCGCATGCAGCTCATCCCTGATCCACCCTTGTACGAAACTGTGTCTCTCCTGTCTCATCCATGACTAAATCATGTGATAGCATTAAAACCACAATGTTTACCCTGCTCGGTCTGCCACGAACCTCTATCACTGTCATCGCGATGTCGCGCGCTCTTCCAAACATGATGAACATACCCTTCGTCTCTGGCTTCATCTCTTCGTCGCTCGACACTGCCGCTGCGGAGTATGTCGCACCGAAGAGCCTCATATTGGACTTGCAGAAGCTGATGGGCGGTGGAGATGTTAACAAAGGTCCGTTCCACCTAGCCTTCAAGAGTTACACCGGTAGTACTGACCGCCACTGAGCAGACACACAGGCCATTGGCGTCCTGATCATTCACATCCATCGCGCGTCGGGACTCAAGAAGATGGACACAAGAGGCTCCTCAGGTCGGCTCCCCTCCCTCCTTCATTGAGCGAGCTGAATTGATTCCGCCGGCGCGGCGTAGCAGACCCTTATGTGACGCTCACGTATTCACGCCTCGGCAAGCCGCTCTTCTCGACGCGCATCATCATGAACGAGCTGAACCCCGTGTGGGAAGAGATGGCGGTGCTCCCACTCGACGTGAACATCGTCAAGCTTAAGGAGAAGCTCAGCGTGCAGCTCTGGGATTCCGATCGCACCAGCGCGGTGTGTTGCCCCTTCTCCCTGCATTTCCTCCTACCCTTGGCTGACGGCGGTGCAGGATGACTTGATGGGCTTCGTCGAGGTCGATATCCTCGAGCTCTTGCGCAACAAGAACCAGGCATCGCGGCACGTCGCCGTGCTCAGCGGGGGCCACGGCCTCGGCACCGTCGAGTACACCGCGGGATACTTCGCGAAACTTTACCCGAACACGGCTCTGCGCACAGACGGGCGCGATCCCGGGCTGCCGCCGGACTTGCAGCTGCCGAGCGGCGAGCAGGAGAAGAAGCAGCGCAAGACGCTCGATGATCTGGAAGAAGCGGTGCTCACCTGTCCGCCGGATAACGAGTGGGTCAGCGGGCTGTTGGGCGTGCAGGTGCACGAGGTTGGGGATCTCGGTGTGGGCAGGGGAGGAGAACAGGGCCAGGATGAGGAGGGAGAGGTGACGGAGGAGGGAGAGGGGATGCCGTCGAGTTATTGCACATTGTACGCGTGTCTTTCGCTCATGTTTTACTATGTGCTGACGATTTTGGCAGGTCGCTCAATGACCACCTGGTAAGTGGAGAAAAGGTAGCGAAGGAAGTTGTTCTGACATTGCTGCATCGTAAAGATCTACAAGACGCGCGTCAAGCCCATTACAAGCTCGCCCATCTTCAATGCTGGTACGGAACGCTTCGTGCGAGACTGGAGAACTACGCACGTCAGTGTCGCCGTTAAAGATTCACGAATGCGCGAGAACGACGCCGTCCTGGGCGTCGTAATGCTCAAGGTCTGCGTCATCTGTTCTCTCTCTTTACACTTATCGCTAATCCGGCGATTCTCAGCTTTCGGACTTGCTAGTGAACGCATCCCAGTTGACCCGCGTCTACCACCTCGAGCACGGTATCGGCCACGGCCGCATCCGCATCTCGCTCGTCTTCCGCCCTGTCGCTGCCAAGCTGCCCCCGCAGCTGCGCGGCTTCGACATCGGCACGCTCCGCGTGCGTGACGTGCGCGTGCACGTCGATCCCGCACATCATAAGCACCTCGCAAAGACCGACGCCAGGATCAAAGCGACAACCGGCACGTACGAAGAGAAGCTGCCCCGAAAATCGGAGACCACGGACGAGGGCGAGGAGATCGTATGGGCACAAGACGGAGGGGTCGAGATACCGGTGCGCGAGCGCTACGCCACTGCGCTCGCCATCGCATTCAAAGGCACCCACATGACGTCGAACGTGCACACGATGGCCGTCCTGTGGCTGCGCGACATCGTCGACAACGAGCCGGCAAACATGGAGCTCGGGCTCTTTGCGTCGAGCAACGAGGGCATCTTCATGAAATTGAAGCAGAACTACGTGCCGACGAGCGGGGACCTCAGTGCGCTGGAGAACGAGCAGCAGGGCGCACTCGGGCTGACCAGGATCGGGAGCGCGGTGGTGGGCGTGGAGTTCGTGCCTGGGATTGGGGAGAAGCATAAGAACATGCTGGGCGCGGATCGGAAGGGGGGCGGGTCGGGTCGGTGGGAGGAGGTGCAGCGCGAGTCGCGCGGGGGTGGGCGGGAGGGTGTGGGCGAGGTCGGGGAGGAGGAGCAGCCGCAGCAGGACAATGTCCCGTCACCGACGAAGGCTAGCACGCAGGACGAGGCGCGGCAAGCCGGAAAACGCAATCAGGAGAGTGGCCCGTCCATGGTCGGGCAGGGGGAGGGTGGAGCTGAGGCGGGCGTCCGGGACTCGGAACAGGCTGTGCATGAGCGTGAAGGTTATACGACCGTGTCGCATGAGTATGCGGAGGTCGAGTCGGGGAGCGGTGGCGAGGGCGAGGGCACCGAGGAAGAAGAGCACGATGGCAAGAAGAAGAAGAGGAAAAGTCCGTTGAAGAAGTTTAAGGACTGGAAGGAGCACGAGCGCGAGCTGCACGCGGACCATCGGGGTATCATGCAGAGCAAGGGTGCGCGCACGGCTACGTGGATGAAGGACAACGTGCAAGATGCCGCACAGTCTGTCAAGGATCGGTTCAAGATGGAGGGGAGGCATCCGGACGTGGAGACAGAGGTCTAAGACGATTTAAAGACAGTCGTTTGTTTGTACGGACATAGCATTTTCCATCATCCCCGGAACTCCCACTTGCACTTTTATTAATATTTGCTATCACCATGTACCCACTCCTATTCTGTGCTCACGCTATCTGTATAATACCATTCTGTAATCAATAATTCTACAAGCCCACCGGTGAAACGCGCGATCAGCTTTTTCCATGTACACTGCCTGGCACACTCATGGCGTCGCAGTCGCGCCCGTATACGCATGGATCGTCTCATCAGCGCACCCCGCCGGCGTCATATAGTCGTATGCCCCCAGGTTAACATAGACCAGCGCATTCCCCGCCTCATCCGGGCACACCAGCCACGCCTAACGCCAACTCATCAATTCCCGCGCCCAAATAGCACGAAGAAGCACTCACATTAGTCTGCGGCCGGTCGATAGTGGGAATACTCCACTCGACCGTGTCCCCGCTGAACACGAACGTCCCCGCCGCGTCGCCCGACGCAGGCTCCGTCGACCAGCTCATCTTGAGCTTCATGACCGTGCTGTTCGCGCGCGGCTCGACGACGGCGTACAGCGGCGTCGTGCCGTTCGCGTTCTGGATCAGCTGCCCGCCCGTGATCTGGAACTGCGCGGCCGTCGCGGGCGAGCCGAGCACGGCGTCCGTCGCGGTGTTGAGCACCTCGCTTTGCAGGTATTTGTGGAAGTTCGGGTCCTCCTACGAAAGGATCAGCGGCGCGCGCGGGGAGGGGTGAGAGGAGGGGGGCGTACGACGGCGCGGATGAAGGAGTAGCCGGGTTGGAGGGTGGTGGTGCCGCTGGCGGCGGTGGACGATGTGGTCGGTGTCCCGCCGCCGCCTCCGCTAGTGGACGTCGGTGGAGCGGACGACGGCGGGGGTGTCGCAGCACCTGGGAGACACTGCGAATAGTATGGATTGGAGTAGCTGCATCCCCAGCCGGCTGGACACTCCGTCGCGCCAGTCCAGCCTTGACCTCCGCACTGCGCGCAGGAATCATTAAATGCACAAGTTCGAAATTAAATAGCATAGAATGCCGACCTGGCCGTATTGGGGCGCGGTGCTTTGTGCGAGAGCACAGCCCGCGAAGAAGAGTGTTGATGCAAAGAAGAGGGTGGATTTCATCGCGCTTGATGTGTGCGCGACATACCTAGTATATGCAGTTATATACCTGTTATTTCCCGTCGATCGTGCGCTGTCGTCCATAGCAGCACCGAGCAAAAGGCTATTCTTCGGGTGGATCGCTGTAGAAGTCCGCATCACCATGTCAGAAGCGCGATATGTCCTGACGGCGGCAGTTCTTCGGCTGGTCAGCAGATCAAGTCGTCTATATCTTCGAGGCCACGCTCTGGTCATGGACGGTCAAAGGCAGTGGAGACGGACTTCGAGATGCGATTAACTGCCCAGGCTGGACAAGCAGACGACGTGTCCAACACGGGGTATACATACAGTGATATGACAATATTTAAAATACTCGAAGTATTCAGACATACTATCGTGACCGACGATCAGACACATGCTATGCAAGAGCTACAAAAACGATACCAATGATGCGGCGAAAGCCCGCGAAGGAACTATCAAGTGTCTTCACTCAGACTGCTCTTGTTTTGCCTCTTCTTTGACTGAAGGCTCAAGTCCATTGCCATTCATTGCCGCCTGAGGCGCATCATGGGGTGGCAGAAATACGGTGCCCCGAGAATCATCAAGCCCGTCGTGTTCGACATCGTCCTCCTCTTTTTTGACGTCTACCGCAGAGACGGGATGGCCGCCGTTTTCATCGGCACCGAAGAGCGCCCTGGTCTCCCTGGTGAGGTCAGAAAGCCCCCGAGGAAACTGCTTGCGCTGAAGAATAAAGAGTGACAGAACCCAAGCCAGAAGGATGAGGAACGTGACGAGGAACGACGACAGGAATGCGACGAAGACAGAGAGCATCATGAGGCCCCCTAGATTCAACAGTTTGACAGATGTGCTTGGAGAAAAGAGGCCGCGTACCTAGGAAAAGAATCACCGAGACGGAGATTGTCAGGGCGATCCCCAATGCAAGAATGAACACAGATGCTGTTATGAATGTTGACAAGACGCTGCCATGGGAAAACCGTTCGACCGAAGTTGTTCAGGAGGAATGGAAGAACATCGCTCACACGAATGAAACAATGGGCAGCAGGCTCAAAGAGAAAAAGACAAGAACGAAGGTCTGTCAAAAGACACCACGATTCAGTCAGTACGCGAGCTGCATTAGCTCACCACGAAGACGCCGTTCTCACCGAGATAACAGGATTTGTACTGAAGTAACGAGAAGCGATTTGCCGTCCAGGACCGACATACTTCTGGTCCACCCTGAAGAATGAAAGGCGCGTGAGCCATATTGCTTATGTCAATGACGTCTAGCACGTTGACGCGCTCTGACACCGCGGCATGCAGGGCACGAGCTTCATAAAGAAAATTTCAACACACCGCTCAATGATATGCAGAACAGACGCGGCGCTTTTTTCGAATTGCGTGGACAAATCCTCCTGGGGGTCGACGGAGCCGTGACCATTCTGGGCGCCCATGATGACAGGATGAATTGAACGTGAAGCTTGATGCTCCAAGTCCTTGGTGCGTGAAACAACTACGAACGGCCAGATAACAGGCTGAACTGAGCGTACAACGGTGAACACGACGAAGAGTGAGGTAGGAGTGCGATGGAGGTCTGAAGCAAGGACTCGACGACAACTCGCCAACGCGTCCCTGCACGCTTCCACGTGACTTCGGCATGATGCTCACGAGCCTCCTGCAGGTAGCAGCGACTCGCATCCGACCACGAGCACAGAAACAAATCAGCATTCAAGTTGTCGACATACATAGAAGAAATCATTCAGCTTTCGTCGCTAAAGTCACGACTATATCACGGGTCTTCCCGATTTCTCCAAGTCCATCTCCCGATGAAACGAGGCTCATCTCGTCAAGACGCCGCTTGAGGTATTCACTACAAATTTCCGTCTTCATGACATGGAACACGCGCGTTGACATCCATATTATTTCTCAGGCCACTTTGATGGAAAGGCCCCGTCTTCCCCAACACCGTGCAGGCGCTCCGTTGGTGGTGGACGCTTGTGGATGCTCGACTAAACGTACGTACGCCCAGCCAGCCGCGTTACCCGACGCACTGACCGGCGGCTGCGCTCTATCTATATCGAACTAGGTTCATGCATGCATCTGCAGCCTTGTGTCAAGGTCCTCATAATCACCGCAAAGAGTTCTAGTTGCGAATGGACCGATGTCATCATCGTCCCTCCAAAAACAAAACAATCACCCACACCCCCAAGATCCCACGATGATCGACTATGCTTTAAAGTTTGCGAAGCACCCTTTGGCTCTGCATCTCGTCATTGCGCATATATGTCGGCGCACAATCAATGGTGTGAAAGCGCGCGAAGGGGGTCGAGGTCCTGTGGCACCAGCTCTTCTTCTCACCATAGGCTAAAGTTCAAACTTCATATCGCGCGACAATATGCCATTTCGAGGTATTATCAGGCGCTTTTCGAACCACGCAGGCCGCCGAGCTCACTTCGGCGCACCGCTGAATATGGAGTCTGCATTCGGGGAACAGTGCCTCCCGTTCATATGACTTCTTGCGCCCTCCGTTTGCTGCTTCGAGCAACTTCCAGCTTCCATAGGACGCCGATCAGGAATTTTGATCGTGTTCTGTCATGGAGCATCCTGTCATTGCACTCCTGTGGTCCACATCTAATGCCTTACGCACGCTCCGGGGTCAAGCAGCCGCCACATTCGCTTCATTTCGCTGAGCACGTTCTCTCTACCGTACGTCCCATTCACATCGCCGTTTACGTTTGCTTCTTCATCGTTGCGCCTGGCTGCTTCGAGCACATTCTAGCCTGCCATGTGACGTCGACTCGGAATTTCGACGGCTCGGCTCGGCTCTGCATCTGTAGCCTGTTCACCCTGAGCGACTATTCAGCATTGTGCCATGTATTCCAGCCCGATCCCCGACGTTGGTTTCCCTTGGTCAATCGCACGCTGAAGCATACGCCACCCTCTAGGGATGCGAAGTCCTGCGGCGCCAGACTGACTTCATTTAGTCCATAGGTCCATTCGCACTGCCTTCTGTCTATCTCCGCTGCGCCTGCACGCACGGAAGTAATCCTGGCTTACGCCGCTCCGTCGATCGAAATTTCATCGTTCTGACGCCTGGGTTACCCTGAGTACCATGCATCGGCCGCCTTGATACCCGCTGCCAGCGCGACTACTCTCCGTTGCGTAGCATTGAAGTGCGAACAGCGGTCTGCCAGATTCGACATCTGCGTGCTGTTCGCTTCACGATAACGGGGTGGAAACTAGACCGTCGTCAGTTGTAAGTATTCAAATATCCAGTATTCACAAACTTCAGGGTCTTTGCGACCCGTCAACTTATGTAGTCACCCTCAGAACAGTGAACTTTAAAAATGCTGCCCGGTCTGCGATCCTCGCGGATTGCAGTTCCAGTTCCAATTCAAGTTCTGCAATTCCCATTTCCTTCCGCACGTCTCTTATTGAGTAGGTCCGTCCCGGAAGCTTTTACTGGCTTGGCAAGCTCTCTAATTTAGATACCTGCGATCGAGTTGTCCTTGGTGCTGGGCGTCACATCTATGGTTTTCAATTGTCATATCCTTCCGCACGCGGTATCAAGCTGAGAAGGAGAGGGAAGGAGCCAGAAGGGTTCCCTGGTTCTCCATTCCATTCTTTATTTGATGGAACTGGAACTGGAACTGACGATACCTTTTTTGCTTCCGTCGTTACACAGACCGCGCTTCTTTGCAACGGGATCCAAGTAACGGTTTCTCGAGCTGGTTCGAGCGTATCGTCCATAGATGACCTCACAAAAAGTGCGGGGGGTCGGGCGGCCACTTCACCACGAAACACAAATTTTTATGCTAGGGTGGAATCCGAGCGAGCCTCGAGGCTATGAGATTTGCTCTCGCACATATTGCGGTCGAGATGTCCGAATCAAATTTGGAGGACCCCGATCGAGTTGCTTGCCAATTAACGTCACCAATGGTAGTCACCCCGCTACTCTGTGTTCGACTCTCCCCTTTGGCTCTCCAGGTCATGCGACGTACAAAGCGCACGGTTGCGCTGGAAACGCGAATGTGCATTTTTGACGCCCATGGTCGTGCAGCACCTGGCCGACGTCGGTGTGCCGCCCCCGCGCCCCGCGGCGCAGAAATAGGCCGCCGCTCCGCGCACGTGGCGCGAAGCGAATTTGATCTGCCCTTCTCCTGGCATCGACGCTGCCCGCTGATGCAGCACGATACGCACATCGCGCAAATTCGAAATTCGCCAGATCCCAGATTGCAGCGGGGCCCCGAGGCAAATTCGTGCGCGCCTTGCGTCCCCTCGTCGCGCCGGCCCCTCCAACGCACGAAAAATTGTCTGCCGTTACTGCCGTCGAGAATGGATAGTCAGTGCTATGAAAATTATGAAGATTATTTTGGGACCCTGCGACACGGGGCGTACGTGGCGGGGATGGATGCATGGACGTGGTGCATCAGAACCAGGCTGTAGGGTTATGATGACAACCAGGGCACCGGCGCCTGATGTGCTAAGCACGACGTAAGCCGCCGGCCCGGAATAACCGATCACGCGAGAATCATGCTCGTCGCCGACCAATCGCCTTCCCATTTCATTTCGCATCTTACAACCATCTGTCACTAGGAAATGGGGAAAGCGGGACCGCGGCGTGGTCGAGCGCGGGTGACACAGCCTGCTTTGGAATGTCCCATTGAGACGGCGTGTCAGACAAGACGACGCTTGGGTAGCCGCTAGGGCCAAGGAAAAGTGAATTGCGCTGATGGCGGCCGCGTAGGCTCGAGATAGCTCGAGATCTGCGCTGCGGCTGCGATGTGGCCCGCGTGATCGCCATGAGGAATTTCAGGACGGACGAGGGCCGCCCAGAAGCTCGCGCGTAACGCACTCTGCCTCTCGGGGCGGGACCGGGACACGTGGAGAAAGCGTGGCAGCCGGTGGTTCTTCAATGCACGACGTCAAATTACGGAAGCGGCGCCGTTACGAGAGGGGAAGGAAGTCCGGACATCGCGCGATAGCAAACTGCTTCGAACGGTAGCCTGCGGACGCCGTGCGGGACGTCTGCAAGCAGCCTCGCGTTACTGGTATTTTGTGTGTGCTACAAGCCATGGGCGATTGAGTCCGATAGCAAGCAGAGACGAGGCAGGCCCCATAGGGCCCCATTCACTTCGATGGGGAAGAAGCTGTATGTAAGGATCTACCCGGCGGTGTCAGTCCCTGGAAGGATAGCTGAATGGAGATACTAATTCTGATATGCCTCGACTTCGTCCCACGTGAAGCCTGCCCAGAAAGCCAGGGAGCGGCGGCGGCTCCGCCTTCACACGCACCACTCTGACCGTCAACACCGTCAGGACGTCGCGGACACAGGACAGACTGAGATTTGGCACGACCGCTGTGGCCAACGCTTATTCTCAGGCAGCTGCGCGCGTAACAGGCACAAGAAGTTGCGGCAGAGCGAGTACTAGTCGAAACTGGACTCGATTTGTGTAAGTACGACATAAAAAGTAGACTCTAGTGCGCCGACTGACAAACCACGGGCAGCCGCCCCTCGATCGATTTTCATATTGCAACAGGTAGTCACCCGTTGCGAAGTTGAAACGGGTTGCACTCGTTCCGGACCACCTTGAAGTCCCGCTCGGCCTGCTTGTCCGCGCCTCATCTCCTCAGACTCCAGGTGTCTGGGCTTAGACACACTAGCAGTCTGACTGCGAAGTTGCCGACCCGACCCGTCAAGTTTGCTTGATCGCACCAATTTTTTTTGCATCTCGCTCCTGAATCTGTCAATTCACTTACGCGCTCTGCTGCGCCCAACTCCGAATTATTTCACAACATCTCATCGTCATCTCCAATCGTAGAGGTGGCCTCGGTGTCCCTCCGTGTACGTCTTTTGCCTCCTCCTCCTCACCATCGACATCCTTTGCGCTTGATCGCTCCATCCTTTATCTCTTCGTCTCAAAACATTGCTTCAATCGCATTCTGACTTTGACCTGCCCTTTCACGCGCGCTGTACATGTTCCTTTCCCTGTCCGCCTGCGGTGACGCCGCCTCGCCTTAAATGTCTCATCACTACAATGACCCCTCCCCCGCATCATCCTCCTACCTCCCGCCGCCCCGCTCGCCGCCCCTTCCGCCGCGTATGCATGATCGCGCACATCCGTTGCACCCACAGCCCAACACACCGCCCGCACACTATCACCGGCCCCCCGCGTCCATCTACCAAAGCCACACTTACCCGCCCGTCAAGATCGAGTCACCCCCGTCCGACGTCGACGCCCGCGCCTCGCACCATCCGCAGTTCCTCCCTTCTGCTCCTCCCGCTTCTACCACACCCACCCATTCCTCGCACGCGCCGCCGTACCGCTTCGGCTCGAGCGCCAGCACCCAGCCCCCGCTGCCGTCCTTCTCCTTCATGTCCCAGGCGCAGCCCACGTGGACGCCGAGCACCTCCTCGCCCTCCGCATACCAGGCACCACAGCACTTCACACTCCCCCCGCTGCACCCGATCGACGACTCGAATCTCGGCAGCATGCTTACGATGAATGATGAGTACGAAGACGGCGATGAGCTTGTGGACCTCCCGTCCGGCGGGCTCTCGGGCAGCGTCAGCTTCGACGTCCTCCCAGGCACCGGCGCCGGCTCCGGGCGGGTCGATAAAGTGGTGAGAAGGCGAAGCAGCAAGGGTGAGTGTCCGTTTCCGCCTTGGTGCAGCGCGGGGGGTGCGCTGCGCACATCCTGCCGTTTCCGCGCACCGCAGCGTCGCCCCGTCGAAGTGCCTTACGCATCCGTCCCACGTGCGCACGCACGGCGCGGCGTTCCCTGTTCTGTGCCGTACCTCTATGACGACCGCTAACGTTTCTTTCCCAGCGTGCGACCAGTGCCGCAAGTCGAAATGCAAGTGCGAGCGCTCGAGCGAGCACGAGCCGTGCAAGAGCTGCATCATGCTCGGAACGCGTGCGTACCTTTCCTTCCACCGTGCTATTCTTGCTGTGCCCGTGCGCGCTCCGGCATCAGGACATTTTCGCTGCAGAAGGTGGAGCGCACTCTAAGTTAGCGCTCGCCATCGCGATGCGGGCCGCGCGCTCCGGCCTCGGGCATGGCGCGCCCGCCGCGCCCGACTCGGTGCTTTTCGATCGCGTGTTGCGCCCACTCCCATGCGTCCAAGACGTCTCTCGCGAAGCAGCGCGAGTTGTATACACTGTATACACGGGGCTGGCTTCTACGGGGCTCGATGCGGGTGTGGCGGCGAGCCGAGGGCTAGTGAGCATGGCGCGATGTTTGAGCTGTGTGCGTCAAGCTCCATGGGGTTCCGCCCGGTGTCGCCTTCGCTTCGTCTCCATTCTGCAGGACCTAAATTTTCCTTCCTGCGGTGTTGCAAATCTCTGCGGCCGTGATACAGCGCTTCGCGTACAGCCTGACTGACGAGTTTGCTCCGCATTACAGCATGTACATTCCTGGGCCCATCGCGGAAACGCGGTCCGCCGAAGGGATACATCGATGCGATCGAAGCGCGTCTGCACCAGACGGAGGCCCTCGTCGGCATCATGCTCGCCGCGAACGACGTCCGCTCCCAGACGCTCCTCGACGACTTGCGTCAGGTGCGTGCGGTGTGAGCTGGCCGCCTGCTGCAGTACGCTGATGGATATGCAGGATTCGCTCGCGCGGGAGATCATCGAACGGGTTGATAATTCGCCGTACGGCGTCAAGGGCCGGAGCCGCGGCGCCGGCGTCGCAGGCGGTAAGGAGACCGCAAAGACCAAGGCTCATGCCCAGTCCCAGTCGCAGTCGCAGGACAGGGACGGCTCAGAAGGCAGCAGCACGCCGCCGCTGCAGAACACTCAGTGCGTACCCACGTGCCCAACCTCCACCCATGCTGCTCATAGATAACCCCGCAGCCCATCAAATCATTGGCAGGACGAGCTTGCGGGCAAGCTGAACGCGCTCGCGCTCTCGCGGAAACAGAATGCCTGGGCACCGGGCGACTCGCCGAGTTCGCCGATGCCCGAGGGTCCCGCAGCCGACGAGCAGCGCGTGCGCACGGGCCGCCCCTCGCTGTCCATCGTCCCGCCCGCGGACGCCGACCGCTCCCTCTCTCCGTCGCGCCGGCAACGCCGCCGTGTTGGTGAAGCCAGCAGCCAGAGCGCGCACCCGTCTGTCGCGAGCTCCGGGCGCTCAGAGTCGCGCTCGCGCTCCCCGCGCTACGGCTACGGGTCCGCCTCGCGCTCGCCTGACGGCGCACATGCGCAGACGACGCCGGATGCGATGGACGGCTCGTCGGAGAACGAGGAGCTCGCGGGCGAGGTCGGGCAACTGAGCCTGAACGAGGAGCGCGAGGTACGGTACCACAGCAAGGCGAGCGGGCTGCACCTGCTCGGCGTCAAGGACCGCGTCGACGGGCGCAACGAGGGCGGCATCTGGCGCTTCCCCAAAGCGCGCGTGTGGCCGCCGCTGCCGGGCGGGCACTACGGGCGCAGCGACGCGCGCGACGACGATGAGGCGGTTGCGCTGCCGCCGCTGCAGACGCAGGAGCGGCTGCTCGATCTGTACTTCACTTTCGTGCACCCCGCGCTGCCAATCGTCCATAAGCAGACGTTCATGGAGGATTTCCGGAATGGGTGGGTCTTCACTCCCGGTCTGTTTGTCATCGGCGGTCTCATGCGTTTGCAGGCATATTGCCGTGGGCGCGTCGCCCGGCTCGAATGGCTCGGACGGACAGTCGCCCCGGTCCTCGACATCCTTCCAGCGCCGCCGGGCGTGCATCCCCCCGCTGCTGCTGCTCGTGATGTTCTCCATCGCCGCGCGCTACACGACGCGCGACGACGCGGAGGTGCCGCCGCCGCCCGAAGGCGAGATGTGGCCCGCGGGCGACGCGTACCTCGACGTTGCCAAGGTGCTGCTGAACAAGACGTATGCGAGCTCGCGCCCGAGCACCTGTCAGGCGCTGCTGCTCATGGGCTACCGCGAGATCGGCATCGGCGCGATGGCACAGGCGTGGCTGTATGTCGGCATGGCGGTGCGCATGGCGCAGGACCTAGGCATCCACAAGAGCGCGGATCGTTGGCAGCACGTCGGCGCGTCGCTGTTTAGCCCCGTCGAGCTGCAGGAGCGGCGGCGTATCTGGTACGCGTGCGTGATCATGGACAAGTATGTCTCGACGTACATTGGTGGGTCTGCTGTTTGTTGGTGTGACGCTGGTACTGAGTACTGACGGCCCTGGATGCAGGGCGGCCTATCGCTATCTATGAGCGCGATTTTGACATCGAGCTTCCGAGCGTCGACGAGCCGGAGGAGCTTGAAGACTGGAATTCGAATCCCAGCACTGATGTCATTAGCCATGATCCTGATCAGGGCGACGACAAGATGCCATCCGTCAAACCCATCGTTATGCCTGGCCATATTATCTCGTGCTTCAACGCATCCGCCACACTCTGTACGTGAAGCACTCTTTTGCTAGCGATCTTGCTCTGACCACACCTCTGACGAGCAGCCGTGCTGTTGAGTAAAATGATGCAAGCGATTTACGCCGTTCGTTCAGGACCAGGCCGACACGCCGAGTCGTTGCGCATTGAAGAGCAGTTGGACAAGTGGTATCTCGATCTCCCGGATCATTTGCGCTTCGATCCAAATACTTTCAAGAACTCGATACCTCCGCCGCCGCATATCCTGACGCTGCACATGCAGTACTGGACAGTCGTCATTCTCTTACATCGGCCATTGTGAGTGCTCTCGTTGGTTTCTCGATTGCACGCCGCTCATTTTAAAATAGTATCCGATATGTCCTCGAGATGAAGAGCAAGGCGTGAGTTTTAGTTGTTGTCATATGATGTGATATTAATGAAAGTGGTGGTGCAGAAGTCCGCGCGAGGATTCAGAAGTCCGTGCGATCTCGCAGAAAAACTACGATCTGTGCGTGCAGGCCGCAAACACAATCACCTCCATTGGTAAGTCCGCTCGACTGTTCACAAAGCACATCGGCCTGACCTTCGATTTTAGTCTCGATCTATCGCGAATATTACTGCATCAAGCGCTCCTCCGTGTTTTTGTGCTTCTATGTGTTCACGGCTGGTATCATGCACGTTAACACACGTACGCATCGCTTTGCTGAATTGGAAATGACGCAACTCACGCTGCCCCTCTAGTGAATGTGTATGCCTCAGACCCGCAAGCTCGCATGGGACTGACCACATGCATGGAGGTCCTGAGAAACATGTCGATCGTCTGGCCCGCCGCCGGGCGCGCCTGGGAGCTCCTGACCGGCTCCAAGGTCAACCTCTCGGGCACCAAGATGGAAATGTCGAATCTCGTCAGCGGCATCGCACCGCGCAAGCGGTCGGCCGAGCACTTCCTCGAGGACTCGCACTTCTTCGCAGGCGCACCGCCGCCCGCCCACCGGACGTCCATCCCTGGCCCCGGGTATCCACTGGCGCCTCTGGCGCCGCCTACCGCCAGCGGCGGACCGCCGCAGGGGAACAACGGCATGCCATATTACACGTCGTACGATCGCTGGCCGGACAACAGCATCGGCTACACCGGTCTGTCCACGTCCGTGCTCCCGCAGCAGTACAGCACTGGCTTCGTGGACGAACGTGCGCGGGCGTCGCATGGCGACTCGACGTCGGGGGGCGCGCATGGGCAGCGGTATCCGCGGTACTGGAGCGACTACTCGACCCTGAACCAACTGAGCTCGCCGTACGGCGTGCCGCTGCTCGCGGACGAGCCGACGCACCCCCCGCCCGGGCAGAGCCATCCGTCGCCGCATGTTTATCTACCAGCAGATCATTATCAAATGTACAGTGCGTCTTCCGCTCCTCCCTCGCATGGGCCTCGCTGATGCTGATACGGCCGCATCTCAGATAATATCCCCCCCTCACACTAGATCTGCAGCCTGCTGTCTCCTCGTTTGTACATATTCTGTTGTCCGCTCTCCATGCCTTGATCGTCGTGCTTTGTTTGTACCCCATGACGTCCGTAACGCGTGTCCCCCATTGTCCATAACCAGTCTGAACTATCCCGACCCGCAGAGCTACTTAATGATTCCTTCTATCGACAATCGACATGGTGTGCTGCATGGGCTGAAGCCTTTGACCTGATTGTTGTATTTCATAGCAACTCTACACTAGTGCGCGACCTGCCTCTACTCTGTTACTCTTTTTGCCATTCTGCCTCTCCTACAAGCCCTCTCGTCATGTTACTTATGTATCTATGATAATCAAAGTCGTGGTGCAGAGCAACTCGACGCGCGGTACACATCGGACACGCCCGCGCCACGAAGCCATCGTTCCTAAGCGATCGCGCATGGTGGCGAAGGCGTCAATACATGATCGACGAGGCTACGAGTCCTCGAGCCCAAGCGGCGCCACGCCGCGCGCGAGCCATTCCTCGAAGTACTCGCACTCCTGGGGGTTCGTCGGGCCCCCGTCCTTGCAGAAGTCGAACACGGGGCACCGCGCACACGGTGCCTGCGCCCAGCCCAGGGAGATGCGCTCCTGGCGGATCGCGCGGTACACCCACGCGCCGCCCGAGAACGACTCGGCGGCAGCAGCGTCGGGCGAAGACGAGTGCGCCTGGAGCTTCGTCTTTGACTTGCTTTTGGAGGGTTTGGATGATTTGGAGGACGATTTGGATTTGGAGCGCGAGCGCGAGCGTTTGGTTTCGGTGTCGGAACCGCTCGAGCCGGAGTCCGACTCAGACTCGGAGGCGCTGTCCTCGTCCGAGGAATTTGCATGCCTCGACCGCTTCCTCGATTTCGACTTGGACTTCGAGCGCGATCTGGACTTGCTTCTGCTCTTGGTGTCGTTATCGTCCTCATCGTCAGACCCAGAAACGTCGCTGTCCTCCGCCTTCCGCTTCTTCTTCCGCTTCTTCGGCTCCGCCTCGCTCCCGCTGCCCTCGTCGCTCTCAACAACGCGTTTGCGTTTCTTCCGTCTTTTACTCTTCGCATCTGAGTCGTCCGAGTCATCGTCGCTGTCCTTGCTCCGCTTCAATTTCTTGCTTTTTGACTTTGACGCCTCTTTCGACGCCTTGCGCTTCTTTTTCTTCGGCTTGTCGTCCTCTGATTCGGCCTCTGAGCCAGAATCAGACTCCCCGTCGGGGATGTCGTTGGCGTCGAAGAACGCCGCAGCAAATGCCGGGATCTATCAGAACACAGAGCCAATGGTACCGATGTCAGATACTGATGAAAGGGCGCCGAGGTGTTCGGACAGAGTCGATAGGGAACTAACGGACCTTTTCAACCTCGCCGTCGAGGACAAGCACGTTAAGCAGCATTTCGACATGTTCTTCAGAGAGCTGGGTCTCCGTGATCTTGCTCTTCGTCAGGAAATTGGTGATCTGCGCGGTGGTAGGGTAGCCGGGCCCCGCACCGATAGCGTACAGGGGCTGCTCGGATGGCGGGAGGCCTGGTACTGGCTTCGGGAAGCTCTGCGGGTTCAGATGGATTATCAGACAGGCTCCAAGATGAGATAAATAGGACGGGGACCGGGGCCACTCACGCGCTCCCTTATAAAGCGCAGACAGGCGCTGCACAAGAGCTTGATGAACTCTGTGTCGAGTTCGCTGTCGGTGTACCAGGGTCCACCAGTGAGCTCCACTGAGGGCTCGAGATGTGCCATCATGTAGATTTTGCGTGTGCGGTTCTGCATGCAGAGAGAATGACGATGAGAACCAGCGTCAATAGCGGGCTAGAAATCAGACGGACTTTGTCTACGCCCTTCACAGCCTTGATGAGCTGCTTCTGGACAAGTGACTTCAAGCATCGGTCGATGACCGTCTGATGCAGCTCAGTTTTGGCCTTAAGATGTTTCGTCCAGATACCTGGAGGAAACCATAAGTCCAACCGGACACGTCTTCGCGGACAACTGGCTCACCTTGGTTTGCAGCAGCCTGGATGTGACCTAGAACCATGTTCTCCTCGCCTGTGAGTCCCTTCTTTCTGCCCTAAGATGAGTCGGCGTGGACATCAGAAACCCGTGCAGACTTACATGTCCATCTCCCCCTTCTGGACCGCACGATACAAGAGCGTATTATGTGCATCTTTCATCAACTTCAGCAACCCCTGAAACTGTGGTTTAGCATCCTGTCCCAAGCGTAGTGAACATTACGCACCGCGCCCAGCATAAAATTGATGGCACTCGTCCGTGCCGCCGCATCTGGGGCGAGTGCATCGAGCTCTTTTTGGGTCAAGGGCTAGAGATTTAGACGAGAGGCATCGTGAAGACAAGGTCAAGATAGAAGCTGGACGAACAGGCGTACCTTGCCAGCCTGCAAGGCCGTTTGGTGTATTTTGGCCTCAAGCGCATTGAGCTTCCTTCCCGACATCGTGTTAGCTCATGAGCATGCCCAAATGCACTGTGCGCTGTTATTATCTGATAACAAGATGTGTCAACAAATGTATAGAAGAGATGTGTGGGGTATGCACGGACTGGCAAGACAAGTTGGTGTCAACTCGAAGGAAATTCCCAAGAAATTCGAATTTTCGCGCTTAGCGCTTGTGCGCATCACCTGACGACGCTAGTGGATCATGTGATTTATACTCCTTCGTGGTTTTGACCTTAAATTCTAGCTCGTTTGATTTACAGAAAGTGTCACAGAGATGTACACAGGCTAATATACATCGTCTTCAAGATGGTATAAGCAAAATTAGGGGTATAGAGGTAAGTGTCGTAGTGTTATTGGGTGCCTGTCTCTGGGATCTTGATCTTATCTATGGAGATAAGATAACAAACTGATAAAGCAGTAAATGACTTGGAGCTGAACCGCTGATGATTGCGGTGCCCAGGACACCCTGTCGAAGTTTGAATCCTGGCCAGTACTGCCTTCCTGTTTGCCTTCATACCATCCGTGAAGGTAGTCATATCCATAGAACTGGACCGCCATCGCGAATCGAAGAATGGCGATGGTGAAGGAGCCAATCAAAGATCCATGGGATGAGCCATCAGTGAGCAGCTCTCAAATCCCTCAGTCCAGCCAGTCTCGTTGACACACAGGATGATACAGATATCTACCAAACGCCCATCGAATAGTGAACCAATCCCAGATGAATGGGACGCCGACGATAATGAAGACGAGGCGGATAACCAGAAGATCTGGCAGGATGCGTATGTCCAGATCTTGCTATACACTCTACATTTCTTACAACAGACATCTTTTCATCGCACAGTAACGCGAAGGAGCCAATGCCACAGCTTCGTATCGCACCATCTAGCACGGCACCAGGAGGCGTTACGCTCCCGCCCGCCGCATTCCAAGCGCCCATCCGTATTCTGAAGCGGAATCCCGCCACGGCCTCTTCCTCTTCATCCACGTCTGGCGCGGGTACCCCGAACCGCCAGTCCCTCGCAGAGCGCGAGGCACGATACCAAGCTGCTCGCGAACGAATATTTGCGAGCAAAGACTCGGATGAGCCGACCCGGTCTTCCTCAGAAGGGACCGAGAGCCTACAGTCGACCGTCATTCGAAATCCGAAAGGCCCAGCAGGTGAGAGTAAGCGGGGCGAGAATACCTCGAGGGGATTTCGGAGGGGGGCTGAGAAGCCCCCAGCTGGTATCCCGGATAATGGTGAGCCTATGAGCACGTCTGCGAACTGAGAGCAGTGTCTCAGTGTGCACTCCGGTTATAAATATGTAAGCATTCGTTGATGTATATTTTTCCGGCATTTTCTGATTTATTCGCCACAGGCCACCACATTGTACCTTTACCTGTAGTTTCTATGTATATCCTATTCAGCACCGAGACAGCTGCTGCATCTTGCATCCTAGAGACTCCTGTGATCCTAATTAATCGGAAGTCCTGTCCCGCCTCCACTATCCTCAAGCACGGCCATGTTTAGTTGGTACTGTCCTTATCTCTATCTTATCGTTGGCATTCTCATTTTCCAGGCCAGATATTGTCTTCACAACACAGCGAATCCCCGTAAGCAGCAGATGCAGAGGATAGGACTATAGCTCAATGACAATGCATTATCGCGAACATGGACGAACAAGGTGGTATTACATTCCTTCTCCCGATGATGAGCTTCTTCAACTACTCTACAACATAGCTGCCTTAGCTCTACAGCCTCGTCACACTGTACGAGAACGCATAGAACTTCTGCCCCGGCAACTTATCCTCCCACTCCTCCCTCCTCACCTCCTTCAGCTCGCCCTCCACCCTCACCGTCCCCTTCG
The DNA here is from genome assembly GCA_033439255.1 of Hericium rajendrae. Lineage (NCBI taxonomy): Eukaryota > Fungi > Basidiomycota > Agaricomycetes > Russulales > Hericiaceae > Hericium > Hericium rajendrae. The sequence goes on along the minus strand of CM065879.1, from coordinate 861,607 downwards.
CAAACACGCCCCCGTCCCACAGCTCCGCCCAGCTCTCCGGCGAATGACAGAACATCCCGGGGTCCGTGTGGTACGGGCTCGGCCGGAAGCCCTTCTCGGGGCGCGCGCTGTGCTGCCCGAAGATCATGGACCCCGGCGCGGGGGAGAGCAGACCCGCGAGCAGGTGCGCGAGCTGCGCCTGGTGCTCCTCGTCGAAGAGATGGAAGAAGGCGGACGCGTGGATCGCGGAGACGTGCCCGAGCAGCGGCGTCAGCGAGGTGAGGTTGCGCAGGTCCGGCGCGGGCATGGTCGGCGGGGACGCGGTAGTGAAAGGCGCGGCGGCGGGCTGCAGATGCACGGGGTCGAAGATGTTGCCGGGGATGAAGGGCACCGGGAACGTCTCGGGCGTCGTGTTGAAGAGCTTGTGCCCGAGGTCCCAGAAGCCTGGGGGCCGTGCGTGAGCCGTGTTTCCTCTGCATGGTGGTTCGTGGACCGGCACTTACCTTGTTGCAGATCGGACGCAATCGCGTTCTGGATCGGATAGCCGTCCGCGATGGCCTTGTGGACATCGTTGCCGACTGCGACGACGCGTGTTAAGCAGGGCGGTCATGTTGTTCATAGGGCAAGAGGAAACGCACAGCAGCAGCCGACGTCGAGGAATATGGCGCCCTTCCTCTCCTTTCCGAGTTTCAAAAAGTTCTGGTATGCGGGCAGGCGCGATATCTTGAGTCTGCCCAGCGACAGTCGACATCCGTACACCCCAAACCACATAGAAATAGCTCACTTGGTAAACGCGAACCGACGAATGCAAGGATACGGGTAGATCTGCGCCTCCCCTCAGCATCCTCTGGCATATCATGGAGACTTCGATGGGATACATACCGCAAACGCCTCGGCCTGCACGGCGATGATGTGCTGCTTCAACTGCTCATCGTCTGTGGTGCCCGTCTCCTTCTTGAAGAACGCGCTTTCCTCGTCGTCCAGATTGTACTTGTCCGCATCGAGCGGAACAATATAGCGCGTCGGCGGCACCGGAACCCCGGGGGATGTAGTTGTAGCTATAGCCATTGATCTATCCGGTGCAGTGCTGCGTTAATGTTAATACACAATTCGATTGTCTTCTGTAAGGTCAGCAGCGGAGAGGAGTGCTGCGGCGGTGTAGATGTGAGGGAGTCAGCGAGCCAAGATAAGACGACGAGCGCTATTTCAAGGGTTGGCTGTCGAGATTGTGCGGAATCTTGTGGCCTTGCGCCATTGCTATCGCGCAATATGTAGTGGGATAGATGGTACAAAATGGCCAGGCAATGCTCAGGGCAGCGCTATTATTGGATCAATGTGGGATCAGCAGGTCGGTATGACGTTCTAAACATATGGTTTGCAGTCGGCCGAAATAGATGGGTCTGCGGCATGTCAGAAGAGTTGACGATGCCGAAGAACAAAATAGCGATCATGCACTGCGCTGTGAATAGAACCGACGGAATAGACGTCATTTTCGGATCCCCGTAGGCAGGGTAGAAGCTCGTAGAAGTTGAGATGGAAGAGAGACAGTTACGGCTGCGGAGGAAAGGGTGAGAGCCGGACATATTTTGGGCGCAATGCTGGGTACACTCTACGGAAAACAGTAGCAGAATGAAAATAGAGACTCACACGGCGTCCGAGTAAACGACGAGCTTATCTTACATCGGCAGCTCGGCATGAATAAGCTCATGTAGAGGAAAGGATCCAAACATGTACTGTACGCCCAGTGCACAATCTTGGAGACTGTGAAATAACGACGAATCTGTGGGAGATTTCACCAGTGCAATTAGTGGAATAGTCTATGTACTTATGCATGTCATCAACCCCAACGACCGTCCCAATCCGCGCGTGTGCAACATCGTGCCAGGTATCCTGGAAGAAGACCCGCGACGCACATATACCATCTTGGCATGGCGAACCTCCACGACCTAGTCCTCCAACTACCACCCTCCAACGCTCCGCGAAAGACCACAGCGACGAGATACCAGATGCGGTTACTGCGCCGCCTCCGCCGCCTCCCGCGCTTGTTGCGCATGTGCCAGGTCACGCTCGGTCTCTGGACTGCTGAGGATATTTCTGAGGGTGAACCGTTTTCGAGCAGAGATCGGCGGGCAGTTCTGGATGAGCACGGAGTCGTCCATACGCAGTCCTATACATAAAGTCAGGCGGTGACCTGTCACCAAAGCAGGCATCACGCACGGTTCTGCTCGTCGTGAACGAGATACTTCTTGCTTCGCAGAATGCGCTGTGATTCGCCAATGAGCAAAACTTGTCCCGCTGGTAGCAGTTCATCGTGTAACTCACCTTGTGCGTGAGGTCGTGGACAACCCATCGGTTGACGGTCACCGTCGCCGTTTTGTTCATGAATCCGACTTTGGTGACGGTTCCGGTCAGGCTCATTGGCGGCATTTTGAGATGAAAGGCAGACGATGTGCAGGGGAAAAGATGTGGTGGAAGTCGTTGCTCACTGTCGACAACAGCGACGGGGAAAGCGTGTAGCGCTGCGGATTTTGCCGAGTGCGCCGGCCCGGCGATCCCGGCGATAAACGTCGGACTGAGTTTATCACGAGCTTGCGAGAATAAACTCAGGGAGTGCTGACTAAACGAGACGAGTAGGTTGGCGGAGTCTGCGGCGATGAGTCCGCACCCCTCTTCGTCTCGTACCATCAGCACTCCGACATCACTATCCTTGCACGTTGCGGTCGGTCACCGCCTCTTACCTTATTCGCACCTGCTACAATTGAACGGATCCGGGCTGGTATTGGTATCAAGTACACGAAGATTGCCACCGGCCCTTACGAAAACACACGCGTGCTCGATATTTCCGAGTTCCCTCCTGAAGAAACACTGTCCATCTTCGATTGGATAACATGCTATCAAACCTTCCTCGACTTCCTCTCGAAACACGCTAGCGAAAAGGTTCTCGCGGGATGGGCCTCACATTACAATGCCATCATCAAAGACAAATTCTTCAGTCAATGGTACCCAGCCTACCGTGCCTTCGATCACGAGGTTCGCGCTCAATTCTTCATGGCCCCTTTCGTTGTCAATCCCGAAGATGCTTCATGGGGACGAGGACTTGACACTCAAAAGATGTTATGGGTCCAGAACTCGCAGAGGGCATGTGGACCACCTCCTCCGCCGCCACCGAGATATCATCCCTATCTCCCGCAATCTACAGGAGCACGTAGCGCTCGTCCCTTTCGTGACCAAACCACTCGCATCGACATCTGCCTCCGCTGCGGGGGGCACGACGGGCACATCGCGTCGCAATGCACAGCCGCAAACGCGTCCCGTCCCGAACGCCCCCTTCACATCGAAGCGAGCAATGGGGCGCTCCTGCGCCGTACAGACGGCAGATCCGTCTGCGTGCGTTTCAACCTCGGAGGATCCTGCACGCGCTCCGGACCGCGCCATCCACTTCATGTCTGCTCGTTATGCAACGACGAGCACCACGGAGCGCGGTCGTGCACTCGCAATTGAGTGCCAGCGTGTCGTCACACTATACTCGGCGTCAGGTTGGGAGCAGGCTCTCAACCGTACCGGTCTTTCTTCCAAATATCCAACACTCGTTCACGATCTCGTCTACGGCGCTCCCATTGGGAACCCGCCACCGCTCTCTCATACTTTTCTTCCGCCTAACATGCCCAATGCATTGGAGCACCCATCATTCATTGAAGATCATATAAAGGAAGAGCTTGATGCTCGTCGTTTCTCGGGGCCCTTTTCTTTAACAGATGCCTTTTTGTTCTTCGGTGGCCATTTTCGTACAGCACCTCTAGGAGTTGTCGAAAAGGAGCCTGGTTCCGGAAAGTGGCGTATGATACGCAATCTCTCCGCGACGGATTCCTACGGCGAGTCTACCAACAGTTGGCTCGACGCGAAGGACATGGTCATCATGTGGCATACAGTAGCTTATTTCGCTGATTTGGTACGTCTTTCCTCCCCACCCACCATCCTTGGTCTGCGCATGACAACTTACGTTGCGTGCCTGTCCTGTTGATGAGGTACTGACGTGTCCTTGCAGACACGTCCTGTTCATGACGAGCACTGTTCTGTTGACCCGGCGGGTCCTTCTAGACAGTCCTGTCGTCCTGTCGGTGTCACGAGCGGGCTCCTTATGAGCTGCTTACAAATGTTGTTGTTGTGTCTTGCAGACCGTTCCGACCCCACTATTTGTACTTTTACTTATAGCACTCGCAGGTGGCTGCAGCACCTCCGGGTACACAGGCTGCAAGTCTCGATGTCGCGAAGGCATACCGCTGCTCGCCTATTGCTCCTCGTCATAAATGTTACATAGCTATTCAATGGATGGGTCTGATATACGGCGATCACTGTGCGCCTTTCGGCATGACCACTGCCGGCAACGTTCAAGGTCAAATGGCCGACGCTACTGTTGATATACTCAAACACGATGCAGTGACTTCGGTCAAATGGGTTGATGATTTTGATTTTCTCCGTTATCCTTCGAGAACGATAGTCAATGAAGATGGCTCTCTATCTTTCGAGTATCCCTATGATCTACACGACATCCTTCGCATCACCAGTTCCCTCGGCATCCCATGGCATGACATCTCCGAAAAAGGACATGACTTTTCCTTCTCCACTCAGTACGGTGGTTTCCAGTGGGATTTGGAGCACAAGCGAATTGCTCTACTCGATAAGAAGCGCAAGAAATATTTGCACAAGATTCAAGACGTGTTGGCCAATCCGGAGAACCGCGTGAACCTTCGCATGGTCCAATCTCTTCATGGCACCCTGCAACATGCTTCGTTCGTTTATCGTGATGGCCGTGCTTTCCTTCCCGCTTTAACGCATTTCATCGCGTCCTTTCCGAATGCCTTCGCATTATTCCATCTCCCCACTCGCGTTCGCAATGATTTAATTTGGTGGCAAAACACTCTATCCCATGAAGATTTCTCTCGCTCCCTTTTCCCTCGCACTGTTATCGACCTTCACATCTACGTCGATGCTTCTACAGGTTGGGGGATTGGGCTTGTCGTCGGGGATCATTGGGCCGCTTGGCGCCTCGTCGGTGAGTGGCGTTCTGCTGATCGTGATATAGGTTGGGCAGAATTCATTGCTGTTGAGCTCGCAGCACTTTGGATTTCTACTCAGCCGGTCCGCGATGCGAACGTGCTCGTGCATGGCGATAATCAAGGTGTCATTGATTCTCTCACTAAAGGGCGTTGCCGTAATCTTTCTCGCAACGAGGTCATCCGTCGTATCACTTCCTCTCTCATTCCTGCCAACCTCACGCTTTCCACCATGTACATCCCATCGGCACACAACCCAGCAGATTCTTGCTCTCGCGGCGAGTTAGGACCTGTTGAGCGTCGACTTCAAGTCAGTTTTGAGCTCCCCGTCGAGCTCCAACCCTTCCTTCTTCATGTATAGGGTCTCTTTGCATACTGCATCTGCACGTGCAGATGCGACACGGTCCAATCAGAGGAAATCGGTCAATCCCTCTCAGCCGCAGTTGGATCGTCGTCTTCGACCGCGTCGCTCGAATAAGCCCAAGAATTTCATTCGTCCCAATTCCCTTCGCCCTTTTGTGTTGGCGAAGGACCGTTTTCTTCATTGGCGCACTCCTTGGGGTACTAAGTGGATCTCACAAGTTTCTCGTACCCTTCCGCCAGCCACTATCCAAAAATTTCGTCACGTCCTCCTTGCATCTGTCTCTCCTAAAACTCGTTCCAATTATTCGGCCGGGTTGATTCGCTTCACCCATTTCTGTGACCGTCATCACATTCCTGAATCTTTCCGTATGCCGGCCTCAGATTCTCTCCTTGCATTCTTTATTGCCGAAGAAGGTGCCGAGAACGTTAGCATCAGCGCTGTCGAATCATGGCTCCACGGCCTCCAACTCTGGCATGATATACACGGTGCCTCTTGGCAAGGTGGACAATTAGTCCGGCGGATCAAACGTGGGGTTTCTAATCTCACTCCCGCTTCCTCGCGTCTGTCACCGCGTCAGCCCGTCCTCGCATCTCACATGCATGTCTTGCGTCACGCTCTCGACCTCTCTGACACCCGAGTACCGTTGCCGAGCAGGACATGGTCTGTCGGCGTTGCGGAATCTCGGCTTTGTCGCTCCGGGGTCCAATCCGTCACGTAGTGTTACAGAATTAGTTGAAGAAAATTTTGTACCTGTCGTAGAACCCAACGCTAGGGTCTTGTAATTAACAATCTAGCAGCCCGAGACGGATTCAGACGTCCAGAGTACCTGCGCAAGAGCGACGGGTGGCAGCAATATTTAGGCTGTGCCGGGAACACCTGCCGCGACTCGGTGGGCATGCGAAAGGCCGGAATGTGGCGAGTGATATGGACTACGAAACTTGAATTGAGACATAAATTTGTTGTTCTTAAAACACGTATCAACTTGTGGAAAAACTCGATTCGGGGCGTGACCCCATGCGAGACTGCAAGAGTGCGGCCGAGTCCATCGACAGAATTAATAACCACGACATGCGCAGAGGTCTGCCAGTGGTCCGCTCCACAATGCAAAGTTGACAATGATATGTTGATGCCCAATGGCACATCAAACTTGACGATGATGCCCTCAGGATCCGACATATGTCCCAGAGTCCCCGTGGGGGACTTCGGAATGGTGTGTGTGTGTTTGTAATGTTGTCGACATCCTAACACTTGCTGACCCGCCCTATCATATATCACCTGCAGCCTCTCACCAGCAGCCATCCGGGCACATGCGCGGAATGGGCAGTGGACAGATTGTATTATCATGCCACTGCGAGAATGATCCCGTACGATGATACAAAAGGAAAAAGAGATATCTAAGGGAGGGGAGGGAGGGTGCTCAAAACCCCATATGCTGAATGCATGCAATGGTCATGAGCATGAGGCAAGGGCTCTCATTCGACCGTCGCTGCACACTTTAGGCTTACTGAGACGGATGCACCGCAAGCAGAAATTGACGGAGGTAAAAGACATACCAACGATGAGGCTCAATGCGGCATGAAGCCCCACGGGGCGAGGCTCGGAGAGAGCAGCTCACGGAGAGCAGAGCTCAGGCAATCCAGGTGCATGGACCATTAGCCCAGATTAAAATTACTTTGAATCACGATAAAACACACCAAAGAAAACAAACCATGGCATATAAAACATGCAGTTATTCTTACTGAAGAGATAATAAAATGCACATGTCACGAACTTGGGGATCACGGAGTGCCGGGACCCCCGAACACCAAACAGATCTGCGATTGCCTTCCATAAACAGACCATGTCCTGCTCGGCAACGGTACCCGAGATGCTTGTATTTGGGCCGTAGCGACAGTCGCCTGGCGAGCTTGCTGCCGCTTGGGTGAACTCCTTGCGGACTCACCATCTTCTTTTGATCCCGCCCGGTGCGTCGCGCACCATTTACTGATTAAGGACCTCCTTTTGAGATTCCATCCAGACTCGTTACACGTTCCTGCACTATCAAACGGGGCTGTGCTCCAAACAACCACAATTTCCTGCAATTCCACATCCCATGGTCCAAAACAAAACATTACGTGGGCGAGTGGATCACCCTAACTGAGTCCTTCGATGATCTGGATTCTTTTTCTGCCTTTCTTCACCATTTCGTCGTCAACTTCGATGTTCCGGATCACGCGCCGCTCTTTTCCTATCGCACGCAATCTGGTTGGCGATCGCTCACACGTCCTGCCTTCATGCAGCGATGCAATTCTATTTGGAAGGATGCGGGTCTTATTTCCTTTACCGGCCATAGTTTTCGTATCGGCGGCACCACTCATCTTCTCCTTCATGGTGTCGACCCGTGGGTTGTTATGACGCAAGGTCGTTGGTCTTCGAAAGCTTTTCTTGGTTATTGGCGAAAGATTGAGCATATTCTCCCTCTTTTTATCGGTGATGCATATGACAAACTACCTTCGATTCGCGCCGCTGTGCAGAAATTACAATAATTTCATTTGTTTTTCTCTCAGTATGGGGGAGTCGGTCGGATACCTCCTGACCACTCTCTTTTGTTCGTGGTTTGGATGGGATAGTAGGTATCCTCTGTCCTCGGAATCTCACACCCGAGGGACGCGCGACGTGACGCTTTAGTCGCGCCCTCTCTCTTCCCATCCTAGTGTATTCTGCGGATCGAGCATAGGCAGCGTCGGACTGAGTTTATCACGAGCTTGCGAGAATAAACTCAGGGAGTGCTGACTAAACGAGACGAGTAGGTTGGCGGAGTCTGCGGCGATGAGTCCGCACCCCTCTTCGTCTCGTACCATCAGCACTCCTTGCTTTTAACTCACCCACCCACCCACCCGGTGTTTTGACTCTGGGGATAGTAGGTATCCTCTGTCCTCGGAATCTCACACCCGAGGGACGCGCGACGTGACGCTTTAGTCGCGCCCTCTCTCTTCCCATCCTAGTGTATTCTGCGGATCGAGCATAGGCAGCTTCCGTCACAACTACTACTGCCAGGTTTACAATCTTGCTTTCATCTTCCACCGCTAGTTGGCGCATCGTTGTTAACTACCAAGTATTGAAGTACTGGTATGTTCTGTGCATCATACTCATACAATGCAGACATGGTTTTATCGTAATAACATCGACGAGCAGTATCTCTAACGGCTGCGCGGTAGCATCCCTAGCTGACATTTTAGGGTTCCTTGACTTGGTAATGCCATCGTTCCATTCCTACTGTCCGAAGGTCTATCCACATGCTTAGGTGTGCAATAGCGTAAAACCCCACCGAGGTTCTCTTATTTCACTGACGCCCAGACCTTAGCGGAACATTGCTCCCGGGTTCCTGGGGTGGGTAGGGTGAGTGTCTAGTCTTGTTGACCTCGGAACCTTGAACCACGAAGCTCAGTGAAGCATCCTCGTTGGCCTTCCACAATCACTATGACAACTTCGTCCCTGGGGAATGTCCTTGTTGGGCGACCCGCGTTGCAACCCGCACCTGGTTGGTTGGGTGTAAACACAGTTGGGTGGTCTTCCTCTTCAGGCGAATGCCGTATCCATTCCATCATAAGGACCTGTCATGATGTAAATTTGCCACTAATTGCCTCTGCCTTGCCTCCCTGATCGACCATCGGGCATCCTTTCTGTCACCTGGGTTATATGGTCTGGGCATGTGAAGCATCTAGGCGTCGATGTGAGCAAAGGAAACCCGAGATCCCCATCCTATAAAGCAATGCTTGCAAGGCGTGACGTCTTACTCGAGACTGCCAGTTTCACTAGGCTCCGATCCATGGACCTAGCTGTGGATTCCCGATTCTAGATAACGTCAACGTCTTGCACCTTACCCCAGTCCTTTCTCAAGGGATGCTTCTCCAACACGATTCTGTCCCCTCAAGCCGTACGATCCTGTCATCATAGTGGTGCTCTCTGAAACTTGGTCATTTCTGGTCGGAAATTATATAGGGAGGCACCTCGTTGCGATCGCGGATACGAATTCTCGTACATACACAACACCCCGGCGGACGATGGATAATATCCCGCTTGACAAAGCTGAGCTTTTGGCTATCTTTCTTGAGACGCTACTCTATGGTATGGTTATTTCGCGGCTTCTGATATATCGGCTATTGATCTCATTTGCGGTCGTTGTATAGGCATCTTTCTGTCGCTGTACATAATGTTACTGGTGGTCCTGTATCGGCATGGTGCAGCTGGGAGCGCGAAGCGGCGGGTTGCACTGCCAATCGCCAGCACTCTATTTGCCCTGGCCACAGCGGTCGGTCAAACTGCTTCCACTTTGCCTACCTTTTGACTGACGTTACTCCGGCCTTGCAGCATGTAATCATCGATGCCGTCCGAATTTTCAATGCATTCTGCCACGAACCGGGCGGGCCTGTGGTTTATTTCGATAATATTTCTCACCCTCTTTTTACTGTCAAATCTGTACTGTATGTCACGCAGACTCTAATCGGTGATGGCGTCATGGTGTGTAAAATCTCCAATGAGGATGCTTATGAGAACAACTTAACGATATCTTACGTTAGATCTGGAGATGCTATGTTCTCTTCAACGGAAAGCCATGGGTCGTCGTCTTACCTGGTTTGGGGCAGCTTGCGAACACCTGTGAGTCTCCATATGCTCAGCTTTTGAATACCTAGGCTGATGTCTTCTCCATAGGCGTCGGATACATTCTCGTCAGCCGACAGTCGAGCGCCCCACCAGGGGCAACCGTCTTCCAGACCGCCTCGTCCCTCGTCACGACCTTCTTCAGCCTCACGATGTGCATCAATGTCTGCTGCACCGGTGAGTCAATACCACTTAGTCACGCATGCTCATGCTCATCGGGCATCCCAGTGACCATTGCATGGCGTATTCATGCGACGGGCCGCTTTGCTGCCGGGAGCCAGAGCATGACGCACGTCCTCGTCGCCATCGTCGAGAGCGGCGCGCTGTATTCCATCAGTGTCCTTGCGCTTCTCATCGCGTACCTCGAGCGCTCGAACGGGCAGTACCCCGCACTCGACCTAATTCAGCCTCTCATCGTACGCAGCTGCCCACTCTACCTATCGCACGATGCTAACGCCTTGATGGTGCAGGGCATTACGTTCTCGCTGATGATCTTGCGGATCCACTTCCACTTGGACTCGCCGAATCATACTACGACATGCGCGCTGGACGCGATCCCGCGCCGGTATATGTGGACACCGAACGGCCCGCTTGCTGCGCGGGACGATATCGGGTATCCGATGCACTCGCTGGCCGTGCAGGTTACTGAGGAGACGTCTATTGGGTTCCCAGTCGAGGAAGCGAAGAAAATTTCCTTAGAGGAATATGGACGGAGGGGCAGATGAAAGGCGATACACGCAGAGGTGATTTCCTTTATATTGGGTTACTGTCATCATCGGCTCATGCCAAAAATTCTAGTCCCTTGTCGCTGTAGATAAAGCAAACCGGGTGCATTGCGTGCATGGAGGTATCGTATGTACATATGTGGAATAATAACCAGACCTGTCCTTTCGCTGTTACTTACGTTAATTTGTGCTATACCCTTCATCTAATCTGAATAGCCAATGTGCAGCTCGATGCAGACCACCACCGTACTCCCATTGACACTAATCAACAGCAAATCTTGATCTCGCCCTCAACCGCGCCCCAATACGATAGAATATGAACCTGAATGCGGACGCTCCGCAATCAGCACCCCGTTTCTCGAGGATAAACAACCAGGCAACTCACGGAAACGGCGCCATGACCGTCATCAGCCCCGCCAGCAGCGCGGTCGCGCCGACGGTGCCGAGCCTGTCGTACATCGCGTTCGCGAACAGCGGAAAGCCCGCCGCGAACGACGTGCGCATCGCGGCGTTGCTCGCGAGCACGGACGCCGCAATGGGCCGGTACGCGACGACGAGGTACGTGAACGTCGACGTGTAGATGTAGTACATCCCCATGCCGAACGGGACGGACGCGAGGATGGGCACGATCCAGTGCACGGAGGGGTAGGTCGTGAAGGCGAGCCAGAAGAGGCCTGCGGACGGGTTATATAGATTGAGATGCAATGGAGAAGGAAGGAGGGCGTACTGATAGGGACAATGACGCCGCCAATTTCGCCTGTCCATAGTCTGTACTCGATCGGGAGCTCGCCGTATTTTTGCTCGTCCTTCCAATATTTCCTGAGCATTGAAAGTGTGATTAATCGTGCTGCATCCAGGAGACGAGTAACTTGCTACCAGTTAATGTATGGCTGGGTGCACATGCCGATCGCGATGCCGGACAGGATGCCGATGAAGGTAAGGCCGGTCATCTGCAGGTTGAAGCCGTGCTTTTCAAAAATGATTGGGAATGCTTGAAAGGCGAGGTATAAAATCCCGAGGAGAACAGAATTCCTGAGAATTATGTGAGACGCCAATCATTCAAAACCCCGGATAAAGTCGCACCAAAGATTGAGCAGAAGGACCATCCGATCGAAGAAAACGACCTCTGTGGCAATGATCAGGTGGTGAGATCGACGAAGAGAGTTGACCTCACGAAATGGCCTTGAACAACTGATCCGTATCGCACGCCATAAATCCTTGTTCTCCCTTTCTATCGGTGCGTAATAGTTTGGGTCTCCTGTGGCCTTTCGAAGTCTGGTATGGCTATCAGAACCCTTTCACTCCAAAGAACTTGCGACATACTTCTGGGCTTTGTGCTTGAGAATAGTGGGTATGTATGTCTCTTCTACAAGCTACCGGAAGAAAGATTGTTAATAATTGAGTAGTGTTCTGATTTCTGGGTAAGTCAGGACGTACAAGGAATGTCGCCACCATCTGAACGAATATCCAGATCAAGAGAGTGTAGTACGTCCATCGCCAACTGGTATTCTGATTGATAAATCTGGAAAGGATGGGACAGTTATCAGGCTTATAAACTCGCCCAAGTTATTGAACCCATGTCCGCACCCGCTATAAATTGGCTGCAGCTCGGGGCCGAAGAACGGAGCAATGGTATTGAAAGCCATGGGGCTAGCGAGTTTTCAGCAACAAGACCTGCCTTTGTGAACAACGACAATACGTACGTGGCCACTTCGGCATCATTGAACATATCGCTCATACTCCCACCTGTGACACAGAAGAATGCGGATGAAGACACACCGGACAAGAACCGAAAGACTAAGAAAACGGCTACCATAGCATCAGCACAACCCGAGTACCATGAAGACGTCCCGACTTACCGAGGTTCGGAGCGAAGGCCACGGGCCAAGTAAACGCGAAGAACAGAAACAAGGATATTTGATAGATAATCTGACGCCCGTACACTTCGGAGAGTGGTCCGACCACCAAGGGTCCCACTCCCAGGCCCTGCACGAAGAGGCTCACGCCGAGGACGGAGACTACTCGACTGACGCCAAAGGCATGCGTAACACCTGCCTCGGTAAAGGCAGCCTGGCCTTATATCAGGTATCATTTCTGACGAAGAGAATCAGGTACTCACTGCAGACGATGCGCATGCTATGCACACGGCAGATATTGCAATAATAACGACCGCGAGCCATCGCCGAAATATGGATTTCTGCTGTGGATCATCCTCAGGCTCCAGGGTAACTTCATAGGACGCGTCCGGGCGTTTCTCCGCCAACACCGCCTGCGAATTTTGGTCAGGTACCTGCTCCTTGTCAGTAAGGGCACGGTCGACTGCAGACAGAGAGTCCGAAGTTGACTGAGAGGGCATGGGAAGGGCAGTACAGACAATTCGTGCATCATGCACCTATGTAGGCGGAATCTCCAGGAACATACGAGACTGGCTGCGACGAGCCGTGCACTAGGCATCTCCACGTCATGACCACGCACAGCGCACTTCGTGGTGTACGATCCACCCTCGCGCCCGTTCTTTATCCCGATCGTGACGGCGAGAAACTGCGTATCGGCGGGCTCGGCCGAGCTCGAGCTGCGAGGTCACTTACCTGCGGAGATCTGTACATTCACAGCGACCACCACACTGAAAGAGAGGGAAGGGCAAGGCTCTTCATGCGCTGATTCCGGTCTGATGGGGGGCCTGGGAATGAAAAGCGGGTGAGGTAAGTGAGGATGGAGAAAGGACCTTGCTCTCGTCCAGAACGCACGGCAGGGTAGACGGTGAGAAGGTCGAATGCAAACCCCGCTGGCCTGCCACAAAAATAGCCATACATTGTGGTACCCCTCTCGGTAGAGGGTCATAGATCTCGAACTTGTCCACGCGTTTGCTCCTAATGTTTTAAGCTTTCAGTGGCTTCTTCGGCTTGCGCTCGGCAGTCCCCATATCGTCACGTCTATATGTTACCTCGGCCCTCGCGTCTGCTTGAAATCTGTAAGGCTTCCCGGTTTATACTGGACTGCAGGAAAATAACACCTTGATTTCTCCGTGTTTCTCCCCTCTGTACTTAGTGCCGTCTTGCACTTCTGAAAGACAGACATGCGCTTACATCATGAACCTAACCCTATGGATACTCTGCATGTTCCTCTGCATGCGTGCATCCCGGCAAACTATCTTCTTCTAATCTAAGCAACAATCTAAAGGCCCGTAGAGGTCAGTTTTAATATGCAACAAACGTGTGGTAGCGGGTGTTGTGTTGCCGCCAAAGCGCCCACAGGCGTAATAGCCATACATTGCGGCCTCCCATGACAGAACTGCTGCTGCATTACTCGAGAACGCGTACGGAACCTTCGACTCGATCGCCACCGATAATCCTCTCCGTCAGCGCCTCGCATTGTACAACGGCTCTCACCCGGTCGACTGCCAAATCCGTCCATGCTGCACGTAATGCGCATACCTCCGACGAAGAGGCAGCGGGTTGTGTAACATCGTCTACCTGCGAGCCCAACTGGTGAAGATGGTTCTCGTCACCTCTTCGTAATCCGATAGGCAAGCCGTCCATTGCGCCCTTCTCAACGAGGCTGATGGCTGCCTGCTCGATGGCTCCTCTCCGGACTCTGGCGCCCCATATACTCTCTGAATAACAGTCGACTAGCCTCATCTCCTCTAGAGCATCACGGTCCGAGGCGTCATTGTCGATGGCACCTGAATTCGCGTGCCGCACGGAGGACAGTATGAACCTTGCGAGTGGCAATAACGGCACCATCGTCGCCTGGCCAATATGAATGGTCCGTAGATGTGGTAGTGCGGGAAAGAGCGCAGGCACATCTCCTGATTCAGAAATTCGGGGTAAAGTGGGAGGAAATGAAACAGGCCCCGGGAAGCTCCCGCAAGGGTCGCCCCGGAAGTTAGCATACTTGATGGCGAAATATGCCAAGATGTCGCCCCAAAGTTTGCATATTCGAGCTCAAAGTCGCGGGATGTCGGTCGGCCGGTAGCATATTTGAGTCAGCTCTGGGGTGAAAATTTTTCAAAAAAAGACCAAATAGTGATGGCCGAGGGCGGTCACCCTATAGGTGTGCGGTAATAGGACCTAACTGAATTTGAAATCGACCTATGTATGTAAGCAAACAACATTAAATATCGGGCCGAGAATAAGCGCCCATTCTGTCGAGGCTCGACACTGGTGCGCGTCGTCCTTGCCGGCGCCACCGTCCATCTCCACCCTCTCACCCGCACCTTATGCCCGCCAACGTCGCAGGCCATCGGGAACCCCGCCGCGCTAGCACTGGCATCCGTGCTGCTCATGCCCGCGGGTGCCCTCGCATCATGCGGCGTGCGCCAAGCGCCACCGTTGCCGTTCACAGACACGCAGATGTACGACGCGAACATGACACTCGAGTTTGGGCACTGCAGTATGCCCGTGCTGCTCGGCGCTGTGCAGGGCCGACTTGTGCACCGGCGGGGCATGCTCGGCGTGGTTGTGGAGTGCGTACTACCGCTTGTGCAGGCAGCAGAGGCATGTGCACACCTTGAGCGCAGGGAGCAGCATACGGTCTCAAACTGATTTATTGTCAGGCGGTTGCTACGTGAATTCTACATGTACTTAGTTACATTATATATACTCAGTGATTTTTGACAAGCTTGTAATAAACTGCTCAATCAATTGTCTTTGAGAGATCCAACATGCAATAGCATCAATTGTCAAGGTAAACTGTCAATTGAGGATCCCGATGTGTTGTAAAGCAGTCTGGCAGGCTTCGCCAGCCATTGTTTACGTGGCGCTTTAGCCGACGTGCTTGCCCAACTCAAATCCACATGCAAGCGCAACCCCTGCTGCCTCCATCCACCACCTCCCCTCCCTCCCTCTCATATTAATTAATTAATTCAATCTGCCTCCATTTTTAGCCCACCTATAAACCTATTGCCTGGCCGAGCGGCCCAGGTCTACACTGCCCCGACGCGTGATGCATGATGGCCAAGTTGCAGATTCGTCTTCGCCTTTCGTATCGTGTGGATCCATCAATCGTCAAAGAAGATGTCGCTGAGTCGCCTCGAGCTTCTCAACCTCACGCCAGATCAACATGTGCGACAAGTACGCAATATTCAATTTAATCATAAAGATATTGCCCCGCTGGTGACCCATGAACAAAATGAGTTGAGGTTAACAAACTGTCCCATCGACATCTTTGGTGCACTGCTACAAGAGATCCAAGAACCGGATGCAAGCTTCTTCATATTCTCTTCGTGGGTCGGCCCGTTAGCACGCGGACTCGTGAAAAGTACGGGTGGTTGTGGAACTCTAGAGGAAAACATTGCAGCAGCAGTGAGTCAAGCAGTGGTTTCTGTTTGAAGTGTATGTTCAATAGATATAGTGTCCAAACAACTCATGTGCCGAGGCATTGTCCCGCGAGCGGTGGTGCATCCCGCTTTGCGGTGGTAGCCCGTTGCATTGGGTCCTGGCAATAATTGACTTCGAGACACAAAGCATAGGGCTTTTTGATAGCTTACCGGAGATGGACTCTATGTGTTGGGCGAAGCCGGTGAGTTCTCCCTACTTCTCTTCCCATTCTTGACTTAAGTCACCTATTTTAAAGATGATCATTGATATTGTGAATGCCATCTACCAAATGTTAGGCAAGGCTGCGATAAACTGGGATGCGTGGCACGACGAACTGTATTCTCCACCAGAATCTCATAGGCAGGGTGACTCATGGTCTTGCGGATTATTCGTCATGATGGCCATGCAGGCCATCACCGAAGACGACATGCTGTTCGAGGACTGTACGCACGAGCGTCGGGCAAATATCAGATCCGAAGCTATGAAGGTCATATTGAACGCACCGTACGTGTTCTCCCTTGATCGTCATTGTATTTGCTGTTGAACACAACGAGTAGAATCGTCAAGGCAATAGCTAGCGGCGTGGGTCCCAACAGTAAGGATCACCACAACCCCGAGAGCAATAGCAGTGACCATGGAGATGAGCACGGCGACGGCGACAGCGAGCGCAAGGGTAAATGTCTTGAAGGCAGGGACGGTGAAGACGGCGGCCACGGCAATACCGAAGCAGTCGACCTGGAATCTCAATGCTTACCTAGCCCGGCAGGATCAAATCGAGGGTTCAATTGTAGTAGCGTGAAAACGTCCTTGCGGAACATACCGTATGTCTTCTAGATCGACGGACTTGTCCGCAGCTCACAGTGTTTGGCTTTGACTAGTGCCAAACGGGACATCGCTCTAGTAAACGGCGAAAGCGATCAGTATGACACAGCCAATGAGGAAGAGTCGCATCGAAAGATGAAACGCACCAAGAAACAGCGCGGTCAGAGACAGTCACCTGAACAGAAACGACAAGCGCTCGAAACTGACGAGCATGTGCACACGGTGGAGAAACATCGAGTGAGGTGCGGGGGCTGTAATGCATGGGTAGCGTTGCACAACAAGCAGGATTATGATCTGTGCAACTGGACGACGCATAGGTCTAAGTGCCCCGGCATCACACAGATGAAGAAGAAGAGACTCACAGCAACAAAGGGACCAAAGTTCCTCGGCGTGAGTCCTTCCGTTCACGCTCACCATTCTGCCATATCAACTGATACGAGATGCGACAGTCTAAGACCGACCAGTCGATTACTTCATTCTTCAATCGTGGCCCGTCAGTTGCGACGAAGGCTGCAAACAATGGCGATGATGGGGTCAAGCTGCCGCCGGTGAAAAAACAGATTAAATATGCGTTCAAGACCGTCAAAACAGTGCGCTCGTCACTTACCTCTACTAAGAATCCTGCTAATATGATCTCTATAGAATCCCACCTTGTTCGATCACTTTGCTCAGTCAGAACATGAACCCTGCCAAAATATCGAGAATCAAGGACCCGGCGAGGCAAAGCCATGTATTGCTCTGACCGGGCCAATGTACGAGGAGTATATATTAAGAACACATACCCGTAGCCTCGGCGGTGTCTCATCCTTACTGCGTGCTCGAGTCGCCCGGAGACTCTTCCCTTACAAACCCTTCCGTCCGATTCGGGAACGACCTGTGCAACACGCGAAGCTGGCGCCGCCCACGGTTGATGAAATTGACTCGTCCGACGAGGAGGAATCTTTCGAAATATCAAAAGAGCACATAGTTCCAAAGAATGGGAACACCTACATGAAGCAAGACTCCTGGACACCAGACGAACAGAAGCAGATAGATGATCACTTGAAGGCCTTTGCACGATGGGAGGTCAAGTATCGAGAGCGTACAGTTCGCTCGACTGCTTGCCGTCGATTGACGCACGAGGTGACTCACATATGCGACGCATGTGCAGCTGTCGCATGCGACGCCTCTTTGAAAGATGCTGTTCGACGAGTGAGCTGTCCTTTGCTATGTGATGAGCGTTGTGGAACTGACTGACCGTGCGGTCTTGATAATAGAAAGTCGCGGAATCGAAGCTGCCCAAAGAGGAACAAACAGACCTGCAAGTTCGCCGCGAGAAATATGCACCCCCTACTCTTCGTAGTTTCGAGGACAGGGCTCTTCAGGGATTACTCAAAGACCCGCTCCTCACAGAACTATTCAACCACCTCGAAAGGGATCAAAACACAAGTTGTTTCCTTCGTCTGTATAAATACGCCGTTGATGGCAAACTCAAGGGCTTTGAAACTTTCACGCAGATCTGTGATGTACTCTCGGAACGTATTCGACAACTCGAAGATCCTAACGGCAACCTCAAATATGGCCAGCGGTATCCACAGAATTATCTCAACTTCATGACCCTTCTACGGTCATATGGAGGCCAATCTGCCCGACAGTACGCGATTGTCACAGCTCAGATTTGCGGGCCATCTGCCCGTCATCTTCGGTACATCCATTTCTTAGCCCTGATTAGACCAACCGCTCTGACTTTATACCATATAAAGAACTCTTACCGCCAATTCTGAGGATGCCTTACAGAATCCGGCCCTTATCTTCGAGAACGTGGCTCGCGTTAAGCGGTTCATCGATGCAGTCAAGTACGCCGGGCCTGTTGCGTTCGCTGGGGACTGCACGAAAGTAAGACCAAGGCTCTCCTACTCTAACGAATTTGGCGGGCATGTCCTTGGCTCAACCTTACCGCTTGATGAATGTATCATCAATGACTCGGACGACATCAACAATGTTATTGACCGCGCCAAGAACGAGAAGGCGATTGCATCGCAAGTACGTGCTATACTGTCCAAGGTTCGTCTGACACGAAGAGTGATTGTGTAGATGCCAGGGCTCACTCTTATATTAGGTTCCAATACCTGGTGTTCCACCCACCGTAGTTGCATTACTTCCAACCACCGGAACTGACGATTCCGCCGAAATCCATCGACAGCATTTACTTATTCTGCAGATGGCTTCACAACTCCGAATCAGTATAGTCTCATTTGCCGCTGATGGTGCCACATCGGAACTAGCAGCCCAAACTTTGATGGACTCAGAGAAGACCGGCCTTCCGCCGCTTGTCTATGAGCATTCGGCTTATGGGATCTACGTGCAGGCTGTTGTCTTTGAGGAGACCGGGCCACTAGTCTCGATTACAGATCCTTCGCATGCGGTGAAGACTTGCCGAAATCAGCCTCAACATGGAACTCATACGGGCAGCTGCGGGAGTGGCTTCATTGTCAACCACTCCCTCGTCGAGCTTTACGAGACTGGTTTAGCAGGCCTCGTTCAGGCTGATGTTAAGGACGTTGATAAACAGGACGACGGGGCAGCGCGCCGCCTGTTTCACTATCAGGCCTTGCTTGTGACGACGCTTGAAGACAATGAGCAGTGGCACATACGTGAGGATATGCATGGCCTCTTTGTTTATCTTTTTGTATTCGGTGCGCGGATTTGCTATGCTGCGTATTTTTTAATCTTGCTAATGCTGCATCGGCAGGAGAACTGTTCGATGCATGGCTGAATCGGAGGCTTGACATAGAGTCTCGTCTTCTTGGAGTTCTGCATGCCCGCTTTTTCTTACATATCTGGAGGAGTCATGTCGTCGCCTTCTCCGCAAAGTATCCTGATCTCTATTCAACTGCTCGATCCTTCATATCCCCAGCCAGTTTCAACATATTCAATCGACTCTGTGATTCTCTCATTGCCTTGGTCTTGATCTATGGTACACATTATCCCAATGTGCCATTCTGCCCATGGCTCCTCGGGACAGAATTTGTGGAACATTTCTTTGGTCTCGCCCGATCATTCCTCCCAAATTTTACTTATACCCAGTTCTTAACTCTGGTCAAGCACGTAACGTTACGGCAGCGGATTCTACTATCAAGCAAATTTCAAGAGAAAACCGAGCGCACTTCTCGCGTAGGATACATTTTTGACTTCGACAATACCCCCCTCTCTGCAGATGAGCTCATGCGAGCATGTGTTCGGATAACACGACCCGAAATCGACAAATTAGTGGAACTTGCTCACACTGACGCCTCTCGTATCTCGAAGGACATCCTTGGCATGCCCGTACCTTCTTTGCCATTTAAACTTGCACCTTTAAGTGGGCCACCGCGCGCGAGGACTCAGACAAATGTGAAGCGACAACAGCAGTCCACCGAGGATGACACGTCTGACTCGGGGCATTCAGACTTGGGCGAAGGGACCGAAGACGAGCTTGCTGAGGCAATGGGCCACATGGATATTGACGATGATGAGATGCCATTGGCTGAAAACCTGGCGTTAGCGTCAGCCGATGCTGCTCGTGAATCGGCACTCGATGATGCTCATGAAAGGGTTCGACAAAGACATGAAGACATCCTCGACTCCGATTTACAGGTACCTGAACACTTTCAACTACCACGACTCAGTGACACCGCTAGTATGGATTTGGAGCCCGAGTCGCCAAATTATTCATTGCTTGATGATCGTGGCATGTTGTCTGTGCAGAAAATACTAGGCTCTCGTCAAGCGCATCAGCGTGCAACCGGAGTGCGCTCCCAACATACCGTGATGCTTGATCCAAAGTTTGCTCGGGCAATCGATAGTGCAGAAGAGGAGATTTCTGGCACACCTGGTGGCACAAGGAAGATGTCTATCCAAGAGGCATCTCATCGCGTCCGAATAGCGCAAGATGTCGATCCCGATTTGCGGAAGCCCAAGACAGACCGCGAGCGACGCTGGAAGGAAACGATACTCAAACGCGTCCATCTTGTGTTGTCTACACGTACGTTCACTCTTCTCAATTGTGGTAGACAGACCGTGACTGATAAATATGCTGCAGATCTTGTTCCCAATCTGTTGGAAAAGAATGTTACTACCAAGGATGCCTTGGTGCGAGGCTCTGTTGCTGTTATGCGCAACACATTCAAGGGTGGTGGGCGCTTCTACATCGGCGAAGTCTTAGACATCTACAAGAAGGGAATGAGCAATCGCTACGGCTCTATTGACTTTGCCGATACAATGTCGGGCGTGTCGTTTCTATCATTGCGTGTCTACCTGCCAATCACACTGGTAAGTGTGCTTTTATTCCCTCTTACATTCTACATTAAACCTGTATTCTAGGAGCAAGGTCGCTTCTTCGACGAAGACATCGAAACTGAAGATGATGATGATAATCATGATCTCATCGTTCCAGCTTTTACATGTCGGGACCATCGGGCTGTCTTGTTCACTCATGCTAGGGCCATCAACCTTCTGTACCACCTTGGAAAACAAGATATACTGCAGACTCAGGGTGATCTGACATGGAAGCTTGCGCCGTTGTCCGGATCACGATGGAGAGTTCTGACACAGTCGAAGGTCAACAAGGTGCTGGCTTCGGGGCTCAAACGAAAAGTCACAGAAGGTCGGTCACTTGGTGGTAGAAAGAAGTGACTGATAACCATCTTAGCAGTCAGTTATGTCTATACCATGTACACGACGGCAGAATGCCAGCCGTATTGCTGTCACAAAGGCAGTGGATGAGTTGCGTGACAAATCGTGACAAATCGTGACTATGTGACAACCCTTCCCCAAGCTAGCATTTTTTGAGGCCAGAACTATGCATTTTTGAGGCCGAAATTCGGCGAAAATATGGGGGGACCCTTGCGGGAGCTTCCCGGGGCCTAATGAAACATTGGAGAGGTGGAGGTGTCGGAGATGCGTCCACAGAGCGAGATGAGTAACAAGGCTGCTTAGTGCTGTAGACACGATCTGTGGCCACGATGCAGATGTCAGTCAGTTCGCAGGACATTACACTGGTCAACAATACGATAAGCTTACAGCGGTTGAAAAGTGATGTGCTGGATCTGGACCAGTCCATGTGAATGATCGAGGGCTAAAGTGAGGGTCAGTGGCACTATCTGGATGTGACATTCGATGCCGTGTTGGTGCAGGCAAAACGGACACATACTTTACAAGTCCGAGTGCATTCAGATGCACGTCGTCCACCTTCGAGTTCGCAGTCGAGTGCATGCAGAGACGAAGGTCATCTAATGGGAGCTGATATACATGCTCCACTGATTGCGTCACGTCTACATCCAATGAATACGAGACCAGACGCGCCAGCATGAGGTTCATCGCTTGAAACGCGCCGCGGCCCACTTCACCACCTGGCAGCTCGACCGTGATCGAGTTGGGCAGCCTGGTTGGATTCTGTCGTGCAAATAAAGAAATGGCGCGTATGGACGGGAAATAGAGATCGGAATGGAGAAGGTCCGTTGCCAGAACATTCAGATACCTGTTAATCAATAAAACGTGACAACGAGATCGGCTTCCCCGTAGTGAGAAGGTTAGAACTTGGATCAGAATTTCAGGAGGTAGGTCCAGTAAAGACATAGTGCGGATGCGACTGGGGCAAACATGAGAGCAGGAAATGATAAGGTCAAGACCGTCCAAACGTTTAAACGTTTGAGAGCAGTGAGATGATCATCGCACGGCACTGGCACGGCCAATGCCGGGACGAGCGCTTCGCCCTAGGCGCTCGACGCAGCACGACGCCGACGCAAGGCTGTTTCTTCATAAAACCTTGTTGACTGGGCAGCTTCATATCGTCTCGGAGGTAACAGAACCGGTATTGTCTGCTATTCTACAAAACCTGACGTCAAAATATAACTAAGCCATTCTTCACAGAATCTTAGGACGCGGCACACGCGTTCAATAAACCGTCACGGTCCTGCTCAGAGAGGCTCAGGCCCAGCCGCTAGCTTGCGTTCTGCGTTGCTGAGCGCCGACCAAGATAGCAGATACCCCTTTCGTGCATTGAGAATGAGATCAGACTGATTATCAAGTAGCACAACTCTTCCATTCCCGGCGGTGGGCGCAACAGAACACTCGCCCATGGCCTGATTTTTATCCTGTCTTCGTCATCCGTATCTAGATACTCAAACCAGTGAACGTGTGCCATGTGCCCGGGAAAAGGGTATTCTTTCTTCCCTGACTTCTTGCGACTCGAATCTGATTTTCTTTTGCACTCAGTTGATGTCTTTGGCTTATGTTCAGGACCCCGGATTGGAGTGCCATGCTCGTATTCGATTTCCACAGGCCGGGGCAAAGGCTGATCGACGTGTTTAGACACCCACCATAGGATATTTTGCTCCAGTACTTGTTGGCTATCGTTTGTCTCTCGACCGCCCACCGGTGTCGAAGTCACGATGGCTCCGATGTGTCACTGTGCGGCACATTCAAGATCTCGGCTACAACCTTTCAGGGTCGAGAAATTTTGAAGCTAGGCCATCCTTGCTACACGTGGGATTGGCAACGTTTTCTTTTGGATGTAAACAGATATAGCACCAGACTGGCCGCAAATTTCAACAGCATGTTCTTGCTCGCTGTTCCCTTATTCACTTAAGGATCGACTATTCCTTCAGCCCTCAAACCTCGTATCGCCTAACCTCTCTTTTGTTATCTCGTTGCATATTAGCACACAGCTCAGCACAAGATGTGGCCTTTCTCGCCTTCTGTCCCCGAGCTCGCGCCTCATGATGTTGGTACGCGCCTACATGGCGACGTCAAGGCAAGCGCTATTGAAGACGCTGTTGCGTATGACTATATCATTGTCGGAGGTAAGTTTCCTGGCGCACATGCGCAGGCATCACTCATTGACGATACCAATCTAGGAGGCACTGCTGGATGCTGCCTTGTCTCGCGGCTGAGCGAGGATCCCTCGGTGACGGTTCTTCTCCTCGAACGCGGAAACGTTGCGGATACATGGGCCAGCAAGGTACCACTCATATCTAACAACCCGATCCGGAGCGGAACACAGGCCGTACGCTGGTCGACCCTGCCAATGCCAGACGTCGACGGCCGTACGCTAGAAGTCCTCCGAGGAGATGCTCTCGGAGGCTGCTCACGCATAAATTCTATGGTATACACGCGTGGTGCGCCTGGAGACTATAACCTTTGGAAGGAGCTAGGACATGAAGGGTGGGGATACGATGAGCTCTTACCGTACTTCGTCAAGTCCGAGAAGGCGCGGAGTCAACCGCCGTCAAGCTTCCGTGGATCTAAAGGTTGGTCTGACAACACTCTGATACCTTCATTGTTGAAGTTGACTCACATTTTCCTAAGGCCCATGGGAAAACCAGACATTCAAGAATTTGCCTTACAATATCTCGCGACAGTAAGTTTTTTTTTGTTCTCTCGGCTTCATGTACTGAAAAATATTAAAACGCAGTGTTGCTTCCGCAACCACAGCATTAGGCATTCCTGCTGTGTCGGATGCAAATTTACCTAACGCGCCCGCGGCCAGTCATGCTACACTTGACATCTGCGTTGACCAAGATGTATACCGTCTGTCAACCTACCGGGCATTCCTTCCACCCAACTTGGCACAAGCGCAAAAGGCGCATCTCAAGATATGCACGAATACTGTGGCTTTGCGCATCGAGACGGAGACATCTCCGGAAGGCAAAGTTCGCGCTCTGGGTGTTCACTTCGGTGATGTGAATGGAAACGAGCGGTCCCGAAATTCTATGCCAAGGCAAGGCGAGAGATTGTCCTCTGCGGCGGTGCATTGGGTTCGCCACAGCTTTTGCAATTGAGGTATGTTTCTGAGGACCTTTTTTGCCTGCCACTCTGAAGATCGTTCGACAGTGGACTGGGCCCGGCCGAACATCTCAGAGACAAGGCAATCCCAGTCGTTCGTGATATGCCTGGTGTGGGAAGTTATTTAGTATGTTGTTTATATTTTTGTTGTTGCGTCGAGCTTTTTGCTAATTCACCAACAGCAAGACCATCTCGGCCTCCCGATCATGTATGAAGTCCCCATGAGCGACTCCCTCCACGTTCTGAATTCTCAACCTCTGACTGTCATCATTGAGCTACTCAAATACGTGACGATGGGCCAAGGACTGTTCGCAGTTCCCTTTGCGCCTACCTCCATCTTCGTCCCCTCACGCCTGCTTAACAAAAACAGTGAGATCGTCAGCATGCCCGTGCCAGCTATTACAGGCGCGGACCTCCCCGACATCGAGATCATGCCAATCAGGTATAACTCCTCTGAGCGTGTCATCGAAGGCAAAGGCATCTTCACTTTCCTCACCGCCCTGCTCAAGCCCAAGTCGGTCAGCACCGTGCGCCTTGCGTCCGCGGATCCTCGCGCACGGCCGGATGTCCAGCTCGGGTACTTGAGCAACCCCGAGGACTACGTCCCGCTGCGGAAGTGCGTGCGCCTTGCACTGCGGCTCGCGGAGCAGATGCACGCGCAGGGGTACCCGCTGAAGGACCTACTAGTCCCCGAGACGGAGAACGATGCGGACATGGACCGGTTCATCCGCGCGAACCTACGCACGTCGTACCATTACTCCTCGACATGCCGCATGGCGCGCGAGGCAGAGGGCGGTGTGGTGGATGACGAGTTGCGGGTATATGGTGTGCAGGGTCTGCGGGTGTGCGACACGTCGGTCTTTCCGGAGATTGTGGCGACACATATGATGGCGCCTGCGGTGGTCGTTGCAGAGAAGTGTGCGGATCTAATCAAGGCGGCCTGGAGGTAAACATATCAGTTCGGTTAGATTGCTATGGGTATCTGTTTCCTTGCAAGTGTCTTGCACTAGCTTTGACATCTTAGTTAGAAGACTGCTTTTACAATTTTCATGGCATCAGAGGACGACTCTCCGGCATGAACGACTTGTGCCTACGTCGTAATTCGTACAAGTCTCCTATATAAATATAACGAGTCATTGCAACAGAATATCAAGAAGTGGGCCAAACATATCCGCTAGAGCTCGTCGCAAACATCATAACGGGCAAGCCATGTCCATGTCCCGAGATAGCGGGACTTATCTACACGTCTAGCCCTAACGATCCCTCCGAATGGGCCATATTGACTTCCAAGTGACGCGGCGGGCTCCGTAAGTCTGTCACCTTTCCATCGTCACGCCATGCATGACCCTCGTAAGGCTCCGGCAGTGCTAGACTCATTGTGCCAGAATCATTGGCCACCGACACGCCTCGCGCCACGAACAATGAGTTCGTTGCTGTGGCCTCACTGCGTACCTGTCTGTCTGCCGTTGTCCAGAGCGTGGCGAACACGACGCCGATAACCGTGATATGGAGGTTGACCATGTTGATGTAGAGCGCGAGGAGATAATTCGAACTTGAAGCCATGTAGATTGCGAGCTGAGCGATGGACAGAATGACGGGGAAGACGAAGTTTGTGACCGAGATCCAGAAGAGCGTCTTGAGGCGCTGACCAAATGCGGCTGGGTGGCATGCATTCAGCCTTAAGGAACGTCGGCGAATGGATGAGACTGACCGGTTGATAGTGCGGCAGTTCGTGAAGGCCTGGATGTCCCGCCGTGCAAGCGAATCAGGAATACGAGTGAAGAATATCTAGAAAGTGGGTACTATAATGAATAAGCCCCCAACATCGGATTGTAAGATCGACTTACGCATCGTCAAATATCTGCAAAAACCACTCAATCTTCACGTCCGGTAAGCTCGATGTGACAAGTACCATCCCTTGCTCTGCCGTCGAGCCTAGGCGTATCAAGGACCGTATATTCTTTGCAAAATTTGTGAGATATATCACTATATTGATGAGGCGGCCGATTTCGAGGAGGATCGGTAATGCCATGATCGCTATGAATTTGGTGCGAGATGTTTGACTTGGAGGAAAGACCGCGTATAGTCGTAAGAGAAGGATGGTGCCAACGAGGATGGGCGTCACGCTGTCGAAGGCCCCAAATAGGACAACCAATGCAGACGGTAGAGGAACTTCGGGGGATAAGATACTGTGGATCTGCGATAAATTGATCAATACATATCATCTTGGGACATTTGACAGAAAACAGACATTCTGAAACCCACTGAGGATTGCACCGCCAATCCCAAGAGATATAGACAGTATATTGACGATAAAAATAGGCTTGCGCCGTATCTGGGCCGTTGAGAAAAACAGCATTGAGAACAGCATGACGAGCTCGATCGAGCCCATAGTCGAGACGATCATGAGATAGATTAGTGAGGGTCTGATGGCTGCCAGCCAGTTAGTACCAGGCGGAGGGAGGAGAGCATTCGCCGTTCCTGCTGCCAGCGGGATCATCTTGTTCGACAATACTGAGGTCATTGCGCCGAGGCGAGGACGAGTGTCTGTCGGGCATCTCAATTTTCAAGCTTCATCGCTTTATAGATGCTGCTTATCTGTCAAGATCAAGAGTGATGACCAGTCCTTGAGGACTTCTGCACGCGATTGGATATGTGGTTTGCTGCTTCGTCATCGCAAGCAGGGAGACTTGACGAGGAATATAGACGAATATAGAACCATCAGTTGACTGACAGTTTCTAAATTGACTGAGTGTCCAAGAAACCGCAACTCCAGCCTAACCTGGGCATTATGATACGCAGGGAACAGCAAATGTGACAGCGGTTCAGTTGGCGCATCCGAACCAACGCTGCAACTTGGCTGTGAGTTATATTGCTGACAGGCCGAATGTTTCCTGTCGCATGGGAGAAAAAATAGAAGAAAATGGAAGGGTACACTGCCGTCTGAGCTTCAGGGTCGGGCCGACCCGTTTGGGGGGCTTGTCGCCTCAGCCTCGGGTCCAAGGTCGGAGCCACCTCGCGCCCGATGTTTGATAGATGCCCAAACGTGTACATAATCTCGACGCTGCTTTTGATGTCGATACGACCTCCGAATCGTCGACCTCGATGCCGCGTCGCTCCTAGCATGTGCCCAACCTTGGAAAGTGGCTGTTCTCGAGGTCTTCTCAAAGCAGGTTGACACGACATCGAAAACGACGTTGCCACAAGGCCGGAGTCTCGACATCAGGCTGACCTTTGCTTGTGCGACTTACAAGAAATCTGCGTCGGCCTTTCCGGTGCCTTGCCCTTGCCCGTTGCCTTTTCACTTCTATCATTTTGGTGACTACAATGTCAACTTTTTTAATCTCTATTGTTTCTTCATGAGCTATTCATGACTATCGTCGGCCACCTGAAACTCTGTTTCATCTAATTCCGAGCAAAACGGCACTTCGTTCCAATGCAAGGTCTGCATATCCGTCACCATTCCCGACCCACGGCTGTCCTCAAAAACTCTTAGACAACATGTAAGCACATATACCAGAGATACATACTCGACAGAACCCGCGGAAGGGGCGGCGCTGAGAATAGGACACACGTGCCCTTCAGACCTGCGTCCATGGCACGAATTTTGAACCATCGGCGAAGCGAACTGCTCAGATTTTAGGACGGCGTGAGACACATCACCGATCACCGCCCAGCATCGCTGCAGTGACACCTGGCGCTTGTATGTACACCACTGTGAGTCTTCTTCGTCTCATTTTCACCATTCCTT
The DNA here is from genome assembly GCA_033439255.1 of Hericium rajendrae. NCBI lineage: Eukaryota > Fungi > Basidiomycota > Agaricomycetes > Russulales > Hericiaceae > Hericium > Hericium rajendrae. The sequence continues at coordinate 833,150 of CM065879.1, read as the reverse complement.
TATTCCCCGTTTTTATTCATCCAATGCTCTTTCTCATTTTTTCACAAGAAGACGAAACTCACGACCTCAGTTCTAGGACTCGGTCGACTCATAACCTCATAACTCAAGGAACGCTGCAAATGGCTGGCGACGATAGTGGACCCCATGGAAAGGGCCGCCAAAGGATCGAGCTGGTACGTGTGCACTTAATTTTTCATTCGATCTCTCATTCACAACTTGTACTAGCATTTTTGTGAAGGCACTCAAGTCACCTGTAAGCAGATTTCCGGCGTAGGTGGGCACCAGGCAACAGTTCCTTGTGTGCACGCTAGTCTCTGTCATCTCGTGGCAGCACAGTTGCAACTAGCTCGGGCGCGTGCGCGCGCTCACGTCTGTCTCTTGCCGGACGGCGCACAGTACGTTCGTTTGCGGCGAATCGAGAAGCGTGATAATTCCTGACCCACTGCGAGAGCTGTGCGAGTGACGCCGGTAAGACACCCACTGATGTCAGTACATACGGTAATTCGTTCGAGCAGAAATCACGCTCGCCATTCTCCGTAGACTGCAGTAGATGGTTACTTTGTCTAATTTACTATACCATCCTTAATTCATCACTTCTTGTATTCAATCTGGCTGTGACCGCAAGGAAAGCAGAAGGGATGGCGGACAGAAATACCTGCCTCATAATAATATTACTAAGCGTGTCTTGCACATCGACGTTGGACCAGTGTCGATGCTCGACCTCACTCGAGGTCGGACATGTCCGATGTCGATCCAGCAAGCCCCCCAAACGGGCTGACGCGGCCTCGTTTCCGACGTCGTCTCGACCTCCAACATTCAACCTCAGTTTGACGTCGGAGCTCAGACGGTAGTGTAAATGTCCATAGGCCGCACGAATGCGTTCAAGTCGGGTGCCGAGTTGGCCGGACACAGCCACCACCATGCAATGGATCAATTAATCATCGCAACTTGAAGGAGACAAAACTGTGTCGGCAGCTTACGGCCACGAACGTTCTCGTTGTGTATTAGACAACTGGCCACCAGTTCGTTGGCTATGAGCGCCAGCTCCCCGACAGCGCATCGACTCGACATCAGATCAGCTTTCTCATCGGTTTCTGTTCCACCTGGAGCCTGGAGGAAAGCCATCTCAGCTCCCGCGGCATCAACCAGGGCCATCGAGGGAACATGCGCGGCTGTTGATATGCAGGGCCATGGAGGTGGGGGTGTAAGTGCATTGTCTTTCGCCAAAGCAAACCTTCCACCGAACGGCCGGGCAGCCGCCAAAGGACGTCCATGTACTGGAAGTGGAGATTCAATCGAGAGCGGCATGAACGAGTTCCTCTGCAAATCTGCTGCTGTGGCTTGTCGAGATGTTATTGCATCACGCGCGTGGCACTTCGGATCATGGAGATAATCGCATCACTCTTTATCTACATGTTCTGCTCTTCAGTTGATCTAAGAAGAAAGATAGATGGAACGCAGCTCCGTCGCGTCTTGTCAGACGACAACGGCAACATAAAGTTCAATGGGTATGAGCTCCGAGACCCCACATTCCTTTCGAAAACCTCCCTTCGGTACCCTCAGACGTAATGTCAGTGCTCGTCCCCGACTCCACATGGTTGAGCTCGCTTCCTAGATATTCAACGCTTCCCCCGGCCATGCGGTTGGCGCGTCCGGTGTTGATCATATCTACATCAGCTGGAGATGCAAAGTGCGGCATCGAGATGGAGATGGTATTTCGCGCATTGGAATCGTTCCCGTCTTCCCAGCGTATCCTCGCAGCCCACACGGTTGCGAAAAGCACACCAATGATCTCCACATAGTTGTTCACCAGGAAGACGTAGGCGCCGTCGAGGTAAGTGGGATCGCGGAACACTAGGACGAGCTGCGCGAAACTGAGTATGACGGGGAAGACGAAGTTGGAGATGGATATCCACAAAAGGGCTTTGAGCATGGAGGCGTAGGATGCTATTTCTCCACGGATGAGAAGGTATATGTATGGCGTGCGAGAAAGTGGCTTACATTGAGGATTTTTCTGTAACGAGGAAGTAGCCACACTGCCCCCTGCCCCTCCTTTCCCGGTGAGACGCCATAGGAAGCAGGACGATGTGTATCTATTCTTGTGGTTCATCAATTAGCCTTACCTTGCGAAGCGGTGACACGTACAAGTTATCAAACGTCTGCAGGAGCCATTCAATTTTTGTCCAAGGCTGCTTTCCCCACAGGGCCTGGCCTGCCTGCAATGGATTCCCAAGATCCTGGATCTGCCGATTCCATTGAACAAGGAATACGATACCATTGGCAAGGCGCGTCACTTTTATCACGGCTGGCGGAACGTAGACAGCTATCCGCTGAATACAAGAGATTCGCCAAGGAGGAAATGCCGACCAGACTCGCAGCATCAGAATGCTTTCGACGAAAAGGGGGCCGAGGAAACATAAACAAGTAAATGCGGTAAATGTAGCAGGGTTGGCCGCATGTTGGGGGGAGATGATGGCGTTGACCTTACAAAGTTGTCAGTATACGAATTTCGAGAAAACAATAAACTCAAGTCACCTCTATGTAACCATTAAGTATTCCTTCAGCGAGACCGATCGAGAGAGAGATGACATTCAGAATAAATATAGGCGTCCGACGAAGGGCTGGGGTCGAGAAAAGAAACAAAGCCATGCCGATGGGAACCAGCATCGCTGTCCAGACGGTGCCAATCATCAGCAAATTCAACGATGGATGAATAGCGGCAGTGTAAGTCATGCCATCTGGCAATGGCGGCAATGCCGTGGGTGTGTTAGTGGATGGCGCCGACATCCCGAGTAGAACTAATACTTCAGTCGCGACATCTCGTCAGCTTTATAACGGCGCACGCAAGGCCGTGAAAGATGGCAGCGTGTGCATGTCTTGTATCATGCAGCAAGATGGAATTGCCGCCGAGTGCAAAATGGGATGCGGAAGTTCCTTTGCGCTCAAGTATCATCAGTATCTGATACCCTAATTGAGAACTACTTGATCGCGAAAGACATACCAGTGAGCACCTTCTCCACGGCCCCGCAAGATCCTGCTTTTCTCAAACCCTGGCCTGCTCAAGGGTGCTGTTGCGCTTGTGTGAGTACAACACACGATGTCCAAGTCCTATCTTCCACGTTTCGTCTGAGCTGGTGGCAAAAGGATAATATAAAACCCATAAATGGAGCATCCTAACAATCAATCAAAGTTACTGTCAGTGCGGTCCCTCGGCTGCACCCGCACGAGCAGCGCCATGTCACCGAGCCCCAGATAATGCAGATACCATACAAGGCGCTGGAGTTAACTTACCTATATGAGCCTGGATCAGAAGGTCTGCGCCTGTGCTTGATCATCGATTTCATCGAGGCGGCGTGGAAACAGATGTACCGCCTCAGTTCTATTGTGTGCACAGTGCACATCACTATATGACGTTGGGCGTGAATCGACATACCTGTACCGCGTGGTGATGTGGTTATAACGCTTCGTGTTGCGAACATTCTGTTCCATTAGTTGGACGACAAGAAAAAGCAAGGCACTGCGCAAAAGAAGCAAGCAAAGCCGAGGGAGACAAGGGCTATATGAAGCACTTTGTATCCCTGGCATGCGGATATCATTTACGTCCTCGAGACCATAGATACCTACAGATAGCTCACAAATAGAGCGCTCTCCTATCGGACAATCCGTGTCCCTAGTCACTATCTTCTATGTCAATCTGCAGAGGCACTCAAATGAATGGTAGATATTGAGATACAGACAGGTGACTGACCACCTCCGCCATCTTGCCTCGCGCCTTGCCAGCTGCAGCACGCGTGGACGTCCTGCCTGTCGACGGCGCGAAGCTGAGCGTCGACTGCTTGCCTTTTGATGAGGCTGCGGCGGTCTTCTTCGCGGGTGCTTTCTTCGCAGTAGATTGGCTTTGACAGACAATGAGCAACGTTGTTCGCAGCAGAGATGGCGACTGACCTGAGCACAGAGGCGCGATTGGTGCGTTTCTTCGGTTGCGGCTCTTCTTCCTCTTCTTCATCACTGTCTTCGTCTTCACTTGCGACCTGAATCGATTCATCAGTATCACAATATAAATTAAGATGAGATATCCATTCACAGCCTTCTTCTTCCCCCGCGTCGCCGTCGCTTTCTTCGGGACAGCGGCCTTCTTCCCTTTCGCAGCGGGTTTCTTTGGTGGCTGATCTGACTCGAAATCGGACCCGTCTTTGTCGATATCCATGACCATTGAATCGACGGAGGCCGCATCATCGTCCGAATCTGCCCGTGCTTTGCCTTTACCCTGATTACTGAGTGGTTAATGCGAGTTCAACCAATGAGTCAGACCGTACAAGAACCTTCTTTGTTGTTGGTTTGCCTTCCCGTCGGGCATCTTCATATTCCTTTTCTTGCTGTTCCCGCACTTTACCTAGCTGGCGAAGAGAATCAAGACTTAGTAAAGCGCATTCAGAAGCCCGAGACTAAGAGCACGCACAACATCATCCAGCTCTTCTTCCGGTACCTCACCACTCGCCTGTACACCCTTCATCAGCGCCTTCAACGTATGCTTCACATGCCTACAAAACATCAGCCAGGCGCAACTCTCCAGAACAGGCAACTCACTCTGAGATAGCGTGGATATCATCCTTCTCCACAAACATCTGTATCGCATCCGCCATCCCGCCCTCGCCAAGCAGCTGCAGCTCCTGCGCACGCAGATACTCCTGCACGAGCGAATGCACGCGCACGGTCCCGCTCTTGCCTTCGCCCTCCTCATCCTCTTCGTCATTTTCGATAGCTTCGAGGTTCGGTTCGTCTGCCTTCACCCGGCGGGCGGCAGATTGCTTGGCGCGGTGGAAGACGAGCACATCGCGCGGGTTCGCAAGGCGGCCTGTGAACTCTTGGCCGAAGCGGATGGGGTTCGACATCGACGCGACGCCTGTGGTGTCGACCTGGTGTGCGTGTCTGAGTTAACGAAGTCCGTCCGGGTTGCTGTGGACGTACCTTCAGTCGGACGAGGGGGAGGATGGAAGGCGGCAGTTCCTCGTCGCCTGCGGCGCGAGCTTCTGCGTTCCGCTGGTCCCATTCGGAATGTGCTTTCTCGATGAGCTCATTCACCTGCGAGCGTATATCACTTCAGTACATATCTCTAATTGAAAACGCTAGTACAAACCCTCTCCTTGAGATATTTCGTCACTTCCATCTGATCAGTCACATCGAATCCTTCCTCATCTGCGACCTCAGAGAGGATTACCTCGTCCATGACGAATGGACGGACTGTCCTCAGCGGTATTGGTGTCATTTTGAACTCCTTACCCTGAATTTCGACCAGCGCTACATGTCTGAAGAATCTTAGACTTAGATCCTGAACAGAATGAAGAGGTGAGGAAAGCATGCTTACTTTGTTTCGGCCTCACCCAAAGCGAGAGACGTCGCGACAGATGAGCCGGGCTGGGAGATATAGTAGCTTTTGCCTGCGACGGGCTCGGGGATGATTCGGCAGTCGTGCTCGTGACCCCAGATGACGAGGTCCACACTATCGTCGAACATGCCTTCTGGTACGGATTCTTGCGGACCATGCCTGACTCTGTCAAAGGTCAAAAAGACGCAACAAATCTCAATACAAAGTGGGAGAACAAGAAAAGGCATGGTAGGCGCACCGATTCTGGTGCAGTAAGAGCATGTTGAACCAATTCTCTTTGTCTTTCGGCATGTACATCCTTACGCGATTACTTCGCAGCTCATAATGCATGCGTGCATCTTTCACATTGCCGATCCCGTACAGCCCAAGATGCGTTTTGCCTTTGCGGAGCAAGACGGGTTTGACGGTGATGCCATCAGTAGGAGCATCGGCATTGCCAGAGGTGGCGTTTGAAAGCGGAAGGTCGAGCTTGCCAATGTAATTTACTAGACCTGACACAGAAAGCATGTCAAGGGCGCAAAGGGCGCCTTCCTGGATAGAATCAGTCAGTACGGGAGCTGGTAATGGAGATGACGACGTACAGGACCCGCGCCTTGTGGATCATCGTGGTTTCCGTGTATCGAAAAGACGGGTATCGCGACGTTAAGGTTCTCGTCTTCATAGTTAATTGCAGGAAACCTACATCTTGGACATACATTCTGTGAGGTCGGCTGACTATGAAAGGGAAACATACGAATAGCTAGCCGCCTTTCCCTCATCTGGATTGCTTAGAAGTTCGATCTGAACGGGTTTGTCACCAAGTGTATACTCGCGCAGCAGAGCCATGACTTGGTAGAGACAGTCCCGTGATGGTCTGTTCTCATGAAATAGGTCGCCAGCGAGGAGAATAAAGTCAACCTCATCGAATGTGGCATAAATAACTTTAGGCGGGTGAAAGGATGCTCGCAAACTTACATCGTGCTTGACAGCCAGCTGTAATATCTCCTTGAAGCTGTTGATGGAATCCTGGCCACGAATGGGATCACGCTCAAGGTATCCTATGTGATTGTCGGTGGCGAGCATGATTTTGATCGTATCTTCTTCATCTTTTGGCATAGAACGCTGGATGAGCTCCGTGACCAGTATCCCAAGAAGCTCGGAACTTACTGCTGTCGGTGATGCTCCCAAAGGGCGGCAGTGTCCTGGAATCAATGTCGTTCATGTCTGTTTCGGTTGTGTTTCTGAATTCGTTCAAGCCGACAAATAACAAGAGTGAGATATGTTGCTTTCGCAAGACACGCGCCTGAGTCCCTCCTGTATCTGTTCTTTCGGGGCTCGAGCTGCAATCCTATTGAGTCCGGTCCCGTTGGTGTGGCAAACTATTGGGCCCTGCACGTCTTCAAGCGTATATTGATGGATGATATGCTCAGTATTTCATGCACTAGACCGGAAACGTTAGGAGGTATGGGTAATACAGGCAATTTGAGTGGGATGAAGGGGGTCGATGCGCGACCGTGACTGGGAGACGCGCGTCATTAGGCGGCATTTCCGCTGTGACTAGAAGTGACGCGTGATGTGACGACACGCGTCGTGTCCTGTTCAGATCGTCACGCGCCGGCGACTCGAACGTCTCCTCCTCAGCAATCCGCAATGAAAGGGTATGTGACGGTGCTATAAAATCCATAATGCATGAAACGATAAGGTTAGTCAACATCTCTAATATATGATCTTCTTATCTTCTTTGAACCAGCCAGGAGGCGTCAATTTATCTCGCAAATAGTTACTACTCCTAACTTCCTGCGCGTCCTGTTACCGATGTATCCGTATCAGGTCCGACATGACCTTAACCTATGCTTTTTTTGCGACACTCGCTTTGACATTTTTTCTCTCGCTATCAAAACTTGCCAGGGTTTTTTTTCCTCTCTTCTTCCCACTTCTCCAGTCCCCTGTTCGTCGTCAATTTGCGAAGTATCTATGTCGTTTCTTCATGATCATTCAGCAGCTTTCGGGCACGGCGGGTATGTGCATTTCTCCTGTCATATTCTCTTGATCGTCCTGATGGCATTAACTGCCCTTTTTATCAGCGAGTTTTACGACCCGTCTAGGTTCGATGGCGACGCGACTTCTGGCTTGTGCGCAATGACAAAATTGTGTCTATGCTCTCACTACGGCATCTATCAGACACAAGTACAGCGCAAGTTTGTTGGTAGAGAAGCTTGGCCGGAGAATACACCCGACATCGATAGTATTGGATTTGAGATGCGTAGGCGCATCGTGCGCGACCGCATGCAGGAGACATCCGGCCATAACGAATGGCTGCCGATCTTGTACAACTATCAGGTTCTCTTTCCCTCTTCCAGCCATCGTTCATGCTTGCTGAAGTTGGCGATGAATCGCACGTCTGCAGCTCGTAAAGCTTCCGAACTACACTCCGTCAGCCAATGTGCGTTCTCCGCTATCTTATGCCTGTCGTCGGCCTTAATGTCGACTGTGCTTCCTGTCTGCTTCCAGCTCGACTTCGGCCACTTGGTCTTCACAGATATGTCATTCAAGCGCTTCGTCCTCATCATGTGCTTCCAGCCCAAACATGCCGCTAATCTTGACGGTCCGTCTATAACTCTTTCTCCCTTCCATGCTGATGGCCCGTACCGTAGAGTGGACTGAGGAGCAGCAGTTCGCGGACTATGATGCTCAAACCCAATACCAAGCTAACCGTCTTATGTGCCTCTTGACCTGCCTGTTCACTCCCGCCTCTACTCCAGAATGGTCCGTACTCTCGAATCTTTGCTTTTACCATCCTCACCTTCACGCAGGATCCGCGCGACCTGGGTCACACCGGATCGCATGTCGCTTCCGCCGAACTTCTGGCTTTTCTCCCCCGACGGCCCTCAGACGTCCGAGACCGTGAATGCGGAGCGCAAGCCCGGGACCTTCTTCATAACGCCGGAGATCCTCAATCCTACCCTCCTCCCGGGCGAGATTCGGCTCATGCGCTGGACGCAGCGGCCGTCAGTTGCACTACTTCGGAGCGTCGTGGTGCCGGAGGGCGCTCCGGCGTCTAAACCGAGCTGCGGCTACTGTCGGCGCGTTACCACGACGGTGGGGTTGAAGAAGTGTTCTGGGTATGCTCGATCCATGTCGAATGCTGCAGAGCTTCGTCTCATTTTCTGCTTTTAGGTGCAAAGCTGTCTATTATTGCGGTGACGATTGGTTCGTCACATCTACTAGTTATGGTCATGAAGGCTGTTACTGATGCGGTTCGGAAATCAGTCAAGCAGAGCACTGGAAGCAGCATAAGAGCCTTTGCAAAGCGTACGCCCGTGGACAATGAGCCGAAGCTAACAAAAAGTGTAGCAATTTAACCCGACGCATGTACATCTCATGAAGGTTCCCGGTAGGGACTTCCTAGTCCATGTAGCTGAAAATAATGTACAGCATCGAGGAAGATAATCTGTGCAGCAATCGGAAGACCTTGGCAGGGATACTCAACGGACGAGGAATCAGTGAGATTCAGTAGTCAGTGGCACTCACTCCATCCCGTACCTCTTCAGTCTGCATCGTGCGCCCGGGCGCTCAACACCACCTGCAATGGAGCCTTGGACAGCACATACCATCAGAGAATGCAACCTTGACCCAGCAAGCAGGATCTCTGCATTGCACGCGCCATTCCTAAAAGATTTGCGTACAAGGTACTCCATAAGAGGAGACACCTATGCATCAGGCACGAGCCATCGACAACTGAACGATCCCGCAATATCATACCTCTAGAGGTTAGTTGACAGTACTTTATAACCGTTCCTCAGCATATATTCCATCCTCATAAATCTATACGGCCGTGTCTCTGCGATAGACAAGGTACCGATTCCAGATATAGATAGCGCTGCCGGCGACCATCGCGGTCTTTGTGGGGACAAAAGACCGCCAGATAAGTCATATATATAGCAAACCGAGGAGAGAAGGACGTACACCGCTGAATATAATGGTTTTGAACCAATGATATTCGCTTCCCAGCAGAGCACCGTTGATCGGAGGCCCAGTCAGCGATCCTATGTTACCGATTGCAAACGCAAGGCCCATCCGCATGCTATTCATGTAAGTTCAAAAAAGCACCAACCAAAGCGAAGCTATGACCTTACCCTGTTTCACCAGGATCTTTGACGGTCGATGCTGCCGTCGCAGCCATAAGGGTCAACACTAGAGCAAGGTTCGCGGATATCAGATGCCTGCAAGTCTATTCATACGAGACTGTACGCACGGCCGCCGGAGAGAAAGCCCCAGAGGATCGAAAATACCAGAACACCAGCGATGGTGTGGACCCCGAACAGGGCGAAGATCAAGGCAGCACTGCTGAAACCAAAGATAATGAGAGCGTTCCATACGCCAAACTTTTTGATGGCTATGTGAGGCGCAATCCGACCAGGGATCGATGATGCGTTGACGATGGCTTGCTAGTACCAACAAGGTAACAGAATACATCATTAATTATAATGATCGGAGATATAGATCGCGGTGAACTCACCGTGTAGAAGGCGATGGTCGGGTCTATACCGTGTGTTCGGGCGTAGAGTTGGAGATAAAAATCTGGCGACACTCTTTAGCACGTGACATTATGGTACAAGCTGCGTCGCCTGCGGGATGGTCTCACAGGGATAGAATATGCCCCACATGCAGAGAAATGACCTGGAGAGCGAAGTTATTTTAGATCACAGTTGGTGCGGGATTTCAAGAACGTACCCTGAGATAAACACCACGTATGGGATATCCGCAAAGAGTGCTCTGAGGTCGAGTTGGGAGCGCTTCTCTGTGGTGGCTGTAACCCCGACACGGGGGAACATGAGGACGTTGGCCAAAGCAAGCAGGACAAGTACGACAAACGCGGAAGCGCGCACGCTCCGCGTGAATCCTGGACTTCCGTGCAGCAACTGATTGATCATGATGGGAAACACAATCCCTCCAACCGAAGATCCTAAGTGGTGTCAGCACGAGCTCCGAGCCAAAATAAGCACATTTCAGGAATTCTCGCCTGTAAAGATGACGCCCACAGCGAGCGCGTGATGAGTACGCCAATGATGAGACTGAATTGCGATGGTGGGGATGTACATCAGGCCCGAAACGATTCCGGCTGCGAGGCCCTGTGCCAAGAAAAGCTGGTAGTAATGCTCGGGACGAGCTAGCGAAAGCATGAAGAGGCTACGATATATGAATTAGATGCAGACAGAATCAATGAGAATTGACCATGCACGAGAATGTGTACAGAATAGATCCCGTGAGAATTGTGAGCCGAAAGTACCCAGCATCGAGCAGTCTGCCAGCGAAGAGACCCATCGAGGTCAACAAGAAGACCTGAATAGAGCCAATCCAGCTAATTGCGGATGCAGACGCAACCTGCGAGGACGTATAGAAGTCCTGGTAAACGCCAAACGTGTACGTGTACCCGAACTTTGTAAACATGACTAGCCATCTGACGGTTCAACGCGCTCATATCAGCAATCGCAAGGAGTAATGGCAATATATTCACGTACCCTCCTAGTAATGTCGAATATGCCTTGAGCCCGCCATCCATGGTGTCCTCTACGACAATATCTAATTTTTCGACTGAGTGGGCACCCTCTACATCCGAATCACCTTGGCTTCGAGAGCCTAGGGGAAGTTCAGTCATGGCGCGCAATGGACAAGAATTTACGCACTAATGACCTGCATCTTGAATACGAACACTCCAGTGTTCACATGAGATGAGTGTCACGCAATGACCTCCAGCGCCCGCAGCTATAGTTGTCGGCCCTGTTGCCCTTACGAACTTCTCGCGTGAATCAATCCGGGAACAGCCCCACATATAGCAATCGTCGAAACTGATTGCCGACATGCGCGGCTCACCCCATCGTCCTAGATGTCAAAGAGCATCAGAAGTTCCGTATGCAACGCGTCGTGTTGGGAGGGAGTAATGTCGATGAACGTTCATGATGCCACGCAGGGCATCTCCAGCGCGTTGTTCTGCATTCCTCATGATCGCGATTCATATGTACTTGTTTCACTTACTTTAGACCTTCTACCATACGTTCACATGCTCCGTCATCATGCATCATTCCACGGCGAGCTTTGAGGTGATTTGGTGTTCTGCCGACGTGTTGGGCGTCGTAGCAGAGAGAGAGTGGGCAATCGATCTCCCGATCTAAGCAGCACCGGCACACAGCACACTTTTAGAGCGCTTGCTTACGTATAGCTCGCCAGCCCCGTCATGCCAGCAGTGAGCGCTTGAGCCACCGCGACGACGACAACGAAACAATGCAAAGGGATTATATCCAAGCGGCCATTCTGAGAAACAAGATGACGCGAACGACGACGCGGTCAACTTGCTTTCTTCGATCCGATGCTATACTAGCAGTAGCCACGGCCGGTCTTTGGCTACTATGTAGAGTATGTCTCTTCAACCGATGCTCCAATTCTGACAGTTCTGACAGCCAGGAAAATGATCGGTCGCGATCAACACCACGCGATGTGCGAGCGCCGTCCTATAATTCTCGAAAGTGAGCAACTTCGTAGCATAAGTACTAGTCGCAGAGACATGGACCGCGCTTTGAAGCTTGACTCCTGGAGCTGGATTATGCATTCGATTCTTGCGACCTGATTGGGATGACGGGGGCATCCTCAAGTTTTACAGAGAGCCAGATGGTTCTGTGACTATGGCTCACACCATCACTAGCAACAGTTGCGCACTGGCCGTGGCAGAGCCGCGCACATTGCTTCATCCACGTAACGTTATGTATGCCATCTCTCCAAGTTGATACTTTCTGATTCTGACGAAGTTTTTCATTGCTCAGGAAGCGCTCGACGCGCCTAAATGTAATAAAGCTGGATATGGGCGACGCATTTGGACCCAACGTCATTCAATTCCGAGGTTTCTGCTGGTTCGTGGATACTACGCTCATCATGGTCCAACGTGTGAAGAATCTCCAAGGCGAGAAACGCTCACTATCTTCTCCATGCGACTCTCAGTGCCTTCGGCATCGATCTCATACGCCATTGGCTGCACATCATGGTAGGATGAGTGATATATGACCTGAAGAGGCTTCTCACGCACTACTTCCTGCTTCAACAACCCGTGAAAAATCAAGATGCTTTCCCTGTATATAAAGAGACTTTCTCGTTCCACTGGTTTAGTATCAGCTTCGCCATGGCTAAAACATCGAAAAGCTCCCAGAGCTCTGTCTCCCACCCCCTCGAAGTTTCGTCGAAGCTCGCGTCGTTGTTCGCTATTCCAACTCGGGAGGAGCTTTCAGCATGCATAGAGATATGCAGACTATATAACAACGTGGGCTGCTGGGTTACTTGGATTCCTACAGGTCAGATTTTTCTGCTTCGCCGCCGTGATGCGATAGCTGAGACGTTATTTCTCGTCGCCAGCGTGGTCCATCCTCATGGTATATCACGCATACCCCGCAATCACTGCGTTCGCGGTCCTCCGCAGACTTGGCACATATTACATTCTCTGCACAGGCATCGAATGCGTCGTATGTATCTCATGTCAGATTGCCCAGCTGTCGTGCAGAACTCAAGTTTTGCTTCGTAGATTATGACCATCGATGACATTTTGGACCATGACATCGACGTCAAGATAGTGCGAACGAAAAATCGACCGATCCCGCGCGGAGCTCTGTCGCTTCCCCGCGCATGGCTCTTCTTTTTTCTACAGCTGATGATTGGAAGCTACTGCGTGGTCCGCTTCTTGTCGCCTACTTCGTAAGACCTGCCCATTCCGCGTCGTGCTTTCAGCCTTCTCACAGATGCACGAACAGAATGTACTTAGCTATACCTTCAGTGGTCTTGACCATGATATATCCGACACTCAAGGTAATTTCGCTACTATCTGATGACCTCCGATCTCATTCCGTGATGCTATCAGCGATGGACGAACCTAGCGCCCATTCCCCTTGTAAGTCAATACATTCGCATCGCCCACTGGACTGAGCGTGATCCTAACCCGAAATCTGGCAGGGGCTCATGTTCGGGGCCGGTACGTGTATGGGATGGAGCGATTTCGCCGATCCAAGGGACCACTGGCAGGTCCTCGCACCACTCTACGCCGGCTTCTGCCTGTGGACGATCACCTTTGAGACGATATACCAGCATCAGGTATGGCTTCTTTCTATCTCCCGCAGCTGTACCCGCGATGCTGATCAGTCGCCAGGATCGAGCCGAGGATATCAAGCTCGGGCTGCACTCCATGGCCATCCTCTTCGGTCGCCGCACGATTGCTCTCTGCACGCTCTCCGCACTCAGCTTCCTGAGCCTTATGGCCATCGCTGGCTGGCAGAATGGGCACGGCATCGCGTTCTATGCTGGGCTTGTCGTGGCTGCGTGGCTGCTACTCCCCCGCCTATTAAGCACGGATATCGACTGGCCTGAGGACTGTAAGCGGCTGTTTTTGGGAAGCCCGCTCGTGGGTGAGACTGTGCTTGGGGGACTCTTGATTGATGTCGCATATCATCGCTTCGCCACCGGATTTGCTCTCTAAATACGTCCAAGTCTTATATTCAATTTTTGTAAATAGATAAATGTCCACACGATGTATCAAATGTCGCACGGCTAGTACGACTTCTATGGTTTCAATGCTTTCATTCTCATATCCATAGAGAGAAGAGTGCGAATGCCTGTTGACCTTACCATGCAATACAGTGCATTCAAGGACCGAGTCCGCTGGCTGATTTAATATGAATCGCATACGAATTGCACCCTTCAAGCCTTCTGAATCAAGTGTCCGCTTTATTCTAGTACACTCGGGAAACAATCCTCCATACCATCATAGGCAACAGATATATTTCGTAATAAGTACTGACGCTGTGCTGATCACTCCTATGATTCCTCCATCTTGACCTCTACCTTAATCTCGGGTTCTTGTGATTGGAACGCTGCGTCGAACTTCTGCGCTGAGCTCCACAGCTTCATCTGCTGCGAAATTTCGGATATCCTGTCACAGATTTGTTGGCGCTCAGCACCTTCCACACCCACATACCCGCCCGCGTTCTCCCAGAGCAGGGAGATATTAGCATGTATCTATGTTGTAGTTGAGATCTATGAGGATGACGAGACGGATGGGTGAACGTACGGCATCCGCAAGATTCCGCAACAAGTCTTGCAGATACTCGCCGATTTTGACAGCGGCCTGGTCAAGGCCTTGCAAGATTCTGTCGGCGGTTCCTTCAAAAACCTCCTTTTTATGGGCCTTCAAGTACACCCGAAAATCATCCTGTTAAAAATCAAGGCTACAACGAAACAGCAACCTTGAAATGCAAATGATCACGTACTCTCATTTTTCTATAGGATCCCCGCCCACTATATGATGAGACCTTGTCATAACCATCACACAACTTCCACTGGACATGCGGGGTTACGCTGCGTGATACTTCTCTCTGCATCCTGCGAACTTCCTGATTCGCATCACTGACTATGACTTTGAGCTGCGCGCTGCTCATTGCGAAGCAGCTTTCTACATGAGCCTTCACTCGGTCAGGTATATCGGCAAGCAATGAAGCATTGATGCGCTCGAAATATTGAGTCACTAGCGTGGCCAGCATCACCTTGAAGTAGACGAACAGATCCTGCGCAAACAGTCGGGACCATGACGACAGGATCGCTTTGACCAAAGGTTGCGTTAGCTCTTCGTTGAGATTGCGGCGGAAAGAACCGTGATGGCGGAGGACTAGATATTATTTGTATTGTGAAACTGTCCGTAGTTCAATCGTGGCTGACGATACTCACCAGCACAGTACGTTTTCCAATGTACTTCATTGGCCAGCGTATCCGATAAATGAATCGCAGAAGAATCTGTCTGGAACAACAAATCAATCAGTAAAGCTTCGACTGGGTATCAAGCTATGAATCTACGCACGGCTTTTGCACCTATGTCTGTGAAGCTCTTTAGTTCAGTGTTGAACTTGTATTTCAGTTGGGCTACAGTTTCCTGGACGAGTTTCTCGA
Organism: Hericium rajendrae; assembly: GCA_033439255.1. NCBI lineage: Eukaryota > Fungi > Basidiomycota > Agaricomycetes > Russulales > Hericiaceae > Hericium > Hericium rajendrae. The sequence goes on along the minus strand of CM065879.1, from coordinate 817,810 downwards.
AGTCCTAAAGGTCAATTGTGAATAACGTCAGTCAACAACGTCAAGCAGCCCAGCCCAAGAAGCTAAAAATCTGACCGCGTGTTTCGTCTCATGTTGCCAGAGTGCTCTAAATTTCTGTCGAGATGCGGCCACCGCAGGGCTATCCGACACATCCTGAAGGTATTTTTGAAGAGAGTTGGCTATATTTGAGATGCGCGCAATGAATCTGTACGCCGTGCGCTCTCGGGCAGATGCAGTTAGCTGGTGACACCACTCCTGCAATGCTGGAATATTCGTGTCCTCGATGTCGACGAAGCACGTTGGTTGCCCGTCATCTGCATCGAGACCTTATGCTAGTGTGAGAAGAACAGCTTTTGAACGACTTAATAGAAATTACACTTACCTTTCAGTTGGAGAAAATTACGACTAGAGCAGGGAAAGACAGGGAGAGTTACTGTCTCATAGCTTTGTAACTGAGAAGGGTCGAAGTTCTGCGAGTCCAGACTAACTGAAGCGCTTTCTGTGGGACCGTTCAATTGAGAAATGAACACAAAATCTTTGAATTCATAACCGCAAACTCACCATGAATTTCCTTGAGCCCTTCTCTAAATTGCTCTTGAAGGCTGGAACGCGAGAACTATAGGCCATATTTTTCTAAGGAAATGCAAAATTTGGTCCGAGGCTGTTACACACCTCTGATCGTTTCTTGGCGCAGTATACAAGTCGTTCGCTCTGTGCTTCTCGGAGCTTGTCATTGTATAACAAGACACTGTTGGCTGCCTCCGCATACGCGGTCCTCCGGCGAGATAACTCTTTGCTCGCACGAATCAGTTCACCTTGAGTGTCGTCCACAGTCGCCATCGCAGTTTCATCTTCTGACTGGTCGTTATAATTACCTGTGTCCAACCGCCGGCGTTTGCCATTGCGAGCACCCGCGTCGCTTGTATCATTGCTTGAGCTACAGATTGACCGCACTTTTGCGTCAGTTTCTAGACAACGTAGGAGACCGATGAGGTCAATTTAGACTGCATGCATATGTCGATGTGCGGCATACCTTCAACGGCAGCACCTGCCTCATCCCGCTTGGCTGTCCACTCAGCAATTTTCGCTGTATATTCATGGATGTTGTGCTTGATTTCCCGATATTTGTCTATTTTCTTGAGCTTCAAAGAAGAAGCGATCTCTTCATACTGGATGGCGTCCGACTGTGTAGCTGCTAAATTTCAAGACAGGCTCTAAGACCCGGAATTCCAAAGGAGGCGACGTACCGATGAAAGTGATCACACGCGAGTCGTAGCTGCCATCTAGGAATCGTGACATCGCAATTACGACAGAAGGTTTTGAGGTGATAAGCAAGGTACACGATCTGAAATACTACGAACATACCCACTGAACGAAAGGAAGATAAGCACATCGAAAGTAAAGCTCTTCCGAAGGACGTACTGATAAGCTGGTTTTTCAATGCCCTCGACAGTAAATCTACATGAGATACGGTTACACTTATGTTAGAAAGTACTTTTAAAATACCAGGAAACAGACCTTTAGCCGTCCGATCATCCACAGCCCGCGTAATCTGCGCCACAATCCACACATAGTCGCTCGACTTGAGATAATCGCTGTACACAGCGCTCCTGGCCGCATTCGCATCGCCCGTCCCTGGTAAATCAAGAAGCACGACTCCGCTGGACAGCGCCGATGCATTGCATGAAATTTCGACCTCTGCGATCACGGGCCAGTATACCGCGCCTGCGCTCAGATCTGCCACAGCACGCGGCTTGATCTTCGGACGCCGAGGACGGCGTGGCTTCGGGTGTTCATCGTCGGAGCTGGACTCGCCCGAGGACATGGACATGTCGCAGCTGGAATCGACGTATGGCCTGAGGAGCTCACGAAAAGCTTCGGGAGTGTCAGCTTCGATGTACTTCACTTTGCCGAGCAGGTCAGATACCGCTTATACCAAGGATAAGTGAATCTGCCAGAAACAATGGTGCAGGGTTGCATATGCTCACTGCTAGACCGTTTCAAAATATCCTTGACCTTCATTATCGCAAGCTCATCCTGACGGAGAGATGGATACACCGCGCGGACCTGAAAAATGAAAGCCATGAAGGCCTGATATAGGCCTCAAACTTTGATATCAAAACCTACTTTGGCCCATGCAACAGCAGCATGCGAGTCTGGCCTAGGCCGCACGACACTCCCATTCTCGTCAACCAAGTCCTCCAGCAGAAGAGACAGTTCATTCTTCCACTCATCCTTAGACGCGAACGTGATCTTTGCCATGATCTTCGCGTCCTTATGGTACTTGATCTTCGTCACAGCCGAAGTGCATGCTGCGTGTTATCGAGATAAGTCTCAATGGCTGGGAAAAGATGCCATAATCGCACCTTGCATGCCGCTCGTAGGGAGGACATTCTCTGGTGGGGGTCACTGAGCGATAGACGGCAATTATCAGTTGAGCGCGGCGTGCTTACTTTCCAGGACAGCGTTGAGGAGTGTCGACTTCCCCGCTCCAGTCGCTGTTCGAATCATCAAACGTCAATCCTGCAACCCACCAAAAGCGCGCTCACCACCGCATACCGCAACAGTCGCGGTCGGGAGTTGCGTCTTCTTAACACTGCAGCACACGGGCGCGTCAGCTCAACAATTCCAGAAACCACTCGCTCTACCGTACCTCTCCAGTTCCCGATACCAGACCTCCTTCAGTGTCCTGCTCTGGATACCCATGCTCCTGAGGTCCTCCTCGATGACACCAGCCATGGCTTTGCCTTCCCTAAGGAGACCTTCGAGAGCATAAGGGATGCTCCGGGAGGAAGCATATGTGGCGTACGGGGGCATCGTCGATGTCGGTGGTGAACGTGCGCGGTGTTCCCAAACGGCTGTTCACAAGCCTTCGGGGCCTGGAGCCTATGGACTCCATTAGCCGCCGCCTCGCGGCGCGAAATACTTAAATTAGTGGCGAAGAATCCGCCGAAGCACGGCGGTCTTCTGTCAACGCTGAGTGATGGGGCAAAGAATGCCGAGACCATGATCCTAGCTATCCGGTCCTGGTGAACTCAGCCAGCAGGCACGGTCAGACCTGTCTGACCGCCGCTGCATACTAGGGGAGTTCAAAAGAGTTCAAAGTTGTCGCAGATGGCTCGCAGACGATCTCGCAGAAGAGCAACAGAAGAGATGCTGTGGCTGAGAGACGTAACTACCGCAGATTCTTACATAATGTCACCTGCCTCGTCTTGATCGCTGCTCGGCCGACTTCCGCAGGTTGTCCCGCCACAACATCGGCGATCCTGCGCTCATCGTTTACCGACGTCGGGGCGCCCACCTTGACAATGAAACACTCAATTTTCGGCGCATCTTCATAGATCTAAATTGCATAGTGGATGACTTTCCGCGGCCTTATTTTTATTCTATGATATGTTTTGGAGGTCATCTAGATTCGAAGTCCGCTGATTTGCATGACCTGATTGGATGAGGAGGTCATTTTGGACGTTAGCGAGGCATTTGAAATGGCCTCAGGAATATCATACCATAGATTTAAGGCTGCGGAAAGTCACCCAGTAACAACTTTCATTTCTTCTACTTTTATCTCTCGTTTGATTAGAAGAAGACTAAGTACTTGCCATGAAATGAAGACGTGAGATTCGTAGACTACCGCCCGGGTAAAATGCCGTAGTAGGACGAGTTGGTCACCAAAAGAATGTAGCAATGCTAATGTTTCGTGTGGTGTATATTTTGTGAAGGTTCAAACCGCCGAAGTCTGCGTAGCTGAGCTCGTTGCGCAAGACGACGACGGTGACAGCCCGCCGCGGCAGCGAGGCCAGATAGTCACAGATATAACGCCTAGCCATATCCAGTCACGCCTTCAGCCACCTCATTTGCGACTTTCTTCTGCGAAATCGTCTGCGAGCCTTCTGCGCCAACTTTGAACCCCCCTACTTATATGCGACTGAAGCTTATTTGAAGGGGTTAATCACAACTCTCGTTGCGCTGCCTAGCGAGATCACCGTAAATGACGGCGATGCACACAAGGAACAATCCGCATCTGGTACACAACATGAGTCCCAATCACAGCGTGAGCGACGGAACGACATACGAAAAATACGATACACAGCAAAATGCGTCTGATTATGATAAGTAATTCAATGAGATCGTATGTGCGCTGATAATTTACTCATCTATCATCCCTCTCCGTACCTACACCGCACGGTCTATTCTACAGTCCATCACACTCAATTCCGATGCTTCCCCTCCGCGCCCACGCCCTCCTCGGCCTCCTCAAGCGGTATGCGCTCATACGTCTTCGCCGCCGGATGCGGCGCGGACGACTCGACGTGCTTCACCCAGGTGTAGTACAGCGAGCCGAGCAGGATCACCGCGATCGCCCACACGCGGCCGCTGTGCGCCAAGGCCTGCATCAGCATCCGCGGCTGCGTAGACGGCGCGGGCACGTACGAGGAGAGGATGTCGCCGAAGAGCCACATCCCGAGGAGCGACGCCGCGACGCCGCGGATGGCGGAGGAGATCATGTGCGTGATGGGCGACGTGATCTTGATCGAGAGCGTGCTCGCGATCGACATCAGGAAGCCCAGGCCGCCCTGCAGTCGACGTTATATAGTGAGCGTTGTATCTGGCGGGAGGCGCAGCACGCACCGTGATCGCAGAGCCCCAGAACAGGGTCGTGAGGCCGACGCCGCGGCCGCTGAGCAGCTCGCGCACGGCGGGGCCCTCGCCGACGAGGAGGACGCACGGCGCGAGGACGGCCGCGGAGAGCAGGTTGTTGTACCACGCGAGGTGGAGCGCGCTGCCGCCGACGATGTCGAGCGCGCGCTTGATGACGACGGCGTGCAGCGCGGTCGTCGCGGACGACGCGACGCCGAAGAAGATGCCGAGCGGGGAGACGTGCGTGCCGTCGAGGAAGACGCCGATGAAGAAGCCCGAGGTCACGAGCGCGCAGGAGAGCAGGATGCGCAGGCTTGGGCGGCTGTGCAGGAAGACGTAGGAGGTGCCGACGGTTAGCGGGAGGACGAGCCCGCGCGCGACTTGGTAGAAGGAGGCGTCGACGTATTTGAGGGTGTAGTTGTTTGAGCTGGTGGGGAGCGGAAGTGCGATGGTGAGCGGAAGTATGAATGGGAAAAATAATAGGGACCTACCTGAGGCCAATGACGTTCAGTCCAATCATGGGCACTAGGCCTTTGAGGAGCTGCATGTCCATGTGAAGAGGGATTTTGACAATTCCGGCTGCATGTGATGCGAGAAAGAGGATGACGGCAATGAGGAGCTGGGTAAGAAGGAAGAATAGCGGTGCTGTGGTCACGTTCAGCACCCATTTATTCCTGTAGAAGCATATGAGCAACGAGGTAGCTTTGAATCCAGGAAAATTAAGTACGCCATCACCATCTAAATGCGAGGATGATTTCAGATCGTGTGCTAATATAATGTGCGTAGCAGACGTACCGCTAGTGCAGCGACCAGATAGAACGAGACCGTTCCGGCCTGTGCATATTCTGTCTCAATGGTCAAGAAACATAAAAGAGGCGACGCACCACGACGGATCTGTTTGGCGGGTTATTTTGCTGCGACATGGTGCGTACTTTGGTTTAGTCCAAGCAATGCGCTTCGTCTTGCCTCGGAGCCCGCCGCAGATAGGCAAGTTTAAGATGATGGAAGATGGTATCTCGACTCTGAACTGAAAATGGTAGAATTGGAGACCGTAGAGAGGGTATACAGAGAACGGCGATGCGCTGGTGATGGATGAGTGCTCCGTACACCGCCAATTGCGACGGCGCGCAGCAGTACGCGTGTCCCAATGCGGTATGTTATTTCCACGACCGCGAGGCGGAATCGGATGTGTCATACTCCTATCGTACTCGCCTCCGATGGCTCTGAGTTCACAGCCTACCCGACATCCTCCAGCGACTCTTCCTCCTTCCACCACCATCCCATAGATTATTTCTGCAATATGACGAGGATCATGGATCTTCCTCTCGTTGCTCAGGAGGTGTATGGTCTGGGTGATTCGGACGAGCCAATTGCGCCTCTCGTGAAGGAGGCCCTCGGAGTTATCGAGGAGGCATTGGACCGGCATGGGTCAGTCATCCTCCCCGATCCTGTCTTCATTATCTAGATACAGTACGTGCGGTCTGTTGCTTACCATCGATACATATCCAGCTATGGCCATGTAGCTCTCAGCTTCAACGGTGGCAAAGACTGTAAGCATTCGCGCACAGCCGCCCTCCATGTCCGATCTGAAACCACAGCGCAGGCACGGTCCTCCTCCACCTCTACGCCGGCGCGCTCTCGCGCCGCTACCCCAACCTCTGTGCGACGCGGCCGGAGATCCCATGCCTCTATATCCCGATGCCCTCGCCCTTCGCCGCGCTCGAGTCCTTCATCGAGGACTGCACACGCGCCTACGGGCTCGACATCTTCCGCTGCGTGCCCCCCTCCGACGACACGATCCCCGTGGAAACCGTCGACACCGAGAAGCAGCACGGCGCCACGCAGACCCAGGCCGACGTCGTCGGCAACAATGCCACACCAGAGGGCGTGAAGATCAAGGTGAAGACGAAGGGCGGCGAGGGCATGCGCCGCGCGCTGGAGATCTATAAGCGGGAGCGCCCGCAGATCCACGCGATCCTGATGGGCACGCGGCGCGGCGACCCCCACGGCGGTACGCGCCATTCCCGCCCCACCTCGTCGGATCGCGCTCACGCGCGTGCTTTATCTCTGCAGCCAAGCTGACGCATAGAAACATGACGGACCCGGACTGGCCGCAATACGAGCGGATACACCCCATCATCAACTGGAGCTACACCGACGTCTGGACGTTCCTCCGCCGCCTCCACGTCCCGTACTGCAAGCTCTACGACGAAGGGTGCGTCCCTCCCTTCCCCTTCCTCCTGCTTCCCTGAGGCATCCTTTAAAAGGTACACATCCCTCGGCTCCACCTACAACACCTTCCGCAACCCCGCCCTCCTCGTCTCGTCCCCCAAGCCCTCCCCCTCGCCACGCCCCAAGAAGATGACCTGCGGCGGCTGCCGCCCCGCCGTCTGCCCCACCGCGGCACCCGAAGCGGAAGCGCGCGCATCCAACGGCTCGCTCCCCGACCTCACGGACCTCAAGGTCGTCGAGGCCGCGGGGCCCGAGGTGTGCTGGCTGCTCGACGACGAGGAGCCGGAAGCGAGGCGCACCGTCAGCGGGCTCGAGCTGCTGAGCGCGGACGACCGCACGACGTGCTACGTCGACGGCGGCGCGGGCGAGGGCGGGGCGGGGCGGTACCGGCCGGCGTACGAGCTGGAGAACCCCGCGTTTGAGCGGCTTGGGCGGGAGCGGCCCGTTGCGGCTCTTCAGGTGTAAAATCAGTGTATATCTTTGTTTGGCGTGTTTTTATCTGTTTCTTATGCTTACTTCTTGTTGTATTATTTATTGCGCTTCGGAGCTTTTATCACTGCCAAAGGAGTTCCTCTGGACGGTTGCTCCGAAGTGTTTTTATTCTGAGGTACACTGCATGTGCAATATGAGTCGTTGAACTCCTTCGGTTTGGCTAGACCATGCAGCGATACTGATGGGGTTCTCAAGATATAATGCCCAAGGTGTCTTTACAGATATCCTAGCCATGATTCCGCAGGTCGACCACAGCGCCAACGCCCTTCTTGTCAATTGTCGTCACGGCCCCGTCAAGCTTCATCAAACGCATACAGCAACAATAGCTCCTGTCCCTAGCGAAGGCTGGCGATACAGGTGCTTGGCTGGCTATATGCTGGGTACGTCCTCTAACTCTCGACGGGCTTCCGTTCCCGGCTGATGATTCACGACAAGTAGGGGTTGAGCACGGCGAATTCTGTTCCGGTGGCAGTCTCGCGCGCGATCCGACGTTGGGAGGATTGTACCGCATGATGTTCGTGGTTTAGATGTGGTCTCGGGACGTGAAAGCTTCCGAAACGCAGCTACGAACAGCTTCGTAGCAGCTTGTCGCATGCATTATATCGCTCCGGTAACGTGTGTCGTTTTGCGACGGCCTTTACTACATAGCGAATCCTACGGGAGAAAGAGATCGCTCCGCTCGTGATGTGCACCGGTACAAGGCAGTGCATGAGGTAGCAGGGCTTCTCCTGCTTGGCTGGTCTGTTGATACCAACCTTCAACATGTCAAAGGAACCCTGTGGTCGAAGAAGCTGAGGAAGTGCCGCCAGGCATTCCATGCGACTCATTGCATTGGGCTGTTTTTCGAATCTGTATGCACGGAAGGTAAGTCAATGCTTCGTCAATTAGAGGCATGCAACAGAACCTGACAATCGATCACATGCATCTTCACCCTGCTGCGTACCGCATAAGGGTTTTATTTCCTGCACGGCGTTGTCTTGAGAAGGCAATCGTCGCCGAACGACGGTAGCGCGCTAAGCGCTGCGTTTCCTGCAGGGACAGCCCGGGATACTTCTACAAATCGTAGCGTCTTCACCCAGTGAGGCATGACTGTGCACCGCATGTCAAACTTGGCAAGATCCTTACCATCTTTGTCGATGCATGCCATGCGTATCGCGCAGGTGCAGGTCCGAGAATCGCGGAGACCGACCGTCACTGCAGCTTTAAGTATGAGGCATTGACAAGAGCATTGTAATAGCGCTTTTTACACCCATGGGCGAGAATCTGTTTGGTTCTGCCTTCCAGAATGGTGTCGACGCTGTATCCTCCAAGTTGCTCCAGAACGAATTTTACTCTCTAGCTGTCGCTTTCACTCTTTATGGAAAGTGTTTCAACTTTCATTTGACGATTAGATGTGACTACAACTGACTATTGACCGCGTTCAGGCATTTACACAGTGATTTTCGCCGCATCGACCTATATCCTCTTGTAAGTACCATGTATTACACAGTGATGGACATACACTGACTGAACTACTACTTCACAGGGGAAAGTGGCGGAAATCAAGACAGATTCAAGTATTGTTTGTCATGACCCTCGTCATGTATTCGGTATCAACAATTCATTGGATCGGGACCGCTATGTGTACGAGAGACAACTTCATTATGGGGGAAACCGCAACTCCGTCTATCGCCTTTGAGGCAGTAGCCATGTCTCTTCTCCCCTTCATAAATGTTCGTCTTTCATGCTATCACCACTATTTTCTTCTTTTATAAATATACCAAAATTTAGGTTATCTTAAGTGATGCCATCGTCATCTGGCGAGCATGGGTACTATGGAGTCGAAACAAATCCGTATTGCTTGCTCCCGGGATATTCCTCTTGTGCAGCATCGGTATGTTCACCAATCGCCACGACTCGTGTAGCCTCCAATGACTGTTCTGGTTCCCATTCTAGCGGTTGCCATCGTCCGGGTTGTTGCATCTGCAGGCCTGCTAAGATTCGGTGGTGCAATGGATTGGACCGCAGTATTCTGTGTGCTCGCTGCGCTGACGAACATATGCTCGACCGCACTCATCGGGTGTAAAGCCTGGTAAAATCGCCCTCATCGCCCTTTCTAGCATTGTGATGAAACGAATGGTCCAGGAAATACCGACATGACATTAAGCAACATCTGGGTAGCGGCAACGGCAGGACGCAGGTCGAAAAAGTGCTCGTCCTGTTGGTTGAATCCGGGGGCATATATTCATGTATCACAGTGAGTATTCACCGTTGTAATATCGTGACGATGTTGTCCGGCTGATGCACCGATCTGACGCTAGATGCTGCTCGCACTGAGTTACTGGACACCCAGCGAGCTAGCAACCAGTCTCGGTGTCTGTTTCGTTCAGGTTTCTGTAAGCCTATACATTCCGCTCCAGAAAACTACATTGAGCCGTCTCTTTATTACGATAGGGAATATATCCGACAATCATCATCGTTCTCGCGGCCTTACAGAAGACACACTGCGATCGAAACTTCACATACGACAAGCCATTATCCTTTGCGGCTGCTCCTGCCCAGACTAGTGTCCAAACCTCGTCAATGAACAATGCAGTGCTTGATCTGCGCCCTGCGATGAGCCAAGTGGAGGATGTCAGATATTGTTCTGGCTCTGCGGAGATCTATTATCTGGCGTCGAAGTCCGACTCGCCAGATTGCAGTACAGTCGATGGGACGGAAATTTGCACGAGCGATGGATATGGGCCCGCGAGATCTGGTTCGATGGGAGCGGAGATCGTCTAGCTGGTGCTTGGAACATTTATGTATGTGAGGACCTCTCGAATCTTGTCTCCCCTCGGCGCCGTCATCTCATCATAACCTCCAGATTTCCATATTCATTACGTCACCTACTCATATATTCTATATGCCTCCAGGCTTTCAGGCCTGTTATATTAATGTTTCATTCTGGCATTGACACCACATGATCACGACATCCTGGCCAATGGGTTCGATTTCACAATCTGTCCTGGGTCATCGGCTGCGACGACTGGACACAATTCCTTTTGTTTCGTAACGGGAGACTCAGGGCTGTCCTGTGCCACAACCAAGCACGATACGACAAGGTAATACAGTAGTGATAGACACAGCATCAATCGGAGCTACACGGTGCACCGGGCGTTTGGACGTTCCTGCGCTGGCTCAACGTCCCGTACTGCAAGCTCTACGATGAAAGGCACGTCTTCTTTCATAACTCCTTTCCTGAAGCCCTTTTCAGCAGATACACATCCCTCGGCTCCATCTACGGCAAACCCGCACTCATCGTATCGTCCCCTAGGTCCTCCCCCACCACCGTGCTGGAAGCGGAGGTGCCCGCGTCGAACAGGGCGCTGCTTGATTTAACAGACCTCATGGTCATCAAGGCTGCAGGGCTCCAAGGTATGTTGGCTGTTCAATGACGGCGAGCCGGATGCGGAGGCATGCAGCACCGTCAACGGGCTCGATCTACTGAATGTGGACAGCACGACGTGCTACGTCAACGGCGGTACCAGCCTGCGTATGAGCTGAATTACAGCGCGTTCGAGCAGCTTGGGCGGGAGATGCGGCGGCCAGTTGCAGCACACTAGTATGGCCCAGGGAGATACTATGGACCAGGGAGATAGTTGAGATGGAGATTGAATTGATGTTTGAGAGATGAGATCATCCAGCGGACTCATCCCTAATTTTGCTCCATTATATGATGAGGTCAATATCCATTTGCGACTCCTGCTCCGGTAGTGGAAGCGCAGAAACCATAGGGACCTCCAACAGGAGAAATGCTATGTCACATGCCATGGCATTCGTCTATCTATGGTAGGTAAACGAACATAGGACTTGAATGTATCTACAGAGGTAATCCGGTGACGAAGCGATGATACACGACATCAACCAATAGCCCCCCAAGCACAGCCTGGCCCACGAGTGGGCTTCCCAAAAATAGTTTCTTGCAGTCCTCAGGCTGGTCGATATCTGTGCGTAAAAGGCGAGGGAGCAGCTGCCATGTCACAAGAGCGAGGCCGGCATAGAATGCCATGCCATGCCCATTCTGCCAGCCAGCGATGGTCATGAGGCTCAGGAATCCAAGCACGGAGATTGTGCAGAGAAGAATCGTGCGACAACCAAAAAGGATGGCCATGGAGTGCAAGCCGAGCTTGATGTCCTCGGCTCGATCCTAATGGCAGATCAGCATCATGGGTATTTCTGCAAGCAACAGAAGGGAGACGCACCTGATGCTGGTAAATGGTCTCGAAGGTGATTGTCCAGAGGCAGAAGCTGGCGTAGAGCGGTGCGAGGACCTGCCAGTGGTCCCTCGGATCGGCAAAGTCACTCCACCCCATGCACGTACCGGCTCCGAACATAATTCCCTATAAGATTTTGGTTTAGGATCATGCTCAATGGGTTATGCAAATGCTGTGACTTACAAGGGGAATGGGCGCCAGGTTCGTCCACCGCTGGTAGTATCACGGAATAAGATCGGGGGTCATCAGATAGTAGCAAATTTACCTTGAATGTCGGATATATCATAGTCAAGACCACTGACGGTATAGCTAGGTACATCCTGTTCGGGAATTTGTGAGAAGCTGATATCACAATGCAGAGTGGGCAGGTCTTACGAAGTGGAGGACACAAAGTGAAGCATGCAATAGCTTCCAACCACTAGTTGGAGAGCAAAGAAGAGCCATGTGCGAGGAAGCGACAGAGCCCCACAGGGGATCGGCTGATTTCTCATGCATACTACCTTGATGTCAATGTCATGGTCCAGTATATCGTCGATGGTCATGATCTAGGAGAAACAAAGTTTAGTCTCCACGTGAGCAAGGCAATATGAAACGAGATATGTACGACGCATTTGATGCCTGTGCATAGAAAGTAATATGCCACGAGTCTGCAGAGGATAGCAAATGCAGTGATCGTGGGGTACATGTGATATACCATGAGGATGGACCACGCTGGCGCAAGAAACAATATCTCAGCCATTGCATTGCCTCGGCGAAGCCTGAAAATTCTAACCTGTAGGGATCCAAGTGACCCAGCAGCCCATGCCATTGTGCAGCCTGCATATCTCTACGCATGCTGAAAGCTCCTCGAGAGTTGGAATGGCGAACAACGATGTGAGTTTCGAGGGAGCTGCCGAGGGGCGGGAGGTAGAACTCTGAGAAACATTCGAAGTTTCAACCATGGCGAAGTTGATACTGAAGCAGTGAAGCAAGAAGATGGCTTTATATACAAGTGGCCCATCTTGATTTTGCGCTGCTGTGTTTAATAATAGCATGGAATCTAGGAGTGCTGTGTGAGATACCCAGTGTCAGCTCACCATGTACCAACCGCTGACCCTACTATGATGTGCAGCAAATAGCTAAACAAGGATCGGAGCCTGGCCGCCATGTAGAAGTGGTCTTCCCCATTTCAAAGTCTATATATTTTGACCCTGACGAGTGCGGTGCTCACGGCCCAGCACAAACCTGGTAAATGATAGTAAAAATGTTGGGTCCAAATACTTGTTGCATCGCCCGGTGATGTGTGGACCCTGGGAATGGAGGCGGCAGCCAAAACCAAAACCAACAGAGTACCGGGGGGTGCGAGGGGACCAAGTATCTCAAGAGGGGAGTGCCGAGACGTGTAGCTGACGGGTGATCGTACTACGGGTAGGGGAGCAAGGCCGCGGAGGGCGAGCTTGCTGCGCGCGGGCGACTTCCGACACGGCTCTGCTAGGGACGATGACGGTACGACAAGACTCACGGGTCTTAGGTGATACGGCTTGTAGATAACGGCGCGGCGACGAGTACGACGAATACGATGAGTGACACGAGAAAGTGAGAAGAGCTACGTCTGAGACGTGCTTAGAGGCTGGGGTGAGAACGTCAAACGGCGGGCTTTGTGAGATCTGAGCTCTGAGGGGAAAAAGGCAGATTCCGTTCCGATTCTCTAAGTCAGTAGCTATGGTACAAATGGGCAAGGCCGCCTCAGGCGGCCCGGCGCGACTTCCTACGACAACCTCCCGCTGACCGACCCAATCTCCAATTCCTTCCTGATCCTGCCTGCTCCGGGTCCCTTGGCGAGTGGAGTCGTTGCGGCTCGGCCCATGCAGGGCAGAGGGCGTGCGCGTGGTACGAACGAATCAAAGGTGCCGCCTTACAACGTCGCCCGGGGCGTGCGTCGGGAACGGCGGGCGCGTCGAGCTGGAATGGCTGGGATGACGTCAGTAGTGCACTGTCGCGGGCGCCGCTCGTGATCCGGGGGCGTGTGGGCGTTCGAGGGCGCGTTGATTGAGCCGGCTGGTTCTCTGGGCACGCTTCTGTTCCTGTGCCGCTGACTCGTCCGGCCGGTTGATCTCCGGCCCGTTCGGTGCATCGGACCACGGGACACCGGCTTTAGTCCGACCCGGTCGGTCCCGAACCCGTGGGGGCGCTTGTCCTGTGCGGGGAGCAACGTCGCGGTGGGCGGACTTGGTGCGGCTGAGGTGAAGTGAAGCGGGACGGGCAAGGAGGCAGGGAGTGGGCAATGCCGTTGCAAGGCGCGCTAAAGGGCACATCATTCTCCCCCTAACTGAAAATTTAGACTCTCCGTAGTCTAATCTGGAGCCCCACGAGGGATTTGGGCACGGGCATGCGTGAAGCCGATTGTGCGACGGCGCCCTGGGCGGGTGTGCTGCAGCGAGCCTATAGAAGGCATCTACGCCCCGGGAGGGCACTCAACTCCGAGCCATCTTCGCGCCCGGCAGTCTTGTCCCGATGAACACCTTCCTTGATCAAGTCTTCCACCAGAAAGTGACCTGGCTCCTTGCGGAGCGCTCGTGGACCCCGCTCGATGCGTCCACGCTGTCCAAGCGTGACGCGGTCATCCGGGAACGCGAGATCTGGGGTCGAGACCTCATGGTCGCCGTAGTACGTCCAAGCTCGCTTGCGGCGTTGTTGCGTACCTGCTAATTCTCGGGACTCCAGAAGGACTACCAGCGCTACGCTGGCGCCATCGACGTGGGTCTGCAGGATGACATCACGCAGATGTCGGACCACTTCCTATCCGAGGCCGCCCGCGCGTCCGGGAAAGTCCGCCGTTGGCTCGACTGGGGTTGGTACCTCATGCCGTCGCTGAAGCGCGAGTGGCTCGATTCCCTGGAGCACCATCAGATAGATGCCGCGGACCGCCTGTCCATGGCCGAGTCCGAGCTGTGGGAGACGCGCCGCGCGGTGGCCCTGGAGGAAATCGATATCACCTGCCGCAAGTACCAGTATGACGTCATAGACGCGGAGGCCTGCAAGCGGGCTCTGGAGCCGTTGTTCGCCAGGCTGCATCAAGCGGTCTCCGCGCCGGAGTTGCCGTGGGAAGACGCCGGGGGAGAGGTGAGCGAGGATCCGCATGAGCTAGAGACGATGCACCGCCTAGTGGCGGAGGCACTCGACTTGGCCGAGCTGCTGCGGCTTCCGCCCTACCGAGCAGATGAGGAGGGCGCCCGCGACAGGGTCGCGGGAGGGGCCGCGGATTAGTATAGTACGATGTACGCCGGTGGCGAGCATGCCTCGCCACTCAATTGAACTATTCTGGTGCCAAGGCGCACTATGCTGTCTGTGGGACTTGCCTGTCGCCGAATAGGCTTCCTGTTCGCAAGACGCGGCTGAAATGACAAATGGGCGCCAATCAGGGCCTGAGATCCTGATTGAGTCCGAAGCGACAACTGTTTTGGCCGGGTGCCCGCATCGCGGGCTTCTGCGCGAAGCTGCGAAGCTACCTGTACACGGGGGCTTCTCCGGAGGCAATTCGCCAGGCGCTTCCGTCTTGTCACGGAGTCCTTATGAACACTGAGTTGCGAGGCGACTCGCTCCTCAGCACCTCGTCTCCCATGGCTCGCGCGTACGTCGACAACCGCCCCAAGGGTATTCAGGCTCTCGAACGCCTCTTCGGGTCAGGCCACCCGCACGAAGGCGACCCCGGCAATGTCTGGGCAGAGTGGATCACCCAGGTTGCCAGTTGCTTGGTGAGTCCGCCGGCGCACATTTTGCTTCCGTCCCCGCTGACCACCACTCCTGACAGGGCCCTCTCTTGAGGTCGACCGACCCACCTCGACAACGATTTCTTCCGTCGCGGGATTGCCGACGCCCGTGTAGTCTTCAGCCGCCTCGAGCTGAAGTCCGACCGCAAGTGGGGTGCCAAGGTGCTCGACGTCTTCGAGCCCCCCGAAGACCCGACCGAGACAGAGGACCGGGAGACCGACGAGCTCGAGGAGAGCGACGACGACACCCCACTCGCGGCCGCGACACCCAAGGGCAAGGGGCCCGCGCAGGTCGCGCCTGTTTCAACGCGCAAGACAGGGCCCCCTAAGGGCAAAAGGGCAGCCGCGCCAACCAACGAGACCCCGCAGGCCTCGTCTTCCACGCGCACCAGGGCTCCGTCGCCGCCCCGCTCGCAGACCGGTGAGCAAGACCGCCTCGAAGTCGCCGCCCTGTTGACCGCCACCAGTGTCGTAGACGCGTCCGCCGAGCGGGACATAGACCCGGCTCTGGACGCTCCAGTGTCCGCTGCGACCCGCGCGGCCAAGCGCAAGGCCGTAGCACCTGTCGAGGAGGAGGAGGCGGGGGACGAGATTGTCGAAGTGCCCCCGCCGGCGAAGAGGGCGCGTACGGGGCCGGCTGGCGCCGTCGCTGCGAACGAGGGGAAAGGGAAGGCCAAGGCCAAGGAGCCCGATGAGAAGTGGGGTCCGGTAAGTACCCATCTCCTCCACCTGTGCTCGACGCTAATTTTCTGTTTGCGTAGTGCCTGCCTGAGCAGTGGTGCACCGCGTGCATCAACGAGGGCAAGGAGTGCCTCCACCGGGTCCTCCCTGCGAAGAACGTCGGGCGCGCGAAGCACGAGCGATGCTGCGAGTGCAGCGAGAAGCACACTTCCTGCCTCGCCTGCGTCGACCTCAACGCGCATCTGACGCGGATGGGTGCGCCCATCGTGGATCCCGTTGCCGCGCGCGCCGCCGCGGCTTCTTCTGGTCGCGACCAGGTGGTCGACTCCCCCGTGGTCTTACCGGGGATACCAGACTCCACGGGCGCACTCCGTAAGTCGCTACCCCACTGTTGCTACGCGTTTGCTGACCGGGTGACCGTCCTACAGCCCCGTTCGAGGCGCTCGCATCTCGCCTTCCGTTCCCGGTCTCCGACGGCTTCCGTCCAGGGGCCTGGGACTACGTCGACCCCTACGCGTGCATTCCGCGCGATTCGTCGCTTCGCCGCACCCTGCTCGCGGAGACTGAGCGGCAGCTCGTCGGTTTGTACCTCCAACGCATGTCGAACCACGGCCAGATCCTCGCCGTCGAGAGGCTCGTCACGGCCCTCTATACGGGCACGCGCGGCGAGTATATCGCGGCGGAGGCGGATGAAGAGGACAAGGTCGCCAAGGACGAGCCTGCGGACGCTGCTAGCGACGCAGAGGAGGAGGCCACGGCGAGTCCCACCGTGGGTCCGTCTTCGCGCCCGCTTGCGAGGGAGTCCCCCGTTCCTTCGGTCGAGGGTCCTGGTGAGCCGTTGGAGCCGACGGCGGCTCCTGTCGCTGAGGTGGCCGCGTCAGAGGAAGTCGTGCCGGCTGACTCCTGACGAGCGGGGCTGTCGCTTTGCGCGGGGAGGGAAAGACCCTCCCCTTTTAAATTTGCTATCTTGTTTTGTCGTCGTGGAAGTTGTCGCATACGTTTTGTGTTGCCCGGGCCTTAGGCCCGGCTTTTTACTATAGGTCGCTCGTAATCGGGACGCCGAGTCCTACTGTATCGTTGCTCCTGCCGAATGGGAGCCCATCTTGAAGTCTGAACCTGTGTGAATCTAAAGGGGAAAACCAGGAAGAAACAAAGTCGCCCCAGGCGATCTTGTCAGGGCCTATACGATTGGTGAAGGTAAAATCTGAGTGGTGGATGGTATGAAGATCGCCCAAGGCGAGTTTGTCGAAATGCAAGTAACAATAGATTTATTTCGTGCATGTGGGTATTGGTGGGGCGTCCAAGGTCGTCGACACGCTTGACTGATGGCCTCTACTCCCCCTAACTGAAAAATGGACTGCCCTCAGTCCTCCTCGCTAGTCGAGTGGTCAGAGGACGCCGCGGGCGAACTTGGTCGGGACCTGTCGAATTCGCCGAGGTCGCTGCCGGCGGTTTCGTCATCCGGGTCTGTGACGGTGGAGGCGAGTAAACATTCAAACTGCTCGATGCCGACATCGAGGAAATCTTCCAATGGCGGGTGATCGAGGATGGTATGGGCGAAATACGGGACAACGCGGTAGGCTGCGGTGGGCCGGTCGAATAACGTACCGTCGAGCTCACACAAGAGGTAAGCACGCCCCTTGTTGTGGCCGAGGACGAGGTACGGGCCTAGGTAGCGCGGTTTGGTCTTCCGGGAATGGCTGGTGCTGTACGCAGAATTGCGGACAAGTACCAGTTCGCCGCGGCGAAAGTCAAAGTCGCGGATCGTGCGTTCATGTTCCAGTTCGAATTTTCGTGCTGCCTGGAGGCGGGCCTCGTAGACGCGGCTGTGAAGTCGCTGAAGGTCCTTTTGACGCTTCTGCAGGGCAAGAGCGCGGGAGGCGATCAGGTCGGTAGAGGACAAGATCGCCTCGGGCGGCGGTAGCAGGTAGGTGGCTTCAGCGATATCGAGCGGCATCAGGGGGTGCATACCAGTTACCGCGAAGTATGGGGAACAGCCCATGCGCTGGCGGATGGTGATACGTTCCGACCAGAACACGGAGTGGGCTGAGTAGCTCCAATTCTTCTCCACGCCGTCGGCGGCCTTGATCAGGGCTTGGCGTACGTCAAAGTGTGCACGCTCAGCGATGCCGTTGGCTCTCGAGTTATAGCCCGAGATGCGGATATGCCGGACGTGGTACTTCTTTTCCAGCTGCGTCAAGGCTTTAACGAACGGGCCGCCGTTGTCGCATCTGAGAAAAGGACCAGTGGTATATGGCACTATATAGCCTACATAGCTCTGATAGGGCCATAGGAGTCCTCTTTTCTACATAGCTACTCCATAGCAGTGAGGTAATCTATATAGAGCTATCATAGCTATCATAGCTATCATAGCATAGAGTATAAGCTATCATAGCTATTATAGCTGCTATAACATATAATGGCTATCATAGCTATGTCAGCTATGTCAGCTATGTGATATATCTCTGTTATCATATCATGTCTAGCTAGTAAGGCTACTATCTACTCTATATCACCTCTGTTTTATATGCTACTTAAAAGTGCTAAAAATTTATTCAAATATAAAAATATATTATAAAATTCAGTTTTGTTGCATCTAAAACATTCAAAACATCGAAAACTGAACAGCATTATATTTCAAATAATATTTAGATTACAACACATTTAGTACAAAGCTACAGATATCACTATACATCTATGATAGACTACAAGGTCAACACTCCAAGATAAGATAACAAAACATACAAAGATAAGATAAGATAAGATTCAAAGATATAAAAGATAGATAAAAAGATAAGATAAGACTTACTTCATAGATAGGAAAAAGCGAAAATAATCTAAAGGCGAAGTCAACAAATCAGTATACAAGAAAGATATAGAACAACATAAGACTTACTTAAGATAATAAAAGCGAAAATATAAAAGTCTACAAAGAATAGTAAGGTTAGTGAGCAATGAAACAATATATCAACATCATAACGACTTACCGAACATCAAAGAGTTGAAGCAGGAGAAGAGAGAGCGATGAAAGACGAGGGATGGTAGTGGTAGGGAAGAGAGAGAGAAAGCGCACTGCGCACGCCTTATATAGACGTGGCCAGCGGA
Source organism: Hericium rajendrae (assembly GCA_033439255.1). Taxonomy (NCBI): domain Eukaryota; kingdom Fungi; phylum Basidiomycota; class Agaricomycetes; order Russulales; family Hericiaceae; genus Hericium; species Hericium rajendrae. The sequence goes on along the minus strand of CM065879.1, from coordinate 798,678 downwards.
GCGCCAAATGTGGCTGCCGAGACCGGGCCGGGCGCTGCCGAGCATCTCGTCAGAGGCTGGCTGTTAGATTTCAATAAGTGGATCGTGAAAGCCCCGAGCATATTGCACCGTCGGTACATGAACAGCTCATTCATTGTATATGTACCGACCTCTAGTATCCTGTCCTTTTTTTGGGGAGTTAATGCGATTTTATTTGGTTTGTTAGAGTCGAATCCGCGAGGCGCGAGAATGGAGTGCTGTGGCTGAAGCACTTGTCGCGTCGACTTGTGCTTGTTACTCTCCCTTCATCTCCCTTCCCCTCGTCGTCTTCGTCTTCGTCTCCCTCGCTCTCTCCGTACCCTCAAGATCTTCAATAAGTCGGGAGGGTTTTTGTCAGGTGCTCCGAGGGCCAACAGGTAAGTAAAAAAATCCCTTCTATTGTCTTCTCATACTAATCACGCGAGTATCGCTCGTTCAACGAGCGATACTCGTGTTTGCCTTCTTGCAACCCCCGCGCGCTGCACCCCCTTCCCCCTCGACCTCGCGCCCACATCCACGAGCCCGCAGCGACCCCACCCTCCCAACGACACCGTCTGCGTTCACGTCGTCGCACCTCGTTGCTGTGGCAACGGGGCACGACACGTCGTTCCCTCGGCCTCCCGTGCCCTCGTATCCCCTCAAGAAACCCCGCACGTCCTCAACAGGTTCGTGCGGGTCCACCTCACCAGCCGCCTGCAACGCCGCCATGTCCCCGCCGTCGACAACGTGCTCACGGCCATGACACGTGGCTGCGCGCACGGCCATGCATACCGTGGATTGCCTCGCCAGCGCGCGCACGGCCACGCATGGCCGCAAGCCCGCGCCAGGTCTGAGCTGCGCGCGCATGCCGCGGATGCCTTTCCAGCCCGCGCTTGCACTCGCGCATGTGAGTGCCTGTCTAAGCCCGGCCCCGCGAGTGTGCGCCTGCCCCCGCAACGGCACGCGGGAAGACTGAGGCTCCGACTGCGCGGGGCACACCCTTGCATGCTCGGACGGCGCGAGCACGTCCACGCCAGTCGCGCATGCAAACGCGCTCCCATGCGAGTCCACACAAGCGCACGCATGGCCACGTCAGCTCGCGCACGGCCACGCCAGCTCGCACGGCCACGCACGACCGCGCCAGCTTGCCCGCGGCCCCACATTCGTATCCCCATTCGATCATCTCGCTCCGAGCATGCCACACAAGCTCGCGCACGGCCAAGCACGACTTGCGCCCCCCGCCCCCCCCCCGCATGGCCCATGCGCCGACGCCCCCCTGCACGACCGCCTCGCCCCGACCATGCGAGCTCTCGCGCCAGCTCACGCACGCCCCACGCACGACCTCCATACGATCGCCTCCCCAGGCAAGCTCGCGCACAGCCAGGCAAGCTCGCGCGCGGCCACGCAACGACCCGTGCATCCCGCCGCGCCGCGCTGCCCATCTACGCCATCGCCCAGCCCACCGACAGCATGCGCTGGCCAAGCGAAAGCGCACCTACCCGCGCGCTCACTTGTGCGCCCAGACAGCGCACGCCTGCCGGATGCCTCCAGCTCACTCGCGCAGGTTCTTATCTACCCGCGCACGGCCGTGCTCGTGCGTCCCCATGACTGCTTGTGACAGCTGTCCGCTGTGCCGTCGTGGCCTCAGGGTCATTACTTATTAAGTAGTTTAGTGGTAGTACTGGTAGTGTACCTTTAATATAAGAAAATATTGCTTCAATGTCTTGAGTGCCTAGGTGGCTGATGATAGTGAATACAGTAGCCATAGCATCCATAGTTTCACTCAGTAAGTATGATAGTCCTATATATTTGACATCTCTGGCTATAGAGGCTATGACACCCTATGTACTTGACACCTCATGCTATGGCACCTATCATAGCCCCCATAGCTCTCCATAGCTGGACAGTTCTGCCTCATAGCATCTATAGCTTACCCATAGGACCCATAATAGGACTTGATGCTATATAAATTTTCATTTTCTCAGATGCGGACACGATTTCGGTGAGCATACCCCAGCGGCACAAGATGTCTTGGTAAATCCAATCAGCAATGTGCTCGCTGCGTTCTTTGCGCAGCATGCGCCATTCGGGAAAGTGGGACACAGAGCAGTGCCCTTGGACCAGGTATTGCATATTGTTGGATTTCGGCAGGTGCATGGTATCCATGTACATTTTCGCAAATAAAGGCACGGGCACCGCAACCGTTGGCGGGATAAGAACTTTGCGGATCTGGAACGCTTGGCAAATATGGCACGAACGGACGAACCAAGCGACATCCGAGCCCATAAAAGGCCACCAGAAACGGACCGCGAGCAGGAGGGCGGTTGCGGCAACGCCGCGGTGTCCCGCGGACTCGTGAGTCTCAACGAGAGCAGCCCAGCGGCCGGTCGGTGGGAGCACTAGTTTGTGCGCATTTGTCTTGTCGCGCTTCCAGAGGCAGCCACCTTTCATGAAGAAGTCGCGGCAATAACGCAGGAAGCGAGCATACTCCCGGTCCGTCAATCCGTCAGGGCGGATCGGATGGAGCAGGAAGTCGGTGACGGCGCGCAGTCGGGCATCCGTGAGGAGGGATTTTTCGGACCTTGGAACGTCTGCGTAGGACGCCAAGTGGTCTTGCGGAGGAGGCGCGACAAAATCACCGGCGGCGACATTGGTCGAGATGAGCTGTTGTGCCAGCTGAGGGCGGTCGTGGCCGATCTGAGGCACATTTATTATGTGTACAAAGCCATAAGCACGGTCGACCCAGTCGTCGAAGTCGTCGTCGGGTTCGGGCGCATCATCGTCCTGGGGGCGGCGCCGGGAGAGGCCATCCGGCCCATGCTTCTCGCCGGGGACGTGGACCAGGGTAAATTGAAACATGAGGATGCCGACGATCCACCGGTTCATGGACGCACTAGGGGTGAGATCGGGATTATTCAGCATGCCGGATATATAACGGGCGTCGACTTCGATAATCAGGTTGCGAACGCCAATGAGCCAGAGTTTGAGTGCGCGAAGGCTCCGGTATAGGCCATATAATTCCAGCTTTGGTTGGGAGAAGCGCGCCTCACGGTCGTTCAGGGCGATAGAGCCGAAGCGGGCATACCGGCGAACTTTGGGGTCGTCCACATCCTGTTGACAGAGTAGGTAACCGATGGCAATATAGGAGGTGTCGACGCCCAGGATCACTGAGGCGGGAGACTCGTAATCTATCGCGCGCAGGGCGGGTGAGGCGAGTAGCGCTTGCTTAAGGTCTTTCTGCGCAGCCAACTGGTCTGGGCCGAACTCGAATGGGGTGTCCTTGCACGTAAGCCGTACCAGATGGTGAGCACGTTTTGCAAAGTTCTTGATGAAGATGCGGGCCACGCCAATGGTCCCGAGGAAAGCGCGAACGTCCGAGAGGTCGGTACAAGGTTGCCAGTTGCTGACCTTGGCGAGGTTGCTGAGTTCTGGCAAACGGCCCGCCGGCGTGCATCTATGGCCGACGACGATGATTTCCGGTGCGCAAAGGACAGTCTTTTTCCCTGAGAAGGTACCACTGCAATATTTCATGCGTTGGACGACACGGTTCGCGCCCTGGAAGTGTTCCCAGACAAAGCGACGAATACCTGGGTTCCAGGGTATAGTTTCAAAATTTCTGCCGGGCAACTCGTAACGGGTAGCTGGGCCTTTAATGGGGACATCATCGATATAGGGCATGGTGACAGCTGGGATTTCTGGCCGGAGGATTTCGGTAACGTCGTCGTGGAAGATAGGCACGGAGTTCGTCCACCCCATGGGCAGTGTAACGAGCCGTTTGGGCCCGAACGGGGTTTGGAACGTGGTCATGTCGCGGGACTCCTCCGCCAAGAGTCGCTCGTCGTAACCAACGTAGAGATCGAGGATGCCGCCGCAAGCACGCCCGGCGAACTGCTCGGCGAGCTGGTCGGTAAAAGGCGGGACGCCCGAGTGAGCGATGGTGACCTTGTTGAGTGGTTCGAGACTGTGCACAATGCGCAGGCTTGTACCATCCTTTTTGGTGACGCAGAACCAGCGTGAGCGATATGACGATGACGAAGGCTCATATACGCCGGCGGCGATCTTGGTACGGATAATCTCGCAGACCTTGTCATGGATGCCTGGCGGGATTGGACGGTTCTTCAAGACCCAGGGGGTGTGCGGTATCACTGGCATAACCACTGAGGGGAAGAAGTCTTTGCAGAAATGTCCCCGCTCTGAATCGTCCCAGGCGAAGGCGGTATCGTGGAGACACATGAAATGGTGGAGTAGGTCGCGCTCGGAGGGCCAGAGGAAACCTTCTGGATGGGCGCGATCGATAACCGCTTTTCTTTCTTCGGTATAGCGGGCGGTGGGAGCGAACGGGGGCGGATTGGGAGATAACTCCGGCAGGTCTTGGAGAGGGTCGCCTTTGATGTTACGGAGAACCCGAAAACGCTCGGGGAGGTCCGTAAATACTGGGCGGACTTTTTGGGCAACTGGCTTGTATTTCTTTGCGGCGTAAGAGGCGACAGGAGGACCGGTATCCATCGCGCCAGGAGGCGGCGGACTCGGGCGACCTTGCTTGGAAGCGGAAGCGGACTTGCAGGCTGTAGCGGAGAGAAAGGCAGACAACAAATTAGATTTATCGGGGGCATCCGAAAGCGAAGGACCCCCCGGACTAGAGTCGAGAAGCGAGGCATCACAGGCATAGAGATAAAGAGATTGAAGATGATCTTGGCATTTTTCTGGGTTTTCGGAACATTCTGGGGGTATAGCGGCATAAGCCGTGATTTGTGGCGTCTCCGAGTCGAAATCAACGATGAAGGCGACCTCTCCTTGATCTTCGATCAAATCATCGAAGCGCGAAAATCCTCCTTTGCCGCGAGCGTATACTGAATGTCAGTGCGCGGGTGGGTGGGGATCGTGGCTGCTTCGCCGGTGTTTGGGTCGAAGATGGTGATGGTCTGTGTTTCATTGCGGTAGCTGCGCACGACTGACTCGGTAAGCACATCGAAGGGGCGTCCGAGTAGGATATCGTAGGCGGGCGACCGGAGGACGTGTATTTGGAGGTAGAGAACAATGTTGCCGAAGACTGCAGGCACGTTTCGGCACAGGCCCAGCGAGTCATCAAGTTCGCCGTTGGCGGATTGCATAGTGAGGATAATCGTGGGGTCATACGACAGGCCTAAGGTGTAGCAAACGCTCTCTGACATGGAGATGACCTGAGAACCTGGGTCCAAGATGCACTCGACCGGTTCTTGATGATCTATGAGTGCTGCAATAGAACGCAGCGCCGCAGACTCGCGCGAGACGATCAGGGGTTTAGGCTTTTCGTCTGGGCGGAGTTGCTTGAGGTACTGCTCGTAGGGATCCGGGAGGACGACAGCACCTTCCGGTGGACTAGGGAGCTGAGGGCTCCCTAGATCCAGAGGTTAGGGGGAGTCCGGAGATAGCCGAGGCTTAGTCAGCAGTGTCCATAGCAGGCTCGCCTCATGTAGAGTAGCTCATCATCTGCATTCCATCACCTTGGGCATAGCTGTCGCCCTAGGCCACTCCATCTTGGTGATGAGAGTGTGATTCGACCCACCACAGCTTTGGGTTGAGTCACTCTGGTCTTTTCTGGCTTTTTTTTCTGCTTTTTCGCATCGTTTTCGTTGTCTTTCTCGCGTGCCTCGTGTCCCGTTCTCGCGCCCCGTGTTGCGCACGTTTTTTCGTCTCCTCACGTGTCCCAAGTCGCTCCCGTGTCTAGTGCCAACCTCAAGTGTCTCCCGCGCTCGTATTTCGACGCTCACGTATCGTTTTCGCGCACCCGAACCCGCGCTCAATAACATCTGCGCGATTACCTGATATGGGCAAGAGACGCTCAGCCGCGCGCTGAGCTGCAGCAACAGCAGCAACAGCACCAGCACCAGCTGCCACCACGAGCCCAGTACGTCCGCTCGACACACGTATCACCCCAGTCGACACAACACCCGCATCCGACGCTGAGGAACTCCTCGCGAACCGCCCACCGCAACCGCGCGTTAGCCACGAGGCAGACGCGATTCGCGCGCCTCGTGCAGCATCCCCCGCACAGCCCACCAACGACACCTCGCTCGGTCTCGAGCCAGCAGCCCCCGACGCACACCCGGCCACTGCCGTTACCATAGCAATGCCGCAAACGCATGCAGCCCACGCGTTTCCCGAGCCCCACGAGCCCGCACCCGCCGTGAATGCCCGCACCGCACCACACACACCCATCCCCGCATGTTCCACACCAGCTACCACGGCAGACGCAGCCGCGGATCTCGCGACCGCTGTCGCGTGCATCGGTCCTCCGGACGTTTACATAACGAGCCCCTCCCACGATTTCGAGCTCGCGCCGACCTGCGACAACCCTGGCCGTTCCGTGCCCGTGCGATGGGCCAAGTCGCTCGACGAGATCGACAATGATCTGCTCGCGCAGATCGTGGAGCACGCTCAGAAGCTCGAGCAACGCAAGAGCCACCACGCAACGTCGCACGACGTTCAGTCGACGAGCACGCCCCCGCGCTTGGCCAATTCGATCCACGAGATCGATGAGGCTCTAGTCGAAGAAATCCGCAAGGAAGGCCGGAGGCAAGCGAGGCGAGAAGCAAGGAAGGAAGAGAGGGTGGAAGTGCAGCAGCGAGAACGGGCTTGGAAAGATGGGTACGAGCAAGGCCGATGGGAGGGCTACCGTGAAGGACTCGAACTCGCGCGTACCGAGGTGAGTACGCCCTCCAGCGTCGATGCGAGCGTCCAGGCGGACGTCTCGAACCCTCCGCATTCCCCGTCTACCGGCACGACCCCCACGACCTCGCGCGTCGACACACACATCCAAACGGACGACACCTCGTGCACACGCACCCCGCCCACTTCTGCATGCACCACGACCCCGCGCACTGACCTCGCGACCCGACGTATCGACGCCGGTGTCCAGTCAGACGTCCCAGCCCGCCCGCACTCCCCGAAGTCCGAAACCCCACCGCATCCATTTCCCTGCACCGACGCACGCGACTTGGCACCCGGTCGCATACCCTGTACATTCTTTTCAAATTCCTGTGACGATATTCGTACGTCTCACAAGTCCTCAACATCAACTAATGAAATTTCAATGTCCCATAATGCAACTTCATTTTCATGGGCCGACGATGCTTCTTTACTTCCCGTTTCCAGTACACCACTGCTTGTACCCCCTACATGTCGTGATTTTTCCATTCTCAGGTCACCTTCTGCACGGCCGTTCGACTCCTTGAAGCGGCGCGCACGGCGATCTCATGCAAGGCCTGCACGTTCCTCACATCAGCCTTGCTCATCCATTCCGATTTCCGAGCCGGTCATCACACGACGCCATCCCGCAGGCCTTCGCGCAGATCGTCCGATCATTGTCTCATCATCTTCGCCAATTCCGCATTCGGTCAAGCTCGAGGTCCTGCCTTTGGACTGGCAGGGGGATCCTCGTCTTCAGGAGTTGTGTCGGGTTCTTCGAGGTTTAGGTTGGGTTCGAGTTTCTTAGGGTTCGAGGGCGACGCGGACGTCGCCTTGTTTGAGGGGGGCACCTGGACTAGGGAGCTGAGGGCTCCCTAGATCCAGAGGTTAGGGGGAGTCCGGAGATAGCCGAGGCTTAGTCAGCAGTGTCCATAGCAGGCTCGCCTCATGTAGAGTAGCTCATCATCTGCATTCCATCACCTTGGGCATAGCTGTCGCCCTAGGCCACTCCACCGGCGGCTCGGCGCACTGGTGCGAAAGGATGAATACCCGTGGATGAGGGAGCGAGGCCGGGTGCTGCACACGGTCGCCTTCGGCGGGCTCGCTCGCGAACTGGATACCTGCAGCGAGCTCTATTTGACGCGCTGGCGAGGCCAGCTCCTCGACTGCATCTTCACCTGGCAGCTCGGAGAGCAGGTCAGTCTCGTTAAGGACTTCCAACAGGTTCTGTCCCGCCACCGGACGCGTGTGACGCCGTGAGACTGCCTCCTTGTATTTCGCACATAGTGCAGGCGCCAGGGACCAGAGCTCGCCCTGGGTGACCTCGATAGGGAGGGACATGGCGCGTGCGAACACGCGGTCCAGCACGTCTTGCCCGACTGAGTCTTGCGCACGACGGGTTGGGCCCGTCTCTTCGACTACTTCGATCACTGGGACTTGCGCGGGCCTTGCACCGTCGCGGACTCTGGCAAATGGGTGGACGGGACCATCAGGGTCGCGGAGGTCGTCGCGTACTGCAGGTTGAGATAGAAGGTGGGGGGGGATGTCTCGTTCCGGGCCTGGGGCCGGTGAAGCTTGCGGAGGGGGCAGGGACGCCCGCGGCGGCTCTGGTTCGTCCTCGATGGTCGGGCGCAGCAGTGCACGGGGCAATCGTGGAGGGGCTGGTTGGCGGGCAGGCTCTTCCATCCTGCGAGCTCGTTCCAACGCCCGGTTAGCTCTATCACGGCTGGCCGCGGCATTGGGTGGGGGCACAACCGGGGCGTCCTTCAACTGGTATAACCGCCGTAGCTCGCCCTCCAGGCTCTCGATCCGCGCGTCTGTGGTGAGCTGGTACAACCCTGCCTGGACCTGGGTATAGGGGGACGCGGTGGTCTGAGCGTATGCCGGCGCGACGCGATAGCCGTAGGGAGGGAGCCCTGCCCGCGGCGAACTTGCCTGGCGGGTACCGGCTACACCCATCATAAGCTGACCCGTGGCTCGCTGATTGGGGTTCATACGGTGGTATTCGTCGATCCGTTCGGCCATAGTCGCGCCTGGGGGTCCTTGCGGGAGCCAAGCCCCAGAGGGTAAGACCATCTTGCCTTGGACGTCCTTCTTGCACTTGCCGGCGGCCCTGTATTCCCGGGCTGTCATGCATTCGCGCACGAAATGCCCCACGTTCCCACAGAAGTTGCACTGATCCGACCCCATTCGCCCGTGCATTGGCGCGCCTTGATTACCTCCGGAGACCATCGGTTGACGCGACGGCTGCTGCGCGCTCCTCAAGAGGATATCGGCCAGTGACGCTAACTGCTCACTCTTAATCTGGATAGTCGTTCCTGAGCCTGCATCAGCGGTTGATGACGATGCGGTGGCTTGAGTTGACGACGGTCCACGCAGGTATGGGTCGGGGGTGATGGCAGTGCCATACATGCACCACTCTGCGGCCCTATAGACGTCGTTGATCGGGTGCGGATCGTCGGGATGGTGATCAGGCTTGGTAAGAGCAAGGCGGTCCTCTACCCGCAGGCGAAGATGTTCGGGGAGCGCCGCCAAAAACCAGCGTTGTTCCTCGATATCGGAGATGCGGTTCTTGCCTTTCAGGTAGCGCGTGATGACCGTGAACTCGCGCGAGAACGCACCAAGTTCGCCGATGGAACTGAGGGTGGACTCGGCAGTTCGGTGCACGAGTGACTCCAAATCTTGACGCGAAAAGGTATTCTCCTTAGCCGAGCCCGGGTAGAGTTCGTGGATAGCTTTCTTGAATTCGTCCCAAGTGCCGGCGGTGTACTTGGCCTCAGACCGCCACAGCTCTTGTGCGTCAACGTCTGAGAGGAGACGGACCGCATGACTCTTTTTCTCCGCGTCATCTGCCACGGAGGAACGCTGAAAACAAAATTCGAGATCGAGGAAGTAACGGCCCAGCTCGCGGGGGGAGTTGGTGTCGAACTTGGGAGCACCGCTCTCGCCGCGCATAGGCATGGAGGGGGGCGGCATGACTGGTTGGATACTTGGTGGCCTGGGGAAGGGGAAACGTGCAGGGGCTAGCAGGCTGTGTTGTTGAGTAGGAGAAGGGGGACGGGGGGTAGCAGGCAAAGTCGCCTGGTGCGGCGTTGTCCTAGGACCCGCGGTAGCAGAGGGGCCGGCAAGGGGTCGCGGCACCGGGGTTGGCGATACGGGTGGAGTAGGAACGATGAAGGAACGCTCGAGCTCGGGAATTTCGAACTCTTCGTCGATGGGAGTAAGGGGACTAGTGGGAGTTGGAACCGGTGGGAAAGGTGACGGTAGGTCGGGGGAAACTTGCTGAGGGTCCTGAGTCGCAACACGGACTTCTTGTTCAAGGGTACGATCTGGATTCGACCGTGCGCCACTCCTAGTACGACGCGGCTCTATTTTGAGTATGGAACCCTCGCGGTGGGCTCCAAAATGATGTGTGGACCCTGGGAATGGAGGCGGCAGCCAAAACCAAAACCAACAGAGTACCGGGGGGTGCGAGGGGACCAAGTATCTCAAGAGGGGAGCGCCGAGACGTGTAGCTGACGGGTGATCGTACTACGGGTAGGGGAGCAAGGCCGCGGAGGGCGAGCTTGCTGTGCGTGGGCGACTTCCGACGCAGCTCTGCTAGGGATGATGACGGTACGACAAGACTCACGGGTCTTAGGTGATACGGCTTGTAGATAACGGCGCGGCGACGAGTACGACGAATACGATGAGCGACACGAGAAAGTGAGAAGAGCTACGTCTGAGACGTGCTTAGAGGCTGGGGTGAGAACGTCAAACGGCGGGCTTTGTGAGATCTGAGCTCTGAGGGGAAAAAGGCAGATTCCGTTCCGATTCTCTAAGTCAGTAGCTACGGTACAAATGGGCAAGGCCGCCTCAGGCGGCCCGGCGCGACTTCCTACAACAACCTCCTGCTGACCGACCCAATCTCCAATTCCTTCCTGATCCTGCCTGCTCCGGGTCCCTTGGCGAGTGGAGTCGTTGCGGCTCGGCCCGTGCAGGGCAGAGGGCGTGCGCGTGGTACGAACGAATCAAAGGTGCCGCCTTACAACATCGCCCGGGGCGTGCGTCAGGAACGGCGGGCACGTCGAGCTGGAATGGCTGGGATGACGTCAGTAGCGCACTGTCGTGGGTGCCGCTCGTGATCCGGGGGCGTGTGGGCATTCAAGGGCACGTTGATTGAGCCAGCTGGTTCTCTGGGCACGCTTCTGTTCCTGTGCCGCTGACTCGTCCGGCCGGTTGATCTCCGGCCCGTTCGGTGCATCGGACCACGGGACACCGGCTTTAGTCCGACCCAGTCGGTCCCGAACCCGTGGGGGCGCTTGTCCTGTGCAGGGAGCAACGTCACGGTGGGCGGACTTGGTGCGGCTGAGGTGAAGTGAAGTGGGATGGGCAAGGAGGCGGGGAGTGGGCAATGCCGTTGCAAGGCGCGCTAAAGGGCGCATCACCGGCGGCGTCAGACAGACGATCTTGAGGTAAGTACGAAGTGTTGAGTCTCGTCTACTCTGCCTCTGAGAGACTACCGGCGGCCCACCTGTAACAGGTTTGCTGACATTGGGTAGACTGGTGACCAAGTCTCTATAGAGAACACAACGACTCGGCGGGGAGGGTTGTGTAAACAGTAATCGGGCGCATCGTACGTAAGCTAGCAAGTGCTTCCACCAGGTGCTGTAGGATCGAGAGATCGATTACAACTCTTTCCTCTCTCCATCACCATTTTCCTTTTTCTTCAGTGGGTCTGTCATTATTGTTTCAGCGCAGCCGCGCTATACACTGCTGCGTAGTGGTTATAGAGTTTGACATCTGCAGGCGATATAGAGGCAACGCTTCAACGTCTCATCTGCCACATCATTGTTTGATGCGAGGGCGCTTCATCGTCACATAATCCCTGCTATATTTTCTTCGCTGCATTGCCTTGAAGACAGTCACCATTCATCGGTCGATGACTGCCCGCCGAGCGCTGCGTTTCCTGTAGGAGCTGCCCAGATACTTCTAGTTTACCGACACCCTCTGTAGGCGATGACTGCGCACGCCATGTCAAACTAGGTGAAATCATTGCCATCTTCTCGGTGCAAGCTATGCATGCCATGAAGTACTGAGCCCATTCAGTACTAATTCCTGTACGGGAATGGTGAGCCAAACTGACACCGTCGCATTCTAGATTGGCAAGCTCATGTTGGCCAACATCCCAGTGTAGTCATAGTAGTATGGCCAGAATGACAGTCTTAATTATCATACCCCATTGCCTGGAAATGTTTGCCTATGCCCCTATACCTGACAGTTAGTTACCATGCAGTATTGTCTGGCCAACTATGCCATTTCTGCAATCAAATATGCCTGGCCAAGTGCAAAATATTCCTCGGCCTGTATGTATGCTGAAATGGTTGGCCAAAGTATAATCCAATACACTGCGGCATCCCACGGTATACCAGTATGCTTGGCCAATATCCAATATGCTGTGAGGCTGCATGACTGTATGGTTGGCCAATGTGCATATCCTTTCGGCACTGACATGCCGCTATGGTTGGCCAAAGTCCCATATAATTATGCACTACCATTTCGGCTTGATTGGCCAACATCACATATATTTAACTGCGGCATGCCACTATGGTTGTCCAGCATCTGATACATCTACCTGCAGCATACCGCTATGGTTGGCCAATGTCTTGTATAATTATGCACGAGCATTTTGCCTTGGTTGGCCAGCATCTGATATTATATACCCTATCATTGCACCTTGATTGGCCAACATTTGAAATATTTTACCGCAGCATGCCGCTATGATTGGCCAACATCTGAAATATTTTACCACGGCATGCCACTATGGTTGGCCAACATCTGAAATATTTTACCGCAGCATACCACTATGGTTGGCCAACATCTGAAATATTTTACTGCAGCATGCCACTATGGCTGGCCAACATCTGAAATATTTTACTGCAGCATACTGCTATGGTTGGCCAATGTCTCGAGTATTTAACTCAACTGTTCCAGCTTGGTTGGCCAGCATCTGATATTATATATCCTACTATTGCACCTTGATTGGCCAACATTTGAAATATTTTACCACAGCATGCCACTATGATTGGCCAACATCTGAAATATTTTACCGCGGCATGCCACTATGGCTGGCCAACATCTGAAATATTTTACTGTAGTATACTGCTATGGTTGGCCAACATCTCACATATTTAACTTTATCATCCTGCCTTGGTTGGCCAACATACACATCTGTTCTGTATTATTATTCTGCAGCATTTTCAGATATCCTGTGGCATTTTCAGACATCCTATGGCATTTTTGAATATCTCACAGCATTCCTCAATATCTCGCAGCATTCTCAGATATCTTGCGGCATTTCTAGACATCCTGCAGCATACCTGCATATCCCACAGCATACCGGCATATTCTGTGGCATCTCTGGATATCCTGTGGCATTTTCAGATATCCTGCAGCATTTTCGGATATCCCAGAGCATTCCTTGATATTTCACAGCACTCTCAGATACCTTGCAGCATTTCTGGATATCTTGCAGCATTCCCGGACATCCAGCAGCATACCTGCATATCCCGCGGCATTTCTCAATATCCCATGACATTCTCCAATATCCCGCAGCATTTTCTAATATCCTGCGGCATTCTCCATATCCTGTGGCACTCTCAGATATCTTGCAGCATTTCTGGATATCCTGTAGCATTCTCAAACATCCAGCAGCATACCTGCATGTCCTGCAGCATTTTTCAATATTTCATGGTATTCTCCAATATCCCACGGTATTCTCTAATATCCCACGGCATTCCTCAATATTCTGCGGCACTCTCAGATACCTTGCAGCATTTCCGGATATCTTGCGGCATTTCTAGACATCTAGCAGCATACCTGCATATCCCGCAGCATTTCTGAATATCCTGCGGCATTTCTGAATATCCCATGACATTTTCCAATATCCCACGGCATTCCTCAATATTCTGCGGCACTCTCAGATACCTTGCAGCATTTCCGGATATCTTGCAACATTCCCAGACATCCAGCAGCATACCTGCATATCCCGCAGCATTTCTCAATATCCCGCAGCATTTCTCAATATCCCGTGGCATTTCTGAATATCCCGCAGCATTTCTCAATATCCCGCAGCATTTCTGAATATCCCATGACATTCTCCAATATCCCACGGCATTCCTCAATATTCTGCGGCACTCTCAGATACCTTGCAGCATTTCCGGATATCTTGCAGCATTCCCAGACATCCAGCAGCATACCTGCATATCCCGCAGCATTTCTCAATATCCTGCAGCATTTCTGAATATCCCATGACATTCTCCAATATCCCGCGGCATTCCCTAATATCTCACGGCATTCCTCAATATCCCGCGGCATTCCCCAATATCCTGCGGCATTCTCAGATATCTTGCAGCATTTCTGGACATCCTGCAGCATTTCTAAACATCTCATAGCATACCTGCATATCCTGCAACATACCTGCATATCCCACAGCATATTGGCATATCCCACAGCATCTTTGGATATCCTGTAGCATTTTCAGATATCCCATGGCATTTTCTAATATCCTGCGGCATTTTTGAATATCCTGCAGCATTTTCAGATATCTGGCAGCATTTTCAGATATCTGGCAGCATTTTCAGATATCTGGCAGCATACCTGCATATCCCACAGCATTTTCTAATATCTTGTGGCATTTCTCAATATCCCGCAGCATTTCCTAATATCCCACGGCATTCTCTAATATCCTGTGGCATTTTCAGATATCTTGCGGCATTTCTGGACATCCAGCAACATACCTGCATATCTCACGGCATTTCTCAATGTATCATGGCATTCCCCAATATCCTGCAGCATTCTCAGATATCTCGCAGCATTCCCAGATATCTGGCAGCATTTCTGAACATCTGGCAGCATACCTGCATATCCCGCGGCATTTCCTAATATCCCACAGTGTACGTGCATATCCCGTAGCATCTTTAAATATCCCATAGCATTCTCAGATATCCAGCAGCAAACTGGCATATACTATGACATTTCAGGATATTCTATAGCAGAGAGTAATGTTAAAGAGTGAGTGCAAGGGAATGACAGAGAATAGGATAAAATAAAAAAGGATGGTAGCTAATGGCAGTCAGGCTTCTTGACACGTGTTTAGTTGTACAGCTACAATGCTTCTCTGCAAACCTTTGATGTTTGAGCTTCAATAAATCAAATCAAATGATAAAAAATTCAAGCAAACAATAGTACATACCTTCAATTCATATAGTGTTATGAAATGTGATAGATTTGTAATCAATGTTTAGTAGAGTACTGGACAATGTATATTACTTAGTGCAGGTCTGCAAAATTAGCCTCTGTTATGGCTCGGCAATCTCCGGAGTCTGAAATTATAGCTCCATCAGATGTATCTGATTATTGCAAGTGTAACTAATTATGCCTATGGCACATTAGATGTCAATACATTGTATTATATGATTATCCTAAGATGCTCAAGATGCATATGGATATGCTAAAAATATATATAGGTGTGCTGTGGGATATCTAGACAGGTTGTAGGATATGTCAACATGCTGTGAGATATGACTGGCATGCTTGAGAATATGCAGTAATGCCACAGGATATGCAGGAATTCCATAGGATATCTAGAAAATGCAGTAAAATATCCAGGAATGTCAGAGGATATTTAGAAATCTCACAATGTAGGATATCCGAAAATGCTGTGAGATATCTGAGAATGCTGCAGGATATTGAGGAATGCCATGATACATTGAGAAATGCCGTGAGATATGCAGGTATGTTGCTGGATGTCCAGAAATGCTGCAAGATATCTGAAAATGCCACAGGATATTACAGAATGCCGCGGGATATTAGAGAATGCCGTGGAATATTAGGAAATGCCACGAGATATTAGAAAATGCCGCAAGATATCTGAGAATGCCGCGGGATATTGGGGAATGCCGCGGGATATTGAGGAATTCCGTGAGATATTAGGGAATGCCGCGGGATATTGGAGAATGTCATGGGATATTCAGAAATGCTGCGGGATATTGAGAAATGCTGCGGGATATTCAGAAATGCCACGGGATATTGAGAAATGCTGCGAGATATTGAGAAATGCTGCGGGATATGCAGGTATGCTGCTGGATGTCTGGGAATGCTGCAAGATATCCGGAAATGCTGCAAGGTATCTGAGAGTGCCGCAGAATATTGAGGAATGCCGTGGGATATTGGAGAATGTCATGGGATATTCAGAAATGCTGCGGGATATTGAGAAATGCTGCGGGATATTCAGAAATGCCACGGGATATTGAGAAATGCTGCGGGATATTGAGAAATGCTGCGGGATATGCAGGTATGCTGCTGGATGTCTGGGAATGTTGCAAGATATCCGGAAATGCTGCAAGGTATCTGAGAGTGCCGCAGAATATTGAGGAATGCCGTGGGATATTGGAAAATGTCATGGGATATTCAGAAATGCCGCAGGATATTCAGAAATGCTGCGGGATATGCAGGTATGCTGCTAGATGTCTAGAAATGCCGCAAGATATCCGGAAATGCTGCAAAGTATCTGAGAGTGCCGCAGAATATTGAGGAATGCCGTGGGATATTAGAGAATACCGTGGGATATTGGAGAATACCATGAAATATTGAAAAATGCTGCAGGACATGCAGGTATGCTGCTGGATGTTTGAGAATGCTACAGGATATCCAGAAATGCTGCAAGATATCTGAGAGTGCCACAGGATATGGAGAATGCCGCAGGATATTAGAAAATGCTGCGGGATATTGGAGAATGTCATGGGATATTGAGAAATGCTGCGGGATATGCAGGTATGCTGCTGGATGTCCGGGAATGCTGCAAGATATCCAGAAATGCTGCAAGATATCTGAGAGTGCCACAGGATATGGAGAATGCCGCAGGATATTAGAAAATGCTGCGGGATATTGGAGAATGTCATGGGATATTGAGAAATGCCGCGGGATATGCAGGTATGCTGCTGGATATGCAGGTATGCTGCAGGATGTCTAGAAATGCCACAAGATATCTGAGAATGCTGCGAGATATTGAGGAATGCTGTGAGATATTCAAAAATGCCATAGGATGTCTGAAAATGCCACAGGATATCTGAAAATGCTGCAGAATAATAATACAGAACAGATGTGTATGTTGGCCAACCAAGGCAGGATGATAAAGTTAAATATGTGAGATGTTGGCCAACCATAGCAGTATACTACAGTAAAATATTTCAGATGTTGGCCAGCCATAGTGGCATGCCGCGGTAAAATATTTCAGATGTTGGCCAATCATAGTGGCATGCTGTGGTAAAATATTTCAAATGTTGGCCAATCAAGGTGCAATAGTAGGATATATAATATCAGATGCTGGCCAACCAAGCTGGAACAGTTGAGTTAAATACTTGAGACATTGGCCAACCATAGCAGTATGCTGCAGTAAAATATTTCAGATGTTGGCCAGCCATAGTGGTATGCCGCGGTAAAATATTTCAGATGTTGGCCAACCATAGTGGTATGCCGCGGTAAAATATTTCAGATGTTGGCCAACCATAGTGGCATGCCGCGGTAAAATATTTCAGATGTTGGCCAATCAAGGTGCAATGATAGGGTATATAATATCAGATGCTGGCCAACCAAGGCAGAATGCTCGTGCATAATTATACAAGACATTGGCCAACCATAGCGGCATGCTGCAGGTAGATGTATCAGATGCTGGACAACCATAGTGGCATGCCGCAGTTAAATATATGTGATGTTGGCCAATCAAGCCGAAATGGTAGTGCATAATTATATGGGACTTTGGCCAACCATAGCGGCATGTCAGTGCTGAAAGGATATGCACATTGGCCAACCATACAGTCATGCAGCCTCACAGCATATTGGATATTGGCCAAGCATACTGGTATGCCGTGGGATGCCGCAGTGTATTGGATTATACTTTGGCCAACCATTTCAGCATACATACAGGCCGAGGAATATTTTGCACTTGGCCAGGCATATTTGATTGCAGAAATAGCATAGTTGGCCAGACAATACTGCATGGTAACTAACTGTCAGGTATAGGGGCATAGGCAAACATTCCCGGGCAATGGGGTATGATAATTAAGACTGTCATTCTGGCCATACTACTATGACTACACTGGGATGTTGGCCAACGTGAGCTTGCCAATCTAGAATGCGACGGTGTCAGTTTGGCTCGCCATGGTCTTATGGAAAATTAGTACTGAATCATGTGAAGTACTGATGTTTCATTATTTAGGATTTCTGGGTGGCCTTGTGCGGGTCCGAAGATCGTAGAGACCACCCGCCACTGCGACCATAAGTATGTCTCCTGTCTTAGTATTGTAGTCATTGGGCTTATGCCATATGTATGGTGCTCAAGTTATTCCTCGTGGTAGGTATCCAGCTTTTGGACTCTCCGCAGAAGAGCACGATCATGTAGCCTCTGGCTATCGCTTTCACTTTTTCGGTAAGTGTCTCGTCCTGGCATTGACACTGCATTTGACACAACATCTTGGTCAGTGACTTCAGTTTTACACAGTATCTGGGTCACCGGCTGCGATGACTGGAGATACTACCATGGAATATTCCCATTTCTTTGTGTCAGGGGTCAGGGTCATCTTGTGCCACAACCAAATGCGATAACACTAAACGCATCCTCTCATCTTATCCACGTGGGGAAAATGAGCGCACCGTACAGATTACAATTAGACCGGCGTAAATGTGACGATAGCAAGAATCAAGTCAATAGCAATACATGCAATTTTGCAGTAGGAAACATTCAAGCCTCAAAGAGTTCGGTTCCGCCAGGTCAAACACAACCGACCGGTCGCATCATCCTTCAGCGCAGCTGCCCGGACGTC
Organism: Hericium rajendrae; assembly: GCA_033439255.1. Lineage (NCBI taxonomy): Eukaryota > Fungi > Basidiomycota > Agaricomycetes > Russulales > Hericiaceae > Hericium > Hericium rajendrae. Next base: position 780,154 of record CM065879.1, on the reverse strand, counting down.
AAAAACGCAGTCCCGTTGCTCTGGTACAGCGTCTCCGCTTGACTTATGGCTCAGTACCGCAGGCGCCTTGCCTGCTGCCGACACAACATCACTAATGTCGCATGCCTTGGGCAGGGCGTTCAGCCCTGACGAGAAGGCCTCAGTCTGATTGCGACCATCCAGCTTGGCGCGCGCAAGCGATGCCCTCCGTGACCATGGCGAGCGATGGGATGTCGAGGGCATGAAGGTCAATGTGAAGATGAAGGACGGTGAGGGCATGCGCCCCGCGCTGGAGGTCTATAAGAAGGAGCATCTGCAAATCCACGCCATCTTGGTCGGCATGCGATGCGGCACCCCCAAGGTGGTGCATGCCATTCTTACCTTTCCTTGTCAGATTCAATTGGCGCGAGTGTTCTATTTATGCAGATAAGCTGACGCACAGAAAACTAAGGGATCCGGACTGGCCGCAGTACGAGCAGATACACCCCTTCACCAGCTGGATCTTCACTGACGTCTGGACGTTCCTCCGCCACCTCAACATCCCGTACTGCAAGCTCCATGACGATGGGTGCGCTTTCTTCTTTCATCATCTCCCTCTTTCCTGATGCCTCTCAAACAAATACATATCCCTCGGCTCCACGTACGACACCTTCTGCAACTCCGCACTCCTCGTATCGTCCTCCGTTCTGCGCCTAGGGTTCGACACGAGTCAGAGTCACCCGTGGGTCAATACAGGTATACCTGCGAAATTTACCCGCAGGTTCCTGACCCACGGATCCGGATCACCTGGTGGCTGAGACCTGTCTGGATCCAGGTCAAGCTTTTGCTGAAATCCATCAACCCGCGAGTCACCCGCAGGTAACCTGTGGTACAGTAAGTATTTATCAACAGTATATTATTTCTAGACTATGTACATATGAACTTTCTATGCTACATGTCTACTGCGAGTACTGTACGACCCGCTCTAAATTACCATCGCCGTCCGACTCAGTTACTATTGCCCCACCAGAGCCCACCGCGAGGCGCGCTGGACGCTCCTGGGCGCTATTCACGCACGCACTGATATGGCCTTGCCATGAACCTGCTGCCACTGCTCGGTCAACACTCCTATCCCTGCCCGCCTCTTGGCCACACACGGCCGTTGTGTACATGCAGGGTCGAGGCCTGGCGCGGGCGGAACGTGGCGCGGGCAGGACATGGCGCGGGCGGGACGTGGCGCGGGCGGGACGTGATGCGGGCAGGACGTGCTGGAGGCGAAACGTGGTGCGGGCGGGACGTGGTGCGGGCGGAACGTGGTGCGGGCGGGACGTGGTGCGGGCAGGACGTGATGCGGGCAGGACGTGCTGGAGGCGAAACGTGATGCAGGCGAGACGTGATGCAGGCGAGACGTGATGCAGGCGAGACGTGATGCAGGCGGGACGTGGTGCGAGCGCGCGCGGGCGGGACGTGGTGCGAGCGGGACGTGAGTGGTAGTATGCTACGCACCTAGGAGAGGACAGCTGCAGCCTATCCCTCTGCTGCACTGCCTGCCTTTGCATCCCGTTTCCCTGCGGTTGCGAGCGCCGCGACGAACTCAGCACATGCGACCCCGCATGGGTGATGAATGAATGATAATTGAGCCTCCTTGCTACAGCAACAAGGCTCCATAAGTCGTTGTCGGCGGTCGCTCTCGTCTTCCACGCGCTACTCCAGGGCAGTGGTGCTCCTAGGAATGTGGGTGGGGGCTAGGGCGTATGGTCAACATGTCGACGAGGATGTGGGAGGTACCGGCGGGAACTGTCGAAAGCGGGGGCGAAAACGGGTGACGAGGAGAAGCGCGGATGGCGCCGACGTGAGGTAGGTGTTGAAGAATGGTACACAGCCATGAATTGTCGGAGAACAACGAGGAAACGAGAGTCTCGCTCATTATCGAGCGAGACTCCCGAGATCAATACAGAACAATCAAATTAATGGATTTCGTGACTTATCTGAAGCCCCTCTAACCACTGCAAGACCCACCCTTCTATTGCATCGAAGAAATCTAGCGAAGAGCGAACGATTAAGGCGAAAAAAATAAAGGGAAGGTTGTGTTATGAGTGGTAAGGACCGACTGACCTGCGGGTGACCCGTGATGTCACAGGTACCCGACCCGCGGCTCCGGATCACTCGGTGGCTGAAACCCGTCCGGATCCAGGTCAGCATCCTAGATAGGTCAAAAACCCGCGGGTTCGGATCCGGATCACCCGCGAGTGCACTCGTGTCGAACCCTATCTGCGCCCGAAAAGATGGCCTGCGGTGGTTATCGTCCCGCCCTCTGCCACACTGTCCGCACTGCGCACTGTCAGCGGACTCGAGCTGCTAGCCATGGACAGCTCGAATTGCTACGTTAATGGCGGCTTGGGCGAGGCGCCGTGGTATAGCCCGCTGAGCACTGCGTTTCCTGTAGGGCAACCCAGACACTTAATAGTTGAAAGGACACCACATAGTGGGCCATGACTGCACTTGGCAAGTCAAACTTGGTGAGGTCCTTACGATGTTCAACGGTGCAAGGCATGCATATTATGCAACATGCTGATGTTTTCTTTGTTGCAAGGCTGCTGGGTGGCCTCGTATGGATCTGAGGATCATGAAGACCTGACACCACTGCAACTATAGTATGGGGCTGCGATATGAGTATCGTAGTAGCACTTACACCCATGTCGTCTGGTTCCCCCCTCAAGACAGGTCTGTCGGATGTCTTTCTCCTCTCGGGCGGCTCAGACCTAGTCATCTCTCTGGATGCAGCCTTCACTCTTTATGGAAAGTGTTCCGTATGACAATCAGATATAAATACGACTATTACCCGCATTGCAGGCATTTACACAGTGGTTTTTGCCGGATCAACATGCATCCTCCTGTAATGGCCGAGCTACTCTACGAGTATAGACATACACTGACTTGTTTACTGTCTCACAGGGACAAGGAATGGAAATCAAGATAGACTCGGCTACTCTTTATCACGACTCTCGTCATGTATTCAATATCGACAATCCATCGAAGCTACGAAGGACAACTCCGTTACGGGCTCTGCAGAGATTTACTATCTGACATCGAAGCTTGACTTGCTAGATTGCAGCACAGCCGATAAGACGGAAACTCGCATTAGCGACAAGCATGGGCCCGCGAGATCTGGTTCGACGGGAGCGGATATCGTCCAAGTGAAGGCAACCTTCCCAATGCGTATTCGGAGCACCCCTGATAATTGATGGTAATGTCAGATACTGGGTTCCAAGAGATCACGCTTGGTGGCTGCGACACCTCCAAATACAAGACCGGCCCGGGAAACCTCGAAACGCTGTTCAACCAGGATACATCAGGACTCGGACTCTGGGCAGTGAACATCGCGGATGTCAACATGGACGGGAAAACGGTCACGCCAAATCGCCAGACGATTCTCGATACTGGAAACACCCAAAGTCTGGTATCAAATGGCGACGCCCAGCTTTTCCATGACTATCCTGGGACTTTCAAGACTCCAGATGGCATATTCGGAGTAACCTGCGATCATACGAGATTCCGCCCATATCTTTTAAGATCGGTTCTGTCGAATTTCAGATCAACCCTGTCGACATCATTGGGATGAAGATCGGCAACAGAGGCCTTTTCTATTCTCTCATTCAGAATATGCCCAGGGCGCGATGGAGCCTCGGTACGCCTTTGATGAAGAGTGTCTATCGAATCTTCGACTCGGACGCGAATAACGAATAAAATAACTTTGGCAAAGTTAAGGTAGAGGGATCCTAGTATCGGAAACTTAGCCCGTTGAGTACGGTCCGTTCTTAAGCCTCATGCGCTCCGCATTGACTGAATCGTAGCTGCAGTACCGGTCATGATACAATCATGACGCATGGTAACTTACGTTTGTTGGAACGTCGGCATGGAATGGGTCTGGAGTCTCCGCAAGCGCTTAACATGCACAGCGCGGTCAACTTGTGCCGCAACGGGAGAGCTTTCCCGGATTTGCTGTCTCAGGTATGTTGCACCTCCTGGAGTCCGTGAATTGATGTCGGGCCCAAGTGCGGTGCGACAATGATGTGATAAGTTATGCATGACGCTTTGCATCGGCACGGCACCTGCGTCTTACTGTGAGACTCTTACATCTCACTACAGCGCTTCAGCGCTTCAGCACTCAAGAGACAAGATATAGCAGTCCCACTCGAGTATTTTTAATCATTTTATAAGCTTTAAAGTGATTGAGATAAACCTCTTCTAGATGTACGAGCTCCTCTAGTGTTCCATGGCTTATTCGGAAATAGTCTTGTTCACTTTACTCGCCATCATGACTACCTAAATCCATGATTGATCAACTTCATAGCCACGAGCAGCGCTGAGGAGCCTAGACACTGCTGCGTTAGGAATGCGTTTCGCGGGCATAGTCAACCGGCACAGCATGGTCTCAAACTGCAGCGGATGCTTGACCGGACCAGCGGTACTTTGTTACCTTCCCATCATTTTGATGCTTACAACGGTCTTATCCAGATCCATGGTTATTCCTAGGTAAGGACGGCTCATGGGACTCGTGCTGGTACGTGCAGTATCTAGCTGCCTTTTCCCGATTGAATTCGGATCTTCAGTCGCGTTTAGGGAAATCTGTCATCTACACTCATACCAATGGCATCGAATTAATCTGTCTCCTAGTCGTGCTGATCAAGTCAGGCTGCGGACTCTTCGATTCGCGGTATGCTTGTCGGACACTCAAATCTGGGCTCAGCGGCCGTGTTTCACCCTGGTGCTACGCCGCTTCTGCCGTAAAAATTGCTAAGATGCAACATTTCAAATTCAACCACTTAGCGATAACATCGTTTCATGCGCCCTTATGGCGCAGCGCTTGCTATGTGACGACCTTGGCCGATTGTCGTGAGTCGCACGCATCACTGACGACCCTGATCGACGCTTTCTGTGGACGCGCTTATGCTGGCGAAGCAGGGCGCTAGATTTTGTTGAGACGGTATAAAAGCTCATTGCCTTCGTCCAGCTAATGGCAAGGCTGGCCCTTCCATCATCCAAGCATTCTCTTACATTCTTTTTCGGGTCGCAGGTTCACCCGTCGTCGTCGTTCAACTCTTAATAGCTATCCACGTCATGAAGTTCACTCCCTCTTTCACCGTTCTTCTGAACACTGTTCTCGTCGCCGTCAGCATCGCCGGAGATGTTCAGGCCGTACCCACTGGTCGCCATAATTCTTCTCCCAGCGTCCATGAACTTTCAGACACCGCGGTGGAACATAATGACAGTCCCGTCATCTCGTAAGCTGCATTTTTGCGCGACTGTAATAAGGCAATGGCTCATCAGTTTCACTAGTAACATTACCGCGCGTGCGCCTGATCCCCGTGTGGTCAGTATTCCACTCCAAGCCTTCCAACTTGGGCAGAGGGATGTGGGCTACGTCGGAGCGTTCAGATTGGGAGCGCAAGCCCAGATCGTTCCTATGCTTATAGACTGTGGTTCGAGTACATTTTGGGTTATTCCCAAAACGGACCAGCAGAAGGTTGGTTTCAAATCATAATGCTTGCTTAGACTCTGGGACTCACACAGACCAAAAGGGCTTTGACTTCTCGAAATCCAAGGATTTGGAGAGGACCTGGGAAATCGAGTACGGAGACGGCGATAAAGCATCAGGGCCTGTTGTCGAAGACAGCGTCAAGGTCGGGAGTTTGGATGCCATGGCGAACTTCCCTATCGGCATCGGCACCACACTGTCGGACAGGCTGACCTCGATTCCTGCGCGTGGCATAGCTGGCTTCACAAACGGCGTGAGTCTTGCATTTGCGGAATGCTGTTGACCGAACATACCTGACATGCATCCTCGTTAGAAACTTGGGACCACAACGCGCACGGGAGGTGTCACCATGGTGGAGGGCCTGAAAGCTTCTGGCCTGATCCCGGCCAGCATAGTGGGTATCCAGCTGGGGCGCGGCGCAAACCTTGGCACCGCGGGAACCGGCCAGCTCACTGTCGGCGGGTCGAACCCTGCCAAGTTCCAGTCCGGCGCCGGCAACTCCGTCACAGTCCGCAACACGGCCCAGGGTGGACTCTGGCAGCTCACCGTCGCGAACTCGAAGGTGTCCGGACGCCTTGTCCGGACGAGCCGCAGCGCCATCGTTGACACTGGCAACAGCCGCATCCTGACCACGAAGGGCGACGCCCAGCTCTTCCATACGTTCCCGGGCGCGTTCGAGAGCGGCGGTATATTTGGCGTGCCGTGCGACCCTACGAAAATACCTCCGATTTCTTTCACGGTCGGTGGAGTGGAGTTTCCGATCAATCCCGTCGACATTATTGGAGCGGAGATCGTGGCCGAGGGGGTACCGGAGGGCCAAATGTGCTATTCCCTCATCCAGGATCACGACGATAAGCCCGGCAAGCCGCCGCGGACGGCCTGGAGTCTGGGTATCCCATTCCTCAAGAACGTATACCTGATCCTCGACTCGGACGCAAACAAGATCACCTTAGCGAAGCCAGCATGAAGTGGTATTGGGGGCCGGCGAAGGGCTGTGACTGATTAGAGCTTCGCCTTTCCTACGATGTTAGTTATTCAACTATGATACGACGGCAGTCCATGCAATGTAACGGCGACAGAGAATGTTGATGCACTATCTAAGATAGGCCTCACTCATCATGGGGGCATCACGTCAGGACCCAGGGCCCTTTTGTACTCCCTCTTGTACCACAATGAAGCGGCGACAGCACTAAGGTATACATTTCTCATCCTATCCACGCGGGAAAAATTAGCGTACTGTATAGATAACATAGAGATGGGCGTCAATGCGACGATGCCAGAAATCCGTCAATCAAAAAGATGCAATAGTGCGGTGCGAAACCGCATCAAGGAGAACAAACCATGAACCCATCGTCGAACAGCCCAGTCAAATACAGCCAACCGGTCGCACCGTCCCTCCGACGTCGAGAATGCAGTCCCGTTGCTCTGGTACAGCGTCTCCACTTCATGGCTCAGCACCGCAGGCGCCTTGCCTGCCGCCGACACAGGAGCCTTCACATCGTATGCCTTGGGCACCGGCGCGGCGGCCTCAGCGTACACGCGAGGCCTGATGGCGACCGCCCAGCTTGGCGCGCGCGCGCCCAGGACGCCCTCCGCGACCGCGGCGAGCGACGAGATGTGCGGGTGTCCAGCAACGATAAGCACGCCGTCGTCGTCGAACGCGACATTGTCGGGCGTCATCGGTACGGGCACGCCGCCCGCGCATGCGAGCGCATGGGTGGCAGGATCGCACTCATAGAAATGGACCGTGCCTGCCGAGGTGGAGGCAATTGCAACGGTTTTGCCATCGGGAGAGACGGAGATGCCGTTTGCGAAGGGGATGTAGGGTGCGACGACGGTGTGGGCGCGGATGCTGGGTGATTTGGAAGGGTCAGAGAGCGCGACGTGTGCGGCCCAGGAAAGAGGCAGGTGGGTTCCGTCCATGGTACTAGAAAATGTTCAATAGTAATCTCATAGCGCGCATGGTTGACGACGTAGATGTTGGAGCCGTTTCCCAAATACGAGGGATAGATCTCCAATCCTAGTGGGCGGAAATCGAGTTCTTCTGGATAACCGACGAGCTCGACTCGCTGCGGCCTAGCATCTGCATCACGGATTCTATAGATCCATAACGAGCCTCCATGTTTCGGATCATGCGCTGGGCTCATCAGTGTGTCCCAATCCTTGCGGCTCTTGTCGCAGCTGACGAGCAGAACACGGTCCAAGACTTGCTCGTCGCCGCGCCGCAAGTCCCAGAATGTCGCGTCCTCACAGAGCGACATCTCGTTGGCGACTTCGTCTTTGACATCCTTGTACTGTGTCTCGTGGTTTCCATGAGCGTAATCTCCCACTGGAAAATCTTTGGTAGACAAGAAGTTCGAGGTCATGACGCGCTGACTCCGCAAAGCAACGAATGCCTATGCCAACAAGTTCAGCAGGCTGCAGAGATCATCCAACACCAAGAATGAGACTTACGATGACGACTATCAAAAGAGAAAGCCATCTATGTTGATGAGAGTCAGGATAGAACACGAGCAAATGCCGAAGCTGCTTCGTAGAGCTTTTTACTTATAGTCCCATCTACCTGCACATGGGAAGCGCCCGTCAGGCGCCCATGACATAGCCCAGGTCCGACTCCCAGTGATTAATCGCATCGGGCAGTGGGCTGCTATGAGATGCATGGACGACCGAGACGCTGAAGCTGGCGGGATAGCGCTCGCCTGGAAAGAATCATCTTGAGCATCAACTCACCTTCCCTTAGGGACGATAATGCATCGCCTGTTTTCATGTTTGCGAATCCTTAAAATGTGAGAGATGAAGGTGAAAGCAAAGACGAGCAGAGGGAATAGGTAGCGCACGAACCTAAGCAGCGTGATTGCTTGAGAGAAAACACGAGGAGCTACTGAACCAGCAAAACGTGACGGATCTATCAGCTCGAATTTTGCAACGTAAAAATGCAGTTTGTGACGAAACGTAGCGGTGAGATAGAATATGGTAGAATACCGATCTTTCCCAGACAGCTTGTGGTGACTGGCAGCGCCGGTTCAGAAAGCGTCCACGTCACGTGATGATCCCACGCGCGAAACGCGTTCGAAAAGTGGTAGTCGGGGTGCGGACACGGAATAACTACGACTACGGATGGCGAACAAATATGATAAATTCAACATAGCTTTATAAAGAGCATAGCTAGCCGTATGTAAAATTATAGGTAGTAGACCGGAGGAGTTGTGAGGGAAATAAACAATTACTCTAAGCCTCTTCATCAGACACTAAAGACTCCTCTCCTTCGGAAATAGCAAGGTCTTCAGGAGGCTCGGCAGTCTGAGGATGCTGGATGATCTCTCCAGAAACTGATAGCATTGATTTCTGGTCATCAGTAAGCCCCCGAAGGAGCTGTACTAATGCCACGAGCCTGCCATCCTTGCCCACTCCAGGCTTCGTAAGGCCGGTTGGAACTTGTACGACATGCTTCCTGGATGGGTCGCGAAGCCAGGAAAGCATCTCCTTGATGTCTCCGCCGCGACGCTGTGCCGTCCAGTAAGCGGGGTCCAGGTTGGGGGTGTACGCACTAAGTTTCTCAGCGCGCGCAACCCGGTTCGCCTCAGCCTTCTGTCGCCTCTCGTTATTTCTCGCAACTCGTTCGTGCTGCTCCTGAACATGCTGCGCATGTTGCGCACGCATCGTGCCAGCGCTAGCCAGAGTGGCGAGCAGCAGTGCCTAGCAGCTGGGTCTCTGCCATGTGCTGCTTCTGTGCCCGAGAACGGCGCCTACATCCGAAACGAGGGATTATATGGGCTATCATTAAGAAGATAAATAAAAGGCACACTACTACACCTTAAAACACGTCAGAACGTGGTAGCGCAGGGATGCAGAGTGAACTCGACGTCGGACGCGTCTTTGTTGAATGAGCGCGACGCGTTTGACTGGGTTACGTAACACGCGTTTTGGGCAGCCTTCGGGCGGGGGTAAGCCTGATCTGTACATTCACGGGAATATTAGCCCACAATGACCGTAAATCGTGTAAAATCAGTTTGAATTAACTCTTTTGATCCAAAGTCTCAAAACTCGTCCGGAAGCATTTGTCCCTCCTCGAAATCACCTGGATCCACAAGCACGAGCACTGATTCACATGCAATGATCAAACTAAAATTCTCTAATCAATTTATAACGATTTAACAATACAAAGTATAATTTTTCTTGCTGTTGTGGAAGCCCGCAGAGTTACCGACCATCTGTTGGAGGCGTCAAGGTGGATGTGGCGCGGACGGTTTCGGAGTTTGAAACTGTATGCATTGCCAGTCACCACAGCTTGCGCGGCGGGCCTAAGGCCAATCGCTATCTCCTCTGTCACTCCCCCATCCCCTGTCCTCATCTTCTTCGTCAAGTGTATACTCGTGTCTTGGGCTATAGGACACTCGACCACCATCGTCGGATCCCTCTTCATCTGTAAAGACAACGCCCACGCGCTCGTCTTCGTTACCGGAGCGCTCTGACATACTGTCGCCCTCGAGAGAGGGACGGTGTCCGAAGAGATGCGCAAGGTGGATGGGCGGGCGGGCGATGGAGCCATCGTCTTCGTAGTTGCTTCTGTCTTCGCTATGTCTTCCTCGACCGATGGAGCTTTCGCTCTGAAGCTCACTGTAGTTACGAACGAGATCGCTTTAGCATCAGATAAAGAAAGGTTTAGCCTGACTTACTCATTCTCGATCTCCTCATCGGAATCGATCACCCTGCGCCCGTTTGTGCGCCCTCCACCGCCTCCACGATTAGTTTGCCGTCCGTTGGACGGACCAGCTGCCGTATCTTCATCATCTGAATCGATTCGAACAGCAATCCTCGTCCTTCCCTCTGGTCTAGGTGCTCTTCTCTCCTCCTCCTCCGAATCAGACGAGACATCAACGACCTCCCCACGATGATGGCTGGCACGATCTTCCGCCTCCCCATCATCGATAAAGCTGCCTTCATATGATTCCTCGTCCTCCGACCCGCCTCCATGATCCGCATCGACGTCAAGCTCGTCCTCCGACCCGCCTCCATGATCCGCATCGACGTCAAGCTCATCCTCCTCCACGTCGTCCCACTCCACATCGGGAGGAAGCAGCCCGCCTCTCAACATGTCGGCTATGAAGTCCGGCCCTGGCACATAATCTTCGCCGTCCGACCAGTCATCCACGCCGAGCTCCATGTGCCCAGGGTACTGCCGCCCACACCCAGAGCACTCCGCGCCCCAGATCTCGTGCATGCAGTCGAGGCACCGCCACACGCCGTCCTCGCGATCGTGCATGCCCAGCGCGGCCGCGTTGCCGTCACCTCCTTCGCCGAGCAGTTCCAGCGCAGCCTCCATGCCATGAATGGGTCGCGCGGGATGCGAATGGAAGATGTTTGCCCAGGGGTCACGGGCGGGCGTGGTGGGCTCCGACGGCGGGGGCGGCGGAGGGAAGGCAGTGGCGAGACCGCTCTTGATGAACGCGGAGACCATGTCTTTGATCGCCCACACTTCGACGGGGCGCTCACGTACGCTTGCACGGCAGTGCGGACAGGTCTTCTTTCTGATAGAGCGGGGGCAGCTTGGCCTTCTGCGGGTTCAGAAGTGAACCAGCGAACTAGACAGTCGTAGCAGGCCGAGTGCCCGCATGGGGAAAGAGCAAATGGTTTGTGAAGGAGGTCCAAACATATCTGACAAGTTAAAGATGGTAGGAGCGCGGTAAGGAGGTTTTCATGGACCGTCAAAGACTACATGACACATCAGGATCATAGGAGAAGGATAGCGAGAAATAGGAAATTACCTTGGCTTTAATTGCCAGTTCTATCTCGAGCTGTGCAGATTTGTCTGGACTTGTTGATGAAACCTCTTTTACCTGCATGCAAACTTTAGTCATTGCACAATTCCATCCAAACTTGAAGTCGCCTACCTGGACCGCTGTAGACGTACTTGGTGCCGACTTGCCGGAAGACTCTGCTACGATCGAAGGCGATCTTCGCGACGAGGAAGATGATGATCCTTCGACGAAGTCTGCCGTCTTCGCGCGGGGGAAGAGCTCCAAGGCGCGCCGCGCGCCATCGAGAGAGTCGGGTAACTCTGATACCGCATCGTCGAGGGCGTCGTCTCCGTCATTCGGTTCCCTTAATGAGCGCACCGCAGCAGCCTTCTCAATTCCTGTCACAGACGCCTTTCTCTTCTTTGCACGCTTCTTCTTGTGCTTCCGTTCGCGCGTCTGCTTACTGCTTTCCGCGCCGCCCAGCTTCAATTTCTTGTCCTCCCTGTCCTCGACAAGCGAGTCATCTTGACGAGAACGCTTTTTTGAGCCTCCAAATTTGTCGACGTCCATGGATTGAGCAGAATTCGCGTGGACAGAAGGCATATACGGGATGTAGTGGAAAGAAACGAAGGCTGTATGTTGCCGTTGTTTGGTCGTTCGCCGTCTTGAACGCGCGTTACTCCCGAAGTAGTATATTATTCCCACGGGTCATTATCCCTTCCTTGGATACTCTTTTGTTTTAGCTCCACGTCTTTTCTCTATTCCGTTTCTCGTCCTCCTCCTCGACATATAATCTTCACGAGCAGTCCTTCATTTCAGATACCCTGTCCTGTAGGTGGCGCCGAATTTGGTCATCCTGGTTGATGCTGGCAGAGCGTGGCGTCCAGCAGAGTGGACATCAAGTTGTATCAACCTGCACAGACGATGCGCAGATGTCCTGCTCCACCGTCACTGAGCACCTCACGTCCAGCAGATATATACCATCACCGCCCTTCATATCCGCTTCTGTTTACAGCGATCACGGCGCGGAGAGACCCCAGTTTACTATTGGACCCATGTCTATGGAGCGTCCGGACTCTGTTCAGCAGTCAAAAGGCTCCTACGGCAGACATAGACATACCAGTTCCGCCGTACAGATCCAACAAGAGCGATATATACAGCGCACTTGGTCTCAGGCGGCGCCATCTGTAACAACGGACGAAAGTCTTGCGCGGGTCCGTCTGAACACTGGTGTCATTCAAGCTTCGTCTTCGGAGGACAGCATCCTACCCCTCCCAACAGTGTCCCCGTCAAGCTCACGGTCCTCTCTCATGCCATATTTCCTTTCACCATCATCAAAGACGCTTCGATCCTCGACGATATACCAGACTATTCTCCGCTGCTCTGATTCGCAAGCTTTCTGGCTCAGCTTGTACTTTGCTCTAAACCTGACACTCACACTCTATAATAAATTCGTCCTGGTTTCCTTCCCCTTTCCTTACACCCTCACCGCCCTTCATGCTCTATGCGGTTCGCTTGGGGGTCAATTTCTTTTACGACAAGGCTTCTACCAACCGAAGCGTCTCCGCGAACGCGATCATTTTGTATTAGCCGCATTCAGTGTACTATATTCCATCAATATCGCCGTTAGCAATGTCTCCTTGCATCTCGTCACAGTCCCTGTAAGCTCTCACTATCTCTTGTTTCCTTTTCAATTCAACTTACAAAGTCATTAGTTCCACCAAGTCGTTCGCGCTGCAACTCCCATTTTTACTACCCTCCTTTCATGGTACTTCTTCGGAGCTTGCTTCAGTCCGTACAAACTATCCTCCCTTGTCCCCGTCATCGCCGGCGTCGGCCTTGCCACCTACGGCGACTACTACTTCACGCCCACAGGCTTCTTCCTGACGCTCCTCGGCACGCTCCTCGCAGCGCTTAAAACAATCGCCACGCACACCCTGCAGTCCTCCCCTCTCACCGCACCACCACCCGCCCCGCGCCACCCGCATGTCCTGCGCCTTCCGAAGCCCCTTCCCCGCCTCTCGCTCGCCATACCCCGCCTCCCCGCGATCCGCCCACCGCGCCTGCAGCTACACCCACTCGATCTCCTCACGCGCATGTCGCCGCTCGCGTTCGCGCAGTGCATCGTGTACGCGCACGCGTCCGGCGAGCTCGACACCCTGGTCGGCCTGCAGACGCGGCCCGCCCCGCTCTATGCGCTGCTGCTGCTCGCAAACGGCGTGATCGCGTTCGTGCTGAATGTCGTCAGCTTCCAGGCGAACCGCCGCGCGGGCGCGCTGTCCATGTGTGTTGCAGGTATGTCGCATATTCTTCGTTGCATCATGTGCGGCAACTGATATGGAATCTGCTAGGAAACGTGAAGCAGGTGCTCACGATTCTCTGTGCGGTCTCGTTATTCAACCTGACCATCACGCCCGCGAACGCTCTTGGCGTCTCGTTGACGCTCCTTGGTGGCGCATGGTACGCCGCCGTCGAGTATCGGGAGAAGACTGTGCATCGGACAGGCTAGATCATACTTTTATACCATGGACACGCGACATTACTCGTAATTTATCGATTTACCCATACCTCGAACTGTTTTTTGTGCATCATCTTTCTTTCTTCGTCATACCAGCACGCATCACCCTCGTTAAATTAAATTTGATTTGTCGTATTTTCCGCTCGTGTATCGTTATATCCTCGATTGCAACCAAGTTGAACACTGAGGCGCGGACCGTGTCGACAGAGCCCTTAATTGCTGAGATCGTCTCTGATACCATGTCAGGAATGATTTGGAGTCATTATGGGCGGGAATCTGTTTTGCGAAGCTATTGTGTTATTGTGAGCAGAAATTCCATGCCAACCCTGTCTACGGCGTTGCGGAGCTGTACAGCGGAGTCTCGAAGGCGGCTCATTCCGAATTTAGCGCCCTCCTGCTGCACCGACTCGCAAGCATGAAGACCGTCAATTCTACTGTCTATATCATGGTGATTGGATAGCCTGGGCCATCTCTGTGCACACAGCATGAATAGAGGCTTACGATCCTAGTTTTTTCGGCCTACATGATTCAATATCTCACCACTGCTTCGTTCCCGTGAAACCCTGACATTCTAGGCCATCGATGATACTGTGACGGCCCTGCATACACGACCTGTACAGCTCAAATAGACCTCAGGGTCGAATGGTATAAGGATTCGACCTCGGGACACTGATCAGACCTATCATTATAGCTTTCACATCTCCCTCACTATATATGCAAGCAGGCATCGTACGCTCCTCTCATTCGTCGCAATCGTCGAGTTACTGATCCATTATGGTTTATCTAAAGGTTACCATGGATGATCAGATACGGTCCGACTCTCGCCGTCTGAGTGCTGGCGACTGCACTGCCGCCCAGCGGGCCGTTGATGGGGAACTCGAAGCCATCCCACCTTCATCGTCGTCAGAGTTCGGCCGCGAGTTGCGTACACGCCGTAACTCATATGCCCTTATCAATGCATCATCAGCAATTCGGTCGAACCCTGACGCCCTGACGGCCCTGACAGCTTTAGCAGCTATAATACTTAAGCTCAATATATTGTTAAAACACTCGTACAGCCGGTAGCATCAAATATAGTTGATGTCTATGATTATGGCTAAACTTATGCACTCAGAGTTGCCAGCCTGACAGCCCTGGAGATGAGAATTTGGGCATGAAATTCTCACCCTGACCATGCTTTGGGCATAGATGAAGCCTGGAGACTGAATCGCACTGACACGTCCTGACTGCACTGAAAGTTACCATATATGGTAACCGTCAGTGCGCTCAGGGCATCTGCCTAATTACTGATGATGGCTCCCTGCGGAAATCGTGGTTGCGATATTCTACGAAATCATCGCTACCTCCCGACTTACCGAATGGGTTCACGGTGGAGGCTATTTGGGTTTCAACTTCAGCCGAGTATGGATCGTCATTACCCATGTTTGTCAGACCTGGCGTATGATTGCTATCGGTGCCTCCCGTCTCTGGGAAGCAATCTCGTTTGTCAATCCAGAAATAACTGCCACCATGCTTCAACGCAGCAGTATATCACCAATATCGATTGATTACCGCTCACAGAGGGGCGCGCACAAATCTATCAATGCACTCCCCTCGCCTTATCTCGATCCGACCGCGCATTCGAGATCATCTTGATCCTTCCTACAAGGATGCTACAGGATGTGTTCTCCAGAAACTTGTCGAAGCCTATGCCTTTTCTGAAGCGGCTGGAGCTCGGCATCGGGCGCACAATGGTGGAGAACGTGCAATGTTTCCTTCCCCCAGGCTGCCTTGAAGGGACGAAGTGCCTACATGACCTCGTCCTTTTGATGGTCGGCATCTTGCCCAATTCGATTCTCCCCACGACACTCACACAATTGGTCCTCTGGCACCTCCCAAAGAAATTTACCGTACGGCAGATGTTGGTCCTTCTGGAGCCTCTGGAGAATCTACGCGATCTGTCGATCGAAGATGCACTATGCTCCGATATAGTAGGTTTCGGCCTCTCCAACATCTGTCGTCCATCACCACGCCCTCATCTCCGTCGTCTTCGCCTCAGCGCAGCAGCGGACGAGTGCACCGATTTCATCCGTCGATTCCCAATTACCTCTGCGACACAGACAACCCTCCATTCCTTTCGCTCCTACCCAGCACCGGTCCGTCCTCATCCAGTGGCCGTCCCTCCCTCTCCAGAGGAGCTCCAGCATTTTCATTTCGGGAAGCTGCTCGGGCCCGTGTATAGTGTACCAGGCCTGCTGCGTGGCCTGCGAATCTCGTACTCAGATATCGCATACCCAGACAAGGTCCGCATAGACACCTATCTAGGCTCATCACTTCCGGCGGTGCCTTCGGAGTTGTGCTTCAGCGTGTCCGTGAGGCCATGGCTGAGCACCCCTAGGGGATCGTGGTATGAGCTACTGTGTGAGTTGTGTGCTCACATGCAGATGGACAGTGTCGAGGCTGTCGCCATCGAGCATACCCTTTCCCGGGATGAGGGACTCGCAAAGGCCACTGCTCGGATCCTTGCATCTCAATTTCATGGTGTCCGTATGCTGAGCGCATGCAGCATGGCCATGAAGCATCTGCTTCGTGTCATGCACCCTCAGGATGATGGAAACGGGCCCGCATTTCCATGCCTCAGGGCTTTGAAGGTGGACGGCTCGTCCCGTTCCGACGAGGAAGAGAAGGAGATGCTGATCTCGATCGCCGACTGCCTGATTGCTAGGAAAAGATCAAGTAGGGTCGCTGATGTGGAAGAGCTCGGTTTTTACGGGAACGTAGTTCCACGAGAGTATGTGGAGGATCTTGAGAACTTAAAGAGCTGGAAACCACCTGCTCGTATCGATAAGCCTTCAAGAGGTCTTGGTCCTCAAGTCATTGAACAGCGCAGATGGAGTTGGAGTCGACCATACCCAAGTTGAGCTTCGTTTTTAATATCCATGTATGACACACCATGCCCTTTAACGGTATATGTTTTACAATTGTCACAAAGTTCTGCGAGCCGTGGTGTTTATATCCATCCTCACCTTGCTCTTATACCGCTTCCTGTTCCTCTCCTTTGCTCAAATTATGCCCCGCACTTTCTTGTCCTCCTCAAATGTCGCTCTCACCTAAAACCTCACCATCAGCACTGCACAAACACAGCCGACAGAGCGCAGACCTCGTCAAAGAAGGCGTCATCTGCAAGGACACGCCTGCCCGTGAGCACGAGCGCCTTGGCCACGTTCAAGCATACGTGGTGCGCCTCGGGTGTGCCGCTGCCGTGGCGAAGGCGGGTGTGTGGATACCGCCCCCCGGAACGGTTGATATGGCTAGTCAGAGGGTTAAGTACACGCTAGACTCGAAAGGTGAGATCGCCTTCCAAAACCACTACCACGCCTCTCGCTCGCCATACCCGCCTCCCCGCCATCCGCCCGCCGCGCCTGCAGCTGAACCCGCTCGATCTGCGCACGTGCATGTCGCCGTTCGCATTTGCGCAGTGCATCGTGTATGCGCATGCGTCCGGCGAGCTTGACATCCTGTTAGGTGCACGGCAGCATGCAGCCCGTCCCGCCCCTCTCTACGCGCTACTGCTGTTCGTGAACGGCATGATCGCCTTCGTTCCGGACATTTTCAACTTCCAGGCGAACCGCCGCACGGGCGCGCTGTCGATGTGTGTTACGCGTACATAGCAAATCGCACATCGCATCGGTATACCCGCTCATACGAAATCTATTAGGGAATGTGAAGCCAGTACTCACGATTTTCTGCGCAGTGTCCTGATTTTTTCATGCCCAGAAATTCCCTTGTCGTCTCATTGACGCTCCTTGGTGGCACATGGTACGCCGCTATCGAGTACGGGAGAAGATCGCACGGCGGACGGGCTAGATTACAATCTTATACCATGGACACGCGATGCTACTCATAATTTATCCATTTACCCTTATCTTGAACTGTTTTCTTGTGCATCACCCTACTTTCACCATTGTACTAACAGGCATCGCTATCGTTAGATTATTTTTGATTTGTCGTACTCGTCGCTCGGGTATCGCTATATCCTCGACTGCAACGAACTTGAACTTGAAACCTGAAGCGCGGCTCGCATCTGCAAAACCCTCGATTACTGAGAGATTTTCTCTGAGAGCAGGCCGGGAATGATTTGGACTCATTACGGGCAGGGATTTGTTTGCGAAGCCATTGCGTTCTTGTAGAGAGAAATTGGATCCCTCTGTTGCTCTGCGGAGCTGTAAAGCGGAGTCTCGAAGGCGGCTTATTCCGAATTTGGCACCGCCTGCCAGTGGCAGACAAACCTGCTACGTACACCGACTCGCAAGCATGTTGAAGACCGTGAAACCCTACCGTGCCGGCAGTCGGACAGACTGGGACGCCTCTATGCACACAGCATGCACAGAGGCTTGCTCTCCTGGTCTTGGCCAACATGATTTCAAGTTTTCACCACGGCCTCGCTCCCGTGAAACCCTGACGTTCTAGGCCATCGATGAGACTGTGACGGCCCTGTGTACATGATCTGCACAGCTCGAATAGACCTCAGGGTCAAAAGATATAAGAAATCAGCCTCGAGACACTGACCAGACCTCCTATCATAGCGATTGCGTCTCCCTAACTATATGCGCAGACCGGCATCGTATGCATGCTCCTCTCATTCGTCGCAAGTGTCGAATTACTGACCCATCGTGTTTTATTTGAAGGTTACCATGGATATCCAAATGCAGTCCAGCTCTCATCACCTGAGCGCTGATGACTGCACCTCCGCTCAGCAGGCAATTGATTCAGAAATCGAAGCCATCCCACTTTCGCCTTCGCCATCGTCAGAATCAGAATCAGTGCGCAAGCTGTGCGCTCAACGTAATTCGTATGCCCTCATCAATGCGTGGCTCCCCGCGGAGCTCATGATTGCGATATTCTGCGAAATCGTCTCCACCTCCCGACTCGCGGAGCTTTTCTTTGGTGGAATCTTTGCAGGTTTCAACTTCAGCCGAGTGTGGATCGTCATTACCCATGTTTGTCAAAGATGGCGTACGATTGCTATCGGCGCATCCCGCCTCTGGGAAGGAATTTGCTTTGCTAATGCAGAGATAACTGCTTTCATGCTGCGTTGCAGCGCAGCTTTACCAATATCAATTGACTACCGCTCTTGGTATGGCCCACACGAACCCAGTATGAATGCACTCTCCCTCGCCCTATCTCATTCCGATCGTGCATTCGAGGTTTTTTTGACGTTGCCTCCAAAAATACTACAGGATCTGGTATCCAGATACCTGTCGACGCCAATGCCATTTTTGAAACGGTTAGAGCTCGAAATTGGCAACAGAGAGAAAGACGAGAGATGTTTCCTTCCCCCAGGTTGTCTTGAAGGGACGAACTGCTTGCTTCGCCTCGTCCTCTGGGGGGTCAGCATCTCATCCCAATCAATCCTCCCGACGACACTCACACAACTGGTTCTCTGCAATCTCCCGGAGAAATTTACCGTGCTGCAGATGCTGGTCCTTCTGGAGCCTCTGGAGAACTTGCGCGATCTGTCGATCGAAAATGCACTAGCAGGTTCCGGCCTCTCCGGCCTCTATCGTCTATCACCACGCCCTCATTTCCGTCGTCTTCGCATTAGCGCCGCAGCGGATGAATGTACCGATTTCATACGTCTATTTCCAATTACCTCTGCGACCCAGGCAACCCTCCATTCCTTCCACCCCTACCCAGTACCTGTCCACCCTTATGCAGCGGTAGTGCCTCCTTTTCTGGCAGAGGTTCAGCATCTTCGTTTCGGGCAGCTGCTCGGGCCGGTATACGGTGTACCAGGCCTGCTGCGTGGTCTGTCCATCTCGTATTTACTGGAGGAAGTCCGCGTAGAGGCCTATGTAGGCGCATCGCTCCCGGCGGTGCCTTCGGAGTTGTGCTTCAGCGTGTCGGTGACGCCACGGTCGAACACACCTACGGGAGCGTGGCACGAGCTGTTACGTGACTTGTTTGCTCACATGCAGCTGGACAGTGTCGAGGCTGTCGCCATCGTTTCCGATTATATCCTTGCATGGGACGAGGAACTCGCCAAAACCACTGCTCGGATCCTTGCCTCTCAATTTCATGGTGTCCATATGCTGAGCGTAAGCATCACAGCCATGAAGTACTTACTTCGCGTCATGCACCCCCGTGACGATCGAAATGGGCCCGCATTCCCCCGTCTCAGGGCTTTAAAGGTGGATGGCCCACGCTATTCCCGCGAAGAAGAAATGGAGCTGGTGATCTCGATCGCCGACTGCCTGATCGCTAGGAAAGAGTCAGGCAAGGTTGTTGATATGCAAGAGCTCGCCTTTCACAACAAGGTAGTCCCGCTGGAGTATGTGGAGGATCTTGACAGGTTAAAGCGATGGGAACCACCTGACCGTTATCATAAGGATCTTGGTCCCTTTTTACAGAGCAGGTGGAGTTGGAGTCGAGAATGCTACCGATCACACCCTTGAATCCCGTCTCCGAGATTCATGTAGGACGTACCATGCCCTTTAGTCCAGGGTATTCCTCTACTATTACCGAGTACGCTGCGCAGCAATTGTACATGTTTAGCCTTGCTCGCGCGTCTTCCACTGTATTTGCCCGTGTTTGGTTGTAGTCCCACTTGCGCAGAGTGTAGACTACAGTTCTTTCCGTCACACGTCGTTGTGGATCTTACTGCGTCATCCCGCACGGCAGTGCTATTTTTGCCATCTGATGAGACAGTACTGAATGTATTTGACATCATTCCGCACTCGGAGTGTACGGGTGTCTTTCATATGCTACGCTGCGCATCCGCTATGATCATGGTCATATAAACATGGCAGGTCGTCCATACTCCATGCCCTTCCGTCGCTACGTGCTTTAATCAGCGGCAATTTTGATCTCTTGATGCATGGTGCGTGATCGATGATGGGCGTAGTGCGTGGTAATGGACGGGAGGTGCGCTGAGGTGCGCCGTATCTCTGTCTCCGGTTTGTGGTCCGTTATCTGTAGCTTTCCCTCACTCTCCGGCAGGCAGCTGCGCCCTTTCTACCCTTTGTCTTTTGTTTATGGTCGGGAGGTGCACCGTGTTTCTGTCTTCGCTTTGTGGTCGGCCCAGTTGTTCGGTCTGCAGCTTCCCCTCATTCTTCGGTACGCAGGTGCGCCCTCTCTACCCTCACACATAAGCTAAGACTCACACCTCTTGCAAGCTTGCATCCCACCTGCTGCCGTGACGAATGACGCAGCCACAATCATTGTCGAGCTTGCATTCAATGCACACGTCATCGGGCAGGGCGAGATTTCGCACCGCATCCCGCACCCCATGCCCTCGCATGCTCTCAGATCTCATCCCCGACAGGTTCAGAAAGCTGACCTCCCCTAATGTGAACCGTTTGCTCGTGCCCATGACAACCTTTTCTTCTCTCATGACATTACATATCTCGGTGCACAATGTGTCGATCTCGTGGCAGTATCAGCGCGTACGAACACGATGTCCACTCCGTGCTTTACATGGAGTATCTCGTGGGACCCCGCATCAGAACCGCGCTCATCGTTCTGGCTCGTTTTGGTTGAGTTGTGTGTGTCTGCATCTGCATGTCCTGCAGAGCTGAGCAGGCGCAGCGTTATGCCGTGTCTCGCGCTGCGCAGCAATCTACATGCGCTTAAGGTGGCGACCACTGCACTGACAGTATGCCCTGTCTTTGCCTCCGTGACACTTATGATGTAGCTGCGGGACATGCCCGTCGCGGTCGTTGTGTCGTGCTTGGCCGTGCACCATCTCCCGCTCCGATTTCTAATTTTCTGACCTCCTGCAGACATTCCATGTGCGGTGTGCGCTCGTGAATGGTATAGAAGGTATCTCGCAAGGTGTGCTGCTGTACGATGCAGATGTTGCGCAGCGCGCGATCGACGCAGAGAATTATGATAACTAGGGTATTTCCTTGGTATCTTTGGGTGATATTGTATCATAGAACTCGTTACATTGCGCGAACCCGTTTGTCATCTACCTTCCCCGAAATTGTATTGTGACATGATCCGGACATTTTCATAGCTCATGACTCTGTTTCACAACAGACCCTTTTCCGTGAAAATCTTCATCCAGTATAACTTATTATAAATTTCGGCTGTTCCAAACGGATCATGAACATTGATTCTAACTTTGACCAAGACCGGCGGAGCGACAGCTCCGTCGCGTCTTGTATACGTTACAATTGTCGCGAAGTTTTGCTAGTACAATCCTACTCTTGAGCCCCTTACTCTCACACCGCTTCCTATTCCCTTCCCATTCAAATCACACCCCGCACCTTCTTGTCCTCCTCAAACGTCGTCTTCACCTGAACCTCGCCATTAGCACTGCACGAAACACCGCCGCAAGATCACTGACCTCGTCAAAGAAGGCGTCGTCCGCAAGGGCACGCACGCCTGTGAGCGCGAGTGCCTTGGCCATGTCTAAGCATGCCTGGTGCGCCTCGGGCGTCGCCGCCGCTATGCGAAGGAGGGCGTGTGGAAACCGACGTCGGGAACGGTTAAATTGGCTAGTCAGAGGGTTAAGTGCATGCTAGACTCGAAAGGTGAGATCGCCTTCCAAACCCCTTCCACGCCTCTCGCTCGCCAGACCCCCTTCCCCGCCATCCGCCCGCCGCGCCTGCAGCTGCATCCGCTCCTCACGCGCATGTCGCCGTTCGCATTCGCGCAGTGCATCGTATATACGCACGCGTCCGGCGAGCTTGACATCCTGTTCGGCCTGCAAGCGCGGCCCGCCCCGCTCTACGCGCTGCTGCTGCTGCTCGCGGATGGCGTGATCGCATTCGTTCTGAACGTCGTCAGCTTCCAGAACCGCCGCGCGGGCGCGCTGTCGATGTGTGTTGCAA
Source organism: Hericium rajendrae (assembly GCA_033439255.1). Classification (NCBI taxonomy): domain Eukaryota; kingdom Fungi; phylum Basidiomycota; class Agaricomycetes; order Russulales; family Hericiaceae; genus Hericium; species Hericium rajendrae. Next base: position 757,585 of record CM065879.1, on the reverse strand, counting down.
GTACATAGCAAATTGCATATCGCATCGGTATTCCCGCTCATACGAAGTCTGCTGGGAATGTGAAGCTGGTACTCACGATTCTCTATGTGGTGTCCTGATTCTATCTGACCACCATGCCCGTGAATGCTCTTGGCGTCTCGTTGACGCCCATTGGCAGCGCATAGTACGCCGCTGTCGAGTACGGGAGAAGATTGCACGGCGGACGGGCTAGATTCCGATTTTGTACCATGAACATGCGACGCTACTCATTTATTGATTTACCCTTATCTTGAGCTATTTTATTGTGCATCGTCCTACTTTCGCCGTCGTACTAAAGCGCATCGCTATCGTTAGATTAACTTTGATTTGTCGTACTCGTCCGCTCGTGTATCGCTATATCCTCGACTGCAACTTGAGACCCAGAAAACCCTCGATTACTGAGAGATTTTCAACTTCTTGTGAAGTGAGAAATTGAATCCCATGCCAATGCCCACCCTGTGACGCTGCGGAGCTGTAAGGCAGAGTCTCGAAGGCGGCTTATTCCGAATTTGGCGCCGCCTGCTAATGCCAGACAAACCTGCTACACTCGCAAGCATGTTGAAGACCGTGAAACCCTACCGTGCCGGCAGTCGGACAGACTGGGACTCCCCTATGCACACAGCATGCACAGAGGCTTGCTATCCTGGTCTTGGCCCACATGATTCAAGTTTTCACCACTGCCTTGCTCCCGTGAAACCCTGACATTCTAGGCCATCGATGAGACTGTGACGGCCCTGCGTACGCGATCTGCACAGCTCGAATAGACCTCAGGCCCAGGGTCAAAAGGTATAAGAAATCAACCTCGAGATACTGACCAGACCTTCTATTATAGCGATTGCGTCTCCCTAACTATATGCGCAGACCGGCACCGTACGCATGCTCCTCTCATTTGTCGCAAGCATCGAATTACTGACCCGTTGTGTTTTATTTGAAAGTCGCCATGGATGCTCAGCTACGGTTCGGCTCTCACCGCCTGAGTGCTGACGAGTGCACTTCCGCCCAGCTGGCAATTGATGCAGAAATCGAAGAAACGTCCTCTTCATCAGCGCCAGAATCAGGCCGCATGTTGCACGCTCGACGTAACACGTATGCCCTCATCAATGCGTGGTTCCCCGCGGAGATCATGGTTGCGATATTCTACGAAATCATCACCACCTCCCGACACACGGGGATATTATCTCGTGGAGGGTATTCAGGTTTCAACTTCAGCCGAACGTGGATCATCATTACCCATGTGTGTCAGAACTGGCGTAGGCTTGCTATCGGCGCACCCCGCCTCTGGGAGGGCATTTGCTTTGCCAACGCAGAAATAACTGCTCTCATGCTGCAACGCACCAAGGCCTCACTAGTATCGGTTGACTACCGCTCAGGGTATCACCTACAACCGTGTAGTATCGGTGCACTCCTCCTCGCCCTATCTCATTCCGACCGCGCATTCGAGATAATTTTGACCATTCCTCCAAGGAAGCTACAGGATATGATTTCCAGATATTTGTCGAAGCCTATGCCTTCACTAAAGCGGTTGGAGCTCAGCATTGGCCGCTCAGGGACCGAAGACGTGCAATGTTTCCTTCCCCCAGGTTGTCTTGAAGGGACGAACTCCCTGCGTCACCTCGTCCTTCTGACGATTGGCATCTCAACCAAATCAATTCTCCCCACGACACTCACACAATTGGTCCTCTACTATCTCCCGGAGAAATTCACTGTGTCGCAGATATTGGGTCTTCTGGAGCCTCTGGAGAATTTGCGCGATCTGTCGATCGAAATGGCGCTGCGTTCCGATATATCAGATGTCGGTCATCCCGATCGTCTATTGCTCCGCACAAGTCTCCGGCGTCTCCGTCTCATTGCAGAACCGGGCGAATGCACTGATTTCATGCGTCGATTCCCAATCACCCCTGCGACGCAGACAACACTTCATGCTGCGCCAAAGGCGCTCCATCATTTTCGTTTTGGGCAGTTGCTCGGACCAGTGTACGGTGCAACAGGCCTGTTGCGCAGTCTCTCCATCTCATATGCAAGCGCATTCTGCATAGACACATATGTGGGCGCGTCCCTCCCGATGGTACCCTCGGAGTTGTGCTTCAGCGTGTCAGTGAGGCCGCAGCAGGCGACCGAGGGAATGCGGCATGATGCCTTGCATGACTTCTGCGCCCACGTGTTGCTGGACAGGGTCGAGACTCTGGCTGTCAAGTACATCTCTGCAAATGACGAGGACCTTGCTAAAGTCATTGCTCAGCTCCTTGCCTCCCAAGTTCATGGTCTCCGTATGCTAAGCGCATCCAGCACAGCCATGAAACACCTACTTCGTGTTATGCACCCCCAGGACAATGAAAGTGGCCCCGCGTTCCCGCTTCTCAGAACATTGCAGGTGGATGACCCATATTGTTCCGTCGAGGGAAAAAAGGAGCTTGCCGTCTCGATAGCCAAATGCCTGATTGCTAGGAGGGGATTAGGCAAGGTTGCCGAGGTGGAGGAGCTCGCTTTCAACACAGACGAAGTCCCACTGGAATGTCTGGAGGACCTCGAGAGCTTAAAGAGCTGGGAGCCACCTGTTCATATCAGTACATTTTGGGGTCTTGGTCCCGAAGTCATTGAAAGGCGCAGATGGAGTTGGAGTCGACAACATAAGTTCTAGTTCTCCCGAACTCCGACCCCGACATACAGTCTTTCAGTTCATCCTGCATCTCGCTGCTGCTCTCATCAAGCTCTCATCGCCCGGCAGTATAGTACCTCATTAACGACTTGGACGGTTTGCTCGGGCCCGGTGTCGGTATCGAAGGCAGTTTAAATGACTTGAGGAAGCAGAACCGAAGTAGGAGAGCTCAAACGGGCACGGAGGATCGTGAAAGACTGGGTTAATGCACTGGCTTGATGGAGATGATCAGCATATGTACGACGAAACGTATATTCTGCTAGTTCCGGGTATAGGTCTTACAATAGTCAAAGCTCTGGATGCTTATTCTTATCTTCTTACTTCTACACCGCTTCCTGTTCCCCTCCCGTTCAAATCACACCCCGCACCTTCTTGTCCTCCTCAAATGTCGTCTTCACCTGAACCTCGCCATTAGCACAGCATGAAATACTGCCGCAAGATCACCGACCTCGTCAAAGAAGGCGTCGTCCGCAAGAACACGCACGCCCGTGAGGGCAAGCGCCTTGGCCATGTTCAAGCATGCCTGATGCGCCTCGGGCGTCGCCGCCGCCGTGGCAAAGGCGGGCGTGTGGATGCCACCATCGGGGACGGTCGGGATGGCTGGTCAGTTGGGTGAGTACAGGCTAGACTCCAAGGTGAATTGTATGAGCGTACAGAAGCTAGGATGGAGGGCGGGCATTGCTGTAACAAAATGGTCAGAGGCTTGTGAGAACTGCGCATTGTATATGCAAACCGTATGTTACGTTGCCCTAGTGTATACGCGTTAGAATGCTGGAATCTCCGTAGTAGGAGAACACCTTACGAAGTCCGTCGACGCACTGCAAATCCCAAATTCATAGTCGATTGGGCCGAACTTGCTCCTAAAGACCTGCGAAAACGCGCTTCCTGTGGAAAACAACGTAGAGAGGCTCAGTTGACTGCGACGAAGAAAAGATAGAAGATGTGCCTAGAGCTTTATTTTGCCGCAGGTCGTACGTCGGCTCGCCGGGGTCTTGGATAGTCAGCTTGCAGCCTGTAGCATGGGCTGCCGCCCTGTCCCGAGCTGAGTATCTTGTCAAAGAGTAAGAGATAGTATGAACTCATAACACGCCGTGACGCGCGGTACCGCCTCTTTGACTTCGGCCCACGTCGGAGCACGTACATACCAACTTGCGTCCACAAATTCAACACCATGCAGCAGAGAAACGAAAAAGGACTTACAGCATCTCGGAGTTATCTGGGATGACTGCGCAGGCGTAGTTTCAGATACCCGTTCAAAGTGAGTATGAATGTAAACATTTACTGTTAGCGGCCCAGTCTCTGCCGGAGAACACTCCGTGCACGCGGTGACTGGGCTTGAGCTGCTGGCGCAGCATGCTGATATTATTGTACGCCGCAACAGACGCGTCGAGGGCGTTTTGTCCTTCCCACGGGCTCTGCGCCGCGTGTGCACTATTGCATGACCGTCACGGAAGGACGATAAACAGGATACGGTGAAGATAAATCCGATGTACCTGTGGCCTTTGTACTCCACGGCGAAGCGCCTCAAGGCGAGACAGCTGCTCAGACTCGCACCGTGCTTAGGGCCTGCAGCTGGATGACACCTATGGTTGGGGGTCAGCGGCGGATCATGCGTGCCACGGGTGAGCTTACATGAGGCACGCGTCGATTCCTTCATAGGCTCCCTTCTCGAGGAGGATGCCTTTCCCTGACCCGCCCTCCTCCGCTGTGTACATGTATAAGCGCGTCTAGACAAAAATATTTAAAATCAAACATGCCTGGGGTGCCGATCAGCACGACCTTTCCCGGGATGTCGTACTTGAGCATGGCGGCTTTGACAGCGAGTGCGACGGCCACGCCGGCAATAGCTATGAGGTTGTGCCCGCATGCGTGGCCTATGCCGGGCAACGCGTCCATTTCGGAGTTGACGCCGAGTGTGCGCCCGCCGGCGCCGTGGGTGAAGGTCGCAACCCAGGCCGTCTTGAGGAGGTGGTTCTTCTTGACGTGCCAGTTTTTCTCGGTCATGAACGATGTCAGCACATCATGCGTACGGCTGCGTGTGTATGAATTTTCAATTCGCAATCTGAAATTATTGCAACGTACATTTCTTCGAACTTGAGTTCGGGGTGGTCTGTCTCATCCGGCGAAGTCAGATGTCGGCACCGAATAACTGGCGATTTCACAACCATGGATATCCAGACTTAGCTCTTTGAGCTCCTTGTCGAGTTTGCCGATCTCCTCTTCGATCGTCTGAAAGACCTCAGGCCTGTAGATTTCCAGTCCGGGATCTGGGCTATCGACTTCGAAGATGGGAGCCTGACTGCCATCCGAGTACCATAACTCGGCTGCGCTTTTGAGAGGAGGAAGTGTCATAGCTTCAGGGTTAAGATTAGGTCACTCAATGTTATCCACAGGCTTGCGTTGATAACTGCTGTAGTGACCATGTGGTGCGAGAAACTGTGGGGAGTCATGACGGTGTGCCGCAGCCTTGAAATGTGACTTAGCGCCCGAAGATAAGATAAGATCTTTTCTGGGCGGTAATCGCGTCCATGGATTCAGAATTCAGTCACGGTCAAGTCAATATCTTTGGATTCTCATCTTTTTCTTCTTTTCGATCTTGAAACAATTGCTGAATCCGACGAAGCTCTGTTATTCAGCTAGGAATGACCTCCACAGACAAGGACCTGGCTGCGTTCATCGAGCGACATCGCACCCTCCTCGCGAAAGAACGAGAGGCCGAGATCGAGCGTAGCTCTCTTCTACTTTCAAATTGTGGCCCCAAGCTCTTGGAGCAGAAAGGCCTTGCTTTGATTGGCCTCGGTGTCGTGGGGATCAACATCGGTCTTGGTGGAAAGACGTGCGTGTCTCAGCCGTGATCCCTCGAGTGCCTGCGATCAATGCTCAGAAGTGCAGATTAGTGGAGCTCGAACGCCCAGCCGCCTATCATACTAGTCCGATATTCCCTCCACACACTTTCAGGTAACTTTTATATTTTGCTCTGCATTTCTCGTGAATAAAACAAAGGCAACGGTAGGCCAGGAGATCTGGCTCGCATCGAAGAAAATGTAACGACCACCGCAAAGAAGCCGTCCAAGAAACCCAAATCAGGGACCGACTCAAAGGCAAATCAAACTGCTGAAGGCGTTGTCTACAAAGTTACTGATACGCGCATCGTCATTGCCATCGAGCCCTCTGAGACCAGTTCCGACGATCTTGACCTGCCCGAGCGATGTAGAGTCCTCAAGCTCGCGAACAGCGTCACATATGATAGGTGCGTTTCATGTCTATCTGATGATATAGCATGCCTGAGAAATACGAAGGATGGACAAGGCCCTACGCCTACTGGAGAAGGCTGTCCTCCCGTCGTCCACTTCTGAAACTGGCGTAAGCATCGCAATTACTCTCGTTGCGTCTTGAATATTCGCAATCTAATATGCTTAACTCGTCCCTGGAACAGTTCAGCGTCGAGCAAACTCTCCTTATGCGAGTACTGCTCGGCATGAGCGAGCCTTCTGAAGCTGTTCCCGTCCAGAACCTCACCTTCTTCGACCCCTCCCTCAACCAAAGCCAAAAGGATGCCATCCGCTTCTGTCTCGAATCACCCGAAGTCGCGTGCATCCACGGGCCTCCCGGTACCGGCAAAACGCACACACTCATCGAGCTCATCCGCCAGCTCACGTCTACCACGCCGTCCAACCCCAAGCCGCTGCGCCTGCTCGTGTGCGGCGCATCCAATCTCTCCGTAGACAACATTCTTGAGCGTCTGCTCGCGCTCCCGCCGCCCGGGAGCGGCCCGCGGCTGAAGGTCACGCGTGTGGGGCATCCGGCACGCGTTATGGCGAAGGAGGGCATGCTGAATGCGACGCTGGAGGTGAAGGCGGGGCGCTCGGACCAGGCTGCATTGGCGCGGGATGTGAAAGACGAGCTGCAGAACGCCCTTGATACGTTGTCTGGGAAAGGCAAGGGTGCGAAGGGAAAGCCGCCGCGGGGATTGGAGAGAAAGAAGATGTGGGAGGAAGTGCGGGCGCTGAGGAAAGAGTGAGTACAGAATGGCAAGGTATCTTCTAGCGCTAATTTTGGCATTCGTCGAAGGTACCGTCAACGAGAGGGCGGTGTAGTAGAGACGGTCCTGAGCGAGAGCCAGGTAGTCTTAGCTACGTGCCACTCCTCAGGAGGTCGACAACTTCGAAACCAGAAGTTCGACGTTGTCATCATCGACGAGGCGACACAGGCACTCGAGGCTGTGAGTTGATCAGTCCTGCTGATATCTGCCTATAATTTACCATCCTGTCCTTAGGTCTGTTGGATACCCATTTTCAAAGGGAAGAAACTTGTTCTTGCAGGAGACCCGAAGCAGCTTCCTCCTACGATCTTATCTCTAGACGAGTCAAGAAAAAAATCGAAAGAAAACGGGGACAAATCAAAGACAGCACCGAAAGCCGCTCCCGATAAGAAAACGAAGCAGCAGCCGAAGACGAAGCCAGCACCATCGCCAACGCCTCAGCTTGATGCCGAACCCGAGCAGCCTCCACCATCTGCATCTGAACCTGAGTCCAGCGATTCAGAAGAGGACCTTCTGCTTGAATCTCCGGAAGAGAAACCTGCAAAGTCAGATGACAAAATCAAGCCCAAGCCTGCGAAGAAAGGCCGACAGGGCCTAAAGCCTCCCCGCACGCTCGAAACCACCATGTTCGAGCGACTAGAAAAAATGTACGGCCCCGGCATCAAGCGCATGCTCATCGTCCAATACCGGTTCGTACCTCGTATCTGCGACCTTGCGCATGGAGCTCACTTCTTGCAGAATGCACGAACAGATCGCCGAGTTTCCCTCGAAGACACTGTACGGATCAAAACTCATAGCGCACGAATCCGTTGCATCCCATCTACTCCTCGACCTGCCCAATACGAGTGCGGAATCTGAGGATGAAGAAAAGGAGTTGCTTGGTACGCCGGTCGTGTTTTTTGATACGGCTGGATGTGAGTACTACGAGCGGTTGGACGGGGATAGCGATGAGGGCAGTCGGTGTAATGAAAATGAAGCGACTGTTGTCAAGAATTGGGTGGATAGGCTGGTGAGTATGCATCCTCATTGCCATGAGCCAGTCTTATCAGGAGACATCAGGTCGGCGCAGGATTACTACCTTCTCAGATCGCCATTATCAGCCCGTAAGGTTTCAGAGGGAAATTTTCCACGCTTCTGCTCATTTCTATATAGGTATCAGGCTCAAGTTACGTTGCTGACGTCGCTGCTCCGTCCGTTGTACGGCACCGATCTCGAGATCGGGACTGTTGATGGTATGCAGGGGCGAGAGAAGGAGGCAGTGGTGATCAGTTTGGTGAGAAGTAATGAGAAGGTATGCGTGCAATGCTGATCGAATAGCAGTATATTTACTGACCTTCGTCGTTAGCGGGAGGTTGGATTTTTGAAGGAGAAGCGCAGGCTTAATGGTAAGTTCAAACCAGCCATGCCTACAGCGCAGCTCACGAAGCTCTTGCAGTTGCAATGACTCGCGCAAGACGACATCTGGTAAGTCGCTCCTCACACCGCAAGGCAGCTTGTGCTCGTATTCACTCTCGGTCAATAGTGCGTGGTTGGCGATTCATCCACAGTCCAACACGGAAGTTCATACCTCAAGAAATGGCTGACATGGCTAGAAGACCATGCCGACGTACGCTATGCTGGATTAGAATGAAACGACGAAATACAATGGTAGGGTTACTAGGGTACATATGCCGTCTCCATCGAGGAGAGAATATAAGTTACGTGCTGTAGGAGAATGACAGTGTACAGACTATACCGTATGTAGAGTTATCAAGGATGAATGCATGATAGACAATGGTACGTGAGAGAGCCAATAAATATGTTCATGTGCCACTCAACAAAATGGGAGAAGGGAGAAAAGAAAGAGAAACCACCGTGCCCACGTCCTTAATATTCGTTGACATCGTTCATATCGACCACCGACGCGTAATCCGAGTTCGACCGCGTATCTTCATACTCCGCGACGACCTCCCGCATCGCATACCGCATGATCGGCGTCGCAGGCGTCACCTTCGGCCCAAAAATCTCCTCGTCGTCCATGGCCAGCGCGACCTCGCGCTCCGTCAGCGGCACCATGTCCTCATCACCAACATCGCTCATGATCGCCGTCCCGCTGTTCGACGCGCCGAGATGTATCCCGAGGCTCCGCCGGCTCGGCACGCCCGACACGACGTCATGCCGCTGGCGCGGCGTGCCAGCCCCCACGCCCTCGACGCCCTCCTTCGTGACGGGCTCCATCCAGCGCAAATCGAGGATGCGCCCGCGCACCATGCCGTCCACCGCGCGCACCCCGAACTCGCGGCAGAGCATGAAGTAGGGCAGCGCGCGCACGCCCGGCTGCGTGAGGCGGCTCATGACGCGCAGGAGCTGGATGGCGGTGAAGTCCGTCGTGTAGCCGGGCTCGAGCGCGGAGTCGCGCGGGTTGCGCGGCGGCCCGGTGAGGGGCGAGTAGATGGGGAAGCCGGCGCTGCCGTGCGAGGGAGACGTTGCGGCAGCGGCGGCTGGAGCGACTGCACTGCCGCGAGCGCTGGTGGGCTTGTTGGGGTCATCGGCTGGCAGATTTTGAGAGGAGTGAATGATGTGGAGGTTGAGAAGTGCATGAGCTTGGATGAAATGTGAGCTTTGGTGGACTGTTTCGAAGGTCAGTCAAGAGAAATGCATTGACTATGCAAGAGCCTCACTCTCAAGCTGCCCGTTTGCATTCACTGGAAGAATGGAGTGAGAATTGCATCGGTGACAGAGAAGCAGATTCATTCACCATAATCCGTGATATAATCCTGCCAATGAACAATCCGTCCGCCGAAAGCCTCGTAGAGCCGCTCAAAACTTAGATTGTGTCTCAAACGTTCTGGCACACGAGGCAATATCCGCTCATGATAGAAGGTCCGGGCATCCGACTTCGAGCAGTCCCCGATAGTGATGATCTGATATGAATCAGCTGTGCACATACATGAAGGAACGTGGAGACCCACTTTGCAGTGCTGCATAACGTTCAACTGCCGCAGCCACGTTTGGTAGAATGGGTCGCTCGTGGCATGGATGACATGGCACAGCCGGTCCTGCTTCGTGAGCACGAGCATGGAGTCAAGCAGGCACTTCATCGTCTCCATCGACTGGATTAGACCAGGTCTGCCGAACATCTCATGTCAGTTATCATTGCGAAGCAAAGCCTGTCGCTGAACCTACAGCTTATGCGCCTCGTCGATGAAGAACACCGGCATCTTTTTGACTGGTTTTGGCACGTCTTTTTCGGCAGAGTGCGCCCTGTCCTGCGGCGAACTGTTTACATTCGGCCTTCTGCTAAGATCGGACGACGACTTGGATTGCCACGGCCATCTGAACCTCTTCGGCTTGCTCTGGTTGGCCTGATTGGCCTGACTGGAAATGGAGTCACGGCTTGCCGTGGAGCTACTCTGACCGTTAGGCGAAGGCGGGACAAATTGTCGATAGGTCAGGAGGGAGCTCTGCAGAGAACGTGACGATACCATGTTGACGAATGAAGACAAAAGATAGAGCCGTGCGACGCACTTGGAAGAGCTCCATGAGTCGTGCAATATCGCTTGTCCGTATCTGCGCCATCCCCGTATTGTCCGCAATCCTCCGCTCGACATTCAAGCGATCATGCTTGGAATAATCAGCCAACTCATTTCTACACATGAGTATGATGTATGGGCCCACCTTGAAACCCCATGCTTCCTTCTCGAACTCCCCATATCCTTCGATCTTGGCGATGGCTGCAAAATACTGCTCCATCTGTTGGCTGAGACTCATGTACAGGCTGTCCAGATCCGCGAAGCCGGCTATGCGGAGGTCAAAATGAAGGACGTGGTACTTGTCCGAGCACAGCACCTGGCGAAGCAATGCCGTCTGCCGCACGCATCAATTCACAGATATCCCAGTCAGGACTGGAAACACATACCTTGCCGACGGAGCTCGCGCCGAACAGCACCGTGAAGCACGGCTCCTCCTCCAGCGCGCGCTCGACCGCCTGCAGCTCAGCGGTACGCGGGAAGAAACCAGGGATAGGCGAGAACGTGTGCGACGGACGCAACTGCGCGCGTTCTCGGTTCTCGGTGAGGTCGCGCCGGGCGTCATCGAGCAGCTGGCGCGCCTCGTTGAGCGACTTGAGCGTCCCGGCGGGCTGATGGAACGACGACGAGCAAGGCATGGCGGCGACAGGCAAGCGTCAAAGCAGCCGCGTGCAAGACAGTGGGTGCAGGGCGAAGGGCGAGTTGGGGAGTGGGCGAGACGTGTGGTCAAGATATGAATCGGACGAGTCGAGATAGAGACGCGCGACATACGTTCGTCACCACCTGTACGACCTGGCGCAGGCCGAAAAAACTGCGCTTTTGGACGCCGGGGGGTTTGGGCGTGGGCTTGGAGCCTCTGCGGGGATTCGAGGATGACTTGGCGCGGAAGAACGGCCACGCGCGCGAGCTGCACCGAGCAGGCTGGGGTTCCGCGCTTGCGCGCGTATGCACGCCGCGATTCGGACGCGCAGTCGACGGGCTTGCGATCGGAACGGTAGACACTGTGCGTCGGCGTCGTGGAGCTTGATTCCGGCTCATAGCGACGGGCGCAGACGGCTAAGGACAGTGTTGGATTGGAGTGTGCGAGTTTGTTTAGAGAGAACGATCAAGAGCAAAGAATGAGTTATCAACGCGGGCTCAGAACGCACGCGAGGTCAGGATATGATACGGACGAGAAGAAGATTGCGACTGCTTGTGATATCTGCTCCGAGATACATAGGTGGCAGCACGTTGCAGGCTCCTGAGTGCAGTGCTGCTCGGCGCGTGGTTGAAGGCAGGATAATCCGGGGCGCCATGATATGGTGTGCCCATCCTGTTTCAGCTAGCAATAGATTCATAATAGAACACGTTGTCGGGGCTTGAGAACACGCTGCGAACGTCAGTTGTGACGTTCTGTGATATGCGTTCTATACAGGAGTTTAAGAACGCCGGCCCAGTGTTCGATGAAGTTGTTCGACTCTGAGAACCGAGGGTATCGGTCAGTCGACTTACTTTATGACTTGGCGGCGAAATGTATCGAGTGATAAGAGATATCTATAGACAACCTGCAGCATAGGGCGTGGCCTCGGAGAATGGGACGGTAAGAAACATGAAAGCATGTGCTGGTGAAGAAGCCTGTAACGTTTTCCTGACTAAGCGGTGTACGTTTGCCGAGTACGCCTACGACGATTTACATGAGTTCGCGTACAAACAATTTGGCTCTAAATGACCGGCTGATGCGGTGCTATCGAGGACTTCGAAGGCATCCGGATCTTGTCGGTTGGAGGAAATTGGCATGGCTTAGGCTCCAGGTAGATTCATGTCACTTGCATCACAATGACATCTACCATACACTGATCATCGCTTCTCTACGGACTGCAGCAGTTGATTCTGGAGGACAATTAGCAGAGCATACAACAGCTCAATTCGCTGATGAAGAACAGTGAGCGAGGGCAGATACGATGGAATACAAACAGCCTACCGGTATGTCCACACCCTTCTCTCTAGCCATTCTGACTACCTCGCCAAAGATGGGTTCCACTTCAATCGGTCGGCCGTTCTCGACATCAACCAGCATGCTCGTCCGGTGCCTGCTCTCAGGCACCGAATGCAGCCTACCTGTGTTTCTGATCACGTCCTCCACGAGACGCGGAGGAAGGCCTGTCTCATCAGCTGGGAAACCCAGCGCATGTCCTACTGCGAGGAGCTCCTTCAAGATTGAATGCAGCACGGGGACTGTATACTCTTCAATAAGGCGTGCCTGGGTAACGGAGGGCGGGACATCCACGTCACTATTGGCTGGCGATTTGGGAGGGCGGAATATCGCCGTGAGGGGATGACGCGTGAGCGCGGACACGGCGGAGAATGCGACGTTCCAGAAGTTCTTTGCGAATTTGATGCGTTGAATCTCGGGCACGATCGTGACTTCAGACCCGCCCTCTTTAAGCACATCTCCGAAGTCCGCCAAAAGGCTTGCTTCAGACTCGCTGTTCTGCGTGGTCGTGAAGTCGTTCGGGCGATATACGCCCATGGAGACGCGGTCCTGCGAAAGATATCGGCAACACGTCTACGTTCCTAAAGCTGGAGGCTCACAAAGTGGTTGTGTTCCACTACGTTTGAATCAAACATGTTTGTTCCAATCCAGATGGTGGTGCTGATGATCTTAGGGTCTTGACGTAGGCTCTTCACCGATTCGTACAGATCCTTCTCCACATTCAGGCCGTTTTGCATGAGCACGTATGTGGGTTGCGCATGTGTCTGCACATACGGCTGCGATAACAGCGGCGAGAGAAGTGCAGGGGTCCGCGTAATCTCGGGTATCGCTTTCGTAGCTACGACGACGTAGTCGTACGCCCTATCTGAGGCCTGTGCAACAGAAGGCATGACTTGGAAAAAGGTTCCTAAATTGTTCTATAATTCAAGAATAAGGGGAGATTACCTCGATGCGGGCGCCATCCGTCCAGTCGGCCATATTTGTCACTGCGAAAGTTGATCCCATGGGCTGCGATAGGAACTCAACAAGATGCTTTGGTATAACAGTAATAACATGAAACATGAAACGCACCATCCACAGCGCCGTAGTTACTTCTCGCAACGGCGGTGACCCGCGCTCGTCCACTGCGCGTGAGCACCAAAGAAACTTTTTTCAGTGGATGAGATACCCATCCAAGATGTGGGAGCCGGGGACGTACAAATGGCTCCTACAGCACCATATCCGACGAGAAGAACCTCTTTGAGTGGCTTGATGGCAAGTGACATGTCCGCTGCTTCTGTTCACGTCGAATTCAACTACGCCAGCTGCGAGGTTTACTTTGTCGTTGGTCTCCTCCTTTCAACTTGATGATCTTAGCTCAATGCAAGACGCTGATGTTGTTCACGAGTAAGGATAGACTTTTTGAGCACGATGTCCACTGTAAGCACCGACGTGATCACGACTCGATCAACTCACCTGCGAAATTTAGACGAATCGGCCCCGGCTCCTATGTCAGGCTTTACCATTGACCATCCAAATATGAATCTAGCAATGTCAGTGCAATTATTGCATAGATAGGCCAAGTTTAGGTGAGTGCTCGAGGTCATTGCGATTGACGCTGCAAAACGCGCTTGCGGCTTGGGCGGCGATGTGGTCGGCAACAACCGGCCTTGATCCTTGTTTGAGGTTGTGTTACTCATCGCTTCTTGACCAGTAACCACTACCTTCCTCTTTGGGAAAAATCATCGATATCAGCTACAACAATTCCCAGCATGTCGTCGCCCGGCGACAACCCTCCCCCCTCCTCATCCTTTCGCAATTCCTACTCCCCCCTTGCTCCTCCTCCCGGTCAATCCAACCCCTCATCTCGTTCGTCGACGCCGGGGCCTGCGAAGCCCCCTGTACCCAACTACATCCGTGCGCAGTCTACCCTACGCAGTATCGCCGAAGCCATCCTCCACGGCAACTTCAAGGCTACCCCCAACCCGGAGATCGTCCGCCTCCGCCAAGAAATCAACTACCTGACCGCCGTCTGGAATGGTCAGTTCCCTGTCCTTCCGACTACTGTTCAGCCTCCTCCCCCTCCTTCTGAGGCCCCCATGATCATCGAGCCCATCGATGCTCCACCACCCGATCCGCCCGCTCCTGCTCCTGTCTCTCAGATGGGTCCACCCCTGTCCTATGTGACGGCGGCCATCAGCGGTGCCCCCTCTCAACCCTCTCGCACGCCTCAGCCTCAAGGCAAGAAGGCGCCGGCATCCACACCTGCAGGCAAGTCGAAGAAGACCAAGTCCCCTGCCACCCGACCAGCTGCCTCGGCGGCCCCAGCCTCGACCACCCCTTCCCGGCCCGACTCTCTCGCACGTATCGCCGCCCTTGCTGCTGCCTTTCCCACGGCACCTGCCACCCAGCTGATTCAGGTCGCCCGTGACCTCGGCCCCCTGTATCACGACCCCAGCCCTCCTGGACCCGAGCGGCCCCCCAGTCCTGCCAAGCCCAAGGTCAAGCACGCACCTACGGGTGCGATGAACACCATCACGGTTGCCCTCAGTGGTGCCCCTCTCAATCCATCTACCATCTCGAACGACGGCACGCTGTGCCAACTGTTCCAGGATTGGCTGATCTCTCACCCCCTTCCAGCTGCCGATGCAGATGGACTCCTCGTCGAGTTTGTCCGCTGGATGCCACCGTCCTCCTTCAGGGTCCGATTCAACAAACGGCCCCCTCCATCTCTCGACAACACGTTCAGGGAGTTTGTTCTTCACTACTTCACCTCTCCTGCCGATGCTGCGACTGTGCGTGCTACTGCCGCTCGGTTTCAGTTCCGGAACACGATCTTCTTCCGTCGCATCCCCCTTCAGAACCGCGATGGCTCCCCAGTCACCTCTGATGCTCTCCTCCAGGATCTCCGCAAGGACCCTCATTGGGCGAGCATCAACATCACCTCCCCTCCACGCATCCACACCCCCAAGTCCGCTCGGGGCTTCGGTGTACTTTATGTCGATTTCACAGACAATGCTCGGGGTTCCGTTCTTCGGGACGTCCTCAAGCGCTCTGTACTTCTGCATGGCGAGTCCTGCTGGGCACAGGCCACCCGCTCTGCGAAGGATTATACGGTCCCACGCTGCACTACGTGTCAGAAGTGGGGTCATCGTGCCAACCACTGTAGGTCGATCTACAAGCGCTGTGCTCACTGTAGCGGCCTCCACGATGAGCGGGATCACACGTCCAAGGCTCCCTGCTGCTCCGGCACAGGGAACGTGACCTGCCCCCACCTACCTGCCTGCGCCAATTGCCGTGGCGCACATCGGGCCGACTCTTCGGAGTGTGGCTTTTACAAGCATCGCCAGGACTTCCCCTGGATTCGTTCCCACCAGACGGGCCCTCACAAGCCCAAGTCGGGAATGGCCTCCATGGCACCCGCGTCGCAAGGCAAGGGCAAAGGGAAAGCGGGACCGTCGGCGGACGTTGCCATGGATGAGGTTTAGTTCTTTCCTACGGTTACATGGTTTCGGTCAGACTCTGTTTCGGATATCTCTTTTCTCGATGCGCCTCTCGTATCTAACGATCAGCATACAGTCATACTCTCTGACCCAATCGTAAGGGCTTAGTCGGTCCCAATGTCAACTAGGTTACGTTTTGTACTTACGTCTTCGGCTACCACTCCAGTAGGCTACTCCTGTACTTACCAAAGCGCCCCTGGCTTTCATGCTGGCGCTATATAAATACTATTGATTAAAAAAAAAAAAAAAAAAAAAAAAAAAAAAAAAAAAAAAAAAAAAAAAAAAAAAAGAGGTTGTGTTACTCTGTGTAACGTGCATTTCATATTTGCCTCCGTCTTCTCTCTGCCACCTCATCTCTACAGATAAAACCATGAGATTTCTTCTGCATAATGTTGTGCTTTGCGCGTACGGCTCTCAAATTTCTTCCCATTTTCCTTGATTTATATCGCCACGTTTCCTGCAGAACATCCACACTCCCAAGAAGGGACGGATGTTATCCCGGTTCCGTGATGTGATCGTGATAAGCCTCCGAGACAACATACTGTGCATCATGGCGCTCGATGGCCTTCTCACCGAAGCCCTCGCACAGGAGTCACAGGACGTCGCCAAAGCGCCCTTCGAATAGGCAAGGATCAAGCATCTGCGCACCTCAAGAGCTCAAATAGTCCTGCGTTGTTCCTGCCACTCTCTCGGGCTGCCACACTGCTACCGCGAGGCGGCTATTGTCGCAGCACGAACTGTAACTGGATCATTGGCATTGCCGTAAGCGCCCGGCTGCGATCCTACTTATACTCTCGTCCACGCGTTGTCCTGTACCCACAGGCGGAGAACCTTGTTCTTTGCTGATCATTCCCTGTCCCATCTTCTCAAACACCGACATCAAACAGCATGCAAAGAGGCGGAGACCGCGGGAGGGGCCGTGGAGGAGGTGGTTACGATCGTGGAAGGGGAGGATCGTCGCGAGGTAGCCCTGGCCCGAGAGGTGCCAGTCCTGGTGGCAGAGGAGGCGGCGGAGGCGACAGAGGGCGTGGAGGTTCAGGTGATCGAGGTCGTGGAGGCGGAGGCGACAGAGGAGGGCGTGGCTACCAAGGCGGAGACGGCGGCTACGGAGGATCTCGTGGGGGGTCAAGGGGTGGAACTCCTCGAGGCCGCGGAGGTTTTGGTGGTCCTCGAGAGCAAGGCGGGTGAGTGGCATTTTTCACGCTTTGATTTCGACTGCTGATGATAATCTTACGACAGCGTCTTCGCGCCGAATGAGCCCGCTACTATCGACACTCGTCTGGATAGGACGCAGGATGAGCTCGTCATGACACTCAGCCGCATGTCAATCACGTCAAATCAGATCCCGTCGCGTCCGGACTTCGGCACAGTGGGCACACCCATCAAGCTGCGTACAAATTTCTTTCCCGTAAAGGTGCCGAAAGGTCCTCTGCATGAGTACGACGTTACCATCGCTCCGGCCGCGGGTACTGCTGCGAGGAGGGTCAAACGCCGCATCTTCCAGCTTGCAGAAGCAACGCCCGAATGGGCGCAGGCTGGGATGCGCGGAACCGTAGCGCATGACCACGGCGCGAAGCTCATTGCGGCGAGGCAGTTGCCGCAGCCGCTCACTATTCCTGTACATTATTCGGAGGAAGACGAAGAAGGCCCCGTCGCGCAGGGACGAGATAGAGATTACACTCTCACCATCAAATACACGCAGCCCATCGATACGGGCAATCTGCAGAAGTAATCATTTTACCACATTATATGACTTCGTACTCATTGTATTCGCAGTTACCTTTTCGGCAATCCTCAGTATCGCGACTATGACATTCTTCCCGTAGTCCAGGCGCTGAACATCATTCTCGCGGCCCATCCGAATCGCCCGCAGCAGGGTGGTGGCGTCATGGTGGGCCGCAACCGGTTCTTCTTCCCGAATGCTCAGCCTCCTGTTCCACTCGGCGGAGGTCTGGAGGCTTGGCGAGGATTTTATTCTTCTGTCCGTCCATCATTCAAGCAGCTGATGGTCAACGTCAATGTGTGCACGACTGCGTTCTATCAGCCGGGGAATTTGGCAGAGGCCATGATGTCCTTCCAAAGTGCCAGCTTTGGCGCTAGGATGGGAGCATTCGTCAAAGGCGTTCGCGTAAAGACACAGCATCTTGGCTATAAGAAAGGAGTCAAGTCTATATCAAAGCTCACGCCAAGACAGCACACCTTCGACTGTGAGCTCGGGAGAGTCAACGTGGAGCAATACTTCCGCCAGAGTCAGTTCACTTCTCACTATCTTCCGCGTTTTCTCATTGCGGGTACTGATTTATGTCCTAGAGTACCAAATCACTCTTCGGTACCCCAACTTGCCCCTTGTTGACGTAGGTGGGAAGAAGCAGAATCTCCTTCCGCCCGAAGTATGCACCATTTTGGCCGGACAACCTTTCCGCGGAAAGCTGCTCGATGAGCACACGGCACAGATGATCCTCGTCGCCGCCAAGCCGCCGAACGTGAACGCGGGTATGATCACGACAAGCGGGCTGACCGAACTCGGCTTCCGCGCGGGTGCATCTCCTGTGCTCAACGCGTTCGGCGTGTCCATCGGCGACAAGATGGCCGTCGTGCCCGGGCGCATCCTCCCGCCGCCCGGCATCCGGTACGGGCGGGGCGAGCCGAAGGTCGACGAGCGCGCGAGCTGGAACCTGCGCGACGTGAAGTTCGCTGTCGGCGGGCGTCTTGAGAACTGGGCTGTGCTGCTCATCAAGGACCGCAATGACCGCGACGAGTTCCAGAGCACGCAAGATCCCGAGCTGGCGAAGACGATTCAGGGTTTCATGAAGATGTGCCGGCTGTGTGGTATGCAGGTTGGCCAGAATCCGCCCGGGCTCGCGCAGGTGGACCTGCCGCCCAAGAACCAGACGGATCCTGTTCGCAGCGCAGCGATCCAGAAGGTCCGCGAGTCGCTGATGACGCTGAAGCCGAAGCCCAAGTTGGTGCTGGTCATTCTCTCCAGCAGCGACAAACACGTATACTCGGGGATCAAGCACCTGTGCGATGTCTACCTTGATGTCCCGACCGTGTGCGTGCAATCGGCTAAGATCAGGAAGGACAAAGGCCAGGTCCAGTACTTCGCGAACGTGGCCCTCAAGGTGAACATGAAGCTCGGAGGCGTCAACCATCGCTTGGACGATAACATCATGGGAAAGCTGCAGAAGCCGCCGACAATGATAGTTGGTATGGATGTGACGCATCCCGGTCCATCGACTGTGAAGGGAACGCCTTCTATTGCTGCTGTCGTCGCGAGTCTAGACCAGCAGTTTGCCCAGTATCCTGCTAGTCTTCGCATGCAGCAGTCCAAGAAAGAGGTATGCCTGCACGCTGCGACTGTTATCCCTTCGTGTTTGCTTATGGCCATTTGCAGATGATTACGGACCTGCAGGACATGATGGAAGAAAGGCTGACCCTGTACCGGGGCAAGAACAACAGGACATTGCCTCAGCGCATCCTCGTTTACCGTGATGGCGTGTCTGAAGTGAGTGGCCATCTCCTGTTTGGTTTCGCTTATTCATCGTGACACAGGGCCAATTTGCCATCGTCGTCGAAGACGAAATCCCTAAGATGCGCGCCGCCTTCCGCAAATTCGATACGCCTCAATCTCCGTACCGCCCGAAACTCACCGTCGTCATCTGCGGCAAGCGCCACCACACACGCTTCTACCCCACCGAGGCGCAGCACGCAGACAGGGACGGGAACCCGCGCCCGGGCACCGTCGTCGACCGCGGCATCACCGCCATCTATGAGTTCGATTTCTTCCTGCAGGCGCACGGCGGGCTGCAGGGCACGACTCGGCCGACGCACTACTACGTCGTCTGCAACGAGATGAGCCTGAAGGCGGACGACCTGCAGGTGCTCACGAACGCCGTGAGCTACACGTTCGCCCGCGCGACGAAGGCGGTCAGCCTGGTGTCGCCGGCGTACTACGCGGATTTGGCGTGCGAGCGCGGGCGGTGCTACCTCCATAAGCTGTTGCAGGGCATCTCGAGCAGTGGGACGACGGCGACGTCGGCGAGCGGTTCACAGGCGGACGATGAGGTTCGGCGCGAGGCGGAGCAGATGTGGCATGGCGGCGTCAAGGGCCCAGGCCTGAAGGACATCATGTTTTATCTGTAGGTCGTATCATCGCATGCGTAACCGCACCTCTGGGATATCGGGATCGTCGAATTGGTTGTTATTCTTGTATTGCTGTACGAATATATCTGTATGTGCGTCGAAATGTAGTCAGTCGTCTCGTGTATGCTTCTGCTTACCGTTGAGCTTCAAATGAAGCATGAGATTCCAGGAAATGAGCGCGGAACAGAATAGAACATGAAGCATATAGCATAGAGCTTAGAACATAACTGAATACCTGGCACTAGAAAGCGATGGACCCCCAAGGTGACCACCCACCACATCCAACAGGTCGCGTTAGACCGATGCATAAGCCGGAGTGTCTGCCTCCCAGACACTCTGCTTCGCCTTCTTCTCGTCGCCCTCCTGTGCATCTCGCGGTAAAGATGACCCATGCACAGGTTCCTTCATCTTCGGAGCCTGGCGTGATTTCCGCGAAATCTGTCGAGGCACGAATATAGAGGAGACTGGAGACCCCTTGGTCGAATCATACGCGCTCTTGACAGATGGTGAAATTGCCGAAGAGGCCGAGCCGGTCGGAGACGTCGAGGACGCGTAACCACTATCCGGGCGTCCGTCACTACTGGTCGAGCTTGAATTGAGAGTGCTTGCGAGCGTAGAGTGATTACTAGCGCCTGTGTTCGTGTCTCCAGTCTGGTGCAAATCGACGTCCGGTTCGGCGGGTGACTTCTTGGATGTATCGCCTGCCGCAGCCGTCTCGCCACAGCCGCCCATGATAGGCTTCCATTTGCCTAACGATCGTGGCTTGCCGGGGCTGTCACTGCTGGAAGTGCTCTGATTCAGTGCGGATGGCGGGATATTCTTTGAGGGAAAAGAGGCTGCACGGCACCGATAAGTGCTGGAATCAACTTCGCCGGAGGTTTTGTCCTCGCTGTGTGAACCCTCACTCGTACGGCAGTCAATATTCTGAGCGAGGTCGAACAAGTCTTCAAGTTTCAGGCGCCCTTGAGTCCCGGTTGAAGCGGCAGTTTTATCCTCCAAGCGAATTGACTGCAGCTGGCCGACAAGATCTGAGACGGCATCAGAACTGCGATGAGCTGAGCTTTGGCGTGTTTTGAAGGGGCTGCTGGTGGGTGTGCGGCGCTCGCTTCTGTCTTCAGTAATGCTAATCGACTTGAGACCGTCGACAAGAGCAGACACAGGGTCGTGGACGGCATTGGACGGCGTCGGCATGGAGGCCTTATTGTCTCCTTTGGTGGCCAAGCGACGAAGAACGGGCTTATATCTGTCATGACCATATATGAACATTGTTGTAAACGTGGTTATCCTGAGACTTACGAGGATTCTTGGGTGAGGATATCGTGTGTCCTGATGACCAGCGGCTCGAACAGCTTCTCTCCGCGAGCAGTTGCGAGATCAGGATCAATGTGATAGGCCATGCCGATCACAGCCCTCAGCGCCGAAGCAAGGACGGCAGGTGAAGGCTCTTTCATAGCCTGGCTAGCGAGCTTGCGTGAAATTTTATCATCAAGTTTTGCGATGAGGGAGTCCACAGATAGTATCCTTGCAATTGATGCCATAGTCTTATCGCCGGTTACAAGCTCGGTGATTGCCTGCCAGATAAGGTTGTCGAAATATCAGTGTATCTCGACACGACGAGAAATGATATGGAATAGTCCATACAGTTGCTAGATGGGTTGCTCTTGCCGTGGCCTCATGGTACTCCGGCCATATGCGTATGATTATCTTGCAGATCCAGAAATTGAGCAGTTGGACGGAGATCTCAGAATCATCGTGATGGAGCTCCTTCAACGACTCGTCTGCGATCTTAATTTGCGTATCAGAAGGCAGAGCATCCTTGATCGGCTGGCCTTTCTTCGTGATCATGTCGCGCTTGAATTCCAAGAAATCCAAGAGTTTACTTTGAAAGCGCGATTCTTCCATCTTGCTGGACGTTGATGTGCAGAGGCGCATGTTCCGAGGTAACTCGCTATACCAGAAATCACCAGTAGCAACCTGAATGATAGGCCTGAAGAGCACGTCGAGCCAGCGCTCAAGCTTCTTCCATCCGTGTTGCAGATACACGGCACCGCAGTAGGCTTCGAAGATATCTGCGAGAACCTTGGGCGGAGGTATGTTCAATTGTGGATTCCAGTCGTCGAACGCATGGAGGTCCTGCTTGTCTAGAATTGCGTGCTCGTGAAAACGCAGGTAGAAAGACAGTCGACCGAACGTGTCGTTGTTACAGATTACCCTGCGAACTGCCTAGATCCAAACGCATCAGTGACCAGAAAGAGATTATGGATGACGTGTAGAAAGCCAAACCGTATGGTGGACTTTATCCACGCGGACCCTCTCGACGAGGATCGCTGCTATGAGGTTGACACACCTGTCGCCGAGAAATTCCAGTAAGTCATTATTGTTGGTAGAATGCCTCTTGCTATTCCGCACTCTCGTAAGGAGATCGTTCGAGAGCTTGGGAACATCTCGAAGCTTCGGTCGATTGCTGGCAAGATTGAGAAAATCTTGCAAACATGTAAGCTCCTTCGAGGATGAGGATGAGGTTGTCATAGGCAGAAGGGATGTTCAGAGATAGTAGTAGATTCTGGGGAGGGGCTCTGGGCCATGCTATAAGTACTACGAAGACAATAGCATAATATTTAACATCAAAGCGTTCACAGTCCGTGAAGCGGTCGCTTAGTGGTGACCAAGGTGCCATCAACTGGTATTGTGTCAACTCGCTATTGTAGGGAGCCCGACACATCGGCCCTCCGCTTTGGCTCAATTCTGTCGATTCGCTATCGTTAGATATCAAACATGTTCTGAGACTACTCCAGCAGATGCGATGGACATATTGTGCAAGGAAAGCACAAACTTAGGTATGTATGAGTGCAAGATCGGCGAAGTCAAGCTATTCAGATCTTCGTCACAGTCCCATCCATGTATTCTTTCACCACTTTGCACATCGCACAACGCATGATTGGACTTGCAGGAATCACTTTGGGCCCAAAGACATCTTCCTTCTCGACCGCATTCCGTGGGGAGAACTCGACTGGATCCGAAACCTTCGGTGAGTCAGGGTCGGCCGCGCTGCCCGTCCCACCGCCAATTCGCTGGAACCATCTCGTCAAATGATGATTGGTCCGCATGCTTCGCGACATCTTCAGCGGTCCCAAATTCCTCGTCGTGACTGGCTTCATCCACCTGAGATCGAGGATGCGGAAGCGCACCATGTCGTGCAACGCGCGCAGCCCGAACGCGCGGCACAGCGCGAAGTACGACAGTTCCCGCACGCCCGGCTGCGTTAACTGCTGCATCACACTCAGAAACTGCTCCGCAGTGCAGTGCGATGCATGATTGGATTCGATGAGGGGCCGGTCGTGCGAGTCGGCGAGGTCGGTGGAGTCGTTGACGGGCCGCGCCGAGTCCGTCCCGCGCTGTTTAAGGCCTTTCTAGCATCTGGAGGCCTGGAGGAGTGGATGATGTTGAAATTCAAGAGTGAATGCGCTTGTATGAAGTGCGAACTTTCTTCGACTATCACTGATCCGCGCGCGCTATCTGAGGGAAAGACGTTAAGCTAGACAGGCCACACGCGTCCTTGATGCGCCGTACGAGTCACTCCGTCAAGAAATCCTCCCAGTGCACGGGACGTCCTCCAGATATATCATACAGTTTCTTGAACCCGAGTGACCCGTGGAAAGCAGGGTCAACCAGACGCTGCCTCCGCTCTTGAAAGAATCTGCGCGTCTCGGATTTAGAGCAGTCGCCGATGACGATAAGCTGCAGATAGAGATCATTAGTCTCCACATGAGGAATGACGTGTTGACAAAACGTACCTTGCAGTGCTGCATCAAGCTGCGACTGCGCATAGAGGACGTCTGCACAGTATCCTCTGGTTTGTATCGCCTGTATCGAAGCAATGCACTCTGACGGAACAAGATGAACGAAAGGTCCGGTGGAAAACAGCCATCCATACCTGGAAGCATAAGACACGCGAGATCGCTTCTTATCACCCGCTCAGACGCGTTTGCAATCCGCCTCTGGACATCAAGCCGGTCGTGCTGAACAACAAAAGCTGGCTTCAATATGGCGCGCCTGGGGCAAAAAGACTACGAACCTTGAATCTCCAGCCCTCCTTTGAGATGCTGACGAAATACCGCTCCATCTGCTGGCTCAGGCTCCAATATAAGCTCTTCATATCCGCAAATCTGCTGACTCTCAGGTTAAAATGGAGAACGTGGTACTTATTCGGCGTGCATAGGATCTGCCTCAGTAAAGCCGTCTAGAAGACAGGGTCGCTCAGGAGTCCCAGAAAACACACTACTATTGATAAGCCCATACCTTGCCTACAGCATTCCCCAAACACGACCGTGAAGCAGGGGTTGTCTTCGAGACTCGACAAAGCCTTGAGTTCGTTCTCTCTTCTGAAGAACTTCGGAAAGCGAGTGAAGGCGTCGAACGGATCCAGCTGCTTGTGCTCCCTCGCCTCGGCACGCCAGCTTATCCATTCGTCCCATGAACGCCAGGACTCGTTCAACGAATCGATCGCAGAGGCTGGCTGGATCAAAACCACGTAAGGGACGAACGCACATCATGAGCATGAGCATCATCCAGCGTACTTTCGCCGCCGCCTGTACAATATGGCTCAGCGCCGATGAATATCGCTGTTGGGCGTAGCGTGATGTCGACGCCGAGGCGGAAAGGCCGCTCACGGGAACGACTGGATGCCGACAAGTCAGCGCAGGCTTGAGCAGCGTTGTGAGCCTCGAGTACATGACGAGCTGTCCTTTCTGAGGCAGCTAGCGCTGGGCTATTGAGAGACATAAGGGTCATCAGCTTCAAGCTGAAATAAGCTTTGGAAACCGAGCGGAAACGGATGCGACCCCACTGCTCCATCGAGGCAGGTGTCATCGAACATGCTCTGAACGGCTGTCGTCTATAGCGAGGCTGGAAATTGAGAACAAGATTTGAGATGAGAAGTGTGAGCTTGGAAGTCAAGTCGGTGAGGGCCGGTCAGGCCAAAATGGCACTTCTGCGACGGTGCTGCAGCTCATCAAGCCAGGCTTCGCAGCCGTCCAAATCGCTAGTGAGAAGTCCAATTCACGAATCATAAGCCATAAAAGTCTCCAGAGTATTCCAGTCAAGATGTTGGGTCATTCATCAGCAAAAGTGCGAAGTTAAGAATTGCCCTGGTGGCGCCTGGTGGCGGATGGCCGGGGTCAGCGGTCCGGGTGCCAGCCGATTTACGCTTACGTGAACTGGTATGACAGAAGCGAGTTTGCTCGCACTCTTATCTGGGCTCTTCCCAATCAAGGCCTTGCTTGTATGGCTGCGACGAGGAGCTCAGCGATCTGGTGAGGACTTATAAGGTCCATTCTATCCTTGGGAGCACCTTATAATGCCCTGCCCGTCGTGGATGACAACATCTATGGCATTGTGAGTTCTACCTACAATGACACGAAGCCCGTCTCCTCCAACAGATCCTCGCCTTCGTTGTCACTGGCGTTCTCCTCAATAGGATTGGGATCCTCCTCGCTGTTATCAAAGGTGCGTTCTCTACATACTTTTCGTCTTCCTCGCCTCCGCTTCCGTCGTCCTCGCCTCTGCATCCATCGCCTCGTCGCCTCTGCATCCATCGCCTCGTCGCCTCTGCATCCATCGCCTTGTCGCCTCTGCATCCATCGCCTCGTCGCCCCGTACCCGTCGCCCTCGTCGCCATCGCCCTCACCCTCAGATTTGTGCTTCTCACGCTCTCCGCTGTCCCCACGCTCATCGGCATTTCCACCGGGCGCGTTTCCATATCCGTCGTGCATGCACTACTTCTTCGCAAGCCTAACGATACACGCGCTTTCCTTACCCTTCCTTCGCTTCCTTCCGAACCATGCACTGCACGCACTCCTTCACTCATCCTCATTCCGATCACTCCCCCGCGCAGGCCGTACCTTCGTCCACCTCACTCACTCACCTTGCGCGCGCGCACGATCCTCGCCAGTCCTCGTCTTTGCGGCGATTGTCCCTCCGCACGTGCTATGGGACGCGCTGTACGTGCCCGTTCCGTAGATGAACATCCCCTGGAATGTGGACGACGACTTTAATTGTCGCATAGACTGCGCGTGTGAGGCATATTCGTCCTGTTTGCCGACGGGACACCGATACTGTCCATCGGGCACTGTCACCCTGGCGATGCGCCGCGTACCGGCGGGAGCGTTCGTGAGATCAGGCTATGCGCAATTTTTGGCTGTCTGGCCGCCGCCCGTCTGGATAACTTACTTACTGAAGGCCGCCCAATGGACTTCTGGCAAGACGTTCGGCCAGTTCGGGGATGGGTATGATGACGTCATCCAGGTTTCCATCTGCGTGATCGAAACGCGTCAATAAATACAAACACAGCATATCGCGTCGTTCTCGAGGTCAAACTCGTCTCGTCCCTCTTCTTTCCTTCCATCATGTCCCCATCCTCCCCCACTCTTCTCTTATACCTTCTTCCCATTCCTGCTCCCATCTCATCGTCTCAAGTATCCTTTCGGACTCTATCTAAGTCAAGATCATGTCCGATTGTCGAAGAGCGGTCCCGCGCGGCCGTTGTCGGCTTGTTTGATGTAAGCGCATATATTCACGCTGGGTTACTCACTGAATCTATACTGACAATTCTTAAGGCTCGGCAGATTCATAATTATCTCTGAGCTGGATGACGATCGCAGGGTTTCTGGCTGCATATAGTTTGCCCCAGGCTGCTTCTGCCGCCGAACAACGCATTGCCGCAAGTATGACTCCGCAATATGGCCTAGCGCGGCACACTAAAGCTGTCTGTATGTATGCCATATCTTTGCCTTCTTGTCTGTTCTGTAACGCCCTGGCTGACTTGTTCAATTCGCTGTAGCTGCTGTGAAACGCTTGTGCTCGTCTTCGGTATGTATGCCATCATCTTTGTTAGTTTCGCCTTGCTCAAGTAGCCTTTCTGCTGGCGCGTTTCCTTGCGCTAGGTTCTGCAGATGGTAGACACATATTTTTATGGGAAGCTTTCTTCGGTGCGTACTGGCTGGGTATCGTAAGTAGTTACTCGTGTACCGTTGTACGTAGACTAGGTCTTGCGAATATTATGTTTTTTTTTTTTTTTTCGCGTTCACTTCGAACATGCAAATGGTTCACAAAAATATATTACTGAGATCAGATATATAGGATTGGACTTTTATGCCGCGAAATGCCCTGATAATGTTGGAGCATCTGGCGAGACCTTATAAGGTCTACCAGGTACCACAAGGCCTTGTCATGCATATCATCCTGGTGGTACCTGGTCAGAAAATCCATCGGCGAAAAGGTCTTTCCAGAAGCTCATCTGCCGGATATACCTGGCATACCTGGCCATCCTTATAAGGTATCTTAATCCCTGGCCGTACTCTTGCAGTTTTGCTGATGTTTGGTCGAGTTGAAGCAGATGCAACAAAGGTTGAATGAGAAAGAAAGAACGGAACAAATTGTACGTAAATCTGATACGTCATCAATGCACGAAACGTTTTTACGTCAAAAATCTTCTTTCAGCACAGCCATTGCAACACTTGAAAGTGAGTCGCCTTTTCTTCCAAAATGGATCAATGAATTTCAAGTGCGCAGCAGGAGATATTCGGACGGAAAGACATGCCTCCGGCCTGCCGTTGAACGTGGGCTTGGAAAGGCTTGGATCCGGGCCAAAATGTCCGAAATGTAACGGACTTGTGCATTATCGTATGTTCTGCATGTCGAGGACTCAGAAGTTCTCGTCTTTATCGTGGCCGCCATAACGTTAGATTAGCTTCAACTTGATTCTGACAATGACTGTCATCTGAAAATCCTTACCCGGACATGGTGAAGGAACTGCATCCTGCCGCACGAGTCCAAGGCTGTCCAAGGACTGGCTTACGCGTTCCGTCAGGTCCTCCGCAAGTCCTCCCGACTCCTCCGGATCACCAGCACCCGACGGACGGGATCCAGAAGAAATACTAATCTCTTCTCCAAAATCTGCCGGCAGATGTCGAAAACACGCCTAGCGGCCCCTCACGCTCATGCATGTCTGCCGTCGAGGGCAAATAGGGCCTTGGCATCGTCAGGGCATCACAGCCCCCATAGTATTAGAGGCATGGTCCCCGTCAAGTTCTAAGATCAGTGCAATATTGCGCAGCTGCTAAGAGCACCGACATGTCAAAATTGATTTCAGACCCACACACTGCTGGGAATCTGACGCCGTCGCCTTGTTATAAGTAGTACCCGGGAATTGCTCCAGCTATTTCCCATCGCTCTTTCCTCTGCAATTTTATATCCCGACCGTTCGTCATCAGTGCTTGCCATGAGTACGTGTATTTCTTCTGGTTTGTCGCTGTGAATAACATTGAAATTGCTTAAAGGTTCAACAGGTGCGAGCAGCCCTCCGCCGACCCAGTCCGGTGGAGACACAGATTCCCCGTACAACTATGTCCCTACCGAATGGATATGCGCTCTCTTCGTCGCGCTATATTCAATCACCACCAGTAAGGTCGCTTGTATCTCAATCCAATATTGTCTTTGAACATTTTGCAGTAATTCATGTCGCAGAGGCCGGTTGGAAACGCATGTGGTGGCTGTTTCCGACCGCTGTCCTTGCCGGTCTCCTCGAAATCCTAGGCTGGGTCGGGCGTCTCTGGTCAAGCCGCAATCCCCCAATGCGGGACCCATACCTGATGCAGTGAGTACTGCCAGAAAACGCCAACCACGAGATCTGAAAATGGCTAACAACATTGCAGGATTATCTGCACCATCATAGCCCCGACGCCCTTGGTCGCTGCGAATTTCGTGATATTGGGCCGCATTATCGCGCAGTTGGGCCCGCGGTTCAGCCGCCTTAGCCCCCGCTGGTGTACGTCGTCACATGCCGGATATCTTGCTGAATATCAATATTAACGACTGTTTTTGAAGATACCATCCTCTTTTGCTCTTGCGTGCGTTGCATCGCGTCCCGCTGTGACGACTATTTACTGATTATTATTCTAGGATATCATCGCGCTCGTGGTCCAAGCCATTGGAGGTGCAATGGCTGCCAGTGCAGATATCGACGAAGACGCTGCGAAGGTACAGGGATGCGTCCTACCATTCGTCGAAAACGTACTGAACGACACATGTACAGGGCGGCCACATCATGCTCGGCGGTATCGTCTTCCAGCTCGGTATGTCCCTACGTTCTCCTCCATCGTGCAGCGCCCGCTGACCGCCCCCGCCATCGCAGCCGCCATCATCGCCTATGCCGCGCTTGCTACCGAGTTCCTCACCCGCTACTGGACGAACCGGCCCTTCCGGCGGCGCGTGGATATCGTCCGCAACGCGCCAGACAAGAAGATGCACATGCAGCCGCGCATGAAGCTCATGATATTCGGCATGGTCTCCATGACCATCCTGCTCTTCATCCGGTGCGTATCCCCCATCCTTGCCGGAGCGATCATCTAACGCATTCGCAGATCGGTGTACCGCACGATTGAGCTGTCCGACGGCTGGAACGGCCGCGTTATCTCCACACAGGTCTACTTCAGTAAGTAACTGTCGGATAGCGATGCCCGACGGTCACGGCAACTGATTGATGCGCTTGTAGACGTGCTCGACGGCGCGGCGATCGTACTGGCCATGTTCACGCTGAACGTCTTCCACCCTGGCCTCCTGCTCGATTCCAGCCCGGCGCCCTCGGATCTTGAAGAGGAGACCTTGAATCTTGAAGAGAGATCCTCGGATGTTGAAGCGAAGCCTTCCAAGCCATTACTCACTGACGATCAGTAGTCTGAACAGAGCGATCAATTTTAAATGGACTTTTCTTAGAAGCATACACCGTCTTTTTCCATTACGACTCCCATTCTCTAGACCCTAGAATACATCCTATCTGATACTGCGCTCCACGCTGAAAAGTGCTGTTTGTGCGACTTCGTGATCTTAAAGCCGTTGCCGTTTGCAAAAGAGTTGGCGCGATGAGGGATTCTGCGACGAGGAATTCTCACGAAAGTCCACTGGGCCTCGCAAAGGAAACTGCCATATCTCTTGAATCGCTGCAGCTACGACCAAATGTAAACAAGAGTTAAAATCAACAATTTTTTCACTTCACAACTGTGCCCTCCAGTATGTAGTTTGGGTCGCTTTTCGGAAATCGGATAGCTATTGCTAAAGCACTCCGATGGAACTGTTGTATATACTGATGCGAACATGTGTAAAATGTTTGGAGGTGTTCCATCAAGTGAACGACATTTCAAAGTTCACAAGACTTTGATCAGTGGTCACACCGGTGTAAATCCGGCTTGGGCCTCCCCCTCAATAGTAGGAACAACTCATCTAATATTCTAGACCGGCTGAAACACCTCCAAAATTTTTGTACATATCCTCATCAGCGCATACAACAGTTCTATCGGAGCGCTTTAGCGAAAGCCATTTTACTCCGAGGGGTTTCGTCGATTTTCGTACTTCTAACTTGATTTTTGAAAAGTGACCAAACCACGTGTACGCATTGAAGGATATGACCGTGAAGTAAGATAATCGCTGATTCTGATTATCATTTCTGTTCGGTCATAGCTGCAGCGGTTCAAGAGATATAGTAGTTTCTTTCGCAGAGGCCCAGTGGATCACTCGTGAGAATTTCGCGTCGCGGTCAGACGAGACGATCCTGAGGCACGAAGTTGCAACGAAGTTGAACGTTGAGTCCCGTCTACTCTGCCTCTGGGAGACTAGCATCGCGCCTCTATACATAGCCCACCCCGCCTCGTTGTGTTCTAAAGACTCGGTCACCAGTCTACATCGCGTCCAAGTCGCGCCATAAACGCTGCGCGCTGCATTCATCTTTAGCTGGCGGGCAGCAGCGCAGATACCGCGTGCAGCAGCGCCGTTGACACCATCTCTTGATAGTATAGGCTCGTCTCGGCAGTCAAGACTCTCAACTCATAGTTGGGGAGTTCAAAATCACCGCAGACGATCTCGCAGAAGACTCAAGAGAGTCACAGATGCTGTGGCTGAGAGACGTCAACGTTAGAAAACTTAGATCAGGTTGAACTTGATCCCGACAACGATTCTTATCTGATAATCCTTACCCAAGTCCTACCGACTCCTCCGGATTGCCTCCGGATCACCACCACCCGACGGACGGAATCCCCTTGCTTGCAAGGGCTCTGGCACCACTGGAATTGAGGCGATGCCGGTCGTCCGCACTGTTCGGCACAACGGGCCAATATAATGCCGCTCTGACCTTCATCACGCTGTGACGCCTCCGTCTGCTTCAACTTGATACTTACAATCTTCGCAAGTCTGACTCTCGATCGGTCCAGCACCGACGACTGACATGGACACGCAGCAGCAGCTCTCATCGGCTGAGCCCTTGCTTGCTAGGGGAGTCCGATGTGTGGGTGTAGATACAGTAGAGTCATACATGCATAGGTAGATACGTTGGCCTCCAATAAAAATCATTATCACCATCAAACCTGGACGGAATCTTTACATTTTCGACGACTCCGAATATCGAGCATTGCGGAAGTTTTCTAAGACAACAAATGCGATATTCGTTGACAAAACGTTATGAACGGCCTTTATCAAAAAAAGCTAACATTGCGCACACCATTTGAGCTCTCTACAGCAACTTTTCGGAGGGGTGGTCGACAGTGGTCGACTCAACATATTGGGCGCATCGCTTACCATATTCGGAACAACGAGCGATCGTCTGTGCGCTTGACATACAGTACTGTTACTACTGTACGTTGCGAGATTCCTCGGAGTGTAGTACATTCCGTCTGGTTTTCATGGAATTTTCAACACCACTACAACGAAAACTGTACGTTCAAACGGTTCCAGACCGAACCGCGGGATCTCTCAGCAAGCAAGGGCTCAGCCGACGCGAGGCGGCGCTTCCAGTCCAGAAGAATTACTAATCTCTTATCCAAAGTCTGCCGCGGGCCGACTCGGACTAATGCAAAACACGCCTGTGTGGGCCCTCACACTCATGTCTGCCGTCGAGGGCAAATGGGGCCTTGAAGGGGCATCGTGAGGGCATCACCGTCGCCCCCCGGGTCCCATAGAGATATGATTCCTGTCAAGGTCCAGGATCAGTGCGTTATTGCGCAGCTGCTTAAAAGGCGCCGACATGTCAAAATTGACGACAGCGCCCACACGCGGCTAGGAAATTTGGCGCCTCGGCCTTGTTATAGTACCTGAGAAATGCTCCAGCTATTTCCCGTCGTTCTTTCCTCTGCAACCTTACATCCCGACCGCTTGTCGTAGCTCTCGCCATGAGTATGTGTATTTCTTCTGGTTTGTCGCTGTGCATAATGCTGAAAATGCTTGCAGGTTCAACAGGCGTGAACAGTCCTCCGCCGAGCGTGCCGGATGGGGACATAGATTCCCCTTATAATTATGTCCCTACCGAATGGATATGTGCTCTCTTCGTCGCGCTATATTCGGTCACTACCAGTAAGGCCGCTTGCATCTCAACCCAATATTGTCTTTGTCTCTAAACATTCTGCAGTACTCCATGTCGCAGAGGCCAGCTGGAAACGCATGTGGTGGCTGTTCCCGACCGCCGTCCTCGCTGGCCTCCTCGAAATCCTAGGTTGGGTTGGACGTCTCTGGTCAAGCCGCAATCCCCCGTCGCTGGACCCATACCTGATGCAGTGAGTACCGCTGCAAAAGTCGAATGCAAGATTGGAAGATGGCTCACATTTGTAAAGGATCATCTGCACCATCATAGCTCCGACGCCCTTGGTCGCAGCGAACTTCGTGATTTTGGGTCGCATTATCACGCAGTTGGGCGTGCGGTTCAGCCGCCTCAGCGCCGGCTGGTGTACGTCATTGCACGCTGCATGTCTTGCTGAATGCTAATATCAACGACTATTTCTGAAGATACCATTCTGTTCTGCTCTTGCGTGCGTTACATTGTGTTCTGCTGACACGTCTATTTACTCATTGTTATTCCAGGATATCATCGCGCTTGTGATTCAAGCCGTTGGAGGTGCATTGGCTGCCACTGCAGTGCAGACTATCGGCGGAGACCCTACGGAGGTACAGGGATGCGTGCCTATCGTTCCTCGAAATGCACTGAGCGATGTCTATACAGGGCGGACACATCATGCTCGGCGGTATCGTCTTCCAGCTCGGTATGTCCCTATGTTCTCCTTAACCGGATAGAATTCGCTGACCGTCCCCACCATCGTAGCCGCCATCATCGCCTACGTCGCGCTCGCGTCCGAGTTCCTCACCCGCTATTGGACGAATCGGCCCTTCCAACACCACGAAGACACTCTCAACGAGACGCACGAAAAGCCACACATGCAGCCGCGCATGAAGCTCATGATCTTCGGCATGGTCTTCATGACCATCCTCCTCTTCATCCGGTGCGTGTCGCCCGTCCTCGCCGCACGCTCATCTGACCCGCGTGCAGATCGGTGTACCGAACGATCGAGCTTTCCGACGGCTGGAGCGGTCGCGTTATCTCCACGCAGGTCTACTTCAGTAAGTAACTGTCGGGTAGCGATGCCCGACGGCCACGGCAACTGATTGATGCGCTTGTAGACGTGCTCGACGGCGCGGCGATCGTGCTGGCTATGTTCACGCTGAACGTCTTCCACCCGGGCCTCCTGCTCGATTCCAGCCCGGCGCCCTCCGACCTTGAAGAGAAGCCCTCGGATCTTGAAGAGAAGCTTGCAAATGTTGAAGCGAAGCCCTCCAAGCCGTCCCTCACTGACAGTCAGTAATCTGAACAAAGCGATCAATACTTAATGGACTTTTGTTTGGAAGCATGTACTGTTTCTTTGCATCATGACTCCCACTCTCTAGACGCTAGAATATATCCTACTCGATACCACACACCACGCTGAACAGTACTGTTTAGGCGACTGCGTATCTGTAAACGCTGTGTACTGCATTAATGTTGAACCCGTGCCTGAGCTGGCAGGCAACAGCGCCGACAACGCGTGCATCAAAGCTGTCGACACTTATCTCACGGTACAGTCTCGTTTCTGCAGTCGACACTCTCAACTCAAAGTACAGTACTATGTATCATTCAGTCGGTGATCACTGATACAAGGAATGTCGTGTTTCAAATACAGACACTGCTAGGCACTAATACAAATCGATCAAGGAAAGAAGCTACAATTCCACATGCCAGCGCGTCCACCGTCCTGGATGTTGCAAGGCGAGAAAGACTGGCACAGCGCCCATGCACGGCACGGTTACTTCGTCACCACCACGCCCGTAAGCATGCTCTTGCGCGCCTCGGGGGTCGCAAGCTTCGGCTTGAGCGCCTCACCATTAGCACCAAACGCCCAGTGGCCGTTCTCCAGTTCCTTAGGCTCTTCGCGGGGCGGCAGCATGACCGGCTCGTCTGCCTCCATCCGCTCGTCGCGCGCCTCGTCCGCCGCTTTCGCCTTCTTGCTCTTCGCGCGCGCCGCGATGGCCTTCTTCTCCTGCACCTGCGCCCGCTTCTGCGCGAGCTTCGCCGTCTCCGCGACGGGCATCCTCTTAGTCTTTGCGTGCGCAGACGCGGAGGCGGTCTTCTTCAGCAGTAGAGCGGTGGCGATGTCCCGAGAGGTGGCCTGCATTGGTCTGGACTTCGTTTTCTTCGGAATGTCCTGTCCATACGACTCATGCACGATTTCCTTGCTCAGCTTCTCCGCCTTTGAGCTGGGGTTCACGCTCCGAGTCACCTGATAGATACGGACGGCGGGCACGCGCGCCGGTATGGTTGACGTGCTCTTCGCCGGGGCGGAGTTGGTCTGGGCAGCGTTAGCTAGAGTGGGTTGCCTCTGGACACATGTGGCCTGAGCGGGGCCTGCAGACGGAGGCGATCCTTCGGCCTTGGGCCTATTTACCCTGGCGGCCGCGGCGAGCTTTCGCTTGGCTTCGCTTGATGATAGCACCGTCATGGGAGGATGGCTGGCAGTGGACGATTTCGAGGACGTAGAAATGGGTTTAGTGGCAGCAACTGGTATCAAAGCCGAAGGACGTGTGTTGGAGCTGGGTCTGGTTGATGCGGGGCGGGGCGATAGGGACTGACGCGCTTTCTTGACAGGCTGAAAGAGCACGCAGGTCAGTCGCCTTTTATCGAGCACGGACTCACGCATCACAACGGGAAATCTCCGGAAAGGACAAGAAGTCAAAGCGCAATGGCAACGAAGTCAAAGCGTCGACGCACACTATAGCCAAGAAATACAAAGGAAAACACAAAAGAAGTGGGCGCTTACCGGCTTTTTGCCTTTTGCAGGCCTTCTTGTATGTCGGATGGCATTCTTATCAATGCCGCCATCATCTGACGTGCTACTCCATGAGGAATTGCAGCTGGAGCTTGAGCTTGAAGAAGAGAGGACGACCCTGCGTTTCCTTGACTGCGGCTGCAAAAGCGCCGTCGACTCCGCCTTCTTCGTTTTGCTTGTGCTTCGCGACCGAATGGTAATATTCTGGCGGGATGGAGAGGGTGACGGACCATGTGCGCGGACTTGAGGCTTCAAGACAGGATCAACGATGGGCTCATCGGATGATGCCGCCTCGATGCTCTGATTCTCCTTGCCTTTGCTTCTGCGCCTGCTGCGTCTGTCAGTTGAGACCTCTGGGCTGGAAAGAGGGGCCAATATTGACGGGGCTAATTCCGCTGAAGTCAGCATTCCATCTTCGGCGATCGTGGGCCTCGACAAAAGATTTCCAGATCCAAACCCTGCTCGGTCTGGAAGGCGAGTCGCTGGCAACAGTTTGCCTTCGTCTTCCATTCTTGAAGGAGATGACGCGTTCGCTACCATATCTGAACAAGGTGGAGAACCGCGCGGCCATGAAGCATGCATAAGCATCACATGGCTGCGCCCTGCAGAGGAGTCAGAAGGTATGATACGCTTCTTTTGACTATCTTGCAGCGACGCCCATTTCGTCTTCAAGGAATGACGAGGATCGCATGGAGAAGATGCCCCCACGGATGACGGAGGAGACGAACCGCGGCTAGATGACGAAGACAAGAAAAGGGGAAGAGGAGCTTCAATCGAGACACGGGAAACGGAGAGTTGAATCGGATCTTGTTCGGGGATAGACTGAGAGGCACCAATGACCACAGGGGTAGACTCTCGAGTCATGTCTTGAGTCGAGAGACTGCGTCGAGGTGAAGGTGTGAAGTTCTTGAAAATTC
The DNA here is from genome assembly GCA_033439255.1 of Hericium rajendrae. Taxonomy (NCBI): domain Eukaryota; kingdom Fungi; phylum Basidiomycota; class Agaricomycetes; order Russulales; family Hericiaceae; genus Hericium; species Hericium rajendrae. Next base: position 721,676 of record CM065879.1, on the reverse strand, counting down.
CGCGTGCAGGACTAGAGACAGGCATAGAGTCACAAGGCTCAGTAGTCTGCGAGGGGCTCGGAAGATTCACAGATTTAGCAACAAGCATAGTTGACCGACTGGGAGAGTACACAGCGCTGGAGGCTTTCTTTGAACCAGACGGGGTAGGAGTAAGAGCAGCAGAGGCCAAAAGCGCAGCTCTAGTTCTGTTGCGTTTTGAGATAGTCGGGGTGCGAACCTTCGACGGGCGAAGAGCCGACTTATTAGAAGGAAATCGATCCTGAGATTGCCCAAGGACAGGCGATGAGAACTTAGGCGATGGGGGTGAACCTGGGCAAGCGAATACGTCGTCTTCAACAGTCCGCGTGACGGTAGGCAAAGAGTCCACAGGTACAGATATAATAGGCCTATTTATCTTTGCATGAGATAGACCGATGGGAGGACCAAGCGCGGAGAACTCGAATGCGGGTAATACGTTCGGGGCCTCAGTGTGAAGAGATGATCCCAAAGGCACAGATTGAGAAGGTTCAGCAGAAAATAATTCGACAAACAGGCTTGCTAGAGAGATTGAAGGTACTGCCTTGCAACGCTGAGAGATGCGGAAGGCGAAAGATATGCGTGCGACATCTTGATCCACAGAAGGCTCGTACGTCCAATGCTTGACCATCCGCGGAGAAGACTTAGACTTCACTATATCCGAGATCTGGATGCGCTGGGAGTAAGACGGCTTTATTGATCAGTTACCGAAGCTTAGCAAAAGAACTCACGATGAAGTATGGTTCGTCCTTAAGCATCTCAATGACTGCGGTCTTCACGCGGTCCTGGCAAACACCCAGGACACTAGCATTGGAGCCTTGCCTCGCCGCATCCACCACATAAAAGCAGATTTCCTGAGTGGTTAGTCCTTTTGAAGATGAATGGACGAGCGGTACTAAAGAAACGAAACGCAACCAGCGCGCAAACGAGACATGCAGATCCGTAAAAAAGGCGCCGGCACCACCAGGGTACTCCAGCTTCCTTGTATCTAAAGACATATACCTTATGATGAACGAAATAGAGGCATCTGCGCCAGCGCGGAAAGAAACAAAGGGATGAGTGAATGAAGGAAGCAAGAGGAAAGCCGCACGTGAAGAATAAACAGACGTGGACGCGTTATTTGTCCTTATTTGATCAATGATATTTCGTCTTTCGATTTGTGCAGCGTAACTTGGCACTGACCTCTTACTCTACCTGCTCCCTGCGCAGGCTCTGGAACAGCACTATTACAAGATCGAGTTAGCACAAGGAATGTTCATCATTCAAACGTGCAGCCTTGAAGACGCGAACTAGAGCTACTTATCTCTGCCGTTCACCTATATAACAGCATCTACCCTCTATGTTTCAGGTCGATCGAAGTACATCAAAGGTATGTAATGACCGCGCAACCTTCCTTGAAGATCTTCTGCTCACTCGACTAGCTGCAGCTTGATGCACGGAAGTCTTGCAAAAGGCTGCCGAAGCGTCGTGCACTCTCCCATTTCTTCCCTTCGGGGTCGCTAGCACAGCAGGCGTTCATGGAACCTGACAAGACTGTTCTATGATATAGAGATATCTATATTCTTCGCTCCAATATCATATCGAGCATTCTCTTGCGCTCGTCTCGTGACTGCGTTCGAATGTCCCACAGGTGCTCACTCGTGTATGTCATTGTCATTCGGTGTTATTCGCTCATGAGACCTTGCTGCCACCAATAGCACAGGCATTTTCTCCTTCTCTCCCTTCGGCCTTGTCTTCCCGCCCATTGGGACCCTGCATTTGCGCCCTTGCGTCCCCATGACTTGTATCGAAGACAGCGATATACTGTATATAAGCCCACCCTCTTACCATGGTACCCATCGCAATACTCACCACGATAGGCATCGCGATGGCCTCGATATTATTAACATATCTAGACCCTCTGGCACTTGCGCTCGTCCTTCTGACCTTACTGTACGCCCTCGTCGGGCACACTTTGCGCAGACGACGAATGCCTCCCGGCCCGCGCGGACTTCCATGGATTGGCAATAGCCATCAAATGCCTAACACCAAGCCATGGCGTCAGTTCGCAAAATGGAACAAGCGATACGGTGCGTTGTTATCTGCAAACAGGGTGGTCAGGGAAGGCTGATTGGCATTTGCAACATTTTAGGGCCCGTCATGTCGCTTTTCTTGGGTCGTACACCCGTCATCGGTAAGCATGCAGAGACACGAGAATTCGACAGGGAAACTTATAGTGCATATGAGATAGTCCTAGGCACTGCGCAGGCCGCTTGGGATTTGCTTGAGAGACGGTCGGATGTATACTCAAGCAGGCCGCGGTTCATCGTCGCGTGCGTACTCCATTCCATTTTGATCGCGTAGTCTATTAATACTCGCTATAATCAAGTGGAGAAATCCTGTCTGACAATCAGCGTGGTCTTATGATGCCTGCCGGAGAGGGCTGGCGTAAATTCCGTCGAGTACGTGTGATTGTATTCTGCTTGGCGTCTTATGCTGATAGCGAATATCTGGAGTAGGTATACCACGCAGGCTTCCACTCACGCAAAGCAAACACATACCGCGACATCCAGTCCCTCGAATCGAAGCTACTGATGTATCAACTCTTGCACGAACACAAGGAATACGAGGGACACATCAAGCGGTAGGCTCCAACTCGGCTCCGTTGGCCTTCGTTTGAGAGCGTATGGTCTGCAGATATGCTGCGAGCGTGGTTGTGTCTGTGTCATATGGCAAGCGAGTAGACTCCGTGGACGAGTTCATCGTGAAGGAGAATATGGACTCTATGGCCTGTGAGTCTGTTCAGCCTCGCATATCTCGCGCTAACCACAGGGTATTCGTCCTTGCGTCGCAGACTTGACAAGGTATGTTCGAATGTCTTTTGATGCTTATTGATGAACTGTTCCAACCATGTTAAACACAGCGTAAAGTACGTGGTTAATTTCTTCTTGTTCAGACGTTTGCTTATTGCATTTCGACGAAGTATTCCTGGCAAGTATATAGTCGAGTCCTGGCCATGGCTTCTTAAGCTTCCGGTAGGACCAGCATCAAACCGTTAAATTCGGATCTGGTCATAATTTGAAGCCAACTTTATGTAGCGCTGTCTGCAATGGTTCCGCCGTGTGCCCGAGATGCGCCGCCAACGCGAGATTAAGTTCTTGACTGGTCTGCTGAACGATGTGCGAGGGCGGATGAACGAAGGCGAGCTTCCACGATTATCATTCGGCGTGTGACCTGCTCACCGATGCATACGATCCAGGCACTTGCCCACCATGCTGGTCAGCTACTGTCCTCGCTGAGAACGATAAGCTGGGGCTGGACGATACTGCACTGGCGTACACGCTCAGTTCCCCATTCGGTGCAGGTATCGAGACGGTATGTAGGTCATATTAAACTTTGACCATGAGATTGATCACAAAATTGGATAGACCTCAGCTACGCTCCTTGTATTCATTCGTGAGGAACTTCACTCGGGGCCTACAAGTTTCTAGTTGACTGAGTCTGTACCAGTGGCGATGGTTCATTTTCCAGAAGCGATGCGCAAGGCTCAAGCCGAACTCGACATGGTGGTGGGGCAGGACCGCATGCCTGAATTTCAGGACGCAGAGAACCTGCCTTACGTCCGTGCTCTCATCAACGAGGTCCTGCGCTGGAGGCCGGTCGCTGTTCTTGGTGGAACACCTCATGCGAGTACCGCTGATGACGAGTATAACGGCATGTGAGTTACAAGTGATACGCTGTCAGACTATAGACGTTTAACTCTCCCATTTCGTCAGGTTTATACCCAAAGGCTCCACAGTTTTTGCAAACCTCGAGTGAGTACTACTCACTTTAGCACCGAGATGAGAAACTTATCAGGTCAGCTGCCTAGTGGAATCATGCATGACCCAGATACATTTCCTAACCCCGACGCCTTCATCCCAGAGCGCTGGCTGCCTGGCTCAGCGTTTTGTAGCACGCACCCACGCCTGCAGCTCGACACGTTCGATTTGCCGTTCGGCTTCGGGCGGCGCATCTGCCCCGGGCAACACCTTGCGTCGAACTCAATCTTCATCAATACGGCGCGCATGCTATGGGCATTCAACGTCCTGCCCAAGAAGGGTGCGCCGCTCCCGGATCCATGGGCGTTTACGGATGGCTTCAATTCGTGGCCGGTGAGTTTTGAGTGTAGGATGGAGGTGCGGAGTGCGAGGATCAGAGATTGTATTGAGAGAGAGTGGGAGATAGCTAAGGAGGCCTTGGAGAAATGGCAGTGATGGGCACATTTTCTAAGCGAAGATACGAGCATAGCGGAAATGTATATGCATTTGATTATCCTTGACTTGATATGTCTGACGAAGCTCCTTTGACGGCTGATGAGATGCCTCGAGCATCGAGGAGATCAGTAATATCATGTCTTCATCCAGGAAACTGAGAGTATAGATGTACATGGCCAGAGTACAAGACATATGGGAATACGGCTGAAATGAAAGGCGTGAAGAGAAAGACAAGTCATGCACTACAGCTAACCAAGCAAGACCTCACTGCCACCTCCCCAAACCCTCCTTCGCGCCCTCCCACTCGCGCTCAATACAGTCCCTAATCCTCTCGCTCCTAACCCGCATCCGACACTCAAAGCTCTTCGGCCACGAGTTCGACCCGTTCGTGAACTCCCACGGATCCGGCAGCACTCCCTTGCTGATGGGCTCGAACTCGAACGCCCAGAGCATGCGCGCGATGTTGATGAAGACCGAGTTCGACGCGAGGTGCTGCCCAGGGCAGATGCGCCGCCCGAAGCCGAAGGGCAGGTCGAACGTGTAGAGCTGCAGACGCGGGTGCGTGCTGCATAGCGCAGAGCCGGGTAGCCAGCGCTCGGGAAGGAAGGCCTCGGGATTGGGGAACGTCTCTGGATCACGCATGATGCCGCTAGCGAGTCGTGTCAGGATTGAGGTGAGGACGGGAAGGCCAGAAGAGCTTACTCGAGATTCGCGAAGACTGTCGTGCCCTTGGGTATGAACCTGTACATCGAACATCAACATCTCGCAAAGTCTCTGGTAGGTTGTTCCAGTACGTACATGCCATTGTATTCATCGTCCGCTGTACTGGCATGGGGTGCTCCGCCTAGAGCAGCGACCGGTCGCCACCGCATTACTTCGTTGATAACTGCTCGGACGTACGGCAGGCTCTCGTCGTCCGTCCAGTCAGGCATTCGATCCTGGCCGATGACGGCGTCTAGTTCTGCCTGCGCCCTTCGCATGGTATTCGGGTGGTGCAGCATCGCCACTAGAAGATACTCTGTGAGTCAACACCATATCATGGAGTAGAGCGAGTATGGGTAGAACTGACAGACGAAGACCAAGAGGCTTCCGGAAGTCTTTAAACATCGTCAATTCATATCCTCAGCTGGCATCTGCGAACGACGCACCGTCTCAATTCCAGCCCCAAACGGCGAGCTAACGGTATAGGCCACTTGAAGCCCATCGATGCCCATCTTCTCCTGGTTCTCTAGCGCGTCCGCAGCCAGACACGGCGGGCATGTGCCGGCTTCGATACGGGTCTGGACGTCTTGCACGAGATGGGTCAGGAGCTCGATGTCGCGCTGCCTGCGACGTTCGGGCATGTGACGGAACCATTGCAAGGATCTCTGTTAACATGGCTTTGAAGAGACAGCTTCAGCGTATTTTGGAAGGGGACGTACGGGCAGCTTGAGAAGCCATGGCCAGGATTCGACGATATATTTTCCTGGAATGCTGTCCATTACAGTAAGTCCATTAAAATTAAGTGTGGCATGCAACCCACTTCAAACTGAGAGACAAAGCGAAGCCAGTCAGTCGATGCCCTGCGAGTTCCGTGATGTTACAAGGACAAACCTAGTCATATCTACATCCGACAAGTTCAGCCACGGTGAGAGAATGATAGAAGATAAGAATTCAGAGACGTACATCCCATCGCTGCCATGTTTTCCTTTACAATCCACTCATCGACACTATCCACGCGCTTCCCGTAGACAACTGAGACGATGACACTTGCCGCATATCTGTGACTCATGTCTAGTCGTCATGACGTCTCACGAAGGTCGGAACACTGACCGCTGGATATGTTTCTCAAAATCTTTCGGCTCGTGCAAGAGCTGATGCATGAGCAGCTTAGACTCGAGAGACTGAACGTCGCGATAGGTATCTGCTCTGCGGGAGTGGAACCCGCTATGATAGACCTGCGATTGAGTATTATCAGATTGTTGACGATTGATATGTCTCCGACGTCACATACCCTCCGGAACTTCCGCCAGTTTTCACCAGCAGGCATCATGAGTCCACGCTTATTGTCCGACAATATTTCACCTCTTCACACATGAGGCAAGTTGATCGGGCGAAACACGAATGAACAGAAGCTGCAATAAAGAATCCGGTGAACGCTTACGCCATGATAAAGCGCGGGCGGCTCGAGTAGATATCTGAGCGCTTTTCCAGAAGGTCCCATGCTGCTTGCGCCGTGCCCAAAACTGCATGTCATTGGATCAACGGGACACCAGTCTCAAATAAATGCAGACATACCGAGCACAGGTGTTCGACCGAGGAAAAGTGACACTACGGAACCTGGAAAACAAAGCGATCAGAAGGCGCCGCGTACCCATTGCTAGTATGTTTCGGCGTATGCAGGCGTGTCGTGTCTAGCTCACCGTATTGTCTATTCCACTTGGCGAATTGCCTCCATGGCTTGACAGATGGAACCTGGTGACGATTCCCGACCCACGGCACGCCCAGAGGGCCCGGCGGCATCCGTCTCCGACGCGCAGCATAATCAATGAACGCATATGCGACATACATTACCATAAAAAGTATCAACGCGGTAGGACTCAGGATGCCTTGCAGAATGTCGAGCGGAGTGACCGCCATGATGGTGAATGGGACCGAGGAGCTTCAACGCCTGCATACCCCCCATTCGCCTTTAAATGACACCGGTGACTTTCAATTTGCGGGGTACGCTGATCACCCAGGATTATGTGAAGGAATCGACTCTTACAGCTGTTTACAAATCCATAGGCCCCCCTCGGCAGAAGTTGATAGATATCGCAGCGTACGTCGGACATTGAACATACAGGTGGAGCTTGATTCTAGCTCGCACCTGGCCAATCGGTGGCAACGGCAGCACGGCAGGAGGAGCGGAGCATGATCTGGCACGGTCATAAGCGATTTCCGACCTTCGCCGACTCAAACACGATCTCTATACCTTACATTCTCGGGAAGGCCTATCGATTTGTAAACGGCTGTATGACGGGCGGAGCGCGTCTGCGAAGCAGACACGAGTTCGTCTAGGCGTTCATTACCGGCCCATTCGTGGGTTCTGCTACCCACGATCATCCCGAAGACCCTGTCCTCTCCAAGAATCAGGAAAGCGTAAGTCACCTTCGTGATGCTTTCAGAAAGGGGCAGAGCGATACGCACTGGAAGGGCTGCCAATGGTAAGGGACCCGTTCGGCTTCATGTCACACGACTGGGATTCATGCAACCGAATCACCAGCTCCGCACCTACATGATGATCTTATTAACACATGCGAAAACGGCTCACTGCAGAAGTTTCTTCGCCGAAAAGAGGCGAACGGGGGTCAAGGACGAAGCAAAGCAAGTACAGTGGTAGCAACACACTAAGTCGACACACCGGCGTCTTGCCGGCGTCACACATGAATGCGGCCTGCCCTAAACTACAGGCCGGCGGCTCTGACCCGCCGAATGTGACAAGAAGTATTCCTCTTGCTACTCGACAATGGTGGATGGGTGCAAAATTTTTGTTCTTCCACATGTCCAGCGATATCTAGCCAGCAGTAAAAGCGTTAGCGGAAATTAAGGTGCGTCTTCAGCTAATTTCTATGCCAGCAAGTTCCTTCTCCATCTACTTTGGGAACTGCTTCAAAGTCCTGTGCCACGGTAACTATACACGCGTTCGAGGCGAGCCTTTCAACTGTGCTTAGTGACAGTGGCACGTACAGTGTCTTGTTTTCCCTTCGAGAAATGAGCAGTTACCAGGTGATTGCTAATGAACAGAGCCGAAAAAGTATCAAGTACTCTTCACAGATTACCGTGTTGTAAGTACGTGGTGTATCCATCAACTGATGTCTCCGCTCTTCAGATTACTGAAGACTATGCCATCGCAGCGCACGGCGGCATCTTATTCACTCTTGGTCGATGAGACACAATTGTGGTCTCGACATCAGTACCAAGGAAACCTACCCGCCCGTCTCCCTGTGCACTTGGACAGCTTCAAGGTCCAACGTTCCTACTGTCGAGTAAGTATATAATCCGGTGATATGCCTGTATTTATTCCCCACTGAGCTGGGCTCATTCACAACTCAAACACACTGGTGCTGGTCACTAGCTCAACGTCCGACACGACACTCTATCACATACGCACATGCACCTATGCACCTCTTGCCATGTTTGCGCGTTCGGCCAAATTTGCGTGTGGCGTCCTGTTCCTGGCTGGGGTCATCGCGCTGCCCGTGCAGTATGCATCTACCTTCGCTGCCATATACCCCAATGAATCTTTGCGTATGCTCACCTGCATTATCCAAGCAACGACCAGGCAGTCCCGACACCGCTCCTCCTTACCAATGACCCTTTCCCTACCAATGACCCATTCCCAACCAATGACCCATCCCCAACACCGCCCATCCCTCCCAACTACCCATTCCCAACACCTCTCCCCTTCCCCCCATTTTACCACACCATCCACTTTTGGTAAAACTCTTTTGACCCTTCCCCATTACTTCCTAACAGCCATCAAAACCCAGCCGCCTCCCAGGCAACACGGCGACGCCAAACAACACGACCACGACCACGTCCAACGCCATGACCACGTCGGATGTCGTGACCACGTCCGACGCCGTGGCCACGTCCGACGCCGTGACCACGTCCGACGCATTCACGGCGAGGCCTGAGCGCAGAGTCGCTGTATCGCCGTTCGACCCGGATCCGTATGGGGGTTGTATTTGGTGCGTGTTCGAGTCGTACGCGCTAGGGATGAGATCTCTTATTGGGGTGCATGTAGGCCCGGTGGGCCGCATGACAAGCCCGCGCCGCTGCAGCCTGTTGCATCTTAGGGTCAGTAGAGCAGGTACAGTGTGCCAGGTAAGGGCGCACGGGCGAGCTTGATTTCGGGTTCTCATATGGCTTTGGAAATTAGTCAGTGGATGCGTGGCAAGCTGTACATACTGCTATGGTTAGATGGCAGCTGATGCTACCCTTGACGTTGTCAACGATACTCTTACATTTGGGTTCATGCCATAATATACAACAAAGCGGGAAGAAACACTGCCATCTAAAACAACAGCTCTGCACTAGCACCAGTCCTTCAGCCCCATCCAACGCGCACAAGACGCAAACACACGCACCTACACAGACGACCCGTCGTCCTCCATCTCCTTCTTACCAACTGGATACCCCACCGCCGTCTCCTCCGTGACCTGCACAGCAAGCGACTGCATCGGATACGGCGATTCGCCGCGCGACAAGTCGCGCGGGCCATGCGCCGTCCACTGGTACCGCGGCCCCGCCTGCGACGCGCTCACTGGCGCCTGACTCATCGGCCTGCTCTCCGTCTGGAAATGTGGCTGCAGGAAGATCAGGCAGAACGTCACGCCCTGCCACACCACAGTGAGTGAGAATTGCGCTAGCGGAAGGGAGGGAGGGAGGGAGGGGACGCACGATGAGCGGCTGCATGGCGTCGAGCGCGGGCCATTGGCCGTTGGATTTTTCAAGGTAGGTGATGAGGAGGACGAGCACGTTCGCGGTGTAGAGCGCGCCGCTCTCGATCGTCGCGACGAAGACGGGCAACAGGTTGCTCCCGCCGTGCGCGATGTGGCTGCTCGTGTAGATGCGCCATGCGATGGCGGCTGTCCGACGCTGGCATGAATAGAGATGGTAGGCACGGTGGGTGTGGGCGTACCGGTGCAGAAGGCGTTGATGGTGAGGGTCAGCGCGAGGAACGCGAGGAGCCAGGACGATGCGGTGACGAATACGGTCGCGCCGCGTGAGGCGCGGGTCTGTTCCCAGCAGAGAACGTATGATGCACCTAATAAGTTCTCGCGTGAGAGGTGCGAGATATCGAGTCATAGGTGATGGGCATACATATGTTGCCAAGCTCGGCGAATGCGGGGAGTACTATTACACGAAAGTCATTGTTGAAGACGACGTAGCATCGCCAGATCTGCAGGGACATTAGTTTGGGACTGATGGATTGCGTGGAGAGTGGTACCATGACGGCGTCGCCAACCAGTGTTTGGGTTACATACAATACGGATTTGGCGGTGAAAAGCGGGAGGGAAATGTTGCCGAAGTATGCGATTGGGCCTTCGAGTTCGTAGAGGAAGCCCTTGAACACCCGAACGGCGTCGATGATTAAGTGCTAAAGACCGTTATGTCCATGTTCATCATGGTATGATGAAAGGACAATAAGGCTTACTGCAGTCGCCAGTACAAACATAACGGTGGAGATGGGGAGCAGTGTTCGTCGCCGAGCTCGTCCTGCTTGGCCCTGCCGAAGCAGGATCAAAATCAAAGTTATGTACAGAGTGAGGAAGAGACCTATGACCGACGACATGAGCTATAGTCTGACGCAGAGCAAAGAGAAGGAACCTTACCATAGAACAGCGTCTCCATAAAGAGAGCAAGGAGAACAGCTAGGTCAAGCCGCACATCCATGATGATGATAAGGCTCGGGTAAGAGGAAATCCAGCGTCAGAGTGCAGAATGCCTCGAGATCTTATACTTTGCGGATGCATCCATCGGCAGCGTTTTTGATTGCCATCGCCACAAAGAAGTCAAAAGTTCGCTCTCAATGACAGTTACATATCCTGGTACGGCAGAGACGGGTCGTTCCTTGACGGGATGTGATGATGCAGAACGTGGGGATATCCAGGTTGCTTTGGCTTCTCCGGGCACTCCGGTGCAAGCAAAGAGTCGAGATCGTGGTAAGGACCTTACATACTCTTCGGACATGTCCATTAGAAAGAGGATTCAGAAGGGGCGCTTGAGTAATTCCGCCGCGTCTCGCCGGGACCCGACTAGAAAATCCGAGGAGGTTTCAAGTATCAAACCCTTTGTCTAATGCGCGGGAGATTTAGACGTTCTTGAATGAGATGGCATTCTGCGGATAGAGCAAAGAAGTGTTGCCTGTGGCCATCCACGAGTTGACAGATCATCATGATGAGGGATGCTTACCGTGTCGATGACATTGAATTCGCTTCGACAAGATGAATGAAAGCTTTTTTGGACGTCTGTGCGCACACTCCACGAACGATGTTCTGATTCATGATCGCGTTGTTCAAGAATAAAAGTCAAGTTACGACGCCGTAATCTCCAACGCTTTGCTAGCAGCGGGCCGTCCGGACCGCGTACATAAATGCTGACGTAAGACTATATCGGGATGCACAAAGCATCGAGCATTACATAGCGGCCATCCAGATATCACTCTCACCATCTCCTATACCACTATACACTCCCTGTGGTCAGAGTTCTCCAATCTCTGACGACGCCGCATCAGAAGAACCGTCTTTATTCATCAGCAGTACGATGTCCAGCCAGAGCACGAACGATGTCATCCTGGTAACAGGCGGAACCGGCCTGGTTGGCAGCGCGATCCAGCACATTATCGAGACGGAGCCAGAGGGATCGAGGTTCGGCAAACGGCCAGGAGAGACGTGGATTTTTGCGAGCTCGAAAGATGCGGATCTCAGGTGTGTACAGAGCTATCTGCATCTTTGGTCACAGAGAGGTGGTCGTGGCGCGCTCCATTTCAATGCGTGATACCTGTGTATCTAGAGATGTACTGACTTGTGTCACAGGGATCGCGAGCAGACGAAGAAGATGTTCGAAAAGTACAAGCCCACGCATGTCATCCATCTCGGTGCCTTGGGTACGTCTGCATTTACCCGCTTTCGCGTGGTAACGGTATTGAAGTGATCCTTCGCGGCCAGTCGGCGGCCTCTTCAAGAACATGAAGTACAAGGTATTCTCACATCGTCTTCGCATCTGATCTGCAATAACGCGGCCCCGATTTTCCCAGCTGACTTTCCTCCGCGAAAACACGCTCATCAATGACAATGTCCTGCATACCGCCTATGAGTACAACGTCAAGAAGGTTATCTCTTGTCTTTCGACGTGTGTGTTCCCGGATAAGGTTACGTACCCGCTCGACGAGACGAAGATCCATCTCGGTTTGCCGCACGAGAGTAATTTCGGGTATGCACACGCGAAGCGGATGGTAGATGTGGCGAATCAGTAAACATTCTTCTTCATCTAATTGCGTACATGAGACTGATCTTATCTCTAGCGCATACAAGGAGGAGTTTGGGTGCAACTTCACGTCTGCAATCCCAACAAACGTGTTCGGGCCGAACGACAACTTGTCCGTACCTCATTTCACAGAAACGAGCATACCCATGAACTGATATCAATCTTGACTGCCCAGCGACCTCGAGGATTCGCACGTCATCCCCGGCCTCATTCACAAGTGCTATCTTGCGAAGAGTAAGCCCGCACGTTCTGCTAACTAACTATTCACTAAGCAGCACGCAGAGAACGGCACGCCCTTCATCGTCTCCGGCACCGGCAAGCCCCTCCGGCAGTTCATCTACTCCTACGACCTCGCGAAGCTCTTCATCTGGCAGCTGCGCGAATACGACGACGTCGAGCCCGTCATCCTCTCCGGTAACTCCCCCAACTCCCTTCTCTTACTCTACAACTAACACCACATATACACTTAGTGGGCGAGAACGAAGAAGTGAGCATCAAAGACGTCGCCGACGCCATCGTCAAAGCCGTCGGCTTCCAGGGCCAGTACTCCGTACGTCTCCCCTCCCCTTCCTCCCCCTTTTCCAGGATTGCATTGCTGAATGGGAGCGGGACAGTTCGACACGACGCGCGCGGACGGGCAGTTCCGCAAGCCCGCGTCGAACGCGAAGCTGCTCTCGCTCATCGGCGAGTTCGAGTTCACGCCGTTCGGGACGGCGCTGCGCGAGACTGTGCAGTGGTTCGTTGCGAACTATGAGCATGCGCGGACGGGGAAGAAGGTGGATGGGTCTGCGTGAGGCGGAGGAGTGGTGGTATGGGTTAGATATGTGTTTGGATGCGCGAGATCATGGACTAGTTCTGCCAAGATAGTTGTGTTATGATGAGATTTACGTGAGGTATGCATGTATGAGGAAGCTGGGAACCTGCTTCTGAGCACGCGTTCAGCCATACCCATACTTGTAAGATTATACGCGCTCATGCAGGCGCGGCTTCAATACAACCCGCAACGGCGCCTTCGCAAGCACGAAATGATCCAGCAGCCCCGCCTCCCAGCAAGACGAAGCAGATGAATGACTGGAAGGCCGAGACGACAAGTTCATGGACGCTTATGTTATCATCAGCCGCCGGCCGGGCACCCGGCCCACGCCTGCAGTGATGCCTTTTAGTGCACAAGCCTTAACTTACCATGATTCATTTGTTCACGATGTCGTCCAATTTTCTATAGAATGGCAGGTGGTAATAAGGAGACATATAGAGTACACAATGTTATATAAGTATATATAACGATGATACTCTGGGAAGAAGAGACGTAAAACATATCCAGAGCATAGGTCACACACATATAGGGAGATACAAGATACATACTGTCAACGAGTTCAAATAGAACACAAGTCACAAACTGCAAGCAGCACCTGCGATGGGAACACCAGGGACCCTCCACCCTCGACCGCCAGATTGCGCCCACGACCGATCCATTTACCCTAGCAAGTCTCCCACCTGGAAGACGTCTGCATTAATCCAACAGACGCGTAGTCCTCTGCATCCTCGCCCCAGGGATCCACATCACTGGGCATCCCCAACGAATCCAGGGAGTCATAGAATGGGTCAGAACTCGCCTCAAGCATCCATTCCGGGATTTCATCACTGGAATGGGATGCTGGAAATACCACGGGGTCGATAAAGGCGTCCAGCAAAGCCTCCAATTCAGGGAAAGACGCGTCAACGAACAAATCTGCCGCGCCGAAGTCGAACCCCTCGTTGAATCCAACCTCAGCACTGCTCTCTTCCATGAGTTCTGCAGCGATATCCTGCCACCGAGTCTCGGGCATCATGGCAGGGACGACGGTGCTGGTTGTCGACGAGGACTGATAAGAAGGTGGGGATATGGAGGGCAAACGCGCAACAAGATCCTGCGGGCTGAGGGTGGGGTTTATATGGGCTGGAAGACCCCATCCAAGGGTCGGGCCAATGATGGGTTGTGAAGACATGGAGGGACCTGCGGACGAGTCGGGCGGCAGGAGCTGAGATTCTTCAGGAGATCTAGATAGGTCGGCAAAGATTAGTGACACGCTCTATAGATCTCTCAGAAACACTGCTGCTCACGTTCTAACAGAGATTATCTGGAACCCATATTCGTCCATATCCCCGGGAGTACCGCGGCTTGCTCCCGTCGCAGTCATGGTTTCGTGTTCGTATGCGGGAATTTCAGGGGAATCGCCCGCAAGAACGCCGCCGGAGGGCACGCCATCCTGCGCATCGCTAGGCAGCGCGGCTGTAGGATGCAGCCAGGCATTCATGGGTGCAGGCGTGAAGGGTCGAGGAATCGGCTCAATCCCCGGTGTGTTCCAAGCCTGTATCAACTACAGTATATTAGCTACGACGTGCCACGTTGAGATGGCGGAGAGTGTACTCACAGACCCCGCTTTCGTCTTCTTCCTCCATCGTGGGACGAGGTCGCCCCGCTCCGGTGCCTTTCTCTTCCGGCTTCCTTGCGTGCTAGCTTGCTGGAGTGAGGGGCCGCCCGCATTGAGTGGCAGGGAGCCCGTGGCCTGATTGGTGCCTGTGGCCGCGACGGCATTGGCTCTGTCACGAACGCGCTGCCGATCCTCGACGTGGTCAGGGTTGAGCACCTTCCGAAGAAGAGAAGACTCTAGTTTATGGGAGCGGTATATGGGGACAATGCACTGGGTACAGAAGGCGGCCAGAACAACATCGAGGCCGGCCCAAGGTTCGACATTTTCGTGGATGGAGGTGTAGGACAGAGCGGCATGCTCAACGCTCAGCAGTTCGAAGCGAAGAGGGCTGGGCCTAGCAGGAGAAGCCATCTTCGAGAATGCCGGAGCCATGAGAGAGTCCAAGCAGGAGGGGTGGCTGAGTTGGAAGAGAGATGGTATTGAGCGAGGTGCAAGTTGAACGCAGTGACGTCGTGTGCCAAATGTCAGAATGTTCAGGAAACGGTTAAATGCCGTGCCGGTCTCAACCCCGACATAATGAAGTGGAAACGCTCGTTGCGCTTAGCGGAGTCCGGACGATGCCAAAGGATAACCCGCACAATTCCGATAATTCGCTCAAGGACAATGGGAGGGCGTAAGTCACGCGTATGTGGGTTGCGAGACAATGGCTGGCTGCAATCTCGACATTGCTCTTGACAAATGTTGCTCTGGATAGACGCGTCCCGGCCACGCCTGCTTGCGTTGCTGTTCTCCAACACCTTCCTGTACTGGCATGCGCCGCCCTTACTTTCGATGAGTGAAAACGATGATTACCTTCTCAGCTGCAGATGCCGATAGACCATAGGCTTGATCTTTGGATAGAGTCTAAAGGACAATCTGCGACCGATCCCTTGGACGGATGCAGGAAATTCGTATCGCGCCGACCTATGCGCTTCATCCCAAGGTAACAGTCTACTTCCGCCCACATGATCGTGAACGGGTTCGACTGCCCACCACATGCATGGGACCGTAGCGCCAGGAGGGTGGTACCCACCCTGCGGCAGCTTCGACGTGCTGCACGCCATAGCATGGTAATAGTCTTGGCTCAAGACCATGCCGACGCTGCAAAACCACCGAAAATCAGTAAGTGCTTGACCCGTCTGACGACAGAATAGACCACCTGAGATCAACTCTTTATATACTCTTCAGGCCATCGCGCTTTGACAGTGCTCTATTGTTTTTCCATTGCCAATGCGGCTGGTCAATGCGGCTGGTCAATGCTACCTACACGATGTGGCGCGCGGGCGCCGACCGGGGTACGTCCGAGACACATTGTCTCAAGAATCTAAGGACCTGAGCAGAAGGCTGCCGTCCGTCCCGCAGCAACTTCGACCTGCACCACGCCAGGGTATGGCAATGGTATTGGCTGAAGATAACCATCGAAATCAGTACGTGCTTTATTGGTTTAAAGACAGAAAATATTACTCTCGAATTATCATTGAGATATTGACTAGGCACTCTTGCTTTGATCATGTCCTTTTATCTCGTCACGGTTAATGTGGCGGGTCAATGCTACCTACATGATGTGGCCGCTGGCCCGCCGGCGCTGACCGGGATACATCCAATACAAGTTACCTCCCGCATCTGCAGACCCGAGCACAGCGATCTGAGCTGATCGGAAGATATGATGTCTGGTGAAACGGCCTGAAGGGCTAGTGGACTCAGATGGACAACAAAGTAGCAGTCGATGTGGACACGTCGCGGACTCAACTACACGCGCTTCTGCTTGCCGACCACGTTCCGACTCCGAGTCGAACTTCTTCTTCTCCGCCTCAATTAGGAAGGAACGAGTACAGGGCTCACAACATCTCTCGAAAAGCGACATTCAGGAAGATCATAGATATAGCCAACGTGAGTTGGTCATAGCAAGTCCAAGCGAGGAGACGGTAAGTGCATTCGTGGGATGAAGCATTGACATGTCCGTCGGGCTGCGCTCCGCGTCTCTTTTTGCCACACAGATCTGACTTCATGTGCTCTCAGAGGGGAACTCAACCACTGTACAGCGATACGGTAGCAAAATGTCAATTATTCACACGTAGGTCCAACAATACCTGGTGGTTGGGCGCCATCTACGCATAATTCCATCTTCGTGAAGCCGCAAACGAGTCAAGTCCAAGAGTGAAGCCCACTCCTAAATCATCGTCTATTCCTGTGCCGTTCTCGCACACTCCAAGCGATGACGGCACGGACGAGAACCTCCTCGTTCTACTTCATGGGTTCAGTAAGTACCAGCTGTTCCCTGATCTGTATGTATCCAGCAGGAGGTACTCACGCACCCTTCAGCAAACTCGGCAGATCGTTCAGACTGTCTCAGACAACTACGCTAGCTCCGCGAGCTCCAGAGCAGCTCGTACCCAAGTGCACCTTGCTGGTCAACCATAACCTGGCGCAGAACCCCGTATCTCTACGAAGAAGCCTATCAATGGTACGTATCCCTCGATCCTCTCGGCGAATGTCTCCAGTATCCGAATCCTACGCCCGCATTGGACCTCCTTGCAAAGGTCCTCGACCGCCTCGTCAACGACTGCGCGTGGCCCGTACACCGTATTCACCTCTTCGGCTTCGCGCGGCGGAACTGTCGCCGCGGAGACAGCCCTTCGATGGTGGCATGAACGCTGCACCACACTGGGCCCCGTCGTCATCGTTACAAGCCCTTTGCTCTCCTATTCGACCCCGTCGAAGCTCTGTCCAACGCCGATTCTGGTGTTCCATCATTCGCCACCTGCTGAGTCTGCGCTACCGCGGGACGCAATGACGGCGTTCAGGAAAGGGTTCACGACGGTCTTGGAGGTGCAGAAGGCTGGGGGAGGGGATGCCGCGCTCGAAGGACGAATGGGAGCCAGTCATGAAGCTTGAAGGTTTGGAGTGAGCATCTGGGGACAGGTGGATGTTTGTAGGAAGTGATGAGCTGAGCGGTGCGAGCGCTACATGATACGATCGAAAGTATATCAGTAAATAGCAAGAGTACATCGGCTCGAACTTATAATCAAGAAGAAGACATTCAAGAAAACCAACGTGTTCATACTAGTGAAGCATTCCTGTCATTCCTTGAAAAATGTAATACTGTAATGATGACGATATTCAGGCCCGATACGATGTTCTTGGACTCAAGCTGTCCCGCCTCGACCGAAAGGCCAGAAATGCACCTCACAAGTTTCATCATCCTGTAAAAAAAAAAAAGGTGTTAAAAAGCGATTTCATGCTGCATATTGGACCCATACCTCATCCAATATTACCAGGCCACCTTCGGTAGCGACGATATTGACGTCA
The DNA here is from genome assembly GCA_033439255.1 of Hericium rajendrae. Taxonomy (NCBI): domain Eukaryota; kingdom Fungi; phylum Basidiomycota; class Agaricomycetes; order Russulales; family Hericiaceae; genus Hericium; species Hericium rajendrae. Next base: position 703,654 of record CM065879.1, on the reverse strand, counting down.
TACTCTTCGCTCTCAGGGAGTGCTATTCCACGAGGAATTTCCACTTCCCTCTGGAGATATGGATGCTTGATAAGGAGTTCTTCGTTGCACCACTCGCCAGCAGGTACGGAGGAAGAATATTCTATGCTTTTGCCGGGACGAAGACCCTTTGATGCAGCCCGAGCGACGCGTAGCAGGTTGAAGTCCATCATGGTAATCGTCAGCGGATCACCTTCGTCCTGCGGGTATGCGTGGGGCAACACGAAATGCTGGCCGACCAGTGGACAAGTTACGTCGTACGTGCATCTGTACTCGAAGATCTTGATGTATACAACACAGTCCTGCCAATCGCTCCAAGGAACCTCATGATTCACCATGGCCTGCTTGGATTTCGCGATTAGACCGGAGATGCGAACGATGAGCCTGAGGTCAACATCCACAGAATATCGACCTCACCTGGAGATGCCGGAGAGTAGGATGGAGAGTAGCTGATTTGGAGATGGATGAAAGGGTAACAATTCAGGCGAGCATTCCACGGTGGACCACTGCTGGGCGGCAATAAAGAATGATTCAATGTATATGTAAGTGCATGGTGTTGGAAGCAAGAAAACAGTGTTTAACTGCGACTGGTCAGTCGGGGATAAGGAGTGCAGAGGGTTTCTTCTGAAATCCAGGAGCGTCAGTCGACCTTCGGTTCTTGCGTCCCCATCACCACAGATGAGCAAACCATATCGGCAGTGATCCAGCAAAGTGGCCGAGTTGAACTGGTCTCCCGGTCGATAATAGCACTGGATCGTACGTATGTCAGAACCAGAGAAGCAGCATACAGTGCGAATGGCGACCCCTTACCAGCTGAACACCACTCTTCCAGTTCCAAACAACATATGCCACTTCTGGGTTCACCATGGTTACAGCCACGAGATCGCCATTGAGCTGTATATTGGCCACCGTGATGTCCGAGTTAGCATCAGGAATAGACAGACAAAGTTCGGCATCTGTGGCTAGAGGATGCACGACCTCCATCGTCAGAGACCTGATAGAGATGCGGTAGCAGCTGTCCAACAACTGTCAGTAAACCTCTGTTTGTGTGAACAACACATGTAATGCACTGACAAGTCTTTGGCTTCGCCCCGCACCATTATGTCCTGCGATTGATCCACGTCATACTGTGGTAGGTTATACCCATCTTCATACTCGAGAAGCATCTGCGGCTCTTGATCTGAAGAAGTTCAAAGGTGGATTATAGAGATTTTAGAGGGTGGTGCACTGCGATAGGTCAATGTATCCCTCCTGGTCCTCATATTGAAGCGTTGCATGGTGTAGCCTGGTTCGGGCATGGGCAGCGAGATCACAGCCTTTAGACGGTCTGGGTCCAGGTCCCACATCGTTGATAGATGTCGAAGCAGCCGGAATCGTTCCGCGATGCTGAGCGTTCCAGGACAATTGTCGTAAACATCCTGTAGCTTGAGTTCTATCTCGTATTGAAGCTCGTCATCCTGCATTAGCAGATACCAGGCTCGGCAAACCTACACCGCCCTTTTTTTCTGATCCCAAATAGATCTCCTTCCCAGGATCTCTCGTGATCACTCTTAGACTATTTTCGGATCTCCCTGGCATATCTCTCAGACACCAAATCGTCAAATCCCACAATCTTCGGTGAGAGCTATGTCCAAGCGACATCTGCTGCGATCTCCTATGGATATTCGAGCTTTCCAAGAGTTTTTCGGGGCTTCAAATGGCATATAGGCGCCCGGTAGCAAAGCTCGGTTTTATTTTTTATTTCGAAAATTCTAGCTATTGCTTCACTCATTGCGGGATTATGAAAGACAACGAAATGACTCTATTGCAAGTAGTAATAATACAAAGCTCATCTACAACACATCGAGATGAAGTCCATGGGCATGACATGGCATCAGAAGGTGATACGGCAAGGCAAACTGAACTGAAAGGCAGCAGTGACAGCAGCTACAAAAGTGGTGCAACAACAGTAGCACGGAGTCATCATAGAGGGTGGGAGTAACAGGAAAAGAGTCTTGTATCCCAGCCGCACTGCTGGTGGGAAGCGGGTGTGGGCGTCGGGCGAGGTGGGAAGGTGAACTGGGGCAGACGGCACACAAGAAGTATTAACTTGGACTCACCTGATACTATAGACTGATATGACGAGGAGAGAAGCAACTCACCAAGGATGCGAAGAATGCACTACCAGCAATGCGGACGGTCTCGATATCTGGGGTATGGCGGTTGAGTTGATGTGGCAGGAGACAAGTCGTGACGAAGCGACAAGGAGATGAAGTTGAACATAAAGTCGCGTCGCACGAGGTTCAAACTCAGTCGTGAACTCAGAGCAACAGAGTGGGTGGCGGACTTTGAAGGCTTTGGGACTGTGGCGCTATAGAGGACGACGTCATGTCGCCACAGCGCCAAGCCAGAGCTGAGGATATCGCAGAAGAGCAATATCCAGGAGACATGGCCTGGGATATACCAGGGAGATCCTCAGCAGCTCACAGGGATATTTACAAAATGACATCTTCCCGAGCTCATTGTGATGTAAAAATGAGCTCCGATCGAAGGTATCAATAGAAGCACTTCGGATAAACCGGTTTCGGATCTCAAACCAAAATGGCGGTGTAGTTTGACGCTATCAGTCATTTCTCGAATATTGGGCAGTCACAGACATATGCACTTGCAACGCAGCATTGACATGCAGTCAGCATATTTAAAAATCCGGAGCATGAGCTCAGACGGCAGGGACAGGACGCGCGAACACGCCATGGTTGCTTTCGCGAAGGTGCAGCATCTCTATGACATTCGACGACTATTTTAAAGGAATGCTTGGGGGCCCCTTGATCCTGAACCACCACCATGGTTGGGATTTCCCATGCTTTAAACAGCTGGCAAGGGTGAGGCATCGACCACCGTACGGGACGATTAATCGTCGACTGACGGAGACAGACTCCCTCTCAGGACACCACCTGGCCCTACGATGACAACCGCACCCACCTTTGAAGAATGGATACACATCTATCACACCCATGCCGCCGTTGCACGCGCTGAACAGACCTGGATGCCATAGTCCCGTGTGTACCCCATGACTGTTAAACTTAACCAATACAGCAGACCAGCCGAAGCAGCCTTGAGACTGCACGCCATGAGACTGAACCATGTCTAATTGGGAGAACCATATTTGAACCCCACCGAAGCTAGTACCGCCATCTCCACCACCACCCCGCCCATCTGCCCGACCCCACCGCCCAAGTTGTTGCCTCCCGATGCGCACACATAACCGGCTCAAAGATTCTCCGACCCATCCGAACAGGACCCGACGGACGACATGGCCGACTCTGAATCTGAGTATCGTCAGTATCACGCAACATCGCGCCATGAACAGATACGCACTAGAGGCCCCGAAAACACCCGAAAAACGCCTGGCGAACCTCGGCTAACAACCCTGGACGCTCGGATTGGCACTCCTCGTCGATGACGCCACTGTTCCCGGTAAGAACTTGGCCCGCAGCGGCATCCCCTCCGCCCTGAGTCGACACTGTCTTGCTGTAGCAGCGCGACAGGGTATCTTCCTGCCATCCCGCCGGTACGTACACGGCCGGCGGCACGGACGCTGGCCCCCTGTGTGCCCACAAGGTAGGACACCAAACGTCCACACGCTCTGTTCCAGTCCCGTAGTGGCCGATCCTCACGACTGCCCTCAGATAGGACCCCACACTGCTGACGACTACACGCTCGGCCTCGGCCTCAACCCATCCCTCCATCACCAACCCCCTCTCCTCCCAATACACGTCCATGCCAACGCTCAGCAGCTCATCTCCTGCCCGCACCATGATCAGGTCAGCCTCCTGACCACGACGTACCTCACGCCACTCAACCTCCATCCAAATAAACCCTGGACCATATCCCTCCCCATCGCTGAATGTGGGTACATCGCCTGACCGATGAGCCAAAGCATGGTAGTAGTCGGATGATCGAATATAAAAATCTATCCGTGTTTCGTAGTAGTCCACCACAGGCAAATTAAAGAGCATGTTCGCATCCATGAAAGAGTGCAAGGAGTGATGAGGGGAAATTGCACTTAAGCGCCCTCCCTCTCTGCAATTTAACGCCGTCACTTAAGTCAATCCAAACTCCGTCCAACAGTGCCCAGACCACCAAACTGCTTCATTGGCATCAATCATTGACATCACCCTTACATGCCTTGGCCTCGAACGATGTGCAAGACGTTACCTTCGACTCGCTGGAATGACCTCGACGCGCCGCCCACGTGACATCTGGAACGCACCTGACGTGAACCAAACACGACCACTTGAAAGCTGGCGATGCGCCATCTGCGCGCCGTCCACTAACACGTCGCTGTCCACTAGAGCAGCGCCGACACCCCCCGGCCATGAGATACCGACCACCCTCTCTCCTTCTGGCCTGGCCGCACTGCCCGTCTCGGTCTGCCATCGCCGATCAACCACCTAGATATCATCAGCGCGTGAACTATGCCCCGCCGAATCCACCCGCCCTGGAATGGAGAAACACCAGAGCTATCATCGCAATCTACCCGGGACAATGCTCCCCCGAGGAAGGATGCGACTACTCCCACCTACCTGCGCAAAAGGCGCCTGAGGAACAATTTACCCGATGCCCTGCAAGCCATCTGAGCCTGACCATTAAAGCCTCCCCGAAAAACCCAACTGATAGCAGCCCACTCAAGGACCCACCCACCTTTCACACCTACGCCATGGACTCCACCTCCAGTTCTAAAGCTACCCCTGCTACTTCTGCGACTTCCGCGCATGCCGCGTCCCACGCCTCCTCCCTAAAGGATGCACGGCCCAAAACTACCGGCGTCGCTCGAGAAAAGCTGGCGGCAGGACCAGCAGAAGCTGTGTCAACGGTGCGAAAGAACCCGCGTTTCCCGCCGGCCGATGGTATGCCACCCACCCATGGCACCACCCGCCCCTCTCACTGATTACCTGCAGGTATTTCCACGTTCACCAACCACCGCAGCCCCCGTCTGGCGGACAAACGCCCGGCGGAACAAATTCCAGCCCCGAGCACCCCCTCCCCGGCTCCCAAAGGCCCCGAGATCATCGACGAGGACGCGATGATGACGGACATCACCACCCGCCCGCCGACCCCCCCAGAGGAGAATCAACGTTCCCAAGTCCCGCTCGGCATTGCCACTCCCAACCCTTTCGCGCCCCTGGCGACTGACTCCCCTACCTCGACCGCGGCCCGCGCCCCTCCCAATGGCGCTGCGCCGCCCCTGACCCAGTCCGTCAATCCCACTGGCACCTCCGAGCATGAAGCCGGCACGCAGCTGGTACGAGGTCAGCCTACCGCTACTGCTGGCCAAGGTGCACATCATGACGCACCCTTCACGGCACCCTTCGACCAACACCGCACCCCGGTCCTACCCAAGGGCAGGAATGACCCCATGATGCCTACGACTGGTGATGGTAGTGACCTCTACGCGGATGCGTCTCCTGAACGTACCCCCCGCCAAGCTAGTGACTGGACCAATGACAACCCCGCGCGCCAAGTCGCATCTAGTGCCCCCGCCGCGCTAACGACTGGACCACCGTCTGTCGTACCTCATTCGGCCGCGCCGCCTACGACCCCGCAGGTTCGCGCCCCCACCGACCTAGCTGCCCGATGGGCCCGTGCTCAGGAACGGACCCCCGCCGCTGCAAGCCCTGCTTTAGTCTCTGCAGTTGACGAGAAGTTCACGCTGCCGCCCTTCCCGGTCATTCACGAATCCATCCCGCTCGCGGCGCTCAACAAGAATGCGAGGGCCCAGATCGAAGACTGGGCGACAATCGCGGGGGCCAAGTTCCTCTTTGTGCCCTTCGACACCCCCAAGCCTTCCTCGCACCATCCCATGATAGCATCCCTCGCACGATGCACCATCGAGACTGTCACCGGCTTCACGGACGCCAAGGTCGCCCCACCCATCCCGGAACACCCTATCACGCCGAAAACCCCTGAGCAGGATTACCCGAATGCCTTTCTGGTCTTCAATGTTCCCCAAGCCGTTGTGGACGCCATGCTCGCACGCACTGTTTGGTGCAGTGATGAGATCACATTTCAAGTCCTCCCCCTGAACTCCGGCATACCCGAGCTTCTCTTCACCCTAGGAGAATTCACGACCGAATCTGAGGACGACGTTTACGAAGTCATCCGCACCACCTGGGACAACTGGAATTGCATGTCGCAATTAAACTGCCTCGTCGACGCATTCGCCCAGGACATGAACTACCTCACCATGCAGTCCGTGATCGACTTCAGTGACTCGCTCCGCGTGGAACGACTCGCATACCAAGGAAGAGGGAAGATCGCCCTTCCGCGCTACAACATTTACGCCAACCCAAGCCTCTTGGAAGACGAGCTGCACTGGTACGACATCCGGAAGGTTCTCGCACAATTGACCTACACATTGTCACGCCGAAAAGTGGTTTCCGACCTAGGGGTGTCTGGGTTTTCTGGTAACTTTTCCGAGAACTCCTAGTTGTTCGATGAGGGATGGGTTTGTCTTCTACTTCTGGTGTGAATCTGACTTGCCAAGGATTATGGCTGTGGGAGACGGAGGTCGAGGGTATGCAATGCGATGAAGAAGTTCGTAGAACACTGTCACTCGATGGACAATGATCAAAAGTACGATGACTCGTAGGACGTGAATATTGATGATCGGACTGGATGTGCGTATACGTGGAATGATAACTGCTTGGATTCGTATCTTCGTGGATTGGACGTCAACGTGAATTCGTAGAATAACGTGGATTGAAAGCGCTTGTGAAGCAACTTGACCAGGATTTGATTGTAGGAAAGAACCTTAGAGGATTCTGACGTACAAACTGGGGGCAAAGATACTTGAATTTGGTGTTACAGGAGCAGCCTTTGTATACCCTAAGAGCTCCTATGGCTGCGCGGGTAAGAAATGTATCAAAAAGGATAGATGAAACGAGTGAGTCATTCCTAGTCATGTATAGTAAGGGTGAGTCGAAGTAGGTGACTAGGAGATGAGTCGGTCAGGATAGTGAGTCAGGAAGAGTCAAACGAAGGTAAGAGTCATAATGAGTCAACGCTCAGATGTATGAGTCAGAGGCCAAACAAATCAAAAGGAAAATGAGAGAACATAGGTGATGTAGCATCATGACGAAGACAGAGTGCAGGAAACATACGACAAAGAACATGACCAGTCCCTTTTAGGCATAAGGGTCTCCTATGGTCGGATGAAACTCAGCCCGAGGAGGCTCGTTCCGAACCCACTCCTTTACATCGACATCCATCCTCGCGGTTCCAGCCTCGATGGCGATCTTCTTGATCTGGCAGGCCTTGCGCATGTGGTCAAAGACTGCAGGCTCGCAGTGGCCGCTGTAGGATGTCGCATATGTGGAGGCCTCATATACGCAGTGGAAAAGGTCCAGTGGATCGTAAGGCTTGAGCCGATCCTTTGCCTCTCCCCCATCTCTGGTAAGCCTCTGCCTCTCTCTTCCTTCTCCGATGCACCAATGACGTGGCACAACCATGGTGATACACCCAGATCCATAAGTGGAATCGGGATCAGGGCTGGCCGGCTCCTCCCCCCAATCAGGCCCGAGATCGTCCACAACCTTCATACGTCTTACTCTCCAAACGGCCCAGGTATCCGTCACTGAGAGGAGTTCCTTGATAGCGCCATAGGCGCAGGATCCTTCGATGTCCGAGATCAACAAGATGAACTGGCCTTTACGAATGGGCATCATTGGCTTAACGACTGAGATCCAGGGGAAGTGCAGGTTTCCGGTGATGAGCCGGACGGTCATGAAGTTAAAAGGGAGATCAACAGAGGAGGGGGCCCAGACGTAGCCGGTGCACTGATGGAACTGTCGAGCATAGACGTGGCCGAAGGGCCCTTCGGGAATAATGGTGATGATACCGGGGGCATGGAACATCGGGTCGGTACTGATTTCAGGAAGTGTTGGCATAGGCGGGGGTGGAGCTAACGTGGGAGCGCTCGGAGCAGCCGGAATGGAAGGAGGGAATTGGGCAGCAGAGAGCGTGGCAGAGAATGCAGTGGCCATGATGCTGGGGATGTCGTCATTCTCATGCCTTTCTACCTCCAGTCGGAGGTCCCCTACATCCGTATCAGTCAACGTTACAAAGGAACAGTCATCGAAGACGAGTTCGGTCTCGATCTCATGCTCCTGACGACGTGCAGCGATGGATATCTGGTCGGCAATGTCCTGCATACCTTCAAGAATTCGTCGAGGGTCAGGTGGCTCTGGCCCGTCGAGAACCGTTAGACGGTATCTGGGGTTGGCGGTGATGAGATTCCCTCCGAGGTAAAAATTGAGTCTCTCGGTAGTGACGCTTCGCAGGGAATCGTGATGGACTGCTAGGAAGAGAGGAGGGAGATTCTCGGTGGGAGCAGGCCGGCGAAGTTCGGGAGCAGGATTAAGAAGAGAATCGAACCAGGCCATGATGCGTTGGAGCATGAAGGGCAGAGTCAAGAGGGAGCGTGAATGGGGGCTTTTAGAGAGAGTGCAGCGTGTTTGTGGGATGCTTTTGATGCAGGTTGGCAAATTCTTATATGACGTTGCTTCTTCTCATCTTATAAGCGAAATGAGTGATGCGCCGCCCTTTTCTTCATGTTAGCGCTCGAAACATGTTGCAAGCACGACATCTGCGGGGAACTTGAATGGCAACTGTCCCCAGTTGCGACCGTCCTAATCGTCATGAGAAGATCCATCTTCGGAAGAAGATTCCTCAGAATCCAAGCTTTCGGCCTCCACAAGTTTTCGACCTATCTTGGGAAGCTCTGATCCCGATCGAGCGATGTAAGGTAGGAGCCTAAAGGCTGCACTTGCATATTTAAGGTATGCTCCACTTGGTTCTCGTAGCACATATGAACCTCCCTTTGTCCTTCTTTCCACGACATATGGACCAAGATAGCGAGGCTTTGCCTTTCGATCAGCACTAAGCTCTATGCCTGTGTTGCGCATCAGGACTAGGTCTCCGGGCTGATAGTATTCTGTTATCATTTTTCGTGCAAATCGTCGTTCGAACTTCTCTTTTGACCCCAATCTATGCTGCTTAAGGGTCAAGGCTGCTTTGGCTACATCTGATGGCCTCTTCTCCAATTGGCGAATCTGAAGTGCTAGAAGATCGGCTTCCTCCATTCCTGATTTAAATCCTTCAACAAGGAACGTGGCTTCGGTGAGGTCAAATGGAAGTACCGGATGACATCCATGAAGGAGGTAGTAGGGGGAAAATCCTGTTGATTGACTAACGGTAATTCGGTCAGCAAAGAATGCCTGTGCGACTTTTTGAGGCCATTTATGAATCTTTCCTTCACAGGATTTGATAATGGCTTCTCGGATAATAAAGTGCCCGCGTTCTACAACTCCATTTGCTCTAGAATTATAAGGAGAGATGGTAACGTGCGGTGTTCCCATTTCTTCTGTCAGCTTGCGAAATGCGCCTAGGAACTCCTTTCCATTGTCTGTGACCACCTGGCCAATTGCTCCGTATCGGCAGTATATTTCTTCCCAGAGGAAGTTGGCAAGATTTTCGGATCTCTTGTTGCGAAGGGCTCGCCCTTCCGAGGCTCGGGAAAGGTCGTCTCGTGCGGCCACTATGTATTGAAACCCATTGTCTCCTCCTACTTGTGGTAAGTCCATTAGGTCAAGGTACACCTTCACCCATAAGTTTGAGGGTGTCGAGATCATGGGTGGAATGACCTTTCTTTTTAGACTTCGAATTTGGCACTCGTGACAAGACCGCACATGGTGTCGTACATCGTGCCTCATATGTGGCCAATAGAACCGGAGTCGAAGGGTCTCGAACACAGATTGCTCCCCTCGATGTCCAAGTCCTTCATGTGCTTCAGTAAGCAACTTTGTACGCTCATTATGACCAAAGATCACTTTGAAGGGGTGTTCATTTCCATTTCTCCGATACATGGAATCTCCTTTGACGAAAAACCGAGCTACCTTTTGTAGAAAGCATCGATCATCCTGTACAGTTTTGACTTTGGCAGGATACTGAAGAGTCTTTAGAAATCTAAAAATATTCTGCAGCTCCTGGTCAAGTCGAATGGTGGCTGAAAATATGAATGACGGCAATTTCCTAACCGAATAGTGATGTGGAACAGATGGGGATGTTTTAGAGATCGTGGCATAGAGCGCAATGTTGTCCAGCCATGAATCATCCTCCTCCTCTTCGTGTTCCCCTTCAGCAGGTTCTCGACGTGACAAAGCATCTGGCCCTTTAAATTTATCCGCCGGTACATGGACAAGGGTGAAGTCGAACATGAGGATTCCTTGGATCCATCGATTGATAGCGGCATTCGGCTGAAGGTCTGGGGCATTTAACATTCCCTTGATGTACTTGGCATCAACCTCGACGTAAAGATCTGTGGCACTGATAAGATGTATGCTGTAATGTTTGAGGGCTCGGTACAACCCGAATAATTCCAGCTTTGGCTGAGAGTAACGAGACTCTACTTCGCTCATGGGCAATGATCCATACCGAGCAGGTCTTCGTCGGCCTTCTTCATCTAACTGGGAGAGAATGAATCCGACGGCATGCTTACTTGAGTCAACTGATAATATGATAGGCTTGTCCGATGAGTAGTCGATAGCTCGTAAAGCAGGTGCCGTTGTGACAAGCTTCTTCAGCTGATCAAAGGCTTTTTGCCGCCGTTCATCCCAAATAAACTCAGCTTCCTTTCGAGTAAGTTCAGTGAGTGGTCGGATGATCTGAGAGTATCCAGGAATCCAGATGCGGACTGTGCCACATAGACCTAAAAATCCTCGCACGTCTTTTGGGGTCTTTAGTGGGGGCCAATTGAGAATTTTGGAAACCTTTTTATCTTCTGGTATGCATCCATCCTGTGTGCACGTCTGCCCCAGAATATCCACACTCGGGCGGCAAATCTGAACTTTGTTGGGTGCGAACGTCGCTCCGGCATGCTTGATGCGGTGCATAATCCGATGAACATCCTGCGCATGTTCCCAGATGAATCGCCGAATTCCTGGATTTTCCGATAACACCTCTGGTTCTCCTTCTTCATTGAGGTACTGAGTCTTTGGCCCTCTAACTGCCAAGTCATCAATGAAGATGTTGGCATGTTCAGGGATTTCAGGCTGCAGGATGAACACCATGCAATTCTGAAATTCAGCTGGGGAGTTGGTAAAGCCCATGGGCATTGATGTGATGCGGAGAAGTCCAAGCGGCGTCAGAAATGCAGTAAGATCACGGCTTTCGGGATGAACTTTTCGTGCATCGAATCCCCAGAAGAGATCAAAGACGGTGTTACATGCCCGCCCTGCAAAAGGTTCAACAAAGTTATCCAAGATAGGCAGGACTCCTGAATCTCGGATGGTCACCTTGTTGAGTGGCTGAAGATCATGTACAATACGGAGCTTGCCATTTTTCTTCAGTACGCAAAACCAGCGAGAACGATAAGCTGATTGAGATGGCTCATATACTCCGGCTGCAATTTTTTCTTTGATTAGTGCGATGACCTTGTCCTTTATTCCAGGTGGGATCGGTATGTTTCGGTACTCCCAGGGACTATGAGGTACAGTGGGAATAATGTATGGTGTAAAATAGGATTCTTTGAGGGTCCCGCGCTGAGTCTCTTCAAAGGCAAGGGCCTCCTCATTGAGTACCATGATGTGCGCGAAGAGTTTTTCCTCTTCTGGCCATAGGAACCCCTCTGTATTGATTTTTAGGATGTTACGACGTTCTTTGGTGATACGTGCCGTCGGCTGGAAGTCAGGCAGTAGCTTTGGTAAATGTGGCAGGGTCAGAAGTGGATCTTCGGGAATTCGTCGATGGACTCGTGCAGACTCCGGGAATGTCCCAGGCACTGGTTTAACCTTTTTGTCGACACGTTTGTACATGGTGAAGGATTGCGCATGATTTTCGACCAAATTCAGAAGCACCGAAGTTATTCCACCTGTCGTGCAAGTAGGATTATTATTGCCATGGAGCGAGGTTGATGCAAAGAGGCATGTTGCCGCAGGACGTGAATCAAATGATGCGCAATACGTGTCATTAGGGATCTCAGATATCCGATGGCAAGGGGCGCTACGCAAGGAATTAAAACGAAGGTCCGAGGCCCGAAAGTTCAAGTTTAAACTACAGGGAGGAGATTTCGTAGTGAAAGAGAAAAGGGAGGCATACAGAGAGAGAGAAGGTACCAGTATTTTATCGTACAAAGAACTCAAGATGACAAGACTATAAGGAAGATGTTTTCGGGGTTTTAAGCATGAATTATGAAGGTGTTTTTGGATTTTATGAAATATGTGGGAAACGAACAACCGATAAGAACGCACGAAAATAGATGAGTCCGGAATAGCGATTGACGCTAGAAAATGCGAGAAGTCATAGCGGCAGGCAAGAATAGGGGAAAGTGGCGAGATGGGTCTGGCCGCGGGGAACTTAAATACTGAGTCCGGCTCGAGGGGGTTCCGGATGCGCACCTTAATCATCGTCCTCCCCGAGGATAGTACGCTCGTCGATGAGGTATTCCTTGACAATGTCATACCATTCCCCGAATTCGCGATCATAGAGCTTAGCGAGCATGGGGAGCTGAAGTCCGTCGACCAGCCCGCTCTTGATAACGTTGCGGATGAGCGTGTCGTCTGCGAAGTGAGTGGACACAAGTTGCACGAGCGCGCTGGCGTACTCGAAGCACCTCTGGGACCGAAAAAAGTCGGCAGTGATGAGTAAGAACTGGGATTCAGAATCACGAAAGAGAGGGCTTAGCGGCGCCTCGGGAGTTCCAGCATACTCTCGTATAAGCTTGAGGGCCGGATGATTAAGGGCTTCCTGAAGCTCGGGGTTTCCCCGATCGAAGTGCCTACAAATTAGCGCGACGTTGTCGTGCACGCTGAGAACGACCATTCGGCAGAGCCCTCGCCAATAGTAGTAGGTTCCGAGTGCCGAGGGATGGAATGGGGAGTCGGCGAGCGCGATGAGGTCGGGTACTAGGAAGTGGTCACGAAGCTCGCTGGTGATGAAGGTTGTGGCCTTCAAACCCATAAAGGAATGGGGGTAAGTGAGCAAGTCCGCGCGCGCTGACCCATCGGCTTGAGCGCGAAATCCAGGAAGCGAGATCTGGGGGTTGACGAGATAAGCGTGGTCGTTGTCGAATCTGCTGGGGACCTCGCGAATTTGCTGGTCGAGGGCCTCCACTGGTTCATAGTCGCGTTCCTCGTCGGATTCGTCCTGTCCGTCGACCTCCATGGCTGTCTTGTATTCACGGCTCGAGGTAGGGGACATGGTAGACCGTGTGTCGGAGACGTCGGCATCCGACCCGTTGCGCGCTGCGATGTAGGCCTCGATCCTGGACCGGGTATCAGGAGAGGGCGGGGTCACAGGCATGACAATCCGCGGCATAGAGTCGTTACTTGAGGATGCTGCCGACGTGGCATCGGAGTCGGCAGCCGTGCGGCGAATCTCGTCAAGAATGGTAGGCGTGAGGAGAGCGAGCATGGATTCAATCTTGTAGGTGGTATCGGGCGGGGGTATGGCGATGCCGGCGTTGCCGTACAGCTCGATGATCTTTTCGAGCATGCCTTCACAAAGGTGTCCTAGGCCGAAGACCAGCGCGTCGATTTCGTCGCTGGCAATGGACTCGAGGGACGGGCAGGACGATCCTGCAGAATCGGACCTACCGAGCCGTCTTCCCTCTTCCACCAGATTCTCTCCCTCAGGTGTAGCGCCGCTCCTATTCTTCTCCCTATCTTTCGCAGCTTGTAGTTCGACGAGCGCGCGCACGAATTCTTCGGCAGGGGCCGCGCTTTGCGTGTTGGGGCTAACGAGCGAAGGGGATCCCGTCGGAGGAAGGCCGAGAGAAAGATTCTCTGATATGGGGTAATTATCGATCGAGTCGCTCTGTACGGGGATACTGAAGACTTCTGGAGGGTAGATGAGTCCTCCGGTGAGGTTGGAGTCGAGGGAGGGTGCGGGATCGGTCTCGGGAGGGGTGCTGGAGATGCTGAAGGGTGACTCGTGTCGAAAGGACCGAAAGGTACGAAAGGACCGATTTGTCCCTTGCTCCGGCACTCCGATTTCTCCGTCTTCGGGTCCTGACTCGGGTTCCCCAGGCCGGTCTTCGATGCGCTCATCTAGATAGTACCGCATTATGCCGTGCCCGAGATAGTGAGCGAAGTTGTCCACGCCAGGTAAGTAAATTTTCAGCTCGCTGTCAACCAAGGCCAGGTCGATGTAGGGCAAATTACCTCGCCCCTCCGTTCCCATTCCCGCAACGACCCCCTTTCCCGTATGAACGACCACGGGATGCAGGTATCCGCCGTTGCGGATATCGTCGAATCGGGTCCTTGTTCGATGCAGGATTCCTAGGAGCTCGTGGAAGTCCGCACCGTTCACGTCTCGGAGCGGGCTGCTCAAGATCGGGCAAACGCGTAATTCGCTATTCATGACGTGTGGGGAGGGTAGCGCGTACGGTGCGTTTAGAATCAAGAGGGGTTGTTCGTGCAGAGGCGAAGAGGATACTCGAGCCTGAGGAAGGTGTGTTCCCCCATGTGTCTGTGCTTTTATATATTGACCACAACTCCTCGATTCTTGATTCGCGCTTGAAGAGGTTCTTAGCTCACTAGCCAAGATCAGTCCGTTTTCCCGACTCTTCTTACCCCCGAAGATGTCGTTCTCGTCGCTTGGCCATTGCGGTCTGTTCATGCCTTCCACGGCATCCCCTATTGGCCCTGTCGCACCATCTGGACGACGGATTCCGCTGACCGTGGTGAGTATCCCGCGGCATTTTTTCTCAGATCCTGGGAGGCTGATTTCGCTATCCTCATCTCGCGAGCAGGTTTCTCCATTGGTAGCATATCGCGTTGACTCGGTCGCAACGCTGAGCGGGCCGTTGGACTTTCCCAAAACGTCTTTCCCCTTCACGGACTCCTCGTTCTCCGGCGAAATTTTCTTAGTGGCACGAGTTCGAGAAGCAGGGGAGCTCACGATGGTTGCCTGCGCTGCGGTATCATTGTTCACGGTGGTGAGTACTTTCTTTCCCCATTCTTTGAGTTTCGCGGCATTGCCCCAGGGTCGCGCCCTGCTCGTATCGCGTGTGGCGTAGTACGCCAAGTCTTTCGAGTCAAGAAGCTCGTCAGATTCATCGTTCAAGATGCGGTCTGCTCGGAATCCTCCCACGGCGTGGTCTATTTCACTCAGCGCATCACCGGGATAATGGGATCTGCTGTCCACGGTGAGTATTCCGCGGCATTTCCTCTTGGTTCCTGAGAGACTGACTCCACCCTGCTTATCTTGCGAGCAGGTTTTTCTATTGGTGGCGTAACGTGTTGACTCGATCCCGACATCGAGCAGCACGTTCGAACTTCCCGAAACACGCTCTCCTCTTACCGGGTTTCCAACCCTCCATGAGAATTCCTTGGCAATGCGAGTTCGAGATCCGGGCAGACTGTCCGCGATTTTTCCCATTTCGGCGGACACGTTGTTCGCAAAGGTGAGTCCCTGCTTCTCCCATTCTTCAAAGTCTGACCTTCTGATATTTCCCCAATATCGCGCACGGCCCGCGTCGCTAGCGCTACAACGTGCCAAGTCGTTCGTGTCAGCGAGCCTGTCAGACCCGTCTGTCAGGCTGCATTCTGACCGCGGTTCTCCTTCACCATTTGGTGAGTGGATCCCACCCTCGCAGGATCGCGCGATGCTCGGATGATCTTTGTTCGTTAGCCTTGAGCCGACGGCGCTTTCCTTATCACTCGAGGGCCGTGTTTTCCCCCATACGTCGTCGTAACACATTCCTATGACCGTTTTCCGATTGAACACATTTTCGTGTTCATCGGTGGCATGGTGCGTCCCCTCGCTCCCCTTAGTATCCTCGATCTCTTTATCCTTCGAGGTGCGTTCGTCCCGCGTCTTTCTTTCACTATTCGAGACATTAATTCCTTGATTTTCAAGCTGTAGCCTCACGACTTCACCGACCACCGGAGGTGCTCGATGCTTCAGGCTGTCAAGTGCACTTTCGCGGACAGGAACATCGATTTCGGATATTCCAAGGTATGGTCTTCCATGGTTTTTTTGTCCTGCCGTCTTCGCATCCGACTCGATCCACCGCATCCGTCGAATCTTTGCCGGGATCAGGCAAGTCAGCAGCGACTCCGTTTCTCGTGTCTGAGACGGTCCCATCACTTTCAATGACCATGACTTCTGTATTGAGGCCTTCGTCTTCGTCGTTCCAAAGTCGAGTTTGAGTTGTTCCACCGACAACAGGGTACGTTGACCCCCCGATGCTCGCAAAGTAGGTCCTAACATCTGTGTTTTCTCGAGGGTCACTTGCCTCCACCAAAAATGGTCCAAAGTGTGCTGTTTCTTCTTCGACTAGCACTTCCCATAGGGCTCGGTCGGGCTGCTCGGGATCTTTCTGTACGAGGTAAGTCCCGTCTTCTCGTTCATCAATCGAGACTAAATTTCCTCTTTGCCATGGCCTTCCCAGCAGCATCTCGAATGGTACCTGTTCCCCAATATACAAGTCCGCTTTAGTTGTTACTTCGCCGAAAGACAGGGGCACTTTTCGAACTAAGCCAATGAGTTGACCTGTTCCCCCGTTTGCGTCGTGCATCTCTATCTTCTGGTTCAAGTCAATGGGTAAACGGACCTTTTTTCTCCAAACTTCAAGACTTAGAATATTGAGCTGAGAGCCAGTGTCGATGATGCCTGTTATGTCCTTTTCCCGATATTGAAATTGTACCTTAATCAAAGGTCCTCGGGGTGGCCGAAAAGGCGAATGCACACCAGCTCCTTCTCCCATTATTGTAGTATTCATTGTTTGATTTCGCTTTTTCATGCTTTCGGACAAGACAGATTGGATTTCCGATGAGGATCCTAACAAGTCACCAATGGAGAGCTGAATGGGCGTACGCAGCATTTGTTTAACTACTTGTGATGGATCCACCGATATAGCAGATTTGCGAGGTGCAGGCTTTCTCCTCTCATTTTCTCCTTTTGCACTAGCTGATGGCTTGACCCGTTTCAACTGTGCAGTGGCTGGAGTTACATCTTCCATGATCTGGTCATCGTCTCCAGGATCAAACAGCCGATCCTGAGTATCGATGGGCTGCTGTCCGGACGGATTACTAGGGCTCGGCTCGACGCGTGGGATGAGCGGCTTTCCTTTCATTTCTCTCCTCTTCTTGTCCAATGGGTCTTCTTCATCAGAGTCCGAATCCACATTGGTTGCTCACCAGTCCATTGGCACATCCTCACGTTCTGTGCGTGGCTCTGGTGCCTTTCCCTTTTCCTCATTCCTTGAACTTCGTGTAATAGGACCATTTCTTGGATGTCCTACTCGTTCGCCTGGAATTTGTGGGGCCTGAGAAGTACGAGGCACATTCTTGGGTGTAGGCGTACTTCCCGTAGCCTTTCCAGAGGGTTTTACTGTTGCAGGTCTCTTTGGAGGATATACTCCATCAAAGGTGGTTCGCCGAGCTTGTGAAGTGCTCTTTGGGGATCGTTCCACTGGATAAGCCAAATAGTCTTCCTCGTCAGTATCCCCTGCCATCAAAAACACTCCTCCATCTTCATCGTCAGATTCTCGCTCATACTCGATCACTTGAATCAGGTTTGTTCGTGCAATCGGTGTGCTTTGCGCAGGTGCTTGTTGTTCAGCCCGCTCTCGTGCTGCTGCTGCGATGATTGTTTCATCTTGGAATCGTCTAATAAAGGCTCCGTTCCCATGGGTGATCCTTCTCTGAGCATCACAGGCTAATGTTCCTTGGCTGATTAATTCCTCCAACCTTCTGCAGTTATTCAGTCCATGTCCTTGGTCTCCACATCCATAGCAAGTCATCTCATTTCTGCGGTTGGGTGGAAATGTGGTACTCCCAGATCCTCCTGAATTATTGTTTCCTATGTGTGGAGGTGGGTCTCTTGGCCATGGGGTTCTTGGAGGTGGAGTGGGTAGCCGTCTGGGCTCAACATTCAGAGTTGCCCCCTGGCCCTTTACTGCTGGAGGTGGCATAATTTCAGTTATGATCTTGTCCAACTGTAAGGCCCTGTAATAAACCATTGCATACTGAGGGTCATTGATGCTGAGCTGACTGAGTTGCTGGATCAGGTCTTCCATGGTGTCTTGATTATTTGGGGCTTGTCGGGGTGGAGGTGGCGTGTTCGACCGTGGAGCTTTGTATTCCACTTCTTCATCATCTGCATATCTGACTCTCTTCTTTTTAGGAGTCATCTTCTTGCGATTGTGCCTTGCTTTCTTGCCACGCCGGCGCTCATTGAGGCGGTTATCTTCATCTGATGAGTCTTCATCTTCTGAGTCGTCGCTCCCACTCCAGTCTGTGGGGTCCTCATCACTACTTTCATCAAGGATGTCATCAAAACGATTTCAGGTCAACATGGTTTCCGCGATAACTTCGACTGCCTGCATGTCATAGGGTTGGGAACGGTTATGATTTGGATGAGAAGACAGATATCGCGCCTCTATTATTTTGCGAAACTCCCGTCCGATCCCTCGCCAAAAGAATGCTGCATGCTCTGCTTGCGTGATTTTGTTTTTCTGGAGGAGCCATCCTGCAATCTTGACGAATCCCCGGGTGTACTTCTTCCAAGAGGCTAGGTTCCCCATCCTCTTACGTTTAGTTTGGCTGATGTACTTTGCTAGGTCCCTCTTCTTAAATCGCTGGTCGTATAGGTCTGCGTCATAATATTTGAGCAGATCAGACTTGAGATTGTTCCAATTGTTCGCTCGATGACTCTCCAGACCCTCGATGAACTCGGTGACTTCTCGTGAACAGTACTGAGTGATAGATACACATTTTTCAGCATTTAGGACAACATTGTTCTGATTGCACAGCCGCTCGAAGTGGTCTACGAACTTCTCCACATAATTGTACTCTCCCTTGAACTTGATCGGGGCATTCTTCGTTCCTGGAAGGGGGAGAGTCAAGATTGACGGTACTGGGGCTACTGCTTGGGGTTGCATTCCCTGGCCAACCTGAGCTTGAGCACCTTGCCCAGCTTGTGGCTGGACTCCTTGTCCTGCTGGAGCTACAGGTGCACCTCCTACATTTGGATTCACTGCTGGACCAATACCTTGTCCTGCTGGGATGTTCACGTTCATTGTGGCTAGGATCGGTGGTGTAGGCGGAGGTGATGGCGGTAATGGAGTAACTAAGGATAGATCGGGTGGATTCTGGATTGGAGGTGTGGGCGGAGGTGATGGCGGTAATGGAGTAACTAGGGATAAATCAGGTGGATTCTGGACTGGACTAAGATGAGAAGCAGGGCTCCCGACTGGCGAGATTGATGCTCCTGCAGATGGTGGAGAGTTTGAAAGGGTACTCAGAGGTACCGAACTCGGTGATGATCCTGACGATGGAAGGGTACTGATTCCTGCTTCACTTGAGCTGGACGTTGGGTTTAGAGAGCTTGGAGAACTGATGAGATCTGATGCGAGTGTTGTCGGAGTTGATCTTCTGGACGGGACTTCGGTATCAGAAGATCCAGATGGTGATGGGGCACGGTATAAGCTGAACGATGTTGAAGCCGTGTTCCTGGCTTTTGGATTGTTTATCAGTCAGAAGAACAAACCGATATCCCTCGCGGTGGGCTCCAATGATGTCACGCCGAAAAGTGGTTTCCGACCTAGGGGTGTCTGGGTTTTCTGGTAACTTTTCCGAGAACTCCTAGTTGTTCGATGAGGGATGGGTTTGTCTTCTACTTCTGGTGTGAATCTGACTTGCCAAGGATTATGGCTGTGGGAGACAGAGGTCGAGGGTATGCGATGCAATGAAGAAGTTCGTAGAACACTGTCACTCGATGGACAATGATCAAAAGTACGATGACTCATAGGACGTGAATATTGATGATCGGACTGGACGTGCGTATACGTGGAATGATAACTGCTTGGATTCGTATCTTCGTGGATTGGACGTCAACGTGAATTCGTAGAATAACGTGGATTGAAAGCGCTTGTGAAGCAACTTGACCAGGATTTGATTGTAGGAAAGAACCTTAGAGGATTCTGACGTACAAACTGGGGGCAAAGATACTTGAATTTGGTGTTACAGGAGCAGCCTTTATATACCCTAAGAGCTCCTATGGCTGCACGGGTAAGAAATGTATCAAAAAGGATAGATGAAACGAGTGAGTCATTCCTAGTCATGTATAGTAAGGGTGAGTCGAAGTAGGTGACTAGGAGATGAGTCGGTCAGGATAGTGAGTCAGGAAGAGTCAAACGAAGGTAAGAGTCATAATGAGTCAACGCTCAGATGTATGAGTCAGAGGCCAAACAAATCAAAAGGAAAATGAGAGAACATAGGTGATGTAGCATCATGACGAAGACAGAGTGCAGGAAACATACGACAAAGAACATGACCAGTCCCTTTTAGGCATAAGGGTCTCCTATGGTCGGATGAAACTCAGCCCGAGGAGGCTCGTTCCGAACCCACTCCTTTACATCGACATCCATCCTCGCGGTTCCAGCCTCGATGGCGATCTTCTTGATCTGGCAGGCCTTGCGCATGTGGTCAAAGACTGCAGGCTCGCAGTGGCCGCTGTAGGATGTCGCATATGTGGAGGCCTCGTATACGCAGTGGAAAAGGTCCAGTGGATCGTAAGGCTTGAGCCGATCCTTTGCCTCTCCCCCATCTCTGGTAAGCCTCTGCCTCTCTCTTCCTTCTCCGATGCACCAATGACGTGGCACAACCATGGTGATACACCCAGATCCATAAGTGGAATCGGGATCAGGGCTGGCCGGCTCCTCCCCCCAATCAGGCCCGAGATCGTCCACAACCTTCATACGTCTTACTCTCCAAACGGCCCAGGTATCCGTCACTGAGAGGAGTTCCTTGATAGCGCCATAGGCGCAGGATCCTTCGATGTCCGAGATCAACAAGATGAACTGGCCTTTACGAATGGGCATCATTGGCTTAACGACTGAGATCCAGGGGAAGTGCAGGTTTCCGGTGATGAGCCGGACGGTCATGAAGTTAAAAGGGAGATCAACAGAGGAGGGGGCCCAGACGTAGCCGGTGCACTGATGGAACTGTCGAGCATAGACGTGGCCGAAGGGCCCTTCGGGAATAATGGTGATGATACCGGGGGCATGGAACATCGGGTCGGTACTGATCTCAGGAAGTGTTGGCATAGGCGGGGGTGGAGCTAACGTGGGAGCGCTCGGAGCGGCCGGAATGGAAGGAGGGAATTGGGCAGCAGAGAGCGTGGCAGAGAATGCAGTGGCCATGATGCTGGGGATGTCATCATTCTCATGCCTTTCTACCTCCAGTCGGAGGTCCCCTACATCCGTATCAGTCAACGTTACAAAGGAACGGTCATCGAAGACGAGTTCGGTCTCGATCTCATGCTCCTGACGACGTGCAGCGATGGATATCTGGTCGGCAATGTCCTGCATACCTTCAAGAATTCGTCGAGGGTCAGGTGGCTCTGGCCCGTCGAGAACCGTTAGACGGTATCTGGGGTTGGCGGTGATGAGATTCCCTCCGAGGTAAAAATTGAGTCTCTCGGTAGTGACGCTTCGCAGGGAATCATGATGGACTGCTAGGAAGAGAGGAGGGAGATTCTCGGTGGGAGCAGGCCGGCGAAGTTCGGGAGCAGGATTAAGAAGAGAATCGAACCAGGCCATGATGCGTTGGAGCATGAAGGGCGGAGTCAAGAGGGAGCGTGAATGGGGGCTTTTAGAGAGAGTGCAGCGTGTTTGTGGGATGCTTTTGATGCAGGTTGGCAAATTCTTATATGACGTTGCTTCTTCTCATCTTATAAGCGAAATGAGTGATGCGCCACCCTTTTCTTCATGTTAATGCTCGAAACATGTTGCAAGCGCGACAACGTCCACTCGACATGGTACTGGTGTTGTCCTCAAGCCGATGCTGTGCACGCTCTGCCATGGTGCTGACCACCCCCGAGGCATGTGCCCTTTTCCTAGCACCCCCGGCTGGCGGGGCCCTCTTCGCGACTACCCCGCCGACACCTCCAGCAGCCGAGACCAGCGTGCAAACCGGCCTGGCCACGACAACCGCTACAACCGTGATGACCGCTATAACCGTGATGACCGCTACAACCGTGACGACCGTCCCCATTGCTCCAGCCGCGACGACCGCAACGCGCCCTGCGATGACCGCTTCCGCGGACGTGACCGCCTCTTCTGAGCTGCTCGCGCCCAGCACAAGTGCAAGGCCCGCACTTCGTGCCATGTACATGTCCCGAAATTCCATGCTCTAATCGCCGAATCCACACAACCCTTAGTAATGACCTTTCGTACGCTTGTTAACCACCACTCCTATGTTTGTTGACCACCACTCTTAAGTTCGTTGACCCCCATTCACATGAAAATCCTTATTTGCCGTAGCCAGCCGGCACCCTAGCTAGACCTTTGTGTATCGATGACTGCTTGCTGAATCAAACTAATGTCCCCCCATCCTCTCTACCCACGCCCCTGAATCAAGTCCCTCTCCGTGGCTCGGGCCACGTAGCGGGAACACTAAGCCGACCTGTGCGAGGAAGTGTCGGCCACTTGCTAAACTCTCCATGTGCCCACATATACTGACCGTATACGGGACAGGAAAGCATATGGATACTCGACGCCTGGCAAAGAGCCAACGGAGGCCTATTTAGGCCACGGACTAGCCGTGCCAAGAGGCTGAAGTCTAGATGACTGCGACTGACGTGCCCGAGCGCTGACCCCGCCATCTTCTAGACATGTGTCCGTCCCTGATAGACGGATTGTAGTCTATCCCTGCCCATCTATAGTCGTACGCGGAGTCAGGAAGCCGACTGCGAGCTCTTCCAATCCTACACCCCCTTCCCCGTCTGGTTCCTTGTCATCTGTTGGTTCGCGCCTCCCCGTCCCCAGAGGAGGCACCCCTTCAACCGCCGAGGGACCTCTGCAGGATGGAGTCGGGGAGCCCGGTGGCAGAGCTGCTCCGGCAGCACGACAAAATATCCCATCATGGACCGCCTTACCTAGGCACAATCGTAACACACGACTGCGATCGCGAGCGAATATTCGAATCGCCACTCACAACGTTAATGGCTTCAAAAACATCGCCGACCAAAACAGCGGTGCCTTGTCCAAATGGACTGACATTACCTGTGCCATCCGCACTAAACATATAGCCATAGCGGCCCTTCAGGAAACACACCTCAACGATACTAACCTCCAATCTGTCGAGCGCCTCTTTTCGCGTAGCCTCGTTGTCCTTAACTCCAGTGACCCCGACAGACCGGGCTCCTCCGCCGGCGTCACCTTTGTTCTCAACAAGAATATCCTCCCCACAGATAACTACACCTTCCATGAGTTAATCCCCGGACGAGCAGCCGCCCTGCGGATCACCTGGCATGGCGGTAATGTGATCACCATCTTAAATGTGTACGCACCCCACTCTCAATCTGACCAGCCCGCATTCTGGGTGCACCTGCAAACTGCCTGGGGAGCGTCTGGCCTCCTCAACCTAGATTTTATGTTAGGCGACTTTAATCTCGTCGAAGATCCTATTGATCGTGCTCCTGCCCGGCGTGACCGAAGGGGCCCGACTGATGCACTCACTGCCTTCCGCACGGGCCTCAACCTTCAAGACACCTGGCGACACACGTTCCCCAGTGAGCGTGTGTTCACGTACCGTTCCACAAACTCGGACATCCCCTCACAGTCCCGCCTTGATAGGATATACACATCGTTGTCGACTGCGGACGACGTTTTCGAATGGGATCACGAGCTGGTGTCCACGTACTCCGACCATAGCATGGTCTGTGTCAGATACGCGCCCTCTACGGCGCCCCTAGTAGGTAAAGGTCGATGGACGCTCCCGCTGTACCTGGTCGACGACCGCTGCCTCCATGCCATCGCACTTGAGCACGGCCTCAAACTTCAGAACACCCTCCATCTCCTCCCAGCCCAACGAACCGATACACAGAATGCCCAGCTGGCCTGGATGGCCTACAAAACCGGCCTAGCACAATCACTTCGCAAATATGCCAGGTCCACCACTGGCAAAATCCAGACCCGCCTCAAGCAACTCAAGGAAGATGCGGCCCGCCTCCACGCCCTCCCCACCTTTGACACCAATGACGACGCGAGACGATCAGAAGCCCTTCTTAACAATGAAATTGCGCACCTAGAAAAGAAGCAATGTAAGTCTGCGCGCCAAGTTGCGAAGGCCCGATGGAGTGTCAAAGGTGAAAATGTAAATAAATACTGGTTCAAGGTGAACTGCGACACCAAACCCCACGACCTCATCAAACGGCTCCGGATACCAGGCTCTGATCCTCCTACCTATGAATCTCACTCTGGCCACATGGCCACATTGGCGGGATCCTACCACGACGAACTGCAAGAACAAGGGCGCGATCCAACTCATTCCTTGGCTGCTTCGGTGCAAAACACGCGCGATGTCCTCGACTCGATACCGGAAGGTCAGCGCCTCCCCCCAGACCATCCCTCCCCTCTCTCTAGTGAGCTCACGGAAATGGATGTGACCACTGCCCTTAAATCTGCGAGGAATGGGACTGCAACTGGCCTTGATGGCCTACCTTATGAGCTTTGGAAGAAACTGGCTGACCTTCACGCAGCCAAACAAGCACGGAATGATGACAAGCTGTCCTTTGACGTCATTGCGGCCCTCACTGCTGTCTTCTGTGACATCCAGACACATGGACTCATCCCCGGCTCGACCTTCAGTGCCGGCTGGATGTGCCCGATCTACAAGAAGAATGATAAATCTGAGATCGCCAACTACCGCCCGATCACCCTGCTCAATACTGACTACAAGATTTTCACAAAAGCCCTCGCAGTTCAGCTTGTGAGCTTTGTCCCGTCCATGATAGACGACGATCAAGCTGGCTTCATCCCGGGCCGCTCTATCTTTGACCAGACCCGCCTCGCAAAAACCATGATTTCCTTTGCAGAGGCGACCGAGGAAAACGGCGTAATTGTTGCGCTTGACCAGGAAAAAGCGTATGATAAAGTAGAGCACGACTACTTATGGAAAGTACTGGAGCAATACCGCCTGCCGGCGCGTTTCGTACGAACCGTACGCTCCCTATACGAACATGCACAGACGAAAGTCGCGATAAATGGACACTTTAGCCAGCCCTATAAAGTCACTCGGGGTGTCCGACAGGGTGACCCGCTGTCTTGCCTGTTATTTGACCTCACTATCGAACCGCTGGCGTGCATGCTGCGCGCCTCGCCGGATCTCATGGGGTATGCTATCCCTGGCACCGCAAAGAAAGTCCTAGTTCGCCTCTTTGCTGATGATACAGCACTCTATCTGAGCTCGACTGATCGATATGACGACGTTCTCAAGGTCCTAACATCCTGGTGCGCGGCGTCCGGTGCCAAGTTCAATATTAACAAGACGGAATTTCTCCCTATTGGCTCCCAAGAACACCGCGACCGCCTTCGTACGACTAGGAAAATCCACCCAGACGACACTGTCATACTCAGCAATGGTGAACGCATTGCTGGAGATGACGACCTCATTCACTACTTAGGAGCATGGATTGGCATAAAAGGTGACGACGCCACGCCATGGGCGACAATCCTTGACAAATTACGCAGCACCCTGGCGCGCTGGCAATTGGGTAACCCCACCATCTACGGTAAGAGCCTACTAGTACAGCTCCTTGTGGGGGGCATGACGCACTACCTCGCCCGCGTCCAGGGCATGCCAAAACGCATTGAAGACAGTATCATCAAGATCATCAAAGACTTCATATGGGATGGTGCTGCCCATCCGCCTATGGCGCTGGAGCATCTTTACAAACCGTGCTCTGAGGGCGGCACATGTCTCCTTGACATCCGCGCACGTAACGAAGCCCTCAATCTTGTCTGGCTCAAGTCTTATCTTGACCTTAGCCCCTCACGCCCGACCTGGGCCTTCGTGACCGATGTCCTACTCAACAAACTTGCCCCGAACGCTGTCACCGGCCTGGCTGCTATGAATACCTTCCTCCAGACATGGAAAGTGCCGCTACAGGGCAAACGGAGTGCGCACCTCCCCCGCGACGTCACTACAATGCTACGTACTGCAAAGAAGTATAATACTAATTTTGCCGCCCTTAAACTAACTAGGGGATTAAAACATCAGCTCCCTGCATGGTACCACATCGGCGCAGCGCCACACCGACTTGGTCGAAGAGCGAAGTGCCTCCAGGCACATCATAGAGTCATGAAAGTTGCTGACCTCGTCCGCGCAAGCCAACGACTCACCACCCCGACCGCTGTCCCGCCCCACAAGAATAACAAACGCTGCAGATGCCAAGCATGTGTGACGGACCGTTCTAACGGGTGTGTAAACCCCAACAAATGTGCCAAAGAGGCCCAGAAGATCATTCTGAAGCTAACACCGAAGTTTCTGCCTTCTGAAACCCCCCCTCCAGATGGCCTCTCCCTAACCCAACGGCGCCGCGCACTTAACGACCAAGCCCGCGCCAGTGATGGCGCTATCCTTTTCGACCCCACCGTCGCCAGTAAAGGATCACTGGCCGAGTGTTTCCGTGTCTTCACGGATGAGGCAATCGCCTTTCTCCCCCCGCCCACGCGTCTAACGGCGCCGCAAGGTGGGCTGAACCTTGCCCACGAGCATGTCACGGTCTATACCGATGGCTCGTGTCTCCACAATGGCAAAGCGAATGCTCGTTGTGGTGCTGGGATCTGGGTAGCACCGGATCACCCGATGAACAAAGCGATCCGCATCCCGGGCCCCCTACAATCAAACCAGGTAGGGGAAATTGCCGCCGTAATCGTTGCCCTCCAGGATGCCCCGAACTTTGCCCCGATCACCATAAAAACAGATTCCAGATATGTGATTGAGGGTCTCACCAAGCATCTCCCGTCCTGGGAAGACCAAGGCTGGATTGCGATAGCCAACTCCGAATTCTTCAGGGCTGCTGCGTACCATCTCCGACGCCGCTCCGCTGAAACACGCTTCCAATGGGTTAAGGGTCATAATGGCGAGATGGGGAATGATCACGCTGACCTGCAGGCCAAACTCAGCGCCGAGAAGCTGGATGAGGATGACTTGGACCTCTCCATCCCACACAACTTTCACCTCCAAGGAGCGAAACTGTCTACCCTCACCTTGAATACTGCCTATGGTGGCATACGAATTCTTGCTCCGACAGTCTCCCGGCAGGGCACGGAGCTCAATATTGGTATCGCGCAAGCAGCTCTTGAAGAATATAGCGGCTTCCTCGAAACACACGCTTCCATCTGGCGTGGGTGCCGCCATGCTGACATCCGGCGTGAAATACGGCAATTCCTATTTCGCATCATGCACCGCATGTATAAAGTGGGAGAATTCTGGCTCAAGATACCGGCGTACGCTAACTGGGCGCATTGCTCCGTGTGTGGCGACGAGATCGACTCCATGTCCCACATCCTTACCGAATGCTCTTCCCCCGTCGTCAAACAGATCTGGGGTTTGGCAAAGAGCTTGTGGCCTCACGGCGATGACACCTGGCCCGACATCAATTTCGGCCTCATCCTCACAGTCGGGCTCCTTTGTGTCCCAACTCGTGCCCCGCAGGACCGCATCCACTGGCCCTCTTCCCCAGGGTCGCGTGCTGCCATTAACGGTCCGCCTGCTTCCCCTACTCCGAAGCCCGACCGGGGCGCTTCCCGCCTCTTGCGTATCCTTGTTTCCGAAGCCGCCTATCTCATCTGGGTGATACGATGTGAGCGCGTCGTGCGTGACCGAACGCACACGCCTCAAGAAATTGAGACGCGATGGAAACGTGCCATCAACGACCGTTTCACCACTGACCGTGTCGCTGCCTGCCGCATCTCACGAAAAACGCGGATAACCAGCCTTGTTCGATCTACCTGGAACCCCCTACTCATTCAACCGCTAGGAAACTGGCATACCAATCTTGAGGTTTTAGTGGGTGTCAGGTACCCCGGGGTTGTCTCACCACAGCCCTGAGTAGCACCTGCAGCCCCACACTACCCAGTACGTGCTGGGTGTGCGACTGCGCATTTTTCCTCGGATCGTCCCCTTTGCCTGCAGAGTGGGACGCTTGAAGCGGTTTAGGTAGAGCTCGAGTCGACAGTGGCGTCGTGATTAGTTACGATTCCCCATGTATGACATAGCTGCTATCTAAATACATCGCTTGTCCAAAAAAAATAAAGGAATGCTTGCACCACGCGGCGAAAGCATGGTACACATCTGAATAAAGACGTACATAGCGCTGCCGTCTAATGAGCGACGAGAAGACCCATGTGAATCTCGGATCTGACAGTGATCGATATGACCTACACCTGCCTCTCCCCACGTGCATCATTCACCCTTGCGAAGAGCTGACGATGCTGTGCAGTGCAACGTCATGGGACGCACCGACAATAGGCTTTTCGCTGCGGCGCCGATATCTGACTTTTGCCACCATGGCAAAGAACATGGATACAATGTAACATTTGGTTCATCTCATACAACATTGCATTGTAGCTTAATGACCTGGAAGACCACCCCAACGCGGCTTGATGGTTGGAGAGAGCGCGACCTCCACGAGCGAGGCGCCATGCGACATTAGCCGTCAAGCAAGCACGAGCGAGCTCGCATATTGTGAAGACGAGCTATGACGCAAACTCGGCAGCCCTACGGACATTTATTCTGGAAAGAAGCGTTAGAACTGGACTGGCATACACAAGACGATAACATACTGGAACGAGCCCTCATCTTTCGGCGTTTGCGCCTGAGCCTGCGGGATCTCTTTTTCTTCCACTTCTCTCTCATGCTGAAGATAACTCAGATCAGCAGCACAACACAACTGGAGGACGGGGCTACATACATGGTGTGATACGGAGAGTGCTGCGGTCCGTCGGTGGCTTTGGCTGTGGCGTAATGAGGCGCGTTGCAACTGTACAGTAGCTTGCATAAGCTATTCTCCCACGCCACAGACGCGCCTGGCACACGACGCGAAATTCGCATTTCGTCAGCATTTTAGACGTCGCCGCCCACGATGAGCAAGAAACGAAAGCGTGTTCCCACTGCGCTGCATTCCGAGCTCTCCGACTACGCCTCTCTCCTTCGCGCCCTGCGGACGACCAAGACTCTGGATGTGGTGCCCCATCTCACAACTACCAACTTTCGCGCCTCTGCATCCAACGTCGCCGACGAGCCAGTCGAGAATGAACGGGCGGTGTCTGAGGTACCAGCAATTGACGCTGCGACGCGCTCTTCGGAGCCCTCTCCGAGCATAGCAAGCCATGAACGTGGCGAGGAGAAAGGACCTGCGAAGCCTGAACGCGATACTTGGACGAGATGGCCGCTTCTGGCCGGTGATGTGCATGTGCCAGAATGGAGCTTTGAGGACGAGATCAGGCTACATGTTGAGCAGGCACGGAGCCTGTATGCCGACTCTCCTGTACCTTCATCTCCAGAAGCTCCGGTTTTGTCTGTGTCTGACGAACTATCATCGCGGAGCGTTTCTCGACCGTTAGATCGCGACGTCGAACCAGAGGACTCCTTACCACCAGTCGCGTTGAAGGCGATCACGGATGCGTCGTCTCTTCGCCTTGAGCATTTATTGTCTGCCATCGCACTCCATACGCCTCTCGTGGAGGATAGCATGCGCAATAGGTTGAAGCCGATTGGATGGGAAAATATACTCGACGTGATCAGTGCTTCGGGTCTTATGAACGACAAGTTAGTACATGTCCTATATCCTATTTATGTTTTGTTCATCCCGTTCGCGTCGATTGTAGAGCCATTAAAAATGCACAACAACGCTTGGAAGCAATATATGGCCCTGCGAGTCTTCCCTGTTCGTGCCCATGACCTCGAATTCGATTATCGTTCGCTGAGTTTTCCTTCAGATTCAGATCGTGCTACGGCGATCTCTTCGTCCAAGCGACGTCTGGCTGATGCTGTCGAGCTCCACCGCACTAGCTTTCTCAGCTTTCCAACAGGGCGACCCGGCAATGCCCCTCCTAAACGTGCGTATATCATGAGCTGCTATGCACTTATTCCAGGTCTAATCTTATCCCTTCCTGATAGGCAAGAGAGGTCCGTACAGGAAGCGTAGATCTAGCAGACGACTTGAGCCCGACGAGCGAGATATTGAGTCCGAAGATGAATCGAGCCCGGATGAGCCATTGGCCAAGCAACCCAACATCATTGCGGCTGCGTCAGGGAGTACCTAAGCTCATTCCCCTTTCTTGATGTCACTTCTTGGTTGCGGCTGCAAGCCGCCAGTCTCTTATATATTGATATGAGCGTGAGCAATTGCCTCTAATTCTTTAACTTGTCCAACCAACTCGTTATGCCGTATAGTGTTCAATACACCTCGACGAGTTGGTTCGTCCGGGGAGAGCGCTGAATTTACATATGTATATTTGGAGGTGCCCTGGCACGTCTAGCCTGGCTGCATAGATGCGGTAAGTTCAAAGAATCTATCTTCACTATGATAGCTATTGATGGTCGTTCGATTTTATTATGCAGCGCTCGCGCCGCTCATCACCTCGTACAAGCCTTCCATCTGCCTTCTTCCAAGATGCTCACTCCAAAACTTCATAATTGGCTCCCATTCCTCCTTCGAGCGCGGCATCCCCTCCCCAGCCTTCTGCACCTCCAAGACCGTCGTGAACCCCTTCCTGAATGCAGCCATTGCGTCCCGCGGCAGCGCAGACTCAGCAGGCGGCGGACGATGGAACACCAGTATTGGCGATGGACAGAGCTTCGGTGGTGTTGGATAGGAGAGTAGCGGGCCTGTGACGGTGACGACGGAGCCCAGTGCGGTGGAGCGTTCTCGCCACCATCGAAAGGCTGTCTCCGCGGCGACAGTTCCGCCCTGCGCGAAGCCAAAAAGGTGGATGCGGTGTGCGGGCCATGCGCAGTCGTTAGAGAGGTGGTCGAGGACCTTTGCAAGGAGGTCGAGTGCTGGCGTTGGGTTCGGATGTTGGAGGAACTCGCCGAGAGGATCGAAGGATTCGTACCATTGATAGGCTTCTTCGTAGAGGTACGGGATTCTGTGCCAGGTCATGGTCGATCAGCAGCCTGGTGCACTTGGACACGAATTTGCACATACTGTTCTGGAGCTCGCAGAGTCAGCGTAGCCGTCTGCGGCAATTTGAGCGATCTGCCGAGTTTGCTGAAGGGCGCGTGGGTATCTCCTGCTGGAGACGTACAGGAACCGAATCAGATCGTGGAATGGCTGGTACTTACCGAGCCCATGAAGCAGAATGAGGAGGTTCTCGTCCGTGCCGTCGTCGCTTGGAGTGTACGAGAATGGCACAGGGATGGAAGACGACTTAGGAGCGGGCTTCACCCTTGGACTTGGCTCGTTCGCTGTTTCACGGAGATGGAACTCAGTTGACATTTTGGTACCGTATCGCTGTACAGTGGTTGAGTTTCCCTTTGAGAGCACATGAAGTCAGATACGTGTGGCAAAAAGAGACGCGGATGCTCGCGGGGCACAGACGTGTGGGTGCTTCATCCCACGAATGCACTTATCGTCTCCTCGTTTGGACCTGCTATGACCAGCTCACGTTGGCTATAATGTCTATGATCTTCCTGAAGAACGATGTCGCTAACCGAGAGATGTCGTGAGCCCTGTCCTCGTTCCTTCCTAAATTGAGGCGGAGAAGAAGAAGCTCGACTCGGAGTCGGAACGTGATCCGCGCTTGTAGTCCAGTCCGCAGACGTGTCCACATCGACTGCTACTTTGTCGTTCTCCCGAGTCCACAAGCCCTTCTGGCTGATCTACGAGGCATCATATCCCTCGATCAGCTCAGATCGCTATGCTTGGATCCCTGACAGCCGTTTACAAAACGATAGGCCGTCCCTAGAAAAATGATGTAAACATCGGTTTTGAGTCGGCGAAGGTCGGAAACCGCTTGCGACTGTGTGGCGCCGCGCTAGACCATGCCGCGTTCCATCTGCCGTGCTGCCGTTGCCACCGGCTGTGAGCTAGAATCAAGCTCAACCTGTAATGTTGAACATCCGACGTACGCATCAACTTCTGCCACATGCGGCCTATCGTTTTGTAAACGGCTGGAATGCGTAAGGTGACGTATATTGGATGTATCCCGGTCAGCGCCGGCGGGCCAGTGGCCACATGATGTCGGTAGCATTGACCCGCCGCATTGACCATAACGAGATAAAAGGGCATGGTCAAAGCAAGAGGGCCTAATCAATATCTCAATGATAATTCGAGAGTAGTATTTTCTGTCTTTTAATCAATCAAGCACGCACTGACTTCGATGATTTTGCAGCGTCGGCATGGCCTTGGGCCAATACCAGTCCCATGCCCTGGCGTGCAGCACATCGAAGTTGCTGCAGGATGGACGGCAATCTTCTATTCAGGTCCGCAAATACTCGAGATAATGTGTCTCGGATGTATCCCGGTCGGCGCCCGCGGGCCTCATCGCGTAGGTAGCACTGACCTGCCGCATTGACAATGACCAGACAATAGGGTACTGTCAAAGCGCAGTGGCCTGGAGAATATATAAAGGGGTGATCTCAGGTCGTCTCTTCTGTCATCAGATGGATCAAGCACTTACTGACTTTCGGTGATTCTACAGCTTCGCCATGGTCTTGAGCCAAGACTACTGTCAGGCCATGGCGTGCAGCACGTCGAAGCTGCCGCATGGTGGGTAGCAGCCTCATAGCACTACGGCCCCATGCATGAAGTCGGCAGTCGAACCCGTCCGCTATCATATGGGCGGCAGTAGACTGTTCACTTTGGGACGAAGGGCGCCGGTCGGCGCGATACGAACTTCCTGGTTCCCTCCAAAGGATCGGTCGCATATCGTCCTTGAGATTCTATCGAAGGGTCGAGCCTACGGTCTATCGGCATCTACAACTGAGAAGGTATTTATCATTCTCACTTACATCGAAAGTAAGAGCGGTGCGCGGGAGTGCAGGACGATGTTGGAGAACAACGGCGGAAGCAGGCTTGGTCGAGACCCGCCTGTCCAGAGCAACATTTGTCAAGAGCAATGTCGAGATTGCAGCCAGCCATTGTCTCGCAACTCAACATATGCGTGACGTTCGCGCTCCCATTGTCCTCGAGCGAACCATCGGGATTGTGCGGGTTATCCTTAGGCATCGTCCAAACCCCGCTAAGCGCAGCGTGCGCTCCCATTGTCATTACGTCGGGTTTGAGACCGACACGGCATCTAACCGTTTCTTGAACATTCTGACATTTTGCGCACGACGTCATTGCTTCAACTTGCACCTCGCTCAATACCATCTCCTTAATACCATCTCTCTTCCAAATCAGCCACCTCTGCTGTTAGGACCTCATTATGGCTCCGACCTTCTCAAAGATGGCTGTTCCTGCTATTCGCAGCCCTCTTGGCCAAAAACCCGTGACCGCTCAGGATGTTGTCCAGTCTCAGATCCTCATTCACGGCAACACCCAACCCTGGGCTGATCGCGACGTTGCTCAGGCCTCCCATACGCAACGCTTTATCCCCCTTCCTCCCCCACATAATCTACAGCATTCTCTCCTTCGGGGGGTTATCGACCGTTACCTCATCATGGACCGGGACCGCGCTCGCGCCAAAGCCAAAGCCAAAGCCGATGTCGTTGCGGCCACGGTCATCGATCAGGCCACGGATTCCCTGCCACTCAATGCGGGCGGCCCTTCACCGCAGCAAGCAAGCACACAAGAAAACCGGAAGAGAAAGGCTCCGGAGGTCGAGCGGGGCGACCTCGTCCCACGATGGAGGAAGAAGACGAAAGCGGGGCCTGTGAGTACCCTCTCCGCCATCTCAACGTGGCACGTCGTAGCTAATATAGTTGATACAGGCTTGGAACACACTGGAGATTGATCCGATTTCTCCACCCTTCACCCCTGCATCCGCAGATGACTTGCTGCTTTTTGCGGTGCTGCTTTGCAGCACGCAGGACGCCGTGCCCTCCGGCGGCGATCTTCCGGGCGATCTACCTGGAACTCCCGCAAACGAGAACGTAGCTGTGACAGGAGCAATCCACGGCTCTGCTGGGAATCCAGACGATTATGAGTGGCAGACGATCGCCATACAGACGTGAGCAGAAGTGGTTTCTGAGCGATCCGTACAGCCTGAGACTAATTTTTGCGGGCCTATCCAGATCGCTTGACCAATCTCTGCTGCCGGCGCCCGCCTCGTCTGCAAGTCCCTCCATGTCGTCACAGCCTATCCTCCGCCCGACACCTGGGTGGGACCTTCCGGCTCATATAAACCCTTCCATTAGCCCTCAGGATCTCTTGGCGCGCATCCCCCCCGTATCCCCACCCTCTTCCTCTCAGCAGTCCTCGCCGACGGTCAGCAGTGTCATCCCCGCTACGAAGCCTGAGACTCGGTGGCAGGATATAGCTCCAGACTTCAAGGAAGGGAGCCGTGCTGAGGTTGGAGCTGACCAGGTGTTCGACTTCAGCGCGGCGGCTGGGCTGGATAGCGAGCCTCTTCCTGACAACGGAGACGCTGCCTTTGACTGGCCTGCATGGTGGGCCGCCTTCACCGCCCCCGTGGTATTTCCGATATCCCATTCTAGTGATGAACTTTCGGAGTTCGTGCTCGAGGCGAGCTCCGACATTCCGGATTCGTTGGGAATGCCCAGTGAAGTGGATCTGTGTGAAGGGTCCACAGAGGACTACGCGTTTTTCGCAGCAACGCCGATGTCTTCCACGTCGCAGATTTGCTAGGGGAATGGACCAGTCGGGGATTAAGTCTGGCGGTCGAGAGGTCACGACGAAGGGTGGTGCTTTCAGTTTTGCGACCTGTGTTTCATTTGAACTCGTTGACGGTATGTATCTTTCATCTCCCGATATGCCCACCCGTGCTCCGGATATGTTGTATGTCTTTTGTTTCTACGGATACCATCGTTATGTGTACCTTGTACCGTGACTACTAGCAGTATCCTGTCTCGTTATCCACTTCTCTATCTTCAGGCGATGTCAGCGATGACCTGGACTTTTATACTACTTCTAGGCCGTGTGCACTGAGCATATTAAACTGACCTCGACCTGCTAAAATGCAGGATTCATATATCTTAGACCCAACTTCGACCACGTCGTTAACGCTGGTGTGTGGTCGCCAAGTGATCCATCGATATATTTTTGTTAGTCCTCCAGCAGGGCGGCCCATGATCTGACGCCTCCATACTTCAAGCTTCAACGTTTGACGTTCACTACCACTAGCACCGCGTACTCCAGATCCTTCGCAAAATATGCTGCGACTTGAGATATCGACACTGGTCTACTCTGGAAAGATACTAATTTGTCGCGTGCCCGCTCGAGCTCATAGGCTTCCGTTCGAAACGCGCTCATCCTGAGCAAGCAGTGCCAGCAATCACTCTGTTTTGCACTCCCGACCACAGGTGGACTTACGTGGAGTTCTGTGCAATGGCAACTGATCTTGTCAGATCACCTATATTGTTACTTCCTACGGAGCTTGCGGTGTCGCTTTTTAGAAAGCTCGATTCGCGTTCTCTATTGCTATGCGAGCAAGTGCGTACTTTCGTTCCCTTTCTGATTAGCATTCCGATCGGCTGATTGCTCTCGCCCTGATAGGTCTGCCGCAGCTGGAACTCAATTATTAAGAACACGGTCGAATTGCAGTATCACATCGAGCTCGAATCGCACAACGTACGGGACAAGTGCCCGAGGGACATGACTGCCGATGAACGATTGCAGCTGCTGAAGGCTGGCCAGATGGCCTGGCGCACGCTCGACATGGAAAAGCTCGTGCCGATCACAAGACTAACTCCGATCTCTCTCTACAAGGCGGTGTTCACCGGTGACACAGTTGCCCACGTAGACTTCATCGAAAGGAAGTATGTCCTCAAGAAGTTGTATGCCGATTAGGCGTATGCAGAAGAAGTAGTATGGGCTGCGACGATTCCCGAGGATACTTCCATCACATTCTCGTTGATGGCTATGGATGTCGATCAAGGACTACTCGCAGCCGCGTTTGTCACCAGCGTAGAGTAAGTACTTTGCTTCCCCATACACATCAACGACACTGACGTCCATAAAATTGATAGTGGCCAGGAAGGAGGAATTCGTATACTTTTACGAGAAATAGAGACATGCAATGTCCATCCTGGCACTACTTTGCCGGGCCAACTGGAGCTGGTACTCGACGGACGATTTTATCTTCAAGCCGGCCATTTTCAGATAAGGCATGATTTCATTGTTCTAAATGTAACCAAAGTCAGTCCTGTAGCCTGTTCAAATTTGATCGCATGGAACTGGAGGACTGGTCAGCTACAATTGGTGATTTATTATTACCTATTTGGTGACTTATGACTCATGTTTGCTGCTTTACAGAATATTGACAGTCCTCCTGCAACCTTCAGAGTTGTCGGACAGAGATATGGCCTACTCAGCACATCGATATCAATCGAGGAGGACAAGTCCAAGGACTCTTTTTGCTAGACATCACACGACAGCCGTCTTGCCAGTTGGGTCTCAACGATGCATTTTGGGAGTGCGCCCTACTATTTCCGCAAGCTTTGCTTGAACAGCCAAACTCAATTTTCCCTTCAATTGTCGGCATCTGCACATCTGACTCGCTTCGTCGAAGCTCATCCCTCTTTCCACCTTGTCAAGACACAGATTCCCTCATTCTCATTTCCATGAGCGACTGGTTCGGACCTCGTCGAAGGATGCTAGTGTTAGCTTCGAAGCTCATAGCGAAAGTGCAAGAGCGAAAGGCTGAGGTAGGGAGCCCGAGACGCATAATTCCTTGGGATGAATGGAAAGACTGCGTGATCTGGATATCGTCCGCGTACCAGTCGAGGTCCATCTACATGCTTCTGCAGCCCATCGCAGGCCTGCGATACGTGGAATCGTGTACGCCGGAGCCATCACCTACGGATCGCACATGGACAGTCCGCATCTTGGACTTCAACCCTCGACGCGTCGCAAGGGCACTTTCAAAGGGCTTGTGTCCAGGCGAATCCATCCAATATTCCTCCTCGATGCAGGCAAAATCCGACGAGGAGCTGATCACACGTTATCCGTATCTCATAAAGGAAGTTCAGATTCCGAGGGACTCGACACGCAGTCCTTACGCGGCTGCTTTTTTCACCGAAGATGGTCTCTTCCTGGTCGATACTGAGGATGATGGTGTGAGATCGCTACCATCATTCTTGTTGAATGTCTTACAAACCTTGGCACATAGGATCCTGAATCTCAGGCATGGACCATCAGCGCAGTGCGGTTTCGCGAGGCGGAGGTACATTGAGCATACTTCGGGTCACCGCTATGGGGCCGTTACCTCGCCGGTGACCCGCGCGTAGCACAAGCGGGGTCACCGCCCGAGTACACGATTTGCCTCCCTCTGCCCAGCGCGCCGAGCCTGCATCCGCCTGCCTCCGTGCCCAAACGGTCCGATCCCTGCCCAAATCCGGCCTTCCGCGCCGCCGGTTCGAACCGACCGGCTACCGGCACAACGGCCGCGCTAGCGTGCGACGCGACGCCAGCGCGCTTCGCCCCCTGCCTCCTCCTTCCCTCGTTGTCTTCGTCGTCGTTGTCGTCTCACCACCACTGCCGTCGGTCGCTGCCCCCACCTGTCCCCTCCCCGCTTGCCGCGCGCCCCCTCTTGCACGGTCCGTCGCCGCCGCACGCTGGCCGCTATCACTACGACAATCACGACAATCACGCTCTCAAGTCCGGCGTGCCCTCTCGAGCCTCTGCCCCCCTGTGTCGCTCTTCGCGCGTGCATCTCGCGCGCCGCGCGCGCACGACGCGCACGGTCAGCCCCACGTACGGACGTGCCGGGCGCAATTCGGCCGCCGTTCGCATGTCGTACGTCAATCGGATGGTCTAAACCACCAGCACACCCCCGATCGCGAGCCCCATCCATCCTGTCCCGTCGCGCTCGCGCTCGCTTGCCTCACCCTTCACGACATTCACTCCCCATCCACCCCCCCGGAGTCATCACTGATCGACTGCTGTCCCTGCTGCGTTCGATCCCGCCACCTTGCCCTCAATTGCATCGCTCCCCGTTATCTCTCGCACCTGTCGGCTTTGGATGCACACTGATATTTACCTGACAGCTCTCATTTTTCGATCCAGGTCGCACGTCATCGCTGCAGTGACAACGCCTTATTTCTTACGATAACTCTCTACATTATTCACATCTAATCACTACTGTACGAACTACTTAACTTCCCCCACTGTCTGTGTGCCCTGCAGCCTCCCCGCGTGCCCCACCTCAAGCACTCTCCCCACAGCATGATCCCCACTGATGTACCTGACCCACCCGCCGCCCCGGCCATCCTCCGCACCGTCCCGTACGAGTCGCCCTCGCCGCGCGCCCCGAAGCGGCTGAGGCTCGACTCCGTGGTGCAAGTGGACCCCGGCCTCGTCGAACGCTATGCGATGCTGCCGCAGGGTCTTCCGCTCGGTGAAGGCGCGTTCCCCGTCGAAAAGCGGGACCCCAGCGACAACCCCCGCACGCCCGACGTCCTCGCCGCTGCGCCGTGTGTGCCGCACGCTGAGACGTGCGCGCGCGCTGAGGTGTGCGCGCATGTTGAGACGTGCGTGCGTGCTGACGCGAGCAGCGCGAGCACGAGCTCCAGCGGCACTGCACCAAGGGACCCTCGCTCGCGCCCGCCTTCCAGTGGTACTGAGCCGCTCGAGCCGCTCGTCTCCGCTGCTGCCGTCGGGCAAGGCGGCAGCATCGTGCCGCCGCCGCCGCCACCGCCGGCCCCTGCGGCTTCCCCGCCGCTGCAGCTGCTCATGAGCGAGGCAGCAGCGGGTGATCCTGCCCTGCAGCAGCTGCTCTCCTCGGGCCAGCAGCAGCAGCAGCAGCAGCATCCGAGCACGCGCATGCTGCTCGAGGCTGAATCACACCGCATCCACACGGAGGTCAAGGCGTGCGCGCAGGCCCAGACGGCAACGGCGACCAAGTACAATGTCAGCATCGCCAGCTATGAGTGGTGGTGGGCGTCGTACCAGGTCGAGCTCGTGGCGCAAGGAAGGATTGGGGAGCCGATTCCGGCCCACCCGATCACGGCGGCCAAGGTGACGCTCTTCCTTGACCATGAGATGACCCGCGAGAAAGTGAGCTCCACCTCCGTCTGGCATTGCGAGTGTAGCACAGTGCGACTGACATCTCGTCCGCACAGCGCAAGGCCGGCAGCAATGAGACCATCCCAGGCTCGTGCCTCGGGAGGTCTCATATTGCGGGCATCATCAGCGCGCTCGAGGGGCGGCGCCGGTCCGATGCTCACCTGTACGAGAGCGACCCCGACACACAACGCCCGCTGCGTCAAGACGACTGCATCCGTACCCTCGAGCGCAACTCCTGGCAGAAGGAGCCCGCCCGCATGGACACAGCAAATGTGCTCAAGGCCAGCGGCACCTCTTCTGGTGAGTGCGCGTGCGGCCCTTGCGGCCCTCGTGCTCTTTCGGGTCTGCATCGTACAGACTGTGGCTGACTATCCGCACCCGCGCGCGCCGCCTTCGCCGGCCGCTGCAGATGCTTACATGCCAGAGGACCTGCACCGGTGCTCGCTCTGGTGCCTGTCCCAGTGCAAGACCGGCGAGCAGACGGCACGCAGCGTCCGCGACCGTGCGATGCTGCTGCTCTCTGCCGGAACGGCCTTCCGCGGGGACAATGCGCGCATGATCCAGTGGTCCGATCTTTTTCTGTCGGAAGTCCCCCTGCCCGAGCTTGGGGCAGACTTCAAGCTGCCGGTGCGTGTACCCCCTTGTCGAATCTTCAAGGCCATCCTCACATGTTGGGTGGGGGGCAGGTCCTCGGGATCTACTCGGACAATGCAAAGCACAACCAGCAGGGACGCGTCGACGAGTCTGGTGTCATCCGACACCGGCTCGTAGAGCTCTGCCCGGTCGGCGCTGTCGCTTTCCTTTTCTGGGCACATTTCCATGTGCAGTCCGCGGCGGTGCCTGCATTCGCACCGGACTTCTCGGACAAAGGCTTCGGGCAGTACGGGCGCCGGGACTGGTACGCGCATCACCTGTTCTAGGGCAAGGACATCAACCAGTCCATGAGCTACGACAGTAAGCAGCTCTCCCTTGGTTCGAAAGTGGGCCTTCTCTTGCATCAGCTGACCCTGCTCCCCACCTTCAACTGTAGATCATTACGAGCGCATCAAGAAGATCCACATCGAAAACGACATCTCGGTCACGAAGGTCACGCACGCGACGCGCCACTACGGCGCGCAGAACACGCGCAGCCATGGCGCATCTGTCGAGGGCACCAAGGCCATGGGTGGTTGGTGCGACAAAACCGGCTCCTACCGTCCCTGCTACGACCGGGCATTCCACCTTGATGCCCTGCTCGGTGCTGCCATGTTCAACGGCCGCGACCCGACTTCGTATTCTGTCGCTCGGCAGTCGCTCGGTGCGTGTTTGAGCTGCAGTCCCTGCGGCCATCGGGCCACCTTCGCTGACTTGCACCTGACGGGCACAGCCCCTCTGCAGGACCTCGTGCAGAACCTGTTCCCCTGGATCGAAGACGAGCAGCGCGCGCTTGCTGTGCATGAGGTGTCCCAGTCACCTAAATACATTATCTCCAGCAAATTGCCGGAGGCGTATTACAAAAAACCCGGCAATTGCTTACCTGCAAGTCGCCGGGCACATTACAATTCACACTTATAAGGCGGCACCCAGGGTGCCGCGAAAACATATGGTATTCCAAACAAAACATATCGAGCCGAGATCTTAAGGATCTCGGCACCGTTACGGTAGTAGCTTACCTCCGCGCTCGCCGGCGCTTCCCTGTGCGCTCGCCGGCGCTTCCCTGTGCGCTCGCCGGCGCTTCCCTGTGCGCTCGCCGGCGCTTCCCTGTGCGCTCGCCGGCGCTTCATCGCGCGCTCCCCGGCGCTTCATCGCGCGCTCGCCGGCGCTTCCCCGCGCTTCATCGCGCGCTCGCCGGCGCTTCCCCGCGTTTCGCCGCGCGCTCGCCGGCGCCTACCATTCCCCGCCCTGCCGACGCTGCGCCGCGCCCGCTCGTGCTGCTCCACCCCTACGCCGCGCTGCATGGACACGCCGTGC
This sequence comes from Hericium rajendrae, assembly GCA_033439255.1. Lineage (NCBI taxonomy): Eukaryota > Fungi > Basidiomycota > Agaricomycetes > Russulales > Hericiaceae > Hericium > Hericium rajendrae. The sequence goes on along the minus strand of CM065879.1, from coordinate 662,722 downwards.
ACTAGAGCGTATGTGCCGCGGGCCGGTCGGGCGCAAGCGCTCGTTCTGCTCCGCATGCCCGACCGCTGCACTGGCCGCACATCAGCCGCGCACCGCCGATAGCGCCCGCACGCGGGAGTGGGCGCGCGAGGTGCATGCGCGAGGATCGGGGTGGGGTGCTCGGGCGCGGGCGCGGCACTGGGACGGCGGACACGGGCCTGGGACGACGGGCGCGGGGCTGGATGCGGGGGGCGCGGGGCTGGATGCGGTGGGTGCGGGCATTGCAGTGCGCGGGCGCGGAGCTGGAGCGCGCGGGCACGGGGCTAGGACGGCGGGCACGGGGCTGGGACAAACACGCGGACGCCGCACTGGAGCACGCGGGCGCGATGCCGGATCGCGCGGGCACCGGCGCGGAGCACGCGGACGCGGTGCCGATGTCGGACGCTGGCGCTGCTGCTCCCGCGACGCATCACGGTAGTACGTGTACGGGAGGGGCTGCGACGCGCGGGCGGAGGTACCTTGATGGGCGCACGCAGAGTTTGTATCCGCACGCCGGTGTTGCTGGTCCGCGCGCGTCGATTCCGGGCCTCTGTGCGTGGAAGGGGTCTGGCGTGAACGCGAACGAGCGTGCACGTAGGGCAGGGGGTGTGGAGGTGAGAGCGTCGGCGGCAGTCGTTCCACGCGACTCCAAGAGACCTTGGTGATGCGCGTTTGCGAGCGCGGGGCCTTGCGAGCTGGAGAGTGGGCCTTCACGGCGCTGAGAGGCGTCGAACGCGCATTTGCAAGCGCGAGGGAAGTGGTGGGTCGAGATGGGGGGCCTGGCGCGAACGCGCGGTCACTAGGGCCCGTGCGGAATTGTCGGGTGGGTGGTGTGTCGCATTGCGCGAGTGCGCGAATGTGCAGGCGACGCCGAACGCGCGTTTACGAGCGCGGGGGAGGGGAATGTGCGGACGGGGGCGGGTGTGGTTCTGGCTGCGTGCAGTGCCACGTCAGCGCGTTGGCGGGCTGAAATAGGAAGAGTTCGTTAGCAAACCGAGCAAATAGGAGAAGTAATCGAAACACTTACGAGTTTGTGGGCTATTGAGCCCTAGAGCATCCCCGCTTGATGGGAGGAGGAGGAAGAGGAGGAGAGGAGAGGCTACGAGCCTTGTGGCACCGATCGGCAATTGCCGAACAGGGTACCGAACGAGGCTGGCCAACTTCGAAGACGATTGTCAAGGCCAAACAATTCTATTAAAGTCTACAAATAATACAGTAGCTGTAGATCTAGTTTAATAGTAGGAATACGAAGTTTCAGAGGAATCCGATTTACTGAAAACGTACTGTGTGTGAAGGACTGATAAGCACGTCTAAAATGGACGGCGCTTGTCAATGATGCCGAACGCGTCGAGCTCGAATCGACGTCTCGGGCACGCCGGACATCAGATTCGAGTCGCGTTTCTGTTCCACGTCCGACCCTAGCACTAGATCGGTGTATGCCACTACCTTTCGGCATGCACTCCTAACGTATTCATATTTTTATGTATTTTCTACGGGTCTCGATCGGTGGGATCTGGCTGGATACATGATTTTTGATGATTATGACTGTCTTTTCGGATGTAATTCGGGCCTCAAACTTTGGAATCATCTCAAAAATAATAGAAACTTGGTGTGCAGGTAAAGAATACTATTACAAAACGTCTCGCATGAGTTCATAGTAGAAGACTAAGGAGTGAAACCAGTTCTATGGAAATTCGAGCTTAGGGTTACTGTAAGGTTACACTATTTTGCTCGTTCTGGCTCGAATTTTGGCCACAGTCCCCCGATAGTTCTTGAAGTAATCTAGTTCAACTGTATATACATGAGATATGTCCAATAATTGCTCAATTCGATCCAGAATGCCTGCCCGAACGTTCCTCTCGTCGAACGTCGGGTATCTCGGCCTTCAGCCGCCGATGTTCGGCAATTTCCGAGCCGCATCAAGCTGGTGCTGACTAGGAGCAACCTCGGTTCGAAAAGCGTCCTGTGCACGTGACCAGATTCGCGTCGAAAAGGTGGACCAAAAATGTTTCGTTGCGCTTTCCTACCTGCTACATCCCTCAGAATGCCCCGAAAAAATTACAGAGTGAACATTAGCATGCATTCAATATGAGTGTAGAAGGAGAATGCCAGCCAATGAGCAGTTCAAAGTCAAAAGTGTGTATAAGCTATGAACATCTCGAACTATGAGGTATATAAAGTGTGTAGAGTATGCAAATGCAGGATTGGAAGGGTTATTATGCTACAGAATCATCTATAGAAGTGTTCTCTGTAAGTCTGACAATGATTTCGGGTGACAAGCCTCGCAGAACGTCCACCAAGCCTTGCAAAGCGGGTATTTTCGTCTTGTCAGCTAAGCCAGTTGGCACCGCAACTCCTCGTGCTCGAAGCCAAGCAAGCTGAAGGCGAATGGCCTGCCCGGTGATAATCTTGAAGTTCGCAGGTTTGCTCCAGTATGCGGGATCAAGGATGGACGTGATCGCGTCCACCTTCGCCTTATACTCGTCGCGCTTCACGCGCTTCTTTTCACGCACTATCAGCTCCTCCTGAGCCTTACGCTTCTTCGTCGCTGAAAGCTCGCCCCTTATCACCTTTTCTGCAGCTCCTGTATCCAATGTGCGAGCCTCCTTTCGAACAAAAGCCTCAAGCTCTTCTGTCCTATGTATGTCCCACCACTCCTCTGTTGAATTGTGCTTGTGCAGAAGCTTCGCGTTACGCATATATAGCGATAGCGATGGACGGGCACGATACGATTGGCGGAGCTTGCCGAAAGCGCTCTCCGAGTGATCATTGGTCGGGCGCATCGCAGCGGCCTCCCGCTGAACGGGCGACAGAGAGTCAATTCTCCCACCCGCCTTGAACTCGCGTATGAAATGCGACCAGCCAAGTTTCGCACCATGGAGGAATGCGAGAAGGGCCGGCTTGAGAAATGGTAGTTGGTTGTCCTGGTGTAGCTGTTGGACTGTCAGAATTGCCTCCGGCCGCTGCCAGATGCAACCGTCGAGTGTTGCCTCCTTGTATGAGGCTCCGACAGTCTCGAGAAGAAGGGAGGGATTATCAATCAGCTTTTGGATATGTGAGATGATGCCGCTGTAATAGTACCCAAGTTCGAGTACATTTTGTGATTCAGATGAGCGGATAAATTTCATAAATGGATGAGCAACAGCTTGGGAGTAGAGTGAGAAAACAGCCAGCTCAGTCAATGTGGCAGCATCACGTAGGGCATTGTAGAGATTCTGTTCCATATGGTTGAAGTTGCCAGAATCTTTCGAGTCTCGGATGATGCCAAGAAATTCAAGGTAGAGGAAAAGGTGAACAATGATTTCGGACGCTGCATCCCCGTATGATCCGAATCGTGTGTGGCTGGTATCGGGGAATTGAATGATGTATCCAAGGATAAACTCGAAGTACCAGCGGTAAATGTCCTGCTGGCCCTTCTTCGAGTTCTGATTTCGCATGATACTGCCGGCCAGCTCGGCGGCTTTGATGCCACCCCGCGAAGAGATAGTCTCGGCACGAGCCTTCGATGTTGATGCGGTCAGATCAGCGGCGGCAGCGGCATTATCTTTATTGTAGAGAGGGATAGGCGGAATAGCGCCCAAAGCCTTCGCTGCGTCTGAGTCCCACCAGGCCTTTAAAGCCTCCGCACCATACTTCATTGCGTTGAGCTCCTTGTGCATACCACATCCGGCCCAGATAAAGAGGGATGCCCAGCCCTTCTCTTCCGCACTAAGCGCATCAAATGCTGCTTGCCCGAGTCGGTGGATAGCGTCCGTATACACCTTCTGTCCCAGCCGTAGTTGTTGATCGGGAGACAGCTGCTCCCATGCATCGTAGCCACCAGCAGCAAGAATAGATTCGTGCATTGCGAGGAGGAGGAATGCTTCAAGCTCGGCCGCTGACAGTGAATTGTATGCATTGGTGCCTCGCTTTCGGCAATCGATTTCTTCTTTATATGCTTCCATAAGCCGCGCAAGTTTTTGCTCGTCGCTGCCATGGTCCGTGAGCAAGCCTTTGATCTTCTCCCAGATTGTCTCAACAAAGAGTGGAGACTTCTGTCCAAGTGGACTTCGATCGTACAGGGCAACCAGCCCTTCGAGTACGATTTTCCAACCAGCTAATTGCTCCTCGCTCGTGTGACCAGACACGCGCGTAAGGGGAAGCATGCGAAGCACACGTTTCGTACTCTTAGTTGACAGGAATGGCTTAGTGGAGCAAGACGGGGGATGGGAGTCGGGATCTACATGGGGTACTGGAAGTGCCATATCTACAAAGCGTGTCTCATAATGGACTGCTTTGTGCGTAGTACCATCGCCCGATACCGTCAAGGCTGTGAGATATTTATTTATAAGCCTGTCAACATGGCATCTAAATGCACGGCAGACTTACTTTTCGCCTCATTGAGCTCTGCCGCCGTTTGCAGCTGCGACTGCACAAAGCCTTCTCCGACTACACGGCGTACGCTGTGGCGATCGAAAGCGCCGATCACCCTGAGACCGGCACTCTTGAGTACCAAGCTGATGGCTGGGTAGGTGCTGCCCTGCGGCACGCTGATCTCGGATAGTGAACGGATGAGTGCGCGAGTGTGTGCTGTAATCTTGCCCTTGTGTTTGATGATGAAGGCCGGGAGTGCTGCGAGTTGGGCCCGTAGAAGGGCTTTCTGACTAGCCTTGTGCCTCCCGTCCTTCGCGCGCTCAGCGCGCTTGCGGAGCTTGTCTTTATCTTTACGCAGTTGCTTGGTGGTATGAGCTTCACGAGAGGTTGATGGGTCATGATTAAGACAGTTGTGCAATGTCGTAGGAATGAGGGGTGGACGAGGCTTTCGAACGGCCTTCTTTACAGCTTTCTTCACAGCTTTCTTGAGTACTTTGGTCTTATCCTGGATTCGTGGTGAATAATTATACAGGTACGAAGCAAGTATACGCACCTGAAGCCTTTTCCTACCCTCTTTTGCCCGATTCCGCTGCTTCGTCATCTTCTTCAACTCCACCTTCACCTTACGTAGCGCCGCCTTCAACGTCTTCCAGTACACGCCGCCTTTCGTGAAAGCCGAGGCTGCCGAGCGCTGGTTCGGTTCTGTTGTTGCGCACGACGGAGGCAGACATGGAGCTGGGACTAAATTATTCACCTGTTGTGTAGCGCCGGTGCGAAATGGTCTAAGGAGAGGGTGAGTGATCCCGTGGTTACGTTTGGCCAATGCCGCTCGAGTCCCTAAAGGCTGGACATCGAGGATATGGGCTTTCTGAGCCTTGGTGTGAGATCTAGAGCCAAAACCAAGATTAAATCGCCCCATTACGCGCCATAGACGTACTATAAGGTGTAGCAGTCAAAATAGGGTGTCTAGGGACAGAAAAACGTTGAGGAACGCGGTCAAAAACAAACGGACGGCGAACGGGACGCGACGCGACCTGCTTACGTAACACGTGTCGTCCTCTTCCCCGTGCGACAGAAAGGTACGCCTTCCGACTTCAACAATGCTCCGAGGATGATCGGAAGGGCGCGACCACTCATCCGCGGACCTCTTGAGTAATCTTTCTTGGATGGGTTATTTTATTTTTGATCTGAACTCAAAAGTGCCTTTATTGATGTACATCCCAACATTTCATCCAAGAGACTTTCTCATGCATAATTTAAGATGATGTGCTATCGATTTTCCAGAGAGATTCGAAGGGGACGAAGGCACTTAAGGTGTACCTCTTTCCGGGGCCACTTTTTGAACCGCGTCAGGCCCGAAACGAGTGGACGCGTCGGAGTTTCAATTGGCGTGGTGTTGCTCCTAGTCACTGGTGCGCGCTCGGGTCTCTCCCTCAGCCTGCCTCTCACCGTGCACCCGCACCGTCTCCTGTCCACCCACCTCTTCGTGCACACGCGCTGCTCCGCGCGTTTCGCGCGTTTCGTCTTCCTCTCCACTCGCCTCGCTCTTTCTCCATCCCTCCCGCGCATCCGGCGCCCTCTCCGGTCCTCGACCACACCCCCACGGCTCCCAGCAGCCTTCAGCCCCCTTCCACGCAAGTCGGACACGCACGCAAGCGCGTACAACATGCTTCGGACGCGCGAGGACCTGCGCAGAACCCGAAGACGCGCGCCCGACATGCGTGCCCCGCCTAGCACCCACCACTACGACACACGCACACGCGCCTACATCACCAGCGCGTGCCTGTCGTCCGCGTCCACCGCCCCCACGCCCCTCGCGTTGCCACCACGCAGCCGCGACGTACCCCGGAGCGTCGCTCAACGCGCGCCGCGGCCCTGCGCGCGACGCGCGGCACCCAACAACAGCACGCTGCACCCCAGAGCGGCGCACGCTGTCGCCACCCGCACCGGACGCCTTAGCAACAGCGCGCCACGCACAGCAGCCACGCGCCGCACGCAGCAACCGCGCGCAGCAACCACGCACGGGCCCCAGCAACGGTGCGGGGTGCTAGCGCCCGCGTCCGCGCACACTAGCGACGTAGCAACGACGACAGCAGCAGCGCCAGCGGCGCTGATGGCGTGCGCCGCGGCAACGACGCCGGAGGTGCTGTGGGACGAACGGCGGCGGCGGGAGGCCCGCGCACTCGCGTAGCCGAGGGGCTGAGGACGGGAGGTGCACGGGTGCGTAGCCGAGGCGGTGCATGCGCGGCGGAGAGCGAGCGGCGGGGGCGGGGAGCGAGCGGCGGGGGCGGGGAGCGAGCGGCGGGGGCGGGGAGCGAGCGGCGGGGGCGGGGAGCGAGCGGCGGGGGCGGAGAGCGGGACGTGCGAGCGAGCGCGTAGCCGAGCGCTCGCGTAGCCGAGGTCGGGCGGGGCGGGAGGCGGTGAGCGCGTAGCCGAGGCGGGAAGCGCGCAGGGCGGTGAACGGTGCCGAGGCAGCGCGGGAACGGTGCCGAGCGGGTAGGCGCGCTAACCGCGCGGCAGTGAGTAGCGTACGGCCCGGTAAGCGGCCCCGACTGAAATTATAATGTGAGCGAATTATAATGTGCGCGGTGAGTTGCTTAGCGGCAATTGCTGGCCGTTTTGTAATACGGTTCAGGCAATTTGCTGGCGCACAATATAGTTTCATAGCTGGGACTGGTGTGTGCATGCCGCAAGTTCCCGTGTGGCCAACGACATCGCCCTCCAGCATTTCCTGCGCCTGCTCACCTGGTTCCGCACTGTGCTGCTCCAGGACGCGGCCATCCTATATTCGCGCAACGATGCCCTGCAAATCTTCAAGTACGCGCCCTTCAATACGGCAAGGTTCCAGGAGTACGCACAGGATGCCGCCGAGATCGTGGCCCAGGCCGAGATGGAGGCGCTCTGCACATTTGAGGACCTCCCCGAGCGCATGTCGAAGACCATGCGCGGCATCATGGCCGAGCAGGCCATCGTGCACAAGCGCGAGATCGTGGAGTCAAGGCGGCAGAACCAGGCCCTCGTGCAGGTGGTCGAGAGGCTGCAGGCCACCGTCGAGATGTCGCACGGTGCACGGCGCCAGCCATCACGCAAGCAAAAGAAGGATGCCGCCGACGGCGCTGACGGTACGTGCATGCTGCCTGTGGCCTGGGTTTTGCCACTGCTGACGGCGCTGCTGTGCAGAGCCCGTGCTGCCGCCGTTTGGCGGTATGCTCACCTATGCTCCGCCGCTCGGAGCTGGCGGCCCTGTCGCTGCCACCACCATGCTGCCGCCGCCATCGCTGCTTTATGCCCATGCGGCATCGACGTCGACCCCGACCTTTTCCTCCTCAGCTTCTGCTCCCTCGACAGCACTACCCGGTACCATGCACGTGACGCCCGCACCCGCGCCCACGATGCCGTGGCTGCCGTCCAACCCGCTGGTGCTGCACGGTCCGGATCCCCATGCGAAGAAACGCGACACGATGCGCACGAAGTACGGCGACGAGCGTGTCGCGAAGCACCCGTGGGCGCTCGTCGGCAGCGAGCTCACGCCGTCGTACCTGATGCAGTCCTGCCAGACCATCACGGACATCTGGTCGGAGTACACGGTTGGTCTCAACGGCTTCCTGCCCGTGCGGGAGCTCGAGGAGAACTGGGGACCGAAGTGGAGGGGGAATGTCCCCAAGGTGAAGACAGCATGGGGCCGGCGCAAGAAGGTCATCGACCTCGTCACCGAGCTGTCCAAGAAGCCGCGCTGGGACGTCGACCTCGCGCTGCGCTTCCTGGAGGCCGTCTACGGCGGAAACTACACGGCGGGGACCTTCTGCGCCTACCTGCAGAAGAAGGATGCGGGGGCGCACGAGGCCGTGATGGAGCGCTCGAATGCTTACCCGTGATGTGCGGGCAGGACTCCGGGCTTGTCGCAAATGCTATGTTAATGTTATCCCTACGAAGTACCTAACTATTTCTACATATGCTCTTTTGTCCTCTTAATGCAATTCATATATTTTAGCTTCGACATTGTGATTATCTGAGCTGAAGAAGCAGGCAGGGAATCTACAGTGGTGCTCAAAAGTATTATTACTGTTAGCTACAAGACTTGGGCTCCAAGCAACACCCAACCTTTGCAGATCACATCCTCGTCTGTCGCTGGTGCATTGCGTGCGGCCCGTCTGCCTTTGCATTGCATCGATATTGTCGCGCTTTGCGACGCGACGCATCATGTCGTGTCGTTTGTCGCGTTTCATTTGTCATGTCCTCGTCGTGCTTCGCATCGTCTGCATCACGTCGTCTGTCCTGCCCCTCATGGCGCATTCGTCTGTCCTGCTCGTCGCGTTCTCGTCGTGTTCTCATCGTGTTCTCGTCGCGTGTTCTCGTCGCATCACGTCGTCTATCGCGCTTCGTGATCCATCACGTCCGGCGCAATTTGTCGTCGTCCGTGCGGCCGCGCTTCGCGTTCTCGCGTTCTCGTGCTCTTTCTGCATCGTATCCCAGTGATTAACCGAGTTGCCCAGATTGTGGCCTTTCTCGACAGTAACGAGAAGGCAGCAAGGTGGCCAGAAGAGGATAAAGAGAGCCTCGGAGCAACGGGGCACATCACACAGAAGAATCGAGCGCGAACGAGCGCAACGGTCGGTCGAGAATGCAGTCGATAAACGGATAAGGCAAGCGCTGCCTTGTTTGGGCGGCTAGAGTACACCGTGTAATCCGCCCAGGGCGCTCGTAACAGGCGCGGTCCCGCGGGGTCACCGGCCCGGCCAAGCGCGGGTCACCGCGCGTTCCCTCTGTGGCCACAGCGCCCTTTATACACACTTAGATGACGGAACCGGAAAATCAGGAAAATCACTATACGATGCGCAAATCTACATGGTCCGGCTTTCCTCATATCCCACGCGATCTCTTAGATATCCGTGCAAAACGCACCCTTGTGGATTACAGCCGATTTCAAAATGATAGACCAGGACTAAATCGTCCCTCGAAATCAGACCTCATTCCCTCCGCCAGACTCCGGGGATCCACAACCCAAATCGCCGCCTTCTCAACCACACTCCCGCCCTCCCCGCCCTCCCTCGTATGCCCGACGTCCTCGCCAGCCTTCCGCACCTCGCGTATGATCGCCTTCACGCTCGCCCGGTTGGCCGTCAGCGTTGTCCAGCCGTTCGCTGCGCCCCAGAGTATGCTCCGCACGGTATGCGCCGTCAGCTTCGGGTTCGCTTTCATCACGGACGCGCGCTGGATCTCGGAGGCGCTTAGGTCATCGGGGAGTGCGCGTGGGTGCGGGGCAGTTTCTTGGCCTAGAAGCGCGCGAGAAGTGCGTTCGAGGGCGCCGAAAAATGGCGATAGGTCAGAGCGCGAGAGGATCTGATCGGCAGGGACATCTGCCGTCGGTATGGGTACAGGAGGCTCGGGAGATGGGAAGATGTGAAGTGGGAGCAGCGGTAGGAAGCGAAGCGGGTATCGGGAGTCTTTCCAGTAGACTTGCTCTGCTTCAAGCAAGTCATCTGGAGGCGAAAATAGAGCATGTGCGCGTCGCTTTTCGTTCGGTCCGCCGATTTTGGAGATGATGCGTATGCAACGGTCTCTGGCCTCTGCAGTAGTCCAGAACTCGACGGGGCCATGGTCGGCCAGCGTAGAAAGTCGTTCGAACATGTCTTGCAGTAAACCTTTTGACATTTCCTGTTGTAGTTGATCCGCTAGAGCCCTGGAATGCTTGCCCATATCCTCTGCATTCTCTGTCGTGATTAAGTCTTGATCGCCATCGATGACTGCGTCGATATCGGTCCTTTCTCCATAGATCTTCGCTCTTAACCGTGATTTCTTCCATTCCAGGTAGGATGCGGAGGGAACAAACCGTTCCTGTGCTTCAGCAGCAGATCGAGGGAGGGTGCTGTGTGTGAGGTCAGAGACAAGAGCGATCAAAACCGATAAGTCCAGATTGATGTGACGCGTTGGTTCGAGATGCATGCCTCTGGAAAGAAACGGCTCCGACGACGAGCGAACCACATCGTCTGCAGCGCGCTCGCCAAGTTGGACATCAATCCCCATGTCGCGCAGCATATCGATGGTCAACGCTATCCGGGGATCGTTTCCTTCGACCTCTGGATCGGCGTGAGGGTCTAGTCGCGTGAGACGGAAGGCGATTTTTGGCGAGAGAGTGGTGCCAACGACCGGGTTGTCCTTGGCCGCCGACATAAGAGCACGCCCCATGCGGAGGATTGAATTGTCGAATTCAGCCTGTGCATAACTCGGCCGACCACCATGGTCCAGACCGTCCTCGGAATCCGTGTTGTATGAATCTATCTCACGAAACTCTGAGAGTAGCCGCGAGTTCCTCGTCCTGAGAAAACAACGTCAGGATGGTATCATGGCTTCTGCAGAATCGGTCATACGAACGTATTGACTCTGATCCACGTCTTGCCATTGTCAGCGACAACGTCCACTTTGACACCAGGAGTCGGTCGTGCGCCACTCTTCTTGACATTTGCTTTTCCCTTTTCATTCTTCGTGAAGAATGTCCTACCAATCGCGACGATCGGCTGAGGGGCTCGAAGAACTTCCTCCCAGACCGCAACCAGGTAAGTGGCATTCGTCGAAGGAGCTGGCAGTGATGCAGCATCGGACTTTTCCAAGAACTACTAAGAGAAGAGACTTTGGTAAGACACAGTTGAAAGCAAAGACGTCTAAATTACCTTTTGCGTTACATCGATGTCCTTGCGTACGGCGTCGAGTAGAGGGCGCAACCCTGGAAGTAGTTCTCCCGATTCTGCAGCCCCCTCATCACTGGTTCCTTGAATGTCGGCCGACGAATCGAGGACAGGGGGCTTCGGGATGTAGGGTACATATGACGATATTGAATTAGCAACCTGTTGCATCTGGAGGAGCTGCCGCTGCAGCTCTGGATGAATCGGTTGAGCCGCAACATGATCCATCTTGAGACACGATAGAAAGGAAACTGTGAACGGACTGTCATTACAAGGGATAGAATCAACATAGATAGAGAACAAACTTTAATTGGATGCAAGTGTAGACATGGAGGTGCGTTTCTTAAAGTCAGTGACTCGGATTGAAGATGCTGCAGATAACCGAACCAATCCCAACGAACCGATTACACAACCGAACCGCCGCCACCGTGCCTCCCGAAGTTGTCCGTCGCGCTCTCTGCCAACTACACTCACCATCTACACCACTCTTCCCCCATCGTCGTTGCTGATTTCTTCGACAAAATGAGAGCAACCACTCCGCGCATGAGCGAAATGCCTGGGCGTATGTTCATCGTTTGTCTGGGCTGCAATTTTTGTACTGATTTTGCGTGTTATTTCGTGCAGCGAAGGTCTACGTGAGTCCAACCCTTTTTCTTCACAACTGTCTATTCTCTTTGGCCAGAATAACGCGAATAATGACTTGCACTTGAAGAAAGAAACAATGCTGACGTTGGTGTGCATTTGTAGAGCCTTTGGTGGGGTGACAAGTCGGGCATAAACCAGCGCGGCATCGTTCAGTACAGTACGTTCGTCCCGTCTCCGCGTCGTCATAGATCTAACATTTCATCCTGAAACGCAGCCCTCTCGCCGTTCCGCCAGCGTCCCGTCCACCACATGGTCCGTCACTGGATGTTCAACGGCTACCGCCGTCTGTCGAAGCAGGTTCCGTACTGGATCGTCCCTGTCGCCATTGGTCCGTTGCGTCTCTGCCCCACACCATTTTGTTCTGACGGAGCGATGCGCTTCAGGCTACGGCACGTACACCTGGGCTAACAACCAATACGCCTGGCAGATGAGCAAGGCCGGACACGTTGCTCTCGGCGGCCACCACTAAACGTCTGGATGGCTTTCGGGACCTGTTGTTCTTAGCTCATCCTACAATAGAATTTGGCCTTTCTTTGTGCCCGATGAGTATCGACATCTAGGCAGTTGATATGTTGATTAATCTCCCTCAATCGACGGCACTCGGCGTGACGTCAACAGATCATACACTTGCAGTTGGTCACGATGATTTTCGCGTGGAACCGTTGTTCAATGGTGGGGCTCGTCTACTGGATCTGTTCCGATACATATATGAGTCAAGACGCTTCGAAGGACTGGCTACTCGCCTAGTCGAGGAACCATTAGCCCCTACGGTAGGGAACCTCTTTCAAGCTTAGGAAGGGCAGGCGCGGGAGACCGCGCGGAGGCAGCGGACAGACGCAGGGCGAGACAGCAGACATGGATTCAGCATGGCTGCTCATCGACAACACCGTGATGTAGGCGCCTTTACAGATGCTCGACAACCGGGGCTTCCAGCTCAAACTGCATACTGTATTATTTTGACCGCAGGTTCGCTGGATGCGACCTGTGACCTTATTTCACCGACCTGGGGGAGGTTCACAGCTAGAAGTGACCCATGATGTTGAGTCCACGGTGACCTCGATCACCTTAGTTCACCGCTCATCGCATCGGCAAACACCCGCTGCATGGGAGGGAGGAACCTTGACTGCCTTTGCATTGTTTGTTTTACCCTCTGCAGGCCTCTGCAGGTTCTTTCACGATGCGCCATGCACCCCGACTCGTCATCTGTCTTCTTCAAGGTCTGCCTGTGGGAGACTAGCGCATCCGAATGATACCAACACCTCGCTCGGCATATTTCCAGATGCAATCGCATACGCGCATGACGGCCCGAAGTATTTTTTCCCCCTTGCAATGGCTTTTAAACATTCATTCTGGGCATGACAAAGATGAGGCTATATCATTACTGATATTTTGTTAATTTTTAGGGATTAATTCCGAGCGGCTTTATGCCAGGTTCATGCTCGTCTGCGACCGGCGAACTCACATTGAATTGATTAAAGTTCACGGGCCCCGTAACCGGTGACTGAACCTATGGTCGAAATGATACAGCATACGGTCTCGTTCCTTCGGAGATGTAAGTGCAATCACGCGCAGGACATCACTCAGGACTCTCAGGAGAGCAGGCAGGGCGTTTTATTACCACACACATTTGCTGCTACAGCACAAATGATGGAGTGGTTCAGATATGTCTATTTGGTATATTTCGTTTTACAGAGGAGCCTTTCAAAAAAAATTACTAGTTGCATCTTCGGCCACTCGAATAGCTCGCGATGCCAGTACTCCCTTGAACGAAGCGTGAATAGATGCATTGCTAGGAAATTCTGCATGATACGGACCTCACGAACGAGCTTCATTAAGGTGGTGTGGGGTCTCGATATTCTCGGCGAAAGGGACCATGCTGACGGTCAAGATTCCGTTTTCAATTCCGGTGGCAGCGATGTTCTGCACTCAGACAAGACAGAACTGATGAGCCAAGTATATACGCGGACAGTCAGGATGGTTTGCTTACGGGCGAGACAACGAACAATCCCTCGTCCGTGATCAAGTGCGCAGACAACCACGATCTTGGGTCGTGCTTGACCTTTACTTGCCTGACGAGATATGGGTGCCGCACTACCAGCTCGTCGTTGACGAAACATGAGGCTTGGACCAAGGATTCGCCAGGATACACGCCCGTCGACATGGCCCTAGCCACTCGACGAGGCTCGAAATCCAGGACGTCAAACGACGAGCTAGAGTCATCCGTGGAGGGGGGAGCCTGCTCCACGTAACGCATGCCGGCCGTCATTTGCGGCTCGAACGCGTCCCGCCTCGTCTGTTCGGACGCCCAAACGATGCAGGCTTTCCACTCGTCCCAAGGAAGGACGTGCTTTTGGCTGTCGTCCCGCCGTTCTTGCAGTTTCGCGACGAGCTTCGAGCACGAGATAAGCAGCCGTCGGGTCCGCATGCCAACGAGTTCGTTGAATTCGAACATGTCAAGGATGATAAGGTGGTCCGCATCGGGCGCCGGCGGAAAGACGGACGTCTGGCGATGCGTCTGACGGGAACTGTAGAGCCTCACCTCGTGGCGTCCGAAGTCTGGGAACTCGAACAAAAAGGACGGCATCAGCAGGGCGTAGTCATAGTCCTGTCCTGACATGGACCACAGGGCAGATGCATTTTTCTGCACAACGTGGACTGCAAGCCCGCCTGCGAAGCCGTCTTCGGTTGATATCTTGGGATCCCATATCATGCCAAGATCGTCGGTGATGAGTATCATGTTGGTTCTTGGACCACCTACTCGCTATTGACGTCTGATTCGAGTCGTGTCTCCTCACAAACAAGGAGCGGGCTTACCTTTTGAAGGACACCAGTTTTCCAATTCCATACGGCCGTATCGGATATACCATCTGAGAGGTCCACCACGCTGACGCTTACGAAGTCTCCAAAAATACAGAAGCCTTGCTGGGTTATTGTCGCCGAACGGTGGGTGACAGAGACTCCTCTTCGCAATTCTCCAGAAGTGGATGAAAGAGGATGAACTGCGCCCGTCCTTAGAGAGCGCAGCAGGATAGATATATGAAAGTCCCTGCAGGAGTTCTACAGTCAGTCCTACACTTCAAAGCCATATACATAAGCGAACTCAACATGGTGGTGTCCAGCGACGCGATCGCGAGCAAGTCCTGGTCAGGATCCAAGGACAAGGCCAGATTAGTCCCCACGTCTGGCAGTGGCCACGTGTAATCTTTGGCGGAGAGCGAGTCCACTCCAAGCTGTTTGTAGTGTATCGTCCTTGCCGTCTTGTCCACGTAGGCTGTGCTGTTGCCGTTGAATGCCCACATAGTGGGGGCAGAGCGCGGCAGCTTCATGACGGACAGCATGTCTCCCGCCATGCCCGTCCTCCACGCGATCTGCTTGCGCCTCAGCAGCTGCAGTCGCTCATCGAGGTTCATCTCGATGGGGCAGTTGTCTTGGACCCCGTGCACGGAAAGTTCTATTTGGTACTGAAGCTCGAGGGTGTCGCGAATCAATGTGTACCAGTAACGATAGACCTTCGGGATGAAAATAAGTGTCAAGTCGCGTTCAACCATAAGCGACCATACGTACTTGAGCACATCGGAGCAGCGTCTTCAGTTTAGCTTTACGAAAAATGGATACCGTGAGCTCCGTAGGCAGCGACAAGATGGTTGCGCCTCCGGTTGTAGCCTCCATCGATGGTTGTTGACTTCGGGGCCAGGACACGTCGGGAGCGAAAGTCAACAAATGGCTACTTCTCGCCCTGTATCGCCGTTAAATACGCCGTTACCCGTCGCCATAAAAGTGAAAGCAAGTGCTAGATTGAATACAGACGGCGGACGAGACGATCCTATTGACGTGAAATGGTCGTCAGTCATGAAGTCTATATGGAAGTCTGCTCGAAAGCGCCTGTCGGTAATTGTCCATAATCGAAGTAACCAGGCAACATTCGAAGGTATCTTTGACAGAGTGAGACCCACAATCAGATGAAAAGATCCGTTTCATGTTGAGTTGAAACCTGAAGAAACCATTGAACCATTGGAACGTGTGCGGGTACTGCACGGTTCAGATCACGTCTTCTCCGGATGCGGCAATGGAAGAGCCAATAAGTAGATCAGTTGAGCGGCCTTCTCGGCACGCCGAACGTAAATGTCCAATACGCAGAATGGAAGACACGGGCAAATGGGGACACTGGGCAATTGAGAATATGGCAACAAGGATACAGGAGCGTGAGGTACCTAAACATCCGCATGATGAGCTCCGTAGAAATCGTCGAGAACGACGTTGCTGCCATATACATGCTTTGAACGCCAGATGGATTTTGTCTCCCCAGCGTAGACGGCGCCACGATTTTTTGAACTCCTTCAGTTCTTTGAGTCACTCTTTGGTGCTCCAGCTCCTGGACAAGTCATCTTCCAGACCATGCAAAGAGAGCGCAGCTCGTCGCCGCCCGGATGACCAGGAAACCCCACTCACGACAGGCCAATCTAACAGACGTCATGAGTCGGTCAATCATCAACTCGTACGGAATCAAATCAGCCAACAAGCCCGTGCAAGCACATTCGCTTCAAGACATTGAGTTGGGTCTCCACAAATAAGAGCAAGATACGGCTGCCGATCATCTTCGCAGGTTGCTGTGGGATCGAGCAGGGAATAGTTTCCACGAGTAAGCCAGTTATCGGATTACATGTATTGGAGTGTCACCTGCTCATCTATCCGACGCCATCCTGTGCTCATCCTGCAAGTCCGCATTTCTGAATGGTTTTATAAGGCGAGCTTGAAGCTTGGCTTGAGCGTTGAACGCTGATCGGCTGCTGCCGACATGAACTTCTCTGGCCTCGAGGCCGCTTCATGACCGCAATCTCAAGCCTATCGACATCCGTGTTATCAGATTCATCTGACGCATTGCAGCGATCGTCCGTCGCATGGAGAGAATTACAATACGTGAAGAGACTCACCAGCTTTAGCGGCTGGAGGCTGCAAGCCTTTGCAATTGAACGTGGTAGCGAAAGCAGCGGTGACGAAGGGTGGTGAGCGCCACGGAGCCAAAGGCGGGGTTTCAATATTTCTTTCAGAGATCTTCTACCTTTTCTTGTGCACTTCCATCCTTTATTTGCTGTCATGGCCGTTCACCACTCAGCATTTGCACAAACTCTTATGATTAACAATCGTCTTTTACTACATCCCAGGGTCAGTATGTAAAATGGCTACGTTATGCCCATAGGCAAGCACCCTTCTTTCGGAACAACACAAGCGCATCACCGTAAGTAGCGCCTGTCAAAGGCGTGTACGCGCTTCACCTGTCTAGTACATGAGGCATAGCATGCGTGAGACCTCTCGCATTCCATCTACAAGACCAGTGCGTCTCTCGTCGTCGTCTCCGGTTTGCGCATGGCATGAGCGTCTCCTTCAGTTTCGGGTCGTTCGGGGACATCATCTCACTTATCCAGATCGGCCACGATATAATCAAGGTGCTCCGCAATGTCAAGGACGCATCCGCTGGATATCAGGAGTCTTATGACGAGCTGCAGTCCACTGTCAATGGAGTGCTCGGCGTCGAGCACCTGCTATCCACAGAGGCCGATACTATTGCACCATCTGTCAAGAATGGATTGGACTTTGCCGTGAAGTCCTCTCTCAAGCTCATGGAGAGGATAAAGATCAAAATATCCACCTTTCTTCCCAAGTCGAAAGGGGACACATCACGAAGCTCAGCTATGCTCTTCTATACATGGAAGCGGATCGATTGGGAGCTATTTCATAAGGGGGAGTGGCTCGATCTACGCAGAAGGCTGAAGGACCAGATTGGGGTCATGAACGTCCTCCTTTCATTATCGTCCCATAGGTCAGTGCACCACACTATTTCTCTACATCGTCCCTAAAAAGGTCATCTTCAGTTATAAAATCACACCCTTGGTGAAAGAAAAGCCGCCGCCGCTCTACACACCTCCGCTCGTCGTCGTTTCTTCCTCCACGAAGCCTTCGGACCCTTCACTGATGGTTTCGGATAAGGAGATCAGTACGGACTTCAATCGGACTGCGATCCTCATGTTGACAGGTCTATATTCAAGGACGCGGATCCAACGGTACGATCGTCTTCGAAGGCTCCCTCCAAGGGCGCCCGGTCGCCGTAAAGCGCATCATGAAGCGCCTCACGACCCTCGCGCACAAAGAAGTCCAGCTCCTCCGCGAAGCCGACCACCACCCGAACGTCATCCGCTACTACTACCTCGAAATTACCTCCGACTTCCTCTACGTCGTCCTCGACCTCTGCCCCGCGACGCTCGCGGACCTCATCGACCGCCCCGCGGCGCACGCGGCGCTCGTCGCGGCGTTCGACGCGAAGCGCGCGCTGCGCGAGATCCTCGCGGGCCTGCGGCACCTGCACGCGCTGCACATCATCCACCGCGACGTCAAGCCGCAGAACATCCTCGTCGCGGGCGCGAGGCCCGGGGCCGACGATGGCGCGGGGCGCATGCTCCTCTCGGACTTTGGAATCTGCAAGCAGCTCGCGGCGGAGCAGACGAGCTTTATTCCTGCGACGAGCGGGGCGATCGGCGATATTGGATGGCGCGCGCCTGAAGTGCTCAAGGGGCAGACCCGGCTCGACGAGCTCGCGCGCGAGACCGGCGGCGGAGGCGGCGGTGTGGTTGCGGTTGCCGGTGCTGGAGCGGACGGTGTAGCGTCCACGGCCACGGCGACACCACTACGACTGCGCAGATCGGTGGATATCTTCGCGTTCGGGTGTCTGATGTTCTATGTCCTGACGAAGGGCGGCCATCCGTTCGGACCGCTATACGAACGTGACGGCAATGTGTTACGGGGCAATCACACACTCGACGGCTTGGACAAGCTGCCCGAAGACCCTTGGGAGGCCCGAAATATTATTGGTGCTATGATCGAATTCGACGCTTCGAAGCGGTGCGTGTCTGCGCTTTCGTATGATACTATAGACCGCTCAGTGTGGAATGCACAGGCCCACCATTGATAAAATACTCCTGCATCCGTATTTCTGGGAATCCAGCAAGCGGATGGCGTTCTTGCAGGATGCCTCTAGGCGATTCGAGGACATGGGCCTCGTCGAGCTAGCCCTCCTCGAAGAAAACGCCGACGCGGTCATCAGCGACGACTGGCCCTCCCGGCTGCAGCCAGCGTTCGTGGAGGTCATGCACAAGAGAGGTGAGACGTACAACGCGCGCTCCGTGCGCGATTTGCTGCGAGTATTGCGAAAAGAGGTACGCAACATTTCCGCACAGCGGCTCTGTACCCGGACTAACTGGTTACATCCACATGAACAGATCGAGCGCTATCCCTACCTTCTCGAAAACGCGAGACACCAGCCGGTGTCGCTGCCGCCCGTCCATCCGTTCGACTTGCCGCGCCTGTTTCCGCGTCTCGTGTTGCACGTTTACGATGCCGTCGCCAACTCGGCTCTGCGCGACGACCCGCTGCTTTCTCCGTATTTCGGTCCATAGCAATATCGGCAGCTTACAATGGTACCCGGCGCGCTCTTCCCATATTTTGAAAAGGGGTCAAGCCAGAGCAAGCTGAATAAGGAATGGTCATTTCCGTTCTTGACGGAAGAGAAGAGGATAGCTCAACCATGAAGGAACGACCGGACGCGGGTCATTCGAGTTCCTTCGTGTTTTCTTGCAGCCCGTTTGCGGGCATCTCAAAACTTACGAGCACTAATACCCTTATCTGTAGCAGAATCGCGTTCAGGATTTTTGGAGACTTTGTATGCTGATGATATAAGGTAGCTCATTACCAGCCACATAGATAAGTGGTACAAACTAGTACAACTTCGCTGCTCGAATGCACTACAAAGAATTGGTCCACTTGCTTCTTGCTTCTTCTCTATCCTTATTGCCCCGCTCCAGTATATAATTTACAAACGATCTAGCGAAGCAAAAAGTCAACACGATATCAGGCACATGAAGGAACAAGAGCACGGACCAACGTTGCCGAGGTCGGCGCACGCAACCTTTACGCGCTCGGCGAGCGTCTTCTCGCCCTCGCGGACCCAGACACGCGGGTCGTAGAACTGCGATAACGAAAATTGCATGTCAGTCGGAATTCGGCGTGGCGTCAGCACGCGTAACGCCGCACCTTCTTGTTAGGCTTGTCCGCACCCTCGGGGTTGCCGACCTGCGACAGCAGGTAGTCCTTCTTCTTCAGGATGAAGTCCTATCTGCATGTTAGATATCGGATGGATGGCAGGCGCGATAAGGAGGCTTACTCGGATACCGGCGAGGTAAGCGAACTGCGTGTCTGGAGGGGAGTTAGGTCATGATGCGGAGGAAGAGGCAGCGAGCATACCGGTGTCAACGTTCATCTTAACAACTCCGTTCACGACGGCGGTCTTTATCTCCTCCTTGCTCGAGCCCGAGCCGCCATGGAACACGAGGAACCTGGCAGGCGTCAGTACATGTAAAGACGCGTAATGGGCGCGCATACAGAGGCTGCTCGACCTTGCCCCCGACCTTCCCGCGCGTGTAGACCTGGTGCTTCGCGAGCAGCTCGGGATGCAGGCGCACGTTGCCGGGCTTGTATACGCCGTGCACGTTCCCAAACGCAGCGGCGATGCTGAAGTTGGGGCTGATCTTCGAGAGCGCCGCGTGCACGTCGAAGACATCTTCGGGCTGCGTGTATAGGCTGTTGTTGTCGACGCCCGTGTTGTCGACGCCGTCCTCCTCGCCGCCCGTGATGCCGATCTCCATCTCGAGCCAGAGTCCGATGGGCGCCATGCGCGCGAAGTACTTCTCGCAGATCGCGATGTTCTCCTCCTTCGACTCCTCGGACAGGTCGAGCATGTGTGAGGAGAACAGGGCCTCGCCGTGCTGCTTGAAGTACGCCTCGTCGGCCTCGAGCATGCCGTCGAACCACTGGAGCAGCTTCTTGGCACAGTGGTCGGAGTGGAGCACGACCGGACTGGAGGCGGGTCAGCCTTCGAAGTGACAGCGCGCAAAGGGGACTTACACGCCGTAGGCCTTCGCTACGGTCCTGACATGGTGGGCAGCGGCGATGGCGCCGGTGATCGAGGCCTGCTGCTTGTCGTTCGCGAGACCTTTGCCGGCGAAGTACGCGGCGCCGCCCTGCGAGACCTGGATGATGATCGGGGCCTTGATGTCACTGTATGCACCATTTCTTGCTTAGCATTGACACGAATCACGGACGGAAACCGGGCACGAACCGAGCTGCCTCGAGGACAGCGTTGGCCGTCGACGACGAGGTTACGTTCTAATGCCATCTGCTTGAGATTTCTGGACTGCGATAAACAAGAAGACCCAACGACTCACGATTGCCTAGAAATCATGACACTTCGCTCAGATCGATAAAGCGGGAAATTTCAAGAACACATACTGGGATCGCAAACTGACAGCCCACCGTGCACGTCAGTCCAGCTCAATATTGGCATCGTATGCCTCCTCTCGACTTACATTGTGCTGCTTCGCGTAGTCGAAAAGTTTGCGAACATTATCGCCAGTGAGAACACCAGCCTAATCGAATCCAGGCATCTTCAGCATATTCATTTCACGCTGATCAGAGAGAAATTCGTACCGGAACGATGTCGAGGATACCCATAATATGACTTGAGATGCGAGGGAGTGGTGAAGGTCAATAGCAAGATGCGGAGTGGACGGAGGGTAGACAAGGCTTTAAAGTATCACGCCGTTCCGAGGACCGAGGGAAACCTGACGTCAGGATTGGCTATCTGGCCCGTGGGAAAAGGGAGGTGCGCCTCCTCATCGATCCGACAGCCACAAGCGCGTGAATCTCCCTCCCTTCAACAGAAACATCCCGGTGTGAACGTCGCCTTGGCCTGGGACTTGTATTCGACATCTAGCTTCTGGACCGAGGTCAACCGGCCGGCGACCAACACACTTTCTGCGTATAGAACGCGCTCAAGGCCTGGGATAACAAAGAATTAATAGTGTTGCTCGCCAGTTTCTCTCCGACTTTGCGACCAGGACAAGACCCTCTGCGCTACTGTGTGTCTGATTTCTCTAAGGTCGTTTTACGCTAAGCACGCTGGCTATAATGACCGGAAGACATGTCTTATCCTTGCTCGTTGAGATCCAACTTGGAATCTTGAAGCGACTGGGCTTCCAAGACCTTGTCTCTTATCAACTAGTAAGACTCCACGACGAATTCTAGTTGACGATCCGACATCTTTGTCTTGAGAGGTCTGCCGCGCATGGCGTACCTTTATCCGGGACAGCGACGAACTACAATACAACATCGAGCTTTCTTTGCATGGCCTAGATGATGACTTTTCCGGTAGCTGGAGCGTGGAAGAACGGCTCAAGAAACTCAAGGATACCCAAAGCGCGTGGTAATATTCGCGCTGGGGAGACAAAATCCATCTAGCGATGACCGCCCAAACAGGTTTTTGACTGGCTGGCAATATCCTTGCATATAAGCACGTGTCTCGTCCTGAACTCTGTTTTTGACCATTTAACGTCGGGTGTTCGACCGTACTAGCGCTCCCTGCAAATGGTAAATGAGTCACTCATATCAATCGTGCAGTCAATGTTCTGACGATCTTCTAGCATTTGTACGGGGACGAGGCCAAGAGTTTCACATCTCTTGACGAAACGCATATATTAATACCAGTGCTTGAATGCTGGCCGTAAACTGAGGTTTCATCCACTGAGCTCCCCGCATTTTCATCATCGACGTTTCAATACAAGATGCAACACAGCGAACATATGCGGAAGCAACCTCAGCGCGTCGTTTCCTCCTTCCCGCGTCAGATGTCAAACGGAGACACCTTAACATGTCCTGCTTCAGCAGTCTGTCACGCTTCCATACGCCGCTCTCATCATCGGCTAATTCATCGCCGGTCGCTGATTCGCTGATCTCGTCGCTCAATGCAGAGCAGCTCCTCTTGTTGCACGTCGGCACCGAATCCGAGGCTCTCACTGTTAAAATTTCCAGACGAATGGTTCGCGCGCATACTCCTCGTCTCCGCGTCCAAGCTCCTCGTGAGATGCGCCGGCACGTCCGAGCACACAACACCGTGGGCCGCTTGGTCCGACTGCGTCCTCGCCACCGTGCCGTGGCTGCGGTTTGATTGCGGCCTCTTGCCCTGCGTGCGCTTCGTCTCGCCGCGCGTGGCCGTGTGGGACTTCAATGCGTCGCGAGGGCGGGCGGGCAGTTGGCGTCCGGCTCTGTCAAGTCTGATGATGGGGAAGAGGGAACGTTGGAGCGACCGCAAGCGATAGGGATGCTGGAGCGACCGCTCCTGTGTGAGACGAGCAATTCGGCGGCACTTATGATTAGCGAGGAGGCGTTGTTTGTGGTTGACCGGGTGAGCTGTTATCTGGACGGAATAATATTGATTTAGGTCGGGAATAGAGTCCGTTCGCCACTACATATGAATTTTATATGTTGCCGTTCGCAAAATGATCGCGCCGGCATCATACATCTTTGTCGTCTCTACTTACGCCTGCCGTCGCTCGCTGAGGAAGAATTTCCAGTCAGTCTGCCGCAGCCTCTGTATTCTATTGATGGTGTAGAATCCCGAGCTTATCGTGCGGTAATGGACAGGTGTCCGTCAATACTTTGATCGAAATTACTGCGCGTGTGAGGGCAGGTTTGATGAATCAACCTTCGGCCCCTGCCATCTTTACCTTTGCCTTCCGAGAATCTAAAGCTATGTAAATATGGGCTCGCGACTGACAACTGCTCGTCATAACACGGAGATGAACGAAGAGGAGTAATCGATCTCCCTATCTATCGAATTTCGTTTTACCGCAGTCACCACCTTCTCCTTGAAGTTTTCGCTGGGCGTTGCAAGAATGCCCACCATCCTTGGTGCTCCAGTAATTTCTTTATCGCAGGGCTGAATAGGACCCTCTTGGACACTGGACAGGCATCAAGGCTTTCGACTGCGTATTTGACCGAGCTAGCCGGCCAATCCGTGAGAAAGCGTGCCTCGTCATCGATGCGAGGTTCATGAGCGCGTTTCCGTGTGTACTGTATCTCCAATAGGGACGTAAGTTGCGTCTTGACTCGAGATTGCAGGTTCGAAACCTTCAGGTCAGTTTTGTTTTTCACTTGAACCACGTTGAACGTCGGAGTATTAAAGACTCGGTCGCCTCGCAAGAGGTGACTTCAAGATTATTCAGCTATAGCTCCGCAGATTCAAGTTTCTCCACGCGAAGTAGTACGATGACTGGAAAGGATACTTTATCATTGCCTGCGGAAATTCAGATAGGAATCTTCAGATCATTGGGCTTTCAAGACCTCGTTTCATGCCAACTAGTAAGATTTCGATTTTGTGCTGAAATTTGTTCGACCACGCGTCAACTCAGTTCAATAGGTCTGCCGTGCATGGCGTTGTTTAATCCGAGACAGCGAAGAGCTGCAATACCGGATCGAGCTTTCTGTGCATGGCCTGGAAGATGACTTCTCCGGAGGCTGGAGCATGCAAGAGCGACTCGCGAAACTCAAGGATACCCAAACCGCATGGCAGCATCTACGCTGGGGAGATAAAGTCCACTTGGCGACCACCGCCCGAGAACCCATCTTCCTGGAAGGCGATATCCTGGCATATCAACATCCATCACGTCCCGAGCTCTGGTTTCGACGATTCAAGGTCGGTTCGTCGACCATGGAAGACCTGAAATTCAATGTCGACTATAGCGCCCGTGCAGAGAAACCAGCTGTTGCGCTTGATCCATCTCAAGATTTGGTCGTTCTTGCATATCTCAGCTATCCGTAAGTCAATTTATCTCAGCAAATTTTGTAATCGCGCGAAGACTTGCTCATTCACTTCTCTTGTTCTGCCAGACTGTCCGTCTTTGGTTTCAATATAGAATCGCGGTGCTTGGCATCAGGATTATCCCATCCATTAGCATCCACGGTTAACACGGTCCCATTTGCCGAGGGTCACACCGCCGAGTTTCGATGTATACAAGTCATTGGGGCCTTGGTTGGCATCCAGATCAGATACACGAGCTTTCAAAACACCAGGCGTAGTGCAGTATTTGTATGGAACTGGAGAACTGGTCAGCCTCAAATGGTGAAGCCAGTCATTTTATTTCATAATGAGGAGTATATGTATTGATAGTTTTCCAGAACTTATACGGGGACTGGGACGTTTCCTTCACGTTTATTGACGAGACGCACGTCTTAATAGCTGTTCCTGGATGTTCACAATCAGCTCTTCCACCAACCTCGCCCAGCCCTGTACCCAGCATTGTCATTATCGATGTCACATTGCAAGACACCACTTGGAAATCCTACGGGGAGGCAACTTCAGGTCGAGCCTTCTTCATTCCTCCGCCAGTTTTTGAATTGAAAGAGCCGAGTATGATCTGCTTCACCAGTCTCTCGCGTTTCCAAACGCCATCCTCTGCGACGGGTACACCGGTCACGGCCGCTCTTTCACTGTCTCCCTCGCGCGAAGCCGAGCAGCTCGTCTACCTACATGCAGGTGAAACCGATACCAACACCAACACGGACTCCGAATTCGCCGGGCTTGTTCTCCTTGTCGCCACTTCCAAGCTCCTAGCCAAATTCGCCGGTGCGTCCGAGCCCACATTGCTCTGGGCCGCCTGGTCCGATTGCGTTGTCTCCATCGACATGTGGCCCTGGATCAGTAGCGAAACCGGTGTGCACTGCGTGGCTGGCATGCGTTTCGTCCAGCCGCGTACGTCTTGGACCGAGGACGGCCCGCTAAATCTGGCCGTGAAGGACTGTAATGCCCCGCGCGTTGTTCGAGCAGGCGGGACGTCCGCTTCTGAAACGGACTATGTCGCGCCAGGTGATTGGGCGGATGAAGCGATAACGTTGAAGCGGCCGCGGGCACTGAAGGAAGCACCGGTCCCAGAGGGGATCAGTAATACATCGATGATTATGATTAGTGAGGAGGCACTGTTTGTGGTGGATCAGGTGCATCATCATGCCTTCACGAGACATCCTTTTTGATTTAAACCGAGAGCAGGATCCACTGGCTGAGGTGTACGAGGTGTATATGCTGCCGTTTACATGTTGACACTCTGCCTTCGCGCGAGACGGGATTCTGCAATATGCTTACTAGGCGTTCGGTCTCCAAACAAGTTCTGCCACATTTGATGCTCTTTTCCAACTCAATATTGTATGACTGAAAGTATCTGTCCAACTCAAGCATCTAAGTAAGTATAAATCACATTTCTTTCTGAAATGCCAACACGCGCGACATCGATGATGCGTGCTTCAGTCCAACTTCCTTACGTCGCCTGATTTCTTACATGTCAATATGTCAATAAGATCGTCTCTGTTCGTAATTGTCCGTACTCAGATTGGAACTTGCGCTGACTTTTATAGTGACAGGTGAGAGCATATAAAAGCGTGGATGCGTGGTAGGTAATCGTCACGATCAGTTGACTTCTCCCTCCCCGTGCACTCGTTGCGACGTCAAAGATGGAGTTTAAGGCCGGGGGTGCACCCATTCTGTCGCTGCCTACGGAGCTTACGGTATCTGTTTTTCGCAAACTCAAGCTGCAGTCACTGCTACGATGTGCTCAAGTGGGTGTGATTGTTTTGGTTTACGACTCAGTCTGATCACCTGTTTCATGCCGAAGGTCTGTCTTCGTTGGAATATGTTGGTCCGCGACACAGATGAACTTCAGTATCAAATAGAGCTCGAGGTGCATGAAGTACAAGACAACTGTCCTGGAAACATGAGCATTCCTCGGCGACTGCAGCTTCTGAGGCACAAGCAAACGGCATGGAGGACGGGCATGGGAGGAGATATCTTGTCTGTGATGAAGATGTCGGACAGTGCGCCCTTCACGTGGAGGTTCAGTGGTGACAGTATCGTCTATGTGGACCAATCCGAACGGAAGGTATGCTATAAACCTTTCGGGCCAGGATCGCTTTCCGCTCGAGTCAATATATGGCCGCTACCAGATGTCGGGAACTACGCGACATTGTCCTTTGATCCTGACCAAGACTTAATCGCAATCGCGTCGCTTGTGCCCATTGAGTACAGTCAGCTTTCCGGTTTCTATGTGTGGCACTGATTTCCTTGCAGACATAAAATGCACGTCTGCATCCTACTGCGCTCCGTAACAACAGGCGAAGCTCACTCCCTCGCAGTTGGCTCTGGAGAGTTACGAGCCTCGCTCACCTTCCAAATAGGCGCTATAGAAATACCCGGTTTCTGTATTCTAGGCGACATCATAAGTATTAGCACGTTGGGCTTCGACTACGACAACGCGAGCGCCTTTGGATCTGATACGGTCATGTGGAACTGGAAAAGTGGTGTCCTTCAAAAGGTAAGCCCCTTGCCAGTTTGTGGATCTCTATGGCTTATATCATGATTTGCCAGCGAATTCGTGGTATGCGAACTAATCTGATGCTTATGACGGATGATTTGGGCATGATATGGGATACCAATATATCAACGACAAACGGACACGCTCCAGGCCTAGCTATCCACGATCTCCAGAAAAGGAACGCGCCTTCCGAAGGATGTCTTGCAGGATCGAATTATGACTACGCCTTGCTGGTGCCTTCATTCTTATTTGACTTTCCAAGCACGGGGAGACATGAGGTACAACTCCACAGCCCTCGAAGTCGTCGCCAATCGTCTGTGTTTCCTCCAGCTCCTAACGCGGATAACCTCATCAACATTGATATGCGGGGATTCAATGAATCAGTCGGCATGCAGACCAGAAGACTCCTTGTCTCACAGTCGAAGCTCATGGCGAAACTGCAGGAGAAGCCTGAAAACAGCCAACAGCTCGTTCTTCCTTGGGACGATTGGAAATCTTGTGTCGTCTGGGCATCAGAGGAATCGCAGCGGGAGCCGCTTGAGCCCCAGACCACAGCTGGTATGCGCTACGTGGAGCAGTCTTCTGCGGTCCATTCTGGCTCGGTGCTCAATGTCCTGGACTTCAATCCTCGTCGAGTGGCAAGGGCCGCATCCACCGGCATGCACCCTGGCGAATCCCTCGTTTTTGCCGATACCTGTTTCGATAACGAGCTAGTTTTGCGACATCCATACCTGAAGAAATGTGTGCATGTGAAGCACCATTATGGGCACTGTATACTGGCGAACTTAATCACGGATGACGGGTTGTTTGTTGTCGCAGCGGCAAGCGAACCCTTCTTCTTGTTCTGTTATACTCTATGCTCATAGCTTCTGGTGATTTAAATCGTACGTAGGATGCCGCGCCTATGGCAAGGAATCCCATGACACTTAGCGCAGTCCCTCTCGTAAATAACTGAGCACAACCTCCTCTGACCGACTCAATCCTTCTGAAAGAAACGTGTGTGCCGCTCAGAGCTTCTCAAATGTCTATTTACTCATAGTATTTACACAGGATATTGTCGCCACAGTTCACTATCCGTCGAAGTCAGGTCCTCCAGACTGTTGCACGATATGTAGCAGTTCTTGTCCGACGTTCGTCTCGATTATTTCTACTTCATTCACTCGGGAAACCGCAATCATACTACATGTAGTTCGTTGACCGAGCTGTTCGCGTTCAGCGTTATGAAACAAGGTCTTCTCTTCATTTCTCGAGCTCGGCGTCGTGGCTGAGTCCACCTTCCACAATATTCGTACACGCATCTAATACATTCATAGCATCCCATCAGGTAACGACTTCACCTACAACCTCGTGACAGCCCATGACATCACGTAAAACTTGGCCCTTGCCTCAGTAAAGTCGTCGTGCACGAGCTCCGTCAGCCTCATCTCCACCTTCACCGATCCCTTCGCAAACACGACCCCGTCCCACATCTCCGCCCAGCTCTCCGGAGAATGGCAGAACATATCGCGTCCGTCGGAGGGTTCCGACCGCAGGCCCTTCTGCGGAAGCCCGCCGTGCCATCCAAAGATTACGGAGCCCGGCGCGGGCGAGAGAAGCCCGGCCAAGGCACGCGCGAGCTGCAGCTGGTGGCCCTCGTCGAAGAGATGGAAAAGCGCAGAGACATAAATGATAGAGACGTGGCCTCGGAGGGGATTGAGGGATGTGATGCTTGTCAGACGCGGGGCGGGGGTGGTAGGTGGAGAGTCTGCGGTGAAGGGCGGCACGCTCTCGAGATTGGCCGGATCGAAGGCATCGCCGGCGACGAAGGGAACCGGGAAGCTCTCAGACGTGTCGTTGAAGAGCTTGTGTCCGAGATCCCAGAAGCCTGCGGACGCACGCAGATTAGGATGACCGCGGTGGAAGAACAAAAATCTCTGAACCTTGCCGCAAGTCGGAGGTGACCACGTTCTCGCGTGGGTAGCCGTCCGCGATGGCTTTGCGGATATCAGTCCCGACTAGGTGATGAATAAGTCAATTGGGACCATTTGGGCATCAATTCACTCACAGCAACAGCCGAGATCAAGGAGTATGGCGCGCTCTCTTCGTCTGCCCAGCTCTAGGACGCTCTGATAAGCAGGCAACGTGGATATCCACAGTCTGCACACGGTCACTCAGAACTAGTAACGTGAGGAGCGGACATCTGACTGACTTCGTGAACCCAAAGAGGCGAATACACGGATACGGATATATCTGCATGTATGACAACATCAGTCGAGCTGGAGGAACGCCTCGACCGGCTCAGACCATACCGCGAACGCTTCGGCCCGTATTCTCAGCAAATGCTGCTTCAGCTCTTCATCGCATTGTATTCCTGTCTGTTGCTTGAAGAAAGCAATTTCCTCCTCGTTGAGGTTGTATTCTTTCTCGTCAAGCAGCGTGATGAGTTGTTCGGGAGGCGGTCTGGAGTTATGAGCAGCCATTGTTGAGGGAAAGAAGATAGAAGCGAAGGCGATCCTGAAGGATGCTGGGACTGATGTGACGTGCTGAGAACGGCATAAATAGGATATCGCCAGTAGTCAGGGCCGACCGACAGGATATTGATAGAACATGAGAGCATGCTGACGCCTGATACACCTACGAGCCAAAAGTATATACAGTTGTCAGTAGTGCAGTCAGCTGCTCACCTCGAGAATACACTTTCCGATGGATGAGAAGGCATACGCAGAGTGGAACTTCCGATTGGAGATCATGTTGTATAGACGACGGAGCCAGCCAACTTGCGTGAGACTGCAGGGCATGCCGATTCCTACTTACAACTACCGGGTACGCAAGCTTTCTGATCCAGGCCTCCGAGCGTCCCGAGATAAATATAGGTTTGTGGCACACCATAGGCTCATGCCCCGAAAGTTGAAATTGAAATTTTACTATCGAGGTTCATGACCGGCAAAAGACCTGAAACAATTGTCGGTATTAATTTAGTCGCATCGAACTTACAAAAGTAAAACGACTTACTGTACCTCTATGACTGTCGTTACAGAAATATCATGACGCCGGTGCCCCATTCGTAGCCAGACTCGCTGTCGGCGCAGGCCGTGTCATCGCAGACGAAGGACGGCCAGCATCAGGACCACTGGGCTGATTCATCTCCTGCGGCTGCCGGGTGACGGGACCCTCTGCCAGACTCCGATCGTCATCGTATATGCTATCCTCCTCACGTCTAGAATTGCAGCACGAACAACATATGCCCGAGCAGGGCAAGGGGCCTACCGCGCAGACAGTACTCAGAGCAGAACGAGGGACGAGCAGGTGGTCTACGTACCTGGGTTGCACAATGCTGGGGATGCTTGGGAGATGGCAAAGCCTGGCGTGAACATAAGCGCGCCTGCAGAACTCGATAACGATGGACGGCTCACAGCAGCACCCGCACATAGCAGCCATAAGATCAACGAAGTCTCCCATATCTGCTGAGAATCGAGCTGGCGATCCAAGAATAGACGGGTATGTGGTCGGTGAAATGCGGTATGGGCGGGAATCGAGATAGGCGAGCTTGGTACGTGTCTAGCGCGTTTCTTCCAGCGTCAAGTCGGAAGGTGGGGCAGGAGCGAAATGTCGTGGGAGGCCACCCAATAGATGTCCGCGATACATAAGGAATTGCAGATGCTGTTGATTTAGAATTCTGTGCTAGAAGTACGTAGATGCACTGCATTAACCTGGGAAATCGGAAATCCTTGAACGAGGTGACCAATTGAAGGCTGTGCATGGCGGTATTGATCAGAAAGAAGAAGCGAAATGGAATCCCACATGATATCCGTGATTGTTTCGTTATGAGAAGACGACATAGCAATGGCCTTGCAAGCCTTTGCTTGTAATGTATCATAACCCTGAGTACCGCCGCGCGCCTCAGGCTGCACGCAAGACTCGTGATCCATGATAAATTCAGGCCCAGAAAGGTCAGATTCAAGCTAGACTATCAAAGTCCATGACCCAAACAAAATCTGACATGATTGTCAGCATTCTCTGGGTCCCATAAGAACTGCAGAAGTAAAAGAGCCTACCTCTACGACAGTTATCACACAAAGATCATGATCCCGGTGCTCCGCTCGTAGGCCGATTGACTGTAGGCGCAGGCCGACCAACTACAGGCGAAGGGTCTTCCATTTCGGGACCACTAGTCTGGTGCATCTCGTCCGAGGTTGTTGGCTGCCAGTTGATGGGACCCTCTGAGAGACTTCGGTTGTCAGGGTAGAGACTGTCCTCGTCACGCCCGGATCCGCAGCATTTCGAGCCCGGCGCGGGACCTACCGTACACACAAATATTAGAGCAGGATCATGGAGGCACATGCCGTATTCTGCGCACCTGTATTGCAGAATGCAGAGAAGGTGGAGGCCACGACGATGCCTGATGGACGTGTCAGCGCTTCTGCCCGACCTGGTGACAATAAAGGACTTACAACAGCATCCAAAGATACCAGCAATAACTCTATGCCATCTGCCATACTTGTTGAGACTGTCGAGCTGGTGATCCAAGGAAAAACGGACAACAAGATACGCGGTATGGGCAGAGATCGAGATGTGCACGTGCGCACAGCAGAAGTTTGAAACGCGTCTAGCACGCTTCGAGTCCAACGTCGAGTCGGAGGGGGGAGTGAATATCGTGAAGAGGTCCTGCAGATGTCACTTCACGAATAAAGACAGACATTGGATGACTTTTCCCAGGATAAATCAATGTTATAGAGGCCTCTTTTCTGCTTGACAGCGCTCCCGTAAGGCCTCGTCAACCAATCGGGTTGCCCCGATGAGCCGTATTTTGGCGTTGATCTGCGCCGAAACATATCATAACATAAATCAATTGCTGGGGAAAGTCACCCATTGCTTAAATAAATCCTTTGTTCGTCACAGGGATGCACCGCATTGACACGCTGCATGGAATCGGGGATTCTTCGACGTGTCTGCGAAGGCTGTGCACAAATACGGAAACTACCCCTGCAGGCATATATCACTTTGTTGCAGGCGTTTTCACCCTGGTCAGCAGAAGAACAGATGCTGTCTAGATGAAACGATGGGCAGAGTGTTGATAACAAAATCAGGGGTGAGCATCTTGCATCGCACGTCGCATCGCGGTGCATAACCTTCCCGAATGGATGTACACGTTCTGCCAGTGCGCAGAGGTCGTAGGATACATTGTAAAAAGTACTTCTCAGATCTTGGCAGATCACTCAGAAGCGTAGCCATGCGGTCATGGTGACTTCCATCATCATTGCAATATATCGAGTCATCGACCTAACCGCCGGCAGATCATTGTGGTAAAAGTATGGACCTATCCTGCTCTCGATCTACATACCTCGCGCTGGTATATGTCTTCGCAGAGTCTTACCAACAGATGTCTTTGAGATGTGACTATCAAGACGGAGAATCCTCGATAAGATGCCGATATCCATGAGCGACCAGTTGCAAGAAGCTGGACGGCAGGGTTCGCTCCATGCCTATCGCGAAGGACATGAAATGTGATTTTGACGTGAAACGCTTACAGATGGTGTGGCTATCGCGGAAGAGGGGAGACGAAAGAGATGGTGAGAAGCCGATCGCGGAACACTGCTCGACCACCGCATCGAAGGAGACAGACAAGTAGTCTTAGACAGCATGTCCGTCGCATTATGCATGCGAAGCTGCACGAGAGGATGGATGTTATATCCCATGCAAAGTGGGATTTCCGGCTGGAATTGAAGGCGATTTTGTCGGGTGACAGAGCTCGCAGCCTTACATTAGATTAGCTGGCACACGGAACTTTGACTTTCAATTGCCCGCGACGCAATCCTCCCTCCGAAGGTCTCGAGGTGCCTCAAGCCGAGCGCAAGGCTCGTGATCCATCATGGATTCATCCCGGAGAACTTGACTCAACCATCAGGGTCCACGGCCAAACAAAAACCTTGAAACGACTGTGAGCGTTAGCTTAGTCCTTTCGACGTTACAGGAATCAAAACAACTTACCTCCCCGATCGTCATCACGCGAGGCTCATGATCCTGGCGCCGCTGCAACATTCATATGCTGACTCGCCGTTGGTGCGTGGTTATTACAGGCGAAAGCCATCCGCATCAGGGTCGCTGGCGGTGCATCTCCATTGAATGTTGTTGGCTGACAGTTGATATGTGCGCCTAAAATCCCTGCAATACAAGGTAGAGGGATGAACAAAATGGGCAAGATACTTGGTGACAAACAGAAAGTTAGTGATCAGCAAAGATGCACGTCCAACATGCCTATCATAGCATCTGGCGCAGCCCCACCTGACGAAGACATGCGACTACGCAGAGCCATAGGAGGCCAAAACCTTGCGTCTATCCTGTTGATGCTCGTTGGATGTTTCTCGATTTTCCTGCACAAACTCTCGACGTTCATAAGGTACTTACAATACAAGACAGTTCCTGGCTGCCTATGCCGGCCAGACAGCATCCTTGCAACTGCAGGGTACAGTTCTCGATTACACACCGTCATGATCTGCCAAACCCCTGATATAATTAAGCACTGCAGTCTGACGTGCGCTGCCCTCGTTCCTACACAGCTGGATTTGGCAGATGGAATCGCAGAGCGACGTCGACAGACGCCTCTGATGCAGAGATCAAGCTACGCCAGTCCTCGATGGATGACCCATCGGTCATAAGCGACCAGTTGGGCGACGGCGTCTGGCGGATATGGGAGAAATCTTGCACTGCAAGGTTCGTTTCCTGCACGGATCAAATCAGATTATACAGGAAAAGCGATCTCGCGAGATGAATGCTCACAGCTGGGGCGGCTGTTGATGATGGGAGAAGGGATGATGGGTAGGCTGCGAAGCGGACTGCGGAGCAGTGCTCGATGACTGGATTGGATTGGATGGACAAGTAGACGTCAATGTCCGTCGAATTGTGCATGCGGAACTAGATAAGAGGATGGATGTCAGTCGGAGGCGGTGCTTTGGAACAATGGTTCGCACCTGATGGCAGCCGACAGCTATGATGCATCTGGTCAAGTTGTGGAGCATGACACTGCCCTTCACGAGGGGCAGAATCAAGATGGAATCACGGATGTCGCGAATTTGAAGTGCTGTCAATGATACGTTGTTCGAAAGTGTCGTGGAGTCTTTCGCATCATCATGGGAGGCAGAGCTGCAGAGGTTTACGATGCAGTGATCTAGGTCTGCGATGGCCAGATCGGAACTAGATGCATTCGACGAGGCTGGAGGAAGAGACTCGAATGATAGATATTTATGGGTAAGACCGGACAGCGTCAAGTTTGTCGATTGAGGAGGTATTGGTTGAGGAGAAGAAGGGGTAGGTCCGCTAGCAGGGTTTGAGGCCAGTTGGCTGGGCGGACTGGGCTGCGATGTCGAAGAAGAGGCTGCGTTGGCCTTTCGCTTGAACGCGAATCTCGGCTTCGGGGCTGCAGATGCTCGAATTTCTTCTAACAACTTCTCCAAAGCAGTCATTTGCTGTTTCAATTCCTAGTTAAAGAGCTTAAAATGAAAGAAAAGAGGAGAAGCATACGTCTTCGCATTGTCGTTGGTCATAGGCAGGCAACAAATATGTCCCGTCCACGAGGCTTTTCCTAAGTTTCGCTACCTCGATGGATAATTCTTGGACGGCATCGAATTTCGGACTGGTCTTTGCGGCTTCCAAGCGGGCGGTTAGCGCTAGCAGATGTGAGAAAATTGAGACATTGATAGCTATGAAGTGAACAACGGCAGACCAGTGCGTGAAGCCTGGAATTGAGCGTAAAATTGCTCATATAGCTCTCGTTGGCTCATCTTGGTGATCGTGCACGATCTAAGGTGAATGATAGGGTTTCACGAGTTATCTTGTTGACTAGTCAATACGCAGAATAAATTCGAATGGACGCGAGGGGTTCTGAGTGAGGAATTTGGAAACAGCGACCGCTCTTCCTGCGCGCTACGCGATCGGACGCGACTCGCGTGCACGTTCGCAGACGTTCTCATGGACACCACGAAAGCAAGAAGCCGCGTCGATGATTCGTGCACGTATCTAGATCTCAGATGTCTCGATGCAAGATCCCTGGAGATCTCATTGGGCTAATGATAGACAGAATACAAGGTACATGATGCATTGTGGCGGAGAAACATGAACAGTTTCGGGCGATATTATACAATACAGACGTGTCTATGCCAACAAGCAGCATCGTGAACGAGTCGTTCACCGACCATATCTAAGAGTATCAGATCAATATTCATGATCAATGAAGAAGTCTGAGTACGGACGTACTTCTGCAACTCCCACTCGCGGTTGTCCAAGGGGCACACATTTCGGGTCTTGAGCCACCTGGAGATGCAGTGGAAGTGGAACGCATGCTGGGCCGTAAATTAGAACCAATTTTATAAGCCAACATTTGAGACATACGTTGCAGATTCCCCAAGCAGCGTTACATTCTTCGCTCGTTGCGGACACTTGATTGGCCTGGCAGTCGATGCCTGTGGAAAACGCAAATCAGCCCTTCCGTTCTCAGATCCGTATAGCGAATCATGCATACACAGATCCATGATGTGGTTCCTGCAGATGGCGCAGTTGTCTACCACGATGTCTGACGATTGGAAAACACAGGGTCAGCAATCGTCCGTGTGGCGCAACCATGTAAGCAGATATCGGTCGACTTACCCCACGCCCACAGGGCAACAGCATTCCACTATAAATAGTAAATCATTAGCACCCAACCCTGAACTTGCTCTGATGACCTCGCAGACGACTGCGGCTCATGAAGCCGACGTCGACCGCATTCTTACCTTCTTGACCTCGAATCTCTTCTTGGCATCAGCATCGCCTTTCTTTGTCTTTGCGACAGTTCCAGCAGCAGGAGGGTCGACGTCCATATCAGCCATGATGGTCGTTCGAAAGAGTGTTCGGTGAGAGGAGAACAAGGAGTGGTCGCCGACGACGATGACCGATACAAGGAAGGCGCTCCTCGAGGACCCTGGAAGACCTCCCCGGTCTGATTACGTAACTTGAAGACCCTCGCAATACAAGTTACAACGACATTCCTTACTTTGGGCGTACAGACCTGCATCTCCCTCAGCTAAGAGGTCGAACAATTTTCTTGGTATTTTACAAATGTTATAGCAGAACCAAAAGGAAAATGCATGAGGAAGAAGGCGAAGGGAAAGATAAAGAGTGAAAAATTCGAAATATTTACGCGACAGGATCAGGTGACCAAACGCGTACGCGAGTTGACCGGCCCTAAATGTTGACGTTTCGCAGCAGCAGCAGTTCGGCAATCTGTGGCATTGACCGCCTCTTAGCTTTGGCTCTCTGCTCTTCGTTCTTGACGTCTCAGATGTACTAACTTTTCCAGAAACATGTCAAATTACTCGTCAAATCTCTCGTCTTCAGACCAGTCGTCCCGACCTGGAGGACCTCGGTCGCCTCTGTTCGGGACTGCGACTTTCTCAAGCATAACGCCATCCAACCCACCGCTCTCACCATCAAGATACAGTTACTCTACGCGCTCAGGTGGGTCTCATTGGATCTATTCCTGCTGGTAGAATTGTAGACATTGGATCCGAGGTGGATTGGCAAGAATGCGGGGGTTCTGCATGGTCGGAGAAAGGCTCAATGCAATCGTTGATGTGGAATAGACCGTCACGAGTGACAGGCTCTTAGCCATTGCTTTCATCTCGGAGATCAATTTACCTCATGCATTTGTTAGCCTTGCGCTGGTACTGACTTAGATTTACAGGGACACCTACGCACTCTTCGGATAGCGATGATGTGTCGTCCGGACGCCAAATGCGACGTGTCGTTGTATCACCATCCCCGTCAAGCTATCGTAACTCAAACTCTGACTCTTACACCTATTCCGATGAAAACTCTATTGGCGACGCCGCAGAGGTGGAAGCCGCTCTGACAAACATCGACGATGAACTATCACACGTTGAAGATGCGCTCACGGAATGGTCTCATGGCTCGTCCGGTCAAGGCTCATCCGGCACACCATCCTCTTATCTGACTGGATCGGGCACCTCGCCCAGTTTTACCACTACCAATTCAAGTTATATACCCTTCACAAATACCCTTCGCGACGGGAGGATCCTTAGCACCATCACCGAACGAACTGAAAATCCGTCTTCGCGTCCGACGTCCTATAATCTCACTGGCTCCAGACCCAACTCAGGCGCGTTCAGGGGACCGGCAGCTGGCTTGCCGTCTCCTCACATGCGAGGAGCAACAGAACCAGGACCATCCGATCGTCCTCTGCCACCACCGGGGAGGCGGGCGGGCGAACTGATCGCGTTCTTCGAAGATAAGACCACTACGACATCCGAGACTGGGAGTGGCTCGCTTCTCACGTCTGGACATACCCGAACACTTTCTGCGCCCTCTGGCCCTCGGTCGCCTAGTCCTTATACCACGACCAACAGCCTGTCGATGCCCACATTCGGGACGACCAGCTACGGCCAAGGCAGCACGGGTTACACTTCCTACAGCTCTCGGCCGTCATCCCCGACAAAAAACAGGTTCATCAGCACGTCCGCGACGTCTTCCAGCTACACATACTCCTCGATTCGTTCGCCCGCTCTCCGCGCTGGAAGCACGACAGGATCGGAACCCCGGACTGGTTCTGCCTCAAATGTCGGCGAGAGCAGCACCTATACCGGGACTAATACCTATACCGGAACGAACACCTATACCGCGACAGGAACCGGAACATTCACGCCTAGCTATTACACTAGCAGCGATACCGTCACCGCTACTCCGGCACCGTCCACTCTGCGCAGGCCACAGATATCTCCTCGCTCCCCTCTAACCTCCGTACGCAACATTGTGAATGCCTGGAAGGACCGCACGCCATCCCTAGGGAACTCCAGCGACCGCGGTTCGCCTGCTGTCATAGCCGCATCAATGACAGAGCAGACGTCTGAGTCTACCGAGGGCTTCTTCAGCCTGAGGCGTCGGGCGGAACGCGGCTTCCAGCGAATGAGGGAGCAGGCGTTGAACGAAGCAGAAGGAAGCGGTGACCCGGGCAAACGCAGGAGCGATCTTCCTCCCTACGATTCGGCGAAACAGAGCCTCGGAGGTGCTATCCCGAACACTCCGCGTACTGCAGTCACGTCGCTGAGCAGCAGCATCCCGCCTCCCTTCGACCTTGCAGAACTTGGCCCGTACGCGAACGCGACCCGCGAAGTGAGTTCCCGTTCTTGGTTACCTTATCGGGCGGTCTATTTTTACTTCCGCTTGATCTAATCTTGTCTTTTCCGACCTCATGTTGTTCTGTCTCCTGCTCACCGTTCTGGTGTGGGATGTCTACCGTTCGATAAACGTATGCTGATGTCTTTCTGCTTTAGCCGCTGCGCATTGGTCTACTGTGGTATCTGAATGTCCACGCACCGGCGCCGTACAGATGGCAGCGCTGCCAGGCGCTCCTGTACCCGCATATGCTCCTGCTTTCGTGGACCGCACCAGGCGGCGGCAGAGGCGTTGTCACGTTGGACTTATTGAACTGCACGGAAGTACGATCGGTGCCGTCGCCGACCCATCCTACCGCTCAAGACGACGTCGGAACGATTGCTGCGAAACAGCAGAGCGCCGCGGCGGAGGCTGAAGGCGGCGGACAGCTGGGCGAGATGGGGCTGTTGGAGACGCTGTGTCCGTTCCAGCTGTTATATGGTGATGGTGTCGAACGACTAGGAGCCGAATCTGCGCGCGAACGTGTGCGCTGGGTTAGCGCGATTTGGTGGGTAATTTCGTCGATTTATTTGCATCGCGATGCTG
Source organism: Hericium rajendrae (assembly GCA_033439255.1). Classification (NCBI taxonomy): domain Eukaryota; kingdom Fungi; phylum Basidiomycota; class Agaricomycetes; order Russulales; family Hericiaceae; genus Hericium; species Hericium rajendrae. Next base: position 624,057 of record CM065879.1, on the reverse strand, counting down.
ATGTGTGTTTCTGTCTGAAGGGAGGCTCTTGATCGCTCGGTGACGATACCTGATCGCTCTGAGACGCATTCGCCGACTGGATCTATGCGCACAATTCAATCCATGACAAGCAGTGCGCATTCCGGTGCCAATTCTGGCTCCGCATCAACGACTTTCGTCCCGCCTATGGACTCGCTTCCCGATCTCTCCGATTTCTACTCGCTCTCCGGCTCCAGCAATGGCTCGTTGTCGCGCCGCACATCGCATGCAACGCACTCTCGCACCGTGGACGATGCGACGGTGTCCAACCAGGCTTATCTGTACCCCGGTGATCCTCGCGTTATTGCGCCTAGTCGCAGCAGCTCGCTTCGGCGGACCACGTCCATGACGGATTTGGACGAGGAGTTCGAATCGGCTCTACGCCGCGCTAGGGAGAGCCGGCCTGGTCTTGGATTTGGTCTCGAATTGGTCGGGCGTGCTCCCGTTGGTGAAGGTTCTCCGGTCACTGTGTCTAGTGGCCCAAGGCTTGGGAGGGACGTGGTTGTTACACCACCCCCAAGCACCGGAAGGTCGAGATCTCGACCGCGTTCAGGGTCGGTCTCGGACGATGCGTTTTTCTCGTCTAGTGGCCAGCAGTCTCGCGGATCGGCCTTCTCTTCGTCTATCACTCCGACGGCGGAAACCAGTACGGGCGTATTACTCGGGCTCACATCTGGAAGCGAGACAGAGATCGTCGCGTCCTCCATGTCGTTGCGCGGGCCGTCATCCAATTCGTATCTCGGCGACTCGCACAGCGGCTCGTCTTACACGCCGACTTCGCCTTCTCGGTCGGGCCTGTCAAGATCCAGAGCGCTCACGCGCAGAAGCCGCGCGACGTCGCGCAGCTTTTCGTCTTCATACCCGGACGAGGACAATCCCAGCTACCGCTACTCGGACGACTATTCCGCTCGCGGAGAGTTGAGCACTTTGGAGGATACGTATACGCGGTCGCGGACGAGCACGCCGTGGCGGACGTCGTCTTCCGAGGAGGTGCCGCAAGAGGACACGACGCCGACTAGCGAATATGCGACAGCTCGGTCTCCCTCCGAAGGCTCGTTCGCGTCGCTTCCGAACATTCCCTCGGACGTAGAGTCGAACTATAAAACAGCCCCCAAGTGCGAGTCCGAGCTGTCGTCGCTGTCTCTGGAGTACGAGACCGTGGACGTCTGCAAATCGGAGGCACCGTCGGAGTACGTCACTGCCGAGGTGTGCGCGAGCGATCGCTCGACGACGTACACGACGGCGGAGGTCTGCCCGACAGAGCCGTCGACGGAGTACAACACTGCGGAGTGCCGGTGCAAGCCGAAGGAGGAATGCAAGTGCCCGCCGCCGTCTGAGAAGGCCGTCAGCGAGCGAGAGCTCTTGGAAGAAGAGGTGCAGGCTGAAGGGGAGCCTAGGGAGGAGCGTGAGGAGGGTATTCAGACTGCAGTGCCGCCGGAACCGGAGGGGCCAATGATGGTTGATGAAGAGGTGGAGGCCGAAGTTGAGAGTGTTCGTGCGCCGTCTGAAGTGCCCTCCATGCCGTCATACAGGGAAGAGGGGGTCGAGGCTAGGGAAGAGTCCGAGGAAGAGGGGAGTCCGCGTCCCGAGGATATTCCTCTCCCGGCATCGGTATACAGTCCTTCACTGCTGTCGAGCGAGCTCTCCGACCGTGGTGCGGAGCGAAGCGCGTCGTTGCCCACGCCGTCGACGATCAAGTCCATCAGCGTCGAGCTGCCCGAATCGCTCCCGATGCCTTCTCCGCTGGCACCGCCGGAGTCGCTGCCCACGACGTCTCTCCTGTCGTCGCTGACGGAGTCGACTCCAAGCACTATGACACCGAGCGCGCGCTCGCGCAGCTTAGGTGTCCCTGAGCCTCCCCAGATCAGAGTGCCCTCTAGCCCTTCGATTCGCGAGTCGCTGTGGGCCCAGGAGACGGACGATTCTTTCGAGTCGTCTATGCTGCGCGCTTCTCCGTCTGTGCAGTCTGTCGCGCTGCCTGAGGGCCCTGACACATCTTTCGACACGTCGTTCTTGAGGCCCTCAGCGTCTCCAGCTTCTTCCCAGGAGTTCGTCAGGTTGAGTACGATCGACGAGACACCGTCGGCTCAATCGTCGTCTGTTACGCTGTCATCCACTTCGGTCTCGTCGTCCTCACTTCCGATTATGACGGTATCCCCGACGCCGTCCTCGCCTATCCCTCCAGCTCCGCCGACCCCTGCGATCTCGCAGCAATCACTGTCTGTTCCGACGACCAGTTCCATTCCAACGCCGTCTGTATCGGAGGAGCCTTCGTCCGTGTCTCTGACAAGGACGCCGTCGACGGTGTCGACAGCTTCGTCGGTCTCCATGAGATCGTCGGCCTTTGATAACAGATCTTTGTTTGAAGACCCATTGTTGGAGGAGCCGTCGACGGAGCCGTCGCTGTTGTCCAGCCGTCATACTCCGACACCGAGATCGGTATGTACCGTATTATACACGATCTTTTTGCCTGCTGATGCCCTTATAATAGTTGTCGCCGGCGGGTATTCCTTTGCCAAGCTCGCCTTCTATTCCGCTTTCCACACCTTCGGTGTCCATGAGCGTGAGCATGAGCAGCCCTTACAGTGATCGGCCGTCCATCCATAGCCTCACGTCCGCCGCATCGCAAGGACCTCGTGAGATTGTTACTCACGACGTCAATCGGCTCCTTGAGTTCCTCAACAGGGTGGAAGGGATGAGGGTGCAAGATAACGATGGTCTTCACGACCATATGAGAGAGATACAAGACGAATTGCGCGGGCTTGGTGATTACCTTCGAGACAGAGCCCTTGAGGCTCCGGCTCCGGCTCCAGCGCCAGTAATTGTAGCACCACCACCACCTGCTCCCGTGGCGGTTCCTCCGCTTGTGATAACGCGCAAGGATCAATCAGTCGGGAGGTCCAGTGCTCCGCCCTCTGTGATGAGCGAGGAGACTGCCCCTCTCCGCACGAGTCGCTCTGTGGGCGGCTCCAGCATCATTTCTCGTGCCGCCAGTGTTCCAGCGGGTCCACGGCCACCCTCGGAGGTTGCGGCGGACGTTGGCAGACCGCGAGTAGCTCTGGCCCCTCGCGTCAGGTCTCTGTCGCCGCCGCCTTTCCGCATTCCCTCTCCGAGCTCTTTGTCGTCCAGCATGTCATTCCTCTCTTCCCATCATTCAGACGACTTCAGTCTGATGGAGTCAGAGGAGTATCCCATCCGGGCGTCTTCGCCATCTTCGCCGTCCTCATCATCAGTTTTCAGTTCACCTTCATCATCTTCTGTGGACTTGGATATGGGCGATCGGACGCCTAGAATCAGGACTTCTGTGTCTTCGCCAGCATCCCCTCTTACCTCTGGGGAATATCTCTCCAAGACGTCCTCGTCCGAAACACCTCCCCCGTCCTCGCCGACGCCGTCTTCCAGCTCAAGCGGTACTGCGCGTCCTCGTATACAGCAGCCAGTCTTGGACGTTTCAAATAGGGAGCTGTTGGATGGCATTCGCAACATGCTCGACGCTGTGAAAGGAGACACGTCAGCCCTCTGGGACGGTCAACTGTCTACGAACCATATCTTGGACGAGATGCGCCAGAGATGGCCACGGGCTCCTGACAATGCGGAATTGATCGAGAGATTGCAACGCATTGAGGAACTCTTGAAGGATCTGCCATTCGACGCTCAGATTCGACAACGCCCCGCTCCTCCGCCAGAAGTCGAATCGATTTTCGACTCCGGATCTGATACGTCGTCGGCATTCGAGAGATTGAGGCGACGCTATGACAGAGTCCGACCTGAGCCTCCGGCGTTGATGGCCCCCACTCCCATCAGACCGCGCACGTCTCTTGACGATTTGCTCGCAGATTTGTTGCGTCCTGGCCCGCCGCCCTCAGCCGCCCCCGTTCAGCCGCCACCGCCTCTTGTTCCTCTGGTATTTCGCCCTGATCTTCGGGGAGCTCGCCCTCGCAGTGTCAGTCCAACGTTGCTCACGGAATTACCCCCGCGTCCTCATACTTTCCCCCGCCACGAGCCCGTCATCTTTGATGATGGTCGACGGAGGCCACGAGCACAGCGCCAGCCTCGTCGGCAAGCTGTGCCCACCGGTGCTCCAGATAGGCGGACTGAGATTCCTACAATGTTGTATACGCCTAGGCCACCATCTGCAGTCATACCTCCATCGACTGGTCTAGGACGTGGTCCTAGCTTCGAACGTGAGGTCCGAGGTCGCCGCAGACAGCGGCACGGAGGTCCTGCAGATGGCGTCTTCGATGCATCGCGTCGTCCGTCACAGGTAGGCTACCATGGCTTGATACCCAATAATTTTGTTAACGTGAATGGTCCTTTACTTCAGGGCCCAATAAGAACGGAATCGGCCCCCCCAGCTGTGCAAGTTCCTGAACCGGGAACAACCTGGTATAGACCGCCGCCAGCAGAACATGTAAACACAGCGTTTCCTTTCGCGTGGAGTGCTTATGCTTATTCCAATTTCAGATTGCTGCAGATACTGGAGCTCCAGCGGGACCAGGAGCTCCTGCTCCGGGACCCAGCTTTCCAATGCCAGGTCCCACCGGAATGCCGGGTTTCCCTCCTGCTCCCCCGCCTTTCATTCCGGTGCAAGGAGGACCAGGACCGGTATGTCCGACGTGATATTTTTCGGATATCAATTGACGCTATGCTTTGCAGACTCTTCTCCAACTGCCGCCAATATTCAACGATATGATGACGATGCTAAGGGTGGGTTATGATTGACCATTTACTTCGCATGCTTTGCTCACAGTGCCAACAGGACAATCGCCACATGCAAGTTGCATCTCTCGAACAGCAGAGAGAGCTTATGAGATACATGACTTCCTTGAATGATTGGCTTGGCCGAGATGTGGACGACCGTCAAGCGGAACTCCGCGGTGTGTTGGCGCATGTCGATGCACTTCGAAATGAATTGTACCGCCTCGCCCCGGGGATGCAGCAACAACAAGGTAAGTCATGCATATCCTTCGAAGAGATCTCATTTCACTGATGTGAATTTGGCCTGCAGTCCCAGGTCCTCAAGGAGCCCCTGGTCAGCCCGGTGGTTTCATGGCACCACCAGGTGTTTTTCGCCCTACAACCGCACCACCTGGCACGATGCCGACTGCTACAATGCCGCCTGGTACTGGACAATATCCCGGCGGTCCCACAATCGTGCATCCCCCTCCAATGGGACCACAGATGGGAATGGGACCACAGATGGGGATGGGACCCGTCTACCCTGGCGTGATCCCTCAAACACCATCTACGTCTACCTCGCCAGTGATCCCGTCCCCGCCATCCCCCCAATCGTTTGCCGATCGGCCCCATATCCCGGATGTCGGGCGCTATGGCGATGGACCTCCCCCACAACAAGCTCCTGGCATATACCAACCCCCAGTCCCCCAAGGCGAACCAGAGGTTTTCATTCCTCCATCTATCACGCGCTCGTCGTCATCGTCATCACGCAGTCGCTCACCGGCCTCACAACGTCCTATCGTCGTACCGACTCCAGCAGGTACTCCCATCGTTATCCACCCCCAGCAGCCCGGTATGCCTGCTCCTTCTGGGCCTCTGGTTGTTCATTCAGCGCGCCCAGAGAGTAGTTATTCGGGTCGCAGTTCACCCCATTCTCCCGCACCGGTGCCTGTACCTGCAGGTCCTACGATTGTCAACGTACCTCCCGCTACTCCAGCGCCGATCCCTACAGAGCCTCGCGATGGCTATATGCGACATCCCTCCTCACGCACTTCGTCGCCAATTCGGGTGGAGCAAGTTCCTGCTGCACCTCCGCCTGTGGGTTCACAACAGCCGATAATCATTCATCCTCCTCCCACTCAGATGGGGATGCCTATGCCTGGTATGCCTGGTTATGGTCCAGGATATGGACCTCCTGCGGTAGTCGAAGTTCCCGGCTCCCGTCGGTCTTCCAGGTCTTCCAGGTCAAGATCTCGGTCACCAATCCTAGTAAGAGCAGATTCTAGGACCCCTCCTCCTGTGGCACCCGCGCCTGTCACAGTTATGATGCCAAGTGCGGAGTATAGCAGAAGACCATCGAGTCGCTCATCACCCCGGTCGCCGAGAGATGCCGGATATTCACCGCCATCACATGTAGTGCATATACCTCCATCGGTAGCGTATCCCGACGATGGAGTGTCGCGCCGCCCGTCACGAAGGTCTGCGACCCCAGAATCGCGCTCGCCTCGCTCTCGCTCGCGTCGTGGCAGAAGGGACCATTACGGAGACCCTGAAAGATCGAGATCCTATTCATCTGATTATACCAGGCGGCGTCGGTATATTCGATCTCCTGGTGGGCATTATTATCGTCGTTCTAGTAGATCTCCTGAAGAAGGATATCGTGGCCGTCATCGCGCCTCTCGTTCTCCACGGGATCGAAGTCGTCGCGATGGGTCACGAAGTCCTCGACGACGCTCACGAAGTCCTCGACGAGATTCACGGAGAGGCTCACGTAGTCCTACCCGCCGCAGCCACCGCAGCGCTAGTCCCCGTCGCCGAACCCCGAGTCCGATGCCTGTTCATCATCGAACATCACCCAGTCACCTTTCATATGCCTCGCATACTCCTCCTCCTATTTCTCGACTGCCTACTGTCAGTCATGTGTCCTACCGGCCTCCTTATGAAGAGAGTGATGCAGCTCGCAGCCCTGCGTTACCCGTGCAGATAACTCCGCACACCCCGTCTGTACACAGAGAGGCGAGCGTGGTTCAGAGACCGAGTGCTCCACCCACTGTGGTCTCTCTAGGGCCACGCGAAGACATTCGCGTTCATAGCCCTGAACCAGTCCGTGCACGGACCAGGACACATCGCACCGGCTCACGTGAGTTCTAATCTTATTGATACTGAAGAACAGTACTGACTTCGCTTAGCCGTATCGTACCGTCCCGCTCATACACCAGACATTCCTCAGGTTGTTCACACTCGGCCTGAGACGCACAGGACAGGATCTCGTGAGTGTCAATGATAGTCAGATCGGGACAGTTATCTGATCATCGTCTCTATATAGCGTATCGTGGACCCCCGTCGGAAACGTATGAACATGAAGAGCCTACACCGTCAGAATACGAGAGGCACCTACGCGAAGCAGCCGCCCACCCGGAGCGACCCTTTATTCCTACTGCTCCGTCGGGTGTTTCTCGCACGAGGCCGTCTGAAGGCGCCCGGACAGCTGTACCCACTGAATATGAGGAAGAGCCTCGGGATGAAGCTCGAGCAGAGCCTCGGGACGAAGCTCGAGCAGAGCTTCGGGACGAAGATCGAGCAGAGCCTCCCATCGCTTTCCATGTTCCTCCCGAGAGCCCAACCGAGGAGTCGTACGAGCCGCGCTCTCCAAGTGCAAGGCAAGTTCCAGGTCCTCAGAGTCCCAGGGCACAGCATCCATCCGGACCAGGCGATCTGTCGTACGAAGACGCAGAGCGAGCGAGGCAAGAACGATTCGGAGAGGTTGAACAACAGCTTGTTCAAACTGCCCGTGCAGCTGAAGAGGCGGAAGATAAGCGCGAGCATGAATTCCGCATGAACGAAGAGGATCGCGAGCGTATCTTCGCGGAGAACGAGCAAAGACGCGAGCGTGAAGCAATGGAGCGCCGCGATGCCATATTACAACAGATCGAGAGCAATATTCCTGCGCCCCTTCCGATACCGCCTCCTGAAGGACCACATGGACCACCTAGCGAGAGGCCGGAATCTGTAATCGAGCCGATTCGTGATGCTGCTGTTCGCCATGCAGATGAGATCAAGAGTATCGTGTCGGCCGAACGGGAGGAGCTCGCCAGGGAGCGCGAGGCCGCTGAAGCGGAACGCATGCGTGTCCAAGCTGAGGCTGAGGAGGCGCGGCGGCTTCTGGACGAAGAGCGTGTCGCGCGTATCAAGGACCTCGAAGAGGAGCTGGCTAGGGTACGCGGTGAGCTCGACGGCGAGAGGCAGCAACGGGAGGCAGAGGAAGCCGAGAGGCGCGAACAGGAGCGAGCGGAGGATTTGGAGCGTGACGAAGCTGTCCGAAACCAGCTTGGTGATATCACCAACTTGGTGCAGCAGCAAAGAGACGAGTTCGCTCGGAAGAAGGAGCTGATGGAAGAGCGGTGGCAAGAGAAGCAGGAGAGACAGGAGGATAAAGATAGGAAGTTCCAGGATATGTACGATCTGGTGGCCAGCATTCACAACGAACAACTGGCTTGCAAGGCGAAGTGCGAGGAAGACCGAGCCGAGGCCGCTTCGAAACCTGGTGAGTTTTATGAATTCTTTCCCGATCCCAACTCTCTAAATTCGTGTTGCAAGGCATTGAGGAAGTTCTCAGTGAACTAAGAGAAGAAAACCGGAAGCTCCGCGAGCTTTTCACTCAGTTCAGCGATAGTAAGTGCTGGTTTGAAGAGACGGGCCAGCACTATACTGATGTTGAACCTGCTTAGATATCATGGCAGACTGCAAGGACCGGCATGATGAGCTCTTGAACACTGTCAGGGCAACTGCCCAAGAAATGGTCCCATTCAATGTACAGGGCGTAAGTCGACTATCTTTTAATCTTTCAATCGGAGGTCCTGACACCATTGTACGCATATAGTATTTGGACGAGTTCAGCAAGTCTTTGGCAAGTGAAGTACGAACGCTACTCACCGAAGTCGGCAAGCTGCGCGAGGAACGCCGCGCACTCCAGTTGTACGTCCTCTGATTACTGTGATATTTGTATTCCTCTAAATTTCTTGTCGGTAAAGTGAGCTGGGAACCCTCATGTGTCTGCGCAGCAAGTATGGTCCGGGAGGAGAGTTCGAGCCTGACTGGTAAATTTTCCTGTCACTTGCTTTGTTACCTTGAACTAAAAGAATCAAATCTCATAGGAGGCCCCCTGGTGACGCTGGTGCGTTTGGGGCTGGTCACCCCGGAGGCGGACCCGGTGATGCTCCGCCGCCGCCGCCTGCAGATTTCGGCCCACCCCCGGAGATGCCGAGGCCCGCCTGGCGAAGCGTGCACCCACGTACATCCCGACGTGGCCGCAAGAAGTCAGAGGGTCTACCTGTCGCTGACACGCATCCGCCGCCTGTTCAGCAGCAGCAGCCGACCATGATGGCAGCTGATCCTCAACAACGTGCTGGCTCTTGGGCAACATGGCTACGTGAGTATCATTCATCATCTTCCGTTTTTTTATCTACATATTCATGACTGCTCATATAGCCGACCCGAATATTGAGTACACGCCACCGCCTACACAACCGACTACGCACTTGGCACCTCCTCCGGCTCCCCCACCTGGCCTGTTCGGACCCCGATCCCCCCGCGACTCCGTCCGTAATGGTTGATTCAGCAATATCAGCGCGGCCAAGGACGATTGTATAGCCAGACGTATGATATATTTAGTGTCATATTCTCCGTGATCTATTGGCACATCACATTCGCTTTCGACATTCTACAGTTCATTTTGTCTCGCTACGAATTTCACGATGTTTCACGACTTTATCATTCGACGTTTACTCGGTTTGTGATGCTGGTCATCTTTGCACGAGTGCCGCATGTTTGTTCTCATTACCTATGCTTTCTCTATGCTTTGTGTATCTACGGTCGATCTATCGTTCAATTTATGCGCATGATTCTTGTTTTCCCTGACCACTTATGGAGTTGTCTCGTGTACACGTGCAGGATTCTGCATTGCAGGAGCAGACTCACTTGGAGGGAACCCGAGAGAACCCCTTTCCGCCGACGCCCTCTCATCGATGAATGCAGTCAGCTCTCGCCCTGTCTTGCCCACCGTGCCGACAGATTAGTATCCACGAGTAATTGACCAGTACCTCACACAAAAACGATCGTTCTGTGTCCCCACACCTCGAAGGCCCGCCTCATACCCTCCACATAAAGTTGGACCCATAGTCACCCATACGTCGGAGATCGATCTATCGAGTCGCAGATTAGATCTTGCCAGCTCTTGGTCAGTACTTGGAACTTCGCTTTGATTCGAAAACATTGCCCTCCTTCAAATACAGTAGGTACATTGGATGCGCCGCAGCATTCGCCATAAGCAAGTAAAGGGCAGGCAGATGCAAAGTCAGCGCTGCGAAACCTTGGAATCGCAATCGTAAAACACACTGAATTAGCAGCCCCGGGCCGGTCCCTCTTCCCCCTTTGATTCGATGACTATGGTGACTTGGCGATTACTGAACATACTAACAAACCACACTAGGCCGGCGAATTGGAGGCTCGACGCAAGTCGACGACACCAGGGTAAACAGCATTTTATAGTGTGTTGGCGTATAAGAACCCTCAGGTGCAGGCGTTATGTTCCGCAACGCGCCTCTCGAGTCTCGACATAACATCCACGTACCCAGTATTAATGCCTGCTCAAATTACATTCCCCTCATTGTCAACAAGGCCGTCCCCGGCCTGCCGTATTTTTCGCCTGCTCAGCCGCGCGTAGCAGGATCAGCGGTCGACTCGCAGCCCGACGGCAAGCGAATTCCTGAGTTCTTCCAGCCCATCAAAATTCGCGGTGTTGAATTCTAGCCGTATCTTCGTGCGATATCTTTTCTCCTCGGAACTTGCTGTGCTCTGACCAACTACGGCTATTTATCTGGCTGGTGCCGCTTTGCCAGTACTCGGTCACAGAAGATGCTCTGAATGCGTAGCATCTCGCCCATCGTGAGTCACAGTTCTGCACTGCTACCCTGTACCCGCCCTTATATTTGCGACCATAGTTGGCGAGATCTATACTTGCGGCTCTGGTCTCTCCTTCATCTAGGCGACAGCCGTGTGCCTTGAGGGACGCATCACGCTAGACGAATCGGGTCTGTGGGCCGACATACACGAAGTGCCCCTGCATGAAATCGTAGAATTCTCCCACTCGCAAGGTCAGAAGGTCGGCATCCAGCTCGCTCATGCGGGCGTCGGCCGCCACCGTCGCCATCCTCGTGCGGCCGAAGGTAGGCGGGTGGGTAGACGAGGTCGTAGGTCGTCGCCGATCGCGCGGAGCCAGAAGTTCGTGACGCCGAAGGAGCTCAGTAAGGAGGGGACACTGCAGATCGTTAAGTGTTGGGCGGAGGCGGCTAGGCACGCGATCAGGGTGGGCTTTGACGTGATCGAGATTCATAATGCGCATGGCTCATTGCTTCAGTCGTTTCCTCAGCCCCATCAGCAACAAACGCACGGACGAGTATGACAGCAGCTTTAGGAACCGAATCCGGCTTACTCTCAAGATCGTTGATGGTATTTATTGGCACTCACTGACGCCTTTCACAGCATATCAGCCGCCGACTGGCTCCAAGAGTCGGAGTTCTTCTAGACGCTTGACGACACCGTGCGCCTCGGCTCCCTCCTCGCCGCACACGGCGTCGACTTCCTCGACATCTCCTCGGGCGGCGCGCATTCCACGCAAAAGCTGAACCAGCAGGACGCGTACCAGGTCCCGCTCTCTACAGCCGTCAAGCACGTGCACGGCGACAAGATCCTATTGGGCGCCGTCGGCGGCATTGTCTCCGGCACGATCGCGCAGGACACCCTCGAGAGAGGGCAGCGGACGTCGTGCTCGTGGGCCGCAAATTCCAGAAGAACCCATAGACCGTGTGGAGCTTTGTGGATCAGCTGGGCGTGGCGGTTCATAAGGCGTCGCAGATAGCGTGGGCGTTTAAAGTGCAGCGCCCTGCGCAGCCTGCGGCGAAGGTCCGGGCACAGGCTGCTAGTGTGGGACTGAGTGGTGATACGTACCGAATTGTTTTTCCTGTGGTCTCAGCTGGAGATTTCACCAGAGTCCGTGCATGCACTGTAACGTTAACTTTGTTTTTGGGTTAATACGTATTGCTTGATGATTTTCTGGCTTTTTTTTTAGTCGATGGGATAGTATCTGTTGCTCCACGTTCCTCGCTGCATCTTGCAATTTGCTTTTTACTTCTTTGCTGCGCAATTGGCATCTTCTTTCCCTGAGCAGTTCGCTAACCACTCCACCCTACCTAACAGCGCAATGCCGCGCCCACGTCTAACAGTCGTGCTTACCTGGCCTCCATGACATCGGCATATCCCTGTATGGCTAATATACCAACACTTTGACTGAGAGCAATATGTGGGCCTTGGAAGGGACATAGCTGGAATAAAAATTGCATCGGGTGCATTGTAGTTGTCAGTGACGGTCACGAAACTTGCTGAGCAGAAGTTCCGTTGCGGTGCTGCGACTGGATCCGGCTGTACGTAAATGAACCTCGATAAATTCACCCAAACAAATATCCATCATCCCCCCATCTACACGCACCGTTGACAAGCTTTCCTACATAGATACGATTTAAGAAAGGCTGATAGAGGTAAATTCCAAAATGCATCGACCCCAGACATGTCTTTGATCACGTTACGTCATCATTAGCCGACTGCAGCCGCAGCGAGTCGCGACGTGATCTTTCCTTTCAACTCCCTTCTACCTTCCACCGTCTTCCCGTGTCTTTTGTTTCTTCAGAGTCAACGAGATGGATGATCCGTATGTCTCAGTGTTCGGTATGCGTTGATATGCTGAGATACTACACAGCGCTTTCATGCAAATTGGGTTTGCCACTGACTCAGAGTCTGACGGAACATCTGTCTTTGAGCCACCTCCATCTATACAGGGGAGCCAGGTATGACTTTCTGACGCGATCGAAGAGGTAGTAGCGTCTTATTATCTCCTATCACGCCTAGGATGAACAGGATGAGGATGAGGAGCGCCCAACGCAAATGTCCATTGCTGCTCGCGTCCCCACGGAAATCCTCCTTCAAATCTTCGCCGAATGTATCGACGAGCAGGTCGATCCGGATGGCATAGGATTTTCAGGTAACTGGATCAAGAGCATCACTCATGTCTGTCGCTCCTGGCGCGAGATTGCCATCGACTACCCCGCCTTGTGGGCGAACATAGCCTTTCTGTCACCGCACATGACGCGTACTATGCTGGATCGCTCCAAAGACGTCTTCATCAACATTCACGTCAGCCTCACACCTGATTATTTTCAAGGGTTCGGCGTGAATGGCTCTCGCAATATCATGCAGGTATTCAAGGGCGTGCGCCGTGCTTTGAGCCACGCCTCTCGCGTCAAGGAGATCAACCTCAGAAGCAGGCAATGCAAGTACTTTTCCAGACTTATCAAGGAGTTCCCTGCGGAGGTTCCGCACCTAGAACGGTTTGCATTGAGAGCTACTACGCACGAGAACAGTGTCGTATTCGAAGTGCCGTCTGAGCTTTTCAGTCACGAATCCCTTCCTCTCCACCATCTCGAATTCGAGTGCTGTTCCATCCCTCGTTCGCTTCAAGAGATACTACCCTCCCACTGCAGCGCTCTCACCCACTTGGAACTACATTATGTGGCACCTCTGAGTCGCCAGTTTATCATCAACATGCTCGCCGCAGCCGCAGAAACCATTGAGACCGTTCACGTCGACCTCATCTCGCCCTTTTCCTCATCCTTCCTTAGCTCCGGCCATCTTCCTACGATCACTCTCCCCCATCTGCGCTCGTTCTACTTCCGCGACCGCGCAGAAGTGGCCTTTGGCGTCCTGCGCCACCTGGTCCTGTCGCCGACCGCCCGCTTGCGGGTCGAGATCGGGCTCTCCGCATTAACGCCCACCTTCCAATACAACCCGCTCGCGACGCACGCCGCCGCCGGCGCGCCCGTGCGCAGCCTACTTCTGCACCACGCGCCCCAGCGCCTCTGCGAGCCGCACGAACGCGGCCTGCGCCTGCTCGGCTTCACAGACGCCGCGGCGCCCGAGTACTTTTTTACCGAGCCGGAAGACGCGAAGGACGACGTGCACTTCGCGTGCTGGGAGGACGCGGAGGGCCACATCCTGCGCGACGCTCTCGGCCGCATCTGGCGCGCGCTCGCGGGCGGCGGGCAGCACGTGCAGGCGCTCACCGTCGCGCGCGTGGGGAACGTCCCGCCCGGGACGTGGCTCGACCTGCTCGACGCGGTCCCCGAGGTCGTGGAGCTCTGCGTGCACGGTTCGGCCGCGCTGCGCGCTCTGTGCGCCGCGCTGGCCGCGGGCGAGCATCCGCCGGCGCTGCCGAAGCTGCGTACGCTGACGGTGTACGAGGCGGCGTTCCGCGTGTTTCCGGAGTACCGCATGGGGAGCGGCACGCGCGACGCGGACTTCAAGGCACTGATGGAGTGTTTGAGGGCGCGCAAGGCGGCGGGGATCGCGATTGAGCGGCTGGTGGTGTGTTATTCGGATGCGGGGCGTGCGGATATGGAGGATCTGGGTGTGGAGGTGGATAAGTTGGTGTGGGATGGGAGTTTGTTCGGCAAGGGGAGTGTGCCGATTCCGGAGATTGGGGCGAAGGTGGAGAGGGAGGACGAGGATAGCGACGAGGAGGCTTGAGGACAAACTTGGTTTAGAAACGTCTGCTTGCTCGGTTTGTTTGACTGACTTTGGCGTCATTGGTTAACGTCATCTTACTTCTCAAGGCTTGACTAGGGCTCGGATATATGCGCTCTCTATGTTATCCGTATACTGCAACGTACGTCGTGGTTGAATTATTCGTTGTGGCCTTGCAGCTCCTTCTCCCGATACTCATGGCATTCGCTCGTGGCCTCCTCGTCTACCTTGTATAACAGTGGCTTCGCAAAGATTTCTTCCAGGATCGCATGTGCATGGGACAACCCGAAGTGATTACGGATTGAGAATACCATCTATACTATCTGAAGGACTAAACCTGTTTATACGCAGCCCCTTGAGTACCAACGTGCGTCCCATCAACCACACCCTCAAGCGGGCAACACAAACGCTGCTATTCCCTCTGAAATATATCCTGCGCTCGCAATCGCCGCGTCCCTCTCCGTTTCAGACGTCGTATAGAAATGATCCGTAACCTCCGCACTAACCAACCGATACAGCGGTACGCTCGCGCATATCTGCTGTGGATAGACAAACGCCGTGATGCCCTCCTCCACATACCCTAGCGTCTCGGCAGCATTGTCCCGCTCGCTCGCATCGGTTGTATAGAAGTGGTCCTCGATGCTCGGGTTGTTCAAACGGTAGAACGGGACTGTACCCGTCGCCTGGAAGGCGAAGAGCTGGCAGGCGGTGCCCTCGGATACGTAGCCCTGCTGCGTGATGGCGTTCTCCATTTCTGCAGGCGAGGTCGTGTAGAAGTGGTCGCCTGCGGCGGCGCTGCTTCCTCGCAGGAACGCGACGGCGGAGCAGGGGTCGCCGCAGGTCGAGCAGGTGCCGCTGATCGCCTGCTGTCGTCGCAGCTGCGAATTAATTTGTCAGCTGCCGGGATGGTGTGTGAACCGATGGAGATCAATTGTACCTGGAAGTTGCTTGCGTCGCTGGTGAGGTTGGATGCGAAGGAGAGCTGGAATAAAGATGATACCGATACCAGGGCGAAGAGCGCGAAATAGAGCTTCATCTTGTGCGACTCATTCAAGATTGGACCATGCGTGCGTCTGCGTTTTAATGCCTTTATTCGACTTGTTCCTAGATACAGAACTCATGATCCCGGCCAGTGCGGATCTTCATTGACGAGTGAAACTCCACTCAATGTCCATTGACCTTCGGCAAAAGATCGCCACTACGCCAGCTTCGACTCTCACCTGGTGTCTGCCAGCGGCTGAACGTGATGGACTGGGTGCAACACTGAGGCGTGCAAATACCACAGATACAGAGGTACACAGCTGCACCTGAGCGAAGGTCGTGGAAATAATGCGGCAATAAATTCATGTCCGCTGAGACTGGCATCTGGGAACCGGCGGAGAGGGACTGTTTATGGCCAATCTATCTGCCAACATCATGTCATGCGGTCTCGTTCAAGCTGTTCGCGTAAATTTTCAAAAAATGATAGACTGAAGTATACCTTCTCCGTCTAAGGCCCAAGGGCTGAGTCTTGGATTGATGTAAACGGTAGACATGCGAGTTCGTTTGAATGACCAGATACGTGGCACTCACATTCATCGACTGGGTGTGCTGCAGAAGGACGCATTTCTCCATAAAGTCATTACCGACGGGTCGCATCGTTCTTGGAAAAGGAAGGCATGGTGGAAAGCGAGTGAGACTCCGACGCATACTTGAAGGAGCTTACAGTATTTGAGACCGGGACTAGCCGGCTTCATTTACTGTAAACTTGACAGGACATTGTTCCAGTCTAAATGCTCTCAGCGTCTCAACGTTCAACTCTGCCAATATCGCTTCAAAAATCTTGGGAGGAATTCATGAGAAGGTACTAAATAAGATCACAACTACAGCTGACGGGCTTGAGACGCTTCAACCAAGGTAAGCGCTGGTTCTGCAATCCTCGATTACATTGGCTGGGTTTGCAGTCCATAAAAATCAGGCTGCAGAGAACGATATGGCAGATATTCTCACCTCGAACTTAAGCTGGCAGCACATATCCCAAATTAACGTTCTCCTGGACGTACGAATCATCTGCGACAGCGGCCGCCATTTCCGTCGCCGATGTCGTGTAGAAGTGATCCGTCATCGGAACGCTCCAAGCTCTCAGGAACGGAACGCTCCCACAGATCTGCGACGGGTAGACGTAGGCCGCAATCTCCTCGTAGTTGTCTCCATCGTTCTCTATGGCCATGTCGCGCTCGGACGCGGAGGTTGTGTAGAAATGGTCGATGGTATTGGGGTTGTCGAGGCGGTACAGGGGGACGGTGAAATCGACTTGCGTGGTGAGCACGAGGGCGGGGTTGCCTTCGAAGATGTAGGGGCCGTTGTCGCTTTGGGCAATGGCGCTCTCCATCTCCGCGGCGCTGGTGGTGTAGAAGTGGTCCGTGCCCCGCGCGGTGTAAGCTCTCAACAGAGGAACAGCTGCGTTGGGATCGCCGCAGGCAGCAGCTCGCATCTATGCATACAATCGATGGTCAGCATCTCCCGAAATTTCTTCCGGCCAAAGAGACAGACCCCGAGAGCGTCAGGGGCCTTAATGGGCGAAGCCGCCGCTTGGCCGAGAGAGAAGACTGCGGCAGTAAGAGCGATGGAGAACTTCATGACTGAGTTGGAGGCTTGAGAGCTGCCGGTGTTCAGCCTCTGTACCACGCATTTTATCTATGAAGCCTGGCTGGATACACGCGGAAAGATATTGCACGAAATAGTCTCCGATTGCTTCTAGTGCTTACTACCTTGCTATAACTTCGCAATTAGTTCAGAGAGCCGTTGAAACGCCGTTCTACATATGCGTGGCGGAGGATTTCCTCGCAGCTCTGGATGAACAGAATGCGAGCATGATAGAAAGAAGCGCACAGTGGCGACAAGAGTCACAGGCATGCTGGTGGAAATTGAAAGGCTGAAGTCAAGGGACGTTAACTGCGAATTCTATGTGACATGTTCAAACCTTGCAGAAAAAGACGCATGACACTATCACTGCCACAGAGTGGTTGACGCTGATGCTCGCATCCACGAGAGACACGGGGTACACGAGAACGTCAGTGCGTGGATCGTTGGCCTCGCTCAGAATTCGATTTTTTCGACATGTCAAAAAAGCGACAGATCATAGCGGCACAGTGAGAAAAAAGTCCGGCTCGACAAAACATGAGCAGTTGTGATCTGTAGGTTGTGCAAGTTAGTGACGTTTTGATCCTACTAGGAAGGCTGCTTACCAAAGTATATACTCGTAGTAGTGGCGAATGTCAAAAGAATGACAGACGGGATGCTCGAAATCACGTCAAGAAACCGTGTAGCCGCACACGTTCGCACGTCCGAGTCGTGTTGTAAGGTAAGTCGGCCCATCACGAAGGATCTGAAGTTGATGTAAGCTCTCCCGACGTCTGTGCCGTCGTAACTCCGAAGAAATAATAGCGGTCAGCTGGCCTGAATCGTAAGGCCCTAGTGGGGTTCCCCAACAGACCTCAAAGCTTGTAGAATCATGCTGTCCAAGCCTGCGACGCTTTGATCCTACCACAAAAACTACTTACCTACGCAATACCTACGAAGCCTGCAGCGGAGAACAGCAGACGAAAGGTTCGATCATGCCTGACAACACTTAGGCATGAGACGATGCGGTTAAGCATGTTTGCATATCTGGTGTTATAAGGCAAACGGGCTCATCAGGAAAGACCTGAAGTTATCCGACCTCCTTGCCATTGTGATTCCGAGGCGACACATTTATGGTGCTTGAATCCTGGGGCTAACTACTCGAGGACTGGCGTACTGGCGTGAAGGACACATGCTGCGAAGATGCAACTTATGAAGGGCGCGCATCCTAGTGGATCCTCGATCTCGACGACTCGACTATCTGAAGTTTAAACAGAACTCACCTCGAGGCTTCCCAGAAGTTTAGCTAGAAATGGCCTGTGGGCCATGAATATGGGGACAGAATGCCATGTTTAGCCCTCCTTGTAAGTGGGCCACGTATAGAATGAGAGGACGAAGAAGAATGCAACAGAACGTCGACGCGTGTCTGAATCGGTCTGATTGAATGCTAAATTAACTTGTCTTGGCTTATAAGAAAGGCATTAATGGGGTAGTGGTAACCTGGGTCGTTGCCATCGACCCGCCGGGGGTTCGATTCCCTCTTAATGCAGTACCGAATTTTAGGATGGAAATTTTTCTTTTTCTTTTAATTAGAGCCGAAGAGTACAGAAACGTTGTAGTGCCTGCGTAGGGTCGACTCACATTCCCTCTTTTCCAAGGTTTGCCACATTCATGCAGGGACTCAACTCCAACAAAGATTACTACTATACTGCCTCAACACTCCCAAGCACCAGCCACCAATCCTGTCGCCAGTGACCACATGGGAAGCAGCACGTCGCACGTTCGCCCCGTGAAATGTCGAATCCTCGCGCACAGTTGAGATTGTCGTATGCGTGCGCTACATGCTAATTCTCTTGTTTTAGGGGTGGGCTGCATACCAGGTTCACAGTTTATCAATATCCGAGCAAATATAACAATGCCGGAGATGGTCTCACTTCACATTCATGCAGGGAGAACATATGCCGCGATGCCCTCAGAGACATAATCACCGTTGGCGACGGCATTCTCCAGTTCTGCCGCCGATGTCATGTAGAAATGATCCACACCGGAAGCACTGTATCCCCTCAGCAGCGGGATGCTGCCGCAAATCTGTGATGGGTACACGTAGGCTGCGATCTCTTCGTAGACGTAGCCACCCTGCTCGGCTGCATCAAGCTCCGACACGGAGGTGGTGTAGAAGTGGTCAACACCCTGATAGTTGTAGAGGTGATAGAGGGGGATACTAGAGTCAACTTGACCAGTGAATACTCGGGCGGCGATGCCCTCGGCGGTGTAGCCGCCGTTGGTAATTGCATTCTCCAACTCTCCACCGCTGGTGGTGTAGAAATGGTCAATGCCTGAGTAGCTGTAGCCTCTCAAGAAGGAGACAGCTGCACCGGGGTCGCATGTATCGCTCGCTCGCATCTACCAGGTAACGGTCAAGATTTTTGAATCAATTCCCAGAAAACAAGACGGACCTCGAGAGCATTGGGAGCAGTGATGGGTAAAGCTGCTGTCTGGCTGAGAGAGAAGAGCGTGGCAGTGAGAGTGAAGAAGAACTTCATGGTTGTGCTGGAGGCTTGAGCACTGTTGGTGTTCAGCCTCCGTACCACACTTTTATACCTCGATGAACCCCATGTGGGCAGACATCTTCGGGATTGTCTTCGATTCCACCAGGTTTGCCGTGATCTGCGCAGATATCTCACGAGAGTCAGCCAAATCCCGTATTGCATCTAAAATAGAAATGCGGTGGGATAGTTCACCTCATTCCAGGCCTGGATTCACCCGATTTTTGTAATGAAGGAGAGCAAAGTACAGGGAGAACAAATGAAATGCTTGATAGAATAAAATTTACAGAATCATGATCGATAGACCGTTCAAGTCAGTAACGCTCAAGTCTGACTGAAAAGGCTAGTCACCTACGGAAACGGCAGCGGAAAACCACGGATGAGAAGCCCAGACGGAAAGCCCATTCATCTGTCACGATGGACAGACGTCAAAGCATCTAATTGCACATGTTCACACCTCATTATACAAGGTAAGAAAGTCAGGCTCTCTTAGTCTTCTTGCCATCGTGATTCTGCGCAAGGTGCTTGAGGTAAACTCGGATTGGCTTTCCGAGGACAATCTTGTTGACCTTGCGGGATATAAGATAGGTGACGCGCAAATCCCGCACCCCTCACAGCATTATGTAATGTGGCATGGGAACCACCAAATTTGCTGGGTATGACTTTGTATACCACCTAGTCAAGTCAGCGGGGACAGGAAATGTATGATACATCTAAACTATCTATTCGGAAGTGATTTCTTTACTTCTGCTACCATTTCGGGAGGTATGATATTTTTGTTATTTAGTTATGATTTATTTTATGCCCATGATACCTCCGGTTTGCCCAAGCTGCTTGTGGACCCGATAGACCTTGTCCATAAGCCGAGATAAATCGTGCAGAGCGGTTAGCATACCGCCGGATTGTGAGCAACGGGACATCGTCAAGCGATGCCTTGATGTTGCGTTCCATCTCGGCAAAATCGCTTGTCCGAGGACTGATGCGGTAGCGCAATTTTGCTGCTCCCCAGTACTGCTCAATAAAATTGAGCTCACAGTGAAACTTGGGGTAAAAATCACAAATGTGACCCCGTCTCTCGATGAGCTCTTCGAGAGCAGATTTCTGCCCTGCAAAGTCTGCCTGGTGGTAGAGGACCCGACGGCAGCAACAATTGATGCCGTCCTTGCTGCATCTCGGCACGCATGCCGCGGGAAGGCCATTGTCCGGCCACAGGCCCCGTTCCCGGATAATCACTTCCATGCCCTTGAACCAGCCGGGCATGGTTGGGTGATCATTGGGGAAATAAAGCGGCTGTCGGGTGCCGTCCGGCAAGATTCCATCACGCATCTTCGGGCCATCTTTGACATGCGACCATCCGTGCTTCGGCCGCTTCGGCATTTTTGTCGACGAGAGCGCGTCATCGGCACGCTTCTTGTGATTCAAAGCATTGTCGAACATGAAGAGTCCGGTGGCTTGCCGGTGTGTCAAGGCTTCGAAGATATCAATTGCCTTTTCAGTTTGTGCGAGCAGATGACCGTTGTTGAACCAACCGTCACGGTTGTTCCCTGCTCTGAAAAATATCCGAGCCTCTCTGATGAAGATTGAGTGACATTCAAAATTATTTAGACTTCAAAACTCACTGGCACTCATGCACGAGCCGACCCAAGTCAGGACAAAGAAAATCAGACACCATCAATGACTTGCCGTCTCCCTTCGGCTGTGGAGTCGGTCCCTGGCTCGGGTGTGACCAAACCTGCCGCCGGCGATCATTCTGGTAAAATGTTGACTCGTCGTGCGTGATGAGATAGAGCCGGAACCTCGGTCCCTGTGGAACAGGAAACCCAGTCGGTGCGCTTGCATTGCCGTCCTGGTCATAATGCACCATTCGTCGCTCGTACTCCTTCCAGCGGATAACAAAATTGTTGCGGTAGTCCACAACATCTTCGCGCTCATGCCCATCAATGTACATTCCATTCTTCTTCTTCCCGTAATGCCAGCTCATCTTGTGGAGCCATCGCTGCGCTGTGCACACCAATATTGTTGTCTTCTTTCTGCCCGTGTTGCCGAGCTGTTCCTGAATTTCCGGTTTGGTGACATAATCAACGATGTCCTGGGCCCGAACATAGCCATCCTTGGTGATCTCCAAGAGATGGAGCTGAATCTGCTGTGCAAAATCTTCTTCCTCCAATATTGAGCTCGAGAAGCGGCCATATTGATGCAGGGGCAGCTTTCCTGATGTGAGATATGCATGGATCCAGTCGCGAATGCTTCGCGCCGTCGACTCCTTGCGCTCGGCTGTTTTCGCGACAATTGCTGACGCTTCGCGCCAGGAGAACGATGTGTCCGCATTGAGAAAAAGATTGAGGCTGCCGACCATCAAATTGATGCGGGAGCGGAAAAGAACATCGAGTTTCTTGCTCTTTGCGAGTTTGGTGAGCTCGTTGCGTGCGCGCCTCAGGCGTTCCTTGTCCTCGTGATGATATTGGTTCACTGAGATGTTCGCAGCCTCAGCATCAGCAGCCGGCAGGAATGCGACTGTGCTGGGCATCTTCTTTCGTGCTCGATACTCGTCCATCAGAGCCGAGAGCTTCTGAGAAACAGAAATCTCATCAGAAGACTCTGCTTCGTCAACATCTGTCCCATCGTCGAGAAGATCCTGCTGGGAACAATCAATCTGCCCTTCCATCAGTCCTTCTGATTTGCTCAGGCAGACAATTCTCGCACTCACCTCCTCACAATCTGATGGCAGCTCGGGCTCGCTTGGAGCAGAGCTTGAATGAAACATGGCTGCTAAGGACATCTGTCGAAAACCACGCCGTTCGTCATCGTCTGCCTCTCTCTTCGTCCTCGCTCGCTTGCGCTCGGCAGTCCGCTTGCTTAATCTGTCATATCGTGTCCCTCTGCGCTTCTTCCCCTCTTGCTTCTCGTGCTTCTCGATGGCAAGCGCGTCAGCCAGGCCTTTTCGGAGGCGGTTATTGAACGCGGCAAGATCTGCCTCGTTTTGGACGCGCTTCTCTTCTTCATCCAGATCCGGCTCGACTTCGAGATCGGAATCGTCGTCCGGGACATCTGTGAGAGCTGACGAGTCGTTCTCGTCCCATTCTGAATCCCACTCGGCATCCAAGTCTGATTCCGGGTCATCTCGACTGACAGGCTCGGGAAATTGAATCTCTGGGATGGGATCACGGTGAGTCTGGCCGCGAGAACGAAGATTTCTTGCGTGCGCGCGGTTGGCTTTCGACTTTGCAGGCATCTTGACACTTTCTGGTGCTGTTTCGTATGCCTATGGTCCCTGCACGGCGAACTTCAATGCGATCACGTGTAGGGCGCTTAAGTCACATGCTGGGCGCTTACGCCGCCAAATGTTGTGAGGTCGAAAACATAAAAATGCTCCAGAGGGCTCAGAACCTCCGAAAAAGCTGTTTGCCGAAGTTTTTCGTGACTTTGAATAGATGAGACTATAACTCTTTCACTTCTTATTATTTTCGAAAACGGTCTCCAGGGATTCATTAACAAGCATCTATTCTATGGCTCCCAGAGAGCAGATTTGCAGCAAGTTGATGCACCGCGGAGGAGATGTCACCGCCGTCGAGGGTACCGCGTGCTTACATAAGGGGGTGCGGGATTTGCGCGTCGCCTATCTTATTGACAGTGAGTTGGGGCGGCACCTTTGAGCTTGGCCAAACGCGCAAGCCATCCAAGCTGGAGCCAGGCGCAGACAGACATAAAATGACCAGAGCTGCCACCAACGGTTCAAGTCCGTGCATCCAGCTGCGTCATCGCACATTGATGAACTGGAGGGCTGAAACAAGACCATAAAAAGAAGCAACGTATCCACATACGCATCGTGTTTCCATATCGTTCGACATGAACCATTTAAGCCTGAAATTCTGGCCGTGCCAGTCTCATCTGATCAGAAACAAACCCGTATGAGTGAATACCGCACGTTAAGAATTTGAGAGACTGAATTAGACCACAAAAAGCAACACATATCCGCATGTGCTTCAAGCGCCCACATCATTCAATGTAACCAATTGAAGCCTAGACTTCAATTGCGTCAGGCTCCTCTGATAAAACGAATCCACGGAAGACATAACCGGTGGTTCTGTGAACCGTGTGAATCAGTGACATTTTATCGTAAGGACAAGCTGGCCCACTTACGGAAACGAAGAGGAACCCGCACATAAAAAGCTCTGAAAACTACGCCATAACGGGAGACAGATGAACACCATGGGAAATGACTTGTGTTCTCTCGGTCTCCGTTGAAGTTCCAATTCACCTGTTTGAAGCAGATGATTGACCAGGATCTAGAAATTGTTTGACCAGAAGAACATTTCAAAACATTCCCAAGGGTCATGAGGAGGCTATATGAACAAGTACAAGTAAATTCTCGACTAGAGTCTGACTTCGGACCACTTCAATCCGGCACAATCCCCGGATTCTCTTGCATTATCATTATGATAAAACTGCACACAGGTTGTCAATATCATTGTGTGGACAATGAAATCGAATACAGTCTCACCTCGATCGCATTTTTGCAGGGAGCACATATCCTGTGATGCCCTCAAAGGCATAGCCATACTTGATGATGGCGTTCTCCATTTCGGCCACCGACGTGGTGTAGAAATGATCCATGATAGATGCACTATAGCCCCTCAGCAGCGGGACGCTGCCGCAGATTGGTGATGAGTAGATGTATGCCGCAACCTCTTCGAAGACATAGCCGTCCCGTGCGGTGGCTTTGTCGCGCTCGGACAATGAGGTCGTGTACAAGTCGTCGACCGCACAAGCGTTGTACAGGCGATAGAGGGGTGTGCTGAATTTGACTTGGCCGGGGAATACCAGGCCTGTGATGCCCTCGGAGTGATAGCCGGCGTGGGCGATGACACCCTCCATCTCCGCAACATTGTCGGTGTAGAAATAGTTGCGTGCAGAGTCGGAATAGACTCTCAAGAAGGCGATGGCTTCGTTGAGGTGGCATATATCAGCCGCTCGTGTCTGCGAATCAGGTCATGGTCAATTTTATTGAAACAGAAACAATTCCTAGCAATTGAGGCAGACCTCGAGGATACCATGAGCAGGAATGGGCGAAGCCGCGCTGATGTGTGGACCCTGGGAATGGAGGCGGCAGCCAAAACCAAAACCAACAGAGTACCGGGGGGTGCGAGGGGACCAAGTGTCTCAAGAGGGGAGCGCCAGGAAGTGTAGCTGACAGGTGACCGTACTACGGGCAGGGGAGCAAGACCGCGGAGGGCGAGCTTGCTGCATGCGGGTGACTTCCGACGCGGTTCTGCTAGGGACGATGACGGTACGACAAGACTCACGGGTCTTAGGTGATACAGCTTGTAGATAACGGCACGGCGATGAGTACGACGAATACGAGGAACGAAATGAGTAAGTGAGAAAGGCTACGTCTGAGACGTGCTTAGAAACTGGTGGTGAGAACGTCAAATGGCAGGCTTTGTGAGATCTGAGCTCTGAGGGGAAAAAGACAGATTCCGTTCTGATTCTCCAAGTCAGTAGCTACAGTACAAATGGGCAAGGCCGCCTCTGGCGGCCCGGCGCGACTTTCTACGACAACCTCCCGCTGACCGACCCAATCTCCAATTCCTTCCTGATCCTGCCTGCTTCGGGTCCCTTGGCGAGTGGAGTTGTTGCGGCTCAGCCCGTGCAGGGCAGAGGGCATGCGCGTGGTACGAACGAATCAAAGGTGCCACCTTACAACGTCGCCCGGGCGTGCGTCGGGAACGGCGGGCACGTCGAGCTGGAATGGCTGGGATGGCGTCAGTAGCGCACTGTCGCGGGCGCCGCTCGTGATCCGGGGGCGTGTGGGCGTTCGAGGGCGCGTTGATTGAGCCAGCTGGTTCTCTGGGCACGCTTCTGTTCCTGTGCCGCTGACTCGTCCGGCCGGTTGATCTCCGGCCCGTTCGGTGCATCGGACCACGGGACACCGGCTTTAGTCCGACCCGGTCGGTCCCAAACCCGTGGGGGCGCTTGTCCTGTGCAGGGAGCAACGTCGCGGTGGGCGGACTTGGTGCGGCTGAGGTGAAGTGAAGCAGGACGGGCAAGGAAGTGGGGAGTGGGCAATGCCGTTGCAAGGCGCGCTAAAGGGCGCATCATTCTCCCCCTAACTGAAAATTTAGACTCTCTGTAGTCTAATCTGGAGCCCCATGAGGGATTCGGGCACGGGCATGCATGAAGCTGATTGTGCGACGGCGCCCTGGGCGGGTGTGCTGCAGTGAGCCTATAAAAGGCATCTACGCCCCGGGAGGGCACTCAACTCCGAGCCCTCTTCACGCCCGGCAGTCTTGTCCCGATGAACACCTTCCTTGATCAAGTCTTCTGCCAGAAAGTGACCTGGCTCCTTGCGGAGCACTCGTGGGCCCCGCTCGATGTGTCCACGCTGTCCAAGTGCGACGCGGTCATCCGGGAACACGAGATCTGGGGTCGAGACCTCATGGTTGCCGTAGTACGTCCAAGCTCGCTTGCGGCGTTGTTGCATACCTGCTAATCTCGGGACTCCAGAAGGACTACCAGCGCTACGCTGGCGCCATCAACGTGGGTCTGCAGGATGACATCACGCAGATGTCGGACCACTTCCTGTCCGAGGCCGCCTGCGCGTCCGGGAAAGTCCGCCGTTGGCTCGACTGGGGTTGGTACCTCATGCCGTCGCTGAAGCGCGAGTGGCTCGATTCCCTGGAGCACAATCAGGTAGATGCCACGGACCGCCTGTCTGTGGCCGAGTCCGAGCTGTGGGAGACGCGCCGCGCGGTGGCCCTGGAGGAAATCGATATCACCTGCCGCAAGTACCAGTATGACGTCATAGACGCGGAGGCCTGCAAGCGGGCTCTGGAGCCGTTGTTCGCCAGGCTGCATCAAGCGGTCTCTGCGCCGGAGTTGCCATGGGAAGACACCGGGGGAGAGGTGAGCGAGGATCCGCATGAGCTAGAGACGATGCACCGCCTAGTGGCGGAGGCACTCGACCTGGCCGAGCTGCTGCGGCTTCCGCCCTACCGAGCAGACGAGGAGGGAGCCCGCGACAGGGTCGCGGGAGGGGCTGCGGATTAGTATAGTACGATGTACGCCGATGGCGAGTATGCCTTGCCACTCAATTGAACTATTCTGGTGCAAAAGCACACTATGCTGTCCGTGTGACCTGCCCGTCGCCGAATAGGCTTCCTGTTCACGAGACGCGGCTGAAATGACAAATGGGCACCAATCGGGGCCTGAGATCCTGATTGAGTCCGAAGCGACAACTGTTTTGGCTGGGTGCCCATGTCGCGGGCTTCTGCGCGAAGCTGCAAAGCTACCTGTACGTGGGGACTTCTCCGGAGGCAATTCGCCAGGCGCTTCCGTCTTGTCGCGGAGTCCTTATGAACACTGAGTCGCGAGGCGACTCGCTCCTCAGCACCTCGTCTCTCATGGCTCGTGCGTACGTCGACAACCGCCCCAAGGGTATTCAGGCTCTCGAATGCCTCTTTGGGTCAGGCCACCCGCGCGAAGGCGACCCTGGCAATGTCTGGGCAGAGTGGATCACCCAGGTTGCCACTTGCTTGGTGAGTCCGCCGGCGCACGTTTTGCTTCCGTCCCCGCTGACCACTACTCCTGACAGGGCCCGCTCTTGAGGTCGAATTCGGCCCACCTCGACAACGATTTCTTCCGTCGCGGGATCGCTGACGCCCGTATAGTCTTCAGCCGCCTCGAGCTGAAGTCCGACCGCAAGTGAGGTGCCAAGGTGCTCGACGTCTTCGAGCCGCCCGAAGACCCGACCGAGACAGAGGACTGGGAGACTGACGAGCTCGAGGAGAGCGATGATGACACCCTGCTCGTGGCCGCGACACCCAAGGGCAAGGGGCCCGCGCAGGTCGTGCCTGTTTCAACGCGCAAGACAGGGCCCCCTAAGGGTAAAAAGGCAGCCGCGCCAACCAACGAGACCCCGCAGGCCTCGTCTTCCATGCGCACCAGGGCTCCGTCGCCGCCCCACTCGCAGACCGGTGAGCAAGACCGCCTCGAAGTCACCGCCCTGTTGACCGCCACCGGTGTCGTAGACGCATCCGCCGAGCGGGACATGACCCGGCTCTGGATGCTCCAGTGTCCGCCGCGACTCGCGCGGCCAAGCGCAAGGCCGTAGCACCTGTCGAGGAGGAGGAGGCGGGGGACGAGATTGTCGAGGTGCCCCCGCCGGCGAAGAGGGCGCGTACGGGGCCAGCTGGCACCGTCGCTGCGAACGAGGGGAAAGGGAAGGCCAAGGCCAAGGAGCCCGATGAGAAGTGGGGCCCAGTAAGTACCCATCCCCTCCACCTGTGCTCGACGCTAATTTTCTGTTTGCATAGTGCTTGCCCGAGCAGTGGTGCACCGCGTGCATCAACGAGGGCAAGGAGTGCCTCCGCCGGGTCCTTCCTGCGAAGAACGTCGGGTGCGCGAAGCACGAGCGATGCTGCGAGTGCAGCGAGAAGTGCACTTCCTGCCTCGCCTGCGTCGACCTCAACGCACATCTGACGTGGATGGGTGCGCCCGTTGTGGATCCTGTTGCTGCGCGCGCTGCTGCAGCTTCTTCTGGTCGCGACCAGGTGGTCGACTCCCCCGTGGTCTTGCTGGGGATACCAGACCCCGCGGGCGTGCTCCGTAAGTCGCTACCCCGCTGTTGCTACGCGTTTGCTGACCGGGTGACCGTCCTACAGCCCCGTTCGAGGCGCTCGCATCTCGCCTTCCATTCCCGGTCTCCAACGGCTTCCGTCCAGGGGCCTGGGACTACGTCGACCCCTACACGTGCATTCCGTGCGATTCGTCGCTCCGCCGCACCCTGCTCGCAGAGACCGAGCGGCAGCTCGTCGGTTTGTACCTCCAGCGCATGTCGAACCACGGCCAGATCCTCGCCGTCGAGAGGCTCGTCATGGCCCTCTATATGGGCATGCGCGGCGAGTATATCGCGGCATCAGGGAAATTGGAATTCTACATAGTCCAGTGTTAAGTTATGTGTCCTATTAGAGTGCTATAAGGTCTATGTAACTATCCTTCTCAACTATGTAGAGCTATAAGGCCTATCATAGCTTTCATAGCAGTAGGTAGATGCTATATAGTGCTATATACTCCTGAGGGGCAGCTATGATTGCTATATAAACTTGTTGGCATACTATGGTCCCTATGGCTCCTACACTAAGTGCACTAGACTCCATAACCATCCAGTCAAGTCTCATATTGCACACTTGAAAGCATGAGAAAAATTATATATTCAATGATTCCTACTAAGGGACATTGTAGCTACAACACACAAGTAAATACAGTAGTAGAAGCTACATGTGCACGACACGGCACAGCCATGCGCGGGGCGCGGCGGCTGTACACACGCACGGTATGCGAGGGCCGTGCGCCCGCGCGCGACATGTTGAGATAACGGGGCCATGCGCGGGTCGGCGGCGGTACGCACAGGTCGACGGGTTACACCGCGAGGTGCGTGAGCCATGCGCGAAGGCCATGCGCGACATGGCGGCATCACTCGCGAAAAGGGAGGCCGTGCGCGATGCAACAAAGCCCCGCGGCTGGGGTTGTGCGCGGCCGTGCACACCCAGCCGCCACCGTGCCTGGCTGTGAATGGCTACCCGCGCGCAGGCGGGGCCGTCCGTGGCTGCCTGAACGTGTATGCGCGGGCTGGCGGGACCATTCACAGCTGCCCGCGCAGCGTGTCCGTGCCGTCGTGGTCGTCCACGGCCGTATGGCGCCGTCACCGGCGTGCGCGGACCAGCACGCCCTGGCAGTCGTCTGCGGCCGTGCATGTGCCGTCGCTGGTGTGTGTGGCCTTGCACACGCAGACGCGGCCGTGCGTGACTGTCCGCACCGTGCGCCGTGCGGTCGTCCGCGGCCGGGGGCACGCAGTCACCGCTGGGCGCGACTCCGCATGCACAGGAGGGGCCGTGCGTTGGCCGCCCGCGCACCGGCAGGATCGTGCGCAGCTGCCCATGCCGAGCATGCGTGCACGCGCGCACGCTTACGTGGTCGTCCGCGGCCGTGCGCATGCAGTCGCCAGTGTGCATGGCCCCGCTCGTGCAAGCAGGGCCAGGCGCATGCAACCGGGCGCGCGTAGGCGGGGTCGCACACCGGACTGCGTACGGAGACGTAGGCGTGGGCGTGGAGCCGGGTGGGGCACGGGTGTGGTGGTGTGGTGGAGGGCGCGAAGGGGATGCATGTCGTACGACGTTTGGCCGAGTCTCGTTGCTGTAGCAACGAGACTCGACGACAGCGTCGACGACGGCGTTGTCGAGGAGAGTGGGATGAGGCGGAAGGCGGACTCATGGGTGTGGGCACGGGTTGTTGAAGGCGAGTGGGGGTCCGCGAGACGACACACGAGTATCGCTCGTTAGCAACGAGCGATACTCGTTTGATTAGCACGAAAAGACAAAAAAAAACGTATTATTACTTACCTGAGCCCCCCGAATGCCCTGCGAACCCTCCTAACCGTCGACGGACGTCGTACTTCGCGCATGGAGAGAGAGAAGGGAGGGAGAGAAGGGAGGGAGAGGTGGAGGTTGGGTGGAGTGAGAATGGACTGGACGAAGAAACGCACGAAGTCGCGCGTCGAGTGTAGGACTCGCGCGGCTGGCAGTTTCGAGTCCAACAAATCAAATAAAATCTTTTAAAATACGAGAAAAACGGAACACACATAAATTCATTAGTTATACAAGATAAATGAGCTAGATAAGTATCTACTATACTGTATGTCCTTCAGCAATGAACCTAACTTACTGAAATCTAACTTAGTAGCCTCTGCCGCGGCATCCGGCAACCGCCGGCCAGCCACAATTCGGGCTCCGATGCGCTCACATATATAAGGCGTGCGCGACGCGCGTCCTCTCTCTCTTCCCTACCACTACCATCTCCCGTCTTTTGTCGTTCTCTTCCCTCTCTCTCTATAACTTTCTTTGTTTAGTAAGTTCCTATGTTGTTGTATTGCTAACTTATACTTTTGCTTATGTATTATCTTTGTAGACTTAATATTTTCGCTTTTTTTCCCTCTTTGGTAAGTCTTACTTACTGTGCTCTTTCTTTCTATGTTTACTTACAATCAGTTGTTGACTTTAAGGTTTCATTTTCGCTTTTTATTGTCTTTGAGATAAGTCTTGTGTTTATTTTTATTTTTATTTGATATAGTTTGACTTAACACTTGTAAATATATATAAGCTTGTTAATTTTTTAGTATAATGTAATACTCTTTCATGTATTAATCTATCTGATGAATCATAATGTCTTTTAAAATTTCGATTTTTTGTTGATTTGAAACTTGTGTGAAAATTTGTTTGTGGTCTAATTATAGATAAGATAATATGAATAGCTTTCATTGCTTTTATAGATCTGTCAAGTCTATCTTATGAACATAGCTTATATAGATATGTCAAGTCTATCTTATGGACATAGCTTATATCAGTGACATAACATTCATAGCTTCTATAGCTACATGTCTTATGATAGCTGCATAGTTAGCTATGATAGCTATGATAGCACTTCATAGTATCCCTCTTAAGCTCTATAGCACTATATAGCATCTCTCCTTAGCTATATAGGCTATGGAGTAAAGGGCAATGCTATGGCCCTAGGAACTCTATATAACTCTGATAGGACTATATAGTACCTCTACATTTTCCTGATGGGCGGAGGTGGATGAAGAGGGCAAGGTCGCCAAGGATGAGCCTGCGGACGCTGCTAGCGACGCAGAGGAGGAGGCCGTGGCGAGTCCCACCGTGGGTCCGTCTTCGTGCCCGCTTGCAAGGGAGTCCCCCGTTCCTTTGGTCGAAGGTCCTGGTGAGCCGTTGGAGCCGACGGCGGCTCCTGTCGCTGAGGTGACCGTGTCAGAGGAAGTCGTGCCGGCTGACTCCTGACGAGCGGGGCTGTCGCTTTGCGCGGGGAGGGAAAGACCCTCCCCTTTCAAATTTGCTATCTTGTTTTGTCGTTGTGGAAGTTGTCGCATACATTTTGTGTTGCCCGGGCCTTAGGCCCGGCTTTTTACTATAGGTTGCTCGTAATCGGGACGCCGAGTCCTACTGTATCGTTGCTCCTGCCAAATGGGAGCCCATCTTGAAGTCTGAACCTGTGTGAATCTAAAAGGGAAAACCAGAAAGAAACAAAGTCGCCCCAGGCGATCTTGTCAGGGCCTATACGATTGGTGAAGGTAAAATCTGAGTGGTGGATGGTATGAAGATCGCCCAAGGCGAGTTTGTCGAAATGCAAGTAACAATAGATTTATTTCATGCGTGTGGGTATTGGTGGGGCGTCCAAGGTCGTTGACATGCTTGACTGACGGCCTCTACTCCCCCTAACTGAAAAATGGACTGCCCTCAGTCCTCCTCGCTAGTCGAGTGGGCAGAGGACGCCGCGGGCGAACTTGGTCAGGACCTGTCGAATTCGCTGAGGTCGCTGCCGCATCTGAGAAATTTACCATTGGTATATAAGGCTATGTAGGCTATATAGCTTTCCTAGGTCCATAGCTGTCCTCTTTTCTACATAGCAGTCTCATAGCTGTCAAGTAATCTATGCATAGCTATCATAGCTTACCATAGCTATCATAGCATAGAGTCTAAGCTACATAGCTACTATAGCATAGAGTATAAGATATCATAGCTGTCATAACTATCATAGTATAAAATAGCTATAGAAGCTATATTAACTATATACTATATCACTATTGTTATAATATATCTAGTCAGTAAGATTTCTATCCACTCTATATCACTTCTATCAAATATGTGATTCTAGGATGTTAAACCAAATTATTAGCTCAATAACTTTATACATTTTAATCACAAATATTAAAGATTAAAAATCATTATATTTTTTATATAATTTTATTACAAAATATAACTAACACTACAAAGACCACTACATAAATATAAAAGATACCAATTTACAACAACTATAAAAAGCGAAAATATAAAGAAAAGACATTAGTATTACAAGATGATAAAGATAACATAAGACTTACCAAACTAACAAGAAAGCTAAACCCTGCATGAATGTAAAGACATAACATAGCTTACCTGATAAGCATACAAAAGTGCTGTAGAACAAGTATAAAAGCATCAGCATTAAACATAAGAGACTAAGAATAATTACCGAAAGCAGGCAGCGACGACGAGAGACAGCAGCGACGACGAAAGACAGCAGCGACGACGAGAGAGGCAGGGACGACATCGAGTGAGAGAGTGACGACGTCGAGTGAGAGAGTGACGACGTCGAGGACGACGTGGCAAGAGAGATGGTGGGGGTTTAGGAGCAAGAGGCAACGCGCGTCGCGCAAGCCTTATATACGAATCCCGGGCGAAGCCGGGAATCGTGGCTGCCGAGCGACGCGTCAGGGACTGGGCCCGCAGAGTTGACTAAGTTGACTTTGTTACCCGGACATGTACAATACAGTAGATGCACAATGTCCTCATTTATTTCGATACAATGTAGTAATTGTACTCGTATTCGTTTTTGTGAGATTTATGCGATTTTAAATGATTTGTCGGAGGTCGAACAACGTAGCTTCGCTCGTTCGGTGGCTGAAGCACCGAACGCGCGTCGAGACTTCGCACTTGCTCAGTCTTCATCTCCTCCCTCACTCTGTCTGTCCCTCTCCGGCTCCGCTCGCTCGCCTCGCTTCACTCCTCCTTCTATCGACAGTCAAGACGGATCGGGCTGGGATTTAGTAAGCTGAGGGGCTGCAGGTAAGTAAAAAAGTTATTCTTTCGTGTTCATTCGTATTTACGCAGGGTGTCGCTCGTCTTCGAGCGACACTCATTCTTTTGACACCCCCACTCCTCCCATCTCCTGTCCCATGTCCCCATTGCCCCCGTCGCCTTCAACTCCCCCCCTCCGCGCTCCCAACGACGCCGCCATCGCCCTCTGCTTCCCGCGCGCGCAACCTCAACATCCCGCGCCCGAACCACTACGTCAACCGCACCCCGACCCCCCCTACTTGCGCGCACGGCCGCGGGCAACGCAGGCACGACCACGGACGACGCACCAACGCCGTTCCGCACAGTCTGTGGCGCACGCACTCGCCACGTCACCGCCCGCCGCGCGCTGTTTACACCGCCCATCGCGCGCCGTTTCCAACGCTCATCGCGCGCCTAGAGTCTCGTTGCCGTGGCAACGAGACTCGGGACATCATCCCTTGGCTCTCGCCACGCCTCAACACCCTCGCCGTGTCACTGACGTGTCGAACGGCTGCAGCACCCAAGATCCACGTCCTGCGGGCTCGCCGCACTTGCGCAACGCCCTCTCGCCTCGGATACGCGCCCGCAGTACCCCGGACAAGCGCACAACGCCCGCGCGCGCACGCAACGTCCCCCGCCTTACACCCCATGCCCCGAGACGTACACGTTCAACACCTAGTCACGCCGCGCCCCCCCTGCCCCGCATCTCGTGCCCTGCGCCGCTCTCCCGCGTGCGCAGGCTTGCCGCGTCGTGCACGGGCCCGCGGCAGCACAACGACTCACGTACGTGCCCCTCCGTGTCTCGCGTGCGTCTCCATGCCTCATGCATGTCCCCGCGTCTTGCCGGCATGCGGGCCTTCCGCGTCACGCACGCGCCGCGTCCGTATGTCTCCCGTGCCTCGTGCACAGTGCCCGCTCCAGACGCTTCGTGCACGCCCTGCGGGCCTCCTGCGACGTCGTGTCATACCCCGCATGCCCGCCTTCGCGCCTTGCGCATGAGCCCGCCGCAGGCCTTCACCTCGCGACACGTTTGATACCTCGCGCCTGATCCCGTGCCTCATACGCGCGCGCGCCCGGCTGTCCCGAGTGCTTCGCGGTGCCTCTACCCGCCCGATGCCTCGTCGCCCCTCGTTCTCCGCCCACGCGCCTCTCGCACGGGCCGGCCGTGCCTCGCGCACGACTGCCGCGTCACGCCGCGCCTCGTGCGTGTGTGTACCCTGCCAGTGCGCGTGTGCCTGCGGTATTTGTTATTATAGTGTACTTGTCTGTAGTAGTAGTTATGTTGAATATAATCAATTTTGACTTTGAACATTTGGTACTTTGGTACCTATTTGACTTGACATAGTGTTAATAGTACTGATAGCAGTCATAGCTTACCTTAGCAAGTGTGATAGTGCTATATATCTCCAACTGCTGACTATGGAAGCTATGGTAGCATTATATAACTGACACTACTAGCTATGGAAGCTATGGAAGCTCTCATAGCTCTACATAGCTAGATAGGCAAGCTACATAGCTTATATAGCTCAATGATAGCACCTATAATATAACCTGCAGCTATATAAAATTCAGTTTTCTCAGATGCGGCGGTTTCGTCATCCGGGTCTGTGACGGTGGAGGCAAGTAAGCGTTCAAACTGCTCGATGCCGACATCGAGGAAATCTTCCAATGGCGGGTGATCGAGGATGGTACGGGCGAAATACGGGACAACGCGGTAGGCTGCGGTGGGATGGTCGAATAACATACCGTCGAGCTCACACAAGAGGTAAGCACGCTCCTTGTTGCAGCCGAGGACGAGGTACGGGCCTAGGTAGTGCAGTTTGGTCTTCCGGGAATGGCTGGTGCTGTACGCAGAATTGCGGACAAGTACCAGTTCGCCGCGGCGAAAGTCAAAGTCGTGGATCGTGTGTTCATGTTCCAGTTCAAATTTTCGTGCTGCCTGGAGGCGGGCCTCATAGACGCGGCTGTGAAGTCACTGAAGGTCCTTTTGATGCTTCTGCAGGGCAAGAGCACGGGAGGCGATCAGGTCGGTAGAGGACAAGATCGCCTCGGGCGGCGGTAGCAGGTAGGTGGCTTCAGCGATATCGAGCGGCATCAGGGGGTGCGTACCGGTTACCGCGAAGTATGGGGAACAGCCCATGCACCGGCAGATGGTGATACGTTCCAACCAGAACACGGAGTGGGCTGAGTAGCTCCAATTCTTCTCCACGCTGTCGGTGGCCTTGATCAGGGCTTGGCGTACGTCAAAGTGTGCACGCTCAGCGATGCCGTTGGCTCTCGAGTTATAGCCCAAGATGCGGATATGCCGGACGTGGTACTTCTTTTCCAGCTGTGTCAAGGCTTTAACGAACGGGCCGCCGTTGTCGGACACGATTTCGGTGAGCATACCCCAGCAGCACAAGATGTCTTGGTAAATCCAATCAGCAATGTGCTCGCTGCATTCTTTGCGCAGCATGCACCATTCGGGAAAGTGGGACACAGAGCAGCGCCCTTGGACCAGGTATTGCATATTGTTGGATTTCGGCAGGTGCATGGTATCCATGTACATCTTCGCAAATAAAGGCGCGGGCACTGCAACCATCGGCGGGATAAGAACTTTGCGGATTTGGAACGCCTGGCAAATATGGCACGAATGGACGAACCAAGTGACATCCGAGCCCATAAAAGGCCACCAGAAACGGACCGCGAGCAGGAGGGCGGTTGCGGCGATGCCACGGTGTCCCGCGGACTCGTGAGTCTCAACGAGAGCAGCCCAGCGGCCGGTCGGCGGGAGCACTAGTTTGTGCGCATTTGTCTTGTCGCGCTTCCAGAGGCGGCCACCTTTCATGAAGAAGTCGCGGCAATAACGCAGGAAGCGAGCGTACTCCCGGTCCGTCAATCCGTCAGGGTGGATCGGATGGAGCAGGAAGTCGGTGACGGCGTGCAGTCGGGCATCTGTGAGGAGGGATTTTTTGGACCTTGGAACATCTGCGTAGGACGCCAAGTGGTCTTGCGGAGGAGGCGCGACAAAATCGCCGGCGGCGACATTGGTCAAGATGAGCTGTTGGGCCAGCTGAGGGCGGTCGTGGCCGATCCGAGGCACATTTATCATGTGTACAAAGCCATAAGCACGGTCGACCCAGTCGTCGAAGTCATCGTCGGGTTCGGGCGCATCATCGTCCTGGGGGTGGTGCCGGGAGAGGCCATCCGGCCCATGCTTCTCGCCAGGGACGTGAACCAGGGTAAATTGAAACATGAGGATGCCGACGATCCACCGGTTCATGGACGCACTAGGGGCGAGATCGGGATTATTCAGCATGCCGGATATATAACGGGCGTCGACTTCGATAATCAGGTTGCGAACGCCAATGAGCCAGAGTTTGAGTGCGCGAAGGCTCTGGTATAGGCCATATAATTCCAGCTTTGGTTGGGAGAAGCGCGCCTCACGGTCGTTCAGGGCGATAGAGCTGAAGCGGGCATACTGGCGAACTTTGGGGTCGTCCACATCTTGTTGACAGAGTAGGTAACCGATGGCAATATAGGAGGTGTCGACGCCCAGGATCACTGAGGCGGGAGACTCGTAATCTATTGCGCGCAGGGCGGGTGATGCGAGTAGTGCTTGCTTAAGGTCTTCCTGCGCAGCCAACTGGTCTGGGCCGAACTCGAATGGGGTGTCCTTGCGCGTAAGCCGTACCAGATGATGAGCACATTTTGCAAAGTTCTTGATGAAGATGCAGGCCACGCCAATGGTCCCGAGAAAAGCGCGAACGTCCGAGAGGTCGGTACAAGGTTGCCAGTTGCTGACCTTGGCGAGGTTGCTGAGTTCTGGCAAACGGCCTGCTGGCGTGCATCTATGACCGACGACGATGATCTCTGGCACGCAAAGGACAGTCTTTTTCCCTGAGAAGGTACCACCGCAATATTTCATGCGTTGGACGACACGGTTTGCGCCCTGGAAGTGTTCCCAGACAAAGCGACGAATACCTGGGTTCCAGGGTATAGTTTCAAAATTTTTGCCAGGCAACTCGTAACGGGTAGCTGGGCCTTTAATGGGGACATCATCGATATAGGGCATGGTGACAGCTGGGATTTCTGGCTGGAGGATTTCGGTAACGTCGTCGTGGAAGATAGGCACGGAGTTCGTCCACCCCATGGGCAGCGTAACGAGCCGTTTGGGCCCGAACAGGGTTTGGAACGTGGTCATGTCGCGGGACTCCTCCGCCAAGAGTCGCTCATTGTAACCAACATAGAGATCGAGGATGCCGCCACAAGCACGCCCGGTGAACTGCTTGGCGAGCTGGTCGGTAAAAGGCGGGACACCCGAGTGAGCGATGGTGACCTTGTTGAGCGGTTCGAGACTGTGCACAATGCGCAGGCTTGTACCATCCTTTTTGGTGACGCAGAACCAGCGTGAGCGATATGACGACGACGAAGGCTTATATACGCCGGCGGCGATCTTGGTACGGATAATCTCGCAGACCTTGTCATGGATGCCTGGCAGGATTGGATGGTTCTTCAAGACCCAGGGGGTGTGCGGTATCACCGGCATAACCACTGAGGGGAAGAAGTCTTCGCGGAAATGTCCTCGCTCTGAATCGTCCCAGGCGAAGGCGGTATCGTGGAGACACATGAAATGGTGGAGTAGGTCATGCTCGGCGGGCCAGAGGAAACCTTCTGGATGGGCACGATCGATAACCGCTTTTCTTTCTTCGGTATAGCGGGCGGTGGGAGCGAACGGGGGCGGGTTGGGAGATAACTCCAGCAGGTCTTGGAGAGGGTCGCCTTTGATGTTACGGAGAACCCGAAAACGCTCGGGGAGGTCTGTAAATACTGGGCAGACTTTTTGGGCAACTGGCTTGTATTTCTTTGCGGCATAAGAGGCGACAGGAGGACCAGTATCCATTGCGCCAGGAGGCGGCAGACTCGGGCGACCTTGCTTGGAAGCAGAAGCGGACTTGCAGGCTGTAGCGGAGAGAAAGGCAGACAACAAATTAGATTTATCGGGGGCATCCGAAAGCGAAGGAGCCCCCGGACTAGAGTCGAGAAGCGAGGCATCACAGGCATAGAGATAAAGAGATTGAAGATGATCTTGGCATTTTTCTGGGTTTTCGGAACATTCTGGGGGTATAGCGGCATAAGCCATGATTTGCGGCGTCTCCGAGTCGAAATCAACGATGAAGGCGACCTCTCCTTGATCTTCGATCAAATCATCGAAGTGTGAAAATCCTCCTTTGCCGCGAGCGTATACTGAATGTCAGTGCGCGGGTGGGTGGGGATCGTGGCTGCTTCACCGGTGTTTGGGTCGAAGATGGTGATGGTCTGTGTTTCATTGCAGTAGCTGTGCACGACGGACTCAGTAAGCACATCAAAGGGGCGTCCGAGTAGGATATCGTAGGCGGGCGACCGGAGGACGTGTATTTGGAGGTAGAGAACAATGTTGCCGAAGACTGCAGGCACATTTCGGCACAGGCCCAGCGAGTCATCAAGTTCGCCGTTGGCGGATTGCATAGTGAGGATAATCGTGGGGTCATACGACAGGCCTAAGGTGTAGCAAACGCTCTCTGACATGGAGATGACCTGAGAACCTGGGTCCAAGATGCACTCGACCGGTTCTTGATGATCTATGAGTGCTGCAATAGAGCGCAGCGCCGCAGACTCGCGCGAGACGATCAGGGGTTTAGGCTTTTCGTCCGGGCGGAGTTGCTTGAGGTACTGCTCGTAGGGATCCGGGAGGACGACAGCACCTTCCGGCGGCTCGGCGCACTGGTGCGAAAGGATAGACACCCGTGGATGAGGGGGCGAGGCTGGGTGCTGCACACGGTCACCTTCGGCGGGCTCGCTCGCGAACTGGATACCTGCAGCGAGCTCTACTTGACGCGCCGGCGAGGCCAGCTCCTCGACTGCATCTTCGCCTGGCAGCTCGGAGAGCAGGTCAGTCTCGGTAAGGACTTCCAACAGGTTCTGTCCCACCACCGGACGCGTGTGACGCTGTGAGACTGCCTCCTTGTATTTCGCATGTAGTGCAGGCGCCAGGGACCAGAGCTCGCCCTGGGTGACCTCGATAGGGAGGGACATGGCGTGCGCGAACATGCGGTCCAGCACGTCTTGCCCGACTGAGTCTTGTGCACGGCGGGTTGGGCCCGTCTCTTCGACTACTTCGATCACTGGGACTTGCACGGGCCTTGCACCGTCGCGGGCTCTGGCAAACGGGTGGATGGGACCATCGGGGTCGCGGAGGTTGTCACGTACTGCAGGTTGAGACAGAAGGTGGGGGGGGACGTCTCGCTCCGGGCCTGGGGCCGGTGAAGCTTGTGGAGGGGGCAGGGACGCCCGTGGCGGCTCTGGTTTGTCCTCGATGGTCAGGTGCGGCGGCACACGGGGCAATCGTGGAGGGGCTGGTTGGCGGGCAGGCTCTTCCATCCTGCGAGCTCGTTCCAATGCCCGGTTAGCCCTATCACGGCTGGCCACGGCATTGGGTGGGGGCACAACCGAGGCGTCCTTCAACTGGTATAACCACCGTAGCTCGCCCTCCAGGCTCTTGATCCGCACGTCTGTGGTGAGCTGGTACAACCCTGCCTGGACCTGGGTATAGGGGGACGCGGTGGTCTGAGCGTATGCCGGCACGACGCGATAGCCGTAGGGAGTGAGCCCCGCCTGCGGCGAACTTGCCTGGTGGGTACCGGCTACACCCATCATAAGCTGACCCGTAGCTCGCTGATTGGGGTTCATACGGTGGTATTCGTCGATCCGTTCGGCCATAGTCGTGCCTGGGGGTCCTTGCGGGAGCCAAGCCCCAGAGGGTAAGACCATCTTGCCTTGGATGTCCTTCTTGCACTTGCCGGCGGCCATGTATTCCCGGGCTGTCATGCATTCGCGCACGAAATGCCCCACGTTCCCACAGAAGTTGCACTGATCTGACCCCATTTGCCCGCGCATTGGCGCGCCTTGATTACCTCCGGAGACCATCGGTTGATGCGATGGCTGCTGCGCGCTCCTCAAGAGGATATTGGCCAGTGATGCTAACTGCTCACTCTTAATCTGGATAGTCGTTCCTGAGCCTGCATCAGCGGTTGATGACGATGCGGTGGCTTGAGTTGAAGACGGTCCACGCAGGTACGGGTCGGGGGTGATGGCAGTGCCATACATGCACCACTCTGCGGCCCTATAGACGTCGTTGATCGGGTGCAGATCGTCGGGATGGTGATCAGGCTTGGTAAGAGCAAGGCGGTCCTCTACCCACAGGCGAAGACGTTCGGGGAGCGCCGCCAAAAACCAGCGTTGTTCCTTGATATCGGAGATGCAGTTCTTGCCTTTCAGGTAGTGCATGATGACCGTGAACTCGCACGAGAACGCACCAAGTTCGCCGACGGAACTGAGGGTGGACTCGGCGGTTCGGTGCATGAGTGACTCCAAATCTTGATGCAAAAAGGTATTCTCCTTAGCCGAGCCCGGGTAGAGTTCGTGGATAGCTTTCTTGAATTCGTCCCAAGTGCTGGCGGCGTACTTGGCCTCGGACCGCCACAGCTCTTGTGCGTCAACGTCTGAGAGGAGATGGACCGCATGACTCTTTTTCTCCACGTCATCTGCCACGGAGGAATGCTGAAAACAAAATTCGAGATCGAGGAAGTAACAGCCCAGCTCACGGGTGTCAAGACTCGGTCGTAGACAGCAGAGAACCACCCAAGTCACCAGCGATGATGGGAGCAAGAGAGCAGAGAGCGACTAGCAGCGCAGTGACCTGTATTGGAGGTACAGTACGGTACAGACGAAATGGACAATCTAGGGAAATAGGCGAGCGACAGGGAGCCTATAAGTACTGGGACGACAATGGGAAAAGAACAATGGACACCATAACGGGTCGAACAATAGAGTGAGAACAATGGTGGCCAAAAGGAGAACAATGGGAGGGAGAACAATAGGATGTCCCAAAGGGGAACAAGGGCATGGGTGAAGGATAGCCCCAGGTCATGTGAGGAAGTGAACATGTGATGGGGCTGCTGGAGCACATGACCGACGCGATGCCTTGATGGCAGAGAAGAAGGCGGAGAGAAATGGAGCGATCCGTGACAGCGGGGGGAGTTGGTGTCGAACTTAGGAGCACCGCTCTCGCCGCGCATAGGCATGGAGGGGGGCGGCATGACTGGTTGGATACTTGGTGGCCTGGGGAAGGGGAAACGTGCAGGGGCTAGCGGGCTGTGTTGTTGAGTA
Source organism: Hericium rajendrae (assembly GCA_033439255.1). NCBI lineage: Eukaryota > Fungi > Basidiomycota > Agaricomycetes > Russulales > Hericiaceae > Hericium > Hericium rajendrae. The sequence continues at coordinate 582,734 of CM065879.1, read as the reverse complement.
GCAGAAGGGGGACGGGGGGTAGCAGGCAAAGTCGCCTGGTGCGGCGTTGTCCTAGGACCCGCGGTAGCAGAGGGGCCGGCAAGGGGTCGCAGCGCCGGGGTTGGCGATACGGGTGGAGTAGGAACGATGAAGGAGCGCTCGAGCTCGGGAATTTCGAACTCTTCGTCAATGGGAGTAAGGGGACTAGTGGGAGTTGGAACCGGTGGGAAAGGTGACTGTAGGTCGGGGGAAACTTGCTGAGGGTCCTGAGTCGCAACACGGACTTCTTGTTTGAGGGTACAATCTGGATTCGACCGTGCGCTACTCCTAGTATGACGCGGCTCTATTTTGAGTATGGAACCCTCGCGGTGGGCTCCAAAATGATGTGTGGACCCTGGGAATGGAGGCGGCAGCCAAAACCAAAACCAACAGAGTACCGGGGGGTGCAAGGGGACCAAGTGTCTCAAGAGGGGAGCGCCGGGAAGTGTAGCTGACGGGTGACCGTACTACGGGCAGGGGAGCAAGACCGCGGAGGGCAAGCTTGCTGCGTGCGGGCGACTTCCGACGCGGTTCTGCTAGGGACGATGACGGTACGACAAGACTCATGGGTCTTAGGTGATACGGCTTGTAGATAATGGCGCGGCGATGAGTACGATGAATACGAGGAACAAAACGAGTAAGTGAGAAAGGCTACGTCTGAGACGTGCTTAGAAACTGGCGGTGAGAACGTCAAATGGCAGGCTTTGTGAGATCTGAGCTCTGAGGGGAAAAAGACAGATTCCGTTCTGATTCTCCAAGTCAGTAGCTACAGTACAAATGGGCAAGGCCGCCTCTGGCGGCCTGGCGCGACTTTCTACGACAACCTCCCGCTGACCGACCCAATCTCCAATTCCTTCCTGATCCTGCCTGCTTCGGGTCCCTTGGCGAGTGGAGTTGTTGCGGCTCAGCCCGTGCAGGGCAGAGGGCGTGCGCGTGGTACGAACGAATCAAAGGTGCCACCTTACAACGTCGCCCGGGCGTGCGTCGGGAACGGCGGGCACGTCGAGCTGGAATGGCTGGGATGGCGTCAGTAGCGCACTGTCGCGGGCGCCGCTCGTGATCCGGGGGCGTGTGGGCATTCGAGGGCGCGTTGATTGAGCCAGCTGGTTCTCTGGGCGCGCTTCTGTTCCTGTGCCGCTGACTCGTCCGGCCGGTTGATCTCCAGCCCGTTCGGTGCATCGGACCACGGGACACCGGCTTTAGTCCGACCCGGTCGGTCCCGAACCCGTGGGGGCGCTTGTCCTGTGTGGGGAGCAACGTCGCGGTGGGCGGACTTGGTGCGGCTGAGGTGAAGTGAAGCGGGACGGGCAAGGAAGCGGGGAGTGGGCAATGCCGTTGCAAGGCGCGCTAAAGGGTGCATCAGCACTCTGGCTGAGGGAGAAGATCGCAGCGGTAAGAGTGACGAGGAACTTCATGCTTCTGCTAGAGTCTTGAGAACTGCCGATGTTGAGCCTCCATATCGCAGCTTTTATACCTCGACGAACCCAGTGTGGGAGACAGTTCTTCGTAATTAGTGTCCGATTCCACCGGGTGTGTACCTTGCCATGACCTGCGCAGATACCTCATGAGAGCCAGCCAAATGCCATTCTGCATCCAGAAGGAGAATGGCTCACTCGTAGCCTGGACAAACGAGGTATGAGCATGCCATTGAAGGCGTGACAGCGGCAGTACAATTCAAATGGGCATTGGCGTAGGTTGAAAAGAGCTACTGAGGCGACAAGCAATATGGAACTAAGCTGTCATAACGGTCAAAATATGACACAAAGAAGACTCGTACTTACTCACGACATTCGGATCGCCAACGTCCAGCTCATGCCTATGCCTGGTCCACCATGAGATGTGAACCATCAGTATGAGGTATGCGCCGGGATAGTTCGCTTCATTCCAGGTATGGGTTTGCCCGATGTTTATGACAAAGGAGAGGTAAAGCAAAAACATAGAGAACAGACGAAACGCTCGATAGAATAAGTCCTACAAAATCATAATCGACAGGCTATCCAAGTCAGTGACGTTCAAGTCTGATTGAAAAGGCTAGCCACCTACGGCAACGAAAAACCCCAGATGAAAAACAGACGAAAAGCCCATGCATCTATGTCACGATGGACAGACGTCAAGGCATACAGTTCCACATGCTCGCATCTCGTTATGCAAGACTACTGGACACAATGGTAAACATCTTAAACTCTCCCGGTCTTCCTGCCGTTGTAGTTCCGCGCGGGGCGCTCGAGGTAGACTCGGATTGGCTATTCGAGGGCAAACTTGTTGACCTTGCGGAATTGATGAACAGTTCTTCGTAGTAGCATCTCAAAGCTTGACCAGAGTCAGGCGCAAATGGACCTAAAATGACTGGAGTTGCCACAACGGTTCAAGTCCAAAAGTGCTATGGCATATCGAAGACTGGAAAAGCTGAATGAGACCATATAAAGTAAAGCAGCGTATCCGCACGTCCTTCGTGCTTCCATATTGTTCGACATACTAACCGATTGAAGGCCGCATAACCAAGTGAAACCTGCACTGGGACCGGGTCAGCCTCGTCTGATAGAACAAACCCCAAGGGTTCTGGTGGAAATGTCCATCTCAGTGGCATTGGTCGTGTAGAAGTGGTCGCCGACGCCGGGTTGAGGGCCCTCAGCAGGGGAGCGGCTTTCTTGCGATCCGCGCATTTGGCAGCTTCCGGTGCCTATGGAGAGTCTTTGAGACAGAGACTCGTGTGTGGAGTGTGATGGAATGCTGACCTTGAATACTTCGTTGTTGCCTGCAGCCTGGGCATTTACGTAGACGTAGACATAGAAGAGGAGAAACGCTGCCATGAGACCGATTATCGACTTCATGGTTGGACTGGTGGAGTTACTTTCACGTCCATCGCCACGTATTTATATGAAGGACTGACGTGCGGTGAACGTGATACGAAGCAAGATCCTTGTTGTTGGTAGTGATGAATGCAATCGAGAAATCTGCAACAAATGGACGGCCAACGATGCGAGGTCTACGTTAGCTTTGAAGCATATGGAAGTCAGACATGTAGATTGCACAGAAGCCCACCGCTGTCCAACATACTGGAGAAGCCAGAAAGCGGCAGCTGGGAACGAAACGATGCCTGCACTACCTGTGAAGCATCAGAAGTCATCCGCATATGCTGCACAGAAGCCCGCCACTGCTAAACATGTTGCAGAAGCCAGATGGCTTGGAACGATGCGTATACGCAGAAACACGTCGCGATGCTGAGAAATACCTAGCCCGATACCGTGTCGAGGACTTCCGCGCAAGAATCACCTGTAGATAGACAGTTGCGAGGGATGTCTCTACGTCGCCCGCGACAAAATAGCTCCCAGCATGTCGCGCAGTTCCGCGCAGGAATCATTTGTAAACGGACAGTTGCGTGGGGTAGTTCTACAGGGATGGCTGAATAGACGGTTGGCGATCGAATTGAACGGACTTACAGTGACCAGATCCCCCTGGTCCAGACATAGTCATGTCGTCCTGGTGCCTGTGGACTGCCAAATCTGAAGTACGGCGCTGAGCATTCCTGAGCCCTGCAGGAGCACTATGAACGACGTTGTGGACGGCATCAGAGGCCGTTACTGTACAGTGGCAGGTCGAGCTTGGGTCGAGCTGAAGGCCAAATTCAGTGCAATCGTGTATAGTACAACCCAATTGACTAACATTCTTACATTCGCGCACACCTTGCTTCGCTGGCAGTGACAAGTGGCCAGCGAGCAGGCGAGGCGAGAAACGATCAAATTGATTCGACGGCGCGTCGAGGAGCTAAGCGGCATCTGCCGATGTAAACCTGGACAACGGAGTCAAGTCCCATATGCTCAGCCTCTCCCATCGATTTCTTCGTCAAAACCCCCGCTGTATATATCAGTCTGTTCGCTGGCATCAACTACCCTCAAAATACCACTCGTACCGTCCAATGTCGTCCACTGCGGCCCACCCTGTCGCGTCTACTTCGCACCCGGCGCACCTGGAGGCGCTACATGCGAGTGTGCACGCTGATCTGGACGGAATTGCCCCGAAGAAACCCAAGGAGAAGAAGGGGAAGCCAGAGACGGTCTCACCGTTCCCTCTGGAGGTATGTGCGATGTGCTTGCCGTGCAGAATGGCGCTTATGCGTACCGAAGGTGCAACCTAGACCAGACTACATTGAGCATAGAATCAAAATCTTCGACAAGCTCAAGGCGGAGTACGATGAATTCGTGAAAGGTGTGTTTCGAAGCTTTGGACTGTGCATCATGCTTCATATGCTATGTTTGCAGCGCAACCTCGTGAGGAGATCACCATCACCTTGCCTGATGGTGCAGAGAGAAAAGGCACGAGCTGGGAGACGAGTCCGTTGGACGTCGCGAAGGAGATCTCGAAGAGTCTTCCGGATCGGCTCGTTATCGCCAAGGTGCGTTACCCTGTTTCGTTCACACTTATAGAAATATGAATAGGTTGTGCTGCAGGTCGACGGTGTGCTGTGGGATCTGGAACGACCGCTGGAAAAGTCCGTCAAATTGGAGCTGCTCGACTTTGAGCACCCCGAAGGCAAGAAGGTATTCTGGCATTCATCTGCGCACGTTCTTGGTGAGGCTACCGAGCGCCACTATGGCTGCCATCTCTGTCTCGGGCCTCCGACGGATGAAGGCTTCTTCTACGAGATGGGCATGACCGACGACAGGTGCGTCTCATCTTCGCACCGACCGGCTTCAGCCTGCCTAATACTTGTAGGCTCGTGACCACTGCAGATTATGCGTCGCTGGAAAAGGTGATGGAGAGCGCCATCAAGGAAAAGCAGAAGTTCGAGCGTTTGGTCGTGTCGAAGGAGACTCTGCTAGAGATGTTCGGGGTAAGTAAGGGAGATGTCTCCATTTTTCAAATGTTGACACGTCTTTTCAAAGTACAATAAGTACAAGAAATATCTCATCGAGTCCAAGATTCCCGATGGGACGTCCACGACTGTCTATCGCTGCGGCCCCATGGTGGACCTATGCGTGGGCCCGCACATTCCCCATACAGGAAAGATCAAGTCGTGGATGATCACCAAGGCATGCTTGCACCTAAATCCCCTCGTATGTCATGCTGACAGTGTGTTTAGAACTCGGCCTCGTATTTCCTCGGCAACGCTGAGAACGACTCGCTGCAGCGCATTTATGGTATCTCGTTTCCCGATAAAAAGGCCCTGTCCGAGTACAAGGCCTTCCTCGCTGAAGCCGCAAAGCGGGATCATCGCAAGATTGGGAAGGTACGCTCTTGCTCCGCTGGACGAAAGGAGATACATTGACGGCTCTGACAGGAACAAGAACTGTTCTTCTTCAATGACCACAGCCCCGGCAGCGCATTTTTCCTGCCGCACGGTACAAGGATCTACAATACCCTCGTGGAAATGATGCGGGTAAGTCTGTACGTGAATCCTCAGCAAATTTTTAAAACTCATCGCCCTGGTAGGGCGAGTATTACAAGCGCGGATATCAAGAAGGTAAGTTCTGTCCATCCACGCGCCGTCTTCTGCCCGAGCCAACTTCGCTCGGCCAGTCATCTCGCCGAACATGTACAGCTCGAAGCTCTGGGAGACGTCCGGGCACTGGCAGAACTACAAGGACGACATGTTCACGCTCGACATCGAGAAGGAGAAGTGGGGCCTCAAGCCGATGAACTGCCCGGGGCACTGCCTCATCTTCGACTCGCGCGACCGCAGCTACAAGGAGCTGCCGATCCGCATGGCCGAGTTCGGGATCATCCACCGCAACGAGGCGAGCGGCGCGCTCACGGGCCTCACGCGCGTGCGGCGCTTCGTCCAGGACGACACGCACGTGTTCTGCATGCCCACGCAGGTGCGTATCGGGCTCGGGGTGTGCGGCGGGGGCTGACGGCCAGTGCGAGTTAGCTTGAGGACGAGCTCAGCGCGCTCTTCGACTTTATGCAACACACATACGGCCTCTTCGGCTTCGACTTTAGCCTCGAGCTCTCGACGCGGCCGGACAACTACCTCGGCACCATCGAAACCTGGGACGCCGCAGAAGACGTACGTCCCTGCCCATGAAACCCCGTGCTGCCGTCACTGACCCACCTGCAGCAACTGCGCACGGCGCTCGACAAGCAGTACCCGGGCAAGTGGGAGCTGAACCCCGGCGACGGCGCGTTCTACGGGCCCAAGATCGACATCACGATCCGCGACGCGCTGCGGCGCTCCTTCCAGTGCGCGACGATCCAGCTCGACTTCCAGCTGCCCGAGCGCTTCGACCTCAAGTACCGCGCGCCGGACGAGGCCGCGAACCCTGACCGCCCCGCGAGCAGGCCCGTCATCATCCACCGCGCGATCCTGGGCTCTCTCGAGCGCTTCATCGCCATCATCACCGAGCACTTTGCCGGCAAGTGGTGCGTGCTCCCGCGGTCTGACGAGGCGTTAGGAATGCTGACGGCTTGCTTTGTGTGTGCAGGCCGTTCTGGATCTCGCCGCGTCAGGTCCTTGTCATCCCCGTGGCGGTGCCCTACGTCAGTGGCGTCCATCTGCGTCCCACATATCTCCGTGCTGACAGCCTGCAAATCCTTACAGAAAGAGTACGCATCCGACGTCGCGGCGCAGCTCGCCGCGCGCGGGCTGTTCGCCGACGTCGACAACGGCGAGAACACCCTGCCGAAGAAGATCCGCAACGGCGAGATCGCGCAGTACAACTTCATCCTCGGTGCGTCCGCCTTCTCTCGGGGATCTGTAGGGCGTACTGACATGTGTGCGCGGCAGTGGTCGGGCAGGAGGAGCTCGACGGGCGCTCGGTCAATGTGCGTAATCGGGACGATGTCGGATCGAAGGCCAAGACGGAGATGGTCCCGCTCGACACGATCGTCGAGAAGCTCGTCGCGCTCAAAGCGTCGCGCAGCCTCGAGAACAAGCTGCCCGCGTAGACAGTGCGGGTGGGACGCGTGCGGGCGATCTATGTAGACAGAAATAACGGAGAAATTGTGCGGTACATCATAACAAAGCAACCGAATGAATTGAACTGTATATGCACGGATGATGAGTCGAGCCAAGCTATTATACTACACTGTTCAGAGAATGCGACAGGACCAAACCACAGAATCGCGCACAGCGAAAGGTTCCCATCGGCGGCACGTCGCGCGCGTACTTGCATTCCGAGCGCGACACCAGACAAACGCGGACTCCACTTCCTCGGTCTTTTCAACTACTCACCGTCTCCTCGTGTTACGCCCCACCCAACTGCGACCGCTACAAAACCCGGCATCAAGACCCGCACCGCAACAGACAAAGAAAGCACGCACCAGATTCAAAATCGTCTCCCGCTCGTGCGGCTGCAGCCGCGCGATCTGGTCCGGCGTGAGGCTCAGCACCTGCATCAGCATCGCGCGCTGCGCCGGGTCGATGTTCAGGTTCTCGATCCGCGCGGGCGTCGGCGGCGCGGGCGGCGGCGCGCCGTACCCGCCGTACTGCTGGATGGGGGGCGGCGCCTGGAAGGGCGGGGCTTGGGGTTGGGCTTGTGGGGGCTGGTAGGCGGCTTGCGGGGGCTGGTAGGCGGCCTGCGGGGGCGGCTGGAAGAACGGCGGGGGGGCGGCGGCGGCGGGCGGTGGGGCGTGGAAAGGCGGGGTGGGCACGTGCGGGGGCGGCTGCACTTGCGGCGGGCGCGCAGGCGCTTGGCCTGGTACGGAGGCGGTCGTGGCGGAGAGCATGCGCTGCGCGGATGGATGGTGAGTAGGAACGCGGAGAGAGAAGGGGCGCGCGCACCTCGAGGATGGCGGGGTCGACGATCTTGTTGAGCAGCAGCGCCTGGAAGAGCGCGTATGCGATCTGCGGATGCGCGACGAGCAGCGCGCGCGCGTCGTCTGGGTGCGTGATCACGAAGGCCTGCGGATGTGCGCGTCGACGTCAGCGTCAGTGTGACAAAAACGCGTGTGGGGTGCAGAAACGCGTCTAGGGTACGAGAACGCATCGGCACGCAAGAACGCGTCCGGCGCAGGCGCCGCGGAGCCAGCGAAGCCGCGTCTCCGGCGCGAGAAGACGTCGCGAACGAGTCGAGTCACCGCTCCGACCCGCAAGGGGCACAGAAGCGGGTGCTCGCGTGCGCGAGGCGGGGTGAGTCACTGGCATGCCGATCCGCTCGGGACACGACAGTCGCGGCAGGCACAAGCCGACCGAAGCGGCGGACTGGGAACGCGCCTGAGTGACATGGCAACTACACCCTAGGCGGCGGGGTGAGTCACTTGGCGCTGGTCCGCGCCGCGAGGCTCGCACCTCCGACCAACTGCCGCGCGCCTCATATGCCAGACAGGAGAAAAGAGTACAGCCGCATGGGCTACGTATGCACACGGCATGCACGCGAGTCACCGTCCGTGCTGTCAGACACTGCCAGAGCCAGCGCGTCTGCGCATTTCCCAGAACAAGACGCGTCCATCAAACACGCGAGCACCGCAGGAAAGAACCCCAACACAAAAGAAACCCGCACGCACCTTCATCTGCGCCAGCACCTCAATAAGGTCCGCCGGCGGCATCGTCGCCAGCGTCTGGCTAATCACATCCAGCGCCGTCGCGCCCACAGGCACCGGCACGCCCCCCGGCAGCCTCTTCAACCACGCCTCCTTCCCCGCACCCGCACCCATACCTCCTCCAACCCCTGCTACACCGCCCTGCCGCTCGCGCCACTGCGCGCGCGTCTCGCCCGAGTCGACGAGCTCGCCGCGCACGGTCGTCTTGCCCTCGAGAAAGGGGTCGCTGTCCGCGAGGTCGATGCGCAGCGGGCGCCCGCCGACGTCGACGGCGTTGAGGTTGCGCACGGCGGAGGCGGCGGTCGCGTGGTCCGCGAACTCGCAGAAGCCGTAGCCGCGCGGTTTGCCGGTGTCGCGGTCGAAGACGAGGCTGTGGGGATGGGTGTTAGTGCGTGGGCGGGGAGGCATGGGTGGTAGTGTGTTGTGTGCGGGTGGGGTGGGCGGGCGGTGGCGTGCCCGGCGCGCCTTTTGGGCTTGGAAAGAGAGGACAAAGGAGTGCGGCTGGTGGCGGGTAGAGCCCGCACCATTGTAGCTTATGAGGGCCGTCCAGCACAAAGGCATAAGCACACAGGCGTGCAGACAGCAGATTGTACCGGGACACGGGCTGAATATCCAACAGAACAGACCCGACGCGCATTCCACGTCCACGACTCGAAATCTGAACGGCATGCGGCAGCGCCGCGCCGATGCACTAAAGACTGGACCAAAAGCATAATCGCGATGCGAAAACTGCATCGGCTACAGCATCTCGAACGCCCGCCCGCCGCAGACCAAAAATCTCCCAACCAACACCTGCACCTCACACGGACACCAAAAAGCAGACTCACCGAAACCCAACAACCTGCCCCACGCTCTTGAACACATCAATCAACTGCTCCTCGCCCATATTATACGGGACATTGCCCACTGCACGCCGCCCACGCAAACATGTCAGCAAACCGCATGTCACGTGACGACGATGGTGGGACAATTGCGAATGCGCAGGCGTCAGCGGCGTTGGGGAGGAAGGAGGAGAGGGGATGGGGCGCACCGAATACGACTTTGCTCATGGCTGCGTGTGAGGGGGGTGTGTGGTGTCGGTCTGGCGTGCGTGTGATTTCGATGACGACGGGGGTGGGGTAGGCTGGGATAGGAAAGCCGGAGCGTGTGCCTGTGGTCTGTGTCGGTGTCGGTGTCTGTCGTACGTGCACCGCAGAACCGAAGCGTCTCGGTACTTCGGGGATACCTCGTAGATCTTCAAAGTTGCGTCGGAACCACTACCTTAGCCTAACTCTCAGCTGCACACTAAAGCAGAACCTGCACCCCATTCGCTTGAGCCGCATCAACACGAACAAAGGAGGAAATCGTACCGGAGTGAACGTGTTGCGAGTCGACTGGGATGAGCGCAGTGTGCATCGAACGGTGCAGAGGAGGAAGGAGCGGCCACCGTCGCGCCGCGGGCGATGCCGGACCCTAACCCTGGCGCTGATGTTGGCGCTGCAGCGTCCGGGGGCGGGGAGCGCCGGCGAGGAGTTGGCTATGGCTTCGTGCGTCGGTGCATCCTGTGCAGGGGCCTTTGCTCGCTGTAAGTACCCAATTGTGGATGGGCCCTTGTGGTGTCGTGGGTTTTCGGGCTTTCAGGAACCCGTGGATGTCATGGCGAGAAGATGATACGAGATTTTTTCATTCTGTCTGCCCGAATCCAGAGTTCTGCTCCGGTTTTGCAGCTCGTGCGTGTCCGTGTGCTTTCACCGTGTGCCGTGCGCAGGAGATTACGGCGTACCCTTGTGGGTTCCGAACGTGTGATCGGATTTTCAGCAGCCCGCACACGAAGTCGCGCAGATTTTTTTTTGCTCCATCTGTTCGCATCGAGCTTCGCCTCTGTTCTGCAGATCCCGTATGTCTCCATTTGCGTGGGCCTTGTGCTCATGAAATCGTGGATGGTTCTTTGTGTTTTCGTTTATTCGTGTTTTCTCGAGCCCGTCCACGAAATTGCGGGTGGACTTTTTTTCCATTCCGTCCGTCGAATCGAGGATCTTGCTTCTGTTCTGCGAGTCTCTCCTTTCCTCCGATTGCGCTATTTAGACCCGTTCGCATGAGGTTGATGATGGCCCTTGTGGTATCGGATTTTTCTCAGCCTATCTACGTTGTCATTGTCAGACATGGACTTAAAACCTCAGAAGCATCATACAAGATTTTTTTGATTCCCGAATCGAGAGCTCAGAGCCCTGCACATGCCCGTGTGTCTCCATTCGCACTCACGAAACTGTCGATGGAGCCATATGGTGTTGTTTACTTTCGGATTCTTTTTTTCGACGACGCATTACCATTATCTTGAAACATGATGTCGAGAAGTTTGGTACTGTATCTCCTGGTACAAAATTTTAGGTTCCGTCTGTCCGACTCAATCTGAGCCCTGCTCCGTTCTGGACGTCCCCCTGCGCGTCCATTCGCGCCGGCACCGCGCGAATTTCTCCTCCTCCTCGGATTCCTCGCGGTGGGTTATCGTACGCTCTGGCACCCTCGAGCCGGCTTCGCGTCGTTCCATCGAATCTATTCCCGTACCCACGCGATACGTACCGAACTCCAGAATCCCGAATTCGCAACATTCTATTGAATTTATATAAATTATGATACACCGATCTGCAGGATCCGAATCGAGCGATTCTTCTGTCGACCTTATTTGAACGACCCCCGAGCGCGCCGGCTCCACGTCCCCCACCCCACCTCGACCGCACAGGCCCCGTTCTGCATCTAGCTCGCGATGCCCGTCGATGCACCGCTCTGCCAAATGAATGCTACTTGTAAGTGATGCTCCGGACGCGCCATCGTGGCGATGCAGCCTGGGCGAGTGCCGGGAGTGGCCGCGGATCTGGGCGCACGGAGGTAAACTGCAGTGGCAGGCGCACGCACACCATCCTCGAGCGACCGCCGCGATCTGGCGCCGCGGATCTGGGCGCCGGAGGTAAATTGTAAATTAAATGGCAGCAAGGCACTCGAAGCGCGATCGCGCGCCTCGAGTACGTGTGGATGGACGGAAGGCTCGAGGCGCGGCGAGGATGGGAGAACGAGCCGCCGTTTGGGTGGGGTTAGTGTAAGGTTACAGTCATCCGAGTCTGCAGTATGTACGGATGCCGCGCTCGGCTGAGGTGGGGTTAGTGTAGGGTTACAGTCATCTGAGTCTGCAGTACTATGAATGCCGCGCGCTCGGCTGAGGTGGGTTAGAGACGTTGAGCAACGAGTTTCTCTTGGGGAAGTCATGCAGTTAACTGTGCTATCCGCGTGCGGTCGAAAGTCGGCGTGGTGTGCTATTGGTCCTGCATCCGGGTGCAACGGCTACATGGTATGCAGCGCAGCCTATACGTACAGCAGCACTAGCTGCGAACGACCTCTTTCGCGCGATAGATCGCCGCACTACCCCGACGACTGACTACAAGGCCCGCACCAGGCCCGCAGCATGGCCCGGGATGGTGCGATCTGATACAGAGCAGTGCCCGGCGCGCCGCAGTCGGGGAGCTGCTGGAGCAGCGACACCACAGCAGCCTGACCGAGCAAGGCGACTACCACAAGCGCACAGGAGAGGTGATGTGGAGTGGATGATCCTCAGCTATACGCGCTCCGAGGGTTGTGCAGTGCAAAGCTGACGGAGCAGACGCGAGAGCTGACAGGATGACCACGGCCGGATGCGGGGCAAGGCGCACCCGGATCTGGATCTGAGATCCAAGTGAATGAGCCCCGGCAGAATGACTCGACGCGCCCCGACTCCCAGATCCGCGGCCCGATCCACCCTGACCTGCTCCTCCATCCTCCCTCTTATAAATAATCGCCTCAGCTCACGAAAGGACACCCACCCGCTGATGACGCTTCATCAGCAGAAGGCCCCGCGCAAGGTCACCTCTGCCCGCTTCCTCCAGAAGATCATGAACCGCGACGACTTTCGCGACCATCCCATCCCCCGCCCGCCCCCGCCCCGCACGCCCACCACCACTACCGCGTCCACCACCGCCACCACTCCGCACCCCGACGCGCCCGAAGAGCAGACCAACGACGAAAAATTCCACCAGTTGGATCGCGCCATTGCGAGACGCTACCTCGAGCTCGTCATCGCACACCGCCACGCCGCCCACCTCCGCGCCATCCAGCACCCCGACGCGCCCGTCCTCCGCCCCCGGTGCGCCCCTACCCCTCTCTCTCCTTTCTTCTGACTGACTTTGACTTTGGTATGCAGCATGGAGCTGCGCGACACGCCCGCCGCGCCGCACGTCACTGCGCTCTTCGAGCTGCCCGGCCTGCGCAAGGACCAGATCAGCGTGCACCTCACGCCCGCGGGCAAACTCACCGTCTCGGGTGACCGCCGCGCGCCCGCGTTCTTCTACCCCTCTGCATCCCTGTCCTCGTCGTCGACCGCGTCCACGTCCGCCGTTGCGTCGTCCACGACGACGTACCCCGTCCGCGAGCTGCGCTATGGGCGCTACGAGCGCAGCGTCGACGTCCCGCGCGGGCTCGAGGTGCGCTTACTCCTTCTTTGATTCGTGTGCGGATGCTGATGGATGGGTGCAGGTAAAAGACATATCGGCGAGCCTCACAGATGGCATGCTCGCCATCTCATGGCCGCGCATCCCGCCCGCGCCCGGTCCCTCCGCCGCGCACGACACCGTGCAGGAGTGCTTTTCGCCCGTGAGCCCGCCCTGGAGCCACCCGCCCCGCCAAGCGTACGAGGAACCCCATCAAGCGTATGAGGAACCCCATCAATACGAGGACCCCCGGCAAGCGTATGAGCAGCCCCATCCCGCGCAGCAGCAGCAGCCACAGGGCCCCGCGTGGAGCGCGCTCCCGCCGTTCCGGTACTCGTGGCCGGGGCCACCGGGACAGTGACGCCTCTCTCGCTTTCGTTCGTGCTTCTGTTTCGTTTTGGACTCTTTTTAACGCATGTTTATGCCATGTGCATTTGACTTTGGGTTGGAGTTTGCTAATGTAGTGTACTGTACTCGATATCCCTTCTATATTGTCGCAGTCTACTTACTAATGTTCTTCATAATCCCTTTGGACATATACCTTCATCCTTTCGCGTCCTGGGGCTTTGGCCGTTTTTCTTTTCCTTTTTTATTCCTTTTTCTTTCCTTTTCTTCTCTTTTCTTTCCTGGTTCTTCGGTTGTAACGTGCAAGCGCATCGAGAGGTACGTGGCTGGTCCACTACTTCCACGTCGCCATCCCCTGACCGGACTCTCCCAGCAGCCCGCGACACCCACCGCCCGCCTCCGACATGTCGCGCGCTTGCTCCGTCCGGGGATAGCCCGGTCTCCGCTTGCTGTGTCACTGTCCCACCTTCCCGCCTCATGCGCAGTTTCGGCGCATCGAGTCAGGACATGCAGCTTGCCATGTTTCAATATCGCGGCCCTAGCTGTCTGTCTTTCTGTGCTGGACCGGTTGAGGTGAGCTGCAGCCTCGTATGTTTTGGGTCATAGTCTGAGTTATGGTGATTCACACGCAGAACCGTGTTCAGCCTCCTATTCCCGGCAGCTGCTCACCTCAGGTCATGCTCTCACTGGCCATGATTCACACGCAGCACCGTGTGCTGCCTCGTTCCCGCATGACGTCGCGAGTCAGACGCGTCACACTGCGGCGCTGCGAAACAGACTGGAGTGGTGTTCTCGGGTTCTTTGCCATGCGCGGTGACGCGTCGATCGTGTTGGGCGGTGCAGAAACACGCGTGCGCAGTCGTCCGGACGGTTCGCGAATCCTCGCGCGCCTAGCGAGGCGTAAAGTTGCGTCCTCAGCGCGGATCCGTGCAGCTAGGCTGTTCTCGTCGATGCTGGAAGTCTCGCGTCGCTGTCATGTGCGCAGGTTCGCGAATCCTCGCGCGTCTGCCACGGCGCAATTCTGTATCTTCACCGCGGATCCACGCAGCCAGGCCATTCTCGTCGATCCTGGAAGTCCCGCGTCGCACGAGGTTTCGCGCGTCTACCAGACATAAAATTTGCGTCGCCACGCAGCCAGGCCATTCTCGTCGATCCTGGACGTCTCGCGTCCGTCGCTATTCCTGGCCGCGCGACACGTAGCACCTTGCTCCGGCCGGCGCGAAACGTGGTTCATAGTGTACAGTACAGCCATGGCGCGGTCTTTGGCCGCCTGTATGCTCTGGCTCGTGCGCGCCGTGCCCGGAGCTGAGGTCTATTGTACCCACTCGAGGTGCGTTCCCGCCGTATATGCATGCGCTTTATTCGACGGCCCGGCTGATGATGGCTTGTGCGCACAGATGCCGCTCTTTCTCCACTGCAGGGTATACCCCCCGCACGTCCGCTCTATCTCCTCTGACTCGACACGTTTCATGTCGATGAGCCCGGGCGTTCCACGGCTTTGACCATGCGGCGCCCGTTCCTCGCGCAGATGCGCATAAGTTTACGAATTTACGAATTTACAAATACATGCACTTACCCTAATGCACGCTTCGATATCTGAATGTCGCTTCGTCTCGTCCTGTAGCACTGCGCACCTACTGTTTGCGTATCGCACTAGATATTCCATGCTCACTATAGACACGTACTATACCGCCATGTAGAGTATACCTCATACGTCGCAGCTGTATAATTTCGCTCTTCTCGTGCATGTGTCAGGGTGTATGGCAAACCAGGAATGCTGGAAGAAGAAAGAGAAAAAAAAAAAAAAAAACTTTGAAGTTTGGCCTAAGGTACTGCATTAAGAGGGAATCGAACCCCCGGCGGGTCGATGGCAACGACCCAGGTTACCACTACCCCATTAATGCTTAGAAAGAGGCAATTACATATCATATAAAGCTCAATTGAGGAAGTTGGTCGGCTAAGGGCTTGGTTGGAACACTGCTCGACGTCGGCCGCCGGCGCGCACGATGCGCTTTGTGTTTGGACTCTACTCTTTCAGCTGTGTGTGCGATATCAGTGGTGTTTCTGCGAGATTTGCGTTCGGTTGGTGGTTATGCATTTGCCAGCTGGAAGACCCGCTCGGACGCTTTTGCTGAGTGCTGCATCCTGTTACAAGGGCGTTGCACTCACACCGTGTTGCGTACTCGAAATACGCTGCTCCCTCACCAGCTTCCAGGCTTCCAGTGCGTAGAAGTCGTCCTGCAACCCCGCTGACACTTCCAGTTCAGCTAGTGCGCTGTGTTCCCGCCTTCTGACACTCATATCTGACGGTTTGGAAGGAAAGGAAGTCAGTCGGACGGGTCAGCTTATGGATGGAATGGTGCAAAATCTAGGTCACTGTGGATCCGTTCAGTTCAATTGCCGGCCATTTTCAGTTTCTAAACGTGCCAACCTTCTCGTAGAGCTTTTCCTCCCGACCGTCCGCTTACGAATGATCAATGATTCTTGCGCGGAAGCTCGACATGCTGGGAGGGGTTTCACTGCTAGCGACGGAGAGCTATCCCTCGCAACTGTCTATCCACAGGTGGTCCTGACGCGGAAGACCTCGACAGGCATCGTGCGAGGTGTTTCTCAGCATCGCGATGTGCTTTTGCGCATGTGCATCGTTCCAAGCCGTCTGGCTTCTGCAATATGTCTGGCAGTGGCGGGCTTCCGTGCGGCCTATGCGTATGGCCTCCATATTCTTCGCAGGGAGTGCAGACAGGGTTTCATTCCGAGCTGCAGCGTTCTAGCTTGAGTACGTGACGAGCTTCTGTGCAGTCTACATGTCTGACTTCCATATGCTTCAATGGAGCGCAGACCTCGCAGACCGTCCATTTGTTGCAGGTTTCTCCATTGCATTCGTCACGGCGGACAACGACAAGGCCTTCGCTTCGTATCACGTTCAGTCCCTCGTATAAATACGTGGCGATGGACGTGAAAGCAACTTCACCAGTCCAACCATGAAGTCGATAATCGGTCTCGTGGCAGCGTTTCTCGTCTTCTATGTCTACATCTACGTAAATGCCGAGGCTGCAGGCAACAGCGAAATATTCAAGGTCAGCATTCCATTACACTCCACACACGAGTCTTTGTCTCCAAGACTCTCCATAGGCACCGGAAGCTGCCAAATGCGCGGACCGCAAGAAAGCCGCGCCCCTGCTGAGGGCGCTCAACCCCAGCGCGGGCGACCACTTCTACACGACCAATGCCACCGAGATGGACATCGCCACCAGAACGCTTGGCTACGTCGCCGAAGGGAACACAGGCTTCATTTTCCGCGACCGCGTCGAACGCAGCGTCCCGCTCTATCGCCTGCACAACCCGACGACGATCGACCACTTCTACACCGCGTCGGCGAAGGAGCGCGACTCCGTCGGCGGCTATGTCTACGAGGGCATCGCGGGGTATGTGTACCCGGAGCAGGTGTGCGGTAGCGTGGCGTTGTTGAGGGGGTGGAGCGCGCAGGGGACGGATCATTTCTATACGACGTCGGACGTCGAGATGGAGAATGCGATTCTGCATGTTGGGTATGTTTCTGAGGGGACGACTGGGTATGTCCTTCCGGGTTGAGGGTTCGAGAGGTGAGGCGAGATGGGATTTGTTCTATCTGATGAGACTGACGCGGACACAGTGCAGGCTTCAATTGGTGATGTGGCCTTTAATCGGTTACGTCGAACGATATGGAAGCATGAAGGACGTGCAGATACGCTGCTTCACTTGATATGGTCTTATTCAGCTTTTCCAGTCTTCGATATGCCATAGCACTTCTGGACTTGAACCGTTGTGGCAACTCCAGTCATTTTAGGTCCGTTTGCGCCTGACTCTGGTCAAGCTTTGAGATGCTACTACGAAGAACTGTTCATCAATTCCGCAAGGTCAACAAGTTTGCCCTCGAATAGCCAATCCGAGTCTATGTACCTCGAGCGCCCCGCGCGGAACTACAACGGCACGAAGACTGGGAGAGTTCAAGATTTTTACCATTGTGTCCATTCGTCTTGCATAACGAGATGCGAGCATGTGCAACTACCTGCTTTGACGTCTGTCAATTGTGACATAGACGCATAGGCCTTTCGTCTGTGGTTTTCTGCTGCCGTTTCCGTAAGTGGCCAGCCTTTTCAATCAGACTTGAGCGCCACTGACTTGGATAGTCTATCGATCGTGATTCCGTACGTTTCATTCTATCGAGCATTTTGCTTGTTCTCCGTGTACCTTTGCCTCCACTCTCCTTGTTACGAACATCGGGCGAATACATGCGGAACGAGACGAATTATCCCAGCGCGTGTCCTCTACTGTTTGTCCATGTCTGATTGCGGGCGAGGCATCGACATGAGCTGGACATTGGCGATCCGAATGTCATGAGTAAGTATGAGTCTCCTTTGTGTCACATTTTGACCATTCTAACAGCGTACTTTCATATTGCTAGTCGCCTGAGTAGCTCTTTTCAACCTCCGCCAGCGCCTCTTCGGATCGTACTGCAGCTATCAGCCTTTCAATGGCATGCTCATGCCTCGTTTGTCCAGGCTACGAGTGAGCCATTCTCCCTCTAGATGCAATATGGTATTTGGCCGGCTCTCGTGGGGTATCTGCGCAGAGCATGGCAAGGTACACACCCGGTGGAATCGGACACTAATTACGAAGAACTGTCTCCCACACCGGGTTCGTCGAGGTATAAAGCTGCGATGTGGAGGCTCAACATTGGCAGTTCTCAAGACTCTAGCATAAGCATGAAGTTCCTCATCGCTCTTACCGCTGTGCTCTTCTCCCTGAGCCAGAGCGCGGCTTCGCCCGTTCCTGCTCATGATATTCTCGAGGTCTGTCTTAATTCCAGGAAGTTATCTCTGTTTCGATAAAATTGACCATGACTTGATTCGCAGATGCGAGCGGCTGACACGTGCCATCCCGACGAAGCCATCGCCTTCTTGAGAGCCTATTCCGCCTCTGGACGCAACCATTTCTACACCGCCAGTGTTGCGGAGATGGAGAATGCCATCGCCAACGACGGCTATCAGTCCGAGGGAATCACGGGCCTGGTATTCCCCGGCCAAGTCGAACTCACTACACCCCTCTATCGCCTCTACAACGTTCACGCGATCGACCACTTCTATACCACCTCGTTGTCCGAGCGCGACAACGCTGCCGCGCAGGATGGCTACGTCTACGAAGGGGTTGCGGCATACATCTACTCATCACAGGTCTGCGGCAGCGTCCCGCTGCTGAGGGGCTATAGTGCGTCTGGCGTGGATCATTTCTACACAACGTCGGCAGCCGAGATGGAGAATGCCATCGCCAAGTATGGCTATGCTTCTGAGGGCATCACTGGATATGTGCTCCCTGCATGAATGTGAGTGAGGTGAGAGTGCGTCCGAATTTATTATCCACGCTCCGATGTTGACGACCTGTGTGCAGTTTTATGATTGACCAAGAGAATCCGGGAATCGAAGTTAGGCTCTCGTCGAGAATTATCCTGTATCTGTTTATATAGCCTCCCCATGATCCTTGGAAATACTTTGAAATATTGTTCTATGCCAACGCATTTTCTAGATCGTGATCAGTCCTCCGCTTCAAACGGGTCATGTGGAACTACTTAGGAGACCGACGAAACCTAAGCCACTTCACTGCCAGCGAAGCGAGATGTGCGCGAATGTAAGAAAGTTAGTCAATTAGATTGTACTTTACATCGAGTGCATTGACAAGTAGGTCTACACCAATAATCCAAGAGTTGTCCGATAAATATCCTCCGCGTACATCACGAATCCGCGCCGTCGACCCTCCAGACTTTGATCACCCCGGCCCGATCGCCACTCACGATACCGCCGCGGAACGGAGAATCAATGCAGGCCAGGGCTGTGATCGTGTCTTGATGTGGCTTCAACAGATTCTGTTGGCTGCTGTTGATCAATGACATGCGCTGGGGCGGTCGATTTCTCTGGGAGGTCGTTTGAGAAGGATGGAGCCATGTCTCGACATATGCAGTGGCCGATGGTGTATCCGAGCGTACAGCACTGAGTGGCATTATGAGAAGGCTAGACGTCACGAATGAGATATACACGCACCTGTACGTTGGCTTTTCGCTGTCGGTCTCTAGGCCGCTCAATACCGTCGTGCGCTCTATCCTCCCAAGATCCCATAACCGAAGCATACGGTCCTCTGATCCGCTCACCATGAACCCGCGCGCGCCAGCCGCCTGACCGTCCCCGCCAGACTGCGAGACCGCCGCCCTAGACGAATGACTACCGAACTCAGTCCCCACCACGATCGCGCGAATATCAGGCGAAGGCGAGCTCAGCAGCGGCGCCGCCTCCGACGACCGCCGCGACGAGCCCGCACCAGGACCCTGCTGCCGCGAGCGGACAAGGGCAGCGATGGCGGACGCCGCGCTCGGCTCTGCCTCCCCTCCCGCGAGTGGATGCGGCGCATCGACGGCGACGGACGTCTTTGACACAGTGCGTGTTCCGTAACTTTCTACCATGACGGAGTTCTCGATGTCCCAGACCTCGACGAGCGTCGTAGGCGTCGTCTCAGAGGTCGATTGCGCGGCTTCAAGAGCGACCATGACCCATCGTCCCTTGCCGCGCGTGGGGTGCACGACGCATTGATATATCCGTGCTGCACCCATGGCAGTCGCAACGCCGACTTTCCAGCTCTTCAACAAGAGCCCGAATCGGATGTCCCACAAAGTGAGAATCCCTTGAGCCGTGCCGGTGATGACCCAGGCGCGCTTTCGATCCAGACACATTGCTGTGATGGAACCGTAGTGACTAGGATGTTCCATGGTCTGAAGCACCCTCATCGTCCGCAGATCCAAGATCGATATCGAAGAATGCGTCGTCGCATAGACCAGATTCGACGTCGAATCTACAAACACGTAAGCCGTCACACCGCGCAGCACGACAGCCACCACCATGACTCACCCGTCTCATAATGCGCCATGCAAGTGATATACTCCCCCGGCCGGTCAACGCGATGCTCCCGCACCGCCTGCAGCTTCCCATACTTCGGCAGCGCGCCGCTCTGCACCACATGCACGCGCACGACATGCAAGCTCCCGTCCTCCGCCGCGCTCGCAAAGCAGTGCACGCGCTCGAGCATGCACACGCACTTGACGCGCGCGTGGTGCTGCGCGTACGTGTGCCGCGGCTTGCTCGTCACGTTGCGCTCGAGCCGCGCCGTGTCCCACACCTTCGCCGTCTTGTCGTCCGACGCGGACACGAAGAACAGGTGGTCCGGCGCCACCGCGAGGCCCGTCACCGCGTCCGTGTGCGACGCCAGGTGCGCGATGAGGCTCGCTTCCGGGCGGCGCGAGGTGCCGTCGCGGGGCGCGAAGCTGTGGCGGACGGCGTTGCGCCGGCGGACGGGCCCTTCGTGGACCTTGGGGCCGAAGTCGAGCTGGTACTCGCGGTTTCCATCAAGGTACAAATGCTCGAGCAGATTGTTGACTCCAGGTTCTTGACCATCTGCAAGTATCACGAATACTGAGCGAG
Source organism: Hericium rajendrae (assembly GCA_033439255.1). Lineage (NCBI taxonomy): Eukaryota > Fungi > Basidiomycota > Agaricomycetes > Russulales > Hericiaceae > Hericium > Hericium rajendrae. Next base: position 561,898 of record CM065879.1, on the reverse strand, counting down.
GCGGCTTTCGTTCAGCAAAGTGACTCACCGTATGTCGATATAGGTGGTACCGAGGGTGTTCGCCGACGACGCTGGCCCCGGACCGTCCCAGCAGCAGACACAGGCGACGAGCGCCCAGACCTCTCCGGCGAGCCCTCCGAGCGCATATGCGACGTCGGCTCCAAAAGACCCGTCGCACTTGCCCTAGAAGACCCAACTGCCGGCGCCGCCTTCTGACCATCCGCGCCTGCACCGAGAGACAGCCGATGCATGCCCGCGCGGATAGCTGCGGAGTTGGTATTCGACAGCACCGAGTCGGTTGGACTGCCCGGTCTGTCGAAGACGAGGGGAAGGTCGGCCATAGTTGGGCCGGCCGCGAGAAGCGGGCTTTGTGTTGTCGACGTCGAGGAGGCCCTGCGTGACTCGCGTGCGGCTGAGGGAAGGGAGTTGACGGAGCCGTTTATCGCGGTGAGCCGACGGCGGAGGTCTTCGAACGGTGCCCCGGGGGAAGCGTAGTCAATGCTCGGCGGGCGCGACATGCGCGGTGTTCCCGTCGGAGAACGCGTCAAGTCGAATGTAGGCTGGCGAGCTGCGGAGACTACGCGCGATGAGCGAGGCGCAATGTCTGTAAGGCGAGACTTGAGGAACACGGTCTGAGGGACAACCCCGAGCTTCTGCAGCTCGATGTCGCTTGTTGTCTTTAGATTCTCGGCTTCGTCTTCAGGCTTGAGACGCGTCGCAAAACTACGATCAAAGTCAAAGACGTTTGAATCTAAGAACCGCGACGAAACATACCTAGAGATATTGTTCGCCAGCTTCAGAATATAATCACGCATAGCCATTAGTTTCGCTTCCTCCGTCGACGTCATACCAAGCTGTCGCAATTTGATGAGTTGCGCTTCGTCCTCCTCAGACTTATGGTTTCGTGGCACACCAGCCCCACTCCCGGTCCGCCGCAAGGACGCAACGCTACTCTGCGGCGAGTCCAGCTTCGACGTCGTGCGCCGATGGCCTCTCCAGAAAGCTGTTCGATCGGCCTTCATAGCCCACTGCACGGCAGCGTCGAATACTTGTCTAGACAGCTATCACAGGGCATTTAAATCGTGACCATTGATCCGAAATGGACAAACATTTACCTGAGGTTTCATGGTCATAAGCAAACTCATCTGGTCGATGTCCCGCACGTCGGACCTCAGGAAATGTCGGAGAGATGGATACAAGATACACCACACATCGCTTGTCGGCAGGTGCTTCGCAGCAGAGGCGATGAATGCAACTGCTCCTGTATTCCACTTCAGCCTCAGAGTGCCACGCAAGGAAGTCCGATGCATACCTTGTCGTATCCACACATTAGGGTGGTACAAGAATCCGAGCGTAGCACTCATCAGCTCCCATATCCGCATCTTCTGGAACAGACCCAGTTCGCAGAGGCTCGTCAGTGCGCCCAAGACGCGGGCCACGACGCTCTCTTCCACGTCTACCCAAATGATAAGTTTTGAGTCGTTTAACGGTACGAGAAAGATTTCACCAGACAGCGCCTGTATCATCAGCGGCAGGATGTATTCTTCCAGGCTCCGCCCGCCAGCACAGGCAGCGACGTCGACGATCGCATCGAAGAACGCGTATCGCAAAAGCCAGTCACGGTCGTTGAGGTACGTGATCATGTGGCTGAGGAGCACATCATTTGTCCGTTGGCGACCCAGGAAGATGCATAGTCTTGAGATATCATGCAAGACCGCGCGCTTGACGACGCTTGACGGGTCGACGAGCAGAGCAGAGAGGTGGTCCTGTATGGACGTTTGCAGATCTTGCAGGGTCGCATCGTATGATACCTGATGAGCTATCAGTGCCGTGCGATGGGAGACAATTTAGAGATCTTGTACCTCAAAGTGGGCTTCATCGTACTCTACTAAATCTGCGGGCAGTTTGAACGTCCCGTGTGCCTTCAGCGCCTGCCCCATTTCCAGGTAGCGCACGGCCGTGTCGGCCAGTGGCACGATGCACTGCGCATACATGCAGCGAACGGATAGCTCGGGGTCCTGGATAAGTGTCTGGATGTTGGGGATGATGTACTCAGGGAAAACGGAGGCGTTCGACGGAGTAATGACCGTCACGAGCATCAGCTACACCAGACCGTAGTGAATCACTGCTGTTATTGTATGACCTTTTCTTAATGTGACATACCACTTGTAGGAGCGTCCGCAGAGCCGCTGAACGCACAACGGCTGCATCATCATGCAGCAGGTCAACAATGTAAGGCACCATCCGGTCGAGCTTCGCTTCGTCCGTAAGATGCGTCGCCAATGCCAAGAAGACATCCAGTGCCCGAAGCTTGCTTGATGGCTGGGTGCAGTTGCGCACGTTTGCGCATACAAGCGCGAGGACGATGAGAGCAGGTCCGTCTAATACTCACATAAGCGTCGAAGAATAATAGTGCTGGAACGTGTTTAGACCCACCTTCCAAAGCAGCGCGTCGCTTGGTGCGCAGTAGCTTCGAGTCGCGGTTGGGCACGTACAATTCGACTGGGAATATATCCTTGACTTCGTTCAGGACCACCTAGATCTCGAAAAATCGATGATCTCACCTGGAAAGGATGCGACGTCTCCTCGGCCTCCGCGTACTCGACTTTAACGTCTGTCACCGTCTGCTCGCCACTCTCCTCTTCCTCAACCAGGTACGGCTCCACGCTCTTATAATCCGCCCATATTCGCTCCATCCTGTGGTCTGCATCGCTCGGCAATACAGTCGCATGTGGATCCGCAGTCGGCGCGGGAGTGGGCGTCCCGGTCCCGCCTTTAACAGTGCCTGTCGGGGTAGACGTAGATGGGGTAGAAGTCCCCGGCACAACGGGCTGCGGAGCTGCAGAGATGATGGAGTTGGTGGGAGGCTCGTTGACCGAGGCGACGTAGGTATGGAGGAAGGAGTAGAAGGATTCCGGGATGACCGTGCCCCGTGCGTTGTTGAGGAGCGTATTGAAGGTGGGGCGGGCAGCTGGATCCAGAGCGATCATCTCCTTGATAAGGTCCTACTCGCGCAAACGAAATGAGCGAGTCCATAGATGATGATAAGTAAACCAAACATACCTTAACGCCTACGTCGTCGATGTTCGATAGGAGACCATCGACGTTGAGCTCGCCCTCTCGATACTTGAACAGCTGGCTGAGCGTGAACAGCGGCGCACCCTCTCTGAACAGCTCGGCAATGACACACCCCGCACTGAACACATCCATCGCCTCCGTCACCGTAGATTCCTTGCGCCCACTTCCCTCGATGGGAGCGGGCGTGCTCTCCGGCTTCGCGCCTGCCGCATAGAACCGCTCCGGGGCGACGTAACAGGTGCGCCGCCCGGACGTGTCGAAGTAGAACGCGAAGTCCGACGGATCGTCGAGTGGGAGGAAGGTCGGCTTGTGCGATGCAAAGTCGGAGAGGTAGATCCAATTCCAAGATGTGACGAGGATATTCTCGGATTTGATGTCTCCATGGGCGACCTTGCGGGCGCGAGCATCGCGAAGGGCTGTCAGGAGTTGGAAAGCAATCCATTTCTTTTCGACTAAGCTCAGGAAGGGTCGCGTGCTGGATAGCACTAGTCAATAGGTGAATATCAGAATATAGAGGCCCGGACGCACCTGATTCGATCATAGAGATTGCTTGCGACCCATTGTCGTATCAGATAACCTGCTTTCTCTGTCTCCACGAAAAGCTGGTAGTTGTAGACGTTTGGAATATCTAACAGGGCTTCTCGTTCGACTGGATGCAGAAACACATCGTATTAGCAGTTCAAGTACATCCCAAAGAAGGGAGACGTACTCTTGAGCTTTCTCTGGTACTTCCTGAGACTCACTCCGGGATCTGGTTTGATGAAGATCTTGGCCAGGAGGAAGCCATTCCGGTGGCGACATCGGACTGTCTTGAGGAAGCGCGAGGAGCCTAAGCTGCGATATCGTCAGGCAAGGAAGACATTTCACCGTAGATAGACGCGTACCTTTTCTCGTAGACGATGTCCGGTCCCAGCTCGGCGACAAATGAATCGAGAGCACCAGCATTGCGCGTCAAAGGATAGCCAGACTGTGTGTTACCCATGCTTCACGAGCCTTCAAAGCCCACGGCACAAGGCCTGGCCAAAATTGGAGTTGTGTAGAATGATATACCTGTTTCTGAGACTAGCGTTGAGATAAACGTCCTAGTTTCACAGAGACCTAGTACACAGGCTGAACGTGGGGCAGGCAAGAGGATGCTGGTGGACGCGTCTTAGGAAGAAACGCGCTTTGGTATGCTCTCGCTACGCGCGCTGCTGAATTTGGCCTTCAGCTCGACCCAAGCTCGACCTGCCACTGTACAGTAACGGCCTCTTTGGTGCTGTTCACAACGTCATTCGTAGCGCTCCTGCAGGGCTCAGGATTGCTGAGCACCGTACTACAGATTTGGCAGTCCACAGGCACCAGGACGACATGTCTATGTCTGGACCAGGGGAGGCTGTTGGTACGTACTTGATTGTCTGTTTTATCTGCTTGACTGATGCTCATCTTCTCGCACCTAAACTCTATCTCGCCTCTCAGCTCAAGGTGCTCGATGCAAATCGACTGCAGAGAACAAAAAGTCCTCTGATGAAATGCAGGAGCTTATTCCGTGGCGCGTTGGTGGAGGTGCTCGGCTCCTGAAATTCCCAGCGCCCGACTGTAACGCGCCCGGAAAGCCCAAGAAGCGATTTCACCACCTCAACATGAGCCGGGAATACGGAGTGTCGCGTAATTCCAAAAGCAACTGGGATTCTAAGGCTGGTGTTCGAGAGTTGGTCCAAAATATGATCGACGGCACCATGCAGGCCAGGAACCTGCGGCTGCGCGACATACGAGTGGAAGAGATGTACAGCGGAAAGCCTATCACAGCCGAGGATATCAGCGCCATGTCTACTACGCCGCCTTGCCATCCACTCAAGATTTTCCTCTACGATCAGAAAGCGGCTGCATCGACTTCAGGAGGCGGCAAGCTTCGCCCTGTCGCATATGCTGCTTGGAGACCTTCGACGGACAAAGCTGGATACGGTGATCTCGAACTATACAATGTCGGACGGATTACCGTATCAGCATGGACCATGGGAGGCTCTACCAAAAAGAACAACTCTGATCTCATTGGGCAGTATGGCGACGGTTTGAAGATAGGTTCTTGCACTATCTATATATACCTGACCTGTCGGGGACTGATTTATACCTAGGCATCAACGCGCTCATGAGAGAAGATGCAAGTGTCTTGTACCACACCGATGAGAATGTTTGGTTGTTCGGATATCGAAGAAACAGCCTGACATTCAACAAGAAGACATCGAAGAGGGTCGTAGATGGGGTTCTCGTTCAGGTCTACAATATACCTTGGGACAGCATAGGATTGGACCGTTTCCTCTTCCTTCGACCGCCTATCGAACATATATCTAAGAACGGCGGGGAATGGTCACAAGGGTGCATCTTGCTGGATCAGAGGCTTCAGTCCAAGATATATGTGCGCTCATTCCCTTGACTTTTCCTTGAAAGTTCTACTTGCCAACGCACTGCATCCAGGTGAAAGGGATATTTATCCGCGAGGAAGATGACGACACGACAGGGCTCGTCTACGGTGTGAATATCGCTGGAGACATCGCCATGAGCCGCGATCGCTCTGCTCTCGAAGACAGACGAGCTGCAGCAAAGGCTATCTATGCGATCTGGGAACCCCTGATCTCCAGCTCTGCAAATGCTCGGAGCCGCTATGTAGACCTGCTGCTCAACCACGACAGATCGCTGGACGTTGAAGGCATCGAGCGTCACATTAGCTCAAAGTGTTCCAAGTTGCTTTTCAAGGAGCTGCGGGAACGGCATGGACAGGACGCGTTTTTCTTTTATGCCCAAGAAACGACCGAGGAGAGAAGGATCATAGAAAATAATCTAAAGAAGAAACCGTTCTTGCTCACGAAGATGTTCTATAATGCTCTTAGGCGGCACAATACGATTCTCTCTCCTGCCGAGGCCCATGAAATCGCATTCCGTGCCCTTGATGCCTTCGAAGTAGACGAGAACGGCTCTCCCGCTGTCCGCCACACCATGCACTGTCTCCGTGCACTTCTACATCTGGATCCTCTCACACAGCGCCTCGCAAAGTCGATCTCTTTCAAGTCGGGGCACTTCGAAATCCTTGAGATCTCGATAAGAGGTGAGCAGGTGCATCTCAGTGCGAACCTGCTCAAGTCGGAGTACGTGCACAAAAAGCAGGGATACAGCTCGTGTCTCGTTGCGCGCGAATCTTCGGAATCCTCGGAGAAGCCCTGCGATTGCTACTGTCTGCTTATTACAAATCGCCTGACAAACGAGCTCAGGCTGACACAGGCCATTAAGGATGACCTCACAGCTCAGCAAAGAAACCTTATCGAACAGATGCCACGGAACTTCCTGATCGAAGACCAAGATATCGGCGGTCATGATCCATCTTGGGATTGCAGGGTTATACGGTGGAGCACTCGTGAACACATTCCCAAAGAGATCGGGTTCATTGTAGCTATTGTCGAGCACGCATTCGATGCAGCACCCAACGCAGATCTGATTCACAAATCAGACCAGCACCCACCAGAAGGACTTAACGATGAAGTCGACCCACGCAATGGTACGTTACTTCGAGCCTGAACACTTGTCATACCTTGAATATGCCAGAACAGGTCAGCCCCTCCTGATCGACGCACAGGATGCTTCACTCTCCCTGGGCGATGTGGAACTAAGGGCCGGTAGAAGACATGCGATTCAAGTCCGCATCGACTCGAAGATAGCCATCTGGAGCGTTCCATTCTCATTCACCATTCCTCCAGCGACGCCGTCCGGTGTAGCCATTGAGACATTGCCCTCTGGGCGCGTCCGCGTGCGATGGAACGAAGCGGCCGGAGCTGCTTCTTACAGCCTTCATCTCATAGACCCGGACGGTGGAGCTATTCAATCGCTAGATGGCCTCAGAGACTGTCAGTGGGAAGATGTCGTTGGTGATGCTGTTCTTTCCACCGTCCGACTGGACTCTTTCGCGCAAGATGGCCACAAATGTCTTCTCTCCGCTGAGGCGTCTGTCAATGTCCGAGAGCCGTCTCGTGACCCCTCTCCAGCTGCTTCGGAGCTTGCAGCAGATATCCCCATGCATATGAATGCACAAATCACGAGCCCCAGCCGGAGTCCCAGTCCGAAGTCGCCATCAGCCAGCCGCGCTTTGTCGGCGGGGGCTTCGCCTCCATCGTCGACTCTGAACTCACCTGCGCCGGATCCTGGTCTGGGCGACGATCGAACTCGGGACGGGGACAGAGCAGTTTTTGGGATACAGGATTCACCTTATCGTGGCATTTCATCGACTCCCGAGCCATTTATCGGCGCAGAGCCTGCTATGGATGTCCAGCAAGATGATGATTCTGACATCTATGCAGCCCATCCTCCGGATGATATGTTGGGCTTTGATGATGCCGACGATGACGAACCTTTGGATGAGGCTAATAACTTCAACGTATGTATCACTATGATGACATGTTCCTGCATGAAAGAACGTGCTCATTGTAAGACAGGTCCCAGCGTTCAATCTATTCAACCCTGACTTGAATAGAAGTTTAGAGCGACACGGAGTCAACCCAGTCGATAATGCCATCAATGATAACCTCGACTTCACGGTAGGCAAGACGCACCGTCTTTTTGTCCATGGGTCAAGACAAGTGCTTAGAATCCATGAAGTCGTATCGAACCCTGGGACTGGCACTTACATCCACGCCGTTCGCTACATATGGGCCTCGGATTACTTCAACGACATCTACGGGGTACACCAGGCCCTTGAAAAGGAGGAACTCATACTACTCATCGAAAATCCTGCAGCGCGAGTACGTGTCGGTGAAGTCGACTGCTGCCGGATACTGCGCAGTGAGACCAAAGCCGAGAGCTTGGAGGAGGCAGAGATCACTATACGGCACGGCGCACTTCCGACGGATGACCTCCCCTCTGCACCGGGAACACCAAAAACATATGGATGTCGTTGGGCGCTGACGAGCAGCACGAAGACGAATACAGTCAAGCTCATGGAATTCTCTGGTCATCCTGAGTTCGATCCTCGGCTTGCGTCTCCAGAGGCCTTCGATGGACCGAAGCCTGCGCTTGCGGCAGATGCCACATTCGTGGACTTCTTTGCTGGCTGCGGCAGTGTTGCGCACGGTTTCAACTCTGCTGGATTCCGCATTCTTGCCGCTGTGGAAGAGCAGCCGCATGCAGCGACCAGCTGGCAGGTGTGCTCGGCTTCCAAGGATTGAATCTGGGAGCAGATATTTACATCTTATTTAGCTCAATTTCCCAGATCGTGTCATGCATGCGGAAAGCGTACAAGCATTTCTAAGCGATGTCGAGACGAAGAAGATTCCTTCTCCTGGGCGGATCGCCGTGCTGTCATTATCCACACCCCACTCGGTCGCCAATGGCGGGATTCAAGTTCAACAGCTTAAAGATCTTCAGCACCTCGAGATTATCGGGCGAGTTATTGATACGTTGCATCCCGCATATATCGTGAGTTCAGTCAAGTTCTATGCAGATCCCGCTGAACGTTGATATTTACGTTTCAAGGTCATGGATATCTCGTCAGTGAGTGCTACATACCTGATTTGACGTTTTGATGTTTACTTGACCGAACCTAGTCCATTCTGAACTCTAGATATCGAAGACAATGTCAGACTATGGAGCTGGATCTCCTCTCAAGAAAGTATTCACTCACATATAGATACCTCACCCCTGCCAATTATGGTGTCGCCACCGACTGCGGTCGCTGGATCCTCACCGCGGCTGTCTCTGGCCTCCGCTTACCCGACTGGCCTACTTCGACACATGGTGATGTTAATGACGGTTTGAAGCCGTTCGTCAGCATTCGCGACGCCATACAAGATCTAGAATGGCGCAACCCGCGACAACCGGCCAACGCGTCGTACGAGGGGCGTAGCGTGTACTGCTCTAATATCAATGACAACAATCAAATACCCCCGACCCCCTATGCCGTGTCTCTTGGGGCAGGTGTACAGGATATGGTGACTCATCACACGACAGGGCTAGCTGGGACCGGAGAGAAGAACATACCAGATTATGATAAACCATGCCAAAGTGCGTCCGAATGCATGTCTTCAATTTACTTCATCTTGAAATTATCTACTAGCCTTATTAGCTCGACGAAGCGAAGGCCAGCCATGTTGCCATCCTCGTGCGTACATGAGCATTCAGTCGTAGACCCTCGATCGCTTTGTTTGAACACATCATCTCCAGGTCTTACCAACGAGCTCTTGACGCCTCGAGAGCTTGCTCGCATCGTGTCTTTTTCCGTGAGTTCTCGTCACGATGCTTATACTATTCGCATTCTGACTTTCATTATGATGTACAGGACGCGCACCTGTTCGCTGGACCAATTGTTGATCAATTCAAACAAATAGCTGGAGCAATTCCGCCGCTTCTTGTCGAAGCTATTGCGCTGCAGCTGCGCAAGGTGCTCCTGGAAAACTATTCTGTACTCACTTTTGCGTCTGTGGCAGGCAAGGAAGAGAAAGCCTGTCTGCCAACGGATCCCGCCGTTGGAGAGAAGAGACCTAAATCAGAGGAAGAGGAAGACCAACTCGATGACGCGGCAACGCGTCCGAGGAAGAGAGTAAAGGTAGAGAGAGATAGAAGGGCCATAATTTAGAGCTAGATGACTATCTAGAAGCCTCATTTAAATCAATTGAAGTTATTTGGTACACCTTATAGTAGAGTACAGTCTCAGCTAAATGTCGTTGAAGACAGTTGAAAATCGGTAGAACGTATCATTATTGATTAGTGTATGATCGAAATGGGCCAGCTCGAATGGGAGACTCTCTTCTGTGTCGATTCTGTAGACCTTGTCAATGTTACTGATCACACTCGCAAAGGTGAAGGGCCCTCGCAACTGTCCGTTTGAATTTACCCCTGCCCAAAAGACTAATTACCCCTTGTGAGATCGCGCCAACAGCACAATTACCCACATGAACTCGACTCAAACCCGTTCAGTCCACATTGAAGTCACGGAGTCTACTAGTCGTGTTAACCGCAGCAACATTAACAATCAGGTACCTGGGAGCTGTAACAAAAATAAAATTTTAGAAAATGATCATATATCCTACATATGATAATGCATTAAGGGGGAATCGAACCCCCGGCGGGTCGATGGCAACGACCCAGGTTACCACTACCCCATTAATGCTTGTTGAGCTTTTACGAAATGAATATTCATCAGCATTAATCGTCCGACGGTCATCGACGCCAGTTCCGAATTCTTGATCATGTACTGTATGCCGGAAGTGCTTGCTGCCTTTATTTCCCTGCTTTTAAAATCTACACTATGTTGAGCGCACTCCTTCGACGTCTTGTTTATAATCTAGGTCGAGACCTTTATATCCAGGAAAAATGGACAATCATCATTAGTGGTATTTATTTCAGATTTGAGGCTCGAGGTGAATTTTGTGACAGAGTTACACTTTAGAGCGTCTACGTTCTCTGGGAGCTCGACAACTTCTCAGATATCTATGTCTAACCCGTCTCCGATATCCGAAATGCTACCACCCGAGGTCATCGTGCGAGTGCTGCAATGGCTTGACTTCCGATCTCTATTACGATGCCAAAAGGTCGGTCCCCTCCCCTTCTCGAATTCCTACTCAACCCATACCGTCACCGCAGGTCTGCCGCTCCTGGCGCGATCTCATCCGGGACACGGCTGAGCTGCAATATCACATCGAGCGTGCCGTGCACCAAGTGCAGGACTGTTGCCCTGCGGCGATGAGCCTAGATGAGCGCCTGCAGGCCCTGCAGCGTGCACAGACCGCCTGGCGGACGCTCGCCATCGGCGCGCCGGTGCCGCTACTCACGACGCTCGAGCGCCAGGTGCACTTCACAGGCGAGGTCGTCTCGTACCGACGCCCGTCGGACGACGCAGTGTCCTTCAAGCAGTTAGGCCCGGGGCTGGCGTATGCACGCGATATGGACACGACGCTCGCGAGTCCGGGGGGCAACAATTCGATTATGTCGTTTGTAGATCCGCTGCAGGACTTGTTGGTAACGGTGCCCGGCGTTGAGTACGTCTTCCTCTCTTATATGTGTTGGAGGGATTCATTGCAACGCGCTTAGAGTGGAAGGGCCACCCCGCATACGCGTATGGTCGCTGGCAGCGGACGGGCCACACCCGCTCACAGCGGTGCCCGAAATCGTGGTGGACGTGCATCCGCTGACAGCAGTTGAGATCGTACACCTCACGGTGCGGGGCGACACGGTCGCCGTTCTCTGTATGAACACCCTCCTCGACGACCGCCTCCCCCGTTTCGTTGGCATCGTGTATGACTGGAAAACTGGACGCTTGCACATGGTGACCTCATTTTACCGCATCCAAGTCCGAGGCTAGTGCTGATGCCCGTTTCAGCGCATGCCGCTCTCGAACCTGTTTGACCTCGTCAACGGCGCACATGTACTCCTGGTGTCGGGCACACAGCGCGATGCCCTGCGCTACGCGCGCCCGCGGCCGAACGGACTCATGATCTTCGACTTCACGACGCAGACGGAACTCCCAGCCTCCGCAGAGGACGCGCAGGGCAGCTGCACCTTCATGCTGCCTGCATTCTGTGCGGCCGCTACAACGTGCGACGCCTCGAACTCGCACCCGCAGACGATCTCGCGCGCCTCGCCACCCTCAGAACGCACGCGCGCGTCCCTCTTCCCGCCCGATGCCGATGCCGACCGCCTGCTGATGCTCGATCTCATCTCGGAGGTGACGTGGGACGGCTGGAAGGGCCTCCGGATGCTCGTCTCGACGGCGGCGCTCCTGCGCGCCTTTCGCGCGCGCTCGCGCAGTGCGGCGCGGGTCGTGCAATGGGACGAATGGCGCGACTGCGTACGCTGGGCGGCAGACGTGGCCGACTTTGACCCGTGCCGCGATCAGTGCGTCGCGGGGATGCGCTTCGTCGGGCCGCGGGCGCGCGTGGGCGACGACGGGCGCTTGGCGTTCTGCGTGCGCGACTTCAACGAAAGGCGGGTTGCGCGGGCGGAGGCGCGGGGCTTGGGTCCTGGAGAGCATGTTGAACGGAGCTCATCGGCGCGTGGTGGGGATATTGTGGTGAAGCATCCGTGCTTGGTGAGGACAGTGATTGTGCCGGCTGGGACGACACGGAGGGGTTCTCGGTGCCCGTTCTGATCACGGAGGAAGGTCTGTTCATCGCAGAGGAGGTGAGTAGTTGACGCAACTCGATGTGGATCGAACAATTCTCACTGTCTGGCAGGCTCCGGGCGAGGAAGATAAGCAGATTAAAGTGTGGATGCTTCCGTTCTCTGATATCTGAACCCAATCTAAACATGCAATAAACGTGTTAAACGAGGAGACAGCTGGCGGTGGCATACATCGCAGGCTGCGCGAGAGTCTTATTTTGAATCATAATCTAATATGCTGTACATACTGATGTTATGATTTTCAAACAGGTACCTTTATCGGAGAGATGTCCCGTTTGGCCACGTTGTGTAGTACCTTTGACCATTATATTGACATATTATGAATATTGGGAAGAATTTACAAGCATCAATGGGGTAGTGGTAACCTGGGTCGTTGCCATCGACCCGCCGGGGGTTCGATTCCCCCTTAATGCAGTCTGTAAGCCATGTACTGGCTTCTTTTTGTTCGATTCAGTTTTGCTGCTGTTTTACGTGCAGGGTAGTTCGAAATAAACTTGAAGAAACATTCGAGTCTAGCATTCGAGTCTCAACCCAACTTATAGATGCAGCACAATATCTGATTCGTTTCAACTTCTAATGATCCTAAGGGACAAACAGATCACAAAGTAAAATCATAGCTAGAGCATCACTTAAAACCCTTCAACAAAGCGCGATTTTCTTGATCACCTGCATGTTGCGCGCCAGGTCGATAAAGCTAAGTATCGGGGCTTCATGATAACTTCGGAGATGTCCTCACCTCGCACTCAGGCCGGAAGCACATACGCCGCGATGCCCTCAGAGACATATCCGTTGTGGTTAATAGCATCCTGCCACTCGCCCTGCGACGTCGTGTAGAAGTGGTCCCCAGCGACCGCGTTCCACGCCCTGTAGAGCGGGACGCTGCCGCACGTGTGGGACGGGTACACGTACGCGGCGATGCCCTCGTAGATGTACCCGTCCCGCTCGGCGGCGCCGTTGCGCTCCGCCGCGGACGTCGTGTAGAAGTGGTCGATCGCGCTGACGCTGTAGAGGCGGTAGAGCGGGACGGTGGACAGCGCGTGCGTGTCGAAGACGAGGCCGGCGATGCCCTGGGAGGTGTAGCCGTCGTTGGAGACCTCGTCTTCCATCTCGGAGACCTTGGTCGTGTAGAAGTGGTCGAATTCGAGCTCGTTGTAGGCCCTCAGGAAGCCGACGGCGGCGCTGGGGTCGCCGCAGGTCTCGTCGGCGCGGACCTGTGGATGCAGTGGGCGGTTAGCGTCTTCCGCGGCTCTGCTGGGCAGGGACACGGACCTCGAGAGCGTCGCGAGCCTCGATGGGCGAAGCGACAGTCTGGCTTAGGGAGACGAGGGCGGCGGTGAGAGCGACGAAGAACTTCATGGTTGCGCTGGAGGCTTCAGAGCTGTCGGTACTCAGCATCCATACCCCGCCTTTATACCTGGATGAATCCTGTGTGGAAGACGTATATTCGGAAGCAGCCTCCGGTAGTCCCGGTGCTATGATCTCCGCAAGTCACTCATGAGCCATACAAACACCGTCTTGCAGCCAAAGGGAGGACGGCTGGCTCATAGCCTGGACAAAGGGGATATGAGCATACCATTAAAAGGTGCGTAGTGGCAGCAAAGTCCACAAGAAGCAAATCGAAAGGGAAGATCAGCCGACACTCACTGTGAAATAGGTAGATCTGTCATGTTCGAGGTGAAACACGGCGAACACATCTAGAACACTCACGACACCAGAATGAAGAATGTGCAACTCATGCTGACATCCTTTCTGCCATGAGACCCGTGGACTATATGGGACGTGTGAGGGGCAGTATTGGTCTTGCACTGTGTATGTATGGTTCATGCGACAGGTATTCCAAGGAGGATGTTGGCAAGAACACGAAGAGAGTGATTGGAAGGTGGACGAAATAAAACGTGCAGAGTCCAGATTCGCAGACCGTCCAAGTCAGTTACTTACCTCTGACCGTTGAGGGGAAGATGCTCGCCTTTTCCACTGGCGGTGAGACCCGCAAATGAAAGCACCGGGAGGTACGCCGGAGTAAGCAGAGGGTCAAAGCGTGCGGTTGCACACGTTCGTATCTCGTTATGTTGGACGAAGGATCAAAGTGGGAAGTAGAATAGGCTCTTTCGTCTCACTGCCGCCGTAGGTCCGCCGGAGCAGTCGCGAGCAGTTCGTTTGATGTCAAGAATTGCTAATTGAGAGCTTAGCTGGTGACATCGGTCTTGCAGGACGTGTACTTTGACACTTCACCCTGTTGGCATCGTCGGAATGAGTAGACGTACAGGACCCGCACATGTCGTGACCAGGCTGAAAACAGATGTGCAATGACTACAGGTGCAAACCCTGGGCGATACAGCGCGATGACCCACTCGACTCGATCTTTGAAGACGAACGACGGTTATCCGGAGTTTGCAGAGGCAATATCTAAGTTATCTCTGCGACGTGGATATTGTAGAAACGATCCCTTGCTCAGGATATCTCATGTAGAGGTTCTTACCGATGACGCCGATGTAGTTTGGCGGATGGTACAGCCCTCCTTGATGGGCATAAAGTTGTCCAAATGCCATTTCCACTGTCCGCAAGAAGTCGATATGTATTACAGAATGAACACTGGAGTCATCCTATAGATTGAGAATAAGAGACACCTTCAACATTCGAATACGTGAATACGCACCTACTCCCGAACCGAAAGCGTCTAGTGGTCTTCTAGTGCACCTCGCTCTTTGTCAAGTATTTCGCATTTACTGCCACGAAGTGGTAGGCAACGACGGTGATCATGGCAAGAATACCGAGAGAGTTGGCGAGCGAGTAAAGCGAGTCGTGGGTCATGGTGCGCAGTGGGGTAAGGAGCGAGGGTCACAGGTTTGCGCTGCGATAATAAAGTCAGGATAAAGTCGTACTATACAGTAGGTCAGCTTAAATCTCTGACACTGACCAGGATATTGGATGGCAGGTGCTGTATACTTGGTTGTGATGTATAGAGCAGCTCGTTAGCAGCCGCTGAGTCGAGGAACGCCACGTCTGAGAAGCGTGAGAACAGCGGACCTCGGAAGTCCGAGGCGTTCTTCCGTTCCGACGTCATCACCTCCTCCATCGCCAACACTTCCACAGTTCGAACCGTGTCTTCGCCATCGCATCCCAATTGAACGCAGAATATTTTCATTCTATTTGTTTAGGAACTAGATCACGATGCTGTCCAGTCTCCGTGTCGCAAAACCTGCGGTGTCGAGGACCAAACCTAGCCTCGTTACAAGTCTCCGCCGACCGCAGTCTTCCGCCGTCACGAAAGCTCGGGGAATTTCGACTCTACCCAAAAGACAACTTTCCAATAGCACTTTATCATCTACCAGGATATCCTTTGCTCGTCAACCCACTTTGACTACTATGCAATTGCGTCACTTCACGTTGACACGGCCTCGAGCAGAGGACCAAGGCCACGGCGAACAGGAAACGATTTCCTTCGCGGACCCCACCCGACCTGATCTCTTCTACCATCTTGTACCTGTTCCCCAGTCCTTGACAGCACTAGCGGGCCCCGTCTTTGCCGTCTCCATACTCCCAACCCCTCCCCCAACGCCCGACTCGGACACGATTATGGGCTGGCTTCCCGCCGAGGCGGGCGAAGACGCGGGTCTCAACGACTTCCGGGAAAACCGTGAGTGTCTCTGCCTCTATGGAATCTCTGCTGGTATTATTTCTGTCAATTATGACGCTACGCCTGTTTGAGAATTCCCGGTCGGCCTTGAATACGGAGTGCGGACCTCTGACTTTGCTTATCCGTATAGCGAACTTCCGCGAGCTGCTCCAAGAAGCCATTGCCAAAGGCCTCGCTGAGGGTGTCGACGACATCCAGATCAACGGGGCAAAGCAGATAGGCCAGGGTTGGATGCATATCCATGGTGCATCTCCTCCTAATTCATGAGTCCTTCATTATTAAATAGTCTGTCGAATTTTTGCTTGTCCTCGCCTCTTTCAAATACTTCTAATAACAAGATGATCGAAATATTCCTGCACTGGGACGAATTGGCGATCCGGACGACATCCTCGGGACCGTCCTTGTCGAGGATGGCGAGGTCAGCTAGACTTTCAGCCGTGCACTGCAGTTGCAGTCATCTAACGTGGCTTGCAGATGCTCCCTCAGACGTATTCTCCGATGCCGTCGTACAGGCTCTGTACCGCGGATGGCATCACACAGCTTACGGATGGGCTGGCGAAGAAGCTCAAGGAGGTGCTGGAAGAGCGGGCGCGTGCTGAGGCGAAGGCCGCGGCGTGAAGGCGTCTGCTTTATGGGCGCCTTCAAGCAGGTGATTGGGAGCTCAACGACTCCCTCGTTTGGCGATGCTCATGAAGCTAACTCAGGTAATACATGAAGCGAGGTACGTGGTAGATTCTTGTTCCACAATGCAGACCCTGAAGATACTCCATGTTTGGCAGGGTATGGACGTAGATGGACGTCTATCATATCCGTAAGGCACAATGACATCAGGATCAGGTTACAGTAGGATCGACGGCGTGTGGCAGTCTTCTAATTTAACATTCAGAGCCAGGACCCATCATAATATAATCATTCCTTGCTCTCACCCTCTGACGCTGGTATACCTGACTCCCCGCGCGGAGACAGCGGATCTGAGACGCCGAGGGCGGCGCGGCGCGGTGCGGCACTGATTGACGCGTTGTCACCATTCTAGGTGTATTTTATCGTGAAGCCGTTGTTCAAAGTGGTAGGTTCCCCGTCTTGATGGATTTGGAGATGCGCATCGCTATTGTCCGTTGTGCGGAGTAGATCTGAACGCTATTGTTTGCCTACGTTGCGAGCGTTTCCCGTAGTGGACGAGGTATTGTGTCGCCACATTCTGCGTTCCTATGGACGACGTCTTGTTCTTCATATGCTGTTATTGTTGTTGTTCTGATCCCGGAATATTTAAAGCACCGATGACGCAGCATGAAGTCCACACTAAACACTACTCGCCTTTTCCCTACGTCAACTTCAAACGAGTCTTGACTATGGCCGCGCCCACTGACATACCGACGGGCTGGAATGAACTGGACCAGCAGGTACGAGCGCGCGCCGCCGAGCTGAGCGAGACGGAGACATGGTGGCGCGACCAGCACGCCTGGCTCCAGGCGCAAGGATACCAGCTCCGGCCGCGGTATCAGCCAGGCTGGGTGCCGTCCTGGGAGGCCAACCCAGACGCAGACTACTGGCCGTTTGACACGGAAGACGGGATACCCCTGGCTGTGAGCGCAGAGCGGTCCTGATGAAACTGATCGTCACTGACATGAAGATGCGCGACTTTCTCCTTGCAGCACTCGAGGTCTGGAAGGCTGATGGATGCGACGCGCACCTCGGACGGCGCCTTCATGATGCTGAAGAGACTGTGCCTGGACGTGCCCGAGCAGGCTCGCGAGCACATCATGGCCGTCACGGCCTCCGGCGACTCCCATAGATCCAAATTCGAGAGCCACATTGCCGATATATCTGCTTTCTTGGACGTCCCGGGCGAGGCGAAGACGGTGGTGATCGTAATGCCGCTTCTGATGGATTACGACAGGTTCAAGTTCAAAGCGTGCGCCGAGGTGGTCGCGTTTCTGGATCAGATGTTCGAGGTGGGTTGGTTTGGGGTGTTGTTGACGAGAAGTCTGATTTGGTTCATGGGTAGGCGTTGCAGTATATGCATCACAACAATTATTCATATCCGTAAGTTCATTGAAGGCGTTGATAATTAACTGTTAATCGGGTGTGACAGAATTACGAGCAGTACACCCATACTGATGGACGCGACGGCGCTATGCGCGGAGGCATGGCATCCTGTCGTGGAGACAAAGCGCAGGGACTGGACTGGCTCCGTCACATACCTTCCGCGCACCCGGCACACGCCGCGATACTACTTCGTCAATTTCCGTGAGGCTGTCTACTGCGGCAAGCAAGCTCCTTGTGGCGCAGCTTGCAATAGCGTCACGCCTAACAATGTTTCTGAGAAACCCGCGGTCGGATGGGGTAAGTCAGTGAACGCTGATGCACACGTTCAGTTTCCGCGCGACGTCTATCTGTTGGGGGTGTTCATCTTTCGTCATCTTATCCTGGTGCGAAGATCCATTTCGCGTTCGTCGCTATCTCGCTGACCGAAATGATATAGCAATACCATGGGTTGCGCTTTTTGATGCCGCTAGTAAAGAGGATGTGCCACCCTGAGCCCTCCAAACGACCTACGATAGACGAGGCGGCCACTCAATTTCGAGACATCGCAGGTTCGTTGTGCTGGTGGAGGTTGCGCTGGAGGATCTTGTACAAGCCATGGCACCCGAGTCCGTATGCATGGAAGCGCCTGTTGCCACCGGACGGGAGGCGGACTATGGCTGATTTTGTGAGGTGCAAGAAGGCTATTCCTGTGCTTTCTGATTCTAGTGCGGAGGCACGGAAGTAAACTTGGTGAATAATCTTGCCCTGACTCGGAAATCGGGCCTTGGAAGCGCAAGTTTCTGTTTTCTGGATCTGAAACTATTTCCTTGTGGTCTTACAGAGTCTAATTCACACCGTCTGTCCCAGTTCCCAATCCAGAGATAATAGACCGCAGAAAGTTATGATGGATGCATTCTCTACATATCGTAAGTCTGTCAATCAATTTGCCTCGATTGTCACTGCCGTTGGACGTGGCATCGGGATTTCCACCACCAGTGGTTTCGTTGACTTCGGCCTTACCTGTCACTCTTCCGGTGGGGGCGGAGTTACACGCTCTGCCAAGTCGTAGAATTGCACGAGAAGCAGCCGTGGCCCAGGGACCGAGCGCATTTTGAACCCAGCAATAACTCAGAAGTACCTTCCCCTCGTTCGTGGTTGATGCTTATCTTTTTAGCTCTAGGCGTTTTGAGCGAGATTCGTGTTTGCTCGACACCTTTTACCAGAAGGCTACTTAGCTTGCTCACTGATGACTAGAGGGGACATCCTCATCGCTGCCGGTCGCTAGAGCTTTCAAGCCGGACTGGTAGTACTTGAGGGGAGTTGAACGAAGCCCCTCACGTGATCGTATTGAACCTTGTTCGGCCGAACAAGGTCTTGATCCATATTTTTTCAAAGTTATTCCTAGACCTTCAGAAGACTGAGAAGGTTGAAGGAGGACTCAAAAATTAGAACAAATGATTATCTCTGTTTTTTGAGAATGCTTACTGTCTTCAGTAGTTGACGCGCGGCCAGAGGGTGGAGATCATCACTGGCGTAGATGGACCGCGCCGTTGTCTGCAAGGCTGCAAGCCCATAACTTGCCCATAACTGAAATACTTAACCTTGACGCAAAGTCGACACTTCGCTTTGATTTTCTGTCTCAGCATAGACGTATCTGACTCGTAGGGAGACTACTGTACTTACTACAACATAGATGTAACTTCGTTCGTAAAGAGTCTACATTTGACTCTACAATTTTGGTCCCGTCGGTCCTATGGTTTACGTAATCAGTTGTGGACGATGTTGTGTCTTCGGAGGAACTCGAACTTGAACTCGTTCCTGCATGTTTTCCTGGCCAGCCGAATTGTACACTGTTATCTCGTTCGATATATCCTGAGTGCTGTCTGGGGACTGACGCTCTGATACCAAGATCTGATTGGAGAGTCGTATGATGAGGGCTTGGGATGGTATGGTGCAATTTCGTGGTAGATCACATCGCTCGGTGCGCATTTCCTCTATCTTGCATCCCAGCACGTCAAATTCATTTAAAAAAATTGTAACCCTAGATAACCGTAGTGAGACGGAGAGGTCCTTTAAGCTATGATGCGACCATAGTCATGTGCGGTCTGCTTTCAGTGATTTGCATCGTCGTCAACAGCTCGTGAGTGGTTCGTCCAAGCCCCGACATTTGTCCCTCAGGTCATTGTTTCGTCACGCATGCGAAGTTCTCCACACCATCTGAAGCTTCTCGAATCTCATTGGATTCTTTTCCGTCTCGTGACTGCTGCTCTGCCACGTCAGGTGCATCCAGCTGGAACCCGTCGGAGAGCATGGGTCTCCGCTGTATACTGGCCAGACGATTCGAACGTCTCTGGAGGAGTTCTCATAGTGTGCTGAACGTAAACATGGAACTCGAACTCTGAGAGCGGCCCGCTGTGTTGTTCTACTTTAGGTCTCGTACGCTTCTTTATCCCTGGACTGCAGGCAGCGCCATTTACGGACGCAGGGCCGAGACTTGGTCAAGTGGGCGGCTTTGTGGGACACGTGCCAACCGCATCCTGCATCATGTCGAACTGAGGCTAATTTTATCTGGGGACAGATGGTTACGCGTTCTTGACATATCTGAAGCTATAAAGGAAGTGGTAGGGCTTGTAGGCGACATCTTTACCCTCAGTGAAGGACATTCTCGTAATATGTTGCGACGTGGCCTCTTGGCTGTCTTCCTGCTTACCGGTCTTGTCCGAGGAGCTCCTCCGAATGTTGTGGACGTTGGTTATGCCAGCTACTTGGGCAATCAGACCTATCCGAACGCCGTTGCGTACCTCGGGGTTCCTTACGCTGAGCCTCCCCTTAGCACTCTTCGATGGCGTGCGCCTTTGCCGCTAAACACCACGCGGATCACGGCCTCTACGCATGGTGGAGTTATCAATGCCACCGAGTATCCTGAATTCTGTATTCAAGGAAGCACTGGAGGTACGCACCTTAATTGGAAATCCTTGTTTTTAGTAAGACTAAGAGGCTCATATCGTATGGTAGACGGCGATGCTGGAGGTGCGGGAAGCGAAGACTGCCTGAAAGTCAATATCTATGCTCCTACTGGCGCGAAAAAGGGTGCTAATTGTGAGCACACGTATCTGGTTCCATCAGTACCCGGGAACACTAAGACACCGATTCTTTGTTTGTAGTTCCGGTTCTCGTTTACTTCCATGGCGGTGGTAAGCATCTGTCCTTGTTCTGCTTTGGGACCACCGCATGCTAATTGAATTGTACTGATTTTAGGTTACGTCTATGGGAATCCACGGAATTGGTCATTCGATCATTGGGTCCACCAAAGTCCGGACGTCATAATCGTCTCCGTCTACTATCGCCTGGATGCCTTCGGTTTCCTCGCTGTCGAAGATTTCTCTGATTCGGAAAACGGCGACTTCAACGTAGGCTTTCAAGATCAAATCCAGGCCCTGAAATGGGTACAAAAATACATATATGCTTTTGGAGGTAATCCAGAAGAGGTTACTATCAACGGCCAGAGCGCAGGCGGGTCTTCCGTCGAATTACACATGACTGCGAATCAAGACAGGACACTCTTCTCCCGTGCTATTGCCCAGAGTGTCTACAGAACTCCGGTTCCGACTGTTCAAGAGCAGAAGGTTGGTCCCTCATCGGGCTTGAAGGTTTCATGATTTGGTGACAATGATTGATCTCCACGGTTATCCGCATAGCCCCTTTTCGACTTCTTCGCCACTGCAGCTGGATGCGGCACAGGACCAACTACTGTGCAGCTGTCCTGCTTGCGCAATGCAACTGTTAGCGCTCTTGCTCGCGCCCAAGATAATGCTAGTTATGGCTCATTGTAAGACTTCTCCCGCTTTCTAATCGATTCGCCGATCTGTTGCCTGACCCTGCGGTAAAGTGATGGGCTGTACAGATCCTTCCACCCCGTCCTAGATCGCAAATTGATCACGCAGCATCCGACAAAAGCCTTGCTAAATGGACAATTCCAGCACGTCCCCTTGATTGTCGGGTGCGCAGTCCGAAATCTCTATTGAATTTGCAATCAATAAATCCGTGTCAGGTCGACATCGAATGAATCACTGTCCGGCGGAAGTGACATCGAGACGGCGCTAAAGGAGTTTTTCCCGTCTTTGAGCAACGCCTCTCTTTCTCAGTACCTGGAGGTATATCCCGCCAGCGACTTCAATAGTGATGATCAGAGGTTCCAAGTTGCGACTGGGGAGTCGGAGCTTATATGCGCAGTAAGAGATCTACTGTTGTCGTTCCTGTGCATTAGTGTTCACCGGTATCATGGCAGCGCGCATTGATGGGTGCGGCCTCAACGAGACAGAGTCAAACGTTCACATATCGGTATAATCAGCCGAATCCAACTAGCTCAACTCCAAGTGTCGTTTCGCATGCGGCGGAGAACTGGATGATGTTCCTGGGCAGTAATACGGGGTAAGGAATGCCTGTCCCTGTAATTTATGCCAGACTAAGCATGTCACACAATATCAGCTTCAACGGAACAGTGACGTTCTCGCCTATGACCCCGACGGAGACGGCTTTCGCAGAAGAACTCATTGCTTATTGGTTGTCTTTCGTGCGTTCAGGAAACCCAAACGCTCACAAGCTGCCCCGTTCGCCGATCTGGAGCCCATACATCTCGAGTAGCAAGGTTCGCATTGTTCTACAACAAGGACCAGGGAATTCTACGACAGTGAGCGGAAGCTATCTTGAAGCGGAACCTACAAAGGAGCATGCGCGATGCCAGTTCGTCGCCAGCAAGGTATCTGAAGAGGAAGATTGAATTCCTACGAGTTCTGCGAAATTCCAGACTTCTCATGATCCCCGCTGTGTGCGTCATACACCTGTCTGTATTGTTTCTCGCCGTTCTATTGGATACCAATTCATAGCAGATGTGATATCTCGAATTCGTCTGATTTCGTCTTTGACGCACATCTCGACCTCGTCTGTTGAAGGACTGTCTGGTATTTCGTATTATCGGTGAGTATCCGGCCTATATGGGTGCTCTCGTTTTGTCAATCTGAATGGCGCAAGCAGATCTTTTTAGACTTCCAATCTGCTTTGTTCTGCATTAGGAATGACGGCACGCGAGTGTCAATGTAGAGGTAAAATTTCAGAATAGCAGGTTTTTTCATGTTCGGAGCGCTTTACTGCCAGTATCGGTAAGTCCTCTGTCTAATTCAGGGAGCTGTGATCCACGTGCACCCGAGCTTCTCCGAACACGACGCAATGGTTCAGTAAAAGGGCTTCCCTTCCGTCAATGCAAGTGCCTATTTCTGATTCCCCTGGGTACGTGGATGGACTCAGAGTCAGGCGACACGGTCCGTTCTCAGCCCTTGAGCGCTTCGCGGCTCCACAATCTTGATTTCGACGCGCTCGGGGGTCGCATTATTTCCCACTGTCTTCGCCGACTCACTCTATCTTCACTAGACGTGAGCCGTGCATTTGACAGCCATAGATTCCAAGCTTCCACGATAGCGGCACCGGCGGGCAGAACGCCACCGATCCCTTGTAACAGGGTCCTGTCCGTGCATCGGTGGACGATGCATATGGTAATACACATGCTCGCACTCCGACGAGAATTTTGACCAGATACCAATTCCTTCCGCACAGACTTATTTTGGGTCGATGTGCCGACTCGACGGGTTATTCATTTGGGAATACTCATATTTGGGTTTGCATATCATCGCGCCTCCGTCGTGTATAAAAACGCAATGCTCTAGTGGAGGCATATCCCCAGGGTCTCCAGCACTCTTTACACCTCGAACCTTCTTCCGCCATGTGGATGACACCGCATTTCGTGTATAGCGCCCTCGTTGCTTTGACGAGTGCGTGGACTTCGAAAGCAGCGCCTATGTCTTCCGATCCTTGCGCCGCCATCGCTGGGAATATGTTCGTCTCCGTCGCGGAAGCAGTAGCATGTCAGAAGTCATTCCCATTTAACGAGACTTTGAGGTAGGTCCACATCCCCAGTCCACTCCCAGCATTGCAGTGACGAAGTCCAGGCAAAACGTCTTGAGCGTCGTTTCGGGAGTTTTCAACTTCTACACCTTCGAAAGCTATTATCTAGATTCCCCGGCACCATTTCAAGCCTCCACGGCCAATATTCGCCAGGAACTGGTCAGGATTAATAGAACACAGTATGCTGTGAGCTGCGATGCTATACGACATCACGCGTGTCCACTGGTGCTTACTTGGATTGCAGACTGATTACGACTTCAACCAAGATCTGTACAATTTCGTAAACCAGCTTAACGACGGTCACACGCGTACGTAGCCCCCGGCTTTCATGCATATGCCCGAACTGATATCGACATATTGTAGTTTGGCAACCTGACTGTTATGTCTCTTGGGAGAATATACTGCCGACCGCGCCCGTCTCTTTGAGCGTCAACGGCATCGAGAGTGTCTACATCGCTCCGGATATGGTGGCGTTCGTTGAGCTCATTCCGGAAGGCTTCAGCGAATTTCTGCAGTCGGTCAATGTTGATTGGCAGCGACTTGCTGGAGCCCGGGTACTTCAGATTGAAGGTGAGATCACCGCAAGTGTCTCTGCGGAGTGATTTTGATGCCTTCGACAGGGATGGATCCATACGATTACGCCGACCACATTGCAGATACGGTGACCGGAAACTATCTTGATCACAACGTGAGGATCAATAGCGTATGGACGGGATATAGGTTCGATTCGGTGGCTTTCGTTTTACGGCGTGTCTTCTGACCCTTTTCTAGATTATCTGGGTCAAGTTTCTCACAGAAATTTGGAGACATTGCTGGCCAGGTGAAATGCACGTTCACTCACCTCCCAAGCGTATACTGACACTGGTGAAGTTGTTTTCATCCCGGGAGAGCGTCACCTTTACACTCCTCCCGACGAACTCCACGGAACAAGAGACCGTCACCGTCCCTTACGTCGCGACGTTTATGGGCAACTCATTCACTGATCAGGCTTCATAGTACGTTTCCATCTCTACCGTGACGATGCCATCTATCTGATCGCGACCTCTACTCAATTCTTGCAGCTGGGAGAACAACTGCGCCGCCAACTCGGGCACCAATGGCGTGGACCGTCGACTTGTCTCTGCGCTCTTGAATACGCATAAACGCGGCCCTGCCCGCGCAGCTGCAAGGCCGCCCGCGGGCGCCATCGGCCTGCCACTGCCATTCCAGCCCAGCCTGCCGCCCATCAGCAGCAATGCGGACGTGATCACATCATATATACTGAACGATAGTCAGACAGGCGTCGTGAGTTGCAACCAACCTACCATCAACATGTTGATCTGCATCGGCTGACCATGCGCACAGATGTTCGTGGGATCTTTCGATGATAACGACCTCACACATTTTCAGAACGACGTGCGGGCTGCCGTCAGAGCTTTCCAGGCTGCCAATGTCAATCGACTAATCATCGATCTCACTGACAATATTGGTAAGGCCAGTCCTCGACGCGATCTCCTCCCGCTGATACTTACCTCTCCGAAGGTGGTATTGTATGCCTTGGTATATTTCTCCACGGATACCTCGCAGGATCGAGCTTCGGCTACCCGTTCGTCCAGATGTGCTCCGCTTGACATGTCGTTTTCTGATCCAAAGTCTGCAGAGGCTTCCAAAGCGACATCCGCGCCATTCCGTTTGCGCAGCGAATCGTCCAAGCCAATATCCAGCAAAGTTTGACATTCGAGCAAACATTTTATGCGCCCGACAACTGTAAGATCTTTATTGGAGTCATCATCCGCGCCGAACTTAATGAGTATATAGACGGCTTTTTGAACGATACGCCGCTATCGACCAATTTCAACTTCATAAATCCATCGGTCCCTCTCACCATCAACGGTGTGAGCGATCCTACGTCTCAACGGCTTCATGTGAGGATCTCAAGATTCCACGCTCGATTGCATTATATTGAACAATCTGGGGCTCTTCTAGGATTCTTGTACCTTCTCCGTGCCTTTTCCTAACTCTCCTCCGTTCGATTTTAAGTATGTAGCATCTTTCTGCCAGCTCATTTCAATGCTCATGCATTTCTTCTGCAGCAATATAGTCATCGGTGAGTGATCCTGTTTGCCCATATTCTACTCACGTCCTCAAACTGGTCACAATCAATAGTCAGCAACGGGAACTGTGCCTCTACCTGTGCTCATTTCAGCACTCTTATGAGTGAGCGCCATAACGTGACGACGGTCGTCTTTGGAGGAAGGGCAGATCAGCCTATCGAGTTCAAGGGTTAGTGATGTCTCTGACTTTCGCTTGTCGGCTCTAACGGCGTGCGCATCAGGCATGGCGGGCCAACAGGTACTCGAATGGACCGATCTTGACTCCGAGATCAAGACGGCTGGTCTGAAGGATGTAAGTGGGGTTCCTTGTTGGCGCTTTTCCGGCTGATCTGGCGCCCGAATATCTTTCTTTTCTAGGATCCTGCTGCACCTCCAGATCTGTAAGTAATTCCTTTGCGTGGCGAAATGGGACCTTTCTCTGACGAGAACATGGTTCGAACAGACTGGTTTCAGCTAATATGCGGTATGTGCCTTTGTATGCTAAACGAACCTCTGGCTAATATCATTATTTGCAGACACAACTGGAGAACGGGTGAGACCAAGCGTTATCAGTTATCTTTCGCTATAATGCTAAAGTCGTCTATCATCTACAGCGTATAGTTTCGAAGACGAAAGCCAGCCTATTGGTACGTTCATAGTTGCAATATGTCGAGCTGTATTGATCCGTGACTCGATATCCTAGAATACCGGTCAGAGCCTCCACGACGTATGCTCTCGACGTGACTTTGCGCCGCTTTCTTCTAACAAATTTATTTTACAGTTCGCTTCCCCTATACGCCCGACACGTACAACAACCCGCAGAATGTTTGGGAGTTCGTGTGAGTGTGCACTTATCTCGCTCGAGAACACGCCTCAATCTTCGATACAGGGCTAGCCAGGTATTCAACTAACAAGTCTTACGGTCATCATAACGTTATTGGTAGAACGGGGAAACATTTCGTATTCAGGTCCAACCCCAATGTAATATATCGGTGGCTTTCTTTGAGCGCTTTGAATGTCAACTGTTTTTGTGTATGAAAGTTCGACATTGTGACACTGGGAGTCGGGACATCGGAGAGACACGCTGCAGTTGTGCTGCAGCTCGTTTTAATACGGCTGCACCAGCATGATTCGCATACCGCCATCCTGTTTCTTTTCTCAACCAGCGTCAGGAGTCTAGAATACGAGATCTGTAACCTGGAGAGAGATTGTGCTTAACATTTGCTTGCCATTACAAAAATGCGTTACCTTCCTCATTCGGCGCTGATGTGGCTTGCTATTGTACAGTTTCGGGAGATGCGACGCGACGCGACCCGCGCACGCTGCATTGACCAGCACCACAGCTTTTCAATGACTCCCAGCCCAATATTCACCTCTTCAGACAGTGATTCGGAGGATCAGGATGTTGAGGATTCTTCAGCAGATGAGGACTATAAGCGTGTGTACCTTGTTTTCTTTTTCTTCTCACTCGAAATTTATGTCTTGTCATCTTTCATAATCAGCTCGTGGCCGGCACCCCCCCACAGAAGCCCGCCATTCGGAGCAAGGACTCATACAAGAAATCCCATGGTCTCAAGCCATGGAGAGTTGGTGGAAACTTCAAATATGCCAAATTTTTCAAGTATGATGCTAATGGAAAGTTGAGTGTCTCATGGAGATACATGTGGACTCTCAATATCTCAAGAAGTTATGGAGCACCTCGCTCCTCTGACAATAGCTGGAGTGCTGCAGCAGGTCTTCGAGAGCTGGTTCAAAATATGTTTGATGCAATTATGCAGTGCAAAGACCTAGAGCCACATGATATTCAAGCTGAAGAATTTCACAATGGAAAGCTGGCTGAAATTGGAGCAGATTTTTCCTCTGATCCTCCAGCAAAATCTCTTGAAATTTTCTTATACAACAAGGCTGATGTTACAACCTCACTCCTTACAGACAAATCACTTCCAGTTGGATATATTGCATGGAGGCCTTCAGCAAGCAAGCCTGAGTTTGGAGATGTTGAGCTATTCAATGTTGGTCATATGAACAAGTCTGCCTGGACTCTAGGCAGTTCAACAAAACAAGATAATCCTAATCTAATTGGGCAATATGGTGATGGTTTGAAGATAGGTGCATTTTTTTTTCTCAACAATTGTATATCTCCTACTTAAAAAAAAAATTATATTCAGGTATCAATGCCCTTATGCGAGAACATGCTCAAGTCCAGTATCATACAGGACAAGAAGCCTGGATTTTTGGATATTTGAAGACTGAGCTTGCTTTTCATGTCAAGAAATCAAAAAGAGATGTAGATGGTGTTCTTGTTCAGATTCACAATTTAGCATGGCAATCTCTGGATTTAGATCGATTTCTTTTCCTTAGGCTACCAGCACAAGTCTTTGTACATGAAGACATATGGTCAAATGGCTGTGTTTTAGTAGATGAGAAGCATCACTCTAAAATCTATGTATGTCTCCTTGTGACATTTGTTTTGACAAAATTGTGCTTACTATCAGACACAACTCTTTTTAGGTGAAGGGTGTCTTTGTTCGGCAAGAAGATGACAAGACCACAGGCCTCATTTATGGGATCAACATTGCTGATGATATTGCTATGAGCCGTGATCGATCTGCACTGGACAACAGAGAAGATGCTGCAAAGGCCATATATAATATTTGGGAGCCCCTGATTCTAAGCTCCATAGATGCCCGAAAACGGTACATCAACCTTCTCCTTCATCACGAGAGGTCACTTGATGTGAAAGGCATTGAAGACTCTATCAGTCGGGAATGTGCAGAGGCACTGTTCAAAGAGCTTCAGGAACAGCATGGCTGAACGGCATTCTTCTTCTATGCGGAGGAGACAACGGAGCAAAGACACATCATTGAAGATCATCTAGCCAAGACACCTGTCTTGCTAACGCGGCTTTTTTATGATGCTCTGCGACGCTTCAATACGATTCTCACTCCGGAGGAGGCCCGAGAACAGGCATTCCGCGCCCTGGATCCCTTCGATCCTGACGAAACCGGAGATACAGCCACGTAGTCTACTTTCTGACGCGTCCTGTTAGTGAGGGGTCGGTTTCTGGGCGGCGCTTGAATCACATGGGCGCAGAGAGCAGGGGCGGAGTGTGAATTCCTTGTAGAGAGCAGAAGGCGCGTCGCGCGTACTGTACTTCGTACGAAAGAGACCGCGTTTCTCGAGATTTCCTCCTTTCCTATGCTATCATGCCGACGCCGAGCTCACAGGTGAATCTCTCTGACAGCTCGGAGGAAGCTGATCTGCCTATTTATTATCTAGGACAAAACCGAGCCGATGAAGTCTCCCTTATGCTCAAGGAAATTCAATGCCGAAACTGGACCATTGGGTCATTTCTCAAGGACGTTCTTGCTGTTCCAAAGTCGGGCGAAGAGGAGTGTCGATCTGAGTCCCACACCGGCATGCTCGGCCAATTTCTTTGTGGCCGGACGACCATAAAACCTGATGTCATTGCTGAGATGATGTACTCTCATCAGCTCAGTAAACCCAAGGTGCCCCGCAATTCGAAAAACCGAACGGCTGCCGAGGCTCGCACGCGACAGCGCAAAAGAAAAGTAATGGCTCAAGGTTTACTAGAGGATTGGACTATTCGAAAGGTAGAAAGTGTGGTGAGCTCAGAGGCCGACACGATGTCATCGACGGAAGGCGGCTTCCACCTCCCCAACACCGAAGGAACGTGGGCGTCAATACTCAATTTCCACCAGTCCCAGCTATGAAATTATATTGTGTACCAGCAACTTGCCTAAATCGTATTACAAAAAACCCGGCAGTTGCTGCTCGGGACCTTGCCACGCACAATATAATTCACTCATATTATAATGTACATCGGGGCCGCTTACCGGGCCGTACACTACGCACTACCATGCGCTTAGCGCGCCTACTCACTCGGCACCGTGCCCGCTTTGCCTCGGCACCGTCCACCGCCCTGCGCGCTTCCCGCCTCGGCTACGCGCTCACCGCCTCCCGCCCTCGGCTATGCGCCCGCGCGCCTCCCGCCCTCAGCTACGCGCCTGTGCCCGCCTCCCGCCACCACCGCTCGCTCCCCGCCACCGCCGCTCGCTCCCAGCTGCCACCGCTGCTGCCGCCGCTCGCTCCCCGCTGCTGCCGCCGCTCGCTCCCCGCCGCCGCCGCTCAGTTCCCACCGCCGCCGCTCCCAGCCGCCGCCGCCGCTCGCTCCCCGGCAACGTTGCTGCGACGCACGTCATCAGTGCCACAGGTGCTGCTGCCATCGTCGTTGCTGCATTGCTGGCGTGGTGCTATGCCCGCACACGGCCGCCGGGACTTGTGCGCCGTTGCTACGTACCCCACGCGGTCGTCGGGCATTTGACGTGGGCGCTGGGCATCGCGCGCGGGTGCTAGCGTTCGGCACGGGTGCTGGAGCCTGAGCGCGGGTGGATGGGGGCAGGAAGGGGGCAGCGTGCCGTTGCTGCGCTGTGCTTGCCGGTGTCGCGGTGCTGCACGTCGCGCGCGGGCGTTGCGGATCCGTCACGAGCATCCAGCGACGCTTAGGGTCTTGAGAGCCGCGGACGTGCGACGCGCGATGCGTAGAGGCCGCGGCCACGCACGCCGGGTGTTGTCGTGGGCATGGGTGCTGGCACCGCGCAAGCGCGGCTGTCGGACGCGCGTCCACATTATCGTACGCGGGTCCATACGCGTCCGGGGCGTGTTGTACGCACCTCTGCACGTGGGTGGAGGGTGGAGGTGGGTGGACGGCTGTGATGGGCCGTGGAGGGCGTGGTCGAGGGGCATGGAGCGCGGCGGATGCGCGGTTGGCGTGGGAGATAGAGAGGCCAGCAGAAGGGAGGCACGGCGCGCAAAGAGCGCGGAGGTGCGCGTGAGTGCGAAGAGGGAGGAGTGGCGAGCAGGACTGCAGGACAGGGAGGAGGTAGGGAGAGGACGAGCCGCGTACCAACTGTGACGCGGCTCGGCAATCGCCGAATCTCGGTGGCTGAAGGCCGAGAAGACCGAGGGTGGAGGAGGAGACAAGTCTTGTGCGGTTTCTGTACCGCAAAAGACAGAGATTGAAGCGCATATACGTACCTATAGTAGCATAGAACATATGATAGAAGAAATAAGCCATCAATGGCAATATGAGAGTCAGGAGGACGAAAATACAGTAACCTTAGGTAACCCTAATGCATAGTTCAGATGGTGCAGGCTTCACCCCTTCAAAATTGGACAAACGAGTTATGCGAAACGTCTTTAAAAGTCATATATTATATATTTCCGAGAGTACAAATATTTTGATGAAGATTGGAGACCTCAAGACTCGAAAAACTTGTAGAATCTGGCCTGAAACGACCGAATAGCATCAATCTGATCCAGATCCTATAGATCTGGAACATAGAAAAATACAATAAAGTACTATTACATAGTTATAGTGCGCCCCAATACGTGATACCACACCGATAGATGGTAGAAGGGAGGTGTACTAAGATATCGCGACTCGAATCAGATGTCCGGCGTGCCCGAGACGTCGATTCGAGCTCGACGCGTTTGGCATTATTGACAAGCGCCGTCTATTTTAGATGTGCTTATCAGTGCTCCGCATGCAGAGCACTTCCAGTCCATTGTATTCGCACCAAACATGGTACATACGTTATTGCATTGTATATACAGCTGATATATTATTTGTAGAGTTTAAGACAATTTATTGTCTTTGAAAATCGTCTTCGAATTTTGCCAGCGTCGTTCGGTGCGCTGTTCGGCAATTGCCGGTCGGTGCCACAAGGCCAATGGCTGAGCCTGTCCTCTCTTCCTCCTCCTCCCATCAAGCGGGGATGATCTAGGGCTCAATAGCCCTCAAGTTTGTAAGTCTTTCATTTGTGCTTTGTATCTATATGATATACTGACTGTTTCTTTCCTATTTTAGTCTCCGAGCGCGATGACGTGGCACCACAGGCCGCACAACGACGCCGCGCGTCCCCCTCCCATTTCCCCTCCCCCGCATTCGCAAATGCATGTCCGTCACCACCTGCGCACTCGCGCACTCGCACAAGGCGACAAGCCGCCCGTTCGACAACTTCCATGTGCCCTAGCGACCACGCGTTCGCGCCAGGGCCCCTACCTCGATCCACCATCTCCCTCGCGCTTGCAAACGCGCGTCCGACCTCCTTCAGCCCCCTGCGTGATGATCGCACGTCACACAGGGTCCCGCGCTTGCAAATGCGCGCCGTTCAAGCTTCCGGATGCGTGATTGCCACACACACCACCCCCCACCCGACCGTTTGCGTGTCAACGCGCTGTCTCCCCCCCGTGCGCGCGTACTAGCACGCTGCATGTACCGACCAGCGCCGGCGGCACGCAGGTTAGACGCCGTGTGTACGCGCTTGATCGGCCCCCGCTCGTACGAGCCCGCGCGCATGGCAGCCCGTTCCGCGCGCTGGCAGCCATCTCCATGCACGTACCAGCATGCACAGACCGACAACGCCGGCACGTGCATGTCGGCATCCCGCCCGTTCCCTCCGCCTGTCCTCCCCGCAACAGCTGCCAGCCCGCCGGTTTCGCGCATGGACCCACGCCACGCGCACCCGCTCCTCGCACCCTGTGCCCATAGCCCACGACCCCGCCCTGTGCTGCAATATGAGCATTCTGTGCTCATGCGCGGCGTGCGGGCACGTAGCGTGCGGGCCAACGCATGGCCCGAGCGTGTGGATATGCTGTGCTGTGGCACGGCAGGCGCGCTCTACAGCGAACGTACGGCCAGTAGCGCACGCAGTAGCATGCAGTGCGTGTGTGGCCGAAGCTACGGACACGGGCCAGGTGCACGGCGGGAGCGGGAGCAGAGAGGCGCGCTAAGCGTGCGGCAGGAGCGGTGCGGGCTAGCGGCGGGAGCAAGAGCAGGAGCGGCGGCGCGCTCTTCAGCAAGTGCGCGTAGCCGCTGCGAGGGGGCGAGCGCACGGCGCTGGGTGCCAGCGAGCGGTACGCGGCGGGGAGCGGCTGGAAGGGTAAGCGCGCGGCGGGGAGCGGTAAGCGCGCAGCGGGGAGCGGTAAGCGCGCGGTGGGGAGCGGTAAGCGCGCGGCGAGGACGGGTAAGCGCGCAGCAAGGAGCGGCAGGCGCGCGGGGCGGGATCTGCGGTAAGCGAGCAATGAGCGCGGGCATCGGCAATGGCATAGCCGAGCCCGCCGTAGCAGTAGTGATGATGGCCGAGATCCTTATGATCTCGGCCGATATGTTTTTCTATGAATATCATATGTTTTTGCGGCACCCTGGGTGCTGCCTTACCTGTGTGAATTATAATGTGCATGGCAAGGCCCCGGGCAGCAACTGCCGGGGTTTTTGTAATACATTTTAGGCAAGTTGCCCTATATAATGTATTTCAGTGACTGGGACACCTCTCAATTTCTCTCTTACCGACATCCTTGCAGCTGCTGAGTCTCATGCGCCGATACTTCTGCGCCTTCTACTCTGTGCTGCATTTCCTGCTAAGACCCGACCACAACCCACACTGTATCTATTCCATCTGGTGATATTCCCAGCTCTCGTTCGCAGCATCGAGGCAACCTGGCAATGCCCGAAACAGTTAGTTCCCAAGCCGATGGTACACAGCAAGGATCTGAGCGCAACATCGCGGAAGGGGCACACGAGCAAGACGGCACACAGGAGGAATTCGGGACCGACGGTGTACGGGAGGAATGCGAGTGCAACAGCGCACAGGAGGGACGTGAGTACGATGGCATGCAGGAGGGACATGCGGACCATGGCACGCAACAGGGACGCGAGCGCAACGGCGCGCAGGAGGAACGGCAACGAGATGGCATGCAAAATGGACCCGAGTGCGACAGCATGCAGGAGGGACCTGAGCACAGCGGCACGCAGGAGGGACACGGGCATGGCAGCATGCAGGAGGGACACGGGCGCGATGGCATGCAGGCGAGATGCCACGAACGCAACAGCGTGCAGGATGGACGTGAGCAGCATCAGAAAAATCTGCCAGTGCTACATAGCTCTATGAAGTCTACATAGATTTCATAGTTCCATAGCACTGCCCTTTTCTTTATAGCCAGCATAGCTAAAGGGGGATGCTATATAGTGCTATGGAGCTCAAGGGTGATGCTATGGAGCACTATCATAGCTATGATAGCTGACTATGCAGCTACCATAGCATGCCTAGCTATGAAAGCTATAAGTGTCTATCAAAGCTATGAGACTTATGCCACTTACATATTCTATATTCAATATGTAGACCTGACATATCTATTGAAGCAATAAAACCTATTGAAACTATAAATTTTAATTAAATTTATATAGCAAGATCCAAATAAAATGATCACACAAATATAGGCTTTGTTTAATGCATCAAAATTATATTCATATTATTATATTACTACAAACAAACATACTACTACTAATCACAAAAGTATAAAAAAACACTACACTTACTACTAAAAGATAAACACAAGATAAGTATACTAGACTTACAAAGATTACAAAAAGCGAAAATAAGCTACAAAATAAAAGATTAGTTAGTAATAAACTAACAGTGACAAAAGATTGAAGACATACCAAAAGTGTTAAAAAGCGAAAATGAATAACCTTAAGATATGAATGACATAAGCATAGGATAGCAAACCTAAAGAAGAAAGACTTACCGAAGGTAGAGAGGAAAGACCCGAGGAAAGTCGGAGCGAAGGGGGAATGTAGTGGTTGAAGAGAGAGAGAGAACGCGCGTCGTGCGAGGGTTATATAGGTGAGCGCGGGTTTGCCCGGCGGAGCCCTAAATGTGGCTGCCGGAGCTCGGCCCGGGTACCACGTCAGAGGCTAAGTGCCAGATTTCAGTAAGTGTTGCTTCGCTGCCCAGTAGCTTGCAGTATTTTAGTTAGAGATGTGCCTCATTCAATCATATAATATTATCGAACGCTATCTACTGTCTTTTCCCCGGAATTGTTGCGATTTTATTAGCTTTACTAAGTTCGACGACATTCGAACTCGCGCACGTTCGGTGGCTGAACCACCGAACGGCGCGTCGTTTGACTTCGTCTCGAACTCCAAGTCATCATTCCCCTTCCTCTCAGCTCGTCTCTATCGTTGTTCCTCATCGCCTCATCACCCGCATCAACATGAAGGCCGGATGGATTGGGCAAAGGTCGAGGGACTTAGGTGAGTAAAAAACACTTGTATTCTCTTTATATCGTACTAATCTTGAGAGTCTCGCTCGATAACGAGCGAGACTCTCGTTCTTACATGCTCTTCAACACTCCCCGCCCCCCTGCGCGCCCTTCGACAGCCCACTCTGTCTCTCGCGCACCGCCCGCGCCTGTCTCCCTCCCCGTGCCCGCGCCTTCGACAGCGCACGCCACGCACTCGACAGCCCACTCCCGCACCGCCGACACGTCACTCCACGACGTCCCCATGACCCCCTACCTGTTTGCCGCAGCCCGTGGGTGCTTGGACATCCCGGCACGTCACCCACGCGCGGTATCAGCGGGCCTCATCCCGCGCACACGTCTGCGACAACGGCGGGTGCTCCCACCGGCTCGCGCTCGGCCAACACCACGCGCGGGCAATCCTAACACCCGCGCACAGACACTCCCAACACCCGCGCACAGACACTCCCAACACCCGCGCACGATGCCTTAAGATCCGTGGATGGCTAGCCAGGCCAATGTCGAGTCTCGTTGCCACGGCAACGAGGCTCGACTCCAGTCCATTCGTCGCTCGCGCGGAGCGGGGCCACACGCGCCATTCCCAACACACGCGCACCCTGCATGTCCTCAATATCGCCGCGGCGGTGCCTCTCCCGCCTTCCACTCCCTCCCAGCACCACGCAGCTGCCTGCACATCGCCGTGCACGGCCTCGCACAGCCTCAACCCCCGCACGGACGCCTTTGTCCGCGCCAGTGCACGCTGGCTCGTGCACGGCCCCGATAGCACCTCCGTGCGCGTTACCACTGCGTGCCATCGATCGCAGGCAGCGCACGCACGGATGGGGCACGTCTGTCCGCGCATGGCTCCAACCGTCCACGCACGCCCCCGCCAGCGCATCGCGGCGTGCGCACGATCCCGACTGCCCACATCTGTCCCCGCCAGCGCACGCCTGCCCGCGCATGCCCTAGCACGCGCTGAACTGCATGCGCATAGCCACGCGCACCACAGATGACGCGCGCACACCTCGCCGGCATATATCAGCGTCTGCACACCCTCGCGCCCCATCCCGGACAGCAGGCGCACGCCGGCGCGCGCTTCGGACGTGCACGCCCCCCCTTCCAGGCTGTACCAGCGCGCGCACGCCTTCACATGTGCCGGACTGCATGCGCACACTCGCGCATGCCACGTATTGTGCGTGCACGACTGTGCCTGTCCCTGCCAGAGCATATCTGCCCTTGCATGCCCCCCGACTGTGTGTGCCTATGCCCACGCGAAGTGTGGTCCATGACACTAGTAGTATAGCACATTATTTTTGTAGTAGATTAGTTGTCTATGGAACAATATCAGCATCTTTTTACCTTGAAGTATCCCTTCTATTTGAGCTGTTATAGGAGCCATAGGAGCCATAGCAAACTTATTAAAGTTTATAGACTACATAGGCCTCCCTTACACCTACATAGCTTGATATAGCTACCACTTGTAGCTATGCAGGCTATGATAGTGTCCATAGCTCTAGATAGTTGTGTCACCTGACTACATAGGACACATAGCACTATAGAAATGGGTATAGCTTTGGCTGGTGGCTATATAGATTTCACATTTTTCAGATGAGGACGTCGCAGAGGATGGAGACGGGCATGGCGACGTGCAGGACGGAGACAAGCACAATGGCGTGCAGGACGGAGACAAGCGCGACGGCGTGCAGGACGGAGACAAGCACGACAGCGTGCAGGATGGAGATGAGGGCGATGGCGTGCAGGATAGCGCACAGCGGGGCCGCAAGCACAACAGGAAACAGCGGGGGTGCAAGTGCGATGGCGTACCAAATGCATCGAAGAACTCGAACACCGAGCCACCACGATCGTATGCCAACTACTTCTCAAAACCACCTCCGGCGGGGAGCGGTGTCGCGCTTGCAACATGTTTCGAGCGCTAACATGAAGAAAAGGGCGGCGCATCACTCATTTCGCTTATAAGATGAGAAGAAGCAACGTCATATAAGAATTTGCCAACCTGCATCAAAAGCATCCCACAAACACGCTGCACTCTCTCTAAAAGCCCCCATTCACACTCCCTCTTGACTCCGCCCTTCATGCTCCAACGCATCATGGCCTGGTTTGATTCTCTTCTTAATCCTGCTCCCGAACTTCGCCGGCCTGCTCCCACCGAGAATCTCCCTCCTCTCTTCCTAGCAGTCCATCACGATTCCCTGCGAAGCGTCACTACCGAGAGACTCAATTTTTACCTCAGAGGGAATCTCATCACTGCCAACCCCAGATACCGTCTAACGGTTCTCGACGGGCCAGAGCCACCTGACCCTCGACGAATTCTTGAAGGTATGCAGGACATTGCCGACCAGATATCCATCGCTGCACGTCGTCAGGAGCAGGAGATCGAGAGCGAACTCATCTTCGATGACCGTTCCTTTGTAACGTTGACTGATACGGATGTAGGGGACCTCCGACTGGAGGTAGAAAGGCACGAGAATGACGACATCCCCAGCATCATGGCCGCTGCATTCCCTGCCACGCTCTCTGCTGCCCAATTCCCTCCTTCCATTCCGGCTGCTCCGAGCGCTCCCGCATTAGTTCCACCCCCACCTACGCCAACACTTCCTGAGATCAGTGCCGACCCGACATTCCGTGCCCCCGGTATCATCACCGTTATTCCCGAAGGGCCCTTCGGCCACATCTATGCTTGACAGTTCCATCAGTGCACCGGCTACGTCTGGGCCCCCTCCTCTGTTGATCTCCCTTTTAACTTCATGACCGTCCGGCTCATCACCGGAAACCTGCACTTCCCCTGGATCTCAGTCGTTAAGCCGACGATGCCCATTCGCAAAGGCCAGTTCATCTTGTTGATCTCGGACATCGAAGGATCCTGCGCCTATGGCGCTATCAAGGAACTCCTCTCGGTGACGGATACCTGGGCCGTTTGGAGAGTAAGACGTATGAAGGTTGTGGACGATCTCGGGCCTGATTGGGGGGAGGAGCCGGCCAGCCCTGATCCCGATTCCACTTATGGATCTGGGTGCATCATCATGGTCGTGCCACGTCATTGGTGCATCGGAGAAGGAAGAGAGAGGCAGAGGCTTACCAGAGATGGGGCAGAGGCAAAGGATCGGCTCAAGCCTTACAATCCACTGGATCTTTTCCACTGCGTATACGAGGCCTCCACATATGCGACTTCCTACAGCGGCCACTGCGAGCCTGCAGTCTTTGATCACATGCGCAAGGCCTGCCAGATCAAGAAGATCGCCATCGAGGCTGGAACCGCGAGGATGGATGTCGATGTAAAGGAGTGGGTTCGGAACGAGCCTCCTCGGGCCGAGTTTCATCCGACCATAGGAGACCCTTACGCCTAAATTGGACTGGTCATGTTCTTTGTCGTATGTTTCCTGCACTTTGTCTTCGTCATGATGCTACATCACCTATGTTCTCTCATTTTCCTCTTGATTTGTTTGGTCTCTGACTCATACGTCTGAGTGTTGACTCATTATGACTCTTACCTTCGTTTGACTCTTCCTGACTCACTATCCTGACCGACTCATCTCCTAGTCACCTACTTCGACTCACCCTTACTATACATGACTAGGAATGACTCACTCGTTTCATCTATCCTTTTTGATACATTTCTTACCCACGCAGCCATAGGAGCTCTTAGGGTATATAAAGGCTGTTCCTGTAACACCAAATTCAAGTATCTTTGCCCCCAGTTTGTACATCAGAATCCTCTAAGGTTCTCATCTACAATCAAATCCTGGTCAAGTTGCTTCACAAGCGCTTTCAATCCACGTTATTCTACGAATTCACGTTGACATCCAATCCACGAAGATACGAATCCAAGCAGTTATCATTCCACGTATACGCACGTCCAGTCCGATCATCAATATTCACGTCCTACGAGTCATTGTACTTTTGATCATTGTCCATCGAGTGACAGTGTTCTACGAACTTCTTCATCGCCTCGCATACCCTCGACCTCCGTCTCCCACAGCCATAATCCTTGGCAAGTCGGATTCACACTGGAAGTAGAAGACAAATCCATCCCTCATCGAACAACTAGGAGTTCTCGGAAAAGTTACCAGAAAACCCAGACACCCCTAGGTCGGAAACCGCTTTTCCGCGTGACATCATTGGAGCCCACCGCGAGGGAGTCGGTTTGTTCTTCTGACTGGTAAACAATTCGAAAGCCAGGAACACGGCTTCATCATCGTTCAGCTTATACCGTGCCCCATCACCATCTGGATCTTCTGATACCGAAGTCCCGTCCAGAAGATCGACTCCGACAACACTCGCATCAGATCTCATCAGTTCTCCAAGCTCTCTAAACCCAACGTCTGGCTCAAGTGAAGCAGGAATCAGTACCCTTCCATCATCAGGATCATCACCGAGTTCGGTACCTCTGAGTACCCTTTCAAACTCTCCACCATCTGCAGGAGCATCAATCTCGCCAGTCGGGAGCCCTGCTTCTCCATCTGAAAAATCTGTTTTCTACATAGCTCTGAGCCAACAATATGACTCTTATGGTAGTGCTATGATTCCTATGTGCTTTGACAGCACAGCTATATAGCTCTATGAGATCTACCATAGCTTTCATAGCTGTTGATGGAGGATATATAGAGCTATGTAGTTACTAGTGGCAGCTATGGCAGCTATGTAACATCATAAGGTTGCTATCAATGCTATGACTCCTATCATGGCATATCTAGATCTCAAAGATACCTTAGGGCTAAAGCATCCCAAGGTCAGATGTCTGAGTTCAAAATATTTATATTGTGGACTCTAGGATGATATACAATAATTAATTCTACTAAACTAGGAGTCAGGTAATTAAAAACTAATGAGGCATTCAGACATTGTCGAAGGCAGGCATGTTCAGGCATAATCGAGGCCACGCGCTGGCATACGCACACAGGCGGAGCCAATGCGGGCACGCATGCGTGGCACGGGAGGCCGGCACGAGACCCGGGACCCATGCATTGGGAGTGCCCGTGCTGGCCGGCGCTATGCGCGACAGGGCGCGGACGCGCACGAGGCGCGGCAGGCGTGCGCGCAGGAGGCGCGGGGCATTGGGGTCCGTACTCGAGGCGGCGTGCCTGCACGCGAGACGCGGGGTCCGTGCGCGAGACGCGTAGGGCGTGCATGAGGCGTCCGGGGCGGCAGGCCCGTGAGCGAGGAGTCGGGCTGCCACGGGCCCGTGCGCGATGCGTCAGGCCTGCGTGCAGGTGACACGGCGGCGGGCTCGTGCGCGGGGCGTTGGGCGGCGGGTGCGAGGCGCGAGGCGCAGCAGGCGGCGGGCGGCGGGCGGCGGGCGACGGGCGACGGGCGACGGGTCCATGCGTGAGGCACGGGGGATGTGCGCGAGCGCCGGGCTGCCGCGGGCCCGTGCGCGACGCGTCAGGCCTGCGTGCAGGTGACACGGCGGCGGGCCCGTGCGCGGGGCGTTGGGCGGCGGGTGCGAGGCGCGAGGCGCGGCGGGCGGCGGGTGGTGGGCGACGGGCGACGGGTCCATGCGTGAGGCACGGGGGATGTGCGCGAGCGCCGGGCTGCCGCGGGCCCGTGCGCAATGCGGCAGGCCTGCGCGCGGTGCACGATGGCATGGGCGGTCGCGCGGCGGACAGGGCCACGCGCGACACACGATCCGCGTGCGCTGGCGTGCCCGTCCCGGGTCGCAGACGACCGGGGGCACTCCGGTGGTCGTGGTCGTTGGAGGCGGCGCGCCGGGCGCTAGTGACGTGGCGGCGAGGCGGCGAGGTCGGAGGAGGGTGGAGTGATGTGGGAGGAACAGCAGTCGGGCGGGAAGGGGAGTGAGGGCGCGAGAGGGCGAAGAAAGTCGAGAGTATCGCTCGAATGAGCGATACTCTCTGCATTAGTACGAATATACGAAATAGAGCTACTTTTTTTACTTACCTAAGTCCCTCTGCATCCTACTGAACCCCTCCGGCATTCGGTCCGACGAGTCAGAGGGAGAGGAGGAGGGTAGAGGGAGGAGAGTGGAGTGTGGAGGTGGTGGAGACAGCGAGAGAGACGAAGTTCGACGCGCGTTTCGGTGCTTCAGCCACCGAACGAGCGAAGGTACGTTCCTCGAGCCACTACAAATCAAGAAAAATCACATTAATTTAAAGAAAAACAGTATAGCTATAAGTTGTATATATGATTCGAATGAATGAAAATTATAAGTACCTACTATACGTGAAGCTCACAGGGAGCCAAGTCCATTTAGTGAAGTCTGGCGCCCAGTCTCGACGCGACGCTCGGCAAGCGCCCGGCAACCACGAATCCCGGCCCCGCCCAGGATTCGTATATAAGGCTCGCGCGACGCGCATTGCCTCTTGCTCTTTAACCCCCACTGTCTCTTGCCATGTCGACGCCTTCGTCGACCTCCTTTGCTTGCTCGTCGTCATTCTTTACTTGCTCGTTGTCATTCTTTACTTGCTCGTCATCATCTCTTACTTGCTTGTTGTCTTTAAGGTAACCTTTAGTCGTTGGTCTCTTATTGCTTATACTAATACTAATGTCTTTTAAGTTGTCTTTTAGACTTTGCTTTTTGTTACTTTGGTAAGTTCTTATGTGTTATCTTTTTCTTCTAAGACTAATGTTTTCTTATCTTTTCTTACTTAGTTTCTTATATTCTCTTATCTTATCTTCTTTTACTTATCTTATCTTATCTTTTTATCATATCTTATCTCCTTATCTTATCTTATCTTTTTATCCTACTTATATCTTCACTTTTTAGTTAGTAATAGTTGTTATGATATCAATATAATCTTGATGCAGTGAAATACTTTATATCTGTGTGATCATATGTTATTAATTTTGATATGATTGTAAAATAGATTTAAAGTTCTAATAAATTTTATTGCTTTAATATATATATCAGGTCTACATATTAAATATAAGATATATGAGAAACATATTGAATGTAGGGTATGTGAGACATATATTATACATAGGTTATGTGAGACACATATTGAATATAGGATATGTAAGACATATAAGCCTTATAGCTTTTATAGATACTGATAGCTTTCATAGCTAGTCATACTATCATAGCTACATAGTCAGCTCTCATAGCTATGATAGCACTCCATAGCACTCCATAGCATCACCTTTGAGCCTCATAGCACTACATAGCATCACCCTTTGGCTATGTGGGCTATACAATAAAGGGCGATACTATGAAGCTAGGAGATCTATGTAGACTTTATAGAGCTATGTACCACTGGCAAATTTTTCAGATGTCATCCTAGTCCAGTCCAGAATCCACCCGATTTATCCTTAGTCACTCCATTACCACCATCACCTCCGCCTACACCACCAATCCTAGCCACAATGAATGTGAACATCCCAGCAGGACAGGGTATCGGTCCAGCAGTGAATCCAAATATAGGAGGTGCACCTGTAGCTCCAGCAGGACAAGGAGTCCAGCCACAAGCTGGGCAAGGTGCTCAAGCTCAGGTTGGCCAGGGAATGCAACCCCAAGCAGTAGCCCCAGTACCGTCAATCTTGACTCTCCCCCTTCCAGGAACGAAGAATGCCCCGATCAAATTCAAGGGAGAGTACAATTATGTGGAGAAGTTCGTAGACCACTTCGAGCGGCTGTGCAATCAGAACAATGTTGTCCTAGATGCTGAAAAATGTGTATCTATCACTCAGTACTGTTCACGAGAAGTCACCGAGTTCATCGAGGGTCTGGAGAGTTATCGAGCGAACAATTGGAACAATCTCAAGTCTGATCTGCTCAAATATTATGACGCAGACCTATACGACCAGCGATTTAAGAAGAGGGACCTAGCAAAGTACATCAGCCAAACTAAACGTAAGAGGATGGGGAACCTAGCCTCTTGGAAGAAGTACACCCGGGGATTCGTCAAGATTGCAGGATGGCTCCTCCAGAAAAACAAAATCACGCAAGCAGAGCATGCAGCATTCTTTTGGCGAGGGATCGGACGGGAGTTTCACAAAATAATAGAGGCGCGATATCTGTCTTCTCATCCAAATCACAACCGTTCCCAACCCTATGACATGCAGGCAGTCGAAGTTATCGCGGAAACCATGTTGACCCGAAATCGTTTTGATGACATCCTTGATGAAAGTAGTGATGAGGACCCCACAGACTGGAGTGGGAGCGACGACTCAGAAGATGAAGACTCATCAGATGAAGATAACCGTCTCAATGAGCACCGGCGTGGCAAGAAAGCAAGGCACAATCGCAAGAAGATGACTCCTAAAAAGAAGAGAGTCAGATACGCAGACGATGAAGAAGTGGAATACAAAGCTCCACGGTCGAACACGCTGCCTCCACCCCGACAAGCCCCAAATAATCAAGACACCATGGAAGACCTGATCCAGCAACTCAGTCAGCTCAGCATTAATGACCCTCAGTATGCAATGGTTTATTACAGGGCCTTACAGTTGGACAAGATCATAACTGAAATTATGCCACCTCCAGCAGTAAAGGGCCAGGGGGCAACTCTGAATGCTGAGCCCAGACGGTTACCCACTCCACCTCCAAGAACCCCGTGGCCGAGAGACCCACCTCCACACATAGGAAACAATAATTCAGGAGGATCTGGGAGTACCACATTTCCACCCAACCGCAGAAATGAGATGACTTGCTATGGATGTGGAGACCAAGGACATGGACTGAATAACTGCAGAAGGTTGGAGAAATTAATCAGCCAAGGAACATTAGCCCGTGATGCTCAGAGAAGGATCACCCATGGGAACG
Organism: Hericium rajendrae; assembly: GCA_033439255.1. NCBI lineage: Eukaryota > Fungi > Basidiomycota > Agaricomycetes > Russulales > Hericiaceae > Hericium > Hericium rajendrae. The sequence continues at coordinate 518,151 of CM065879.1, read as the reverse complement.
GAGCCTTTATTAGACGATTCCAAGACAAAACAATCATCGCAGCAGCAGCACGAGAGCGGGCTGAACAACAAGCACCTGCGCAAAGCACACCGATCGCACGAACAAACCTGATTCAAGTGATCGAGTATGAGCGAGAATCTGACGATGAAGATGGAGGAGTGTTTTTGATGGCAGGAGATACCGATGAGGAGGACTATTTGGCCTATCCAGTGGAACGATCCCCAAAGAGCACCTCACAAGCTCGGCGAACCACCTTTGATGGAGTATATCCCCCAAAGAGACCTGTAACAGTGAAACCCTCTGGAAAGGCTACGGGAAGTACACCTACACCCAAGAATGTGCCTCGTACTTCTCAGGCCCCACGAATTCCAGGCGAACGAGTAGGACATCCAAGAAATGGTCCTATTACGCGAAGTTCAAGGAATGAGGAAAAGGGAAAGGCACCAGAGCCACGCACAGAACGTGAGGATGTGCCAATGGACTGGCGAGCAACCAATGTGGATTCGGACTCTGACGAAGAAGACCCATTGGACAAGAAGAGGAGAGAAATGAAAGGAAAGCCGCTCATCCCACGCATCGAGCCAAGCCCTAGTAATCCTTCCGGACAGCAGCCCATCGATACCCAGGATCGGCTGTTTGATCCTGGAGACGATGACCAGATCATGGAAGATGTAACTCCAGCCACTGCACAGTTGAAACGGGTCAAGCCATCAGCTAGTGCAAAAGGAGAAAATGAGAGGAGAAAGCCCGCACCTCGCAAATCCACTATATCGGTGGATCCATCACAAGTAGTTAAACAAATGCTGCGTACGCCCATTCAGCTCTCCATTGGTGACTTGTTAGGATCCTCATCGGAAATCCAATCTGTCTTGTCCGAAAGCATGAAAAAGCGAAATCAAACAATGAATACTACAATAATGGGAGAAGGAGCTGGTGTACATTCGCTTTTTCGGCCACCCCGAGGACCTTTGATTAAGGTACAATTTCAATATCGGGAAAAGGACATAACAGGCATCATCGACACTGGCTCTCAGCTCAATATTCTAAGTCTTGAAGCTTGGAGAAAAAAGGTCCGTTTACCCATTGACTTGAACCAGAAGATAGAGATGCACGACGCAAACGGGGGAACGGGTCAACTCATTGGCTTAGTCCGAAAAGTGCCCCTGTCTTTCGGCGAAGTAACAACTAAAGCGGACTTGTATATTGGGGAACAGGTACCATTCGAGATGCTGCTGGGAAGGCCATGGCAAAGAGGAAATTTAGTCTCGATTGATGAACGAGAAGACGGGACTTACCTCGTACAGAAAGATCCCGAGCAGCCCGACCGAGCCCTATGGGAGGTGCTAGTCGAAGAAGAAACAGCGCACTTTGGACCATTTTTGGTGGAGGCAAGTGACCCTCGAGAAAACACAGACGTTAGGACCTACTTTGCGAGCATCGGGGGATCAACGTACCCTGTTGTCGGTGAAACAACTCAAACTCGACTTTGGAACGATGAAGACGAAGCTCTGAATGCAGAGGTCATGGTCACTGAAAGTGATGGTACCGTCTCAGACACGAGAAACGGAGTTGCTGCTGATTTGCCTGATCCCGGCAAAGACTCGGCGGATGCGGTGGATCGAGTCAGATGCGAAGTCGGCAGGACGAAAAACCATGGAAGAGCGTACCTTGGAATATCCAAAATCGGTGCCCCTGTCCGCGAAAGTGCACTTGACAGCTTGAAGCATCGAGCACCTCTGGCGATCGGTGAAGTCGTGAGGCTACAGCTCGAAAATCAAGGAATTAATGTGTCGAATAGTGAAAGCAAGACGTGGGACGAACGCACCTCGAAGGATAAAGAGATCGAAGATACTAAGGGGAGCGAGGGGGCACGCCATGCCACCAATGAACGCGGAAATGCGTTCACTCGGAAAACGGTAATGGAAACGTGTTACAACGACTTAGGGGGGAAAACACGGCCCTCGAGTGATAAGGAAAGCGCCGCCCATCCAGAACAAAAGAGCGATGATCGCAGGACTATGGCGCGATCCTGCGAGGACGGAATCCACTCGCCAAATGGCGAAGGAGAACCACGGGCAGAATATAACTTGGGAAATGAGCCTGACAGGCTCACTGACGCGAATAACTTGGCACGTTATAGCGCTAGCGACGCGAGCCATGCGCGAGATTGGGGAAACATCAGAAGGTCAGACTTCGAAGAATGGGAGAAGCAGGGACTCACCTTTGCGAACAACGTGTCCGCCGAAATGGGGAAAGTCGCAGATAGCCCGCCCGGGTCTCGAACCTGCGTTACCAAGGAGTCCTTGCAGAGGGTCAAAAGCCCAGTGAAAGGAAAGCATGTTTCGGGGAATATGAGCATGCTGCGCAATGTCGGAATCGAGTCAGCACAATGCGCCACTCATGGAAAAACCTGCTCGCGAGACAGAAACGGCGAAGTTAGTCTCTCAGGACGCGGGAAAGAATGCCGCGGGATACTCACCGCGGACAGGGAGATCCGTCGTTTTGGTGGTACGACGAGCGAAGTAGGCTGTGTCGCGGGGATTGTGGGCAGGCCGCAAGGGCGTAGTAAGGAGGGTTACACCTCCGGGGCTGGGAAGAATCGAGAAAACGTGATAATCCGAGCTGACAAGCTCGAGGTCTCCTCAAGCACGAGCAAGGAATTAGAAGACGACGCTCAGTATATAAAGGCGCGATCAAACAGAAAAACGTACTCACCTCAGGTTCCAGCATCCTCATCGCTCCCGCGCCAACCATCACTCTTACTCCTCGAAACTCCATCCTCCCTATACGTGATGGGCAGCGAATTACGCGTATGCCCCATCATGAGCAGCCCGCTTCGAGGTATTCTCCCCTCTGTCGCGTCAGAGAACGTTCGAGGACTTACCCTAGAATCAGACGTGAATGGAGCGGACTACCACGAGCTCCTTGGCGTCCTCCAGCGTGCGAAAGCACGATTTACTGAAATTCGTGACGCGGGAGATCTCCACGGCACGACCGTAGTCACCGACAAAGGTATCGTTGCAGGGATGGGCACAGAAGGACACGCAGGCCTTCCCTACATCGACATGGCGCTCGTCAACAGTGAGCTCCGAGTCCACTTACCTGGAGTGGGGAATTGTGCCCATTACATCGGCCACGGCATAATGCGGTATTACCTGGACGAGCTCATCACCGAAAGGACGCGGGAGCTCGAATCGGACGACGACGACGAAGCTCCGGACCGTGGACACGAGTGGTCCTTTCAAGACCTTCGGCCCTTTCGTGAGAGATCGGGCGTTGTCAGCGCCAGCACCCCTCCCGAGACGGATCCCGCACCCTCTCTTAACTCCAGCCCCATGGGAGGTCTCACTTACCCTCCCGAACCCCTCAGAACTCCCGAAGCCTACGCCGCACTCGATCATTACCCCGCATCAGCGAATTTTTCTTTCGGCCTTCCTCCGGTGGGATCCCCTTCGCTCGACGGCACCTGCACGCAAGTTCCACCCCCGACTGGAAAGCTCGCTCACGCGCTCACCTGGGCACAAGCTGCGCAAGATCAAGAGGAGGACGTTGAAGGCGCTGGAGCTGAGGGAGAGGATTTGGTGGAAAAGGGAGGACGGCTCAGTGGGTCCGATTCCACAGGATCGTCCTGCCCGTCTCTCGAGTCCATCGCGAGCGACGAGATCGACGCATTAGTATTCGGTCTAGGGCATCTTCGCGAAGGTACGCTCGAGAAGATTACTGAGCTATACCGCGACGCCGGTATCGCTATTCCCCCGCCCGACACCACCTACAAAGTCGAGTCGATGCTGGCTCTCCTCACCCCTACCATCCTCGACGAGATTCGACGCACGACCGCCGATTCTGACACCATGTCCGAGTCCTCTGCAAGCAACGACTCTCTGCCCCAGGTAGTCATACCTGTCACCCCGCCTTCTCCCGACACACGCTCCCGAATCAAGGCCTACATCGCGACTCACGTCGGATCGGACGCCGACATATCCGAAACGCAGTCCACTATGTCCATTGCCTCGAGCCGTGAATACAGGACGGCCATGGAGATCGACGCGCAGGACGATTCCGACGAGGAACGTGCTGTCGAACTATCGGAAGCCCTCGATCAGCAAACCGACGACACCCCCAGCAGGTTCGACGGCGACCACGTCTATCCCGTCAACCCTCAGATCTCACTCCCAGGATTTCGTGCTCAAGCCGACGGGTCAGCGCGCGCAGATTCGCTCACCTACCCCCACTCCTTCATGGGATTGAAGCCCACAACTTTCATCACCGGCGAGCTTCGCGACCGCTTTCTCGTACCCGACCTCATCGCGCTCGCTGACTCTCCATTCCATCCTTCGGCACTCGGGACTTACTACTATTGGCGCGGACTTTGCAGGATGGTCATCCTTTGTGTACGCGACAACGTCACGCTGATCCGTCGACACTTCGACCGAGGAAACCCCGAGCTTCAAGATGCTCTCAACCATCCAGCCCTCAAGTTCATACGGGAGTACGTGGGATCCCCGGATGCGCCGCTAAGCCCACTCTTTCGCGACTCTGAGGCTCGGTTCCTACTCATCACCGCAGACTTTTTTCGATCCCAGAGGCGTCTCGAGTACGCCAACGCACTCGAGCAACTCGTATCGATTCACTTCGCTGACGATACACTTATTCGCAATGTCATCGAAAGCGGACTGGTCGACGGACTTCAACTCCCCATGCTTGCCAAGCTTTACGATCATGAATTCAAGGAATGGTATGACATCGTCAAGGAATACCTCATCGACGAGCGTACTATCCTTGAAGCAAATGACGACTAAGGTGCGCGCCCGAAATCTCTTCGAGCCGGACTCAATATTCAAGTTCCCCGCGGTCAGGCCTGTCTTGCCACTTTCCCCTATCCTCACCTATCGCTATGACTTTTCGCATCTGCTGGCGTCGATCGCTATCTCGGACCTGTCTGAATTTGTACGTCTACGTTTGCCCCTTGCTTTTCGAATAATCCATAAAACCCAAAAACATCACTATAATCTATACTTAAAAATCCAAAAACATCTTCCTTTCAGTCTTCATTCCTCAGATCCTCTGTATGATAACCTGTTGGTGCCTCTTCCCCTTCCCTATGCCTCTTCTTCTCCTACTATGAAACCCCTTGTGTTAACCTTGGACTCTCGGGCCTCGGACCTTTGTTTTATTTCTTTGTGTAGCGCCCCTTGCCATCGGATATCTGGGATCCCCAATGACACGTATTGCGCATCATTTGATTTGCATCCTGCAGCAACATGCCTCTTCGCATCGACCTCGCTCCATGGCAATAATAATCCTACTTGCGCAACAGGTGGAATAACTTCGGTGCTTCTGAATTTGGTCGAAAATCATGCACAATCCTTCACCATGTACAAACGCGTTGACAAGAAGGTTAAACCAGTGCCTGGGACATTCCCGGAGTCTGCACGAGTCCATCGACGAATTCCCGAAGATCCACTTCTGACCCTGCCACATTTACCAAAGCTACCGCCTGACTTCCAGCCGACGGCACGTATCACCGAAGAACGTCGTAACATCCTAAAAATCAATACGGAGGGGTTCCTATGGCCAGAAGAGGAAAAACTCTTCACGCACATCATGGTGCTAAATGAGGAGGCCCTTGCCTTTGAAGAGACTCAGCGCGGGACCCTCAAAGAATCCTATTTTACGCCATACATTATTCCCACTGTACCTCATAGTCCCTGGGAGTACCGAAACATACCGATCCCACCTGGAATAAAGGACAAGGTCATCACACTAATCAAAGAAAAAATTGCAGCCGGAGTATATGAGCCATCTCAATCAGCTTATCGTTCCCGCTGGTTTTGCGTATTGAAGAAAAATGGCAAGCTCCGTATTGTACATGATCTTCAGCCACTCAACAAGGTGACCATCCGAGATTCAGGAGTCCCACCTATTTTGGATAACTTTGTTGAACCTTTTGCAGGGCGGGCATGTAACACCGTCTTTGATCTCTTCTGGGGATTCGATGCACGAAAAGTTCATCCCGAAAGCCGTGATCTCACTGCATTTCTGACGCCGCTTGGACTTCTCCGCATCACATCAATGCCCATGGGCTTTACCAACTCCCCAGCTGAATTTCAGAATTGCATGGTGTTCATCCTGCAGCCTGAAATCCCTGAACATGCCAACATCTTCATTGATGACTTGGCAGTTAGAGGGCCAAAGACTCAGTACCTCAATGAAAAAGGAGAACCAGAGGTGTTATCGGAAAATCCAGGAATTCGGCGATTCATCTGGGAACATGCGCAGGATGTTCATCGGATTATGCACCGCATCAAGCAGGCCGGAGCGACGTTCGCACCCAACAAAGTTCAGATTTGCCGCCCGAGTGTGGATATTCTGGGGCAGACGTGCACACAGGATGGACGCATACCAGAAGATAAAAAGGTTTCCAAAATTCTCAACTGGCCCCCACTAAAGACCCCAAAAGACGTGCGAGGATTTTTAGGTCTATGTGGCACAGTCCGCATCTGGATTCCTGGATACTCCCAGATCATCCGACCACTCACTGAACTTACTCGAAAGGAAGCTGAGTTTATTTGGGATGAACGGCGGCAAAAAGCCTTTGATCAGCTGAAGAAGCTTGTCACAACGGCACCTGCTTTACGAGCTATCGACTACTCATCGGACAAGCCTATCATATTATCAGTTGACTCAAGTAAGCATGCCGTCGGATTCATTCTCTCCCAGTTAGATGAAGAAGGCCGACGAAGACCTGCTCGGTATGGATCATTGCCCATGAGCGAAGTAGAGTCTCGTTACTCTCAGCCAAAGCTGGAATTATTCGGGTTGTACCGAGCCCTCAAACATTACAGCATACATCTTATCGGTGCCACAGATCTTTACGTCGAGGTCGATGCCAAGTACATCAAGGGAATGTTAAATGCCCCAGACCTTCAGCCGAATGCCGCTATCAATCGATGGATCCAAGGAATCCTCATGTTCGACTTCACCCTTGTCCATGTACCGGCGGATAAATTTAAAGGGCCAGATGCTTTGTCACGTCGAGAACCCGCTGAAGGGGAACGCGAAGAGAAGGATGATGATTCATGGCTGGACAACATTGCGCTCTATGCCACGATCTCTAAAACATCCCCATCTGTTCCACATCACTATTCGGTTAGGAAATTGCCGTCATTCATATTTTCAGCCACCATTCGACTTGACCAGGAGCTGCAGGATATTTTTAGATTTCTAAAGACTCTTCAGTATCCTGCCAAAGTCAAAACTGTACAGGATGATCGACGCTTTCTACAAAAGGTAGCTCGGTTTTTCATCAAAGGAGATTCCATGTATCGGAGAAATGGGAATGAACACCCCTTCAAAGTGATCTTTGGTCATGATGAGCGTACAAAGTTGCTTACTGAAGCACATGAAGGACTTGGACATCGAGGGGAGCAATCTGTGTTCGAGACCCTTCGACTCCGATTCTATTGGCCACATATGAGGCACGATGTACGACACCATGTGCGCTCTTGTCACGAGTGCCAAATTCGAAGTCTAAAAAGAAAGGTCATTCCACCCACGATCTCGACACCCTCAAACTTATGGGTGAAGGTGTACCTTGACCTAATGGACTTACCACAGGTAGGAGGAGACAATGGGTTTCAATACATAGTGGCAGCACGAGACGACCTTTCCCGAGCCTCGGAAGGGCGAGCCCTTCGCAACAAAAGATCTGAAAATCTTGCCAACTTCCTCTGGGAAGAAATATACTGCCGATACGGAGCAATTGGCCAGGTGGTCACAGACAATGGAAAGGAGTTCCTGGGTGCATTTCGCAAGCTGACAGAAGAAATGGGAACACCGCACGTTACCATCTCCCCTTATAATTCTCGAGCAAATGGAGTTGTAGAACGCGGGCACTTTATTATCCGAGAAGCCATTATCAAATCCTGTGAAGGAAAGATTCATAAATGGCCTCAAAAAGTCGCACAGGCATTCTTTGCTGACCGAATTACCGTTAGTCAATCAACAGGATTTTCCCCCTACTACCTCCTTCATGGATGTCATCCAGTACTTCCATTTGACCTCACCGAAGCCACGTTCCTTGTCGAAGGATTTAAATCAGGAATGGAGGAAGCCGATCTTCTAGCACTTCGAATTCGCCAATTGGAGAAGCGGCCATCAGATGTAGCCAAAGCAGCTTTGACCCTCAAGCAGCATAGATTGGGGTCAAAAGAGAAGTTTGAATGACGATTTGCACGAAAAATGATAACAGAATACTATCAGCCCGGAGACCTAGTCCTGATGCGCAACACAGGCATAGAGCTTAGTGCTGATCGAAAGGCAAAGCCTCGCTATCTTGGTCCATATGTCGTGGAAAGAAGGACAAAGGGAGGTTCATATGTGCTACGAGAACCAAGTGGAGCATACCTTAAATATGCAAGTGCAGCCTTTAGGCTCCTACCTTACATCGCTCGATCGGGATCAGAGCTTCCCAAGATAGGTCGAAAACTTGTGGAGGCCGAAAGTTTGGATTCTGAGGAATCTTCTTCCGAAAATGGATCTTCTCATGACGATTAGGACGGTCGCAACTGGGGACAGTTGCCATTCAAGTTCCCCGCGGATGTCGCGCTTGCAACATGTTTCGAGCGCTAACATGAAGAAAAGGGCGGCACATCACTCATTTCGCTTATAAGATGAGAAGAAGCAACGTCATATAAGAATTTGCCAACCTGCATCAAAAGCATCCCACAAACACGCTGCACTCTCTCTAAAAGCCCCCATTCACGCTCCCTCTTGACTCCGCCCTTCATGCTCCAACGCATCATGGCCTGGTTTGATTCTCTTCTTAATCCTGCTCCCGAACTTCGCCGGCCTGCTCCCACCGAGAATCTCCCTCCTCTCTTCCTAGCAGTCCATCACGATTCCCTGCGAAGCGTCACTACCGAGAGACTCAATTTTTACCTCGGAGGGAATCTCATCACTGCCAACCCCAGATACCGTCTAACGGTTCTCGACGGGCCAGAGCCACCTGACCCTCGACGAATTCTTGAAGGTATGCAGGACATTGCCGACCAGATATCCATCGCTGCACGTCGTCAGGAGCAGGAGATCGAGAGCGAACTCATCTTCGATGACCGTTCCTTTGTAACGTTGACTGATACGGATGTAGGGGACCTCCGACTGGAGGTAGAAAGGCACGAGAATGACGACATCCCCAGCATCATGGCCGCTGCATTCCCTGCCACGCTCTCTGCTGCCCAATTCCCTCCTTCCATTCCGGCTGCTCCGAGCGCTCCCGCATTAGTTCCACCCCTGCCTACGCCAACACTTCCTGAGATCAGTGCTGACCCGACATTCCGTGCCCCCGGTATCATCACCGTTATTCCCGAAGGGCCCTTCGGCCACATCTATGCTCGACAGTTCCATCAGTGCACCGGCTACGTCTGGGCCCCCTCCTCTGTTGATCTCCCTTTTAACTTCATGACCGTCCGGCTCATCACCGGAAACCTGCACTTCCCCTGGATCTCAGTCGTTAAGCCGACGATGCCCATTCGCAAAGGCCAGTTCATCTTGTTGATCTCGGACATCGAAGGATCCTGCGCCTATGGCGCTATCAAGGAACTCCTCTCGGTGACGGATACCTGGGCCGTTTGGAGAGTAAGACGTATGAAGGTTGTGGACGATCTCGGGCCTGATTGGGGGGAGGAGCCGGCCAGCCCTGATCCCGATTCCACTTATGGATCTGGGTGCATCATCATGGTCGTGCCACGTCATTGGTGCATCGGAGAAGGAAGAGAGAGGCAGAGGCTTACCAGAGATGGGGCAGAGGCAAAGGATCGGCTCAAGCCTTACAATCCACTGGATCTTTTCCACTGCGTATACGAGGCCTCCACATATGCGACTTCCTACAGCGGCCACTGCGAGCCTGCAGTCTTTGATCACATGCGCAAGGCCTGCCAGATCAAGAAGATCGCCATCGAGGCTGGAACCGCGAGGATGGATGTCGATGTAAAGGAGTGGGTTCGGAACGAGCCTCCTCGGGCCGAGTTTCATCCGACCATAGGAGACCCTTACGCCTAAATTGGACTGGTCATGTTCTTTGTCGTATGTTTCCTGCACTTTGTCTTCGTCATGATGCTACATCACCTATGTTCTCTCATTTTCCTCTTGATTTGTTTGGTCTCTGACTCATACGTCTGAGTGTTGACTCATTATGACTCTTACCTTCGTTTGACTCTTCCTGACTCACTATCCTGACCGACTCATCTCCTAGTCACCTACTTCGACTCACCCTTACTATACATGACTAGGAATGACTCACTCGTTTCATCTATCCTTTTTGATACATTTCTTACCCGCGCAGCCATAGGAGCTCTTAGGGTATATAAAGGCTGTTCCTGTAACACCAAATTCAAGTATCTTTGCCCCCAGTTTGTACATCAGAATCCTCTAAGGTTCTCATCTACAATCAAATCCTGGTCAAGTTGCTTCACAAGCGCTTTCAATCCACGTTATTCTACGAATTCACGTTGACATCCAATCCACGAAGATACGAATCCAAGCAGTTATCATTCCACGTATACGCACGTCCAGTCCGATCATCAATATTCATGTCCTACGAGTCATCGTACTTTTGATCATTGTCCATCGAGTGACAGTGTTCTACGAACTTCTTCATCGCCTCGCATACCCTCGACCTCCGTCTCCCACAGCCATAATCCTTGGCAAGTCGGATTCACACCGGAAGTAGAAGACAAATCCATCCCTCATCGAACAACTAGGAGTTCTTGGAAAAGTTACCAGAAAACCCAGACACCCCTAGGTCGGAAACCGCTTTTCCGCGTGACAGCGGCAAAAATCGACGGGACCCGTTCACAGTGAGTGCATCCATGTCTTCTGTCAGGCCAGGGGATGACACGAGTTCACGTACCTTACAGATACTCCTCGTTGCATTGATGCTGCTTATGCATGCGCGAAACCTTCACTTCTCTGCCTTCTGCAAGTTGATGGGTGTTTGGCTCTTTGCGCAGACCATACCGCACAGCGTCTATGCTGTACTTAGCCGTGTCGGGTTTTCTTCATCGTATACTTCAGTCCTCAAGTTTCTACGTGCGCTGTCAAAATTGGCACAGTCCAAACTCACCGAGACCACCAAGCTATGCACATTTCTCCTCATATACGACAATATCAATTGTATGTTTCACGCTTGGGACCCCAACCTCGGTCAGAAGGATACAATACATAACAGGACTGCTGCCACCTTTGTCGAACTTGAGGACTGCAATCCGGAGAAGGCTTTCGATCCGGAGCCTTTACATCGTGCACATCAGGAGCAGTGTCGTAGTCAGCTAACTCACAGCATGCTACTCAAGCGCCTGGATCAGAAGAAGCTGCAGTCGTTGCTAGCTCTTCACTGCCTTTCATTCTTGGTTGAGGAGGTGCCGAGTCTGGAGCTGCATTGACAATTCATTCAGTTACGATTTCGAACAAGCCTAGCTATTCACCGCATGCGAAAAGGTCGCAGGACCAAGTTTCACCCTTTGGCGACATCCGACTACAACGAGGGAAACACTGTGGAGAACGCGAAGGTACTACATGATCTCCTTGTTACACAGCTTGGACTGTCAGAGGAGGAGATTGCAAAGCTGTTGACTATGATTGGTGGTGACCAATCGACCGTTGAGAAGTTGCGCATGCTGAAGAAGATTGCGGCGTCATGCCCTCATGGCTATTGCAATTATAGCTGGGTCTTACCTGTGATTCAGCTCTGGCACATGGGTTGGTCGGACCTCGAACGCATCATCAATACACACTGGGGAAGCCAGATAAGAGATCTCTCCTCATTCTGCTCGACAAATACCATCATGGGTCAGAAAGTCAAAAACGGCAAGCACCCCGATTATTATCCTGCACAGCATCTTGTATTCGACTCTTTGAAGGTGGAAATTCTGGATTGTTGGAGGTATGCCTGCCTTGCAAAAGTTACTATGTGCTTACTCATGGCTTGCTACAGAAAATTACTTGGCCAGAAGGATCTCGAGGCATATTTTGAGGCAAATACAATCCCAATTGAGGAGCTGCTATTATACGCAGATAAACTCGTTCACCGATACTGCTCCATGGCAGGCCATATGCAGGCTCTGTATCCAGATGAATCTCTTCAAGAGTATTTTTCTGAAGGCAAACAATGGAGACGGACTGAAAGCGATGGATCGCGAACAGATTCACTGCTTGAAGGTGATCAAGTGCTGGCCAACGCAATTCTGCATCGACGTGATAGCCTGATTCATTATGAATTTCACTATGCAATTGCTGATGGGGACATTGGTCGAGCAATCAATGTGATGGCGGTGAGCATGGCTACATATATTCAATTTAGTCAGGACTAAATTGCCCTCCAGGTTTGGGTCTTTACATTCGCAGGCTCAGGTCGCCACAAGTACACAAACGAACTCCTTGAGCTGGTATGCAATTTTGAGTTTGAATACTCTCCTGAGCTCCAGGAAGCTATCCTCAACAACTGGTTATGTAACTTGTCCGGAATCGAGGGATGCTGGTTCCCTGACGATCTCCTGGAGGAGAAGGATATCGGTCAGCTCAAGAAAATGGCCACACGTAAAGATGCTACGTTTGGAGGCTCATTCTATCGGCAGATCATCTCGATCAATGTGCGTGCATACCTAGACACAATTGCAACAGTCGCATCTGCTTTCGGGCTGGGAGAAAAAGGCGGGACACACCGCCGAGTAAAAAAGGAAGCGGCGTACAAAGAGCTACGGCACCACATCGAGGACGAAGAGCTCAATACATTCCGAAAAAGCTGAACATCAGGCCATGTTGCCCAAGATGACTGGACGACAGGAGACATGCGTCTCAATGACGGCAAGAGGATCAAGGACTTTATTACAAGAACGGTGCACGATGCAGGTGATATCCATGATCATGAAGAAGCATCAATGACTCAAGAAGAAGACGAGGCATACCTTGTGCAATCACGTCCGTTGCCGAGCATGCTGATTGATGGGGTGCTTGTCCAAGGAGATGAAATGTACGATGATCAAAACATAACAGAGCAGGAAAGAGACCTGGTAGATTATATTTGTGAGGATGGTAGCACAGGATTCGAGGACATCGGTGACGAAGAAGAATTCTAGTTATTCAATATATGATCCTACGCTTTGGTGTTCCTTTTCGATCGGCGAAGTGCCGAGGTCCCTGCTAAATTTTCTTTCTGTGACGCTGCAGCCCGAGGTGTCTGCATATCAAAGGTCAGCATCAGAAGAACGGACGTAGAGATTTGTTCGTACCTTGCAAGCTTGTACTGTTTTCTGTGCCTTCGCTGGTCGCTCGTCTTGAATGTCACTTGAATCCTGCAACCGAGCATGTTTGCGTGGATTTGTGGTTGGCCCGTAGAACCGTTCCACGGGGATCGAAGCTCCAGCCACACGCTCGGTGGGTGAAGAGGAACTAGACAACTGCGCGGCTCTATTTGACGGACTCAAAATCATAGGTGCCGAGCGCGCGGGACCTGGTTCAGGTGTGCTGGCACGAGCGCTGATGGCAGAATATAAGGGAGGGGCAGTATTGGAGGCTGGAGTGGTTGTATCTATGATACCTGAAAAGAATAAGGAGAGAAAATCAAAGATAGCTTGCAGTCGCTCACCTGCACTGCTCTCGGATGCCGCTACTCTGTCGAGAGATGAAATAAGAGTCGGAACGCGCAATTTGACTCTCTTGATGTGGTCCAAACCCTTGGAGACAAGGTCAGCACGGACAGCATCAGCTTCCTTTCTTCCCCGCGCCTCACGCCGTGCCTCCAATGACCGCTCATGGCAGGCAATTGCCTTCTTGTGAAAGCGTTCGGCGAGCCCTGCAACTTCCGACCACAGCTCCGTACCAGCCCTTGTTTGAGGTCCTCCATTGATGACAGCAAATGAAAGTCCATGGTAATGCGCTTCATGATGTCGGGACGAAGGAAGCTGGTGGGCCCAATGAAGAGGCATTCCGGGCCCCGAAGGACTTTCCGCCAGAGCCTGCGTCCGATGACTGAGAGTTCTTGGGAAATGTCGACGAGTTCAGCACTTGTGAGTTTCATGTACGCCGGCAGTGTTGGCATTGGCTGTGTGTCCGAGTCGCGTGTAGGGATAGTTGCCTCAGGTGTGTCGATGATAGGCGAAGGCATAGGGCGCGGGAGGGGCAGGGGACGAGGCAGACACGAGCTGTAGCACCCACAGTTATGGTCAGTCCCAGGGTTGTCGTAGACGAGATTGATCTGGCGTGTTATACAGAGACCACACGTATGCGCCGCTATTATGAGGAGGCGCGCGGAGCAAAGCTGTTTGCTTTGTTCTGAATGTGGCAAGTCGGCAGCTGTCTTCTTTCTTCCCACCTTCTTCAACGTACCGTCTCCCTTATCTCTACTGGGTCCAGCCTTTTGCTTAACGACCTTGACAGGTTGCCGACATGTATTATTGACCTCAACATGCCCTTCGTCAAGCAAGCCTGTGTCGTCCAGCGTGCGCGCTGCCGAGGACACAACTCGCGAACGAACTTGCCTGGGTTCTTGCTGTACAGGTGCATCTATTAGATATAAATTAGTCTACGATCTTGTTCTGATACTTCTGAGCAATGACCCGCCTTCTGGTCCCATTAGTTGCGAGCTCTCATCTTCATGAGGTGGCGACATCCTCCCAACCACCACTGCGTTCGGTGTGGTCCCCTCACCACCATCACGCTCACACATTTCGATATCTGTATCAGCCGCTGACACTAATGGCATTCCCAGCAAGCACCCATCTGAATGGGATTCACTCGGAATGTGTTCCCGAGGAAGTACATTCTCTGGGTCCAAGAGGCAAGAATCGGCTGGCTCGCGCTTCGCGTACTCCAGCGCCGCCTGCGAGTCCGCCTTCTTGACGTATACGATGGCCTCTCCACGCATTCCTGGGCTACGTGCCGGGCACCCTGCTCATTGGATGATTGACGAGGCACTTGCCGGGGCAGGATACAGGATCACACTGTCAATGTCCGGTACATCGAGTCCAACCTCCCAGACTGCCGTTGCGACAAAGATTGCCATCGTGCGATCCTCATCTGATGCCTCCAGTGCTGCTAACCCCTCCTTTTTGCATTCAGGACAGTTCATGGAGTGCATGTGGCGCACCAGGCTGTATCCGAATTTTTGCAGGTGTATAGGAAGTAATGCCCGAAGGTATCCTGCAATGCGGTGTCCCATCTCTATCGTATCACTGTAGAGGATGTGCTTGGGGACATCAGATGCATGGGCAAGATCTGTTGGTATAAGCCAGTCAAGGTCATGGAATTCGAAACCAGTATGTGAGAATTGCATGGTGCAGAAGACGTAGTCAACATTGTGACGCTGACAATCTCGCTTGTCCAGGTGGTAAGCATCTTCGCGGTAACCGAGGTGCTGCAAGATGTGTGTCATCTGTGGGCCTTTCTCCATGCTCGCAGACATTGCAACCAGCATCAAGTGGTCTGGGCCGCGGGCACGCAGAGTCCAGATCGCCGCATATGCCTTGCGGAACTCGGTGCCCCAGTCGTCAACAAGGTGAGCTTCATCAACTGCGAGAACTCCCCATCTTTTCCTGAAGCTTGCATCTTGAATCAGTGTTGAGAATTCACCAGATTGGAGCATCTCGGGGGACAGCACGATTACTCAGTATCGGCAGTCTTTCGCTTCCTCCCATAAATTACGGTCTTTGTTTTTCTTCTTTGCATCCTCGATCTCTTCGGCATTGATAACAATAGATGCAAGTCCTTTGCTCTGCAAACTCACAATCTGAAGAAGCTCACGATAAGCAGGCTATTTTGCGGCATGATTGGGACTGACCATGTTATTTTTGAGAGCATTGGTAGGCTCTACCACAACGGTGATCATCCCCTTGCGCACTAGGGCTGGGATATAAATCAATGCTGATTTGCCATCACCCGTAGCTGATATGCAGAAGACATCCCTCCCATTCAGTATGCATGCGGAGTCATAGGCCTGCCAGTCGTGAGGTTCGAAGGAAAGGCGAGGTTGAACGAGTGACTTGAGATTACTGAGACCTTCTGGTGAGGTCCAGTCATCATCGAGCCTTCGTGTCCAGTCGAAGGCGGGTATAGATGACATATTTAAGCTTGTTCAAAGGAATGTAGGCATTATAGAGAGCTAGAGAGGGAGGGACACGGATAATAGTGAATATTTACAAGTCGACATGACGCGTCGAGAGTACTCTAAATTACGGTAATGTGATATGCCGAAGAAGCCGATGTGGCTGAAGCTGACCCCTCGATAAGACCCGGCCTATAGAGAGCAGACGTCAGATGAAACGATCCTGAGGCACGATGGTTGAGTCATCATCTACTCTGCCTTAGGGAGACTACAGCCACGCGACATATCATGCATTCTCTGCGCGCGTTGCTTCAACTTGAGTCTCAACTGCAGCACTTTTCCAACTCGATATCGTTCAAGTCTGGACACTTTGACACTGTTGAGATCTCCGTCAAGGACGATCAAGTTTACCTTAGTGCGAACCTGCTCAGGCCTGACTACGTACACAAGAAACCAGGATATGTTACATGTCTCGTCACACAGGCGGGTTCCAATGATCTCTGCGACTGCTGCTGTCTACTCATAGCCGACTACATAACTAACGAGCTCAAGATCACGCAAAACACCAAAGACCAGCTCCGAGCCCAACACAGGAACCTTCTTGAACAGACACCTCATAACGTCCGGTTTAAGAACGATGACGGTGATGCGCTAGGCGATCCGTCTCAAGTCATCATCTGGAGCACACGTGGCCGCGTTCCTGCAGCTATCGGGTTTGTTGTCGCTTTAAGCAAGCACAAGCACGATGCCATTGTTCCTGTGGAGCGTATTTACCAGCCAAAACAGGATGCTACTGAACCTGCTGGAATCGACGGTGGGCCTAATAGTTCCTCGGTTGGTAAGTTACTCTTTACTGACGCCCTCGAAGTCGATGCAGATAGCAGACAACTGTCGGTCAAGACAAAGGATCTTTCCCTCCCGTTGCGTGGTCTGGGACTGGGTCCTGGCAGCAGGTACAGCTTTCAAATCCGTACTTCTTCCAACGTCGCGATATGGAGTATTGCACGGTCTTTCACGGTTCCTCCTCCACCACCAGTGGGCGTACGCTTCGAGATTACACTTTCTGGTGTTATCCACCTGCAATGGGAGGAAGCCGCTGGCGCCTCCTCCTACGTTCTTTATCTCATGGGCAAAGCTGGCCTAATACAACTTCACGATGGCCTCAAAGAAAGCCAGTGGCAAGGCAACCTCGGCACCGCGCGTTGAGCCCTAATTTCCTGCCCGGTCATTGCTGGGAAATCACTAATGACAGGCGAATGATACTTTGAATCATTCGGAGAACATTGGCAGGAAACCCGCCCGTCTGTCTGTATGCCCGGTCGATTTCAGGCGAATGTTCATTTGAAGTGTCCTCGATGCATCCGCATCCTTGCTCATATTGCTTGGATTATATCGATTGTTTATTATAGAATTTATCTGCTCCTCTTATACAACTCTCATACACATGAGACAGAAATATATTTATTCCACTAAAAGTAGATTCAGAATATAAACGCACACACCCCGAGCGAGTAAGTCGAGAAAGCAAGGTTAACGAGAAAGCAAGGTTAATGTGAACCCCGGCGCGCATACAGGTGATCCGTCGCCTCCGTGACATCACAACATGAATAACGGACAATCACGTACCTATAGGTCATTAAACTTGTCGTGGACGGCACGGAAAGTCCGCAGCGCAGCGCTTGTGTACCCGTTACGATGCGGCGCGCAAATAATCGCAGAGAAATGTGGAAGAACGTACCGAACTACGGCATACCGGGGACTCACCACCATTCGGGAGCATTATGAGTGGAGACGTACTCACAGTGGACATCTGTTGGGCATATAGTTCCCACCTGCACTTGCCACTGTCTTCTAAGTGCCCTCATGAGTGGCGGTTCGGCCGTTAGTACAAATATATGCGCTTGTATGCGGACATCAAAGTCTGTACACAGCGAAGTCATACTTACCTCGTTAAATTCAATCCGAGCACTCCCTTCTCAGGTAGATAACTTAGCTCACCTGAGCGGAACCAAAACGTCCTGTTGCCAAAAGGAAGCCTGCAGGTCTGGCAGTTCACACGTCGCCAATCGCCGCCAAAGCGCCACACGAAAGGCCACTCACCAGTACTGTGACTAAGGAAACAAGCACAAGGTGGAAGTGGTGGTGAAGCCAATGATGGACGAAGGAGGGCGGCTGATCCAGACGACGGCGGGGGGCAGAGGCAGGGGGCATGGTGGTCAAGAAAAGAGTTACTGTAGGGTCAAGGGTCCGAGCTCCAGTGAACTTAACCCCAGCGCATCGACTTAGAGAAAATCGACGTGAGTCTGTGTCCTGTTAAGAATATTCACTGGTCACCGAGTGCAAACGCCGCGAGCGGACATTCGCTCATCACTCCAGGACATCCTGATAACCTGGAAATTTCCTGTCCCGGAATTTAGGGTCAACGCGCGGTGCGGGGACAGCCTGAGAACCCTCACCGCCATTTGGCTCGATTCTTGCGCAGAAGATGGGGTAAAAAGTGTTCACACAACTGAGGTTCCTGTAAACCGGGATACCATACGCCAAACAACAGCAGCTAGAAGATCGCGCATTACTGAAGAGTTGCCGCAGCGGCGTCGTGTCGAGAGTATATCCGCCGCGACTCCTTCCGTGTCTCAACCAGCAGCAAGTCCTCCCGTGCTTCAACCAACAGCAAGTCCTCCCGTACCATCTCGACTAGCAGCAAGTCTTCCCGTGCCGCAACCAGTAGCAAGTCTTCCCGAGCCTCAGTCGACATCAGATCTTTCCGAGCCTCGACCGGTGGCGAGTCTTCCTGAACTTCAACCACCAGCGAGTGTTCCTGAGCCTCAACCAGCAGCGAGTGTTCTCGAGTCTCATCCAACAGCACCTCTACCAATCCTCATGTTCCTCCCGAACCGGACCTCGATATTGCAAGCCCGTTTTCCGATGATGGGCCGGATGTTCAGTCGCATGACGACTTTGATGTCGAAGATGGCCGAGCCCTTCTGAACCCTCCAAACAGCGATATTGACGTAAATGAAGGTACTGCCCAGAGCGGTCTGACTCGCTTGCATGTATGTATTCCGCTTTTTCTGCTTCGTCTATAGCATCTACTGACGCTGGGACTTTGTTGAAGGATGAACTCTCGGCGTTCTTCGGCCCTTACATGGAAGTGAACGAAGAGCTCATGGAAGCTGAATACAACGATGTCAACGACAGCGGGGAGTGTATTCTTGATGGACTCAAAATTGTCGTCGGCCACGCATACAGAGTTACTTTGGACAATACGCAGCAAGTCCTGAAGATCCACCAGATCCTAACCTCGCAGGCCGGGGCACTCACATACATCCACGCTGCGCGGTACATCTGGGCCTCTGCACGATTTGCGCAAGCACGAGAGCCGAACGACAACGACGAGCTGATCATGCTCATCGAGCCGCCATCCGGTCGCGTCGTCGTACAGGGCGTCGACTGTGCCCGAATCTTCTGCAACTCGATTCATCCCGACGGCCCTGATGCCGAGGTCCAGATCCGCCTTGGCGCGCTGCCCACAGACGACTTGCACTTTGCGCCAGGTGATCCCAAGATGTACGCCTGTCGCTTTGCGATGATGGGCGACTCCGCTCGGAAGACGGTCAAATTTGTGAGCTTCGCTGGTCATCCGGAGTTCGACCCGCGGTCCGCGTCGCCTGAAGTCCTCGACGCGCCAAAGCCAGAGCTCGAGCCGTACGGCACGTTCGTCGATTTCTATGCGGGGTGCGGCGCGGTTGCCCGCGGCTTTGAGGCGGCGGGGTTCAGCGTCCTCGCAGGCGTGGAGAACCATCCGGACGCCGCGATGAGCTGGCAGGTAAGTGATAACGCTGTGCCTTTATTGGGATGAATGCTGAGTGAGAATTGGGCTAGCTTAATTTCCCGGAGGCTCCGCTTCATGCTGAGGACGTCCGCGTATTGTTGGACGATCTGGCCGCTGGTAAGATTGCGTCGCCGGGGCGCGTCGCTATGCTGTCGGTGTCGGCGCCATATGTGTCTTCAGCAGACGACCTCCAAGTTCAGAAAGTCAAGAGCGTGGGGCATTTCAAAATAATCGGGCAGGCGATTGACGTCGTGCAGCCCGTGTATGTTGTGAGTCGCGTTCTTCATTGTTGTGACGGTTCAGACCTGATATAGACGAATGACAAGCTTATGGACTTTGCGCCTGTAAGCTTCCCTAAGCATGTTTACGCCCAGCATGCTCACTTGCATCCTAGGCTCTTCTCAGCAACCACTACCGAAAGGACTTTCAAAGCATGGAATTAGCCATCCTGTCGCGCCAGTACTCGCTCACATACAAGTACCTCAACCCCGCCGAATACGGCATCGCGACGAACTGCGGCCGCTTCATAATACTCGCCGCACGCAGCGGGCTGCGCCTTCCCGCCTGGCCCGCGCAGACGCACGGCGATCTCGCGCTCGAGTATGCCGGCCCCGGGCTGCAGCCTTTCGTCACCGTGCGCGACGCGATCCAGGATCTAGAGTGGCGCAACCCGCGCGCGTCGGGCGCGGGCCACAGTGTCTTCTGCACGGTTCCGGCGTCCGCGCCTGGGCTGGAGCTGCCGCCGCCGAGCGAGTATGCTGTCGAGCTCGGAGCAGAGGACGGGCCGAATATGGCGCATCATACCACCGGCTGGTCCACGGACTTCATAGAAGAGGGACCAGTGTTGGACTATGATAAGCCGTGTCGAGGTGTGTTCGACTGGGTATATGAATTCGTTTTGGGGTCGTGTAGCTAATCCGGGCTCGCAGCTTTACTGGCAGGACCGACCGGCCGCTGGCCATCACGCCATCCTAGTACGTTTTCCGCAGGCACGCCATGGCTCGGATAATTGACGTCTGCCGTGCAGAGTATCCGAACGAACTGTTGACACCACGCGAGCTCGCGCGCATCGCGTCGTTCCCCGTGCGTCTTATGTGTACTTGCGTTTCGGATTTAAGGTTGTTGAAGGCGTTGACAGGACCTGCACCGGTTTGCGGGGTGGCAGGCCGAGCAATACAGGCAGATAGCGAGCGCCGTCCCGCCGCTGCTCGTGCGCGCGGTGGCGCTGTGCGTGCGCGACGTGCTGCTAGAGCAGTATCCGCACCTGGCGCTCGGGGTCCCGGAGATGGAAAAGATGGAGGTCAAGGAGGAAGGGATCAAGGCGGAGGAGCGCGAGCCTAGGCTGGGAGAGGGCACCTCGGGTGAAAAGAGAATGTATCCTGAGGATGAGGACGGCGATGCTGAGACGGTATCCGATGTCGCCGAAGGACGGCCGTCGAAGCGAGTCAGGCTGGAGCTGGTGTAGACGCTTGTCCTCGGACGGGCATCCCAGCTTTGTATCATGACCTAGGCATTCGCGGTCCTGTATCCTGAGATGATCTACTAGTTGTGACCTGTAGACCCAATGAGCTAATCCATCGATCCACTGAATTGCATTGACGAGAGTCGGAAAAACGTCGAGTCTCACTCCTATAGGCGTGATGGTAGATACCTGGCTCAGCGAGATCCGCATACAGATGCAAGTCCTACGCGCAGTCGGGATGTTGATTCTGGAGAGCGCGTGAAGAGACGCTTCATAACATGTCTTTAATCAATGTCCCGAGGATCGGTGCATAGTAGAATGACGCAGAGCGCCCGCGTGGAACTGCGATGTCCGATTGTGAACGCGGACACGGACACCGATTTGCCTCTCCTGGTCCATGCCAACAAGAGAGGAGAAAGAGGGAGAGACGGAAAAAGGTGTTCTCGGCCAGTCGCAATATCCATCCACCATCGTAGTAATTCGCGCCGTTTCGGGCATCTAGGGGACGCGGATGTCTCCAAACGAGAGAACTTAAGTTTGCACGGTACGTCCGCATCTCAGAACGGGAAACAGCAAGAGGCATGCTAGGAGGAAAATGGAAAGGAATGGCATGAATGGATGGTGCGGCGACAGCAGCCGTGAAGTCACTGGTCACGGTTGCTGACCTAGCCGCCCAGAATTTGGAGGTCCTTGAGGTGTTCCGAAGTGTCAACGAATTCACAGGATAAGGAGCCGTATTTTTTGATGTTACTTGTCGCACAGGAAAAGCCCAGGTGGCCTGCCGCGAATGTGGCGGATCTCAGCGAGATCGTCCTGGAGAGGTTATATCGGGTGTCGAAAGGTAGTTGGAAGACCGAGTCGAAGAAGGACCCATGTAGGCTTGCGGTGCGCCTCTGATCTCAGAGCTTTTTAAGCACGTTGATGAGTATGACGAGTGCGTGATGTATTTGATGGTCGTGGACTTTTCTGGAATACAGGACAGCGTGCAGATTTGTCTTTTATGGTTGTGTAATATCTTATACTCGGATATAGAAAACATACCATGTTGAACAGCCTTGCCACGGTGACGATACAGTATTACGTGCCACCGGAATTTGTTCTTAGATATGAGTGAAGTCTGCGGTTTCGAATTGGAAGATATCAAAACCGGTCGATAGAGACGGCGCACCGAAACGTTCACGTCCCATGTCTAGCAAACGATATTCAGAGGCGAAGATCGTGGTAGAAAGTCCTGACCGGTTGCCATATCGCAAATGGAGTGCGCCTGCCCGTGGGCCCATGCTCGAAGCACGGGTTGGCGTGGAGAAACGACCCGGAGCGGGTGTAGTTCGTGTCTTCCATTGCATTTGATCGCCTATGCACGCCAGCGACACGATGGAAGGGGCGCGGACGACCGCAGGATGTACGCCTGTCGACGGGTGTCTCCGATCGCAGACTACCAAGTTCATAAACGTCGCTGGGCATCCGGAGTCCGACCCGCGATCCAGTCTCTAGACGCACGAAAAGCAGCGCTCGAACCGTGCGCCGCATTCTCGATTTCTATCGTAATCTAGGCTGCGGAGTTCGGCGTCCTCCCGGGTATTGAGAGGCGTCCAGACGTTGCGGTGTAAGAACAGGTAAGCAGTACCGATGTGCCTTTACCTCGCTGAATACTGGAGTGAGGGGTGCTCTTCCGTTTGCCAGAAACATCGTTTCATGCTGAAGACGCCCCGCGCCGTTCGATGATCTGGCCGCTGATGGGATTTCGCTGCGGTGTATCGGTGTCGGCCCATGTGTCTTCCACGGACATGGAACGCAAAAGCGTGAGGCATTTCATAGGAATAGGGGAGTCGTGACATTCGCGTACATCGCGAATCACGTTCCCCAACATGACCACGACCCACGTTTAACGCAGACGACTGACAAACGGACAGACTTCGCATCTGCGAGCCATTCCCAACACATGCGTCTTCGCGTCCGTACGCCCTTCTCAGCAATCAATACCAACAAGAACGGACTTCCAAAGCATGGGGTCAGCCATCGTGTGACGAGAAGAATGGTCTATGTACGAGCGCCTGGTGTCAGTCGAGTCTCCGCGGGGACCATGACTGCAGATAGGTGCGCCGGATTGCGTGGACCTTGACAGGTGTCTTGCGTTGGAGGTGCGGGAAGGGTGGGGAGTGAGGTGGCGCTGCGGTTCGTGGACTCTGCCGACGAGACGGTAGAGAGCGCTCCTGGTCATTAATTGCACAAGGGAGAACGCGCAGGCGGGCAATCCCTCGCTCCACCGGATGGTCTCGATGAAATGAAGCAGACTCGCTGCATTAGATCCACGGGTCTGATACGCGTCCTAGCGGCGTATGTGCGCTGCAGAAAGCTTCTGGGTTGATGTCCCGAGGACCGTAAGTGACGCGAGCATCCGCATGGAACGCCTGTGTTCGATTGTGGACGCGGACAGGGTTCCTGTTGTGTATGGTAGCAACAGTTTGAACAAAGGAGACAGGGAGGGACGGCAAAGGGCACCGTCCCCGGTCGCACTATACATATACCAACCGTCAATGGTATTTCGCGCCGTCGGCCATCTTGGGGGCGCGGATGGCTCGTGGACCCACTCAATGGGAAGGCGATGGTGGGCATGAGCGTTCCGGACAGGGTCGGGTCGTTGCACAGGGCTAGGACGCGGCAGGGGCGATCCCCCGAATGGCGTCGACAAGACGTCGAAGCCTAGAGGCATGGACTCAATTGCATCGACATATCCAATGCAGCTTCTATCAGCAATCCGCGGTGCTGCTGCTGGAGAGTGCGCGAATGTGCGCTGTAGTATATTTCTCGGTCGATGTCCCGGATGGCCGGGATGCGCGGCAGAAATGACGCGGAGCGCCCGCGTGAAGCTCCTGTGTTCGACTAAGGACACGTCCGCGGTTCCGGTTGTCCATCGCAGTTACCAGAGAAGACAGAGAGGGACGGCAAAGGGCGATGTCCGTGGTCGCAATATATATCCGCCGTCGAGTGGTATTCGCGCAGCCTCGGGCATCTCGGGGGCGCGGAAGTCTCCGAAGGAGAGGCATCTAAGTTTGCAGGCACGTCAGCATCTCAGAACGGGAGACGGCACACCTGGTGGGAGACGTGGGAGGGGGCAATATGGGGGGAAGACGGCGGGAGATGAAGAGATGGTGCGGCGACAGCAGCCGTGAAGTCACCGATCTGAGATCTGGGGAGAGATCTGGCCGCCGGGAGGCCCTCCTTATTCCGTCATGCATCCCCTTCCCGACGCCCTCCTCTGCGTCCGTCCGTACGAGCGAGCCGTTCGCAGGAAATGCAGGTGTGCACCGTCCCTCCTTGTGCATGAGCGACGACGCGTCCGTGCGCGAGCGAGGGGTGACGTGACGTGCTGAGTCACTGTGTGACTTGTGTGTTGAGGTGGAATCGATCTGCTGTGAAGGACGCCCTCTACCCAGCAGCCGCAGCGTGAGTGCAGCCTCTGCAGATCACGATTTCTGTCTCGCCCCTTTATTTCGCGTCTTGTCACGTTTTGGAGCGCAGGCTTGCCCGCCGCAGACAGCGAGAGACCAGCGGAGGTGAGTCTGGTCTTCCCTTCCCCGATCCCTTCCCGCATGTCCCGATGACGCAGGCTGTCGTTCCCGTGCTGACTTGGCCCCTCCAGCCCGCCATCAATCCCGCCCTCCCTCCCCTCCCGACAGAACACCGGCCCGTCCACCCGTGCGCCCTTCCCGTCCTCTCTGTCCCGTCCGGCGCTAACTTGTGTCCCCTCCCTCCCTCTAGAGCGCCTGATACGCGCAAGCACGACCAGCGGCTCTTGAGGCCGCCGGCTTACGCTTTGTCCACGTGCGTCTACCCGACTTTCTCTTTGGGTCACGTACCGACATAGACCCTCGCGTCCAGGAATCCGACGAAAGCGGGTGCGAACTTTGAGGTGTGTTCGGACGCCTGTGCTTTACTTTGCGTCCACTCACGCGAGGTCACTTCTTGCATCGCAGACGCATACCTTGAACACTATAGATACGAAAGTCTACGAAATTGAACATTTGACGTCCAGGTGCGTTCAGTGGTCTTTCGTCTGCTGTTGCCTCTAGTCTGTCTGTTTCGCGCGGACGAGCAATGTCTCGCGGCGCGTCCTGTGCACTAGCTAGTCTGCCGCGCGGACGTGCGAGGTAAAGCGCGCCCGCGTCGCCTGCAATCTCTTCTTGTTCCCAGAGTACATGTGCATGCACGTTTTCGTTCGCAGCGGATGCGCAACGCCTGCAGAGCGGCCCGTGCGCGATTGCTCTGAATAGCGCACATACTGCGCTGGTGTTTCTTCTTCTGCAATGCCGGGCCGCATCATACAGTACCTAACCTGCTCACCTCCGCAGACGAATCTGCCATAACAACTCTAACTTATCAAAACTCGAGCGCGCCGCGCTCAACACACCTAACGCGCGACCATGGACGGCTTCCAGCACCACCAGCAACAACAGCCACAACAACAACAATTCCCCGCGCACATGAACCCCGCGCTCCTCCAGCAGCAGCAACAGCAGCAGAAGTTTCTACAACAACAACAACAGCAGCAGCAGCAGCGGCCGGGGTCGCGCGGGCCGGGCCAGTTCGACATGGGCGGGCTCGGCGGGATGGGGATGAACATGGGGATGGGGATGGGCGGGGGCGGCAGCGGGATGAATATGGGCGGGATGGGAAACATGGGGTTGGGGATTGGTGGGGGCACGATGGGGATGGGTGGCGGCGGTGGAGGAGGAGGGGGGATGAATTTCGACTTTGGGAGCATGAATATGGGGCAGGGTCTTGGCATGGGCGGGATGGGGCTTGGTGGGGGTGGGGGGATGAATATGGGTATGGGGAATATGGGCGGAGGTGGGATGGGCGGGAACTTGGGTGGTGGAGGAAATATGGGGGGCGGGGGGATGGGCGGAAATATGGGCGGGATGGGGGGCAGCGGTGGTGGTGGCGGTGGGCTCGCGCTGACGCCGGCGCAGATCGCACAGCTGCAGGCGCAGGGCGCGACGCCGCAGCAGGTGCAAGCGATGCAGGCGCGTCTCGTCGCACAAGCTATGGCAGCGGTGAGTATCTGTCTTCATGCATCTCCCACTCTGAAGCGCATATACTGACCCCCGTCCTCCCAGCGCAACCAAAACCAGTCCCGCGCCCAGTTCCACCCCGATCACTCCCCCGTCTCCCAAGGTCCAACCCAACACACCTCCCCCCAAACCCCCTCGCACCCCCAAACCCCCTTCATGAACCACCAGCAACCACTCCACCACACCCCGCAACTGCACCACCAACAACAACAACAGCACACCCCGCAGCCCCCCGCCTTCGCGCAGCCGCCGCTCTTCGACCGCGAGCGCCCGCCGAGCGCGACGCCCGCGCACGCGCAGATGCGCCCGCCGCCGCCGCCGCGCCCGCCGTCCGCGCGCCCGGGCACGGGCCACTCGCACCGCTCCGTGCGCACGCCGACGCCCGAGGCGCGCAAGCGCACGCCCGCGCCGGGGCTGCTCGGCGGCGCGGGCGGCGGGCTCATGGGCCCGCCGCATGTCGTGCCCGCGCGGGACGAGAAGGACGCGAAGGACAAGAACAAGGACAGGGAGGGGAGCAAGGATAAAGAGGGGGGGAAGGAGAGGGACGGGGGGAAGGAGGTGGAGATGGGGCCGGAGGAGAAGCCGCTGCCGCCGCTGGGCGCGGAGGACGCGGCGCGCGTGGCGGCGTGGGCGGGGCGCGACCGCGCGTACGAGGGGCTGTACAAGGCGATGCGCGCGCGGGTGGGCGAGGAGGCGCGGCGCGTGGGCATGGGCGCGGGCGCGTGGTGGGAGGTGCCTGGGGAGGCGCGGCGCGTGCAGGGGCATGGGCGCGCGAAGTTCGGGGTTACGTATCCTGGGCAGCGGCTGCGCGAGATGGGGCGGCGGCGCGGGCGGCGGGAGGGGTTTCGGCTGTGAGTGCTTTTTTGTTCGTGCGTGTGAAGGTGGGGGCTGATGATTGGGGTTGGGCAGGCCGAGGAGTGTGGATCCGGAGGAGGCGGCAAGGGCGGAGACGCTCGTGCCGATCCGGCTCGAGCTTGACGTCGAGCACCAGAAGATGCGGGATACGTTCGTGTGGAATTTGAATGGTGCGTGTTGCGCTTTGTTCGAGATGGAATGTGTGCTGATGATGAGGGGCGCAGACCCGGTGATCACGCCGGAGGTGTTTGCGCAGAGCGTGGTGGACGATTATCAGCTCGCGCCGGGCTACCACGGGACGATCGTCAAGGCGATACAGGAGCAGCTGTCGGACTTCCGCGCGCACATGCTTGCGGACGGGGACGGCGCGGAGGCGGATGACGAGCGCGTAGACGTGGGGGCTGGGCGGCTCGAGGAGGGCGCGGAGGAGGCGGCGTGGTGGGAGGGGTGGCGCCGGCGCGTGGAGGATGGGCGCAAGCGCCGGCGGGGCGTGGGGGCCGGGCGGAAGAGGCGGAAGGTGGAGTTGAAGGAGGAGGACGTGTTTGGGCCTGGGGCGGCGATCGTGCCGGAGGCGCTGGATGCGAGCATGGACTGGGACGATAAGGAGTTCCCGGAAGAGATGCGCATTGTGATCAAGGTGCGTGGGACGCGGTTCATGTGGGCTGGTTGCTGATTCGGATCGCAGTTGGACATCATCGTCGGATCGCTGAAGCTCGAGGACCAGTTCGAATGGGACATCGAGAACGCGGACGCGTCGCCGGAGCAGTTCGCGGAGGTGTACACGCGCGATCTTGGCCTCGGCGGTGAGTTCAAGACCGCGATCGCGCACGCGATCCGCGAGCAGGTACAGACGTATCAAAAGTCGCTCTTCCTCGTGGGCCACCCGTCCGACGGGACAGCCGTGCAGGACGACGACCTGCGCATGGCGTTCCTCTCGCCCGTGCACACCGGCGCGCGCGCGCTCGACCAGGTCCTCGCGTTCACGCCGCAGCTCGGCTACCTCTCCGACAGCGAAATCGAGCGCAACGAGAAGGAGCGCGAGAAGGAGCTCACGCGCCGCCGCAAGCGCAACACGCGCGGGCGGCGCGGCGTCGCGCTGCCCGACCGCGAGCCCGCCAAGACATACCGCACGCCCGCCATCGGCTTCCCCGACGTCGACCCCGCCGTGCTCGCGCTGCAGCAGGCCGCCGCCGCGCCCACCTCGCGCCGGGCCGCCGCCGCCGCCGCCTCGCTGACGATCGCGAACATGGTCGCGTCGGAGAACGGGACGGCCGTGGTGACGCCGCAGCCGATGGCGACGCCGACGCCCGCGCCGCAGGCCACGAAGGAGAAGAAGCCCAAGGGCCTGTTCCGGGCGCCGCCGGTGCCGCCCGCGGTGCTGCGCGCGCGCGCGGGCGTGCAGGCGCCGACGCCGTCGACGGCGGTCGACGCGGCGCTGCTGCCGCCGCCGCTCGAGAACGACCCGCCCGCGCCGATGCCGACGGTTGCGCCGCCGGACAGCCGCGCGACGCGCGTGATCTCGGCGAAGCGCGCGAAGGAGCTCGAGCGCGAGGCGAAGGAGAAGGGGTTTGCGGACGGGCAGCATGCGAATATGATCGATGGGGTGTGGCACTGCTCGAATTGCGGGTGTCCGGAGGATATTGCGATTGGAAGGCGCAAGGGCCCGCTGGGCGATAAGTCGCAGTGCGGGACGTGCGGTGCGTGGTCTCTATCTCCGCGTATAGGGTTCGGAGGGTGCTGACAAGTGTGTGCAGGCAAGTTCTGGCACCGGCACCGCCGCCCGCGGCCGGTGGTGTATAACTCGGATCACGATTTCCACCTGAACCAGCGCAACGAGGCGGAGAAGGCCAAGTCGGCGTCGAAGAAGAAGGGCGGTGCGGCCGCCGCGCGCGCGGGGCAGACGCCCGCTGCGGAGGCGGAGGCGGAGGCGGAGGACCCGCCGCCGCCGGAGCCCGAGACGCCCGTGCGCGCGTGGGCGGACGCGCCGCGCCGCTCGCCGGGCTCGGATGGTGGCAGCTCGAGCGCGTCCGAGCCTCCGCTTGCGCAGCGGATGTCGATGAAGGCTAACGGCGCGGGCAAGGCGGACTCGGCGCCGCCTGCCGCGCAGGGGTCGCCGCTGCCTGCGCCGTCGTCGCCCATGCAGAACATGAGCGCGAGTGCGCCGCCTGGGCCCGAGGGGTCCATGTCGCCGGTCCAGGCCGCCCAGGTAGGTACATGTCGTGCGCGTGTCGGACGGGATCGTGCTGATGGTGTGTGCAGCAGCGGACGCCGCCGCCGTGGCTGACGGCTGCGTGGGAGGACTGCCTGACGAAGTATCCGGACGACAAGGTCGAGTTCCGGTACACGACGACGGGGAACCCGCCGAACTGGCGCATTCGGTGTCTGGACTGCCCGGGGAAGGTGCGTCTGTCTGCTCTTGTGCTGCTGCAGGCTGGGCTGATGGAGGCGTGTTGGGCAGCTGTATATGCCGGGGCCGGGGGAGACGTTTAATAATTTCGATGTGCACCTGCGCAATCGGCAGCACCGCTCGAAGGTGAACGAGCGCGTGGCGCGCGAGGCGGCGGAGGCGGCGGACTCGTAGAGTGTTGTCCTTTTCTTTTGTGCTGACTTTCTGTCCGCCCGTGGGCGTATCTATCCGTGCTATCTGTGCATACCTTGCTGCACTGCTGTCTTGGCTCGTAACGTATGGCTGTTGTCGTGTACTTGTGGTTTCGTTTTGTATCGCGCGCGAACTTGATTATTAATTGTTTTGATTCCGCTGGTGCTGCTGGTGTCTGCCGTCGACGTTGTCGGTGCATGCGTGTCTCAATCAGTAAGATCGACGAGCCAGTGCTGGATCCGTGTTTGTGGGCACTTGGCACCATTTTGTGCAGGGGTCTGTGTCTTACATGATGATATGCATCCCATAGACCAGTCGCGATCGTAAAAAGGCAAACTGTACGGAATAACATGACAACATAGGCATGATTTTGATTTGCACATTGCCATACTATATCGTAGCCTCCAATCCTCCAAAATCACCGAAGTTCTGGATAAGGACACCGTCCCGAGCCGCTTTTCGTTGGTGTCGCTCCCGTGCTTTCCGCCGAAAGGTACCCTGCTGATGGTTGTTTTCCCAGCAGCATCATCCTTCATGGAGCTAGATCAGTAGATGCAGCAGTGCATAGTTGCGCGGCTTGCCTCGGCGATGAACACCCCGTCTTCAGCGATCATGGCGACCATTCTGTAAAACTGCCCCGCATGCGCCAGCGGTGTAATCTCTGCCGTCTTCTTCAGATACGGATACTCGATGACAATATCGTCCTCGAACAATCCTTCGCTCGCGCTGATGGATGAGGAGTGCTCTACAATTTCGCCTGCATCAAGGCCTTCAGTCAAAGCTCGAGCAACGCGCCAGGAGTTGAAATCCATAGCGCAGAGCGACCACTGCATGCGACGGTCAACCCAAACGTGGTCGGAATCCTCAGCCGTGACGATGCGCATGCCCGCTGTATGTTGGGGTGGCACGAACCCTTGGAGATTTCGTGCGTACGGCGGTGGCCTAGTCCCGATCCAGACAACGCAGTCCCTCCATTCGCTCCAGGGAACCATGGATCGTTTGGCCTTCTTACGCACCATCGCTACAATTCGAGCGTACGAAATCAGCAGTCTCACAGGGCTACCGGACAAATAGGATGAGGCTATATTGGCTGTAATGAGGCGGTCTGCATCATCGCGCGCACGAAAAGCAGGCATGGTCTGACAACCGGGGCTTGGCGCTCGCAAATGAATTTCGACGTTCCCAGCACTTCCATTCGCGATCGGACATGGTGGGAGTAGAAATGCGCATTCGAAGACCACATCCTCCTGTGTGCGTGCATCTGGTGTCTGCTTGGCCGGATTGAAGACGAGCAGTGCCCCAAAATAGTGGCCTTGTCCCGTATACATATTGGGCTTTCCGAGTATGGCATATTCTTCGTCTATGAGCGTACTGTAAGTCTGGCCTGGCACGTGTTTGATAGGCTGAACGGCATCGTGAATATAGAGCTCAAGGACGTCAGGATTGGATGGATGGACATTACCGTATACTGGATCCCTGTCTTCCAATCCCAAAAGATGCTCAAGAGGGTAATGGGGCCATCGTTGTAAGGCTTCAAGAAGGACACCCGCATGAGATTGCCTGCAAATTGAATTTCGTCTGGATAATTCCACACTACATTGGCCGTGCTGCGGCCAGCATAAAACAAATGAAGTGTATCCGGGCCTGCCAGTGGATGGACTTGACCGGTTTTCAGTGATCGTATCTGTAAACAGACTTCTGTCGAAAGTTCGACATTTCTGCAGAAGTTGAAGCTGTCAATAGTTACCATCATTCCCATGATTTAATACTTACGATCGATCAACTGTCAGAATAGCTATGGCGTCCTGGCTCGGGTCTAATGTGAACGCCTTCAGACGGCGATTCGGATCCAGAGGAACTGAGCAGATGATATCTTGAACGTATGGTGCCTCCAAATGAACTCGATTAATCCTTATTTCGGTTTGGTCATATTCCCCAACTAATATTGCCCCTTTGTCAAAAGACGTGTGCGCTAGGCTCGATCTCGGCGAAATGACAGCGACCGGTCGCCCGAAGGCAGACTTTCGCCATACCGCCTGCGAACTCCTGAGCAAATCCAGTCGATCGTTAATGCTCGCGGTGCTTGAGATAGAATCTTCCAGACCATGCAGCTCGAGCTCGATATCATACTGCAGCTGCACGGTGTTCCTGATGAGTTTGTACCAATCTCGGCATATCTGCAAAGCCAAGACAGATGAATACAACCGGACCCCGGCAGTATTAGAACACGCACATTCTGGCAACGTAACAAAGATCGCAGGTCAAGCATCCGGAATGCACATATAGTGATTTCTGGAGGTAGCAACATGATAGGTGCAGTCTGGCTGGACGGACTCATTTCCCGATAGGAATTGCTTTGTAGCTGTCATCGAAAGAACAGAGTCACCTGAACTGACACGCATTGCATACACATCAGCTTACCTCGATGTGCTTTGTGCCGTCCACCATGTTGACATCAGAGGCCCCAGCAGCAGAAGTAGTCGATGCTGAACATGTGCCCTCTGTGGGGCCCTTGGGGCCCATCTGCAGACATTGAGAACAAGGTGGTCTTGCATGCGTGCATGCTTACCTCGTGGACGAAGCACTTTCTGCTATAAGACAGAGATTCGCGAGAGATCGAGAACGAGCTGCGTAATCGAAAGCTAGCACTTTGGTAGCGACTGGATGCTGCTGGGGCACTTGCGAGACGATGCAAAGCAAGAGCGCTTGACAGACCAGATGAGAGTAAGTATCAACGATATCGATGGATTGCCCAAAGGTGACAGGACTCGTTCCACCGAAGGCGGAGAATGGATATATCGATGGATCACTGAATCAGCCGGATACTCGAAGATCACGTGCACAACGCGACGTCGTTTTCCATTTACTGCAGCCAGTCCAAGTTTCCCTCTGTACGCTAGTGCAAGCATTTGCATACCAGGTGAGTCGCATCTGCAAAGACCTGTGAAATGCTGACTCGAAACACTCGCCAGTGACATCTCATGAGCGGCAAAATCATCATCAAACCGCGTCGCGGGCGGGGACGCGGGCGGGGAGCGGCAGCAGGCCCCTCGCGGGGCTCCGTGGACGTCGACGTCGATGTCGAGAGCCAGCCTACACCAGGCAGCTCCGCGGGCCCTGCGACGCCGATGGAGATTGAAGAAGCTGAGCCAGAGCCCGAGGCGGGCGAAGTGGATGTTGACGAAGAGGGCGTTGCGGAGGAGGTTGCGGAGGAGGGATCTGAGGCGAGTGTAGAGCCTGTGCCTATGCCGCGTCCGCGAGGGCGGCCGCGCGGGCGTGGGCGCGGTGCGCTGGTGGGGAGCACGCGGGCAAGAGGACGTGGGAGGGGGCGCGGCCGTGGGCGCGGGAGGGGCTCGCGGGGCGGCATAACGATTCGGCTGCCGGGGCGGGCTGGGGAGGAGGGGGCGGAGGGAGAGGAGGCTGGCACGCCCGGTGCGGAGGGCGCGGAGGGTGAGGTGCTGGGCGGCGGGAAGCCGTTCAGGATGATCCAGGGAAAGGCGTATATTATCGAAGGTGATGAGTTTGTGACGGAGAATGACCCGAAGGGCGATACGAAGATCGACGCGAACGGGGTTCTGCAAGGCGGTGAGTCTCTTCTTGTCGTTATGAGCCTTATGCCATGCTGATGGGTGATATAGGTCGACAATTCAAAGCCGGAACATTCGTACTCCCAAGGCGTCACCCAGAACGACGCTACATCCTCGCCATTGACGCTGCACGGACGTCAGGCTTTCGTGACTCGCTGTACTACTTCCGTCGCAACCCACTTGCGCTCAAGCTCAGCGCGACACAGCCCGAGAAGGAGTACCTCATCGAAATTGGCAAACTCGGCTCGCATCTCCGCACACGCAGTGTCACTCTCGTCACCGCACGAAGCGCGTACAAGCTCCATGGCGCAAAAACGATCATTGGTAAGCTCTATTGTTCATCTATTTTGAACGCCGCGCTGACATGCCTTAGATGGCAAATGGGTCACTGATGACTATTATGAGGACAAAGCGCTGGAAGAGATCACCGCCAAAGGTCTCAAGCCAGGCGATCCGGTTGGCGAGTTGCAAGAGCCGCTGACCGCCGCTGCCGCTGCTGCTGCTGCCGCCGCTTTGCAGGAGCCTGCCCAGAAAGCAGAGCGCGGCGCGGGGCTAGGGATGTACCGCGCCGGCGGGCCAACAACGTTATTCGGCGGGTCCGGCTTGGGTCCGTACAGCGATGGCCCACTGAATGCTGTGAAGAAGAGTTATCTGTACCACGAGGGTTTGGACGAAGCGAATTGGATGTGGGCCGCAGCGCAGAGGACTGCGGAGCTGAACGCGGAGTTGACGAAGCAGAGAGGCGAGATTTTGAAGCCGTGTGGAGGGATTTTCGGAGATAACCCGCCGGGTGCGAGGGAGGCGACTCAAGAGGTGGAGGCGGGGGAGAAGAGAGAGGGGACTGAAGGGCCGGAGGGAGAGGGAAGGAGGAAGAGGCGCAAAGTGCGGATGGACGATGGGGGCATGCCCCTTGGCGTGTACGAGCCACATTCGGGTGTGGTACTTTGTGAGTCCCTTTTCTCTGTTTTTTTTACGGCTACGATTGCCTAATTGTTGGTCTCAATGCAGATCGTGAAGATACGCAGCCAACACGGAGTCGATGGGAAGGTCTGCGTGATGATGGCGAGAGGAGGCAAGTGCTAGGAGGGACGAAGGCAGGTAATGGCGCGTGGGCGTTGGCATGGATCGATACTGTGATGGAGCCTCCGGACGAGGACCTGGAGTCGAAAGTTGCGCATGAGCACGAGCAGCTGTTGGCGCAAGTAGCGACGTGACGACTTCTTGTCTTGTTCTTTATTTGTTTTTTTTATTCTTGTCACGAATAACTATGATATAGCCTCATTCAATACAAGGATTCATTGATATGTTTGAGTGAAAGGTCGTGAGGCATTATTCGGAAAGATTTACCTACTCGCCCTGTACTCGGAATCTGCCGAAACCGATGATACTGATACGCCCATTTTGCTCTATTTTGACTATTGGACGCTCTTGCCTTTCGTCTTCTCGCAAGCATTCCCTGTCAACTATATCCAGTCGCTGTGAAGGTAATTGAATTCAGAGTCTAGCCCGCACTACGACAACAATTCAGCTCCAGTCAGATATTCTACTTCATAACAGCTTCTTTCCGACTGCTCGCCATCAGGCTCGGGATCTACTTACTGCTTTCTCCTCCTTCAGACATCAGAAAGATCGTCTTGACGTCATTCAGCTTCGAGGAGTCCAGTGTAAGCAAGTTCTGCACCTGATCGCCGTGTCTCGATGGCTGTCCCTACAGTATCAGAAGCGCAGTGAGTCCCATCGCTTTTCAGAGGATCAATATCACAGGTTTATACGATGCGCTGTGCAGGAACTTTTGGCAGTCCTGTTTGCGGACAAGACTCGTCGACGTAGATGGCATATCCGCATCTAGTCCTCATGAGGCAACCATCACCACCCGTCAACAGCTTCTCGTCGAGCTCACGGCCATACAGCACGTCGTCGCGCTGGTAGCTGCTCGCGTCAATGACGTGTCCATCACAGCACGTCTGCCTCCAGAAGTGCTAGTCCATGTGTTCACCTCCCTCTCTGAATACGATCCACCATCTTCGATGCCCTTGCCAGGTGACAAGCGCGTCGAGAAATACCATAAACCACATCTTGGCTGGATTGTTGCGACTCACATTTGCCGACGCTGGAGACATGTAGCCCTTTCCGCGCCCCATCTTTGGACCGACGTTGGGTCCCCGCATACAGCATTTTGGATGGACGAGATGCTCATTCGATCCAAGCAAGTCCCGTTCACCCTTTCTGTATGCGTTGAAGCAGAAGGCAGCGGTGTATTCAATACAATTCTGAGGGCAGTCAGTCCTGATCACGTATCGCGGATGACGAGCCTGCATCTTGCGGTTGAAGAGCGCCCGGTCCAACGTGTAGACCTTTTACAGAATTTTGATTTGCGCATGTCTCAGTTACAAGCGGCGCTCACACACCCGGCAGATATCCTGGAGTCTTTGACTTTAGAACATCTGGACCTATCCAGTCATTTGTTGCAGAACATCTTCGGATTCACATTGCCTCGTCTCCGACGTCTTTCCTACCATTATTGCATCAACCTTTCTCTCGTGAATGCTCCCTATCTGCACAACGTCGTCGACCTCGAGATTTGCCTGGAACAGTCTCGCACGGCGCTGTCATCGGTACCATTATTGCTCAAGAAATTGCCCCGGCTGGAGAACTTGATCATCAAGCACGAATATTCTTCCGTTTATGAACCATCCGTCGAAGAAGCTCCCATCGAACGAGTTCGTTTGCATTCTCTGAAAACTCTCTATCTAGATAGCCACGCGAGTCACCACATCACCCGTTTTCTCCACAACTTGAGTATCGCGCAAACTGCACACAGAGAAATCAAGCTATGGTGCATCTCGGGTTGGGAATTATACGGGATCGTTCCCGTTGTGATAGATGCAGCCTTTGGAGACCATGCTATCACTTCTCTGTCGCCGTCTGCAAATTTGTCACCCTCTGCAATCGAATTTGGCTGTAAAGTCCACAGCGATGGTTATCCACTCATTTCATTCCGGACCTGGGCTGGTGATGATACTCTGTCATCAAAACCTCGTTTCGCCGTGCACTTGGCCACTCCGGGGCCGAATCGTGGGCCTGCTACCCAGCTCTTGTTCCGCTCATTTGACTTACATTCGGTCACATACCTCGCATTCAACTTAGCAGATGGCGATGAACATCTGTGCAACATACTTCGAAACTCATTTTCCCGTCTTCCTGCCGTGAGAGAGATCGCATTGCGGGGAGCTTCAACTGGAGCTCTGCTCCTCCTTCTGCAAGTAAACGTTGCAACCCCTGAGGCACAAAATATGGAAAGCAATCCTAGAGCGGCAATGGAGCAGGTCTGGTGTCTCTTTCCGAGGTTAACGTCCCTAAGGATTTCGGAGGTGAACTTCCAGGATGCCGTGACGTTGGATGGCGAAGGCATGTCGGAGAGGGAGTTCGGTGATTTGTTGCTCGGGATTATCCAGGGCCGCGCCGCACTGGGAGAGCGTCTTCGTACGCTGTCAATCATACACTGCA
Source organism: Hericium rajendrae (assembly GCA_033439255.1). NCBI lineage: Eukaryota > Fungi > Basidiomycota > Agaricomycetes > Russulales > Hericiaceae > Hericium > Hericium rajendrae. Next base: position 481,138 of record CM065879.1, on the reverse strand, counting down.
AACGTGTCAATCCGAGTCTGTTGGTCCATTTGCGCTCGCATGTCGCAGACTTTCACTATGAAGAGTACTATTCTCTGGTGTCCGATGATTGCGCGGCAGATATGCTTTGGGTAGCACGTTCTCTTGGTCTGAAGATTCTGCTGATAAGTCTATGTACTATGGGCATTCCAAATAGTTTAAGTTATGCTCGTATCTTGTACGTATGTACTAGTACTTATCAAGTTGTCCTTTGCATGGGAGGTGCGCCACCCGGTCGGAGTCACAGCGTCGCGTCCAGACGCGCCAATCCTTTTTTTCCTCGCGTTCCTCCATTTGTCGACGCTCAGGTCGGACTCTCACCACAGTACTATACCTCCTCCAATCTGCATTGTGAGGTCAAGTCATTGCACAGACTGACTTCGTCGGCGGAACGTCTCGAGTGAAGTCGACTCGCCATCAAGAAGATACCTGCAATCTCCCAGCGCGCTGGACACCACAGGCTACTGCGACCTTCAAGCCACGAACAGACATCCACAGACTTTTCCAGGCCGCTTTTATAACATCACTACAACTAAGAGTTATAGACTTACGGTGCCAGACGGAAAGTGCGCGAATGTGAGCATCAGTTAAGCTATATCTTGTGATCTTCTGAGCTCAGAGACATCGTCCGATATAGACCGTCTCGACTCGGAGCAGCACAGTATAAGCAGGATCTGCACCTGATCCCTGTATTTCAATGGCCTTCGCCCCGGAGACAGAAGCAGAGTAAGTCCCATTGCCTTTCACAGAATCGTCATTGTCACCAAACTGCTCCTTATGCAGGGATTTTTGGTTGTCCTGTTTGCGGACAAGGCTCGTAGAGACAGACGGCGTATCTGCGTTTAGCCCTTATGAAGCGACGACCACCGCTCATGACAAGCTTTACATTGAACTCAAGGCTATCCGACGCGCCCTCTCTCTGGCAATTGCACGTAACAATGACATATCAATAACAGCGCGATTGCCCCCGGAGGTATTGTCATATGTGTTCAGCTGCCTTTCCGAATGCGATCCGCCCTCCTCGAGACCACTGTTGGGCGACAAACGCTTCAAGAAGCCCCAAAAAATGTACCTTGGTTGGATAATCACGACACACGTTTGCCGACGATGGAGACAAGTGGCCCTTTCCATGCCTCAGCTCTGGAGCAAAGTCGGAGCTCCGCATACAGCATTTTGGATGGACGAGATGCTCATTCGATCCAAGCAACTCCCGTTCACTCTTTCTGCGTGTGTCGAACACAACGACGGTGGAGTACATGATATCATTATCAGGGCTCTCGGTCGCGACTATGTACGGCGGATGAAGGGTCTACACATTGCATACGAACCCCGTCGTGGCGTGGATTATCGACAAGAATTCGAACGGCGCATGGACGATGTGCAGTCGGCGCTCTCATTCCGTACACCTTTTCTGGAATCCTTGGCGTTCAGCGGTGAGAACATACCCAATAACGTTCTGGAGACCGTTTTTGGATCCAACTGGCGCGCTATCCGACATATCGCCTACCATCACCTACCCGAACTTCCTTCTATTGGTATGCCCCACCTTCAAAACATTGTGGACCTCGAGATTTGTCTAAATACCCGTTCTACCACGGTCACCCCCAGTCTGGCCGAGTTGTCAGTACTCCTCGGCAAATTGCCGATGCTGGAGACCTTGGTGATCAAGGATGAACGCCACCAATGGACTGTGCCTCTGTTCGTCATCGGACGAGCTCCCTTGCATTCTCTGAAGTCACTCTATCTTGAAACGCGCTGCGAGTCATACCAGCACAGGAACGATATCGTCGAATTCCTGAGTCACCTGGACATTGCGCCCACTGCATGTAGGGAAATCAAGCTATCCGGCGTCGTGGACAAGTACCTTTCCCAAGTCATTCCTATTGCTACCATGTTTGGCGATACAGATAACCCATCCACCTGCCTTTCGCCTTGTGCGATAGACTTTTCTTGTTGCGATTCCGATGGTCCTAACTCCCGGCTATTTTCCGTGAGGGCATGGGCTGCAGATGATCCCCCGTCTAGACACCGTTTCGGCATGCATTGGACCACTAGTCTGCTGTCGCCTCGCGGTCCTGTAACTCAACTCCTGTTCAGCTCCTTCGACTTACAAGCAGTCACGCGTGTTGTGTTCGACTCGGAAAGCTTCGATGAAGATGTATATGGTGCAGTCAAGCACGCGTTTACTGAAATGCCCGCGGTGAGGACAATCACGCTGGGAGGACATTGCATAGGGCCTGTCCTTTGCCTTCTGCAGGAAGACGTTATGTTCCTCGAGTCGACTATTTCAGAGGCAGACCTTGGATCGGACGCAGAGCCTATCTCTCTCTGCTTTCCGAACTCATTGACGGTCTCAAAGGCAAAATTCGGGGATATCACGTTGGACCACGAAGACAACGAAACGGCGCTCGGTGATCTGCTGCTCGTGGTTATTCAGAAGCAGGCTGCACTGAACATACCCCTTCATACGCTATCAGTCTCACACTGCGAAGGTGCCGAGCTTCTGTTGGCGCGTTTGCGTCCTCACGTCAAAGAACTTCACTACGAAGAGTAGGTTGCTGTTTGGTCTAGGCAGATGAATACATAGTCACAGTACTGTACTAAATCGAATCCTGTTGTTATCCACACCTTTCTCGATGTACATATATCTCCTTGGTTTGTCCAGTTCACAAGAGGACGAAATTGCCAGTTAGTCGGACTTCGATGCATGATGGCGGCCCGACGCGTCCCTCGAGCTCATCGCGTGAGTCTGAGCGCCAACTTGAACTTCAAGTCGACGTCATTGTGGTTCCGAACCTCTTCGGCCAACTTAACATCAGTGGTAGATCCATTTACGATTCCTTAGTATAGAATGAAACATGTCGGAGGGTGCACTCGTGGATAGAAATGTGTACGTGGGATTTTATCTTCGTCGCTCGTACCTTGATGCGATTCTTACTTCTCTGACACCGACAGACACCGACGTCGACATGCACTTTCTCACTCTGTCCAGTAACGACCACGATCCTCCCACAGGCAATCTTGTGTCTTCAAACTCGTCCAAGCTGCCATGGGTCAAGCCCTCTCCCTGTCTCTCCTCAGCCAACTATACCCTCTCCACGCTTCTCACTTCACCGTGAATGACATCCCCGATCTCACGGGCAAAGTTGTTTTGGTGACGGGCGGATCAGCAGGCATTGGAAAGGAGACTGTCGCGGCGCTGCTCGCGCACAACGCTACAGTCTACCTCGCCGCGCGATCCCCAGCGAAAGTGCATGCGGCCATTCGCGAATTGAAGGAGCGCACGGGACGGGATGCGATCTTCTTAGAGCTGGACTTGGCTGACCTAGCGAGCGTGAAGCGGGCAGCGGAAGAGTTTCTGGAGAAGGAAAAGGAGTTGCATGTTCTGTTCAATAATGCGTGCGTGTGCAGTTCCATATCTCGGGATTGTCCGTACTGATATTTCGACGCTTGGCAGCGGCGTGATGTCTCCCCCACACAATCAGCTCACAAAAGACGGCTTCGATCTGCAGTGGGGTACGAATGTCGTTGGGCACTACGCGCTCACGAAGCGCCTTCTCCCCGCGCTTCTCGCCGCCGCACAGGCCTCACCGGACGGCAAAACGCGCGTCGTGACGACCTCTTCGATGGCTGCATACCTGAATACGATCCACTGGGACACCTTCCGCGCGGGTCCGGGACGCGACAAGCTCACCAAATATGCACTGTACGAGCAGAGCAAGCATGTTTGTCTTTCCATGCATTTCGCGCGCTGTTTCTGTTCATGGCCATGTATCAGGCGAATGTCGTCTTCGCGCGTGAGCTGGGGCGCAGATACGGCGATAAAGGCATTGTGTCGACGTCCGTCAATCCAGGGAACATCGTCTCGGAGCTGCAGCGGTACATGAATCCCGTGCTGCGCTGGATCGCAGTACGTGTCGCGGCATCGCGGCCGCTGAATTGTCCCTTCGCTCGCGCGAGCTGACAAACTATCTCTTCACAGCACAGGTTCATATATCCGACGCCGTACGGCGCTCTCAACCAGCTGTGGGCAGGCACGTCGCCCGAGACAGCAGATTTCAACGGCAAGGTGTGTGGAACTCAATGTTGCTTGTATTACTTGTGCTGATGGCTTACAGTTTATTGTCCCCTGGACACGGGTTGCCGAGTGTCGCAGGGAGACCAACGACCCCGAGATCGGCCGGCGGCTGTGGGCGCAACTGGAAGAGGATACCCATGTTTGATACCATCTCATGGATCATTGAATGAAATCGGTGGTAAGATGACAATGACGTCGACAACACAGCATGTACCATGAATTTCGTATATTGCCCAGGAAGGCCCTAAGCTGTCAAGACGATGGAATATTCGCTCACCTATGCCACCGTAAGTTTGCAGATTTTTGATACTGTAAAGGTGATTTTCCAGAGACAGTTATATGGAGTATCGAATACTTCCGCTTCGTGAGCTTATACGGTACGTTTCCAAATGCGCCATCTTTTTTCTAGAGCAATTCGTCTTGCAGAAGATGAATCTCATGTTCCACGAAGGTGGCCTGACGGAACATCCGTCGGAAAGCCTTCGCGCCTGTCAATGTCCTCCTGCCCAGGCGCGAGCTCGGACTAATTCACCCCTTCCATCGCATTCTGACGCACTGTAGGGTGATAAAGTTACACTCGGTGGTATCGTCTTCCGACTAGGTGCGTCTGGATATCCCGCCCTTACAACTTGTACTGAACATCTACAGCAGCGATTGTGGGGTACCTTGCGCGCGCGACGGAGTTGATAATTCATGACTGGCTAGACAGGCCGCTGCCGGAAGTGCAGAACTCCACGCCGCAGGCTCAAGGGCCGATGGCGCCACGTATGGAGCTGATGGTCGGTGCACTGAACTTCTCTCCTTTATGGTTTTCGCCCGGTGAGCGGGTCTGCTGCATCGCTTGCATGTACTCGGTGACGCTGAGCTTCGCAGGTCGGTCTACCGCACCGATTGAACTATCGAACGGTCGAGACGGGCGTATGAATACCTTGGCGTAGGTATACTTCAGTAAGTGGCTCTCCATATGAGAAAAGGCAAGCCACTGAATGATCGGTGGAGTGAATGCAGATATCTTGGATGAGGGCCCGATCACCTAGCATTCTTTACGCTCAACGTGTTCCACGCCGGAACACTGCTTCATTGGTCGAAGGCGATCGAGAATATGAGATGTCCTGCGGCTCCAAGAGAGCACTTATCAGTAGAGGACATCGAGAAGTAGGTGTCGTTGTCACGATTGTGGCTCTTGCCACGGTCCTATCACCGCAGTACCTCTAATTTTTTCCTAATTGTTTGTGGTCAACTTATTCTCTGATGTTTTGCTTCTCACGCGGTCGGCGCGGTCAATAACGCCGCTCTCGGGTTCGATCTGTCTGGTTTTGGGATCTTACCCTGTGCTACTGTATGTCGGGCCCGTGGACGACATGCGGTACCAGCGAATTGGCGCACACATGTCACAAGGAGCGATTTTGCAGATATTACCCGAGCAGGCTGCATTGTCCCCAAAGTCCCCAACATTGCCAATTTTACATTCTGCCACAAGGTTTTCTATTCCTTTGGCTCTCCTGCCAACGGCCGCCATCTACCGCGATAGGGACAGGAAATCTTGGACAAGCTCAGGGCGCTTCGACGTGAGTCACTGTATCTTTCCGCAGTACCAGCGCTTCCCGCAATCCAATATATACACGAAGCAAACGGTCTCATTTGGCTCAACCCCGCGTGCACGACATGCCGCTCCACGTCTCCTTCAGCTCAACACCTCGACTCCTCGTTGGAACTGTGCTAACCTCGGCCGCAGTTGCCATCCTCACGCGCGCGCTATACAGATCCTGTAGGAAGGTCATTCAAGACTACATCCACAGTCACAGATCCGCTCTGCATGTGTTGCCGGGGCCCAAAGCCGTCGGTTGGCTGTCTGGAAGCGTTGACATAAAGGAGAACCCGGACCCTCTCGAACTATTCGAGAAATGGTCCGAGGTGCACGGTCCGACGTATGCGTTCCAGTCATTGTTTAGCGTAAGTTCTTCTCAACTTGCGTCGGAGGAGTGCATACCCAAAACCTATGCAATGACGTTTTGTGCCCCATGACTCAACCATGGACTGACGTGCCGTACCCTGCATTGTCCTCACAACAGTATCATCTATACACCGAAGATACGAAAGCCTTGTCACATGTGCTGTCCCACTCCAACGAGTTTCCCAAACCAAGCGAGCTGCAGTGGATATTGCGTAGTCTTGTCGGCGACGGTATGTCTGATGTATAATTATTCTTTCCTGGCACTGACAAGTAGGCATGCTTCCGCAGGGCTCCTCGTTGTAGAAGGTACGTATTTCTAATCACAACTTGACCGTCTGTAAGATACCGTTTTCAGGCCCGAAGCACAAGCAACAGGTAAGGGTTACCATTTCCCGGGACGGAATCGTACTCAGTTTGGGGAACTGCAGCGGAAAGTGATGGTGAGTCAGGCATCTTGCATGAAACGGCGATCTGAAATTAGACTGGTTTATAGAACCCAGCTTTTGGTCCTGCCCAAATTCGCGAGCTCACCTCCATCATGGTGGAGAAGTCCAACGAGGTATGGAACAATATGTATCCTTTCATGCGGAAGAGGCTGACGGTTACCTTTGTCAGCTCTGCGACGTCTTGCGTGCTCAGTTTCCTCAATCCGAGGACTCCGAATCCGGAGACAAGGGTAAAACACAACGGGAGACGGACATCTTTCCGTGGCTGAATAAAGCCGCGCTCGATATAATAGGCCTTGCAGGTGCGCCTTACCACATCTCAGCTGTGAAATTTATATGTAAATACATACATCAGGGTTTGGCTACTCGTTCGATGCGCTCCATGCCACGGATGACAACCCGAATGAATTGCATGCAGCCATCAGCACCGCCCTTGCCCTTGATCCGGATGCCAGTCTCATAGACAACCTCAGATTTATTGCGCCTATATTCCGGCACCTCGTACGTCCCTTCCTACCTGTTCTCGTCACGGATACCAGGAAGACCACTCACGCCAGCGCCGTGCGACAGCCCACCGCGAGTCAACGCGCCACCAATCGCGCCATGGCCACCATGAACCGCATCGGGAACGAGCTTATTGCGCAGAAGAAGGCCGCCGTGGCCGCCGACATGCAGCCCGCGGGTTCTGGCCGCGACCTACTCAGCCTGCTCATCAAAGCGAACATGGCGAAGGACCTCCCGGAGAGCGCTAGGATGGCTGACCAGGATGTCCTGTCGCGTAAGCCTTCCAGATTCTGTGGGTCGCGGTGTGCTGGTAGGTGCTGATTTGCTTGATTAGAGGTGCCGACGTTCCTCGTCGCTGGACATGAATCGACTAGGTGAGGTCTGCCACTCGCGTCGCGTTCCCCCTGCTGAGCTTTTGCATAGCACGGCTGCGAGCTGGGCATTGTACGGCCTCGCGACGCACCTCATCGTCCAGGCCAAGCTGCGTGCGGAGCTACTGGAGCATCCCACTGAAAACCCAACAATGGATGAACTCAATTCGCTTCCGTACCTCGACGCCGTCGTGCGTGAGACCCTGCGGTGCTATCCGCCTGTGCCCTCGAACGTGCGCGTCGCAGCGCAGGATAGTGTAATCCCGCTCGAGGAGGCGGTCATTGGACGGGACGGGATCAAGAGGCAGGAGATCAGGTATGGGTTGCGCGTCGTGCAGGCTTAGAATGGTATCTCATTCTCACTGTCCGTAGGATCAGCAAAGGTAACTGGATTATCATACCCATTCGCCGACTCAATACATCGAAGGAGCTATGGGGTGATGATGGCATGGAGTTCAAGTACGTACTTACTCGTCTGTTTTCCTCGAACGTTCGGATCTCATCGCGTATGTCTCAAGGCCGGAACGCTGGCTAGCAAGTCTGCCTGAGGCGATCCACCAAATACCCAGCATCTTCGGCAATACATTGACCTTCTTTGCTGGCGCTCATGCATGCATTGGCTATCGATTTGCCGTCACTGAGTTCATGCCACGATTCTCTTACTTTTGCTGTTTGAGTTAATGACATGTATCTCCAGATTGAAAGCATTGCTGTTTGCTCTTATCCGTTCGTTTAAGTTCGAACTGGCCGTACCGAAGGAGGACATTGGATTGAAGATGTACTTGGTAGCACGGCCGACCGTGACGAGTCAGAAGGGAAGCGGGCTTTCTTTGCCTATGATCGTGAGGCCGGTGAAGACGTAGGATCATTTCATCATCGAACGTGTTTCGTGACGCATGTACCACAGCTCAATAGGATTCATTACACTCATCTCATTCATAAAGTTGTTAAACTTTTGCAGAGCGGTTTTATCGCGTCCACATGTCCGATTCTCCAGGAGCTTTCCCACCTCGCCTTCCCGTATGCCATGCGAATTCGACAGAAAAAATCCAAAACAAGAGCTGTTGGTGACGATGAAGCCAAGGGAGGATCGTTAAGCGCCGGTGGCCAGGGCCGCGTCTAATTCCAAGGCGCTTTGTGTTTGTTCTTTCTCAACACTCCCAACGTCTTACTTGTCTACATCTCTACGCCGTTGTCATCTTTCTTTGCAGTCACAGAGCCACTTGTAGGAAGTCAATGATGCTCGCGATCAAGCTGCCATCGTCTTCGGTGGTATCCAGAGCCTCATGGACCGAAGTGCCTCACGAGCCCATCGACCCATCGACCCATCGACCCATCGACCCATTGGTCTGGTACATTGGTCCATTCACTCCCGGGTATGCTTACTAAGTCTATCTGGCGTCTCCAGGCTCCGCACATCTGCATCACCTCACGAACTAGAAGTGTGGACTGGCTATATGCTGCATTGAGTGCTATCCGGACACTTCCTAGTCACGGCGGTGTATGACGATAATGGGCGGATTTGAGGCGCGGAGAAGGTGGGTCAGGCTGTGCCTCATTGCTGATGCTACGCGGGTCCACTTCAAACATGGCGGACAACTCAACGGCGGTACCGCACCTGACCTTCGGGCTCGTGTACAAAAGCAGGATTGCGGTCCCTTTGTCTAAGGACAAACTCATCTAGCGACATGGGTGTCACTTGGGCAGAATTCAAAGAGGCCAACGAGCGGCCCTTGCCTCTGCTCGAAGATCACAACATCGTAGGTCGGACAGTGATCGTCACTGGAGCCAATACAGGTTCGTCTATACCATCTCATCTCTTCCAGTTGATGAGTTGACTTTTCTGACAGGGATCGGCTATGAGGTTGCGAAATACATGGCAAAGTATGGCGCCTCGAAGATAATCGCCGCGTGTCGCAACGAAGTCAAGGGTCAGAACGCCATCGCCAGACTTGCTCAGGAGACCGGGAGAGACGTTGGCGACTTCGAGTGTTGGCCGCTTGATTTCGCGTCGCTGGCGTCGGTGCGACGCTTCGCCAAGCGGTACAACGAGAGTGGCTTAGCCTTGCATATCTTCATACATAACGCTGGTATGAACGGGATTGGGAAAGTCATCAGCGAGGATGGCTTTGATTTGATGTAAGCCCTGGCTACCTTCGTTCATCTGTTCGTTCTAACATGGGTACAGTCTGCAAGTCAATTATATCGCTCCGGCACTTTTGTCGATGCTGCTGTATCCGGCTCTCGAGCGGACGGGCACAGTCGATAAAGCATACCCTGCACGCTTTCTCTGGGTCATGAGCGAGGGGTCCGCCTTTGTGCCCTTCGACGAGTCCGCCGACACTCAACCGATCGAGGCTTTGAACAAGAAGGCTTACGAGTTGACAGATTCCCGGCAGCAGTATTTTACGGCGAAGCTCATCTGCCTGATGGCTTGCCACGAGTATGCGCGCCGCGTCCCGTCTTCCGCCAATATCGCCGTCGCAGCTGTGGCTCCGGGGCTGGTAGCGACGGAGCTCGGACAGAAGGACATTGATGGAAACGACTTCCAGCCGGTTGACCTGGAAGCACGCATATCCGTGCGGCCGAGGAAGCGCGAGGAGGGGGCTAGGACGATCGTTCTTGCGGCGGCATACCCCGTCGAGGCGGTGTGGAAGGCGGGAACGCGCCGCGTTTCGTTTTTGACTAGCATGCAGGAGATGGCGTTGGAATATTTCTGGAAAAAGGCTGGGGACGAGGAGCTGCAGAAGAAGATTTGGACAGATACCGTCCGTCTCTTGGAGTTGACCGACGCTGAAGTCAATAGCTGCTTCCTCTGAATGTACGACGTCATATAGTATCGTATGTCCCTTTGTTCAAACGATTGACCCTTGGCATATAATGACCGTGTTAGATGGCTGGGTTAGGACATGTATGAGAGCGTGGGGATGCGCATCCACCACGGGCTGTCTCTGAGTAACTCCGAACAACAAGTCACCGAGGGCCATATGTGACCCGATTCGTCCCTTCATCGTCCACCGAGATCCCCGCCGCATGATAGACTTTCTCTTTTGTTTCTCCCATTCGTGTTCTGACGTCTCGCACATGTGCCCAGTTGGGATACTTTCGCTTATAGAGAACGAACGTGCATTAACCTATTTATCTATATCCAGGAGGTTGTCATTGGGGCGTATGAGCTTCCGATGACAAGTCTGCATATATTTGTAGACTGACATCAGGACCGACGACTCCCTTCAATCAACTGCGACGGGAGCTTACTTTTGAACTTGCAGTAGTACCGGTCATGGCATACATTGGTTGCTTTGCTTCTTACCGCACGGTTCTAACAGGAAGCTGTAAACACAGATGTCCGTGACTTTCGGAAGGGGATTTTTCCAAGCTGTTATCTTCCTTCTGCGAATAATACAAGTCATTGTCATCGACCCGGTTTCCATTCCCGAACATCATCGTAATCACTGGATACCTGCATATCTTGCTGGATTCTCCGATTTCAGGGATTCCTTCCTTCTGGCTCGCTAAGGACTAAGCGCCGGTGAGCGCACTTGCTGCGTACGCGACACGGTGTTTGTTCCTTTCTCAGCACTACCACCTCGACATCTCTATACCATTACCATCTTCCTTAGACGAAACTATTTGTAGTTAAGTCCGTGATCCTAATACATGATTGCATGATTGCCCACCTCACCCGAATATAGAAGCAGTGTTTAAAGTATCCGCGTCGAGTACGATTACAACCGCATTGCCACTTGTCATATCGAGAACCTCTCGGCCTCCGAGATTAGGCAGCGAGCTGAGCCGTTCATCATTCATTTTGAGAATGGACCAGGACGCATAGCGGTGGGCCTCTCACGAGTACACTGACCTGTTGGTCCAGCGTTCTTCCCATTTTAGTCTTTCAGGCTCTGCCTACTCCAAAACTCGAGCGTGCCAAACTCGGGCACGCTGACGATGTCTGTGTCCGCTAGCGTTATGTAATAAAACCACCAGCGGAATGTGCCGGCACCGCTAGCGGAGAATTGCGCAGGATACTGCTGCTGCTAGAGGGCTGGGGCACGCGTGTCGCGTCGCGTTGTACATGTGTCCAGGCGACAACGCGAACATATCGCAGCATCACAGTTACAGTTACTCGACAAAGCCACAAAAAGCCCCGAGCGCCGGCCATCATATTCATAATAATGAGGTTCGGTGACGACATACATCAAAATGAAGCTCATCAAGCAGACGAGCGCCATCCACCTGCTGCCGGAGCGCCAGCTGTTGCCCGCGTCAGTGACGATGATGATCAGGAACTGTGGGATGCTGTGGAGGACATTGGTCCTTCAATGTGGGACTCAGAAGATGCTGCCGCTGCTGCTGCTGCACCCGAGGGGTAAGTCCTGCTATCTCATATCAAGAAGATCAATACGAAGGAGACTTCTGACTTCTCGTGCCTTTCTGTAGGTCCACGACTGCGCCTGGTCCCACGGCGAGGAGAAATACTTCTAACGCCGAAGCTGGGAACGCCGTACTATCAGCAACGGGCGCCCGCGATAGCCTAGCGCTCGGCGTCTCGGCGTCTCGGGCTCCTTTGTCTGTTTCTCCTCACTCGACGGCTCAGGTTGCAGTTCTACAACTGCCTAGGGCGCGCGGACGACCTAAGGGCAGCAAGAACAAGTCTCCCGATGAACTCGTCAACACCGAAAAGCGGCGCCCTGGTCGTCCTAAGGGCTCAGGCAGGAAGCAGCAAGCCCACGCTGAGAACGCGAACGGGGAGCCCGCGATCGCGAAGCGCGGCCCAGGACGCCCTCGCAAAGAGCCTCCACCCGTTGATGCTAGTCAACTCATCACGTCGGTGAGGTCGATTCTGTTTCTCCTCCCTCGGTTTGCTGATCTATCTTGACAGCTGCATCTCCCTGGTTCGGGCCCCGGCACCGGCTTGTCGTCTTCCACTTCCATCGCACCCGTCTTCCAACCTCAGCTAACGCGCCCGCCTGTCCAACCAGCTTCACCTCGCGCACTCCCCATCCCCAACCAGCCAGCGACAGATCAATCGTCGCAGTACCTACGTCCCCAGTTGGACCCATTCCGCCCGATTGACGGCGACCTCGAGATTGACGACATTCTTGACCGCGGGCTTGGCGTGGGCATCGGGGAAGATGAGGACGAGGAGGACACAGAGAGTGACGGAGAGGACGGAGATGGAGCCGGGCAGTCGTCGACTCGCGCACGCCCGCCTCAGCCATCATGGCTAATGGCAGCCTTCAGGGCAAAAGTCGAGGAAGCCAGTGTACGAGTTGACGGTGTGCCCTTACTGTATACGAAAAACAAGACATTCTGGTTCCCCGCCCTTCCTCTTATTTTATTCTACAAGCAACAACACCATCCCCTCAGCAACTCTTCAATCCTCGCTTCATGCTCTGGGATCCCGAGTGTCTCGTTCAAGGCGGTATTGCATGCCCGATCTGCAAGTCCAAGCTTTCTCGCCAGGGTCGTATTCCATATCCACGACGGTGCTTCGACCTCGATGAGCCATTTTGGATTATCGGATATCGATATAAGTGCAAGGACTGCTTGATACCGCCAGGCTCAAATCGCAAAACCACGATGGTCACCTTTTTAAGCTGGGACTCCCGGATCCTCGACGTTCTTCCCCCTGCTTTGCGCGCTGAGTTCCCCGTTCGCTTCACGCACCGCAGCGGCCTCTCGACTTCTCTCGCTCGGCTTCTACGCTCCTGTACACAATCAGGAATGCCAACACAGCAGTTTTGTGATGCGCTCCGTGTCCAGCATTTGCTTCGTCATGACACGCAGGGTCTGCAGTATCTGGATGAGATAGCGACCCGTCAGGGACTGGCAACGTGGACGACGACGACGACGTTCAAGCCTTGGCTTCCGTACGATGATAGATCGGATGATGGTCCCTGCGGTTGGACTCCGAGTGCTCGCTGGCTGCAAGATGTCTACGTCAACATGATCCACGAACATGAGCTTGAAATATTCCAGGACACATCTCTTCGCACTGCCGAGGTTTGCGCTCTAGATCACAGTCATAAGGTCAGTGGTGAACTTCACTACCGTGCATCTTGAAGGCTAATTACAGTCATCTTTGCAGATCACGAAGCAAGCAATGAAGATCAATGGTGTTGAGATATTTGTTGGCCTTCTGACAGTTACAAATGAGAAAGGCGAAATCCGATGCTGTTGCCTCGTTGCTACAAAATCACATTCGCAGTTCGAACTTGCTCTACGACATGCACGTGAATCCTTGCAAATCTACGGGCACATACAACCACGCGTGTTCTACACGGACAATATGCTTGACAAGCAGTTTCTTGAGGCTGCCTTTCCTGCTCTTCGGGACAATGTCACGCCTGTCGAAAAGCACTCGCATCTGTCTACTCTGGAAATTCCTGAAGACTGGGGTGCGCCCGTTGTGCGAAGCACAGCATCAGCAATTGACGACGATATTCTGAGGCTGGTTGATCAAATCCCGTCTGACGGCGGGAAGCTCACAGTGGGATTTGATACGGAGTGGAACGTTGACCTCTCGGCAGGAGCAGGACAGAAGCGTGGTCTGACGGTGATCATTCAGATTGCACTTGGAAAGCAGATCTACATCTTCCAGGTGTGTATCTCATATTCCTGCAGATAAACATGAAATTTATACCATCATTTCAGATTGGAAGCCTGCTTGCAAAAGGTTCTCTACCGACTCAATTGGTTTCATTCCTGGCAAATCCGCAGGTGCAGAAGGTCGGACGTCAAGTTCAGGTTGACCTTCGAATGCTAGAACAGGAGTGCAATTCTCGTCAACCGTTTGTTGGTGCGATTGACTTGGCGCAGCTCGCAAAAGAACGACACCTTATTCAGAACGCCACCGCCAGCCTGGCTGACCTCTGTGCAATCATATTATGCAGGCGATTGAACAAGAACCTACCAGTACGCGTGAGCACCCAATGGGAGAATGCTGCATTGAGCGATGCCCAAATCAAGTATGCAGCTCTAGATGCACTGGCTTCTCTCTGGATCTATGACGAGTTGAGCAAGCTTTCCGCACCGCAAGTACTGCCATCAATTATTCCACCCAATCAACCTGTCATCCTCTATTCAGCTGATCACACTCGCCCTATTGCCCGTGGATCTATTTCTCCACACGCATTTGACGACACCCATGATAGCATTCGCATTACACCAACACGGACAGTCATTCTTGTTCAAGATGTATTGGTACCTGGGGCGATCATGTCAACCCATCACAAGCGTGCATTATCCAGCTTCATGTCAGACCCTTTTTCCCCTTTCCATCTTGTTTGCCTCCGTTCGCGGCTTCGAACTGTGTCCGATGGAGCAATGCCGGACTTGAGATCAACACAATTAATACAGCCTCTTGCCTCGTCACCGTCATGCTCTCTGTCTATGACCAATCAACAGAACTCTGGGAGCTCCGAGTCATCCAACTTGGTGGCCCCCGATCCTGACGCTCCATCGCCGGCAACCGTTGTGGTCAACGAGCATGATTTGGCAGTCGCGTCAGCCTCTGATGATCATGAGCAAGCTCCTGGAATTGGAGACCTGATGCATGATCAAGGCACCTCTGAATCTGACGAGACGGCGTCATTCTCGCTGTCAGGTTTCAATCGCAATTTTGAAAGTGAAACGGAAGGCGCGCAGATATTACCAAACGTGAACAGTACTGCAGCAAGCAATCCTGATTCAAGAAGGGTTGTACGTTCCCGAGTTCTCAAGGATCCCTTCCACCTCTTCAACATGTTTTATATTTCTCGCACTCACGGTTTACGGATCACGTTCGCACGCGCTCTGCGTGATGCCCTTTTCGTTCCAGATGCTGAAGACAAGCGCCGCATCGTCCAATGGGCAGCTTTACAGGATCCTCCCCAGACTTGGGCGGATCTCCTTCAAAAGTGACCACGCTGGCTCTGGCGGCATTGCAAACGTGTCATTCCTGAACCTAAAGAACTGTACACACTCGTGCATGATGTCTTTCGCACTTACGGCCCTCTGGAAGATGCCAAGACTCGGCAGCCGCTCTTCAACAAGGCCGCTTGGCTGACGGCGAAGAGTGTTTTGGGGCTAATTGACGATGCTTCGGTAACAGATCCACCGGATGTCCCGCTCTATTTTCAGCTCGGGGTCGATAAGAATGCTGGCAACTTACCCGTCTATCGCTGCATTCGAGGAACAACAATGACCGAAGGCGGCGTACACAAACATATACGGCATCATTTGCCTCAGGATGGGGTATCTGTACGGTTCTTATCTGCGTCATTGATGGACTTCGTACTACATCATAACCTCAAGGTGGGTGCTCCAAAATTTCACGATCTGCGCCATTGGCATTAATTGTCTGCCGCAGGTCGGAACCTTCAACAGCACCGGACAGGCCTACAATGGGCACTTCGACATCTGGCTCACGAATCGTCTACAAGAGATGATCGTGCTTACTCAACCTGCGGTGCCTGAGTCCAAGCCATTGAGCGGGTGGGTCAACGGCAATCTATACGTTCAAACCAAAGAGGTCATTGGTATCCTCCCCATCCCTGACGACATACGCCACTTGACTGAAATGAAGAGCTTCGAGGACATTCGCGGAGTGAAGCTGCGGCATCCATACCTGGCGTTGCGTCAAGGAACTCGGAAAGCTGTCATGCCAATTCACACGGATGATGAAAACAAGCTCTTTTGTACGCTCATGCGAGACCATCCCACATTCCGTGACAGCGGCCGTGGCCTGAACTTCAACGAAGCAGCAAAAGTATGGAATCAATATGCAGAATACGAGATTAATGTCTTCTACAAGGTAAGATCATCCTTAAGTCCTTATAGTGATACAGTCCTCATGTGCGTGGTCAGGTTCCAGAACACATACGTGCACATTACAACACGTGGAAAACGAACATGAATACACGACAGACTGTGACTCAAACATCTGAGGCACGCAAAACCACCGATGCTGCCATACGAGATCACCAACGATCAGCGAGGGCATTGCCCGCTCAGGCGATGCCACTGCGGCCTCTTGTCGTCCCTCGCGGCCTTCTCCCTGTTGAACCATGTGATCTTCCCGTCAGCTCGGAACCCGTTGACGCCTCTGCCAAATCAGACGATAGCGCACCGGTGTCGACTATCACCAGCACACGTCCATTTTCCCCTTATTCATCGCCATCAACATCGTCTGAATTCCATCGGCGCCCGCTTTCACTGCCTGTAGAGCCGGAAACCTTCAGCAACACGAACCCCCAAGGATCATCAACACCAGGATCAGTGGGAGGGATTGACTTACCACTGAGCCTCGTATCACAGTCCTCTACACCATCTGGATCATCCCCCGAGATTTTCATGGATCCCCTGCTGCCACCGCAGCCCGAGCACACGATGAATCAAAGTCCCGACACGACAAATGCCGAGACCATCAAATCATGCCTCTCACGAAAGCGAGCCTTGACGCGCTCGGCACCAATGCCAGACCTCAAGAAATCCACGGGCACACGAAGCTGCCGGAAGTGCGTGCAGAGCGAAAGCTGTGTGGGCAAGAATGGAGTGTACCGGTGTAAAAATCCTTGCAAGGATTGCAGTAATGTGGATTGCATGGGCCGTAACAAGAATCGACCGTCAAGGCCATGCTGGGATGCATGGGACGGCGTGGACAGCTCGAAACGTCAAACAGGAAGGCGGAACAACAACGGAGGTCATACCTGATGTCTTTCGCCGCATCTCGGATGGCCGCGGTGTGAATACGACCCCCCGTGCTCGCGGCGTATCACTATTAGAGTACTATACTATAGTGGCTTCTTATTGGCCAAATTTTTTTATTATTAGTTTTCGAGTTATTTATAATAGCGACACAGACATGGTCAGCGTGCCAAAACTCGGGAGGTGAAACCAAGCGGAGTGTGGAGTTCAGAGGGAGGGCCAGCCAAAATTCCATCGCCGCTTGCACACGCCTTCGAGTTCGCGCTGCGGCACTCCGCGGCCGATAGATTTACATACCCCGTCCAAGTCCTTCTGTAGGCGCTTCACACACTGCATCACTTCGCCAAGTCGAAAGCCCTGACTCTCTATGCAAATCCAAGATGGACTGGATAGTGCTCAAACCTGGCCGATGAGTCGACGACGGCATCGCAGAGCGCCTTGCTAAGCCTCACCCTCAGCCTGCAACGGGATAAACCTTCCAAATGTCAACCGAAGGTACTATAAAGGCAGATGTGGTCGCATTGTCTGAACACAGAATTACCTACCATCTAGCAATATGGGTGTTACTCGGGAAGAACTCAAAGAAGCCAACGAGCGGCCTCTGCCTCAGCTCGAAGACCACGACATCGCAGGTCGGACGGTCGTCGTCACCGGGGCCAACGCAGGTTCGTATTACCATCTCGCCTCTTCAAGTCATATTGGCTTATCTTTCTCGATAGGCATCGGCTACGAGGTTACGAAGTACATGGCGAAGTACGGCGCCTCGAAGATAATTTTGGCCTGTCGCAATGAAGCGAAGGGCCAGGACGCCATCGCCAGGATCGGTAATGACACTGGTAGAGACGTCGGCGCCTTCGAGTGTTGGCCTCTCGATCTCGCGTCGATGGCCTCCGTGCGAAACTTCGCCAAGCGCTACAATGACAGCGGCCTGTCCCTGCACATCTTGATCCATAATGCTGGGTTCGTTGTGATAGGCCAAGGGAAGCTCATTAGCGTCGACGGTTTTGACTTGATGTACGTCCTCGTCTTCTTCTTTGATCCATTCGTTCCAATAAACATTGGCGCAGCCTCCAGGTCAATTACCTCGCCCCGGCACTTCTGTCCGTGCTGCTCTATCCTGTTCTCGAACGTACGGGCACTCTCGACAAGGCCCAGCCTGCCCGCTTCATCTGGGTCATCAGCGAGGGGTCTCCGTTCGTGCCCTTCAACGAAGCCGCCGACGCCAATCCGGTACAGACTCTGAACACGCAGGCCTACGGTCTGCCCGGTACCCAGCCGCACTGGCCGTACCTTACGGCGAAGCTCCTCTGCTTGCTGGCCTGTCATGAGTACGCGCGCCGCATCCCTTCGTCGGCCAATATCGCAGTCGCGACTGCAGGTCCGGGGGTTGTTCAGACGGAACTGGGGCAGAAGGACGTCAACGGCGACAACTTCGAGGCGATGGACGTTGAGAAGTTCACGCATGTTCGGCCGAGGACAGCGGACCAGGGGGCGAGGACGGTCGTTCTCGCAGCGACATACCCCGTGGAGGCTGTGTGGAAGGCGGGGACGCGGAGTGTCCCGCTTTTGAGCGGCATGAAGGAGATGGATCTGAAGTATTTCTGCGAGACGGCAGCGGACGAGGCGCTGCAGAGGAAAGTGTGGGCTGACACCGTTAGTCTTCTGAAATTAACCGACGCAGAAGTGAACGGCTGCTTCCTTTAAATGTATGCATCGCCTCTTGTATTCCTGTTGTTGATATTGTTGCTTCACATATAATGAGCATGCCAGACGGCTGGGCCCTGACCAGATCAGTTTAAACAACAGAGATGGCATGCTACAACTGGCAGCAAAAGTTGTTTCTATTTCAACCCACATTGTTGATGTGCTACGTGTCATTGGCCCCATGTCCGACATTAACGAGTCGATGCTGTCAATAATCCACGGAACGAACATCCTTTACATGACAGCGTAGCTGTGCCAAAAGAGGCTCAGCACCCTCGCAACCTGCGATTTTGAGGAAATGGAGGGGCACATCCATCGCCGCCCGCTTCTGAATAAATTTCAACAGCAGATCACTGAGCACCATATCCGTGCCCTTGTCGTCCGCCGCAGCCCCCGCGAAATCTCCCTCCGCGATTGAGAGTAGTGTTAGGTCTGGAAAGAAAACCTGCTGTACGTCCTGTCCATCCTCTGCTTCTGGACTCGTAGGACCCAGGTTTGCAAGAAGGCGAAGCAACGGCCGAATTGAAGCCCCCTGCATAACAATCTCCCTGACCGCAGGCATGCGTCCAAACGCATCCCTCAGCGCGCCGCACATGCTCTCGTCAAAGTCGGCCAAGCTGAACGCGAGACGCGTAACGGCATGCAACTCGAAAGCGCCGAATAAGCCTTCGACTGAGGGAGCGTCTAGGGCGTAGTCGGTCCAATTTATGGCAAAACGGGGTTTCGACCATGGCTGATCGTCGTCGACCCTAGCCTTGAATGAAAAGAGCGGGTCGTCGTATGCGTGATTGGAGACATTGCAAACAAGCTCGATTGCAGAAGGTGACAGGCGGGCTGCAGGATCGCCTGCATCGCCAAAGGCAGTAGCAGGAGGGACAACCTGCTCCAATGCCGAGGCCATGGAATTTAGCTCAAAATCCTTTCGTTCGTACAGCTCATATTCTCTCCGTGCCTTTGGCGGCAGACGTAACTTGCCCAGCAGAGCAACAAGATCGTGGTGGAACCACACATTGGCGGCTCTTTTGACGTAAAACGACTTCAGGCAAGGCAGGGGAACCGGGTCGAAGGTCGCTCCGTTGGTCGTATGGGGGGAATGATTTACATCATTGATGACCAGCTTCTCGAGCCGCGGCATTTTCTTTAAAAGTAACGGGAGTTCTTCCAGTCCCATGAGGGAAACGGCGCTGATGTTCACGGTGATCTCGAAATCCACGATGTTCTCCAGGCCGGGCAGATCCACATCCAAGGATCCGCTGCAATAGTGGAGGCAGAGGCGTCGGAGTCGGGGTAAGTTGGATCCAAAGATGTTGCGCAGATCGTATGTGCGTAGGGCCAAATGGCTGAACGCCAAGGACTCTAGAGCAGGAGCGGGGTGCATGAGGGCCTCCACCACTTGCGACGTGCGCGGCTCGACATTCCGTAACCAGAACTTGTCCATGTAGCTAGACTGCACTTCAAATGCAAGATGCAGGCCTTTCATCCGCCATACGTGGTCCGGGCTGAGTGCCTTCAGAACCAGATCGTATAATTCATCGTCTTCTGCCTCAACGTATGCAGAAAGAGTGAACGGATGCTGCTCGGATCGGACGAGCATCTCGTTCACCCATGGGACCGCGAATGGGGCCCCGACGTCGCTCCAAAGCCGTGGCGTCGAAAGGGCTAGGTATCTCCACCGTCGGCAGACGTGCGTGGCGACGATCCAGCCGAGATGGGAATCATGAGCCTTGCAGTAGAAGATGCTGGTGCCTTCCTGTATCCTAGACGAGGCCGGATCGCACTCGGAGAGGCAGGTGAATACATGCAGGAGCACCTCCGAAGGCAAGTGCCCGGTTATGGTGAGGCTGTGGACGCGGGCATGCGCCAGAACGAGTGCGTTCTGCGCCAGAGCGAGTGCGTGCTGTATTCCCTTGAGCTCTGGGAGGAGCTCGGCAACAGTTTCGTAGGGATCAGAGCCGGATATGCCGGATATCTCTAGGAGCCTTGCACGCAGACATGACACCCAGAAATTTCTGCAAAACATGATCATGAATCCGCGAATCATGTCCGTGAATGATAATAGAACTTACTGGGCCTCATGGGCCTCAATCTCCGTAGTGTCAGCCATTGAGAGATGGAAACCGTGTGCAAACTATAAGAACCCGCGGTTGAACGTTGACGGTTGAAAGTGAGACTTGACCGTGAGTACTTCAGTGCCCAAGAACATGCGGACATCCTGTAACTTCAACTTGACTGCCAGACTCGGCGTGTCCAGTAGGCCATGACTAAGCATAGAACGCGCAGGCCATGCAGGTCGAATCCTTTCTTCTTCAGTAGTATTGCATGTGAGATGTCGTACAGCTCTATGGTAAGTAGATGGGTAACCAGGGTAACCAGGGAAATATGTAGCCATAACCAAATCGTCAGATATTCAGTGGAACCAAGCACAAAGTCAGGTGTATCATGTCAGCGCGACAGTCAGTCAATCAAGCAGAGTCCCGGGTGTATCAAATCGCCATGAGCAGGACAGAGATGGGTAAAACAGAGATGGAGACTATCCGATGCACGTAGCGGGAGAGGAAACGCAACGCACCTCACGCCGCGAGCTCCTCCGCAGGGTGCTCAGCCCGGGGTGTCGGCGGGCCGCTCGTCGAGG
Organism: Hericium rajendrae; assembly: GCA_033439255.1. Lineage (NCBI taxonomy): Eukaryota > Fungi > Basidiomycota > Agaricomycetes > Russulales > Hericiaceae > Hericium > Hericium rajendrae. Next base: position 459,741 of record CM065879.1, on the reverse strand, counting down.
GCGACGCGCCCTCCGGCAAAGCAATGTGCAGTGCAGGGCTCGCGGGCGGGTCAGAGAAAGAAGACTCGGCGGTCGCGTACGAGAGCGAGCTCGCGCGCGACTCGGAGCGCGGCGCGCCCGGGGGCATGCGAAACGCCGTCGGCGCGTGGGAGACGGTGGGTGTTGGCACGTCCGCGTCGGTGGGGAGGCCGGGCGGGGGTATGTCGCTGGATGAGCTGTCGGAAGTCAAAACAGGTTTTGGTCCTGCGTCGTTTGTAGGGGCGGCGGGAGAAGAGGAATTTGAGGATTCCTCTACAGGCGCGTCAGGTTTCGTGTCCTCAGCGGCCTTCTTGTCGTCATCGGCCGACGTAGGGGGAGGCGGCTCTGCATGCAACTCCTGCGCATCTGCGTCGTGGGACGCCTCGCCGTCCGGCGGAGGCAATTGGGCACTCGCAGCCACGACGGGCTCAGAAGCCCGTTCATCCCCAGCTCCGTCACCCTCATTCCGGGCGACCTGGTCCAGGGACGACGGCGTCCGACTATGCCCGCCAAGACCCGACGGCCCCGCCACCGGCAGCCCGTCGATCGACGACCGGTGCTCGACGTGCTCCGCATAATCCGGCAGCGGCGAGCTCAGATCGACGCGCGACGACGACGCAGCATATGCGCGCGCATCGCGGCCATACGGCACGCCGAACTTGCCGACGGCCTCACGCGACGAGATAAACTTGAGCTGCTCGGCGGTGGGCCCGCTCTTCGGGTATACAAAATCCGTGCGCACGAGCGTGTGCGTGAGCGGCGCGGAGATCGAGTTCACGGAAAGGAGCGACGGCGACGTGAGGTGCCCCGCGTGGAAGTTCGAGGTGGAGCGCGTGCGCGTGCGGAAGGGCGTCGACGTGAGACTGAAGCCAGACGCGGAGCCGGATGTCGACGGGCGGTGGCCGGGGCCGAGCGGCGAGGTGGCGCGGACGGGGCCTTCGCTGTTGAGGGAGGTGACGGAGTCCATGGACGGGCGGATGGCGTAGCCAGCGCCGGGCGGCGGGGATTGCGCGCTGCGCTGGCCATGGGGCGTGAGGACGTGCTGCGCGGCGTGGAACAGTCCGCGGAAGACTGAGCGGTGGTGCGTGTCGGGACCGGCCGCTGCGGGATCTTCGGGACCGGGGCTCTCGATGTTCCGGCTGGGCATCGTGGAAAGCGAAATGGGAGATTCCATTTCGCTGCGACCCGTCTGTATGCGGCTCAGATCATTTGAGCTGTGCATGAGGGTGTCGCTGGGGATGACTTCGAAGTACGGCGGTGCTTCGCCCCGCGCGTCGGGCCCGGGCGACGCATCCTGGAGAAGGGCTGCTCGGCTGTCGCCTGCGTCTTGACTTGGGCGCGCACCTGATTGTTGAAGCTCGGGGCTGTTGTCGTTAGAAAGATCGGGCGTGGGTATTTCGGAGGAAGAGGTATCGTTATCATGACTTTCGTGATGTCCGAGGAGGGGCGTGTCAACGCGGGCGTTATTGTGTACAACAACATACACGGAAGAGGACGTTTGAGAGATATTGCGGGAGTGGGTCGTGCTTTCAGTGTCGCTTTCAGGCACGGAAGGCATGACAATTGTCTGCGATTCCAGAGGCGCATCTTCCAAGTCTTGGGATCCTCTGAACACGAGGAAATACTTTTGATCAGACCATTACTCCACGAGCGTAAGAGAGCCGATGCTTACTGAATGATGACAAGCTCATGCTCGCCCGGCTCCTTCATGTATACAGGCAAAGATCTGGTGGATATCTGGCTTGGAGTACGTCGGTTGCGCCGGGTACGTCCAGGACGAGCAGCAGCCGTAGCCGCAGGCCCAGCAAGCGTCTCTGCAGTCAGTTCTCGTACGTCGCCTGTCGCGACCGGCTGCCGGCGGGGTGGAGCGAGCGTGTTCGAGACGGAGGACATGAAGCCTCCGAACTTGCTAAAAATGCCCTTTCTGAACATGATTGTCGCGCCTATACCTGCGATAAACACGACCACGACCACGACGGGGACCTAGCAGCATCTGACATTGAGCGGGGATAAGGGGGTGATGGAGAGAGGGAGTCGTACCACGATCTCTACGGTCTTCGCGCCGCCTCCACCTCTGGCTACAAGTGTCTGCCTGCGCCCCAGAGAAGGATGTGGGGCCGCATGAGCGAAGAACGCAGATGACATGGCAAGAAGGTGGACAGTTGCGATGCATGCGACCAGCTGCGCTGCGGGCTGTGGCCGTGATTGGCGACCATAGTGACGCAACATGGGAGTTCTTGGAAAAGCTGAGACACAGCAGCAACTGCACGTCTTAGTACACGAGGCTGGACGCACTATTCACGGAAGGATACAGAGAGAGGGAGGGGGAGGGGGAGGTAGACGGGGATCGGGAAGAGCGAGCACAGCAACCTCCTGAATTGCGGTGGCGCCGAATCTGGAGTAAGGCGGTCTTTGTACTCAACCCGCCGGACCTTCCAACCAGCGCCCGGCTTATCCTCAGAGCTCCTCGTCAAATCTTCAGACATGACACTTTCTGATTCGCAGCCGCGTCATTGTACGAAAAGTAGCGTGTCGTGGACGCAATAGCTCTAGAATCGATAGAAGGTCAGGTTATCGCTCGGCTGCTACGTGACAGCTCGTGGATCTGCGCACGCGACCAGGCTATATCCACCGAAGGCATCGAGAAGGCATTGCCAGGAAAAGCTGATGCAGAAAAAGTAGCGGAATTGGTACCTACGCATCCGCGATGAGCTATGCCTTCTGATTCCTCAGTTCCTCTAGCAGTAGATAAGGTGAGTACAAGTGTCCCCATGCTGTATTGGAAACTTGATAGATACTACGGGAAAGGTGCGTGAGTCGAACGATAACGCCATGAAAAAGCTCACCTCAGTCGTAGAAGGAGAAGAACGATTGAGGGAGGAGAATCCGAATGTCCAGTTTTTAAGCAAACAGAGCTGGTGGGACGACACAACATGACATCATAATAAAGCAGCGTCCTTCAGGAGTCTATCCAGAACAGGAGAAATGACAACCGGAACGGGAGAAGGTGCGTAGAGGACAACGCAGCTCATAAGCCCCCACTGGTAAACGAACCAATCCAACGACCTGTTGCTACTGAGGCTTTGAAGTCGAGCACTTCAGACTTGGACAGATCCTACACCCAAATGGTAGCTCCTAACAGCTGCCATTGTGGAGGTGGCAGAGGCACAGTAAGTTCTACTGTTGTTTATGGCATTGTCGCATATCTATGGGATGTGCCACCATGCAGAAATTTCTGGGTGTCATGTCTGTGGTCAAGGCTCCTAGAAATCGACGACGTATCGGACTCTGATCTCTATGAAACTGTTGTCGAAGCCCATCAGAAGACCTCGCGGCCATACAGCACGTCCTCGCTACGGTGCATGCTCGCGTTCACTCTCTGACTCCTGCATGTGTTTACCTGACTCTCTGAGTGCGATTCAGCCCCATCGAGAGCATTGGAAGGAAGCGACGACTTTAACGCGAGATGGATCACACCCATCTCGGCTGGATCGTCGCTGCGCACGTTTGTCGGCGGTCAAAATACCTGGCCCTTTCGACACCGCAGTTCTGGAGCAAAGTCGGAGCCCCTTCACTGTGCCTTGGATGAACGAGATGCTTATCCGATCCAAGCAGCATCCGTTCGCTCTTTCTGCGCGCGTTGAAGCCAGAGATGCTCAATTATGCGACGTGGTTCTGGAGGCACTCAGTCCTGACTGTGCGGCAGATGAAAGGCCTGCATCTTGCATTTGAAGCGCATATGAACTTAAATTGTCTACAGAATGTCGAGTCGCATACGTCTCAAGTGCTGGCGGCCCTCACCCTCCCGCTCTGTTCTGGAATCCCTGGTATTCAGCCATTTGGACCTACCCTCATACGATCTGCGCAACATCTTTGGACCAACCTACCTCGAGTTCGGCGCTTTGGCCTCCATTATTGCAGCGGAATTTCGGCCGTGGATCTGCCCGGCCTTCGGAACGTTGTGAATTTCAAGGTCACTATCACAGCCCGTTCTTCCATGTATCTGGAAGAACTTCCGCTACTTTTAAAGAGAATGCCGCAGCTCGAGAAATTAGTCGTTAAGGAGACAACTTGGTGGGGCCGTGTTCCAGACGAACATATGTTCGACCCAATTCCCCTGCCTTGCCTGAAGTCGCTTTTTCTCAAAGAAGGCAATATGCTGCATAGCAATGAGACCATCGCTTTTCTGGATCAATTACGCATACCGCCCACGGCACGCAGAGAATTCGAGCTGTACGAAAGGCAGGCAAAAGGTTTCAAAACTGTGTCCATGTTCGTGACCCTGCGCGAAGTCGTCCCTCCTGCTACTGTCTTTGGCGATACGGGCGATCCTGCCGCCCGCATATCGCCTTCTGCGATCTAGTTTGATTGCGATGTCTCCGGCCACGCGTACGGCAACCTGCTCTTTTCGTTCAAGGCGTGGGTCGACGATGATCCGTTCAGCTTGGCTGACTTTGACGGGAGCGCGTGCGGTGCGCTGGGGGACGCATTTAGGCGCATGCCTGCGGTGAGGGAGATGGCCCCGCGGGGGCTTTCGATTCGGCCGCTGCTTCGCCTTCTGCAGACCGGCGTCACAACTCCAGGTTCCAAGAAGCTAGAGAATGAGAGTGGATCAAATATGCAGCAGGATTTCTTTCCGCATTTAACAGCACTCAGGATTTTGCAAGAGAATCTGACAAGGGTCGTACTTGCAAACGATGAATGCACGGATATACCGCTCGGTGATTTGCTGCTGGGAGTTGTTCGGACGCAGGCGGCGCTGAGAGCACCTCTTCATGTCGTCACAATCACGGATTGCGACAATCATGGCACGCCAGCGACGGAAACACGGGATGATGTATGTATACGTTTAAAAGAAGCAGCTATCCATTTCAGTATCAGTCAACTTCAGAACACTAATGGTATCTGCCCAAACCTTCCCTTGCAGCACCTCGTCTCCTGCCGTCTCGCAGAAATACTGCAAGTCCATCTCCAGCATGCTCGTGAAAAGGGGAACACTGTGCGTCCCCGCCTTCCACACCGCCTCGACGGGGTATGTCGCCGCCAGAACGATTGTCCACGCCCCCTCCTCGGCCGTCCTCGGCCGTACATGTGTGCATTTCTCAATGTCCATCGCTTCAAAATCGTCGCCGTCGATGTCCTGCCCGAGCTCGGTCGCTACTACACCCGGACCCGCGGTCGCAACCGCGATGTTGGCGCGCGGCGGGATGCGGCGCGCGTACTCGTGGCAAGCCAAAAGGGAGATGAAGTCGGCGGACTGGTTGAAGGGCACGAACGGGGACCCTTCACTTATGACCCAGATGAAGCGGGCAGGTGGGGCCTTGTCCTGGGCGCCTGTCCGCGCGAGAACGGGATACAGCAGGACCGACAGCAGTGCTGGGGCCAGGTAATTCACCTGCAGGCTGCATCAGTGATTATCGGAACGAGTAAATTATAAGAGGAGACTAGGACGCACATCAAGTCAAACCCGTCGTCGCTTATGGGCTGCCACTGCCCGGTCATAACGAATCTTGGATTGTGAATAAGAATGTGTAGAGGAAGGCCGCTCTCGTTGTAGCGCTCGGCGAAGCGTTGTACTGATGCCATTGACGCGAAATCGAGCGGCCAGCACTCGAAGTCGCCAACGTCTCTGCCGGTCTCTTTCCCAATTCTGGCGATGGAATCCTGGCCCTTGGCTTCATTGCGACACGCCAGAATTATCTTCGAGGCGCCGTATTTTGCCATATATTTCGTAACCTCATAGCCGATGCCTGTCCAGAAAGAGTCAGTTCACTTGAAAGAACGAAACGGTAGTAACAAACCTGCGCTGGCCCCGGTGACGATGACCGTCCGACCTGCGATGTCATGATTTTCGAGCTGAGGCAGAGGCCGCTCGCTGGCCGCTTTGAGTTCTTCCCAAGTGAGACACATGCTAGGTGATTCTGTGGTTTGACGATGCGACTGCATCTGCTTTTATACGATATTGAAGCTCAGGGGTTTTTCACCATCCTGGCAAGGCGCTCTGCGGTGCCGACAATGTTTGAGCACTATTGGGCCCATCATCGTTGTAGGAGCGTCTCTGACGAGGGAGTTGGCCTTTCGACTTGTAAATTGTAGCCTCGAAGAGTCGAATCCAGGCCGTCGGTTCAGCTGAGCTCGAAATGCCCAGCCGCTTTTCGTCGGAGTCAAGTCGGGGTCGTGAGCAGGGGCAAAGACAGCTCCGAATTACACACTCCGTTTGGACTCACCCCGCGAGTCTCTATAGAGGCGGAGTCTAGGAACTAAAATGGGCGAATACTGAGTACTGGTCAGCAGGTTCATGAGGCTTCTGGCGCCATGTATTGTGGTCCAAAAATGGATCATGAATGACTCGACTAGCTGCCTGATCACGGAGGTCGAGAGGGTTTCGATGTGACAGGAGGTGGAAGCTTGAGCAGACCGGGTGAGGTGCGCAGTTGTGTATTAGGATCGCACGCACCGCTCTCTACAGCCGGAAAAAAAGAGGGCAATGTTGTAAATACGTCGGATCATAGTGCTGAGAAAGGATAACTCGAATAAATGCATAGGTGCGGTCACCGGCAGGAAAGTATCCCTAAAATCACGATAATTCGCCATAATACTGTACCATTTCGAACGGTTCGCCGGTCACGCGTCACAGGGGGTCCCTGGTGAGGTGAAATCCGACCCATGTCGCGCGTCACAAGGGTCGCCGGCGAAATGGTTTGACGTGTGACAATTGGTCCGATTTGAGAATTTTCGGTCACCCCCTCCGCCCTAGTGCTTGATGTATGTCTGACAGAGGATATTGGCCACGGTGTCTGCATTTCAGCATTCAATGGGTTGACTGACCCTTTCAGATGGCGGCCTAGATATGTGTTCTTGGCTTGGCGAAATCCACCTTTCGGCGAAATTTTCGGCCTGTCATGGTCACACCCCGAGGCTGGCGAACGAAAATATTCGCCGGGCTGGTCACAGTCACAGGTGGGTGGTGAACCGTTCGAAATGGTACAGTATGTCTGCATCCAGTAATAAGTAGGACATACGGGATAATGTCATCCTATATTCAGAGGAAGCAGCTGTCGACTTCAGCATCGGTCAACTTCAGAAGACGAACGGTGTCCGCCCAAACCTTCCCCTGCAGCTCTTCGTCCCCTGCCTTCTCGTGGAAATAGCTTGTGGCCATCTCCTGCATACTAAAAAAAAGCGGGACATTGTGCGTCCCCGCCTTCCACACCGCCTCGACGGGGTATGTTGCCGGCAGAACGATCGTCCTCGCCCCCTCTTCGCATGTCCTCGGCCGCACATGCGTGAATTTCTCGATGTCCATCGCCTGGAAGGTGTTACCATTGGCGTCCTTCTGCCCAAGCTCGCTCGCTACCACGCCCGGAGTCGCGGCCGCGACTGCGATATTAGCGGACGAGGGGCGGCGCGCATACTCGTGGCATGTCAAAAGGCAGGTGAGCTTCGCCGTAAGGTACGGCCAGTGCGGCTCGGTGCCAGGCAGATCGTAGGCCTGCTTGTTCATAGCCTCGATTGGATGGGCGTCGGCCGACTCGTTGTAGGGCAAGGAAGGCAGCCCGCTTATGACCCAGATGAAGCGGGCAGGATTGGCCTTGTCCAGGGCACCTGTTCGCTCGAGAACTGGATAGAGCAGCATCGACAGCAGTGCCGGAGCGATGTAATTGACCTGCAGACTGCGCCAGTGTTGATTGGAACGAAGGAATTATAGAAGTAGGCGAGGACTCACGTCAAGTCAAACCCGTCCTCGCTCATAAGCTTCCCCTGCCCCATCACGGCCATCGCAGCATTGTGAATAAAGATGTGCAGGCGCAGGCCACTGTCATTGTAGCGCTTGGCGAAGCTTCGCACGGAGGCCATCGACGCGAGATCGAGCGGCCAACACTGGAAGACGCCCACATCTCTGCCAGTGTCATTGGCGATTTTGGCGATGGCGTCCTGGCCCTTCGCTTCGTTGCGACATGCCAGAATTATCTTCGAGGCGCCATACTTCGCCATGTACTTCGTGATCTCATAGCCGATGCCTGTCGAGAAAGATAAGTCAACTCGACTTGACGACGAGAGGGCAATGACGAACCTGCGTTGGCCCCGGTGACGACGACCGTCTGACCTGCGATATCGTGGTCTTCGAGCGGAGGCAGAGGACGCTCGTTGGTTTCTTTGATTTCTTCGTGAGTAAGACCCATATTGCTAGGTGATTCTGTTGTCAGGGAAAAGCGACTCTATCTGCTTTTGAACCCAAGAATGTACTTCGAGAAGTTATCCCGTTGCAAAGAAAGCTTAGCAAGGCGTCCTCTGTGCCGAGGACCATTAAGACGCGACACATACTTGCCGTCGTCGATCCATCGGACATGCTGGCCCACTACGGTCCATTATCTTTGTCTGGAGAGAGTCGGGCCCCGGGGCGTTCGACTGGTGCGAAGCGCCTACTGGCGGACTTTGGCCGGGTAATCAAAAATCGATCAGCCGCGGGGTGTCGCAGCGCCAACTCGAACACATTTGCAAGCGGCGATGAAATACTGGTTGGCCCGGCCTTTTGAATTCCACATTCCGCTTGGATTCACCTCGAGAGTCTTTGAGTAGGCGGAGTCTAAAGACTACAATGGGGCGAATGCAGGACCAACGGGTCAGTGTACTCATGAAAAGCCCACCGCCATGCGTCCTGCCAGCGGTCCATTCTCGAAATGAATTAAGGAATCATGAATGACTCACCTGGCTGTCTGACTCCGGAGGCCGAGATGTTCTCGATATGACAGGAGGCAATATTGTGGTATCCACAAGGTCCTGCAATCTCCAAGCCTGAGATGATACTGTAGTAGGATCACGGGAATCACTCACTTCCTACGGGAAATCTTATCAAAGGAGGACGGCAATGATGTGAGATCGAGGTTGTAATGCTGAAAAAGCAGAAGGTTAAACCAATACACAAATGCGGTCACTGGCGCTTAGCGCTTAGCGAGGGTATCCCCGAAATCATGAAGATTCGTCAAGATGTCTGTATCCTGTGATAAGTTACAGAGCGTCGTGGAACGTGCGCGTGATATCCAATGATAATATAGTCGTTACAGCGATGTTTGAGAAAGGAACCGGGTCAACGAGCAATGAATCCTGTCAAAGACGACAAATATTGTTCGCAGACGGAAGAGAAGTAGAACTCGTGCTCCGAGTTGTGTTGCTGGACGAGATTATGCGCAATCTCATGGGCAAGAGTAAAGTACCTATAGCCGAGGATCAGGATGATCATACTTTGTGCGTAGACTGATCTCACCAAGAAATGAGAGCTTTGGAAAACTCCCCTTCTTGAACATCGTGGTCGTCTGAGTTCGCAGCTTTATGTTAGACGCGTGTGGACGAAAGGAAACCAAACGACGTACGCCATGCCTGGTAATACCGCAGATTCATAAATAAACTCCCGTTGCGGTTGAAGGCAATTGTCGGTCCGGATGTGTCCATAAATATATGTAGACTTGTCATCGGAAGCTTATATACTCCGGCCAACACCTCGAGGATGCGGATAAATCGATCGACGCACTCTCGTTCGCTGTGCACAACGGAGTCCCGATTGGGCACATCTGCAAAACATCAGAACACGAATGAGAAGAACGAAAGAGAGTGCCTACCATGCGCAGCAAAGAATTTGACCGGACCCATAGAGGTCGGGATTGTACCGACAAGATCCATATCTTGGTGGCCTGAAATGTCGCAGTAGCCTTCATTCAGCGACTCCTTCACGACTTCCATCTGCTTTCGATTCCGAATCAGGCTACCCATCTCAGGTGCACACGCCTTGATAGCCATGTTGATGTTCGACTCTACATCCGCTGTTAGAATGCAACGGCAAAGTGCGATCTCGTCTAAATGGCTCACCAATATTGCTTAGTGGGGTGACGCCATTTGCCGGGGCCGGACTTCCGAACCCTCCTGGTCTTCCCCCGGGAAGGATTGGCTTGCTTTCTGGCAGTGCAGATGGTCCTGCTTCCGCACTGCCATTACCGACAGGCCCACCGTCGCGTCCGCCGTCGCCCCTGGTGACAAACTTTCGAAGATTCTGGACCATGGATAAAGGCCGCTTCTGCAAAGCACCACTTCCCTCGGACAGCGTCGCGTCGGACGCGAGCGGTCGTTTCTGGTTCTCGGCCGCGTTAGGTATGGGTCGTTGCTGCTGGTCCTGGACCGCAGCAGGCAAGAGCGGTTGTTTCTCGTTTTGGGTCGCATCAGAAGCAAGTGGCCGCCTCTGCCCCTCGACCAACTCACGAGCAGCCTTCTGGGCGGCTTCACGGTCTGCATTCTGCTGTCGTAAAATCCGGGCAACTGGAAATAGGAATAATTGGCACCTGGATGCTGAACGATTGTCCTTGAACTCACCGTTGTATCCCCGTCGTTGCAAAGCACGTAGGTCCGTCGATAGGATTGTCATGAACAAAAGCGCGTCGTTGACTTTCGGGGAATCAAAGAGTAAACGACAGAGGGAGATTGAGACCCTGGATAACGGCGTGAGATTGACTGACAGATGCAGGGCAGATGGAAAGCGACGTACTCGTACATGTCAGGTTGCGTATTATTGGCAAGCCAGAGCTCGATGGGCCCCTTACCATCCCGCTTCGCAGCAGCAGACGCATCCTGCTCTTGAGACAGCCGGATGGTGCCGTGGTGCAGCGACTTGTTCACTTTCAGCTTTCCAAACACCCTGACTACAAAGTTCTTGTCGGTGTTGAGCCAGTTGTAGGATATACGAGTGCGAGCGTGGGAGTGCTCGTGTAAGAACAAAGGCAGGCGTTGAAGGATTAGGGCCTTCATTTCTTGCCCAAGTCTGGTCCCAGACACTTCACTACTGACTTTATATTCTTCTCGCATCAATACGCTGAGACGAGGTGAACCAAGATAAATGTAGAACTCTTCCACCTATTTCAGCATTGATCTACGATCATGTGTGAACATTTCTCACCTTCGAGAAGGTCTTCTTGGGGAGCAGAGAAAATGGAATCTCCGAAAAGCTGATAGGCATTCGTGTCGTCAGCAACAACGACGCTGTCAGGCTTGAGCAGATCGTCCTGTGAGTCCCACTCATCCTCATCAACGTCCGTCACGGATTTTGCTGTTTGCTTCTTCTTGATCCGGCGTGATCCCAGAAGGATATTTGTTCGTTTCATGCGCGCAATAGTGCTCGACGAAAGTAACTTCCGATTAACAGCTATATTCCGAAGTTCTGACAGGTAACTAAAATCAGACGTTAGCAAATGTCCAGCAGCATCGAAGACAAGATGTCGTACTTCTCGCGTCCGTCTGCCAGCTCATAAAACTGTCGTGGATTCGCCAGCAAAATTTGTACGATCTCTTCGACAGAGGGCTCATGCTTTGTACCGCAGGCGCTGAGGAAAGCGTTGGCCCGGGAGCCGAAATCGACAAACACGAAGAGTTTGGAATGGAACTCGTCTCCAGACGCGCCTGCAAAGTAGCACCGACTCGGAGGCAGTCTCTGAACTGCAGAAGGCGGGACCGAAGAGCCTTGCACCGGCGCTATCGGCTTTGTAGGCACGAACGGGATGACCGATAGCGACTGCAATTGACTCGGAGTGAAGTCTGACAGGTCACTAAGGATTCGATAAGTTGCCCAACGAGAATAAGTACACACCTGTGATGCGAGTTGCTAGTACCTCAAACCATTGCCGGGCGTCCTTTTCAGTCAGCGGCGGTGTTTTCTCGAGGAGAGTCACCAATCGAGACGTTGGAGGATGCTCGTTGATCTTCAATTTGGTCACGTCGGCATGTAACTCGGGATCGATGACGGTGAATCCAAGGACAGCCCATTCGTGATTCGCAAAGACCTGAAAATAGTCTGTGATTAGAGGCCCGTGTCGAACCGCTCAGTGAACCCATACCTCCAAAGGTTTTGCCATAAGCTTTTCCGGCCCATTGATAGCAGGAATGAAAGCTAGTTCTCGGAAGGGGTAGGGATCATAGTCGGAATATTTGGTAGTGAAGTTGTCCAAGAAGTACTTCAAAGCCTTGGAACGTAACACTGGATCTGTGCCTGCGGCCAATTGGATAATGGTCCAGAGGGGAGGCGAGCGTTTCAGACCAAGTGAGTACAAGAACTTGGCTGCAATATCGATCAACAATCCGGCAATTTATAACGAATCGCAAATACGGACCTTCCTCTGACGATGGTTTCCATTTGTTCTCTGTTCCCCAATCGATTACGGGAAGACCGAGTTCGCGGAAAACGTCCAAGGGTTCATACAAATCGCTGGCTTTGTACCGCGCAACCTTGACTGGCTCCTGACCTTTGGAGGACTGGTCTGAGGGCGTAGCTTGTCTCGGGAACGCGGCTGTATAAGTCAAGCGCTCTATCTCCAATTCCGTCAAGGTCGACTGCGCTGACACAAGGTATTTGACCAGGTCGATGATAGTCCAGTCTCCAGTCTTGATCATCCTAACGCCATCGTCAGCGTCGTCGAAAAGACAGCGAGATTAAGCAAGTACCTGTCAAAAACGAGTTGCAGCTCGACGTGCTTGCGCACACCTAATGACTGCAAGACCTTCTCCATCGGCCCCTTCACAGCCGTCCCGGAAGGTAAAGTGACAACAGGGAGATCCTTGAACAAATTCACATTCGCGAAGTACGCATCGCCCGGTGCCTTCATGCCGACAGACGTCGGGATGAACGCCTTGTCCTTCAGAAGGGCCACAATCTCGTCTTGCGGCCGCTTCGGCAGGGACGGCCACGCCCGAGAGACCACGACGATGATGCGCTCCGCCCAAGTTGCAGACACCGTGAGGTCGAAGTCCTTATTTGCCGAGGCCACAGAAGGATCGACGACGTGCCGAATCCAGTCGGGAATGGTGAACTGGTGCCATGGGAAGACGGCGGACAGAACATCGGGATCGAACGCTCTGCTTATGGTGAGGGGGAGGAGATGGTCGGGCAACGGGCCATCTGTCGGTATCATCGAGCCCATTTTCCTTGGATTCAAGAACGATTGGATACTTGAAAGAGGGATGATCTTTCCCTGAGTTCCGTCAGCTCCCGCAACGCTGAGCATAGTATTGTCCAGCAATTTCCTCCGTGCTTGCACGGTAGCGGGGTCGTTCTTCTGCTTGTTGATCTCTACCCACCATTTCAGGCACGCAACGCACTCCGCCTCCGAAAGCGGCCTTCTGTCCAGCTCCTGGATAACGTCAGCGAATGTGATATCCTTGATCATGCCTCGCCCCCGCAGCGCCGATATCATAGTCTTTGCACTATCAGAGACCTCCTGCGGGACGACCGGAAGACGACGTAGGAATGCGGTGAAGGTCGCGTCTGGCATGCGGACGTCGGCGGCGCTGAGGATTCCTTCGGACGATATTATCGAGAAAGGTTGGTAAGTCGCGCAGGTGAAGAAAGCGGTCTCCATCAGGCTGGATACGACCGATGACGGCGTGGATTGGTGGAAGGTGAAGAACTTGAGCGCATGAAGAGCGCGCTTCGTGAGCCAGGAGCTGAATTCGGGATCGAGGGGTGTATCGGGTTTGCTCGAAGCCACCACGCCGGTCCACATGTCCTTGATTTTCCCAAGCTCGGTTTCATACGCGGATCTCGCCAGGAACCCACCGACGTAGAGGAGCTCCTTGTTCCAGACTGATGCAGCCGAAGCTCAATACCGGCACAAGGCAACGGACTAGTCACTTACCTGCCACATTGCGATCACTTAAGCACTTTGAGCATTGCACAAATCAGGGAAGTTGAAAACATACACCAAATCCACCGATTCGCGTTCTACTGTGGGAATGAAACGAGCTGCCATGTGGCCGCCAATGCCCGTCGTTTGACCCGTGGCATGACCCTACCGGTTAACAATCATGAGCATAGAATCGACAATTATCCAAAGGATGTAGCGCTCACGATAAATATCCGTGCGGATCCGGTACTGTATAACAGTCAGTTGAGAATTATGCATTACTGGAATGGAATGAGAACAGACCCTTCGAGATCGGCTCGGAGGCCCTGGAAAACGCTGCCAGTGGCAAAAGGCATCTTCTCCTCAGCCTTGACGCTAGCATCGTATTCGTCTTTGCCCGTCTGATGATACCATAACATAAATAGAGCCCTCCCACAGTGCAAACAAGAAAACTCACATAAATCAGCCCGTACTGGACCTTGCTCGGAGGATTCTTCTTCGTCGATCGCTGGAGCTCTGCTGTCATCTTCTTGTCAAGCTGGACGTCAACATTTGCGGTGAAGATCGACAAGACGACGCTTGTCTCGTGGACCTCAAGCAAGTTGGTTTCTTCCTTGGGCGCAACAGGTACAGGTGTAAGTGCCCGCTGCGGCGCCTGCAAGCCTCCCAAGCCGAAGAGTGATGAGAAGAACCCGCTTGTTGCGGGCTTCGCTGCCTTGGGCGCAAGCGTCGGCTTCTCCGTCCCGACAGAGTACACCCACCGTACGACCTCTGCTTGTATGTGCAGCGCTACGTAGACATCGGATTAGCAAATGAGCGCAGCTTTTGAAATTTCTGATCTCACGTGTGGACTGTATGCTCTTCACCGTCATGATCCCGCTCGGACTCTTACTCTTCAGTCCTCGCAACATCGGCACGTCCTGGGGTGCACTAGCGTCCTTCGACAAGCGCACCAGCCGCTTGTCGTCGAAGTATACGCTGACCTCCGAAAGGTGGACCATGAAGGTGATCGAGGACGCTAGGAAGCGCGCGAAGTCGAAGGCTGGCGGGATGGGTGCTGGTTCGCGGAGCGTCATTTGGAACGCTGTCCACGGATCAGGGGAGGAGCCTTCGGTGGATGGCATCTTTCCGCGACGGGCGAATAGCTGCAAAGATGTGGGCATTGGTTAAGTTGGCAAGAGCGATATCCTTACCTGATCTTTCTTATCTTTCCAATAGAAATTCATCCACTGGTCTAGAGAAGGGTTGAGCAATGAACAGAGTTAGAGGAGAATTTGCCTACCTCCGGATGTGACCCATGGTTCTTCAGTCACCGAAAAGAGACTGTAAAAGCCTGGCCGAGAGCATTAGCCCCACGCTTCGTCGCAGAGAGACGCATTCTCACCAACTCCGAACGCCCCAATCTTCTCTTCGTCAGGATTACCCTCGGCTGCGAGCAAAGTTAGTGAAGGAACCAATGGGAGACGATCTGCAACTGACCTATCTTCTTAAGACGGCTCCAGTCCTCATCTCTAAAGGGTATACCATTGTTCCTAAACGACCATTGATGCACCTACGCAACAACAGAAGCGTTAATCTCGACAAGATAAAAGGAGTCACAGACACGTACAAGAGCTGTCTTCAAATCTGGGAGCTTCTCCTTGTCGACGCCAGTGTCAGGCTGAGTATGACCTTCGCCCTTCTGGCGTTCCAAGTGCGCATTCGTCTCAAAACGAATCTCTACAGAACGAGCACCCGCATCGTCCGAGTTCTGTAACAGTTCACGAAACACTGTGGACTATATGAAGGTGGAATTCCAGAAACCATGCATAACTCCTCACCTGTGAACTCTCCCGAGTATCGAGCCAGAACCTTATCAATGAGAGCTCTTTGATTCACTTCCACCGTCTCATCATGACCGCTTTCCCACTATCATATCAAGGAGACGGACGTATTTAGTGAAGATGACATCTGACGGTGCAGCGTACATACCAAACTTGCTCGAGCGTCAACCATTGCGGGCTGGCGCTGAATACTGGCTGAATAGGCTGCGTGTCGTAAAGGCTCCGTCTTGCCTGCCACTCCTTGACTTCTGCGACGGTTTCCTCTACAGGAAATAGATCCTCAACGCAAACAAGACGATTCAGAGCAATAGAATGGTGAATGTAAGGAGCGCGTTAGGGCGCTGAATGGACGCCGGTGGTCAGGCATATATTGAGGTGGCGAAGGGCTTGCGCTGCTCGTCAAGCGCCGTCAAGCGCGCCGCGCGACTTGTCCACAAACCACCATCACCTAAACATCCGACTTGCGCGTGTCTGCATCTTCTCCTCCTACCTCCACTCTCTTATATCTCACACGGCTCCAACGGTGCACTGTCGAGCCTGAAGACAGTGCACTGATCGAGCTTCTGTCCCGTGAGTAACGCCTCTGTGCAACTCCTCGGCATCGACTCTGACATGCTCTGCGATCGTAGCAGTTTGCATCATGGACCACAATTTACCCTATAATGTATATCAACGGAGCCTGGGATACGCCGAAATTTCCGTTAATGCTGCCTCGCTCGCGCAGCCCACTCCTCATCAGCCCGGACCTCCCCAGTTCGTA
The DNA here is from genome assembly GCA_033439255.1 of Hericium rajendrae. NCBI lineage: Eukaryota > Fungi > Basidiomycota > Agaricomycetes > Russulales > Hericiaceae > Hericium > Hericium rajendrae. The sequence continues at coordinate 443,482 of CM065879.1, read as the reverse complement.
AACAACCAGCTTGCAGCGACTCTCAGCGCCGCAGAGGAAAACAAAATATTTCAACTTGTTATTGATTTGATGGATCCCGAGACGAGAGAGGCTGCTTTGCTGGAGCTGAGCAAGAAGCGGGAGCAGTATGATGATCTCGCTTTGGTGCTTTGGCACTCGTTCGGTGCGTTCTGTACAGTCTTACCCCGCTCCGACGCCTGTTCAATTCCGTAAACTCGTCAGGCATCATGCCTGCACTGCTTCAGGAGATCATCGCCGTTTACCCCCTTCTGTCACCGCCAAACCTGACTGCGCATGTCTCCAACCGAGTTTGCAACGCCCTCGCGCTACTGCAGTGCGTCGCCTCGCACCCTGAGACAAGACAACTCTTCCTCAATGGTGAGTCTTGCCAATAATCACTACTCTCGATACAGACTGACGTTCAATTTGCAGCCCATATCCCTCTCTTCCTTTACCCTTTTCTGAACACGACATCGAAAACGCGACCATTTGAGTACTTGCGTCTCACTTCGCTAGGTGTGATCGGCGCTCTGGTCAAAGTAAGATTCCATACCTCAATTGCATCGGCATCCTTACTGAGCAATATCCCAGCAAAACGACAACAACACCGTGATCCACTTCCTTCTTTCCACCGAAATTATACCCTTGTGCCTTCGCATCATGGAGACTGGATCGGAGCTGTCCAAGACAGTCGCCATTTTCATCGTTCAGAAGATCCTGCTTGACGAGACCGGCCTCACGTACATCTGCCATACGTACGAGCGGTTCTTCGCCGTCGGCACTGTCCTCAGCAACATGGTCAACCAGCTTGTGGATACTCAGGCCGTCCGGCTGTTGAAGCACGTCGTTCGGTGTTACCTGCGCCTCAGTGATAACCCAAGGTAAGTCCTTCCTTTTTTGTTTGTATGTCCAAGATCTCAGCGATGTTACTCTAGGGCCCGCGAAGCCTTGCGCGCCTGTCTCCCTGAACCCCTCCGCGACAACACCTTCGCCGCTCTTCTCAAGGTCAGTCTGACGATGCAGCTTCAATCTATACCTCACTAATTATCTATGAAACAGGGCGATATGGTCACGAAGCGCTGCCTCACCACACTCCTTAACAACCTGAACGAACAGTAACGCGTGTCGCGATCTTGGATGCATCAGAATATCAAAAGCTGTAATTTATATCTGTCTATTGCATCTTCGCGGTGGACATTTCCCCTGGTGGTGTACCATTACTGTAAACTGGTAGAGTCGCTGGTTCTTGCAATTGCAATGTGTAAATTATCGTCATTGAATTCGGACATGAGTTGCAGATGATCAGAGCCTATTAGTGCGAGAAACTTCTGGTGAGCCTAGGGAAAAAATCTGTTAGTACAAAGTTCATGACTTTCCGCAGCCAGTAAGTACATCTCATTTGGAACGCTTCGCTACTGTTCAAAATAGCCCCTCGTCCCAGGCTTGGACCCGCGTCGCATGTCACTGTCGTGGGCCGTGTGGGCCTTGTAATTGGCCGCTTGTCGCTCCTCGTCGCGCACTACGTCCTGTCGTGCCCTGTCGTACCCTTTGATTGCCTCGTCGAGCAGGACCTTCGACATAATGTTCGAGTACAACTGTACTCAGGTGGTCGCAGGCACTGGATCCTGTACAAGAACAAAAAAACCAGGCACTTCCCGAAAAGGGTTCTATGGGGAGGGTCCCAAGGAGTTGCTAGCCTTTTTGTCGCTAGTATCGATGCCCTCAGAATTTCTGGCACTAATACGTAGGCTCCACTGCATCGCGTAAGAGGAAATTTTCATGATTATTTAGTACCGTCGTGACTCAGGCTACCGACAAGTCGGGAGAGCCTGCGAACCAAAGGTTTGCTCCCTTCGCAGCCCGACAACACCAGCCTAGGAAGCCGCCGCTTACACTTGTTCCGTTTTCTGATCGCCTCGACCAGCACATCTGACAGGGCCTGATCAAAAGGCATCGACGTAACGCTGAAGCGTTCCAGCCTCGGGAAGAAAAGCGACTCCTGTGAATGTTCCTCGTCCTGCTCTTCGTTCTCGGGGTCTGGTGGGACAATATGCGTCTTCTCCAGATAGCCAAGCAGAGACCCGACGCCACATCCCCTCAGCGTGAGCCATGACAGTACCGACATGCGGCTGAACGCGTCGCCGAGCACGTCGCGGAAGCCGCCATCGAGGCGTTTTGAGTACAGCAAGAGATACCCGACCTTGCTGATATCAAAGGCGCCGAGTAGCTGTTGTACTGCTACTGCATGTTTTGCGGCAGGGTCGGAATTGTGAAGGAAGTATCGCATGGAGAAGTGCGGCGGGGCGTTCTCGTTCTCGCCGGGGGCCCATCCCCGCAGGCTTATTTCATTGCAATTCCTTGCATCTCTGCTGCTGCAATTAAGTCGTATGATGGAAGCGCATGGGCGGGTCGGAACGTCGCTGGTGTCCACTGGACTGGTAGAAATAGGAAGGACGAGATATTGTTGCTCGGGAAACACACCCCAGAGTTTGTACTCCTGCCGTGCAGATGGTGGGATAATTATTCTGGACAGAAATTCGTTGCAGGTAGCGTCTGCCTTGCTATCAAAGTAGAATGTCTTGAGTGCGGGCAAAGAGAGGGTATTCCCGTCATAACGGGTTTTTTCGCGAGAGAACCTCCTGGTGACTCTCAAGTCCTCCAACATCGGAGACTCCTTGAGCAGTGCTAGCAATTTGCTAGACGAGAACTCGTATCCGGACTTTAGATCCAAGCCCGTGAGATTGCGCAGGTAGGGCGCGTCCCAGAAGTTTCTGTCACCTTCATCATCGGCAAATCGGCGCAAACGAGGCAGTGTGCTCGCGAAAAGGGTATGGGGTTGCCACTCGTAACATTCCTTCACATCCTTGAAGGCCAAAGATTCTAGCATCGGTGCAGGGAGGTTGAGGTGTTCGAACACGCGTGTCCGTAGTCCGTCCATTTCGAGCTCGAGATCGTTTCCACGCTCGCTCCTGGCGTCTTTCTCGGAAAGATGAAAGCCCTTCATCCGGCAAATGTAGGCGGGACCTAATGCCTTGACGATGAATTTGCAGATTCTGGCGTCGAGGGTAAGGCATGCCGAAAGGGTGAAGGGAACCTGCTTGGATCTGACGAGCATTTCCTCCATCCAACGCACGGTCTGCGGGGCACCGACGTTCGTCCACAGACCTGGCGCAGAAAGTGCCACCTCTCGCCAGCGGCGGCAGACGTGTGTCGCGGTGATCCACCCGAGGGGCTGTTTCTCGCCGGACCTGATGCATGAGAAGGGCTTCGAGCCCGGCGGATCGCATTCCGAGAGCATGCTGAAGACGTGCATGAGCACCTCCGCTGGCAGTCGCGCTGTGATGGAGAGGCTGTTGACGCGAGCGAATGTGAGTGTTACGAGGTGTTGTAGTGCCTTGAGCTCGGCCTGGAGTCGATTGCGGGTCCGATCGACCAGGTCCATTGAGCTGAACGCGGTAACGCCATCTGTGGAGACAAGTCGCTTCTTTAAGGCCTTCGTCCAGTGGTCGCTAAAACACCAACATGAAGTTTAGTTGGGAAGACAATCGAACGATGGATCGTACGCACCGAGCACTTTCGTCGGTGACGACTCCACGCGGCATTGCGGAGAGAATGCTGAAAGTTATAAGAAGATAGGTAATTCAACACTATTGGCTGTGACTGGAAACGCAATTGCAGCTCGAATATTGCGAGCCGCCAGCAGTAGTTCGAGCGTAGGGTGGTCGCTCGTCGTGAGTGGCAGCGAGGAATACGGAATGAGGGGAAAACGATAGCTTTAAGTGCTATTGAACAATAGGACTTGAAGAATAGACTCCGACAATGAGATTGAGAGTTAGACAATGGAAAGTCCACATCATGTAGGTCTTAGGACGTCAGCGCGTTCATAAGCGAATTTCATACCTTAATGATTTATCCATCCACCCGGTTGTAGACTTTCTCACGACATTGACGCTCGGCGTGAAGCTCGCGAATCACGACTGCGATCTGGACAGTGGAAGTTTTCTCGCCTCATTTGTTGTGGGTTCCCCAGCTCTTTTCACTTATGAATATGTCGCTCTAGCTATACGGAGAGGAAGAAGATCGGCAGTACGAGGAAGGTAGATGCAGTTCCAACTCGCGCGTCTTGAATACAACCTCGAGCTCAATGTTTCTTAGATCTCCGCCGATCTGCATGCAAAGACTAACTCGTCTTCGATCTATTAACAGAAAGTATCTTTTATTCATTCCATATATCTGCTGGCTGAACCTGGAGTCGACCCATCTCTAGTAGACCTGACTCTCGCCCGTGGCGCGCTTCCGTCTACGTGTCCGTATGTACGCGTATCAGTACCAGTCTGCGTCTTCACTGCGACGAATAGCACAGAACTTCGACGTGCTTACGAAGACCGTCCAACATGGCCTTGCTACCGCGGGGCCGTTTCTTTATCAACAGCTCCAGCGTATGGATGCGTGCCCCCAGCGCAGAACGCTTCTGAACCACGCTGAGCAGCAAGTTACCAAATTGGTCCCCGCCTCGGTCGTCTTGAGTCGACTTGCCAAATGGTGCTGTCGCAATCTTTAGGCGCGTGAGATTTGGGAATAACGGAGAATCCTCAATCGTTTCCTGTTCGCTGATGCTTGAAGTCTGTGGGTACGGAGGAATTCGGATGCGCATAGTCTCCAACAAAGCAAGAAGAGGGCCGATTCCAAGCCCCCTCAGCATGACCTCCCTCACCCCAGACATACGGCTGAACAACTCCTTGAATGTATCATGGATGGTTTCGTCAAATTCTGCTGAATCCAAGATAAGGTACGTGACTCTGCGCAAGTCGAAAGATGCGAGTAGCCGCTGCACTACGGGAATGCGTTCTGCCGGCGATAATATGTTCCACTGCATGGAAAACGGTGGCTTTCCGGATATTTTGCTAACTTCTTCGAGCCATGTGTCGATTGAAACTTGTGTACCAGCATAATATTGACTGCAGGCGAGTCGCATCCAGGACGGGGATGCAAGGGCAGAGGAATCCTCCATGCCAATGAAAGCGGGTATAAGAGAGATGATGCGGAGCATTTTCTCCACGTCACTGCCCAAAAATTTGAACTCCATTCGCGCAGTCGACGGAATGATCAGACTAGCCAGGAATCGGATGCACCTTGTATCCGCTTGACTGCTGAAGTATAACATTTTGAGAGAAAACAAGAATATTTTCCCTTCAGGAAGGTGCTCCTCCGACTCGCATGGAGTTCCATCTTTACTGATGACGATCTTCACATTCTCCAATGCAGGGGAATTCTTGAGTAGAATCAACAATGTTGCAAGCGAAGCGTCGACCTGGAAATCCAGCTCGAGATCCGTAAGGTTACAGATGCGAGATGCGTCCCACCCTTTCCCATAAAGATTCTGAGCGGTAAAGCGGCGCAGAGAAGGCAGATTCCCCGCGAAAATGTCCGGCGGCAGTGTGTCCGATTCGGTGACACTCTCTAGAACCAATGATTCTAGCATCGGCGCAGGGTATTTGAGACCCGCCAGCACTTCAGTCCTACATTGCTTAAAATGTCCACGCTTATAACCATGGACTTTGTCTGAAAGACAGAGGCCCTTCATTCTCCATACATGATCGGCACTGAGCGCCTTCAGGACGGCATTGCAGACTCCTATATTGTGCGCAATGTATGCCGAAAGCGTGAACGGAGCCTGCTTGGACCTCATGAGCATCTCGTCCATCCATGGGCCCGTTTGTGGGGCTCCAATATTGGTCCAAAGAACGGGCATGGAAAGCGCCACCTGCCGCCAATGTCGACACACGTGGGTCACGGTAATCCACCCAAGGCGCCGTCTCCTGCCCTGTCCGTCGCCGGGCTTCGAAGGCGGGTTGCAGTCCGAGAGGAGAGCGAACACGTGCGATAGGACCTCAGCAGGAAGTCGCACGGTGACAGAGAGATCATTGACATGTATCATTGTGAGCGTGATGAGATCCTTGATTGCTTTGAGCTCAACGAAAAGCGCGTTGCGAGTGTGATCCAAGGTCTCCTTGGAGCTGGCAGAAGTAGATATGCTGTTGACGAGGACAAGTCTTGCCTGTAGACATTTCGTCCAGTAGTCCCTGCAAACGCAAACACGGAATGACGCTGTTCAGAGCCTACGTTGACCATGAAGAAGTGACAACGCACCGAGCTCCTTGCTCTGCGGAAGTGGCCATCTCCATAGCGAGTAAAAGCGATGTCTGTGTTTCTGACTTGGTCGAATGGAGTCGGAACAGAGTTTACAGACTATAGTATCTGCAGCTCCTTAAAGCTCGCAACGAGGAAACCAACAGGCACCCGGTACCTTCAGCCGAATCTCACGTGCGCCACACGTGTAGGGTAAAATAAAGCTCACCCGACATTTGGCAATTCGAGAAAAGAACATAGCGTCGCATACCAAATTTCATAGATTGCATACCGATGTTTTTGAATGCCAACGTGAGTCGCTGTGGCCGCATGGCAAGCATATGTAATGGCTTCGAATACCAAGATATGTAACGACTCACAGGACTTCCGCAGCTTCTCCGGAGCTTTCTTCAACAAAGGCCATAACCAGACCCGACAGGTTGAATCGTTTGTGCCACTGATCACCGGTCACCGGTCATGTCAATGAATCAGGAGACGAGTGAGGTTGGCCGGAGAGCCACGGTTCGATTTCATTTTTGTCCGCCAAGTCGCGCCTTGCGTGGCTGCGCGGGCCGGTCATCCCGGGGTGTCCTGCATCTCCATAGCGTCCCCTACACTTTATGTACCTCGTTCGTCGGCGTGGTCTAATCTCTAGAACTCAAAAAATTAGAAGATTTGATACTTATCCATCGGAAATTGTTGAGAAAAGGTCCTTTTCGACTGATCTATGCTCTTAACTTGTTGTCTGACTGTGTGAACATGTTGCGCCGCAGACGGTCGACTGAGTATTCGGCTCGAATGATTTTGTGTGTACGTTCTCTCAGTGTCTCATCAGTATACGCACTCAATTAGCTGTCAGTGCGAGCATGCATATTCACCTCCTGTATCGATTCGAACCCCGTGGATTCACTTTCTACTGGGCTGCGCCGTCTGTTGCTACGAAACTGTGAGTACTGTCTACTGTAGAAGTAGGCAGTTGGTGACCAGATTGAGCAGGTTCGAAGTCACGATTATGGCAACATTACGGCTGGACTGTGCACGCCGGCTGGGGCGTCAACCCCGCTGCAGCGTACTACCCGCAGAAGCCGCGCGACCCACAGCTACTGGAACACAGCCTGTCCGACAACGGGCTCAAGCTTGAGAACATGCATATCCGGTGCGTGCGTGTGTGCAGGATGTGTAAGGGAGTGCGCTGACGCCCACACCCATCCTCGCCATCTCCGGATCGTCGCTTTCCGGATGCGACCACGCCTGCGAATGGACGGCATGGGCGTCATCGTCAACTTACCTCGCAGCGTTGGGGATCGGGCCTTGGAGTCGGAGATATCGGCATCTTCCCAAAGGTCAGTACTGAATATACTCTTTCGAACACGAGCAGCTACTTATTGAAGTTATTACCTTGCAACGGGTCTGCGGCATAGGGTCATGCTCCTGCCTGTCCCATTCCACCCATCTTCTCTCTCACGAACCCATGTATGGACCACACGATCCTCCCAGCCTCGCGCTCGTATGATGCGTGCAGGGCGTCATCGTCAAGTACGTGGCGAGGGCTGAACTGCTTGGAGCTGGGTCCCTGCCACGTGCCTTCACAGTTGTCATCGTCAACTTCTGGTCACTTGCGATTCGCTCCTGCCGAATTTGCATGTTCCCGACGATGCGCCGGCGTGACGCGCCGAGAGCGTCATCATCAAGTTACATGGCATGGACAAGGACATCGCTGCCTGGCGCCGGTTCGCCATTCGAGATTTCGCGTGGTACCGACGTCGTCGTCAAGTTATGGCGCGTGGCGATTGAACATGGTATCTGCATGGTGTCATTGGCACCTGTTTCTGGTGAGTTGTAGCCTTCCAGACGAGGTTTATGAGTTGAGCATCTTACTCTTCCGACACGCAAAGTTACTGATCTGACTCTAATGCCCCGCGTAACTGCAGCACCTGATGTCGATCTGTTGGACTCTATGTCCCTCCGGCAGCATCCCCGCGGACTTGAAACCTCCTCCATAACATGCCCATGCGACACGACAAGAGCGTCATCGTCAAGTACGTGGTGTATGCCTCGTGCTGTCTCCAAGTGGGACAAGCAATGCGGGGCGTTCGGATCGCTTGACAGCGCGTGCTCTGGGCGTCATCATCAAATTAGGCAACGCGAAGGCAGGCGGATCCTTTGCAATAATCTCCTTCGGACCTTCGGACATCCGCGCACACATCGCGAGATTGCGACACGGTTCTATGATGCTGTTCCCAGCGTTAGTTCAAACTGGTGTGGATGGATGGGACACAGTGAGCCTTGCATTTCCTTCCTACATAGCAATATCACTTACCTTCTCGCAGGTCCCTTCCTGCACTGCACATTCTGATTTCCACGGCCCATGAGCGCGCCGATCTCGCATCCTGCCTGACACCACGGGGCGTCATCGTCAAGTTCGACGACGCAGGGGCTCCGCGGGTCCTCAGATGTGTGCCCAACCATTGCTAGGCCGCTACAATTTTTGGATTATGCTGTTCTCGGAACAGATTGCGGAGCTGTGGAGTCATCATCCTCCGAGCTGCAGCCCTCCTCACCGCCCATCATGGCATCCTTGGCATCCATGCGCATTCGCCATTGCTGACTGGTTGATGGTCCATGGCATGTCGCATTGCTCTCGTCCTTTTCCGTGCCACCATCTTCTAGCCTCTTGTTCACCATGTCGAACTTGAACATTGAACTTTATTTAATTGCAGTTCATTCGAGCTTCAAATTGACTATTTCATTCTTCACATGCTACAGAAATCCGGAGGCTACAAAACAGTACTATATCGTAGAATACGTTGCGAAACCAGTCATGATATGCAGAGTGAATTAAGTGTTGCCACGAAGGAGATCATCCATCTGTCGGAACACATACCAGACAGACAATGGTGTAAGCATGGGTGATCCTATCTGAGCATATGCAGCATTTGCTTGCAAGGCAAAATCATCGTCTACCCATCGAAAGGCGTCATAAGAACCCTCTAACTCTGTCCGGAGAGCTTCCACCGTCTCGATCGACACTGGGATTGCTTTCTGCACACCTCCGTAAGCGTGAGGGGATGTGTAAATGTCTAATGGTGTGCTGCCGGATGGCATCTTCTTCGCTTCCTGATAACGAACACGATGGCTATTCCAAAACTCTTGGAATTCATTCAGCTGCCTCTGGATAATGGGTGGCCATATCCATTTGAATAGAAGACTAGCAAATTTTCTCCTTAGTCTTCAGATTGATATACATATAATCAAGTGGAAAACGTACGCATGCAGTGGATCATTGGGAATGAAGGTGTGATCGGCTTCACCGTCCTTGATGCAGTCGACTAGATTGCGGCCAGAGTTGTCTCGAAACCAGTGCCACAGTCCCTCAATCACAATATTCCGGGTACTGGGAAGCGCGACATGCGCTGAAAGCTCTCTCGATGCCGGATCAGTGCAATAGATGTCTCTAATATACAACATATTATTCAGCCTGTAACGAAACATCATTAAGGATAGAAAACATACTTGAGATGCTCTTGAAAGTAGGCTTGTTTCCCCGTCTCAGAACCTTTGTCAAAGACCAGCGTCGTTGGAATGACTGGAATGCCGTCAACAATTAGAAAGGCAGGGATCGGTCCTCAAAGATCTTGGCATACCTCCCAGTTGAGAGATGAAATCCAAGTAAAGGTGACCGATTGTATTGGCCAATCGAGCATTCGGGACCACACGGGCATACAGCAAGCACCCGCTCCATTTATCACGGTAAGCGTAGATGTCCAGAGCCACTCCGCCCATGTCTAATGCCTGCGCACCCATCTTCTCATGGCCATCGCAGTGAACCTGATGCCAAGGTCCATCAGCGGTGAGGTGGCCGCGTTGTATGCTAGGTTTCTTCTTTCCTGGGTAGCGTATATCGGCACCACCCGGGTCATTTGCATGCACTACCTCACGTACAAATGCACTATGCCATTTGAGATTATAAATAACAAAAAATCTCCAGACTGAAAGTAACGCACCACGGAAGAGGTATCCCTCGAATCGCCAGATTCGTCAAGATTGTCCCGGGGCCTCGACGCCGATTTCGATCTTTCGTGAGTTCATCACACACGAGCTGCACAGATGCCTCAGATTTATCAGCTTTCCGTGATGAAGGGACCATGAAACGGTCGTTCAATTTCTTCAAAGTTGACTTTCTGTTCAGAAAAGTCCATCAGCGATCAGGATCACAGATTCCTGAAAATGCATACCCAATTCTCAATCCATACTGGTCCTGGAGACGCCCAAGACGTCTATCAAGTGGCAGACGCTCCTTAGCATATTGATGTAAAGCAACTCGAAGGATGTCATTTGAAGGCCCTGCTATCTGTGTCAGTGATAGTCCATAGTCAAATAAAGAGCTCGAAGCTCATACATGTGCCATTGTCAGTGCCGTTCCGGCCTGCCTTGTTGTTGCTCGTCGACTCCTCGCGAAGTAGAGGGCTGCGTGCCATAAATGGAGACATCACGACAGCCAGACAGGGTAGTAAAGCAGCCGGATGTAGGGCCCAGGTATTATATAGTGCTTTAGATAATTTCAGTACAAAAAAAAAGGACAAAGCACAATGTCTTTTGTGGCAAGGTGGCGACACAAAGCGTGGACCCAATGTCTCATTCGCCATGTAGTGTGCTTTGTCCATGTGTCTGATGACTTTTGCCACAACCTGCCACCATCCGGCATGACAAGTCCTTAAACATTTCAATGACGATGTAGCCTGTCGTGCCCATGGCATGGTCTTCGTGTCCATGCTCTCCATGTCCGAATCTCGGACGACCTGATTCATGAATGCTGGACCGATGAAGGGTCACTCGTGCAAGGGCGACGACTGCAAGGCTGATTCGGACAGCAGCATCGCCGAGCGGCCCAGCTTGTTATTCGAGATGATGGATGTGAGATCCTCTAGCAAGCCGAGCTGCAATGAATTTAAGGGCCCTGGGTCTTCGGGTAGGGTAGGTATCTGGTTGCTGATGTTGATGGAGACCGGCGTCTCGGTTGCGTCACAAACGAAACGTCGAAATGATACCACTGGTCGGTGACATGGTTGTACGCATATGCGCGATAACCACCGCCCAGCCCGCCAAGATACTCGTCAACTGCATACAGATCGTACACCAGTGACTCATCGAGATCATCCAGGCCCATCGCTGACACATCCATGCCCTGCTCCTGCAGCGCCTTCGTGACGAGGCACTCCTGCGCCATGTCAATCAGATCCAGGCCCTGCACGGGAAAGTCGACGAATGTCTCAATCTTGTCCCGCAGCGCGCGCGAGCTCGAGAAGCGCTTGAGGTGCACGACAAGCACGTCCGGCATGCTCCACACGTCGAACTTCTTCATCGCCTGCTGGTGCTTCTTGCAGCGTGGGCAGTACCACAGGTCGTCCTCGCCGAGCTACTCCTCGCACGTGAACTCGTCGAGGCAGTTGCGCAGTGTGATCCCCGCCTCGCGCTTCGCCGTGCCCGCACGCAGCGCGGCCTCGTACTCCGGGTGCGCCGTGACGCGTTGTCGCCAAAGTAGTACGCCTTGGTGTTCTCGTCGAACTCGAGGAACAGCGCGTCGTGCGGCCACAGCAGCGCGCTGTCCGCGCCCGCTCCTGCGGCGTCCTGCCGGCTCTCCCACGTCTCGTACTTCTGCCCGTGCGCGCCATACCCGCCGAAGCCCACGCCAAAGTCCTTCGCGTTGCTCTGCAGCCGCAGCACGAAGACGCCCAGCTTGAGCCCGACGCACCGCGGCTCATGCTTGGCGCGCTCAGGCGACTCCTCCATGAGCACGGCGCTCTTCATGTCAGAGATGTCACCCTCCTCGACGGTGATGACGTCCCCGTTCTCCTGGATCTCCGTGATGGACTCGAAGACAGATGATGTCGCGAGCGGGATCTGCACCTCCTCCATGGACACGTCGCCTGCCTCCCACGACCACAGGTTGCGCGCGTGCGCGGTCCAGCGCTGCAGGTGCTCGACGACGATCGTCTGGATGCGCTCGAGGCTGCGTGCGTCCTCGCGGCTGACGGCGATGAAGAACGGCTGGCCGAAGGGCGACGGGTTGTGCGCGAAGGAGTGCCGCATCGTCAGCGAGGCCTCATTCATGAAGACAGGGACGATGAAGGGGTCGTTTTCTGTCTTCTTCGCTGCGTACGAGCGCGCCTGTTGCGCATTCGTAGCAAGCGAAGACGTCGCTGTCGGCCATCTCGCCGCATAGCAAGGTGTCGTCTAAGTTCTTATAGACACGGTTGGAGAAGAGTTCGAGGGTAAGGAGCTGTGATGGAGTGAGACGCAGATCGACGGCAGGAAAAACAAACATACGTTATCAGATTCCGTGCCCATCCAGCGGGCGAGCAGATTGCGGAGATCTTTGAACGACGCATCGCGGTTGATCTCGACTGGGACCTTGATAGCCGGCTTGTCGAGATCCCATGGAATATAGAGGATGGTATGCCTCCACTTCTTCTGCACCGGAAGCGGGAGCGTGAGGTACATGAACAGGTCAAAAGTGATCGAGACCTGCAGAAAGCAGATACGTCAATATTCAATACCCATCGCCAACAGAAACACGAAGCCGCATACCGTCTGACACTCCGTGCAAATGACGTGCTCTGATGCTGCTCCTGGAACAGGTCCACGATGACATTGGCATTCTGCTTCTTATATCCCTCCCACTATCCTGTGCGAGCTTGAGGAGCTTGACGTCGCCTCTGCCGTCCCCGTCCGGCTTCTCGACATACAGCTTCTTGAGCATGTGGTTGAGGCCTTCATGCAGCCCATCGAACAAGAATGTGACAAGCTCCTGCGGGTCCTGCTACTAGTACCCGGAGAAGTAGGGCGTGAAGTGCTGCAGTGCAGATTTGAAGTCATGCGGGGGTACGAGCTCCTGGTGGACGTTGAGGATCAGATATGGTGCAGCAGCGCACCGAAGGACTCACCAATGGTGTCTTTCATGCCAAGCGAACGGTCACAGTTCAGTTCTTCTTTGGAACATGCCAGCTGCTGGGGTGTGAGGAGGATCTGCGAGGGCTGTGAGAGGACATACTCAGAAAGTACTCAGAGAGGTCAGGGGTGTGAGCGAGTTGCTGAATTTATGAACTAGGTGTAAGTCAGACAAAACTGATCGTAAAGGGAGGGTGACTTACATCCATGTTACCAGGCCCAAGTGTCCGGGCTTGTTTGTAGGTTTGTAGGCACACATCGCCGCAGCACCTTGTAGCCGCAAGTCGTAGCTGCTTCCTCCAATACCTTCGCCCTTTTTGTCCGGAACCCGTTTTTACAACTTCAATGTGCGTTTTGAGGGTTGGTAATGCTCGGAAAAATGTTCCTTTTGCTTAGAATTAGGTGGGCAAAAAGATATTTGGAGAACCACTCTCCAGCGACGAAAAATGGATTATATAAGCAGATCGCCCGTCCAGTAGCCTGACAAAACCCTTCGAAACCATGCACTGCAGAAGTTTTCTAAGGAAAATCCATGTGATATTCGATTAGAGTATGATATAAAGGTCCTGCTTACCAAAAATCTAACGTTGCTCACAAGATCTGAGCTCTCTACAGCTGAACATCGAAGGGGTACTTGAGCTGATACAGTGGTTGCCATATTTGGACCACCAGGCGCTCATTAGTGTACTCGACGTGCGTTGGCTGATTCCTCGAAAACACAGGCATGGTGTCGAGTTTCAATGCAAATGATGATTTTTCTTTGAGGCTAGAACATATAACTCAATATTTGAGCAGTTTCGAGTGTGATTGTAAGGATAGCAACAACTCTGTAATTCCTTTTTTCGAGAAGTAACTAAGTAAGCATGATCACTAAGACCGTTCTGGGGACGGATTTAAAAGACTACAGTACAGCTCACAGTAAAGCAAACACTTTGACATCATATATCTATCTACAAGAACTTGAAACAGTCGTAGCGTACAAACAATTCTTATCTCAGACATTGTCCACTCCACCGGTAATCTCACCTTCCTCTTCCTCTTCTTCGGACTCATTTGACGGAACTCCCACCAGTTGGAGATTCTTATGCTTGACACTGGGAAGCTGAAGCCGTCGACAAATTGAATCGCATTCATGTTGCTGAACAAAGGCATTGACTCCTTCTTTGCCGTGATCACCAACACCCGAGTCGCTGAAGTATGACATGCTTAGAAAAGGTACTCGATTTGACTGATGCGGCGACTTACCCTTCATACATATGAGTCATGTGGTCGAAGAGCTCATGAACAGTACGTCCTGACCGTTCGTCAACAACCAGAGTGCCTACAAACATGCTTGTCATCAGCGATGATGCCCGATAAGTACATATCTAGACATACTCTGTAAATCGGCTAAGACTATGCTTGCATTTGTATAATGCCAGACAAAGTGTGTGAATGCAGAAAGCGTCTCGTCCTCCTGGCCAAAGCCATTGAGACGATGCGACATCGTTCCAGTCCATTTCTTCACAGCGATGTTGCGGCGCGGTTCAATAAGCCAATAGGCACCACGGTTATGTGCATCATCGTCAATGTCATCTGGTCCTAGACCGGATGCCTTGGATGGGTATTCGTCAACATCAATGTTGTGGACCTCCTTTCCTAGACGAGCTTCCACGAAGCGAAACCCTATAGAAACAAAAAGAAGTGATGCTTAGTGTTGGCGCCATTCTAAATGCAAGAAATAAGCACCAACGTTTGCTAACTTCCTGGTCTAGTTGTTCAGCATGCTCATAGAATTTCTTGAGGAAGTGGGTGCCTTCGATAGCACGCTGCAACTCTGCATGGAGATTCTGATGATTGTCGACTGCGGTGAGCTGTGACGGGCCTCGTCCTACGTCATAAAAGCGCTTCGCGACGAATTGATTTCCTTCGATATTGAGCTACAGCATTGTTAGCATGACGATAGATAAGCAAATATCTCATTACTGACCTTGAAGACATGCTTCGTCTTTCCCCTCTGCCAAACCTCGTCACCAATCTGTGCAGATACCACTTTGCTATTTGCAGGCCATTGAATGTCAGCCTGTTCATCGAGCGAAACGGTGGCATCGGCGAACACGAGCTTGATCGCCTTAGTGATCTCATGCACAGCACGGTGAGTACTAGCACGAGAATATGACGAAACGGGTGGCATGGAACTGCCATTATTGCTGAGACCAATGCGGGGCCGCTTCACAGCTGGAATGGCGCTCGGAGGAGGCATGAGACTGCTGGAACCAGCACGCTTTCGCTGTTTACCTTTCTTTATCAAAACACTCTGAGTGCCAAAAGACTCGGCCTGTTCAATTCGGTTATTATACTAGAGAAAATTACGTGTTACAGCCATTTGCGAAATTATGCGGAATCGCCGCGCGTTTTTCAGCAGCGGTGGCATCCGGTCCACACCGGTCCGGAGATTAGTAAGTGCGTTCGAGCTGTGACACATCCACAACTCTTCGCTGCAAAGTTCTATGTACTCTGTCTTTTGTAGAGTGCTTGGGACTCAAACTTTCTAAAGAGGCATTATAATCACATTTTGAAAACCTGTTGGCCAAGGGTATCATATTATGAGTGTTGTATGTCTTCGAAAAACATATCTTGTCAAGGCTGCGGCTTAAAACGGCCGGAGCGGCCGGGCTCGGTTGCCTCAAACAGTGTCTTGATAAGCGCTGTCCCTCAACACTCGGCCGTCGTATGTTGCGAGATATTGCACCGGTGAAGAAGATTAGCACTTTTGAAAGTGCTGACTTGCTCGGGGCTTTCGATCTATGAGCTTTCCGCACTTGCATAATTCTTTGCTATGCCTCGAGGCTCGCAAACAATATCTACCGCGGCGCGCTCGGCGCAGAGCGCCGTGACCTGCCACAATGGGAATCCATTGGGACACATCCGGCTGTTGCCGCCAAAGCCAAACGGCGTAAGTCAAGTCGCACCCACACAAGTCGAAATTCCATGCGAACTTCCGTTGCGCCAGGCTGACATGCTTTTGTCCGCTCCTGTACGGTATAGGGCATAACGACAACCAGCTCTGTGCGAAGGGATTATAGACATGTCAAACAGATCAAACGATGAACATTGACGCATGAGAGTCTGACACACGACGCGTCGTGTTTACTAATCTCCGGACCGGAGTGGACCGAACGCCACCGCTGGCTGAAAAACGCGCGGCGATTCCGCATAATTTCGCAAACGGCTGTAATTGTATGAAAACACCACATCTATAATCATTCGACTTGCCTGAACAATGTTGAACGATACTTCTAAGAAGATGTACTGTCCGCCATGGACCGCACCAGGGAATTGCTTGTGAAGCTGAGCCTTCGTCAGGATAGGAACATACATGCCCTTGAGGTGATGAGCCGTATGGATACGGTAGAATTCGGCCAATATGTTCATCTCCGGATTCGCATCAAGACTTATTTCACGATGACCTTGGAATTCCAACTTAATATCCTCTCTGAGATCACAATGCATCAATGATAAGGAAATGAAATTGAAACGAAAAGGACACAAACTTTGTAATGCTTGCGCTGTGATTCACGAGCCAGCTTCGGTTCCAGATTTCTAGGCATTCTTGCATAACGTCTATGCAATGGTGTTATAACTAGGTGAACTTGAGAGGACAGTGAAAATAGCGTACCAAGCATCGGCATGTTCTCGCTAAATGGCTGCTGGATGCGACCGAGTTCCTTGTTCCATATCCCCTTACATGTCAAAACCACCGAGACAAAAATTGGGCGTCCAGACACTGTGCGGCTTGCACTAGCAGTACGACCTGAAAGTACACTCGCATTGGCAACATTGTGAGCAGTTGCTTGAACGAGTGCTGCCTGGGCGGGAGTGGCGACTGCTGCCAACGATGCTGATGATTGGGTGCTCGAGACAACACTGCTCTGTGGCCGGGCGGTAGTAAGACGCTTCTGGAGGTCATGCGCTCGACTGGCACGGGCTGCTTCCTCGACAGTATCAACTTCTCCACGAGCCTGCATTCCATACGTCAAACATAGTCAACAATGGATGTGAATGGACCTTCCACTTGCCTTCCTGCATAAGCCACAAAACTCCGTAGAGAGGTTCTTGAATGCTAGACCACAATCTGAGCACTGTGGCTCTTCCTGGATGTAAAATTTGATCAGAATTCAATGGTAAGAAGCAAAAAGGTACAAGCATACTCTCAGCTGCGCTTCGACGTTTGATCCCTCCGTACAACCATCTATCTTTGTGCATTTCCCGCAAGACCCGACCTTAGTCTTCCTCGGGAAAACCTGGCCGCAGCTTGGACAGAACGTGGAATCGTCGCTGTCGGACATGAAGGGAAGTGAAGTGGGTTGGTGAGATTCCGCGACGACTTGAGCGCGCTTTATATATGCAGACCTGACAATCAATGCATAAGAATCGAGTGGCATTGTGTGCCACAATAGTTAAAGCATGGACTCAATTGACCACTATGTGGACGCAGCAGGGTCAAAGCGAGAGGCAATGTGGCCAAAGCAAGGATGGTGTGGTCCTTTTTGTGGCCTGAGATCTGATGATTAGGTCCACGGTGATGTCGTACAGATGAAGGAAATAGCAGATTGGAAGTTGAACCCTCACCGCATGTTGGTTCTCTGCGAAGCGCAGCGGAAACAGGATTCTCATTAGACCCCGGTCCAGCGTGATCTGCCTTGTCTTGCTTTGAGATAGTGTTGTACACGTAGTCAAAGTCTCCATGCCCGAGCCTCCACGATCTGCGTGATAATGTGCGGAGCGCATGAGTCAAACACGAAGTGTGCACCGTGGCTCTTCACAAGCTCGTTGGTTCTTCAGCGATGCAGTCATGATGACCTTGAAGCCCATGAGATGCGTGAGTGGATCACGTACAGGCCTGCGGAGACTGGCATTAGCTACAACGTCGCGACATTATAAGGAGAATAGACGTACATGGAGTCACCGATGGTAGGATCATGTACCCAACGGCACCTGTTCGAGGAATTTGGTGATGCACCGCTGGCCGATGGCCGCGTGCTCACGAGCAGGATTGTGGTGGTTTCCTTCGTCGTCTTCATCGGAGGTGCCCTTTGAGATTCGTACGAGCAGGATGGACGGGGGATGAGAGCGTATTCGCGGAAGGCACCTGGGTAAAAGCCAGCGACCTCGACATTCCGTTTCAATGACCATGATTCTGCAGTGCGGGATGTGCGAGGACATACCTTTTCAAGAATCTACGTTGCTGACACCGTCGCCGATGGCTGCGATGAGTCCGGCGAAGTCATATCCTACGCCCTTGCCCGATATGCTGCAGTCATTAACTCGTATGTCCCTGGGACCTTTCTAACAGGGATATCTGGTCTGTTTCTAATACACAAGCACGAGGGGACACTGGCGATGGCGAAGGTCATGGGGTGCGATTGCACGATTATGAAGCGGGATTGTGAGTGAATGAGATGGCGGAGTACGAGTGATGGAGGCCAACTGATATGGGTGAGGCACCGATATGCAAGCAGCAAGGGTCGCAGATTGGCGGCGGTGGGCGGGTTCATCGAGAGCCTACTGCACATGCGCACCTGTTCCTGATGCGCACGCATGGCGCTGACACGAAACGTTTCCTTGTGCCGGTCCAGTTGCACCGAGTCCAAAAACGTCTTCGAAACGATGATTTGGTATTTCCAGCGAACAAATTTTCAAAGATGCGCTATAATACCTGTTCTAACCGAACGCTGTGAGTACTCGCTCCAAATCTTGGGAAGGAAATCATTAGAAACGGGTGTTAGTAACTTCCAACAGACTCACCAGATGTCTTCACGAAATTTGAGGTCAACATCACTATTCTTGAGCCAAAACTCATCAAACTATGGTAGAAACATTATAGTAGATTCTGGTTAAAGAGCTTCTGTAATCAATCGACGTTGCAGGCAGCTTGTATCGTGCAGCGCCGCACGACTGCCGTTCTCGCACGTTGCAGGTCGGTGTTGTTTGTCTTTGTTGTATCAGCGCTACCACAGCTTGAGGGTTGTGTCACATATGGCGATATCTCCACCGTCGGCATGTAGCAAGATGCAAAAGTGACAGAATAGTTCCAGTATGTTAGTCACTGCATGATCCAACCGTCAAAAGCTACTTTTCGCGGTTTGCGAGGTGTATGGGCATGTCACCTTGTGTCACACTGTCACATCAACGAAGTAAGCCTTGTGCGTCAAGCACACGTCAACTTCAACTTGCATTGTAGACCAATTGACCTGCATTGGCTAGTAGTAGAATAGATCGGGCAATAGCTACTAGCTAGTGGAGAACCAGAAGCCGAACCGATGAAGGCATAGGAAGGCATACAGCAGGAAACACAGACCCTAACCCGGACCTTGTACACGATCCGACAAAAGTAATTTCTACCGTGGCTCTCCGGCCTACTATAAGACGAGGCGGCAGGCTGCGGCAGGCCAGTACTGGCGAGAAGATCGAGCGGCCCAAACGATTCACCAATCAATTGATCACGTTTCACACGGTGTCTTCCTACTGTCTTCCTCTCGGTCAATTTCTACTTCATTTCTGCAGCCGTCATCGTCCGACTCAAAGTAACTCTCAATTTGTCCATCTGGATCCATCTGCTGTAATTTCAAGCCGAACCTCTCATTCATATCGACCCGGTCGTGGAAATTTCAAAGCGTATCAATACTGCTGGTATAATGGAGTCAAAGAACGGTTATTCATCTAGCGCGATACGAACTTATCTTTCTACCTAGCTGCCTACATCTACAGCGGCCATATGGCTATGCTCCCCAAGGTCAAGCACTCGTGGTTATTCTCGCATCATAATCGCATACAGTACTGGTCTCCATACAAATCGCGAAATACCGGAGCGTACGAACATCGCAAAAGAATCGCAATCCCAACAGAACCTACATGCGCTCGCTGAACCTGACGCTGACGCCAGCCCCGTCCATACTCCGCGTCCGCGACATCCGGCCCCCAACGCCCGTACTATGCGGCCGCATGTACGTGTCCAGCGTGTCCCAATACCCATCCACGCCCGCACTGACGCGGTCGCCCACGGAGATGCGCTCTCCAAACGTAGAGACGACCGACACGGGCGCGCTGTGCATGCGGCGGTGCGTGTCCAGGCGGCTCCCGCGCTCGCTCGCCTGCGCCGACTGCGCCGACTCGGACACGTTCGACGTCGACGCGGTGGACGTGAAGTCCTCGGAGACCGTCGACGCGCGGCTGTCCTTGTCTTTCTCCGCCGCGGCCAGGTTCTGTTGCAGGAGGTTCGCGGTCGGCGAGAGCAGCGACATGTACGGCGCGGGCGGCGGCGGGCTCGGCGGCGGGTACGCGGGTGCGGCACTCGGCGGCGGGCCCTTGGGCGACGCCCAGGGCGTCACAGGCCCGGCGTCGACGGTCTCGGCGGTGGAGTCTGAGAACGAGTGCGAGACCTCGGATCCGTCGGGGCGCGTGAGCACGATGTTCTGCTTCGCGGCCTGGCGCATCTCGTCCTTCGAGGGGCCGCGGCAGCGGATGAGGCCGTCCTGGCTGCTGCCGGCGCCGGCGGCGTAGGAGAAGCGGCGGCGGGTGACAGCATCCTTGCAGAGCTTGGCCAGGGCGACGAAGACGAGGAGGCCGAAGATGACGCCGAAGATGCCGGCGATGAGGGCGACCTTCTTCTTGTGCAGACCGGGTCCGCCAGACTCGGCGTTGGGCTCCATCTGTTCGTGTTTGGGGCTGGCGGCGGGCGGTGCGGCTGGCGGTGCGGCGGCATGTGTGCTATGTGCCGTTGGGCTCGCCTGCGGAGGCGCGATTGGCGTTGGTTCTTGTCCGGCGTTGAAGACGACATGGGCGGATTCGGGCGCAGGAGGCAATTCGTCCACAGTGTTCACAGCAACAGAGGTCGGAGCAGGGACGATCGCCTGGGCAGCCTCGACATTCGTAGCAGCGGCGAGCGTTGGGGTGGCCGCGTCCAGAACGTGCATGGGGATCATGTTGACTGTCACAGGGGCGGGTTTGTCTTGACGCTTGATTCCGGTACGTCTTCCAAGGTGATGCCAGACGCTTGCTTTGGGCCTTGCATCGTGGCCCCGTCGGAAGGGGATAATGCCAACATAGGGTCTGTCACCTGGTGCGACCGTATACGGAGCAGGAAGGCCGAAGGATGGAACGAAGAGAATACCGAGAATGAAAAAGTGAAAAGACGGATGCATCGTAAAGTCGTGAACTCAAAAGAAGGGCTGGTGGCTAGGTTGTGCCGTGTGGGCGTGGATAGACGTAGGTAACTAGGACTGGGAACGCGAAACCAGGAAGACGCGCGACGCAGGAATGTGCTTGTCGGTGTCTGAGAGGGTGACACTGCAGAACGACGTGGGCGCGCTGAACAAGGGCACGTTGAGCACGGAAAGCCCTGCCCGCCGCAGGTCGCGTCGGCCAACAAACACGTGCCAAATAAAGACGCGTCGTGCACGTGAATGCGTGACCACTTCGGTTGCGCTTGGAGTCCGCGGATCGAACCCGGTTCAGGCCAAAATATGGGCGCCAACGGTGTACTTAGTCCCTGGACAGAAAACCTCAACTTCGTATACTCATTCAAGATACGATAGCCCGACTCAGTAGCATTTAATTCGCCCATTTTGTTTGCCCTCCCTGACGCTGAGCGGTGCAACTGTGCAAGGCGACGAAGCGAGTCGCTTATGCAGGCGGAGATCAAAATTGCTGCACGCTCTCTCTGACGAAATCGAGACCGTATCTCCTCCTATTTTCGAGCCTTTGCCGCCATTCCAACATAAGAGTTGTATAGGACATTTGGGATGGACGTCGTGGCGTCATCCAAGCTTATCCAAAGACAAGAGCAACATCTATGTCGGATCTGAAGATCGGCCTATTTTCGCGTATCAATCCAGCTCACCTTTGGGGACGTCTCTGACGAGATAAAATGGGCCAATAAAATGGTATTGAGCTGGGCTAATATATAATCATACATACAGATATCAAGCCTACACTATTCTCTTTTTTCTGATACACCAACGTAACATCAAGAACGTCTATGCCTCAATGCCAGTGCCGGACCTGCAACCCAGCAATGTACTCGACATCATACTCCTCACCCTTGATCAACTCCGCCGTTCCGTAGCTCTTTATCCGCGCCGACTCCCATTCGTGGCACGTCGGGACTTTTCCGTCGAAGACCTGCCTGCCCTCCTCCTGCACGCGCTTCGACGGCAGCAGGTCCAGCGGGACGTCGTCGATGAAGTGTGCGAAGTGGAAGACGCCGAGGCGGCGGTACGCGCGCTGGTCCTCCGGCGGGAGCACGACGCGGTGGATCGTGCCCTTGAGGATGCCGCCGGACATGAACGGTAGCTGATCGCCGATGTTGATGACGAATGTGTTCTCTTGGTGCTACAGTGCGCAGGCCCATGAGTATGAAGATATGAAGGAGAGTGAAAGGACTGACCCTAACGTAGCGCCATTTGCCGTCGGGCATGAGGATCTGCAGCGCTGTGATAGGCTGCGAGATAAGCGTGCTGATGGAGTTGAAGTCGGTGTGGCCGTTCAGCATGACGTTGTTCGTCTTGGCGGCCTCAGCGGCGGGGAGGGGATCGTAGAGCATGTACCGGAAGAGCTGCGGGGTGTACGGTGAGAAATAAACCAAGTCAGGCGACAGAATTCCCTCACGTCGTTTCCTTTGTTCCCCTTCGCATCTTCATGAAGGGAAAAGAGGTAGCCCTCTTCCAAGCCCAAGACGGCGTCGATCAGGGAGAGAACGCGGCGAAGGACATTTTGGCGCAATTCCTGTACCTTTGTTAGAAGACGATCGAACTAAACGTGAAAAAGCGCACTTGAATGAAGTCCTTCGTCTCGTTCAAGTACGGCCGAATTGCTTTCGGGTGCCGCGTGATTGGATCGAGCTGCTGAAGGTAATAATTATAGTGCTCGATGCGATCTCGGACGCCGTCCTTGATTTCCCAGTAGTTCTGGAGCTTGTAGCCAATGAAAGAGCCCTCTTCTGCGATGGGCGCTCTATGCTCCTCCTTCTCCTCGCGCGAAACGCCGTCGAAGGTGAGTTGCCCGAGGGAGAACTGGCGGTTCAGCTAATGACGTATTGAGCATGCTATCCATGTAATGAGCGAAGCGCAACTCACCTTCTCGGGGTCAACACCGTGCCCAACAACATAGAAAAACCCATCTCTCGACAAGGCAGTCGAGACGGTTTTGACGAGCGCATCACGGTCGGTGTCGTAGAGCGAGAGGTCGACGGTGAGGATGTCCGCCCAGTCGAGGTCTGTTTGGGTCGTGTTTGGTGGCGGCACCCATTTCGGGAGGGTATTCAAGTTCAATTGGGTAACCGGCGCGGGCGCTTCAGTAGTAGTCGTTGTCGTCGTCGACATGGTAGTGGATGTGCAGGACGACGAAGTAGTGAGTGCGTTCCCCCTTTATCATGTCTGGGAAATTCGATAGAGTTGTCTCGGCACACCGACAGTCGGACTCAGGAGCGGCCGAAAAGGTGACGCTACTCGTTGCTCCATATTCGAAGTTAGTTGCGCGAAAGCACGCAATGCGTAATCGCGCAGGATTCAAGGAACCTTTATACGCTGTAGGCTTCATCTCTCTACTACCCATTCTTTCAAGCATAATCGCCCTTACAGGCTTCAATTTATCAATGCAGTCCACACGAATTGTCTACTCGAATTCGTGGGCTTCAATAATTAATGACTTGTGGAGTTTGTGCGCGCGCTCAACTCCGTTTCCTGCCCTCGCGGCCGAGTTGGGCTCCACTGCGCGACCACCGCGAGTTCGAATGATCATGGGACCCTGGATCGACTGAATTTCAATCCATGTAGGATCGTGTAGGGTCGTCCACCCTCTTTTGGGGCCGAGAATGTGGTTCTTCGTATGAGACCACCGGATCAGGCGCCGTGCATTCCGTCTGTCGTTCCTGGTTCTCCAATGAAATTTCCTCAACAATAGTTCAGCAACGGGCCAGAATCTTATCGTGATTATGACGGAGTTTCTTATCTTATCCTCAGGCGCCATTGGGAGAAGCAATTGCAACATTTCGAGAAGCAGAAGTAACTGGATTTGGGAGACGAATGTCTTTATATCCAGAACACCAGACGCTCGGCGAGCTTCCTCGAGGCGTCGACTTACCGCCCAAAACGCCCGTAGCGCCTACCCTTTTCGCTCTTCCACATCGCAGACTATCATGGTGGCCGTCGCATCACCTCTGCCGCAGGGCGTCGGGTATGGCGTTGTCCTTGGCTTGGGCGTCGTCTTTGCTGTCATGATGAACGGTATCACCTGGATCCAGACAAAATACTCGCGCTACTCACCGAATTCGGCATCTGAGTTCACGGCAGCAAGTCGCTCTCTCAAGACTGGTATCGTCATCGCGGGCATCCTCAGTTCCTGTGAGTCCGCATTTTCCTCCTCTCAATTGGCCGAGTCACCGAGGATCTTGCATAGGGACATGGAGTCTCACGCTCCTCCAGAGTGCGACCCAGTCGTACAACATGGGGATATCGGGCGGATACTGGTACGCGGTTGGTGGCATGGTGCAAGTTGCCATTTTCAGCGTCATCGCGAGCAAAGTCAAGATGAACGCGAATCGCGCGACGACGTTCCCCGAGATCGCCTATATTCGTTTCGGCACCCTCGGCCATTTATCGTTCCTTTGGTGCGGCCTCGTCTGCAACGCGATCGTCAGCGCGTGTATTTTGCTCGGTGGAGGGGCCGTGGTAACGGCTTTGACGAACATGAACTCGTATGCTGCGCTGTTCCTCATTCCCATCGGCGTATCTGTATATGTTGCGACTGGGTGCGTACCTTCTTTCATATTCTAATCCAGACTGCTGAGTGGGACCCCAGCGGCCTTCGAGCTACGTTTATCAGTGACGCAACACATACGTTTTTCCTGCTCGGGATATTACTCTGCTTCTCCTTCGTGTACGTTTCAGTTCTAGCTTCTCTTCGGTTCAAGCCTCTGACGTCATATCTAGTACCTATGCGAATTCCAGTATCATCGGCAGCCCAGCACGCATGTGGGAACTACTCACCGAGTTGGCGAAGACAGAACCCGTGGAAGGCAACTACCACGGCTCCTACCTCACCTTCCGGTCGCGACCCGGCGCCATTTTTGGAGTTCAGTCCGTCATCACCGGTTTCGGTCTCGTGAACTGCGACCAAGGTGCGCTTCCACCTGTGCACATCTCTGCAGCCAACTAGAATTCAGTTAACAGGCTACTGGTCGCGAGCGATCGCGTCGAATCCGTCTACGACAGCCAAGGCGTACTTCCTCGGCGGCTTCGCATGGTTCTCCATCCCTTTCGCCTGCGGAACTGTCCTTGGCCTCGGTGCCCGCGCGTTGCAGAACTACCCTGGGTTCCCCGCGCTGACCGCAGAGGACGTGGGCGCCGGCCTCGCGGGAGTCGCGACCGTCAGCTTCCTGCTCGGCAAGGCGGGCTCGGTCCTCATGCTCATCCTCGTCTTCCTCAGCGTCACATCGGTATGTCAGCTCTCTCCTCCGTGTATTGAATGCCTATTCACTGTGATTGAATTTGTTAGTCCCTCAGCGCGGAGATGATTGCGGTGTCGACGCTGCTTTCCTATGATGTGTACAGGCAGTACTTCCGTCCGCAGGCTACCAGCCAGGAGATCGTGAAGGTATCGCGCTACGCGATCTTCTTCTGGGCGATCTTCTCGGGTGGGCTCGCATCAATCTTCAAGGCAGTTGGAATTGTGAGTGTTTCGTTATGTCATTACACCCCCTTCCCTAATCCTGCTCCGGCCAGTCTCTGGGATGGCTCTTCTACTTCCTCGGCGTGGCCACGGCCTCGGGCGTCTTCCCAATCGCCCTGACATTTCTGTGAGCACCGTCTTCCGCATGCCGCCCGTGACTACATATTGAGTCCCACTCCAGCTGGAAAGACCTCACGCGCGCCGGCGCCGTCGCAGGCTCCATAGGCGGCATGGCCATCGCGCTCATCGTCTGGCTCGCGACTGCCAAAGGCCTCGGCGGCGCAATCACCATCGAGACGCTTTCGTACCAGTGGGTCTCCTTCGCCGGGAACGCCGCTGCGATCTGCTCGGGCGGCATACTGTCCATCGGGCTCTCGCTCTGGCGCCCGGCGAACTTCGACTGGGAGAAGACGCGGAATATGGCGGTGGTGCACGAGGACGAGCCAGGGGAGGAGGCGGAGAAGAGCGAGGATGGGGACCTGACGGACGTGAAGGATATCGAGAAGTCGCGCTCGTCGGCTGATGCGGAGAGTGTGGAGGTGCTGGTGGATGATGGGCTGGACTATGCGGAGCTGAATAAGATGCATAAGATTTATGGGAGCCTGTTCTTGGGCGTCGCCGTTATCATCACCTTCGTGAGTGCTCTGCAGCGCGCTATATCTCGCATTATTTCCTGACCGTAGTCTAGGTGATCCCGGTCCCACTCGGAGCTGCGCCCTATATTTTCTCCAAGCATTTCCTCGTCGGCGTCGTGGCCGTTATGTTCGTGAGTACTCACTTCAAAAGCATGCAGTCTGGGAGGCGTAGAGTAGCTGACATGGTTTTTTAACAGATCTGGTTGTTCTTCGCAGCGTTCCTCGTGGTCGTCTTGCCTGTCTGGGAGTCGCGCGAGGCGCTCTGGAGAATAACTCGCCTGGTATTCCATCGCAAGGTGTAGTTGGCCTAGATATCAGCATTCCCAAAAGCAATCACCATCTGCAGTTATATCATAGATGATTAGTTTACCTTTCCTAGATTCTGCAACGATGTAGATGACACACGATATGTTTCCTGTATGTAGAATAGAACGGCCAATAACGACGAGACCAACTTTCCGTGCGATGATACATTCTGAAGGACAGCTGAGCAACATAGCACAGTCTAGTCCTTGTGTCGTGGGGTAAAGATTTGATACATAAGTACGGCGACCAATCAAATACAGATCATCCTATCATCCTACAGACAAGAGAAAAATGATGCATCAGCGGCCATCTCATTTTTCCCTTTCTTTTTCCTTTCCGTCTTGAGTGGGTCCTTCTCCTTCTTTCTCTTCTTCTTCGGTTTCGGCTCGTCCGAATCTTCCGCATCCGAGTCGTCCCCCTTCTCAGCATTCTCATCCTCCTGCGCATCGCTGTCCTCATCCTTCGCCCGCTTCAGCACGCCCTTGCTAGGCTGCAGCTCCGGCACCTCGTCCGCGTCCTCCGCCTCTTCTTCATCCCCCTCTCCCTCTTCCTCTTCGCTCGAGTCCCGCTCGTCCGCCTTGCTCTCCGCCACCGCATCGCCCTCCCCGTCCTCATCCTCGAACACCTCCCGCAGGTCCGTAAGCCGCAACACCTCATCATGCCCGACACTCCCGACCCAGCGGCCCTCGCCCGCGCGGTCCACCGTGATGCGCTCGATCGGGAAGTCGCCGTGATCCGCGACGACGCCGAGGAGCTTCGTCGGGAGGAGCTGCACAGCGCGCAGCAGGCCGTCCGACGAGCCCGTGAGGATCGTGCTCTGGGACGAGGGGTAGTACGACGGGAGCGCGCAGAGCGCGTCTATCGAGTGCGGGTGTCTGATGGGAATGTCATTTAGGGCGGGTGTGGGAGAAGGGGGAGGTGCGTACCCGGTTACGCGGTCTACGCAGTCGCCCCAGCCTTTTTTGCGGTTGAAGATGGAGAGGATGCCGAGCTGTGTCCCGACTACGGCTTTAGTGCCTCTGCGTGATTTGGTTAGACGAGATAGAGCATACGTGCGGAGTGCTCACCCTTTGATGGTGACGATGGAGAGCAGCTCGTCCTCCTGGTCCTCGGAATGGGCGAATGGCTCTGTCTTCTTCGAGCGAACGTCCATCACGGACAGTGTCCCATCGCCACTGATAATATGGGTTCCATTTAAGGCGCGATGTAACAGTGAAGACGATCCGTACCTTGTCGCGACAAGTTGCTTCTTGTCCTCTAGCCATAGAAAATCGGAGATGAAATCGAAGTGCTGGGTATATGTTCGAACAGAATCCTTTTTTCTTGGATCCCACAACTACAGGGTTACTTTGTCGGGAAACCGATGCTTGAAATCAAGAAAAGACGTACCTTGATCACGCCGTCATCGTCACCCGTCGCAATGAGATGAGACATAGCGGGTTTCACTCGATTGATCGCCGTGCTATTCATCACCTATCGTCTTCAATATACCCAGCCAGAGAATCGGACGAGACCTACTCACTCATGTGCGCCGATGCGGCTATTGGTGACTTCCCCAGTCGCTGTGTCCACAGTGCTGTGGGGCGTATCGCCTGAGCGCGAGTAACGCGATGCGAAGACGGAAGACTCACTGGAGACCTTTCCCCTTGCCCACTGCCCATAACTGACTTCCATCCTCACTGAGGGCTAAACCTCTACATGATCCCTTCCCAGGCTTGACTGAGAACTTCGCGTCGTGTTGTCCTTGCTCGTCATATCCGAAAGCCTTGACTTCGCCGGTCAGGAGGCCGGTGTAGACGATAGAAGAGGTAGGATGAAAGACAACATCAAATATTTGCGATCCGACAGGAATGTCAGGCATCCCTGCACGTTGTTGGATGTGCTGGTAGCACCGGGAGAGTAACTGCGAAGATGAAGGGCTGAGAAATTATCTCGGAGACACTGGACAACGGTGGACAGATACGCAGAAAGGCTGCGTGCGAAACGTGATCGGAAAATCATTAGATCATTCACTTCATGTCCGCCTGTCTTACGACTCCGACGAATAGTCGTTGCAATTGAACGCGTCGACGCTTTTTGCTCGTTTTTTGTCCTCTAGTGTCCGAGCCTTTGCTAGTTGCTAGCCTGGCCTCCCATATCCTCGACGTAATCGCTGACACAGACAGCTCGACCTATCGCACCTGGTTATGGCCTTTGTCAAAAAGCTCCGGAAAGAGATCGGGGCAATTATGCAGTGTTGCGCCAGCGCGCTGCATCCACACTGGGTCGTGTTAATGAGGATCTCTCGAACGTCGCAAGGAAGTCGACAATTGATCAATGGTATGAAATTCGCTTTCTCTATTGTCGAACGCACACTAGGGGTATCAATGAATCTTGGCCTGGCTGTGATGTCACCAAAGCGGGTTTGTCGCCTATTTCTGGCCATTTCTTTGTCTGTAGACAAAGGCTTGGCTGAAATTAGTTGCGACAAACCCATTTTGGTGACATCACAGTCAGGCCAAAATTGGCTGATGCCCCAAGTGGCATGTGGACTTTCATTGTGAAACTGACTGTATTGCCGATCCCATTGTCGGAGTTTAATCACTGACTAGAAGTCTTATTATGCGACAATACTTTAAATAAGACTGTCGCTTTCTTCTCCATCCTTTTCACCACACGAGCTATCAATCCTACGCTCAGATCCTCCGTTTCAGGTCCGCAGCACCCAAACCACAATCATAGCCTCAGTCACTGCTACGTTGCCTATAATCACCAACGCCCTTCAATTCATCATGGCGCGTGGAGTCGTCACCGAAGAAAGCGCTCGGTGCGTATTCCCCGTTCGATCGTCGTTTTCAGCTGTTCTTACCACTGCGTCCTGATGTTTCAGTCATCACTGGAAGAAGGCCCTAAAGAGGCGAGTCCTCTCTACAGATGGCGTTTCTGCTTTCAGTCCAACGGACCTGGTCGACCGCACCCGCGATCGACTTCTGGCCGAGTACAAGGCAGTGCAGCATCTCGGGACGCTCATATTCGCTCGCATCAACGCCTTGTCCATCACAGTGCGACTGCCAGCGGAGGTGCTAGTTCACGTCTTCAGTATGCTCACGGAGTGCGATCCGCCCTCTGCGGAGCCGTTCTCGGTCGACGAGCGCGGTGAGAAGCAGCACCTAGGGTGGATCGTTGCGACCCATGTCTGCCGGCGTTGGAGGCAAGTGGCGTTGTCTTCGCCGGGTCTGTGGGCGAACATCGGTGCCCCGCAGACAGCGCTTTGGATGGAGGAAATGCTGGCGAGGTCGAAACAAGTTCCGTTCACCCTTTCGGCATCCATAGCCCTGGACAGGAGGATCTGCGACGTCATTGTCAAAGCGCTAGGTCCTGACCACATATCTCGGATGAAGGGCCTCCATCTCTCAGCATCAGAATGCGATGGATACGGACTTTTTACCGAAGGCGAGAACAAGATGCTGCGGATATACGTGCTCAAAAGTCTCAATCACCCTGCACCTATGCTAGAAACGCTGGTCTTCAAGAATATGACCTGGTATAACGAAGCGCTTCCGCAGAACCTTTTCGCGAACACGCTACCTCGTTTGCGCCGCTTCTCCCTCGACCAATGCTTTGAGCTTTCTTGGGAGGCACCTTACCTCCGCAACCTTACGGACCTGGATCTAGACTTCAAGTCCAAGTTCTCTTCTGCCAAATTGTTAACACTGCTCAAAGAGTCCCCGATGCTGGAGAACTTGAAGATAAGCAGGCGTGGGCCTTCCGACGATCAGGAACGCTACGTTGGGGACATAGTCTCCTTGCCCGCGCTCAAGACATTCTTCATTATGAGCAACGCAGACGCTATCTGCGGCGAGCTTCTTTCCGGCCTGGCCATCGCCCCGACCGCACGGCAGGAGATCAGGCTCTCGGGCGCATGTCCCGAGGAAAGTCTTTTGATCATTCCTGTCCCTACCATCCCTATCAACGCAGAGGAACTCTCGACCCGCCTATCACCTTCTACCATCCGACTCATCTGTAACACCAATCCACAGTGTAGTGCTACCGACATAACCTTACGGGCGTGGTTCAACGGCGAAGATGACAAGCTTGTAGCCCCACAATTCTCTCTGCGATGGAATCCAGCCACGGGGCATGCCGCGGCTTTGCGGCGGGTACTTGGCTCGTTCGACGTCCGCGGGCTCGCAAATCTTACGGTGTATTCAGAAAAACTTGTCACGGACCTCTGCGACGTATTCGAGGATGCATTTGGTCGCATGTCAGCGATCAAGACGCTCACGCTGAGTGGACGCGGCATCGCACCTCTGCTCAGCTGTCTGGAGAGCACGCATATCGTTCCCCCGGATCAAGGCAATTCAGAGGTTGGCGATGAAGACTCGACACAAGAGCCCTCGCTTTTGTTCCCGGGGCTGGAACGCTTGTGTATTTCGGGCGTTCCGTTTGACAAGACCTCGTCAGATGCGCTAGTTCAAGCAGTCAAGACGAGGGACGCCTGTGCACAACGCCTTCCTAAGCTGGTAATCACAAATTGCGAAGGGAGCAAACCTGTGGCTCGCAGACTCTTGGAGCTCGTCAACAACATGTGCCATATGCATCATAAATAATCAGGAAGGCTACTACGAGCTTCCATGCGACATATCCTTGGTATGAGGTGGCAAGTCTGAAGTCGCGTATCGGCGGTCAGCTCAGGTCAGCAAGCGGGTGGAAGGGATGTTGGAATTATTCGACAATAGTTATATGCAGTGTATAATGTATGAAGACTAGTATGCGATGATATATGCTTTTTATAGTTTAACAAATATCGCACAGAGAGTGAGATTCGCTCTTCACGTCTGGCACGTGTGCACGCGTTCGAGGGACCAGCCGCGCCTGCTTGTTTCCTCGTTGCGACAGTAGCCACAGGTTCTTGTCCAGGTTCTGCATTTTTATTCTGGCTCCTCTCAGCACAGTCCAAAACGCAGTTACCACTTTGACTTCAATACCGAGCATGGATCCGTCTCTTTCAGAGGAGCAAGGAGCTTGGTGCGTTACCACAGCATCACGGTCGTTTCCTAGTCTAAGCGTCTTGTTTTTGCATTCGCAGGAATTATTGGACGAAATGTCTACAGGCAAGACTTGTAATCATTGACAGTAAACCTGCTTCTGCTAGCTCCAAAGAGACCGTAGATCACGCTCGTAATGCGCTTTTCATTGAGCTCAAAGCAATAAAAGATCTCATCACGCTCATAATCACTCATGTCAATGATCTCTCCATTACCGCGCGACTTCCTTCCGAGATCCTAACGCACATTTTCGCTGCCCTCTCGGACTGTGACCCGCCCCCAAAGCCTGGTGACTGGATGGGCGAGAGACGACGCCTCGGGTGGATCACCGTGACCCACGTGTGCCGACGTTGGAGGCAGGCGGCGATTTCCACGCCCGCTCTTTGGACGAATATCGGCGCACCACAAACGGGCCCGTGGATGGACGAGATGCTCACAAGGTCCAAGCAGGCTCCGTTTACTATTTCAGCATGTATCGACCAAAGCCGAGCAGTCCGCAATGTTGTCCTTAAAGCACTCGCTCCGGACCTTGTATGGCGAATGAAGGGCCTTTACCTTTCAGACGGCTCGACGTATCATCCTGAGCGTAGGCGACTCGAAGAGTGCAGGCTCGAAGTGCTGGTGAGTCTCAAACACCTGCGCCGATGCTAGAATCATTGACTCTAGACAATGTCACAAAATCCGATGCGATAGCATCGGATATCTTCATGCGTCATTTGCCCTCTTTACGCCACTTCATCGCTCGCGGCCTCTGCAAGATGAAGCTGGACATATCTTTCATTCATAATCTCACAGATCTCGAGCTGCACTTCCAATTCGATGCTTCGCCTGCGCTTGCTACATTGTTGACTCTCCTCAGGAATTCTCCGGCATTGGAGAGTTTGAAGATCACCAACGGTGAGAGCGAGACTCCGGAGAAACACCTTCCCGATGGCGGCAAAGTTTCTTTGCCTGCTCTGAAAACATTATTGTTCAAGGGCCAAGTGGATACGAAGAGCACTCAACTTCTGGCTAGCCTGACTATTCCACGAACTGCACAAGTGAAATTCCATTTCTGGGGTGGTGACATCGAGGAGATGTGCTGCATCATCTCTCTCGTAACCGCTTTCGTCGGCACGAACGATCCTTCCACTCTTCCTTCCCCAACCTCAATGCGACTCGAATGCGACCAGTGCTATGGTGGTATGGAAGTTCTACTTTATGCATGGTTTGAACAAGGCAGCAGAATATCCGAAAAGCCACCCTTTTCCTTGCAATGGAACATTTTGTCGACGATAGAACGTGTTCCCTTAGTGCAGCAGTTACTCGATTCTTTCGACTTGCGCAGGGTCACGTACCTCATCTTGGAATCAACAAAATTTGACGAAACTGTCTACGACACATTCAAGGAGTCGTTTATTCGCATGCCTGCGGTGACGCAGATCAAGCTGAAGGGAATTGGAATTAGCCCTCTTCTCGGTCTTTTGGAGATTACGCACATCCGAGCTTCCCCAGACCCACAAACTTCGATCGTTAATGGGAAGGCTTCAACAAAGAAGGCTTCGCTTTTATTCCCGAACCTCACACATCTGAGGATCATGGCAGCACCATTTGACATGGCGAGGCCACAAGACAAAGGCGGGGATCCGTTTAGCAACTTGCTGCGAAGTGTAGTTCAGAAGCGTTCTGCACTGGGGGCACGTATCAACACGCTGTCGATAAAGAATTGGAGCGGTAGCGAAGAGACGTTGGATCGTATTCGTGAGCATGTCGAGATTTTGCGCCACTGAGAACAGGGAACACGTACATGCAGACGCGCAGAATGGGAGGGGCACCATGATCGAGAGTCAGAAATGAAGATGGAATCAACCCCAGGTTCAGCGAGCAGAGGTAGGGAATGCACGGGATGCTTGCCGTCTCCGAATAAATCGAAAATGAGTTAGTGTTTTCAGGCGAAGGATCGTGGAGATCTGAGAAACATTGAGTTTGTACTCAAGACGCATTAATTGAATGGACACGTACCTTTAATACATGTCGCCGCTCTCGCCGACCGCGAATCTCCTGCAGCTAAACTTTGCAGTGGCAGAGAAGGACGAGGACAGCCGCGCGTCGACGGTCCCGGAGGATTTCATGTCCACCGCGTCGATATCGAACGTGTCCGAGTCGGCACAGTCCGCATCGGCGAGCGAGCGCGGGAGGCGCGCCACGCATTTCGCTGTATGACTGTAGTGAAGGAGATTACACTGAGGGGGGATGGTTTCGGGCCGCTTCTCCACTGTCTGGAGACCACGGACGGTGTTGTCCCCCCAAACCCCGAAGCCGCAGAGGTCGGCGAGCAAGTGTCAATGGATGAAGGCTCACTTCTTTTCCAGAACTGGCATCCAAAACTGGCATATTTGAGGGTTAAGAAACATAGAGATCCATACCTACGTCTCGGTGATATGCTGCTTGGAGTGTTGAGGAAGCGGTCTGCGCTGGGGGCACGTATTCGAAAACTGTCCATCAAGGGGTGTCAGGCTAGCGAATCTACGCTACGTTATCTTCTTAAACACCTTGGTGTGCTGTTCAATCGAGATAAGTAGACATGTATGTACCTTCGTTGGCATACTGTAGTACGAGGATGCCGAGAGCTAGAATTGTGGATGGGGTCGGTAGGTTCAGTGACCTGGTCACCTACTCGAGTAAGGAAGAAGGTATAAACAGTCTGAACTCATGCTTCACTCACCTGTAGATGTCTGACGTCCGCGTTTCTCCTCGAAGTCGGAGGATTGAGGCGCTTCAAGTTCGATGGCAGACATAATGTTGTTACCGAGCAGCAGGTGACAGACGCGTCAATAGAGACAAATAACCCTATATCGCGTCGCGTTCGGCCAAGCTTTGGCCAAGCTCTCTCGTTTCTCATTTCTTCCTCCCTCCATTCCCCTCTAGCCTGTTCCATTTATCTCGTACATAGATCCAGGTATCTCTCTTGCCTGTCATCAAGGTCATGATGGACTCAGGCCGGCAAGTGTGGCAAGTGTGAACATGATACGCGATCACCTGATCGCTTGTCTTGTCTTCCACGTGTCTTCCACGTGGTGTTGAAGTGGACGCGCCTGCTGGTTTCCTCGTTGCAAGAGGCTCAGGCTACAATTTATTGTGCGCTCTGACTTGACTCTGACTCCCGGTCAGAATCACTAGCTTTCTATCTGTTTTCGCAACGCACATCCAGTTTTCTTCCTTTCCGACCCGCTCTGCATGGCGTACAACCCAAAAACACCGAGCCGCCATCGTTCGCGGTCGGACGCGGCCAAGACTCCCCTCACGCCGTCCGTCATCTCGGGGCTGAACAATGTCTTCATCTCCTCGCCCACGAAAAAGTCGGGCAAGCAGGCTGCCTTTGACACTACGAATCCATTCATCTCGCGCCCGTCGTCGCCCGTTAAGCGCGCCACTACCGGTAGCATTCATGTCTCAGAGTCGCTCTCTCGCCAAGCCAGCGGCGGCGTCGTGCGCAAGGGTGGCATCGAGGCGAAGCTGGACGTCGTCTCGCGGGACTATGTCCCCCCGCCCCGATCCGAGACCAAGCGGTCGCGCTCGACGCCCGCGGTGGTGAACGTGCGTCTCCTTTCTTACTTTCTTTCATCCTGTCGCCCTCATCACCTCTGCACAGCGCGACTCGCGCGATCGCTTCATCACGAACCGCGAGGAGTCCGCCGTTGCGGCGACGCTCGATGCAATGTCGCTCAACCCGCAGTCCGCCTCGCCAGGGCATACTGCGCGCCTCGCCGCCGCCGCCGGCGTCCCGCTCAACAAGCGCGTTCTCGCGTACCACGAGGCCCCGCCCGCCGCCGCGGACAGCACACTCGCCGCGCAGCGCGAGTTTGCGCGCCCGCTGTACGCGCGCCCAGGCGCACTGCCGTCCTCAACGGGCGCGACGACGAACAAGGCGCGCAAGATCCCGACGCAGCCGGAGCGCGTGCTCGACGCGCCGGGCATGGTCGACGACTTCTACCTCAACCTTCTCAGCTGGTCGCCCTCGAACGTCGTCGCCGTCGCGCTTGGCGAGAACACGTACGTCTGGAAGGCCGACACCGGCGCCGTCGTGCACGTTGGCGAGGCGGTCGAGGGCTCGTACGTCTCCGCGGTCGACTTCTCGAACGACGGCGCGTTCCTCGGCGTCGGGCTCGGGAACGGCGACGTCGAGCTGTGGGACCACGAGGCGGGGCAGAAGCTCCGCACGATGGGCGGGCACCAGGGCCAGATCGCGACGCTCAGCTGGCATGGGCACGTGCTGACCTCTGGGTGCGGGGACGGGAGCATCTGGCATCACGATGTGCGGATCGCGCGACATAAGGTGATGGAGCTGATCGGGCACACTGGGGAGGTGTGCGGGCTAAAGTGGAGACTGGACGGCGAGCTGCTGGCGAGCGGAGGAAATGATAATGTTGTCAACATATGGGACGGGCGGTTGGGCGACGTGACGGAGGGCGCGCGGGGCGTGGCCAAGTGGACGAAGCGAAATCACACTGCTGCTGTCAAGGTATGTCTCTCAACCTCTGGCCCGGCCAAATGCTCACAGTGAGGTAGGCGATTGCCTGGTGTCCCTGGCAGCCGTCGCTCCTGGCGAGCGGAGGCGGGACGAACGACGCGACAGTGCACATCTGGAACAGCACGACTGGTGCCCGGCTGCACTCGCTGAAGACGCCCGCGCAGGTGACTTCCGCGCAGTGGGCGCCGCACAAGAAGGAGCTGCTCACGACGCACGGGTACCCGAACAACTCGATCATGGTGCACGCGTACCCGTCGCTCGAGCGCGTGGCCGAGATTCGCGACGCGCACGACTCGCGCGTGCTCTTCAGCTGCGTCAGCCCTGCGGGCGACGTCGTGTGCACCGGCGCGGGCGATGAGAACCTCAAGTTCTGGCGCATCTGGGACGCGCCGGTCGCGAAAAAGAAGAAGGATAGCAAGGAGGGGCGCGGGGGCGTCACAGGCTCGGGCATCTTGGCGTTGCGCTGATGCGTGTGCAGATGCTCGTCTGCTGTATTGGTTATGTTGTGTCGCTTTGTCGCTGTTGTCGTTGCGCGGTTGTTTTTGGTTGCATGCGTACGAACTGGGCAGGTTACCAGGTCTGCTTTGGCATATGACATCTCTAGAACCTTAGGACTTTGCTGCAGCATCATGACGGCAGCCGGCTCGCGCGATCGCTTAGCCGGAGTCCATTGCAGGAACATGCTCGATATGTTCCCGAATTCGGTACGATGTTCTATTTCCCATGCATGGCATTTTCGTGTTGCAGAATGGTCAGCAACAACTAGATCATAGAAGCGATTATCTTTGACCCACCGCTTTCTTCGTTTTTCGGCGGTCAATCTTCGTGGCGTTTGTGGTTCACCCGTGGCGTCCTAGTCTAGCCAGCTTAGGAAGTCCTCCTACGCTGCAGTGTTTGTTGTAATCCGGGCCCTGTACTGGACACTGTAGCTGGACTCGGCCTTCACTTACGACAACAACCTCGACCGATGTACTGAGCAGAAATCTGATGTCAGCGGCATGCCACGAACGTCAGACGCAAATATACTTCAGTTCAAGGCAACTCCGAGGAACAGATTCGGCGATGCTTCTGATGATATTCACACTTCGATGTTCTCAGGCTCACACCGACGTCGCCATTACACAGCACGGAGATGTCCCACCACCACGTAGGCACATCGTCGCCTGGATTGCGCGTATGGCCCCGTATCTCCTATATCAGCGTGATGGCACCGCCGCCCTTGTGCGCAAGAAGGCAAGCGCGGCCCCGCATCCGCCGGCAGCTCGACGATTCGGGTCACATCTGCATTGGATTGGAAGGACGGGTGGGTGGGGCGGGACTCGGACGCGTGCGCAGATTCCCTGAGATCACGCTGCGGTTCTGCGGTCGGCGCTGGCACCGTGCCTGCACACAACGGAATAGGCATGCGTCCAAGATCGAAATGATTCCGCGGTTCTCAGCCGGACGCGGTACGGGTATGTATACTCGAGCGCGGCACCACTCTGCCCGCCGCGCCTTCCTCCCCTCTCGACTCCGCGCTTCAGACTTCAGCCGAGCCTCTGCTCGCCAAAGCTCCCGTATAGACTGTATTTGCACTTCACGCCCCCACCGATGCCGCCATCGACGACGCCCGTGATGGCCCCTTCCCCTCGACGATCGGACAGATCGTCCGCGGGCGCGACGCCGTGGATCGACCCGCACTCGCTCCCTGACTGCGGCGACGCGTCTGGCGTGCGCGGGAACGTCCCGGACCGCGTCAAGCAGCTCGCGCTGAACACATTCGACGCGTACGGCGTCGGCGCGGCGGACGCCTTTGCGCACTCCGTCGGCAAGGCCGTGCGCCTCGTCGAGCTGTCCGCGGAGCACAACCCGCAGAAGCAGGGCCGCCTCGAGGTCACGTCCGTCGCTGAGGTCGTGGTGGCGAAGAGTGAGTGCGATGCACAGTCTGCTGAGATGCGTCACAAATTCATGGGTCTGGGTCCGGGTCTACAGATATGTTGAACGGTGCCGGCATGATGCACGGCGGGTGCATGGCGTATATCATTGACAAGTGAGCGTGCTCCACCCGAGTCGTGGCGCTTCGAGCCGACGCGTGGGCTTTAGCTGCATCGGCGTCCCGTTGACGGCGCTAGGCATCTTGCAAAATATGAACGGCGTCGGCGTCACGCA
This sequence comes from Hericium rajendrae, assembly GCA_033439255.1. Lineage (NCBI taxonomy): Eukaryota > Fungi > Basidiomycota > Agaricomycetes > Russulales > Hericiaceae > Hericium > Hericium rajendrae. The sequence continues at coordinate 405,071 of CM065879.1, read as the reverse complement.
AAGCATGCAGATCACGTACCACTCACCAGCGCCGCCGTCAGTATCTCGCCTTCTTCGCATCCCCTTGCTCATACTTGCTCAATAGGGGTATGTGCCTTCGCTTCGTTAGCACGACCGTGACCCTTGGCCAGCGGGTTATGAGCGCTTCGTGTGAAGTACGTGCTTTGACTTTTGATTTCATATGAGCTAAAATGTCTGATGGCGGGTCAGGTCGTGGACAAGGACACGGGGCGTATGGTCGCCTCGGCGTTTAGCACGAAGATGCAGCCGACGCCTGTGCGTCTGTGAAGGCCTACGATGACAAGAGAAACTGTATATCCATGTCAAGCGTTGGCTGGGCGCTCGGTACTCTCTTACGCTGTTTCACTGTTCCGTCCAAATATACCATCATCTGTACCAATGTGTGTCTTTGCATGTACGCTGTGTTTGTAGTGAATCAACGTGTCCGTTTGGCTCCCACCTTTCTCGGGCCGTAGACAAAGCCGAAATGTTCATCGCCCGTATATCTCGGTTTCGAGTTGTGCAGTAGCAGAGAACATCGTCAGTAAATCACCGAGGATATACCAATGACTTCAATCAAAAGATTTCAACGATAGGAAGTCATAGGCTATGCTCACTTCCAGTCAAAGCATCCTTGTCGATGTATCACTCACAGCATGAAGATGAAAACTCACAATGGCGATGAGATGGTGAGATGATGTCCTTGTTCCAAGTCAGCCATCATTAATGGATCATCGGCCGCTTCTGTTCTGCTCCGCGGTGTCCTGCACGAAGCTCGAAGGCAAAGCTATATGAAGCTGAATCAAAGGTGAAACACCCGCTGCAAAGACCATAGACGGAAGAAAGACGATGTGAGGCGAAGCACGAACGGTACTGGGTACTTATCAGACGCGACAGGCAGTGGTAGCCTTCGCGGCGCACGCTCCGGCGACATGTGTGCGCCACGAGGCGTGGCCGCGGTACAGGACGGTGTGCGACATTGGTGGAACAAGGTTTCGGACATGAGAAGCATCGATTCCGTGCATGCACACGCAGAACAAGGACGGAAGCTCGGTGACGAGTTTGGCGTGTCGATAGCGGAGAAGCGGGCTGTCGTGCCCTTGATGCCCGTGCGTTGATCCCGTTGCCGAAGGTTCATTCATTTCACTGAGGCGAGTAGAAGAGAACGCGAGGTGGCGCTGTGGATGAGCCTCTGGTCACATTGCCTGGCCCAGCACCGAGACTTGCAATTCGGAGGGCATGATGTTCAGGCCTCACATTATGATACAAGAGCCTAATGATTGTGCTGACAAGACGAACCAGACGAGAACAATCGACTGACTCACAAGGGAAGAAACGAATGGCTTCCACTTCGGTAATCTTGAAGTCCTCGGAGACCGTGGCGATTTTCAATGAGGATCATGTTTCCACCACGGCCCATTCCAAAGCAAACATTAATGCAAGGCAAAGGCTACCAGTGCTGACCTTTCAACAGTCCTATCATCCGGTCTCGAGGCATAATTGACATTACTGTTCTTCGATCGAGTCGTGTCACTGTCGTGTCGTTTGCATAGGTTGAATTAGCAAACCGATATAAGAGACTTGCTTTGCTGTAAATTGTCTTCGTCAAGCGGGAGATGTGAATGCTAGGCACGAATAGCGTTGTCCGTTGCTACTCGAATACTTAACGGCATCTGCTTTGCCTTGACGTTCTTTAGCGCAAAAAGGTCTTTGAAAACGAGAAATAACTTGGTACTAGACAATGAAGTCTTTGTCGCTGAGAGAAACGTTGAACGCGACGGGCGCTTACAAGTGTGCTGACGTTCGTTCGACAAGCGCCCGTCAGGTCTAGTAGCTCTTTTGCTGGCAACGCCGCCGAGGCGGTTGTCCGCACACAGGTACGTCTTTTCCTTCATCCGCAGAGCACATACGCATGATTGCGTCTTAACAGGTGACTTGTGCCGGAATCAGCTGCGAGAGGTATATAGACTGGTCGTCTACATAATACTCGTCGCGTCCGTCATTGTATACGAGGGACACGGTCACCAGTCTGGTCGGACACTAATGATGTGAGCACTATCCGAGTTCAGGACACATGTCGAGGCCCTAAAGTAGTGTTGCGCGTGGGCGCACGGTGACAGGAGGAGCGTTAAACGATATTCTGCCTGCCCTTCAGTGATTACAACTCTCGATATGTCTCGCGATGACCACCATCATGGCGGGAATGTTACTACAGGCTCTCGCCTTCCTCCAGAGATCCTCTCGCCCATATTCAGGATCCTATCAATCATCTTTCCTCCGTTCAGCAAGTGGATGAAATCCGTTAGACGTAAATACCTCGGGTAGATCTACGTGACCTACGTCTGCCAATTTTGGAGAGATGTGGCCATTGGCGACCGAGCACTATGGGCAGACATCTCCTCCGAGCTGTCGGGACCGTGGATCACAGAGGCTCTCCGTCGATCAAATGGTCTACCCATCACACTCTCCCTCATCTCTGCCGACCATTCAATTAATCCGGCGGCGTTCCCTGAGACGGCATTCGCTCCAGCTGAACTACTCCGCCTAACGCGCCTTTATCTATGTGCCAAAATGATACATAATGTGAGGCATGCAGTCAAACAACTCGGCCAGCACGCGCCTCTTCTCGAACATCTTACCATTCAAGTCCAATATGCAACAGAAACCCATGCTCTTCCAGACACCATGACTGCATCCACGCTGCCTCGATTGCGCGAGCTCGTCCTGCGAGGCTGGGTGCCCGCTTCGTGGGATGCATCATATCTCCGTAATCTCACAATCCTCGAGCTCGATGCACCCCACTATCCTCGAGCGAAGTGTATGACGGTCATGCAGTGCGTGGAGCTGCTCCGCCGTTCTCCTCGGCTGGAGTCCATAGTGCTGTCAGAGGTCTTGCAACCAATAAGGCTGTGGGATGAAATTTCCCTCAGCATCGGACAGGACGACAACCGACATCTTGCCTTGAATCATCTCAAGACAATCACTATACACGCCGCACACGATCACGAACTTGTTGTCCTATTCTCGCACCTTAACTTGCCAGCCATAGAAAGAGTCCAGGTCGAATATGGCTGGACAATGCGTTCAACGGCACAGCCAGGGCCGCTGTTCCCTCTGCTTACACGTCACATCTGCAACAGGACCAATCCCGCTGGTCGTACCATCAAGAAGCTATCCATGGCATCGTGGTCCCCGTCCAAGTTTCGCGCGTTCCTGGTCGCTTGGGACGACGCACAGTCGGACGACACGCGCGATGCAATGATCAGCGCTACATGGTCGCCTGAAGCTCGCCCGTGGCCGGGCGTGCTGCAGGAGGTCAGCGAGACACTGCGCCTGGCTGACGTCACGGTCCTGAAGATGGTCATTAACGAGCCGCAGCCTGCGGAGCTGGAGTTTTTCCTCCGTTCCATGCCGGCCGTCAAGAAGCTCACTGTATCCGGGATGGACGACACCTCCATGGTCGCCTTGCTCACGAGGAACGAGCCGATTGAGGGCGCCGATGATGATGGCCGTATGATGCTGTTCCCTCAGCTGGAGGACCTGACCATGATAAGGGCATCGGCCAATGGAGATAGCGCAGATACGGTGCAAAGGAACTTACTGGCAATGTTGCGAGCGCGTCGAATATCCGGTGCGGGGATTAAGGTGTTGACGTTGCGGAGGTTGCCCGGTGACGATAGATCGGTGGTGGATGCTTCGAAGGAGTGGGTTGATGAGCTCGTCCTGACTTGTATGCCCAAAAGGCTGTATGAAATGTGAACTTCATCATCCCAACTAGCGCAGAGGATGGGAGCTTTAGCGATCAGTTCAAGATTAGAGCATCATAAATCGAGGCAAATAAGCACCCAGCCTCTTGCTCTCGCCTGACGTCCATGCCAATGCTGGGCAATCCATACACAGATACATCTCATGTTTGTACCGTAGGAAGCTCCTGTGAGATATCCCACTGAATTACCATTTCAGAGACCACTTGGCGAGGACTTTTCGGCATCGCAGCATAGCACGTATATGAATGAAGACTGACAGGACAAAATGAAAACAGGAGACAGCGGACATAACACATTACGCCGGTCGGACGTAGGGTATCGGAGCGTTGAACTGCGGCGCCGCACGCGTCGGCACCGTGAACAGAAAGTCCTCGTGGCCCGGGTGCGTCAGTCTCCAGTGCGACCCCTCCGGGACGCTGTACTTCTCGCAGCCCTCGTGGATCGGCGCATTGCCGTTGAAAGCGCGCTCCCACGACACGAGGGGTTGCTGGAACTGGAACATCCCGGATCGCGCGAGGCCATGGATAAGGAATCCGTCTGGCGTGTTCACGGTCTTGTGTGTTGCGGTGTTGAAGAACTCGAGGCAGTACTGGCCGTACCGCGCCATGCCGCCTGGCCAGATGCGGATCGAGACGGACGAGTTGGGGATGTTGTACATGTAGATGTCGGTCTCGTCCTCGGCGGGAGGACCCTGCATAGCACGAGCGCGAGGGTTAGCTCGATGCGCTGGTGCGGTGGTGGGAAGAGTATCCGAACACACACCCATCATGTGCAGTGCCCCGCCGCTTCTATCGACTTTCTATCGAGCATTACGTCTTGTTTGCGATTGTAGTCTTCGAAGCATTGAGCCCGTGGGGCATTGGTCCAGCCGGGTCTCCCGCGATACAGGCAAAGAATGTCCTCGTCCGTTGGAGGTGTGTAGCCAGGGAGATTCTGGAGACTCCATGTTTCCAGGCGATTTCTGGGACGGGGGTGTTCCTCACCATTTCCAATGGCAGAGGAAGATACATCAGTAGAACAGGCAAGTCCTTGAAGCGTCTTGCAAGAGGCTCAAGAGCCCAAGCGCGTTCAAGGACTCTTATGTTCTGGATAGTTGCGATCAAGCTTGAACGCTCTTTTCGAGCGCTTGCAAGAGATGTCAAGAGATGTCTTTCCAAATCCGGAAGAGCACCTAACGTGGCAGTTGCAGGCTCTTGAGGGCTCTTGACGGCACTTGAGATAATATATAGTTTGAAAAACAGCAGTATATTCTCAATAATACATAGACTACACTATATACACCAGAGAAGAAACTGTGATTCGGTGAAGACCATCCCTTTTAATATTGTGCCCAGGTCCCCACCAGCCCCACATTCGAGCCACATGTGCATGCGCTCGGCCTCGCGCGTGCCACAGAGCGCGCCGAAAAATGCGGGCTTGTAGAACTTCTGCAAGCGGCGCATGACGGGCGACGGGAGGCTGCGCAGCGTCGCGGGGTGTGCTGTGAGAGGTACAGTGAGCATGCGCATGTCTCGCAGCCTCGTCACGTGGCAGTGACTGCGCGTTGCATCCCGCCCTCGCCGTCGCCCGGCGCGATGTCGCCCATGGACATCGAGACATACGCCACACTGCACGCGCAGTTGCTACGCCTGCGGCAGCTGCTCGTGCACATCCTGATCATGGAGAAGATCGCGGCGGGGGAGGAGCACCGCTTGCACGCCGTGCTCGAGATCCGCGCGAACCGCCGCGCGTTGTCGAACTGCCAGTTTTGCGGCGGCGCGCCGCGTGGGCACTTCGGGCTCGGCACACCCGCACACAGCTACTCACCTTTGAAACAGATACTTGACGTGACGAGCATGCCCGCCGGCACTGCTCTCTTGTGCTCGCCTGCGCCAGCCCGCGCGGTGTGAGCTGAAACAACAGAGTGCTGAGCGGTGAGCTGGTGCCACTCCGCGCACCCACACACCATGCGGACACTGCGATGTGCGCGCGAGAACCTTGCTCTTCGCTGTGACGGCATGCAAAAATGGAGAGAGCGGAGCACAGAGAGCAGGCGAGCGGCGCTGCGCGTTGTCGTTGTCGTGATGCTGAGGATCGAGCACTTGTCAGAGCAAGCATAAACCACGACATTTGCTCACCACTTAGTCACCGCCCTTCCTGCACTTCACAGCAAGTCACGCACGCAGCTCATATGCACCTCGCGAGTGCCCCACGCATCACCTCTGTCTCTCTTTGGGCTCCGCGCACACCAGCGAGTGGAAGTGGAGATCGCGTGTTTGGAGGCGGCGTTGGGCCTATGAAAGGCGAGCACTACGCGATGATGTGGCAAGATCACTCGTTCAAGTTGAACGAGGTAGCGCTGCCGCATCTGCGCAGTCTCTGTGGGGATGCCATTTTGTGGTAGTGTGGGTGTGGATACGGGTTCGAGCGTGAGCGTGGTCCTGTATGACAGAGCAGTTAGTAATGGTATGAGGAGAAAGACGAACAGAAATCGTACAAGTCGTTGAGCTTCGGAGTCGCCCGAGGTCAGTCGACAAATACCTAGTTTGTTCAATATCTTGAGGGTGTCTTGCGAGCTCTTGAAAAGAGAGGCTGCCGTGTCCAAAGTAGGATGAAATCACAACCGAACGACATCGGACTCTTTAGGAAAGAGCCAAATCTCACGATATCTTGCAAGAGACTTCAAGGAACTTCAAGCGGCGCCAAGCGCTTGAGCTCTCTTGGAGCTCTTGAACCCTCCCGACCGTTTTACTGATGTAGAGTCGATGGCTACTCCGTTATCGGTCAGAGATGGGCATTCAAGTTATGACGAGAAGGAAGGGAAGCTTGCCTGACGAGAACTTGAAGCTGATGCAGAGAAGGCAAATGCAAAGTAAGTAGAGCGCTGAAGGCGCACGACCGGGTTCACTTATGTTTGCTTGGTGACCGTCTCACCAAAACAAGGGTGGACGAGTTGGCTGTTGTGTAGAAGATGGCAGCGTGCCACCGTAGAACCGTTTCAACGAATCAACCGACAACATACGTACGACATATACTGTAAGTAGGCTAGTCGAACTCGGAGTGGCGCAATAGGACCGCGCCTTCCTGTCAAAAGGGGTCACGAGATGTCATAACGTGACCGCGCGGGGACTTGGTCGCGTCCCAAGTATCGACGATATCCGCACGAACCCCGTCCTCATTCCTTCCTCTACGTTGCTTTCTGCACATATGTAGACATCCTAGTGGTGCTGCGCACCGTTCCCGGCTCAAGGAATACCTATCTTACACCAATATCCTTCTTTCCCTCCAGCCCTCGGGCTCGTGCGCACTCGGGCTCATGGATGGAATTGGTACGTATTTCTTATTCTCGCCTGTTTCAGATACCAATATTCATGTTTTATGTGTAATCAGGAGTTCTGCGAACGCACTGACGATGGTGATCCAGAGTGCGGCTCGTGGACAGTGTGGGCGGGATGGTGACGGGAGCACACAGGAGGGCGTAGCCCGTGCCTGGTGTCCCAGTGCTCACCGACTTGCCCCATCATCCGTGGCCTCTCCCCCTCCTGCGCGTCGCCACCATATCTCACGATCCCGCGCTGTCAGCACGCCCGTCTGCAGCACACAGACGCACCTATGCTGACAGCACCAGCATTCACCCACACTGTATGCCCACCAGCCGCCGGATGCGCGCGGCCACACGCACCTGCGCATCCTCCCGCAACATGTATGCACACATGCACACATGCACACAGCACATCTATAAGTCCGCCTGTCGCATACTTCGGCAGAGCTCGCAAGGGCATATATGCTACCTGTGGTGATGGAGGCGGACTCGCTTCGGGGGTGGGGAGTCCATACGATGTCAGGGTCAGAGAATGGGATAAGGGGAGATCATTGTGGTCTTGCGGTACAGCACTTATGCACGCTGTCGAAGCCGAACTAGAAGCCAGTGGTCCTGTAATAGAAAGCGAGGATGCGAGGGGTGATAATGTTGAGAGATTCTTGACAGGACTCACAAAGGAAACCCTTCGCTGTCCCCTAAAGCAGAGAAAGAGTAACACAACGTGGATGAAGAAGGAGCGGCCGCGCGGCCGCGTGTATGAGACGGCCTCTGAGAATGATATGATGTAGGAGAGAACCTGCTGTCGGATGGAATAAATGGGCCCAGTGTTAGAAGCGATGCCCGCTCGAGCAGCTCAGGTGCTATGATGGGTGTTGGAGGCCCAGCAAGCTCGAAACTATTGTTTAGCTCCCGTTCTTTCCACGAGCGAGAGCAGTGCAGCAACCTCTCGACTGGTCCAAAAGTCTGACCTGCGGCAAGAAAAAAAGACCTCGAAGGAGCTGTAGATCTAACGATGCATTTGGGGTGGGAGACATTTTACTGACTGCCTTCAGATGACTTTGTTGACGGGAGCATAAAAGCGGCGAACTTGGACTGACGAGCTCGAAGGCTTCTTAGTGCTCGTGATGACATCGCGTGACTCTTTTTGACAGGAAGGCGCGGGCCTATTGCGCCACTCCGAGTTCTCCCAGTCTCTCAACACAATACTCGACTCGTCCGTCATTGTGTTCGAGAGACGGTCACCAGTCTATACTGTAAGTATATGTGTCATGCCTTTCTCACCTCAGATCCATCGGACTCGAGGCTCTTTTGTTCGTCTTCGGATTCCGAGTCCATAAAACACTCATAAAACTGTGCGTTTGGTCTTAGTTTGATCGTTTCATTGTGTATTATTGCTCTTGCCTTCGCTGATGATTGTCTACGCTTTGCATAGCTCGCTTTCACGGGCAGCTAGTATTGCAATGACGTCGTTCTCGCCTCCTCTCCTCCTCATGTGGCTCAGCAAACTAAGTACTTCACTAAGCTGAGACACCTGGGGAATTTCCCAACATCCCACTTTCATGGAGCACAGTAGGTCTCGCCGTCCACTCTACGATAATCTCTAGAATCCTCGCCCCTCTTGCCTATCCCATCTCAAGCTCATCCTGCGCTGTTTGGTTTGGACCGAAACGATCACACATAATATTCGCCAATGGGAAATCACGTCAGCTTCGAGTCCGCACAGGGTCTACTGCCAGCCGGCGAGACATTATTGTGAGCATACCATGTCTGTTCTTCAGCCTGGTTCCATTCACGCTAATTTTCATTTACTGATCACTCAGTCCAAGGTCGCCTGCCAAGGTGTCGCTCCGCAATAATGCCCATGGCTCCCGCCTCCCGGCAGAGATTCTCTCTTCCATTTTCAGAACTCTATCCATCGTTCATCCTCCGTTCAGACAGACGAAGAGAACTGTTCTCAACATGAATCGACCTCATACACTTGGGTGGATCTATGTGTCTCATGTCTGTCGATTTTGGAGAAACGTGGCCATCGGTGACAGAAGTCTATGGACGGATGTCTCTTCCGAGCTGTCGGGACCTTGGATCACAGAAGCTCTCCTTCGATCCCGCGGCGCGCCGATCTCCCTCTCCCTCTTCTTGAACGATACGTCTGAAGCGCTCGCTGAGAGGACCCTCGGTCCACCTGAACTGCTCCGTCTAACGTCCCTCCATCTGGAAGCCCAAATGCCATGCAATTTGGAGCGTGCAGTCGAGCGAGTCGGCCAGAGCCTCCCTCTCCTCGAAGATATTTCCATTCGGGTCCCACCGAAGGAGCCTGCTATCTATACCCCCGAGGATTGGTCTGTCACGACCACATGTTATCTTCCAGACACGATGTCTGCGGCGACATTGCCCCGACTGCGCAAGCTCGCCCTGCGCGGCTACGTACCCGCGTCCTGGGACGCTTCGTACCTTCACAATCTCACAGCGCTTGAGCTCGACAAATCCCGGTACACCCTCGAAATGCCTTTGGCCATCACAACCTGCATCACGGTCCTCGGCCGCTCTCCCTTTCTCGAGTCCGTCGTGCTGTCCAACGTACTGGTATTCTCCTCCGGGCGCGAGCACCTCGCCCTGCCCCACCTCACGCACCTCGTCGTGAAATCGGACTCCGTCGCGCCGATCACGGCCCTCCTCGCCCGCCTCGACCTGCCCGCCGGATGCAAAGCCCACGCCGAGTACCAGAACGCGGGCGCGTCGTCGCCGCTCCCGTCCCTCTCGCGCCACCTCACCCCCGGCCGCCCCATCGCGAAGGCGTCCATCGCGCCATGGACGCTGTGCAGAGGGCAGGCGATCTTGGCCGCCTGGGACGACGCCGACGCGTACGACCTGTGCGACGCGCAGATCAGCGTGCGGTGGTGGCGGCCGACGCAGGCATGGCCTGCGCTGCTGCGCGAGTTCTGCGACGTGGTGCGCCTGCGCGATGTAGAGGCCCTCGAGGTGATAGCGGCCGAGCGGCGCGCGGCGGCGCAGCCGACGGATTTTGAGGCCGTGTTGCGGGGCGCGCCGGCCGTGCGGAGGCTCACCCTTTCCGGGGCGAATATGGCGCGTGTCGTCGCGCTGCTTGCCAGGACGGAGCCGGCGGAGGACGGCGAGGGCGGCGGGCGCGTGGCGCTGTTGCCTCGCTTGGAGGAGCTGGCCGTTGTGAATTATTTGCCAGAGTACATGAGTGCGAATGGGACGGACCTGCGCGCGATGCTGCGCGCGCGCCGGTCGCATGGTGCCGGGCTTAGGAAATTGGTGATGTCGACGTGTCTGGGTGATAGTAGATCGGTCGATGGTTTGAGGGAATATGTTGACCAACTCTACATGGATTACTGGCCAAAGGGACTGCACGATATGTTTTGAATAATGTTAATGAGTGCTTGCAACGTCTGAGTAGAAAGAGGCGTCGAATTGGAGGAACCCGAAAATGCAATATATAGGATTCCCACGCCCGCTTACCCTGCTTCCTCATCGACCGACCCCCTCCCTCCCGACAAAACAACACAACATCATGGCGAGCCTCATCGCCATCCTCGACCTCAAGGGAAAGCCCCTCATCCAACGCTCATACCGTGACGACGTTCCCGCATCGTACATCGAGCGTTTTCTGCCACTGGTGCTCGAGATCGAGGAGGAGGGACAGCAGGTAACACCCTGCTTCTCGAATCAGGGCATCAACTACATGCACATCCGACATTCAAATCTCTATCGTATGTCCACTTCTGTCTGTCTGCGGTGCGATGCTGAGCGCGCACGCAGTGCTCGCGCTCTCGCGGCGCAACTCGAACGCGGCGGAGATCATCTTGTTCCTGCACCGGCTCTCGCAGGTGCTGATCGAGTACTTCAAGGAGCTCGAGGAGGAGTCGATCCGGGACAACTTCGTGATTATCTACGAGCTGCTCGACGAGATGATGGACTTTGGCTACCCGCAGACGACGGAGAGCAAGATCCTGCAGGAGTGCGTTACGCGGCTTGTCTCCATTGCTGCTACGCTCATGCGCGTGTGCCCAGGTATATCACACAAGAATCACATAAGCTTGAAATACAGGTGCGCCCGCCGATGGCCGTGACAAACGCGGTGTCGTGGCGGTCAGAAGGCATCCGGTATCGGAAGAACGAGGTCTTCCTCGACGTCATCGAGAGCGTGAACCTGCTGGTGCGTCGTGCGCTCTTCCTTTACCTTCCATCACCTCACAGCTTGCGCGCAGGTCAACGCAAACGGCAACGTCGTGCGCTCCGAAATCCTCGGCGCCGTCAAAATGAAATGCTACCTCTCCGGCATGCCCGAGCTGCGCCTCGGACTAAACGACAAAGTAATGTTCGAAACCACCGGCCGAAGTACCCCCCCTTCCCCTCCCTCCCTCCCCTTTCCCGCACTGACGCAGACGCGCCACAGCCTCGCGCGGCAAGTCGATCGAGCTCGAGGACGTCAAGTTCCACCAGTGCGTGCGGCTCTCGCGCTTCGAGAACGACCGCACGATCTCGTTCATCCCGCCCGACGGCGAGTTCGAGCTCATGTCGTACCGGCTCTCGCAGGCGGTGAAGCCGCTCGTGTGGGTCGAGGCCGCCGTCGAGAACCACCGCGGCTCGCGCGTGGAGTACATGGTCAAGGTCAAGGCGCAGTTCAAGCGCCGCTCGACCGCGAACAACGTCGAGATCTACGTGCCCGTGCCGGACGACGCGGACAGCCCAAAGTTCCGGGTGAGCGCCGTGCTGTGTTGTGTGGTATATAATGGTGCGCTGACTGGCGCGATGCAGGCGTCGACGGGATCGGTGCAGTACGCGCCGGACAAGTCTGCGTTCGTGTGGAAGATCAAGCAGCTCGGCGGTGGGCGCGAGTTCCTCATGCGCGCGCACTTCGGCCTGCCATCTGTCCGACCAGGCACGTGCCGCCCCTCGCCCTTCTCGCTCTGTTCTGACCTTGCGCGCAGACGCGGACGTCGAGAAGCGCGCGCCGATCACGGTCAAGTTCGAGATTCCGTACTTCACCGTGTCGGGCATCCAGGTGCGCTACCTCAAGATTGTCGAGAAGAGCGGGTACCAGGCGCTCCCGTGGGTGCGGTACATCACACAGAACGGGGACGACTACAGGTGCGTGCGCCGCACCTCGTCGTGCGTCGCGTGGCGGCTGATCGCTCTGCAGCTTGCGGACGGCACTAGAGAAGGGCAGCGCCCCGATCGTGCCGATGTAGATTTCTCCGGACGTGTGCGATGTGTGTTGTGTTCCTATTGTAACTGGATTGGATTAGAGGTTATCCAGGCCGTCGCCCTACGCCCGACCTATCGAGAACGGTAAGCACCTGGCTTCCGCTGTGTGATGACGCCCCGTCTACCCCAACACCATTCTGCTAGGTAAGTGGCTCCAGACTGGTTAAATACGGGTATCTTCTAGGACAACGAGAAAACAGGACAGGTATGTGCTCGATAACATAGACCACGACACCGAAACAGGCGCTACACCACACGCCGCACAACCCGCACCACGCGCCGCCATGCCCGCACGACGCCGCCAAACCGTCCCTTCTTCCCGGGCTCGCGCCACGCCTCCGCCTCCGCTTTGTGCGTCCTTTCTATCTCCTTCAGCGACTCGCACGGACTCGTAGCCGCAGTCGACGCGGAGCCGACAGAGCCCGTCGAAAACACGCTCGCGCTGTCCGACGCGGAGGACGCGGACCTGTGCGACCTGTGCGACGCGGCGTCCGCGCGCACGGGCATGACGATGCCCGCGAGCGCGAGGCTGTGCCGCGAGAAGCGCGGCGGCGGCGTGCTCGTGAGCCAGTGTTCCGACGCGGATGCGGAGGTGGGCGAGCGGGACGTGGGCGCGCGGGAGAGAGATGTCGAGGGCGAGGGCGAAGTTGCGGGGCGCGCGCTGGAGGGGCGGCGGTGGGGTGAGAGGAGGGGCGGGACGGGCGGGATGGGTTCTGGCGGGCGGAGGGACGTAGGGAGGGACGGGACGGGCGGGACGGGTTCGCCGTATGCAGAGGCGCGGCGAGAGCGTGCCCCCGCGCGCCGTTCCTCTTCGGCGGCGAGGCGCGCGAGTTCGGAGCGCCCGCTTATCGTTGCAGGACGTGGGCGCCGCGGAGGGGCGGGCCACGTGATGGCGGCGGGGGCGAGTTCGGGCGCGGAGGCGGTGCGCGTGGGGGCGGGCGCGGACGTGGTGCCGTCGGAGGAGACGACGGGGCCCGCGAGGGGCGAGGAGACGAAGGGGCGCGAGAGGCGGCGCACGGGCAGGGCGGTCGTGGTTGTGTGGCGGCGCTGGGGGAAGTGCGGGGCGGGGGTGAGGGAGAAGGACATGGTGGGGTGGGAGGTATATATGAAGGGGCGAAATGAGTGGCTGGTGCTGCAGTTGCTGGTTGCTGCGGATTGCTGGGTCGAGGGTGGTGAGCACGTTGTGCTGGGTCAGGCCGGCTGGACTTACGAAGGAGCGTCGGGGGTGGGTATATTTTGTGCGTCTCGAGGGTATAGCCCGCGATGCGCGATGGGATCGGTATGATGCCGCTGTGACAGATGCGCGACGGCGCGGGTCCTATGAAATAGGGAGAAAGGGAAACCGGGGGAGGGAAGGCCAGAAGGGCGCGCGGCAGGCCAAATCAAAGTGCCTTATAACAGTTGGACAAGCAACTTCGTCTGGGACCGTTATCCGTATCGGCGTGCATCTGTCACCAGCGCTTTTGGCTGAACTGGCGCCGCCATCATGCCCGCCAGCCATTGACGGCGAGCAGATACCGGGAATTGCCCAGCGCGGGCTGCCCCTGGCCGGAAGCGTCACGGCAACGCTGTCAGTGCGTTCATTCATCAGGCCCGCCGTCGTGCTTCGCGATGAACAAGGGAGCGCCACTGCTACTCTAACCGCCCCGCGCCTTATCGGCGCTGCTTCTGGGAATAGATGGATTAGCTTCCGTGAAAGATCCCGTCGAGGATGCATGTCGAGCAAGCCGTGCTCTCTTACCCATACCAGAAGCAAGATTGTGGTGCGCGGAAGCGTGGTTGTATATTCTGGTGCGGGTGCCTTGCCATGTTGGATGCCTGCCGGCGTCCTCGGCGCACGCTTCGCGGACGTACAAGGCAAACGCGGCGCTTACCTGCATGTGTAGAAGGTTCGAAATGCATGCCGATGACGCCGTCTCGATATGACGTCGGGGGCGCAAAGATATTCAGGTCAATCTATGTCAGGTCCCATTGAATACAACAGGCACATATAACGGCCTCTTAGTGGCGGCGCGGCCATATCTATCGACGCGCCCGTCCCCCAACATCATCATGGTCAACCCAAGCCGCGGGAAGGTTTGTCCGCCTTAGCTTGGAGATCTATGTTCACTTGACCACAAGCAGACCCAAGTCAGGCGATGGCTGACTAGGAGTTGTCACGGTCATAATCTAAGCGGCAGGAAAGTTTGTTCGCCGTTCCTCCACTCGGCGAGCGTCCAAACGCCCATCTCTCGTACATCAGAGCTTGACGGGCGATAAACATATCACTGCACCATTGGTGAGAGTGTGTACATTCACATTCACAACCGACGCACCTATGCTTGAGCATAGTATCACCAGCAGCAGGAAAGTTTCTTCGCAGTGCCTGCGGAGACGGACATCGCAGACACCTCACGTACTCAAGTCAAGTAGTATCCAGACGCTGACATATGCCAGTCTGGCGCCCGACAAACATAGCGCTGTGTCAGATAGCCTCAACGTTCGGATTCGCAGTGGACGTACCTGCATCAGAAGTTGTCACGCTCATGGTCAAAGAAGAACAACGTTTGTCCGCCGTCAGATGCCCACATACAAATGTCACACGCACCACAGCCTACGGACGCCAAACATAGCGTTGTAACTTGGGTGAATATATTCAAAATCATAGACAATGCACTTATACTCGAGCATGGCATCACAAGCATGCCCGAAACAACAAGAGGGTTAGATAGCAGTGCGGGCACACCCGCCTGTCCACATGCAAACATCTCACGAACCAGGTCAGCCGCTCTGCGTATCACAGCAAACATAGCATTGTCCCTTTGCTGAGAGCGTCGTCGTTCAGATTTGGGTTCAGAGAGAGCAGGTGCGCTGATGGCAGAACCTGTCCAGCCCCGTGCATAGGTCTTCGCCCGACATGAATCGAGAGTGCGAATGCGTCATTAGCCATCGAGAAGTGCGCTAGATCCCATGCATTAAAATAGTCGTCCGTATTATATCATCCCCTTCAATGGTGCGTCGGCTTCTTCCCTGAAATCCCATCAGCACATGCACACGCCCAGACACAGAAACGAAGGCGTACCGTCGACAAACATATTGCGCGTCGCAGCGGGCAGCGTCGCCGTCATGCCGTCGAGATCGCGCGTGAGCCGGACCTGGCACCCGAGGCGGCTCGTGTCCGTGAGCCCGAACGCCATGTCGAGCATGTCGTTCTCGTCGTCCTCCGGCTCCGGGAGCAGGTCGTAGTGCTCCGGCGAGATGATCACGTGGCACGTCGAGCAGGCGACGGAACCCTCGCATGCGCCTGCGATGCGAGAGTAGATGGAGGACAGGAAAAAGAGGAGAGATGAGTGAGAAAATGCATGGGGGAGGGGCACGGACGCACCTTCGAGGTCGACATCGTGTTCGTGTGCGAGCGAGAGGATGTCGTCGCCCTCGTTCGCCTCTATCGTCTTGATCAGCTGGCCCTTCGCATCCTTAAAATTCAGCTTGATCCTGCACTACAGTCAGCCCCAGTACTCATAGAAAGCGAAGGCAGCGCACGCACCCCGTCCCCGGCTCCGGCCTCGTAACGTCCCCATGCCGCGTTACTGCACCGCGCAGTCAGCAAGCTGCGCACATCTGAAGAAAAGAGACATAAAACGCACCTGCACTGCCGCTAAAATGCCGCCGCAGAAGCTCGGCGCGACACGGTCGCGGGATCGGCGTGCGGGGTAAGGCGGCTGGTGGTCGGCAGCGGGTCATGGCGTATAATGGCTGCGCGAGCGCGCGCGACATTCTGGATGTCATTTTCGTTGATATCACCTAGATGGGGATGGAGGATGGAGAGGCGACGGGGGTGTGGTCCGTCGACGTCGTGGAGAGAGAGCAAGGTGCTCGTCGTCGACGGACGCCGACGCGAATGTAAGCGCGGACCATTGGCGCGGCACGTGATGCTGAGCGCCGGCGTCGGCCGAACCGGCCAATCGTAGGCGCCGAATAATTAGTATTTGTCATCGGCTTGGACGGGTCTGGTTGTTTTCAGCTTGAAGCTTGAAGACCGCACGCGCACAGCAGGATAAGTATCTAGGATTTGTCGCTTTCCTGGGGGCGAATTGGAACGCTGTGTTATATGTGGATATGTTGGCGTCGAGTTGATGTCGAGCGCGTTGAGACATGACATTTTCTTTCTCTTGCACGGATACTTATTGTCTTTCCAGTGACAACAGGAACAGGAATCCTTGGCATTTGACGAACAATATCGGAAATTGGGGTTTGGCTGAAGGTCGACATTTAGACACAGAACGACTACTTATCTTCTGTTTGAGGTCGGAGCGAAGACTGTGGTACAGTGGTGGTTGATGTCTTCCGCTGATATATTGGAGCGGTCTCGGAGTCAGACCTGACAGTGCTCGTCCGTCATTGCAGTCAAGAGACGGTTACCGGTCCAACGTAAAGTCGGACACTCCTTCAATTGCCTTGTCTTTTTTGTACCATGGCTCAGCCGAGTTCTCTTCTAGTGAGTCTCTTTGCCTCTTCATCCCATCAAATTTCACCCGACGAACAACGCAGCCGTCTACCCCTATCGGCGTCCACTCTCCCGTCACAGAAACCGAGCAGCCTCCCGTTTACAGGAATCGCATGGAAACATGGAAATCCCAGAACTACCCTAGCTACATGCCTCCCACAGACGAAGAAATCCTCAGCTTATATCATGCACGAGGTTGGACCGATCCGGCTCGGTGTTTCGAAGACTACAATCGTGTCCAAGATGAAGCGCTCGATGTAGCCGGTGGGGCACTGCATATGATCGGCGTGCGTTTGATTGATATCTCTTCACCGGAGGGCCTAGAGTTTACTCTAACATTTCTTGCTCTGTAGTTTCCTCCTGCCGAGGACGAGACGGACATCTTTGTGTACCCCATCCCGAACTCGCCCCTCTCGATCCGCATCTGGCCAGGCGGCATGACGCGGTATGGCCAGTATTGCCTCGAATTCTACGACATGAAAACAAACAAGACCGTTAACACGCCCGATGGATTCAAGATATGTGGGTTTGCGCGACCTGGGATGTTCCAGTACGAAGGCCCTCTCGTGTCGTGGGAGCGCGCTTTTGACCGCCACGCACTCCTCCCGGAAGGGTGCGAGAAGTACAGCGTCCTAGAGGGGTCGCACTTGCGACTCACGCGCCCCGGCCACAAGGACTTTCTGTTCATGATACCGACGCGCCCGGCACCGCAGTTCACCGCGCCTACACCCTTTGTCCGACAAGCGTAGTGCGCTATGATTCTTGCTTTCGTTGTGTTATGTTGGTCCTCATACATGTATGTACTGCTATATTTATCGGCGCGCGGAGCTTCTGAAACAATCCTTGTACTGTACTTATCAGCTGCGGATTGAAATAACGAATCGGCTTCTAATTTTTGCGACGGCGGGGAGACTTACAGCCGTTTGCATAAAGAATGGCAGCAACACGCGTTTTTTCGATGAAAGAGGAAGGAGGGTGGCGGCGCATCTCGGCGCGGCATCTCAGACTTCCTCTTGTCCATAATACCTATGCTACCTACTTTCTGATACATATATAGTACTCTCTGGTCATTCTTGCCACGGCCAGCAATGCCTCAAACCCTTTTCTGAAACCTTCCTCGAAATCCTCCTTGAAAGCCTCTACATCTCGGAGTGAAGTTCTCGGAGCTTTTGTAGAGGTCGAAGCTGGCTACATGCTCGATTCCGAATGTAATAGATCATCATGCTCTCAAGCACACAAAGTCAGCCAAGAAGGCTCAAGGAGGGCCAGTCTCATGCCAGAATGGCGCTTTGTAGGGACTACTTAAGTAAGTATTAGGCTATGGACATCTGGGATTCCGCGCTGAGACGCGCCGCCACCCTCCTTCCTCTTTCATCGAAAAAACGCGTGTTGCTGCCATCCTTTATGCAAACGGCTGTAAGTGCGTTCATGAAATCTCAGTTGTAGTAAGTAGCGCGGCAGCAGCAATATGCCCTCGAGCTATTCTGGTGTGTATAGTGTATATAGATAGATTTTTTGCAATCTGTAATTATTGATGAGAAATCAACAATAAGCATTAATGGGGTAGTGGTAACCTGGGTCGTTGCCATCGACCCGCCGGGGGTTCGATTCCCTCTTAATGCACACTGAGTTTTTTTTTCCCATTGCAGGACTAAGATTTGAAGCTGACGCACTTTGTATTCGTCTTCCTTTGATCGTCGATGTAATTTGATTGTTACTCGCGTGAGGGCCATGGCACGTCAGAAAGAATGCCTCAAAATCGGGACTTGAAGGAATAGATTACAGACATAGATATGACACATGCAATGATTTAACACAAAAATCTAGCACAAAGAGAATCTGAGAGCAACGTAACAAAAAAATCGCGAACACCAATAGCCAACATGACAACTCCTCTCTATCTAGCTGATGGAAAGATCCGTCATTTGACAGGCTGCATGCACTTATTGCTGCCCTCTCCACAGATCTTTACCAGTCCCAAACGTGCGGCCTCGTGGAAGCACTTGTTGAGTTGCCCAGAGTCCTTCCCGTATACCCCCGGCTGCTTCGTCCGGAAGTGTTTCCGCACGGTCTTGAGTGTACTCGGAGCCGGGCCCCCGTCCTTCCTTGTGAGCACTGCCAAGAGTGGTGCATATTTGGCAGATGGAGCTGAAGCTGCTGTCGATGCAAGAGGCTTCGGCTGAGCAGTAGGTGCAGATACAGATGTAGATGGCTTAGACGAAGAGGGTAACGGCGTAGGAAGGGGCGGCTTTGTCACGGAGGCTTTGGCAGATGGAGGTGCAGATACGACTTTTGGTGTCTGAGCTACTGGCGGCTTGAGCTGCGAAGCAGCCGACGTCTGAGGCACGGGCGTTTTTGGAGCGACAGTCGGTGTCGCAGCTTTGGCCGCCACAGGATGCGGAGTAGATGCGCTGACAGCCGCCTTCGCGTTCGGCACTTCGCTCTCTGCAGGCGGCGTAGGCGGTGCATCCCACCCGGGGCCCGACAGAACGACGCGCTCGAGGCGCGTGGTCGCCGCCGGATTCCGCACCGCGCGCAGCGTCTGCCCACCATCGCGCGTGATGCGGAGGCGCGAACGCGCCAGAAGGTAGCCCTGCGCAAGGGGCGCCGCTTTCTCCGTGTCCGGGTGGCGGATGAGTCCGGTCGGCGCGAAGATGATAGCTTGGCCGGTGCGGAGTGCGACAATCTGGTGCCAATCCGGATGAGCCTCCAGTGGCGATGAAAGGTCTACAGTGTGCTATCCGTACCTTCTGGAAGAGGGCCTCGCGTGCCTCTCCTGCGGCGGAGACGTGCTCGCCGAGGACGCGTAGCCATGCCGGGGAGGAGAAGCGATGCGCGATGATGAAGGAGCAAAGGTCGAGGAATTTTGAAGGCACCACCGTGGGCTCCTGCGTCGAGATGATGACGCGTGTGCCGAGGTGGCGTTGCTGTCGAATGATAGTGAGAATGGACTCAGTAAGCCTGGAGGATGTCGTCGATTCTGATAGGTACTAAGGAGACATCAGCAAGTCTGAACCATGGAATGAGATCTCGTCAAATGTTTACTTTATGTGCTTCGTCGAGCACTAAATCCAGGAGTCAATCTCAGGTTGACATATATGGATGAATAGACTTACCGATTAGCTTGCCGGATGCTCCGGTCTCTGCCTCAATGAACAAACCCAAAATCATATCGAAGAGCCCGCAGGCTGATGCCCCATCCATGAAAGGCGACGACAGGCTAATAATGGCGTGTGTACATCAGTGTCTACCGTTTTATTGATTCCACACCAGATGCTCACTCGATGATCGTTAATGCGCCTTTCTTGAAATGGTTTGCAACCCTATTGGTCGCCGTGCCGCCCTCGAGACACGAATCCAGGAGAGCAAGCCGCAAGTTGAGCATTGCCTTCTGCCCCGGGCTGAAATTCTGCGAAGCCAACTCGCTGCGGAAACGCCGGTACTCGAAGGCACCGGTCATCCCGCGCAAGATTGACATGATGCACTCCATGTACAACGGCATCTCTGTTGCCTCGCTTCAGCAAGAATGGAGGACTTGGTAATGAAGCTCACGTACGGGTGGGATCATCCACTTTCATCATGGCGAGCAGGCGCTCGCCGCTGATGTCCTGGGGTGCGAAGTGTAAGGGCTCCACCCGTACATGGGGAAGACCCGCATAGACTGCTTTCATTGGGACTAGATTTGTCGGTCTGTATCACAGAGAGTCAGTTGGAGAGTCAATCGCGACCAGCGAGGGCCTGCGACGCACAACACGAGGACCGTCACAGGTGGCGGACTCGCTCCGCCGCCGCGGACCTGATCCAAGGCGGCGAGATGCGCAGCCTCGCAGGGCTGCACGCAGCCGCTGCCTGCTGCTGTATCATAATGAAATCTGCAGGCCCATCAGCCTGGCAGCTACGGATGACAAGGAGAGAACAACAGCTCACAGGAGAGCGCTCAGCGGTTCCGGCAGCGTGCCTATCCGCCTGTCGCTGATCAAACAGCTCTCGAGGAGCACTGACGTCGAATGACTCTTTCCTGAGCCCTATCGCAGATATCCCGTTAATCGGAGGGCCAAATCCACACGTGGCTCACTCACTTGAACGCCGCACACAAGGGCGCTGAAGGGCTCATCGGTATTGATGTATAACTTGGGCGAATCGCCTGGTCTGCTCGCTTCTCCATTCGCGGTGTGCTGTTCGAGCAACCTTCCATACAGAGCATGCTGATCTATCGAGGCATCGCGGAGGGAATCTCGGGCATCACCCGTAAAGAGGGGTACGCCGCGGAAGTCCCTTTCGGTATGGGCCGCGTGGTCGTCCGTGGTATCGATGCCATTGCCCAGAAGCTCAAGCTCGGGGTCATTGGCGTTGGGTAGGAGGGCGGTCTGAGAGCCAGGGAAAGGCGAACCGGGCATAGCGTTAGTGAGGTAAGAGGTAAGATGTAAAGTTGTCCGGTTTGCGAGGAGGGTGGTGAGTGGTGGGCGGAGGAGGCGTGGCTTCGCCGCAGTCTCCCTATTAGTACTCACTTCATGTCAACACGCGTCGATAGCGCGCGCGGGCGTCTTAGAGGAGTCGAAGTCCGCGCTGCGCAGCCGAGCTTCTGCTCGGATGCTGGGAAAGGTTGTCATCCTCGAGGCACAGTGGCGAATCAAGATGTGAAGCCACGTTCCTTCGAAATCGAAGTCGATAGACCAATATATATCGTGACATACCATGGCAGATAATCCTCATGTTGATGTTCGTTGATCGCCATGCCAGACTGTACACGCTCGCGAATTCTTCTGACTATGTAGATGCTGTCTTGGGTTAGAGAACGCAAGTCACTGCGAGCGGCATGAGTGGCTCTCTCCCAAGGGAGATGCGTGAACGGCCGTCATGGCCAGTCTAAGCAAATCGGATGATGGGCCGCAGTCAGAGAATCAGCTCTGGGATCGGCGTTCATATACGCGACAGACAGCTTTTGAGCGGCTGCCTGCTAACAGAAGACAACAGAAAGATCAACATGGTAGTTTCATTGAATTCGATGAAAAGAGTGACCATTGCTATCGCCGATCACCTTCTCCTTGTGCAGACGAGGATACTGTTCACGGTGCACGGCAGGGTGGTCCCCAAGCGCAGGCACGACTCGGAGGCAGCTGGCTTGACCATAGATTCGCGCAGTGTCCACATACGATAGACGTCTCAGTCCACGAGGACAGAAGCTCTGACTGAAAGACAGAAGTAAGATGGACAGAACAGAAGTCAAGAGCTATCAAGAGAGTTTTCCAATCGCGGGAGTGCCAACTGCCGTCACTAGAAATATTACGTACAACTTGGTAAACACGAGGGCAGACGATCCGGAAGCCTTGCTCTTGATGCATCGATGAGCAGTGGCACCTTCTTCAGTGACAGTGGACACTAACTTCGGAATCCTAGCATCGACAAACAGGTACTGTGTTTATTTTGTCCTGAATTCATTATTTGTGCTTTGTACAATCAGTGTCACGGTTACACCATAGGCGGGCTTGTTATATTAATTTCGATGAGAGCGTGAGTTCCATGATCGAATCGTCTTTGTTATCACACATTGAAAGACTCCAATTGCAAGACAGTCACTCTTGACCTTGCATTCTGCAGGATACGGCCAACGGGACCAGGGCGCAGACGCTCTAACGGCAGAGTCACCAAGAAGACCTATGTCCAAGAGGATCTGCACGGCCTCCTTGTCGGCAGTTAAATCGTTCACCATCTGACCAGCGTTGTGTACCGAATTAAGTATAATCCAAGACGCACAGCGATATCTAAATATGAGGTATGAGCAGGTGACGGTACGTATCATTGTCTTGCACGACGAATCTCCTCTCGAGTCTATGCCTGCGCCTCCGCAGACGGCACAGGCTTCCTCCCCAGGAACGGCCACCCAATCTGCGACGCCTTATGGATCTCGATGCCCAGGTCCTCTGCAAAGCTCCACACCGCACCGGGATTCTTCAAAAACGTGCGCCCGACAAAGACGACGTCCGCCTGCTCCCTGTCCAGGATCTCCTGCGCAAGAGTGCCAGACGTGATGTTGCCGACGGCGCCGACGCGGATCCTGTCGCCGGCGGCCTGCTTCACGGCTGCGGAGAGCGGGGCCTGGTACACGCCCAGGGGGTTCAGGCGCTGCGCGGGGTGCAGGCCGCCGGAGGAGACGTCGATGAGGTCGACGCCGTGCGCGGCGAGGATAGGGGCGAGGCGCACGGTGTCTTCGAGGCGCCAGGAGGGCTCGTTGGGGAGGGACTCTGCGAGCCAGTCCGTCGCCGAGATGCTGTGGAACAGTGAGTAAAGTGCGAGGCCCGCGCAACGGAAACAGTTACGCACCGGACAAAGAGGGGCATCGTGTCGGGGATGACGGCGCGGACGGCATCGACGATCTCGAGCGTGAGACGAATGCGGTTCGCGAAGCTGCCGCCGGACGCGTCCGTGCGCTTGTTGCTCGCGGGACTGAGGAACGAGTGCAGCAGGTACCCATGAGCACTATGGATCTCGATCACGTCGAAGCCGACTTCGACCGCGCGCTTCGCTGCGTCCGCCCAGTATCCGACAATCTGCTGGATGCCCTCTTTGCTGAGCTCCTTCGGGACCGCATGGTGCTCGTCCCACGGAATAGGCGATGGTCCGACGACATTGTCGGGCCAGCCGCCGGCCTCCGGCAGCGCGACTGCGCCCCGATGCAGCCAGGGCGCGACGGTCGAGGCCTTGCGGCCCCCATGCGCGAGCTGGATGCCGATCTTCTGGCCCTGCGAGTGGGCGAACTGCACGATCCTGCGCCAGGGTTCCTCGTGCTTGTCGGCCCACAAGCCAGCGTCCTCGGGCGACGTGCGCCCCTCGGGCGAGACCGCGGCTCCTTCCACGAAGGAGAGACCAGGGCCGCGAGTGAAAATCCCGCCCACTGTGGTAAATATAAGGAAGGGCGGGGAAGATCCGTGCGGAACTGCCACTCACGGTGCGCGAGATGCCAGTCGTTCACGGCGCCGTCTGTGGCTGAGCTCTGGGAAAGCGGCGACAGCTAAGCGAGTATTTGTGGTTGATGAGAACGTGGCGGTGGGAGAGAGGCGCAGAATAACTCACAAAAATGCGGTTCTGGAATTCTACGCCACGGATTTTGATGGGCTGGAAGAGCTTCGGGATAGGCTTGCCGTTAGGCTGTGGGTCGAGTGCTGTTCCTGCTGGATGAGGTTGAGCAGGCGAGAAATAGGGCACGCCGGGAGCGGCCTTATTGATAATGAGGGGAATTTGAGTCTGAACGGACATTGCAGGCTGTCGTAAGGCGTGTGTTCGGAGTGTCTTCGAGAGTCGAAAGAAGAATGCAGAATATGATGCCTGTACAGGAGCGCTTTTATACGAAGGACATACAGATGCCGCTCGTCATCCATCAGGAATTAAGTGGACATGCAGAATGGCCTTTGTCATCTGGCCAAGCTTGCGTCTAGCCGCCAGCAGCAAGGAAGAATAAACTGAATTCTTACTCATATCCGAAACTAACCTAGCCATTGATTGTTTGTTGATTAATCTTGCGATCAACGGGGTCAATTGACCTTAAAACTGGAAGTACATATCAGCTAGCTGATTAAGCGTGCTTGGAGATCAAGGTTGCGACTTCAAGCCTTTAAATTTCGAATCCTGACTCGCCGCGCGCTTAGCGCTGCCGTACCTTGCTGACTCTGACGCACGACGCAGAAACAGACGGATGGATCGCTTTTGGCTGGGAGTAAGTAGCATACATGGGCGGTGCATGGCGGCGTCAAAGCGGCGTCACAATTCCGGTGAGAATAAGATAGTTTTACCTGCTTAGTTTGCTTCTGAGAGCGCTATATCGTAAGGAGCCCCCGCCTCGAGGAGCGAGGAATGTAGCCACAGGAGCGGTGCCACTGCGCATCCTCTGTCGCACTGGGGAAAGATTAGTGATAAATCAAACAAATAGACACATGCATACCGAGAGCGCCTCGAAACGTCAGAGATGCAGAACAAGGGAGATTACAGCCTGATAAAGAAGACGTGCAAGGAACCCAAGAGGCCAATAACCAGTGCAAAATACTCCCGAGGAGGCAGTAGGCAATAGTCGCGATAACACGATCGCTGCGCTACCTAACATACGCGTAAACTCCGTGTTCAAGATCATCCTAATTCCCAACGTCACTGGTGATAACGAGGATGACGGCGAGGACCGTGAGCTCGACATGGCGAAAGGACTGATGATTTCGTCGATTTTGCAAGAACTTGAAGATGGCGCTTGCTGAGTGGCTAAGCGCCCACCGCGCCCTTGGCCAGCAACGACTGCGACGGTCAGGTGGCAGGGATATCGAGCGCGCGAACTCACCAGCGGAACTGCACTGCAGCGCGAGCGTCTTGAGACAGGGCAGTGCCACGCGCACGACATGCGGGCAACATATCGCCGTCCGTGGGCCGGACGACGTGCGTCAGGACGAGCGATTCCAGCAACGGAGACGCGCGGACGACTTCAGGCACTTGGCAAAGCCCATGGTCCAAGCCCGTGACTTTGATGGACAATTCCAGGGCTGTGAGATTGTGCAGGTACGGCGCATCCCATAACGGCACCCATCCCTCGAGCGCAAGCCGCCGCAGCCGAGGCAGCGCCGATGCGAACACGCTCTCCGACCACGGCATGCCCTGCGAGACATATCCGTCCGTGCAGCGCAGCTCCAGACACTCCAGCGCAGGCACAAGCATCTCCAGGCGCCCGAGCGCGGCCTTCATGTGGTCCAGAGACCACGACGTGAAGCGGAACGCCTGTCTCCCCCTCCATCATGACTTCTGCGCTCAACGTGAAGGGAACGTTCTGCGATTGCCGCAGCAGAGCGTGCATGACCGCATTCACCGCGGGGTAAGGCTCGGTGATCCTGCTCCAGAGGCGCGCATCCGCGTGCGCCAGGCGCCGCGACTCGCAGCAGACGTGCATGATGCAAATCCAGCCGAGGCGCCGCGCGTGCGACATCCAGCCGCTGACCCAGGCCGTGCGTGCGCCGGGTGGAGCGACGGCGGCGAGCACCGCGAAGATGCGGGACAGCACCTCTGGCGGGAGGTGCAATGGCGTTGCGGCGCGTCTTGACGATCGCGATCATCCTGTGCATCGCGTCCAACTCTAAGTCGGTGGCGCCTTGTGCGAGTGCGGTGGTTTTGCTTGGGCTGAACGCGGTGATGCCCTTGGTCGCGAGCATCCGCGACTGGAACTGTGCCAACCAGAACGCACTGTGTCAATGAGATCGGCTTGAAGCTCACTCGTCGTAACATCAGAAACAGACTCACATCAGAAACAGACTCACTGTGGATTCTGCAAGCCATCCATGCTTGAAATGCACCTCCAGATACGAGCAGAACGCGAACAGAACGACAAGAGTATGGCGGTAATCGAGTGCAAACTGCAAAGCGATTTTTGTTTCGAGCTGCGTCCGTATGAGAGCCGAACGTTCGGTCCCTGCATCGAAAACCTTATCTTGCGCCGAGGGTTCGGCACCCGCCACGCACTAGCCCTTCGACCCGACTGGCCTCAGGACCCACAATTCCCTTCGCTTGCGCAATGCGCGATGATGAAAAACAATGCCCGAACCATCGAGAACCATCATCAAACTCATACACGCCTGAAAATACAACCGAGCTCTATTCTACAACCGCGCGCACCCAACGACGCACGCGGCAACACTATACAGATCACCGTACGAAAGATGTACACGAACATGGTATCAAGATGAGTCCGAGATGGGTGAGATGGCGAGGTCCCTGGGCCGTATGTGCGGGGGTACCGTCCGAGAACAAAAAAAACTATGCTTCCGAGATGCAGGAAAGATATGATGCTATCAAAGCCCAGGGCGAGAGAAAAGAGAAACAGCACCCAGCAGCTGCTCACGCGAAGAGCGCCGTGTCGAGGTCCTCTCCAAAATCGAGAACTACGACCTTCTGATCGTGCGACGTGCTGCAGACCGCTCAGCTCCCGTCTCTGCAGATACAAAGCGAACGTCGGACACGCACCTTACAATCCGCCGCGCGTCAAACTTGACATCGAAGATATGGCTCGTGTGGCTCTTCGTGAACTCCATGACCATGCGCCCGCTGCGCAGATCCCACACCTTCACCGTCTTGTCGTAGCTCGCGCTCACGAGCCGCCCCGTTGCGGGGTCGAACGCGAGCGCGCGCACGAGCGCGTCGTGCCCGACGAGCGTCTTCAGACACTCGCCCGTCGCGGCCGACCACACTTTGATCTTGCAGTCATTCGAGCCCGAGACGATCCAGTCGCCCTGCATTTCCGTCAGCATGCGACCGACACCCTATATGCACAGAACGCACCTTGAACTCAATGCACGCAAGGCCCCGCTCGTGTCCCTCGAACACGCGCAGGCGTTCCCCGCTCTCGATGTCCCACAACATCATCTTTCCGTCGCCGCTCGCGCTGACGACCTGGCCGCGCTGCAGGCCCACGGCGTTCACGGGCCCCTCATGGCCGACCAGCGTCCGGTGCAGCGCAAGCGTGTGCCGATCCCACACGCGGATCACCGCGTCCTTCGAGCTGCAGCACACACATCATCAGCGCCCCCAACCTCCCCACAGAAAAAAAAAAACGCACCAGCTGACGATCCACTCCGCGTCGATCCGCAAATCCAGCACGCCCCCAGCGTGACCCCGCAGCACCGCACGCACCTCGCCCCTTACCTCCCCGCGCTCAACCCACAGATCCCACACACACACCGTGCGATCGCTGCTCCCACTCACCATGAACCCCCTGCGCCCCTCCTCCGCGCCCACATCCCAGTCCTTGTCGAACTTGAGGCACAGCACGCTGCCCTCGTGCCCGCGCAGCGTCGCGACGCAGCGCCCGGAGTACGTCCAGACCTTGATCGTGCGGTCGCGCGAGCCGGTCACGATGCGCGCGCTGTCGAGCTCGAGGCAGTACACGCTGTCGGTGTGCGCGCGCAGCTCGGCGGCGCGCACGGGGCCGTCGGCGCGCCAGCGGCGGTCGAGCGCGAGGCGTGCGCGGTAGAGCGCGCGCCAGTGCAGGAGCAGCGGCGCGTCTTTTGCGGGCGGGACGTGCGGCGCGGGCAGTTCGGGGCTCCAGGGGGGCGAGAGCGGCGCGGACGCTGCGGAGGGCGCGCGATCGCGGCGGGGTGGCGGGCTGGGCGCCTGCGGGCTCTTGCCTTTCGCGAGGGAGCGGTCCAGCGCGAGTTTGGGCGGGCGGAGGGGCGGGGTCCATCCGCGTGCGGCGGCGCGGGCGAGGTCGATCGTCCAGCCGGCGCGGCGGTAGAAGAGGGCGCGCCAGACGGCGTTGTCGTCTGCGAGGTTGTGCCAAGTGCGCGAGACAGTCTGGCATGCCAAGATCGAAGACAAGTCGAGGTGGGTGAGCAGCTGGACGGAGACTTCGGGTGGGAGGAGGGAAATGATGTCTGGCGCAGGGAACAAAGTCAGGAGGGCATCTCAGACTGGAATAGGAGTGAGACAGGATACGCACCAATGGACGCGGGCTCATCGCTCTCGAATCCATTGCTGTCAATGAAGCACGCCTCGTCAATGAGCTCGCCCTCCTCTCCGCTCAGCCGACGGACATAAGTCCACTCGCCCGCGCCGCCAAAACTGATGCTGACCCTGCGGTCGCGCTCCTTGCGGCCCTTTTTCGCAGGCGACGAGAATGCATCCCAGAGACGTGGGAAGAGGCGCGTCGAGCGTGGCGCGGCGCTGACGCTGTAGCCGTGGACGGTGTGGCAGCGGCCCCTATGTGTGGGCGGGCTGAAGTCGACGCTGGCGCGGGGCGTGGGCGGGGAGATGATGGAGAAGTCCATGGTGGGAGTCGGGGAGCTCGGGCGAGTGACGGTCGTGGTGCGCGGGACGAAGACGAGGGTGCCGTCGACAAGGTCCATGTCGTCGTCCATGTTCTGTCCTGTTCGTCGTTCTGTGCTCGTGTTCTCTTGCTCTGTGGTGATATCAGTGGTGTTGGGAGAAGCCGTCGTGAGAGTTGTGGTCGTGGTCGAGTTTAGATGGGCGGAGGGGTCATGAGAGCGTGATGGGGTGCGCAACACGGAGCCTAGAAACCTGCTGATGCGTACAGGCGCTGGCGAGCGTGAGGGACGTGATTCTGCCTGCGAGTCGGACAGCGACTGAAAGTGCCGGGTGCGACGTCGTGAGAGTCTCGGCGACGAGGAGGACGAGGAGGAGAAAGGGTTGTTGGGCGCCGAAGGCATTGCGGAGGATGGCAGGCCGTGGTTGCCTTTGCTGGCCAAACGCGCGCTGGGCGCCTAGCCAATCGGCAACCGGCGGCATCCTGCGATAAATCGACGAGCATCAGTCCTTCCGCCACGTCGAGCTCACCGTCCTCATCGTCGTCGTCGCCATGACCAGTAACGTCGGGAATTCGGGTGATCCTCCTGATGAAATGCAATTTATACGTACGTTATGTAGCGCAGCGATCATGCTATGCTGACTAGTGCCTACTGCGTCCTCGGAAGTACTTTTCCCTGGTTGTTGTCCTCGTGTGCTCCTCGTGGGTTCTCTTTATCAGGCTGCAATCCCTCCTGTCTTTGCATTCGGGACGCGCTCGGTATGCGTAAATTTTTGAGTTGCCATTGACCTTCCTCGATTCGATAGTGGATGCGCAATGGCACCATCCCTGTGACTGCATTCACCTCCCCTCCAGGCGGACATCCTGACAATGTAGTGCCATTAGCAGCAAGTAAGCAGATACAACTGTCTTCCTTTCACTGCAATTGTGATGCCGGTTTGACGCCGCCATGACTTTGATGTAAGATAAAATTATACACCGCCCATGTATGCTGCTTACTCCCCGCCAGATGCCACCCATCCGTCTACTTCTGCATCAGGTAAGCAAGTTACGGGCAGCTCTGCCCGCGCGGCGAATCATCATTCGAAATTCGAAGGCTTGAAGTAACAGTTGAAAGCGTGATCTCCAACACGCTGAATCAGCAAGCTGGTACAAGAGCTGGTATGTACTTTCCGTTTCAAGTTCAATTGGCGGTTCGCCCCTTAAACACAGAACGACTTTCTTCTGTGTAAGGCCTGCTCGGAGACTAGGTTCGCCCACTCGCAGGGCCAGAAGATCGGCATCCAGCTCGCGCATGGGGGCCACAAGGCCTCGACCGTCGCGCCCTGGCTGCACCGGGGCGTGCTCGCCCTGCCGGAGGCCGGCCATTGGGCCGACAACGTCGTCCGTCCGTCGTCCGTCGCGTGGGACGAGCACTACGTGATCCCGAAGGAGCTCACCAAGGAGGGGATCCAGCAAATCATTGGATATTGGGTAGACGCGGCCAAGCGCGCGGTCGAAGTTGGCTTCGACGTGACCGAGATATATAATGCCCATGGGTACCTGCTGCACTCGTTCCTCAGCCTCGTGAGCAACAGGAGTACGGCGGCAGCTTCGAGAGCCGCATTCGTCTCACGCTCGAGATCGTCGATGCCATCCGTGCAGCCATCCACGACACGATGGTCGTCTTTCTCCGGTGCGCAATCTTTTTCGTCGCACGCACATCGCGCTTTGCTCACTTTTTGTACAGCATCTTGACGACTGACTGGCTCGCAGAGTCCCTCCCCAACGAGCCCTACTGGTGCCTCGAAGACACCGTGCGTCTCGCTCCCATCCTCGCCACGCATGGCGCCGACCTTATCGACATCTCCTCCGGCGGCCTGTACCCAGCGCAACGCCTGAACCCTTTGGACTTGTACCAGGAGGCCCCGCTTTCCGCAGCCTGAAGCAGGCGGCCGGCGACAAGATCCTCGTCGGTGCCGTCGGCGGCAGCACGTCCGGGACGCTTGCGCAGGAGATCCTCGATAAGGAGCAGGCGGATGTCATATTTGTGGACCGCACGTTTTTGAAGAACACCAGCGCAGTGTGGAGCTTTGCGGAGGACATGGGCATCGAGATCCATGACGCTTCGCAGTTTCGGTGGCCGTTCCGAGGGCAGAAATATATGCTGTCTGGGAAGAAGGTGCAGGCATAGACCCGAGATTGGCCGTGAAAGACAATGATACGTACCATCACCTGTTCATACCTGATATTGAGATATCGCTGTGCATCGTGGATTATAATTCGATACACAACGCTGCTCGGATGCTCAACGGTGTAGCTTAATTCTACAAAGAGGCCATGTAGATCCTCTTGGTGACTCGATGCTGTTAGAACGTCTGTCGCCTGACGTCCCGTTAGCCGCATCCCGCAGAACGCACTCAGGTCTGAGGTCAGAAGTGAGATCCTCGCAATGTAGAAATCACGGTAATGACAGACTCAGTGACAAGGGAAATCACTCTATTCAATGTAGCTAAGCACCTGTAGAAATCACGGTAATGACAGACTGTATGTATATCAGTAAGATAGCAAATAATAACGAGAGGGAATAGTAGCTCACCTCAGTGACAAGGGAAATCACTGAGGTGCCAGTCTGTCGAGCGGCGCGCATAAAGGTACGTCGGAGTTAGCGCGCCCGAAACTGTACAGTATTCAGCCACATCGCAACGAAAAAGGAAGGTAACAAACATCGGTAACGAAACGTAACAAAGTTAGCAAAGAAAGTAGACCATGACGCTATACGCGCCGTTTGTAATTCCAACACGCAATTGGAGTCCTTCACTGTGTAATAGCACAGACGACATGATCGTCAAACTCCCCTGCAATCTTGTCAAAATGCACAGGTTGTCGATAGTTCGGGCGTTGCTTTTCTTCATTGCGCGCTGCGCGAGCAAGGGGATTGTTGGTCCTGAGATCAGGGTCGAGCTTTCCAGTCGGCGGGAGACTGTGTGGCGGGCCGAGCTGTCGGCACAAGATAAGGTTTTCGATCCGGGGACCGAATGCTGGGTTCACCTGCGGGCGCAGCTCGAAAATCGTTTCGTGCTCGACCTCTATCATTCTGCTCGGTTCTGCTCGTATCTAGAGGTGCATTGCAAACATGGATGGCTCGCAGGATCCAGAGTAAGTCTGCCTCTGACCTCATGGAAAGCGGGTTGAATCTCATTGAGACAGTGCGTTCTGGATGTCACAGTTCGAGTCGCGGATGCTGGCGACCAAGGGCATCACCGCGTCCAGCCCAAGCAAAGCCACCGCACGCGCACAAGGCGCCATCGACGCAGAAATGGACGCGATGCACAGGATGATCGTGCTTGCCAAGACGCGCCGCAACGCCATCGCCGCCATATCCCGCCTCCCGCCAGAGATGCTGTCTCACATCTTCGCGATGCTCGCTGCCGTCGACCCGCCCGGCGCGCGCACGAGGCGCCTCGGCTGGATTTGCATCACGCACGTCTGTCGCGAGTGGCGGCGCCTGGCGCTCGCGGACGCGCGGCTTTGGAGCATGATCACGCGGAGCCTCAGCCCGCAGTGGATGCGCGCTCTGCTCAAGCGCTCGCAGAACGTGCTTTTCACGTTCGACGCGGAGGTCATGGTGGAGGGGCAGGCGTACACGGACGCCACGTTGATCGTTGTGGGGGAGGTGGCTAGCGAGAGCTACGTGCACAGGCTCAAGGCGTTCCGCTTCACGTCGTGGTCGGTGGACAATATGAAGGCCACGCTTGGGCGCCTCAAGATGCCGGCGCCGGCGCTGGAGAGTTTGGAGCTACGCTGCATGGTTGGGTATGACTCGGAACGCACACCGTTGCCGGAGAGCGTGTTCGCGTCCGCGCTGCCTCGGCTTCGGCGGCTTGCGCTCGAGGGATGGGTGCCGTTGTGGGACGCGCCGTACCTACGCAATCTGACCGCCCTTGAACTCGCCATGCCGCGTCATTCACAGTTGCGGGCTCGGACCATGGATATTGCCAAGTGCCTGGAGATCGTCCGCGCGTCTCCGCTGCTGGAATCGCTCGTCCTGATGCGGGTCGTCAACTCGCCCGCAGAAGGTGTCACGGAAGACGACCTGGCGCGCGTGGCGCTGCCCCGTCTCGAGACACTCGCGCTGCAATGCAGCGCCAAGGGGCTGTTCGTGCTCGTCCGCGCGCTCGACGTTCCTGCCACCTGCACTGTCGCAGTCGCCTTCTCATCGTCTCACGAGCAGTTTTCCGAGCTGCTCACCGAACTCATACCTTTCTCCGGCGGCACGAACGACGAGCCGTGCCCGCCCCTCCGCGCACTCTCTATCGACTTCAGCAAGGAGCTCCGCATCAAGTGCTGGGACGCAGAGGACCATACAGTGCGCATCCCGAAGCTTAGCATCGAATACGAAGACCCAAGCGACGCCTGGCCGGGCATGCTCCAGGCGTTCGTCGAGCGCGTGTACGCGGACGATATCGGCGCGCTGTTCGTCGCTGGCTCGGAGATCCGGCGGCTGAATGAGACGGCGCTGATGGGCCTGCTGTGGTGCTTCCCGGCCGTGCAGGGGCTGTCGCTAGTCGGGGTGTATGCATCGGACCTGGTATCCGTGCTGGGGAAGGCCGCGAAGGGCAGCGGGAAGAAGGCGAGGGGTGTAACGGGCGAGTGGCCGCTGGTGTGCCCGGCGCTGCGGCATGTCAGGATCGTCGGGGCGATTTTCGATCGACGGGTTGATAGTGGGAGGTCGACGTTCGGTAAGGTGCTACGTGGGGTGCTGCGGACGCGCCGGGTGTTCGATGCGCCGATCGTGTCGTTGAGGCTGAAGAGTTGTTCTTATGCGCAGAGTGCGCTTGATGCGTTGAAAGAGTATGTAGAGATGTTGGAGTCTGAGAGTCCGGTGGTGCAACAGTCGGAGGAATGATACTTTGGTACTGTATACCTCAACGATATAGTTTGTTCCAAGCAAATCATTGTCTTTGCTGCACCAACAAAAACAGGATTGCTCAGGACTGTGCGATGCAGTCGGCAGATAACTTGGAAGTCTGGGAGCCATGCGTTTGGGTTGAGATAGAGTTCCCGATGGAAGAAACCGGGATGGGGGCTCAGGGTCAAGCAGGTTGCTGTGGGCGTCACTGGTCACAGCTCCTTCAAATTCTCCTGCTCTCCACCGTCATCTAGGTCAGTCCATCCGCACCAGTCGCAGCCATGCGCTGTCTTTGAACTCAAGTCATGGTCTTTCTTAAAAGGCAACAGATCATTTACAGATACCAGCACAAAGGTTTCTTTCAAAGTCCTTGATACCAATCTAGCTCTTGCGACGCGCTGACCTGCTGTGCCACTGCGCGCAAAGTCTCCTCCATTGTATGCGCCAATGGAGAGTAAACCGGCGGCAAAGTATGCGTTTCCAAAGCCTCTACGTATAAACGTACTGATGCGTAGCCCACAACGCTCGACCCAGTGAATTCTGGATGTCCCACTTCCAATCGCGGCTGCTCTCGACGGATGGAGTGACGGCATTTAGCACAAAGGACGCCGCCGAGACTGCGCTTGGGACAATTGACTCGGAGATCTCTGCCATGCACAGCATGATCTCTGCAGCGAAGATGCGCAGGAACGCGATCTCGACCGTGTCGCGTCTACCACCGGAGGTGCTATCGAACATTTTCTCCATCCTTACTGCCATCGATCCGCCGACTCACAAACGGACGTTCGTGGAGCGCAACTTTATCAACATGCGAGGGCTCGGATGGATTCGTGTTACGCAAGTCTGCCGATTGTGGAGACACATTGCGCTCGGCGATGCCAGGCTTTGGACGGATATATGCGCGCAATTGTCACCGTTGTGGATGACGGAAATGCTAGAGCGGTCTAATCAGACGCTGTTCACATTTAGCGCCAACTTTAATACGGAGAACGAGGGATCCGACAAGGGCAAGCTCATGGCTGTCGTTGAAGAGGTTCTGAGTCCCAGGCACTTAGCGCGGCTGAAGGGCCTTCATTTCAACTCGTGGAATCCGAGGTATATGCGGACTGCGATCAAACGACTTGATCAGGCCGCACCTTTACTCGACAGTCTCTCTATCCGGAGCGGCACGATTTACAACGCATCGACGCGCCTTGTCCCCGACGACATTTTCGCGTCGACGTTGCCACAGCTGCGCAATATCACCTTCGAGGGCTGGATTCCAGCTTCCTGGGACGTTCATTACCTTCGCAACCTCACATCTCTCGAGATCTCCCGCTCTTCGGATGACCCGGTGTACAGCATGTCGATCGCAAAATGCTTCGAGATTCTCGAAAACTCTCCCCAGCTGGAAACGCTCGTTCTCAAGCATGTCGTGTCCTCCACCTCCAAGGAAGTGCTTCCCTCCGGCCACGAAGCCGTCGCATTGCCCCGTCTCACGAAGTTCGCGATGCACTGCTCGATACCCGGGCTCATCGCCCTGTTCAGCGGCCTCATCATACCCCGCACAAGCGCTGTCGAAGTCGGCTTCCACACCTCCCACGCGCGCTTCTCCGAGCTGATCGCGCTCCTCGTCCCCTTCTCGCGCGGCGCAGACGCAAGCCCCAGCCCGCTCCGCAAGATCTCCATCGACTGCATGCGCAAGGGGCGCCGCTCAGAAAAGCACATCCTCCTCGGCGCATTCGACGAGCGTAACATGAAGAAAATCAGCATCGCGTACGACGCGCCCGACGACGCATGGCCGGGCGTCGTGCGGGCGTTCTGCGAGCAGCTCGACTTGCGCGGCGTCGCGCGCCTCGTGCTCTCCGGCTCGGAGCTGCGCCGGCTGAACAAGACCGCGCTGCAGGCGATCCTGCGGTGTGTGCCCGGCGTCTCACGGCTTGTGCTCGTGGGGCAGCACACCGCCGACGCGCTCGCCGTGCTCGCGAAGGCGGCGCCGAAGCCGCGCCGCGGGCGGCGCGCGGCGAGTCCTGTACGCGATCGCCCGCTGCTTCTTCCAGCGCTGGCAGAGGTGAAGCTTGTGAACGCGTTTTTCGACGTGCCGGGGTACGGCGGGCGCGCGTCGTTTGGGAGCACGGTGCTGGGGATGGTGCAGGCGCGTGAGGCGTTTGGGGCGGATGTAGATCGGCTGGCACTGAAGGATTGCGTGAATGCGCGGAAGTGGATGGATATGTTGGCGGAGTATGTGGAACAGGTGGAGGTGGAGG
The DNA here is from genome assembly GCA_033439255.1 of Hericium rajendrae. NCBI lineage: Eukaryota > Fungi > Basidiomycota > Agaricomycetes > Russulales > Hericiaceae > Hericium > Hericium rajendrae. The sequence goes on along the minus strand of CM065879.1, from coordinate 369,366 downwards.
ACACGCCGCCGGAAGCGGACGACTTGGACTATTGACTCGGGGATTGGGCTGCATTCTGGTCGTATTGTTATACCTTACAATGGTTTCGCATGGACTTGTTCCTACATTACATACACTACCCGGCACGCTGTTAGCATTATTACAATCACGACATGGATCTAGGAAAGTTTTGGCGCAATATTGACTTTCAACGCCGCATGCGCGCCTCTACACGTGATGAGCCATCGCCATCAGGTGATGAGGTCGCCCCCATGATGGGCCGTCGCGGATCTTGCAGCGCGCTACTGGCGTCGGTGTTCCCTCACCACCGGGCACAACGACAACGAGCACTCCTTCACCACCGACCGCACCGACGACATACAGTCCACAATGCTGATCGCACGTAGCAGGACAGGCCCTCTGCTCTTTCGGCGCATAGCGCACACGCGCGCGCTGTCGAGACGCGCCTCGGGCGTGCTTTCTGCGCTAGACATTCCGACGGAGCCGGTCGAGCTCGATGGGGTGTACGACGGCGAATGGAAGGGGTCGGGCGGCGTGCTTGAGAGCGTGTGTCCGACGACCGGGGAGATCCTCGCGCGGGTGAAGACCGTGAGTGTTCTGCGCATCTCGTCCGTACGAGGCCTTCGTTGGGCTGGGATGTGCTAATGCTTTTGCAGGCATCGCCGCAAGAGCTTCATACTGCGCTTGCGAAGACGCGCGAGGCTTATACTGAGTTTAGGAACGTCCCTGCGCCGCGTCGAGGCGAGATTGTGCGCCAGATACGCGAGGCTCTGGCTGCGAAGGTATCCACTTGATCGACGGCTCTTTTGGCACCGTATTGAAAGAGAAGAATTTGTTAGCGCGATGCATTGGGTGCTCTCGTGTCTCTAGAAATGGGCAAGATTCTGACTGAGGGCGTCGGTGAGGTGCAAGAATTCGTGGACATCGTGAGCTCACATTGCCTTCATGCGAGATATGTTTGTATTCTCATCGCCTCTGTATATCTGCAGTGCGACTATGCTACCGGCCTCTCACGCATGATGAACGGGCGTGTTATCGGCTCAGAGCGCCCTGGTCATACCATCCTCGAAGGTAATTGTATAATCAGTCCCGCTCTTGAGATGTAAACTCAATGTCCATTTGGCACCAGTTCCGAATCCATTGGGAGTAGTGGGAGTGCTCTCTGCATTCAACTTCCCCGTAGCCGTTTATGGCTGGAATCTCTCCATTTCTATGGTCGCTGGCAATGCCACCCTCTGGAAACCAGCACCTAGCACCCCGCTCTGTGCGCTCGCGACGACGCGAATAATCTCGCAGGTGCTTGAGAAGAACGGTGTCCCGGGCGCTGTTGCATCTCTTGTCACTGGTGGGCGTGATGTCGGCGAGGCAGTCGTGCAAAGCGAGGACGTTGATCTTGGTAGATGATCTGAAGTCTTCGCTTGAGCGGGTTCTTATTGATCATCCTTATCAGTATCGTTCACCGGGAGCGAGGCGGTTGGACGTATTGTGGGTAAGACTGTCCAATCTCGCTTTGGCAAAGTCCTCCTTGAACTCGGCGGCAACAATGGTGTGTTTACCGGCAGCCTTTCATCAGTATTCACGTTTCTCATATCGGATCTGTATCAGCTGCCATTGTCACCGAGTCGGCCGACCTGTCGCTCGCAGTTCCCGCCGTATTCTTCGGTGCCGTCGGCACCGCAGGACAACGCTGCACGTCCACGCGCCGCCTCTTCGTCCAGCGGTCCATCGCGCCCGACTTCATCTCCCGTCTGCAGTCCCTCTACAGCACACTGACCCCGGGAGACCCCCTCCATACTTCCACCCTTCTCGGGCCCGTGCACTCTCGCGGCGCGCTCGAGACCTACGCCGCGGCCATCTCCCACCTACACGACACCGGCGCGGAGATCCTTGCCGGCGGCACGCCGTACACGGACCTCGCGGCCCCGCTGTGTTTCGGCAACTTCGTGCGCCCGACGATCGCTGTGCCGCGCAGCCTGCCCGACGCGCGCGACGCGGTGTGGACGACGGAGCGGTTCGCGCCGGTGCTCAATGTTGCGGTGTTCGACGAGCTCGAGCAGGCGATAGAGTGGAACAATGCGGTGCCGCAGGGCTTGTCGAGCAGTCTTTGGACGCGGGACCTGCGAGACGTGGGTAAGTGGGTGGGGCCGGCGGGGTCGGATGCGGGCATTGTTAATGTGCGTTGTCTGGTGTGCTTTGTGTTGTGGGTGAATGCTCACGATGGTGGTTTGTGGCGATGTAGGTCAATGTCGGCACAAGCGGTGCGGAGATCGGGGCTGCGTTTGGAGGAAACAAGGTATGAGTCTACAGTTTTGCGTCTGCTCGTGGCACTCAATTTTGCGTTTACAGAGCACGGGCTGGGGCCGCGAGTCGGGCGGCGACGCCTGGAAGCAGTACGTTCGCTGGAGCGCGTGCACAATCAACTACTCCGATGCGGCGCCGCTCGCGCAAGGCGTCAATTTCACTGCTTAGAAGTAATCAGGTGCTATGGACCTCGTCGTTCATTCTACATTAGACTTGTATACCAATTTCAATGTTCGGCAATGCATTTGCCGCTGCGTGCTTTGTATGGATCAGGGTGAAGCTCGGTCGCTTCTGCGAGATGTTAGTAGCATCCGCGCTTGCGCTATAGTTCACATGGTACCGGCTCTAATCCCCTATCGCCTTTCATGACAAGTCAAAGCAATTCATGAAAGGTCTTGTGGAAGTCCTTTATATTGTGAAGTCCGCTCAAGGCGCTTCGGAGTTTGCCGATCGACAGGTGCCTCGCCGCTGCAAGTCTGCAAAGCCGACGACACGCCGGCCATCACTCGGCCATCAGCTTTCCGTCGACCATGTCGAGCTCAACGTCCTCGCCGTCATCATTGTTGTAGCTAACAACATTGCATGACTTTTAGAAGCGGAACTCGTTCGACTGCCGGTGCGTGGGCTATCGTGACTAGTGCCTGTTGCGATCTCGGCTTTAGCCCTGATTATTGTCCTCGTGTTAACCTCGTGTCGTCGTCGTACGTCCGCTTTATCAGGCTACAATCGTTCTTGTTCTGCATACAGCTGGTGTTGCATTCGCTGTGCATCCGGTGTGTATGTCTTTCTTTGAGCTCTAGCTAACCTCCCGTCAAAGTACGATGGTGGCACCACTTCTATGACTACATTCACCGCCTCTCGAGGTGGTCGTCCTGACGACATCATGCTCTTAGCAGCAAAGGAAGCAAGTGCAATAGTCTTTCTTTCACCGCAATTGTGATGTCGCTTTGACTCCGCCATGCCTTTGGTGTGAGACAAAGTGATACACCGCCCGCGCGCTGCTTATTCCCAGTCAACGTGGCCACGGGCATATAAAAGGCTCCTTGTTCTCGACATCCATCATCCCCATCTCCCCAGCGCTCTCTCTATCATGTCGTTCTTTCCCGATCCCGCCTATGGCCATTCAACACCCAGAGTGTCGCGTCTCACCTACCCCCGTGTAATGCTGGCGACCTCACCTCCCACCTATTATTATGCAACAACAGCCATTTCACCTCACGTCCGTGGCCATATAATGGCGGTCTCCCATCCCAACCACAACCATGTAGCACCAACGCCAGTGACCTTGTACGATGGTCTCTCGCAACAACAAGCTCAGTTCTATGCCCGACCCCCACCTAACGTCCTGCAACAGCAAGCTCAGTTTTATGCCCGCGACCCAACTAACGTCCCGCAACAGCAAGCTCACTTATCTGTTCGCTCTCCGCCTAACGTCACGCAACAGCAAGCTCAGTTTTATGCCCGCTCCCCACCTAACGTCGCGCAACAGCAAGCACAGTTCTATGCCCGTTCCCTACCTACCGTCCCGCAACAGCAAGCTCAGTTTTATGCCCGCTCTCCGCCTAACGTTCTGCAACAGCAAGCTCAGGTTTATGCCCGCGACCCACCTAACGTCCCGCAACAGCAAGCTCACTTATCTGTCCGCTCTCCGCCTAACGTCCCGCAACAGCAAAACTCCTTTCGCAACGATAACCCATTCGATACGTCGGCAGCTGGTATTTCCCGGGATCCCGACCCTTAGTGAGTAGTCCATTTATGCCACCACGAATGAAGACGAATATCCTTCCACAGCGAGCCCTGGATGTCCGTCTACCGGTCGCGAGTGGCCGAAACAGATGCGCTTACTCCGCAGGCTTCCGAAAGCGAAAGAATTACTGCGCTCAGCCTGCTCGCTGGAGAGTTCCAAGTCTTGTCCACGATCACCGCCCTCGCAAGACGCCGAAGTAATGTGCTCACGCTCATGAACCGCCTGCCGACCGAAATCTTGACATACATATTTGCCATCCTCACCGACGTAGACCCGCCCAAAAGGGTCAGCTTTTCTTCCGGGGAGAGGATCGAAAGGGTCTACTACAGGCGCCTTGGCTGGATTCGCGTCACACACGTCTGCTCGTCCTGGAGACAGCAAGCGCTCGCCAACTTCCGGCTCTGGACGAACATTGATGCTGAGCATACGCCGGTATGGATGGACGAAGTGATCCTCCGCTCGAGGCAGATGCCACTCGCATTCAGCTTGGACATCGATAGATGTCATTACAACCAATGGAACGAAGCGCGCAATGTTGTCGAGCGCGTTCTCTCTCCTGCTTTCTCTCCTCGGCTGAGCCGGTTCCACTTCAAAATCTGGTGTCAAGGAGAGATGAATAGCTTGCTGAAGATGCTCGTCAATCCTGCGCCCCTGCTCGAGGAGCTTGAATTGCGCACCGAGTCGCCAATGGGTTCTTCCCGGGATCTCAATACTATTTTTGCGTCATCGATGCCTCGCCTTCGCCGCCTGGCTCTGGAAGGCTGGGCGCCTTCATTTGAAGACCTGCCGTACCTGCGCAACCTCACTTCTCTGGAAATAGTCAATGCCCGCAAGTCTTCATCGCGCCCCGTCTTGGTTGCAGACTGCATCGACGTGCTGACCCACTCGCCGCTGCTCGAGTCTCTGATTCTCAAGGGCATCTTCAAGTCCTCGGAGACGACAAACTGCGCGCGGGCACCTGTGGCTTTGGACCGTCTCTCCATGCTTGGCGTGCAGAGCACAATGCCCGAGCTCGTTACGTTCCTACGCGGCCTGCGAGTTCCCGTAACGAGCGCCGTTGAGATCGACTTTGCTCCCTCGCCCGACGGCCTCGCCGACCTCCTCCCGCTCCTCGCGCCCTTCGCCACAGCCGACATCGACCGGCTCGCCATCACCTACGCCAAGCGCGGCCGTGGGTACCCACGCCGCTTCTCCTGGGCGGCGCACCACGCGAGCGCCACGAAGTTGCGCATCGAGGGAGACGCACCTAAGGAGGCTGGCGCGTCTGGCGCGTCCGGCGCACTGCAGCAGATCTGCAAGGGCCTGCGCGCAGACGGCGTGCGTGCGCTCGGGCTCCGCGGCAACGAGCTCGACAGAATCGCCAAGACGGCACTACAGGACGTCCTGCGCTGCGTGCCCGCGCTTGAGCGGCTTGCGCTTTACGGGGAAGGGACTTGCAAGGCCATTGAGCTGCTTGGGCGGCCCATGCGCCGTGGCGGCCGCGCACTGTGTCCTGCGCTGACGAATCTGGAGGTGGGCGATGTGTGTCTCAGTAACGGGTGTGGGGGCGCGCTGCTGGTGGCTTTGCCCGCGCGGCGGAGTGTTGGGGTGCCGGTTGAGACGCTGACGCTGGTGCGGTGCCAGTATGCGTCTGGGTTGCTGGAGCAGTTGGGCGCATGCAAGGTTCATTTGCGGTGCAATGCATGTGTATGTCACGAGTTGGTGGATCCGGGCGAAGGGACGGAGGATGTGGATGACGGTGAGGACATGGATGATGGTGAGGACGGTGAGGGCGGTGACTTTTTCGTATGAAGGTTGTACATCGTTGTGTCCTGTAGGCGAGATTTCATGTAGTCAGTAGTATACATATTGAATTGCAATGTAGCACGTTGTTTGATTTAACAAAAGCTAGAGCGACTCGTTAGCGCTGCAATCCTGCTATGACCATGATATTGATCATATGAGAGGTAATATATAGAGGAAAGACTGTTCACCGGATGAATAAGTTCAGCGGCCGGTAAATACATACTGTATCAAATATAATACATCCAATGTCAGGCTACAGGTTGAGGTATCTGGAGTTTCCGTGCTGCGCGCAATTGGAAGGAGCATGTCCAAATTCGGGCTCGAAGAATGCTCTATTGATCGTCCTGCGCATTTCCGATGAACGTACGTCGGTAACCACTTGACGCTTTCTACCATCCTCCAATTGCGTGTAGACGACCAAGGTGAGTCTTTCCTTCAGTTTCTGTCAAATATTTTATGGTATCGTACGAGTCATCGCAAAGTAATCACTTACTAACTAGACTTCGTTATGGTAGGAACCCGTTACCTCTGCGTCTAGCCGATGTCTGCATATATGCGTGCGTGTTGACCCTTTCGATGCAAAATCGGCCTGTTCTGACCTTTCCGTGCCATGATTCATCAGCCGCCTTGCGCTTGGACTCTCCCAGGCTTCCGTTCAAAGACACGGAAAAGATGAAGAAGACCACGTCCACCAAGCCCGCCGTCCATCGGCTTTTTCCTGAAGTCCTGTCGCGTATTTTCAGGGCCCTCGTAGACATCGATCCGCCAACCAAGAAAGAGAACGGCACTCACCTTGGATGGATCCATGTTTCACACGTCTCCCAGCCGTGGAGGAGGGCAGCCATTGGCGACGCAATGCTATGGACGACAATCTCAGCCGAACTTGCAATGCCGCTGGTCAAGGAGATGATCCGTCGATCGAAGACCATGCCCATCAACGTCATCTGTGAAGGAGAAGAAACACTTTCTATCCCGTTCATTGCAGGATTCTTGGCGCCTGATCAGCTCGTGCGTTTGAAGACACTTCGACTCTGCCCGAACAAAGCCCTGTCAGAAGCCTTCATCGGGCTGTTGGACAAGCCGACCCCTCTTCTCGAAGAGCTCGCTCTCGGGAGTCAGCACGATTGTGGTTGCAGACACCTTCCTGCAGACCTTTTTGCCTCTACTTTGCCGCGGCTCCGCAAGCTTACCTTGCAAGGGTGGATGCCGTCTTCATGGGATGCGCCGTATCTGTGCAATCTCACGTCCCTCAGCATCCATGCGCCCTACTTCAGCAAGTCGTACTCCCTTCCTGCTACGAAACTGCTGGAGATTTTGAGCCGCTGTCCCAAGCTGGAGACGATAGAGTTGAGAAGTGTTATCGATCCGCTCAACGCCGCGGGTAACAATCAAGTTGTTGCCCTCCCCTGCCTTACGCAGGTCGTCCTGGAATGGACGTGGCAGGCCATAACAGTCAACTCGCTCTTTTACCACCTCCAAATTCCACCCACATGCAAGATTCATATGAAGTTCAACCATTGTCTCTGGAGCACCTCTTCCCTCTATGGCATTCTTGCACTCTTCTCTGGAAATACAAGCACCTGGAATCCACTCCGAGAACTTTCCCTCGACGCGTCTCCGACTGGTGTCATCCTGATGGCAAGTGACACCAACAACCAGAAACGCCTGGCTCTGCCTGATGATGCCAAGTATACCATCGAATGGACCGGGTACATGCTCCCGGGACGAGATCTGCTTCTGGCCATCTGCGAGGAACTACGCCTGGCTGACGTCTCCATGCTGAAGATCTCCGCTGACACGCAGTCATTCACAAAGGACAAGGACGTACTAAGGCGCTTTCTCTCTGGTTTCCCAGCCGTGACGACCCTTGTGCTGTCGAAGGAGGAGCCTGTCGACTGCGTCGTCTCTGTGCTGGCGGAGGCGCAATCTGGATCGGTCGGAGCTGCTGATCACATAGAGCGCGGGGCGGTGGCTGCGGAGGTGCAAAACCATACGTTGCTCTTGCCTTCGCTGCAGGTCCTGGTATTGGAGGCGGTGAGCCTGGATCAATACGGCGAAGGGGAAGAGATGATTGGAGATAAGGTCGCGAGAATGCTGCACATCCATCGGTCTCTTGGCGCGAAAGTTCGGTGCGAGCTTCATGCGCTGCCATTTGAATTGTAGAGAGGACTCAGTATCCGCGGAAGTGGATGATATTCACAGTGACGGTTTGATGATTTGCTGAGGGCCAGTTTCAAATGTAGCTTCATGAGGATCATATCGAGTCAGACGCACCCGGATACGTGGCCAGTAGTCTGGTAGATTCAGTCAATGTATGCAAACGGAGCGTAGAGCCAAACAATGACATGCATTCCAAGGTCTCTCGCGGTCGAGCGGGCTTGCGGCGAGTCTAGTAGTAGAGATGCATGGATGCAGGATGATTTGCTTGTACTACTAGAAGCGGCAAATACCGGGGTGCGTTTGATGAGATGGAAGGAAGGAAGATACTTGTCTTCGTAGCTGACCGACGTCGCATTCGCTCAACGTTGTCGTTCTCGATCTTGCGACCTTCTAATATCTCCAGACTTGTCGACCCATACATATCCTTGCAAAGGCTTCAAAACTTCAAAAGCAACGATAGTATCGAATTGCACTACGCGACGGTTCGCCGGCAGTTGCACAATCAATTGTCTGTGGTCACAACACTTGTATAGGGCATTCTGCAATATTGTGCTGCCGGCTCGCACAAGGACACGATTGTCTGGCATAGCAGGTTACAGTGCCTTGCATATCAGTCTGCAGTCGACGCGTCGAGAAATCTATTTGTAGTCGCCAAATAGTCACATCATGTCACATGTCAACTAGCGACTTTCACTCTGCGTCTTGCCATCTTCGACGATGGCCATTACCTTTCTGTAAGTCTCCAACCTAGTTGGTAAATTAGCTAAAAATATATGAGAGACTTGCCTGGGCACAGACCTTTCTGTGAGCTATTCACAGCTTCGAATTTCGCACCGAGACTCACACATGCATTTACAGCACCCCGGCGTAACAGCCTGAGCCATAGCTCTCGCGCTTGCCCGTCTTGTGACTGCCAATATCGACTGGAGCCAATATCTTGTGCTGGCTGCGGTGCAGGAACATTTTGAATGCACCGGCGTGTTCTTCGCTCAGCTGATTTACGTGCAGCGCAGAGCGCAAATTCGCGTGCCTCGCGCATTGTGACTTGTGCTTATTTATGCACATAGGTAGGACAGCAATAACTACAGAGCCACATCCATGTCCCGGCAGGCTTATTATAGCACATATTCGGGGTGCCTCCTCCTCAGGGAGGCAGCAGGGGCATTACGTCTCATTGGATGGCACTGGGGCAGCGGACACAGCGTGCAGGTGCCGGTTACACTGCAGCCACTCTAACTTGAATGTTTGTACGAGAACCTTGTCTGTAGACAGTTATATCTGTTTTTTTTTGAAGGGAAAGTTGAGTGCTGCAAGATGTACGAAGGTGCATACTGTGAACTCGCAAACAAGATTCAGAGCGCTAAAATGTCACGCTTTGGTCCGAACAAACAAAGATCTCAGCGCGTCGACTGCAGACTGATATGCAAGGCACTGTATGGTAACAATACTATAGTATCACTTCTGCGAAATCGGTGGTATTGGAATCGCAACTAGAACTGCAAAGCACGCCACGCTGAATCAGCAGGGATCAAGGAAGGCGCGCTTTCTGCCTGACGTCGTTGAGTACTCGATGACCAGAGTCTACGGCTTCCAGAACTGTCTACCTGTTCCCATAGAACTCGAAAGCCTTCTTGATGACTACGTAGGTAAGTAATAATAATTTTGAAACCTTTTGGGATGACTAAACGACCTAGGAGATTATGTAGGTCTTCTTATAAAGGCTGCTTTGGCGCAGGCAGTGTCCTTTACGATTTCCCTCCTTGGGCTCCTAGATCACAGCTGTCATAGTAGCCAGCAATGGTCGTTCAGAGTCACACACCCATCATCGTCAACAAGGCCGTTCCCGGCTTGCCCTACTTCTCGCCCGCCCAACCCCATCCAGCAGGATCAGCGGTCGACCCACAACCCGATGGCAAGCCTATCCCCAAGCTCTTCCAGCCCCTCAAGATTCGCGGTGTAGAATTCCAGAACCGGATCTTTGTATGTTACTTTGCGCTCACCGAAGTCTGGACTGTGGACTGATCGACCCTATTTATCTGTCTAGCTTTCGCCACTCGGCCAGAACTCAGCCGAGGATGGCGCCGTGACTCAATGGCATCTCGCACATCGTGAGTTACTCACTCCGTACTGACCTTATAGAGGTTTCTTTATGGTGACTACAGTTGGCGGGATCTTTACTCGCGGTCCCGGTCTCTCCTTCGTTGAAGCTACAGCAGTGTCCCCCGAAGGACGCACCTCACCAGAAGACTCTGGCTTGTGGGCGGACAAGCACGAAGAACCTCTGCGCAAAATCGTAGAATTTGCCCATTCGCAGGGCCAGAAGATCGGAATCCAGCTCACGCATGCGGGCCGCAAAGCGTCCACCGTTGCACCATGGCTGCGTCGGGGCATGCTCGCGCGGCCGGAAGCTGGTGGCTGGCCTGACGACGTTGTTGGTCCGTCGCCTGTCCCGTGGGATGAGCATCACGCGATTCCGAAGGAACTCAGCAAAGAGGGCATCCGGCAGATTGTCAGGTATTGGGTGGAAGCCGCCAAGCGCGCCATCAGAATCGGCTTCGACGTGATCGAGATCCATAATGCCCATGGGTACCTGCTACACTCGTTCCTTAGTCCCATTAGCAACAAGCGCACGGACGAGTACGGCGGCAGCTTTGAGAATCGCATTCGTCTCACGCTCGAGATCGTCGATGCCATTCGTGCAGTCATCCCAGACGCGATGCCTCTCTTCCTGCGGTGCGTTGGCCATGTTTACATACTTGCAATGCATCGCAATTGGCTCAATTCTTGAATAGCATTTCAGCCACCGACTGGCTCGAAGAATCTCTCCCCAACGAGCCTTCCTGGCGCCTCGAAGACACCGTGCGCATCGCGCCCATCCTCGCCGCGCACGGTGTCGACTTATTCGACATCTCCTCTGGAGGCTTGCATCCTGCCCAGCGCCTGGACCCCGAGGGCGCGTACCAGGCTCCGTTCTCCGCAGCCGTGAAGCAGGCGGCCGGCGACAGGATCCTGGTTGGCGCCGTCGGCGGCATCACGACTGGGACGCTTGCGCAGGAGATCCTCGACAAGGAGCAGGCGGATGTCATATTTGTTGGGCGTACGTTCCAGAAGAACCCCGGTACGGTGTGGAGCTTTGCGGAGGATCTGGGCATTGAGATACATAAGGCATCGCAGATTGCGTGGGGCTTCAAGGCGCGGCGCCCTGTGCCGTCCGCAGAGAAGGTATAGACGTCTTGTAAAAGACGATGATGCATGTCGTGGTTGTCAAATGGCTATATGCCCTTTTCTCGTACCGTTTGATTTCAATGCAAGTCATGTCGTTCCGGGCGCTAGCACTAGAATATTGGAGGTGATCGATGTGATCCTTGGAAAAAATACGCAGATCCTATGTAGATTCAAGTTTGTTATTGTCCACGTTCTTCCGCAAAAGGAAGTGACACCGAAAGCCTCGACGACTTGCATCGATGACAGTGTTGTAGGCGCCAACTTGAAACTTGACAGCTCAACGCTTTCTAGGACCTCGATATCGCTGAGACAACCAAGGTGAACTTTTGAAAATTTCTTCGCTTCCGCTGGAAGTGTCCCGACATCTAGTTTAACTACTGATCATTGTTCCTCGGTATGGCAGGAGCTCGCAGGCTTGTTAAAGTCCGTGAAAGCAAGGCTTTCTCGTTGTTGAAGACTCCGTTGCCTTCAGTAGGCGTATCTGAATATTCTACAGTCATCTGTGTACGTGCTTCTTCCAGATCTGAGGATATTCATCCTAATCTGTTCGTTCCATAGCCAATCCTCCCTGTTCGAGTAGTCCCTCGCTCGCGGACACGGAACACATGGACGAGGCGATAGGGCCTACTGTCTCCCGTGTTCCTCCTGAGCTCCTGTCCACCATTTTCAGGAACTTGACGGACATAGATCCTCCGACTAGTCAATGGACCCCAAAAGACACCACCGATATCTCTAGCGGCCTGCCTTTTCATATACGCCGGCGACTTGGCTGGATTAGTGTCTCGCACGTATGCCATCCTTGGAGGATCACAGCTATTGGCGATACGGCATTGTGGACCAGCGTCTCGGGCGATCTGTCCATAGCATGGGTGGCCGAGATGCTTCATCGATCGCGAGGAATGCCAATCAAGGTCTCTTTTGAAGCCGAAGACATAATTCTTCCGGCATTTATCGAGGAGGCATTAGCGCCAGCGCAGCAGCAGCGTCTAAAGAGCCTTCGACTCCGTCCTAAACAAAGTTCGGACAGAACGATTTTACAACGATTGTCATGGCCAGCTCCTCTTCTTGAGGAACTTATCATCGAAAACTCTCACCACTGGGACAAAATCTTTAGGTCCGCCGACATCTTTTCTTCGACATTACCCCGGCTGTGCAAGCTTACCTTGCGAGGATGGATGCCTGATTCATGGGATGTGCCGTATCTATGCAATCTCACCTCCCTTACGCTCAAGTATACCACGACTTGGCTTGACGAGACACTCAATTTGTCGAATACCAAGTGGCTCGAAATTTTGAGGCGCTGTCCTAAGCTGGAAACAATCGAAGCGAAAGGGATCATACGTGGATCAACGGAGGGCGAAGTGTTGTCCCTCAAAGAAAATTGTCAGATTGTCGAACTGCCGTGTCTCAGGCAGGTTGACATCGAGCCGACCGACAGCCAGAGGAATACTGCGGGCGGAACCCTTATCTTCTTCGATTATCTGCTACTTCCGCCCGCATGCAAAATCACCTTGAAAATTAACAACTGGTACATGGAGCTTCCTGCTTTCGACACTGTTTTCGCATGTCTCTTCAGCCATGCAAACATCCGTACTTCACATCAAGGATCTGCGGCATTGATGCAAGCCCGCCCGTCCCCGCGGCGACTGGTCATTACAACACGAGATTATGGGATCCAAGATCTCCGTTTCGACCCACAGATACATCTGACAGATGAAACCACATTCTCTGTCCAGTGGGTCCATCCAAAGCTTGAATTTGAGGAACTGTTACTCCAAGCAGTTTGCAGGAAGCTGGACTTGTCCAATGTCGTCTTCTTGGAATTTGCCGGGAGCGGGGAACCTTGCACGCTCGGCACGGATATGTTATTCCACTTTCTCTCTAGCTTTCCATCCGTCAGAACCCTTGTTTTGTTTACGGAACGTATCATCAACATCATCTCCGTACTTGCAGGGTCAGCAATCGGAGATAACGATCCGGTCGATTTGCTACCCCTCCCGTTGCTAGACAGGCTTGTCTTGGAAGGGCTGGACCTGGACAAGCGCAGAGAGGGTGCTCTGGGGACGATGGGAGAAACCGTAGTGATGATGCTGCAGAGCCGCCGATCTCGTGGTGCAGAAATCGAGAGCGTAGAGTTAGTGGACTGCGAAGGTAGCGAAGAGTCGGCGGACTCTATAAAGCAGTGTGTCAGCGATTTTGCGGACGTTTGGTCTATCGGCGAGTAAGTACAGAATGCACAGAATGATTTTACTGAGGCCTGTTCAAAGTCCTCGTACATAACCTTCGGAGTGTCTAGTATCAAGCACGCTGTGCGGTCCATAAATTTCGTACGCATGTGCTAAAATTTCACGCTCACGGACGTATTCATGGATATAACTAAGGAATTGCTAGGAGACATGGCGCGCTCACAGCTCCAAGTGGGGGCCTGGAGCTCGATGCCATGTCAGAAAAAACCGCTTTGAGACATTTGCGACTTACAACTCACGCGTCAGTCTAGGACCGGAATACGCAGGGGAATACCAAGGTAACATCTCCGGCATGCTCCAGAACCGCATCTTGTCCGGATCCAGGACGTTTCCCGTCTGCACGATGAGCCTGACCCGGGTCTCGATATCTATGGGCATCTCCCTGAAGCGAAGAGTCTGCCAGTTGTCTTTGTCGCTGCTATACCGCGTCATGATCGCATGGACTTCATTTCCATCTTTGTCGTATCAGTCTGAACCTAGTTTGAGCGGATTGGACACGTAATAAGTAGGAGATTGCATGCACACCGTGGCCGTGGCAATAGTTTCTTCACATCTTCTGGTCGAGGCTGCGAGCAGCGCCAGCTCACGAAAGTCATCAATACATGGTGGACACTCAGCTCCGGCTCTCCAGGATCGGGGCCCCATCCCTGAGCGTTGAGAAACTTGATGAGCTCTTCGTGCTCAATAGTGCAACCCGCCACAATTCTGACCATGCTGTATGCAAGCATGAGAGCATGAATCCAGCACGAAGAGGGCACATATGTATGTACAAGCCTACCTACCTCGCTAGGAGGATCGGTTATTGTCGACAAGCTCGGATACGTTCGAACAAGCTTGGATACGTGGATGCGTTGCGGCGGTGCCAATCGAAGGCTGCGAGCAGACGCCGAGATCGCCGGACGAGCAGGCACTCGTTCGAGTTTATGAGTATCCACGAACAATGAACATTTGGTGATAGACCGAGACATGCCTATTAGTATTGACGTATCCTGGAGGCTGGGGTCAATGTTACGTAGATGGTGTTGTCAGGATTTAGATTTATTGTTGTTGGAGTCATTCCATGGCATCATCGGAGGACGCGACGCGTTTGTTTGCAATTATTTGCAAGTCTTGGGCCATCGTTCCTCGCGGGACCAGTGTTCCTCCTCTTCCGAACATCTGGTAGCGACATCTACACTTGAATGCCCCATGGGTGCCCCCGCATATGACGATCTTATGTTCGGACCTGGCGAGCTAGTCGTCGATGAACTAATGGAGGAATTTCTCGAGCATAACGATCCAGATCGCATCCAGCGCTGCGCAGGCTTGCTCGACCGAACTACCCCTGGAAGAGTATATTTCTTTTGTGACAACAAGTACGTTGTTATCGACATCAATTCCGGCACGAAGAACGACACTATCGCGCATGGCCCCGGGCTCTTGTTCGAAAACTGGCCCGCACTGCAGCAGGCAAGATTTGGACACGTAGATGCCGTGTTGCCCAATCCAGAAGACAAGAATGAGACGTACTTTGTCTGCTTTGATAAAGTCGCTCTTATTCACGTCGAGCCAGGTGTGTCCAAGTGTATGCATTTCGTGTTGCATCGTGACTAACAGCCGAGAACCTCAAGGGCACACCAGGGACTATGTTGTCGATGGACCGACCCCTATTGCGGACAAGTGGCCTTCCATTAGGATCGTTGGGTTTGATATGCTTGACGCCATCTTGCCAAACCCGCTGGACAGCAATGAGGCGTATATCTTCGGCGACACAAAATGTGCGCTTATCAAAATCAGGCCCGGTACGAGTTCGTAGTTCGCTGTCTCATTTTCGGTGTTTTAACACTCTTGGATTAGATTTGGATGGTAGCGGTATTATATATAGCCCCAGAACCATCTTGGACGAGTGGCCGTCCCTCAAAAGTGCCGGCTTCGAGACAGTGGACATCGTGATCCCAAACCCAAATGCCGAGAATGAGGCCTACTTCTTTTCAAAGAAAGAATATGTGCTTGTAAAGTTAAGAAGCGGTGAGTAGTAAGCCCTTTTTTGATCGCTTCTGTCGCAAAGTCTGAAGGTAGTACTTTTTGTTAGAGAACAATGAAGAGGACTTCGTCGTAAACGAACCCTACACCATTACTGACAATTGGCCATCGCTTGTCCAGGCCAACTTCTTCGGAAACCACTGAAGGATGCTAAACATCGCCAGAGTACCGGCTCGATGCATAAAGCCTCCTGAACCCCTAGCCGTCCATTCGTTCGAGACCGTGAAGCATGTCCATTAGTGAATGTTTGCCACCTAGGCGAGTCTACGCTCCCTGAAGACCTCAAAAACGCGGGCCTCGTCCTTAGGCAAGATAGGATGCTCTCGCCCCGTTTACTCCCCCCAGAAAATGCATTGTTCCTCAAGGATATGGATCGGCCCGCAGCCGCGATCGACGAATGAACCGCCGGCCGGATCTAGGTCTTACGATTCCGGAGCACGGAACCACGACTTTTACGGACTTTTGGATTGGCCAGGATGCGTTTGTGCGCTACCAATGTACCTGCAAATGATGTAGATGACGCGCTTTCAGCCTTCAGCGCTTCAGGCTCAACGCCTGTCGTCCGCCAAGGCGCGGCACTTCGGTAGATGCGTGGGGCATTGCGTCGTGAGGAGTGATGGTAGGGTGCGTGCAGATGCAATATCGGGTCCGGATCTTGCCAATTATATCTGGCAGTATGCGTTACGGAAGACTCGTGCATTAGATTGAATCTAGGTTAGTCTCAGGAGCGAGCTAATTGCATCATCGCATCGTATATAATGAATGCATTAGCATTCGCTATCCATCCGATCGCTTTGAAGCCTTCATTCTGGTGAGCATTCATTGGTCCCAAGCTTCAACTGAAACATAACGCACTTCGTTGCAGATTCTGCATCCATCTAACTACATTACGGATAACATGCCGCACGATCTCGTTTCCAAATCTGAACCCGCCGTCCACACTTATCCTCCTGTTTCCAGGAGCTCGCAGAAGGCGATTGACGCTGCGTCTGACATCTCCCAGATTTTCGAGCATGGATTTCTCTTCGTCGGAGATGCTCCACTGCCCATCCTTCTGCCCAGCAACTACACTGCCTGGGAAGATGCGCTGGCACGCGCCAAAGCACTCCCCGTCAAGCTGAATGATTCCTCTCCTGCTGCCGAAGCCTGGCGCCAGAGCGTTCGCGAGGTCAGTCCCGGACGTGCGCTGCAGTCGATGCATGCTGAGATTTATGCGTCCAGATCCCAGTGCTGTCCATCTCACTGCTTAAGAATGACTTACGTCTCCTCAATCTTGCCCGCGGAGTCCTTACCTTCCTTCAGCACTTCTATATCCACTCCCTCCCAGATGCAAAGAAGTCCCCGCACGTGGTCATACCGGCCTCTCTCGCAGTGCCGCTCCTGGGCATGTCTCGTGCGGTAGATCTCCCGCCCGTCATGACATTCGCCGACTGCAACTTCTACAACTTCAGGCTTGGCGATGCGAAGGGCCTAGAGCATGAGAAGGAAATTCTCGTGCAGCATACGTTCTCGCAGACGGCGGACGAGATGCAATTTTACCTCAGCGGGCTGCTGATCGAGCGGGAGGGTGTGCGCAGCGTGCGGGTCATGAGTGATCTTGTACAGCATTTCGCCAAGGACGGTGGGCGGCCGGTTCCGAAGGACATCATACCGCTCCTGCAAGCGCTAGCGGGTCACGTCAACACCATGGGGACAATGCTTGACGCCCTGCGCGGCACGTGTGCGCCGGAGGTCTTTTACAATGACGTGCGTCCGTGGTTTGTAGGCGCTAAGAAGGAGGTCCCATGGGTCTTCGAGATCAACGGCTCGGTGGATGCGGAAGAGGCGCTCGAGGGCAATAAATGGCTGAAGAGGGGTGAGGGCGGCGTGTGGATTGCGGATGATATTTCGGGGACAACGGCAGCGCAGAGCACGATCATTCAGGCTCTGGATGTGTTCCTGGGGATCGACGCCATCACACACGAGCGGCCGGCGGCGGCGAACGGGAAAGGCGACGAAGGAGGATCTAAAGCAAAGCCACAGGGAAACTTCTTGGAACGCATACGGGAATATCTACCGCTCGCGCATCGCGAGTTCTTCAAGGTACTGGCTCCTCGAGGGTTGGCGCTGAGAGAGTACGTCAAGGAGGCACGCGACAGGGAGCTGAGCGAAGCGTACAATACAGTGATCGCGGCGCTTCAGCGATTCAGGACGCTTCATGTGCGGATTGCGACGCTCTATGTTATCAACCAGATGCGGCGCGCTGCACCGAAAGGTGAAGTGCTGGGAGCCGTGCAGACTGAGAAGGAGGCTAGGGGCACCGGCGGGACGATGTTGATGCCGTTCTTGAAAGGGATAAGGGATCGGACGGCCGAAAGCAAGCTGAGTGGCTCATCAGTAGAGTAGGTTTTGTGATGCATAGAAATAAACTCACCAGATCATCTCAGTACTAGACCAGAGCAATTGGCAGGCTAGAATTGCACGAACTTGACGGTGGTCGCTCCATAGCCCCGTAAGGCTGAAGTCAATGTGCATGAATACATGGTGTTATTCATGAGACCTTCATGCCCATCCGAATCAAGGCTGATTGAGTTCATGGTTCCGAAACCTACCTCGAATTTGTGTTGTGGTTCGCAAGTGGTTGATAAACCTGCTTGTCCTAGTGACTACGTGTAGAAGTTTGTTTCGCGGGGTTTGCCGAACTCATACCTGGCCACGAGTCCACGACATCGTCTTGCACTTTCTTGCACTCAACCGCGATGCTTCGAACACGGTACCCTGGCTGGCATGCGATGGTAACATTCATGAGTATATCACGCTGCCGTGCGCTCCAACTTGAACTTATCTCTGACTTCTCTTTATTCCACGATGTCAGGTGACGTATGCACAGTCCCAAAAGCAGGATCGAATATTGCCATTTCCTTGTTGACGTACCCTTGTTCCCTGTATGCAGCTGTTGAATCCTTTGCCGATAACTGGTCGTGCGTTGGGAAGATTGCATACCGAGCCCGAACGTCGTGTGCCAGGATGTCACAAATTTAACCGTGGGTACGCGAGACTGATATCATACCTGGACCATCTAAGGCATTTGATCTTCGTAGATGCACAATGCACATTTCCTCAGTGTATCTAGGATTCAAAATTCCGAATCTTTGCTTCGGTGTCCAAAAGCCAATTGTGGGTTCATGCGTGTTCTCGTTTTGTGCTGCAACGCCACGGCGCCCGGCGCCCCAGGAATGGCCATGTACGTTCGAGATACGGTCGCCACGTCCATTGATGCTGCCGTCATTACTTGATGATCCCTTATCGCAGACAGCGGCTGCTATGGCCGTGACAAGGAGCACCTTTTGAAGCAAGTTCTTCATCCCCTTGGGAGACCTGCCTTCCTGCCAGCGTGCTACGAGCGATGCTCCATGCGGACAAGAAGTTCGAGGTACACCGTGCCTATTTAGACCATTCCCGGGCCTCCTCGAAAGATATATTTAACGTGCGGATCTTCGAGGACGATGCCTTGCGACAGATTGCCATCGTGCCTCTAGCAGTATGAAGGCCTCCGTTGCCAGTGCCACTCTCGCCTTCCTGCTCACTCGAGCGCTGCCTTCATCTGCAATCTCCGACGCATCTGATCCATGCGCCAAGATTGCTGGTCTTGCTTTCGTGCCCACCGCCGATGCTATCGCATGCCAGAAGGCATTTCCCTTTAATGAGACCTTGAGGTAGGTCTGAACAGGTCTAAATTGAATTTGCACTAAATATTATCTGTATGCAGGCAGAATGTGCTCACTGTGATTTCGCGTGTCTTCGACTTCTACACTTTTGAGGACTATTATCTCGATTCACCCGCCCCGTTCCAAGAGTCGACTACTAATATTCGCGCCGACATCGCGAGAAGCAATCAGACAAAATACGAGGTAATACTCGAATATACCTGATAGGGATGGTTCCATGATCATTTGTTCATTAATTGCTCTTTTAGACCGATTTCGACTTCAACGCCGATGTCTACAACTTCACAACTCAGTTAAATGACGGACATACTCGTATGTTGTCAGATTAAACATCTCACGAGCCGTTTTGATGGGAAAAAACAGGATGGTTTCCAAACTGTTACAACTCTTACCAGAACATCCTCCCGGCGCCAGTCGTCAGCCTTGAAGAAGATGGTGTCCAGAACGTCTTCATCGTGCCCGATTCTGTAGAATTCTTGGAACTTCTAGGAACCAACTTCACCGGCTTCTTCGACTCCATCCACTTTGACTGGAGGCGCCTCGCCGGCGCGAAGGTGCTCGAGATCGAGGGCCTCCCCGCGTACGACTACGTCGACGTCGTCGCGAGCACCGTCTCGGGGAACTACCTCCCACACGGCCCGCGCGTCAACAGCGCGTTCAGCAGCTACCGCATCGATGGCACGAACTCGTTTTCGCAGCGCATTGGCGACGTCGCAGGCCCGGAGCTGCTCACGCAGACGGAGCTGACGTTCAAGCTGATCGCTGTCAATTCGACGCGCGAGGAGACAGTGACTGTTCCCTTCCTTGCTAACTTCATCGGGACTCCGTTCACGGATAAAGAATCTTTGTGAGCGTGTTCTAAATGCACCCGGGACTCTTACCTAAGGAGCGCGGCATTCACATAGCTGGGCGAATAACTGTGCTGCAAATGACCAGACGAACGGCGTCGACCTCCGGCTGCAGTCCAATGCTTTGCCGAATACGACGACACCGCGCCGTCGTGCGCGCGCGGCGATCATCGACACTGCGCCGAAGAATGCCGTGGGTCTCCCCGCACCGTTCCTGCCCACGCTGCCGCCGGTCAATGGCAGCACAGGTGTCATCAAGTCTTTCATACTCCCGGACAACAAGACTGGAGTGGTGAGACCTACTGTACTTCAGCGCGGGTTTTATTCTGGGATATTGACAGGCATGTGGCAGATGTTCTTGGGCTCGTTTGAGGGCGACTTCAACCAGTTTCAAACCGACACGCTGGCAGCGATCACCCAATTCCAGCAGTCCAACGTCACGCACTTGCTTCTTGACCTTACGGACAACGGCGGTAAGTAACTCTCTCCTGATACGCACGCAAGCGAAGCTCATGCTTGGATCATCATCGACAGGAGGATTCGTCTGTCTCGGCTTCTTCCTCCACTCGTTTCTCGCAGGCACCGACTTCGGCTTTCCGTACGTTGGATTGTAAGCTTCCGTCCTCCAGCGCCCTTGCTGATGGATGTACGTAGCGGGTTCCAGAGTACCTCGCGCGCGAACCCGCTCGCGCAGAGAATCCTCGCCGCCGATATTGCTCAGGGCATAGGCGAAAACATATCGTTCTATGCCCCGGATAATTGTACGTGTCTTCCTTTTCTCTCGCAGTCTATGCCGAGCATGTGTCGATTGTGTTCTCAGGGGCATTTCTAAATGACACCGCGATGCCGCTCAACTTCAATTACAATGATCCCTCCGCGCCGCTGACGATCAATGGACGGAGCGATCCTACATCGACACGTTTCCATGTACCTTCCTTCTTGTCTATCTTTGCGTCTCTGCGACTGAGCTTCTGCAATTCAGGACATCTGCACACCGTTCGCTGTCCCCATGCCTGCAACTCCGCCATTCGACCTCAAGTAAGCATCTCGTCTCTTCCGCGCAAAGCAGAAAACTCACGCTCATCATAGGAACGTCGCAATCGGTCAGACTCACCCATCTCTTCTCGTAACGAAATGCTGATGCCGTCTGGCGTTACAGTGAGCAACGGCGACTGCGCCTCCACCTGCGCCATGTTCAGCACGCTCATGAACGAGCGGCATAACACCACGATCGCAGTGTTCGGCGGGAAGCCGGGCGAGGCTGTCGAGTTCAAAGGTGTCTTCCTTTGCTTTCTTCATCGCAGCCGTCTGAACCCCGGGGTGAAGGCATGGCGGGCAACCAGGTGTTGGAATGGTCCGACCTCGATACGGAAATCAAGACAGCTGGGCTGAAAGACGTGAGTGTCTGTGCTCAGTGGTATCGCCTTCGCTAATCATCGCACATGACATAGGATCCGCTCGCCCCGCCTGATCTGTAAGGCCTTCAGTTGCGTTCTGCTCTTGTCTGCTAACTGGTTCGCCAAGACTGGTGTCTTCCAACATGCGGTGAGCCTTATATGCGATCGAGATATGAATGGTCCTGACCTGGGTTTCATGCAGACACAACTGGAGAACCGGTGAGTGAGCTCGAATAGACATGGAATTTCTGTACAACTCCTGCGTCTCTTCCAGCATGGAGTTTCCTCGACGAAAAGCTACCCATCGGTGCGTGCTCCATTCAATACTCATCTCTCCATCCTGAAATGTCTCCTGAACTCAGCATACGTCTCCGAGCTGCCCAAACGTGCGTGCCTCCGATTCGAGTTTGCTTTGATGTCCTGCTAAGCCTAATCTTGATCCCTCAGTCCAGCTCCCGTACACAAAGGACACGTACAACAATCCGCAGAATCTCTGGATCTTTGTGTAAGTCCCTTGAATCAATATTTAGCCATGATACATGAGAATTGATGTCGAGTGGGGCATGCAGGGCGAAGCAGCTCTTTGGGTAAGCTGCCAAGAGACGGTAAACATGGTTGGAGTTCTCCCAGTCGGGTCGGGGATGATGCCTTTTTGTAGGTCCGCTAATGTGTCATACGGGTTCATTAGAATGTATGCATACGTAGTTATTCCTTGGTTTTCTGCGGAAAATAGTATGTTGAGGTTTAAAAATCTAGCGTCTCCGTAGCACACAACACACTAATAAAACTTAAGGCTTGGAGACTTACTCCCTGGCGGGGAGTCGAACCCCGCTCTCCCGCGGACTCTGAGCAAACTCTGATGACAGGCGGGTGTACTAGCCGATATACTACCAGGGACTTGTTCTAGATCCAACATCGCTTTTATGAAGATGCTTGAATTTTCTTACCGCAGTGTGTCCGAGACCGAAGCCCGGCACTACTCCTGCAGAGTGAAAGTCGATGGCTTATAAACGAGTCGCTCGCATTGGGCGCCGCGGGGAGGCAATTATGCCAAGAGGAGCATGTGCTTGAATTTCATTCAACTCTGATCGTAATCAGTGTAGAGCGCTCAACGCGGAGTCATAAGTAGCCTCCTACTTACCTTCCAGCGTCGACTGACTCCGACCCACCAGCGCATAAAGCTAAAAAAAAACATTGCGTGGACCCCACCCCACGCAATGTCGTACATCAACACCTACACCCCACCCGCCCCTGCCGCCGAGCTCGACGCATCCGCACGCTGGGGCCCCGACCCGTACGACATCAACTTCGCCTTCCCGCTCCCGCCGGACGGCGCCCTCGAAAACGACCGCGTCAAGCTGACGCTCTTCATCCCGCGCGTCTTCGCCGAGGCGTACCTCGCACAGGTGACCGCGCACCCGGCGCTGCAGCGCTGGCTGCCGCACACGCACACCTCGCTCGCGCAGTTCCTCTCCTTCGTGGAGCTCGCCGTGCGGCGCGACCCGGCATGGGCGCTCTTCGCCGTGCTCGACACGGCGCGGCCAGCGCTCAACCCGGTGGAGGGCTTGCAGGGCGCGTTCGCAGGCGTGATTGGGCTGCTGCACACGTCGCGCGAGAACCTGGCGACGGAGATCGGGTGGGTGGTGACGTTCCCCGCGTTCCAGCGGTCGTACGTGACGTCGACGGCGGCGGGGCTGCTGCTGCGGTGGTGCCTCGAGCCGGGGCCGCACGGGCTTGCACTGCGGCGCGTGCAGTGGATGGCGAACGTGCGGAATGGGCCGAGCGTGCGCGCGGCGGAGAGGCTGGGGTTCCGGATGGAGGGCGTGCTGAGGTGGAATCGGGTATTAGCAGAGGGGAAGGACGGGAATCAGGCGCAAGAGGGCGATCCTCGGCCGGGGAGGGATTCGGCGGTGCTGTCGATTTGTTGGGACGATTGGGAGGGCGGGGTGCGGGAGACTATTAAACAGGCCATGAAGAGGGAGTGACGGACGAATTGACAGGCATACCCCCGCCGAGCAAAAGCGATGCTTGAAGTCAAAGGTTGGCAAGTAAAAATAGAGTTACATACCAGAGAACAACATTTCTTGAGCTAGAGTTCCGACCTGAACGCTGGACGAGCTTTGTCGTCCCCGGCCTCCTGAGCGCTGGCGAGAAGACTGATCTTCCGATGCAATCAGTAACGAAATCTGAACAAGCTTCCGAGAGATTCTGTAGCGGCGATCTTCGCGATGAGAATCCTCGAGCGACGAGCACGCTGCGCAGCATGTTGTATGTCCCCCTCGACGACGCCGCGACGTCAGTCACTGGCAACGAGGCGGATAAAAATCAGTATCTCCGCTGGGACAAAAAATGGATCTCTCGTGTTCGAAAGACGACGAAGCAAGGCCCGTGCACACTGTACACGACCTCAGCACAGCGCACGGTGCCCCCGGGTCCCACGGCGTCGCACCCTTTTGCAGCCTGACATCCCCGCACCTCTCTGTACACCGTCGCTGCCGTTATTGACTGAATACGCGAGCTGAGAACGCCGAGCGTGTCTGATGGACTAAATTGGATGAGCTTCGCTGGGAAAATAGGAGATCAAGGGATGTGGCCGCTGTTGACAAAGGTTGGCGTCGCCAGTGCTGACGGCGTCTGACTTTGCCGCGCCTCTCTTGTCTCCCACACTCTCCCTCTCGTCGTCGACGGCGACGGCGCCGCCGACACACAAACACCCACGACACTCGACACGTATTCATATTGGCCCTATCTATTCCTCGTATTCTATGTCCGGCAAGGCGCCCCCACGCGGCCCCCGCGCTCTCCTCAACTCGCTCGCCGCCACCGCGGCGGCGTCAGGCTCTGCCACAGCGCCGCCCGCGGGCCCGTCTGCGACGTCGCCGCCCACTGGACCCGCCCACTCTCGCATCGGCGCTGTCCCTCCTACAGGCCCGCGAAGTCTCACGAATGGCGCCCACGGGCATGCTCAGCCCAGAGCGCCAAAGGCGTTTGTCAACGCGGGTGCGAATGGACAGGCACCAGCAAGCAAGGCTCCTAATGGACCCTCGCCACCAACGGGGCCGAGCGCGTTGCAGGGTCGGAATGCGCAGAAGGGCAAGCAGGTTGAGATCAAATGGAGTCATCAGGCGATTGCGAGCAGTGTAGGTGTCTTCATTCCTCGGTTCTTTCGTTTTTTCGCCGAGTTCGCGATAAGAGATCGAAAACTTGCTGTTGGGCACGTTGCAGAGTCATTATTGGGAGAGTTTTCGCGACTGGTCGATTCGGACTCGGACTCGACTGGTGGAGCACTGAGTCCGACTGAGATGCAGCTGTAAGCAGCTATGGATGGTTGGGTGGAGCGACTAATGGATCGACTAGCTAGGGTCGAGTCTGGAGAGTTGCAAAAACTACTTTATTACTGGTTGGAGATTGTCTTACCGTCGTTGGTGTCGGTGGCAAGTCAAATGACCGTTATTTTTTATTTTCGGTCTGTTGCTTTGATGTACGCTGACACTTCATTTGCAGTCCCATCCTCTTTCCGAACCTACTCCCCTTTCACCTCGCCCTGCCCCCTTGGCAGCACCCAATACCAATGGACGTGGACCTAGCGGCTGGTCTTCTAGCTTTGCGACAATCTCGCAGCCAATTCCTACCGCGCCGCGCGCATCGACGTCCAAACTTCCACCACAGCCGAAATCTGAACCGCCGCCGCCTCCGCCGCCAACGAGTGAACCTCCGCCTCCACCACCACCGTCTCATTCGCCTCCGCCGCCCCCACCTCCAGCGGCCGAGTCACCGCCGCCTCCACCCCCACCGGACGTCGAGCCACCGCCCCCACCTCCACCGTCGTTGGCGGCTCCTCCACGGCCACCATCGCCGCCGCCGCCCCCATTATCACCTCCACCTCCACCTGCTAACCAACCCCCACCTCCACCTCCAGACGACCTACGACCTCCTCCACCTAGACCGACGTCCCCAGCACCAGCGCCTCTTCCAGCGCCTCAGCCCATCCGCTTTTCCCTCCCGACGCCCGCCTCCTCACAGCGAGCACCGCCGATTCCCATCACAACGGCACCTCCACCCCAACCGCCGCCACCGCCGTCGCCGCCTCCCGCACCTGTATCTAAGCCACCGACACCACCACCGCCTCCACCCTCTCCCCCAAAACTTTACTCTCTCCCTCCACTCCCACCGTGGCCGCCTTCGCCTGCCGATCTCCCGCCAGGTAAGGATTGGAAGGTGGTCTACGATCCCGTGGTCGACAAGCCGTCCGACATGTGGGCGAACCTCATCGAGCGCGTGCGTTTAACAAACGATGCAGCCGAGCGCATACGTGGGAAGGGCAAGGGGAAGGAGATGCTGCTCCGCAACGCGGGAGAAGTTCTCGACGGCGAGCCCTCGCCGCTCGTGCGCGATCCGCGGAAGGTCGACGGGTTTCGACGACCATTACCCGCGCGGCCGCATCGCGAGGAGGTGTACGTCGTGAACTACGAGGTGCGCACGCTCCTTTTTCTCTCATAAGTGTCTGCTGACTGGACATGTGCTGCAGTACGACCCAACGACGTCGACCGGCCCGCCGCCCGCGACGTCGATCCTGGCCACGCAGATCTCGCCGCTGACGCCCAATGCGCAGATCCGGCGGCACTTCTCGAGCTACGGGACCGTGCTCGGGTTCGAGCCGCAGATCGACAAGACGACGGGCGGGGCGCTGGGCATCGTCGCGATTCGCTATGCCACACACGAGGAAGCGAAACGCGCGGTGGAGAAGGAGGACGGGAAGCGCTTCGGCGTGGGCGTGGGCGGTGCGCCTGGGGAGACGATCCGTGTCGTGCTGGACGGGGAGGGCAAGAAGCTGCGGGCGGTGCTGCGGGAGCTGGACGAGCGCAGACGGCGCGGGCGCGAGGGCAAGCGGCGGGAGAAGGAGAAGGACACTGCGCGGGCGACGCCGTCGTCGATGTCCGCGTCGGGACACACGCCCATCCCGCCGTCAGTATCCGCACAGGCGCGCCTGCCGTTCGTCACCTCGCACCTCAAAGCCGGGCCGAGCGCGTCGCCGCTGTCGACGCTCCCCGCGCCCAGCCCCAACCTTCCGCCCAAGCCGCCGACGCCCTCGCAGCTCACGGTGTTCCCCGCGCTCGGCCCGCTGCAGCCGATGGCGCCGCGCGTGCGGCGGCCGCCCGACACGCTCGTGAAGGCGCGGCTGGGCGAGGCGGCGGCGTCGGGCTCGAGGCGCGCGCACTATGCGGCGCACCACCACGTGCATCGCGGGGACGACCACTGGTCGCCCGGGCACTCGTCGCGGTCGCGGTCGCGCAGCCGCTCGCCGTCGCCGATCCGCAAGCCGGGGCAGTCGAGCCGGTCGGCGCAGGCGCGGGTGCGCGAGGAGGTGATGGCGCAGCTGGCAAGGAACGGGTTCGAGCATGTGAGCATTGATGGGCATGGCGGGCAGCTTGTGGGCGCGATGAGGGAGGAGGACGTACGGGTGTTTTTTGAGGGGTTCAAGGTCGACAAGGTGCGTGGTTATGCACCTGGTTAGCTTGTGCTTTGTTACTGATGGTGGTGCTTGTTCGCCAGATTCTTCACGACCATCTTGGCTGGTATGTCTCCTTCCAGTCCGCGGACGCCGCGCGCCGCGCGGCGAAAGTGCTCAACCTCGGCGGGCGCACGCTCGGGCACCACACGGTCAGCGTGAGCGTGCACCCGCCGCCGACGGCCGGCGCGGGTGTGGCGCCCACGAAGACGACGTGGGACGACGCGGAGCTCGTCGAGCAGGCGAACGCGATGATCATGCGCGAGCTGCGGCAGATGCTTGAGAAGGACGTGCTCGAGCGGCTCGTCGCGGCGCGCCTGCGCCGGCTCGTGGACGAGCAGAAGGGCCGGCGGCGCGAGCCGGGCCCTATCGCGCCGCAGGTGCAGCCGCAGACGTTCGAGGTGCGCTCGCTGAAGGGGCTGTCGTTTAAGAAGCAGAATAAGCGCGTGCGCGAGGAGGCGAAGGCCTTGCGGGAGGAGGAAAAGGGCGAGGGCGAGGAGGAGATGGAGGTGGATGAGGTGGAGCTGCCGGCGAAGAAGCGGAAGAAGGTCGAGGTCCGGGTTGCGGAGGAGGAGATCGAGTCTGAGGACGAGGAGGCGGAGGAGATCGCGATGCCAGTTGCTGAGCCCCTGGAGGACCGCAAGCGGCAGGCGACGGAAGAGCGCGACGAGTCCGAGGAGCCCGCGAAAAAGAAGGTCAAGGTCAACATCGAGCTGGTCGAGGAGGAGCCTGCGCCCGCGAAGAAGGGTCAGGCGAAGAAGGCCGGCAAGAAGGGCGCGAAGGTGCCGACCGTCGACGAAGTCGTCTACCAGGACGAGCTCGACTTCGCCGCGCCCGCCGTCACGCAGCTCCGCGTGTCCCCCGATCTTGGCTCGTCCGTTTCGCCTCCGCCCACGCTTCCGCAGAAGCCGAAGGTCCCGCCGCGAATCAGTCCTCCCCCAGATCCGTGCGAACAGGGCATTTGCGCCGACGACGAGGATCTATTCTACGCCCGGCTCGCGCTGGCCGAGAGCATGGGCTTCGAGACTCCGTCGTTCCGCCCGCCCTCTCCTCCGCCGCGCGACCCCGACGCACCGCCGCCCTTCCGCGTGCACGCGACCGGCTCCGCCCGCACCGAGGGCTACTACAAAATCTCGCACGCGGAGAAGTCGGCGTACGTCGCGCAGTACGCGTCGCGCACGGCCATCGCGGACACGGTGGAGGACGCGACGGTGCAGCAGCCAAAGCAGACGATGACGTCCTCGCGGTCGAACCGCGCGAACGCGCGGCGGCAGGCGCAGGGCCTCGAGGAGATCAACCAGGTGCAGCGCGCGATGGCGCTGTCGAAGGGCGAGACGGCGGCCGCGGAGCTGTCGCTCAAGTTCAACCAGCTGCAGACGCGCAAGAAGCACCTGCGCTTTGCGCGCTCGCCGATCCACGACTGGGGCCTGTATGCGATGGAGCGCATCTCGCGCGGCGAGATGGTGATCGAGTATGTCGGCGAGGTGATCCGCGCGCAGGTTGCGGATAAGCGCGAGAAGGCGTATGAGCGGCAGGGGATTGGGAGCAGTTATTTGTTCCGGATCGATGAGGATCTGGTGGTGGATGCTACGAAGAAGGGGAACCTCGGGTGCGTACTGGCTTTTTCGCGTCTGCTAGGACAACGGGACTCATGCTTTCTGATGCAGGCGGTTGATCAACCACTCCTGCGATCCCAACTGCACTGCTAAAATTATCACAATCAATGGAGAGAAGAAGATTGTCATTTATGCAAAGCAGGACATAGAGCTCGGCGATGAAATTACTTACGGTGAGTATTCTCTTAACCGGTGCTCCGGCAAGGTCTGATTCGTTGCGAATAGATTATCACTTTCCTATCGAGCAAGACAAGATTCCTTGTCTCTGCGGCTCTGCCAAGTGTCGTGGCTACCTCAACTAGATCACGCTCTCGCACCTCTAATAACCGTCGCATTGTCTTGCATAACCTTATGTATCCTCCATACCCTTCTCATGTTGTCATATTGTTAGTCCTGTTCTCCCGCACCTCTACAATGCCGACACCATCGCGCCGCAATGGATTTGTATCATCTATTTACTGACTCGTATCTCGGACTTCTTGCAAGCCACTTCTCGCAAGGTGGTGTCATGATGTCGACGCATGTAGATTGCTCCCAGAATGTAGCAGCAGGTTGGATGTACCTCGGCTTGTCCTTAAGAGGTCGTTCCCTTCGAGGTTGACAGAGAAGGACGGCTTGTCGAAACGATGATCTTGCTCATGTTGGGGCAGGAAATGAATCGGTTGGCGAAGTTACAGACGCCTTGGTTTATAGAGGTGACAGATCTCCTCACTACTTCAACTTGTCTTCGTCTACATAACACATGAATTTATGATTACCGCGCCGATAGATCGATGGCTCTGAGCACGAACAGCTCATCAAGTTCCTCAGCGCTCTCAGCGCTCAGGGATGCAGCCCCGATCCTGGAGAGCCGGAGCTGAGTGTCTAACATTGAACATGCATGGATGACTTCGTCGCCGCTGCAAGAAAGCGCGCGGAGCACCTCTTTGGAAGGGGCATTGATCATCATGACGCGCCGATATATACGTACCGACTGAGGCCAGGCACCTCTCGAAGATCGGCCATTTTGCGACATACAGTCTGCCCAGGAAACTGCCGGAGCTGCAAAAGTTCGCATAGAGAGCTCTTGAGGCCTACCAAATTAATTTGACTGCTGATTGTCAAGAAGGCGGCGAAACACGATATGGAAGGAGAATGGAAAGGCATGAAACGGCCTGTCACTGAAGCTATCTGATGGTGGGACTTTGTATTAGAGAGCACCATAGTTGCTTCCTCATGTTCCGTGATGAGTGCTCCAGCTTTTCAAAAGGGATTCGGGCCGTTACACAGCACTGATGACAGCCCATCTGGGCAACTGTGCCGAAAGGAAGTCTTGGCTAGAGGAAGGTCAGTAATCCACTCATCGTGGCCGAACCGCATGAGGAATAGATGGTCAGACGAGTCATACACTGGTGTCGGTATAACCAGTGTGCACGAACGCCAGGGAAACTGAAATAAGAGACTAGGTTGCGCGTTTTGAATGCCTAATGAACCAGTCATGGCGTTAGTCTCGACACCCAGATTTTGAGAAAGGTTCTATACTGTGCCACGTCTGATGTGGCGGTCGACGGGGCCGACTAGATCGCGTCACCAGTTCCCTTCTTCGTGGCAGTCAGGAGAGTTGGTTGGTATGTGCGCGGTCGCCGGACATGTCAATGGGATCCACGTTGAGTGCGGAGGGGACGAGGCAATGTCCTCGTCCGATGAGAGCTTCTGGCTGAGGTAGCGGATACCAAAAATTCCTAGAAGTTGAGAGTGCGTTATCAAGATGCAATAATTCCCTGCGCCTAGCGATAGGAAGATGGAGGTCTGGACTATTCACATGCAAACGCACCGCATCGCATCTGTCTTGTAAGGGGCATTAAAGGACGGAGGTAAAGGACGAACGGAGTCACTGCTCTTCTAGTCCAGAGTCATTAGGAGATCCCGGAAGCTCATGATCCAGAAAAATTGATTATTCTTTCCAATCAAGTCAGGTTCGACAAAACGACAGCCAGCAATACAGAGGAAACAGTTGACACCAAGAAATTGTATCTGCATAGATCAAAATGTGTGGTCAGAGCTTTGCAGTGTATGACATAAACTGGATGGTAGAAAAAAATGCGAACCAGTATTCAATCAATCAACGATCACGTCGTGCTTCGACGGGTCTTCGAGGGTCGCAAGGAACCGGATGGTCTTCACTGGGGTGCGGCTACCATTCTTCCAGAAGAGACGATAGTATCTGGCGGGATGAAGCGTGTACATATCTGACTGTTTATCAGGCGCCACAGAGTATGTGCCGATTCTGTTGAGCTCAGCCAGCTCAGCCCCTCCGCCTTCACCCGCGTATCCGGTAACGTCGACGACACGGAGTCCGGTCTCTGTCACGAAACGCTCGCCTTTGGAGTCGACAAAGTCCAGAATCCACACGAATGAGAGAGGCAGGTAAGTGATGCGCATGCGGAGGCGCGTAGTTCCCGGGATGAAGTACGTAGTCGACCTGGACCCAGGCGGAGGTGGACCCTGTCATCCTTTCACTGAGATGTCGTATAAAGATCGAGGTTCGAGCGTACGCACACGAAAATCAGAGACAATGGTTAGGCCCTTTGCCTTAGCATCGTCCTCGACAAGTTTCGATAAAAAATCGAAGCTCTCCTGCGTGTCTTTGCATGTAACTACTTGGGTTACTGGATTTTGAGCGCGTTGCATAGTGCTGATAGACGACGGAGAGGAGGTTGGAAGTGAGGTGTCTGTAGTTGACGCGCGAGATTTTATAGCCAGCAGAAACGGTTCCGCTAATACACAATGGACTCTATCACTGTCAATAGGGGTGTTCAAAATTGCGCTATTCGAGTTCAAAATTGCCGCAGATGGCTCGCAGAAGAGTCGCAGATGCTGCGGCTGAGAGACGTGACTCGTCACTCGCGGCTTGAAATATTGCTGTTCGGCCGACATCCGCCTGAGGTTGTCCCACCACAACGTTTGCGACCCTGCGCTCATCGTCTTCCGATGTCGGGGTGCCCGCCTTGACAACGGGACATTCACCTTTGGGCACATCTTTATAAGTCGAAATTCTATAGAAACAAGGTTCGTTTTATCTACCTTTGTCTCTCATCTGATTAGATGAAGACTGAGCTCTTGCCACAAAATAACGACGTGAGATTTGACTGATTGAATCTTCGACTCAGACGCATGGCTATTAGCATCTGTAGGTTTACTAGCACAATTTTGTAGGGAATCATTGATTATTGCCAAAAATATATCTGAAACCTATGCATGAAACGCCACAAGTACAATTTGATCATTCAGTAGGCATTACGAATCCTACGGGACAGCGGGGCGGCGCGACCGGGCAACGAAAAACACCCTGAGGCCTGCTGATGAACTGCATGTCGCTCGCGTCGAGTCTGTTGCCAGTGCTAGCAATGAACTTGTCCCTTATGTCGCGATCGTAGTCTACCTCCTTGAGCCTAACATCCGCTTTGGCACGATCGGCACTTCTTCTGGTTAGGAATGCGAGAAACCACTTGTCGCCTTCCTCGAAGCCTATACAGCGTCAGTCAGTACAACGATGCGGCAAGTTGAAGAAGAACGGACACACAATTTGGTATAGGCACGCAAGCGTCCTTTGGCTGGCAGATGTACCAGCCCGTCCAGGCGAAAACGATGTCAACGATGTCTGGTGTTCCGTCTGGAGCATCAGGTTCGTGACCAACGGACTTGAGGAAGTCGACCATAGCTTCCTGATTGACGATGTATCCTCCAAGGACTTTGACCATGCTGCACGCGAAAATCAGAGGACACTCCACACTCGGGCATAATGCACGTACATGAGATTTTGTGACTTAACGTGAGATGCTGTGTCACTTGGGAATGCGGTTTCAAGGGCTTTCGGGTTGTTATATGGTTTGGTGGCCCAACCGCCTGATATATATGCTGAAGTGTGAGATGACGTAATTCGCATATTCGCACACCTCATCGATCTGACGATCTCATCTTTCTGATTCTTCAGTTCACGTGTGTACTTCAAACAATAGGTGCCCGACGCAGTGCTTCGAACAATAGGTGCCCGACGCAGCGCTTCGAAAAATAGGTGCGTGGCTCCGGCGTGGCTCTGAATTTCAAACAGATCGGGTAGCGCGCGGCTAAGGCGCGAGCATTGTGTGACGACTGATGGAGCGTGGATCTAAGGGAGGTTTTCGCAGAAAGGGCAATGAGAAGGGGTCCAGAAGGGCCTCTTTGGCTCTACTACTGGCATTCTGGAAAATTGAATCCGATGTAGGAAAGACGTAGCGTTATTTCTGACCTTTTCTGGGCTGGTTTTGACTGATTTTATGATAGGCTCACCCTCAACCGTGACCCCGAGACCCTCGATGAAATATGTTCAAGTCCACAGGCCCTGTGGCCCGTGCACTTGGGGCATTAGCCAATTTTGGCCTGGCTGTTATGTCACCAAAATGTGTTTATCGCAACTTATTTCAGCCAAACCTTTGTCTACGGACAAAGAAACGGCCAAAATTAGTCGCGACAAACGCATTTTAGTGACATAACAGCCAGGCCAAAATCCATTAATGCCCCTAGTGGGCTGAACTTGTGGTTGAAATGATATAATGACTCTGTTCGAAATTTCGAACAATACATCCTGAGCTCAGGTACCAATGCTTCGAGCGATAGGCGGGTGGCTCCGCAATTCGAACAACGGGCGTGTGCAATTCTTTGAACAATGGACGCACAGCGTACTCAGGAGAAAACAGAATCACTTCAACAATAGATGATTATGACGATAGCAAATGGAAGAGACGGAGCTAAGGCGAGCAGAAATCAGTATATATAGCTGGCCAACGTGAAATGTTGCACACCAACATCCCTCTCCTCCCACGTTCATTGTTGCAGCTAGTCGACGCTATCTTCCATTTCAAAATGGCTGTATCATTCGATCCTGCAGCTGACATCCCCGTAAGGTTGCGGCAACGGATCGAACGATGGAATGATTCCCCACCGAAGCTCCAGTTCAGCCAGTACGGACCACTGGACAAGTACTTCAACCTCCGTTTTCCGAAGGCGTTGGTCAAACCTCAAGGCCTTCTCCGTCCCAAGGACTATAGGGCCGATGTCGCCTACTACGACATACTCGGTCAGCTGGACGCAGGAGAAGATACAAGCGTGGACTCAACCGGTACGTTTCTCAATGGCCATTTCCCTTCTCTAGTTTTTCTGAATCTTCCTTGTATCGTAGGCCAGGCAGTTGAGGTCGAGAAGAATTATCCCGACTTCGTTATTGCGAGTTATTACGAACAGAACGCACAAGGTGGTTGGCCCTCCGACTTAGTTCGTCTTGTTTGCGAGATTGGCTCCCTTTATGATCAGCCGGCACCTACCGCATCTCAGAAATCAGCTATTCAATTCCAGCTAAGTCAATATATGTACCTGTTAGGGCGAGAAGGGGAGAGATGGGATGAGCGCGCCATCGGTGTGGCAATCATCGGCACTGAAGTTAGTTTCTCAAAGCCCCGGAGGGAAACCGACGAGAATGGGACGGTGCATGTGAAGTGGACAAAGGGCGCATGGCTTTCTTTGTATGGAAAGCAGTGGGATGCAGAGATGAAGAGGATAGCGGCCATCATAGACAAAGACTAGCTTGTAGACTAAGCAATGTTTGGTTGAGTCATTGAAAATAGGCTTCATTTGTTGAATCGCAATTACAACGTAACCAATTTCTCACCTATGCTGTGCTTTCTTGATTGTATACGATATGCGTATCTGCCTGTAGCTAGAATGGCGCGAAATTCGAGTCCCTGCCGCCGCCGTCCTGCCCCGTGCCCCGCCATCACCGGCGTCCTTGCGACAAGAACCAAAGGTCCGCCCGCCGTCGTCTTCAGACTCTTCTGTGCGGGCCGCGTCTCGTTGCAGCAGAAGCTTGGCCTGGGTCGGCCGCCGCGGTTTGTCCTTGAAGACCTTGGATATGCTCATCTCGTGCTGTAGGGCACGCTTGCGGGTTGTTTGCGCTGCAGCTGCTCCGCATCCTGGCTGAGCGAGACAGAGAGGGAGCGGGAGGCGAGCGGGAGAGAGACGGGGTGCAGGAGCTCGGAAACGCGCGCTGTGTCTCGTCAGCGGGGTTGCGCACGCGCAAGGTGGGGTGCGAGGGTTTTGGTGTTGGATCGTCCGGCTACTAGCCTCGTCGTCGTCTTCGGACCACGTATCCCCCTGGTGCAAAGGCTTGCGTGAGATTTGTCAACTACAGCCTGGGTGCAAAGCCATAGTGGGATCAGTTGGTCACCAAAAAATGAAGTAACACTTATATCTCGTGTAGTGTGTATTTGTTGGAAATTCAAACAGCTCAAGTCTATGAGCATTGAGCTCGCTGCGCAAGACGACGACGACAGCCCGCCGCTGCGGCGAGGCCAGATGGTCACAGACATAACGCCTAGTCACATTAAGTCACGTCTTCAGCCACCTCATCTGCGACTCGCCGGACTTTCTTCTGCGAGTGCGAGCCATCTGCTGCAACTCTAAACCTGTAATGTGAGCCTGATTGAGCGATCAATATTTATGCACTGTTCACTGGAGTTGGGATCGCAGTGCACGAGAAAACGCGCGAGGACGCTCAGTCGCAATCAAAGTTTCAGCTACATTTGCTACAGTCGACGCCCGAGATATAGCAACAGGGCGGAGTATACAGCACCAGCTATGTATGAATACTACAAGAATCGTCCATGCTACGAAGGGGGTACAACGACAAGCACGGCGAAGGAAGACATGCATCCTAAATAACTTATGCAATTACAGTAGGGTATATCGTACACAGATGCGCGAGAGATGGCGAGAGATGAAAACAGAAAGCAAGAAAAAGGAGAAAAGAAATACAGCAGATCTATGCGTCGGGCGACAGGCAGGCGCAGACAACCTATCAGTAGGGCATGTGCACGCGGCGTCGCGCGCGCGACTCCTCCTCGCGGCGCCCCCGCCGGCGGCGGAACTCAGCCCCCTCATCGTGCGCAAGCCGCTCGCGCATCGCGCGCAGCCGTGCGCTCGACTCCGGGCGCGAGTAGGGCGCGCCGGTATCGACGCGCTTGCGCGGTGCCGCGACGCCATCCGACACTCCGCGATGCGCGCGCGAGCGCTGGAAGTGCGGCGCCTCGTCGTCCGCGTCGCTGCCGGGCACGGGATCGGCGAAGCGCACGGCACGCTTGCCTGCGCGGTCGCTGAGAGTCTGCTGTGCCATGAGCTTCGTGAGCCAGGTGACGGAGGTCGGCGCGGGGATCTTGATCGTGAGGCGGGCGGGGGGCTCGCTGTCCGAGGGAGAGGGGCATGCGGAAGGCGCCTCGACCTCGACCTCGTCGTCGGTGGCTGTGTGGTCGGAGGGCGCGGGGGGTGGGGGGCCTTGGGCATCCAGCGATTGCGCGCGGAACTTCATTGTCATCCAGGAGACGGACCGCGCGCCGGGGACTTTGATTGTGAGGCGCTCGGGCTGCTTCTTCCCCGCTGCGCCCCAGTCGAAGCATTCCCCGAGGTCAGACTCCTGAGCGCCTGAGAGATGGAACGACGCGCTGCGGCGTGCGGCGACGTCGCGTCGCGTCTGCCTGAGGTGCTTGAGCGCGGACCGTCTCGCGCACGCCTTGTGGTAGTCTTTCTCGCGACGGTCGGCGCGGTCGGCGCGGCGGTCGTTTCGGTGGACCGACTTCGACGAGGAGTCAACGTATTTAATTGGTGGCGAGGTCTCGGAGGCGCGCTGGGTGCGCTGGGTGGATTTCCAGACGGCGGTGGTGGAGCAGGCGTGGTCGAGGGAGGAGGACGGGGAGGAGCGGTCGAAGGAGGATATATCAGCATCCATGTCCTCGTCTTCTTCTACAGAGTACTGGATCGCCTCGGTCTCGTGCGAGATAGATGGGCGAAAGGTGGTGCGTGGGGTCGTGGCGCGGAGGGAAAGCGGCGATGCAGAGTCGTTAATTGTTTGTAGGGAAGTCTATGAGAAGGATGGTCAGTTATATAAGAACATTGGGCGATACAATCAGACGCACCGAGGACGCCACGGTCGTCGTTGAGGCCATTGAGGACGCGACATCTGCTCGACCGCGAGCAGACGCGGTGAAAGTGTCGTACGGCATGTTCATGTTAACGTCCGCTGCGCTGATGCTTGTGGTGTGTTCGTAGGACTATGAGGTCGTCGTGAAACTTGGAGATGGTGGTGGTTATGGTAAGAGCGAGGAGAGGAATAGAGGGACAAGCGAGGCTTATGAGGAATCCAGGCGCAGTGCGCTTTGATCTAGCCGAGCGCGGGCCGACGGCGGCCATCAATTCCGGACGTTATCCTCGCCTTTGTTCTTTTGTCCAACCCCCGTCTCGTCGGCCGGCCGGTGCTCTGGTTGCTATGTCGTTCTTGTTCTTGTGCCCGCTAGCGTATAAGGGCTACCGAAGGTGACTCTGCTGCGATTGTATTCACATAGGCGCTACTTTGAATCTCGGGCATGTGCGTTCTGCCCATACTTATTGACAAACATGACTCAAACATCACCGTGCATTTCCAAGCTCACTGTCGAAAATGGGGTACTGGATACCGATCACAGATGAGTCCGCGCAGGTCTACGTCATCTGCAGATATCGCGATAGTGCTGTCTATCAAAGCGTCGTTTCTCACGAGATGTCTTCCCGATCCGCGGTCATCGAAGATTCGTTATGCCGTTGTTGACGGTGCGTCAAAGCCAGCAGTTCTCGATATGCTATCACCTCACGACTGTCATGGTCTAAACTGCCTACCTACATGGCAGGCCAGCTGAGGCCGTTCTACTTAGACATTGTCACTGCCCCCATAAACATCCAACGAGCGATAGCCCCGTGAAAGAAGCTGCATTGCTTCCGGTACCGACGACGACTGCTTGGCGCATCGCCAACTCAGCGGCGCGACGGAGGCAGATTTGCAAGATGCTCCTTTTGGGTCCGACGCGGCGACGCTTTGACAGTCGACCTTGACTTCGCACAGTCAATGATGACTAGGACTGGCACAAGGACAGGGTGCCCTTCGACAGGACTACGCATAAGACAAGGAATGGAGGAAGCTGAGACAAGATGGAATCTTGGTGGTCAAAGAGCGATACTCGCGATCCAAGTCTGGAGATTCATCCAGCGTCTAAGTGCGCCTCACGATCAAGAGACTTGATCGACCGCCAGCACATCTCCTGGGAAAGCTCGAAAAGGATATTGTAGAACAACACCTCAAGGCTCGGTGTGCAGGGATCTAGTATGCAGTACTGTAAGCTGTTTATCTTGGCGCTCATCAAACGAGGTTGGAACGTGGTGAGGACCAGTGAGAGTGCCCATACATATAATTTCACTACACACTACCTCATTACTGACTCGAGAGTAAACACCATCCGGAAATACTGCTTTAGTAGCCTATCTTGCTTTGATTCCCAGGAAGTAGACGCGGCACGAGCCAGCGCGAAGATAAGCGGCATCTTCCGACATTGGCCGTATACGTTGCCGTCAGCATCTTGCTGCAGGAGTACGCAGTCGTCAGCACTGTACGACCAGACCTCGCGCGCTCCTTCGCGGACTCTGTTATGTTGTCGTACCCGGCGTCGTCGGCGGGCCAGTCACTTTCCTCGAGGTACTTATCGAAGACCGCGATGACACCATTGGCATTGGAAAGGAAGGTGAGGGAGGCTTTGGTCTCTGCTTCATCGTAGTGCCGTATATCTTCATCAGCATAGGCGTTCCTGAATTGCGTGCGAAGATCCTGGATGATGCCCACGAGAGAGGGCTTGAACTGACCACGAAGATCGCGTGCGGAGAAGTACCTGCCGTCGAAGACACTCAGCTTCTGCAGCCCACCGATAAGCGCCTTGGTCGGAGGATCCCAACGGCAGGAGTCGAACACTTCGAGCATGTTGAACTCCAGCGTCGGTAGTGAGTTTCGGCAGTATCGCAGAACGTGGAAGAGGAGGACGTGAAAGAAGGATTCCAGATCGTGCCGGAATTCGTGTGAAGTGCCCGGGTGCTCTTGGATCGCGGCCGCGGTAAACTGCCATGTCCCCTGCAAGGCGCATTGGTGGGTAAGCATTTGCAGGGTACATGTATATATCCTCACATGAAGTTCTCCAATAGCAACGTGACGTTCCACGCATTGGTAGCTTGCAGAGATCCCAGTCGATGAGCTGGCCCATACCCCCATCCACGATGAGGATGGTTGCGCCACTGATGTCCCGATGCAAAACGCCAGTCTTCTCATAGACAGCACCCTGAGCTGCGGCAGCAATGGTGAGTCATTTGTGCGCGATGAAGTGGACCCTGTGCGTACCTTCCACCGCATCGCGGATAGACGTGCAGGGCTCGCACGATGAGTCGAAGCTATGCATAGAACGGCCTACGCAATCGAGGATGAGAGGACACTTAGCGTGCGGGGCCTTGAAGCCCTGGGTCAACGCGATCTGATTATCTACATCCACATGGTGGGCAGATGGCGCGGCGTACGCAAAGTCGGGAAGGAGACGCGGCAGCAGCCAGTCCCGGGATACTTGATGCCTTCCGATAACTGCTTTATACGTTTGCTGCAGTAAGGCTCGAAAACATGCTATCGACTCCAGTTTGTAAGTGCGTTTTTTGGCGCGCTCTACTATATGATCATAGCTCGCATCGTCAGTGGGCCAGTCGTCCTCCTTGAGATGCTTGTCGAAGATGGCCAGGACGCCTTCAGAGTTGGCCAGGAGCGTGAAGGACGCGGAGGACGATGCCTCGTTGTAGGACCTCGAGCCTTCGCCTATATATGTATTTAGGAAGTGCTCGTCGAGGTCTAGGAGGAGCTCCACGAACGACGGCGTGAGCTGGTCGTAGAGCTCTTGCGGGTCGAGGTACCTGCCGCCGAAGGTACATATTTTCTCTTGTCCGCCATAGAGGCTCTTGTGTGCGGAGTCCCAGGAGCAAGAGTCATATATTCTGAGTATGTCGCTCGCTAGTGTTCCTGAAGGGTTGTGGCAGTAGCGCATGACGTGGTAGTAGAGGACGTGGAAGAACGACTCTAGGTCGTGGCGGAACTCGTGTTGAGTACCGGGATGCCTCAGGATCTGGCCAGCCGTGAATTGCCAAGTCCCCTGAAAGCTCGATGGATCAGCCTGTGAAGCCAAAAAGCTATTGCGCATAGGTCGCTTACGGTTTTCCAATGGCACCGTGATGTCTCCGAAGTAACGCGGATGCAAGAGTCTGAGTCGATGAGTTGGCCTTTTCCCCCGTCCGCGATGAGGATGTTGATAGCGCTCACGTCCCGATGCAAGATGCCGGTCTTCACATAGAAATTCCCGTGAGCTATGAGATTATGATTAGCCTGGATTCAATGAAATGGATGGTGCGCGTACCTTCAACCGCATCGCGGATAGATGTACAAAGCTCGCGCGACGATTTGAAGTCTTTCAACGGGCGTGCTGTACAGTTGAGAACGAGAGGATAGTTCATGCACGTCAAAATCGGTTCCACAGTCAGTGCATCTGACTCAGAACCTGCAACTCTTATGCGCTTGTGTGAAAGGCGATCCATGCTGCTTTCATTCCGAATACCCGATGCAAGAGATAGCAGGGGCTGCTTCAGGTCAAGCATGAAGTGTTCAAACTTTGGCGCGTGAATACGCTTCTGTGAGCTTGGGACGATAGGATAGCAGCGGTCGTTCTTCATTTCCCCGTCGATTTCAGGCTGGGACTGTCCGGACATAATGGAGGAAGGAAGGAAATCAACGGTGAGTTACGTTACGTATTTATGCGTGAAGCGGCAGGCTTGGAACAATGGAGAAAGGAAAAAGCGAAATTGAGCCCTCTCATGCCACATCACGTTGCATTCTGAGACCATGAACTCATTGTGTCCGAATGTGCTGCTATCGATGTCAGCACAGTTCAAACGGCCGGGCGGAAAACATTGAATATGTACTCACCATGTCAATCTTCAACGCAAGATAACCTGGACCACTTTCCAGTCAACATCCAACCATAGTACTTACGTTGAACATTCAGAGACAACAGATCGCCCACTGCTCAAGCAGCTGGCAGCAAGGGTTAGGCAGAAGTTCGATGAATCGACGACCGAGCCGGGCGGCACATTGTGACGGTGACGTTACAGAACCTTTCGCCTACGCCTGCAGCCTCGGGCGGCGACGGCTGCCGCCGGTCACGACCAACCAGTCACAACTCAACTGACAACGACTTCGGATGACCTCCAAATTACTCCGAATTCTTCCAACCTCCCTGGATAGCTGTAAGCCATTTTTGCGTGATGGACAAATTTTTCTCGGTCTCTATTCCTGCTCGATGAAAAGATCCTCGCCATACAGGATCATACTGATGAGATCACATCCGTACACTCTGGTCCATTGGTCCATTGCAGGCGCTTTCATAAGTATCCGTCTCTTCCCTTGACCAAGGTAGTACTTCTCTGGGAGACAAAAACTAGGCCTTCATGCACTGACAATTGCGCAATCAGGGTTTGAAACCATGTTAGTGGCAGACAGAGCTGCATTGGCGTTCTGGCGCGTCAGTGTCCTAACCAGTGCATCTGAGCAGCCGTCGTATAAAATGGCTGTCGATCTCGTCTTCATTCCACATCCCCCCTCCAGAGCTCAAATCCGATATCTTGAATCATGTCCCAGTCTGAAGCACCTTACCTTCCGCCTCGTCCCACAACGCCCACTCCGCTCGGGCAATACCGTCTATTGTCCCCGCTCGCCAGCATCCGCGTCTCCCCCATCCAGCTCGGTGCGATGTCAATCGGGACGGAATGGTCCAAAGGCATGGGCGCTATGACCCGGGAGTCCAGTTTCCGCTTGCTTGACGCCTACTTCGAGGCGGGTGGAAACTTTGTCGATACCGCGTGCAAAACTAGTGAGTTCTTTTCTGAATGCGAAGGACGGTTGGATATTTACTTTGAACAGCCAGGATGGTACCTCGGAAGGTCTGCTTGGTGAATGGATGGAGCTGCGAGGCAATCGAGACCAGATGGTCATCGCGACTAAGGTCAGTGAGAATATTTATGGTTCTCTATCCAGTGATCCAATACTTACGTCTATTTTTTCTGGTACACAGTACAGCTCCCCGTGGAAGGGTAACGATGCCTCGGTCGCGCAAAAGGTCCACTATACCGGGAACGGCACGAAGTCGCTTCATCTGGCTGTCAATGGTTCGTTGAAGAAGCTGCGCACCGATTACATCGATATTCTGTACTGTCATTGGTACGATTGGGAAACTAGCGTTGAAGAACTGATGAATAGCCTGCATCATCTGGTCCTCTCCGGGAAGGTTTTGCATCTCGTAAGTCTTCTCATCCGCCGTCTGCGAGTATATCGGCTTACTTATGGTTTGTAGGGAATCTCCGTGAGTTTGCGTTTTCATTCGGCGCTTTTTCTTGTCCTAATTCACATGTGCAGGATGCGCCCGCATGGATCGTGGCTCAAGCGAACCAGTATGCCAAAGATCAGGGTAAAACGCCCTTCTGCATCTACCAAGGCCAATGGAACCTCGGCAAGCGCTCCTTCGAGCGCGAGATTATCCCCATGGCTCGTGAACTCGGTCAGTCCCCGCCAGTCATCCTCTCATTAGAATTCTCGACTGATTCTATTCAGGTCTTGCTCTCGCGCCGTGGGATGTCCTCGGCGGCGGCCGCTTCCGCACCGACGCGGAAGACAAAGCCCGACGCGAGCGCGGTGAGGGCGCGCGCACGGCGTTCACGCAGGACGGGAAATGGGAGCGCAGCGCGGACGACCGCGCGATCAGCGCCGCCCTCGAGAAGGTCGCGGCCGAAGTCGGCGCGAAGACCATACAGGCAGGTGCGTTGCCCTTTGCAGTCGGTTGTGAGACAAACCTGCTGACGGGTGTTGTGTTGCGAAGTGGCGATTGCGTATCATCTGCAGAGGACGCCGTATGTGTTCCCGGTGATCGGCGGACGCAAGGTCGAGAATATGCTGAAGAACATCGAGGCGCTGGAGATTGTGCTGTCTAACGAGCAGATCGCGTATCTGGAGAGTGTCGTTCCGTTTGATGTCGGGTTCCCGAACTGGCTCATTGTGCGTGTATTCTTGAAAGTCTCTCCTCTTATCGTATGCTCATGTGCTTTTTCATGGCGAAAAGGGCGACGGGACGAAGGAGCACCCTATCATAGCTGCGAGTGCGCCTGTCGCAATTTGGCCTAAGGCTGCGCCGATCAAGCCCGCGCAGAAGTAAGATATGGTCCAACGTAGAACTGTACATGCTTCTATGTCAAGCTTGTAAATATATCATGTTGTCAGGGAACTGAAGATTTTGTATGCCACAACTTGCACTTACGCGCATCTGATGACCTGCATTCCTCATTGCCCCTGTGTTGATGTTATTTGCAAGAACAGCTCGGCCACGCATCTCCCAGGCATGAAGAAGCCCCTCCAAAATGGCAGCATATAGCAGCACGGGAAGCCTTGTGCGCCAACCTTTTTGAACTCTCCGCAGCCTTTATCAAAGTCAGTCTGCGAGATCTCCAGCAAACTTCTAAACAGCCTGGATGGGAAGCAAGGCGTGATAATGAAAGCAGACGCAATCTCGAACACCCTAGGATGTCAAAGGCGGTATTTTACATGTGTCACTTGGAAGCTTATTTCGGTACACGACGTGGGCCTCAAAATAAGGCCTGCTACTGCTGTCCAAACTTAGCTGGCCGACATGATGAAAGAGTTCAGGCATCAGCGGGTCGCTGCCCTGGCAAGATCTGACCTCCAGCAGAGGGATGCGCTCCCCCAGTGCCTCTCGCTTCTTGGCCACGCTGAGCAGCAGCTCACCCAGATTGGGGCCCGCAGCGTTTCCCTTCGTCGTGGTCCCGTCCATCGGCGCACCTGTCACCCAGAGACATTGGAGACTTGGGAGAAGAAATGAAGACTGCCGTGTCGACGGATCCCCATAAAAGCTTTCCATCTCGGCGTCCTCGGACTGGGGTTGCGTGGTCTTCAGAAGGCTGAGCAGAGGGCCGATCCCGCGTCCCCTCAACGTGAGCTTGGTCAGCGCGGACATCTGGCTGAAGGTCTCCTTAAAGATGCTGTGGACGGCATCGGGGAGTTCTTCTGAGGTGACCGAAGCATATGTGAGCTCGCTGGTGTCAAAAGAGCTGAACAGCAGTTGCACTGCGGCGAGGTCGTCCGCGGAGAGATTCGACTGATAGTCGGTGTTCCATTGTACCGAGATCCGAGAATCATCGTCGTTGTCTTGAAGATAGAGCGATAGTGTGATATGACTGCAATGTATGGCCTTCTTATACTTTATCTTCATCTTGATAGGTGATAGGTGGGAGAGGATACCCGTAGTGTCGACGAAACCCGTAGCAAAAGGGATGATGCGGAGTGACTGCTCAGCGTCAGGCCCCCAGAACCTGAAATCTTTCTTGGCTGCTGACGGAATAATTAGGCGATCAAGAAACTCCGCGCATAGCTTGTCCGCTCGACTGTCGAAACAGAATGACTTGAGAGATGGCACGAATACCTTCTCGTCTGGAATAGCGCCTTTAGGTTTGACATACCCCCCTCGAGTGACCTTTAAATTCTCCAGCTTGGCCGACTCCTTGAGCAAAGCTAGCAACTTGGCGGATAAAAAATGCTCTTCGAAGATCAGCTCAAGAGTCGTGAGGTTGCGCAGGTAGGGCGCGTTCCAACGCACACCCTCGCATTTGCGAATGGCAAGGCGGCGTAAACGGGGCAGCTTGCGAGCGAAGATGTCCGACCGCAACATGCTGGATTTGGTGACATTGTCGAAAGTCAGTGATTCCAGCATGGGCGCAGGGTGTTTGAAGCCCGCGAGGACTGCGGCCCTGCGGTCGTCAAGAGGTCCGTATCCGTCGTCTTGGTCCGAGTCCGAGTCCGAGTCGCAGGCAGGCTTCCTGTATTCGTCTGAGAGATGCAGGCCCTTCATGCGCCGTACATAAGGGGGACTGACTGCCTTGAGAACGGCATTGCAGACTTTGTGGTCTCGTGTGATGCATGCCGAGAGGGTGAAAGGAACCTTCTTGGATCTTGCGAGCATCGCGTTCATCCACGGCCCTGTCTGCGGGGCTCCTATGTTGGTCCAGAGGCCAGGCGCAGAAAGCGCGATCAGTCTCCAACGCCGGCAGACGTGAGTCACGGGAGGTATCCATCCGAGGTGCTCTTTCTGACGGGTCCTGTCGCCTTTCAATGGTTTCGATGAGGGAGGATCACATTCTGCGAGAAGATTGAAAATGT
This sequence comes from Hericium rajendrae, assembly GCA_033439255.1. NCBI lineage: Eukaryota > Fungi > Basidiomycota > Agaricomycetes > Russulales > Hericiaceae > Hericium > Hericium rajendrae. The sequence continues at coordinate 324,638 of CM065879.1, read as the reverse complement.
GCATGAGCACTTCCGAGGGAAATCGTGCTGTGATGGATAGGTCGTTGACGCGAGCGACGGTGAGCGTGATGAGATGCTGAATCGACTTGAGTTCCGCCAAAAGCATATCACGAGTGCGATCAACGATCTCCACAGAGCTACACGCGGACACGCCGTCCGTGGAAACGAGTCTTGTTCGCAAGCACTTTGCCCAGTAGTCACTGCGAACATGAGCATATTTTTTAAGCACAAAGAGCAACGAACAAGCCTTGATAACGTACTTCACTCCTTTTTCGAAATCGTCCGAACGCATGATGAGATACTTGATCTTATAGCTAGATTTTCTGAGACTCGATGATGCAAAGTATTGTGAGACAGCAGTGGAAGTAGCGTTGTATTGCTGGTGGCCTGCCTTTCGTACCAAGATATGGGGAGTTTAGCCGTTACAGAACGACGACTGTCCTGCTTAAGTAGGATTATCGAGGAACAATAGGACCTCAACAATGGAGCTGCGACAATACTGAGACATTCAAGGCTCGGAAGCAAATTTCATCCCGCTCGGATGCGACGGATGGTCTCCGCTAGTCGGTAAGTATGTGACAAAAGAGAGAAACATTTTGCGACTCGCTCCTGTCAGTCATGCATTTTCTCGAATCGACCAAGGCTTTATCAGAGTATAATGATCTTGGTGCTGGCTGCAGTAGGGCCAGGTCAAGTACTTGCCTCGATGCGATCATCAGTGGGGAAGGAAGGAATGATTGAGTATTGTGGCTGACAACAAACTGAGTTTGAACTGCGGCCGGCATGGTGTTTGCGCGTCGTCGAGTCCCATCCTGTTCACGTCCGCCTCGACGCGTCCTCTATCTTGCCGCGTACTCGTGCACGTCGACGTACACGACGTTGGGCATCTGTCTCTTTTACTTTGGCTTGATTCGTGGGAAGGAGCGCTAATTCAGGACCTGAAGGCGTCCAGTTGATCTGAGGCAGCTGTCGTCCGTCGGGCCGTCGGGACCATTCATCGCTGCCGGTCGCTGTTGACCCCACCCACAGTCCTGTCTCCCCCAACACACAGCACTCAGCCGTCTCATAACTTGCTTGGGTGGCAGTTTGCTGATTCAGCTTGATCACGGGGAGGACGTGAGCCTAAAACAGGTTGGCCGGATCCGCGTCAGCACACCGGCTCCTGACTTGCGTACGTCGCACCCCGAGGCTTTCGAATTCCCACATTAATACCCTAGGCCGGTCTCCTTGGGCATATAAAGTTCAGATACCTGCTCTGATCTGAACATACTCCCTCCGAGCATGACTCTCCTCGCAATGAACTCTACGGTGCTGTGGACGGCGGGCTTGGCAATCGCCATCCCCCTCGTCTACAAGCTCGCACGGCGGTTTCTCATGAACCCATATCTCTCGCCTCTACGCAATTTACCGGGACCGACATCGCCGAGCTTCATATGGGGCAACATGAAAGAAATTTTCGAAGCAGACGCACTGGTCCTCCACGAGAAATGGCTCGACGAGTTCGGCCCTGTTATCAAATATCACGGTTTCCTCATGGTGAGTCTCGCCAAGGTTTTATTTGGTAGATCAGATACCTAAATTGGATTCTACAGAAAGATAGGCTGTTGACATTGGATTTGCGGGCCATAAATCATATTTTGGCTCATCCCATGATATACGAAAAACCTGACCAGATTCGGCGTAGCTTGGGAGAGATTCTCGGACAGGGTGTGTTTATTCCGCCTTCATATTCCTGAATCTTGTCGAATCAACGTTTCAGGCCTGTTGTTTGTGGAAGGTTGGCAGTCAATTCCTCGAGCTATAACGACAGTCTGATCTTGATTGCATTGCAAGGCGACCAGCACAAAAAACAGGTAGGCAGCATCCTCCCCTCATAATGAATCCGCCAGTTGTGACCTTACTTGTTGATCAGCGGAGAATAATGGTATACTTCTTTTCTTCCTTACTCTAACAAGATCTCATATTGGATCGAAGAGTCCGGCATTCGGCCCAACACAAGTTCGCGCCCTCACAGATATCTTTGTGCAGAAATCTTGCCAAGTCAGTGCTTTTACTTCTCACGCATCCATCCTGCTAACGCCTTTCCCAGCTTCGTGACATCTGGAACGCCGAAATCTCGCAGACGAAACTTACCGATGGCAAGGCCAAGATCGACGTTCTGCCATGGCTAAACAAGACGACACTTGATATCATTGGATTAGCAGGTCGGCTTCATCATTATTCATCCCGATTCCTTGCACTCATATATGCAGGCTTTAACTATGCCTTTAATGCGCTCAACGCGGAGGGAGAGGAAAATGAGCTCAACGTGGCAGTACGGACAATGATCGGCGGCAATGGCAGTCGAGGATTTATCAACGTCCTCCGAGTCTTCATCCCGTTCTTGAAATTTATTGTGCCTTTTCCTTCTTTCATGCGTAATTTATGAGCTCTAACATTCCACCTAGCCAACGAAGCAGTCGCGCGCGGCCGCCGATGCACAGAGGTCAATGTCACGTATCGGCCACCAGCTCCTGGCTGAGAAGAAGGCTGCAGTGCTCGCTGCAGCTGAGTCTAGGAAGACAGGAGAGACCGTCGAAATCGGTCGCACGGATATCGAAGGCCGGGATCTGATGAGTCTGCTTGTCAAGGCGAATATGGCGACGGACCTGTCGGAGAACTTGCGGATGGATGACATTGACGTGCTTGCGCGTACGTACACTGTTGTCTGGCTGAATTGATCTGACCCCGTTCATTTCAGAGGTCCCGACGTTCCTTATCGCTGGGCATGAGACAACAAGGTATGCTGCTCGCGTTGTTTCTCCACGAGCCTTTCTGACCGCGTCGCCCAAACAGCACTGCCGTAACATGGGCACTGCTTGCTCTCGCCAACCACCCTGCTGTCCAGACCAAGCTCCGCGAAGAACTGTTCTCTGTAGACACGAACGCCCCGACCATGGAAGACCTGAGCGCGCTGCAGTACCTCGATGCTGTCGTGCGTGAAGTCATGCGGCATTTCTCGCCCGTGCCGAGCACAGTCCGGACAGCGAACACGGATGACATCCTTCCGACGGACGTAGAGTGGACCGACCGAAAGGGTGTGAGGCACCGCAATGTCACGTAGGTCATGGAACTCTGGCGTTCTGACTAGCAATGAATGGCTCCGCTTCTTTTAGGATAGCTAAAGGCGACTCTATCTTTATTCCTATTCTTGGTGTCAACCGCTCGAAGGAACTGTGGGGCGAGGACGCTCGCGAGTTTAAGTACGCATCGGATTTCATTCACCCGGATATATGCTCATTCTGTATTCTGCCAGCCCGGAACGGTGGCAGAGCCCACCGGATGCGATACACGCCATCCCTGGCATCTGGGGCAACAGCCTCGCCTTCTCCGGCGGCTCGCGCGCATGCATCGGCTACCGCTTCTCTGTCGTCGAGTAAGGGTACCTCTTCGTTAAGTGGTAAAATTACTGAGGACTTTCTCAGGATGAAGGCGCTGCTGTATACGCTGGTGCGCGCGTTCGAGTTCGGCATGACGGTGCCGTTTGAGGAAATCAAGATCAAGTCGCAGCTCGTGCAGCGCCCGTTCTTGAAGAGCGATATGGAGGCGGGGGCGCAGCTGCCGTTGTGGGTGTCGCCGGTGAAGAGGGGATGAGCATTGGGTCTTTTCTATATGATATGTAAGGATCTTGCTCTTTCAAATCTGCGGGAATAGCATTGAAATCCAGATCTCAGACGGACAAGCTGCTTCGAGCGATCGCTCTGCGGAATTAAGCTACATTAGAGCCTATACTCTAAAATATTAGGAGTCGCTCTTGGATTCAGGATGGACTTTCGAGTCGATCAAGCTAGCATGCCTCGTGACGCAGTAGTACGTGCATTCAACCTTCTCCGAGGTACGGTCACAGGAGGGCGGATACCGTATGCCATGACACAGTGCTTGTGCGTTGCGTGGCGTATAAAGATTCCTAGGGTCTTTGCCAAGGTGTTATCCACGATCCTCGTGCCTGGCGCATATAGTCGGTTCCCCCATCGTTGCTGGTACCAGAACGCCTTGGCGCTATGGATTGCGTGAGTGACGGCGGTTGTGGTGCCATGCCGTATGGCCATCCGTCGAGTTCTCATTCTCTGTTGATCCAATTCCACGCAGATGTCTTATATAAATGCGCACACGATGTGTCAACATTCTCTGCGTTCAAAACACCAATCATATTCAACATACGATAGGTGCAGTCTTCACCCTCCTAGCATCATGTACATGGCTAAGCGACCTCGGCACAAGCACCGACCATCTTCCTCCGTCGCCTAGTCAAGGTCGTCGAACTCCATCTCCCGGCGGGCAGCGCTGTCGAAAAGGCTTAAGCATCTTTGTACGTTCTGCGCCAAAACGTTTACATACCGGAACGGCGTAGGATCCGATGGAGCCGCATCGCGCTTGCTCGTTGCCTTGGTGATAGTACTCTTCGACGTGCTCGACGTCTTCGTCTCAGACTTGGCAGAGGTCTTCGTCGAGCTGGCGCCCTTCGTCGAGCTGGCGCCCTTCGTCGAGCTGGCGCCCTTCGTCGAGCTGGCACCTTTGCTCGAGCTTCCGCCTTTCGTCGAGCCGCCACCCTTCGTCGAGCTGGTCTTATCGGTAGCCGAAGGGTCCGGGAACGGAATGGGCGTCACTTTCGACGTCGGACCGTCATCAGGGCCGACGCCCATGGGCGGCAGCGAGAGCGACGTGGAAAGTATGGATATGGTGCCGGTGCTCGTTGGGCTCGCCGATTTTCCGGTTGCCTTGGATTTGCTGGAAGAGCTTGTCTTCGATGTGCCCGTTGCCTTGGACGACTTGGTGTCCGAGGATGCGGTCTTCGAAGTCTCGCTCTTCGAAGTTTCGGTCTTGGCCGACTCGGAGGTCTTCTTCGATTCGGCTGTTTTGCTTGTTTTGGTCGAGGATTTCTTAGTGGTCTTCCTTGCCATGAGAACTGCGGCGCTGCAGGTGCGATATTCAGACTTTCGATTAAGAGCTCTTAACGAGCCTGATTGCATACCTTTGGGTAATTCCAGGCTGATCGTTGGAAACAGTGACGTCTGGCAACTGTGGCTCTCTGGCATCGAAACTAGAAAACAATTCAAGGCAAAGTAAGTCGCTAGACGAGCTTCGCTTGAGTGAAAACTGACTTCAAAGGACCGGCAAGTGACGGTGCGACTTGGGCGGCCAACAGGACAGCGATCGCAGCGGCGTAGGAGCGCATGTTGACTTAGATGAGAAGATGAGATGGTGTGATATAATTGGCTGAAATGAACGAGGGGAAACTACAGGAGACCAGCACCTGAAGTAAATGAGTGATGTGGGGAGCAACCAGGCTGAGGAATTTGGTGAGTCTTCCGTCCGGTTTATATACGTTTACTATGAAATATCTTCAGACCGAATATTCAGTGCCCAGCTTGGTGGCGTATTGGATTCCCACATCTGATTAGGCCTATACGATCTATGACATTGGCATTGAGTTGAGAGGTGCAGTGCTCGGCCGGTATCAAAGAGACGACCTGTCTGATGGTTGGTTTGATTGCACGCTATAAAACTCCCGATGGAGGTAGAATTCTTACTCCACGGATATCTCACCAATTAACGAAGCACATCAACGATAACAATACAAAACGGAGGCACGACACTGCCGAGCCTGAATTCTCTAACAATACTTGCCAAAAGAAGTGCAGACCTCCCTCTATTTTTCTATTACATATCTGGTCAGCCTTTTCCGTGAACGTGGTCTTTTCGTCCCGTATTCACCTGTTACCGACTCTCTTTAGAACGTGCTCTTGCTACGAAGCTCCGCCATCAACATGTATTCTGTTGAAGTTTGAACCAAAGATTCGTGTCTTCCGTGATCACGATCGGGTAAGTACCCTTCAGTTGGAGCGGCAACTTGCGCTACTATTAATGGCGTTGAATCATAGTATCGCCCTTTTCCACTGATTCATTTTTTGTTAGAGTGACTTATTGAATTGTGCGTCGCCAGGACGCCGCACCGCCCGTCATTTGCAGTCTCTTCCGCAGGATACTGCCACTCCATGAGTATATTGGTGAGGTTGTTACCCTTTCTATCTCGAGAACAGACGGCAACCCCTCATCAATGTATTGCGTGCGGACCAACCACATTGCAAGTCGGATAAATCGGTGAGGTACCGATGCTGTCTACGATGACAAACGACAGCTGAACTCGCCACCGAATCACACCTCTCTGACAATGACGGCCATCCTACAGATGCTCGAGCAAGCCTGCATTGAGCTTGCACTCGGTGTTGTCATCTCGGACGATGCAGACCGTCAATCTCTCCAGCCACTTTCAGTAGTCATCGCTCAGCCTCAAGTACCGATAGTAACTGTCACGAATTGGCCTTAAGGCTGCAGCTGCCTCCGGCCCTTCGTCATTGAAGAAAAGCGGATATGTTCTGACAGTACCCACTGATCTCGATCGGGAATACTATCCAGTCGTCAAGGTATATCGAGACGTCTGAGGCTACCTGTCTGAGCACCAAACTTAGGCACGCGCCGTATGACTGCGTACTCCTTCTGCGCACTCCGACGCGAAGGTAGCAAGATGGGGAAAGGCAGCGAATCGAATCTCAATCCACTCCACACAATATGATCCAGTTATGAGACCTAGTTGTAATGCGTATTTTTGGCAGACCTTCTCACATTCTGTCGTTGCAGGACGGTCAACCCGGTGTGCCCGATGCCCCGTTGGCGTGTTACGATGACAGGGCTCCCAGAACAGACTTGCGATTTTACCAAAAAGTCTCAATCGTATTGGTCGAGTGCTGCCCATCGCGCGCCCATGGGAGCAAGTTGGACCCCTCATCAGTAAGTTCCAGTCATTAGACTCTCCATTTTGAACTGATTGATTCAGTTACATGTAGTGATATTGCTCCAGAAACATTATCATGTATCGCTTCGTGAGTGGCACTGATTATCATTACTATGGACTATTCGGTTGCGGTGTGACACATCTAAATTCAGATGTATAATATACTGGGAAGCCTACCACAGATCAGAGTTGCAACCATGAGTGAAGTGGAGTCGCTGAAGGAGCGCCCATGTGCGATGTTATACAGCACGCTCATGCGCTCTAGCAAAGCTTCCGGCGAAATTAGAATGCCATACAGAAGGAGTGTCTTGGCTCATCAATAGCGGTTCTCTTCCCAATGGTATATAAGGTACGAACACCGGTTCTGCTCAAAGCAAGGCTGGTCCTTCACCTGATTGCTCATTCTTTTCCTCTTTTTTGGGTCGCTGGCACGCCCATCATCTTCACTCATTTCCGCATCACTAAACCAATTATGCAGTTAGACCATCTATTTTCCGTGCTCCTGAATGCTGTTGTCATCGCGCTCAGCATGTCTCGAGGTGTTCATGCCGTCCCTGCTGGTTCTCGCGACACTGTTGTCAGTGCGCGCCAGTCCAACCCCATTGTTTCATACGATAACCTCGATCTTTCGTGAGTCAGATGCCTCTGCTCAATTTGAGCAACGATAATTGAGCACTCTCTGTAGGAATATCACAGCACGTGCCCCACGCGTAATTAATGTTCCGCTGAAGGAAGGGATGTCACAAGGTGGACAGCCGCTAGCCTACACGATGCCGATTACACTCGGAACACACACTCAGGCGTCAGATATGCTCTTCGACACTGGCTCAGGCACATTTTGGTCGGTTTCGGAGACATGTCCACAGAGAGTTCGTATATAACTTTAATCTCTACCTCGATTTAATACTAACTTATATTTCACAGGGAAACAACCAAGGGCTTGGCCCGTCTTCTTCAACAATGTTCGAGGATTTGAAGATACCTTGGAGCGCAGCATATGGAGACGGTACAACCACGGCTTCAGGGACGGTCGCCCGAGACAGTGTCAAAATCAGGGGTCTCAGCGCTATGTTAAGCTTCGTCATCGGGATCGCGGACAAGCTGACAGGACAACTAGTCAACTCTCATATGTCGGGGGTAGCTGGTTTTACGAACGGTGTTAGTCAAAAGCTGTCGGCTTGCCATCTTTCAGAATATATTTACTGATGAACTCTGACTTATTAGAAAATCGATAAACTGACCCATACCGGAGGGATTACGCTCCTCGAAGGCCTCGTTGTTTCGGGTTTGATCCCAAAGAGCATGATAGGCATCCAATTGTTACGAGGCCAAAACGGCGCACCAGGATCCGGGCGGGTCACGCTTGGCGGAGCCGACCCCTCCAAATTCAAGACCGGCACCGGCAACCTCGTCCGAATGGCAAATCAGGATCGTACCGGGCTCGGGCTCTGGGCGGTGCGCCTCGGGGACATCAATGTGGGTGGGCAGACCGTCCGATCGAACTTCGACACCCTCCTCGATACTGGCACCACCCGGATCATGGTCTCGAATGGTGACGCGGAGTTGTTCCATAACTATCCCGGGACGGTCAAGACTCCAGACGGCATATATGGCCTGCCCTGTGATCATACGAAGATCCCGACCATGTCCTTCCAGGTCGGCTCGGCTGTATTCACGATCAATCCCTTGGACATAATTGGGATGAAAATAGGCAACAGAGGCCTTTGTTATTCCCTCATCCAGGATTTGCCACCCTCTGGCAGCACGCGCCGGTGGATCCTTGGCACACCATTCATGAAGAGCGCCTATCAAATCCTCGACTCAGATGCGAATGAGATCACGTTGGCGAAGTACGCGTAAATATTTGGGGTAGTCTACGAGGTACTACAACTAGCTGCGATATTATCTTAACGAGTGCACTTTCAATATCGTGCGACCTGTCTTCCAATGCCAACCGTGGACGATGTTGATGAACAGCCGCCTTCATACTCAACGATTTTCGCTTAATGAATATCACGAAATGAAGACTATTACAGTATACTTTTTTTACTGACTCTCTCAGGCGGGCCTGCATTGCGCACGGACCGCAGCGAGATGATCCATCGGATGAATCGATGAGATATGTAAGTACTAATGCTGTCCAATGACTAAGCGACAGCTGAACTCTTCCAACTCCACCAAAAAGTCGTCACGGTAACCGCATCGACATCCTTCATTGGAGTCAATAGACATCGCCCACCCTCAACCATCGATCTTTCAAACTGTTACGAATGACCTTGAGGCTATAGTTGCCTCCATTACTCCGGAAAATTCGATGGTATTTGATAGTGAGTACTAAGTACTTCATGATCTGGATCGGGTCGAAGCGTCGCCAAGGTATATTGAGAACCCCGATGCTACCGATGCTACCGGCATTGAGCATCGAAGTTAGGTACTCTATATGCTGTTGTACCGCTTTCTCTGACAAGAAAGCAGTAATATGGGAATTGAATCTCAATATACTGCAGAGAGGATGGTCTACAGTCGTGAGGTCTGCTCGCATTGCGTATTCTTGGCGTACCTGCTCACATTCTGTCATTGGGGATGGTCACGCCGGTATGCCCCACGGGCATCGGCATATCGAGTCCCATCGCACGCACGTGGAACCATGTCTTAACGCTTCATCAGTAAGGTCCAGTCATTAAATTCTTCTTCATTTTGAACTGATTGATTCTATCACACGTAGTGATGTTGCTCCAGAAACATTACTATCATCCATCACTTCGTGGCACTGACTGTCGTTACTATGGATTGTATGGTTATAACGTGACAGATCTATATTCAGGTGTTCAATCTTCTGGGAAGCCTACCTCAAATCAAAGTCGCAAGCCGTGAGCAAAGTGGAGTCGCTGAGGGAGCGCACATGCGCGATGTTCCCACAGCATGCTTGTCTGCTTTACGAGGCCCCGGCGAAATTGAAAAGCCATACAGAAGGAAGGCCTTGGCTCATCAACAACAGCTTTCGTTGTAATGGTATATAAGGTACTAGCACTGGTTCCACTCACAGCAAGGCTGGTCCTTCCCCCGATCGCTCATTCTATCTCATTTTTTTGGGTCGCTGGCACGCCCATCGTCTTCGCTCATTTCTGCATCACTATAACAATCATGCAGCTCCATCACTTATTTACCGTGCTTCTGAACGCTGTCGTCATTGCGCTCAGCGTGTCTCGAGGCACTCATGCCGTCCCTACTGGTTCTCATGACACTGCTCTCGGTGCGCGCCAGCCCTATCCCATCGTACATTATGACATCCTCGATCTGTCGTGAGTGGATGCCTTTTCAACTTTAGCAGCAATAATGTATCATTCTCTCTAGGAATATCACAGCACGTGCCCCACGCACGATCAATGTTCGCCTCACAGAGGGTTCACGACAAGGACAGCCTCTAGCTTATACGATGGGGATTCTTCTCGGAACACAGTCCCAGGCTTCAAAGTTTGTCTTCGACACCGCCTCAGGTACATTTTGGGTGGCCTCGGAAACATGTCCACAGAGGGTTCGCGTCTAAGCTCAATCTCTAATTCGCGGCTAAATACTAGCTTGCATTTGATAGGGAAACAACCAAGGACTTGGACCATCTTCTTCAACAACATTTGAGGATCTGAATATACCTTGGAGTATTTCATATGGAGGCGGAAGGAGCAGGGCTCAGGGGACGGTTGCTCGAGATAGTGTTAAAGTCGGGGCTCTCGATACCATGATGGGCTTCCCCATCGGGATTGCAGACACGCTGACAGGACAACTAGCCAACTTACTTGCGTCAGGGATAGCTGGCTTTACGAACGGGGTGAGTCAAGAATCAGCTTACCATCATATAGAATGTATTGATGAAGTCTGACTTGTCAGAAAATCGATAAACCAACGTGCACCGGAGGCATTACGCTCCTCGAGGGTCTTCTCGAGTTTGGTCTGATTCCGAAGAGCATGGTGGGTATTCAGCTGGGGCGAGGCACGAATGGTGCTCCGGGAATCGGGCAGGTCACGCTTGGCGGATTTGACTCCTCCAAATTCCAGACCGGTGCGGACAATCTCATCCGAATGGCAAACCAAGATAATAGCAAGTCCGGGATTTGGGCAGTCCACGTCGCGAAGGTCAATGTGAATGGGCAGGACATCCTGTCAGACATCCAGGCCATCCTCGACACCGGCAGTAATCGTATTCTGGTCAAAAATGGCGATGCACAGCTGTTCCACAACTATCCCGACAGTCAATGGTGTGACTTTGGCCGCAACCTACGGGCCAGACAAAAGTGGCCTAAGGCCGTAAGTTACGGGCTGGTCAAAGCCAGCTGGAATCACCGTTTTTGGTCCGTAAGCCACGAACCAGCTGGATTTGGGAATAGACCGTAGGTTACGGGTCGGCTTGCATAGATATGTACCGCAGTCTACGGTGCAGCTCGGTCACCCATATTTAATGCCTTGCAAACTACGGCCCAGCTCAACTGGCCTCGTCCCTGTCCGGATTCACCAGCCCGGTCTCGGACCACTGCATGCACATTCGGACTCGGACTCGGACTCGGATTCGGACTTGTATTATTCGGACTCGGATTCTCACTTTACCGGACTCTTAGTTCACCGGATGACTGGATTACCGGTAATCCGGACTACCGGACTACCAGAGGGCTGAAACATCGGATTATTGGAGTACCGGATTCAAATTCCAATGCTTCAGCTCTTGACAAATTTCTGGACTGGGAATGAAAAAATAGATTCGGACTGGTACAGAAATTTGGAATACAGCAGATTCGGACTCATGGACAGACACAAAAAGAATGCACAGATCAATGATATGAACTACTTATCTCCAACGTTGCTATCAGAGGATTCTCCCAATTCTGAGTCCGTCGAAAACTCGTCAGTAGGAAGGGGCATATGAGTGTTGACCCAGCTGAATTGGTCTGCGACTGTGTCAAACCGATGTTGGACCTCTTCAGACAGGTCATCATGGTCCTGCCGAAGAGTCGAGAGAGCGTCGGACAAACCAGGGACTTCACACTCTAAGTCGGCAACCTGTCGAGAGACATCGTCGAGCTTGTCCTCCAAATCCTTCATACCCTCCTTCAGCTCCTGTCTCATCACCGTCACACTCTGCTCCAGAGAAGCTATGCGATTGAGGATGACGTTGCCCTGCTCTGCAGCTAGGGAATACCACTGAAGGCCTTTCTCCAATTGCATGGACACATGATCAACATTCTTATGCAGCCCTTTGATGTGCTGGTCAATGTCATGCAGCATATTCATGTTAACCAAGCCGGTTTGGCCATAAGAAGCTGCGACGTTGTCTCTTTCGTACCGGCTGAGCTCCGGAGTGGTCGTCCCTATGCTAGATGGACCAGGTGCCGACTGGCACTCCTGAGAAGCTTGGCTACCCGCACCAGTTCGGTCTTTGTCAGTCCGTGTCTGAAGTTGTACTAAAGATTGGGCCTTGGCCTGGATCCACACCATAGGTACATCTGAAACCGATGAGATCATGCAACGGAAATGATACATGAACTAACCTTTTCCCGGGGTGGTCTTCGGATCGATGTTGTCGTGCGGCAGAGAGCTCGGACTGCTAGCCCGGAGATAACGACTCTGGACGATTGGCCCGTGGAATGCTCTGCCAGTGATCGCACTGGGCGGCGGCAGTCGTTGGAGTGCAGGTTCACAATTCCGCCTCTTTGCTGGTACTATAGGCATCGTCGGCATTAACACGTCTCCACTCCCGATGACCTGCGGACTTCCTACACAACAGCTGTTAATGTGCAATACAAGATTACTATGAGACAACACACCTTTGCGAGTTGATCCATTATCCTCATTGCCCAGCTTATCCTCCACTGCAATTAGGCCCTCCTTATCCCCATGCTGACGCTTGTCTGGAGCTGCAGGGCCTAAATCTGAAATCAGTGCAGAACAAGGAACATACAACAAAGTCATTACCTTGTCCTCCCTCCAACATTGTCGTCGGTCTGATCCCTCCCCTCGACATCCGGAACCTCTCCACTGCCCGTAGGAGTGACTCTACAATGGTTCCATCAGGTGCAAGCATCACCCCACTGCCTCCACCATAACAAGTCTTGTACCACTCCGCAACCTTGATGAGCAAAGGGGGGAAACTCTCCAAGATGCATTTCCCACCTGAGGGACGGTCAATCCGAGTGCTAGCTTCGAGGCGCTTGACTTCTGCAATCGCCTTTTCGATGACGACCTGCGATGCGCGTCAGGGTGTACGTAGCTGGAAGATAGCATAGACACTTACTGTGTCACTGCAAATGCGAGCGAGGCACCACAGCCTGTCTACCATCCCCGCATCTGCCACGTTGTCAAGATCTCTTCCAATCCGATATTCCATACTCTCAACAGTGGCCCGGAGAGTCGTCCAGTTGAACGTTACGCTTGTGGAAGAGCGAGAAGCGGTAGTGTGGCAGGGCATTGGACAAGGACATTCTGCACGATGGGCCTCCCTAACACTCACAGACGACAGACCATGCATCGCAAAGTCATTCCATCTCCGACCGGGAGTTGCCGCATGCCACGGAATGCCTGCCCTTTGATTCGGGTTTGAGACAAAGTCAGTTTTGAGTCAGGTTAAGGTTAGATGACATAAGATCCAGGTAACCGGGCTGGTCCGGCCGGACCGACTTGACTAGGACCGGACGGTCAGAACCGGATTACATCAGCACGATGTGACATCATTTTTGTGACGATGAAATGTGCAACACGTGACAAACAAAGCAGCATCAAAGTCCGCGCTCGGTCTCCTTCCCTCCCCCCACATCATTGCCTTCCTCAGTCACTATTAACCTGCGGTCTCTGTTTTCAATCATCGCTCATCCTAGCTTTATCATGTCTTCCATTGCGGACCTCAATGCAGCGTACTCCGCTGCTTGTGACTCGGTCGGTCTTGGTCTTGTTGCTGCAAGGGCAACATCCCCGTTGATGCCTCCGGGCATGCGTGTCGCCTGGGTGCATGGCTTCATCCAGTGTTTGGTGTGTCACCCTCGGCTACCATCTCCGCTTCTATTCAGTGCTTTGTAGGAGCATGCTGACGCCATTCGAGCGAGCACGGCCAATGTGTCCGAGGAGACACTAGTCCCCGTCCCCTCGTTCATGCGCAACACCATGCGAGTCCTCTCGTCCATGCAGCCTGAGAACGTCAATCTCCACGCGCTCTCCGATTACGCGTATATCGATGGTCTCAGTCCGTCATACTGGATGGCAAGGTCGGAGCAGTTCTGTGGTCATCGCTGGTGGGAGGATGGTGCGTTCCTGATTGTCATGAACAAATGCGTCAGCTGATGTCCATCACAGTACAGATCTCTGACGCATCTTTCCCCATCTTTCACCTTCCACAAGACCTGGTCTATCCAATATATGATCCCACCCCCTCCGCCTATACCCTCCCTCCTCCGGAGCTCACGCTCGCAGGCCCCATCAACGCTGACGCCTGGCGCGGGTTGTTTGCAGAGTCGCCGGAGTCTCTGCAATATGAAGGGCATCGTGCTACCAGTAGTACGTATCCCTCCTCAACTCTTCTGTCATTGCTTTTATACTGACATCGCACCGCTCAGACCAGCCGGACCAGCCTGCTGTGGGTCGCACGCCTCCGGATGTCGACATGGGACATCAATCTCATGCCTCCGCGCGGCAGCAGCGACCCGCAATGATGAGTTCCGGAGGGCGGCTGCCCCAGCCTTTGCGCATTGTTCCGGCACCGCGCGGAGTCTCCGCGCGCACGCCGGACAACACGCCGGTCGACCGCTCATTGGTCCGAGAGGGTCTTCGACCGCTTGCTGCACTGCGGAGGCCAGCCCCACCCCCCGTGTTCGGTATACCGAAGCGGCCGATGCGCAAAGCCGCCGGTCGCTCCAGGGTTGATTAATTTCTTGCATGTAATAGTAGCTAGGCATTTATCATAATTCACCCATATCCTGCACCCCGCACGACCTATCCCGTGTCCAAAACCTCTCCCCCGACCCAACGACTCGTGCACATTATGCTGTCATGCAACATATCCCATCGCCGTGGAGAACGAGTCGCAGAGCGGCCTTGGGCCACGTACGGAGGTGAGCACACCGCGAGCAACATGCAGGGAGGACACGTACCTCGGGTAAGCACCCCACCCCTCTTGCATCGCATACGCATGCCGAGACATTGAACAACATGCCCGCCCCGCTCCGCCCCATCACACGCCCATATATGCCCGCCAACGAGCCCGGGGACCACCGTGGAGTCCGCGCAGATGACATGACCAGTGCTAATCAGCACCACGCCCCCAGTCCCGTCCCTTCGCAAGTCCCCGCAACTCTACCCACCAGTCTGGTGGTCCGGTGAAGACCGGCACGTTTTGGACCCCCGCAAACGCATCGCGTGCCCACGAAGACAGCGCTCGCCAGTCTCCCCCCTCCAGTCCGCTTTGAACCGCGAGAGCGAGCGCACACAAACGACCCCCGAACATGTCCAACACCCATGTGGGAAAGGACGTGATGCCCGGCGGTTGCATGGCAAGCAAGGCGCGGCCTCTCGAACTTGACGATGACGCCCTTGGCATGCCATGGAGCTGTGCGCGAGACTGGCAGACGGCGCTCGAGGACGCGGGCGCAGGGGCAGAGTCGGTGGATGAGCGAGATTGGCAGGCTATGTGCACGAGAAATGGTAAGCAAGATCCCATTCCGCGAAGCAAAGTACAACTCACTCATGGTGTCGAATCCAGCCGAACTCCGAACCGGCTCATCCGGGAAAGGCGTCAGCGCATGGGAGATTGAAAAGCGCGACGAAAGCAGCCAGAAACTGAATGCCAGATGAGATCCGCGCATCTAACTTGACGATGACGCCTTCGGTTTGGAACTGGCGGACGGCACTCCAGACTGGTCCTGCGGAAGGGTATGCGATCAGGCGCAGAGTCTGTAGGCGAGCGAGATCAGTAGGGTACGCAAAGGGGAAATGGTAAACAAGACCGCCTTCTCAGAATGAAGCACGCGGCACTCACCACATTCTCCAGTCCGATTCGAACACATGCACACCGTGAGCAGCGTCATCGAGAGGATAGAACGTGATGTCGAAGGATTCAAGAATGCGAGAGTGTGCAGGGCATGCAACGGACGCTGGGAAACCACATCGCGCTCGATGTCCAGCTGGAGCGTGTGACGCCCGAATCGCAGACATGACCCGTACTCAGCACGCCCGGGCATTGCAGAGCGCCCACAATGGTGCCATTCTGGTGCACGCGCTAACAGCGGAGAGCGGGCGCCATGAGCGAAGACGCGTCCCGCCTCCACATACTTGACGATGACGCCCTCGAGATGTCTAGCTCAAGGTGCTCAGGCGGACAGCAATGCGACGGCACAGCGGATGTATGGATTTCGAAAGTGCCGCGCAAGAGGGGACTGGCAGAGCGGGAATACGAGGTGAGTACCACATTATCCCCGTGCGCAAAGGCCTCCTCCCCCCAATCTTTACTTCTAACTCCATGATGTGCCCTGCAAGCGCGTGCGAACATACGCCCAGTGTCGCCACCGCTCACCACGACGATGAGCACTTCATCTTCGGAGTGTGACTGCTGCTCGCCGCGGGGCCTGAAAGCCACATGTCTGGGCAACAAAAATTTGTTTTTCGAGCTCCTGGTCTGTCCACCTTCCCCTCGGTTCATTTCGATGAAAGAGACTGACCGCGTCACATAGCGAGTCAGTGCACGCGCTGGGCTACGCCCAGCGCTCGGATCAGTGTGAACGGAAGTCCATTCGCATTGCCAACGAATATCTTCCGTCTACCACGTCCAACTGCCGCAAGCCTCGGGAGCCTGGACCTCAAAACTCCGAGGCGACAAACGCCTTCCACGAAGACATCAAGTCAATAACTGAAACATCGTCAAAACCGCGCGCTCGGAACACTCACCAGCATCAAGCATGCGCGGGGCTGCGCCCCACGCCTGCGCCGTTGCTGACAGCGCGTGAACTTTTGCGGAATACGAACATTTGCTCTAATGATAGCGGTCCCTGCTCGCCGCGGGGCCTCTGGGCCCGATTTTTGAAACCAAAATAACTGTTATTGGCGACCTCAAGGTGAGCTCCAATTCACCTCGGCTAATAATGAAAAAGAACTCACGAGAATGACACCGCAGATCACACTGGGCTCCACCCAGAGCTCGCGCGACTGTAAATGTTGACGTTCACGGACATCGACTCCGACTATTTGGCCTAATGACGGTGCTCGCCGCTCGCCGTGGGGAATCTGGCGTCGAATTTTGGGCCGAAAAAAGCTGCTTGTTGCGAGCTTCTTGTAAGTTTCAGTTTCTCTCAGCTAATTACCACGACAAACTCACCAGAACAGCGTCATAATGGTGCTAGGCTGCGTCAATCTTCGCATGTGCCGTCCCTGCTCGGGGTATCAACGGACACCTGTTGAATCGGACCTCGAAAGGTCATCTCTCCAGCCCGAGAACTCGCTCCCTGTAGGGGCCTGGACTGCGTCTAACAATGCCCCGCACCCACGCACAACGATGTGAAACCGCCGACGACTGGCATCGAACTGGGTGAGCCCCATACGGCTGCCACTTACGAATCACCAGAGTCTGAGCCGGACTTCGTCGATCGCATGCTCCACAACGACATCGTCACCACCGCGATCCAGAACGGCTACGAGGCAGGTCTGATGGCTGGGCGAAAGTCAGGTTTCGCGAGGGCGTGAGGGGTTGGTGGGAAGCACGAAGGCAGGACGGAGCGCACGTCATGAGGAGGGTCCGAGCGAGTGCACTAAGCAGGGTAGCCTTGAGGTAAGCACCCCCGCATCACTCGCCATGTCAATCGATGAGATCGACACTGACTTCCTCATGCACATATGCAAAGAGGCAGAGTATGGGGTCTGGGAGGAAGGACTAGAAGCAGGGATAATGATGGGGAGGAAAGAAGGCAGAAATGACACATACTGGGAGGGATACAAAGCCACGAAACGCGAGGCGAGTACCGCAACCAGCGCCCCAGATGAAGCTCCTGCAATCGACACATTCCCGCATCTCATGATGTCTTCGACACCCC
Source organism: Hericium rajendrae (assembly GCA_033439255.1). Lineage (NCBI taxonomy): Eukaryota > Fungi > Basidiomycota > Agaricomycetes > Russulales > Hericiaceae > Hericium > Hericium rajendrae. The sequence continues at coordinate 306,752 of CM065879.1, read as the reverse complement.
GCACCAACTCGACACCCCCTATTCCATGCCTCGCACCACAGAGCTATTGCTTGCTCCTGGACTGTAACACCCTCGGCCTGCACCCATTGTCCCGATACCGTGCAGAGTCTCTGACCGTGCACGGGACAGCACACCGGTTGACCACGCATTGGTCCGAGATGGCCTTCGTCCTCATGCTACCCTGCGGAGGCCAGCCCCGCCACCGGTGTTTGGTATACCAAAGCAAAAGGCTCGCAAAGCTGCCCGTCGCTCCAGGATTGATTACTTACTTTCATGTATTGAACTGGTCACCCCGCTGGCACTATGCAGGGGTCACCGGCAAGGCAACAGGGGTGAGCTCTTACTTGGAGGAATGCTCAATGTTTACATCATAAGTGAGAAGGGAGTTCCTTTCGGCGATGCGTGAATTAAAAATACATGTGGTAACCAAATTTCGTAATTCGAGCCAGGCTCCCCCACAGGTTCCGCGCACCCTTCAATCCTCTCCTGTCAACGGAGACTGCAGATAGTCCCATTCTACATCTGCAAGGCTTCGCAGCTCCTCCACCTGGTTGATCGTGATTGTGCAATGCTTGATGACGAGAGTGAGCCGTGTCCCAAATGCCGCATAGCGATGGGACAGGGATTGCTTGAGAATGTAGCCAATGGCATAGGAAGGACGAGAAACCTCATATATGGACCACGGACTATCCCGAGGCCTGGGGTAACTTGTATTAAAATCGACTTCCATGAACTCAATACGTAATAGATTTCTGAAGAGGTGCGGGAACGAGTCTGGCATTGGGACCTCGTCGACTTCATCTGAGTCCAGGATTGTGATCGGCTCGACTTCATCTTCCTCCGGAGGAGGGGGCATAAAGGAGCGGGGTGCGGCTAAAGCCATACAGAGCGTACGGCCACTGTCGCCCTTCACCGCGATGGTTTCAATGCCGGTGTAGGCATGGAAACCAGAGAGCCAGTCGCGAAAAGTGATCTTCTCGATGATGTAATTGTCCCAGTGTTCCAAACCATGGTCCTCTCCAAAGTCCAGAACAAGATGCCGTATCTGACGTTTGGTCTCTGTGCTTGGGACATGATTGAGGTCCTCTATCATGGGGCGCCTCTCTGGAGGTCTCTCATCGTCATACCCATCGGTATTGGCATACACGACAACCGAGATGTTCGGGAGATCTGGGTCAAAGGTGGGATGGCCGGTGTGATCGGAGAAGGGAGGATATCCTGATAAGTAGATGTCCCAGGCTAGGTTATAAGAGATAAAACCGATGCGCATGCTCAGGGGATGGGGTGAGATGTGGCTATCAATGAATGTTGTGAGTGGGGCAAATTCGCCGGCCTGAGGGTGATCGCCGAGGATGAGGATATTGCAAGAGGGAGGTACAGTGATGTGCTTGATGACATGCGCCATGTGCAGGAATGATTTGTCCTGACATGTGAATTTTTGTAGAGAACCGAATGTGACCACAGGCATGACGGGAGGAGGGGAGGGGAGAGGAGGGAAGCAGTGGGAGAGAAACAGCATTTGAAGGTTGGACATCTGACCGAGAGCTTCGAGCATCTCTCTCAAAGCATTGACGCTGGGTGGAGCAACAGGAGGTGCCTCTTCAGATGCTACATAGTCCGATGGATGGTCGAAAATAATCTTGTGGTCAGGATCAATATTTAGCAGATCTGATCGGGTGGATTTATTATTAATGTGGAGATTGGTGAGACCACGTAGAATACTCCCGGACCACACCGGGACGACGCAACGAAGCGTCATCTTACGTAGCAATGGAGCATGATTGTCGAAGAGGTCAGCGGGGAGCATATCGATACCTTGATAGGAGGACCATCTAGGGAGCGCATAAATCACCGATTCAATCATCGGGGCTGGATGGGCCATGGATGGCCAGAGGTTTTGCATGCTGCTGACAAAAAAGTTTTGGAGGGAAAGGTCGCGGATGCGATGGATTGTTCTGGAGAGCAGCTCGACAGTATCCAAGGTAGGGGGGTTCCATCTGGTGTAGGTGATAGAATAAGAGAGGGGCAGAGACCGGGACCGGATGACCATTGCGTTTTGCAATGGCGTACGGAGTCCGTCGCTGATGGTAGTCCAGAGGCTTGGATCCTCGAGTGCCCTGGATCTCAAAGTGCGGCAGACATGGGTGACATTGACCCACCCTAGGTCTTTGGGACCCGGCCGCTGGTTGGCAGCGAGAAAATGGACTATGCGCGTGCACACTTCGGTGGGGATGCGGATCAGGGGTGATAATCTGTTTCGCCGGGCACGAGCATCGAGGGTGAGGAGGAGTAGCTGGTTTAGCTCCTCGTCAATGGCAGCTCGCTGCTGTTCTATATCAACTGGGTCAGGGTGTACAGGAATCCTGGAAGGGGATGCGAGTAGTCAGTAATCCAAACATTGATGGATGAAAGATCCCGCCGGACTTGCCTCAAGATCTGGAAACTTGATCCGGTTGACATGATGTATTTTCGGGTGACGGATATAGCAACAATAAGTAAGGGTAGTCGTCGAGGCAGAGAAAAACTAACAAACGTGGACTATGGATGAGCAGTTTATAAACAGCTGGCCAGGGTGACAGGTGTGTGGCGTTATGACTACATTTGACCGGATTGACAGTTGCATGATGCGGCGGTGCATGAGAAGACCCCGTATAATTGGTATGGACTGGTATACAACCGGGGTCAATTTTTTTAAAGCCCATGTCCGGACAGCCCAGTCGGAAGGCCCCGAATCCGTGCCGATGAAGTTTTGGTTCCAGCCTGATGTTGTACAATTTCGTCGGGATTGTGTACCTGATCCGCTGAAATTCAGATTTTCTCCCAATTTTTTCTCCTTGGCGGGAACCCTGCAGGCCCCCATGTCCGGACAGTAACCCAGCTTCCGGCAAGCTTGGGCCAATTTGTCTTCACTCTAACCTAGCTGATGTGGAGCACGCGCGGCTATAGCTTAACCTTACAAGACATCGACAGTGTTGGGGGTCTCTGGCAAATCCGCTGCATCGTCGTGGGCTTGGTTAGAAAGGATGTCGCACTGGATATCTAGACAGAGCCAATGTGAAGGTCCCATGGTGGGCATCATCATGTACCCGCTGAGAGATATCGAGATGGTGGTTCTTTCTGCACGCCTTTTCAGTTTCATTCTCTCTAAATTGCAAGGTTAGGGTCGTGTATGGACCAGGTGCGCTCTGTGGAAGTGGACATGATACGCTCGCATATACATGGGAATACCTGGGTATCATAATCTGAGAAGACAGCACTATATCGAGGGAATGAGGCCGGAGTATGAACACGGTTTTACTCAGTACCCCCGCCAACCCATTGTGTCCCATTGACCTACCGCGAACCTAACTTTGTCTCACCTTCGTGTCCCCATTGGAAATTTCTTACAATTTCCTAGTTCCTATTCTAAGATCCATACTTCCATACTGATATTCAATCGTTGGCGCTTAGCTGAACTCAGCACCAAAGCTATCATACATTTGACGAGCCTTCGCTTGCGTTTCTCTCACCCTGGGCATCCGGAGGGATGGTATATGAGGCACTCAATAACTCTAATTGAGCTGCCCGAGATTCCAAGTCCCGCAACTCCCGGAGCAGGGACTCTCTCCGATCCGTTATCCACCTGATATGAGCTAGATAGCAAATGAATATGGTTCCGAAAAAAAGTGAGAAAGAACCATACCACGAAGTGCACCTTTGATCCAGATAATCCGGGATTTCTCATCGACCGGTGCTCTCGGAGGCGGGGGTAGGAATTCGCTATCGGGAAGATCCTACGAAGAACATCAGCGAGATGTCTCTCAAATCTTCACCTGGCTCAACTCACCTGGCCGAGGGCCGCCAACACCGATGCAGAATGTGGAACCGGGGTGCGTAAGCCATCCTCCATTTCAACATCCTGAGACGTCGGAACCTGCTCTTGAGAGGGCGGCACATCTCCGACATTGGACTCTGCATTGGCCAGGTCGGCAAGGGGGCGTCCGTCAGTATGCCCTGGCATTCCCCTGTCAGTTAACTCGGTGCGGACTGGAGGTAATGAATCGATGGTGCCATCTGTTTTACTACAATATGGTCAAACGTCAAATGTCACACCGAAAACCTGATCTACATACGGTAAATTGTCCTGGCTCCCCTCCACTTCGGAGAACTGATCACCCAACTCCATCATCAGGTTCTGAAGATTGTCAGTTGCCTCTCGCTGATGTCCAATGTGATCCCACGTACCATGCCTTCCTTCAACTGCCAGTCCGACTCCTGACTAAGCGGTGGCACACTGCTCGGCGCTGCATCCTGGCCACTCATGTCTCCGGCCACATTCTTCTCACCAACAAGCTCTGTGTCATGCGCCAAAGCTTGAAATCCTCGATGTGTGTTGATAGGCATCACCGCAAGGATTGTACGATTTATTCAACAATCGTCAGAAAGACACAAAGACCTATGTAATATGCGGCATACCCATATTACTTCCGGAGCTCACGACCAGAGTTGAGCAAAGGACGGTAGGCTGCAGGATGTGAGGACGAGGGGCGGAAGGGGAGATGGAAGCTGTGATAATGCGGAACCTCTCTTAACACCGCGTGTAACGGGCATGCACAAGGTAGGTCCGATCAGATTAGGGGCGTGGGGTTCTGGTCCGAAAATGACAACACAAACACGAATGATCCAGACCCACCGGACTACGCAACATCAGTCATCTGATCAATGGTGGCTTGAAACAAAATTTCAAACCTCTTGCGGTCCACGCCTGCGATGACGTAACACATGACAATCACTGCATGGGTGACACGTTGGCAGTCCAATTGTGCATCTTGATCCCCTTCTGCGTCACTCTCTCTCTCTCAGACTTTCATTCTTTCTTACCTCTGGCTGCTATGGACAGTGTCAACGTTCTGAATGCCAGCTACTTGATCTTGTCGGTGCGTGTTGGGCTCGCACTTCATGCTGCTAGCAGAGCACCTGTTCAGTTGTCAGAGCATGCACGGCGTGCCTGGCAGACAGAATTCACAAAAGAAATGGTATGCTCTTTTCAATTCACTGGTCTCCACGTTGCTAAACTATGTTCAGGTCTCAGCAAAGAGGATCAGGGAGTCGGCCATGGAGGCAGGTGTCAGGGAAATGATGATGCTGACCCCCGGGTATATGCGCCACACAGCCCGCTACCTCAACTTCTTGCAGAGCCAGACGGACCCAGAGGGCTTATTCGATCTACGCCAGCTCGCAAGCTTTCTTGATCCTCAGGATCGCAATTTGAACGTCAAGGTGCAAAATATGGATTTGGGCCTGCGCTGGTGGGAGAACCGTAAGCTCGCTATTGTAATCTGCAAGGATGTAGCCTGACATTGTCCCTGATAGCGGAATTACTTGTCCCTGCACAGGATGCCGTCCGCTATTCGACTCCGGACTCCCTCGTCGATTGGTTTGTCAATTCGTGGTGCAGCAATGGGGATGAGACAAATCAGGGAATGACTCCCCCCACTAGACCAGCCTGTGACGCTCCAGCAATGCAGTCATTGTCCGACCTGGGTATGCTCCCTGCCCGCATGTATCCCTTACAGTTTCCCCATATAATCAGTCTACTGACGATGTGCTTGTTCAGGCGAAGAGAGCGAGGAAACCGAGGAAAGCCAGTCAGGCCTCCCCCCCGGTGCCAAGATTGGCCCTCCTCGGTCACGCATGGTTCACAAGCTGCCCTATCATTCATTGGCCAGTTCCACGGAAAGTCAGGTTCTGCATCCCGATGTTGTTCCCGCATCACAATCTGCATCGACATTCGCATCTAGGGCGGTCGCGGTGGGTCGTTCAATGCAGCGGTCTGGTCTTCGGCCACGCGAAGTACTCCGAAAACCGTCTCCGCCGCCCAAATTTGGCCTGTATAATCGGCGGCGCCAGCCCAGTAAGAAATCTTGGTACAACCCGTACCTAACCGAGATTCCTTTTGTGGGTGGATCTCCTTGTCCGATGATCCCCCCTCCTGACAGTTGAGTTCTGGATAGCCATTTCGATGCAATGGCTGCGTGAAACACGGTGACTGCTGTGCCACCCAAGAGGGCCATCCAAATATCTGTATCGGTTGTGACATCCGTCGGGAGCGTTGCAGCCACAACACACCTCAGAATCGTAGGGCCCGGAATGCAGCACAACACCGGGGGAGGCATTCAGGATCCATATCCAAATCACAGCATCCGGCTGCCTCCCGCTCCTCGAGCATTGCCGGCCCATCCCGTCCCAGGAAGCCTGCGGCTAACAAGGTCATTGTCGGTATGTGTGTACATATCATTCCCCTTCCTTCTAACATTGCTTGTAGAGATCCTGAAAGAACCCACACAAGGGCGCATTCAGGCCGCCAAACCCCGTCAGAGGTTGATCTGCAAGCACTACTTGCGGAGATGTCTCGGGCGAGTTCAGCAGACCTGGAATTTGTGTGACGGTTTGTAGAGGGGAGGCGCACCAGCAACTGCAGTGAGATGTACCCAAGGACAGCAAAAAGGGAAGTCATGCTGCAACTAAACGTACACACAGTAGGACCGGGACTGGCTTGAGATACTGTGTTGTTCCTGATTCAATCCGACCTTCCGTGAGGCGTGCTCCATTTTTGGTCCAGCCATCTGCCTGAGAATAATATTACTTGTACAGTCATTCTTTTGTGATGTTTTTAATGCACATTCTTCGTCTCCGGGTTTGATACCACAAATCAAAAAGGCATGAACATTGTTGAAGTACTATTGTGCCAATGCCTCTGCAAATGCACTCTCTGCCTGATTGGCCATGCTAATCCAGAGTGCCATCTGTCTGGAGGCATAGCTTTGGTGCCCTGGATCTGTGTTGTTGGCCTTCCATTTTCCCCACCGTTCTGCCCTCTTGGTGAAGTAATTGATCGTTCGTGCCATCTCCCTTGGAAGGGCTTCCCGCTCCGCACGCCATTGCTTCATCTGGGCCCGAGACCGTAGCCAGTGAACACGATAAACTACAATTCTCCATCAGTGACAGGGATCATGTTGAATGCAGCAGACCGGACCCACATTCCATTGTCCATTTACTGTCATTCTCGCCTTTCCGTCCCAGTCTCCAGAACCATGAAAGAGGTTCATTACGAGATCCCCGCATGCTTGAGTCAATGACAAATGTCTGCGCCCGTAAGTCCGACCGGTGCAAGACCTTATAAGTCTTCAATGTGTCAGAATCTGCAAGCCCAAGGCTGTTTAGAGCACATCGTGCTCGGTTGTAGACACGGCACTGCTGTTGGACAACCTTGTCCATAGTCTCAATATCTGCCCAAGCCCTTGTCCGCTTTCGTTGTGATCTGCGGGCCGCCCGCACCTTCGTCCGAAACTGGAATGCCTTCTCGCTGAGAGCTATACGGAGCTGACTAAGCACATCGTTCATTTGCCCGATCCGAAGGTCAATTTCCTGTTCCAACACGCCGTGAAGTCCATGAGTAGTGACCAGTGCCTTTCCCACAGTGAAGGGCAATGGAAGGGCAATGCGCTCTGGCGGAATTGCTGCATCGTCGTCGATGAGAGGTCTCGAATATTCAGTGCGGACGTCCTCCCATAGTTCATCGTATTCGGCACCGTCATCGATCATCCGTCCGATAGTGAATCCGGGGATCCAATCCTCGCCTTTGGACATGTAAGGCAGACTCCGCCGTTCAAACTGATCAATTTGGGTCTGCAGCCGTCGTCGTCGTTCTGCGATGGTGTTCTGCTGGTTTAATGTAGCAGTTTTACCAACGCTTCGGACGTATGCTGCCAGCTGTAGCCTAGCATGACCATTGGCTCCGTCAGAATAAAGGAATGGTAAATCGGACAACGCACTGAGCCTCTTCTATCTTGAGTCCCGAGTGAATCCATGCAGCGCAACCACGAAGCCTGTCAGACTCCACTGCAGCCACAAGTCGGTTTTCCATTTCTGCTTTTCCTGGTACTGTCTATGACATTAGCAATTGTTCTCCAGGCTGAGGATGGCTGGGAGCATATGTCCGTCGATCTGCAGATCATATACGTCCATTGCTTTTATATCCCGTAAGCGGTTCTTCTGTGCAGTCTCTTCTATCTTCTTCCATCCATCATGGACGTCGTCAGGCACTGTGTGATCAAAATCTGCGAATGCTGTCTCAGCAATCTCGAGACCTGTTGCTGACTTCTTCCACTTCTTGCACAATGACTTCACTGCTCCCGACTTTCAGTACTGGTCAGGGAGCTCATACAATGATCGAAACATGCATACCGCTGTGTACAAGCTTCTTCCAATTTGAGTCATTCATGTGATCATCCAAAATCTCCCTCCTGTGAGAGATAGACATCCCTCTCGTACTTCGTGAGATCTCGTTCAAAGGAGCCCACAATGTCTCCAATATCTCCCCATCCACCTGGCGTGCGCCCGGAATGAACGTTGGTGAAAACCGAGCGAGGCATTCTTGCCGGTGACCGTGGATGTGGAAAAGACCAATACCGGATATAATTTCCATGTCCGGAGGTAGTTCCAAAAATTCGCTCCGGTCCACACGTGAGTAGAAATTGACAAACCACTGGCAAGCGATGTCATACAAGAGTCTCGCTGTAGTCAGACCTTGCGACTTGTACCCCAACCCTTGGCAGACGGAGTAATCCATATTGACTTGACTGCAGACTATCTGTCAGCACAACATTATCTTTGTGGACTGACAGAGAGATACACCTACCGTTCACCCTTTTGAAAGTCCACTGTCGTGTGTGGTATAAATGCCCCATGCATGCAGGCAGCGGACCCCAAACCGGATGAGTATAAATTACTCTTCCGGGCATTGGCTTGATTCACCGCGCGGTGGTCATTGCATGTGGATCACTGTTGCAGGCAAAACGGTTACCGACCACATAATGCAATATGCTACTTAGTTGCACCTCTTGCCTGACCTCCCGATTGCTGCGGAGATGTTGATGGTATCTTTTGCTCTCGACCATGAACCCGGTGCCATCGCTCAAAGCGAAATCGTTGTCCGGTCTTCTCATCTTCTCCAGCTGGGCAGTAAAGTTGCCATCCTGCATTTGTATACGTGCATCGAGGTCACTGAAAACCAGCAGTCAATGAAGAGAACTGGATGGGAAATAATGGACTCACAGTCGGTCTTCAGGCAGCATGTTTTCTCCTGGTTGAGGACATGTGGGACAGAATAATGCCAAGTCTCCATTTCCTGGCATGTCAGTGCGATGACCGAAACCATGCCATCGCATATACTGCAGGTGCCTCCATACCCACAGAGACCGCATAAGTTCCCGATAATGGTCCTATGAGAATGTGTTAGTGCCAATGAGAGAACTGTTAAGGCATGCAATGCAACAGGAACCGAATCCGGAAAGGCAGGGTTGGTTAGTCGACGGAGCTTTCCGAAGAACTGGAAAAATGAGGTTTTGCATTCAAGATTGTCCAAACGACAGTCTTCTAACACCTGGAATGTGAACGCAGTCTGGGGCCGACGGAATGATGCTGGAAATAGATTGCTCCGAAGGAGTTGACGGTGCAGTGGTTCATCAGTAGAGCAATAGCAGTTCACCACTCCTAATTCGTGCACTCCGGACCGATCAACAATGGTCAGGATATGATCCGGTGTATCTTCGCTAGCATGGAGCCTCTGACTCCGGGCCTGACATTCAGCCTCCGCCAAGGTATCTTCCTCGTTGACATGCTCCCAATCGGTGTCTCCATCATCCTCATGGACATAATCATCGTCATCAAGGAGGCTCGCAGCTAGCGTACATGGCCGGTCCTTCTGGAAGACACCACATTCTATGGCTTCCTGTTCAGTCTTCGCCATGTAGGCAGAAGCACGTTGGAACTCGTCAAAGTGGATGGTAGGCACCGGACTTGGTGTCCTACAATTGGGCCCCGGTCCTCGGTGGTCGTCGTTGGACTGAGCTCCATTATGTGAGCGTGTAGTCATCCTTCGGGTTGATGATAAGGGTGTGGGTGGTGATGGGGATGGTTGTCGGCTGTGATGAGGTCGTGTGATGAGGCGGCCGCGCATGGATTTGGAGGCAGCTGGTAGTGACTCAGCCTCAGATTCTGAAAGTACATCGGACACCAGCCCGGCTGATCGTCCAATATCCCCTGTGTCTCCATGAGTACTAGTGATGCGACGATTGGGGAGTAAATGCATGGATGTGGCTGGAGTATCAGTGTCAGAGTCATCAATGTGGGGTTCCTGGGAAGTCACAGTAGAAATGGTCCCTTCTTTCTCCTTCCGGTGGCCTCTACCAACATGGACGGTCTCTAAGACTGACCGGATATGTGACCTGCTGGTGTTGCTGGTGGTAGTCGATTCACTTGGAGACGGCGGACAAGTCGTAGCAGCCCGTGACACAACTTCTGAATTACCGATCTCTGAGTACCCATCCTCTGAACCTGATAGGATGTCATTCGTGGCAGGGGGTGAAGGGCCTCGGGAGGAAGAACTTGATGGTGAACGGAATGCTGTGAATGAATGGTTCAGGTCTTGAATAGAATGGCTGGATGGTCGAGGAGTCATCCCGGAAGAAACAGTCGTCCTGGATTCTGCGCTATCTGAATCATGGCCATTCCCAGCAATAGACGGACAGCGTGAGCCAGCATGTCCCAGATATATGAGAACGCCGAGTTCACTGAGCCAAGCCGGCTCATAATGCGTACCGGTCCATTTTTGAACACGGTGGAATGGCAAATGACTGTGGCACCTTTTACAACACTTTGCGCAGAATTGCGGACTGGAGAAGCAGTCCTTGCACCGCCATTCGGGTTTCCGTTTGCATTGCACTGTGGCGCATGTGTCCTCTCGGGCCTCACCCTGGAGAATCGTGTGAATGTAGTCATCTTCGGTGTCTGTCCATTCGGTCAGCCATGTTCGGTCTGTCTACATGAATGATATTAGGACAGAAATGAATTCCAAAGCTGGAGACGTACACGGGGTTTCCGCGGTTTAAGTGACTGGGCATGATACAGCTCCCAGTCTTGCTCGGTCATGACCGGAGCTTCTGGGGAGACGTGTGCAGCTCCATCGGCCTTGGCTGTAGATCCTTGGCGGGTAGTCCGTGACGAATCACCCTTTCTGTCAGCACGGGCACACTTTCCGCTTCCATTCCGGTCTGATGAGGCATCATCGGCCTCCTTGGTTTGCTTGGGTTGAGCCGCTGGCCGACTGACTTTCCGTGTTCCACGCCCAGTCTCAAGTTCTTCTTGCATGACGATCCATATGCCACGGCCTTTCTTCACTCTGGGTGGCATCTATTAAAGCGGTAAAGAGGATATTGGGAAGGGGGAGCAAAGTCAGGCCAGCAACTGAAGAAAATGGTACTGAAGAACTGCAGACGGAGGAACAGCAGAGGAAGGGGATTGTGGGGACACAAGGAATCTCACAGCATCGGGGATAAGAATATGCTATTACAATGAAAAAGGTAATGATGCGTGAGTCTGCGATGACTCGTCCGTTACGTCGGGTTTGGATGGGATGTTGAACTGACTGTCATTGCACCAGTCCGGTGCTTTGACGATCATGCGCTCGTGCACTGCATCTCTCATCCAAAATGCATAACACACCCTGTCCGGTTCACATTCTGGGACTGCATGGATTACCATTTTTGAGCAGACCGCAGCTAGTGTCCCGGACCTGTATGCAAACCTCAGGTTGAGATTCTGGAGGTGCAGTTCTGCATCAGGATATGTGCCGATCGTCGCCAGGAGATCTGGCCATTCGGCGCGACCTCCCATATCTCTATGCGGCATGGTGGCCCAGTTAGAGATGATCGAGACACCACTAAATGCAGATGTCCAGTGGCACATCACTTCACGAAACTCCGGCATATCTCTGAGCCGTTCCAACGTGCATATGCCAGCCTCGTGTAATTCTGGGTATATGACCCCAAGAATTGCACTCATGATCGCGCCTGATTCCTGGAATGCTAGCAGCCATTCTTTTGCCCGCTGGGTCTTGAGGGAGACAGACATGTAGAGGGGAAAGTGAGTGTCCTACAGCGAAATCCAGGTACACACTGAATTCTACATCGACGATAGAAGGAAGGGTCTCATACCTCATGGCCGAGTGCAAACCATGCTGGGGACAAATCTACAAAGCCAGGATGCAAGGTGCAGACTACCGGATTATGATAAAGGTTTTGAGCATGACGAGTCAGAGACTTCATGGCTTCGGACCTCGTTCCCTTGGACCTCGAGCCTGCTGCTTGCTTCGCGGACTTGACAATGCCCGATCCTGCTGGTCCTGGATTCGTCGGCCCATTCTTTCTGTAAATTTCAGTCCAGCTCCTTTGGAAGAGGGGCTCGAGGATCTTTGCAGCATTGAACATGATGGCCTGCACAAGCAATTGATCAACACAATGACGGGTGATGTCAAATGCGAGTTGCCACCTGTCGTTCCAGGGACAGCACACCTGGTAGGTACCACACCAGGTGATTGGTGTGTGTATCCGAGACCGTCATTGGGACATCAATCAGAGGCCATGAGGTATTGTTGGTACCCCAGGTTAGGCCCGGGTAACGCCGGTGTAGGGATGCTTCTGTCGGTGAGTTGAGTCCGGTGTATTTCTTCGGAATGCGGCTGGTGTAATGCTGTGCATCCCAAGTCATCCGGACTGAAGTTACATCAGTTTTCAATCATCTCATTTTCAAATTGATACACATACTACGGTTTAGAAAAGCAGCAACCAACTCCCAGGCAATATAATCCAGCTCGCAGCGCAGGCTGGATGACAGCATCCAGTATGGGATCGGGGCAGGATTGGCAAAGTCGACCTTCTGGTGGTTAGCCAAATAGCAATGAAACATGTGTTTCAGATAGATTGAGATTGCTTCGACTTCGGACATCTCACTTGGGGAATGAGCGGAAATGAGGATCAGCGCGGAAAGTAAGGCTGGTTGGTCGCGGTCTTTGATGTGGCAGAGGTTTGTCACCAAGCATTCGGCTATCCACATGTGCTTCGGCAGGAGATTGCCGGTGATGGATTCCTCATTCGGCCTGTACAGCATTGGACAAAGATCGGATCATATTGGTTACCTTTGAAGACCGTATGTCTGAGGACGTACATGAAAAACAAAAAAAAGTCAGTCCATGTCGTTCCGCTGCACTATAATCCATTTGCTGATCAGTTTGCCTTCTTCCGCCCCTTCCCTCAGTTCGCCCCTCCTACTTTCAATTTAATGCCGAGAGGTCCCCTTCCACAGAAAAAGTCCAAGTCTGTCAAGACTGATCTGTCGGAGGACGAGATTGACTTTCTCAAAACATAGTTGAAGGCCTTTAAGGAGACCGGGAAGGCTGGACGACGTTGTATCATTACGGACCTCAAGGCACCTGGTGGTCAATTCTTTGGCCGTTTTTCATACAGGGGTCTTGAGTTGACCAGGGTCCAGCGGGTATGCCTGCATCTGTTGATGAGCTGTCGCTGCTAACTCACTTTCGCTATATAGTTGATACACGAGTGGCTGCTAAAACATGGCAGGCACCGGCTTCGGAAGGCGGACTCATTTAAGTATGTCCGAACATGGACACTCAAGGCCGTAGTCCAGCACATAGAACGCGATGCCATCATGGAGCATGCCAAAGTACTATCTGGTGGTGCGCAGCCTGGAAGCAAAGCCCACATTGTGATCTACTCCCGGGCAGTGAGTCAGGTGATGAACAACCTTACTCCGGACAAGATGACCCAATATGAGGAGTATGCTGCATTGTGGACAAAGACGGAGGCTCCTCCTGATGTGCAGGCCAGGTCCGTACTGTTGCTGTATGTCCAGTATCTGTCCTCATGTCGTCTCTATGCAGACAAGCATCTAAGCATGCTGGCGAGTACACCAAGTCGTTCGCCACACAAATGCGGTCACATCTTGGGACATCTGAGAAAATCCACATGGCTATAGAGCTCTATATAGATTATATAAATGTCATAGGGCCATAGCTATGCCACCTATTCTATAGATGGCCATAGAAGGGGATCATCTATAGAGTGCTATAGAGCTACTTAGGATAGCTATAGAGTGCTATGATAGCTATAGAGCTATAAGAGATAGCTATGATAGCTACAGAGCTACAAGACATAGCTATGAAGCTATGAGGGTAGCTATGTAGATTATATTCACTACAAATACTATAGATATTCTGATGATTACAATAAGCTAAATATTCTACATATTCTTAATAGATTATAATGTTATGATTTGAATTTATAGTTATACTAGACTTAGTGAAAGTAGACAGATATCTACATATTGATATATGTAAATCATCCACGAAGATCACACAAAATCAGAGAGAAGACAACAAATTTTCATTGACTAACTACAACATAATAGTATACTACAACTTTATACTACATAATATACTAAACATAAAGGACAATCTAAGACAACATAAGCATTAGTAAAGATAAGAGATAGAACACTAAGACTTACCATTCTTATAAAAAGCGAAAATAGCTAAAACAAATATATATTAATATTAGAAGACACTCCAAAGAAAACATAGTAAAGCTTACCAAACTAAGAGAAAAGCGAAAATGTACTAGACAATTCTAACGCATCAGTATAAGACATAACAAACCTTACCTAGTAAGTATACAAAGGTACTGATATAAGTATGAAGGCATTAGCACAAGACATACGAGATTAAAGAATAAAACCTTACCTTAATAGAGATAGCAACGAGTAATAAACGACGACGACGGACGAAGCAATGACGACGAGCGAGCAGCCGACGACGACGAAGCGTCGACGTGGCAGGACATGGTGGGGGTTAAGAGCAAGAGGAAAGGCGCGTCGCGCGAGCCTTATAAACGAATCCCGGGAGAAGCCGGGAATCGCGGCTGCCGGGCGTTGCCGAGCGTCGCGTCAGGGATTGGGCTGGCAGACTTAATTAAGTTGATGTTGCGGCTCAGGGAGATATAGTACAGTAGATCATCAGATTTCTCATATGTTTGAATTTAATGTATCATCTTTGACTGTGCGCTTTTTCTCTGAATTTATACGATTTTATTAGACTTGTTGAAGCTCGATTAACATGACTTCGCTGGGTCGGTGGCTGAAGCACCGAACGTCAACGCGCGTCGACTTATTTCGTCCCTCTCCGACTCCATCTTTCATCTCTCGTCACTCCCCTCTCCATTCCCTCGCCGCCTCATTCTCTCCTTCACCCCGAGCTCGTCAACTTCGGTGCGGAGGATCAGTAGTAAGCAGAGGGCTATCAGGTAAGTAAAAACAACTTATCTTTGTTGTTTTTGCCCTAAACCAGAGAGTATCGCTCGTTTTTCGAGCGATACTCTCGTTTTTTTCTTTCTCCTTCGACCGCTCGCGCTCCCTCGGCCTCTTCCTCGCTCCCACCAGCCCTGTCGTGCCCCTCACCACCACTTTCACCCGCGCGCAGCTTCCCCGTCCCATGCGCGACTCCCAAAACCCCACGTCACCCGCGCACGACCTCAACGACACACAAGCCCCGGCTTCCCCGTTCGCGCGCACGGGCACGGGCCACGCACACGCACTATTGCACGCCGTCTGCGCGTTGTCAACAACGTGTCCGCACCGGCGGCCACGTCATCGCCTGTGCCCTCCACGTCCGCGCAAGCGCGCACCGTCGAGTCCCGTTGCCCTGGCAACGGGACTCAAACATCGTCCGTGCCCATTGCCAACGGTCCCGCACGCTCGCCCAAAGCCCCGCACGCTCGTAACGCCCCGCCCACGAGAACAATGCCCCATGCTCGCGCCCAAGAAGCACTACGCGTGCCCCGTGGCCCCGCATGCACCTCCCAAGCCCCACGCGTGCGTGATATGCCCTGCGCTCGCCCTTCACGTCCCGGACACGGCATAGCAGCCCACGCTCGCGCGCCACGACCAGCCCGCGCGGGCCACGCTTGGACATGCACGCAACGCCCCGGACACGCGTGCGACGCTCCAGCCGCCCGCGCAACGTCCCGCGCTGACGCCCCATGCCCCCTCCACACACGTTCAACACCCCACCCGCCTGCGCAATGCCCCGTGCACGCGCCAACGCCCCGCAAGCTCGCTCAGTGCCCCGCGCACGCATCGACGCGCGGCGCACGCATCAACGCGCGGCGCACACTCCGCATGCCCGCACGACCCCGCACGCATACAAAACACCCCGCACGTGCACCACGTCGTGCCCGCGCGCAGCACAGCCCGTATGCGTGCGCAATACCACGCCCGCGCGCCCCACCTCTCGGACACGCGTGCAATGCTCCAGAAGCAGGCCCCGCATCTGGACACGTGCGCGATATCCCGCGTTCACGCGCAAGACCCCGCCCAGCGTGCGCCCCGCCCGCTCAACACTCCGCACGCCTGCAGAACGCCGCGCGCGTACGCGCACAACGCCCGGTGCGCGCCACGTCTCTCCCTCGCATGCGCTCCGTCTCACTCACGTGCGATATCCCCGTCCTCGCTCGTCCCTCTCCCGTTCCGCATGCGCGCCGCGTTTGCATCCATGCACGGCCATTGCATGCCACCTCCGTGCTGAACTAGGCCCCGATGTTCGACATAGTTACTTATACTTAGATTTCTCTAAACCTTTGTACTTACTTATGACTGAAATAATATAAATTGATTTGACTTACTGTATCTTTGGTGTGACTTATATCATATGTATATTCTGGATAATGTTTATAGTTGCTGTATATCTCACAGATGTTATAGCATATAGCATGCACTTACAGGGTGATATAGTGAACATAGACTACATAGGCTCTATAGCAAGTAGAGACATGTCTATAGCCTCCATAGCTGTGCTTGCTATCTATGTAGGCCTATATAGATAGCATATAGGGCTATGTAGCCTATATAGACCTACATAGATGACATATAGGGCTATGTAGCCTATATAGCTGCTATAGATCTATATATCTGTATAAGTTATGTATATAGCTTAGATAATTGTGACTGGTAGCTATATAAATTTGGGATTTTTCAGATGGATGTCCGTAGTGGTCCTGGGGACATGGCTAGACGAAGAGGGGACGGCGGTGGTCCGGAAGTATGATCTAACCTTTTCCATAGTCGAGTGATATTGAATGAACCCAGGTTCGATTACAACGGTGACCTCGGACGGCCAACCCTCGCAGAAGCAGTGAAGGACTGGGATGAGCAGCCAATGATGTCGGCCTGGACATCCTATGCCGAAGCTCTATATGGTATGCAGAATTTCATGCTTTGGTCTGCGGTGCTGACTCCAGAAGGTCCCGGGGATGATTCCAATGAACCGGGCCACGCAGTCAAGAAGTCCAGGAAACCAACTCTACAGTTGATCTACAATCCAGACGGAGGTGTTACAATACCTGCGGATTTCGAAGAATACACGCCAGATTTGTTGATATCGCTGATAAGGGAGTTTCTAACCTTTCATTACGGTGTGTATTTTCTGTGATGAACATGCTTGGCCCGGCTAATGCATTAATTCATCAGCACGCGCCAATCCGAAGGCATCGGCAATTCCCTGGGCGAAGATAAAAGCTGACGGCTTCGAGAACTACATTGACCCGATGTACCTTCCTACGGGATACGTTTGGGAAGATCCATCACGCATTAATAGGCAGGAACTCAAACCCATCATCGAATTCTGGCAGAACTGGGAGTCTGATGGCCTCACTGTATTAGAGTTCAAGGCGGTCGTCGTGAAGGGCGAGTGGACCCCTGTGATGGAGATTCCATCCGACAGTGAGGGCAACACCGGGGGAGGAAAGACTGTCCGGATTCGTCGACGGAAGGAAATTCAAGTGCGGTTTGCAGACCGGGATGTGCCCAACCCTCAGGATGTCTCGGACGCGGAAGCTGAGAAGGATGTCGAGATGGTTGGCATTCCCTCGGGTCGCAAAAATGCTCGGACAAAGGATCATAATGGTTACGACGAACATGGAGAGTTTTTCGACCTGGGCTCTTTCGGATCTGAAGAGGAGGATGTGGATGATGTCGAAGACGTTATGCCATTGGAAACCAGTCTACGAGTGACAAATGCTGGGAAAGCTAAGGCTTTGCAACAGCTTAGGGAACGGCGTGCGGGGACCATGCCTTCGAACAATAAGTCCAAAAACAAGGCTCGGATTGATCCACAAGTCGGTCTGGACTCAGATGGCAGTCCGCTGAAAACACCAGGAAACTCGGCAAAAAATGAAAAAGCCAAGTTTGCCTTCCTCAGCGGTCTTTCTGGACTGCAGTTGTATCAAGACCTCGTGCTGGAGATCTCATTGTGCAGGGTACGCTGTCCCAAAATATATGTCATGTTGGTTATTTGATCATACCTTCAGCAGGGACATCGCACTACAGCAGACCCAGACCATCCTGACTGGGCTACATTTGACTATCCAAGGCCATGGTTGCCGCGCCGTGTTCATGCCAATGTGAATCCCAAGTCTGAGATACAGTGGCTATTGGACCCCAAGACGCCTTGGCGTAATTGCGATGGAGACATCTTGAGCAAACCAGCACTGATGGAGGTGGCCTTGGCGTATGGGCAACTGCTCCGGGATCTTGAAACTGCACAGATGGGTGCATCGGACTCTGATGATGAAAGTCGGCCTGATGCAGGGGTCCCGGACTATGTTCAGAACTCTACAATTCCGTTCCGTTACCTCGGAAAGTATGTTGAACCGCAATGCATTACCATGAAGGAGGATCTAGAGAATGCTCGCACAGCATACTCTGAAACCACTGGAAAGAATATGTTGCCTGCAGCTGCACCATCTGCTGGTCCCAGCAAGAGAATTCGCAAACAGGCTCTGCCTGCTCGGGCTCAGATCGAGAAGAGGGGAAAGGTACAATCACCATCGGATGCCCCAGCTGCACCTGAGAAGCAAAAGTCACAGCATCAGTCGTCCCGGGCTGCACCCCCTCCAGCCGCCTTGTCTGAAGCCTTGCTTGGCTCTCCCAGCAAGCGGAGCGGCCGCACACGGGTGCCCACTAAGAAGATGGCAATGTGAGTATGCCATGTCATTGACTGGTGGAAATTCGAAAATCATTGTTGTCGTAGGATCATTCCAGAGCAGACGGCCCAACGGGAAAAGAATGCCGCTGCTTACAAGAAGAGACAGGAGACTGCGGAGAAAAAGAAGGCTGCTGCACGTCGGTGAGCCTTCTGATCCAAGAGCCAGGTTTTGGTGCCCTTGGACAATGTCTGCTGCATTTCTGTGAACTGCATGGGCAACCGGTCTGCGATGATGTGCTATTTGTTCCTATGGCATAGGCTTAGAGTACTTTCGAATAACACAGTCATGAGAGTACAATGCACTGGTATTGATTCGCTTGCTCCGCATCACTCTGCTCTGAGTTCCAGGACATGTCAGTGTTCATGACAATGAGATGGTCGATGGCCATACCAAAGCCGCAGCCCGCGGCTTGAGTGATGAAGGAAGGAAGAAAGGAAGGTTTATTCTGCAGTGGTCCCATTCCGGAACAGAGCAGTGTTCATACTACATAGTCAGGCACAAACTATGCTATGTACACTCAAGTCATGTAACTACTCCGATCGCTGTCGAGGATGACGCACATAGACGACAGAGTAGAAAAGACAAACACACAGAATTGAACAGAGAGAGCAGTGTAGCGGGTGAACTGATGAAAAACCCACACCAGGAAAATCTCTTTTTGAGGGAAAAACCTGTGTGTGGGTAAACCAGGCCGCCACAAGACACATGAATCACAACCCGATGAAAGATCCATGCAAAGGAAAACCTCAGATGAGACCAAAACCGACGCCATGGCAAAACCGGGTCAGTACCGAGCGGGGATGAGCCCGCGGTGGAGTGGGAGATCAGGGGGTCTGAGAGGCATAGATCACATGATAGCACCGCTAGAGGCAGAGGCTTAGTCAGCATAGAGCTAGATCAGAGTCAGCATGTGGTAGCACATTCCTCATCCTGCCACTATCCTAGGGCTTGCGTCGTGTCCCTTTGGCCTGCTCCATCGTGGTGATGAGAGCGGATTCGACCCACTAGCGTTGCGTTGCGTTGCGCTTGGGTTTTCGGCAGTCTTCCTGTCTTTTCGTGCAGTTATCACATCATTTTCGCGTGCCTCGTGTTTCGTCTCTGCCTCTTTGCGTCTCGTGTCTCCGTGTTGCGTCTCTCAGTGTCTTTTTGCATCTTTTGCATCTCCTATCGTCTCCAGCAGAGGTTTTCTAGTGCGTACCGCCCTTTTCGTGCCCCAGCGCAGCCATTCGGCCATCGAGTCTTGCGTTCGACATCCGAATACGGAATTACCCGATATGGGCAAGAACAAACGCGCAGCCAAAGCTGCTTGGAGAGCAGCAGCAGCAGCTTCAATAGCAGCAAGTACCCCGAGCCCCGCGCCATCGCTCGTAGCCCCCGTCATCGCAGACGACACCCCCGCCGCAATTGATTCAAAGGAGGCCACGCCGGCGCCTACGCAGCAGCCACGCAACGTGCACGAACAGAACGCGTGCCCCCAGCCTCGCACCTCCTCCTTCGCACCGCATACCGCATCAGCGAGCTCGAACGCAGCTCGCACGTCGCATAGCCACCCCCAGCCGCCATTCGCGATCGCACATGAGCCAGAAACCCCGCCCGCGACCACCCAACGCGAGACGCGTGACGTCCACCGTGCGAACGCGCATTCCACACCCCAGCCCACCTTCCCCGCATCTCAGATGACCATCGCGAACGCGCAGGACGTACCCACGCCACCCCAACGCACCATACGCATGCGCGCCACGGAGAACGAGTCGGAGAAGGGCTCAGGGCCACGCGAGGACGAGGTGTGCACCGCGCGGGACGTGCACGGTAGAGACCCACGACCGGTACGCACTCCCGCCCTTCCTGCATCGCGCACACAAGCCACGACCCCACGCGCCTCGCCCACGCCACCCCCGAGCACCATACGTCCGCGTGCCGCCATGAACGAGCCGGCAATACTCGCTGGAGCCGGCGCGGCCGGCGTGCCCCACCCGCGAGCACGGTCCGTACCACCTGGCAGCACCACGCATGCACCCGCGACCGCAGACAAGTCGCGAAGCCGCGGTGAAGCCCGCGATGAAGAAGCACATGCCCTGCATGCACGTACCGAGACCCACGCCCCGCCATCTGCGCAGTCCAACCCCCCATCTGCCCCTTACAAGGTCCCCTCGTCCGCGCGCCAAGACACGATACCGCCGACGCCCGGACTCGAACCGAGAGGGCCCCAGGAAGCCGCCGCGCATCTCAACACGCCACCACGACCCACGTCGATCTTCGCTGATGCCGACCCCGCCATTTTCGATCCCGCGCACCTAGAGGAAGTCGTAGCAGCTGCGCTTCGGCAAGGCCACGCGGCGGGTTTGAAGGAGGGACGGAATATGGGATTCCGTGAGGGTCTTGAGGCAGGGAAGAAGTCGGGAAGAGTAGAGGGCCGTGAGCAGGGGCTTAGAGAAGGCAGGACCGCTGGAATGGAGGAAGGGCTCACGCAGGGTCGTCTTGAGGCCCGCATCACTTCCACCACTTCCCGAGCCGACAACGCACCAGACCCTGCACCCGCAGTCGCAACCCTTGGGCAGCGCGTCTCGTCTATTGACGCTATCGACGAGCAGCTATTGCGTGAAATTCGTTTTACCGCTTACAATTCAGGTTTCGAGGATGGGTTTGCACTGTCGGACAAGGAGCTTGAGTCAGCTCAGTCGGTGGGATTTGCGAAAGGCTGTGAGGAGGAATCTCGTAGGTGGCAGGATCGGAGGCCTGAACAGGCTGATGCACAGACGGAGACTACGATGCCATTAACCATCTTGCAGGTGGATGCTCACACACAAACCTGCTCCCCATCTGCCAACATTCCACCTCCTGCATCCTTTTCCTGGGCTGATGAAGCTGATTCCCTCCCCATCCATTCGGTGCTTCCACTACCACCTCCCCGTGACTTCTCAGTTCTACGTTCATCTTCGAGGTCACCATTTGGGTCGTTGCAGCGACGTGCTCGTCGTTCTCATCGTGCTGATCTGCATCCACCACGTCCCGCTTTTCTATTAGCACCGGTGATCACTCGTCGTCATCCAGCTGGTCTTCGTGTGGGTCGGCCATCTATCATGCAGGTTTCGAGTTCGCCTTCTGGTTTTGCTGTGCCACCTTCACCTCTGAGTTGGGATGGAGATCCACGTTTGGTTGAGCTGAGTAGAGTTTTGCAGAGTCTGGGCTGGGTTCGTGAGTCTTCTGGTTGAGGTCTTTTTTTGAGGCGACGAGGGCGTCGCCATGTTTGAGGGGGGGACGATGGAGTGGGAGATCAGGGGGTCTGAGAGGCATAGATCACATGATAGCACCGCTAGAGGCAGAGGCTTAGTCAGCATAGAGCTAGATCAGAGTCAGCATGTGGTAGCACATTCCTCATCCTGCCACTATCCTAGGGCTTGCGTCGTGTCCCTTTGGCCTGCTCCAGCGGCAGGAAAACCTCCCGCGAGGGTAAACCCATGCACGCGAGAACCTCGTGGCTATGAGACCGGGTCAATCCTAGACAACGTCCCATAGAGACACGACAAGAGTGTGAGGGACCGGCCAGCGCACGAGCAAACAGAGACATACCACATGCGAAACTTGTGCAGAAGGATGAATGAACACGGGCGAGGCAGCAAAGACCTCGAGCACATCGAAGGTGAACTTCGCAAGCATGTCGAGGATGCCCCGCTCGCGCACAAGGCTCTTTGTGATCGAGCGTGTATCGTGAGACCCGAACAGCGTACGAGAGCACATTGGACCCAGGAACTGAGAGGCACGTTCGAGGAAGGAAGTGCGGAGGGAGCAAAGTGACGGGTGAGCACAGCATTCCAACAAGGCATGTTCGGGGGATTCTACAGCTGCTTTACAGAAGCGACAAAGGCGTCAGCATCGCAGGATGCGAGGCTGATGTGCAGAAGGACGGCGCAGGTCCTTGCAAGCCAGATGGTGGTCGGTGAAGAGGAGGCGTGTGAGGGCTAGTCGGTGTGGTGGGATTCGGACCTGGAGATAAGGCCTGAAATGGAAAACCGGCTGGCTGGGCAACTCACCGTGATGTACAATCTCCGTCCGTCCATTCAAAAGCGTCGCACGAGGGGAAGCGTTGATGACAGCAGACCAATGTGTGCGCATGGAAGC
Organism: Hericium rajendrae; assembly: GCA_033439255.1. NCBI lineage: Eukaryota > Fungi > Basidiomycota > Agaricomycetes > Russulales > Hericiaceae > Hericium > Hericium rajendrae. Next base: position 283,701 of record CM065879.1, on the reverse strand, counting down.
GGTAACACGTGCGAGAATGTCTGGTATTTGCTTTGCTGTCAATAACGGACAGCATGACATGTACCGGGAGAGGCAGAGTGTGCAGGACATAAATAACGTCTGAAGCCCATCCGGGCACGCCATCAGCTGCCAAGTGGAGAAATGCGCGGAATGCATGGCATACGAGGCGGTCCGGCGGCTGCAGCGAGGCGTAGTGAACGAATGGGAGGAGGAGGAGTTGCACACGGCGATAGCGCAGCGGTTCCAAACTTGTCTCGGTATAGAGGAAGGCAAGCGTCGACCGGGCGGAGAGACCTAATAAGCGGTGAAAAAATGCATGCTGAACATGCTCCAAAGATGCGAGCAAGGTTGTCTGCCTCGTGTCGTCTACGTCATGCTTATTCGCCGTGTATAGGCTAGAATTGGTCTATGTGGCACTTGTTCGCCGTGCATTTAGGCGACAACTGTTCTATGTGGCGCTTGTTCGCCATGTATAGGCGACAACTGTTCTATGTGGCGCTTGTTCGCCATGTGTAGGCGACAACTGTTCATGTGTTCTTGCTCAGGACAACTGGTCCCATGTAGATGTTTCACGTTGAAGATCATTGCCGTCTGGGCTGTTGGTCCGGGCGGATTTCCAACACCTTTGCACCCTTCTTCCTGCAAGCTGCAGACGGACATTCCGGGTGTTGACCTCAAGTCATTTCGCAGTTGCCTGCTCGTGAGTAGTATAAATATGTCCCTGTTCCTCCTCTTTCTCTTCACTGCTATCTCTTCCACCCGCTGCTTCCCGTCTCCCAACCCACTTGCTCTTCGTGCTGATCATGCCTTCTCTTTCTCCCTTTTCCTCGCCATCTGCAACTGCCCACACTGCTCACACCGGGATCCGACGTTCACCTTCATTCGAGCGGATGCGCGAGCAACTTTCTCAGATGGAACAAGCAGTTGCCATCACCTCTCGCCAAGTACACCGTCTTCGCGAACAGTGTGACGAAATGAAAGAAATCCTTGGCACTGTCATCCACAACTTCTACGACGCACAAGACAGGATTGACATCCTCCATCTTCTCATCCGTGACCGACGTCATGGCCTAGCTCAGAATTCCGGTCAGTCTCTCCTCTGCATTTCCCTTCCCTTACCATGTTCAACCACCCCCCTCCAGACCTCCCTCGTCACAACATGCCTCCGGGAACCCCGTCCGCCCGATCCTTTCCACCACAAGACCGCGTGGAATATTGGTTATACCTCTACACAACGTATCCGCATCTCGCACCGGCTGGCATTTCCGGTCTCGATGATACCATAACACCGCATCTCGTTCGCGCATGGCGATTCGGCGTAGAGACGGGGCCGGATGAGGGGGACGAAGGGGATGGGGTGCTCGAGATGATTTGGATGATGGAGCTGGCCAGCATTTTCTCGGTCGCTGGGTTATTCGCCCAGATCGAAGTTGCGATGACTCGTCCATGACCGCGGTCTGACTTTGGCTTTCCCTGTCCTTATCCCGGGGACTGTGGTCACATCACCCCTCCCCAAGTCGTCGACCACCTACTTCGATGTAGCATCAACGACAACCTCATTGCCGGTCTCGAGGAGATATTCATTTCCCGAGCAAGATCCTTTCCAACTGAGCCCACAACGATCCCGCTGGATGCACCGGATGCCGAGGATGTCATGTAGGGTCCATCCATCGCGGCGCAGGCTCCACGTGGCTTTCAGAGGATCCTCATTATTAGATACGCATCGTGTTTTGATGCACGCCTTGTTTTGATGCCCGCCTGTTTGCTTGTTATTGATTCTCTAGGTCCGCAACTGTCAGCCCTGTCATGTCGATGTAACGTAGTGTGACTGTTATTCTCCCTTGTGTGTAAGCCGGACACTTCGTGTACTTAGTCCTCCTCCACTCAATTCCCATTTCTCTCTTCGTTACCAAATATCTGTGCGTTGAAAAGAACACCATGTCTGACGGTACAATGCAAGTCTGCTCTCGATCCGTTGTCCATGAATGGTAGTGTCTCACATCCCTGTTACAGGATCCCCACGCACACCGACCCGCATGATATCGAGCGAGAGCGACGTCGGCTGGACAAATTAATAAAAAATGTAGATGGAGAGCTCGTTGCTGTCCGCGCCTGTGGCAACGACCCGCATGGCATGGGGGACATCATCCGAAGACTGAGGACGGACCGCACTGCCATCTGCACCAAGCGAAATACACTATCACCTCTTGCCTGCATCCCCATTGAATTGCAAAATCGTATCTTGCACTTCTGCGCTGCTAACGAGCCAGCATCCATGAAAGGCCTGGGGTGGCTTCACATCACGCATACCTGCACCTTTCTCCGAGTCGCCGCATTACAGGATGGCAGCCTGTGGACAAATATTTGCACGGGATTATCTCAGCCCTGGAGAGAAGCCCTGGTGGAACGCTCCCACTCACTGCCCCTGTCCTACAGGGATGTATATTGGAGGCATAACATCCCCACCCCGCATACCGTTGCACTCCTGGCGCAATGCATGCGTCGCATCCACCATCTTTCCCTTGTCAACTTTATCTCAGGTTCCTTCAACCTGATTCGATCCCTGGTCCATCCGGCGCCGATCTTGGAATCGGTATTTCTTGCAGTCCGGTTACGGAGCGGCCGTGTGGGTATCCTCCCCGCAGACCTCTTTGAAGAGCAAGTGCCTTCGCTCCGCATGATGATGCTACATTACCTTGTCCCGACATGGTCCGCATCATTCATGCGCAACCTCACCAAATTGCACATAAATAATCACTTCACGTCAATTTCCGATGTTATGAACATTGATTCTGAACATGATGGCATTCCCTATGCTGAATCCGAGCATGAGCCACCCGCTGCTGCTGGTCCATCCCCCGAGAAGGCCTTTCTCGATCTCATCCTTGCTTTATCGCAAATGTGTGGGCTAGAGACATTGTTCATGTCTCACTGCTTCCCTTCCCAGCCTGACCCCCCTCCGGACGTGCCCATGGTCCAACTGACTCGTCTCCGTCACTTCACATGTGAATCAAATTCATTCCTCCACATCGGCAATGTCATCCAGCATGTCCACATACCTCCCTTATGCGATGTCTTCATCCTAGGCTATGCCCCTGAGGTGGACGATTTTTCCACCATGACCCATTTTCTCAATAACCACGTTGCACCTTATCCTATGACGATGCGAGTCAAGCCTGTCTCGTCATCTGAGTCCTGGGACCTGTCTTTCTGGGCCGATGTCTCTCTCCCTCAAGACACGGACTATCCCCCTGGCAGTGCAGATATCCCGTGCGCACGTGTGGTTGCCCATGTTGCCTGCGGGAGGTCTGAGGGAGTATTGCACAGGCACCTCCTCAAGCCCTTGGACCATTGTCCAAGCCCAGAGACTAAGGTCTCCATCCGACACCTGATCGTGGAGTCCGGCAAGGATCACGATTTAAACTGGGCCCGCAAGTCCGGCCACGAGAACCTGCGGTCGAGCAACTGGATCTCCCATTTTGCCAGTTACACCAATATTCACACTGTATCCGTCAAGGGCGACGTTGGCCGCACATTATGCATGGCACTTGCTGCCCCCTGCTCGTACATGCCGAAGCTAGAGCACGATGAAGTCCAAGAAACGATACCCCCGGACTTCTCGCATCTCTTCAGAAATGTCACCCAAATCCATTTTTCAGAAGTGGATTTTGACACTGAGCATCCGAGGATTGAAAACCGTGAATTCTTTGCCCCTCGTCCTTCTTACGCTGTTGGCTACATTCTCAAGCAATCCCTGGCCTATCGCCATGCAGCGCTTGGGACACGGCTCACTCTCGTTATGCAGAACTGTGCAATCACAGTCAGCCAGGTGGAGGCCTTGCGAACCCTTGCAGATGTGGAATGGGACTCTGTGCAGTCTCCGTTGACAGCAGAGGATTAGGGGGGATGAGGAAGTTGCAGGGGAGCCCGGCTTGTATTATGCAATTCCGTGACCGCATGTACCTGTACCTCATGTGTCATCTTGTCATTTTGCTGGATCGAATGTCATCTGTGATTATTCACCCTGTTACCAAAAGGACCTCCATTCTGGCTTATGATGCAAATGATGATATACACCTCCCTCGGACCCGACGGTTGACGCTATCCTATCATTTGAATCCGAAATCGTACATGGTCCGGTTATTGTCCCCCAGCGATTGCAATGTCCATTACCACTTCCCAGGTACGCCCTTACCGGACTGAAACATCCAGTGCGACGGAGCTATATCATCCCCAGTCATACCAGTACCGCACCGGGGTATGATTCCCTAGCTATGCCAATCTCTATAACCAATTCTCTGGCATCAATTTCTACGGTTCCACTGGGTCATTATGGTGGATGCGACACCGTGGCAGATCGAAGGACTTGGGCGATGTTCTAGATGGTGACTGAGTCAGTAAGATCCTGTCCGGAAAGCCGGAATGGTCTGCCGGATCTGGCCATGCTTCCGAAAGAATGGTTCTCTGGGACAAGCCGCTTACCGAGCGTCGTTCTAGACATGATGCTGGGGTGGCCTACATCCGAAGACAGTTGCCGTCCGGAGGAGTGTTTGCATGTCGGATCAGCTCCGGCTAGGACTAGGACCCTGACATAAGATGACCCGCAGCATGTCCCATTGCAATCTAAGGATAGCGTCCAAGCCTTCTAATAAGTTGACTGAGTCTACCAGAATATTTTAGCTACTGCTCTTCATAGAAAAGCTCCGAGGTTTCTGTAATTGAATATGGAGCTCGATGAGCTCCCGCAATTCCTCCATCTTCCACGCAATCAAGCGACGCAAAACGCCAATTTCTTCTAATCGGCTCGGTCTGCTCAGTTGAGTCCGGTGTGAAGGGTAGGCGCTCACCGGTCAGGACCTGGTGCTGCCAGGCCTTCCTGTCCGGTTCTGACGGAAGGGTCAATGTCGACGTAATACGGAGCCACTGTACCAATGATGAAGATGCGGCTCTATAGCGTAATGATGAAACTTGCCTCAGGTGGGGTGATATCAGAATCATTCCGGCTCAAGGACAGAAAAGATGAATTCTGTCCAGGCTGATGGGACTCGGTTGAGACATGGTTCCGGCGGTTTGGCGACTGGCGCGAAGCAAGGGTGGAGTCCTGTACATGCAACACAAGGAGGCAGGAGCAATGGAGTCCAAAAAGAGACATGTTTAAGTGGACTAATAGTGACAGGTTTACAAGTGCATTCTAACCTTGTTCAGGACTGTTTGTTTTGTGGTATTGTCAGACATATTGTTTTGAGAGGACAAGAACAGGACAAGCAGACGGGACCCAGTAAAGGCGTTCTCGGTCTGCATGGAGGTGTCGCCAATATGTTGTCACAGTCACGCATCACGGTCACCTCGGATCGCCCATCCAGCGGCTATTGCCGGATGCTGTGTCTGCCAGCACAGTTGTACTGTTCCCCCTCCCACGCTCACTTCGTTGACATTGTTCGCCCACCCGGTATGACTACTACTTCAGAACTCCTCGGCAACCTTCAATTGCACGAGGCCCGTGTGGGGTGTGCCATGGTCGCTTTGAAGAAGGCCATTGAGATTCAGCCGATGTCGAACAAGCGCCGGGAGTGGTGGCACCGCCGATTGTTGAAAGAATGTGTAAGTTCTGTTCTAGCTTTTAGCTTGTACATTTAGCTTACTGGGGTCATGTTGTTAGGACACAGCGTCTTGCATCATTCAAATGCTCAAAGTGATGGACAAGAACAAGACATTCGCATTACCCCCGCTGATCCAGAGTGTTGGCAGGAATTTGGTTGGTCTCATAAGGGCGAAGAAATTGTTGGATCCGAAGACCTTCGCGGGCACGGTGGACTCCTTTTCGGAGGGGAGGGATGATTGGTCGAAGTGTGTGGGGAGAATTCCATTGTCAGAGCGTTGGTGGGTTTCAGAAGATTTGGATCACAACACAACCGTGCCCTCCCCCCCCCCCCCCAGTCCCGGGAACATCACGTGGGGCCACAGAATGCCTTCCTACCGAGTCTGTGCGGTCTGCTGGGTCCGTTGATGGTGGAAAGACACCTGCTGCGTCAACCAGCAGACCGATCCGACCCCCTGCTGTACAATCCGCGGGACATGTCATCTTAGCAACGACTGAAATGGCCGTTAAGCCTGTCGGTTTCACATCTGCACCCCATCCGGCACCACTAAGCACTACTCAGAGCGCAACAACTGATGATCCTCTGGAGAGAAACGAGCAGAGGCCATCCGGATCTTCGATCACATTTACAGAAGACCGCCGCATCCCAGCCCAGATTCCCTCTGGAGCTCCAACGACCCTGGCCCTGACTGCGCCGGCTCCACCAGTCCAGTCCGGCCTCCAAGTTGCACATAATGAACAGCTCGATGTGGTTATGGCAGGCAGTCCGGGGGATCAGGAACTGGACCGACCCCATCACGCCGAAGCGGAGAGCTCTCCGGATGTGCAGGATCCTCCTGCAGGTAACGGAGCGGGAAAGAAGGGTAAAGGGAGTCCTATGCCCGATGGGCCCCCAGACGACCTACCTGTAGTGGTAAGCATATCTGCCTTTCTCTTGTTTGTTCCTGCATGCTAAAGTCTTCATTCAGTCCCCACCTTGTTCCCCCTGTAGTCGAAAGGGTACTCGATGCGTACGGTCTGAAAATTCGAATGGAGCATGCTGGTGGTGTTGGAAACGCCGGGCTAAGTGTCCCTTGGCAGGTGGGCAGGGCAAGACCCGTAGAACAGGCAAGAGAGGTTCCGACGGAGAAGGCGGGGAGCGGGAAGCCGGGGAGCAAGCGGCAGAACGAGCTACCAACGTCTCGGGACGGAAACGTAAAGGTAATCCACTCCATCGCCGAGAGTATGGGGGCTCATTAACCATATTTCTAGGCCCTCCGAAGTCCGCGGAATATGTTGTCACGGACGACGATGGAGCAGAACCAATTCCTGCTGCACCTCCTGTGGGGAAGAAACCCCGCACGCTGCCCCCACATCACCCGGACCGAGAGGGTAGTCCGTCTGCAGCTAGAGGATTGCCAGGTGCCAAGAACAGCTCTAATAGTCGTGTCACTCTGACCAGTGATGTGAGCTTGCACTCAATTCGGGACCTCGCACAACGCTCATGGTCAACGGCGCAGTCTCTCCAAAGCCAGGTTGATGACCTCAAGGAGGAAGTGTGCAAGCTCCGAGGGCTCATCAAGACTCACGCACGTGACAACAGTTTGGGGCAGCAGCACCTGGAGGAGGACTACGTTGTGCTGCAGGGCCAGATGCAAAACCTCCAGGTGGACCAGAACACGTTGAAGGACCAGGTGGCACACGTCACAAGGATCCAGGTCGAGAGTGCGTAGTCACAGTCAGTTCCTCATTATTTACATTTTATTTAGTCAGGCATGGATTCTCGTGCGCGTTTATCAGTAGTTCCCTTCATCGTGTGGATAGTCCGGCTGAGAAAGTAGTAGTCCGCAGACAATACAATTGTATTCTGATTCTCGTATACCGGTCCATTGCACGCTGAAACCGGTTGGCCCAAGTCCGTTGAGTGAATCCGAATCTGCAGCCAGATTTGAGCATAAGTCCGAGGCCTAAGGATCTGAGAATCTGAAATTCCGAGTCCGAATCCGAACCCTAGTCTGAATAATATAAGTCCGAATCCGAGTCCGAGTCCGAGTCCGAATGTGCATGCAGTGGTCCGAGACCGGGCTGGTGAATCCGGACAGGGACGAGGCCAGTTGAGCTGGGCCGTAGTTTGCGAGGCATTAAATATGGGTGACCGAGCTGCACCGTAAACTGCGGTACATATCTATGCAAGCCGACCCGTAACCTATGGTCTATTCCCAAATCCAGCTGGTTCGTGGCTTACGGACCAAAAACAGTGATTCCAGCTAGCTTTGACCAGTCCGTAACTTACGGCCTTAGGCCACTTTTGTCTGGCCCGTAGGTTGCGGCGAAAGTCAATGTATTGTGTGATCCTGAGGCGGTCAAGACTCCCAACGGCATATATGGTGTACCCTGTGATCATACGAAGATCCCGCCCATGTCCTTCCAGGTCGGCTCGGTCGTATTCATGCTCAATCCCATCAACATTGTTGGGATGAAGATAGGCGACAAAGGCTATTGTTACTCCCTTATCCAGGATTTGCCCGCTGGCAGCACGCGCCGGTGGATCCTCGGTACACCATTCATGAAGAGCGCCTATCAAATCCTCGACTCGGATGCGAATGAGATCACGTTAGCGAAGTACGCATAGATATTTAGGGTAGTCTCCGGATACTACTACTAGCTGCACACTTGTAAACAAGCATTGCTTGCTGTTTGATCGTGATTCGTGATCGTGTGTGATTACAATGAGTGACTTCAATATTACAGTATTGTACGACTTGTCGGGGCAAGGTGGGCAATGGAGCTAACGTTGACGGAAGTACTACATATAATATCTACATTCACATTCAACTTTTCAGCAATTATACTTATCCTGAAATGACGACCGCTGTATGCAATTCCGACTTTCTGAAAGTTGCCTGTACTGTGCACGGACCGACAGCTGCACCACGAGATGATCGATAAATCGATGGAGGGATATTGTTTATGATGACTAAGCAACTGCAGCTTCGGCGTCGTCGGCCATGTTCGAGCTCTTCAATTTGAACTCACCTCTACTTTCCTGCAACTGCTGACTTCCCTTACCTAGCGCAATCTGACTTACAAGCAATCAACGGCAAAAGGACGTCATGCGCAACAGGGCAGCTCCCAAATTCGAGTTCTGACGTCGCACACATCTGTTGCCCAGAGCATTGACAACAGCGCAGTGCTACCCCACCCGACTCTCACGTTGATGCAGCAAGACAAGTTGATAGAATAAGTATAGTAATTCGATCGAAAAAAGGCTGGTGAGAAAGGTCTGGCCATATTTGATTTGTCGTAGGTGTTGATTGATGAAGTCGCAGTGTTATATTACAGACTCGCGGCGCATCGCCAGGGTACCGCACCTCTCCGAGCTGGGGTAAAGCTTGCATCGCTCCTGAAACCAGAACTTGCGAGCAAAGGCGATATCAACACGTGTGCTCCTTTCTAGTCCCTGATGAATCTGGAAGACTGTAGGACGTGAACGAAGACATAGGCTCTGTCGACCCATCCCCGACCAGAGGCGACTTTGATCGCATGGTATAAAGAGCCGACCATTGGTTCCGTTGACGCAAGGCCGGCCCTTCTCCTCGTCGCTCAATAACTCTATTCGCTCTTTCTGGGGCGCTGATACGTCTTCCACCATCGTTTGTCTCTTATATCCCTTACCAATCGGGTAAAAGCCTAATAAGTCTGTCACGATCTTTCTGCATATGATCTTCAGCCTTGCGTTTAGTTGCTCTTAAAAACGCTCAAGCCGTTCCTTCAGGCCCAATAACGCCATTCTTGATGATGTTCGGCTCGTAAACGCCCCTGTGGAATGGCCAGCCTCGATCTCGTGTGTCGGACGTGCCGCACGATCTGACCAATGGTAACTTCATATCACTGCGCGTACTCCTAGTCCCCGTACAGTCAATGTTCCATTGCACGCTATCTCCCCGTCAAGGACAAGAGATAGGCTATATTGTAGAAATGACTTTAGGAACACACCCCGGACCGACGAGATTCCTCATGGACACGGGCACAAATACTTTCTGGGTGGTTTCAGAGACAAAAAGTGCGTGTCGAAGCAATTTTTTCCCTAAATTATCGCTACTGACCCGGGAGCCGATAGGGTAACATGCAGGGACTTGAAAGTTCCTCAAATACATTCGACGATTTGCTGGTACCCTGGCAGATGACACACGGAAATGGTTTCGCGAGAGCCACGGGGATGATCGTTCGAGATCATGTTAAGATCGGATGTTTGGCTGCCATGCTGCGCTTCCCAATAGGGCAATTTACAGGACTGGCCCAGGGAATCTCGAAACACTGTCCAAGCAGCATACTCAGGATTCGGACTTTGGGCGATCAACATTGTGGACGTCAATATAAATGGGAAAGCTGTCCGTTCCAACCGTCACATCATCCTCGACACTTGTAACGCCCGAATTCCGGTCTCAGACGGCGACGCGCCGTCTTTTTCGTAACTATCCGGAGTCTTCGAGATCCCCATGGCATCTATGGAGTACCATCGATCATATGGAGATTTCCCCTATGTCCTTCATTATCGGCTCGGTCGAGTTTCAGATTAACCCTGTCGATATCATTGGGATGAAGGTAGGCAACAGAGGTCTTTGATCTTCGACTCGGACGTGAACAAACTCACTGGTAACGTCCTTTGTTAACCCTATGGCGGCGCCTAGTATCATATGTCTGATTGAATTGTAGTTTCAGGTTATGATTCAATCATGACATTATGATTGTTGTAACGGCGACATGGAATGTATCTGGATGTGGTATCTGCAAGCGCGTAAGTACGCAAAACGCGGCAAACTCATGCCATCATGGGCGAGCTTTCCGGATTCGCAAGCGGCGTCAGGTAGGTTGGGCCGACTGGAATTGGCGAATTGATGTCGGGCCCGAGGGCGATGCGACAATGATGCGACGAGTTGAGCACGACGCTCTGCTTTGGCGCGCCGCTTGCATACTACTTTTTTTTTCATAGTACTGGGACTTCAGCTTCAGCGCTTCCGCGTTCACGCCTAAGTACTCTCAATCATTCTATAAGCTTCGAAGTCGAAATAAGCCTTTTCTAGATGTATAATCTCTCCATATTACCTGGCTCATTCAGAAATGGTCTCCTCGCCATCATAACTAGGTGATCAGGAGATCGATCAGCGTCATAGTCATGGCCAGCCCTGAGGCCCATAGGCGCTACTATGTGGGTGCTACGAAGGCACGACTGTGTATGTCGCGTTTCATTGGTCCTCGTACCGCGAGCATAGCCAACCTGCATAGCATGGTCCTGAAATCCGGCCCGATAAATCAGAACCTGGGGTACTTTGTCACGTTTTGATCATTCCAACACACTCAACATTCCTATGCAGGTTCGTGGCTATTTGCAGATCTCGCCTTTGATCCGCCCTATGGTCGCCAGTGTAAGAGCTCTTTGGACTTGCGCTAGTACGTAAATTGTCCTTTTGTCTCTGCACGACTGAATTCAAACCTTCCACTGCTAAGAACAATACATACTCTGCGCTAATACCAATGACATTGGATTGAAGCATCTCGGAGTCGCGCTGATCTTAATCAGGCTATGGCCTGTTCGAGTCGTGGTACACTCAAACGAAGGATCGACGTAATTCAAACTCAATACCCCAGGGAGCTAACGTCGTTTCATGCGCCCTTATGGCGCAGCAGCTGCTACGTGACGCTTTCGCCGATCGTCGTGAGCTACACGTATCATTGATGACCCTGACCGATGCTTTGTACGAGTGCACTCGACCTGGCAAAGCAGGGCGCTAGGTTTCGTTGAAACGGTATAAAAGCTCGTCGCATTGGTTCTGCTAATAGTAAGGCTGGCCCTTCCATCACTCAAGCATTCTCTTACACTCTTTCTGGGTCGCTGGTTCGCCCGTCGTCATCGCTCATCTCTCAATAGCTATCCGCATAATGAAGTTCACTCCCTCCTTTACCGTTCTCCTGAACGCCGTTCTCGTCGCCTTCAGCATCGCCGGAGACGTGCAAGCTGTTCCCGCTGGTCGCCACGATGCCGCCCTCGGTGTTCGTGAACTTCCAAACACCGCGGTGGAACATAATGACGCTGTTGTCATCTCGTAAGTGGTGCTTTTGCGTGACTGCAATTCAGCAATGGCTCATCGCTCGTAATAGTAATATCACTGCGCGTGCTGAACCGCGTGTGGTCAGTGTTCCACTCCTAGCCTTTCAGCTAGGGCAGAGGGATGTGGGCTATGTCGGAAGTTTCAAGTTGGGATCAGGACTCCAGAACATCCCTATGCTTGTGGACACCGGTTCAAGCACATTTTGGGTGATTCCCAAAACAGACACGCAGAAGGTTGGTTTCGAATCAAATTGTTTGTTCGATTTATGGGGCTCACGCAGACCAAAAGGGCTTTGACTTTTCAGGCTCCACTGATTTGCAGAGGACCTGGACTATCACATATGGAGACGGCAGCACCGCCTCGGGGCCTGTCGTCACAGACAGTGTCAAAGTCGGGGCTTTGGATGCCATGCCGGGCTTCCCCATCGGCATTGGCACTACAATTTCAGGGGTGCTCGCGTCGGTCCCTGCGCGCGGTACGGCTGGCTTTAGCAATGGCGTGAGTCTGACACGTTTTGGGTGCTATTGGGAAGAATGCTGACAGGTATCCTTGCTAGAAACTCGAAGCCACCACACGCACGGGAGGCGTTACCATTCTGGAGGGCCTGAAGGCGTCTGAGCTGATCCCAGCTAGCGTGGTGGGGATCCAGCTGGGGCGCGGCGCGAAACTTGGCGCCGTGGGAACCGGTCAGCTCACGCTCGGTGGGTCGAACTCTGCCAAGTTCCAGACTGGCGCCGGCAACCTCGTCAAAGTCCGTAACACGGCCACGAGTGGACTCTGGCAGATCACCCTCGCGAACTCGAAGGTGAACGGGCGCATCGTCCGAACGAGCCGCAGTGCCCTCCTCGACACCGGAAACAGCCGCATCCTGACCACGAAGGGCGATGGCCAGTTCTTCCATTCGTTTCCCGGCGCATTCACGAGCGAGAATGGTATATTCGGCCTGCCGTGCGACCCTACGAAGATACCTCCGATGTCTTTCACGGTTGGTACGGTGGAGTTCCCGATCAATCCTGTCGATATCATTGGAGCGGAAATCGTGGCCGAGGGGTTAACGCCGGGCCAACTCTGTTATTCCCTTATTCAGGACCACGAAGACAAGCCCGGCCAGCCTGCGCGGACTACCTGGAGCCTCGGTATTCCGTTCCTCAAGAACGTGTATCAGATCCTCGACTCGGACGCAAACACGATTACCTTGGCGAAGCCGGCATAAATTGGCATTGGGAGCCAGGAGAGGACCGTGACTGATCAGAGCTTCACCTTTTTTATGATGTTAGCTATTCGATCATGATACGGCAGCAGCCCATGTAGTGTAATGGCGACAGGGAATGTTGATGCACTGTCCTTAAATGTTTAAACCTTGTCGTGAATTCTTTGCACGACGTCGAAAGCATGCGTTTGGACGAACCAGTGGGGACAAGCGACTCCGCAGACATCCAGTGATATTGACGAAACCTGTCTGCACTACGAGATTAGCCACACGGAGTTGATAAGGACCACGGATCAGATCGTGAGGAAACAAACATTTTACCAACCTACTGGGGCACAACGCTCAGCGGGTGGATGGAAGCTGCACGAAAACACTTACATGATCTTTCTGCTGCTTCCCCAAAGCCACGTGTCAGGCCTCAGGCATGGGGAGCTGGGAAAAAAAGGTTGTCGTCGAAACCCAATTTCACGCCCTCGATTCGTTGCATCAGACTTAAAAGCCGCGCAACCTGAAGGAAGGAAGGAAGGTTTATTCGCAGTGGTCTCATCTGAGCTCATCCCTGCTCATTTGCACCGGAGTGCTGAGTGCTAAGCGCTCGTGGCGCGTGTTTAGGGCCGGCTGGTTGGCAAACACTACAGTAGGCGCTCAGTCAACCTCGGAAACATCGAAATCCAAGTTATGGCAGCTACACCATGAGATGCGTCATCTTTACAGTATTATGTTCTTCTATTCATATCTGCATAGTAAGTAGTAACCATTCGCAACGACTTCTGGGTCTTCTGAGTTCTCGCTGACATCGGATATCTCTATAGATCGAATAACCCTATAGATCGAATAACCCTAGTTTGTTCGCGCCATCCTCGACGGATTGCCTACATGGCTACTGGTGCAAGTTGTCTTGGCTACGTCGCGTTCAATAGTGATTTGACAGGTGATGTCTTGAATACAATCACTGCCCTTAAGGATTATGTGGACACAGCAATGCCGTATGCGCATGCTGGTGGTCGCAGTACTTGGTGGGAAACCGTCGAAATCTCATCGCCTCGCGCATCCCCACTCGCCTGATTCCGTATCTAGACATACGGTACCCATATGGCTCCCACAGGCTCCTTGGTGCTTAATTCTCGCCATGAAGCCCATGGTTTATGCTACTATCTCTGGCTCAATCATAATGGCTCATCAAACTTGGTCCAAATATCTATGCCACAAGTAAGTAGCTGTTGGTCAGTATCGATTCCATCAGTGCTGATGACATTGAATTTGGTATCCAAGCTCTCTGTGATCTATTCAAGTTATTGCATGCTTAGGAATCAATGGTCGCCAGGAGCGCACGCCGATGGTAATTGATCGTAGAAGATTGTACATTCAATGCACCAGCGAGCTCATTTTATATGCGGCTGCTCCCAAACACAACTTTCGATGAGAAAAGTGGAGCTTTCTGTGGCTTCGATGCATCGCCCTTCACAGGTCGTCGTGACTGATGCTAATCTGATGAAGTCGACTGAAAGATTCTGCGGCAATCGCCTTGGCAGAGCTTTCATTGCATGGTATAAAAGACCGCAGCGCGCATTCTGTTTGCAGCAAGGCTGGCCCTTCCTCCATCTCTAACTATTCTCTACACTCTTTTCGGGTCGCTGGCACGTCCGTCATCTACTTCCAATCACTACTATCAATCATGCAGTTCACCCCCTCTTTTACTGGACTCTTGAACGCCGTTCTGGTCGCCTTCAGCATCTCTGCATACGTTTATGCTGCACCTACCGATCTCGGGGATGTCGTTGTCAATACTCATCAGCCGCTGAACGCCTCTGCGGGTTCGGTGGAGTACGAAACTATTGACGTCCGGTGAGTCGGCTGTTGCGCGTGTCCATCGATATAGTGGAAATTGACCGCTTTCCATAGCTTTTTGAATCTCACTGCACGTGCTGATCCTGAGCCTCGCGTCATCAATGTCCCTCTCCAAGCCTACCAGGTTTTGGGCCAGGATGCGGGCTATCTCATGGGTGTCAAGTTAGGTACTCAGCCCCAGATCACCCCCATGCTAGCAGATACTGGTTCGGGCACGTTTTGGGCGGTATCAGAGGATTCCCCCCAGAAGGTCAGTATCGTAGTGAACTGTCGACGGTGCTTCGTAGCGCTCACCCTGCAGTAATAGGGTACCCGGAGGGGCTACGGCCCTAAGTCCTCCTCTACATACGAGGACCTGCAGAGGACCTGGAGCGTTCGTTATGGAGACGGCAGCGAAGCGTCGGGGCCGGTCGCCAGAGACTCCGTGACAGTTAGCCGCCTAGATCCAATGGCAGGCTTCGTTATCGGTGTTGGCGAGACCTTGACAGGACAATTGAGCACGGCTCCATATGGAGGTATCGCTGGGTTTAGCAATGGCGTGAGTCTGGCATGCTCTGGTCGGTGCTGAACGCATAGCTGACTATTGGCCTGGTTAGAAAATCGGAGGTCCGACACGCACGGGAGGGATCACGCTTCTCGAGGGTTTGACAACATCGAAGCTGGTCCCGAAGAACATGGTGGGAATTACGCTTGGGCGCGGCGCGAACGGGGCCGCGGGGACTGGGCAGATCACGCTCGGCGGGTCGAACACCGACAAGTACCAGACCGGCGCGGGCAACCTCGTCAAGGTCCGCAACCGGGGCACGACCGGCCTCTGGCAGCTCACGCTCGCGAACTCGAAGGTCGGCGGGCGGACCGTGCGCACGAGCCGCGATGCCATCCTCGACACCGGCAACGCGCGCATGTTGACCACCAAAGGCGACGGCCAGTTCTTCCATGCGTTCCCGGGCGCATTTACGACCGAGGATGGCATATTCGGCGTCCCGTGCGATCATACCAAGATACCGGATATGTCGATTACGGTCGGCTCGGTCGAGTTTGCGATCAATTCCGTCGACATCATTGGGCCAAAGATTGACGTT
Organism: Hericium rajendrae; assembly: GCA_033439255.1. Taxonomy (NCBI): domain Eukaryota; kingdom Fungi; phylum Basidiomycota; class Agaricomycetes; order Russulales; family Hericiaceae; genus Hericium; species Hericium rajendrae. The sequence continues at coordinate 267,873 of CM065879.1, read as the reverse complement.
CCGGGCGTCGACAACCTTTGTTATTCCAATATCCAGGATAGTGACAGGTCGACATGGAGCATCGGCATTCCCTTCATGAAGAATTTCTATCAGATTCTCGACACGGACGAGAACGAGATCACGATGGCGAAGTTGAAGTAAGGCGCTGGTGTTGAGATAATACGCAGATGTAATAGCAGATGTGCGCCACACTGGAGCCTGTATTGTAGAGTGGTGCTTAGAGAACGGCATCGAATTGAAGCCGCGTTCTGCAGAGGGATTCTAATTCATAAGAAAACGTAGTTCTTAGTTCATATCTGATATCCATCGACCTTTGCTCAGGTCAGCCCGGTTTATCCTGATAATGACAATGGAAACATCCGGCCAGCTCGGCTTGTGGCCCATGAAAAAGGTCTTGCGTCCGCCATTAGCGTTGAGCCAAGCATGGATGCGCGAGAAGCCCTCGAATGCCTTTCTCTACAGGGCCTCGTGCTTGGACTAGCGCGCGATCTCCGCGAAGAACATACTGAACTGCGCCTCACGCGCGCGGCGGAAATAATCCTCGCTGCGCGGGGAGGGTGGCGTGGCGATGCGGGCGGCGTGCACTGGCGACAAACATCGTCTAGAACGCGTCGGTGCCCTCCGGGACCAGCGTCACGTCCCCGGGGTACGTCGCGTCGAGGTACTTAGCGATGGCGAAAGATTCGACGACGGAAGCGCCGGTCGATGGGTCCTCGATGAGAGGGATCGTGTACATAGGTGCCTGCGTGCTGGTCGGGGTACATCGTGCTTGATGCAGAAGGCCTCGACGTCACAGTACTTGATCCACATTGTCTTGTACGAGACGCCCTTCATGTTCAACGCGATTCTCAAATGACAGATCGCTAGTCAGGATATCAATACGTGCTTAACGAATGTGGACACATGCCTGGCTTTCCAGAGATTGGGAGACCATGTCAGGCCGGACTATGGATTACTTGGAATGTCGTAAAACGTGATGGGCTGCGACATGATGCTTGAAGCTTGAAGTCCGTGATAGGTGCTAAAAGTCGGAGACATTTATACCTATCCGCGCAGCGCGTCGCGAAAACATCATCGCTGCGAGGGGCTGAGCGATACAGGATATGACCTGTCAAGAAGCGTGGCTAGATTTCGATATTAGCCGTCTTTCACGTATTGGCAGGATGATGGTGGTTACATACCCTTGTGTCGTCCTCGTGAGAGATAGAGAAGCCATTCAACCCAATCTCTGTGATTACGGATATCGACAAGATTGTCATGCGCAGGACTGAGGGAGGCCCAACATAAGCATTATTAGAAGACTTACAGCAGCTTGCGAGCGAGCCAGCGGTGATGGTAGGATATAAGGAAGGTTATAGCCTGAGGTAGCGGACTTAAACCGACCGATATGGAGTGTGCCCTGCTTAGTGTTCAGCTTCTGCATTGCGCAACGGTGTTGCGTTGATCTTTGCTGCATGAATCAGCAGAGAATACCTCGCGAGTTTGCAGTGATACTCTGTTTAAATTCGCGATCAGTCTCGGATTGTTGAATGCAAGTTGGCAGTGTGGAAGATTGATCATTGCGGCCGAGGCTCGGCGCGTGGGCTGAGAACCAACTGAGTTTGAACAGTCAGCCACTGCGCCGGGCCATCACGCGCCGTCCTTCCTCGCGAGTCTCCGGAACAACAAGTTGACATCCTTACAGACCATCTACGTAACATCCCCAGCCGAGGGCACAATGCATCGGCAAGCTAATGTCTGATCAATACTTATTGTTCAAAACTACTACTTAGGTTCTAAGACTCTCGGGCGATCTCATTTCTCGCGGCCTTCTACACAATCACGTACAGAAATTTAACGGCAGCAAGTGATATTTTTGGCGAGGTTTGTACGGTTGCGTGTGCTCTTTTGAATCTTCGTATTTGACTTACACCCTCCGGCTTGCACACAGCATGGCCGCTAGGATTGTGGCAGGTTACACTATTGAGCACGAAGAGCTTGTCAGGCTCCTTGAGACTGCGGGATGGGGCCCTGGGCCTGGAGAGCCAGAGTTCAGCCCTAAAGACGCTATGATGGCCTTCATCAGCTGGCGTTATGCGCAGCCGAAACCAGAAGATACGGCAAAGCAGTTGCCACTGCCACGGCCACAGTGTGTGCAACTTCCGAGCTTTCGTGTTTCGTACCTGCTAAAATCAGTACAGACTGGTTCGACAAGGACGAAAAGCTGATCCTAGCTTTCATGACACGGTACAGCGCCGAGCAAGACAACTGGAAGACTCTTCGCTTCAGGGAGATGCCCATAGATATCGAGATCCGCAATATGTTCATCGCGTACACGGGCAACGTGCTGGATCCCCAAAAGATGCACTTTTGGAGCACGCCGGAGACATACCTACATCTTCCCCTGGCCACTCGCGTGATTCTAGATTGATGTACATACCTCAGTTGTCTCAACTTGAACGCGGTGTTGTCTTACATAGCATTTCCTTCCAGCCCTGCCTGCATGCGCTTACGAACGATACACGATTCCGCAGAGCTTTTGTACCCAATACATCGTGTTCGTTCGTGTGCGTTTCTAGTCTAATTAATGCGTCCATCAATTATCAGCGCCGCTGGATGCCGCTGAAGAAGTTGGATTGTACCCGTCGACTCGCAACTTCAAGGTCGTGTGCTGCCAGTAGACAATAACAAAGCGTGCTTCAATACTCGTCGAGCGATATAGAGGAAAATATATGCTCGAAGCAGTAGTCTGCACATTAAACTTCGCCCGCTCTAATCCGAACTCTTGTCCCTCTGCAAAGTTGAATAGATCGTGCAGCGCGAGCAGGATACAACTTAGTTTGCCTTGCGACCATCTCTAAAGTCCTCCTTTGACGTGCTTCATATCTGCTGCACCGGCAGCTCACGCGTAATACCATCGATGCGGAGTAACACACTTATACGACTTGCAGCGGTTGTCCACCTGCGCCCGTGGTTCGTCAACACGCACTCGAGGACTGAAGGCACCGTACGGATCGCGGATGACATCACAAGGGCCATGGCTGCGCAAAGCACAATCGTAAGGGTTACAAGATGCGTAAGGGTTATGAACGCCAACTCTGCGAAAGTGGTTCATGATAAAAGGAATGTATATGGACCGAGAGGCGCAGTGTTCGACTTAATGATCCTGACCTAGATCAAAGCGAACGTACTTTATAGCCCAGCAGGCCGACCAGCCCCACTTAAACAGCACTGCGGCAAACGATGGAAACGCCAGAATGAGCCGGCGGTGTGTTGAATAAATGGTATCTAGAAGGTATATGCAAAGCCTCTCCGAACATAAAACAACAAGCAAATTACATCCTATCAAATCATCTCCGCAACATCGGCCCCAGCTGCACGCACGACGCATCAGCACCTCGCAAGCATCCAAGAAGCACGCTGGAATGCTCACCGTTTTCCGTTGCTGCCCGAGCCAGCTCGTCGGCTGCGACCGGCCCTGCTGCTGCTGCGATAGCGCTTCTCGCGCGCGCGCCATGCTCATATTGTGGATGGCGCTGAGCATGAGCTCCTGCTCCTTGTGGTAGCGCTTATGCGTGTCGTTGACCATGCGCTGAAAGAAGGCAGCGTCAGATCGTCAAGCCGAGTGGAGGTGTTTTGGACCAGGTCTCGCCCGTACCTTGTATCTCTCGACGTCCTCGCGCAGCATTTTGACCTCCGCGTCCGCATCTTCAAAGGCGCCCTGAAAACACAAAGAGACAATCATTAGCGTTGCGCCATGCTAAAAAACTCAGCCAGACACTGACGGGCGTTGTCGACCCGCTCAACTTGGCCTGCTCTTCCTTAAACAGCCGGTCTTGCGATTTAATGAACTGGAAGGTAACGCATTACGATCGGGTGCCAGCCACAATAGGACGCAGGGAGCCTCACGGTGCGGGCCTTGACCAGCTTCTCTGTCTGCGTCTTGAGCTGCTCCTTGAGCTGCACGTTGTCTTCGTGCAGGCGCAGTACGCGCTGTTTGATGTCCTCTGGGACGTCGTGCCCAGACATCGACGCGCGCAGCTCGCTGTATCCTTTCAATATCGGATAATATTTTGACATGGGCTGAACGGCTCACCCGAAATCGCGCTCGCGTTGCAGCATTTTCTCGCGCTGGCCGATGCCGTCGCTCTGCAGATTGACTTTCTCAAGTAACAGCCCGTTGATCTGTTCGAGCTGCATCTTGTTCTTCTCGCTGAGCTCTTTGATTTGATCATGCAGGCGCTTGGCTTCAGTCTCAAGACCTGATTTGTCCTCGTTGACGGACTCGCGCAACGATGCAAGGATCTCGAGTTGATCCTTGTTGACCAGGTTCACTGAAAACGGCTTTGAATGAGAGAAAATCGCGAGCGACGAAGATACTCACAGTCAGACTTGGCTATGGTAAGCTCTTTCGTCAGGGCTTCATGCCGGACTTCAAGCTCTGTATGCTGCTTGCGCAGTCCGTCGAGCTCTTCGACTGTCTCATTCAGTCGCTGGCGCAAAGCAATGGCAGCCTCCGTGCTGCACACCGTCAATCGCGCTCGCAGCCTGGACAGAAACGAACATACCCATTGCCAAGGCTCTTGCCACTCCGAATCTCCTCAAGATCATTCTGCAGCAACAGCTTCTCGCGATGCGCGGCGAGGTAATCCGCCTCGTACCGCGACTTCATGCGGTTCGCGTCGTCGAGCAGGTTCTCGAGCACCAGCACGCGGCTCGCGTCCGCCTGGCTCGTCTTCGCGCCATCGAGCTCACGCTGCAGCTTGCGCACCTGGAGCTTCAGATCCGTCATCGTCGTGCCGGTGAGCGCGTCGTCGAGCTCGCCGCCAAGGCCCTGGTCCAGCCCCGCGTCTTCGTCAGAATCGTCTGCTGTGGCCTCCGGATGCGCGAGCAGCTCGCCCTCGGGCTCCTCAGCTTCGCCCGCTGGTCTGGGCGCTTCATCGCGCTTGACAGCCTTCGGCACGGGACGCTGCGAGGAGAGCTCGAGTTCGCGGACGCGCTCCTGGTAGAGCTCGAGAGTCTCTGAGTCCTTCGCGCGCTCCTCTTCGGCGATGCGCAGCTTGGTGCGGGCCTGCTCGAGTTCAAAGCGGAGGGTGTCGAGTTCCTGGTTCCGGGTCGCGGCCTTGCCCTCGAGATCGGCGATCTGGTTCTTGTACGACTCCATGAGCGGCTTGAACGCCGCCACCTTCCGGTACTCCTCCTCCAGCGACGCGTTCTTGTCCACCAAGTCGGCGTTTTGCTTTTCTAGGGACTGAGAGGACGGATCAGGCTATGCGGCTTCCGATTCGGGCGGGGGTGAGGCTCACCTTGACGTGCTGGCGGAGATCCGCGCCTTCTTGGAGCTTCTTTTTGTATTTCTCCATCACGTTTTCCGTCTTCGCCAGACGGTCGGCAGCATGCCGATACCTGTGGACACGGCGTCGGCGCCGAATACACGCTGAAGGAATTTGTGTCTTACTCGTCAAGCTGATCTTTCAGCCTCGCAGCCTCGTCCGCCTTTCCCTGCAGCTCATCGACCCGGCGCGTGAGATCGCTGACCAGACCAGTGTGCTTGTCGAGCTCAGACTCTGACAGTGCGAGGTTGTCCTCGCTCTTCTGTCTGCAGTGCGTCTTGGATGAACGCCGACGTCATAGGAGGAAGAAACGCACAGTTCCGTTCGCAGACGGTCGATCTCAGCACGCAGCATCACGTCTGCCTTGTCGCTCCGCCGCGTCTCCACCTCACGCTGCACCTCCTTCGCGCGCGCCAGCGCCTCGTCCTTCTCCGATACCGCGTCGTCGTAGTTGGTCTGCAGCACTCGGTGCTCTTCGAGTAGTGCCTGGTACACCTTTTCTAGCGTTTCTTTCTCGGCTGCCACGCGACTTCGCTCGGACTGGATTTGGTAGTAGTGGTCATCCCTCAAATTGAAATCAGACTATGATGATAGGAAGGACGGGTATGCTCACTCTGTCATAGTCGCTTCCCCTGCCGCCCTGTCCCCGGCTGTGTGCTTGACCTTGGCCATGACCTACAGCCATAAGCTGTAAAATACAATCCAAAGGCAGAATATCGTAACTCACCTGCTCGATGGCTTTCATGAGGTAATGCTGGTCCGTCTCGCTCAAACCCTGGATCTTCTCAATGAAGTCCTTGTTCTTCTCGCACTGCACGGCGATGGCAATGGTCAGGCGGCACAGGAGCAGCGTCGAGCCGACATTATGGTCCTTCGCGATGGCCTGCAGATCCGGCACCTCGACCGCGCTCGTCGGCTGGTGCAGTACGTCGGAGAAGTACTGCGTCATGAGCCGGTACAGGCGCTTGAGCGCGCTGAAGCGCAGAACCCAGTTGTCCGAGAGCTGCGCCGACGGGCGCGTCGGCTGGCGGAAATAGTCCGCATCGCTGGCATCGCGTCTCTGTTACTGGGGCACATGGATAGAGAAGGCGCGCGGCGTACATGGTGGACAGGATCTCGAAGAGGGCGGCACCATCTCCAAGGTCGGCGACGGTCGTGACGGAGCGTGTGAGGTCAAAGGTGGCGAAGAAAGAGAAGAAGGCGTCCAGCTCTTTCCGCTGTGCATCCCCCGCCATGTCTGCTACGGATCTTTGAGTTCGACTGAGCCTGCTCTTGACCTGTTCGTGAGGGTTTACGGTGGTAGGTTGTAATTACGTTTCCGAGGTTACAGTGCACAAGCCATGCTTAGGGCCGGACCGGGCCGGGCCGTCCAATATTGCAAGGGGGCGTTGTCCAAGTCTACACCGCTCAGTCTCCACAGCCTCTACACTTTCATATAAATGCTCATGTCCCTACAACTATCTCGTGCATCTGCACATACCCGTCTTAGATTCCTATAGCACCTTAGAACAGCGCGGTGACGATGTCTCCAACCCCCATAGCGTCCTCGGCATCCGCCACCGTGTACGACAACTACGGCACGGACATACCCCCGCACCCAGGCGCCGACTGGACACGCTTCGTGTGTATCTCAGACACACACTCAAAGATCTTTCCTGTGCCATCGGGCGATGTGCTGCTGCATGCAGGCGACCTGAGCAGCTGGGGCACGATCGAGCAGCTGCAGCTCACGGTCGACTGGCTCACGAGCCTCGCGCACCCGACGAAAGTGTGCGTGCGCCCTCCTGACCTGCGCGTACCTGGTGCTGAGGCTCCGTGCGCAGGGTTATCGCGGGCAACCACGATCTGTGCTTGGACACGAAGTGGATAGACCTCCCGAGGCGATACAAGCACGGCACCGGTATCTGCGGCGAGGTACTGCACCGACCGAACCGCATCGCCATCCACAATGCTGAACTTCTCCCAGGACGTCGTGCGAGCTCGCGAGATGCTGTCGAGCGCGGCGATGCGCCGCGCGGGCTTCTATTTCCTCGAACACCAGAGCCTCGAGTTCGACATCGCCGCCGGGCGGCGGTGGAAGGTGTACGGTTCTCCAGTGCGTGGCGCTGTCCAAAGCTCTCGAAGCACACTTATCCTTCTGCGCGTAGGCCACGCCGTTCTTCGTACACGGCGCATTCCAGTACTCCGGCGCCGAAGAGGGAGAAGGTGCGCCGCGCCCCCAGCTCGCAGGCCGACACTTATCATAGGGTCCTTTCTCTAGCGATACACGCGCGCATCCCGCCCGATACTGAGATCGTCCTGACGCATACCCCGCCGCATCTCACGCTCGACCAGGCGCGCCGCGGCGTCGACGCTGGCTGCCCGTATCTGGCTGCGAGGGTGGCCACGCTGCCGGCGTGCCGCCTGCATGTGTTTGGACACATACACGAGGCGCACGGCGCGGTGGTGCATGAAAGCGGGCGGGTGTCCGTGAATGCGGCGCTGCCGTCGGGCGGCCAGGCGGTCATTGTGGATTTGCGGAATTGAGGTCTGGGTATGATTTGCGACCTGCGTTCGAGTAACTCAGCGCGTGCTCTGGGTGATCTCTTGTTTTGTGTGATATAATGGGCTACCGATCTTACAGACTTGATGGACTCGCAGCCGAATGGGCCCGGTATAGTTTGAGTCGATGAATTCGATGCGGCAGGTGGGGTGTGAGGCATACAGGGACTGCAGGCATGCGAGGATCTAGGGAATGTTCAGTTTCTCTTGGATCGTTCGAATGCAGACGAAGACAGCAAGGTCGGCCCAGGTTCTGTGACTCCACCCTTGGCGACTAAAGCTGGCGTCCGCGATGATCCTGCGGCCTTTCTTTGGCATCATGAACAGTTTCATCCGTATAGAAAAGTGAGTCTTTCTTGATACTAGCTAGGAAGGAACAAAGCGAACTTCAAAATTTGTTATAGGATATTGTTGCCCGGGCAGGATAAACGTCCGGCTCAGCAAGATGACAGCGAGCGCAGCTTGGATGTTGCAGGGACCGCGCCACGCGATCTCATTGGGCACGGTGAAGAAGAAGGCGTACCCGACCCAAGCGGAGAGCGCATACTGATACTCGAGGTTGAGGCAGTACTCAACCGAGAGAGACGAAGAGACCGTGACCGTGCCCAAGAGCCGTTTCGCACTGCAGGATCGGGATCGTCATGGACAGCATGCCCACACCAATGCCCTGGAAGAACGGATTCCACGGAGCGTCAGTTCCCGCCTGCGAGAACTGCATGCTTTGATCATGAGGGGATTACTCTCACGAAAGGCTACGAAAGGTCGCTTTGTCAATGGATAGATCATGCCGGTATGAAATTCGTTGATGGAAGGTCTTATTGTCGAAGTCGCATTGTCGACTTGAGTGAGTCACTCACTTGCGCTCATTGTTCATTAACGATAAAGGATGCGTCGAGGCGGACGTGGACAGGACGTAGAGTCGGTCGGACGACGCGCAGACAGGTGCAGACACCATGCCGGCCGCAGTTTGAACTCACCTTGTTGTCAGCCACATCATCCTTTCCTCACTGATGATCGATGATCACGTCAAGACAAATACTTGACCTGGCCCTACTGCAGCCAGTACCAGGTTCAGTATACTCTGATAAAGCCTTGGTCGACTCGAGAAAACCTATAACTGACAGGAGTGAGTCGCAAAGTTTTTCTCTCTTTTGTCACACGCCGACAAGTTGCCGATAAGTAACCGAGACTGTCCGAGCGGAATGAAATTCGGTTCCGAGTCTTGAATGTCTCATTATTGTCGCAGCTCCATTGTCGAGCTTCTATTGTTCCTCGATACTCCTACTTAAGCAGGGCAGTCGTCGTGTTGTAAAAAAAAAACTCCCCTATATTTTGGTACGAAAAGCAAGCCACCAGCAATACAACGAGCAGTGCTGTCTCACAGCACTTTGCATTTTGAAGTCTCAGAAAATCTAGCTATAAGACGAACTACCTCATCATGCGTTCGGACGATGTCGAAAAAAGCGAAGGGTGCGTTATCAAAGCTTCTTCGTCGTCCTTATACTCAAAAAATCGTGCTTGTGTTCAGTGACTACTGGGTGGCGTGCCTACGGACAAGACTCATTTCCACGGATGGCGTGTCCACGTTTAGCTCGATGGAGGTCGTCAATCGCACTCGCAATATGCTTTTGGCCGAACTCAAAGCGATCCAGCATCTCGTCACGCTCACCGTCGCCCGCGTCAACGACCTCTCCATCACAGCGCGGCTGCCCGCGGAGGTCCTCACACATGTCTTCAGCATCCTCGCCGAATGCGACCCTCCCTCTTCGGAAGTCCTGAAGGGCGACCGGTCCGGAGACAAAGTGCACCTCGGATGGATCGCCGCAACCCATGTCTGTCGACGGTGGAGACACGTGGCGCTTTCTGCGCCTGCGCTCTGGACCAACATCGGAGCCCCGCAGACAGGACCGTGGATGGACACAATGCTTGCAAGGTCGAAGCAGGTTCCCTTCACCCTCTCGGCATGTATTACCAGAGATCTCAAAGTCTGCGATGCCGTTCTCAAGGCAGTCAGTGCCGACCATATGTCACGCATGAAGAATCTGCATCTCTCGGGTGACAAATGGAGCCTGTGGAGCGAAGACATCGAAGAGCTAGAGCCGGGATGTCTCGGCGAGCGCAGGCTCGAAGTGCTCGCGAATCTCAAGCACCCTGCGCCCGTGCTGGAATCATTGACTTTGGACACTGTCACCAAGATCTTGCCGCCACACATGTTTGCACGCACAGTACCTCGCTTACGCCGCCTTATCGTTCGCGGATGCGAAAGTGTTCATTGGGGTGTACCCTACTTCCGCAATCTCGCGGGTCTCGAGCTGGACATCAACGAGAGTCTTTCGTTGGCTGAACTGCTAGTAGTGCTCAAGGAGTCTCCCTCGTTGGAAACCCTGAGGATCACCGGGCTGTACACTACATTTGAAGAGCGGCGTCATCCCCGCCGGAATGTCTCCCTGCTCTCTCTCAAGACATTATTTCTCTGCAGTTGGGTGGATACGGCCTGCGCGGAGTTCCTTGCTAGTCTTACTATTCCGCCGACTGCACGGAGGGAGTTCGAATTTAAGGCCAAAGACACCGAGGTAACGCCACGCGTTATTGCTATTGCTGCTACCGGTATCCTTGGGACAACGGACACGACATGCTATCCAACGCCTTCCAAGATGCAGCTCAATCATGATTTCATGGTTGCGGGGAGACTTGATCTCACGATGCGGGTGTGGTTTGGAGAGGACTTCGACGTCGTCCAGCCGCGACTTTCTCTGCGATGGACTAGTTTCGCAGGTTATCCAGCCGCAGATCACATTGCAGCAGAACAACTCCTTGGCTCTTTTGACCTCCACAAGCTCACGGATCTTTCGATGAGCTCGGAGAAGTTCGACTTCATCCTCCACGACACATTCAAAAACGCGTTTAGCAAGATGTCCGCAGTGAGAGATCTTACGCTGAAGGGGCGTGGCATCGACCATTTCCTGCAGCTTCTGAGGACCACACCGGACGGCCAAATCCCAGATCTCGATTATCCAGAGCTTTATGAGGCTTCAGCTTTTCTGCTTCCGAACCTGGACAAGCTCCGAATTACTGGTGTGCCCTTGAATACGCCAGACTTCAGATACATTTGGACACCGAACCTCGGCGAGTCGTTGCTTACCATGCTCAAGACGCGGAAGGTGTTTGCAAACCCCGTTCCTATACTGGTGATCACAGGATGGGACGATAGCGAGGCTCTGTCTCCCAAGCTTGCCGAACACGTCGAGAATCTGCAATGCGACACTCGCAGCGACGCATGAAGTCTTCCCTTACATGTGACGTGATTATTTCAGACAAATGTAAATTATGGCTTTTGACGTATACTGCTAGGTGATCTAGTACAGCAGTGGCCATACTTATTAGAATCCCTTTACTAAAAGCGGCTTGAATTTGGGTCTGCATGCAGAATTTATGTACCGCTCGCGCAGTGTGATCCATTCAATTTTGCAGAGGGATACGAGATCGGATTGGGAGTGGGCGGATTTCAATGCGCAGACTTCTTTGGTTCAGATATATCCCTCTATATCGCTCGACGAGTATTGAAGCGCGCTTTGTTGTCTACTGATAGCTAATCTCGAAATCACGAGTCGAAGCGTGAAGTTTAACTTCTTCAGTAGTATTAGTATCCACGCGGTGCTCATAGATGATAGAGACGAAAACTATGCTGAAACTGCATGCGAACGATCGTAATACATTGGGTACAAAAAGTCTGTGAAATCATGGATCGTTCACGGCCGCAAGCCTTTCGAGCTGAAAGGAAATATCATGTAAGGCAAGGCACGTTCCGACAGCCGAGTGACAACTCACAGGTCAGTCTAGAAAAGGAGTGCCCAGGGGAACATATAGGTGCGTCTCTGGCATGCTCCAAAACCGCATCTTGGCCGGATCCAGCACGTTGCCTGTCTGCACGATGAGCTTGTCCCGGAGCTCCCTATCTATGGGCATCTCATTGAAGCGAAGGGTCTGCCAGTTGTCTCTGTCGCTGCTATACCGCGTCATGATGGCATGGACTTCATTTCCATCTTTGTCATACCAGTCTGCATCTAGTTTTAGCGGATACGACACGTAAAGTAGGAGATCGCACGCACACTGTGGCCGGGGCAATGGTTTTCTCAGATCTTCTGATCGCGGCTGCGAGCAGCGCCAGCTCACGAAAGTCATCCATGCATGGTGAGGGCTTAGCTCCGGCTCTCCAGGACCAGGGCCCCATCCCTGAGCCTTAAGGAACTTGACGAGCTCCTCGTGCTCAATAGTGTAGCCTGCCACAATCCTAACCATGCTGTAGCCGAGCAGAAGATGGTGAATCCAGCGTGAAGAAAGCATATGCAATCGTACAAACCTCAGTAGGAAGCTCGATTTCTGTCCTTGAGTCCGTGTATGTGGTTGGGTTGTGTTGAAGGATACGAGCAGCAGGCACTTGCTTGAGTTTCAGCTTGAGTACTAGTATTCGCAAACAATAGAAAGAGAACAGTAGAGAGTTTTCGCAAGGGCCGGAATGGAATGGGCCCATTCAAACCCTATGCTTCAACAGTCGCTTTTACGCGGGGCATCCTAGGGTTAGACAGCTCCAATATTGCATTCAAGATTCCATTTCGGCGAATGCGAAAACTTTCTAATAGGAATAGGAACGAGAGAGCAAAGGATTGACGAGATTCCCTGGTGTTCTTAAGTTATTGAAGTGTAGATGCGGTGCCAGCGCCTACTTGGCAGACCGGCCACGGTTTTCCTGCAAGCGCCTAAGCCTTCACAGCATCCGCTACCATGTACGACAACTACGGCGCAAACATACGCGCATCCTAATGTATCCCAGACATGCATTCGAGGGTATATCCGGTGCTGCCAGGCGACGTGCTGCTGCAGGCGGGCGATCTGAGCAGCTTGGGTACGATAGAGCAGCTGCAGCTGACGGTCGACGGGCTTATGAGCCTCGAGCATACGAAAGTGTGAGGGCGCTTTCCGAGACTTGGGCGTAATGATGAGGCGCATGGGCGCAGGTATATCGCAGGTAACCATGATCTGTATTTGGACACGAAGTGGATAGACCTCCCGAGACGCGGCACCGGTATCTATGGTATCAGTGACGAGGTATTTACACGGCCCGCATGGTAATCCACAATGCTGACTTCTTTTAGGACGTCGCGCGAGCTCGCGAGATGCTTTCGAGCGAGGCGATGCGCCGCGCGGGTTTCTACTTCCTCGAACACCAGAGCCTCGAGTTCGACACTGCCGCCGGGCGGCGGTGGAAGGTCTACGGTTCTCCGGTGCGCGGCGCTGTCCACGGCTCTCGAAGCACGCTGATCCTTCTCCGCCCAGGCCACGCTGTTCTTCGTACATGGCGCATTCCAGTACTCCGGTGCGCAGCACCCCGAGCTCGCAGGCCGGCGCTTATCATAGGATCCTGTCTCTAGCGATGCACGCGCGGATCCCGCCCGACACCGAGATCCTCCTGACGCACACCCCGCTGCATGTGACGCTCGACCAGGCGCGCCGCGGCTTCGACGCCAGCTGCCCGTATCTCGCCGCGAGGGCGGCTGCGCTGCAGGCGTGCCGGCTGCATATGTTCAGGCACATACACGAGGCGCACGGCGCGGTGTTGCATGAAAGCGGGCGGGTGTCCGTGAATGTGGCGCTGCCGTCCGGTTGCCAGGCGGTTATTGTGGATCTGCGGAATTGAAGGTTTGGATGTGCGGGGTACGATCTTTCGAGCAGTACGGCGCGTGCTCCGGTAAGAAGGAACAGAGCGAACTTCGACATTGGTAACGGCTCCAGGACATTAGTTCCCGCCTGCGAGGAGCGCATGCTTTGATCACGAGGGGAATGAAAGGTCGCTTTGTCGATGGAGAGGTCACGTCTGGTATGAAATTCGCTTATGGAAAGTCTTATTGTCCAAGTCGCATTGTTGGCTTGTGTTGCGCTCATTGTTCATCAATAATACTTAAGACTGGTCGCCTCATCGCTTTCAACTTCCCTCCCCCGCTATCACTGTTTACATCATAGGACAAGCCACCAGCCTCCATTGGATTATCACGGATAGCTCACAATTTTCTTACGAGCATCTACCACGTCATGCGTCCAGCCAATTTCGAAAATAGAGCTTGGTGCGTACTAACGATCCTTCGTCGTTTTCTGATGCTGAATTTGTGTTCGTGCTCGCAGCGACTACTGGGCGACGTGTCTACGGACGAGACTCGTTTCCACAGACGGCGTGTCTGCTTTTAGCTCGATGGAGACGGTCAATCGCACGCGCGACATGCTTTTAACCGAACTCAAGGCGATCCAGCATCTCGTCACGCTCACCGTCGCTCGCGTCAACGATCTCTCCATCACAGCACGACTGCCCGCAGAGGTGCTCACGCATGTCTTCAGCGTCCTCGCCGAATGCGACCCTCCCTCATCGGAGCCCCTGAAGGGCCACCGGTCCGGCGACAAAGCGTCCCTCGGATGGATTACCGCGACCCATGTCTGTCGACGGTGGAGACACGTGGCGCTTTCTGCGCCTGCGCTGTGGACCAACATTGGAGCCCCGCCGACAGGACCGTGGATGGACGAAATGCTTGCAAGGTCGAAGCAGGTTCCCTTCAGCCTCTCGGCATGCATTACAAAAGACCACAAAGTCTGCGACGCCGTGCTCAAGGCGGTCAGCGCCGACCGTATGTCGCGCTTGAAGGATCTACATCTCTCAGGCGAAGAAAGAGAGTGGAGTGAAGACATCGAAGAGTTAGATCCCGGATCTCTTGACGAGCGCAGACTCGGGGTGCTCGCCAATCTCAACCACCCTGCGCCTATGCTGGAATCATTGACTTTAGACACTATTACCAAGGTCTTGCCGCCGCACATTTTTGCACGCACAGCACCTCGCTTATGCCGCTTTACCATTCGCGGATGCGAAGGTGTCCATTGGGATGCACCTTACCTTTGCAACCTGACAGATCTACAGCTGGACATCGCAGGAGACCTTTCCTTGGCCAAGTTGCTAGCAGTTCTTAAGGAGTCTCCCTTATTGGAAAACTTGAGGGCCGTTGGGCGTAACACTGTATCCGGAGAGCGTATTCCGTGTGGGAATGTCCCTCTACTCTCTCTCAAGACATTGGTTCTCCACGGTTGGGCAGACACGTCCTGTATGGAGTTTCTTTCTAGTCTCACTATACCTCCAGCTGCACGAAAGGACTTCGAATTTAAGGCACGCAATGCGGAGGTAGCGCCCCGCATCATCTCTCTCGCTACCGGTGTCATTGAGACAACAGACACGATATCCCGCCCAACGCCTTCCAAGATGCAGCTCCATCATGACCACTGGCTTTCAGGCAGATCTGATTTCACAATGCGGGTGTGGTTCGAAGCGGACTTCGAGGTCGTCCAGCCGCGACTTTCCCTGCGATGGACCAGTTCCGGAACCTATCCAGCCGCAGGTCATACCACAGCGGAAGAACAACTACTCGGGTCTTTTGACGTCCACAAGCTCACGGATCTTTCGATGAGCTCAGAGGAGTTTAGATACACTCTCTACGACACGTTCAAAAATGTGTTTAGCAAGATGTCCGCAGTGAGAGATCTTACGCTGAAGGGGCGTGGCATCGACTATTTCCTGCAGCTTCTGAGGACCACACCGGACGGCCAAATCCCAGATCTCGATTTTCCAGAGCTTTATGAGGCTTCGGCTTTTCTGCTTCCGAACCTGGACAAGCTCCGGATCACTGATGTGCCCTTGAGTAAGACTATGCCAGGCTTCAGATACGCTTGGACATCGAATCTCGGCGAGTCGCTGCTTACCATGCTCGAGACGCGGAAGGCGTTTGCAAACCCCGTTCCTATACTGGTGATCACAGGATGCGACGATAGCGAGGCTCTGTCTCCCGAGCTTGCCGAACACGTCGAGAATCTGCAATGTGATAGTTGTAGCAACGCATGAAGTCTTCCTTTACATGGGACGTGATCATTTGAGACAGCTGTAAATTCTAGTTTTTGACGTGTAATACAAGGCGAAGACAGTCAGAATCATAACTCACCATTCCATAGATGGCAGGGTGCGGCAGTGGCCATGATTATTAGAACTGCTGAGGCCATTTCTAGAGTGAAGGATACAGTGTAGTTTAATTATATCTCCTACGAGATCTGCGTGAACAGCTTCTGCACACGACCTCGAAACTGCGAGTTGAATGGGACTGTCAAACGTCTCCGGTACGAGGATAAATGGTGGGCACAAAAATGAGACGAATTACAGGAACGATCAGAACATGTCGGATAAAGTGGAATCAACAGGAATTGCAAATGTAAGAAAAGGCCGCTATCAATCTAGAAAGAGCTTAGTTCCCAGGGGAAGATGCAAGTACGTCTCCGGCGAACTCCAAAACCGCATCTTTTTGGCATCTAGCACGTTTCCCGTCTGCGCGATGAATTTATCCCGGATCTCTCTATCCTTGGGCATCTCCCTATAGCGAAGAGTCCGCCAGTTGGCTTTCTCACCGCTATACCGCGTCATGAAAGCCAGGATCTCATTGTCATCTTTGTCGTACCAGTCTGCCATGAATTTTAGTGGATACGACACGCAGAAGCTCGAAGACTGTACGCACATTGTGGCCGTGGCAACGCTTTTGTTATGTCTTCTGGTTCCGGCTGCGCACAACGCCAGCTGATGAAAGTCATCATTGCTTCTTTTACGCTCAGTTCTGGCTCTCCAGGTCCAGGACCCCATCTCTGAGCTTTAAGCATCTTGACGAGCTCTTCGTGCTCAATAGTGTACCCCGCCACAATCCGAGCCATGGCCATGCTGTATGCGAGAAGAGTGTGAGCCATACACGAAGAGAGCACATGCAGCCTACGAACCTCGCTAGAAAGATTGGTTACTATCGTGAAATTCGTGTACGTAGTTGCGGTTTGGCATTGAAGGACGCGAGATGCCCAAGCAGCTTAAGAATCCGTACTTTAGCGCGAAGGAAACAATAGAAAGACAACAATAGGACACAGGACGACACGCGATAGATGATCGGAGAATATGTCTTATGTGACATCTGTGCCTGGCCGAGTAGTCTCCATAGGGGATACTCCACGTCCTCTGCAAGTCCTGGTACGTAGTCGAGAACTCAGGGCCGTAGCCCCCTCGCTTACCCTGCATGATTGCCAGTAGTAATGATTGGAAGTGAAGATGACGGACATGCCAGCGACCCAAAACGAGTGTAGAGAATGGCTGGAGATGGAGGAAGGGCCAGCCTTGCCTTGCTGCGACGTACTGTGTGTTGTGGTCTTTATACCGTGCATGAAGGCTGAACCTTCTTCTGGATGTTCAAATGCCAGAACGAGTGCGGGTCCTAGAGTGTTTCAATTGGCATCATCAATGATTGCTATCATTCACAACGGCTGTGAGGGATGCCGTGCAGCCAATGCCTCAGTAATGCCACATTGTCCATACTGTATTGTTTTCCAGGGCAGCGGCATATAGAATGGTAAGCATTAGATTGAATGTGCAATTCCCTTTCCTCGTGATCAGAAAGCGTTGATGCGACGTCCTGGCGACCACTGATTCTCAAGCATAGTATGACTTGACAGACCATAGGTCGAATCAATCACAGGAATGGAAGGACTGCAATTCGGACTTGAAACCCAGTGATAGCGGTATGAATCAAGGGTGTTACCGGTGAAAAAAAGACGGACGTACCGGAAAAGGATGCCAAATGTATACCGTATGTATATGGTATTAGGAGCTGGAAAGCTGGTAAGGCGACGAGGTTTCGATGGTTTCCCGCCAAGCATTAGGTTAATCAATCACGCTGCTGTATTCGCTTACCGCGTCCCTACAAAGAAGGCCTGATCATAAGTCACATAGATTAACATCTCCCATTGATCTCCCAGCATCTATCCTCTCTTCACTGGCGACACCCACAGCGGCAGCTGCGCCCCTGCCGCCATATCGCTCTTCAAAAACGGGCGCTGGACTATCTGCGCCTTTGCTCTGATCTCCTCCAGAGGCACCGCCATGCCGAACTCGAACGCGCGCACCAGCGTGTACAGCAGCGCCTTCATCCTGCCCAGCAATCAGCAATCTCATCTACGTAGGGTAAGCAGCCTTACTCGATGACGGAAAAGCGGTATCCAATACAGGCGCGCGAGCCGCCAGAGAAAGCTAGGCTGTTTCCCCAGATGCCGGGGATAGCGTGTATGGTGTCTGGGGGATTCTGCCACCGTTCCGGACTGAAGGGATGCTGGTCAGGAAACATCCAGGTTCATAAAATGTGACGCGCACTTGAACTCGCGAGCGTCCTCGCCCCATAAATCCTTGGAGCGGTTGACAGCAAGAATGGGGATGAATACCGAGTCGCCCTTGGACATCCTACACCAGGCAGAGATTTTCAGCGTACTGCCGAAACGCAAGATCTCCAACTCACTGGATGTCGCGGTGTTTCACGCCCTTTCGGTCTGTCCACTCTACGTCCGTCGGGATGATGTCGTCTGTGTTCGCTATCCGGACCGTGTTCGGCACAGGCGAGAAATGCCGCATTACCTCGCGCACGACAGCGTCGAGATACGACAGCGCGCTCAGGCCTTCCATATCCGGGGCATCTGTGTCTACAGATAGCAGCTCCTTGCGGAGCTTGGTCTGAACGGTAGGGTGGTTGGCAAGAGCGAGGAGTGCCCATGTCACGGCCGTGCTGTTCGATCGACATATTCAGGGAGTTTCGTGCGGCCCGACGAGTACAACACACCTTGTCGTCTCATGCCCAGCGATAAGAAACGTTGGGACCTCTGGATGCACGAGATCAGATAGGATGATGATCGACCACGAACAAAAATGCACATACGCGCAAGCACGTCGGTGTCATCCATTCGCATGTTCTCCGCCAGATCTGTTGCCATATTCGCCTTGACGAGCAGACTCATTAGATCCCGACCTTCGATATCGGTGCGACCGATTTCGACCGTCTCTCCTGCCTTCTTCGACTCAGCTGCGGCGAGCACCGCCGCCTTCTTCTCTGCAAGGAGCTGATGGCCGATGCGCGACATTGATCTCTGAGCATCGGCGGCTGCGCGCGACCGTTTCGTTTGCTAGCGAAGTATTAAATTTGATGAAGGGCGTTAGAAAAGACGGGTAACGCACGATGAATCCCAGCCACGGGACAAAGACCCTGATGATGTCGAAAAGGCCTCGATTGTTGCCGCCGCCGACCATCGTCCGCACTGCTACGCTGAGCTCATTTTCTTCTCCGTCAGCATTGAGCGCATTGAAGGCGTAGTTGAAACCTGCATATATCAGACTGAGAAATCAGGCGAAGGATGACACTATCGACCTGCTAATCCAATGACGTCGAGTGTCGCCTTGTTTAGCCATGACAGGACGTCAATCTTGGCCTTGCCATCGGTGGATTCCGCCTGCGCGATCTCGGCGTCCCAGATGTCACGAAGCTGAGAAATTTGTGAACACGATGTATGCGTCAGAAGGAGAGGCACTGACTTGGCACGATTTCTGCACAAAAATCTCTGTAAGAGCGCGGACTTGAGCTGGGCCGAATGCTGGACTCTTCGAACCCGTATCAATACAAGATCTTGTGGGAGCGAGAAACAGAAGGAATGTACCATGATTCTACGCTGGAACCAAAGGTAAGATCTCAATCGACTCATTATGAGGGGCGCATGTTGCCTACCTGCTGTCTGTGCTGATCGCCTTGCAATAAGTAGAGATCAGATTGGCGTCATAACTCGAGAGATTGACTGTTAACCTTCCACAAACAGCAGACCTGAGACGTTGTTCGACAATAATCAAATATTTATTGAAGAGAAAAAAACATACCCTGTCCAAGAACCTCTCCCAAGCTACGCCGGACTTGTTCAGGCTTTTCATATATCATGGGATGAGCCAGAACATGGTTTATCGCCCGCAAATCCAATGTTAACACCCTATCTAACTGCAGGATCGAAAGTCAGTCTGTGATTTTTCGAAAAGACGAGGTGCAACGAACATTGAATAAACCTTTATATTTTATAACGGGGCCATACTCGTCGAGCCATTTCTCGTGCAGGACCAGCGCTTCTGCATCGAAAACTTCTTTCATGTTGCCCCATATGAAGCTCGGTGATGCAGGGCCAGGTATATCGCGTAGAGATGAAAGATATGGGTTTATGAAAACTCGCTGTGCGAGCTTGTAGAAGAGGGGAATTGTAATAACCAAACCCGCCGTCCATAGGAGCACAGGCTCGTTCGTCCGGAAGAGACTCATGGTCGACGATGGATGTCTCGGATGAGAGGCACAGAGGACACTTTATACGTTGAACAGCTGCCAATTCAAGGGAACTTGAAAAATGAAAAGCGTTGGGGAACGAAGTCAGGAATGAAATAGCGCGGCCAATGTACCGACGCCGTCCCGGCTTAAGTACCTTTTTTTAGACTCACGTATCTCCTGTGATCAAAATGAAGAAGCAAGCTGATGTTCGCGGCCCCAATAAACTGAGACAGCTCAGTGCTCGCGGTCAGTGCGATGTAGCGGGGAGAGCGGTGGGGCCGACCTGGTCCAACCCTGTCCGACCTGGCCCACCAACGATCCGGCAATAACGTCGGAGTCCCGACGGCCCGACGGACGATGAGATGAGAAGATGGTGGGTTGGCTAGGGCCTTTATGTCCTGAATTTCACGTGAGTTCCCATTGCAAGCTCGCAATGCCTCGTGTCGTGTACGCACAATTATAAGGAGTCGTCATGGCGTCGCGACAGTGAGGGCCTGAGGTCGTGGCGCAGCGGCCGGAACCTTTCAAATTCAGTTCAAACTCAGCCATAATCCCCCCATCCTGCCGAGCCTCGGCCGCAATGATCAAACTTTCACTGCAACTTGCATTCAACGATCCGAGACTGGTCGCCAATCAAACAGCTTGTTAGGTATTCACTGCTGATTCATGCGGCTAAGATCGACGCGACACTGTTGCGCAATGCAGAAGCTGAACACTAAGCAGAACATGCTCCATGTCGGCCGGGTTAAGTCCGCTATTTCAGGCTTTTACCTTCCTTACCTCCTGCCATCACTGCTGTCTCGCTCGCAAGCTGCTGTAAGTCTTCTAATGATGCTTATGTTGGTCCTCCCTCAGTCCTGCGTTTGACAATCTTGTCGCCATGCGGAGTCACAGAGGCTGGGTCGAATGGCTTCTCTACCTCTCACGAGGACAACACGAGGGTAAGAAGCTATCATCATTCCGCCAATACGGGAAATACGGCTGATATAACAAATTTTCAGCCATGCTTGGCATACTATGTATGTTATCGCTCAGCGCTTCGTAACGATGATATCTATGTGATGCGCTATCGCAGTTAGTGCCCCAGGCACTCACATGAGAAGTGGTACGGTATAAATAAGTATCTGCGGCTTTTAGCACCGTTCACGAACTTCAAGTGTCATGTCGCAACCCATCATCTTATACGACCTCCCAGGCAATGCCTGGTCTGGCCAGACCTGGTCGCCCAACCTCTGGAAAGCCAGGCATGTCTCCCACATCATCCACCGCACATAGTTTGACTAATGGCACACCGCAGAATCGCACTGAACATGAAAGGCGTCCAGTACAAGACTATCTGGGTCGAGTACTGTGATATCGAATCCCTTTCCCTCAAGCTCGGCGCACCACCGAGCACCACACGCGCCGGCGCACCCTTGTACACGCTGCCCCTCATCCAGGACTCGTCGACCGGCGCGACCGTCGTCGACTCCTTCGCCATCGCGAAGTATCTCGATGCGACGTACCCCGGGGGCATGACGCTGGTCCCAGAGGGCACCGATGCATTTCAGACGATGTTCATCGACATGCTGCCTGCGCTGCTGACCCAGCATCTCTTCCTCCTGCACATCACCCGCATAGCCCCGACGTTAAACCCGCGCAGCGAGGACTACTTCCGCCGCGCGCGCGAGACGCACTTCGGCAAGCCCCTCGCGGAGATCGCGCCCGCATCCACACATGAAGCGCTGTGGAAACAGGCGTTCGAGGGCTTCTCGCGCATCCATGGGTGGCTCAACGCTAATGACGAACGCAAGGTCTTTTTCATGGCCCACAAACCGAGCTGGGCGGATGTGGCGCTTGTCAGTGTGCTCGCGTGGCTCAGGATATACAATGGGCGGGAATCTAGAGAATGGAAGAAGCTGATGACTGCGGATGAGGGGCGGTGGGCACGGTTGTGGGGGGCGATGGAGAAGTACGTCCATGGGGATGGTGGCGAAGCGTTGCCGTGAGATGTCCGGAATTTTGATGGGACTGAAGGTTCAGCTCTGTATGTCCCAGTCAGGTTCCAGCTACGCGCGTGTCAATCTTCATTGCCTCGGAACATTGTCGGTCAGCGATACTGGCATCAGCACTGGGAGCCGGTCTCATTTACCGATGTCCATGCGTGTCGGGCATTTCATGTTGAAACGCTGCCTGCCGTGGTATGAGAATTTCATTTCCAGAGTCACGTCCACGTTGGGACAATGCAACGCAGTGCAAATCCACCTTTGACAATGTGACTGGCTGGTGACGAAACAGAAACATGGCCATTTCACAATAGAAAGCATGCAGTAGTAAGTATGCAGGCACGCACTGAGGGCTAGGGGAACTTGTTGAGCGGCGAGTGTAGCAGACGTAATAAACAACCAAACCAAATTGAATAGGACTTTTGCCTTCGTGCATTTGGTGTTTCTATTTGAGGAAAATAGTGGTCCTCATCTTACATTAGAAATTTAGTCCTGGAGCTGAGCCAGGGATCATGAAGTCCCCAGACAAACACATTCTCGAGCAAACCCTTTAGCCGAATAAAGCTTGACGCGGTCACGTGCGCGCCGCGGAGTGCGAAAACGGCGAACGCGTCTCGCACAATGAACGTCTGAGTTCTAATTTCAAAGCGTGCACGGCGTGTTGACGTCCTCCCAACACATTCAAGTCCACATTTCCGAAAGTCCACTCACAAACTGTGTGGCATTTCTATCTATAAAGAATCCATAGCTGTACGACCGTAAGTCATCTCGCTCTCTCTCGCTTCATCATGCCTGAACTGCTTGAGCCCCAGACTACCCCAATCAAACATACCAAAGCTAAAGCCGCGACGTTTGCGTCTTCCAGTCTGGATATCAGCCGAGAACAGCTTCACCCTCATCTTGCCGAAGACAGCAGGATGGAGCTCATAGGACCGATGCCAATGAACGAGTTCCTCGAGGCGTTCGTGCCGCCACATTCCGAAGCTGCTCCCCAGGTTGGCAAAGCCCTGGAGAATACTGGATCACCCGAGAAAGCTTTTGTATGTTCAGCTAACGATAAGATGTCTTTCGATTGCTGAATCTCGACCAGATCGACACAGTGGAGAGACACGGACTCTGTCCGTCTCTTCAACTTGTGGACACCAAGAATCAAGGGGATAAGAGCCACCCAAAGTACTCCAAGTCCGACATGTCGGTTTTCAACCGCGACGACACTATCGCTGCGGGCGAAGCGAAGAACGCGCTCGATGATACCAAGCAGGAGAACGATGTTCGCCCAGCTCATCAGGTTCCCCCGTCGCCAAAGAGCAAGCGCTCACGGAAAGCAGCACATAACTTACGCATGTGCTTCCCTATCCTCGAGATGCCAATTGAATGCAAGCCTGAAGACCATACAAGCGATCCTTTCACGGATACCGACTCTTCAGGCGAAAAGGGATCATTTCTGCACGACACCTACGAGGCGAAATGCAATCTCGGACAGTTGATCCAATACGCCACTGCTCAACTCTCCGCTCAATTCCGCGCGTTCTCTTTCTTGATTCTTCTGCATCCAAACTCTTATCGCCTCATCCGTTGGGACCGAGCAGGCGGCATTGTCACCAAGCGCATGAGTCTTGGGAGCGACGGCCAATACCTTGCCGAATTCTTGTGGAGATTCAACCACATGACTCCTGAGCAGCGCGGACGTGATCCCACTGTCTGTAGGCCAACGAAGGCAGAAGCTGACCTGGCGAAATCCTTCCTCGAGTCAGCGTCTGTGCGCGAATATCTGGAGGACATGAATGGCCAGATCGATGTGTCCTTCACTACACTGCACAAGTTCCACGTTCATGACGAGGAAACCAAGAAGGATCACTATTTCGTTGCCCCGAACGCGCGGTGGTACACGTATGCGCCGACGGGAAGGTGCACGTTTGGATACATCGCCTTCGATCTAAAGACGCATGACTTGGTCTATCTCAAGGATACCTGGCGTGCCGATGTTCCTGAAATCAAACCTGAAGGTGTCACGTACCGGCTCTTGCACAAGCACAAAGTTCCATACATCGCGGGGCTGGTCTGCTCGGGAGATGTAGGGGAGCAGAAGACGCGGACGCAGGAATTCAAGTCAAAGCCTTGGGTAGTCGGGAAAGTGCGGGTAGCCCCGCATGCTCACTATAGGATCGTGCTCGATACCATCGGCCGCCCATTGAAGTCATCCAAGTCCTCTCGCGAGCTCTCTATCTCTATTCGACATGCCATTGAATGTGCGTATCCATCTTGTCGCCACATCGCTGTGTTGTTGATCGATATCTTCATTCTTCAGCCCACTGGGTCGCTTTTTCGAAGGCGCGTGTTTTGCATCGCGACGTGAGCGGCGGAAACATCCTCGTACGGAAGAGCAAAGATGGCGAGGGGTATGAAGGCTTGCTCATCGATTGGGAATTGTCCAAATCCGTTGACCTCAACGTGTCACGGCGGAATTGGAGGACTGTGAGTGATTGGTAGCTTATCGTGTCCGCCCAGGACGCTCACTTGTGGACCTTGCAGGGGACGTGGCAATTCATTGCTGCAGAGATCCTAATTAAAACCGGCGTTCCACACGAACTCCGCCATGATTTGGAATCCTTCTTCCACGTTCTCCTCTATCATGTTCTGCGCTATTGCCGCCACTCGCTACTACAAGCAAAACTAGAAAGCGACATGAAAACGGTGTTCGACTCTTCCGTCTGGGACAACACGCTCGAAGTATTTACAGGTGGATCCCATAAGCTAAGTGTCTTCGATGGTAGGGTCTTTCCCCAGAAAGACCTTCGTGACTACTTCAAGCCCCCTCTCCTGAATATCATCAAGGAACTTCGAGCACATTTTGGATACATCTACGACGATCAAGATCAAAGGTTCTACAATGAAGAAGTGACGAAAGCCTCCTTCACCTTCTTATCCAATTCCGAGAACGTCATGGCTATATTCGATAAGCAACTCAAGGACCCTGATTGGCCCGTGGACGACGCTGGCCGTGACAATCTGGCGGGAAACGCTGGGAAGCGTGTAGGGGAGTCGATGGCATACAATCGCGGCAAGCGAGTGCGTTCATTGGAGCAAGGCAGTGAGGGTATACCCCTGCTCAGCACCAACTCGTTCTATTCCTCCTTGCCGGGAGTAGCAGAGGAGAAGTAGGTGACTGGAGCAACATTCCTGGATTGTCGTTACGCCTGCATTTAGGAAGAAATGGGTTTGGGTTGTTGATCACTAAATTGGATTGTATGCACTTATGCTGTCATCTATGAATTTACCATGTTAGCTATGAATTAGGATTATATGTATGCTCGTTTTCACTCAGTCTCGCATTCAATCCTGTTAGATCGCATGCAGCAGCCCACGACTAGCCAGATAAATGTGGAATCTGGATTTGAGGTGTAAACGTAAAGAAAGAGCATATAATTTCAGTCATCTATTATTACTTCAGCATATATAACAGGCGGTCGACCCGCCATACTTTTGAAATGGTGGCATTCCCAAGTGATACTTATATCCTCTGACGACAAAACTTCACTTGCGTATGTTGCACACGTGTGGCATGTCCTCGCTCTGACTTTCGCCTGCAGTATGGTTAGAGTCCTTGCGGGATACGTCGTCAATGAGAAATCTTTGGCTGAATTCCTCAAGTCCGCTGGTTATGAACCTGATGCTCCGGAGTCTGCAGGCACACACTGGAACTTGTCATGACTCATGATTATGCATTGTGCAGTGAGCGGCGAGCGTAGCAGACGTAGTAAACAACCAGACCAAATTGAACAGGACTCTTTTTTTTTTTTGAATAGCCATGTATTAGGATTCACTATATCATACAGAGCGTAACTAGTTTAGCTAGCTACGATTATACAACTCGAGTTTCACCTAAAAGCTTAAACCACTGCCCTCCACTTGGGATGACAGTGCTGTGAGGAAAAATGCGCAAATGCATGCCTGATATCTCATCAGGCAGTGTGGGGCTTGAGACCCACTAAAACCTCGGGGCGGATGTGCCAGTCGCTTGGGGGATGAGTGAGGGTGTCATGCCAGGTACTCTTAACCAGCTTGATCATTGCTGGTTTCTTTTTTAGTTTACATGCTATGATTCTGTCCGAGGTTATTCGGTCCGTTATTGTTCTTTTCCATCGGGTGATAATCGCACGTTCGGAATGTTTGTCACCTTGGACGATTCGGGCACATCTGATGACCCAGATAAGATAAGCCGCCTCGGAGACAAGGATTCGGAGGAGCCTTGATGCTCCTCGGTCCCTCAAGGTCAGTTTTGCAGTGTGTCCATCTTCTTGCACGGTCGCTTGTGTTCCATGCGCCGGTGCTGGTGTTAAATTCACTGTGAGGTTTCCGGTCCCAAGGACATCTGGAAAAGGCGTAGATTCTACAGGGATCTACAGTAGCAATATTAATCTACAGTAGCTGAAAAAGGTTCCATAGATTGTGTAGCTCTTGGTGACAAGTGGGTCTCTATATTTGCTACCTGTAGCTGATCTGTAGCAGTCTGTAGCAGTCCATAGCAGTCTGTAGATGGCCAAATCTACCATAGCTGCTCAAAGCTACAGTATCTACAGTGCACCTACAATAGAGTCTATACCCTTTGGTAGCTTCATTCCACCTATAGTCATGTATAGTTTGTTATCATCCATGATTATCTTTTATATCAGATCTCCGGCAGTATACCACAGAAAATACTATATTTCTGGCTAATTACATCTTGTACACTAATAGTACATCTCCCAATCCATATTCTTCTGCATTTACAGCACCCAACGCCTCGTGGGAAATGTTTTGCTGCAGCAAAACAGTTCCCACGCACTACAGGAGGCAACATGGGCATGTGGGGGTCGGTGAGGGACATGCAGAAGTTGGCAGGCATGTGCAGGAGGCGGCAGGGGCAGCAGGGGTCGGCACGGGTGCGCGGTCATCGATACTGGTGCGTGCACATTGGCAGAGGTGCGTGGGTATCAGCACGGGTGCACGGGAGTCGGCACGGGCGTGCAGGAATCTTTGTGCGCACGGGGGAGTCAGTGCGGGTGCATTGTAGCTGGCGCAGGTAGCGCGGGTGCACTGGAGGCGGCGCGGGCATGCGAGCAGCATCATGGGCATGCAGGAGGCAGCGCGGGCACGTGCGAGGCAGCGCGTGTGCACATGAGTCCGCGCGGGTGCATGCGAGTTGGCAGGGGAGGGCTTGCGGGAGGCGCGGAGGCGCGGGAGGCGGCGCGGGTGTCCTGGAAGTGGCGCGGGCATGCAGGCATTAGCGTGGGGACATGGGAGTCGGCAGAGGTGGCACCAGCCTGCGCGGAGGTGTGCGAGTCAGCGCGGGTGCATGCAAGTCGGCGTGGGCGCATGCAAATCGGCGCGGGTGCATGCGAATCGGTGCGGGTGCATGCGAGTTGGCGCCGGTGGGCGCACGCGAGTTGGTGCGGGCGCATGTGAGTTGGCACGGGCTTACAGGGATTGGCACGGGCTTACAGGGACAGCACAGGCATGCTGCAGGCAGCATGAGCACGTTGAAGGCGGCATGGGTGCGCTGGACAGATGCCAGCGGCACGGGCGCGCGAGCGGTGGCGCGGACGTGCTGGCATCGGCGCAGGTGTGTGCAAGGCTGCGCGGGGGGGGAATGGGAGGCAGCAGGGAGGCGCGGGAGGCAGCGCCGATGTACGGGAGGTGGCACAGGCATCGGCATGGCGTGTGCGAGTCCGTGCGGGGGCGCGAAAGGCGGCAGGGGCGCGCAAGAGGCAGCACCAGCGATCAAGTCGGTGAAGGTGCACGGGAGTCAGCAGGGGTGCGTGGGAGTCAGCGGGGGCACGCGGGAGTGCGAGGGGCATTGCCGAGGGTGCGGGCATCGGCAGAGTGCGCGAGAGTTGGCAAGGGGCGCGCGGAAGTCAGCACAGATGGGAGCGAGTCGGTGAAGGTGGCGGGCGGCTGCATGGATGCGCAGTGGTGACATGGGCATGTAGGAGGCAGCGCGGGTGCGCGGGTGGCGACGTGGGCACGCAGGAGGTGGTGCGGGTGCGCGGGGTCAGTGGGGGCATGCGAAGTGTACAGAAACGAGAGTATCGCTCGACAACACGAGCGATACTCTCTTGATTAGCTAACGAAGCTATAGCAAAACTGTAGGTACTCACCTTTATTCCCAGCCCAAGAAGTATCAGAAAAGAATGAGAGATACTTACAATAAAATTTCCACAGCGACGAAGGGGTGGGTGGAAGGAAGATGACGTGGCAGGTAAAAGTCGTCGCACGTAAGTCGAGCGTGCGGAGCCGCACGGCCCGTTTCATTTGAATGACCATATATGGTCATTCGAATGCCTCGGCAGGCTGCGGGCCGCGCACACACAAGTGTCGACTTTGCAGAAAAAAATCGCGGGGGGGCGCATGGGAAGCATTTGGCTGCAGCCAAATGCTTCACACGCCCCGCATTTTTTTTGTCAAGTCATGATTTGACTTCAAAGCACATGTACACAGGAGTAAGTACCTTTGTTTTCTTGATTTCTCATAGGCTTTCTGCAGAATCGATGGCTGCTCGGGATTAGTGCATCCAAGAGCACCTCGCTGTGCCTGTTCGCGCACTCCAAGGCAAATGCAAGGGGACCTGCGATGCTGCTCGATGCGGCAGTGCTCATGCTGATCAAGGTGCGTGCTTGCTGCTATTCACCATAATAGCTGACTGAGCAGCTTTCGTGATTCGTGCCAGACACATATGCTTGACGTCCCCACCCACTCGACACTCCCCCGCACGCCTGCATGACAGCGCGTCCATCCCCACGCATCTGCAGCTCACTCGCATGCCTGGTACGTCCACAGGCCTGAGTGTGCATGCCCCACACCAGCCCCCACATGGCCTCGGATGACTGTGGCCGTGTGTACACGTTCAACACTATGCGCAACTGCTCGCACGCATGCACGCATGTATGCAGCATGCAGATTGTGGATCGCCTGCCCCCCTCCAGATCACCCACCCCCAATGTACTCTACCCCCTCCTCGCAGCTCATCCCCCACCGCAACATCACCAAATGATCCTGCAAGGTTGCCGTCAAGTACTTCAACATAATGAAGGGCAACGGCCTTGTCACGACCACACCCATCGCCAAGGGCGAGTCCTCTGGAAAAAGGACCAATTTGCCACCGCCGCCGAATGGCATGCCTCTCTCTCCCCTCCCTCCCTCCGCACTCACCCTCGCAGGGAGATCTTCGACCTGCAGCAGGCCTCATGCACCTTCACCTTCTGCAGGACGCTGCTCGCAGGCTTGCCGCTCGTTGTGCACTGCGGCACCAGCAGCATGTGCCCCACGCACTTCTGCACACGCTTATGCCTTGCGCGAGAGCACCCGCTGCTCTGTGTCATGGTGAACCCCGCAGCAGGCCCGCTCTGCATGTTTGCGAACAGCAGCAAGTGGATGGCGCTGCATGTCGTGGAGCGCGTCCCCCCACGGCTGCTGTTTGCAGACGGCGTGCCGTTGGAGAAGTCTGCAACAAAGTACTTCCGCGACATCCCCTTTTCATTTTTATTTACTCTGTAAACATATTATTATAGGCCCAATGAATATATATTGTGAACATTTACTGTGAAAGCCATGATGGATGCTTTAAACCATCTTATGAGGGTGCAGGATGGTACAAATTCAACATTTTTATTTCATGATCTATATGTGCTACCGGAACTACTGTAGCATTGGTTTGGGGTTTGTAACATTGCCGGGTCAGCGGATATCAAACTGGTGAGTTATTGGTAATCAAGGTACAGTTACTATAGCCATGGCTCGGCTATGGTAGCGAACTCCGGCTATCACCCAAGGGACTGTTTTTCCAGATGGATCAGGTCATAGTTAATTTCAGGCCATGTTTCGTCGCCATGGGGCCAGGCTTTTTTTATGAGGTTCCAGATAAGTTTGTTCGCTTTGTCCGTGCATTCGAGTAGGATATGTTTCATTGATTCAGTTTGATCTTCGCAGCAGGGGCATTTAGCTCGGTGAGCTAGGGCAGGAACTTTGAGCCATTTGTCGCCCACAAAGTATACACCATGGTAGTTTTGCCACAGCCATTGCTGGTAATGCAGGCTAAGATCTCTGTGTCGAGTTGCCTTCCATATGGCGGCATCAGTTTCCTCCGTTTGTAGGAAGGTTCTAAGGGCTCCTCGGACTCGTTCAAGGTTGAGCTGAGTGGTGGGTCTTAATTTTTCTTTCTTCGTATCGCTTATGCTGTGGTATGCGATAGATTGTGTTAGCGTCATAGCTTTTGCTCCTGTCATGGTGAAATTGTCTGGAACAGTCAAGTCCAGTTTGTCCGGCTCTGCTTTATCAATGCCTTCCCCGGCTAATTCGTCGGCCATTTCATTCCCATGTTCGCCATTGTGTCCTTTGACCCACATGAATTCAGTTTTTGCAGATCGTCATCGTAGCTGGTATACTGCTGCCTTGAAAAAAGCGCTATTTGCTATTCCTATCCACCCTCTGTCTTCCCATGTGGCGAGGTGCTCGGTAAGCCCATCTTTGACGTATAGTGAGTCGGTTTTGATTGTGATTGGGGCGCAGTTGTCTGTGATTTGTAGCGCATGGATAACTGCTACTATTTCGCCTATTTGGTTGGAGTGTTTGTTGCCGGGTA
Organism: Hericium rajendrae; assembly: GCA_033439255.1. NCBI lineage: Eukaryota > Fungi > Basidiomycota > Agaricomycetes > Russulales > Hericiaceae > Hericium > Hericium rajendrae. The sequence goes on along the minus strand of CM065879.1, from coordinate 237,188 downwards.
TGCGGAAGGCTTCATTTTGGGGGTGTCTGTCCTGGATCCAGATGCCGGCGCCACATTTTGCATTGAGTTTTCCATTGTTCTGGCATGAACCGTCTGTGTATATGGTTCGGTGCAGGTGGGGTAGATCCAGGCCACCATGTGGGTTCGTCAGTCTGTAAGCCGGTTCAGTTGACGCTTTGGTTGAGTCGGTGAAGACTCTGAAGCATTCTGCAATTGTCGTTTTACAGGTGACTGTTGGGTCAAAAAGGACGCAGCCGTTCGAGGCTATTGCCGTGGTATTTTTCTGTCGATGGCGGTGCGTAAGGGTGAGTCCGTCATGTATGTGGTCTTTCTTCGGGTTATACTTAGGTTTCAGTCAGTTCAGCATTTCATTTGCTTCTATCGCACATTTATTTGGGTGGGTGCAGTCATTGTCTCGGTCGCATTTGCAGTCCTGGCATCGGCAGTTCCGTCGGTCTGAGTGTGGTCGACCCGTGGTAGGGTTGTTGATTCGTCTGGTCACCATCATGAGGTCTGCGACTGATCGCACCGCATGGTTCTCAAGCAGGCATGTTGGTTTTTCAGTCATCTTCGTTGTGTTTGCACCGAAATGATAGAAGGCTGGGAGTTGTTCTTTCACTTCCTTTGCTAGTTTTAGGGCAACAAAGGCAGTATTGTATTTTTTCGCTACTTTAAGCATGTTGCTGATTTCGTAGGGCAGGTTTTTACTATGTTGGCCTTGCATCGGCGGGTACCAATTCTGTAGGAAGGCATTTATGGTCGCGGAACCATGAAAGTGTGCCGGGGCTAGCTTGTTGATGAGGATGTCGGTAATATATGCCCATGTGGGTCGGGATGGGCTGAAGTTCAGGTATGATTTAATCCAAGTGAGTTCTATCGCTTCGTTTTGTGTTTTGATGTCCAATAGGCCAATACCACCTTGTTTGACTGGCTTATAGAGGTGTTCTATGGCTACTGGTGCGCATCGTTTTCCTTCCCATATAAAGTTATGGATTATCTTTTGCAGATCTTCTTCGACTTTCGTTGACATACCGTGTACTTTCGCTAGGTATTGTGTTTTTCCACCTACTACCATCTGTACTACATGTTTTTTTCCCTTTATTGTGCAGCGGCTGGTAGCCCATCGCTTCAGCATGTTTCTGATTTGGTCGAGTATTACTTCCCAGGGGGTCGCATCATCAATATCGATGCCTAGCCATGTCCCTAGGTAACGGATGAGAGCCCGATCATCTGCGATCTTTGTCGCCTCATTCAATGTTCGTCTGTCATTGGGGTTTATTTTTTGCATTGTGCATACACGTTCTCTGTGTTCTGGCGTTCCGATGGGGAGTATCTCGGTCTTATTGATGTTGAATTTTGCACCAGAGGCAGCACACCATTTCTCTAGAATTTCCTCGATGTCATCATAGCGATCACTTTCGTGGAGGTACAAGGCTGTATCATCAGCAAATAGGCTTACTAGGACTCTTCGTGCAGTCCCTGGTATTCTGAAACCTGTAAGTTTTGGGGAATTTCGTAGTAAACTGGCTAAAGGTTCGATTGCTAGGTCGAAGAGCAGGCAGGACAACGGGTCGCCTTGTCGGATGCCCCGTGATACTTGATAGGCTTTGCTGAAGTGGCCGTTGATGGCAACTTTGGTGTGGGCGGATTCATAAAGCGATCGTACTGTTTGGATGAAACAGTTCGGTAGGTTGAATTTACCAAGTATCTTCCAGAGATACTCATGTTCAATTTTATCGTAGGCTTTCTCTTGGTCTAAGGCCATAATGACGCCGTTTACTTCCGTGGCTTCGGCGAAGTCGATCATTGTTTTGGCAAGTCTTGTTTGGTCAAAAATTGACCTTCCGGGTATGAAACCTGCTTGGTCTTCGTGGATCATCAAATGGATGGATTCAGCTAGTTTCATTGCTAGAATTTTCGTCAGGATCTTGTAGTCGGTATTGAGCAAGGTGATCGGCCTGTAGTTCGCAATTTCCGTCTTATCATTTTTTTTATACAGCGGGCACATCCATCCAGCACTGAAGTCAGAGCCTGGGAGAAGCCCGAATTCTTGTATATCGTTGTACAAATTCGTAAGTGTTTTAACAAGGTTGAAGTATTCAGTTCCTAATTTTTTGTGGGCCCTATATTGGCCATGTAGTTTCTTCCATAGTTCATATGGGAGGCCATCGAGGCCTGTCGCTGTTTCATTGCGGGATGGCGACATCTTTGTGCGTAATTGTCACGGATCGCTCCATTTCTCTCTGCCTTCTTCTCTGCCATCAAGGCATCGCATCGGTCATGTGCTCCAGCAGCCCCATCACATGTTCACTTCCTCACATGACCTGGGGCTATCCTTCACCCATGCCCTTGTTCCCCTTTGGGACATCCTATTGTTCTCCCTCCCATTGTTCTCCTTTTGGTCACCATTGTTCTCACTCTATTGTTCAACCCATTATGGTGTCCATTGTTCTTTTTCCATTGTCGTCCCAGTACTTATAGGCTCCCTGTCGCTCATCTATTTCCCTAGATTGTCCATTTCGTCTGTACCGTACTGTACCTCCAATACAGGTCACTGCGCTGCTAGTCGCTCTCTGCTCTCTCGCTCCCATCATCGCTGGTGACTTGGGTGGTTCTCTGCTGTCTACGACCGAGTCTTGACAGTAATAGCATCGCTAAGTCGTGACATATGGTTATCGGGCAGCGTCTGAGAAAGCGGGATTGCATTTAGAATGTTAGTAAGGTTCTGCTGTTTTTCTTCTGTTGTTCGGGTTGTGTCACGGTCTTTGGTCTGCAGGGAATCATGATATTCGCCTGCAACAGGAGCTATTGCTCTAACGGATTAATTTCTATTTATACTAATTTTTAGTTTATCCCCTCAAATTTTTTTGTTTTATAATTTATATTTGTATTTGTTATATTTTTATATTTTATGTTTTATATATTATATTTCTCTCTATTAGGAATATTAATATATTCTATTTATATTAATAATTATCTCTTATTCTTAATTATAACTCTCTAAGCAATATTCTAATATTTTTTTTATAATAATAATAATAATAATAATAAAATTTGTTCTACTTTGAGTCGGACTCATATTCAGGCGGTGTCGTGTTCGGCTTGTGGAGGCGCCTTATAGGCTCTCGCGGTTCTGGTTTCTTATTTGTTCTAATCCAGTACTTATTGACCTTTTCACCTTTCAGGTCCCATGTTGCCTTAGCTACAGAGCTGGTTTGTCCTCTATGTCTTTCTTGGAGGCGTTCAATCTCTTCTTGGATGATAGCTTCGTGGGCTTTGGCATCTTCATTTGAAGCGAAGTCTGGTTTTTGGCATAGTGAGTCCACGTCTTTATTGAGCTTTTTTAGCGTCGTTTTCATCTTCCCTTTCTCTGTTTGAGCGCGCTTCTTGATGTGTTCAGCTATGCAAGTCTTAAATTTCACCCATTCTGTCTGAGGATTACATTGGTCGGTGTGCTCGTAGTTTGGGTCATATAGACAGTGTTCCATCTTCATGCCTTCGGCTGCGATGCTATCCACAAGAACATTATTATTTGTGAGGTATACGGGCATGGCTTTGCGGCCTGGTCCAATTAGTGGTGCGTCATGTGGTGCCAGTCTGACTGTTACCAGGAAGTGGTTGCTTGGGACCGGGCTGTGTTCATGTGTCCATTTGAACACAAAATCAGCTTGTCTGGGTGATGTATAGATGCAGTCTATTCGTGAGAGGGAGAAAGTATCGTCGTTGTGGCTACGGTGCGTGTATTCTTTCATATCGGGGTGCGTGTGGCGCCAGGTATCCTGGAGACCTAGTCGTTGACGTGTTTCGATCATTGCTTCGACAGATTTCTGGTGGTCTGGGCGGGCTGGCGCACGGTCTATAATGTCTTCTACTAGGTTGAAGTCACCAAGCATGAAGTCTGGTTGCCGTAGGTGTTTCGCTTGCCAGGTTTTGGCAAGTTTTTTCCAAAAGGGCGGTTGTTCGTCTCTTTTTGTTGGGGCATATATGTTAAGTAGGAGAAATTTGTGTCCTCCTTGCCATTTAATCTCCAAAGCTATCGCTCGTCCAGGTATAATTTCGGTCAGAGTACATTCCTCGTCCTAAAGGAGGGACTTATTTATTATGAAGGTGACTCCTGTGGAAGCCCGGGGTCTTTCTGGGTCACTTGAGTGCAGTATTTTCAGGCGCTTGGAATATATGCGGTCGACAAATTGGATGTCTTCTTCGTTGAGGTGCGTCTCCTGTAGTGCCGCTATTGCAATCTTCTTTTTTTTCATCATGCGGTTTATTTCTATCCATTTAGATACTTTCTTGCCGTGCCAGTCTTTCATGAACTGTCCATTCATATTGAGCATCACAAGTCTGATATTCACTCTTTGGGCTAGATGAGTTTGCCGTGTATTGGCCAGTCGTGGCGCCTGTGGTGAGGGCGCATTGTTTTGCAGAAAATTGCCACCATACTCTCTGATCTCTTCATCTGGGGGGATGCCGGTGATTATGGCGTGCCCTCCTCCAAGACCAGGGAGGCTCGAACCATTCACCGGGGAAGCACCTCTCGAAATTATAGTTGTAGAATTTTGTGAGTTGGTAGTCATCTTACAGGCCAGCTTACGACTGTGGAACTGGCTTGGACAGCATTAACCGACTGTCGCGGCAGGACGTATGCTAAGGTTTGTCTCCCGATGTCATCCTAGACATGAACATCGGGAGACTTACAATAGCTTCAGCCTCTCGGCGCGGCTTGCCCTTGGCCTAAATAGGCCTCCGCTGTGGCACTTTGCCAGTCGGTGGGTCCCTACGGCTTTCCTGTCCCGCTTGCACGGCAGTATATTTGGGCCATCGGGATTTATTTTGGCATGTCGTTTCCCAAGCTTCACGTCTGGGGAAGCATTGCAAGATCTAGGCTTGCCGCACTTCTTGTTGTCCCTAATTAGTCTGGTTGCACGAGATGGTGTTTCGTGGTAGTTTCTATGAACTATTGGTTTTTTTTGGCGCATTGGCAAGGTAGTAAAATTACAGAGTTAGAATGGTTTACATATGAGGCGTGACATCGTTATGTATGGTAGTCGAAGTTTAATCAACACTCTAGTAAGGGCGCTTCGCCCCGCGGCCTTTTGGCCCTCCTCTCTCCGACCCGCGCATGGGGGTCCTGCCTCTAAGGGCCTTGTCCTTCTTCTCTAGATAGTGACGTGCACCGTTCCAGCCTGGGATGTCCGGGAAGGGGCACATGCCCTTCAGGTGGTCAATGCTGTTGCAGACCGGGCATTCAAAGTCGGTTACTGGGACTCTGGAGCCGTCGTGGTGCGTGGGGTACCCGAGGGTTCGCAGGTGCGCACGGAGCACATAGAGGTGGTGCTCAGCTTTGAGCACCATCGGGTCGGCATGGAGGCGATGAGTAGGGCAGGGGTAACCTCCGCTGACCTTGGTCTCAAGGCGCGAAACGGTCAGGGTTTTGAAGAAGGTGACGATGTCCTCCTCCGTGAGGGAGGCTGTGATGCCCGACTCGTCGTCATACTGTTCCATGAGCTTGCGGAGTTCGAGAATACTGTCATTCTCGAGCCAACAGGCTTGGATGATCTCCATGACTCTATCGTCAGTTACGTGGTCGGCAAAGCTGAAGACGGGGAAGAGATACGTAGGGAGGGCAGGGTTGAGTTCCATCGCCTGGAAGGTGAGCGCGGTTGAGGACCAGACTCCTGCTGTGATCATAGCTTTGGCAGCATCTTCATTGATGTTGAAGACGAGGAAGAAGCTGGGTGCACAGCCCATCGCAGCATGCGGGTACTTGGATATCAGGGTTGCGACTCCGGCCTTGGGTGAATTCGTAAGTTTCGCAACCGCCTGCTGGAGAACTGCTGCGATGGTTGCATGGGGCCTGGATTCGTGCAAGGGATCAAAAAGGCAGGCGATGAACTTCCCGCCGGGGGTGCGGTTCCAGCTCAATACTTGTCCTTCATTGATGAAGGCAATGGCTTGGACAGGGTTGGGGTCGTGGATCGTCGGGAAGGGGCCCGATGTGTATTCCAACTCATTCAGGACGTCCTGCGCAGGTGAGGGTATTGGCGCATAGGTAGCGGCTAGCTGCAGCCTATTCAGGAGGCGCGAGTCGGATGCGGAAGTGGGTGTCGCAGTTTCTGCGGGCATAGGCTCATCGCGAGGCTTGGGGTTGGCCGACGCCGCATTGTCTGGCAGCTTGGGGAAGAGTTCTTGGATGCCGTCACCGTCGTGATCAGGCGTCAGGGCCGTGAAAGCTGCGCGGTTGGGTCCTAGTAGACCAACCCATGCAGCGGACTTGAGAAAGGGAGAGTTGTTAGGTGGTGATGAGAAGTTGATAGACAGTGCATGTTGACATACGAAACTGTCTAGTTCCGCAGCTTCTCCCCCCGGTGTAGCGCCCTCCTCACCTGGCGTAGCACGTTGGTCTGCGTGCATTGAGGTGACCAGAAGAGGGTGTAGAGGAGCATCCCTGGACAGCCCGTCTGCAGCTTGGGTGCCGGCGAGCATGTCGTCAGTTATCATAGGCTCCAAGTGAGCGCCCTGCTGCAGGCCGGTGTCCTCCAAGAGGGCGTAGCGATTGGCGGTGCCGATGGCTAGGGAGGGGGATTCTTCGTCGGAGATGTCCATGTCAGAGAGGACGAGGTTGTTGTCCGCGTGCTTCAGGGCTTCTTTCAGCCCCTGCATGGTGGTCGTGACCTTCGTGTGTTTCTTCTCAGCAGCCTTACGGCTCAGTTTCGCTGCTAGTTTGTCTATACAATAGCATCAGCGGGTTTGGGGGTGGGGGAAGTTGGGTACGGTGCATACCATTCTGGATTTTCTTCTTGGCATCTTTCTTTGCCTGTTCCACGATCGCAGAGGCACCCATGACCGCAGATTTCTTGTAACCAGTGCTCAGGGCTGGGGCTGGTGGGGGGAGCGTGGCGTTAGCTGGGGCAGTAGTCTCGTTCGGGACGAGAGTGTCGTTCAGAACGGTGGTGTCGTTCGGGGTAGCAGACATGGTAAGAGGATTGGGTGGGTTAGGTTTGTTAGCTAGTTGAATGAAGTTTGGTGCTGGGGCGTACCACCATTGAATCAGGTTTTTTATAGCCGTTTCGCCAAGGGGTTTGTCGGCGTGTTTCTGTAACGTCCAGGTGGTCGCGTGAAGGGACGCTTTGTTATCCGTTCTTTGTGTAGTTTCAAAGGCCAATGTTCCGCCAGTCATCGGATAAGAGTGGACAAAGGGGAGTGAAGGGTTCTTTGTGGGAGGTGGCTTAGGTTATGCTTGGCATTCTCGTCGTCGTCGTCATTGTCGTAGGCGGCGGCGGTGGCGGCGGGTGCAGGGGGCGCAGATGGCACAATTTGTCGGGCTGTTGGTGGGTGGTGCGGGTCATGGTAGACATGCCAGTGAGCAGATGTGGTTTACGTGGTATGTAATTACTCAGGTTTTTACGTTATCGCGTGTAGTCATACGTGGTATTTGAGTGGTGGCTCGTAGTGGTCTCTACGTTGTCAACTCCACTCCGCGCCCCTCAGGGCCGTTGGCGAGGACTGTGGTGGGGCCAGATAGTAGTCTGAGAGCATGCAGTGTCCGTCAGTCAACGACAGAGTCGTCCTGGACAGTGGTCGCAAGCTCATCCTTGCCCGCGCATAGCATGGGAAAATCTCACCATGGTGGTGGTTAGAGATCAAGGAGCCCCCTGAACAGGACTCTTGCCTTCGTAAATTCGGTGCTTCTATTTGAGAGAAATAGTGGTCCTCATCTCACATTAGAAATTAAGTCCTGGCGCTGCGCCAGGGATCGTGACTCAGGTAGTCTCCCGGGGGCAGAGTAGATACTGGACTCAACCATCGTGCCTCAGGATCGTCTAGACTCAGGGCCCGGACAAACACATCCTCGAGCAAATCCTTTAGCCGAATAAAGCTTGACGCGGTCACGTGCGCGCCGCGGAGCGCGAAAACGCGTCTCGCACAATGAGCGTCTGAGTTTCAACTTGAACGCGTGCACGGCGTGTTGACATCCTCCCAGCACATTCAAGTCCACAATTCTGCAAATCCACTCGCAACGTGTGTGGCATTGCTATTGTCCGATTTCTATAAAGAATCCATAGCTGTACGACCGTAAGTCATTCCCCTCCCCTTGACTTCATCATGCCTGAACAACCCGAGCTCCAGAGTACCCCAGTTAAGTATACCAACTCCAGAGCCGCGACGTTCACGTCTTCCAGTAAAGATCCCAAAGCACCACAGTATCGACTTGATATTGCCCAAGACATGAGGATGGAGTTTGTAGGACCGATGCCGGTGGACGAGTTCCTCGAGGCATTTGTGCCATCACACTCCGAGCCTGCTCCTCAGGTCGGCGACGCACTCGGGACGATTGGATCGTCAGAGAACGAATTTGTGCGTTCCAACTCATAATCGTCCGCCGTTATCGCGCTGACTGTGCGCCAGATCAGTGCAGTGGAGTCACACGGACTCTGTCCGTCTCTTGAGCTTGTGAACACCACGGCCAACGGGGACCCCGACCACCCGAAGTACTGCAAACCCGATATGTCCGTTTACAATCGCAAAGACACCGCTTCTGTAGGCCCATCGACAACTCTTCCAGATGAGGCCAAGCAATCCGACGTTGTCTCTCCTCTCGCCAACGACGTCTGTCCTTCCGCTAGCGATGTGGCCCTACCTCCTCCGACTCCCCCTCCCCAGCCCCCGAAGGCGAATCGTGGTTCACGGAAGGCGGACCGCGCCAGACATAACAAGTTGATGTCATTCCCTATCCTCGAGCTACCAATTGAACGCAAGCCTGAGACGTTAACGAATGATCCATTCATCGATAGCGATCCTGCCGATGTCAACAAGAAAACATCTCTTTTCCAGCGCGACGATGCTCTGGCGAAGGAAAACCGTGGCCAGATGATTTCATACATCACTGCTATGTTCTCCGCTCAATTTCGGTCTTTTGCTTTCTCAATCTTTCTGTTCCCCGAGCATTATCGCCTCATTCGCTGGGATCGAGCAGGCGCCATTGTCACCAGGCGCTTGAGTCTCGGGAGCGATGGTCAATACCTCGCAGAGTTCTTGTGGAGATTCAACCACATGACCCCTCAACAACGCGGTCGGGATCCTACCGTCTGTGTACCAAAGAAGGAAGAAGCCGACCTGGCAAGGACTTTACTCGAGTCGAAGGATGTGCGCGAGTACATGGTCGACATGAATGGGCAGATCGACTTGCCCTTCACCACGCTGCACAAGTTCCACGTTCGCGATGAGAAGACCCAAAAGGATCACTATTTCGTTGCCCCGAGTCCGCGATGGTATACATATGCACCCACGGGAAGGTGCACATTTGGGTATATTGCCTATGATCTACAGAAACGCGTCTTGGTCTATCTCAAGGACACTTGGCGTGCCGATGCTCCTGACATCAAGCCCGAAGGCATGACTTATCGGGACTTGCATGAGCACAAGGTGCCGTACATCGCGGGGCTGGTCTGTTCGGGAGATGTCGGGGACCAGAAGACGCGGACTCAGGAATTCAAGCAGAAGCCTTGGGTAACCGGCAAAGTGCGGGTCAATCTGTACATTCACTACCGGCTCGTGCTCGATACCATAGGCCGCCCGCTGAAGTCTTCGAAATCATCTCTCGAGATCTGTACTTCTGTTCGGCATGCCGTTGAATGTGAGTATCTCCATCAGCTGTCGTGTAACGTCGCTCATCGTCATTTTCACTCTTCAGCCCACTGGGTAGCCTATGACAAAGCACGTGTTCTGCACCGCGACGTCAGCGGCGGGAACATTCTCGTAAGGAAGAACAAGAAAGGCGACGGGTATGAAGGCTTGTTAATCGATTGGGAATTGTCCAAGTCCGTTGACCTCAAGTCGCCACGCCGAGACTGGAGGACCGTAAGTGATTGATAATAATTCAGATACGTATAGCATACTCATATGTACATCTTGCAGGGAACATGGCAGTTCATTGCTGCGCAGATTTTGATGCAACCCAGCACTCCACACGAATTACGCCATGACCTTGAATCATTCTTCCATGTTCTCCTCTACCACGTTCTGCGATATTGCCGTAACTCGATACCGCAACTGGAGGAAGACTTATGCACGGTGTTCGACTCCGGCAATTGGAACGAAGAATTGATGACGTTCACAGGCGGAAAACAGAAGAGGTCGCTCTTCCTTGACGGCACCTTCCCATCGAAGGAACTTTTTTCCGCGTTCAAGAAGCCCCTGGCAGGGTTGATCTATGATCTTCGAAAGAGCTTTAAACGGCTCTACATGGACGAATATGATGATAACTTCAGTCCAGAGGCACTTGCCGCCTCTATCATCTTCTTGTCGAACTCTGAAGGCTTCATGGCTATCTTTGACAAGCACTTCAAGGAGTCCGAATGGGAAGCGGGAGACGCTGGCCGCGATAATGTGGCAGGGAATGCGAAGAAGCGCTCTCAAGAGGGGAGCAACATGATGGAGTCGTTCGCGAACAGTCGTGGCAAGCGAGTACGATCGTTGCAGCAGGCGTCCGGGGACTCAGAGCCGATGGGTTCTGTTTCGTTCCATGCCTCATTGGCGGGAGTGGCAGAGGAGAAGGAGGTGACTGGAGCAATCTCCCCGATCGTCGCGGGCCCTGTAGCATCGACGAAGTAAACCGATTAACATTGGATTGGATTGGATTTCATTATGCTGCCGGTTATGTCTAGTATCTACCATGTCAACTACGAATTATGATCATGTGCATGCTTTTTTGACTCGGCCTCAGACGTCCACATCGCATGCAGCAGCCTACGACTTAGATAAACGTAATTACATTCTCAGGACAAGCACTCCTGAGTCGGCATTGACCCTTCTGCTCACATCATTTTCTCTCCGTCCTCCCGCAGGCTTGCTTTGTACACTTATAGCAACTCGAAAGCTGTTGAAGCCACACTCCAAAGTGATACAGAATCTCCTGACAAAAATTCACGTACGTATACTATTGTGCACATGTAGTATATCTTCGCACTGACTTTCGCGTGCAGCATGGTCAGAGTCCTTGGAGGATACATCGTCAATCAGAAAGCTCTGATCGAATTCCTCAAGTCCGCTGGTCACGAACCTGATGCTCCGGAGGGAACACCAGACGTCGTTGACATCTTTCTCGCCTGGACGAACTGGTACATCTGCCAGCCGAAGGAAGCCTGCGTGCCTATACCAAATTGTGGGTCCGTTATTCCTGCCGCATGTTGTATTGACCGACGCTGTATAGGCTTCGAGGAAGGCGACGAGTGGTTTCTCGCATTTTTAACCAGAAGCAGCCACGACCGCGCCAAAGCGGACATCAGGCTCACGGAGGTAGACTACGATCGCGACATGAGAGACAAATTCATTGCTAGCACTGGTAACAGACTCGACGCGAGCAACATGCAGTTCGTCAGCAGGCCTCAGGGAGTTTTCCGTCGCCGGTTCGCGCCCGGCTCTCCTGTAGGCTATGTAACACCTACTTGATAAGCAAACTATACTGGATGACCTTCCGCGGCCTTAAATCTATGGTATGATATTCCAGATGCGCAGAGAACGTTGTGTTCTTTCTGTGCTGAAATCGTGCAAGGCCCAATGCACGAAGGTCGAAGGATGGTGAAGCTTATAGATGTCAGCATTACGTATGAGGAACGACGGTATTTTCTGTTGGGTTTCCTTGAAGTTGGAGTCGAGTCCCGTCATCCACGATATACCCTTTATCCACTGAAACGAATGGTCGGATAGAATCGAGATACAAGCTCTGTCTTCAAAGGAGAACAAACGAGTATAGCTCATTGAAAAGTGGACAAGTGCGACTCATTTGAACATTAATCGCGATATTAGCGAGCTAAAGAACGACGTCGACGACGTGTCCCTCGTCGAAAAGAAGTTTGCGTTGTGAAAGAGCCTGAGTGGTGATGAATTCAACAGCAGATAGATAATAACATTGCAGAACGGGTATACAGGTCGATTCCTTACTTGTACTCCTCTAACTCCTCTTCGTCCATATCGTCCAAGGGCCAGTTCGCCTCGATCACAGCGTACGTCTCCTCCGTCGTCTCTTCGTCCTCCGCACATGCCTCCAATGTCCTCCGCTTTATCTCCTGACCGAATGCCTTGGCTTCCTCGTAGTGAGCGACGGGCACCCAGGTCTCAGCTCCGTAGCCGACATTGTCCCTCAGCGTCTTCTCACCCATTTCTGCTTGCGCCAGTGCCTGATACAGCTTCTCCGCCGCGGCTACCTCGTCCTCCGTGAACACGACCGGACATGGCGTGCCATCCTTCGCAAAACTCGGCCAGCCAGACACCATATCTATCAGCGCATACAGCAACTTGATCGTCTCACCCTCCCACACAGCAATTGCACGATTGAAGATGCGGCGACGGAAAGTATTCAACGGATAGACCAGACCCTTGTGGTGGATCCTGTTGTACGCCGCTGTGCTCAGGTTGTAACGATAGTGAACAAGACGACGACGGAGGAGCTCCATCTCCCACTCTTGCTTTTCTTCCGACAGCTTGTCGAAGTCGTCCGGTAGCTTAGGCTTGATCATGCTTCGAGAGACCTCGTCCTCTTCGTTCTGGATGATGTCGGGCATACCGGCGTGGAGAAAGAGGGGTAGGACAACAGCGTACTGCCAGTCCAACATGCTAAGGATCTGCAAGCCATTGGAATCTGTCGAAACTTTGAGATTACTGTCGGTGACGTCGGGGTGGCGGATGCAGAAAGCGCTGAGGGAGTCGTCGTCTGGCACGAGGAACGGTGCGAGACGGAGATAGCGACGAAGGTTCTTGGCGTGGTCCGACGGTGGCTGCTTCTCGTAGTTATAGTACTCCCTTCGGAAGTGTTGGTAAGGTACCCTCGGTGAGCCAAACTGGTCGAGGTAGGCGAGCTCTTTCTTGGCTCCCGTGACCAGCACCGAATTGGCGTCTTCATCTATGGTCATCGATTGGTTAAGAAGAGGCAGAAGAGATAGGAGAAGTGCGACGTACATGGTCCTCGGAATACGTCCAATTGTTCCCGTCGTCCATACCACAGCGGTACCGACACATCAGGGCCTATACAGAATCGCTCCTTCTCGAGCGAGATGCTCTCGATTTGCTCGTCGAGTGGGATGCCCTCGTTCTCCTCCTCGAGCGGAATGCCCTCATTCCCAGACAGCTCCTTCAGGTCTCTGGCGTAGTAGATGCTCCCGCCAGCGGGAAAAGAGATGGACAACATAGTAGACTCGACCTTTGCGAGCTGGTCCATAAGCGAGTTGATTTCATCTGCCTTGAGGTCGAACCATATCTGGCTCAAGTCGGTGCCTTCAACGTACTCCATTAGAATGTATTCCGTCTCGGCCTCGTTCTTTGACGTAAAGGAATACGCGTAGACCTTGGGAATGGGGAGCCCTTTGGAACGAAGGAAGTCCATGGTAGCGACTTCACTGGCGAGAGCGTACGCCTTGGGAATCAGGATAGGATACGGGATGCGTGCGACGAGCTGGAAGCCGGTATCTAAGGTGACGAGAAAGATACGGTTGAAGCCACCCTCTGCGAGCTTGCGAAAGCCGACGATCTCTTCAGTCTGACAGTGTAGTGCCTTAGCAATGATGCTAAAGAGTCCGGGGATGTCGAAGACGCGCCTGCGCTCTCGGCGGCGAAGGGAGTCGTTGGCACTGGGTACGTCACATTACAGGTTAGAAAGACGAGACAAGATGTAGGAGACTTACAGGAAACGCCCGGTAGTGTAGTTGAAGAGTTCGCTCTCTAGATCCTTCATGAGAGACTTCGGGTCTAGCATATTGGAGAGTCGACGAGAAGGTAGTCGACTGGTCGTGGCGGTGATGGGGTTCCTCGTGAAAGAGCGGTTGAATGAAGAGGGTGGGCAGCGAGGACGACACAGAGACGAGGAGACTCCAGCTGCAAGGAGTCGTAGGGAGGGGATTTTCGAACACCGAGGGCGGAACATGCTGATATATGGGAAAGAAGAGAGACCCGAACGTGCGAAACTAAGGGAACGTCTGACCGCCAGCACAGTGGGCTAATAGCTCTACTCGAGCATGTATAAGATCCCGGGCATTCTGAGACTCGGGAGTAGCGGTTCAAAAATTCAATGGTGACGACGTACCGATTCGCGGTGAATGAATAGTGACAATGAAATAAGTCACTTTGATATGTTGCATAGAGACTCTATCTGATCCAAAATTCGAGAATATGTTATGCCCAAGTTGTGCCCAAGCATAGAAAAGAAATCGTTGCGGCCAAATTGAAGGGAAACGCGTGACGTCACACCACGTGGACGCGCAACAGACGCGTCACGTCCGTTTGTTCTGCTTCAGCGTCACCTCAAGTTCGACTCGATAGCACCAGTGTAATATGCACTACAAGCTCGCAACTGCAGGTCCTATCAAATGGACTGAGGGCCAGGAGAGAACCATATCACTCTCGAGCGCCATATTCCATCCCAGCCAGCCATCTGCCAGTCTCCACGAACGAGTTCGCCTCACTTATCTTCAATTTCTTTATCTGCCAGAGGTAAGTTGGAAGCACGTACAATGCAGAGCACGAATCTGACAACTGCTCATCGTAATCAGGTCCTGTTTCCTCTGCGCCATCTCACGCGCATGCTACTGTCGCTCGTCGGGAGCGACGACGCCGCTGCCCTGCATGCTTCTCTAGACTCGATCTCGCTCACGAGTCGCTGGTGCTCCTACAAGTACCAAGAACAAGTTCCCAAAGTTCTCGCTCAGCGAGTCCCAAGCGAGCTAGAGGACCAGATGATGCTCTTCGCCTTCGATCACCGGGCAGAATCGGAGTCCATGGATGACAGTGACGACGATACAAGTAGGAAATGGCTCGAGCAGATGGAAAAACGCGAGTACGAATTCTTTCCACTACTTATTACTTGTAAAGTGGCTAATAGGACTCGTAGAGTACAGATCCAGATCCTCATCCACCTCCTCCGCCTAACACTCCCAGGACCCTGCCCTCCGCCCACGAACCGCCCTATTCCCGCCCCACGGCGGAAGCGACGACTACTGCAGCACACATCGTCTTCCGACGAGGAAGAGGCGGCGCCCGAACACATCCTCGAAGACCGCCTTGAGAGCCTCATGGACCGCCTCGTGCTCTGGCAGATGGCGCTCCCCGCGACTGACGCGGAGCAGGACGCATTCGACGCGGAAGGGACGCAGCAACAGGCAGCTGTCGGTAAAGAGTTGCGTGACTGGACGCAGGATTTCTGCGAAGACGTCGTGCAGCCGCTGTAAGCAGTCCTCATGCCCCAAGCACCGCCTACGAATTAACACATCTCTAGTTTCGCGACCAAACTGCCACATCTCTACCGCCTCCTGCGCGTAAAGCTCTTCCGCATCCCGCAGTGGTCCGAAGACGACGACGAGCAGCCCGACGATCCCCCGCCCAAAACATCGCGCCCCGCCTCGCGCGCACGCGATCCCGCCGATGACTCGACACAGCGGGCATCCGGCTCCCGATCCCGCTCGCGCTCGCTCTCCGTCTCGCTCAGCCAGGACGCCGAGCAGCTGCAGCGCAACACGAGTCGCAAGCATGTGCTGCAGCGCGAGGTGAGCATGTCCAAGGTGTTCAAGGACAAGTCGCGGCGCCACTGCAGCCACGTCGCGTCGCGCATGAGCGGAGCAGTGCACAGAAGACGGTGTCGGGCAGGATTCTGGTCGCCGGGACCCCGCAGAAGGCCCGTGTCCGGGCGGGCGGACCTGTGGTTCTCGTCGCAGGGACGCCGGTGAAGGCGAGGGCGCATGAAGCACAGTGCTTTGGACGGGAGAGGTGGCTGCACAGTGGTAGCGGCGGCAGCAGGTTAGCGACTCAATTTTTTTTAAGTCTCATTTAGATTAACTTAGGCTAATGTGAGAGAAGAAAAGATTATCCAGGGTGATTTGCTCAAAGAAAGCCAAAAGTGAGATTCGTCGTGCTGTAGTCGTATTCAATGACCTATATATCAGCTCTCCAGTATCTACCGAGCCGAACCCTTCATATGGAGGCTGCTACCCTCGCCATTTCATCGTTCCAATCCTTCCCATATAAAGTCGTCCATTTGCCCCTACGCCACGTTACGACCCCGGTGGTTGCCGATCTGTTTGGCTTCATGAAACTAATTTCGGTGCCAATAATTGCGACACCGATAACGCGATCGTCCCATCTCTCCCCTTCGACTCCCAACATACCCATATAAGCATGCAGCTGGTGCCGGATGTCCACTTTCTGGCGTGCAGTAGGGTGGGCCCGTTCGTAGAGCGATCCAACCTCCACAACAAGGCGAACATAGTCGGAAGGAACAGCGCCCCGTACGTTCTCCTCGTAATAACTCGCCACAATAAAGTCGGGATACCGCTTCGTGTCGCTGTCAACTGCCAGACCTGAAAGGCAAAGGAGAGATCAGGAAAATTGGATGAAGGAGATGGCCATTGCTTACCATTAGAGTCCATACTGATGTCTCCAATGTTGCGTCTGTCTCCATCGATCATGTCGGTGTAACCGATAGGTGCCGTCCTGTCCTTGGGACGGATAAGGCCTTGTGGCTTGACCAAGGCATCGGGGAAACGAAGGTTGAAGTACTTGTCGAGCGGCCCATACTGGCTGGTCTGGAGCTTCGGCGGGAAAGTATGCCACCGTTCGATCCTCTGACGAAGTTTTACAGGAAGATGAGCTGCAGGATCAAATTGGACCATGATTATATAGAAAGGAAGACGACGTCGACAAGCTGCAGTGGTGAACGAGGGAAGACTTGGGGGCTGTCAGTGTGCAGAATGCTACCATGATCTAGCTAGTTATGTATGCGAGATTCTGTGCCTGTCTAAGCTATCTACTAGCACTGTTAAACGACTTTGTGCGGCCTAAAATTTTTAGTATGATATTCCAGAGGCCCTCAAATGCCTTGCTAAAGTCCAAGATGGCCTCCTCATCCAATGAGATCGCGCAAATCAGCGGACTCTGCATCTAAATGAGCTCGAAAACATATCATAGAATAACAATAAGGACGCGGAAAGTCGTCCATTCTCGTTGATGGCTATTGTTCAAAGGATAAAATTTACTTATTGTTCGAACTACGTACTGGCGAGCCAAGAGGCTAAGAGAACTAATTGTTCGACATATGGAGCCGCGCACCTATTGTTCGAAGTACGTTCTGGCGAGCCAAGAACCTAAGAGAACCTATTGTTCGACATACGGAGCTACACACCTATTGTTCGAAGGAAGCGCTATTAAGCCACGCACCTATTGTTCGACGCACTGATGAATCACGGTGAAGTACTGTCCTGTAACTGAGAGATCTGGATGACGTATGTAACAGCTGGGATGGGATCGACAACACATATGAATTACGTCATCCATCATTTCGTCGTAACTTATATAAGTAGGAAGCGGCCGAACCACCATACAGCAACTTGAACCCGCATTCCCGAGTAATTCAGCTTTCGAAACAACCTTCGTGTATGTATGTAGCTCACATGTGGCCTGTCTTCGCTCTGACTTTCGCATGCAGGATGGTTAGAATCATTGCAGCATACGTCGTTGATGAGAAACGTCTCGTCGACTTCCTCGAGTCCGTCGGTTGCGGGCCTGAGTATCCCGATGGAACACCAGACTTCTTTGATGTCTATCTTGCCTGGAGTAACTGGTACCTCGAACAGCCGAAGGAAGCTCGGATTCCTAGGCCAAATTGTGTGTCTGTTCTTCTTTCTGCATCATCGTACCGACTGACGTTGTACAGGCTTCTGGGAGGATGACAAGTGGTTTCTCGCATTCGTAACCAGAAGCAGCTTCGAACGTGCCGCACCGGACGTTCAGGTATATGAGACACCTGCCGATCGCGAGATCAGGGACAGGTTCATTGCTGGCACTGGCAACGCGCTCAACGCCGCTTGTATGCAGTTCATAAACAGGCCTCAGGGTGTTTTTCGTTACCCGTTCATTGTGGTTGACAAATGATGCGAATATCTGCCTTGGTCTCGTTCAAGGAATGTATAATCTACTTGATTAGCAAGTCATAGTTGTGATATACCCGTAGGGCCGTGATATAATGCCAATGTTGACGGTGCACATACTATTAGACTTATTAGTATTACTTGCCCATATCGATTTCGTGCAGGAAAACGCGTGACGTCACACCACGTGGACGCGCAACAGACGCGTCACGTCCGTCCCCGTTCTCTGCTTCAGCTTCACCTCAAGTTCGACTCGATAGCACCAGTGTAATATGCACTACAAGCTCGCAACCACAGGCTCTATCAAATGGATTGAGAACCAGGAGAGGACCATATCACTTTCGAGCGCCCTATTCCATCCCAGCCAGCCATCTGCTAGTCTCGACGAACGGGTTCGCCTCAATTATCTTCAATTTCTTTATCTGCCAGAAGTGAGGTCGAAGCACATATAATATAGATAACGAATCTGACAAACTGCTCATTCTAATCAGGTCTTGTTTCCTCTGCGCCATCTCACGCGCATGCTACTGTCGCTCGTCGAGAGCAATGACGCTGCAGCCCTGCACCCACCTCTAGACTCGATCTCGCTCACGAGTCGCTGGTGCTCCTACAAGTACCAAGAACAAGTTCCCAAAGTTCTCGCTCAGCGAGTCCCAAGCGAGCTAGAGGACCAGATGATGCTATTCGCCTTTGATCACCAGGCACAGTCGGAGTCCATGGATGACAGTGACGAGGACACGAGTAGGACATGGCTCGAGCAGATGGAGAAACGCGAGTACGAATCCTTTCCGCTACCTATTACTTGTAAAGTGGCTAATAGGACTCGTAGAGTACAGATCCAGATCCTCATCCACCTCCTCCGCCTAACACTCCCAGGACCCTGCCCTCCGCCCACGAACCGCCCTAGCCCCGCCCCGCCGCGGAAGCGACGACGACTGCAGCACACATCGTCCTCCGACGCAGAAGAAGCGACGCCAGAGCACATCCTCGAAGACCGCCTCGAGAGCCTCATGGACCGCCTCGTGCTCTGGCAGATGGCGCTTCCCGCGACTGACGCGGAGCACGACGCATTCGACGCGGAAGGGACACAACAGCAGGCCGCTGTCGGTAAAGAGCTGCGCGACTGGACGCAGGAGTTCTGCGAAGACGTCGTGCAGCCGCTGTAAGCAGCCCTCATGCCCAAGCACCAGCTACGAATTAACGCGTCTACAGTTTCGCGACCAAACTGCCACATCTCTACCGCCTCCTGCGCGTGAAGCTCTTCCGCATCCCACAATGGTCCGAGGACGACGACGAGCAGCCCGACGATCCCGCGCCCAAGACCTCGCGCCCCGCCTCGCGCGCACGCGATCCCGCCGACGAGACACAACACACATCTGGCTCCCGCGCGCCCTCCCGATCCCGCTCGCGCTCCCTCTCCGTCTCGCTCAGCCAGGACGCGGAGCAACTGCAGCGCAACACGAGCCGCAAGCGCGTGCTGCAGCGCGAGGTGAGCATGTCGAAGGTGTTCAAGGACAAGCCGCGGCGCGCCGAGCGGGCGTTCGCTGCGCAGCGGAAGACGAAGGCGGCGGGCACGGTTCTGGTCGCCGGGACGCCGCAGAAGGCCCGCGCCCGGGCGGGCGGACCTGTGGTTCTTGTTGCAGGGACGCCGGTGAAGGCGAGGGCGATCATGCACCGAGGCGCGGGGCCCAGGGACGGGCGAGGCGGCGACGGTGGGGGTGGTGGCGGCGATTCGTCTGACGGTGAATCGCTCTTTGCTTCGTAGCGAGAGTCCGCTTGGTGGTGTTTTAGTCGGAGATCAATCTCTGGTGTTGGTTATAATGACGATGGCGAGAACGCGACACTCAAATCTGGTGAAGTGAGTCTCGGCTGCGATTCAGTGTTGACTAATACATAGGCATCAAGTCGTACTCTACAGGCACGCGATAACTCTGTAGGTGTGTGTTTCAGTGACATGGAACATGACAGGACATATATAGGACATTATAGATGCACGAGTGGACATCTTGAAATCAGGCATGCGGTCGAGGTCGAGATCGTTCACAGCAGATCAAGCGATGTCGCCGGCCCAATAGCCTCCACTTGCTACAAATGACGAATCCAGCTGTCCGCTAGCACCAGTGAATCCACGCCCGATAGAGCCGCTAGACGAAGAGCTGTCCGTCTGCATCGAACTATCACATTCGTACAACCATGCCTCATCCGGAAGCCATGCATCGTCGCGACCAGAGAGGAGCCCCGCCCGATCCGAATCCGGCGAGCCAGAAGTGAACACGCGGGACAAGCGATGGAAGCTCAGACTGTCGGGTGTCTGCGGAGAGTCAAAGAAAGATGTCGGCGTCGAAAACTCGTCAGACATTGGAGACCTCGGCGAGGTACTGCTGAGGGGAGGCGGGTAGAGGGGAGCGAAGGGCCCTGGGCACCACGGGAAGGGCGGATCGACGGTGCGCACAGACTCTGAACCTTGCGGCGCGTGACGCGAGAGTTCACCAACAGGATTTTCATAAGAAGCCCGCGGGGATCCCAACAAGCGCCGTTCTGCGGGAATGCCGTCACAGTGTGCGGGAGCACAAGGCGCCGGCGCTGCGTTGTTATCGGAGAAGCGAAAGGAAAGGACTCCGCTTGAGGCGACAGGCGGTAGCGCGACCGAGGCGTAGCTGTCCTGGCTCTCCAGGATTGGCGATAGTGGGCGGTTGCCCGGACCTTCCGGGTGGGGCTGGCCCGGCGCTGAGGCGCGCGCCCTTCGGCAGCTATGGCATCGACAACGCCTGCGTGTATTCGCGACCGGCGATTCTGACCATTCTGGCTGCTTCTGCTGCGATTTGGAGCTCTTGAGGGAGGGGTGCGCGATGGCACTGTG
The DNA here is from genome assembly GCA_033439255.1 of Hericium rajendrae. Lineage (NCBI taxonomy): Eukaryota > Fungi > Basidiomycota > Agaricomycetes > Russulales > Hericiaceae > Hericium > Hericium rajendrae. The sequence continues at coordinate 216,422 of CM065879.1, read as the reverse complement.
GTCAGGCGTGGGCGGCAGATCCACGCTCTTCTCGAGGTTCTTGCGGGCCCGGCGCCTGCGATTGCGCACATGCAGCCATAACGGAAAGGCGATTGCGAGAATGAAGGCTAGCGCGAGGATGATTGAGAACACGATGCCGGTGACGGTGATGCTTTGACCAAGGACGCGGATGTCGTGGGCCGCGAGCACGTCCACATTTTCATCTGTGTCCGGGGCGTCTGGTGCTACCTAGACCAAAACGGTGTTAGTAAAGGCATGACCACCGCGACTTAATGATTGGTCAAGGAACATACCGTCGCTGTGATGGTTGTTGAGTCAGACATGTCAGTGAGGAGTCGGGGACAAAAACGCGCCGTGGCGTCGATAGGAATCGCTGGACTCGTTTTGGACAGCGGTCAGCCGCGGGCGGCGGGCACTGCGGCTGGCGGTATGTACACTCAGCACATGCGTCATTACCTACATTACATTCCAAAATGCGCAGGCCCATCCCTGCCCATCCATCCACACATCTCACGAGCTCTTGAGCTCCCGCGAACTGTCGGCGAGCCAAGGCCTATCAAGAATTGCGCTGTCACTTTGCCTAGTTCTGAGCCTGGTGGGCCAGGAAGCGAGCATGAATCTAGTGCAGAATCACTTTGCAAGAGTACAACGATTGCCGACCCAGGAGGCTCCGGCAGACTATCACAAGGCCGAAATACGAATAGGAGGTGATGCACGCCAGCGGACCCGCTATTTCGAGGAGGAGCCTGACGTGCCCGCGCGCTCGCACCATCTCTGGTATGTATCTCCGGGGAGGATGGGCTTCTTATCAGTGGACCATCTTCCGACGTGAGCTCCGCACACACGCAGGGCGTTCTCAGGACCCTCGTTCGGGCGGAGCCAGTGTCATCTGGCCCTGTGACCGGCGTCCGATACGGAATTCAGGAGGAGCCCCTTGTGCGTGATGGGTGCCCCCGCCTCGAAATGGCATCGCTCGTTGCGCCCCATCGGTTCGGCGCCAGTCAAATTCGCGCCCATGGCGTATCCTGAGAGCCATCGGGCTCTGCGCTTGAAGATCAAGACGGAGATCGCATCGCGACCATGAGAAAATCGCGAGAAGAGACGTCGACATGATGGTCCTCGAGAGTGAACAGCGAAGAGCGCCGCAGCGCGACGATCTGCGAAACTTGAATAAAATCAAGCTCCTCCAGAATAAATGGGCATCGCGGAGTATCATTCTTACGCACAGTGTTATGTAACAATAATGATGAGCCTAGCCGACTCGGAGGATGGCCTCACCGCGATCCTCCTCCACAAATCGCACTGACGTTACAGTAGTATCCTAGATTTGGTGGGATCAATCAGGGAATAAAAATGTCCTGGGCTGTCATATTATTACCCAGGGTGATCATGATTGTGCTGAGGCTCCATGGGAATGATCAAGGACGATGAAAGCATATCATTACAAACAGGCAGTAAATAAGTACACAACGTCCAAGATGGCGGGGAGGCGACATACGAGGGAAGTAGAATACAACATGAGAATCGTGTCGACAGACAAGAGACAGAGGCGAGAGGTCTATAAATTTAAAGCGACACCCAAATATTCAGACAAAAACTTGACCCAGCGGCAGCACAGCAAGCTACGACCCTCTGCGCCCACTCATGTACCCCTCCTCCTTGTACTTCTGCTCGTACCAGTCCGGCGTATACGGTTCCCAGGACAGCGTCCTGCCACGCCTTCCCGGCACGTCGATCTCCATAGGCGAGCTTTCATCCTCGTCCGAGGATGTGCCATTGGCAGCAGCAGCCGTCGCAGGCGTGGCATACCCGATGATCTGCAGGACCGGGCCAGGCAGCGGCGACGCAGACGACCAGCCCGACCCGTCCTCCGCCGCCGGCGACTGAGGGTGGTTGCGATAGTGCCGGCGCATGTTTGAGTTGACGTTGAACGTCCGGCCGCAGCCGGGGTACGGACACTTGAACGCTGGCCCCGCCAATCGCGCCGCACGTGAGCAAGCCTGGCGTGCATGCGTATAAGACCAGACTCACGTTTTGCGCCTGTGTGCGTGTTCACATGGATGCCGAGGCTGCTCGGGCGGTTGAACCGCTTCGAGCAGTGTGGGCACATGTGGCGCCTGCCGTTCTCGAACGGCGTGTCCGGCGGCGGGGACTCGCCATCGGGGATGGTCACTGGGGACGACATCTGCGACGCAGAGTAGGCCGACGAGGCGGTGTGATTGTTGTCGTCGTCGCTCGCCTCGGATCGATCGGGCGAGCTCTCATGGCTGTTCGGCGCCGCTGTTCGCATCCTCTCCACAGGTGCAGACAGGTCAACGCGGAATGCTCCTGCGGACGGAGCGCGCGGGATAGTGTGCCTACGCGCCGCGACGGGCTCGAGAGATGTCCTCGACGGGTCGGGGCGAAGCACGTCGAAGGAATAGGAAGGCGGATTTGGCGGACTTTCCTGGCGCGGCGACACGTGGGCATGGCGAGGTCTATTACCAGCACCGTGCTGCGGATCATGATACGATGACGCGCGGTCGCGGCGACCTGCATCGCCGGCTTTCCTGCTGCCCAGATGCGTCTCTTGCGCCAGTGCTGGGAGCGGCAAATCGCGCCCTTGTGTACCACGGCCATTCTGGCCTTCGCTCTATACGACGGCGATATTTTAGTCCTAACCGAAGGGCAGGAAAGCGCGGACGGCCTACGAAGAGTGTGCGATGATCTCTGCCCAGAACGCGCGGTGGAGGGCTGGATGGCGCCGATAGCCTTCGGAAACCATGCCCGTTGACCTGATCATAATACAGATGATCTAGAGCATGTTTATCAGGCGACGATCCCGAGCGGCATCGAGGGACCTACCGGGAAACAAATCTTGGATGCCTGGCAGAGTGGTCTGCTGCGACGAGGGACTCATGATGGGGATGAGGATCGAAGGGGACGACGGATTCGAAAGGATCGTCTATATATACGGTGCGCCCAGATGGCGTTTGATGACAGAAAGTTCAGAGCAGTGTGGCGTACCCCCGTATAAGAAGGAGGAGGCACGAGGCGGCCAAGCCACAGAAGGACTTACTGAGAATGCGTACGTAGATCTGACTTTGCCGAGGGCCTTCAGCTGGGTGACAGGAATCGGGTGCGAATACAGCGGCGATCGCATCAATGGAAAGCGGAAAGAGGCATGGACCGAATGAGGTATCCTCGGCTCAGCTTATCGTCCGAAGGCCGTGTAAGGTTTGCAGGCCGTCGATGTGCGTCGGCGCGTGGTTTCCGTAAGGAAGGGATGCGAGGCCGGCAAACGCTGCTGCCCGCTCCACGAGGACGCACGGCGGAAGGATCCCCTGCAAAAGACAAAAGAAGACGCAGATCCGTTCTGCGCGAACAAAAGGAGCAAACAAGGATTTGCGTCGATGACGCCCGCCTGTCGATAGTCATCATCGGATGGGAAACGTGTCCCAGGGTCGACATGTCCTCGTTACCGAACACCAGACGCTGGGAGCAGATTTGCCTGGACGGGCAGTCACGGCTTCCCCTCGGTAACGAAGCTGCCTACAAAAGGCGAGACAGGATTTGCGAATGTTCCACGGGGCCGATAAGACATCTTCCCCGAATCGACCCCTCGGGCCAAGTCCTGCACCGCGCCTCGTTGTACCTAGTCTGGCATGGCGAGATGACGGGAGATCATATGGCGGCTGGCGTCTGCCGTGTCAGAAGCAAAACATGAATGACGCTGTGAACGAGGCGACCGCGCATCGACACTTAGCGCTCAGGAACGCTATTCAGTCCACCTCGATGTGAATTTTAAAGGCCCGAGATGCCCAAAATGAAGGCGCTTTCAATACTAAATACTAATTTATCGGCATAAGATCAGAAAGAGGGAGAAACATTGATAAAACGAGCATACGCTGGGACAGCCGCCGCAAGACTGTACTGTGACAATAATACAGGAGGAAGCGCTTCCATAGAACTGACTCAGTCCAATACAATATAACATGTACCTTCCAACGGAGATCGTTCGCTGCCTCGAAACTAGGCACCCGCACTGAGAAACGCCTTCATCAGCCTGCTGACGGGGACCCGGGCGCAAGGTCTCAAATAACAAAGTAGATGGCATCACTCTATTCTCACCACGATCACAGATTCATATCACCGTGCCCACAACAAGCGTCTGCGAAGCCCGAAGAAATTGAACGTGCGTCTACCAGCATCAACAAGAACCAGAACTGAACACGGCCTTCTTTCAAGAGGCCGTCAACCCACCAAATAATTTGCCGGTGGGGAAATGATTGCGTCCCTGGCAGACTTGAGCAGCCCGCATTCCTTACGCAGGTCGAGGCGCATGCATCATCACCGCCTTGAACGAAGCTCTCGAGCTAGCGCTGATGATACTCCCGTGAGTACATGTCAGCGTTGCGTAGCACCCAATGCAGGCGCGATGGGACCACGCACAAGTGTGCGATGCTCAACTCTAGGAACAAACGTGCCGGCGACATGAAAGGTGCGTTCCCCGCATCGGGGAGGTGCAGTCAAAGCATGAATGCAAATCCGCCACTCGAGGCTGGGTTCTTTCCGCGCAGATCTTCCGTAGCGGGCCCTGCACGATCCACGCACCGGTGTACAATCGGCGTCTAAACCGACACACGTCAGTACGCTTGCTGTTCGCCACAAGGTCGAAGGAGCCCGCTCGACGTGACATGCATGACAGGGGGCACGATAGGTTCAGGAAATTCTGCCAATCATCCGTGGTCAGCGGCCCGTGGAGCAGTTCGAAGAGACCGCCGGGCTACTCACAAGGTCATTCCCGGGCCATGATCCACGATGTCAGATTGACTACTATCCAGAGTATGTGTCGTAAGAATCCTGTGACAAGTTCCATGCAGGTGCCCGCAACTCAAAATTTGTCACGGGCGGAAGGCTCAAGCCCCAGTCATCGGTGACCTGGAAAAAAGTCATGTATGTTCTCTGGATCGATCAGGTCGGAGTATCTCCTTTTCTCTCGAGACCTAGCGTCAGTTTTGGATTATGGCCCGATGCATGTCCAGATTGCACCCAGGCGCAGATGGAGCGCTGGTGCAGAAGATCCGTCGGCCTTTAAGATTTTAATTCGGAAAAACTGTGAGGGCTATCGAACGGCTTTTCAAGCGCCGCATCGATCAGCATGGACAGCGTCTAAAATCACGAACGATCTACTGACCTGTAACGTCGATCCCGCGCCGAGCTTGATAAATTCCTTCGTGTGGCTGTTCGATATACTGTATCGTTTCGACCATAGGTTCAGTCACGGGTCACAGGGCCCGTGAACTTGAACCTATTCGGTGTGAACTCACGGGTCACAGACGAGGATGAACCTGACATAAAACCATGCGGAATTAGCCCCCAAAACCTCGGAAAACGTCAGCAATAATGTAGCCTCATCTTCCCCGCGCCCAGAATGAATGCTAAGAAAGCTGTTGCAAGGAAGAAGTATTTCGGGCCGTCATGCGCGTATGCGATGGTACCCGGAGATATGCCGAGCGATGTGTCGATGTCATTCAAGTGCGCGGCGCACCGTGGAAGAGCCTCCAGAGGCCTCCAGAGGGTAATACAAGCAATGCAAAGATAGTCAAGGTGTCTCCTTCCCATACAGCGTTTGTTTGCCGACACGGTGAGGTGTGAACTAAGGTGAACGAGGTCACCATGAACTCAACGTCACGGGTCACTTCTAGCTGTGAACTTCCCCCAGATCGGTGAACTTAGGTCACAGGTCACATCCAGTGAACCTATGGTCGAAACGATACAGTATATCTAGGTATCCCGCCGGCCAACTTCACCCTATAGACCTGACAATGATGCAGGACTTGACAAGGTGAGGATCAAGATCGCTGAACCAGAGCATCCGGCCGATCGACCGCGTTGGCAATCGGGGCGCCATCACAGCCGCCGGCTTTGACAACAGCAGCGTGCCCTGTCGCAGCAACCAGGGACTGCTCGACTGCTCTAAATGAATCAGAGAGTCGCCGTGTGCCACAATGCTCACCTCCATGCGGTGTCCACCTCGCCGTGTCTTTCGAGGCGCTGGCCCAAACGCCCACTTACCCGCCTCCATCTAGTTTGCGTGCCTCTGTCGACGCATGCACGCATCATCGTGTCCCGAAAGGCAATCCGAGAGCCTAATAGAGGTGAGCAGACGCGGCCACTGGATCGCGGATTGCATCTTCGTGCGCGTAGCCACGCATACGCGCTATTCAGCGTTTCAGCAGTCGGCACCTGATCGGATATACAGATGAGCAGACAAGCGCGTCACGTATGGGCAGACCTATCAAGGTGCTAGCAGGACCCACATGACGTACGCATGCGCACGAATGAAGCGAGCTCACAAGCACAAAGCTCCGCCCAGGCATATCCAACGTTTGTTCAACAAACAACACAATCTTCCTTCAAATTCAGATTATACATCGTCTTGTCGACCACCTTCTCGATCTTCTTCCAGTCGCTCCGCCGCTGCACAAACTCGTACAAATCCTGCCCCAGCAAACACATCAGTCTCAGACACGAAAAGGCGCCGCGGCCCCGTACATACCTCCGGCTTGTAGGACCCGCCGTAGCGCGTCACGTCGCGCACGATCTGCGCGAGGTCTTTCGCGTCCTCGACGATGTAGACGGAGCCGAGCATCTTCAGATGCGCGAAGCCCGTCGTCAGCGAGGGGATCTAAGCACGCGCCGTTTCAGGAGCTGAGAAAAGCAAAGGCAGAGGGATGTGACCTTGAGCGTCTGTATAAACGCGGAGTACTCGTTCAGGTCCGCGATGATCTGGAACCCGCCATTGAGCGAGATAATCTGCCGCTTGATGTGCTTGTGCAGGATGCTGCGAATGCAATATTCAGTGTCAGACAGTAACTGTCAAGACGCGCGACGCACGCAATCAACCGCTCGCCCACTTCACCCTCGAAGACCTCCAGCACTTCGCGATTGACGTTCCCTTTGAGCAGCTTGATGTGCTCCTGCAGACACCGGATCGCCTCGAGACAGCCATTGGTCGGGCCCAGCTCGAGCGGCGCGTCTTCAGGCGGGTAGTACGTCCGCGGCGGCGTGAGCGTCGTGATAATATGGTCCACCTCGCCCAGGCCTCAGCCACCCCAACTCAACCCAAAAGCATGACGCGACAAACCTGGTTCATGAGCACCTCAATCCCAGCATTAAGCCCCTTCGCGACCGAATCGTCCAACACATTCTCAAACCGCTTCTTCTCCCTCACCACCGAATTCAAAAAGTCATCCACGTCCACATGCGGCGCCTGCGCGCGTCACTATCAGCCGGCATCCGCACCGCACGGCAGGAGAGCACGCACCAGCTCCTTGTCGAAGTACACCTGCACGATGCTCTGTATCATATCCCCAATATGCACAAGCTCGAAGAACTGCACGAGCGGCGCGACGCTCGTCGACGTCGACGCGAGCGCCTCCGCCGCGGCAGCCGCCTTCTCCTCCGCGCCGCCCGCATAGCCCTCGACCATCGCCGGCGGCGTGTACCCCCGCATCTGCCCGATCGCCCTACACACCCACTCAGCCCCCGCACCCACACACACGAAAAGGGAGGAAAAGGGGAAAGGGGACGCACAGCTCGAACCCGCCGCGGACGTGCCGCTCGCCAAGCACGCGCATCATCTCGACCGCAAGCTCCTCCATCGTCTCGCGCACGCGGTGCCCGTACGCGCCGGGGTACCCCACGAACGTCTCCACGCGCTTCAGGCTCTCGCGCGCGGCGTGGATCAGCTCGAGCGTCGTGTCGAGCGAGAGCAGCAGCTGCAGGTTGTCGTACGTGCCCCGGACCTTTCTCTGCCCCGGCTGCGAGGGCGTCGAGCGCGCGGCGGCTTTTGCACTCGCGCGGCGCACGGCCTCCTCGTCCTTCTCCTCGTCCTTCTCCTCGTCCTCCCAGAGCACCACCTCCGCGCCCGCGCCCTGCCGATATCCCGTGCCGCCCGCCCAGCGCCGCGGGTCGAGCATCGCGATGCCCTGCACAGCCGCGCCCGCGCCCGCAGCGACCGTCTCGCCCACGCGCGGGACGAGCGTAACGGGCAGAAGCAGGATGTCGGTGAAGGACGTCAGCACGGAGCGCTTGAGGTGCGCGGGGGACGCGGCCGCGAGGAACGACGGCTGCGCGGCGTCGCCGGCGGGGAGCACCGTGTCGTGCTGTGCGGGGTCAGCGTGCGTCAGGCTGCGGGGGCGAAAGACGGACCTGGGCCTCCCACTCGCGGCAGATGTGCTCGAAGGTGTGTTTGACGGCCTCGACCTCCTCGTCGAGGTACTCGTCCATGTTCGGCTCGAACATGCGGTAGCTGCGCGTTGTTAGACGTGCGTGGCAGTGGGGAGGTGAGGACTCACACGACGTCTTCGGCCTGGATGCGTTCGACGGTGGGCGGGCCGCCGCGCGCAGAGGATGTTTCGACGATGCAGTCGACCATGCGCCAGGCTTCCCTGAAGCACGCGGCGGTCGCCGTGAGGAAGAGCACGCCGTTCGCGAGGGAGCGTGCATGTGTGAGCAGCGGGGTGATGTATTCGCCGACCTGTCGCCCCCGTGAGTGATATAAAAAGGCAGGAAAAATTAAACATACCACTTCGTTTGCGAGCCGCTCTGCGAAGGACAGCAGCACGCCGGCCTCGGGCGGAAAGACGCGCACGGCACGCGCCCCATGCTCCCGAATCGCACCCAGCACGAAACCCATAAACGCATCCATCGGCTCAAAATCCAGACGATCCGCCGCCCTACGCGCGCTAAGCACACCCAGCAGCAACAAGAAAGAAAACACGCACGTAAAGTTATCGAGCGGCTTGTGCGCGCCCGTCGTATAGAAGATCTCGCGCTTCTCGGCCCACACGCGGCCCATCTCCCAGTCCGCGCCAAGACTGGCGAGCCCGCCCGCGCGCCGCGCGGCGCCCGCCATGGGCTCCCAGACCTCCCAGCTGGCGGCGGCGGCGGCGCGCATGGCGTCCTCGTCGCCGCGCCCGTCGGCCGCCTCGAACACGCCGAGCAGCATCGCGTCGAAGCGGTCCGCGGCGGCGCGGAGGGCCGTGCGGGCCGCGTCGCGCTTGTCGTCGTGGAGCGCGCGGACGGGCGGGGAGAGGAAGAGCGCGAGGAGGTGCAGGAGCTTGGACTGCTGTGGGGCGGGCGGGGCGGGGGCGGGGAAGAGCTGGGATAGGATGAGGTGCGCGGGGGCTTGGAGGGCGGGGAGGAGGGGCTTGAGGAGGGTGTGCGTGCGGATGTACTGGGCGCGCGGGGAGGGAGGCGGGAGGCTGGAGACGGCGGCGCTCGTGCCGGCGCCGACGAAGTCGCCCAGCTCCGCGACGGAGAAGAGGTCCTGCGGTGGGGCGGCCGCGGCGCCTGTGGCGTTTGTGCTCGAGGTGAAGTCGCCAAAGTCGTCGTCGGCGACGTCGAGCGTCGGCGGGACGTCCGTCGCGGCCTTACTGGCTCTCGCGGCTAGATCGTCAAGCACGGGGCCAAAAGAGTACTTTTCGACATCCAGCGCAGCCCAGCGCCGGTCCCATACTGGATCGGAGGCGGCAAGGCGGGCGAGAGCGCGGGAGGCGCGTGCATAGGCGGGGATGTCGGGAACGGGGAGGTTCTGGAGGATGAGGAGATGGAGGTCAGTAGGTAAGCGACCAATGAAGGGTGATGATGGCTTCAATGGCCTCTTCCGCTTTGTGTTCTGTGGGCCATGAAGACGGACGGGCTCGAGCACTTGGATCTTGTCCATGTCGAGCAAACTCCCGCTCGCCCGCCTCGACCCTGTAGCGCGCCTGCATCACCAACGCGGTTATAAAATGCCAGCTATTTATAATTCTAGCGGCCCAATGGTCTAGTGGTAAGATACTTGCTTTGGGTTGTTGACTGGGTCAGCGTCGATTGCAAGGGATCCTGGGTTCGAACCCCAGTTGGGCCCGCTTTTTGCCTTTTGGCTCCATTACGCGAACAGCCAACTCAAGTTGTCGAACCTCCTGGCCGCCACCCTTCAAGCGATCATTTTGGTTTAGGTTTTTGTTTTTGTTTCCAGGAATGCAAAAACAGATAGCCGGTATATGTCAAATCCAACTCATTCATAGTCTTACTGCTGCGGTTCTGGCCAGTCCTCAGAGATATCGTTCCTCGATACGCCAGACGGTCGACTCGTATGGTCTACGTAGCTTCCCTATCTTTCATATCTCAACAAAGCTCGCTAACCTCAGATGCATTGCATTTTTGTATTGCAGGAAACCGTAAGTATCTAAATGAGCGCAGGGACCATGATAAACCTCAAAAAAAAAAAAGAGCTCGACGTGTTAACGATTCAGCAAGGCGCCCCCGTTGCCAGCATATCAAGCTCGTCATTGTACATACAAATCAACAATCATGCACAAACTGCCTCCTGCGGAGTGTGTTCATCCACGTCTTCAGAGTCTTCGTGGCAGAACACCATGCAGTGTCCCTAGTCGTTCCTTTCCGACGCCCTTCAAAGGCGACAAGCGTAGCAAGGCGTTGATGCCATAATTCATATCTACGACTCCGGCGTAATCGACCTGATGTTGCACTATGTAGGTGACAGGTCAACCTGCTGGGGTCAACTCGCGTCGGCTACGACTCATAAGTCCAATTTCAATTGGCGACGACTATTGTCAAAATCTTTTATCTTATATCCCCACCTGTGGAGTCAGGGCTTTTCCGGTGTGGACTTCGCGCGCTGAAAACCTCATTGTTTTAGCTCCATTGTTGAGGTCTTATTGTCCCTCAACATTTGATACTTAAGGTGGCGTTCGCTTCCTCACGGCCAACCCCACCTCCCAACTTTCGTATTCCAGAAGGCAAGCTACTCACCTCGTGTTCTGTTGCTCCAGAGTTTCATATTCGAGTTTCAGAAAGTTTAGCTACACGACAACCTCTCATGCATCTAGCCAATTCCGAAAAAAATGCTTGGTGCGTACTAATGATGCTTCATCGTTCATTATACTGAATCAACTTGTTCCCATGTTCGTAGCGACTACTGGGCGACATGTCTACGGACAAGACTCGTTTCCACAAACGGCGTGTCCGCGTTAAGTTCGGTGGAAATGGTCAACCGCATCCGTAGTATGCTTTTATCCGATCTCAAGGCAATACAGCATCTCGTCACGCTCACAATCGCTCGCATCAACGACCTCTCCATCACCGCACGACTGCCCGTGGAGGTCCTCATGCACATCTTCAGCACCCTCACGGAATGCGACCCGCCCTCTTCCAAGCCTTTGAAAGGCAGCACGTACGGCAAGAAAGCATACCTCGGGTGGATCAATGCGACCCATGTCTGTCGACGCTGGCGACAAGTAGCGTTCTCTGCGCCTGCCCTCTGGACCAATGTCGGAGCTCCGCAGACAGGCCCATGGATGAACGAGATGCTCGCAAGATCCAAGCAGGTGCCCTTCACCCTCTCGGTGTGCATCGCCAGCGACCCCGAGGCCTGCGGCATCGTGCTCAAGGCAGTCGGTCCGGAATATATATCGCGCATGAAGGGTCTCCATCTTTTCGGCAAAGGACACAAAAGCGACGGGGCTCTCTATGAATACGGGACTGAGGTGCTCGCAAGTCTTAAACACCCCGCGCCCGCGCTCGAATCATTGATTCTCAACAACGTCACTGGATCCGCTGTGTTACGGCGAGACATGTTTGCATGCGAACTCCCTCGCTTACGCCGTGTTTCTATCCGCAAGTGCGAGGGGATCCATTGGGACGCGCCGTACCTCCGCAATCTCGCGGACCTTGAGCTAAGCTTTGACCGGAATTGTCAAACTGCAGGGCTATTGGCACTGCTCAAAGAATCGCCCAAGCTGGAGACCTTGAAGATCACTTGGCGGAAACTCCGCGCTCCGAGGACCGATCTCCCGAACGAGAAGGTCTCCTTGCCCTCTCTCAAGCAATTCTGTCTCGATTGTCGAGCCGACGCACAGTGCGCTGAATTTCTTGCTCGCCTGATAACGCCGTCCACTACGCAGAGAACATTCAAATTCTACTCCCCCGACGCCGCGCAATCGCACCGCATCATTTCGCTCGCTACCGGGTTCGTCGACGCAACGGGCGTCGCATCCCGTCCCTCGCCTTCGCACGTGCAAATACACTACGACAAAGGCCCCCGCCACAGCCAACTCAAACTGTTGCTATTCCTCGAAAGCGAAGGAAAACATGCGTGCCTTTCGCTATTATGGGGCACGTCCTCGTCTGCTCTTCCCGCACATGACATCGCAGCCGTGCAGCAGCTGCTTGGCTCTTTCGACGCGCGCAGGCTCACCTTTGTCGCCGTGGTCTCAGAAGGCATCGACGACGCCCTCCACAGCGTATTCAAAGACTCGTTCAGCCGGCTGCGCGCGGTGAGCAAGGTCGCGCTGAGGGGCCGCGGCGTCGGCCCGCTGCTCAGCCTTCTGGAGGCCACGCGCCCCCTGCCTCCGGACGCCGAAATCGCAGACTTCGATGAGTCGACATGGCCGTCTTCGTTTCTCTTCCCGAGGCTCCGGGCTCTGCAAGTGACGAATGGGCTGGATGAGACCACGTCGAATGGACCAGGTGCGGGCCCTAGTCTCGGCAGTTTGCTGCTCAGCGTAGTCCAGAAGCGAGAGGCGCTCGGCGAGCCCATTCATACATTGGTAGGCGTGCTGTGCGAAGGGCGCGATCCTCTGTTGCGCAGGCTTCAGGCGCATGTAGAGGTTATATACTGCGAACGTTGCCAAACTATATTTGACTAAATTTGTGTCGCGATCCGACAACATTGCCCATGCTCTTACCTCCAGTTGCTTCAGGGAGACTGAAAAATGAGGTGATCGGTGTGCTTTTCGTTTTGGAGGAGCCAGACTTGCAGGAGTATACTCTGATAGCGAGGAGAAGCCACAGCATGGTTGGATTGCAACGCGTCCATTCGATATCATGGTATAATAAAAACTTGACTAATGGGTATGATGAATGACAGATGAAAACATACAGCGACACTCAATACAATATCTTCACCATGCTCGTAGTGAACATCAGTCCGTCTCGTGATCTATGAAAACATTCCCGTTATTCCAAAACCGAGATACACAAAACGCGCATATGCCACCCTACTCCACTAAAGTAGACGTTTCCGTCGCGTCGTCGTCGTCCTGCGTCGACACCGCCAGCAGGGTGGTGTCCCCGTCCGTCGCGTCGCTCAGCTCGCTCGCCGCCTCGAGCTCTGCCGCTAGCTCCGCCGCCATCTTGCCCGCACGAAATCTGCGTCGCCTCGGGGCGGTAGTCGGCGAGGACGGCGTAAACGCATCGAACCCATCCGACTTGAGCTGCGCCAACATGTCGCGCGCGATGTCGGCCGTGTCCGACTTCTCGCCCGTAATCGCGCGCGCGTCCAGCACGAGCGGCGCAGGCGCGCGCGCAGCCGCACTGGGGCGCGCCCGCGCGCGGCGACCGACACTGTCTCCATTCCGGAGCTTTTCCAGAAGGTTGTCGAGCGCGGTGGTTTCTTCGGTCTCCATTGCCGATGCCTCCTCTGCGTTGCGATGCCGCGCCGCTTTGAGGTCCTCGGCTGCCTGTTTGCGTCTCTCCACGGCAGCTTTCTCTTCGGCAGCATTCCGGTTTTCCTGCTGACATTTCTGAGGCGGGGTCAGCAAAATGAATATCAGAAATACGGCACTGGATCGCTTACCTTATATGAAGTGATAAATGTCTTGAAGATACCATAGAATTCGGAAGACGACATGTTCTTGTCGTCCTCGCCGAAGTACTTGACAACCTCTGTGAACGACGCGTCCGCGATCCGCACGTCGTCCATCAGGTCTTGCAGCTGCCGATCCGCCCGTCCGAGGAATGTCCACATCTGCCTGGAATATCTGTCGTTCTGCCCCGGTTCAGAGAAGTTTTCCTCCAGCTCCTCGCGGATCTTGCGTAAACCGTCTCTGAGCTCAGTAAGACCTTTCCTGACGTCTTGCAAGTTGACTGTAAAGGAATTAATATCGATTCTGCAAGGAAGAATCGGAGCTGTACCTCTGTAGGCTTCTGCCGGCTTTTCCAGTTCATCAATGAACCCTTCCAACTCAATGAAATGTTTAGCGACAGTCCGCTCAAGGAAGTGAAGTAAAGTAGTGTTGTTAACGGATTTAGTGTCAACCAACTATTCAAACAGACTGTCAGCAAGACGAATGAATCAGTACGCTCTGTCCTACCTTATTAATGCTGCTTATCCTAAATCCAAACGCGCCACCTTTGATCCCAGTGCCGTTCATGAAATTTCCGATAAGCAGGATCAGCTGCAAACATGCGTAAGGACACGCGACGAACGAAATAAGGTAAAAGAGGGCTGACATTCAACAAGTCTTTGAACCGTGACGCGTGCAGAAGACCTTGCCCTGCATTGGCCAGTTTCCGCGCACCCTGCATCACAGCATGAGAAAACCAACCACGAACAAAGAAGTGACGACCCACATCCTCCAACAGCAGCCACTGCTCCTCAAACGAAATCTTGTAAAGCATACCCTCGATACGAGGCGCAAGCCGCTCTATCTGGATGAGTTTCACCATCAGCCGGTCGGCCGGATGCAAACTAGCGAGCTCTTCCGGAGGAGCGCTGCGGTAAATATTGAGCTTGCCGATCTTCATTCGCATCGTTCAGTACACCGTGCGCGAGCAGCAACAAGACGAAACGTCACCTGCTCCGGAGTGGGCACGACCCGCTTCAGTTCGCTCAAGAAGACCTGTGTGCAGATCTCATGATCGAACTCCAATATCTTCTGCGCGACGGCTTCCGGCGCCAACCGCTTGACGCGCTGCATAAGGATCTCTGATACAAATGAGCCATCATCAAGCGACAATACCGCAACAAGTACACACCGACGCGCTTCTTGGTCTGCGGATCGAGCACACTCTTCAGCTCCGCTCGCTTCTGCCGGGCTACACAACAATGAGACCGCATCCACGCGCAGAAAAAAAAAGCAGGACACATACCCATGAGGTTCATGACGAGCTGCTTCGCCTTGAAGTCCTCCTCCATCTTGAGCCAGATGCCGTCGTTCGACAGCTTCTGCAGCATCTCCTGCTCCTTCGAGCCCTCCTCCTTCCACAGCGTCTTCTCGACCTGCTGCTGCGGCAGCTTGTCCCACTGCAGCTGCTTCATCTTCGCATGTGGTGTTACCGGCATGTTCTTGCGGGCGGATAGGAGGACGTTGAGGTTCGCGCCGAGCAGCATCGACGCGCGGGCAGAACCTGGCGCGGAGGAGGGTGCGGAAGGCGGTGGAGGCGGTGGGGGCGGGGGCATACCGAGAGATGATGGCGGAGCGCCCCGCACAGCACCTGGCGGGGGTGGCGGCGGAGGCGGAGGCGGAGGTGGTGGCGGTGGTGGAGGCGGCGGCGGCGGCGGTGGAGGCGGCGGTGGAGGCGGAGGGGCGGATGATGACGGGTCTTCGAGAAGAGAGGAGGATATTGGAGAAGATATTGATTCGGAAGCCGGAGAGCCATCTGCATTGGCTCTTTTTGACTTGGCTCTTGTGATAGGATGGTCTGCGATCTGGTCTGCGAAGGATGGGACATCTGGCGGGCGGAATCCAGCGAGCTGGGAGTCCGCATCGCCGCTACCGCGGTTATTTCGACCTGAGCCACTGGCATCATCCGATCCGGGGACGACTCCCAACGATGCCGCGAGCGGACTACGGCCCTTCAACGATTGGCGTGTGCCGTCAGGGCCAACAAGGCGACGAGTGTCATGTCGTCGAGGGGATCGAGTGAGGCTTCTCGGACTCGACAAGGCCTCATTCCGTAGAGCGTACTGTGCATATAGAAAGCAATCAATCGAACTGAACGGAAGAAATAAAGGCAGACCAGGACACATACCGCGGTAGCACCAGCAGCAAGCTGTTGCTGGATCTGCTCTCGGACGTCTGCCTCGTCCGCATCCATAAACTGAGAACCCCTGCCATTGATAGCTTCGGACGCACGAGCAGAACCGGAAACTCCATTCTTCGACCGCGCCTTTCTCCGCACCGACGACGACCCCGACGCGCCGCCCTCACCCTCATCCGTCTCGCTATCGCTGCCAAACCCAGTGCCACTCTTCTTTCTCCTGGGCTGCCGCGCAGCATCGTCGTCCCGGCCTTCTAGGATATCGATGGTTTTAATGCGCTGCAGATGTTTCTCGAGAGTGTCCATCAGGGATTGGCGGTCCATGCTGCCGCCGGTGTCCAGAATCTGATCGACGCCCTTGCCCAACTCCCTTAGCATGCGGAAGAGCTCCAGAATTTGCGCCTCGAGCTGCACGATCCGCTCTTCATAGTCCAGCTTCTGCTGCTCGAGCCGCTCCTGCAGTCTCAGCGTGTTCTCCTGCGATACCTCCAGCTTGCCCTCGGTCTGCGCGAGCGTCGCCTTGAGCTGTCCGACGAGGCCCTCGCCGCCCTTCGCGAGCTCCTCCTCGAGCAGCTCCTTCTCGATCTGCAGCCGGCGCAGCTCCGCGTTGGCGCGCGCGCCCTCGGCCTCAAGCACATGCGAGCGGTCCGCGTCGTTGAACTGCCCGATGATGCGCTCGACGGACTGCCCGAAGCGGTTCTCGACGCCGCCGAGCTTCTTGTCCATCACGACGTCCGTGACGAGCGAGTCGAGCAGCTGGAAGTAGTGCACGAGCCCGGGGCCCTCGTCGCGGATGAGCAGCAGGTGCTGCATCATCGAGAGGAAGTAGTCGTGCGCCTTGCTGTCGTCCGTCCGCGCGCGCAGCGCGCCGTACACGTCCTCCAGGCTGTTCATGTCACGCAGGATGTCCTGGTCGAGCCGGTCGCGCAGGTCCTGCTCGTCGGCCTCGAGCCGCTCCTCGAGCATCTCGAGCTGCTTGTCGAGCTGCTCGTACCCGAACGCGCGGCAGTGCTGGATGATGCGCTGCAGGCCTGCTGCGTCCATCAGCGAGCGGTGGTGCAGCCGCAGGTCGAGGTCGTCCAGGCAGGCGATGATACCGTTGATCAGGATCATGTTAAAGAGCTGCGGGAGAGCATGAGACGCGTTCCCAGGCAGAGTAGAAATGCACGAACAGCATACTCATTCAGCGCGCCCTCTGTCCCCGCGTTCTTTCGAACCTCGTCGCTGGCGCCCACGAGACTGCCCATCTTGCCCCGCCCGGACAGGACCGACTCGAGACTCTTGAACCAGTAGGCATACGGAGTCTCTGCGCATCCATTCTGGACGCTCAGCGCCTCGAGCGCAGAGAATACAAGAGGAAGCGCTTCGCCGTCCTGCCAGTATGTCACATTGATCAGGAGCTCAATGAGTAGTTTCTTTGTGACGATCCGGGGGGAGTTCAAGGCCGACGCGAGCTGCGCGACGATGCCATTATGTGTGAGCGCCTCCTTAGTCGCATCCTACATGGAAAACGGGGCATGAGCAACGTGAAAGTCGAGCGACGGACTGAAATACTTTATAATTAAAGATTTGTTTGAGGCACCGGACGATCTCGTATTCTAGTTGGTTGTCATTCTCCCGTCTGTGAGGCTATGTAATTAGCTCCGGAAGGCAAGAGAGGACGACGGGGCGCACCTTTCTGTGCCCTTGCGACTTAGATGTGCGAGGGTCGTTGCTAGTACAGACGTTCCCTGAATAGCAACAAACTGTCGAAACCAGCTACAATAGTAGCAGAGACTCTGTCATTGAACGCGCGAGGTAGAAGGAAGCTACGTACGCAATATCCCTACTTCGCAATGAGACCAGCAGATTTGAGGCCTGCTTCGCGGTGATGGTCTTATCCAAGAACTTCTTCAGATACCACTCCGGCGTGCCTTCCACCACGGACGCTGGCTTGCCCAACTCTAGCTGCTTCTTCGCGTGTTGTTCCCGACTCCGCTCCTCGTTCCATCGTATCCGCTCGTCGCCCTCCACCATCCTCCACTTCTGATCCATAGACAGGTCTGGCAAAGGCCCCAGGTCACGCGCCATTTTAAGGTTCTCAAACAGCGCCTCGATCTCGGCGTCGTCTTCGGGGCGAGGAAAGTAGAAGTCGTCATGCGAGTGCGAGTGCCGGTGTAGATGTGGGAAATGATGGGAGTGCGCGGACTGCGGGCTTAGCTCTGAGCCTGCGCCTGCGCCCGTGAGAGTCGAGAGGAATCGGGAGGACCGGTTGTCTGAGCGCGTGAACTGGGAGGATGGCCGGCCAGCTCCAGCGGTATCATCGGAGACAAAAGACCGCGAAGCATGTGGTGATGCGTATGGTTGCCCGAAATCCAAGCTCCCTCTACCTGCTATACTCTCGCTCGTCCGCACCCGATGCGTTGTGGGATTGAAGAGCTTGGATGGTGATTCTGCGGACTCGCTGACCAATGTGGATGAGTCGTCAGTCACGACGGATGGATGGGGGGAGTTGGAGCGGGTGGAGGTTGCGTTGGAAGAGGCGTACGTGCGCTCGCGCTCACTCCTAACGCGCTGCATGGCGTGGACATTGAGCTCGGTGCCATCGGCAGAAAGGGTAGGATTGGTGACGGGTGCAGAAATATTCGAAAGATTGCGACGAAAGCCTTGCGACGAGCCGGAGACGGGTGGCGGAGACCCTGCGGAGACGCTCTCGTAGGGGACCGACCGGAGCTCTGAGCTCGTCGAAGCTGAGGACTGTCGTGGTCGTGACTTCTTCCGACCAAAGAAAGTGTCCATTCAGAGCAAGCTGAGGGTGCCAGACTGTAAACAACATGAAGGTTAAAGACGAAGCAGATGCATCAGAACTTACATGGATACAAGTAGTAGCAGTGATACCAACTCGTCGCTTCAGAACGCGCTATGTGACCGGTGGCTGTGACAGACGCGATTGTCTGGAACACGGAAAAAATATTGGCTTCGTCCAAGCGACCCGAAGACAACGTTCAACAGGGCATACTATTGGGTAAAGACTCGACACACAGCCTGCATAACTACGCGGTAGACAGCTCATATGCACTTCCCACACGCATGGACGCTGTCGAGACAAAACACAATGGCAACGATGGGGTTCGAACCCATGACCCCTTTCGGAGATGAGATTACTTGTCGCGAAGATGTCCTCGCTAACACTTAAGACTCACGCCTTAAACCACTCGGCCACGTTGCCGGATAATTAGTAACTGGTCCTGCTCTATTTGACCTGCCGGACTCCTTAAATAGCCAAAACGACTCCGCATCAGTCTGAGTCCATGCGCCAGTGACACGAAGCGCGAAAACAACGTCCTTCTTCCTTCAAAAGCCTTTTTTATAGGCATATTTGAGGAAGGACTGTAAGCTTGTTCACATCGTCATTATCCGCCTGCTCTTCGCACATGAAAACAATCCCATCCAAGGCTTAGTGATACTTGTGGGGACACAATATCGTCGGATGTCTGATCATGATACGCGGAGTGTACATAAGACTGACTTAAAAAAAGTTCTTTTCTTAAAAGATATATTGGGTTTGAAAATCGAGGTTGCAGCAGGGCCGATGAGTCAAACGCGTTGCAGAAGCTCCTCATCGCCGTCGAACCATCATTCTGCAGGGAGTTCTTGATTATTACAGAAGACCCTGAACCTATAATATACACGAAATGCCACAAGTCCAATTTGCTTATCAGGTAGGCGTTATGTTCGCTGAGCAGTTCTGATCCCGAACATGCAAAGGAAAGCACCCTGGGGCTTGGCGACGAAGTGCAAATTGCTCGTGTCGAGTTTGTTGCCAGTGCTAGCAAGGAACTTGTCTCTCATCTCACGATCGTAATCTATCTCCGTGAGCGCAATGTCTTCTATGGCACGATCGCGGCTGCTTCTGCTTAAGAATGCGAGAAACGTCTTGCCGCCTTCCTGAAAGCCTATACAGTGTCAGTCAGTACGACGATGTAGCAGAAATAACAGACAGACAGTTAGGCTTGAACAGGCAAGCTTCGATCTGCTGATCACTCCACCAGCTCGACCAGGCGAAAAATATGACATTATTTATCGTTGAAAAATCGAGCGCGAGCGAGAGCAAGTCGAACGCCGTAGAGCGACGCGGGAGTCGGTTCGCACCGGCATGGTTTTAGGCTTTAGTCGGTACATTTCTCACGGTCGTACGCAGTACTCGTTACTCGTTACTCTTTACTTTGACCTTAGTCTTTCACCAAAATTCCATGTGATGTTGTCTCAAATACAAGCCCGGACAGTCAAATTTAGTCAAAGCCAGCTATCCATATCCTGCAAGAGAAGAAAAGGATAAATTTTCTCGAGGCTCGTAGAGCAGCTCTGCCAAAATTGGCAAGTCAGCCGGGGCTTCCTCAAACATTCCCACGGTAAGTATACGACTGTGAAGCACGAATACGACACCATGCTCTTGCGCTACAGGGAAAAAATGACAGATCATTTATCGAAAGATGCTTAATTGAATTTTTGATACACGCAAGCTCGAGGAAATCGAGGCAACAGGAGATCTATGAGGTTGCGGAGGAGGGAAGCTCTGGCGCGCCGATCCCGAGCGCCGGCCGGTTCCGGTTCGCTTCCAGAGATCGTGCCTGACGCGGACTACTGTGTACAGTGCCTTGCATATCAGTCTGCAGTCGACGCGCTGAGATCTTTGTTTGTTCGGACCAAAGCGTGACATTTTAGCGCTCTGGATCTTGTTTGCGAGTTCACGATATGCACCTTCATACATCTTGTAGCAGTCGTCTTTCCCTTTGAAAAAACAGATGAACTATCTACAGACAAGGTTCTCGTACAGACTTTCAAGTTCAAATGGCTGCGGCGCAACTGGCACCTGCACGCCGCGTCCGCTGCCCCAGTGCCATCCACCGAGACATATTGCCCCTGCTGTCCCCCTGAGGAGGCACCCCGAATACGCGCTACAGTAATCCTATCGGGGAATCGATGTGGCTCGGTGGTTATTGCTGTCCTATGTGCAAGTCGCAGTGCGTGACGCACGCGAACTTGCGTTCTGCGCTGCATGTAAACCAGCTGAGCGAAGAACATGTCGGTGATTCAGAATGTTCGCGCATTGCAGCCAGCACTCGGTATTGGTTCCACTTGATATTGGCAGCCACATGCAAGCGCGAGAGCTATGGTGGCAGGCTGTTACACCGGGGTGCTGTAAGTGCATGTCTGAGTCTCGGTGCAAAATTCGAAGCTGTGCATAGCTTTCAGAAAGATCTGTGGCCAGGCGAGTCTCTCACAGCTTTTCAGCTAATTTATCAACTGGGTTGGAGACTTACAGAAAGGTAATGGCCGTCGTCGAAGATGGCAAGATGCAGAGTGAAAGTCGCTGGTTGACGTGTGACACGATGTGACTATTTGGCGACTACAAATAGATTTCTCGACGCGTCGACTGCAGACTGATATGCAAGGCACTGTAACGCGCTCGACTTGCCGTGCTGCAACCTCGATTTTTAAACGAAAAATACCTTTATAGAAAAAGATGTCAATAATGTCTGGTGTTCCGTTCGGAGCGTCAGGCTCGTAATCAACGGACTTGAGGAATGCGGCCAGAGCTTCTTCATTGACGACGTATGCTGCGATGACTCTGACCATACTGCGCGCGAAAGTCAGAGCGAGAATACTAGTATGCCATACGTGCGCAACACCTACGTGAATTGTTATCGCGAGATGCTGTATCACTTGGGAATGCGGTTAGGGCTTGCGAGTAGCTGTAATGTATACTTGCCTATGGTTAGTCAGAATGGGGCAAATAATCGAGTCGCTGCCGCCGCCGCCTTTATTTGCAACGAAGGTCCCCTCGCTTACACTCAAGACCCAAGACTCGTGCCTTAAACCACTCGGCCACGTTGTCGGATAACAAATCGCGGTCTATCAAGTTCCGCCTGTTGCGCTTTTAAATAGTTGATCGACCCGGTCCATGCACCAGTACTTGCATGGATCGCACGACAAAAAATAGGTTCCTTTCAATTTCTCTTTTTCTCGAGTAATTTTTATCCAAATTCCTTCATCTGTTTTCCAGATCTAATACTGGACAATCCTTGATATAGCGCATACACAAGATCTGTGAGTGGGCTGTCTGTTTGCTTCATAATTATCTAGCGATTTTCATGTTCTCTCCGTCGAGAAAAGAATAGTAATGACGACTGCAAATGTCAACATTGAAACAGCGCTCGAGTCACAGGCACCAAGCAGGCTACACAGAAGTCTATTATTTACTTTACCGGACAGCGTAGATTCCCAACATACTTCGAGAGTTTGCGCAGCATAGCCTCTGGCGGTCTGCAGCCATTGCCTTCGTTGACCCTCAGTGTCGGAAGGGCCTTCCCCAGCGCGGCCCTGTGCTTGACTGCGTGGATCAGCGCCCTGGACGTATCTTCATCAAACGACAACTCGCCAACAAACACGAATTCCAGCCCCGGAAAGAAAGGCGGCGTCCCCCGCCATCCTTCTAACACCTGCGCGTCGACCGATGCAGTGTCGGCGTCCCGGACGTAAACGTTTCGGGTCTCCAGAAGGTCGAACAGGCTCTTGGTCCCCTGCCCGCGAAGCGTCAGTTTTTTCAAAGTGGACATCCGGCTGAACCAAAAGTCTTCCAGTACGCCGTCGAGCCCATCGTCGAGTTTTGCTGAGGCGACGGAGAGATACGTGACCTTGCGGACGTCGAAAAAGCCGAAGAGCTGTCCCACTATTGCGATGCGGTGCGCGGCTGGATCAGATGCCATGCTGCTCCATTTTATCACAAGGAACCCAGGCTCAACTCCATGCTCCTCTTTGAATTGTTCTCGCAGCGAGATCATGCTATGGTCAAATCTGAATCGCATTTCGGATGGCGATGGGCGGGAGGAGCCTTCTGCAATATAGCCGAAACCGGCAGCAAGACGAAGGACACGAGACGCTTGCTCGGCGTCGTGACCCCGGAAGACGAGCTCTTTCTGCGCAGCTGACGGAATGTCTAGGCGCTCAAGGAATTCGGCGCACTGCGTGTCCGCCGTAGTGTCGAGGTAGAATGCTTTGAGAGATGGCAATGAGGCATCCCCGTCAGGAAGATCCTCCGTCCGAGTAGCAAAAGAGGTCCCGACGATCTTCAGGTTCTCCAGCATGGGGGACTCCTGGAGCAACGCTATCAATTTAGCCAATGAGAAATACACATGGTTGAGGCCCAGCTCCAGGTCCGTGATACCGCGGAGGTACGGCGCGTCCCATTGAAGCTTGAAACATTCCCGAATGGCAAAGTGGCGTAGGCGGGGCGTTTCGTTTGCGAAGAATTGAGATGGCATCGTCTCGAACTTGGTGACATCGTCCAAAGTCAATGATTCCAGCATGGGCGCAGGATGCTTGAGACTTCGGAGGACTTCGCGTCTGTATTCGACGAGAGGTCCGTACTCGGTTATGTCGTCGAAGACATAACAAGGGCGCCTGATTCGTTCGTCTGCAAGGTGAAGACCCTTCATTCGCCATATAAATCCAGGGCCGGCCGCCTTGATGACAGTGTCGCAGACTTTATCGTCTCGCGTGATGGTTGCGGAAAGAGTAAACGGGACCTGCTTGGATCTTGCGAGCATCTCGTTCATCCACGGTCCAGTTTGCGGAGCTCCAATCCTAGTCCAGAGGGCAGGCGCAGCAAGTGCCATAAGTCTCCACCGCCGGCAGACGTGAGTCGCAGAGGAAATCCAGCCGAGGTGCCGTTTCTCTCCCGGTCGCAACTTGTCGCCCAACAAAGGCTTCGACGACGGAGGATCGCAGTCTCTGAGGGCGTCGAAGATATGCATGAGCACCTCGGCAGGCAGGCGGACTGTGATAGATAGATCGTTGATGCGAGCGACTGTAAGGGTGACCAGATGCTGTATTGCCTCCAGATCGGCCAAAAGCCCATTGCGAGTGCGTTCGACTGTTTCCATCGCGCTGAAGGCAGATACACCATCCGTGGAAACCTGTCTCGCCCGCAGGCACTTCGTCCAGTGGTCTCTGTGATGGGGGACATATTGTTAAGCATGGAAAAAGTCAAGCAAGGCCTGACAACGCACCGAGCTCCTTCGGATATGACTAGATGCATAATGCAGGAAGATGGAGTCGTGATAAACAAGCTTTCTGTATCTGAGAATATGGCGGCGAGCCAACTGGTAATGATACTTCAACCGATGCTGGTGGCCTGTGTGTTGGTGCGAGCAATGATAGAGGATGGGCAGAGGGCGATCCACGCTAACGAGGCCAGAGCAGTATTAAGTACCATTCATGAACAATGGGCTTTGGACAATGAGCTTTCAACAATGAGATCCTCAATCAGCGAATTTCACACCTGAAGTCTATTTGCCCACGTGGACTCTCGTGGACTCGGCCCCTCCCCCTTCACGGAGAACGCACCACGCGACGATCCCCTGGCGGGCCCAATACACAATTGACGCCAACGCAATCCAAAACTCAATCAAACATCACTTTTACGCCATCGTCCAGTACCGCCCTGACCGCGATTGATCTCCGACCGAAACAACACCAAGCGGACTCTCGCTACGAAGCAAAGAGCGATTCACCGTCAGACGAGTCGCCGCCCCCACCCCCACCATCGCCGCCTCGTCCATCCCGGGGCCCCGCGCCTTGGTACACCCTCGATTTCGCTTTCACCGGCGTCCCTGCGACAAGAACCACAGGTCCGCCCGCCCGGGCGCGGGCCTTCTGCGGCGTCCCGGCGACCAGAACCGTGCCCGCCGCCTTCGTCTTCCGCTCCTGCGCGACGCGCGGCGCAGCGAACGTCCGCTCGGCGCGCCGCGGCTTGTCCTTGAAGACTTTCGACATGCTCACCTCGCGCTGTAGTATGCGCTTGCGGCTCGTGTTGCGCTGCAGCTGCTCTGCGTCCTGGCTGAGCGAGACGGAGAGGGAGCGCGAGCGGGATCGGGAGGGCGCGCGGGAGCCGGATGCGCGCTGCGTCGAGTCATCGGCGGGGTCGCGTGCGCGCGAGGCGGGGCGCGAGGTTTGGGGCGGGGGATCGTCGGGCTGCTCGTCGTCGTCTTCGGACCACTGCGGGATGCGGAAGAGCTTCATGCGCAGGAGGCGGTAGAGATGTGGCAGTTTGGTCGCGAACCTGTAGACGTGTTAAGTCGTAGCTGGTGCTCGGGCCATGAGGGGCTACTTACAGCGGCTGCACGATGTCCTCGCAGAACTCCTGCGTCCAGTCGCGTAGTTCTTTGCAGACGGCCGCCTGTTGCTGCGTCCCTTCCGCATCGAATGCGTCCTGCTCCGCGTCAGTCGCGGGGAGCGCCATCTGCCAGAGCACGAGGCGGTCCATGAGGCTCTCGAGGCGGTCTTCGAGGATGTGTTCGGGCGTCGCCTCTTCTGTGTCGGAGGACGATGTGTGCTGCAGCCGTCGTCGCTTCCGCGGCGGGGCGGGTATAGGGCGGTTCGTGGGCGGGGGGCAGGGTCCTGGGAGAGTTAGACAGAGGAGGTGGATGAGGATCTGAATCTGTACTCTACGAGTCCTATTAGCCACTTTACAAGTAATGAGTAGTGGAAAGAGTTCGTACTCGCGTTTCTCCATCTGCTCGAGCCATTTCCTACTTGTATCCTCGTCACTGTCATTTATAGACTCCGACTCTGCCCGGTGATCAAAGGCGAAGAGCATCATCTGGTCCTCTAGCTCGCTTGGGACTCGCTGAGCGAGAACTTTGGGAACTTGTTCCTGGTACTTGTAGGAGCACCAGCGACTCGTGAGCGAGATCGAGTCTAGAGGTGGGTGCAGGGCAGCGACGTCGTCGTTCTCGACGAGCGACAGTAGCATGCGCCTGAGATGGCGTAGAGGAAACAGGACCTGATTAGGATGAGCAGTTTTTCGGATTTGTTCTCTATATTTTACATGCTTCCGACTTACCTCTGGCAGATGAAGAAATTGGAAATAAGTAAGGCGAACTCGTTCGTCGAGACTGGCAGATGGCTGGCTGGGATGGAATATGGTGCTCGAAAGTGATATAGCCCTTTCCTGGTTCTCATTCCATTTGATAGGGCCTGCGGTTGCGAGCTTGTAGTGCATATTGAGCTATGAGTCGAACTTGAGGTGAAGCAGAAGCAGAACAAACGGACGTGACGCGTCTGTTCAACTTGTTGCGCGTCCACGTGGTGTGACGTCACGCGTTTCCCTTCAATTTGGTCGCAACGGTTTCTTTCGACTTTCCTTCCATGCTTGGGCATAATATATTCTCGAATTTTGGATCAGATAGAGTCTCTATGCAACATATCAAAGTGACTTATTTCATTGTCATTATTCATGCACTGCGAATCGGTACGTCGTCATCATCGAATTTTTGAACCGCTACTCCCGAGTCTCAGAATGCCCGGGATCTTATACATAGGGCTATTAGCCCACCACCGCGCGTCGAGCCCCGATTTCCTGCCCGGTCATTGCCAGGAAATCACTAATGACAGGACAATGACGCTTTCGATCATTTCACAGAACATTGACAGGATACCCACCTGTCTGTCTCTGTGCCCTGTCGATTTCAGGCAAATGTTCATTTGGAGTGTCCTCTCGAGCTTGAGGCCTGCTGATGAACCGCACGTTGCTCGCGTCGAGTCTGTTGCCAGTGCTAGCAATGAATTTGTCTCTTATGGGGGGATCGCAGTCCACCTCTGTGAGCCTGATGTCCGCTTTGGCACGATCGTGGCTGCTTCTGGTTAAGAACGCAAGAAACCACTCGTCGCGTTCCTCGAAGCCTGTACAGCATCAGTCAGTACAACGATGCGGCAGGAATAACGGACGCACAATTTGGTATAGGCACGCAAGCTTCCTTCGGCTGGTAGACGTACTAGTTCATCCAGGCGAGAAAGATGTCAACGACGTCTGGTGTTCCGTCCGGAGCATCATTTATTCGTCACCAGCAGACTTGAGGAATTTGACCAGAGCTCCCTGATTGACGACATATCCTCTAAGGACTCTGACCACGCTGCACGCGAAAGTCAGAGCAAAGATGTGCCACATCTGAGCAGTATACGTTCTGAAGTTTTGTCAGGAGATACTGTACCAATTGGGAGTGTGGCTTCAACAGCTTTCGAGTTGCTATAAGTGTACAAGCCAAGCATGCGGGAGGACGGAGAGCAAGTGATGTGAGCAGAAGGGTCAATGCCTATTCAGGAGTGCTTGTCCTGAGAATGAAATTACGCTTATCTAGGTCGTAGGCTGCTGCATGCGATGTGGACGTCTGAGGCCGAGTTAAAAAAGCATGCACATGATCCTAATCCATAGTTAACATGGTAGATACTAGACATAGACGGCAGCATAACGAAATCCAATCCAATCCAATGATAATCGGTTTACTTCGTCGATGCTGCAGGGCCCGCGACGATCGGCGAAATTGCTCCAGTCACATCCTTCTCCTCTGCCACTCCCGCCAATGAGGCATGGAACGAAACAGAACCCATCGGCTCTGCGTCCCCGGGCGCCTGCTGCAACGATCGTACTCGCTTGCCACGACTGTTCGCGAACGACTCCATCATGTTGCTCCCCTCTTGAGAGCGTTTCTTCGCATTCCCTGCCAGAT
The DNA here is from genome assembly GCA_033439255.1 of Hericium rajendrae. Lineage (NCBI taxonomy): Eukaryota > Fungi > Basidiomycota > Agaricomycetes > Russulales > Hericiaceae > Hericium > Hericium rajendrae. The sequence continues at coordinate 189,057 of CM065879.1, read as the reverse complement.
TATCACGACCAGCATCGTCCTCCGCCCAATCGGACTCCTTGAGGTGCTTGTCAAAGATAGCCATGAAGCCTTCAGAGTTCGACAAGAAGACAAGAGAGGCGGCAAGTGCCTCTGGACTGGAGCCGTCTTCATATTCGTCTGCATAGAGCTGTTTAAAGTTCTTTCGAAGATCGTAGATCAACCCTGCAAGGGGCTTTTTGAATGCGGAGTAAAGTTCCTTCGATGGAAAGAATGTTTGATGGAAGATCCCCTTCTTCTCCTCCCCGCCTGTGATCGTCTTCAATGTTTCGTCCCAGGAGCCAGAGTCGAACACCTTGGATAACCTGTCCTCCAATTTCGGTATCGAGTGGCGGCAATATCGCAGGATGTGGTAGAGGAGGACATGGAAGAATGATTCTAGATCATGGTGCAGCTCGTGTGGAGTGTCGGGTTGCATCAAAATTTGCGCAGCAATGAACTGCCACGTCCCCTGCAAGACGTACGGGTGAGCATGTATCTATATCTGAGTTGCCATCAATCACTTACAGTCCTCCAGTCTCGGCGTGGCGACTTAAGATCCACGGACTTGCACAATTCCCAGTCAATCAACAAGCCTTCATATCCGTCGCCTTTCTTGTTCTTCCTTACGAGAATGTTCCCGCCGCTGACGTCGCGATGCAGAACACGTGCCTTGTGATAGGCTACCCAGTGGGCTGAAGAATGAAAATGACGATGAGCGACGTTACACGACAGCTGATAGAGATACTCACATTCAACGGCATGCCGAACAGAAGTGCAGATCTCGAGAGATGATTTCGAAGACTTCAGCGGACGGCCTATGGTATCGAGCACGAGCCGGTAGTGAATGTACAGACCGACCCGCACTTCGCCGGTTACCCAAGGCTTCTGCGTGAATTCACGAGTCCGCGTCTTCTGGTCGCCGACATCTCCCGAGCAGACCAGCCCCGCGATGTACGGCACCTTGTGCTCATGCAAGTCACGATAAGTCACGCCTTCGGGCTTGATGTCAGGAGCATCGGCACGCCAAGTGTCCTTGAGATAGACCAAGACGCGTTTCTGTAGATCATAGGCAATATACCCAAATGTGCACCTTCCCGTGGGCGCATATGTATACCATCGCGGATCCGGGGCAACGAAATAGTGATCCTTTTGCGTCTTCTCATCGCGAACGTGGAACTTGTGCAGCGTGGTGAAGGGCAAGTCGATCTTCCCATTCATGTCGACCATGTACTCGCGCACATCCTTCGATTCGAGTAAAGTCCTTGCCAGGTCGGCTTCTTCCTTCTTTGGTACACAGACGGTAGGATCCCGGCCGCGTTGTTGAGGGGTCATGTGGTTGAATCTCCACAAGAACTCTGCGAGGTATTGACCATCGCTCCCAAGACTCAAGCGCCTGGTGACAATGGCGCCTGCTCGATCCCAGCGAATGAGGCGATAATGCTTGGGGAACAGAAAGATTGAGAAAGCAAAAGACCGAAATTGAGCGGAGAACATAGCAGTGATGTATGAAATCATCTGGCCACGGTTTTCCTTCGGCAGAGCATCGTCGCGCTGAAAAAGAGATGTTTTCCTGTTGACATCGGCAGGATCGCTATCGATGAATGGATCATTCGTTACCGCCTCAGGCTTGCGTTCAATTGGGAGCTCGAGGATAGGGAATGACATCAACTTGTTATGTCTGGCGCGGTCCTCCTTCCGTGAACCACGATTCGCCTTCGGGGGCTGGGGAGTCGGAGGAGGTGGGGCAACATCGCTAGCGGGAGGAGAGACGTCGTTGGCGGGAGGAGAGACAACGTCGGATTGCTTGGCCTCATCTGGGAGAGTTTTCGATGGGCCTACAGAAGCGGTGTCTTTGCGATTGTAAACGGACATATCGGGTTTGCAGTACTTCGGATGGTCGGGGTCCCCGTTGGCCGTGGTGTTCACGAGCTCAAGAGACGGACAGAGTCCGTGTGACTCCACTGCATTGATCTGGCGCACAGTCAGCGCGAGAACGGTGGACGATTATAAGCTGGAACGCACAAATTCGTTCTCTGACGATCCAATCGTCCCGAGTGCGTCGCCGACCTGAGGAGCAGGCTCGGAGTGTGATGGCACAAATGCCTCGAGGAACTCGTCCACCGGCATCGGTCCTACAAACTCCATCCTCATGTCTTGAGCAATATCAAGTCGATACTGTGGTGCTTTGGGATCTTTACTGGAGGACGTGAACGTCGCGGCTCTGGAGTTGGTATACTTTACTGGGGTACTCTGGAGCTCGGGTTGTTCAGGCATGATGAAGCGAGAGGGAGGGGAATGACTTACGGTCGTACAGCTATGGATTCTTTATAGAAATAGGACAATAGCAATGCCACACACGTTGCGAGTGGACTTGCAGAATTGTGGACTTGAATGTGCTGGGAGGATGTCAACACGCCGTGCACGCGTTCAAGTTGAAACTCAGACGCTCATTGTGCGAGACGCGTTTTCGCGCTCCGCGGCGCACACGTGACCGCGTCAAGCTTTATTCGGCTAAAGCGTTTGCTCGAGGATGTGTTTGTCCGGGGACTTCATGATCCCTGGCTCAGCTCCAGGACTAAATTTCTAATGTGAGATGAGGACCACTATTTCTCTCAAATAGAAACACCAAATGCACGAAGGCAAAAGTCCTATTCAGTTTGGTTTGGTTGTTTATTACATCTGCTACACTCGCCGCTCACCCTAGTGCGTTCTATTGTGAAATGACCATGTTTCTGTCTCGTCACCAGCCAGTCACATTGTCAAAGGTGGATTTGCACTGCGTCGCATTGTCCCAACGTGGACGTGGCTCTGGAAATGAAATTCTCATACCACGGCAGGCAGCGTTTCAACATGAAATGCCCGGTCACACGCATGGACATCGGTAAATGAGACCGGCTCCCAGTGCTGATGACAGTATCGCTGATCGACAATGTTCCGATGCGATGAAGATTGACATGCGTGTAGCTGGAACCTGACTGAGAAATACAGAGTTGAACCTTCAGTCCCGTCAAAAACCCGGACATCTCATGGCAGAGCTTCGCCACCATCCCCGTGGACGGACTTCTCCATTGCTCCCCACAACCGTGCCCACCGCCCCTCATCCGCCGTCATCAGCTTCTTCCATTCTCCAAACTCCCGCCCATTGTATATCCTGAGCCACGCGAGCACACTGAGAAGCGCCACGTCCGCCCAGCTCGGCTTGTGGCCCATGAAAAAGACCTTGCGTTCGCCATTAGCGTTGAGCCACCCATGGATGCGCGAGAAGCCCTCGAACGCCTGTTTCCACAGCGCTTCATGTCTGGATGCGGGCGCGATTTCAGCGAGGGATTTGCCGAAGTGCGTCTCGCGCGCGCGGCGGAAGTAGTCCTCGCTGCGCGAGTTTAACGTCGGGGCGATGCGGGCGATGTGCAGGAGGAAGAGATGCTGGGTCAGCAGCGAAGGAAGCATGTCGATGAACATCGTCTGAAACGCGTCGGTGCCTTCCGGGACCAGCGTCATGCCCCCGGGGTACGTCGCGTCGAGATACGTCGCGATGGCGAAGGAGTCAACGACGGTAGCGCCGGTCGACGGGTCCTGGATTAGGGGCAGCGTATACAAGGGTGCGCCGGCACGTGTGGTGCTCGGTGGTGCGCCGAGCTTGAGGGAAAGGGATTCGATATCACAGTACTCGACCCAAATAGTCTTGCACGGAACGCCTTTCATGTTCAGTGCGATTCTGTGGTGGGCCATTGGTCAAAATATGCGCAGTGGATGATGCGGGAGACATGTCTGGCTTTCCAGAGGTTGGGTGACCAGATCTGGCCGGACCAGGCATTGCCTGGGAGATCGTACAAGATGATGGGCTGCGACATGACGCTTGAAGTTCATGAATGGTGCTGAAAGCCACAGATCCTTATTTATACTGTACCACTTCTCATGTGAGTGTCTGGGTCCCTACCTGCGACCACATGATTCAGTACTATAATTCCATATGACCATGCCGAGTCAGCTTGACACCGTCGCATCCTAGATGGCGGAGCTCACGTTGGCCAACATTCCAGTGTAGCCATAGTAGTATGCATAGAATAACAATATGGTTTCCCATGTCCCCTTGCTCAGGAATACCTGCCCAGAGTCTCTATGCCTCGCATTAAGTTGCCACGGCACATTGCTTGGCCAAGTCTATGTCAATTCTGCAATGATAGGGGATGTATTGATAGTGCCATGCTTGGCCAAGGTTTCGGAATGCTGCGCAGAGGCATGTGCCCATGCTTGGCCAAGGTTTCGGAATGCCGCGCAGAGGCATATGCCCATGCTTGGCCAAGGTTTCGGAATGCCGCGCAGAGGCATATGCCCATGCTTGGCCAAGGTTTAGGCATGCCGTGCAGAGGCATATGCCCATGCTTGGCCAAGGTTTCGGAATGCCACGCAGAGGCATATGCCTATGCTTGGCCAAGGTTTCGGAATGCCGCGCAGAGGCATATGCTCATGCTTGGCCAAGGTTTCGGAATGCCGCGCAGAGGCATATGCCCATGCTTGGCCAAGGTTTCGGAATGCCGCGCAGAGGCATATGCCCATGCTTGGCCAAGGTTTCGGAATGCCACGCAGAGGCATATGCCCATGCTTGGCCAAGGTTTCGGAATGCTGCGCAGAGGCATATGTCCATGCTTGGCCAAGGTTTCGGAATGCCGTGCAGAGGCATATGCCTATGCTTGGCCAAGGTTTCGGAATGCCGTGCGGAGGCATATCCATATGCTTGGCCAATGTGTAAGGATCCCGAACCATGTTAACAAGGATTGATCAGAATGAGACACTTGTATATCTAAACCTGTAGCAAAACGATGCATACCTCAGATTTAAATACCAATTGTCAGTAATAATTATGTTATATACTCTTTCTTCCATATCACCAGTAGGCGCGAATGACTGTACCAGTGACACTGATTAGAAATCCTGAGCACGTTCCCTGAATCAGTATGTCTGATGGAAATCGTAGTCAGGATGGTAAGTTTTGGTTGTGTCCGCAATATTACTGCAACGTCTTGCAACATCACCTCGATAATCTGGACACATCTCACCTTGAGGTGGTGGTGATTGCGGGATATGACTCCCTTGTTTATAACCTGCTGTTCTCTGGTAAACAGTATCCCGAAACAGTTTACATTGTCATTTAGTTCGCAGTGGCATTGTACGTTGCACCTTATATACTGCGGCATTAAGCAAAGTTCTGCGGTTTGCAAGGGCATTCCCCTGGCTCTTGGTATGGGACTCTAAAATGAACGATAAGGTGCCGCGGCATACTCAGTGGAGGCCATGGAATATATGTAATGGCCTGAGTGGAGCATCCAAATCCCGAGGGTTCCCACATTTCTGTGTATCAACTGTTATTTCAAACCAAAAGCAATATCCGTCCCAAATTGCTCTAATACTGCCACATCCAATTTTTGTCACTATCCCGTGCTTCCTTTAGATCAGGGTACTTAGAGTGATAGCTCAACTTCAGGCCTACGATGCTGTGCAATTTCGAAAGGCAGGTCCACGGCGACTTCAGTGGCCTGGGTCCGTGCCCTCCCGCCAACCTACCCTAGTCTGTTCCCGCTCCCTTCCCCCATCCGAACGTGAGATCCTCGACCTCGATACCCATGTTCGACCATACCCGCACCTCGCTTCCCAAGCCTAACACCGCATCAATATCGCCCAACTCTTCCATCACTTACTCCATGGCAATGTCGCTTCCAGATACCAACCTCGTTTCATGCCGCCGGACACACAGCTGAACTACGGCATCAAGGTCAGCAATTCAGCCAGCTGAGGTGCTGTACCCCTCTACAACAACGTCATAATCGCCTCCGCGCCACCCTCGATACCCTCCAGCAAGACCGCGAAACAGCCAAAAACACCCACACCCTAAGCCATCGCCGCAAGATGTCCTGCCACACTGAACTGCCCCAAAGCGATCTAACGCTCGGCACGACCGATTCGCGCTCGCCACACGGACTGTCTGGTAACTGCTCGACTTGCTCTTGTACAGACTTCAAGTTCTCTATTCAATATTCCGAGTGTCTCCACCATGCACTGTATAACATACTGACCATACAAATTGACGACCTTCTTATTTTATGGACCTCGGTGCTATCGCTATCTATGCGTCTTCTGTTCTATGCACTGGCCAGTTCCACTTCGTTTTCAGGTATATGTCATGTCTGGTATATTTCATTGCACTTGCATATTGTGCCTTCCGTGATATGCCACGGCATTGCTTTAGCTCTCGGCATGGGACTCTGGCACCACGGATAAAGTACCGCGGCATTTCTGCTCTCTGCACTGGCCAGTGACCCTGTGTTTTCAGGCCACAATTCAGGGTTTCATGTTTGGAAGAAGTACGGTATATGCCATTTCACCTGCATGTTGTTCCTTCGGCAGTATACCGAAGTATGCCGCGGCATTCCGTTCAGGGAAAGTTCCAGGTTTTCATGTGGGGCAGGGGTCTGAAATATGTCATTGAACTTGCATATTGTGACTTCCGCGGTATGCCGCGGCATGCCTCTAGCTCGTGCTATGGGCCACTATGACAAAGGCATACATACCGTGGCATATTGAGTGAAGGCCATAGCGTATACGGAAGGCCTCAACGGAGCATCCGAATCCCGAGGGCTCATAAATTGCTGTGTATTGACTGGTATTCCAAGATGCAACTACATATTCCTAAATCTCCCTAATACCGCTCCATCCAATCTTTGTAACTATCCCATGCTTTCTTTAGATCACGGGAAACTTCCTCATGACCCTCAAGTAACCTCTTGAATACATCCATTTCTCTGTCAAATCTGGCAGCCTCTGCTGCCATGATCTGCTGGGATACCATGATACCCAGAGAGCCTGGATGGAGGTGCCGAACGGTGCTCAGATTGGGTTGAAAGATCAGTCGTGGCGGCTATAGTGCAATCAATACCTAAACAAATATGTAAATATCTGCGAACGATACTTACTGAGCCTGATGGTCCAGGGGTGGGGGCATGCGGCTGATGGACATGCGCATGTTTCAGATCATGCAGCATTTATGCGCATATTAAACAATACGCACCTCAGCCTCTACAGAATCCGAGGATATCGAAATATCGTAACCTTGGGGCATTCGGGCCTTCCCTTTACCCTCTGTGAGACTTGTAGTGACACACCTATCCACCGTATGGTGTCTGAATTTGGATCCCTCCAGGCTTCCAGGCACTTCTGGCAGGACGGCAGCACCATCCCCTGTTCTCGGAGTTGGTCGAGCCTTAAATTAATGTATATTAGAAATCATTACACTGTAGCAGCAAGGGAACATACCTCGCTACTGCGTTCTATGCCAGAGAACGATGCTTCATCGGTCTCTGAGATGGCGGGGGGATCCGACAATGCGAAGAATGCGTCCTCCATTGCCTCAATCTCCGAATAATCTGCCTGTGAAGTGTAAGCAATGGATGTGAAAGCAGTACGGCGTGCACCTACCTTGTCAGCCTGCCGTACCGCAGACCCCGTTTCTGGTTCTGCGGAGGTCACGGTGCCACAGAGCTCCTGCTCCATGGCCTCAAGCTCAGTATCATGCTTCCACTGTCTATAAGCCAGAACATCTACAACGTTCAACTTCTCACTTACCTGAACTCCGCGCCGTGTCTCCAACCTTGCGGCGTTCTCCTCTACAGAGTGTAGAGGAGAACCAGCTTGCTCATTGTCGACGTCCATGTGCGTATCTGCCGGCAAGTCCTGGTCCAATGTAGCCATGAAGGACTCCAGATCGTCAGCATCCATGATGATGAAGGTAGAAGGAGGTCGTAGGGTTGCCTTGGCGCCAATTTACCAGACTTTCGCGCGTGGCGCGTTGGTCACGTGACCATGGTGAGTTCGCCGCGTCAACGGTGAAGTCAGCAAGGTGTCCTGCTCTCACTCTGCACCTACCGTCATGTCCTCCTCCTACACCCCTGCTGAAGAACGTGTCATTCGTCGTGCAGCCCGCATATTCCTGGCCCTCCAGGAACTCAATCTCCGCGGGACCGTCAACCAGCAGGAATGGGAGCAGCACCTTTTTGCTGAACAGGTGCATGACTGAGTTCTCTCTTCATATGCTATCGCTTAAGTATTATCTTTAGACTGCACTTGCCGCTGCATTCAATGCAGCTAAGAAGGCGGGAGAACGTAACATTCTCCCGCCCATTCTTATCAGCTGGTTTGTGGAGATGGTGCAAGCCCACCGTGAGGTACGCCCGGTCAACTTTCAATCCATCAAGCCGGACGACCCTCGCGTGACGCCCGATCACCTCAAACGCTTTCATTCGGATGCGTGGCCAGCAGACATTAAGGAGTATAGGGTCTTGCAAGATGGGAGTCAGCCACAGGAGGAATGGTGGTCTATCCAAGGTGCGTATGGGCTTAGTTCTGAATGTATAGCCTGGTTAACATTGTTCCAGGATGCGATGCACAGCCTGGGGCCACTGTGGCCTCCACATCCAATACCGGACGCCCTACCTCTCGCCCAAACGCCCTGCCGAAGTCCGTGCAATCCGCTGCAATGCCGACACCTTCGCATTCAGCTACGGATGCACACGCCCGTCCCCGCCCGCGGCCCACGATCCTTCTTCCTGCCACGAAAGGAGGGGTTCCCGTTCAGCGGACTGCTGATGACTCCGTGGAGGTACAGGCCCAGATCGACTGCAACCGCGCATGTGTGGAGCAGTCGAAGCTGGTGCCAGCCAATCCGAAGGTCCCGCCAACTGCCCCAACAGTGCCTGAGCCTCGTCGGAGCAAGCGCCGCGCCGACACCATGGATGAGCAGCCGGCAGCACCCCCAAACATGACCAAGACCGCCTCCAAAACCTCGAAAGGGAAGGGTAAGGCCGCCGCAACCCCTGCACCAACAATGCCAGCTGCCAGCATGCTAAAGGCGGCCCCCAAGACCACCAAACGCACCGCAAAGCCCCTCAAGCAACGGGCGGGTCAGACGAATGCTGCCTCCCCTAGGCGAAGTGCACGGCAAGCCGCAGCTCAAGAGGTCGAGCAGGTTGACACTTGGGAGGACAGAGGCCAGCCTCCAGCAAAGAAGGTATGCCTGCAGATTACCCCTGTCCATTCGCATAGCACTCACCCATTTTCTCATGGCATAGCATGCTGGAAGGAAGTACACAGACGATGAGGAGCAGTTTATCAAGGCGGCGATGAATATCCTGGTGAGTTCATTCCAGGGTTCATTGCCTTTCACGCTTACTGAACTGTCTTTGGGAAATCGCAGATTGATCCTTGTACCTTCTGCGTTGCCCAAGAGAAGACATGTTACCCCAACGGGCCATGCAACGCCTGTAAGGGATGCCGTACCAGCCGGCAGAAGTGCTCACATCGCGCGTGGGGTGCCCCAACCGGCAATAGGGCCAACTGGGATCCGGAGGACTATCTCGATGTCCTCTGGTGGCATTCTATGGAGCCGATACCTGACTGGCCCAAGGATCGGACATCATCCCGCTTCCCGGACTTGCGGGGGGAGGCCAACTTCCGGCGCTATGTCCAGGAAGATGAACAGCATGACGATGTGGCGATGGAGGATGCGCAGCCACCGGAGGTGGACGAGGGTGATGAGCTGCCAGATATCCGCGGGGACTACCAGCCACAGGAGATGGATCAGGACGACCAGCAGCATGACATTGAGTCTGAAGAAGATGAAGATGGCCCGCAGATCGACGCGGACACCGGCATGGAGGACTGCGCACCCGCTGGCCAGTCCCATGCCGGGCCTGTCTCCTCAGCTCGCGTGGAATCACTTGGAGGTCCCAGCCAGGCGGCAACGTATTCCCGCCAGTGCGTACTGTCCCCCCATCCTCTGATCGCTACCATAAACGATCCACCCCGCAGCACCACACCAGAGGCATCGGCATCCATGGGCCCCCGTGTGGAAGACCTTGCCGCGGACATTGCGCGCCTGCGACTGCAGTTGCGTATGCATGATGGGATCCTTCAAGATCTTCTGCAACTTCCCGGGACAGTCAAAACGGTGTCCACCCACGTCAATCAGGTTGCCACCTCCGTCGACGAGCTGGCCACCATTGTGCAAAATCATAAGGGTCTGCGGACGAGCGCCTCAACTCGCATGATGACCGCCTTCAGCGCCTGGACACGGGCTTGGACAGCCTCTCCACGAGTCTGCACAAGGACATTACTGCAATGTCTGCCATGATGTCCGCCCGCGTGGATGAGCTTCGCGATACGGTAAGGGCTCCCCCACCACCTCCACCATCCGTCCCGATACCCGCGGGGTTATTTGGACCACAGACGCTGACTGTGCAGTGGGGCGCAGGGGCCGGGAGAGGTAGCGGCAGTGCTGGAGGATCTTCAGGGCCTGGAGGAGGCGGTGGTGCATTAGGCAGGTTACTGTAGATGTCGTATACGCTGTTTTGATACCCGTATAAATAGCGCGGTATTTGTTGTACGAAAGATAGAGTGTGCTAAATGCAAGGACCGTTGTCACTCTTGTTCACAAAGATGCATGATCTTGTGCAACTTGCACGATTCTCAGTTGTGGACACAATGAAAACATTGTATTCACAAGACACGATAGTACGAATTACATGATGAATGTATGACTACCATGTTGAAGATAGACAGGAGAACACGACAGACAGACACATAATGATCGGCTAGGCCTATCGCATGTTGAAGCGATTGAGAATATAAGTACAATATGCCTACATTATAGGGCGTTGGCAAAGGGGATGCAGGAAATATTTCCTAACCGGCAGCGACTCCATACAATGCCGCGGCATGATGTGAACAGCTTGAGCATTTGCCCGATAAATACCTACAATGCCGCGCATATACTGGGTGACGGGGAACCAAACCAAACAGTCAATTATATGTCCTTACGCTGGCCGTTGAGGACCTGAGGCGGTGCGAGTATAGTACAATGCCGCGGGATAGATGTTGAATCTAGCCAAAGTGCATTCAAATGAAACTGAATATTACACACTTCGCAGTGGTACGGGGAGGGCTGAAACGAACGTCGCTGGGCATGTTGAAGCTCGCGAACATGGCACATTTGTTGTACAATGCCGCGGCATTGGAGTTGAATCCCGCCGCAGGCTGGTGGAGGCTCGGGGCTCTCTACACCGTATTTCGGGATCTGCCCTTGGCCGCTGAAGATGCCGCAGCGGTTTCCGAAGGCTTATTGGCACGGCGGGATGGTGGGGGCTGTCTGCACAGTACATTAGCATGGGTGGCAAACTGAGATATGCATTCTGACATACTCGAGAGCCTTGAATGTTGGCTTCTTCTGCCTGCGACCCTCCACGATGTTCTCGTCCTGCACTTCTGGCTTCCGCTTCTTTGGAGGCGGCTTGGTAGCTGTCTTCGCCAGCTTCATCAAGCTTGGCCCAGCCTCCTTACCACCATTTGCAGATGCCGCGCGCTTCCCTGATACCTTCGCTGTGGGCGCAGAGGACTGAACTGATGTGGAGGATGTGAGCACGGCATGAAGCGGGGATTTGGGCACCTGTACATCAGAAAAATGTGAAATCTACATAGCCCAGTGTTATATTATGTGGTCTATCACAATGCTATATGGTCTATGTAGTTCTCTCCTCATCTATATAGAGCTATGATAGCTGTCATAGTTTCCATAGCAGTAGGTACAAGGTATATAGCAGTATGTAGCCATGAAGGATAGCTATGATTGCTACATAATTCCATAAGCATGATATGAAAGCTATGGGCTCTATGACAAGTCAAATAGATACCAAAGGCATTAAGTCAAAAAAATATATATTGCAGACTATAGAGCACTACAACGGAACATTTCAAGGTGAATTTAATCATATTAATATAGCTACAGTCATTTCTAACTACCATAATCACAATTCAAGTTCCCGGCGTACGCATCGCATGCGTCGCTAGGGACGCACGTGCATTGTCGAGGCGGCGCGCGGGATGTCGAGGCAGCGGGCAGAGGCGACGTGCGGGGGCCGTACGCGCAAGGTGCGGGACTCATGCGGAGGTCGCACGCGAGGCGCACGGATTGCGTGCATGATACAGCCGAACCACGCTCGACGTGTTCCGGCTGTGCGCGAAGCTTGCGGACCGGGCACGAAGCCTGCGAGTCGTACGCGATGCGCACGGGTCATGCGCTTGACGCCCGACCCACGGGCAACGCATAGTGAGGGCATCCTCAGAGGGCTGAGGCCTTCCGTGAAAGTGCGGGCCGTGTGCGAGGTGGCGCGGGCCATGTGGGAGGCGGCGCGGGCCATGTGCGAGGTGGTGCAGGCTATGCCCGAGGTGCGCGGGACGTGCGCGAGAGGGCGGCGATGTTCGCGAGAGGGCGGCGACGTTCGCGAGAGGGCGGCGACGTGTTGCGAGAGGGCGGCGACATGTTGCGAGAGGGCGGCGACGTGTTGCGAGAGGGCGGCGACGTGTGCGAGGGCGGCGAGACGTGCACGAGGGCGGCGAGACGTGCGCGAGGGGTGCGAGACGTGCGCGAGGGCAGCGGGTCGCACGCGGACTGCTTGGCTCGTGCGCGGGCTGCGGCCATGCGTGGTCCGTTGGGTCCATGCAGGGCGGGGTGGGGCTCTGCGCAACGTGCGTGTGGTGTCCGTGCGCTGGCGCAGGCGTGCGCGGCCATGTGCTGGCGCTGTCGTGCGGACCGTGTTCACGGGCAGGCGGAGGCAGATGGAGCCATGCGCGAGCATCAGCGGGGCTATGCGCGTGCGTACGTGAGCTAGCCATAGTGGCCGTGCGCACGGGAAGGCGAGGTCGCCGGAGGCGATGGGTCGTCGGGGCGACGGGCGCTGCGTTGGCGGACGGAGTGCTATGGGCGAGAGCGGGGTTCGTCGAAGAGGTGTGCGATGGGGAGAGGCGCGGACGTGCACGTGGGGAGTGGCGGGGTGTAGAAGACGGCGGGGTGTCGCAGGGAATGGAGAACCAACGAAAAGAAACGAGAGTACCACTCGATAACGAGCGGTACCCTCAAGATTAGCACGAATCCAAGAATAGGAGACTTTATTTACTCACCTTGTGCCCCTTCCAGCTGCTACCAAGCCCTTCCGACCTTCGACTTGAGGAGCGACGAGGGGAGAGAGGAATAAGTTGAAGAGGATGCGAAAGGATCTAGTGGTCAAGTCGAACGACGCGACTTCGGTGCTTCAGCGCACCGAAGTCACGTCGTTCGAATGTTTTCGAACTTACCAGAGCAAATAAAATCGCAAAATTCCAGATAAAACGGCAGTACATAGCGTTTGCGAATCTTACTCGATTGAATGAGATATATCTCTAACTAAATTACTGCGAGCCACTGGACAGTGAAGCAAACTTACAAAAATCTGGCACTTAGCCTCTGACGTGGTGTCCGGGCCGGGCCCCGGCAGCCACATTTGGGGCTCCGCCGGGCAAACCCGCGCTCACCTATATAACCCTCGCACGACGCGCGTCCTCTCTCTCTCTCCAACCCCCATCATCTCTCGTCTGTCATCTCTCGCTCATCATCTATCGTGTCTTGCTCATTGTAAGTTATTTCTTGCTCGTTGTCTGTCGTTTCTTGCTCATTGTCTGTTGTTTCTCGCTCGTCGTTTTTATTTCATGTCCTCTAGCATTCGGTAAGTCATCTCCTTTCTGTCTTTATTGACTAATGCTTAATGTTCTTATCTTATAGATTACATTTTTGCTTTTTTTATTTGTTATGGCCTCTTATTTTATAATGTAAGCCTTCTAAGGTTGTTTTGTTAGTTTATATTTCGATTTTTTTCCAATAAGGTCTAGTTTATATTAATATTATCTTTGTTAATATTATATTGTATCTTTTATCATTATATAGTAGTCATTGTGATGTAGTATTAGTTGGTCAATGCAATATAAATGTGTTCAAATAACAAATAAAATTACATCTATTTTGTGATAAAATGAATCAATCTTGACTAGTCACTTCCATAAGCTGATTAGACTTTATAGTCAACTAAGAATATATATAGTTTTAATAGCTTTTATATCTTGTATAGATGAATCAAGTCTATCTATTTAGTATAGCATATGTCAATAGCATAGATCTGATAGTCTTGATAGATAGGTATACTATGATAGCTGCATAGTTAGCTCTCATAGCTATGATAGCACTCCATAGCACCACTCTTGAGCTTCATAGCACTATATAGCATTCCCCTTTAGCTATGCTGGCTATAGAGAAAAGGGCAGTGCTATGGAACTATGAAATCTATGTAGACTTCATAGAGCTATGTACCACTTACACATTTTTCAGATGTAAGACCGGTTCAGTTCATTACAAATCTGCTACTCAGGATGGGTAGATGGACGTACAGATTGAGACCCTGGTGCCCCATTTGCAAGTGCCATGACTGCCTCCTGAATCGCAGGAATCATCATGCTCTCAATGTAGGTGAATGCGAATGGCGATCCAGCAAGGTATAATGGCCCAGCACTCTCCTCCTCCTCATCCGGTGCAAACTGTCCCTCATGCATATCATGCATAGCACTACCCATGACCAAAGCAAATACTTCCATTCCACGCCTAGAGATGATTCTCCCAGCATTCCGGTCCTTGCCACTCAACAGCCATGGTTCGCTGTCGAGCCATCCCTCAAGGTCCTCTAAACCGTGAAGAGTATGTACCTCAGCAGGAAGCCATATCTGCTGGCTGCGCCAGGTGGCCCATGGCTCCCTCCAGCTCTCGGGAAGGAGCAATACCGCGGCGGGGCCAGGAACGTCACAAGCTCGGCATATGCATAATAGTGTGGCACGAAACCTGGAACGTACATGTCTTGTACATGACTGATCGGACATATTCACCTCAACTAAATGAGCATTGTCGTCTGCAACAATAATACAAAGGCAACTTGTCATTGTCACTGGAAATGAACAAAAGAGCAGGTATGAGTAACAATAGAACAATACCATAGATAGACAATGCATGCTCCAATACGATGGTGGACAATGCCATTCCATTGTCTAGGTTAGTATTTAAAAACGATACATCCAGAAACGCTGATTTTGCATAGCCATAATGTCTTCAGCTCCTACTCTCGATAATGACCCCGAGTCTCATTGTCCTTACGCCCCTGCAATGGCGGAATATCTCTACAACCGGTTTCTCAATGTGCTCGATCAGCACCACTGCGCTGTTGCAGAGCGAACCATTCCTCCTGACATTCTGCGTCCAGCAACAATCATCCCTATCACTATGCTGTCCGAGCTGGACTTCTGCGCGGATATGCTTGTAACTGCGTTTAATCGTCGTAGTACGTGTTTATATCCATTTAATTAGCTCATTAACATCCTAACAATGAACAGTCACCCTTGACTGGGACCTGGAGCGCTATGCCGAACGTAAAAGAGAACAGGACTCTCCGACATTTCGGCAGCGCTATCCGCCAGCTTGTGGGCATCCCAGGTATACGAAGCCATGTATTGGGGTTGACAAGCATGGGAGAATATTCATCTGGTACTTGCCAGGACTCATATCAAAGGAGCGCGAGGTATGTCGAGTGTGCTCTGTTCAATACCTCATACTTATATAATGAAAGGACAAGATGCGGGCGGCAACACAGCACCTGAATTCCTATGTCCGCAAGTCCAATCCTTCCCGGAAGAAGTCGAGCAGCAGCAAACGCAGAACCTGGAGGGAATCCTCCACTCTCTTTCATGCCGAGGACATATGCAAAGAATTTACACCTGGAACCGTGTCAATGTCTTCTGCATGGTTTCAACAGGCTAAAAATGTGCATTTCACTGATGGACATTCATATTGTTTTGCGATTCTCAAGCATTGCTGTGCATAGGGTCCAGACGATGACTTATTCATCTCCCCATTGATCAATCCAGCAAAGGGTAACGCGGATGGCATGCAATGGGCCACGGACATTGCGGAGACTGCCGCATTGTTCAGCGCAATTCTCCGCATCATTCACCCAGAGCTATACATTGCCGCGGCATGCATCATGAAGGAGCTGAAGGGCATAGAGCGACTTGCGCCAGCACTCCGACAGTGGCCCTCGGTATTCAACGGTGTTGCAGTCATATCGAACAGGCTAACGCTGTCCCATCGGGATTCCCAGAGTCATGCCTCATGGTATGATGTCCTCTGCACTATCGGATCATATCACGGCGCCACATTTAGCCTGCCAGGCACCGGACTAGAATTTGCTTATAAACCCCGAACTGTGGTTGCAATATCTGGCAGAGCCCTTGAGCATGCTGTCTCGGACTTCTCTGGTGAACGGGTTTGTTATGCATGGTTCATGCGGGATGTAGTGCATGATCGGGTTGGACAAGAGGCTCCGGGATGGATGAGGATCCGTGCGTATGACCGAGAGAATGATGGTGCGGCTCATAGCCATTCCGACGATGATCTGGAGCGATCGCTCCATGCTCTTACCAGATTGTCGCTATCATAAGATCAGATCTGCATGTACGATAGATCTGTACAGATTAGTCAGTTTCTTCTCTATGACCAAGTTTCCTACAGAGACATTCCGTCATCCCTGTATCTGGTCTCGTTGCTACGCTATCAGCCAAACACCGTTGACTTCATGGTACGCACTAAACAACGCAAAAATGGGATACGATACTCCGCAGCACCAACGGGCAGCCGTGCACATGTCACCCTCATCGTACAGGACACAACTCGTGGATTCAAGCAAGTCGCATTGAATAAGTCTCGCCGATCTCACCTGGATATCGACACCACATTTCTAGAAACGTCTACACCAGACAGGGACGGATCCGGGCCATCTCGAGAAGCTATATTCAATGCTCTACCTGGGCCACGGGCAGAGGATTATGAAGTCATGAATAACGACTTTATGGATGAGGACGGCATTCGAGACCCATTGGCAGATGTTCATGGAAAGGTGCGCGCACTTCCAGCATTTCGTTGCATGCCCCAGGAGAAATTGCTTATGCCGCGACATAGGGACAGCACGATTACCTGCAGGAATGGCTCCCGAAACGCGCGGAATACATACGTGCAATGCTAGATGGAGACTCCCCCCCGGAGAACATGTCCTGCGCCACTTGCAAGGCAACCCCAGGTAGCTGGCGATGTCTAGACTGTCTCGGACGGGTGTTCGAGTGTCCTCAGTGCTTAGCCAAACGTCATGCAACCCTGCCGTTTCATCGTGTCGAACGCTGGACAGGTGAATTCTTTGCACCATCATGGCTTCGCCTCGCGGGTGTCAAGATCCACACTGGCCATTCTGGAGAGCCCTGTCCCCACACCAGTTCAGAACACCACCAATTTGGCCCAGATCCCCAGGAGGAGGATGTACAGGACGATCTGGAAGTCTACGATGGGGATGAGGCATTCAGCCGGCCTGAAGTGGATGAGGACCTGTTAACCTTCCAGACAGACATGCTTCCCAAAAAGGCGGGGGACTCTGATGGGAACCCAATTATGTGCATTGTTGATGCGACCGGTGTCCACCGCATTCCGGTCGTCTGGTGCCGCTGTCCTAATGCCGACCCCCCAGCCTTACAATTATTCCGTATGCAGATGTTCCCCTCCACGTTTCATACCCCAGAGACTGCATTTACATTCCGAGTCTTGGACGACTTCTGTCTGGACAACTTGGAATGCAAAACAACTGCTTACCATTTCTATCACAAGTTGCGACGCCTCACGAGTAGCGCATTTCCATCAACCGTACCCGTATGTTTATTCCATGATTTTGAAAAGTATCCTGCTGATTGCAATATAGGACCGATACCGAGAACTGTTGCGCGTTGAGCGGCAGTGGCGGGATATGAAACTGCATAGATGGTTTGGTATGGGGCACGATCCAAGTGAGACGGAAACACCGGGATGCCGCGCGATGTTCTGCCCTACATGTGCACAGCCGGAGTTCAATCTACCAGAGGACTGGAAGACATGTGATCCTCGACGGTGCGTACAGCATTTTATCTGCAATTCTTGGGCAGTGACTGAGAGTGGTTCAGATGGATATTCCTGCGAACGTTCATCATGGATGGGAATTTTGAGTCCACTGGGTCAAAGATGCGGAGACCGGCGAATGACGTGCAGCTCAGTGATGGTGCTGGATTCATGGTAGGACAGGATGAGTATAAGAAGCATTTGAAATCCTCGAATGACCTACGCGAGGTACGCCAACTTGCGATCGCATACCTGCGCGGTGTTGACGTATCCCGCGGCATTTAGAGATCAACATGTAATGAGCACCGGGCTGTCAATCGTGTCAACGCGGATAGGCATCACATTGAGCACACCGGAATTGGAGCGACGGCATGTTGCCATGGGTGCTTTTACCCACACTCTACAGTCGACTTCCAGAAGGGAGAACGGTACGCCGATTAGGGTTGGAATGATTTTAGGGCAATGGTGACGAGCATATACAGGCAAATGAACATGGATTACTCAGCTTGCCAGGCCATGAATCACAACAGCAAGGGTATCGAAATCTTCATGAACGTTTATGATATTGTCTGCCAGTGGAGGAAGCTATTCGAGCAACGGGTGGCCAGCAGTGAATTCCTATCGATTCCTGATAGCATGGTTGAGCTGAAGAGTGCAATCGGGCTCTTTCATGTTCATGGCCACAAGGATGAATGTGTTCCAGCATTCTCACCGAACTATATCATTGGTGCACGGCAGTTCGATGGTGAAACAGTTGAGACACTGTGGGCTCCATTGAACGAAATTTCCAGGAGCACTAGTGGCATGTCAACATCCCATTGTAGGGAGGTACTTGACGATCACATGAATGATTCCAATTGGAAGAAGCTCATTGGAATGGGTTCGTCTACATCTCTTCGTATGAATGTAATTTGCTGACTGAGTTTAAAGTGGCCTATCTGTCCCGTCACTATCGGAATGGAAAGGTGGAATTGGGAGCAGCTGAGGATGCATTTGAAAGTATTGATTATACAGTATCGAACGCTAATCGAGGCTGCTGGTCACGGCAAGAGCAGAAGGCGCAAAGAAAGTGAGAGAAGGATCCAATGGTGATGGTCAAGATATATGACACTACCGTGAAGAAAGGCAGGCAGACAAATCAATATTCAGAGTAACCCCATATTGATGCCAGATGGAATATGATAGGACCATCAAGAGCGGATGTTCTAGTGAAGCTCAATCAACTGGAACTTGATCATGGGAGGGGACATGGTGCCGCAGCATGGATCACGCTGGGCCTCTGCATACAAGAGACTCAGTACGTTGAAACCGTATGCACATCCTATTATACATACTGACATCTGGCGGCAAAGGCTGTCGGTATTGACCCTTGTACGGAAGCTGGGTTCCAGCCCTACTGCACCTCAACGAAATGATCTTGAAGATAAGAGGCGGCACCTGCAATCCCGGGTGACAACCTTTGAACGTGCGGCATCACATTACCTGCCATATGACATTGATACCACAGGCCACGGAGTCCCTCTGGCCCCGGACGATGGTGAGAGATTTGATAGGGTTGGCGAGGAAGACGAGGAAGATGATACCCCTGCTCACGCACCTCGCCGACCTGGAGGGTACATCCCGATCGAACGCATGGCCATCAGCATTCCTTCCCGCCTCGAGCAAGGCATTCTACGCTTATCTCAGATGAAAACGCTGGTTGATACCGAGCGAGAACTGCGACAAGGCCAGGCAAATGATGCTTTGGAAAGCTTACGACTTGCCCTCGGATATAAGGCCTATGTCTTCAGGCATGATGTGCGGCATGCAAATAGTCAACGCAAGAAGACGCGGGCATGGGATGGTGTGACATCCATCGAGAGTACTGTTCAGCACCAAGCACGTGTGTATTCAAAATGTCGTGAAGCAATGCAAGCCCTGGGCGCAGATGACACTGTTCTCCAAAAGTTCAAACACCTCCTGCCAGATCATCTCAAGGTTCGCACTGCAGTCTTAGATCCATCGATCGCTGGTCTACGCAATTCAACTCTGCCCTGGTTCTGGACAATGGACATTGATGGGGATTCCAACCAGGGTGAATGGCTTGCTGACTGTACGTATAAAGTCCATGCCAATTGAGATTTATGCATGGCAGAATAACACCTTCTTGATCCATACAGTTCACAGAGTCCAGTGGCTTCGTGCACGCGCCAGGATGCACCGATGGCACGAGGAGATGGTGGTTCTCCCATTCGAGATGGAATGGACTGTCACCGGGTTTGAAAAGCGTGCTGATGACTGGGGCATGAGGGTGGAGTATGCGAAGGGGGAGAACTTACGGGGACATGCAGCATATGGTGCGAGACAGAGGGCGATGTGGCAGGAGTTTGCTAGGCATGCCGAGCACAGCTTCAAGGAGGTTGTAGGAGATGATCCACATTCGACATATGGGTTAGACTAATGTACATGTAGGCCTCGGCATATATATACTTGGGATGACTCAAGACTGGGGAGACGATAGAGGACATGCCGCGGCATACCAGAAGTATTCAATGGCCCTTCAGACGCATGCAAGATGACCTCAGTCCCGCAGATAATCCTGGAAGAGGGTCCACCATCCCTCGGGATCCTCCATCCACTTCTTCATCCCTCTCAAATTGCCTTGTATGTACTCACGCTCATCGCAGAATTCCTGCAGGTAGTTGGTCATGTTCTCAGACCTGGCCACAGCATCGTTTAGTGCACTGTACACCTTGTCCATTCGCTGGATCTACTGCGGCATGAGTAATTGTTGGAACCGAAGAGACCATAACTGTGTACCTTGTCCACGTGGGCACTGAGGGAAAGGGCTAGACATCCCACGATGTCTGGCGGATGTGGCGTACGTGTCGCGGCAGTGGACCGCACATCGGCATTACCTCTGAACATTTTCAGCTCTGGGTAATTAATGATATATGGACTGCGGTACCTTCGATCCTTGGCAGATCCATCTGCATGACCTACAGCCCCGGATGAAATTGAGCGCAGCGTGTCCCGGATGGGTTTCGGCCACCACTGCATGTGAGGTAGCCACCATCGAGGCATGTAGTGCATCATCGTGGCATCCCGCGGGAATGTTATGCGTTCTAGCGGGTCTGGTTTCCGGTGCGCAGCTATGGCATCACCGATGGAGGCCAGCATGGCATTGGCATTTCGTAGGAACGTCGGAATGACCAACGGCGGCGTCTTGGCTAACTCCGCAAAACCAAGCATTATCGCAGCAACATCCTATGTACCCATGTTAATGTAATAAACATATGTATTCTCCACAACATACCAGTTCCTTCTGGATGGCGGTGAATGCATACCAGTACTCGTAGGTTCCCGGCGGCTTTGAAATGGTCTTCAGTGCATCGTGAATACGCCATGTAACTTCGTTCACAATGGCCTGTGCGAGTGAGCCAGTGGGCGGCATAGAATCATTGCCTGGAGCAGCATGCTGGGTGTTCATTTCAGAGATTCAGTGACTTGAAATGTGTAGAGGCGATGTAAAGGAGATTGGGGGATGATTGGTATCTATTGACGCCCATGCCGCATTGAAAACACGTGTATTCCACGGAATGAGTCACGTTACCTCTGGCGGGGCAGATTGACGCTGCGGTTGATGTTCAGAGTGGAATAATATCAAAACTGATAGCAGTATACACAATATTGCCTGTCTAATATTCATTCTCCTGCTTCAGAGCAGTGACCTCCTCCATTCTACGCTTGACAATGCCACGCTTAATGCACCATTCCTCCAATAACTCCTTTACTGCTGTGGCAAGTGATTGGAGCTTGGATTCTGCATTATCAAAGTTGCTGAGGATCTCCTCCCGGGCAGCAAGGATATCAGCTGGTGGTGTGGGTGGTCCTTTGGCATAAATTCCGCTCTGAACATTGTTGAATTAGTCTTTACATATGCCGAACAGGACTGGTAATATAGCATACCTGTGTAAGAAGGGCAGGGACATTTCCAAAGATCCCTGCTGTCACCCCGGCATAATCCTGCACCGACTGGCGGAATATTGCGGGGATGCGAGAGTCCAGTGGTCCTCCGACGTTGTAAAGTTTCAATAAGCCGATATCACGGGATAACTGAACCTTATGAATAGTTAGCATTGTGGGTATCGAGCACATATTGATATACCCATTGTGCTCCTGTCATCTGTTTATCAGATGAGGACGCTATTTCGGAGAGCAATGATATCACGCGTGTATGGATGGCGTGGATGTCAGGGGTATGGCAAGCCCATGTATTCGCATTTGGTGATTGAGACATGATGGTGGGTGGGGAGAATGTGTTATTGCAGTTGTAAAGACCCTTGCGCCTGCAGCGCCCAATGTCACGTGACAGTACCCCCGAGTGGTTCCCTTATTAGTATGCCGCGGCATATTAAATCCCCGTTCTATCCGTTCGCGATGATAGCAATTGAATATAGCAGAATACCCGGCGATATGTGGCAACATATAGCGGTTATCATGCCGTATATAAGTTGTGACCTCAGCGGGTATACCCTGATATGCAGCGGCATACATGCGTACATGCCGCGGGATACATGGGGAAATGCCGCGGGATACACGGATGAATGCTGCATGTACCAATCTGGTATGTTGGATCTATTGCGGGGTATGCAGTTGTATATGATACATGCGATGGTCAAATGGTCGCTTTTACATAAACTGGGATAGGCAAAGCTATAGTAGCATGTGACATTGCACACTGGCCAACCCATAGCACTATGTAACAGTGCAAAATGACATCTTGGACAAGCCATAACAGTATGCAAGTGATAATTGACTCACCACTTGGAGAACCCATAACGATATGCTACACATTGGCCAACCCATAGCGGTATGCAACAGGACGCGGAATTGCGTGCTGGCCAACCCATAGTGGCATGCAACACTGTGCGGAACTCCATCTTGGCCAACCCATAGCCACATGTAACAGGTGGAAAATTACACATTGGCCAACCCATAGCGGTATGCAACAGGACGCGGAATTGCGTGCTGGCCAACCCATACTGGCATGTAACACTGTGTGGAACTCCAACTTGGCCAACCCATAGTAGCATGCAACACTGTGCGGAACTCCATCTTGGCCAACCCATAGCCACATGTAACAGGTGGAAAATTACACATTGGCCAACCCATAGCGGTATGCAACAGGACGCGGAATTGCGTGCTGGCCAACCCATACTGGCATGCAACACTGTGCGGAATTCCATCTTGGCCAACCCATAGCCACATGTAACAGGTGGAAAATTACACATTGGCCAACCCATAGTGGTATGCAACAGGATGCGGAATTGCGTGCTGGCCAACCCATACTGGCATGTAACACTGTGTGGAACTCCAACTTGGCCAACCCATAGTGGCATGCAACACTGTGCAGAACTCCATCTTGGCCAACCCATAGCCACATGTAACAGGTGGAAAATTACACATTGGCCAACCCATAGCGGTATGCAACAGGATGCGGAATTGCGTGCTGGCCAACCCATACCGGCATGTAACACTGTGTGGAACTCCAACAGTGGCATGCAACACTGTGCGGAACTCCATCTTGGCCAACCCATAGCCACATGTAACAGGTGGAAAATTACACATTGGCCAACCCATAGCGGTATGCAACAGGACGCGGAATTGCGTGCTGGCCAACCCATACCAGCATGCAACACTGTGCGGAACTCCATCTTGGCCAACCCATAGCCACATGTAACAGGTGGAAAATTACACATTGGCCAACCCATAGCAGTATGCAACAGGACGCGGAATTGCGTGCTGGCCAACCCATACCAGCATGCAACACTGTGCGGAATTCCATCTTGGCCAACCCATAGCCACATGTAACAGGTGGAAAATTACACATTGGCCAACCCATAGTGGTATGCAACAGGACGCGGAATTGCGTGCTGGCCAACCCATACTGGCATGTAACACTGTGTGGAACTCCAACTTGGCCAACCCATAGTAGCATGCAACACTGTGCGGAACTCCATCTTGGCCAACCCATAGCCACATGTAACAGGTGGAAAATTACACATTGGCCAACCCATAGCGGTATGCAACAGGATGCAGAATTGCGTGCTGGCCAACCCATAGTGGCATGCAACACTGTGCGGAACTCCATCTTGGCCAACCCATAGCCACATGTAACAGGTGGAAAATTACACATTGGCCAACCCATAGCGGTATGCAACAGGACGCGGAATTGCGTGCTGGCCAACCCATACTGGCATGTAACACTGTGTGGAACTCCAACTTGGCCAACCCATAGCCACATGTAACAGGTGGAAAATTATGTTGCGGCCACACCATAGCGATATGTAACAGTTGCAAAATTCCATCTTGGCCAATCCATATCGGCATGGAGGTGGTCTCGGCAGCACCACTTGGCCAATCCATAGTGGCATGCCGCGGTATATGGCATTATGAGTAGGCCAACCCATAGCAACATGCACACCACTTGAAATATAGTACATTTGGCCCAGGCATATATCATTGCAGAATTGACATAGACTTGGCCAAGCAATGTGCCGTGGCAACTTAATGCGAGGCATAGAGACTCTGGGCAGGTATTCCTGAGCAAGGGGACATGGGAAACCATATTGTTATTCTATGCATACTACTATGGCTACACTGGAATGTTGGCCAACGTGAGCTCCGCAATCTAGGATGCGACGGTGTCAAGCTGACTCAGCATGCTCATATGGGAATTAGTACTGAATGGGCTCTTGCGACAGCACATCAGATAGATATCATCGTTACGAAGCGCTGAGCGATAGCATACATATGTAGCATGCCAAGATGGCTGAAGATTTGTGAAATCAGCCGTATTTCCCGTATTGGCGGAATGATGATAACTTCTTACCCTCATGTTGTCCTCATGACAGGTAGAGATTGGGTAGAGAAGCCATTCGACCCAGCCTCTGTGACTCCGGATAGCGACAAGATTGTCAAACACAGGACTAAGGGAGGATCAACATAAGCACTATTAGAAGACTTACAGCAGCTTGCGAGAGAGACAGCGGTGATGGTAGGAGGTAAGGAAGGATATTGCCTGAGATAGCGGACTTAACATGGCCGATACGGAGCATGTTCTGTTTAGTGTTCTGCTTCTACATTGCGTAACACTGTCACATTGATCTTGGCCGCATGAATCAGCAGAGAATACTTAACAACTTTGATACACTGTTTGATTCGGGATCAGTCTTGGATCGTTGAATGTAAGGCTCCAACCATTTTATTTACATTTACTGAAATTTCTAAAAAAAAATGGTAAATAGTATGTAGATAGTAAATAGATAGTAAATAAACAGTATAAATGGTTGAAGAAGTGTATCTCAGCCTTTGCAAGGATGAGCTCATTTATTACTAAAAAATTGAGAATCAAGTTTTAATAAATACTGAATAATACAAAACAGTAAGAGGATTATGTGCAAAACAAGCAATAATAGAAAAGTCTTGGTAGTTCTCTTGCTTTGTATATCAGAGAAGACTGCTTGTTTTCTTTTCAATGACTAAGCAAGCTATCAATATAGCAGATATAGAACTCAGAAGATGAAAAATTGAGAATGTCTATATATTGAGAATATATGTGGACTATGAGAAATAGAATTGAACAACATAAATATACTGGCAGCAAGCAAATATCAGATGTTATAATTAGCAAGAGTATAATGACTCAGAGAATCTTGCTACATTTTAGAATTGAAGCTCTTGTAGCTATCTTGCTCCTATTGATAACAAGCACAAGAATATCCATTGGGTTGACTTTACTGCTAGATGTGTCCTGCAATGCAAACTATCAATGCTCTTCAGAGTGTTTTTCACATCCTTAAAATAAACATGCTCAAAAAACACTAAACCAATCTATATAAACACTAAAATCACAGAGTATAGATGACTCATGTATTAGTTTCTGACCATCCTAGCACCTTATTAGCACTAATAACCAATACCCTTTACCCTTTACTTTACTATATATTTTATGTTTTCAAGGCACCCTGTAAATAAATAGTAAAAAGAAATAGTAAAAACCATTTATTCCCGCTACCTATGTAGTGGGTCTTATACCTCATTTCTGTCGCTCGACTTTTGGTGTGCAGATCCACATCGGGGCCGCAGTGACTTCACCTCTCCGGCAGCTGCGTCGGCTGGCTCTTTCCTTTCGATTCCTTCTCCCTCAGTCTCTCGCTCGTCCCCAACTTGCTCTCTACTGACCATCGCATTTTGACCTTCCCAACTGTGCTGTATTTTACATGTATCTCTCTGAGCTGGATGGCTCTATAATTCAGTTCTCATTGGCCTGAGTGCTACTATGTACTCTACGTCAGATAGTTACCACATCTATCACACCACAAACTCTGCCTCTACCTTTGCTCTACCTTATATGGTTCCCTTCCTATCTCTGTTGTGATCAAACACCATCTTTAAATATGAAAATTGAATATGCACAAACTGTGTACTGTAACGGGCGAGGTAGTGGGACTGCCGCACGACTGTGCGGCCTCGGGATTATACACAGTAAATAAACAAAATAGTTGGAGCCTTAGTTGAATGCAAGTTGCAGTGAAAGTTCGATCGTTGCGGCCGAGGCTCGGCAGGATGGGGTATTGTGGCTGAGAATGAACTGAGTTCGAAACGTTCCGCTGCATCGGGCCATCAGCGCTTCAACTTCAGCCGCGACCTCTGGCAGGTCATCGCGACACCATGTCGACTCCTCATACTGTAATTGTGCGTACACGACACGAGGCGTTGCGAACTCGCAATCAATGGGAACCTCCGTGAAATCCAGGACATAAAGGCCCCAGCCAACCTAGCATCTTCTCATCTCATCGTCCGTCGGGCCGTCGGGACTCCGATGTCATTGCCGGTTGCTGGTGGGCAACACAGTGGCCCTCTAGGCCGGCCGCCTTGGGCATATAAATTGCTCTCTTTGTCTCTGATCCAAGACCTCCATCGTCAACCATGAGTCTCCTCAGGGGAAATGAGCCTGCGGTCCTATGGACGGCGGGTTTGGTTATTGCCATTCCCCTCCTCTACAAGCTCGCACAGCGAGTGTTCATAAATCCATATCTTTCGTCTTTACGCGATCTACCTGGACCTGCATCACCGAGCTTCATATGGGGCAACATGAAAGAAATCTTCGAAGCAGAAGTGCTGGTCCTGCACGAGAAATGGCTCGATGAATATGGCCCCGTTATGAAATATAAAGGTTTCCTCAACGTTAGTTGCACTTCGTGTTTTCGAAAACCCACAGACTTACTTTCGATCCTGCAGTTAGATAGGGTGTTGACATTGGATTTGCGGGCGATAAATCATGTTCTGTCTCATCCCATGATATATGAGAAGCCTGAACAGGTCCGGCGTAGCTTGGGAGAGTTTCTTGGACAGGGTATGTTTTTTCCCTCAAATATATATTCAATCATTGTAGAACAACATTTCAGGTCTACTGTTCGTGGAAGGTTAGCAGTCAATCTCTCGAGTTATGACGCCAATCTGATCTCTATCACAAGGCGATCAGCATAAACAGCAGGTAGGCAACATACGCTCTTCATAATGAACCAACTGAGAATATACCTTTGGTTCCAGCGTAGAATTATGGTAAATTCCTTCTGTTTCTCGCTCCCACAAGATCTTGTATTGATATGATATGGGATCGAAGAGTCCAGCATTCGGCCCAACTCAAGTCCGCGCTCTTACGGATATTTTTGTGCAAAAATCGTGCCAAGTCAGTACCTCTCCTTCTCACGCATACATCGTGCTCACAATTTCCCCAGCTTCGTGACATCTGGAACGCCGAGATTGCGCAAGCGAAATTTACCGATGGCAAGGCCAAGATCGACGTCCTGTCATGGCTAAACAAGGCGACACTCGATGTCATTGGATTAGCAGGTCGATATTGTCATCCTTCGCCTGATTTCTTAGTCTGATATATGCAGGTTTCAATTACGCCTTCAATGCGCTCAATGCTGACGGAGAAGAAAACGAGCTCAACGTAGCAGTGCGGACGATGGTCGACGGCGGCAACAATCGAGGCTTTTTCGATATCATCAGGGTCTTTGTCCCGTGGCTGGGATTCATCGTGCGTTTCCCGTCTTTTTGAACGCCCTTCATCAAATCTAATACTTCGCGTAGCAAACGAGACAGTCGCGCGCAGCCGCCGATGCTCAGAGATCAATGTCGCGCATCGGCCATCAGCTCCTTGCAGAGAAGAAGGCAGCGGTGCTTGCCGCAGCTGAGTCGAAGAAGGCAGGCGAGACGGTCGAAATAGGTCGTACCGATATCGAAGGTCGGGATCTAATGAGTCTGCTCGTCAAGGCGAATATGGCAACAGATCTGGCGGAGAACATGCGGATGGATGACACCGACGTGCTTGCGCGTATGTGCATTTTGTTTGTAGTCAATCATTATTCTATCTGATCTCGCGCATTCAGAGGTCCCGACATTCCTTATCGCTGGGCATGAGACGACAAGGTAGGCTGCTCACGTCGCTTCTCCATGAACCTCTCTGATCGCCTTGATCAAACAGCACGGCCGTGACATGGGCACTCCTCGCTCTTGCAAATCACCCTACCGTCCAGACCAAGCTCCGCAAGGAGCTGCTATCTGTAGACACGGATGCCCCGACTATGGAGGACCTGAGCGCGCTGGCATATCTCGACGCCGTCGTGCGCGAGGCAATGCGGCATTTCTCGCCTGTGCCGAACACGGTCCGGATAGCGAACACAGACGACATCATCCCGACGGACGTAGAGTGGACTGACCGCAAGGGCGTGAAACGCCGCGACATCCGGTGCGTTGAAGGTCTCGCGTTTCGGCAGTATGCTAAACTTATCTGCCTGGCGTAGAATGTCCAAGGGAGATGCGGTGTTCATCCCTATTCTTGCTGTCAATCGCGCCAAGGAGATATGGGGCGAGGACGCTCACGAGTTCAAGTGCGCATCACATTTTATGAAACTGGATGTTTTCTGACCAGCATCCCTTCAGTCCGGAACGGTGGCAGAATCCCCCAGACACCATATACGCTATCCCCGGCATCTGGGGAAACAGCCTGGCTTTTTCTGGCGGCTCGCGCGCCTGTATTGGATACCGCTTTTCCGTCATCGAGTAAGGCTGCTTACCCTACGTAGATGAGATTGCTGATTGCTGGGCAGAATGAAGGCGCTGCTATACACGCTGGTGCGCGCTTTCGAGTTCGGCATGGCGGTGCCTCTGGAGGAGATCAGAGCAAAGGTGCAGATAGTCCAGCGCCCGTTTTTGAAGAGCGATATGGCGGCAGGGGCGCAGCTGCCGCTGTGGGTGTCGCCAGTGAAGAGAGGATAGGTGCTACGAGATGTTAATCTATGTGACTTATGATCAGGCCTTCTTTGTAGGGACGCGGTAAGCGAATACAGCAGTGTGA
This sequence comes from Hericium rajendrae, assembly GCA_033439255.1. Taxonomy (NCBI): domain Eukaryota; kingdom Fungi; phylum Basidiomycota; class Agaricomycetes; order Russulales; family Hericiaceae; genus Hericium; species Hericium rajendrae. The sequence goes on along the minus strand of CM065879.1, from coordinate 159,781 downwards.
TTGATTAATCCTTATGCTTTGGGAACTTATGCTTTGGGAAACCATCGAAACCTCGTCGCCTTACCAGCTTTCCAGCTCCTAATACCATATACATACGGTATACATTTGGCATCCTTTTCCGGTACGTCCGTCTTTTTTCCACCGATAACACCCTTGATTCATACCGCTATCACTAGGCTTCAAGTCCGAATTGTAGTCCTTCCGTTCCTGTGATTGATTCAAGCTATGGTCTGTCGAGTCATTCTATGCTCGAGAATCAATGGTCGCCAGGTAGTCGCGTTGACGCTTACTGATCGCTAGGAAAGGGAATTGCGCATTCAATCCAATGCTTACCATTTTATATGGTGCTGCTCTGGAAAACAATACAGTATGGGCTTTGTGGCATTACTGAGGCATTGGCTGCACAGCATCCCTCACAGCCGTTGTGAATGTTAGCAATCATTGATGATGCCAACTGAAACATTCTAGGACCCGCACTCGTTTTGGCATTTGAACATCCAGAAGAAGGTTCAGCCTTCATGCACGGTATAGAGACCACAACACACACTGCGTCGCAGCAAGGCAAGGCTGGCGCTTCGCTGGCACGTCCGTCATCTTCACTTCCAATCACTACTACTGATCATGCAGGGTAACCAAGGGGGCTACGGCCCTGAGTCCTCGACTACGTACCAGGACTTGCAGAGGACGTGGAGTATCCCACATGGAGACTACCCGGCCAGGCACAGACGTCTCCGATCATCTATCGCGTGTCATCCTGTGTCCTATTGTTGTCTTTCTATTGTTTCCTTCGCGCTCAAGTACGGATACTTAAGCTGCTTGGGTATCTCGCGTCCTTCAACGCCAAACCACAACTACGTACACGAACTTTACGATAGTAACCAATCTTTCTAGCGAGGTTTGTAGGTTGTATGTGCTCTCTTCGTATATGGCTCACACTCTTCTCGCATACAGCATGGCCATGGCTCGGATTGTGGCGGGGTACACTATTGAGCACGAAGAGCTCGTCAAGATGCTTAAGGCTCAAGGATGGGGTCCTGAACCTGGAGAGCCGGAACTGAGCGTGAAAGAAGCAATGATAACTTTCATCAGCTGGCGTTGTGCGCAGCCCGAACCAGAAGACGTGACAAAAGCGTTGCCACGGCCACAATGTGCGTACAGTCTTCGAGCTTCTGCGTATCGTATGCACTAAAATTCATGGCAGACTGGTACGACAAAGATGACAATGAGATCCTGGCTTTCATGACGCGGTATAGCGGTGAGAAAGCTAACTGGCAGACTCTTCGCTATAGGGAGATGCCCAAGGATATCGAGATCCGGGACATGTTCATCGCGCAGACGGGCAATGTGCTGAATCCAGACAAAATGCGGTTTTGGAGTTCGCCGGAGACGTATTTGCATCTTCCCCTGGGCACTAAGCTCTTTCTAGATTGATTGCGGCCTTGTCTTACATGGCAACTCCTGCGCTTGTGTACGATCCCTGATTCCATCTTATTCAACATGTTGTGATCGTTCCCGTGCAATTCTAGTCTCATTTTTTTGCCCATCATTCATCCTCGTACCGGAGACGTTTGACAGTCCCATTCAACTCGCAGTTTCGAGGTTGTGTGCTGAAGCTGTTTACGCAGATCTCGTAGGAGATATAAACTACACTGTATCCTTCACTCTAGAAATGGCCTCGAATTAAGTTCACCATTTGCAGAGCAGTTCTAATTGTCATGGCCACTACCGCACCCTGTCATCTATGGAACGGTTAGTTATGATTCTAACTGTCTTCGCCTTGTATAACACGTCAAAAACTAGAATTTACACGATGCTGGTGGCCTGTGTGTTGGTACGAGCAATGATAGAGGATGGGCAGAGGGCGATCCACGCTAACGAGACCAGAGCAGTATTAATTACCATTCATGAACAATGGGCTTTGGACAATGAGCTTTCAACAATGAGATCCTCAATCAGCGAATTTCACACCTGAAATTTATTTGCCCACGTGGACTCTCGTGGACTCGGCCCTTCCACCTTCACGGAGAACGCACCACGCGAGAATTCCCACAAAGCAATTGATGCCAACGCAATCCAAAACTCAATCAAACATCACCTTCAGGCCATCGTCCAGTAACGCCCTCACCGCGATCAATCTCCGACCGAAACACCACCAAGCGGACTCGCACTACGAAGTAAGAGCGATCCACCTTCAGACGAGTCGCCGTCCCGGGGCCCCGCGCCTCGGTACGTCGTCCCCCCCGCTTTCCGGGATTGTAAAAGCTTGCTTCTGAAATGGCAGATCTGCACGGAGGTAGACACAGTCCGGATCCTGATACGGTCGGTCGAAGGCCTGTGAGCAGCAAAGATAAGTCTGGATGTACCCTGCACCGTGGTGTCAACCATGGGCTTGGCCCTACCTTGCAGTAACCCCCGGCGGCACAAAGGTGGTCTGCAGTGTCATGCGTTAATATCCTTTCGAACAACTTGAATTATCGACGAGGGATAGGCAGTAGCGTTGCGATTCCCGAGGCATCAGAGTGCCAAGGTCTGTGGTTCGTATTTGTCTTTTGCAACTAGATTATCTATCCATCATTGGTGTCATGCTCGAGTCGCACATGAAAAGAAACACGAATATCAATTACTGTTAACGACCGCGCACCTTCCCAACGTACTTCCCAAGTTGGTGCAACATAACCTGCGGTGATATACAGCCGTCCCGTTTCCTCACAAGCAATGTCGGCAGAATTTTCCCCAGCTTGGCTCTTCTTCTGACAGCTTGGATCAATCCCTTGGACGCATCCTCGTCAAATGACACATCTATAACCCGCAAGTATTCCAATCTCGGGAGGAAAGACCAAAGCTGTTCTTCCGAAGCCTGTTTGTGAACCGCGGAAATGTAGGAGACCGGATCTACAGCCCTCAGGAGGTCGAACAGAGCTCTGGTTCCCTGCCCTCTCAGCGTGAGTTTGCGCAGTGAGGGCATCTCCCGAAACACGTTCTCGAATGTGTTCTGTAGGGTGTCGTCGAATTTTGGCGAGGTCACGGAGAGATATGTGACCTTACGGACATCGAAGGAGCTAACGAGCTGTTCCGCTGTTGCGACGTGATCTGCGGCTGTATACGGTGGCAAACTTTTCCATTGTATTGCAAGTGGCCCAATTCCGCGATCCTTTGCGAACGATGCCTCTGCTGAGATCGTATTAACCCAGGATTTGTCGCAACCGAGTCGCATCTTTGAAGGCGTTAGATGAGAGAGGTCATTCGTTGTATCGCCGAGTCTAGTAGCCTGATGAATGAGAGGAAGTGCTTGCTCGGCATTACGGCCCCGAAACTTGAACTCTTTCCGTGCAGTCGCCGGAATTTCTAGGCGCGCAAGGAATTCGGCGCCCTGCGAATCTGCTTTAATGTCGAGATAGAATGACCTGAGAGAGGGTAAGGAGATATTGCCATCAGGAAGATCCTGATTCGCAGTTGCCCATGAATCCCCAGTGATCCTCAAGTTCTCCAACAGGGGGCATTGCTGCAGCGATGTTATTAATTTAGCTGCCGAAAGAGCCTCAAGTTTGAGGCCCAGCTCAAGCTCCGTGAGACTGCGGAGGTACGGGGCGTTCCAAGGAATCCCGCGACATTGGTGAATGACACAACGGCGTAAACGGGGTAGTCCGTCGGCAAAAATTTGCAGCGGCAATGTCGCGGATTTTGTCACATCGTCCAAAGTCAACGATTCCAGCATGAGTGCAGGGTGGTTGAGACTTCCGAGAATTTCAAGTCTGCGTTCGTGGAGAGGCCCGGCGCCAGAATGGGCCTCATTCGTTCGTCTGAAAGGTGTAGGCCTTTCATTCGCCACAGAAAATCAGGGCTGACCGCCTTGATGATGGCGTCGCAGACTTTGTGATCTCGTGCGACGGATGCAGAAAGGGTAAATGGGACGTTATTGGATCTTGCGAGCATTTCGTTCATCCATGGTCCTGTTTGCGGGGTTCCGACTTTGGTCCAGAGAGCAGGTCAACTAGTCTCCAACGCCGGCAGACATGAGTCACGGAGGGAATCCACCCGAGGTGCAGTCTGTCTCCCGAGTCGTCGCCCAACAAAGGCTTCGAAGAGGGAGGATCATCATCTCTGAGGATGCTGAAAATATGCATGAGCACCTCGGCAGGCAATCGTGCTGTGATGTTCAGATCATTGATGCGAGCCATTGTCAGGGTGACGAGATGTTGTATTGCCTTTACATCGGCCAAAAGCAAACCGCGAGTGCGCTCGACTACTTCCATCGCGCTGAAAGCAGACACGCCATCTGTGGAAACGAGTCTTGTCCGTAAACACCGGGTCCAGTAGTCGCTGCAAATAGAAAAGCAATTTGAGCAAAGATAATGTTAAGCCAGTTCTGATAACGCACTGAGCCCCTTCTTTAGAACTGGCTAGATGCATAACGCAGGTGATGCTCGTATCAGCTAAATTTGCTACGCTGAGATTGAGACAGCGAGCCAATGATAATACTTCAACTGAGGACGGTGGCTTGTCCGTTGATGTGAACAGAGGTCGGAGAATTTGCCAGCGACGAGGCGTGACAGTTATAAGTATCATTCATGAACAATAGGATTCGGACAATGAGCTTTCAACAATGAAATGCTCAATAGACGAATTTCATACCTTGTTGACAGGAAATGCATCATGCGACACTCTTCAGCCTCGCCCATACATACCATTTTATGCCTATGCATTTTATGGCCAATGCTGAATCAGTCGAGATCAGTTTATCAAGCATAAATTTCTCGCCATCGCCCAGTAACGCCCACATCCCTCGATTGATCTCCGACTGAAACAAGACCAAGCGGATTCGCGCTACGAAGCAAAGAGCGATTCACCGTCAGACGAGTCACCGCCTCTCCCGTCCCGGGGCCCCGCGCCTCGGTGGGCCCTCGCCTTCATCGGCGTCCCTGCGACGAGAACCACAGGTCCGCCCGCCCGGGCGCGGGCCTTCTGCGGCGTCCCGGCGACCAGAACCGTGCCCGCCGCCTTCGTCTTCCGCTCCTGCGCGACGCGCGGCGCAGCGAACGTCCGCTCGGCGCGCCGCGGCTTGTCCTTGAAGACTTTCGACATGCTCACCTCGCGCTGTAGTATGCGCTTGCGGCTCGTGTTGCGCTGCAGCTGCTCTGCGTCCTGGCTGAGCGAGACGGAGAGGGAGCGCGAGCGGGATCGGGAGGGCGCGCGGGAGCCGGAAGCCCGCTGCGTCGAGTCATCGGCGGGATCGCGCGCGCGCGAGGCGGGGCGCGAGGTTTTGGGCGCGGGATCGTCGGGCTGCTCGTCGTCGTCTTCGGACCACTGTGGGATGCGGAAGAGCTTCATGCGCAGGAGGCGGTAGAGATGTGGTAGTTTGGTCGCGAACCTGTAGGTGCGTTAATTCATAGCCGTTGCTTGGGGCAGGAGGGCTGCTTACAGCGGCTGCACGATGTCCTCGCAGAACTCCTGTGTCCAGTCGCGTAGTTCTCTGCCGACGGCCGCCTGTTGCTGCGTCCCTTCCGCGTCGAATGCGTCCTGCTCCGCGTCAGTCGCGGGGAGCGCCATCTGCCAGAGCACGAGGCGGTCCATGAGGCTCTCGAGGCGGTCTTCGAGGATGTGCTCTGGCGTCGCCTCTTCCGTGTCGGAGGACGACATGTGCTGCAGTCGTCGTCGCTTTCGCGGCGGTGCGGGGATAGGGCGGTTCGTGGGCGGAGGGCAGGGTCCCGGGAGTGTTAGGCGGAGGAGGTGGATGAGAATCTGGATCTGTACTCTACGAGTCCTATTAGCCACTTTACAAGTAATAGGTAGCGGAAAGAATTCGTACTCGCGTTTCTCCATCTGCTCGAGCCATTTCCTACTTGTATCCTCGTCATTGTCATCCATAGACTCCGACTCTGCCCGGTGATCAAAGGCGAACAGCATCATCTGGTCCTCTAGCTCGCTTGGGACTCGCTGAGCGAGAACTTTAGGAACTTGTTCTTGGTACTTGTACGAGCACCAGCGACTCGTGAGCGAGATTGAGTCTAAAGGTGGGTGCAGGGCAGCGGCGTCGTCGCTCTCGACGAGTGACAGTAGCATGCGCGTGAGATGGCGCAGAGGAAACAGGACCTGATTAGGATGAGCAGTTTGTCGGATTTGTTCTCTATATTTTAAATGCTTCCAACTTACCTCTGGCAGATAAAGAAATTGGAGATAAGTGAGGCGAACTCGTTCGTGGAGACTGGCAGATGGCTGGCTGGGATGGAATAGGGTACTCGAGAGTGATATGGTCCTCTCCTGGTTCTCAGTCCATTTGATAGGGCCTGTGTTTGCGAGCTTGTAGTGCATATTATGCTGGTGCTATCGAGTCGAACTTGAGGTGACGCTGAAGCAGAACAAACGGACGTGACGCGTCTGTTGCGCGTCCACGTGGTGTGACGTCACGCGTTTCCCTTCTATTTTGCCGCAACGGTTTCTTTCAATTTTCCTTCCATGCCTCAAGCTTCAAGCTTGAGGCCTGCTGATGAACCGCATGGTGCTCGCGTCGAGTCTGTTGCCAGTGATAGCAATGAATTTATCTCTTATGGGGGGATCGCCGTCCACCTCTGTGAGCCTGATGTCCGCTTTGGCACGACGTCGACAGTTCGTCGCGTTCCTCGAAGCCTGTACAGCATCAGTCAGTACAACAATGTGGCAGGAATAACGGACGCACAATTTGGTATAGGCACGCAAGCTTCCTTCGGCTGGCAGATGTACCACTTCGTCCAGACGAGAAAGATGTCAACGATATCTGGTGTTCCGTCCGGAGCATCAGGTTCGTAACCAGCAGACTTAAGGAATTCGACCAGAGCTTCCTGATTGACGACGTATCCTCCAAGGACTTTGACCATGCTGCACGCGAAAGTCAGAGCGAAGATGTGCCACATGTATGCAGTATACGTACGTGAAGGTTTGTCAGGAGATACTGTACCAATTGGGAGTGTGGCTTCAACAGCTTTCGAGTTGCTATAAGTGTACAAGCCAAGCATGCGGGAGGACGGAGAGCAAGTGATGTGAGCAGAAGGGTCAATGCCGATTCAGGAGTGCTTATCCCTGAGAATGTAATTACATTTATCTAGCACATGATTCAGTACTATAATTCCATATGACCATGCCGAGTCAGCTTGACACCGTCGCATCCTAGATGGCGGAGCTCACGTTGGCCAACATTCCAGTGTAGCCATAGTAGTATGCATAGAATAACAATATGGTTTCCCATGTCCCCTTGCTCAGGAATACCTGCCCAGAGTCTCTATGCCTCGCATTAAGTTGCCACGGCACATTGCTTGGCCAAGTCTATGTCAATTCTGCAATGATAGGGGATGTATTGATAGTGCCATGCTTGGCCAAGGTTTCGGAATGCCGTGCAGAGGCATATGCCCATGCTTGGCCAAGGTTTTGGAATGCCGTGCAGAGGCATATGCCTATGCTTGGCCAAGGTTTCGGAATGCCGCTGATGTGTGGACCCTGGGAATGGAGGCGGCAGCCAAAACCAAAACCAACAGAGTACCGGGGGGTGCGAGGGGACCAAGTATCTCAAGTGAGGAGTGAGGTGAGGGCAGCTGAGGGTCACTGCAGCAGGAACAATGGAGCGACCGGTTCGCTAAGGGCGAGTCTGAGGCGATCTGGTGATAAGCGGCTGGGAAGGATGAGGAACGGCTGTAGAATGACAAGGAGAACGACGAGACACACGGGTCTCCGATACGACGGACTAATCCTAGAGAAAAGGACTGAAAAGCGGCTGATATGACTGAATCTGACGAACGATGCTGCGGGCGGACTGGCCTAAAGAGGGCGAACTTGTCTAAAGTCCGGGGAACGATGAGAACAACAGTGAGAGAGACTTCTGAGGTCTGAGCTCTGAGGGGGAAAGGTGCACTGGGGGTTCTATTCGAAGCTGGGACTCTGTCTACCATACAAGTAAGAAACTCGCCCTTGGCGGTCTCGGGCGATCTCGGACTCGGCTGCTCTATGGTACATCTATGGTCCGAAACCATCAAAAGGCGGCATCCAGGCATCCTGTACAACACAGACCCAGTACCATAATGCCAGCAGCCTGATTGGCTCACCAAAACCGCTGAGGACGACCTGGAGCGAACTTGAGGAAACCTCGGTGAGGCCTGCAGTAGCTGACAACTCCTGAGATGAGGGACATCACCGCTCTGAGCGGGGTTGGTGGGTGAGGAGCTGGAAGCTGGATGGGAGTGAAGGGGAACTGCATGGGAGATGGTGAGATGAGGTCTGACGTTGCTGAACACAGCTTGAGGCGTATCACCGCGCAGAGGCATATGCCCATGCTTGGCCAAGGTTTTGGAATGCCGCGCAGAGGCATATGCCCATGCTTGGCCAAGGTTTCGGAATGCCGTGCAGAGGCATATGCCTATGCTTGGCCAAGGTTTCGGAATGCCGTGCGGAGGCATATCCATATGCTTGGCCAATGTGTAAGGATCCCGAACCATGTTAACAAGGATTGATCAGAATGAGACACTTGTATATCTAAACCTGTAGCAAAACCATGCATACCTCAGATTTAATTACCAATTGTCAGTAATAATTATGTTATATACTCTTTCTTCCATATCACCAGTAGGTGCGAATGACTGTACCAGTGACACTGATTAGAAATACTGAGCACGTTCCCTGAATCAGTATGTCTGATGGAAATCGTAGTCAGGATGGTAAGTTTTGGTTGTGTCCGCAATATTACTGCAACGTCTTGCAACATCACCTCGATAATCTGGACACATCTCACCTTGAGGTGGTGGTGATTGCGGGATATGACTCCCTTGTTTATAACCTGCTGTTCTCTGGTAAACAGTATCCCGAAACAGTTTACATTGTCATTTAGTTCGCAGTGGCATTGTACGTTGCACCTTATATACCGCGGCATTAAGCAAAGTTCTGCGGTTTGCAAGGGCATTCCCCTGGCTCTTGGTATGGGACTCTAAAATGAACAGTAAGGTGCCGCGGCATACTCAGTGGAGGCCATGGAATATATGTAATGGCCTGAGTGGAGCATCCAAATCCCGAGGGTTCCCACATTTCTGTGTATCAACTGTTATTTCAAACCAAAAGCAATATCCGTCCCAAATTGCCCTAATACTGCCACATCCGATTTTTGTCACTATCCCGTGCTTCCTTTAGATCAGGGTACTTAGAGTGATAGCTCAACTTCAGGCCTATGATGCTGTGCGATTTCGAAAGGCAGGTCCACGGTAACTTCAGTGGCCTGGGTCCGTGCCCTCCCGCCAACCTACCCTAGTCTGTTCCCGCTCCCTTCCCCCATCCGAACATGAGATCCTCAACCTCGATACCCATGTTCGACCATACCCGCACCTTGCTTCCCAAGCCTAACACCGCATCGATATCGCCCAACTCTTCCATCACTTACTCCATGGCAATGTCGCTTCCAGATACCAACCTCGTTTCATGCCGCCGGACACACAGCTGAACTACGGCATCAAGGTCAGCAATTCAGCCAGCTGAGGTGCTGTACCCCTCTACAACAACGTCGTAATCGCCTCCACGCCACCCTCGATACCCTCCAGCAAGACCGCGAAACAGCCGAAAACACCCACACCCTAAGCCATCGCCGCAAGATGTCCTGCCACACTGAACCGCCCCAAAGCGATCTAACGCTCGGCACGACCGATTCGCGCTTGCCACATGGACTGTCTGGTAACTGCTTGACTTGCTCTTGTACAGACTTCAAGTTCTCTATTCAATATTCCGAGTGTCTCCGCCATGCACTGTATAACATACTGACCATACAAATTGACGACCTTCTTATTTTATGGACCTCAGTGCTATCGCTATCTATGCATCTTCTGTTCTATGCACTGGCAAGTTCCGCTTCGTTTTCAGGTATATGTCATGTCTGGTATATTTCATTGCACTTGCATATTGTGCCTTCCGTGATATGCCGCGGCATTTCTTTAGCTCTCGGCATGGGACTCTGGCACCACGGATAAAGTACCGTGGCATTTCTGCTCTCCGCACGGGCCAGTGACCCTGTGTTTTCAGGCCACAATTCAGGGTTTCATGTTTGGAAGAAGTACGGTATATGCCATTTCACCTGCATGTTGTTCCTTCGGTAGTATACCGAAGTATGCCATGGGATTCCGTTCAGGGAAAGTTCCAGGTTTTCATGTGGGGCAGGGGTCTGAAATATGTCATTGTACTTGCATATTGTGACTTCCGCGGTATGCCGCGGCATGCCTCTAGCGCGTGCTATGGGCCACTATGACAAAGGCATACATACCGCGGCATATCGAGTGAAGGCCATAGCGTATACGGAAGGCCTCAACGGAGCATCCGAATCCCGAGGGCTCGTAAATTGCTGTGTATTGACTGGTATTCCAAGATGCGACTACATATTCCTAAATCTCCCTAATACCGCTCCATCCAATCTTTGTAACTATCCCGCGCTTTCTTTAGATCACGGGAAACTTCCTCATGACCCTCAAGTAACCTCTTGAATACATCCATTTCTCTGTCAAATCTGGCAGCCTCTGCTGCCATGATCTGCTGGGATACCATGATACCCAGAGAGCCTGGATGGAGGTGCCGGACGGTGCTCAGATTGGGTTGAAAGATCAGTCGTGGCGGCTATAGTGCAATCAATACCTAAACAAATATGTAAATATCCGCGAACGATACTTACTGAGCCTGATGGTCCAGGGGTGGGAGCGTGTGGCTGATGGACATGCGCATGTTTCAGATCATGCAGCATTTATGCGCATATTAAACAATACGCACCTCAGCCTCTACAGAATCCGAGGATATCAAAATATCGTAATCTTGGGGCATTCGGGCCTTCCCTTTACCCTCTGGACTTGTAGTGACACACCTATCCACCGTATGGTGTCCGAATTTGGATCCCTCCAGGCTTCCAGGCACTTCTGGCAGGACGGCAGCACCATCCCCCGTTCTCGGAGTTGGTCGAGCCTTAAATTAATGTATATTAGAAATCATTACACTGTAGCAGCAAGGGAACATACCTCGTTACTGCGTTCTATGCTAGAGAACGATGCTTCATCGGCCTCTGGGATGGCGGGGGGATCCGACAATGCGAAGAATGCATCCTCCATTGCCTCAATCTCCGAATAATCTGCCTGTGAAGTGTAAGCAATGGATGTGAAAGCAGTACGGCGTGCACCTACCTTGTCAGCCTGCCGTACCGCAGACCCCGTTTCTGGTTCTGCGGAGGTCACGGTGCCACAGAGCTCCTGCTCCATGGCCTCAAGCTCAGTATCATGCTTCCACTGTCTATAAGCCAGAACATCTACAACGTTCAACTTCTCACTTACCTGAACTCCGCGCCGTGTCTCCAACCTTGCAGCGTTCTCCCCTGCAGAGTGTAGAGGAGAACCAGCTTGCTCGTTGTCGACGTCCATGTGCGTATCCGCCGGCGAGTCCTGGTCCAATGTAGCCATGAAGGACTCCAGATCGTCGGCATCCATGATGATGAAGGTAGAAGGAGGTCGTAGGGTTGCCTTGGCACCAATTTACCAGACTTTCGCACGCGGCGCATCAGTCACGTGACCATGGTGAGTTCGCCGCGTCAACGGCGAAGTCAGCAAGGTGTCCTGCTCTCACTTTGCACCTACCGTCATGTCCTCCTCCTACACCCCTGCTGAAGAACGTGTCATTCATCATGCAGCCCGCATATTCCTGGCCCTCCAGGAACTCAATCTCCGCGGGACCGTCAACCAGCAGGAATGGGAGCAGCACCTTTTTGCTGAACAGGTGCATGACTGAGTTCTCTCTTCATATGCTATTGCTTAAGTATTACCTTTAGACTGCACTTGCCGCTGCGTTCAATGCAGCTAAGAAGGCAGGAGAACGTAACATTCTCCCGCCCATTCTTATCAGCTGGTTTGTGGAGATGGTGCAAGCCCACCGTGAGGTACGCCCGGTCAACTTTCAATCCATCAAGCCGGACGACCCTCGCGTGACACCCGATCACCTCAAACGCTTTCATTTGGATGTGTGGCCAGCAGACATTAAGGAGTATAGGGTCTTGCAAGATGGGAGTCAGCCACAGGAGGAATGGTGGTCTATCCAAGGTGCGTATGGGCTTAGTTCTGAATGTATAGCCTGATTAACATTGTTCCAGGACGCGATGCACAGCCTGGGGCCACTGTGGCCTCCACATCCAATACCGGATGCCCTACCTCTCGCCCAAATGCCCTGCCGAAGTTCGCACAATCTGCTGCAATGCCGACACCTTCGCATTCGGCTACGGATGCACACGCCCGTCCCCGCCCGCAGCCCACGATCCTTCTTCCTGTCACGAAAGGAGGGGTTCCCATTCAGCGGAGTGCTGATGACTCCGCGGAGGTACAGGCCCAGATCGACTGCAACCGCGCACACGTGGAGCAGTCGAAGCTGGTGCCAGCCAATCCGAAGGTCCCGCCAACTGCCCCAACAGTGCCTGAGCCTCGTCGGAGCAAGTGCCGCGCCGACGCCATGGATGAGCAGCTGGCAGCACCCCCAAACACGACCAAGACCACCTCCAAAACCTTGAAAGGGAAGGGTAAGGCCGCCGCAGCCCCTGCACCCACAATGCCAGCTGCCAGCACGCTAAAGGCGGCCCCCAAGACCACCAAACGCACCGCGAAGCCCCAAAAGCAACGGGCGGGTCAGACGAATGCCGCCTCCCCTAGGCAAAGTGCACGGCAAGCCGCAGCTCAAGAGGTCGAGCAGGTTGACACTCGGGAGGACAGAGGCCAGCCTCCAGCAAAGAAGGTATGCCTGCAGATTACCCCTGTCCATTTGCATAGCACTCACCCATTTTCTCATGGCATAGCATGCTGGAAGGAAGTACACAGACGATGAGGAGCGGTTTATCAAGGCGGCGATGAATATCCCAGTGAGTTCATTCCACAACTGTATCTACTTACTTTATACTACGAAACCCTATTACATTAAGCAAAGCCATGTAACGACAACAACTATTGTTGTTAAGAGTACTAAAAGGCCAAAGCTAATAAAGCTACTTTGTTAGCTATATAAAGGTATTGGCTCTCACGGCCAATGCCTTTGGCCTCGGGGAGACTTATTCCCATGATTTAATACCATTATTCTTATATATTAATTGCTTCGTATAGCACCCGGGTATCTCGGACTTGGGATCAGACCCTTACTAAGCAGCATCATGCATCATATCTAATCTTATCTCAAGGCAGCACCGGGAGGTGCCGCAAAACATACATATGACATTCATTAAAAAAAACATCGGCCGAGATCGTAAGGATCTCGGCCATGTCGTTGATGCGTGCTGGCCGGCGCTTCCCCTCGCGCTCGCCGGCGCTTCCCCTCGCGCTCGCCGGCGCTTCCCCTCGCGCTCGCCGGCGCTTCCCCTCGCGCTCGCCGGCGCTTCCCCTCGCGCTCGCCGGCGCTTCCCCTCGCGCTTGCCGGCGCTTCCATCTGCCGTTCCCGCTTCCGCCCCGCGGCTACGCACGCGCTGCATGCTCGCTGCGCGCGCTATTTGCCGCACCCCCGCTGCAGTGCGCGTGCGCTGCGGTCTGGTCAGTGCAGGGTTGCCGGTTCGCTGCTGGCGCGAGCGCCCTCCATCGCGCTGGCCACGCATTCGATGCACGAGCAGGACACTGGAACAGCGTGCAGGGCATGGCACGTGGCACTGAGGCACGCGGCACACGGCACACGGCGGAAGCGTGCAGGACGCGGCGCACGGCGAAAGCGTGTGGGACGCGGCGCGAGGTGCGTGGGGCACGGCGTGAGGTGCGAGGTGCGCGGGGCATGGCGTGAGACGCGAGGTACGTGGGGCATGGCGTGAGGCGCGAGGCGCGAGGTGCGCGGGGCACCGCACGAGGCACGGCGCGTGCGGGGCATGGCGCGGGGTGCGCGGAGAATGGCGGGACCACGCGGGACACGGGGCTTGAGTGCGCACGGTTGCTGGAGTGCATGGGTGCGGGAACGCGCGACTACGAGGCTGGGACCCACGCGGACGAGGCTGGAATCCACGCGGACGGAGCTGAATGACATCGGGCGCCGGCGGGGGAGGGCGCTTTGAGGGCGTCCACACGTCGTTGCTACGCCATGGGGTGTGATGGTGGACCGACGCACACACGAACGAGAACACGTCAGCGTGAACGTGGCGTGGTGGGGGTGGGACAGTGAATGGGAGTGGCCCGGCGCGGCAGTCGTTGCACACGCGTTCAGGAGTTCCTAAGTAGGCGCGCTTGCAAGCGCGAGCTCTTGCTAGCTGGTCATCCTCGTGCATGGGGCTGGGAGATGTCAGGCGCGCAGTTAGAAGCACGAGGACAGGGGGATCAACGGCAGTGATGTCGTCGTGCAGCTCGCAGCGAGCCACATCGTCATGTTCTGAAGCTAAAATAGGTAGATTGTAGTCAGTAACAGTAGGAAAACAAATAGAAGAAGAAATTAACTTACAACTGAGAGGCTGTTGAGCCTCGAAGCCCACCCGCTTGATGAGAGGCGGAGGAGGACACGATGAGCCTCAACCACGAGCCTTGTGGCACGGTTCGGCAATTGCCGAACATGTCACCGAGTTCGTCAAAGTCGATATTCGGGCCCAAGTAAATTCAATTAAAGTATACAAATAATGTATGACATGTAGATAGTGCTAATGAAACTAAATACTAAGTACTGTATGAATCGAATGAAGTGCAGGAGAGATATCGGCGAGATACAGATATGCACGTACCAAACGTGCGGCGCTTGTCCTTAATGGTCAACGCGTCAAGCTCGAATTGAGCTGTTGGGAACGCCGGGCACCAGATTCGAGCTGCAATTGTGCAGCACATTTTGTCCATATCATGCATCGGTTCTCTTATATACGTTGGGGCATATGTAAGGTATGTATTACGACTTTATGGTAATTTTTAGTGGCCTGGATCTTTGAGATCTAACCAAATACGTGCGTTTTCGGCTCCATGAACTGTTATTTCGTGTGTATTTCAGATCTCAAGCTCTGGAATCAAGTCCAAAAAATCTCATACTTCGCATTTACATTTCTTACAGGATCATAATATTTTTCGCTCAGATAGATAAGTAGAACTTCCTGTAGTAAATTCTGTACTACAGGAAATACGAGGTAGGCCCTTACTGTAGGGTCAACATAAATCACTTATTCTGGCTCCAACAATACTCTATATTGCGCGAAATGTTGTACATACAATAAAGACTATATTAAGTACACATCCGGCTCAAGATTCAGGGACAATACCGTCCAGAAATCGTTCGGGAGCACTCCTCTCCTCGACGATCGGGCTTCTCGGGCTTTCAGCCACCGCCGCTCGGCCGTTTTCGAGCAGCACAGCTCGTGCGCGACTCGCTCTCCAGCCTCTCACTCTCCTCCTGCCCGTCCTCCTCCTACATGCCCACTTCTGCGCTCTTCACACGTCCTTCTCTCCGCGCTCTCCCTTTTCCCGCCCTCGCCCGCATTGTCCGCTCTCTGCGCCGCCCTTCCACGCCCTCCACGGCCCTTCCACGCCCTCCACGGCCCACCCCAGCCGTCCGCCCACGTCCGACACGTGCAGACGCGCAGAACGCGCCCCCAGACGCATACCCATGTGCGTACAACGACATGGACGCACGGTCAACACCCGGGCTTGCGTGTACGCGGCGCCAGCACCCACGCACACGACGACACTTGACGCGCGTGCCCGCGGGCCCATACGCATCGCGCGTCGCGCGTCCGTGGCCCTCAACACCCGCGACCGTTGCTCAATACTGGTGACGGGTCCCAGCGTGACGTGGAGCCCCCTGGCACAGCGCAACAACGGCGCGCTATCCCTCCCCCCCAACCCACTCGTGCTCGGGCCCCAGCACCCACACCGAACGCCAGCACTCGCGTGCGATGCCCAGCGCCCACGCGGAATACCCCAACAACGGCGTGCGGTGCACAGCAATGGCGCAGGAGTCCCGGCGACCGCCCGCGCTGGGTAGCGCCATGCCGACCACGCAGCAACAACGACGGCAGCAGCGCCTGCAGCGCTGATGACGTACGTCGCGGCAACGGTTCCGCAGAGTGAGCGGCGGGCGGTGGCTGGGAGCTAACAGCAGGGGGGGACTGAGCTGTGGCGGTAGGTGTGGGCGCAGAGCCGAGGGCGGGACGAGCGAGCGAGCGGGTAGCGCCGACGTCGGCGGGGCGGGAGGCGGGGCGGGCACGGCGCCGAACGAGGCCGATCGAGTAGGCGCGCGGCAGTGGGGAGGGAGATTAGATTAGATAAGCTCACTGTACACAATTTAGGCGCCCGATTGCATAGAACTGCGATCGGGATCCCGATCTGATTACGAAAGTGCTAAAAATAGCTTAAAGAAGCACCCTACGAAATATATTTTATTTTGCATATATAATATCATTAATGATTCCTATTAGATAAAGCCATAAGGCTAATAGGAGCCATTAGTGCATAATAGTTATTGTCGTTACATGGTTTGGGCTATTATAATAGTAGTATCGTTATAAATTTAGTAGCTATGGCTCCATTCCAGGGTTCATTGCCTTTCACGCTTACTGAACTGTCTTTGGGAAATCGCAGATTGATCCTTGTACCTTCTGCGTTGCCCAAGAGAAGACATGTTACCCCAACGGGCCATGCAACGCCTGTAAGGGATGCCATACCAGCCGGCAGAAGTGCTAACATCGCGTGTGGGGTGCTCCAACCGGCAATAGGGCCAACTGGGATCCAGAGGACTATCTCGATGTCCTCTGGCGGCATTCTATGGAGCCGATACCTGACTGGCCCAAGGATCGGACATCATCCCGCTTCCCGGACTTGCGGGGGGAGGCCAACTTCTGGCGCTATGTCCAGGAAGATGAACAGCATGACGATGTGGCGATGGAGGATGCGCAGCCACCAGAGGTGGACGAGGGTGATGAGCTGCCAGATATCCGCGGGGACTACCAGCCACAGGAGATGGATCAGGACGACCAGCAGCATGACATCGAGTCTGAAGAAGATGAAGATGGCCCGCAGATCGACGCGAACACCGGCATGGAGGACCGTGCACCCGCTGGCCAGTCCCATGCCGGGCCTGTCTCCTCAGCTGGCGTGGAATCACCTGGAGGTCCCAGCCAGGCGGCAACGTATTCCCGCCAGCGCGTACTGTCCCCCCATCCTCCGATTGCTACCATAAACGATCCACCCCGCAGCACCACACCAGAGGCATCGGCATCCATGGGCCCCTGTGTGGAAGACCTTGCCACGGACATTGCGCGCCTGCGACTGCAGTTGCGTACGCATGACGGGATCCTTCAAGATCTTCTGCAACTTCCCGGGACGGTCAAAACGGTGTCCACCCACGTCAATCAGGTTGCCGCCTCCGTCGATGAGCTGGCCACCATTGTGCAAAATCATAAGGGGTCTGCGGACGAGCGCCTCAACTCGCATGATGACCGCCTTCAGCGCCTGGACACGGGCTTGGACAGCCTCTCCACGAGTCTGCACAAGGACATTACCGCAATGTCCGCCATGATGTCCACCCGCGTGGATGAGCTTCGCGATACGGTAAGGGCTTCCCCACCACCTCCACCATCCATCCCGATATCCGCGGGGTTATTTGGACCGCGGACGCCGACTGTGCAGTGGGGCGCAGGGGCCGGGAGAGGTAGCGGCAGTGCTGGAGGATCTTCAGGGCCTGGAGGAGGCGGTGGTGCATCTTAGGCAGGTTACTGTAGATGTCGTATACGCTGTTTTGATACCTGTATAAATAGCGCGGTATTTTTTGTACGAAAGATAGAGTGTGCTAAATGCAAGGAACGTTGTCACTCTTGTTCACAAAGATGCATGATCTTGTGCAACTTGCACGATTCTCAGTTGTGGACACAATGAAAACATTGTATTCACAAGACACAATAGTACGAATTACATGATGAATGTATGGCTACCATGTTGAAGATAGACAGGAGAACACGACAGACAGACACATAATGATCAGCTAGGCCTATCGCATGTTGAAGCGATTGAGAATATAAGTACAATACGCCTACATTATAGGGCGTTGGCAAAGGGGATGCAGGAAATATTTCCTAACTGGCAGCGACTCCGTACAATGCCGCGGCATGATGTGAACAGCTTGCACATTTGCCCGATAAATACCTACAATGCCACGCATATACTGGGTGATGGGGAACCAAACCGAACAGTCAATTCTATGTCCTTACGCTGGCCGTTGAGGACCTGAGGCGGTGCGAGTATAGTACAATGCCGCGGGATAGATGTTGAATCTAGCCAAAGTGCATTCAAATGAAACTGAATATTACACACTTCGCAGTGGTACGGGGAGGGCCGAAATGAACGTCGCTGGGCATGTTGAAGCTCGCGAACATGGCACATTTGTTGTACAATGCTGCGGCATTGGAGTTGAATCCCGCTGCAGGCTGGTGGAGGCTCGGGGCTCTCTATACCATATTTCGGGATCTGCCCTTGGCCGCTGAAGATGCCGCAGCGGTTTCCGAAGGCTTATTGGCACGGCGAGATGGTGGGGGCTGTCTGCACAGTACATTAGCATGGGTGGCAAACTGAGATATGCATTCCGACATACTCGAGAGCCTTGAATGTTGGCTTCTTCTGCCTGCGACCCTTCACAATGTTCTCGTCCTGCACTTCTGGCTTCCGCTTCTTTGGAGGCGGCTTGGTAGCTGTCTTCGCCGGCTTCATCAAGCTTGGCCCAGCCTCCTTACCACCATTCGCAGATGCCGCGTGCTTCCCTGATACCTTCGCTGTGGGTGCAGAGGACTGAACTGATGTGGAGGATGTGAGCATGGCATGAAGCGGGGATTTGGGCACCTGTAAGACCGGTTCAGTTCATTACAAATCTGCTACTCAGGATGGGTAGATGGACGTACGGATTGAGACCCTGGTGCCCCATTTGCAAGTGCCATGACTGCCTCCTGAATCGCAGGAATCATCATGCTCTCAATGTAGGTGAACGCGAATGGCGATCCAGCAAGGTATAATGGCCCAGCACTCTCCTCCTCCTCATCCGGTGCGAACTGTCCCTCATGCATATCATGCATAGCACTACCCATGACCAAAGCAAATACTTCCATTCCACGCCTAGAGATGATTCTCCCAGCATTCCGGTCCTTGCCACTCAACAGCCATGGTTCGCTGTCGAGCCATCCCTCAAGGTCCTCTAAACCGTGAAGAGTATGTACCTCAGCAGGAAGCCATATCTGCTGGCTGCGCCAGGCAGCCCATGGCTCCCTCCAGCTCTCGGGAAGGAGCAATACCGCGGCGGGACCAGGAACCTAAATAAAGTGAGTATACACTCGGTCGCAGACCACGGAATCATGAGACATACCGCAGGCATTCCCACGATCCGCTCGAGCAGTTCGCAATAGTCCACCTCACATGAGAGAGTCGCGAGATACTGCATGCGCAATGCAACCTTCTCGCGGGTATCAGCAGGGCATGTTAGGCGGGTCGCTTTTGCCTTGTGCGACTGGCCCATGGCTTGCATCATTGTCGAAACCTCGTCCTCATCTTCGCTCGAGATGGCCTGCGGTGGCGTGGACATTCTTGGTTTAGCCGCACCAGCCTTGCGCAAGTCAGCCTTTGGCTTTGGCAATGCCGCGGGTACGGTGGGTGCACGGTCGACCTCTTCTGCAGACTGTGCATCCTGGGCCTCGTCAGCCTCTGTCTCCTGTGCACCATGTTCACGAGTATCCTTCACTATGACCTCCTCCTCCTCCTCCTCCTCCTCCTCCTCATCATCATCATCATCGGCAGCAGCGGGCAAATCGCTATCAGATGAGGACTCGCTGCTGGAGGTCGTATCGTCATGCGTATCACTGTCCGACGACGAAGACCGCGCCTCATCCTCGGTATCATTTGCAGCCTTCTGCTTGCCTTTGGGATTTTTGCCAGAGCCTTTCTGGCCTTTGGTCTTCTTCCTGGACGTGGAGGCAGGATTGGCGGTGGGAATGGGATTGATGGAGGGCAATGCCGATGATGCTGCAGATGGACGGGAAGCCAAACTACGTCTCTTTGTGAGCCCCCGCATGCCGGTAGGAGGATTGGCTGGACGACGGATGATGCGATCCTCCACAACTTCTGGATAAGCATCCCACTTGAACGGAATGAGGCCGAGGTCAATGCGGACATGCCAATGCATGTATACATCGTGAACCCAGTGCCGGTTCCACTTGGAGGGGTGAATCCATCCTTTGTAGTCGTTCAGGAAGCAATCACGCGAGTAGTACTTGCTGTCCTCAGAAAACACCAATCCCCATGGTACACTACCCTTTGTCTGGCCAATGGCAATATCTGAAAGACATGTCAGCCTTTCGTAGCCAAAACGAAATGATCACTCACGGAAATGCACAGTCATCCAGTGCTTGATCACTGCCTTGCGTTCCTTTCTCTCCAGCTCCTCGAAGACATCCATCGAGGGCAGTATCGGCCATCCCTCTTCATCATAATCGATCTCCGGGATATTGAGGACAGCCTTTCCAGAATATGGAGCATTCACGGAGTCTGGGTCTAGTGATATGTGCTTAGTGTCGATAGTTGCTACGCATACGGCAGTACGTACCAAATTCCCCCGGGGACCACTCAGTCCATTTCTCCATGATCATCGTATCATCCCAATCTGGATGCGTCTCTGTGAAGCCCCGTGCGCCTGACAGTTCCTGCGTGTAGTCCTGTCTGGAAGTGGGTGAGGAGCTGACTAGAATAAACCAGTGAATGACGTACACCGCATTGACAACATGACCATTCACGTCGATGAACTTCGTAAGAATGAACATCTGCATATCACATTGCGAGTACATCTCCTTCGCAAATGCACTGATGAACTTAGCCGCATACTTCGATGCATTCCTGATCATAATGAGTGACAGTAACGCGACATAGACAGACATGGCACATACTTTCATTGCACGTCGACTGGGATGTCTCCAGAGTTCCATGCCTTCACCATCTCCACATACTTCGCCTTCTCCGTGGCATTGATATTCTTGCACCACTTGGACAGCGTGCTCTGTCTCTTTCCGACCTACTTCACCGACCCCACCTTGACCCCGTTGAGCTCCTCGAAGTACGCGTGAAAGGCATCTTTCTCGACGCGGGCCCACACATTCCGCCAATCTGCCTTCTTGACATACTTCCTTATCGCCTTGCTAGGCTTTTTCCGACCATTATTCCGGAACCAAATTTTGATGCGCTGTCCGACAAGGTAAGAATGGGGACATCAAAGCAATCCTGGACCTTACCTGCTTGACCAGCCGCTTCCATTTCTTCCAGGGATCGAACTCGTCCTTGAATTCACTTTGAAGCGTATCCACACAGTCCCGCGCAATTTTTGCCCGCTGGCTAGAATCTGCAGCACGATAATCTGGCAACCGCGGTTCAAGATACTGCAGATGGCGTGACTGGAGGGTGAGCTGGAGCTCGATAACGGCGCTGGTGGTCGCTGCCGCAGTGTCTGGTGGTGTGGATATATGCTTGCGCGGTTCCTTGGGTTTCTTTGCTCGGGCCATAACAAGAGGGGAGGTCAGACTTGGTAAAACAAAATGCAGGCTGAACATTCTGTGCCCTCCCATCACACCATGACTACAATCAAATTCTGCGCTCTCCCATCACGCCATGGCTAGAGTTGAAATCTTCTAGAATGCCATGACACCATGGCTGGACTCGAAATTGTCCTTATCCTCTCCCAGGACTCCACGTTTGCCGAAGGTGATCGCGCATCCATGCGGTACATCGCTCACCATTTTCCCCAACAGATCATACCAAACTGCCAGACCACCCTGCCTGTTGACTTATGGCAGTATTGTATTCCAGTCAGTTCCAGACCAATACCTGTATGATGCAGATATAGGGTACATAGCTTAGGGTCCGTAAACCGTCCATGTCAGTAACACTCTACTTTAGTGGACCGACAGAGTGGGAGAAGTCTGTTCTGCCATCACTCCGCGCGTCGCTCCACCCGATGATCGGCTTGGCATCAAATGATCCGATCATCAGATTACTGTTCAAGATACCTAATAAGGCTATGAAAGTCGGGCCGGAGTCCCTCAAGAATCTGGCGTGAACAAAGGATCAATGTGCCATATGCACAATAGTGTAGCACTAGAGACGTGGAACGTTATTGTCTTGCGGTCAGGCGTGCATTGTATATGAGGGAGGAGAGGTGTTTTCCCCAACTATAATGAGCACTGTCTGTAACAAGAATAAAATGGCAGTTGTAACTGAAAACAAACGAGGAAGCAGGTATGAGTTAACAACAGAACAATGTCACAAGCTCGGCATATGCATAATAGTGCGGCACGAAACCTGGAACGTACATGTCTTGTACATGACTGATCGGACATATTCACCTCAACTAAATGAGCATTGTCGTCTGCAACAATAATACAAAGGCAACTTGTCATTGTCACTGGAAATGAACAAAGGAGCAGGTATGAGTAACAATAGAACAATACCATAGATAGACAATGCATGCTCCAATACGATGGTGGACAATGCCGTTCCATTGTCTAGGTTAGTATTTAAAAACGATACATCCAGAAACGCTGATTTTGCATAGCCATAATGTCTTCAGCTCCTACTCCCGATAATGACCCCGGGTCTCATTGTCCTTACGCCCCTGCAATGGCGGAATATCTCTACAACCGGTTTCTCAATGTGCTCGATCAGCACCACTGCGCTGTTGCAGAGCGAACCATTCCTCCTGACATTCCGCGTCCAGCAACAATCATCCCTATCACTATGCTGTCCGAGCTGGACTTCTGCACGGATATGCTTGTAACTGCATTTAATCGTCGTAGTATGTGTTTATATCCATTTAATTAGCTCATTAACATCCTAACAATGAACAGTCACCCTTGACTGGGACCTGGAGCGCTATGCCGAACGTAAAAGAGAACAGGACTCTCCAACATTTCGGCAGCGCTATCCGCCAGCTTGCGGGCATCCCAGGTATATGAAGCCATGTATTGGGGTTGACAAGCATGGGAGAAAATTCGTCTGGTACTTGCCAGGACTCATATCAAAGGAGCGCGAGGTATGTCGAGTGTGCTCTGTTCAATACCTCATACTTATATAATGAAAGGACAAGATGCGGGCGGCAACACAGCACCTGAATTCCTATGTCTGCAAGTCCAATCCTTCCCAGAAGAAGTCGAGCAGCAGCAAACGCGGAACCTGGAGGGAATCCTCCACTCTCTTTCATGCCGAGGACATATGCAAAGAATTTACACCTGGAACCGTGTCAATGTCTCCTGCATGGTTTCAACAGGCTAAAAATGTGCGTTTCACTGATGGACATTCATATTGTTTTGCGATTCTCAAGCATTGCTGTGCATAGGGTCCAGACGACGACTTATTCATCTCCCCATTGATCAATCCAGCAAAGGGTAACGCGGATGGCATGCAATGGGCCACGGACATTGCGGAGACTGCCGCGTTGTTCAGCACCATTCTCCGCGTCATTCACCCAGAGCTATACATTGCCGTGGCATGCGTCATGAAGGAGCTGAAGGGCATAGAGCGACTTGCACCAGCACTCCGACAGTGGCCCTCGGTATTCAACGGTGTTGCGGTCATATCGAACAGGCTAACGCCGTCCCATCGGGATTCCCAGAGTCATGCCTCATGGTATGATGTCCTCTGCACTATCGGATCATATCACGGCGCCACATTTAGCCTGCCAGGCACCGGACTAGAATTTGCTTATAAACCCCGAACTGTGGTTGCAATATCTGGCAGAGCCCTTGAGCATGCTGTCTCGGACTTCTCTGGTGAACGGGTTTGTTATGCATGGTTCATGCAGGATGTAGTGCATGATCGGGTTGGACAAGAGGCTCCAGGATGGATGAGGATCCGTGCGTATGACCGAGAGAATGATGGCGCGGCTCATAGCCATTCCGACAATGATCTGGAGCGATCACTCCATGCTCTTACCAGATTGTCACTATCATAAGATCAGATCTGCATGTACGATAGATCTGTACAGATTAGTCAGTTTCTTCTCTATGACCAAGTTTCCTACAGAGACATTCCGTCATCCCTGTATCTGGTCTCGTTGCTACGCTATCAGCCAAACACCGTTGACTTCATGGTATGCACTAAACAACGCAAAAATGGGATACGATACTCCGCAGCACCAACGGGCGGCCGTGCACATGTCACCCTCGTCGTACAGGACACAACTCGTGGATTCAAGCAAGTCACATTGAAAAAGTCTCGCCGATCTCACCTGGATATCGACACCACATTTCTAGAAATGTCTACACCAGACAGGGACGGATCCGGGCCATCTCGAGAAGCTATATTCAATGCTCTACCTGGGCCATGGGCAGAGGATTATGAAGTCATGAATAACGACTTTATGGATGAGGACGGCATTCGAGACCCATTGGCAGACGTTCATGGAAAGGTGCACGCACTTCCAGCATTTCGTTGCATGCCCCAGGAGAAATTGCTTATGCCGCGACATAGGGACAGCACGATTACCTGTGGGAATGGCTCCCGAAACGCGCGGAATACATACGTGCAATGCTAGATGGAGACTCCCCCCCGGAGAACATGTCCTGCGCCACTTGCAAGGCAACCCCAGGTAGCTGGCGATGTCTAGACTGTCTCGGACAGGTGTTCGAGTGTCCTCAGTGCTTAGCCAAACGTCATGCAACCCTGCCGTTTCATCGTGTCGAACGCTGGACAGGTGAATTCTTTGCACCATCATGGCTTCGCCTCGCGGGTGTCAAGATCCACACTGGGCATTCTGGAGAGCCCTGTCCCCACACCAGTTCAGAACACCACCAATTTGGCCCAGATCCCCAGGAGGAGGATGTACAGGACGATCTGGAAGTCTATGATGGGGATGAGGCATTCAGCCGGCCTGAAGTGGATGAGGACCTGTTAACCTTCCAGACAGACACGCTTCCCAAAAAGGCGGGGGACTCTGATGGGAACCCAATTATGTGCATTGTTGATGCGACCGGTGTCCACTGCATTCCGGTCGTCTGGTGCCACTGTCCTAATGCCGACCCCCCAGCCTTACAATTATTCCGTATGCAGATGTTCCCCTCCACGTTTCATACCCCAGAGACTGCATTTACATTCCGAGTCTTGGACGACTTCCGTCTGGACAACTTGGAATGCAAAACAACTGCTTACCATTTCTATCACAAGTTGTGATGCCTCACAAGTAGCGCATTTCCATCAACCGTACCCGTATGGTTATTCCATGATTTTGAAAAGTATCCTGTTGATTGCAATATAGGACCGATACCGAGAACTGTTGCACGTTGAGCGGCAGTGGCGGGATATGAAACTGCGTAGATGGTTTGGTATGGGGCACGATCCAAGTGAGATGGAAACACCGGGATGCCGCGCGATGTTCTGCCCTACATGTGCACAGCCGGAGTTCAATCTACCAGAGGACTGGAAGACATGTGATCCTCGACGGTGCGTACAGCATTTTATCTGCAATTCTTGGGCGGTGACTGAGAGTGGTTCAGATGGATCTTCCTGCGAACGTTCATCATGGATGGGAATTTTGAGTCCACTGGGTCAAAGATGCGGAGACCGGCGAATGACGTGCAGCTCAGTGACGGTGCTGGATTCATGGTAGGACAGGATGAGTATAAGAAGCATTTGAAATCCTCGAATGACCTACGCGAGGTACGCCAACTTGCGATCGCATGCCTGCGCGGTGTTGACGTATCCCGCGGCATTTAGAGATCAACATGTAATGAGCACCGGGCTGTCAATCGTGTCAACACGGATAGGCATCACGTTGAGCACACCGGAATTGGAGCGACGGCATGTTGCCATGGGTGCTTTTACCCACACTCTACAGTCAACTTCCAGAAGGGAGAACGGTATGCCGATTAGGGTTGGAATGATTTTAGGGCAATGGTGACGAGCATATACAGGCAAATGAACATGGATTACTCGGCTTGCCAGGCCATGAATCACAACAGCAAGGGTATCGAAATCTTCATGAACGTTTATGATATTGTCTGCCAGTGGAGGAAGCTATTCGAGCAACGGGTGGCCAGCAGTGAATTCCTATTGATTCCGTTCCAGCATTCTCACCAAACTATATCATTGGTGCACGGCAGTTCGATGGTGAAACAGTTGAGACACTGTGGGCTCCATTGAACGAAATTTCCAGGAGCACTAGTGGCATGTCAACATCCCATCGTAGGGAGGTACTTGACGATCACATGAATGATTCCAATTGGAAGAAGCTCATTGGAATGGGTTCGTCTACATCTCTTCATATGAATGTAATTTGCTGACTGAGTTTAAAGTGGCCTATCTGTCCCGTCGCTATCGGAATGGAAAGGTGGAATTGGGAGCAGCTGAGGATGCATTTGAAAGTATTGATTATACAGTATCGAATGCTAATCGAGGCCGCTGGTCATGGCAAGAGCAGAAGGTGCAAAGAAAGCGAGAGAAGGATCCAATGGTGATGGTCAAGATATATGACACTACCGTGAAGAAAGGCAGGCAG
Source organism: Hericium rajendrae (assembly GCA_033439255.1). Taxonomy (NCBI): domain Eukaryota; kingdom Fungi; phylum Basidiomycota; class Agaricomycetes; order Russulales; family Hericiaceae; genus Hericium; species Hericium rajendrae. The sequence continues at coordinate 133,318 of CM065879.1, read as the reverse complement.
ACAAATCAATATTCAGAGTAACCCCATATTGATGCCAGATGGAATATGATAGGACCATCAAGAGCGGATGTTCTAGTGAAGCTCAATCAACTGGAACTTGATCGTGGGAGGGGACATGGTGCCGCGGCATGGATCATGCTGGGCCTCCGCATACAAGAGACTCAGTACATTGAAACCATATGCACATCCTATTATACATACTGACATCTGGCGGCAAAGGCTGTCGGTATTGACCCTTGTACAGAAGCTGGGTTCCAGCCCTACTGCACCTCAACGAAATGATCTTGAAGATAAGAGGTGGTGCCTGCAATCCCGGGTGACAACCTTTGAACGTGCGGCATCACATTACCTGCCATATGACATTGATACCACAGGCCACGGAGTCCCTCTGGCCCCGGACGATGGTGAGAGATTTGATAGGGTTGGCGAGGAAGACGAGGAAGATGATACCCCTGCTCACGCACCTCGCCGACCTGGAGGGTACATCCCGATCGAACGCGTGGCCATCAGCATTCCTTCCCGCCTCGAGCAAGGCATTCTACGCTTACCTCAGATGAAAACGCTGGTTGATACCGAGCGAGAACTGCGACAAGGCCAGGCAAATGACGCTTTGGAAAGCTTACGACTTGCCCTCAGATATAAGGCCTATGTCTTCAGGCATGATGTGCGGCATGCGAATAGTCAACGCAAGAAGACGTGGGCATGGGATGGTGTGACATCCATCGAGAGTACTGTTCAGCACCAAGCACGTGTGTATTCAAAATGTCGTGAAGCAATGCAAGCCCTGGGCGCAGATGACACTGTTCTCCAAAAGTTCAAACACCTCCTGCCAGATCATCTCAAGGTTCGCACTGCAGTCTTAGATCCATCGATCGCTGGTCTACGCAATTCAACTCTGCCCTGGTTCTGGACAATGGACATTGATGGGGATTCCAACCAGGGTGAATGGCTTGCTGACTGTACGTATAAAGTCCATGCCAATTGAGATTTATGCATGGCAGAATAACACCTTCTTGATCCATACAGTTCACAGAGTCCAGTGGCTTCATGCACGCGCCAGGATGCACCGATGGCACGAGGAGATGGTGGTTCTCCCATTCGAGATGGAATGGACTGTCACCGGGTTTGAGAAGCGTGCTGATGACTGGGGCATGAGGGTGGAGTATGCGAAGGGGGAGAACTTACGGGGACATGCAGCATATGGTGCGAGACAGAGGGCGATGTGGCAGGAGTTTGCTAGGCATGCCGAGCACAGCTTCAAGGAGGTTGTAGGAGATGATCCACGTTCAACATATGGGTTAGACTAATGTACATGTAGGCCTCGGCATATATATACTTGGGATGACTCAAGACTGGGGAGACGATAGAGGACATGCCGCGGCATACCAGAAGTATTCAATGGCCTTTCAGACGCATGCAAGATGACCTCAGTCCCGCAGATAATCCTGGAAGAGGGTCCACCATCCCTCGGGATCCTTCATCCACTTCTTCATCCCTCTCAAATTGCCTTGTATGTACTCACGCTCATCGCAGAATTCCTGCAGGTAGTTGGTCATGTTCTCAGACCTGGCCACAGCATCGTTTAGTGCACTGTACACCTTGTCCATTCGCTGGATCTACTGCGGCATGAGTAATTGTTGGAACCAAAGAGATCATAACTGTGTACCTTGTCCACGTGGGCACTGAGGGAAAGGGCTAGACATCCCACGATGTCTGGCGGATGTGGCGTACGTGTCGCGGCAGTGGACCACACACCGGCATTACCTCTGAACGTTTTCAGCTCTGGGTAATTAATGATATATGGACTGCAGTACCTTCGATCCTTGGCAGATCCATCTGCATGACCCACAGCCCCGGATGAAATTGAGCGCAGCGTGTCCCAGATGGGTTTCGGCCACCACTGCGCACGGGGTAGCCACCATCGAGGCATGTAGTGCATCATCGTGGCATCCCGTGGGAATGGTATGCGTTCTAGTGGGTCTGGTTTCCGGTGCGCAGCTATGGCATCACCGATGGAGGCCAGCATGGCATTGGTATTTCGTAGGAACGTCGGAATGACCAACGGCGGCATCTTGGCTAACTCTGCAAAACCAAGCATTATCGCAGCAACATCCTATGTACCCATGTTAATGTAATAAACATATGTATTCTCCACAACATACCAGTTCCTTCTGGATGGCGGTGAATGCATACCAGTACTCGTAGGTTCCCGGCGGCTTTGAAATGGTCTTCAGTGCATCGTGAATACGCCATGTAACTTCGTTAACAATGGCCTGTGCGAGTGAGCCAGTGGGCGGCATAGAATCATTGCCTGGAGCAGCACGCTGGGTGTTCATTTCAGAGATTCAGTGACTTGAAATGTGTAGAGGCGATGTAAAGGAGATTGGGGGATGATTGGTATCTATTGACGCCCATGCCGCATTGAAAACACGTGTATTCCGCGGAATGAGTCACGTTACCTCTGGCGGGGCAGATTGACACTGTGGTTGATGCTCAGAGTAGAATAATATCAAAACCGATAGCAGTATACACAATATTGCCTGTCTAATATTCATTCTCCTGCTTCAGAGCAGTGACCTCCTCCATTCTACGCTTGGCAATGCCACGCTTAATGCGCCATTCCTCCAATAACTCCTTTACTGCTGTGGCAAGTGATTGGAGCTTGGATTCTGCATTATCAAAGTTGCTGAGGATCTCCTCCCGGGCAGCAAGGATATCAGCTGGTGGTGTGGGTGGTCCTTTGGCGTAAATTCCACTCTGAACATTGTTGAATTAGTCTTTACTTATGCCGAACAGGACTGGTAATATAGCATACCTGTGTAAGAAGGGCAGGGACATTTCCAAAGATCCCTGCTGTCACCGTGGCATAATCCTGCACCAACTGGCAGAATATTGCAGGGATGCGGGAGTCCAGCGGTCCTCCGATGTTGTAAAGTTTCAATAAGCCGATATCACGGGATAACTGAACCTTATGAATAGTTAGCATTGTGGGTATCGAGCACATATTGATATACCCATTGTGCTCCTGTCATCTGTTTATCAGATGAGGATGCTATTTCGGAGAGCAATGATATCACGCGTGTATGGATGGCGTGGATGTCAGGGGTATGGCAAGCCCATGTATTCGCATTTGGTGATTGAGACATGATGGTGGGTGGGGAGAATGTGTTATCGCAGTTGTAAAGACCCTTGTGCCTGCAGCGCCCAATGTCACGTGACAGTACCCCCGAGTGGTTCCCTTATTAGTATGTCGTGGCATATTAAATCCCCGTTCTATCCGTTCGCGATGATAGCAATTGAATATAGCAGAATACCCGGCGATATGTGGCAACATATAGCGGTTATCATGCCGTATATAAGTTGTGGCCTCAGCGGGTATACCCCGATATGCAGCGGCATACATGCGTGCATGCCGCGGGATACATGGGGAAATGCCGCGGGATACACGGAGGAATGCCGCATGTATCAATCTGGTATGTTGGATCTATTGCGGGGTATGCAGTTGTATATGATACATGCGATGGTCAAATGGTCGCTTTTACATAAACTGGGATAGGCAAAGCTATAGTAGCATGTGACATTGCACACTGGCCAACCCATAGCACTATGTAACAGTGCAAAATGACATCTTGGACAAGCCATAACAGTATGCAAGTGATAATTGACTCACCACTTGGAGAACCCATAACAATATGCTACACATTGCAACAGGACGCGGAATTGCGTGTTGGCCAACCCATACCGGCATGCAACACTGTGCGGAATTCCATCTTGGCCAACCCATAGCCACATGTAACAGGTGGAAAATTACACATTGGCCAACCCATAGCGGTATGCAACAGGATGCGGAATTGCGTGTTGGCCAACCCATACCGGCATGCAACACTGTGCGGAACTCCATCTTGGCCAACCCATAGCCACATGTAACAGGTGGAAAATTACACATTGGCCAACCCATAGTGGTATGCAACAGGATGCAAAATTGCGTGCTGGCCAACCCATAGCGGTATGCAACAGGACGTGGAATTGCGTGCTGGCCAACCCATACCGGCATGCAACACTGTGCGGAATTCCATCTTGGCCAACCCATAGCCACATGTAACAGGTGGAAAATTACACATTGGCCAACCCATAGCGGTATGCAACAGGACGTGGAATTGCGTGCTGGCCAACCCATACCGGCATGTAACACTGTGTGGAACTCCAACTTGGCCAACCCATAGTGGCATGCAACACTGTGCGGAACTCCATCTTGGCCAACCCATAGCCACATGTAACAGGTGGAAAATTACACATTGGCCAACCCATAGCGGTATGCAACAGGACGCGGAATTGCATGCTGGCCAACCCATACCGGCATGCAACACTGTGCGGAATTCCATCTTGGCCAACCCATAGCCACATGTAACAGGTGGAAAATTACACATTGGCCAACCCATAGCGGTATGCAACAGTTGCAAAATTCCATCTTGGCCAATCCATATCGGCATGGAGGTGGTCTCGGCAGCACGGCTTGGCCAATCCATAGTGGCATGCCGCGGTATATGGCATTATGAGTAGGCCAACCCATAGCAACATGCACACCGCTTGAAATATAGTACATTTGGCCCAGGCATATATCATTGCAGAATTGACATAGACTTGGCCAAGCAATGTGCCATGGCAACTTAATGCGAGGCATAGAGACTCTGGGCAGGTATTCCTGAGCAAGGGGACATGGGAAACCATATTGTTATTCTATGCATACTACTATGGCTACACTGGAATGTTGGCCAACGTGAGCTCCACCATCTAGGATGCGACGGTGTCAAGCTGACTCGGCATGCTCATATGGGAATTAGTACTGAATGGGCTCTATCTAGGTCGTAGGCTGCTGCATGCGATGCGGACGTCTGAGGCTGAGTTAAAAAGCATGCACATGATCCTAATTCATAGTTAACATGGTAGATACTAGACATAGACGGCAGCATAACGAAATACAATCCAATCCCAATCCAATGATAATCGGTTTACTTCGTCGATGCTGCAGGGCCCGCGACGATCGGCGAGATTGCTCCAGTCACCTCTTTCTCCTCTGCCACTCCCGCCAATGAGGCATGGAACGAAACAGAACCCATCGGCTCTGCGTCCCCGGGCGCCTGCTGCAACGATCGTACTCGCTTGCCACGACTGTTCGCGAACGACTCCATCATGTTGCTCCCCTCTTGAGAGCGTTTCTTCGCATTCCCTGCCAGATTATCACGACCAGCATCGTCCTCCGCCCAATCGGACTCCTTGAGGTGCTTGTCAAAGATAGCCATGAAGCCTTTGGAGTTCGACAAGAAGACAAGAGAGGCGGCAAGTGCCTCTGGACTGAAGTCGTCGTCATCGTCGTCTATATAGAGCCGTTTAAAGCTCTTTCGAAGATCGTAGATCAACTCTGCAAGGGGCGCCTTGAACTGGTTGAAAAGTTGCTTCTTTGGGAAGGTGCCATTAAAGAAGAGCGACCTCTTCTGGTCTCCACCTGTGATCGTTTTCAATTCTTCGTCCCAATCGCCGGAGTCGAATACCGTGTGTAAATTTCCCTCCAATTTCGGTATCGAGTTGCGGCAATATCGCAGAACGTGGTAGAAGAGGACATGGAAGAATGATTCCAGGTCATGGCGTAATTCGTGTGGAGTGCTGGGTTGCATCAAGATCTGCGCAGCAATGAACTGCCACGTCCCCTGCAAGATGTACAGGTGAGCATGTTATACATACCTGACTCGCTATCGATCACTTACAGTCCTCCAGTCTCGGCGTGGCGACTTAAGATCCACGGACTTGCACAACTCCCAGTCAATCAACAAGCCTTCATATCCGTCGCCTTTCTTGTTCTTCCTTACGAGAATGTTCCCGCCGCTGACGTCGCGGTGCAGGACACGTGCCTTGTTATAGGCTACCCAGTGGGCTGAAGAATGAAAATGACGATGAGCGACGTTACACGACAGCTGATAAAGATACTCACATTCAACGGCATGCCGAACAGAAGTGCAGATCTCGAGAGATGATTTCGAAGACTTTAGCGGACGGCCTATGGTATCGAGCACGAGCCGGTAGTGAATATACAGACCGACCCGCACTTCGCCGGTTACCCAAGGCTTCTGCGTGAATTCACGAGTCCGCGTCTTCTGGTCGCCGACATCTCCCGAGCAGACCAGCCCCGCGATGTACGGCACCTTGTGCTCATGCAAGTCCCGATAAGTCACGCCTTCGGGCTTGATGTCAGGAGCATCGGCACGCCAAGTGTCCTTGAGATAGACCAAGACGCGTTTCTGTAGATCATAGGCAATATACCCAAATGTGCACCTTCCCGTGGGCGCATATGTATACCATCGCGGATCCGGGGCAACGAAATAGTGATCCTTTTGCGTCTTCTCATCGCGAACGTGGAACTTGTGCAGCGTGGTGAAGGGCAAGTCGATCTTCCCATTCATGTCGACCATGTACTCGCGCACATCCTTCGATTCGAGTAAAGTCCTTGCCAGGTCGGCTTCTTCCTTCTTTGGTACACAGACGGTAGGATCCCGGCCGCGTTGTTGAGGGGTCATGTGGTTGAATCTCCACAAGAACTCTGCGAGGTATTGACCATCGCTCCCAAGACTCAAGCGCCTGGTGACAATGGCGCCTGCTCGATCCCAGCGAATGAGGCGATAATGCTTGGGGAACAGAAAGATTGAGAAAGCAAAAGACCGAAATTGAGCGGAGAACATAGCAGTGATGTATGAAATCATCTGGCCACGGTTTTCCTTCGGCAGAGCATCGTCGCGCTGAAAAAGAGATGTTTTCTTGTTGACATCGGCAGGATCGCGATCGATGAATGGATCATTCGTTAACGCGTCAGGCTTGCGTTCAATTGGTAGCTCGAGGATAGGGAATGACATCAACTTGTTATGTCTGGCGCGGTCCTCCTTCCGTGAACCACGATTCGCCTTCGGGGGCTGGGGAGGGGGAGTCGGAGGAGGTGGGGCAACATCGCTAGCGGGAGGAGAGACGTCGTTGGCGGGAGGAGAGACAACGTCGGATTGCTTGGCCTCATCTGGGAGAGTTTTCGATGGGCCTACAGAAGCGGTGTCTTTGCGATTGTAAACGGACATATCGGGTTTGCAGTACTTCGGGTGGTCGGGGTCCCCGTTGGCCGTGGTGTTTACAAGCTCAAGAGACGGACAGAGTCCGTGTGACTCCACTGCATTAATCTGGCACACAGTCAGCGCGAGAACAACGGACGATTATAAGCTAGAACGCACAAATTCGTTCTCTGACGATCCAATCGTCCCGAGTGCGTCGCCGACCTGAGGAGCAGGCTCGGAGTGTGATGGCACAAATGCCTCGAGGAACTCGTCCACCGGCATCGGTCCTACAAACTCCATCCTCATGTCTTGAGCAATATCAAGTCGATACTGTTGTGCTTTGGGATCTTTACTGGAAGATGTGAACGTCGCCGCTCTGGAGTTGGTATACTTTACTGGGGTACTCTGGAGCTCGGGTTGTTCAGGCATGATGAAGCGAGAGGGAGGGGAATGACTTACGGTCGTACAGCTATGGATTCTTTATAGAAATAGGACAATAGCGATGCCACACACGTTGCGAGTGGACTTGCAGAATTGTGGACTTGAATGTGCTGGGAGGAAGTCGACACCGTGCCGTGCACGCGTTCAAGTTGAAACTCAGACGCTCATTGTGCGAAACGCGTTTTCGCGCTCCGCGGCGCACACGTGACCGCGTCAAGCCTTATTCGCTAAAGGATTTGCTCGAGGATGTGTCTGTCCGGGCCCTTCACGATCCCTGGCGCAGGGCCAGGACTTAATTTCTGATGTGAGATGAGGACCACTATTTCTCTCAAATAGAAGCACCAATTTTACGAAGGCAAGAGTCCTGTTCAATTTGATCTGGTTGTTTACTACGTCCGCTACGCTCGCCGCTCAACGCATAACCATGAGTCATGACAAGCTCCAGTGTGTGCCTGCATAATACTGCCTGCGGTCTATTGTGCAGTGATCATGCACACACTCTCCCCTCGCCACCCATTTGCATTGACAAGGGTGGCTTTGCATTGTGTCCTTTGTCCCAACGTGGACGTGGCTCTGGAAATGAAATTCGGACGGGCCTATTAAGTATATCGGACCCCCATTCATGCTTCAGCGATCCGGCTATAACCACAGCCTGCTGTGTTGAGCCATCTCAATCAGCGTGACTGAATCATGACGATATTGTCAGATTCAACGACATGAAGTTGAGATCTTGACCTTAAGGCGAGGGATGGCTCCGGTCGTACTAATGCTGCAAATCATTTGTGGTCGCATGCAATCATAGTATCGTACAGCGAGGCAATATGACCAGATAGGGAACACTCCGACAAAGCAGGTCGCACTCGGGCTATCGGAGCTATTGTGAGTCATGCCTCTGTGGACTGAGGTACAAAGCAGACATGCACCATCGATTGTCTGTTCGTTATGGCACTCGAATAGACAATCATAGTCCATGAGATACAGGAAACACCACGAGTAGGATTTATGAGTCAAGCACGTAGGCGTTACATTCACTGAACAAGACTAACGCAGATATTTTGCCTTACTTGTCAACAACAATGAACGGGTAATGAAAAACACCCTGAGGCCTGTTCATGAACTGCAGATTCGTGGCGTCGAGCTTGTTGTCAGTACCAGCAATGAACCTGTCTCTTATCTTGCGATCGACAGGTGACTCATATAGCGCAACGTTTAGTGCGGGACGTTCGAGGCTGCTTCTGGTTACGAATGCCAGAAACCACTTGTCATCCTCCCAGAAGCCTGTACAATGTCAGTCGGTACGATGATGCAGAAGGAAGAACAGACACACAATTCGGCCTAGGAATGCGAGCTTCCTTCGGCTGTTCGAGGTACCAGTTACTCCAGGCAAGATAGACATCAAAGAAGTCTGGTGTTCCATCGGGATATTCAGGCCCACAACCGACGGACTCGAGAAAGGCAACGAGACGTTGCTCATCAACGATGTATCCTGCGATGACTCTGACCATACTGCATGCGAAGATTAGAGCGAGCAAAGCCACGCGCGAGAAATAGGCATACGTAAAGGTTCTATCGCGAGAACGGAAAGTGCTTTATTCCTTGGAAATGCAGTTTCAAGTTGCTGTATGGCGACTTGGCCGCTTGCTACCATGACAGATGAGATGCAATTCGAATGTATAGCCAATCCAACCTGTGGCTGTCACGTACGCATCCGGGACAGCTCACTTATGGCAGGACTCGAATGAAGCAGAAGCAGACGAGAGCAGACGCAAGCAAACGGACGTGCCAGAGGCGCGACTGTGACACGCGTCCACGTGGTGTGACGTCACGCGTTTGGCTTGTAAAAGTTGGTTTCGAGTTTCCATTACTGTAAGCTTTCTTTCAACTTTCCAGGCCCGTCTCTGGACAAGATCAGGTCGATTTCTGTATTTGACAGCATAAAGTTTACTCGTTCGTCACGATCAATCGTTTGCCTGGCTTCACCGGTGCGGAGTCATCCGAGTCATCCAAACCATCGTCTCTGAAGGTATGAAGTACGCGGCGAGCAGGAAGGCCTAACGCAGAAATTTACGCTAAATGGAATCAGGTTCATAGGACCCACCCTTGCCCATCGCCTGGAGGAAAGTGATCCGCAAACTTCTGTTTCATAGCTGACATGGTAAACTCACAGATGACAGCGTAAGTACATACAATTCAATCCAACGATGAACATACCACTTTGGTCTTAATGCAAGACATACCATGATCCGCGAGATTTCTCCACTCACGTTTGGAAGAACATGAAACTCGTCTGCTCTGAGCCCTTCGACCCCTCCTTCAATAACCGCACCCGCTTGGTCCGACCCTGCACGAGTGACTCGCTCATGCTGCTCCGGTCTTGAGGGTGCTTCTTCGTGGGTTTTGCAAGGTTGTCACGCCCAGCGTCGTCGGCAGGCCAATCACACTCCTTGAGGTGCCGGTCGAAGATGTCCATGATGCCTTCGGAACTGGACAAGAAAGCCATGTAGGCGGCACATGCTTCTTCACTGAAGCCAGGTGTCCATTCATCCACGTAGATCATCCAAAACCGGGATCGGAACTGATGGATGAGTTGCGCAATGGGAGGCCTGAGGCGGGGGTACAGTTCTTTCCCGCGGAAGGTAGTACCGAGGAAAACGCTGCGCTTGTCTGCTCCACCTGTGTCTATGCCGAGCTGTTCGTTCCATCGAGAGGAGTCGAACACATTTTCCATGTCGCTTTCGAGTGTCGGGAGCGGGTTGCGGCAGTAGCGCAGGACGTGATAGAGGAGGACGTAGAAGAACGATTCGAGGTCGTGGCAGAGCTTATGCGGCGTGCGGGGTTCCATTAGGATCTCGGCGGCGAGGAACTGCCATGTCCCCTGCGGTATTAAGATGTAAGCATGTTGCAAAGAAAATGCCAGCTAGTGACTACTCACAGTCCGCCAGTCGCGCCGGGGTGCCTTGGGTGAAACGGATTTGCACAATTCCCAGTCGATCAGCAAGCCTTCGTAGCCCTCGCCATTCTAACTCTTGGTTATGAAAATGTTTCCGCCGCTGATATCTCGGTGCAGAATGCCCGCCTTGGAATAGGCGATCCAGTGGGCTGAAGAATGAAAACGACGATGAGCGACGCAGCTACACGACGAGTAGAAACAATATCCACATTCGATAGCATGTCAAACAGAGACACAAATCTCGCGGGACGACTTGGCTGTCTTCAATGGGCGGCCGACGGTATCGAGCATGACCCGGTAGTGAATGCGCGGAACCACCCGCACCGTGCCAATAACCCAAGACCTCATCCTAAATTCCTGCGTCCGCGTCTTCTGGTCCCCTACATCGCCCGAGCAGACCAGCCCCGCGATGTACGGCACCCCGTGCGTGTGCAAGAGGCGGTACGTGACGCTCTCGGGCTGGATGTCGGGGACGTCGGTGCGCCAGGTGTCCTCGAGGTAGACCAGGCGGTGCTCCTGCAGATCGTAGGCGAGGTATCCGGATGTGCTTCTCCCCATGGGCGCAAGGCTGGACCACAAGGCAGGCGGCGCGACAAAGTAGTGGTCTGCTTTGGTATGTTCATCGTGGACGAGGAATTTGTGGAGCGTGGTGAGGGACACATCGGTATCGCCGCCGATGCTCGCCAAATGCTCGCGCACATCATTTGATTCGAAGAAGGTTCGTGCGAGGGCGGCTTCTGTCCTGTTTGGTGCACAGACGGTAGTATCCCACCCGCGCTGTTTGGGACTCATGTGGTTGAATCTCCACAAGAATTCGGCGAGGTATTGGCCGTCGCGCCCCAGACTCGTGCGTCTGGTGACAACGGCGCCCGCCCGATCCCAGCGAATGAGGCGGTAAGCGTTTGAGAACAGGAGAATCGAGAAGGAAAACGACCGGAATTGGGCGGAAAGCTGGGCGGAGAGGTGTTGGGACATCCGTTCGAAGTTGCAGTCCGCATCTGAAGTGTCCCGCAGAAAGTCGGCCTCGTCGTCCGAGTCATCGGTATCAGCGAAACCGGCGTCTGTGAATGGATCGTTTGGATCATCCTCAAGCATGCATTGGATTGGCATCTCGAGGATGGGGAAGCACATGCGCAAGTCGTGCGCTGCCTTCCGTGAGCTTTTCTTGTTCGGCGACGAAGGAGTCTGGAGGCGTTGGTGGGCATGGGTCGCCTCCATCTCATCGAGCGGATGCTGCGCTGCGCCTGCTGCGATGATGTCCTCGCGGTTGAAGATCGATATATCAGGCTTGGAGTGCTTCGGGTCCTTGTTGTCGCCTGAGGTATTCACGAGCTCGAGGTATGGACAAAGTCCGTGTCGTGTCACCGTGTTGATCTGGTAGATATTGAGTGATTAGAGTGAACCTCCATTACGACTGAACATACGAAAGCGTCCACTGGTAATCCAGCGTTCTCTAGGCCACCACCGACCGGGGGAGCAGGCTCGGAATGTGGTGGCATAAACTCATTGAGGAACTTGTGAGCCGGCATTAGTCCTAAGAATCCCATAATCGTGTTTTTTTTTTAGGAAAGCTAATGTGATGTTGTGATGATTTAGGTTCTAATAGCACACTGGAAGAGCCAATGCTAACTTCGGAGCTGTTGACTAGTAGGGTAAAGCAGGGAAGGATACCTTGCGGTCGGGCAGCTGTGTGTGATTTGTAGATACAACAATAAAAATGCCACGCACGCTGAATTGTGGACTTGAGCTTTATGTAATGTACACGAGGCTGGGAGGAGCGTTGTCCAATTGACTGGAAGTGCGAGCCTCGAGGCGCGTTTTGAATTTCGTGCTCCGCGGCTGCCACGTGACCGCAACAGCCCAGAAATGGCGGAAATGGGGAGTTCAGTGCTCGAGATATTTCTGCTCTCCTTGACTTCGCGGTTCCCGCTCAGCTCCAAATTCAATCCATTACGCGTCACGCATCGGTCAGACCATGGTACAGACAAATATCTACTTACTGAAGGTGAAAAATCCCCCTACCAGATGATCATTTGAGTCGGTCTCTTTCGTCTCCTGTGGAGACAAGTCGCCGCGGTTGTACGCCCACCGTAACCGCGCCCAGCGCCCATCACTCGTGGTTATCAGCGCTTCCATTTCCTAGATTCTTGCCCATCCTTTATCCTGAATCATCTGCCAGAGAAACGTGAAAAGTGTCACGATAGAGCATGCATCTGCTCTGAGTCCCCTGACCCGTCCTCCAATAACCGCGCTCGCTTGGTCTGACTCTGCACGAGGGACTCCCTTACGCTGCTTTGATCATGTGAGCGTTTCTTCGTGTTTTCCTCCAGGTTATCACGCCCAGCGTTGTCGCCGGGCCAATCGAACTCCTTGAGGTGCTTGTCAAAGATGTCCATGACGCCTTCGGAATTGGACAAGAAGGCTCTGGAAGCAGCAAGTGCCTCTGAACTAAAGCCTAGCGTGTATTTGTTCAAATAGAGCAGCCTAAAGCTCTTCCGAAGATCATAGATTAACTCCGCGAGGGGCGTCTTGAACTGGTCGAACAGTTGGCCCGACGGGAAGGTGCATTCAAGGAAAAGCCTCCTCTTCCCGTCTCCGCCTGTGATTGTCTTCAGCTCTTCTTCCCCATCACTGGAGTCGAACACCTCGGATAGCCTTTTCTCCAATTTTGGTATTGAATTGCGACAATATCTCAGGACGTGGTAAAGAAGGACATAGAAGAAGGATTCGAGGTCGGGGCGGAGTTTATGTGGCGTGCGGGGTTCCATTAGGATCTCGGCGGCGAGGAACTGCCACGTTCCCTGCGAGATGGGCAGGTCAGTATACCACTGTCACACAAAAATGCTAGTTCCACTTACTGTCCGCCAGTCTCGCGTTGGCATCTTGGGTGCAACGAACTTGCACAATTCCCAATCGATCAGCAAGCCTTCGTGCCCCTCGCCGTTCTTGCTCTTGCTTATGAGAATATTTCCGCTGCTAATATCCCAGTGCAGAATGCCCGCCTTGGAATAGGCGATCCAGTGGGCTGAAGAATCAAAATGGCGATGAGCGACGCCGCTACACGACGAGTAGAAACAATACCCACATTCAATGGCATGTCGAACAGAAACACAAATCTCGTGGGACGACTTGGCTGTCTTCAACGGGTGGCCGACGGTATCGAGCACGACCCGGTAGTGAATGCGCGGAACCACCCGCACCGTGCCCATAACCCAAGACTTCATCCTGAATTCCTGCGTCTGCGTCTTCTGGCCTCCTACATTGCCCGAGCACACCAGTCCCGTGATGTACGGCACCCCATGCGTGTGCAAGAGATGGTACGTAATGCCCTCGGGCTGGATGTTGGGGACGTCAGCGCACCAGGTTTCCTTGAGGTAGACCAGGCGGTGCTCCTGCAGATCGTAGGCGAGATGTCCAGATGTACTCCTTCCTGTGGGCGCAAGGTTGGACCATAGTGCGTGCGGCACGACGAAGTAGTGGTCTTTGTTTGTGTGCTCGTCGTGGACATGGAATTTGTGGAGCATGGTGAGGGAGACGTCACTATCGCCGCCCTCGCCCTTCAGGTGCTCGCGCACCTCTTCTAATTCGAAATAGGTTCGTGCAAGGGCAGCTTCTATCCTGTTTGGTATGCAGATGGTAGTATCCCATCCGTGCTGTTCGGGAGTCATGTGGTTGAATCTCCACAGGAATTCGGCAAGAGACTGGCCGTCTCTCCTGAGGCTTGTGTGCATGGTGACAATGGCGCCTGCTTGATCCCAACAGACGAGGCGATAAGCGTCTGGGAACAGGAGCATAGAGAACAAGAACGACTGGAATTGGGCAGAAAGCTGGTCGGAAAGGTGTTTGATCATCTGGTCGAGGTTGTGGTCCATGTCTGAAGTGTCGTGCAGAAAACCGGTGGCTGTGAATGGATCGTTTATATCGCCCTCAAGTATGCATTGGATTGGAAGTTCGAGAATGGGGAAGCACATGTGAAAGTCGTGTGCTGCTTGCCGTGAGCCTTTCTTCTTTGGCGACAAGGGAGTCTGAAGGTGTTGATGAACATGGCTCGCGTCCTTCGTCTCACCGGGCGAATCCTGCACTGCGCCTGCTGCGATGATGTCCTCGCAGTCAAAAATCGATATGTTGGGCTTAGAGTGCTTCGCGTCCTTGTTATCGCTTGTAGTGTTCACAAGCTCGAGAGATGGACAGAGTCCGTATCGTGCCACTGCATTGATCTAGTAGATATTTAGTGATGAGAGTGAATTGCCATTACAACTGAACATACAAAAGCATCCTCCAATGATCCAGCATTCTCCAGGCCATCGCCAACCTGGGGAGCAGGCTCGGAATGTGGTGACACAAACTCGTTGAGGAACTCGTCGACCGGCATTGGTCCTATAAATTCAATACTCATGTTTTGAGCGAGGCCAATGCAATAACGTCGTTATGATTTAGGATCTACACCGGAAGATGTGAATGTTGGCTTTGGTGCTGTTGACTGTGGTAAAACAGAGAATGATGCCTTACGGCCGAGCGCTTATGGGTGCTTTATAGAGACGCAACAATAAGAATGCCACACATGCTGAATTGTGGACTTGAGCGTTATGTAATGTACACGAGGCTGGGGAGCAGCTTACCGTTGTCAAGCTGAATTGCGAGCCTCGAGGCGCGTTTTCGTGCTCCGCGGCACCCACGTGATCGCGACAGATTAGAGATGAGGACCTGCTCAGAATGTTTTTGCTCTCCTCCGCGGTTTCCTGCACAGATCTAAGATCACCCCATTACGTGTTAGGTTATTGCGAGAGTATGACGTGCAGAGAATATCTGCCTTCTGCAGTTGAATAGCACCCCTAGCGTCCGATTTACAGTAGTCAGTTTGTGTCGTTTCCTACGGACTGCAGTTCGTGTCAACGAATCTAGGAAACCTCACGAAATTGTCACGCCTGCGCGAGACATTAGCATCCCACTTAATTGGCATGCCTCCGGGCATGCTGAGATGACACAACACGTGGAGCGATATTGGTCCTTGAAGCCGCAGTGGTGCTTCTATCGCGGGTTCGTGATCAATCGAAATGCAGCTGAATGCTCAGCGGTAATTCAGCTGCAGGTTAAAGCCGACACATCGTGGCATCTATCAGAATCAGATTGAAAGGACTGATTGGAAGCGGCCTACGTCACTACACAGGCGCGTGCATGATTGCAAGAGAGGCGCTGCAGCAAGACATGCAGATCGTTGTTGATATATCGACATGATAAAATCACGACGGAACCAAGTCGAACATCGGCGCCGCTGAGGTCGGTGGCGCCGACGTCGCCGGCGGCAGCGGACGAGCCAAATGGGGAGTTTGCGGCCTCGCGGAAGCTTGATGTATGAATTACGCGGATAGGTACATCCGAATTCGAAGCATTTACTGGTTCTTACCGACGAAGTCCGCACGAGACGGAGCGAGTCCTGCCAAAGTGATTCCGGAACTGAGAGGACAAGAAAGATTGTCAATTACAAGTACTGAGGTTTCGGCTGCTGTTTCGTAGCTCCAGCAAGTCAGCATCCGTTTTGCAGCTGCTCTCGGCAGAGGTGAGACGTAAGACTCGGATGTGTGAGCTGACGTTGACGACGCGGAGATAAGTCGACGATCGTAAGGCGGATGTATATGAGAAGGATCACGTACGTCCGTCCTGCACAGCTTCTGTGCAATCCTCAAGATCGCGCTCAGACGAGTCCAAGCTCGCCTGTAAAAACTTGAAGTAGGAACGAGAAGTTATAATTAAGGCAATTGAAGACAATTGAAGGAACTTGATGCGGCTGTGGGATCCGCCATCCAAATTTGAAACCGAAATCATGATGAAGCGTTACCGCCTCTAGGCGGTTGTACTTGTCATGATGTTTCGCGGGTTGAGAGAGGAAATCGGGAGACAGAGAATAGTGGTGCCTGGTGATCGGCAACGTTAACAAGAACGTGGCTTGACGTGGCGGGAACGGATCGACGACCGGTGCTGCATTCAAGTACCTGTCATTCCTATCCGCCAGCATTTCACTTTCCTTTCCTTCAAACGCTGTCCTGAGCGACGCCAGAGTCGTGGGAGGTTGCCTTGCCACCGTTGGGCAAGATCAAGTGGGATCAGAGAATTAGCCGAGGGAAGCTTAGCGAGAGAAGAGGCCCTGCGCATAAGCCACCCGCGATCCGTTCTCTCCCAGCCTTCCCCCCTCGTCGTCGCCCACGTCGTCCGCGAGCGTAGCCACGCCTTGCTCGCTATCCCGTTCGTTCTCGGCGGAGGTTTGGCTTTATCGCTGACATTGGCGCCAGGCCAGAATACCACCGGTTGGCACGCGGATTTCACACAGCTATTATCTCACTCGGCCGGGATCTGTATAGCTCCGAGTTGCACGACCACGACGACGACTTGTCTTGACCTTATACCCTACTAGTCCAAGGGCGTATACCCGTCCTTGTTCCATTTCTAGGATGTCTCGCTCCAGGGTGGAACGAAGCGTACCCACGCAGCTTAATCTGCTTTCTTCTTTTCCTGTCCCTCCCACCCACATTCCTGCATCACCATGCAACCCGCCGCCCTCTAGGCCCCCAGCGAGCCCTCTTCCACCTGTTCCAGGACCGTCCCCCATCTCAGAGCAGGAGGCGCTCAGATTCGTCTCGTCCTCACGCTCGCGCCGCACATCTAAGATTTCCATCGCATCATCACATTCATCGTCTCCGTCTTACCATGATGTGGCGACACCGCTCGCAAGCAATTGCCACCTGAAGCAGCCGCCATCTCCGACGCCCAGTACAGGCACCTTCGGGCCCATACGCTCCCGCACCGGATCCATCGCATCCTCCGCCCGATCTGTGCACTCATTCGCTTCCGCTGGCTCCCTTTCCAATCCAAGCAAGCCCCGCGTCTCCCTCGGCCACGCCATCTCCGAGGAAGAATCCGACGACCTCACCCGCCTCACCCTCGACGATATCCCACGTGCGACACCCTCGCCCATGCCTTTCCCCAGAGGCGCCGGCCCGGACGACTCCATCACGTCCATCGACATCAGCGACCTCCCTGCTGCAGACGAGCATGACGATGCCGCCTTTGACCACGACACCGCGGCGCGGGCCCTCCATCTTGAGATGCGCGCGAGCCGCTCGAAGACTTCCTTGCACAAGTCGCGCGTCGCCGCCGGTGCCGCACGGATCCGCAGCGACACTACCAGCACCGCCGCGAGCCTGCCCAACCCGTTCCCTGCTCCGAAGAGCGCGCCGCCCCAGCTGCCGGTTCCAGACAGCCGTGCTTCGAGCCCGGATATCTCGAGTATCATCGCGACGACGCCGCGCCCGCGCCGGCAGTCGGCGTCGTCGGCCGGCTCGAGACCGCACTCTGTCTCGAGTCGCCGATCGCGCGCGGCAGCGGCCAAGTCGCTGCCTGGGTCACGGCGAACGAGTGCTGCTGTGTCTGCGGCCTCCCTCTCCCGACGTCAGAGCGACGGCTCCGCGATGCACTTCGATCAGGGCGGGGACTGGGACGACGAGTCGTTTGTCGAGGACTATGGCCAGGTGCTGGCAGGCGGAGACGGGTTCGACATGGTGGGTGGGGAGGACAACGAGAACGGGGCGTACGACTCGGACTCAAGTATCGATCTGCATACACCGCTCCCGTGCGTCGATCATCTATCTATTCCTTCACCGTTTCAGCCTCTGATGGTGGCTGTTTAGCAATCTCATGCTGCGTGATGGCATGCTCTCGCCGCACTCCAAGATCCTCCCGCAGAACTCGCGCACGCCGTCGCCGCTGCCGCCCACGCTCGACGGGCGGCCGGGCAGCATCCTCAGCGTTGCGTCATCGAGTGGGTGCACTGCTTCTCGAAGTTTTTTGGCGGGCTGATTGACTATTCTTAGCTGCAGGATCATTTATGACCAAGTCGGGCATATTCAAGGATGAGCGCGACACGGTCAAGCGCAGAGTGAGACACAGAGACGGACGCCTTCTCCGTGGGGGTATCGGCCTCACCACCGGATTGGGATGGAGTGACAGGTCAGTGCTGCGCAATGTCATCTATCATCTCCATCTGACATATTGCAGCGAGGACGAAGATGCGCCTTCCCCGCTGACCAAACGCCTGTCCAACCTCACGGTCGTTAAGAAAAGCTCATCATCGTCCCTGCGTCCGCATCCCCTCTCGCGCTCGTACAGCGCCGGCGAGTCCGCCGACGCCAAGCGCCGCCTGAAGCACCAGCAGTCCAAGGGCCGCTCCTCACTTCCGCCCACCTCCTGGGCGGGCACCTCCGAGCTCTCCGTCGCGATCCCGGACCACAGCGCGCGCAGCGATCGCAGCTCGCACTTCTCCGAGCCGCTGCCGGGGCCGCACGAGCCCGAGACGCGCACACCGTCGACAGCCTCGAGCTCAAGCCTCCTCGCGCCCATGACGCCGCAGGACTCGGACTCGACGTACCCCACGCCGCGCTGGGACCGCGAGAAGAGCCTCCCGCCGCTGCCAGCGGGCGACCTGCGGCGTATCCCATCGACGGCGAGCATGCGTTCGACCGGCTCGCGCATCAAGAGCCGCGGGCCTGCGACTGTCAAGCGCTCTGAGTCGTCGGCGTCGTCGTCGTCGTCTATCGGCGCGTCCATGGGTCATGGGGCGCGCGCGGTTACGCCGTCGACGCCTGGCCGCGGCGTTCCCCCGCCGCGCAGCTCCTCGACGCCGCGGCCGCTGCACCTCCCCACCATGCAGCCCGGCGAACCCGCGGGCAGATCGCTCCTCGGATACAACCGCAACTTGCACGACCAGCAGCGCGCGCGGACGTCCTCGGGCCCCTCGACCGCGCCGCCCGCGCGCAGCCCTGCGATGGGGCTCGCAAGCCCGCGGCAGCTCTCGTCGTCGACGAGCACGCCGCCCGCGATGCCGCAGAAGCCGAAGCCGCGCCCGCGCACGGGCACGGGCATGGTGTACCGCAAGAGCTCGGGCACGCTCGATCTCAACCTGATGGCGCAGAGCCGCATGCGGATGCCGTCGACGATTGGGCAGCCTCCGCCTGCCGTTGGGCTGTGATTTGCTTCCCGCTCTTTGTATTCTACGCGCTTCTTTACTGTCTTTCGGGAGCCAATTCGCCGTTCGCCGTATTCTTGTCCCTGTATTTTCGCTGCACGCTGGTGCAGCCCACACTCGTTCTCTATTCGCGCGCGCTTCGTTATTCTTTTCTAATGCAGCCTGTCTCGCTGTGTCTTCCTCTTTCGTTGTCCATGCGCGCAGGTTGTTATACCCTTTGTATTCTGGATGGCTTCGTTTCGTGTATATGGATGGATTTGCGTACATCAGTAGATAGAGATAATTGAGCGGGGGTTCGATATTGGATGGGTGGCTTTTGTGTGTGGTTTGTGTGTGAGATGCAGTGGTGAGCTTGGGTTTGGCTCGTTCGCAGAGTAGACTCGGTTCGCCGCTGCGCCCATCGTTGCTTTGTCCTTGATTTCGACTTCCGTGGCAATGCTGTGACGCTTTCTTCTCTTGGGTCGTCGCTTTGTGTGTTGCCTCGTTGAAAACCCCGTCCGAATGTGCTGGGGGCACTGGTGGGCCCGTAATTATGGTTTTTTTATGTTTCTCGCACTTATCATGTACGCTAGTCTATGGTGACGTCACGCGGTAAGAAACGAAGCTTCGAGTATGATACTGCGGCGACCCCGTCTTGACATCGACATCGATTGTCGCTGTTCTGCATCTTCAATGCTGCGTCCTTGAGTCCTTTCTTTTTCTTTTCTCCAATTTACTAGGATTGTTGGTCTGTCGCTATGCCTGGCCAGCCGCTTCCTCGTCACGGTAGTCCACATCCATACGCAACTCGCTCCTTCAGTTATGATCCAGAAATTTCAGCCTCCAATCTAGCCCGAGCCTTTGGTTTGTGTCTGAAGCTCGAAGACCTCAGTAACTGGAGCGGCACTGAGTGTGATTGGGATGGCGGCAGCCTCGTTCTCACCATGACACCGTGCATGTGCGGCGAAGAGGCTCCCACTAATCACAGGTCCTCGGGAAAAGCTGGTGAGTATTCCTCCTAAGCTGCGTGTCCGCTGTCTGGTACCCTTATCCTACGCCATTGATCTTTTAGGCTATGATCCGTGACAACTTTCGCTGCCTGTTCATGAAGGTGTACGATTTATCTGCATTACAGGCACACCAGACCCTCGACTCTAGTCTACCGGACCCGACGAGCTTTTGGATACGGAACTGACATAATCCTTCCGCAATGGATGGATCGGCATATCTTAGAGGTCAATAAAGTGAGTTTCTTTGCTGATAGACGTGTGTTCTTTAAATTTATTCAACTGCATGTCATATGTCCAGCTTAATCCCAGATTGCTGCTTGGACGATTTTAGATCGCTTCGGCATGGTGCAAGTAATTGAAAACCGCCTCCCGAATGTGCAAGGGATAAATCCTGTGAAGAATATAATGACATTGTGCCAGGAACCACATTCTCTCTTCAATAAGCACTGCGTTTCAGACAATGCTGAAACAGCGGAAAGAATGTGAAGTACTGGCAGGTCGCTATCATTCACTCGTCCTCAATCCGTACCCGGCACCATCGTACTCATACCCTTCATTCCCTTTCCAGTCCACGGAATATCTCGACACAGATACCCAGCCCGACGGCACATAGATGGGTGTGGAAACCGGCTCACACCTGGACGGCGGATCCAGGATCCATCATGCTGAGCGCTGAGCGGTCAGGGTTGCTCAGTCATCTTGAATTCCTCCAGTTGCCTAGGCGAACGCATACAAGTAAGTAGTACTCATCCCCGTTTCGGCTTCCAGGCTTGACGCTTGACGCTTGAAACATGAGCTCGTCTTGAGCTTGATCGAGGAGATTCCACAGAGGCCACGGATCTGTAAGTAAATACTTCGCAAAAACAACATGATTGTTCTCGCACGGTGGACTTATTTCCAGCCCTCACGGGATTCTTCGCCGCGAGCTGGACTTTCTTTCATAAATTCGCTTCGTTTCATCCTCGTCAACATCAAATTGACTCAACGATTTAGATTTGACGGGTCGCATTTACCGACTCTTATCATCGTTACTTGCTGTTGGGCGCCGCTCAACGGCAAGCCAGGCTTTAGGCTTCAGTCGTTCGCGGCACGGCGGGAGGAGCAGCGTCTAAAGATGCCAATGCTCTGCACCGTCGAGACCTTAATGGCGGAGCGAAGGACTGAGTCTTGAAGAGCCTATTGAGTTGAAAGCAATGTGCATAGCATTGGCGTACTCCCTGCTTACTCAGACTGTCAATCAATCTGACCCTCCAGCAGATAGGGATGCCATGGTCAGTCGCCGGCGCTATCTCGATGAAAGGAGGATTGAAGCAAGACGTCGTAACACTGAATTTATACGAGGCTTGTTTTTTTTTTTTTTTTTTTTGATGCAAGAAATTGTACCACTGCATGTGAGGTACCATCCAACAAAATAAATAACATAACTGAATGAAGAGTACAGTCGAGCAATACGTCATTATCTAGGTGCTATTCAACTCTCGTAGCGCTCCCGTGCCTGCAGAATCATGGAATGGATCAGCCATGTGAGAGCTGTCGATAGAGAAACACACCCACCGCATCTTGTGCCATGTGCACATAGCCTGAATATCCATCCTGATATTTGCCGACTTCTTTGCCCTTGCTGGCGCCCAAACCGACGCCGGATGCGTAGATAGCAGTTTGTCTATGGGAGGGATAGATAAGCACCACCCCTTCCCTCATCGTTGAATTCAACTCACATAGGGTCAACTCTGCCCTCTCCATCGACACCGAGCCCCGAGCCCTCCTTCCATCCCATCATCTTTAACAGTTTGTTGCCTACGTTTTTCTCGTCCTTTCCGGGATTGACGGGCGCTGGAGGTGGGGACGGTGGTGGCGGCGGACCCTCGGCGAAGCGTCGTGGCTTGCGCTTATCCTCAGAGAGCTCGGGGAGAGGTACGTCCGGCTGATTGTGCATGATGCGACGCTCTGAGGCGCGGTCGCGATACTTCGGTTGGGACGTGGCGGCGGCGACACTGGTACTGGCCTTTGCAGCTTCGGCTTTCTCTCGGGCAACTTCGCGGAGACTAGTATCCTTGTAGTTTTTCTGCAAGGGGTTGGTTAGATAGCTCCAAAATGCAGGACAGAATGAAATGACCTTGTGCAAATCAGACTCCTTGTTATGACGTCTGAGCTGGTCCAGAGATTTGAACTGCCGCGAGCACAGGAGGCATGTCATCTTGTTCATGTCTGAAAATTCGAATTCGACTTCTTCTGGCAAAGGAGTCGTGGACTTGGCTTTCGGTTCGGATATCACCGCCGCTGATGCTGGGGGAGCGACCTGAACCAAATGGATATACATCAGTCAAAAGCAGAAGACAGTAAGAGAGGGTTAATACAGCAATAGGTACCGCGGAAGACGGTACGCCAGGCTTTAATTCTTCCTGGACTTGATTCCACTTGTTGATGTTACTGACAGTCTAAAAACGTGGCCCGCTCAGCACAAAGAAGGTCTCCCGATATGCTGTGAGGACATGCCTTCTTGCTCGCGATCATAGGCGCCACCTTCTTGGAAGCAGTAGCTGCATAGCACTCAACATCAATACAGAGCTCGCGAGATGACAACAATCATATCCCGAAGTAATCCACAGACCCTGAGCTTCTTTGCTTGTGGTGTCTATCTCATCACCAGCTTGCTCTGCGTCTGCGTCAAGATCATCCGCCGCAGAGAATCCCAGAGGAAGCGTCGCCGGCTTCGCTGATGCCGAAGCTGAGTTGCAGTGTCAGAAACACATCGAGCGACAAGACACAGGGGGGAACACGGACTTGCAGCATCAATATTAGTCTTAGCTTTGAAGCTTAATGTCACAGGCTTGTCAGATACAGGAAGGGCCGATGCTGCTACAGGTGTTGACAAGTTGGACTCGAGATCTGTGACAAGTGCTTAGTGTGTCGAGTGATACTGCAACGATAAAGGGAGTCACGTTTCTTCCTTTTCTCTTTCTTCTCCTTGGCTTGAGGTTGAGTTTGCTCGACAGGCTGTTCGACTTCAAATTCGAGGACAGCAGCCGTAGACGCTTCGTCCCAGTACCTGACCCATGTGCCTTCAACGCCGCCCAGGTTTACCGATGACGGGATGCTAGCGTCGTCGCGAAGCATGACATCAGCCAGAGGTTGGAACGAATATGGATGTGCGAATGATGCAGCAACAGGCCTATCTGAGATGCGAAATCCATTTGGGTGGAGTTGAATTGACATTGTCGCTGCGAGGACGGCGGATGCTGACTAGAAGATTCGAGGAGATAGCACGTAAATATCCAGAATAGGTGTAAGCGAATCTATACATTACCTGCACATCTACGAATTCTACAAATGCGAAGCCCCAGCTGGCCATCGTGACCTTGTCTTTGATGAGAATGATACGTTTCATTCCCTTTGCTCCTTCTCTGTGGAGTCCAGAGGAGGTCTTCATGGCCTGCGCGATGGCCTGAACACCGGAGAGGGGATCTAGTCCACGGAAGAGCAGAACCGGGGCTTGCGCGTTGCCAATGTCGCGCGTGCCGTCGTTCACCTGACCCCGTCCAAACCGACCCTTCTCCCCAGGGCTTGCGCTCTGCGAATAGTCGATCTTGACTCGACGACCATTGTGCGGCACCCCGGTCTCGAGAGCCTTGTAGAACGCAGCGGTGGCAGAAGCGCCATGGGACGCAGGTGGAGGGACCTGGATGAAGGGAAAGGACGGGTCCACGAATGCGCGTGCTTGCTCAATAGACGAGAACTGAGCAAAACCGAAGCCTTTGGATTGGCCTAGCGTCGCAATGAGACATAAAAAAAGTCGTTAACGGACAAAGCCAATTAAGAATGCAAGTGATGGGCAAGTGCCTGTTGATCTTTCTCGAATGATTGTGACCGTCTGGATAGTAAACCCATGGTTAGACAGATAACCTTGTAGCTGTCCATGAATTCATAGTGAGCCGAAATCGAGGATCAGGAAGGGCGAAGACAAACATCCGCTTCCGAGAAGTCGGGATCGAGTCCAAGAAAGATTACATGGGGGCTGGGTTCACTCGGAACAAGTCGCTTCTTGCCTCCATGAAACCCACCAGCACCAGCACCAGCACCAGCACCAACACTGGCGCCGAAGCCGCCACGCGAAGAGCGTTCTTCACGACGATAGCTGTCGGTATCCCAGCTGGCTTCTTCCCATGTCTGCGTGGTATCATACCCCTTATATCGTCAAAACTATGAGTGGGTCAAGTATCCTGTGAGAGCAAGTAGACGCACCCCGTCATTGTATTTTCGTCGCTTGCCGTCTCCATAGTCACCCTCGCCCACTCTGCTCCTCACGGTGCCCCGCTGGGAATCACTGCCAGTAGTCCCATACCATGCATCTTCAGCTACATATGCCTTCCCGGTGTCCCATTCGCGATTGTTGTAGGCCATGTAAGGCTAATGTGAGGTGTGCAGCTTCAAGCGCGTGTGACTGTTCTGTTAGTGCAGTCCAAGGACTCTTGGCTTACGTATGGAACGTGTGGCGCAAGCCGCAGGCGGCCGAGGATTTTGACAGTCCGAAACGGCTATACCCGACCTCCCCCCACTCCCGACGATAACATTAAATTGGGTCGTGAACCCAGTGGTAGGTATGCGGAGACGCCAATATTCATGGCGAAGTTACTACGAGAATTGGGACTCTATAATTGATTTAAAGCTCGATCTTCTCCCCACTAACAGCTGAGACGTGGGTAGACGCTTTTGCGTTTATCTATTACTTATCTAAATATAAGAAAGAGCCATGCGCCGGCGGTGTGGCTCGATGTCACGTGACCGTGGTGTTGAACTCTTCTGTGGCCCGTTGCGTCTCCAGTCTAAACGTTCTCAACGGACGTTCAACAACCTTGTCTCGAAGTCTTCGGTCTCAACTTTGTCTCTTCCTGTCATCGACATCCTTCACTCTCCTCCCTCTGCAGTCGCCATGATACGCATCTGGTTCTACAGTGCCTTTCTCAATGTATGCGAACTTTCCTGTATAAAGATAGACGTAGACGACGAGGATACGCTTGTCGGCGACGTTCTTGAAACTATCTTTGAAAGATACAAAACTGAGTTCGAGGCTCAAAAAGTTGGCATCTCGCGTCTTCATCTCTGCTGTCTGGTATCGTCACTCCACCATCCTCAAATGTACGACTTATCTGACCATTCGATCCAGTCTGCCGCGTTGGCTCAGGATCCGAGCAACACCCTTGAAGCTCGCGTCCGGGAGTGTGTTATCCAGGGCAAGATGCAAGGGTTGAATTCCAACAAGCCTTTTGCTCAGTACATCAACTGTGATTCTTCAAAAGAATTTCAGTTCGTCCTCGACGTCAAACTTTCACCAGGTAACTCTTTTCCTCTTGAAATCATGTTGTGACTCATAGCTTCCATAGCAGCTACTGTCCAACCAATCGTCGTGCCACAGTCTCGTTACGCTGTCTACATGCCGCATGGGCGTGGTGCTCAGTGTATACCGTTCAATCTACCTGAGGAGGCGGAAGTCGAAGACTTGCAGGCGGCGATTCGTGGTCATCCAGAGTTCAAACGAGCCTTGGAAGGCGAGGACGTTAGGCTTTACAAGGTCAGAGTCTGTCGCTCATCATTGTACCTTGCTCATGCCCTTGTACAGTGTGGCGACATTTCCACAGGGCCGTTGACTGCTTTTGACCCCGCTCGAGAGTGGCTTCAAGGGCACATCAACAATCAGGAAATCTTCATGGTACCCACAAATCGTCTGGCGGAGTATTTTCCTAATGGTCCCGCGCCGGAGAACCAGAAGAAGGTAGATGTTATCGTTGCGACCGGCTCCAGTATGTGTTTTGTTGTTCATTTGCAACGCTTGACTGAAAATGTTCAGTTTTGGAGGGCTTTGATCTGTTGCGGAATCTCCCTGGGACTGCAGGGTATGCTTCTCAAGTCTCCAAAGGTCAGTAACATCCCGCATCGAATGACGCTCATTATTGAAAGTGATACCAGAACGACAGTCTCGGATTGACAAGATCGGACAACTTCCAAGTCCGTCGGAGGGTATCAAGAATGAGAAAGGAATAAAGAAATTTATGAACGAAGACAATTTGATTCACTGTCATCGACCTGCGGAAAATTATGGCCCACCGACTGCACTCTTTAATCATGCCCTCGCCAGGCTCAAGCACTCCTTAGACCATCTGGACCAACTTGAGGATCCCTCTTATCTGACGCTTGAACGGTGCCACGAGCTGATTATCGAGGCCTCTGTCCTGTACGAATCCGAGGACTCTGTCCTGTACGAATCCGAGGACTCTCGCAAGAAAGCCTTGAGACCAATCCTCAATCGTCTTCTTGGAGACGGTGGTCGCTGGGAAGCAACTCTGGAAGGCAGAGCAGGAATTGCAGATGCTATCTGGGGAGATATAGCCCAGCTTATCTTCGAGATGAAGAATGAGGACGGACTTGGAGGCAATGCAACTTTGCAAGGCACGATCGTGTTCACGAAGGTCTTGGCGCAACAGAAGGTTCGTTTTGGCATTGTCTTATGCTGGCTTAATACTTATAAAAAATGTAGTATGCCAAGTATGTTGAGAGGTCACATTGCCCTGTCATCCTTATTGGCATGATGGGCACTCGCCTGGAAATATCATCTGCTATCTTCACCGATGGTGTTTACGTTGATAAGCTGGTATCTCAGGAACTGTTTATTGATGCCTGGCAATCTGAAACCGTGTTGCGTCTGGGCCGTATATTCAAGGCGCTATCTCACGCCATGACGGCACTCACATCGTACTACGACAACCTTCAAGCTGACGCGGACTGCACGTACCTCTATCCCTGCCCCTTGTCAGCTGTTGAAGGTCTCCACATTCCGAAACTAAAGTATCTCGGCAAACTGTCGCGCCAAGGAGAAATTATTGCAATTTGCCGAAACACAGTAGGAAGTGAGGAAGACTTGGGCTCGCGGACAGAGAGACGATATGCTCTTTATCGGGCAACTATGCAGGGTGATGATCCTGCCGACAAGATGGACGTCGTTGTCAAATTTGCCGTGTCCTACAACGAGAAGGCACATCGGCTTCTGGCGGATAAGGGGCTTGCTCCGACGTTGCACTTCCACGCGCCTCTTGTTGGTGGTATGCATATGGTTGTCATGGACTACATCCACGGCTCGCGGCCACCAGAGACACAGCAGGACTACGAGGATGTCGAGAAGGCAATCAGCCTACTTCACAGCGAAGACATGGTGTTTGGTGACATCCGAAAGCCCAACATCATCGCCAAGCCCAATGGGGGTGCCATGCTGATTGATTTCGACTGGGTGGGCAAGCACCAGGTTTCGAAGTACCCAGCATCCTGGAGTATAGATGACACTAGATTGGATGCAGGTGTGACAAGGCGGGGTTTAATGGACAAGAAACATGATACTATTTTGCTTGAGGGGTTGAAGAAGGGCTTTGGTTTTACTTGAAATGTATTATACCTTGTTTTTAGTCTCAAACTACTTAGGTAGATAACTGTGTAGACTTGTTAGCTCAAAGTCAGGGTGCCATGGTGTGACCTTGAGCACTTCTGTGGCCCAATATGGCATGAATACATGGGCATGCAGTCAGTTGGGCCGGAGGCCGCACTGCTCATTTTCGGCAAAAATCTTACATAGGCGACGGACCGCGGGTACTACGCCTGGCCCAGAAGAGAACCGCTACCTAGAAGGGAACCATCGGCCTCTGGCCACATAAAAATTTGCTGAGGACCAACGAAATGTGACACAGACACACTTGTGCCTGACAGCCACAACCACACTCAACTGCGACACAGTCAAAATTCTGCGACACAGTGGTGCATCAGCGACACAGTTGCTTCCCATGGGGAGAGGCAACGCCTTCCTAATTTGACACATTTTTTGTGAGCTACAACTGGCACTTAGATTTATGCATGAATGTATAGCTATATACAAACTAAATACTGTCTTTGTGAGATTTTTTTTAAATAAGTTATCGTGTCATCTGTACAGGCCTGTACAGGCCTGTATCTGCCACCCAGATCGGAGCAGATCTGACATTTGTGGGTTGAATCTGGAAAAACACCAACAAAGACTTTAATCAGGAAGGCCCAAAACCCCTTTCTGAGAGTTGATCCTGTCCAAATCCATTGCAGTTCTGTAGATATGAGATTGGGGGGAACACGGTGCACATGATCTAATCAACGCATCGGTTTGCAGGTATTGATGTGTCTTGACGATGCTGTCTCTGCAAAATACCTTCCTGATGCCAGAAAACAAACATGTGGAGTGATCTTGAGATGAACTTTCATGTATCGAGCTCACATAAGAGCAAGCAGCACCTCAAAATGGGCGAAGAGCAGCAAGGAGAGCATATGCACTGCAAGCATCCTGATCTCCACTTTTCTTGTGTGGTGAATATTCTTTTATGTGTCGCAGACCTCCACAACAGGACAGTCAAAAGTAAGAACAAGTTTCAAGTGTCAGACAGTACAATTTATGCACTGGTAATCAGTGACATGGGTTACAGATCATCCTCAAACCAGAGCACTTGTCTGAAATTCACGATGACATTGGTCTCGGAGTCTCATTATCCTTTGCAATAGCATTTATATACTGTTTATCACTCTAGAGACCTGTTTTGAGGTTCATTCTGTATACATAACAGCAGCATATACAGAATGAGCTTCGAACAAAAATGTGCCTGCATTGGATGCACAGATTTCATTATGTAATGCTTACAGATTTTGAACCAGTGTTGTCCCTCCTCACTTTCCACTCTCGGAAGAGTTTTGGGAAGTGTCAGAAGAGTAGATCACATGCAGTAGCTCAAACAACATGTCAATAATGCATCTGCAACTGTGTTGCACATTCTTGGCGATTTACCCAGAATTTTGTATGAAATACATAGAAAATAAGTGAATAATGTTATTCTCCTGACCACCATGTCAACATCATCCATGATGTCTGCCAGGCATGGTGTGGGCTTCTCCGAGGAAGACCAAGACTTTCTGGATACTGTGCCCAATGGTCTGCTTAGAGAGCAGGGACGTCAGTTGGTAAGATTGATCCAACCCATGAGTTGTAAGGGGTGATGGATCGATCCAACCCACAAGTTCTAAGGCAGATACCCACCCTATATAAATGTAATTGGATATGTTCAAAGATATATCCATTGTTACAATCTGACACAATCCGATCCAACCTGATCCAAGTTTCTGCATGCACTATCAATCAGATGAGAGTATGGCAGTCAAAATATAATAGATAAATCCAATCCAATCCAATCCGGACAATCTAATCACTGTTAATATATATTCGATGCAATCTACTCTCGTGGATCAATCCAATCCAATCCTAAGTCACGATCTGATCCTACATGCTCACAAATAATCTATTAATCTGACTTGCATGATCCAAACCAATCCGAACCCATACAAACGTATCCGACGGCATCCGATCTCTACAACTCGATCCAATCCAATACCGGGCGACTTAATCCGACCATACCTGAACGCAAGTCATCTCATCCGAAGCCATCCAATCCAATGTCATCCAATCCAATGTCATCCAATCCCATGCCATCTGATATCAACCAATATCATCCATCCACCTACCATAAGCATGATCAGTTACAGCTCATGAGCAACCGACTGGCATGAGACATACATCAGGGACTTTAGCCTTTTTAAGTGCGCTTGCATGGAAAGTAGCTGCATCCTGGGCCAAACACTCATAAATCGAGCTGTGCTTGTGCACGTATGCTCCAGCACCACGCTCCGTTGCCTCGGAGGCCATCACCGCCCAGGCCTTGCTCATTGTTGTGTGCGAACGTTGTGTGTTTATGAATTCCTGATCGGTTATGTCAATTTCTTCTCGCCAGCGTTGGCAGTCTGCTCGGTCGCAGAACCATTTCACGCGCTCACCTGGTGCATATCGAATGATCAGCGTTCGAATATAAAAGGCGTGAAAACAGGAATACAACATACTCTCCATACTCCATTCAGCTTGCTCTTCCTCGGTCAGTGCTGATGGACCAATCACTGTCCAGAACCATGGATCCAGCTTCGCTGTATCACCTGTTTCCAAAGTCAGGACAATGCAACTTCTAATTCAACATGTCACTTACCTATCTGTCGAGGTCGAGTCATATCTTTCATCCAAAGGTCCTCGTTGCACAAGGGCTGCAGCACCGCATCACCCTCAGACATACCCAAACTCACTAGAGCAGCACGAGCGTGACGATATTTGTCAGCTGCGCTGACTTGATCGCGTTTCAGATCACGAAGGAATGCCTGAGCCCGCATCGTCGGACCCTGGTTGAATATGTTAGATTTCTTGAATTTGAGGTTATAATTGAACATCTTGATGGCATGCCAGACGTCGCGGAGAGCGTCATGGGCTTGACCAATGCATAAGTCATACTCCACCAACCCTGCATCACCAAGACCTTGAGCCTTCCGAGTAGGTTCATTGAAAGATGAGGGGAGCAGTAGTTTGATGTGCTCAGGCTCTTCATCATCGTCAACATGGAGGATCGTACGGAGACTTGAAAACATCGTTAATTGACGATGCCGCCAACGGTCAAGCTCGTTCCGGAATTTGAGACGGCCTACGTCTAAACGTTCCTGTTCCATAGGCGTGGAGACTTTGATTGATGCCAATACCTGTAGACGTGCTCTGCCGGACATCAGGACAACCAAAGATAGCGACATAATTCCTGCACTCACTGTTCTGCTTCAAGACGTAGCCCGTCATTGATCATCGCAACTAGTCCCGCAGTGCCCTGGTCACTGAGAGTGCGAACAGTCTCATCTTGAAGTAGTTCTTGAAGTTTCGAGAACTGCGTTGGTGGGCCTTAGATGTCCATTAGTGCAAGTAAAAATGAGGAAAAGTCCATAAAAAAACACATACCTTTCCTCACTTTCGACGCGTACACACTAGTCACCTTTCCATTGACAACTACTGGCTTGCAGTCCATGGCGGACCACTGCGAAACCAATGCCTCTCCATGCCGTGCGGAGAGTGCTCCAAATGCCGCATTGTTCTGTTGAAACATCGCTGCTGCATTCGTGTGATGCTGATACAGAGAACGAGCTGCAAAAAAAAAAATAAGCTATCGCGCTCGTTCTTCGGAATATCACGATGTACCCATTGAGATGACTTTTTGCCAATTCCAGTACCCGTGGAAATCATCTAAAATATCATGTCGATGACCAGCATTCATCTCCTTGGTGCTTCCTGCAGTCTGATTGCCTTCGGCCCACGCCGTCTCAATTGTCTCCCCACATGTTCTGCCAACATGGGACGTCATGTTAAAAGAATATTGTAGTTGGCAATCTTCAGTGTGACCCATGATATGCAATTTGGGTACAAGTCCATCGATTCGTGCAACAATATCTTTCATCTCTGGGAAATGAGCATCTACAGGCTTCAGGAGTTTGACTTTATACTGGCAGAAGATGTCATAGCTGAACTTGACATGAGGAATACTGCTGGCCTCAATCAAGCCGGACATGAGCGCATAGTCAGTGTTGCAGAATCTGGAGTGAGCGAATGTCAACAATGACAACGTCCGAATCCACCAGTCGTATAAGCCACACCTTTCGCCTTTCTGCAAGTCAACCATGCCCTGAGGCCAAAAGAAACCATGCCACGCGCACTGGATACCGACCACCCCACTCACGACTGTATGCTTGAACTTGAGAAGGTTTTGCAGATGGACAACATTCAGACGGGCGCATGTAGATCTCTGTTCGTATGTCAGCATTGAATTGGGGTATTATAGATAGTGGAAAGATGACCTCGTCGTCCGTTGTGATGCCCATCCCCTTGAGATATTCATTGTACGCTTGCGTTTTGACGAAATAAGCATTGCCTTTCAGTAATTCCACATCGTCAGGATCATCGACTTTAACCTTGCGTTGTAGCCTGAAGTTGCCATCGGCAGAGAGAAATAAGGTATATCTATGCCTGGGATGGATAAGTAAGCTCGTCTCACTCACATGGGCAAGGATAATATCACGTACATGTCTTCAGGTGACATTTTTTCCAGTTCCTCCAGGGTCACATTGACACCAGGTTCGATGCATGCAGGACATCTCACCGCGTAGCAACCCTTTCTTTGCAATATCAAAACCTTGTCGATACCATGGGCTTGCCCTGAACGACGAATCATCGCGAGGGCACGCCAAACATGCCCGACTCGCTGAAACTCCTGACGGCGATCCTAGCAATGTGTGATCAGAATTACAGAATTCAGGTTGCTCAATTGAGTTAACTCACAGGGGTGTTATTGGGGAACATGTTGTCTGTGTGCCGTTGCAACGCAGCATAATGATCATATGCAGATTTCTTCGAAGCTAGGGTGTGAAGATGGAAGTCGTCGAGGAGATGGAAAGTAAAAGCAGTTTGGGGTAGGTCCATGGTTGCCGGAAAGAGTCCCAGACCCAATAGTTGAAATGCTTCCGAAAGGGAACCACGACAGCGGCAGAAGTCGACTTTGACATGATGGATGCCACCGATATCGACAACGACCAAATCATGCCCTCGCGAAGCTGAGGCACGATTCGGACAGCGTTGACCGCAGTGCCCTAGGCCAATGATTAAGCCCAAATCCTTCAGCGAACAGCGCTCAAAGAAAAGGCCATTCCACTTCTGAATTCGGTGGAAGGGAGACAGTTCATGACTGGATCTCATGCATTTTTGACAACACGGACGGCGCTGCCAGCAGTCAATGCAGCGATAAATTGCTGGCAGCGCTTCCGGACTGCAGGTGCAAGGGTGTTGAACTGCGGGGTCAAACTCGCGACGAAGTATGGCATCTTGAATGGGGACCATGTTGTCGATGAAAAACTTCATGAAGGTGCTCGCGCCCTACGGCGCGAGTCAGCTGCATCTCAAGGCAATAGTTCATCCGACTTACCTGCAATCGTTTCGTTTCCTTGGGTGCCTTCTCGGCCTCCACCGTCACTAACGTTCTCCCTGCCATCGCCGAAGGAGGTTTCCACTTCCTCGGAGAGACCATCTTATGATAAGTACTTTTGGCGCCATGATTGTGACTGTAGTTCAGACCAATTTCGATTTCGTTGTCTTCTTCTGAGTCGCTGTCCAGGCGGCCCGTGATGCGTGGTCGTTTCGGCATGAGAGACGGACCTGGAATCTCGAACACACGCTGAGAAGCAGGACAACAGGAGCAGACGAGATGAAGCAGTGGCAAGCAGAAACTGACAGGGTAGGGACATGTATATATCACAGATAATAACATTGTGAAAAGCAACTGTGGCCTACTCCGACTATTGCGGTTGGCAGGGCAAGGCGCTACACAGAATCTGAGCCCCCGCACATTGTTCACGGTGTGGCAATCATTGTGGACCCGCAGCCTTGCATTATGCACATTGTTCACGATGTGGCAATCGTTATGGACCCGCAGTCTCACATTACCACAGCACCATGACACGGCGGTGAAAAGTCATTGCGTCAAAAAAAAACAACTATTGAGTAACAATGAAGAGATAGGAAACCATGACACTTACTGATCTCTCAAAGCACAGGCCGACCAACCAGCTCTGCAAACTTGACCATGGAGTTCAGCTGCAATCCGTATATCAGAGTAATAGAACACTATTGAATAACCCTCATCCAGAGCGATGCAAATAGTGAACTTATGGCCAAAAGGTCATAGCACGCGATTTGTATGATTTGCGCCTGGGAATGATTTGCACCGGGGAGGGTGTGATTGTGTCGATCAATGGGCTCTCGTGGCGGACAAACGTTGTCTAGCCGCAGGAGGCACCATTGAAACGACAGAGAGTCGAGTCCGGAATATAGAGTAGGGAATACGACAGCAGAACCAGAACCAAAATCACAGAGCTATAGTAACGTACAAAAAAAAAGTGTCTATCCCCTTGACGGTGCACAGCAATTCGTGCTCACGAAGACCCGAAAGGGTTGGAGCGACAGGTCTGCTGCACGCCAGGGAATCAACACACGAAGAAGGGAAAAAAAAGCCGATATGCGCCCGGGATGGTGTGGTTGTGCCAACCGATGGGCCCTCACGGCGGACAAACGTTGTCTGGCGCGAGGGTAACCACCGATGTGACAAAGAGTCGACTCCGGGGATGGTGGGGGTAGAAATTGGGGCCTGTGGAAGAGACGCAGTTACAATGAATGACAGGCAGATAGACTTACCTTACGCGAATCTGTGTTGCTGCCCAGTGAGGCCTATCTTATGACGGATGAAGAGGCTGCTAGCTGCTTACCTTATGGTGGCTTGCTAGTTGTTTATGTCATGGTGGCTTGCCAGTTGCTTATGTCAGGCGTTCGATCAGGCGTTCGATCCCGGGTCCCACTTCAACATACCACCACGTCCTTCCATCAAGCGGCAGTACTGAGTATACGGGCAGGACGGCCGTCCACACAGTAAGTCCATCCTCTTTACGTTCCTAGCAGCTAAACTTTGTTCTTAGATTCCATCTGCTTCGTTCTCATTTTCTTCCCCCGCTGGAGTCGACTCTCTGTCACGTCGGTGGTCACCTTTGCGGTCAGACAACGTTTGTCCGCCGTGAGGGCCCATCGGTTGGCACAACCACACCATCCTGGGCACATATCGGCTTTTTTTTCCCTTCTTCGTGTGTTGATTCCCTGGTGTGCAGCAGACCTGTCGCTCCAACCCTTTCGGGTCTTCGTGAGCACGAATTGCTGTGCGCCGTCAAGGGGATAGACACTTTTTTTACGTTACTTTGGCTCCTTTCGCTTAGTTTCTGTGCTTTCAACTATCATCTCGTCCATCTTCCGGAGTCCTATTTCGCTCGACATGGCTCAGCCATCATCTTCTCGACGTCCAAAGGTACATTGTATATCTGTCTTCGGGGTTTTTTTATGTATCGTGTCTGACGATGGAAATAATGCATTGTAGACCTTCTCCTTTCCGTACTCGGTGTGGACACCACTACAGTCCTCCGAGGAGCTCATCATTGCTGCAAATACGCGAATGATCCCCATGCCCCTAGACAGTTCTGTGATGCCTCAGCTCCAGTTGGATGGGTTATGGGGCACACATGAATGGACTCGGTTTCTGCAGGCCTTCAATGTCTCCGCTCCTTTCCTAGCATATATCCCTGTACTGTTCATGAGTCCGAGTGAGCGCCATGCTGTCCTCGGATGTGCTGTTTCGAAGGAAATGTGGATACCACACCCTGATGATCGCCAAAAGCATGTCGCCGAGCCATCTGTCCTTGCCGCTTTTCGTGAGGAATGGGAATGGGCAACCGAGATGACAAGACGGGTCTTCCCAGTCATCCAGACTACCAAAGGGATGGAACATATCACATTGCCCCATAGTGCATGCGCGCGGGCTCTGGATTGCTACGAAGTACTCAAACGTGGTGTGCGTGCATGGCGCGAGTTCATCATTGTTTTCCGCCACCTCCAGTGTTCTCTTCTGGAGCTGGTAGCATTTGATGAATGGTGGTCGGATTGTCATATCCCCGAATCCATACGAAAGGATAGCCTTGCCGTTCGGGCACATCGCAGCAGATGTCGGGGCATCTATGCACCAGATCTTGTCATCTATTCAGGACTGGCCAAGTTGGGGGTTGCTGTCTACATCACTGTCAAGGCCGATGAATGGACTCTGGACTCGGAGAAAATCACTCGAATGACGCCGCAGGATATTCGATGCAAATTTGCTCCATGGCCTGAAGCGACGCTTAAGCACAACGGACCCCATTGGTGGTATCCCCCACTCATCAAGGATGCGAGAAACTTCGAGGCTGCGGCATGGGGATGTGCCCCTCGAGATGATCACTTCAACCCCATGGACGAGTACAAAGCGATTCTGAAGAAGCAAGAGCGGGTATCAACAGGTACATATCTACTTTAGCTCCTGTGTTGCGTTTGGACTCACCTTCTACGTGTAGCACAGTCTCGACAGCCAAAGCCGGACATCCCGCATAACGAATGGCAACGGTGGTACAATACCTCTGACCCACCATCGTGGATGCGTCGGCCCATCGAAATTTATCGGAATGCGATGTATATGGTCAACCCTCACACGATGAAGGACATCGGCACTTCACGCCTCTTCCAAGTTCCTCCTTTTCATCTCTTCTGGGGCCCTACTTCTGACAATCAAACCATATTCTTCCGACACACTCTGCTCTTACGACATGCGCTAGATCGACGATTTGCTCGCAACGGACTTGGTCTCAATACCCGTGATTGGAAGCGCATCCTCGGGGATTCGTATTGGCGGTGCCAGTGGCCTATCATAGGTGAAGCTTTCGACTCAGCCGTTGACCCTGCCTACGACCCGGATCACTTTTGGCTCTATGGGGGTTCTGTCATCTTCGGCCCCGACAACGATGCCATCATTGCGAATCCCAACAAAGCGATCTCGTCCCTAGACTGTGGCTGCCCTGTTGATGATGATGCTGCGAACGACCCGGATACTCGCTATGCGGTCTTGTACCACTTAGTCTGCCAGACCATTCAGTCAGATTTTGATGGAATGCATGCGAAATGCATCAATCCCTCATCTACATCCATCTCGAACAACGATCTGCAAAGGTCTATCAAAACTTTTCTTGGGTCGACAAGCGATGGGCGCCAGGCTCTGTACGAGCTTGAATGGACGAGGCGCATTGAATGGGCGGCAGCATTGAAAGACGTCTTGCAACATTGGCCGGGCTTTGATAAGCAAAAATGGCAGAGAGTCTCCCATATGCGAGATGTGCACTTGGACATGCTAGATGAACAGTCATTTCAGAGTGTGGAGCGCCAATTACTGACATTCTATATACAGACTTTTGTTGATCATCTAGGATATCTCCCGGCACCCCTACTCCCCACTCCTCCCATCCAAGAGATATGTTGCCAGCATCATAGATAATTACCAGCAGTTTGTATCTTGTATCCCAGTGACGTTTGATTTCTATGATTCAGGACGTCATTCATCGTCCATTTGCCCCACCAATATTCCTTAGCACAAGTGGCACATTTCTTGAGCCACAATTGTGAGGCAAGTCCACACATGTCTTTATGGTTGTCATGTCAAAGCACCGAGTACATTGGTCGAAGCTAAGTCATTTTATTGTTCTATTGTTGGAGATTGCCCGCTTACTGCCCGAAAGCAGCGCGTTGGTTTTATATCGCTGGTAGAGTATGCAAAATCTTACCGTCTCTGCTCTCACCTCACCATGCCGAAAGCTTCCCACCCCCTCATCACTGCACCCACCCCTTACATGCCCACACGACATCGAGCAGGCCCCAAACCTGCACGTCGCCTTGACCCGACTACCTCCAAAGCTAACTCGGACTCAACTCTAATCAGCACGAAGACAGAGAAGCGGAAGGAAAACCAGAGACGCATTCGCAGCGGTCTGGAGGTTCTAGCTGCGAAACCTCCAATCGCTGTCAAGCACACACATACGGGCTACAGGACTACTGGTCCTCGTCTCGCTGTGGGAGATACAGATATTCTAGATGCTGGGCATTGGTATCGACTCGTAAGTAATGCATTTATGAAATCCTTCTCCAATCCCTAACTTCTTTGGTAGTGTATCCCTATCAGCGGCAAAGGGTCGCGACGCTGCTTTGAGTGGCTCACACCATGCCTATCACCAGACCTCGTTCTTCGCACCGAACTGCTCGCATCTTGGTGGCTCATCAAGGATGAATTGAAGCCAAAGGCACGGGATCACCAAGCCTCGACAACCACTTCCGATGGCGCTACGGGACACCCATCCCTGACGAAGAATGATGATAGTGACACGGACATGGAATTCTGTGATACGCCGTCAGCCGTACGCGTAAAGCTGGACGACAAGCGCCATCGGAAGGCTGCTGATCAGGAAGCCTTAATTGAGATCTCCGACAGTGAAGACGACAATTTATCACTCGGCGGCGTATGCACTGCCACATCAAGCGTACCGGTACCTCGCAACTTAGAGAAGATGTCCGCCCGATTGGTACACTCATCCAAGTCTCCTGACTTGGACGACAATGTTGTAGTCACTGTAATGGCATGGTATTCTGTGAGCTGACTCCTCGAGCTTTCTGCTTTCCTGGACTGACTTAATTCAGGATACTGATTCTCCATCAATGGAAGCCGTGTGCACCCGACGGGGAAAACGTCTTATTCTCAATGATCACAAGCTGGCTTTGGGAGCAATAGGACTGGACGGACCTGTCGAGCGGTATGCCGAGTCTATGCGGAAATGGCTGGCCTTGCGGTGGGATACCCCAATAGCTGTGGTCGATGGGGGATTGGTCCTCTTGCGCGCTCGAGGTGTGAGGCACATGATCGATTGGGAGGACCATACACAGCATATTTTGAATGAAGGAGCATCCCGGGCTATGTGTGCCTCAGCCCATATGGCGGGCCCTTCCTCACATTTCAGATCATCCTCTCCTCCTCTGCTATCATCTCCAACGGATAGGGTTGGACATCATTAATCCATTTTTTCCATACGTTGACTTTACTGCATTTGTATTTTACTGTACGCTTTACGGTTGTCACATTATGCATCACTAGCACTCTGCAGTTCAAGTTCATAGAAACAAAATGATTGACTAATCTGTTCGAGAACAGATCCTTGTCACCGGTCACCGGTCATCCACCGCGTCTCAATGTGGCAAAATGGCAATGGTTAGAGTCGGTTAGCGGGTAATCGGATTGATGGACCAAAGCGCTCTGCCTCGTTGGCCGTGTGGATTTGGGATCAGTCGGACTGGCTCCGAATGGATTGTCTTTGACAATGGTATGCAACAATTGTTCGTTGCAGACTTACCCTTTTGTAGTGCGCAGATCATGGTACAGGCCACATTGTGCATTGTCATCACCACAATGGCATCCATCATGGATTGAATTGAGACAATCGTACATTGCCACCTTGCCAACAATAGAATCGTACTTATCCATATAAGCAGCGCATCGCCGAAGCATGTGTGCTTTCCTCGCCTCTTGACTCTCATCTATTATCGAAAGTACCGTCATTGCCCCCCCCCCCACTACTTTCCATTGCTTAACGTGCATCCATCTCATGCCTTCAGTCAATGCCGACGATGGCAATGTCGCGAAGGCAGCTTCCCTTAATGATGAAGAAAAACAATGGCTCCAAACAAAGTACCTCCCCGACTTCCTTGCATTGCAAGATAATTCACTTGCGAAAGGAGACCAGTCTCACTGGGTGAGGCAGACAGTCCTCGATGACTTTCATACCCACTTCATGAAAACCACGAGCCGTACGGAAGTTTTTGAGGTACGTTTTCGATTGCTTATTTTCGCCTTGATCATAAAATCATATGTCTTCTGTCTACAGAAAATCAAGCGATGGTTCTATAATCAAGGGTCTAAAGCTGGGAAGAGCAGGCCAGTGGTGGTGAAACCACCGAAGAAGCCAAGGCAGACAAACGGCGAGTTCTTGTTTCGTATTGCACAGGCCGTTCAAATCCGTGATGGAATGCAAGATCTCCGAGAGAAGACAGGCGAGCAAGACAACCTCAAATTGTGGAGGCAAGCGGCAAGGGATAGCTGGCTGGAACTCACGCCAGATGAGAAAATGGAGTGGCATGCGAAGGCCGGGCAACAGAATGAGGAGCGCAACAAGCCTCCGCCTGTGAAACACGTTTACGAGTGAGCACGAATATTTTTCAATGTTACTCATTGCTCACTTCGTCAAATAGTAACCAACCCGAGATTCTCCCTGCTGTTGTAGGTGCACTTGCACCATTGTGCGGGTACGATTGGAACCAATACGGCGACGTGGTGTTTTTTGTTCAAGGTACATTCAGGAATGCCGAGGGGCGAATTAAAACATTCCAGTGCGTACTTTGTTTTATCACGCTGCTGCTTTCAAATACATACTCATGTGCTATCGTTGTATGCAGCACCTCGGTGCAAGATGGTTCTATGGGTTTTGGGGCAGATAGGATCGAAGGTTATAAAAACGGGTTTTGACGGCAATTCAAGGAATGGGCAGAGGAAGTTCTTCCAGGTATGTATCATGCCTTGCTTGTCATCCTTTTGGCACTGATCACGCTGCCAGTTCGGGAAAGCAAAGAGCCCGAAGATGATACGCACGGTAGCATTGAATTTGATTCAAGCGGGTGCCCAATACTACCTTCCTTGGAAATGGAAACCATCACGCCCCTAGATCTAGGCAAAGTTCTTCAGGAAATATTTGAAGGGTTATGGGGTATGTCATACATTCTTCGCATTGAATTCAATTAATTAAAATGTTCTGCTCCCTAGCTCGTTGTGCACCGAATGGGGCAGCATACAGGAAGGTCCCATGGGCACTCATTAACGAGCACAGAGCCGCCTTCATCAGAAATGCAAAAGAGTTCAGCCATTTCAAGACTCTGGAACCGACAAAAATGAATCCACGTGACGTTTTCGAGCTGGCTGATATCATTCAAAATGCGAGTGCAGACGAACCATACCCATTTGCATTTATCGTGGAGAATGAGGGGCGTCAGCTTCTGAGCCTAGGTACTGGTGTTCGGGAGGACAGTCCTGGGACTGATCGCCTGCCATCGCAGCCACTCTCTCCAACACCACCCCCACCTCCTCGCCCACGTCCCGTACCAGTTCCTGCACGGAAGCCTCAACCTGTGAAGACGACTCTGACATCACGGCCTGCATCGCCCGATGATGCTCTGCGAACCCCAGTTCGTGGCAGAATATCTGCGAGGTGAGATACAACTCCAGTGCAGCAACCACTACGGGCACCAGGTCCTTCGCAAGCATCTTGAGTGCATACACCTGTTCCTATCGCCAGTATTTCAACGATGCGTGCTGTGC
The DNA here is from genome assembly GCA_033439255.1 of Hericium rajendrae. Classification (NCBI taxonomy): domain Eukaryota; kingdom Fungi; phylum Basidiomycota; class Agaricomycetes; order Russulales; family Hericiaceae; genus Hericium; species Hericium rajendrae. Next base: position 92,069 of record CM065879.1, on the reverse strand, counting down.
ATCGCTCAAAATCTGCGAGCGAAGACATTGGACCTTCTGAGACTGAGCGGTCTGCGCTGGAGATCGAGTCAGCGCTGGAGATAGACGAGTTAGTATCGTCACGAAACCAGACTGAGAAGCCGAGGCCCATGTCACCTCCGAATGCTGCCATCGCTGCCGCCGATGACAGCGATGAGGGTGACGATGAGACTAACCAGGACTCCGCCGCCACTGACACTGACACCGGCTGACACCCAGACAGGATGCTGCCAAGAAGTCGGCACATTAACCAGGCTAGCAAGTCTTCCAGCCATCAAGGCAAAGACAACCAGCCATCAGACAAACGAGGTCAGTGCGTGGTATTGGGGAAACACACGGAAGCAGTGGCAGAGAGGCGGTCTTCGACTCGCAGAGCCGCGAAGCACAAGGCGGACGAAGAGCAGCCACTCACCATACAACCTGCAAGACTGAAGCGAGTCACAAAGCCGAAGGCTCAGGAAGAGAAGCTGGCTCTTGCACAACCTTCAAAGCCGAAGCGAGGGACAAAGCGCAAGGTTGATGAAGATGAGTCGGTTACCAAAGAGCCCGCGAAGCGAAAGAGAGGGCAAGAAAGGTACGTACTCCTTTTGTTCCTTACTATAGACTGCTGCTGACATTGTTCTAGTGCAACAAGCCACGCAAGGAAGCCTGTGATGCGCACGAGTGCCAAGAACAATGATACACAGGCTGGCACCTCTGCCCCTCGTCGGTCAACACAGTTAGTGTCAGACTCACAACTACATGATATTATCTGATGGTATATGTTCAGCATGAAATAAGGCTTATAACGGTTCCAGGGTCATATAGTATTCCTTGCCAACATGGATGTACTGTTTGATCGGATGGCATGGGATGGCATGGGATTGGATGACGTTGGATTGGATGATGTTGGATTGGATGGCTTCGGATGAGATGACTTGTGTTCAGGTATGGTCGGATTAAGTCGCCCGGTATTGGATTGGATCGAGTTGTAGAGATCGGATGCCATCGGATACGTTTGTATGGGTTCGGATTGGTTTGGATCACGCAAGTCAGATTAATAGATTATTTGTGAGCATGTAGGATCAGATCGTGACTTAGGATTGGATTGGATTGATCCACGAGAGTAGATTGCATCGAATATATATTAACAGTGATTAGATTGTCCGGATTGGATTGGATTGGATTTATCTATTATATTTTGACTGCCATACTCTCATCTGATTGATAGTGCATGCAGAAACTTGGATCAGATTGGATTGGATTGCATCAGATTGTAACAATGGATATTTGAACATATCCGATTACATTTATATAGGGTGGGTATCTGCCTTAGAACTTGTGGGTTGGATCGATCCATCACCCCTTACAACTTATGGGTTGGATTAATCCTATGATATGCATAAGGTGGATGAGCACATTTTGCAAAGTTCTTGATGAAGATGCAGGCCATGCCAATGGTCCCAAGAAAAGTGCAAACGTCCGAGAGGTCGGTACAAGGTTGCCAGTCGCTGACCTTGGCAAGGTTGCTGAGTTCTGGCAAATGGCCCACTGGCATGCATCTATGGCCGACGACGATGATCTCCAGTGCACAAAGGACAGTCTTTTTCTCTGAGAAGGTACCACCACAATATTTCATGCATTGGACGACACGGTTTGCACCCTGGAAGTGTTCCCAGACAAAGCGATGGATACCGGGGTTCCAGGGTATAGTTTCAAAATTTCTGCCGGGCAACTTGTAACAGGTAGCTGGGCCTTTAATGGGGACATCATCGATATAGGGCATGGTGACAGCTGGGATTTTGGGCCAGAGGATTTTGGTAATGTCATCACAGAAGATAGGCACGGAGTTCATCCACCCCATGGGCAGCATAACGAGCCGTTTGGGCCCAAATGGGGTTTCAAATGTGGTCATGTCGTGGGACTCCTCCGCCAAGAGTCGCTCGTCGTAACCAATGTAGAGATCGAAGATGCCACTGCAAGCACGCCTGGTGAACTGCTCGGTGAGCTGGTCAGTAAAAGGCGGGATGCCTGAGTGAGCGATGGTGACTTTGTTGAGTGGTTCGAGACTGCACAATGCGCAGGCTTGTACCATCCTTTTTGGTGACACAGAACCAGCGTGAGCGATATGATGATGACGAAGGCTCATATACGCCAGCGGCAATCTTGGTACAGATGATCTCGCAGACCTTGTCATGGATGCCTGGTGGGATTGGACAGTTCTTCAAGACCCAGGGGGTGTGTGGTATCACCGGCATAACCACTGAGGGGAAGAAGTCTTCACGGAAATGTCCCTGCTCTGAATCGTCTCAGGCGAAGGCGGTATCGTGGAGGCACATGAAATGGTGCAGTAGGTCATGCTCGGCGGGTCAGAGGAAACCTTCTGGATGGGCGCGATCGATAACTGCTTTTCTTTCTTCAGTATAGCGGGTGGTGGGAGCGAACAGGGGCAGATTGGGAGATAACTCCGGCAGGTCTTGGAGAGGATCGCCCTTGATGTTATGGAGAACCCGAAAATGCTCAAGGAGGTCCGTAAATACTGGGCAGACTTTTTGGGCAACTGGCTTGTATTTCTTTGTGGCATAAGAGGCAACAGGAGGACTGGTATCCATCACGCCAGGAGGCGGCAGACTCGGGCGACCTTGCTTGGAAGCAGAAGCAGACTTGCAGGCTGTAGCAGAGAGAAAGGCAGACAACAAATTAGATTTATCAGGGGTGTCCGAAAGCGAAGGACCCCCCAGGCTAGAGTCGAGAAGCGAAGCATCACAGGCATAGAGATAAAGAGATTGAAGATGATCTTGGCATTTTTCTGGGTTTTTGGAACATTCTGGGGGTATAGCAGTGTAAGCCGTGATTTGCAGCATCTCCGAGTCAAAATCAATGATAAAGGTGACCTCTCCTTGATCTTCGATCAAATCATCGAAGCGCGAAAATCCTCCTTTGCTGCGAGTGTATACTGAATGTCAGTGCACAGGTGGGTGGGGATCGTGGCTGCTTCGCTAGTGTTTGGGTCGAAGATGGTGATGGTCTGTGTTTCATTGCGGTAGCTGCACACAACAGACTCGGTAAGCACATCGAAGGGGTGTCTGAGTAGGATATCGTAGGCGGGCAACCGAAGGACGTGTATTTAGAGGTAGAGAACAATGTTGCCAAAGACTGCAGGCACATTTCGGCACAGGCCCAGTGAGTCATCAAGTTCGCCGTTGGCAGATTGCATAGTGAGGATAATCATGGGGTCGTACGACAGGCCTAAGGTATAGCAAACGCTCTCTGACATGGAGATGACCTGAGAACCTGGGTCCAAAATGCACTCGACCAGTTCTTGATGATCTATGAGTGCTGCAATAGAGCGCAATGCTACAGACTTGTGACGCAACGGTCGCAAGTACTGGGAGTCCTAACCATGGCTAGCAGACGTTGGGGAACTGAGGTGTACGCGGCCCTCGAGTCTACGCGAGGCGCCCAAGCCAAGTCGAACGAGAAATCTCAGTTCAGCTCAACGAAGGCTTCTAGGAGACGGAGGACGAGGCAGGCGAACTCGCCTTGTACCTCGGACGACGGTCGTGAAAGGAAGAGGAGTCGAAGACGTACACTCACCAAGGACGGCCTTTGGCCGGGTTTGCGTTTGTGGGTGCGCTTCGACTTCCTCGTTCGGAAGCAAGGCGCGGGCGCTCGTTAGAAGTGTGCACGCAGACGTCGTTCGAGAGGGAGAAAACAAGAAAGAAGGGAAATGAGATTCGAAAGAAGGTAGTTGACCAGATGACTTTTTCCCTCCTGGGGCTACTCTAAGTACCTACTGAATAAGATTTGAAGTCCGCAAGATACTGTACAGTAGGTTCAACCGGTGTGGCTTGACTACCTAATCGAGTAGGCGGCCTTCCCCGGCCTGGCTGCCTCAGAGGTCCGCATCGTTGCGTCTCGTCACGTGGCACCCATTACAAAGCCCCCCCTAGTCAAGCCGTACCGGCGGAATGCTCAATGAGGCAGGCCTGGCACCGGAGGAGCAGATGCGGGCAGAGCAGGCACAGGAGCGTTCGGCGGCGGCAACTCCAGAAAAGAAAGGGACGGGACAGCGGCCACTTCAGGGTAGGCGTTGACCATTTGGTTCGCACTGAGCAGCGAGCCCAAGGTGTCCCCGAGATGGCGAGCTGAAGTAAGGAGGCTGCGATGGACTTGGCGGTGCCAGGAGGACTCGGGGCGGAACAGGGGATCGCCGACGGCGAGTTGAGCGAGCCGCTGCTGGAACCAATGCTCATTGGCAGTGTGCCACTCGCCTGTCCAGGCTGCAGATTGCTCCCAGACAGTGACCGGTGGCCAGATGCCCCCCAGAGCCGTTTGGCTGGTAAGAGCAGCGGTCTCTGCGTCGGTAGGCAAATCGCCTATGCTGGACATGGGCAGATCCCACGAGCTCCCGTGACCCGAAAGCAGCGCGGTGGAGGAGGGCCCGGACAGGGCATCCGCAAGCAGGGTGGGCGGTGGAGAGGCCAAGGGCGATAGCTATGCCCAGTGATGGTATGCGATGAAGAGAGCTAGCTACACACAAGGAACCTGGCTATGGACAATGCTGACTAAGCTCGGCTAAGCCTCGCCTCTGGCTCCCTCAGACCCACTGTCCCAGCGGCCCGTAATGGAGAGCCAGACACCAGGCTAGCCTGCTGCGCAAGATCCATTGCCGAGCATGCGGCCGTCGGAGGAGGTCGTGCAGCATGCCGAGATAGTGGGAGAGGGAAGGCTTGGCAAGGGCGGACCACGCGGTCAGCAAGAAGTCGGCCGCGGGGGCGGGGCCAGGCGGCGGCGCGGGCAAGGTGAGCGGGCGGGGCACGCGCCAAGTGACCGTGACGCCGCGCTGGACGAGGCAGCATAAAAGATCCGCCAGCGGGGCGGAGGGGGCAATGGACCACCGGACCGCGACGCGGAGAACGGAGCGCGTGGTGAAGTACAGAGTGCCGTGCGCGGCGGAGGGCGAGACCGGCGGGACCGCTAAAGGCGTTGCAGAGGCGCCAACGCTGAGGGCAACAGCATCCTCGGGGTGGATGGGTGCGAGATGTGCAGGCAGCGGTGGCGGAGCAGCCGGAACTGTGGACGTGGCCGAAGAAGTCGGGGCAGCGGGGGGTGCGGCGGCCACAGGCGCCACGGCGGCTGGAGTTGGAGCGGTAGGGGGAGCGGCGGTGGGTGCGGCAGATGCAGAGCTCGCCGTGGGGGTGCGCATATGCAGCAGGAGGCAGGGCGGAGAGGAAGAAGAAGAAGAAGCAGTGAAGCAGGACAACAACGCGGGTGCAGTGGACTCGCCGCGCGACGCGTTGTCGACCGGGGACAAGGCGGGGTCCAGACGTTGCGCCAGGGTTGGCGAGGTGATGCGGGCTTCCAGAGAGGAGCCCGAAATGAAGCGACCCCGCGAGCCGGAAGGGCGAGCGGGGCCGCCGCGACCGTGAGCATGCGAAGGCGGGGACGGACCGCGGAGAGGACTGGCCCGACGCTGCGGGCGCTTTACCTGCGAGGCGTGCCCGTCCTCTGCTGCAGAATCGCTGCAAGGGCGGGATACGGCTGGGCAAGGGGGGGATAGCAGAATGACGGGGCGCGGGGCCGCAGGCAGGGTACTGGGCCCGGCGCCATTGGACGGTGCGGGGCCGACACGGGAGGCGGCGAGAGCTAAGGAGAGGGGCACATCCCACTCCTCAGATCGGTCGCTGCCGAGGCTGACCACATCGTCGCAGTCCGGGGAGGGGGAGTGGCGAGCCGGTGCGGGCGCCTTTGCTTTGCCTTTACCAGAAGCGGGAAGGGCAGGAGAGGGCGTGCGCGGAGGCAGCGGTGGGCTGCCCGTATCGACGGCCATCGGGCTGGACGGGGAGGCGGCAGGCAGGGGGACTGGGTCCATGACGTTAGCGACGTGCGGGCCACCGACACGTGCCTCCTCCCAGTCCTCCTCGTCGCTGTCGAGGATGTCATCCGTGAAGAAGGTGGCGAAGCCGGCCGAAGGCCAGTCGAGGGCAAGGCGGTACGTGCGCTTAAAGTGGGCGAGCCGGGCGCGACCGATGACGGTCTCCGTGGGGTCGTCCTCGTTGGCGTGCGCATGCCATTTGTACACGGAGGGCCCCGGGCTCGCTGGCCGGGACACGGGAGTGGCACCTGAGGCCCGCGCCGCGAGGCGCTGAGACGACTTGTCGAAGCGGCGCTGCCGGCGATTGCGGTCATGTTGGGCCACGGTGAACACGTGCCAGTCCTGGGCCTGCCGGCGGCGAGGGTGAAGAAGGGCGAGGTGGGGAAAGCCACCATTGTCGAACCGGTGCGCCCAAAAGTAGCGGACCGGGACGTCATGGCAGAGCAGAACCTCCACGTCGGGAAGGTCGCGCGGGGGAACGGCGAGATCCAAGAGCACCTCGACAGTGGCGGCGGAGGGGAAGCCCCAGCTCTCGACAGCCGCGATCCAGGCTGGGTCAGGAAGGATGATGTTCTGCCAGTCGTCCCCAACATGGAACAGGAGCCAGAAAACATAACCCCACCACTCGAGGATGTCGGCGTGCGCATGACGAATCACGTCGGAGTGGGCCTCGGGCTCGCGAAGGACGGGATATGACCGCCAATCCATGAGCGTATGGGGCACGGGAGCGATGGCCAAAAATTTGAACAGCTGTGTGGCAACTGTGAGGACCTCCGTGCGGTTGCGGTCCAGAGCCTGTGTGCATGCGCCATCAATCCGAGCGACACCCGTGCAGAAAGTCACCAGCCAACGGGTGTGCACCTCGGCGTCGTACAACCACGACAGCCGCGTCGAGTCGGAGGGAAGGGGCCGATACCCCAGCCACGGGCAAGTGGGGTCGTGCCAGCAGGGGTAGACGCCATGGGGCTCGACCCAAGTGACGGATGGTGGGGCGGAGAGCTCGAGCTCATCGGAAGGGTCCGACAGCAGAGGCGCGAGCTGACAGGCGGGGTCAGGAAAGCAGGCGCCGAACGTCACCCAAAGCCCGGTGAAACGTGGCGAAGTGAAGGCGGGGAGATTCTGACCGGCGCGGCTGCGTGGAAGAAACGATGCCCCCTCGTGGTAACTACCTCCCGCCGTGCGCTCCAAGACCCGGAGTGAGAGGGGGTGAAGCGAGTTTTGGAGGGCAAGAGACAGGGTGACGGCGAGGGACTGCGCATTGTGGTCGTCGGGAGAGACGGCATCGGGCTCGGGGGCTATGGTGGCGCGAAATCGCAGGGCCAGGGCACAGAGAGGCAATGGAGCGAGAAAGAAAAAAAAGGAGAAGAGCAAGCGAGGAAGCGACCAAGGTCATCGTCGACGGAGAAGTTAAAAGAATCGCGATAAGAAAAGATAAGCGCGCCCGGGCGGAGCTGGAAAATTAAAGCGCCGCCGGGTGCTGCCGAAAGTGCGGAGTCGCGACAAACCCGGGAGCCACGGGCCGGCCAGCCGGTTGGAAGAGGCGAACGAGGAAAGGGAGCGAGGAAAGCCGGAGGCAGGAAAAATAGGAGAACAAGAGGAATAGATTAATAAGAAAAAAAATTAAATTTGAAAGAAACAAAAAGCCATTAAAGTTGATGCGCCTGTTTGTACGTGAACAGATGGCAAGGGGCATTACGCAGGTCGCGGGCCATGAGCCAAAGGTCAAACTGTGGGGAGTAGCCCTCCCAGCACACGAGATAGAGCATTTGACGAAGGTGCTTATCAAAGTGGTGTCCGATAATTTTCTCCACCTGATATTCCTCAGAAGCGATAACATCGGGGCATGTCTCGGGCAACGTGGTACGGTCGGCCCCGTCTTCGGCTTGGCAATAACGCTGCAAGTGTTGAATGTTAAAGACATTGGAACCCGGATATTTGTCCGGCATGTCGAGGCGGTAGACGTTGGGGTTGACGTGCTCCTGGATGGCGAAGGGCCTGATCGCGCGTTGCGAGAGTTTCGCGAATTCACCCTTGGACTCGACCCATTCCAGGGAGTGTGGGTTAATGAGCACAAGATCGCCGACACGCAACTCGAGTTCCCGACGATTACGGTTGAAGCCATCAGCCTGTTTGACTTGCGTGCGTGCGATGGCCGTACGGGCACTGTTGCGATAGAAATGGAGTTTATCAACGAACGCCTTCGCGTCACCATGAAGCAAATCGCTTTGTGGCAAGGAGACGGCGGATGGAGAAAAGAAATCCAAGGAGCTGGTCGGGACGAACCCATAAAGTACAAAATGGGGTGAGGCACCCGTGGATGCGTGTGGGGTGGAATTGTATGCATGTTCTAGCAGATGAAGCCAGGAGGCCCACAACTTCTTGTCGGCGGCCACGTAAGCACGAAGCATTACTTCCAATTTTCAGTTAACAATTTCGGTCTGGCCATCATGCTGAGGGTGATGGGAGGAAGAAAGGGACATGCATGTTTTTAAGTATTTCGCGACACCCTTCCAGAAAGCAGAAGTCCAGCATGGGTCGCGGTCAGAGATTATGGAGCGTGGAATGCCAAGTCGGCAAACAACGTGCTTCACAAACAACTGAGCGAATCCTTCAGAAGTGAGCCCAGTAGTTGTGGGTACGAACTGCGCATGTTTGGTAAGGCGATCAACGAACACTAGGATTGAGTTGGCGTCCTCCGACCATGGTAGCCCTGTAATGAGGTCCATGGACACGGAGCCATACAGGTGACAGGGAATAGGATTGGGCAGCAATTTCCCATACTTGGAAAAGTTCGTGGACTTGATCTTCTGGCAGACGTCGCATGTCGCGCAGAATTCCACGATGTCCTTGTGCATGCTGGGCCAGTAGAATTTGCCACTCATGATTTGCCATAATTTCTCCAGTCCTGTGTGTGCAGATTCAAAGGGAGATTCGTGGCATTGGATCATAAGAGCAGCTCTTTCAGATGTTGGAACACAGAGCCATGGCTGGAAATCGGTGTTGCGGAAAAAGAGCAGGCCTTTATCATCCTTGAAAAATTGTTCGCCCGCTTGCCAGGATCCAGTGCTGGGATCAAGAGTGCTCCATTTGGTTTGAAAGGAATGGTCTGTCTTGTAACCCTCAATGAATTGGTGGAGGTAGGCCTTACTTAGGTGGATGAGAATTGTTGGGGGCGGATGATCAGCTTCCCAACGAATACGCTTCTCGTACAAATCCAGAGGGTCTGATGGATGTCGAGGCCCTGCCAGGACCGGCGGAGTCGCCGGCCGCAGGAGGACGTCCGATGCTTCTGGGGTTATAGGGCGAGAACTACCACGCGTAGTCGCAGTGGGTTCATGAGCAGGATCCCCCCCCCATCGCCCAAGGCACGAGGGGCAGAGGAATGGGTGGCAGCTTCGCGGTACCGACGCCGAGTCTGGGCGACGTGCGCACAGGCCGAGCCGCCAGCGAGGGCATCCCGAATGTCTGTAATGACCACTTGAGCAACTTTCCGGGCCAGTTCCCGTTGAGCCTGATCCTCTGCTGCTGCGGCGATAGTGCCATTCGTGATGATGGCAGGGGCGTCATCCGGTGGGGGAGAGATGTGCAAGGGAACATGTTGAAGAAGGCGAGATAAGGGGTCAACGTTGGAGTGGACTCGTCCCGGTTGGTGAACAATCTCCAGATAGGGCAGGTAGGTGGAGAAAACAGTGCCCCACGCGGCGAGACAGTAATTGCTATTCTCGTACGTGCGAGCCCACTGCAGGGCAGCATGGTCGGTGACGAGGACGATGCGCTCGCCTTTGATGAAAGGCTGGAATTTTACGAGGGCCTCTTTTGCGGCAAGGGCCTCGCGCTCAGTCGCCGAGTAATTTCGTTTGGCGGGTTTGAAAGTGCAGCTCCAATAGGCAATGACACGCTCGACGAAAACGAACGTGTCATCCAATGAGGCAGCCCATGTGGAGGCAAAAGAGTCAGGCGTGTCTGATGAAGTGATACACGTCACAAATTTCGGGACGGCAAGACCGTTGTCATAAGCGCATTTCAGCCGATCGTATGCTTTGGTGCTGTGAAGGTCCTTGACCTGAATGTGTTGGATCTGTTGGAGCGTGCACCCGAGGCCGTCCGCCGACGCATCGGTATACAAGCGATATGGGGAGCCTTGTGCTGGGTGGCCTAAAACGGGCGCTTCAGCGAGAGAAGACTTGATACTCTGGAAAGTGTGTTCCTCTTCTGAGCCCCATGACTGTCATGAATCGCCCATTGGTCTTCTTTATTCCCTTTGTTCCCTATATGGACACTCCCTTGTTATGTCCCCTTGTTCCCTGTTAGGATATCCCTTGTTCCCCTTTAGGATATTCCTTGTTCCCCTTTGGGACATTCCTTGTTCCCCTTCCCCTTGTTCCCCTTTCAGGATATCCCTTGTTCCCCTTTGGGCTATCCTTCCAGTATATATAGGGCTACCTTCCTGACTGGCTTCCTCAGTTTGTCCACTTGACTACCCAGTCCCATTGTACCCTAGACATTCTCAGCCTGTCTCTACTCTCTATGACATCCTCTGCTCTTTGATCCTTGATCCCTTGGGGTGACTTGGATGGCTTCACTGTTCCCCTGAACCCAGTCTTGACAATGACCAGTGGACACCCTTGCGCGTGAGCTGAAACAAGGGTGTTGCCATGCTAGCATAGTGGGGCAGGAAGGTAGAGAAGTAGACGGCCAGACCCAGGAAAGTCCACAAATCACTGACTTTCGTAGGGCATGGCATGGTCAGGATCTTCTCAACTTTGGCGCGGTGAGTAGACAACCCGAGATGGGAGACTTTATGGCCTAGAAGGATGATGGAGCTGTAGAACATGTGACACTTGGAAGGGCTCAAGGTGAGGCCGGCTCTCTCGATGGCTTCCAGGACCTTATCCAAGTGATCAATGTGCTCTTCATGTGATTTGGAGTAAATGACGATATCGTCAATGTAAACCAAGCAGAAGAGCCACAAGTACAGCGCGAGGATGCCCTGCATGATGCGTTGGAAGATGGAAGGTCCATTGCACAGGCTGAATGGCATGCGTAGGAATTGGAACAGGCCCCAATGAGTACGGAAAGCTGTCTTTTCTACGTCTTCAGGGGCCATTTCAATTTGGGTGAAGCCAGAGAGGGCATCTAGGGAGGACAAAACTTGCGCACCCGACAAGGAAGACAGAATTTCGGACTGGCGAGGGATAGGGAATTCATCCGGGATAGTGACAGCGTTAAGGCGACGGTAGTCCACACAAAATCGTGGCTTATTGTTGCGATAGACGATGATGACGGGAGCGCTCCAGGGACTACGAGAAGGTTCGATGACGCCTTGCTTGAACCACTTATCAAGTTGTTCATCAATCACTTCCCGCTTCGCTGGGGAAGTCCCGTACATAGGCACTGCTATAGGGACTTGACCGTCCTGAGTTCGGATATGTACTCATGCCGGGTGTTGGCCCAGGTGACCATCTAATCCGAATGCGCCAGCTCAGTGGCGCAGCATGTCCCATGCTTTGGCGTGCAAGTGCGGCAGGAGTTCCCCTACATCCAACAGGTCCTCCAATTCGGAGGAGGGGTAGACTGTGGGGTCAGGGACTTCCGCCATCTTAGGCCCCCATTGCTCCTCGGAGGCCGAATCTTCAGAGAGCATGGCGCGCGAATCGCCAGTAGCCATGCAAGCCTCAACAATGATGGCCGTCTTCTGCGCATGTTCGAGTAGGACGCTGAGATGTGCGCGGTCCTTCGGGGTGTCCAAGAACTCCGTCGGATCGACGAGCTGTCCCACGATGTTGCCTTTGCGTAGATACTTCGGACGTGAAGATGTATTAGTGATGGGGACGAATGGAAACGAGCCCGTCATAAGTGTGTTAGGAGTGGCGAAGACGGGGTCCTCAGAGTTGGCAACAATCGCCTTCTCGACGAGCCAAGTCCGATCGTCCAGGAAGGGAGCTTCAACCTCGACTTTGTGTACGGTACCCGCTGGAACTTTAGTGTCTTGTTTGACACGGACTAACTGCAACTCGCCGCCAAACTTGAGCTTCGCGGCACAACGACACACCTTGGCTCGACGGTGCGATTTCACTTTGATGAAACAGGCAAGGGGGTAACCTTTGGCGCGAGCTACAAGATGGTGGTCCTTGGTCTGTTGGCACGGACTAGCGAGAACACTATAACCAGTGTCTCCGAAAGTGACAGTGGTGCCAGAGCTCGGCCGGGCGACCGTAAGCTCATACGTTTGATGGAAATCCTCACCAAGAAGGATGGGGACCGTCATCCCCGAGACGACATAGGCTTCCGCTTCTAGGCGCAGGATTTCACCATTGGCTGCTTTCACGAAGATAGGCAAATTCACATATCCCAGGAGCTGCGCGTCTTTCACCATTAATTGGAGCAACTGAAGTTTGAGACCGCGTTTGAGGGGCGGAGCGTCGCGCAGTGTCTTATAAAAGGATTCCGATAACAGAGTGATATCTGCTCCGGAGTCGAGTCTAAGGTCGAGAGGCGTTCCCCGACGGCTCAGCACCCAGCCAGGCATCGAAAGCACGGATACGCCCACCACGTTGCGTCCCGGCAAGGCAAATCGCCTTTTGGGGAGATCAACAACGGAGCGGCTGGCTGGATGGACCTCTTCTAAGAGAGGGCCGTTCGGTCGAGGTGTTCGAGATCAGAGGTCGGCGAAGTGCTCGTCCTCTATTTCCTCGACATACGGAGCACGTGACAGAAAGGCCGACTTGGCGGGAGTTGGCTCGGATCGTTCACGCAAGTCACGCATGTCCGCGTCAAGCGCGGCCACATCCACATAGGCTGAAGAGATAGATTCGGCAAGAAGAGCTTCAAAGGCTTTTGTATATACATCTTCTTCCTTTTTCGTCCTAAGGGACTCCTCAAATCCTTCTAACCGATTGGCTGTCTTCCTAGCATCGTAATAAGACCAATGAGGACACTCCTTGTCCCAATGATTGTGGCTGCCACAGACTTTGCACGGGGAAGGTGGCTTGCGAGATGATTTGACTTGATCCGCCTTTGGAAAGGGGTAGCCCCCTTTGAGCGGCGGTCATTGACGTTTTGCTTCATTCGCGAAAGCCTCGGCGGACGCGCCATCGATGCAATCATCGTTGTCGTACGACCTTCGAGAGGCTTCCGCTAAAGTGTCTTCCTCCTCCTCTACGGAAACTGGGAATCCTTCGTCGTCATCTTCAGCGGTGGCAGTATTGGTGGTGCGTCGTTTCCCAAAGAAGGGACGTCGCACCAATCCTCCTTCGTTCCGTCCGCGGAGACGACTATCGAGGAGGGTATTCAGCTCATCCCGAGTAACGACATCAGAGCCCCGACCACGGTGAGCCGCACGCAGCTGAGCTTCCTGCAAGCGGACTCGCTGCATGAGCTCAGCCACATTATTGACCGAGGAGGCGTAAAGAATATTGTGCCACTCGGGGCTCGCATTATGCAACACTAAACGAACTTCTTCTGCGCTGTCAAGACCCATGCCCATGATCATGCGAGCATAAGTGAGGCGGCAAGTAATGAAGTCCGTGGGGGATTCGTTCTCATGGCGCTTCTGGCGATAGTGCATCTCGGAGAACTCGATCTGCCGGTCGAGCATCCATTTGTCGCCAAGCCAGTATGTTTTGATGCCCTGCAACCAGTTAAGGTAATCGAGGACATATAATCCTTTAATTCGTCGTGAAGGAGCATGTACCAGCGACGAATCAATGAGCCTTCATCGAGGCGGCGCCAAAGCCACCGGCCCATGACCTCGGGCAGGGAACCTCCCATTGAAGCGAACTGTTGGACTTCTGTAAAATAGTGAACAGCGGTGTAGGAACTCCTGTTCCAACTCGGCAAATCGCTCGGGTTGAGAACTTCTTTAAGGCGAGGGCCCCGATTATCCTGATAATAGGGAGCGGGCTGAGCTGCGACTCCCGGTGCTGGCGGAGGCGGAGGCGGAGCAGGTGGGCCCATCCCGTCGGGAGGACCCCCGTGGTAGGGGACTCCTTGAGGTCGAGGAGCTGGATGGTTAGGGTTTCCCGGAGGAGGTGGCCCTCCCCGTTTCCACCGTGCCCCCCTGGTCCACCAGGACTTCCTGGATCACTGGGATCTCCAGCCCCCCCTGGTGCCGGAGGCGGATGCCCTCCGTTGCCTGATCCGTCGTGAGCGGAGGAATGATGAGAGGGGGCCGGAGAGCTTTTCATTCTGGAGAGCATGCTCGCAGTGGAAGCGGAGCTGAGGAGGATCTGACTGGGGTCAGATGCATTCCGTCGAGCCCTGGCAAAGTGAGCTGAGGCGTCTTGGGCTGACCAAGCCCCTTGGGGCAGTTCTACGGTCGCAGGAGCTGGGAACGGCGGCGGAATCGCAGCAGTTCCGAATGGCCTGGCCGGGGTTATAGGGAGATCTCCCGTGCCGGGTATGCGCGATTGTTGCACTAAACCGTAGATAACGTTGGAAGGTCGAGGTCGTCGGGCAGCAGGAACTTGCGGAGGCGCTGTGGAGCTAGGACATCCTCGTAGGCCGTTGTCGAACGTAGCCCCGCTCTCGTTACACGGATCGTATCGCTGGGAGTAGTCTGGGCCTCAATAGGTCGAGTCGCCTTCGACTATTGACAGCTCCTGATCAATGGCCGATACTTCCGCTTGGGACAGCAATGCTTGCCCGGAAGCGGCGGGCGCGGACGTAGTTAGCGGCGCTACGGACCTGTCCTGTTCGGATGGGTATGGAGGGCAATCCAAGTTCCTGACCTCGTTGGGGATGGGGATGATGGCCCATAACGAGACAGGCGGGTCCTGCGTGAGGAGCTCCTGGCGATGAACGGGAAGTCTTGTTTTGATAGACTTTGAAGCGTAGAGTTGACGGAGGTACTCTGAATGAACGGCGGTCTGGCGGCGAGCTAGCAGGCTCAAAGCAGTGGACGAAGTGGGAGATGCTGGCCTTTGGTCCGTGGCGAACTCCTGGCGGTATTTCTCCACAAATCGAGCGCCACACTGTAGACAGTATCCTAGTGCTTGCCAATTCATGAAGACTTGCATAGCAGATTCGCAACCTTCTAAGACACTCTGCAGTTGAAACTTGGGGTCGATCTGGTATGCCGTTCGACCCACTCGCATCTCCGGAGGGAATAAGTCAAACAAGCGATCGAGGAAGCCCTGCAAACGTTCCGCAAGGGTGTGTAATACGGAGGCCTCGGTGAAGGACAACTGGAAGTGCGGGGAGCCGTCCGATCGAATTCCGCGATTAACGATGACTGCTTCGTTATAGCTTGCGAAATTGCGGTTAACTATATACTCGGGCAGGAGAGCACGATCGACGAGGGTTTGTTGGAATTCCTCGTAGATGGCGGCTGCCGTGGCAACATGAAGGGCGAGCTCGGGGGGGTCTTCGTTTGACCCGCGTGAGGTTGACAGCGTGTCGTCGGCAGGCGGTAGCCCGAGGTGAGGAGGGGGGTCCCGACGAGGCGAATTCACCTCTTCGGTATCCAAGGACGGTAGGGCGAGAGAGGAATCTCCAGCGTCGTCTTCCCTGTCTGGCGTGACTGGGGACGGGGCCAGCGTTGGAGCTAAGGGCGGATCCGCTCTGACGCTACGAGTCTTGGGGGCCATGCTGAAAGCTTTTGGAACTTGAAAGAAAGATCGTCGGCTAGGGGTGAAGGACTTCCAGATATGTCCACCTTTGTGATGCAACGGTTGCAAGTACCAGGAGTCCTAACCGTGGCTAGCGGACATTGGGGAACTGAGGTGTACGCGGCCCTCAAGTCTACGCGAGGCGCCCAAGCCAAGTCGAACGAGAAATCTCAGTTCGGCTCGACGAAGGCTTCTAGGAGACGGAGGATGAGGCAGGCGAACTTGCCTTGTACCTCGGACAATGGTCGTGAAAGGAAGAGGAGTCGAAGACGTACACTCACCAAGGACGGCCTTTGGCCGGGTTTGCGTTTGTGGGCGCGCTTCGACTTCCTCGTTCGGAAGCAAGGCGCGGGCGCTCGTTAGAAGCGCGCGCGCAGACGTCGTTCGAGAGGGAGAAAACAAGAAAGAAGGGAAATGAGATTCGAAAGAAGGTAGTTGACCAGATGACTTTTTCCCTCCTGGGGCTACTCTAAGTACCTACTGAATAAGATTTGAAGTCCGCAAGATACTGTACAGTAGGTTCGACCGGTGTGGCTTGACTACCTAATTGAGTAGGCGGCCTTCCCCGGCCCGGCTGCCTCAGAGGTCCGCGTCGTCACGTCTCGTCACGTGGCACCCGTTACAAGACTCGCACGAGACGATCAGGGGTTTAGGCTTTTCATCTGGGCAGAGTTGCTTGAGGTACTGCTCGTAGGGATCCGGGAGGACGACGGCACCTTTCGGCAGCTCGGCGCACTGGTGCGAAAGGATAGATACCCATGGATGAGGGGGCGAGACCGGGTGCTGCACACAGTTGCCTTCGGTGGGCTTGCTTGCAAACTGGATACCTGCAGTGAGCTCTACGTGACGCACTGGCGAGGCCAGCTCCTCGACTGCATCTTCGCCTGGCAGCTCAGAGAGCAGGTCAGCCTCGTTAAGGACTTCCAACAGGTTCTGTCCCGCCGCTGGACGCATGTGACGCCATGAGACTGCCTCCTTGTATTTCGCACGTAGTGCAGGCGCTAGGGACCAGAGCTCGCCCTGGGTGACCTCGATAGGGAGTGACATGGCACGCATGAACATGCAGTCCAGCACATCTTGCCCGACTGAGTCTTGTGCACGGCAGGTTGGGCCCGTCTCTTCGACTACTTCGATCACTGGGACTTGCATGGGCCTTGCACCGTCACGGGCTCTGGCAAACAGATGGATGGGACCATCAGGGTCACGGAGGTCATCGCGTACTGCAGGTTGAGATGGAAGGTGGGGGGGGACGTCTTGTTCCAGACCTAAGGCCGGTGAAGCTTGCGGAGGGGGCAGGGACACCTGCGGCAGCTCTGGTTTGTCCTCGATGGTCGGGTGTAGCAGCACACGGGGCAATCGTGGAGGGGCTGGTTGGCAGGCAGGCTCTTCCATCCTGCAAGCTCGTTCCAATGCCCGGTTAGCTCCATCACGGCTGGCCACAGCATTGGGTGGGGGCACAACTGGGGTGTCCTTCAACTGGTATAACCGCCATAGCTCACCTTTCAGGCTCTTGATCTGCACATCTGTGGTGAGCTGGTACAACCCTGCCTGAACCTGGGTATAGGGGGACGCAGTGGTCTGAGCGTACACTGGTGCGACGTGATAGCCATAGGAAGTGAGCCCTGCCTGCAGCAAACTTGCCTGGTGGGTACTGGCTACACCCATCATAAGCTGACCCGTAGCTCGCTGATTGGGGCTCATACGGTGGTATTTGTCGATCCGTTCTGCCATAGTCACACCTGGGGGTCCTTGCAGGAGCCAAGCCCCAGAGGGTAAGACCATCTTGCCTTGGACGTCCTTCTTGCACTTGCTGGTGGCCATGTATTCCTGGGCTGTCATGCATTCGCACACGAAATGCCCCACGTTTCCACAGAAGTTGCACTGATCCAACCCCATTTGCCCACGCATTGGTGCACCTTGATTACCTCCGGAGACCATCTGTTGACATGATGGCTGCTGCGTGCTCCTCAAGAGAATATCGGCCAGTGATGCTAATTGCTCACTCTTAATCTGGATAGTCGTTCCTGAGCCTGCATCGGCGGTCGATGACGACGCGGTGGCTTGAGTTGAAGATGGTCCACGCAGGTACGGGTCGGGGGTGATGGCAGTGCCATACATGCACCACTCTGCGGCCCTATAGATGTCGTTGATTGGGTGCCGATCGTCGGGATGGTGATCAGGCTTGGTAAGAGCAAGGCGGTCCTCTACCTGCAGGTGAAGACATTCAGGGAGCGCCGCCAAAAACCAGCATTGTTCCTCGATATCAGAGATGCAGTTCTTGCCTTTCAGGTAGTGTGTGATGACCGTGAACTTGCGCGAGAATGCACCAAGTTCACCGACAGAACTGAGGGTGGACTCGGCGGTTCGGTGCATGAGTGACTCCAAATCTTGACATGAAAAGGTATTCTCCTTAGCCGAGCCCGGGTAGAGTTCGTGGATAGCTTTCTTGAATTCGTCCCAAGTGCCGGCAGCGTACTTGGCCTCGGACTGCCACAACTCTTGTGCGTCAATGTCTGAGAGGAGACGGACCACATGACTCTTTTTCTCTGCATCATCTGCCACAGAGGAATGCTGAAAACAAAATTTGAGATCGAGGAAGTAACGGCCCAGCTCGCGGGAGGAGTTGGTGTCGAACTTGAGAGCACTGCTCTCACCGTGCATAGGCATGGAGGGAAGCGGCATGACTGGTTGGATACTTGGTGGCCTGGGGAAGGGGAAATGCACAGGGGCTAGCTGACTGTGTTGTTGAGTAGCAGAAGGGGGATGGGGGGTAGCAGGCAAAGTCGCCTGGTGCGGCATTGTTCTAGGACCTGCGGTAGCAGAGGGGCCAGCAAGGGGTCACGGTGCCAGGGTTGGCGATACAGGTGAAGTAGGAATGATGAAGGAATGCTCGAGCTCGGGAATTTCGAACTCTTCGTCGATGGGAGTAAGGGGACTAGTGGGAGTTGGAACCAGTGGGAAAGGTGATGGTAGGTCAGGGGAAGCTTGCTGAGGGTCCTGAGTCGCAACACGGACTTCTTGTTCGAGGGTACGATCTGGATTTGACCATGTGCTACTCCTAGTACGACACAGCTCTATTTTGAGTATGGAACCCTCGCAGTGGGCTCCAAAATGATGTGTGGACCCTAGGAATGGAGGCGGCAGCCAAAGCCAAAACCAACAGAGTACCGGGGGGTGCGAGGGGACCAAGTATCTCAAGAGGGGAGCACCAGGACGTGTAGCTGATGGGTGACCGTACTACAGGTGGGGGAGCAAGATTGTGGAGGGTGGGCTTGCTGCATGCAGATGACTTCTGACACGGTTCTGCTAGGGATGATGACGGTACGACAAGACTCACGGGTCTTAGGTGATATGGCTTGTAGATAACGGCATGACAATGAATATGACAAATATGATGAGCGGGACGAGACATCTGAAAAATCTGATTTTTATATAGCAAAAGGTCAAGCTATGGATCCTATAGGTAAGCTATGAAGTCTATGGCTTTGACTTGTTAAGCTATGTAGAGCTATGAGAGTTATCATAGCATTCATAGCAGACATTATAAAATACATAGCTTATATAGTCAGTACTGTCAAATACATAGAGCTATTCTACTTACTGAGAGGAGCTATGGCTCCTATCATTATGATACTGACTATGTTAAGTTAGATAGGTACCAAGAATTTGGAGTCAATTTTTATTATATTGAGAGTACTATACTACAAACAATTCTAATACACTACAATACAAGCCACAGAAGGCACGAGTCCCTAAAACTAACCTCGCGCACATGAACAACAGCACGCATGCTGACATGGCACTCGTCATCGCGGCCATTCGTGCACTGAGGCGCTGGCATGTGGAGTCGCGCACGCAGGCGAGGCCATGTGCACGTGGCCGCACAGGCACCGTTGCTGGCATGCTTGGCTCTGAGCACGCAGATAGGGCCGTCTGCGGCTGCTCTGCGCAGCCTAGGCAGGCGTAGTCATCTGCGGCAGTGCGCACGCAATGGCGGGCTTGTGTGGCCATACGCGCACAGGCGGCGCTGCGCGTGTCTGCCCACGCACGTGTGCTGGTGGGGTCATCGCGGTCGTGCGTGTGCAATCACCGGCATGCGTGGTTCGCAGCAGCCCATGCAGCATGGGTGCCCTGGCATGGTTGTCCGCAGGTCCTGGCCCCCCGCGCTGGCGAGACCACTCGAGGCTGCCTGTGCGCACGCGTGTGCACACAGCCTGCGGCTGTCTGTGCAGTGCGCGCGCGTGCGTGGGGTCGTGCACACCATTGGGGTCGTCCGTAGCCTTGGCCTGCATCTGCCCACGTGTGTGAGCTGGCAGTCGTCCACTGCTGCGCGTGCCGTCGCCGGCGTGCGTGGCTCTGCACGAGCAGATGGGGCCATCCACGGCTGCCACACGCGGTTGTGCGCAGTGGTGTGTGCGCATTCGCCGGCATGCATGGCCTCATGCACACAGGCGGGGCCGTGCATGACTGCCCACATGAGCTGGCATGACCGTGCGTGCGCTGGTGCGGTCATCCGCGGCCCTGCGCAGGCAGTCACCGACGTACGTGGCCCGCTCGTGCAGGCAGGGCCATGCGCACACAATCGCGGTCGTGCATCGCGCAGGACGAAGTGGCACAGCGAGTGCGCATGGCGATGCGGACGTGGACGTGGCTTGACGTGGCTTGGCTTGGGGGCCTTGCGTGGGCATGGTAGTGCACATCGTACGATGTCTGATCGAGTCGAGTTACCGTGGCAATGGAACTCGACGATGGCGTTGTCGAGGGGCTGGGATGGGAGGAGTTGTCGGCAGGGGCGTGGGTGCGGGGGCGTGGGTGCGAAGGCGGGTTGGTTGTGAAAAGACACGAGTATCGCTCATGGGTTGGTTGTGAAAAGACACGAGTATCGCTCGTTTGCAACGAGCGATACTCGTTTACTTAGCAAGGGAAAAAAAAAGAATGATTTATTTGCTTACCTGAGGCCCTTCGTCCTCCTGCTGACCCTCCAGACCGTCGATCGACGCCGTACATTACTTGTATAAAGGAAGAGGGGAGGTGAGATGAGGGCAGACGAGGTGGGAGATGAAGAGAAGTGATGCACTAAATCGCGCGTCGAGCCACAGCATTCGACTCATGCGGCTGGCAGCTTCGAGTGCAACAAATCGAATTAATTCTTCTAAAATCCGAAAAAAATGCAGAAGGTAGATTTTATTTGTTTACACACAATTAATGAGCCACAAATGTATGTACTCTACTCTAATCCCTTGTGCAGCGAAGCCAGCATAGTGAGATCTAATAGCTAGCCTCGGCGTGGCATCCGGCAGCCACATTTCGGGCTCCACCGGACAGATCCGAACTCTGCATTTATAATGCTCGCACGACGCGCATTCTCTCTTGTCTCTCAACCACTACCATCTCCCTTCGTCCTCTCTCCATCCTCTCTCCGTCGTTCCTCTGATTTTTTTTCTATCTTTGGTAAGTATGTTTATCTATTGTTCAATAGTATTAATATGTTAATATATTGATTCTATAGACTTGAATCTTCGCTTTTTGTCCCTTATAGGGTAAGTTTTTTCTTTTATGTTTGCTGTTACTCATGTTGATGATGTGGCATCTTTATCAGACTATTTTTCGACTTTCCTATGTTTGATAAGCCTAATATATTGTTCATTTGAGCTAGTTTGACTTATTTTTGTATTTTACATATTGATTTTATAGTCTTTATATATCTAAATAATGTAGTATAACATCTGTACTTATATATGATTTGTAATATATTGTTTTTGAATTTTCGATGTTTTGATTGCTTGATATATAATCAATCTAGTGAGGCTATGAAAATTTTCAATTTTTATAGAATCTTTATAGTAAGTTTTAGTCATATATAAAATAGAGATAAGATAGACTACATAGCAATCCTAATTGATTAGATATAATATGATAATGAGCATATGAAACATAGCTGACATAGCTCCTATAGCTATGATAGCTATGCCTTATGCTCTGATAGCTATCATAGCTATGATAGTAGAGCATAGCTATCCTATTTGACTACATAGCTTACCATAGATTGACTCTCAGCTATGAGAGCCCTATGTATAAAAGGGGATTGCTATGGAACTATGAGTTCTATATAAATGATATAGGACAATATAGCATTGGTATATTTTTCAGATGGAAAGTGAGAAAGACTATGTCTGAGACGTGCTTAGAAGCTGGCTGTGAGAACGTCAAATGATGGGCTTTGTGAGATCTGAGCTCTGAGAGGAAAAGGGCAGACTCCGTTCTGATTCTCCAAGTCCGTAGCTACGGTACAAATGAGCAAGGCTGCCTCAGGCAGCCCGGCATGACTTTCTACGACAACCTCCTGCTGACCGACCCAATCTCCAATTCCTTCCTGATTCTGCCTGCTCCGGGTCCCTTGGCGAGTGGAGTTGTTGCGGCTCAGCCCATGCAGGACAGAGGGCGTGAGCGTGGTATGAGCGAATCAAAGGCGCTGCCTTACAACACCACCCGGGGCGTGCGTCGGGAACAGCAGGTGCGTCGAGCTGGAATGGCTGGGATGACATCAGTAGCGCACTGTCGTGGGTGCCGCTCGTGATCTGGGGGTGTGTGGGTGTTCGAGGGCGCACTTCTGTTCCTGTGCCACTGACTCATCTGGTCGGTTGATCTCTGGCCCGTTTGGTGCATCGGACCACGGGACACCGGCTTTAGTCCGACCCAGTTGGTCCCGAACCCATGGGGGTGCTTGTCCTGTGCGAGGAGCAACATCATGGTGGGCGGACTTGGTGCAGCTGAGGTGAAGTGGAGCAGGACGGGCAAGGAAGCGGGGAGTGGGCAATACCGTTGCAAGGCACGCTAAGGGGTGCATCAATGTGAGTTGACATACTGGATGTGCCGTGAGATGTCGACACGTGGAGAAGTTGACGCGTGGGCACAATGTGCTGAATGCGACCATAGTGCTGTTGTCGAGGGATGACGCACATGCGCGGAGCCTGCAGAGGCACTGGGGTAGATGTGAAGCATAGGGCATGCTTATGTTGGAGGCATGGTGGGCAGGACGTGGAGGTGGTGGTGAGGTAACACTGAAATGGCAGAGGCACCGCAGTGGATGCAGAGGGTGCGATGGGGGTGGATGGGCCACGTCAGGCACACAGGGGTGATGGCAGATGTCGCAGGCATACCAAGGGGGCGGAGGGCAGTGGGAAGAGTGCAGAGGTCGTGGTAGGCATGAAATAAATTAATGGAGAGCATCACTCATATAACGAGCAATACTCTCCAAGTTAGCAAGAAAAATGAATGAAAACATGATCTTTTTACTTACAGTGCATCCTCTGGATACTTTCACAGTCTCCATATCCCTCTATTAGACGAGAACACAATGTGAGCTAGTGAAAAGAGGGGATAGAGCAGCAAGCACACAAGGGTGGGTATTATGATGAGCTGGCAATGTGACTTCACAGCCATTTACAAATCGATAGGCCTTCCCGAGAATGTAAGATATAGAGATCATGTTTGAGTTGACGAAGGTCGGAAACTGCTTACAACCATGCCAGATCATACTCCACCAGGCCTTCTGCCTCCTGCCGTGCTGCCGTTGCCACCAGTTAGCTGCCAGTGCGAGCTAGAACCAAGCTCCACCTGTATATTGAAGGTCTGACGGAAGCTGCGATATCTATCAACTTTTGCTGAAAAGGGCCTATGGATTTGTAAACAGCTGCAACATTTCAACACTCGACACGAGCGTTCGGCCCTAGCCAGCTTGCTGAAACTCTGCTCACAGCTCTGCATTTAATGCTCATGCAACACGCTGCAGCTCTTTCTCATCGACAACTATCATCATTTGCCACGTCATTCCACATTGCGCATCTCTTGTTCGAAGGTAAGGCCCTATTTAACATTTTCTTATGTTCCTACATTAATGTATCTTTACTTTCCATTAGGTTTTTGCTTTGTCATGTTTTTGGTAAGCTTATAATTTAATGATTGATATTATACTAGCTAATGTGTAATTCTCAGGTCACTTTTCACTTTTTTGATATTATGGGTGAGTCTTCATATTCTTGTTACCTTTTACTGTTGACTTACTTTGTTATCATCCAGAATGTCTTTACTTGGAGTCTGTCTCATTAGAGCTTACTATTGTTAGGGCAGTCTTCATTAGTACTTGTATATTTGTTGTAGTAGTGTTCAATGCCAATGTGCTTGGATGTTTTTTTTTCCTTAACTCTGGTGTGATACAAGTAGTCTAATGCTAGATGATCTATCTCAATGCTTGTTAATTATCAACTTTGATTTCTAATTAGTTCTAATTAGCTTCTAAATAGCTGTTAATGAGATCTATTTATCAAGATAATGGTCTGATAATTACCTGGATAAATTGATAAAACACTTGGTTAATTAGCAGAATTAGCAGATAATTAGTAGATTAGCAGATAATTCAAATTATCTGTTAATTTTTGCTAATTAGTGCTAATTAGCATCTAATTAGAGGGGAGATTTTTTCTGATGATGTACACGTGCACACATCACCAATATGTGCCTGTCATATGCATCCACTGCTTCCATACCTCTTGTGTTGCTATTACGCAGCTGCCACACACCTCAGAGCATCATTCAACATGTGCTGTGGCCCTGTGCATGATGTGCAGCACCCCAATGACGGCATGCTGCACCCTAGAGCGGTGCATGCTGTTGCCACTCACACCTAACACCCTAGCAACAGTGTGCTATGCATAGCAGCCATGTATCACATGCAGCAACCACATGTGGGCCCCAGCAGCAGTGTGTGATACTAGCATCCACATCCATGCAGAGGTGTTCCAGTCACGGAATTGTATTATATATGGCAACTTGCCTAAACTGTATTACAAAAACCCTGGCAATTGCTGCCTGGGGCCTTGCCATGCAAATTATATTTTACACCACTTAAGCTGCATTATAATGTGGCACAGCCACCCCTGGGATAGCCCAGGGGCCATGAAAAACATATGGTATTGCATAAAAAAAATATCAGCCAAGATCATAAGGATCTCAGCTGCTATCACTACTGCCATTACTGCTGCAGTGTGCTTGTTGCTCTTGGCTATGGCTGCCGATGCTCTCGCATACCTGCATTCACCAGTGCTTCCCTCGTGCTCACCAGAGCTTCTCCTCGCACTTGCTAGCACTTCCTTCGTGCTCACCGGTGCTTCCCTCTGTTTTCTTGTGCGCTCGCTGGTGCTTACCATCCTGCCCTGCTGATGCTGCCCTGCTTTGCTCATGCCATTCTGCCCACACACCATGGCTACACCTGCACTGCACACATGCACTGCGTGCTACTCACCATGCACCTGCTGCAGAGCATGTGTGCCATGGTCCAGTTGGCATAGGGGCACTACCCAGTCTGTGGCTGACTGCACATGAGCATAGTGCACTGGCATACATGCAGGGAATCGTAGGGTGTTGGACATGCGGGAGTGCATGCTGGCATGGAGGCATGGTGCTAGGGCACACAGGGTAACGTGCAGGGTTGTGGTACAGGTTGTGATGCTGGCATGCACACGCAGAATGTGTGGGCGAGGTGCTGGGCATACGGGAATGGTGCTAGTTGCACAGTTTGTGATGCTGGTGCGCACGAGCAGGATGTGCTAGCACACATGTGGGTTGTGCTGGCACCCATGGGTGGGATGTGCTGGCGTACGGGCAGGGGATGTGCTGGCATGCAGACATGGGGCTGTTGCATGCAGGGGTGCTGGGCACATCAAGGGGCTGGGTGTGCAGGTGAGGGGCTGGACACGCAGCGAGGGATGGATGTGCAGCCGTGGTGCTATTATGCACAGGCAGGGTGTGCTGACATGTGGGGCTATCACTTGCATGTAGGTGCTGGCATGCTGGCTTGGTGCTGGGTGCATCACATTGCTGGCAGGTCATGATGCTGGGCGTGCAGGTGAGGGGCTGGGCACACAGGCTGTGAGCTGTTATGCACAGGCTGAGGGCTATGTGCACAGGCTGCAGGCGCTGGTGCACCAGCATGGTGCTATTGCACATGCATGGGGTGCTGACATGCCAGTGTTGTGCTGGAGTACACAGATGCAAGGCTGAGATGCACGGACATGGCAGGGACACTCCCGGCACACAACAGCAGTGTGCATGCAGGAAAGGGTGGATGCAAGTGCACGGCACATGTTGTTATGTACAAATGTGGTGGGGACATTGGGGCACATTTGCAAGCATGGGGAGAGGAGATGGAGGGATGTCATGGTGCACCCTGTCATGCCACGTCAGCATGCAAGGAAGCTAGAGTAAGTAGAAAATAGTTAGTGAAATGAGTAGATAAAAAACATTCGAGAATGAGCCACTTACAAATTCATGGGCTATTGAGCCTTACATCATTCTCACTTGATGGAAGGAGGAGAAAGAGGAAGAGGAAGAGGACAGGCCCCTCAGCCACGAGCATTATGGTGCCAATCAGCATTTGCTGAACAGGACACCAAACAAGGCTGGTCAAACTTCAAAGAGAACTTTCAAGCTCAAAGAAATTGGATTCAATTCTACAAATAATACAGTAGATGTAGATACAATACAAAAATGTACCTATGAGATTTTGTACGAATCAAATGGAGTGAAAGCATTCTGTATGCAAAGCAGTGATAAGAATGACTAAAATGGATGGCACTTGTCAATGCATTGAGTTTGAATCGAGGTCTTGGGCATGCCGAGCACAAGATTTGAGCTGCAATTGTGCAGCACATCTCCCTCGCACATTGTATCGAGTTATCTCAGTACATTGTAGCATATTTGTGGAGCATAGTACAACTATTGTATTTTTTGAGTAGCTGTGTCTCTAGGATCTAGTCAAATAGATAATTTTTCGCTCCATGGACTATGTTTTTAGACATATTTCAGATCTCAAGCTCTGAAATTGAGTCAGAGAAATTTGAGTCTTTGTACATACATTGTATACTAAGTACTTAAATGTTTTGATCAGTGAGATAAGTATTGTTCTCAGTGATAAAGCCTGCACCTCAAGATATACCATCTAGGGTTACAGTAGAGTTAGTATAATCCTGTCATTCTGGCTCGAAACATCTTCATATTTGGGCCAAATTTTGTACATATGTTATTGACTACAGTAGCTATACATTCATACATCAGAAAGGTTGACAACTTTCTGATTGATCTGACAATTTTTAACCCTACTAATAGCTTCTGATTGACCTGATCCACCTGAAAGCAATCTTGAGAAGCAAATATCTGATCAGACTTTTACATTCAAGAAAAGACATTTATTGTCAGATATAAAAGTTTTTAATCTCTAACAAATAGATATATCAAAATCTTTGATATCTAAAATTTTTCAAAATCTAAGAGTGTCTGATTCAAAACTTTTTCAAATCTGGAGGTCAAATATCAGTCAGATGGATCAGACAGTGTCAGACACCATCAGATGCTCTCAGACAGTTGCAGATAAATTTCAGATATTTGACCTCCAGATTTGAAAAAATTCTCAGATCAGACACTCTCAGATTTGGAAAATTTCAGATATCAGAGATTTTGTTATATCTATTAGTTAGAGATTAAAAACTTATATATCTGACAATAAATGTTTTTACTTAAATGTAAAAGTTTGATCAGATATTTGCCTGTTAAGATTGCTTTCAGGTGGATCAGGTCAATCAGAAGCTATCAGTAGGGTTAGAAATTGTCAGGTCAATCAGAAAGTTGTCAACCTTCCTGATGTACCTCAAGATCTGGCCAGAATGGCCCCAACCTCATATGCACACACACCTGTCCTTGAATGTCGGTCATGTCAGCCTTCAGCCACCGATGTTCGGCAAGTTCTGAGCCACACCAGAGCATGCACGTGGCTCATTCTCCTACCTCCCTCTTCTTCTCTCATGCTCACCCTTCTTCCTCTTTGCACTCACATGCATCTCCTTGCTTTTCACATGTCTTGTCTTTGTCTCTGCTCACTGTCCCCCTTTTCCTGCCTCCTGCACATCTGGCCCCCTCTCTGACCTTTGACCACCCCCCCACAGCTCCTAGCAACCTTTTGCCTCCTTGCATGTGTGCCAGACATGCACACAAGTGCATGCAACACATTTCGGACATGCAAGGACCTGCACAGAACCTGAAGATGCATGCCCGACACCTATGTGCACCCGACAACTATGCATGTGCACATGCCTCACCTAGCAGCCACCACCCTGACATACACATGCACACCCTCATCACCAGTGCATGCCCACCATATGCATCCATCACCCCCACGCCCCTTGTATTGCTGCCACGCAGCTGCCACGCACCCCAGAGTGTTACTCAACACGTGCCATGGCCCTGCGCGTGACACGTGGCACCCCAACGATGGCACGCTGCATCCCAGCAGTGGCACATGCTGTTGCCACCCCCACCTGATGCTCTAGCAATAGCATCACATGCAGCAACCACACATGGGCCCCAGCAGCAGTGCATGGCACTAGCACCCATGGCTGTGCACGCTAGTGACATAGCAGTGATGATAGCAGCAGCACCAGCAGTGCTGATGGCATGCATCATGGCAATGACACTGGAGGTGCTGCAAAATGAGCAGTGGCAGCAGGAGGCCTGCGCAGTTGCATAGCCAAGGAGCTGACAGTAGGAGGCAGGAGGTGTGTGGGTGTATAACTGAGGGGGAGGCACAGCATGCACGGTGGAGAGCGAGCAGTGGTGGCGAGTGAGCAGTGGTGGCAAGGAGCAGGTTCAGGTGTGTAGCCGAGAGAAGCAGGATGAGCGAGCACATAGCTGAGGTCAGGTGGGGCAGGAGGTGGTGAGCACATAGCCGAGGCAGGAAGTATGCAGGGTAGTGGATAGTGCTGAGGCTGCATGGGAATGGTGCCGAGCAGGTAGACATGCTAAGTGTGTGGCAGTGAGTAGTGTATGGCCTGGTAAGTGGCCCTGACTGACATTATAATACGAGTGAATTATAATGTACATGGCAAGGTCTCAGGCAGCAACTGCTGGGGTTTTTGTAATACACTTCAGGCAAGTTGCTGGTACATAATATAATTTCATAGCTGGAACTGGTGCCATGCACACTAGTGATGCAGCAGCAACAATGGTAGCAGCACTAGTGGCGCTGATGGCATGCACTGTGGCAATGATGCTGGAGGTGTTGTGGAACAAATAGCTGTGGTGAGAGGCCCGCGCAGCTGAGAGACTGAGGACACTGGCAGGAGGTGCACAGGTGCATAGCTGAGGTGAGAGATGGAGCATGCACAACAGTGAGCAGCAACAGTGAGCAGGCCCAGGTGCATAGCCAGGGGCAAGATGTGCAAGTGAGTGCTTAGTTGAGCACTCATGTAGCCAAGGTCAGGTGGGGCAGGAGGCGGTGAGCACGTAGCTGAGGCAGAAAGTGCGTAGGATGGTAGACGGTGCCAAGCGAGTAGGCATGCTAAGTGCATGGCATAGTTGGGACTGGTGAAATACTGACATGGGCATAACATGAAATGCTGACACAGGCATAAGGCAAAATACTGACTTGTGTATAACACAAAATACCGATGTGTGCATAACAGGAAATACCAATGCATCTATAACACAAGATACTGATGCATCTATAACACGAGATACTGGTGCATTCATAACATGAGATACCGACATTCATGTACAAATTTCAGAAGAAAAACAGTATAGAGAGAAGTCATAAGCTTTAGAAGTATGAGACAGTTTAGCTTAATGGTCTGGTTGTGCAATATGTCTATACTGTTGTCCCCTTACATAGGGCATTGGTTCAATCCCGATGCCCACTGCTTTTATTATTAGTGTAATATACACTGTAGTAATAGTCAGACATGTTACATACACAAGCATAACACTGACAGCTTCGACGATATGAGGGCTAACAAGTGCCTGTCTAATAGACACGACAAACATGTATGTACTGTGTCTAATAGTCACGATGGTAATGTCAGATGAATTGAACACCTACATGATGAGCATGATCAATGGCATTTGAGCAGACATTAACTCAAATCCGATGAACCATGAATTAGTACAGAGGTTTCTCACCACTGTCAACTGTACGAACTGTTGACCCAACAATGCCATGCACCTGGATTGATATTCGATACTTTTCTTTCATGTTGTACGGTGCCTTGACCATCATTGGCATTGGGTGGTTATGCAGGATCTCATGGTCTGGAATGATGACAGCCTGATATGATCCCTCTTCAACAGGAACAAAAATGGTGCACTCTGCTGGACAAGGATGATGCATGATTAGACTTGAAAGTGGTCAGCTAGCACTATCTGTATGCATACATGCTTCGAAAAATTTAGTGGCTGAACTCATTGAGTATTCACCATAGTGAAATGTACCACAGGCCTTAACTTTTAATCCAATATGAGCAGGTATGATTCAGCTACACCTCTCCTCCTCTACATTTCCCACAACACTTGTATCTGAGAATGCACTATTACAGAACAACTCAACAAGTAGATTCTCATTGATTGAGTCTGAGATTGTGTGACTGTAATGTCTGTCCCTCCACTGGCTTGTCCAACCTGAGCATCTGATAAAATAGTCTTTACCATGGTGTGAAGTGCTCTAGATACAGGCAAGTTAGATCTCCACTCAGATGTCACATTGACTTAACATACCTGTGTGAATGGTATCATCTTTAGCACACCCAAGCAGCACTGTGCACCATCTTTGGAGACTGCTTCACACTTTCCTGAATGAATAAGTTGCCAGAACTTATAGCAGAGAGATATACAGTAATTTAGTAATGAACACTCGGTCCATGGGTGACAAGATACACATATGCCTGTGCTCTTTGTGCTGCTGTACGTCCTTCTTGCTGATGTGACTCAATCTGTACTGCAACAATTGTGTCTCAGCTGCTCGGATCAAGTTTCCAGCATTCAACTTTCATCAACTTTGGGTCGACCTGTGCACATGTGAAGCTACTATGGCATCACAATTGAGAGCAGTGGCAAATGACAGGCTCTGAACCAAATACTAAGACATTAACCTTTGTATCACCCATTCCTGTGCCACCTCTCCATGAATCCTGATCCTGTATAATAAAAAATTAGATTGGGCTTGGACATGTAGATGAAAAGTAGTGATATACCTTATTCTTAATCAATGCATCAGGAGTGAGTAATTTTCCATCTGACTCAGTGATGTGGAACTTTGGATCACTTAGATCAACAATATATGCTGTTGGAACTCTTGGAACTGGCCAGCAGGATGGAAGCTCTGTCAAGTACTCAATGTGCTCCACCATGACCTGCCGTGTTATCCTGATCTCTGCATGCATGACATGGAACTGGATTCTATCCTCGCTCCAATCTGTATCTGATATCTCTAGGTCATCTGATGACTTGCTGACTTCAGAATCAGAATCTATAGAAGAGCCATCAGATGTTTGAATGTGACCCTGATGCAAAGCTACATCTGACTCATGATCATGCTCGACAGCAGGATTGATGACTGGCAAAAATCATTACTGTCTTCTTCATTGGACTCCAAGATCTCAAGGACCTCGCGTTCTGATTGATTATGAACTTAGACATGAGTAGGTGAATGTGCTGGTGACACGGTGAGATCAAGAACATCATCATCAAGACTCTTGTGCTTGATTCTGACTGGCCTGGGGGTCTGCAAAGTGCTTTGATGTAGAATTGGAGTCGAGATGGAGATTGTGTGGTGCTCTTCATGTTCACATTTAATTGGAGTCTGTGGAACCTTCAATCCATAGCAATGACGTGTTGGTGTAGAAGGTGCAGAATCAATGATGAAAGGTGATTCTCAAGAATTCCCTCGTGCTTGGATCCATGCTCAAAGATGTGGAACTTTAATCCAATCAGTACCTATGAAGGCATTTGGGTTTGACTCGACAAATAATGATGGAAGATGCTGTGATGCTCAGCTGTATTCAATGACTTAGAGGATGATGAACTCACCATTTCACAGTACTCTCTACACCTTATGCATATCATAGGATTAATCCAACCCATAAGTTGTAAGGGGTGATGGATCGATCCAACCCACAAGTTCTAAGGCAGATACCCACCCTATATAAATGTAATCGGATATGTTCAAATATCCATTGTTACAATCTGATGCAATCCAATCCAATCTGATCCAAGTTTCTGCATGCACTATCAATCAGATGAGAGTATGGCAGTCAAAATATAATAGATAAATCCAATCCAATCCAATCCGGACAATCTAATCACTGTTAATATATATTCGATGCAATCTACTCTCGTGGATCAATCCAATCCAATCCTAAGTCACGATCTGATCCTACACGCTCACAAATAATCTATTAATCTGACTTGCATGATCCAAACCAATCCGAACCCATACAAACGTATCCGACGGCATCCGATCTCTACAACTCGATCCAATCCAATACCGGGCGACTTAATCTGACCATACCTGAATGCAAGTCATCTCATCCGAAGTCATCCAATCCAATGTCATCCAATCCAACGTCATCCAATCCCATGCCATCTCATGCCATCCGATCAAACAGTACATCCATGTTGGCAAGGAATACTATATGACCCTGGAACCATTATAAGCCTTATTTCATGCTGAACATATACCGTCAGATAATATCATGTAGTTGTGAGTCTGACACTAACCGTGTTGACTGATGAGGGGCAGAGGTGCCGGCCTGTGTATCATTGTTCTTGGCACTCGTGCACATCACAGGCTTCCTTGCGTGGCTTGTTGCACTAGAACAATGTCAGCAGCAGTCTATAGTAAGTAACAAAAGGAGTACGTACCTTTCTTGCCCTCTCTTTCGCTTCGCGGGCTCTTCGGTAACCGACTCATCTTCATCAACCTTGCGCTTTGTCCCTCGCTTCGGCTTTGAAGGTTGTGCAAGAGCCAGCTTCTCTTCCTGAGCCTTTGGCTTTGTGACTCGCTTCAGTCTTGCAGGTTGTATGGTGAGTGGCTGCTCTTTGTCCGCCTTGTGCTTCGCGGCTCTGCGAGTCGAAGACCGCCTCTCTGCCACTGCTTCCGTGTGTTTCCCCAATACCACGCACTGACCTCGTTTGTCTGATGGCTGGTTGTCTTTGCCTTGATGGCTGGAAGACTTGCTAGCCTGGTTAATGTGCCGACTTCTTGGCAGCATCCTGTCTGGGTGTCGGCCGGTGTCAGTGTCAGTGGCGGCGGAGTCCTGGTTAGTCTCATCGTCACCCTCATCGCTGTCATCGGCGGCAGCGATGGCAGCATTCGGAGGTGACATGGGCCTCGGCTTCTCAGTCTGGTTTCGTGACGATACTAACTCGTCTATCTCCAGCGCTGACTCGATCTCCAGCGCAGACCGCTCAGTCTCAGAAGGTCCAATGTCTTCGCTCGCAGATTTTGAGCGATGCACAGCACGCATCGTTGAAATACTGGCGATAGGAACAGGTGTATGCACTCAAGATGCTTGCGAAGGACCTGGTGCCCGTAGTGGTTGCTGCACTGGAGTTGTATCTCACCTCGCAGATATTCCGCCACGAACTGGGGTTCGCAGAGCATCATCGGGCGATGCAGGCCGTGATGTCAGAGTCGTCTTCACAGGTTGAGGCTTCCGTGCAGGAACTGGTACGGGACGTGGGCGAGGAGGTGGGGGTGGTGTTGGAGAGAGTGGCTGCGATGGCAGGCGATCAGTCCCAGGACTGTCCTCCCGAACACCAGTACCTAGGCTCAGAAGCTGACACCCCTCATTCTCCACGATAAACGCAAATGGGTATGGTTCGTCTGCACTCGCATTTTGAATGATATCAGCCAGCTCGAAAACGTCACGTGGATTCATTTTTGTCGGTTCCAGAGTCTTGAAATGGCTGAACTCTTTTGCATTTCTGATGAAGGCGGCTCTGTGCTCGTTAATGAGTGCCCATGGGACCTTCCTGTATGCTGCCCCATTTGGTGCACAACGAGCTAGGGAGCAGAACATTTTAATTAATTGAATTCAATGCGAAGAATGTATGACATACCCCATAACCCTTCAAATATTTCCTGAAGAACTTTGCCTAGATCTAGGGGCGTGATGGTTTCCATTTCCAAGGAAGGTAGTATCGGGCACCCGCTTGAATCAAATTCAATGCTACCGTGCGTATCATCTTCGGGCTCTTTGCTTTCCCGAACTGGCAGCATGATCAGTGCCAAAAGGATGACAAGCAAGGCATGATACATACCTGGAAGAACTTCCTCTGCCCATTCCTTGAATTGCCGTCAAAACCCGTTTTTATAACCTTCGATCCTATCTGCCCCAAAACCCATAGAACCATCTTGCACCGAGGTGCTGCATACAACGATAGCACATGAGTATGTATTCGAAAGCAGCAGCGTGATAAAACAAAGTACGCACTGGAATGTTTTAATTCGCCCCTCGGCATTCCTGAATGCACCTTGAACAAAAAACACCACGTCGCCGTATTGGTTCCAATCGTACCCGCACAATGGTGCAAGTGCACCTACAACAGCAGGGAGAATCTCGGGTTGGTTACTATTTGACGAAGTGAGCAATGAGTAACATTGAAAAATATTCGTGCTCACTCGTAAACGTGTTTCACAGGCGGAGGCTTGTTGCGCTCCTCATTCTGTTGCCCGGCCTTCGCATGCCACTCCATTTTCTCATCTGGCGTGAGTTCCAGCCAGCTATCCCTTGCCGCTTGCCTCCACAATTTGAGGTTGTCTTGCTCGCCTGTCTTCTCTTGGAGATCTTGCATTCCATCACGGATTTGAACGGCCTGTGCAATACGAAACAAGAACTCGCCGTTTGTCTGCCTTGGCTTCTTTGGTGGTTTCACCACCACTGGCCTGCTCTTCCCAGCTTTAGACCCTTGATTATAGAACCATCGCTTGATTTTCTGTAGACAGAAGACATATGATTTTATGATCAAGGCGAAAATAAGCAATCAAAAACGTACCTCAAAAACTTCTGTACGGCTCGTGGTTTTCATGAAGTGGGTATGAAAGTCATCGAGGACTGTCTGCCTCACCCAGTGAGACTGGTCTCCTTTCGCAAGTGAATTATCTTGCAACGCAAGGAAGTCGGGGAGGTACTTTGTTCGGAGCCATTGTTTTTCTTCATCATTAAGGGAAGCTGCCTTCGCGACATTGCCATCGTCGGCATTGACTGAAGGCATGAGATGGATGCACGTTAAGCAATGGAAAGTAGTGGGGGGGGGGGGGGCAATGACGGTACTTTCGATAATGGATGAGAGTCAAGAGGCGGGGAAAGCACACATGCTTCGGCGATGCGCTGCTTATATGGATAAGTACGATTCTATTGTTGGCAAGGTGGCAATGTACGATTGTCTCAATTCAATCCATGATGGATGCCATTGTGGTGATGACAATGCACAATGTGGCCTGTACCATGATCTGCGCACTACAAAAGGGTAAGTCTGCAACGAACAATTGTTGCATACCATTGTCAAAGACAATCCATTCGGAGCCAGTCCGACTGATCCCAAATCCACACGGCCAACGAGGCAGAGCGCTTTGGTCCATCAATCCGATTACCCGCTAACCGACTCTAACCATTGCCATTTTGCCACATTGAGACGCGGTGGATGACCGGTGACCGGTGACAAGGATCTGTTCTCGAACAGATTAGTCAATCATTTTGTTTCTATGAACTTGAACTGCAGAGTGCTAGTGATGCATAATGTGACAACCGTAAAGCGTACAGTAAAATACAAATGCAGTAAAGTCAACGTATGGAAAAAATGGATTAATGATGTCCAACCCTATCCGTTGGAGATGATAGCAGAGGAGGAGAGGATGATCTGAAATGTGAGGAAGGGCCCGTCATATGGGCTGAGGCACACATAGCCCGGGATGCTCCTTCATTCAAAATATGCTGTGTATGGTCCTCCCAATCAATCATGTGCCTCACACCTCGAGCGCGCAAGAGGACCAATCCCCCATCGACCATAGCTATTGGGGTATCCCACCGCAAGGTCAGCCATTTCCGCATAGACTCGGCATACCGCTCGACAGGTCCATCCAGTCCTATTGCTCCCAAAGCCAGCTTGTGATCATTGAGAATAAGACGTTTTCCCCGTCGGGTGCACACGGCTTCCATTGATGGAGAATCAGTATCCTGAATTAAGTCAGTCCAGGAAAGCAGAAAGCTCGAGGAGTCAACTCACAGAATACCATGCCATTACAGTGACTACAACGTTGTCGTCCAAGTCAGGAGACTTGGATGCGTGTACCAATCGGGCGGACATCTTCTCTAAGTTGCGAGGTACCGGTACGCTTGATGTGGCAGCGCATACGCCGCCGAGTGATAAATTGTTGTCTTCACTGTCGGAGATCTCAATTAAGGCTTCCTGATCAGCAGCCTTCCGATGGCGCTTGTCGTCCAGCTTTACGCGTACGGCTGACGGCGTATCGCAGAATTCCATGTCCGTATCACTATCATCATTCTTCGTCAGGGATGGGTGTCCCATAGCGCCATCAGAAGTGGTTGTCGAGGCTTGGTGATCCCGTGCCTTTGGCTTCAATTCATCCTTGATGAGCCACCAAGATGCGAGTGGTTCGGTGCGAAGAACGAGGTCTGGCGATAGGCGTGGCGTGAGCCACTCAAAGCAGCGTCGCGACCCTTTGCCGCTGATAGGGATACACTACCGAAGAAGTTAGGGATTGAAGAAGGATTTCATAAATGCGTTACTTACAAGTCGATACCAATGCCCAGCATCTAGAATATCTGTATCTCCCACAGCGAAACGAGGACCAGTAGTCCTGTAGCCCATATGTGTGTGCTTGACAGTGATTGGAGGTTTCGCAGCTAGAACCTCCAGACCGCTGCGAATGCGTCTCTGGTTTTCCTTCCGCTTCTCTGTCTTCGTGCTGACTTGGTGGAAGAGGG
Organism: Hericium rajendrae; assembly: GCA_033439255.1. Lineage (NCBI taxonomy): Eukaryota > Fungi > Basidiomycota > Agaricomycetes > Russulales > Hericiaceae > Hericium > Hericium rajendrae. The sequence goes on along the minus strand of CM065879.1, from coordinate 55,758 downwards.
CCAATGCTGTGCATGGCAAAACGATTCCTTTTTTTTATCATCAATGAAGGTATATAAATTACCGTCATGTATGGTCATGTACAGGTATACTGACATCTTGCATGCAGGCCTGTACCTCATGTCTTATACTTGGCATGTAGCATTGTGCTGGGGCCAGTGCCTCATGCATGCCTGCTACACCTCATGCCAGCTCACTATGCCTCATGTTCACTGGTCACACCCTATGCTGGTCTACCACATCTCGATGTACCTTGTGGATGGGCCAGTGACAGCTTAGAGATGACTACAGCTGAATGTGAGCATGTCAGCCAGCACAACTATATACATGCATTGTGTGTTGCTATGTGCAGGTGTGTCACCTGCCTGTACCTTGTGCCTCATGCCTCATACACAGACATACCAAGCCATGCATAGGCTTAGTGCCTTATGCATGCTTATCATGCTACACTACATCTTGCATACAAGCCACCATCCTATAGATGCTTACTGTACTTCATGTACAGGCCCACAGCATCTTGACACTCTGCACATGCTTGCAGCACCCTGTGCATGGCCACCACACCCTGTTGATCTCCTGTACAAGCTAGTAGCAGCCTTACATATGGGCCTGTATGCCTTATGCTCACCCTCTATGCCTCATGCATGGCTCTCAATATCTCACACATCCTCACTGCGCATTGCATCTTATATATAGGCCCACTACAGCTTAACATTAGTGAGCATGGCCACTGGACCTCCTGCACAGCTATGACACTTATCATGCCTTGTGCATGAACCTAGTGCCTTATGCACATATGTACTTTTGTTGTGCCTTACCAGTGCACACATGCCTGCACATAGCTCTACCTGTACATGATGTGTACCATTGTGCATGTGTGCACTGTTTGAACTTGTAATATACTTGATTGTACTAGTAGCTGTATGAAATATAATTGATTTTGGCTTTATATCTCTTGTATCTGATTGATCTGAGACAGTACTAATAGCAAGGATCATAGTAGGGATCATATAGATCAGAGCAAGCCTTTGAATTTATATGATTTGTACAACAACTACAGCTATCTTTCAGAAACATGTAGCACTATATAGTGTCCAACTACTGTTATGATAGCTATGATAGGCCTCATAGTCTTACATAGTTGGGAACTGTGGTGGCATAAATAGTGATAGACCTTATAGTACTATGATAAAACATATAGATCAATACTGAGCTATATGAAATTTCAATTTTTCAGATGATACACACTACACCAACTCATATATGCACTCTTGGCTCACATTTTTTGACCTATACATACTTTTGTTGATTAGCTTACACATGTATCAACCTATGAGCATCACAACAAACTTATGTATGCTTCTACTACCTCATACATTTCCTGTTAGCCTGTGCACCTTCTATTGATTTGTATACATTGCTGCTAGCACCAAAGACAGAATTTAATTTCTATATTTGGATTTTTTTCTGACTTTTACAAAAAATAACATAAATCATACCAGTTTTTTTTTTTTAAATAGAGCTTATATCTCTTCAATGTATAATCTAGTCAGTATTTTTCTATTTTACATGCATAAAATACTATAAAAATTGAATTCTTACCTTCAAACCATATTTTGTATACTGGCAGAAATTAGTGACCAAATATGGCAACTACTTTCTGGTAAAATTGCCTGTCGATTAGCATGAAGGTTTAGAGTAACAAAAAACTTATACAACATCAGGAAGGTTGACAACTTTCTGATTGACCTGACAATTTCTAACCCTACTGACAGCTCCTGATTGACCTGATCCACCTGAAAGCAATCTTAACAGGCAAATATCTGATCAAACTTTTACATTTAAGTAAAGACATTTATTGTCAGATATATAAGTTTGTAATCTCTAACTAATAGATATAACAAAATCTCTGATATCTGAAATTTTCTAAATCTGAGAGTGTCTGATCTGAGATTTTTTTCAAATCTGGAGGTCAAATATCTGGAAATTATCTGCAACTGTCTGAGAGCATCTGATGGTGCATCAGGAAACTCCTCACTTTCCTGACTTCACTGTTCTGAGCCTGATGTCACTGTTTTGGACCTGATGCTACTGTTTTTAGACTGATTTCAGACCTATGTGTCTGAAAATGATCTGAAAACAGTCCAAAAACAGTGACATCAGGTTCAAAACAGTGACATCAGGCTCAAAACAGTGAAGTCAGGAAAGTGAGGAGTTTCCTGATGTGTCTGACACTGTCTGATCCATCTGACTGATATTTGACCTCCAGATTTGAAATCAGACACTCTCAGATTTTCAAAAATTTCAGATATCAAAGATTTTGATATATCTATTAGTTACAGATTAAAAACTTATATATCTAACAATAAATGTCTTTTCTTGAATGTAAAAGTCTGATCAGATATTTGTTTCTCAAGATTGCTTTCAGGTGGATCAGGTCAATCAGAAGCTGTCAGTAGGGTTAGAAATTGTCAGGTCAATCAGAAAGTTGTCAACCTTCCTGATGAAATGCCTGAGAGCATCAATTGTGCAAACATCACTTTAAGTATATTAGGGTTCAACACAAGTGCACTCGTGGGTGACCTAGATTTGAACTCGCAGGTATTCTATCTGTCCAAGGTGCTGACCTGGATCCATGCAGATTTGCACCACTGGGTGATCTGGAGCTGCAGGTCAGGTATCTGTGACATCACAGGTCACTTGCAAGTCAGTTGGTCTGAAAGTTGTGTCTCACTTTTACGATGCCCTTCTCTTTGTTTCTTCATCTTAATCCTCCCCTTTTTACCATATCTCCTCAATTCAATGGCAGGATGGGTGTTATGGAGATTCGAGAGGCTTCTAAGTGAGTCCAAAAGCCTTTTATTTCATTGTACTATACTGATCTCAGGAGTCTCACTCGATAACAGGCAAGGCTCTCATTTTTCACTGTTCTTCCACAGGTTTCATGATGTTTGATGGGTTTCATGACATCTCACCATTTTTTGACATCATCTACCATATTTCGTGTACCATCTGTGCTTCTCCCATCGTCCTCATCAACAGGTCAACCAGCCAACCGGCCCTTACCCATCTTCGACAACCAGTACTCATGTGTACCAGAGATTTAATTCCCACTCACAACAGTAAGAGCATGCACAGTGCCAGTCTAGCGCTGCAACTGCAAGGCCCACAATGCCTGTCAGGTCTTGTTGCTACAGCATTGTTGCTACAACAGCAAGGCTTGACATCTTTTTGCTGATCATCCGAGCAGTGCCTAGCATGCCTCAACAATGCGCAGTTGTCTACAAACAGCTTTGCATATCCTTGCATGTCTGAGACAGTGTGCATCTACCAATACATGCCCTGCCAGCATACACATTTTTGACTACATGCCTCCACCATCCCATAGTCCATTGCTCAAACTACATGTGTGCATTCATGCCCATGGACATCACACATGCCACTATGCATGCTGTCATATCATTCGTCTGACAGAAGCTCAATGTGAGGCAAGTTTTATATGCCATTAGTGCTATTCAACAATCAAAATGCACCCTCCCCGGTCTCATTCCCAATTTCCATCCAAGCTGGTGATGTCATTTGTGTGTGCATGCCCACAGCTATGCCAGTACACCAGCACCTACATATGCTCCCCTTGCACATGTGCCAGCCCATGTGCACACACATACTTAAAGCTGCCCCACCGACATGCACATGCCCATGTCGATGCTACAAGTATGTCGTATGCAGCCTTTTGAATCCATGCCTTGCTTGTAGACTTTATACACTTCATGGGTATGACAAGATATAGTGATAATGTGCATATGTGATTGGAGCTGTAAGTTAGTGTTGACAGATGACATATAGTATGTAGTTAGTTAGGGATCATGACATATAGATTTGAACTTTGCAATATAATATGTTAACCAAAATAAAGTTTGGATAGCAGGTTACCCACAGGTCACTCACAGGTCAATGGGTTTGAGCACAACCTTGATCTGGATTTGTACAGGTCTCAGCCACCAGGTGATCTAGATCTACAAGTTAGATACCTGCAGGTCAATTTTATGGGTATACCCGTGTTGACCTACAGGTGACTCTGACTTGTGTCGAACCCTAAAGCATATAAAAAAACACTATTTAATCTAATCTAATCATGAGTAGTTCAGCTCCTACCTCTGATAACTCTATATTTTTTGCTATGTTATATATCTTAGTACCTTATTATATATATAATCTGGTATGTAATATAGTACATACTTGTCATATCTTATTATACTCAGCTCGATATATGATATACACTATTATATATGCTTATATTATAAATACTTGTAATATCTACAATTATAATAGTAGTCTAGTTGTATGTCTAATCAAACAAGATTCAAGATTGAATATATGATCAATGTCAAACATTGTATTGTTGAACAAAGCTAATGGCCAATCACATGATCAATAGCAGACCTTGTTCGGCCGCACAAGGTCTGGTGGCTGTGCTTAGCTTATGTCAGCAGTAGTTGATGTTGCGCTCTCTGCTCTCTCTTCTTTTCTTCAGATAGCTTTGAAGTCAGTGTGACACTACCAGTAGTGCACACTAACTACAAGGCTTGGACACGCCCAGTCCCTATCTGCAGCGAGTTGCGGCTGAGGTGTCCAATGATGGTGTGGGGCCATCACCAACTTTCTGCTAATGATGTGGCATAGAGATCAGGCCATAGAGCTCTCAATACCACATCAATCAGAATGAGTTAAAGCTTGTTAGAATCAGATTTACAATAGCTCTAGAATAGTGCCACAAACAACAAAATAGCATGACAAAATGCTGACCTATTGGACTATATGTCTATGATGATGTGGCAGACTGTTTGCTTTATAGCTCTGCTGATACTGCATCAATCATAATGTATGAGGGCTTGTTGAACTCAGATTTACAATAGCTTTCTAACAATACAGTGTACAACATCATAGCATCATTGGTTGTTGAGATAGGAGACAATACTGTTTTGCTAATATAGCATATAAATTGAAGAATATCTCTGCTTACAGTGATCCGATTTTCGTATTCTAAATTGGGTTGGAAAGATGTAATCCAAGATATATGAACACAATTTACCGTTTGTCGATTGATTGCTTTGTTGCAGAGCTATAAAGCAATCACTGTATACAGTGTATTGGCTCTCTAACCGACTTATGCTTATGTAAGCAGGCGCTAAGACCTTGTTCGGCCGCACAAGGTCTTGTACGATCACATGACCGAGTCTCAGGACCCACTGCTACCAATAAATTGCATTTTTTGCTCATTTTATCAATAAACAGTATGTACATTTGTTTGCTGTGTATCATTTTAGTGGCTGTATCTTTCTATAAGCAGTAAATTATGTTAGAGATCAGTTTTCTGGTATATTTGGATGCAATTGAGAACAAGTGAATCGGTTGAGTACTGATTAAGTTAGCTGGAGTTCAAGCATTCTAGGGGGAAAATGCAGAAACAATTCGCATTCTGCGAGTTTTGCACCGATCCTAACGCCTAAGGTACCGTCAGAAAGCTATCAATAAGTAGATTCTGATGCATTTTAGAACGAGTAAATTGGTTGAGAATTGGCCTAGTTAGCTAGGGTTCAAGCATTTTAGAAGAGGAAAAAAGAAACACTTTGCATTCTGTGAGTTCTTAACCGATTTGGATGCATGAAGTATGGTAGCAAAGCTATAAGTGAGTAGATTTAGACGCATTTGAGAACGAGTAAATCGGTGAAGAATGGACTGAGTTAGCTCAAGTTCAAGTGTCATAAAGGGAAAATGTAGAAATTCATTGCATTCTATGAGTTCTGCACAGATCAGGATGCAAAAAATACTGTCAGAAAGCAATAAATGAGCAGATCCAGATGCATTTGAGAACAGGTGAATTGGTTGAGAACTGATCAAGTTACATTAAATCAACAAAGTTTGGCTAGAGCTGGAGTTGAACCTGCAAACTCGTTAGATTGAAGATATGTGATTATATAAGCCAACTGCCTAATGGGCATAGTCATCGTTTTGGTGTCGTTTTCACTATGAAAAGGCGGTATAGAGTAAACGATTCTAAGAAATCGTAATTAGGGTTGAGTCCGAGTTAGCTTTGGGGGTAGTCGGGTCAAGGCGACGTGCAGGTTTGGGGCCTGCTCGATGTCGTGTGGGCGTGTAAGGGGTGGGCGCAGTGATGAGGGGGCGGGAAGCTTTCCGCATGGCGAGGTGAGAGCAGAGACGGTAAGATTTCGCGTACTCTACCAGCGATATAAAACCAACGCGCTGCTTTCGGGCAGTAAGCGGGCAATCTCCAACAATAGAACAATAAAATGACTTAGCTTCGACCAATGTACTCGGTGCTTTGACATGACAACCATAAAGACGTGTGTGGACTTGCCTCACAATTGTGGCTCAAGAAATGTGCCACTTGTGCTAAGGAATATTGGTGGGGCAAATGGACGATGAATGACGTCCTGAATCATAGAAATCAAACGTCACTGGGATACAAGATACAAACTGCTGGTAATTATCTATGACGCTGGCAACGTATCTCTTGGATGGGAGGAGCGGGGAGTAGGGGTGCCAGGAGATATCCTAGATGATCAACAAAAGTCTGTATATAGAATGTCAGTAATTGGCACTCCACACTCTGAAATGACTGTTCATCCAGCATGTCCAAGTGCACATCTTGCATATGGGAGACTCTCTGCCATTTTTGCTCATCAAAGCCCGGCCAATGTTGCAAGACGTCTTTCAATGCTGCCGCCCATTCAATGCGCCTCGTCCATTCAAGCTCGTACAGAGCCTGGCACCCATCGCTTGTTGACCCAAGAAAAGTTTTGATAGACCTTTGCAGATCGTTGTTCGAGACGGATGTAGATGAGGGATTGATGCATTTCGCATGCATTCCATCAAAATCTGACTGAATGGTCTGGCAGACTAAGTGGTACAAGACCGCATAGCGAGTATCCGAGTCGTTCGCAGCATCATCATCAACAGGGCAGCCACAGTCTAGGGACGAGATCGCTTTGTCGGGATTTGCAATGATGGCATCGTTGTCGGGGCCAAAGATGACAGAACCCCCATAGAGCCAAAAGTGATCCGAGTCGTAGGCAGGGTCAACGGCTGAGTCGAAAGCTTCACCTATGATAGGCCACTGGCACCGCCAATACGAATCCCCGAGGATGCGCTTCCAATCGCGGGTATTGAGACCAAGTCCGTTGCGAGCAAATCGTCGATCTAGCGCATGTCGTAAGAGCAGAGTGTGTCGGAAGAATATGGTTTGATTGTCAGAAGTAGGGCCCCAGAAGAGATGGAAAGGAGGGACTTGGAAGAGGCGTGAAGTGCCGATGTCCTTCATCGTGTGAGGGTTGACCATATACATCGCGTTCCGATAAATTTCGACGGGCCGACGCATCCACGATGGCAGGTCAGAGGTATTGTACCACCGTCGCCATTCGTTATGCAGGATGTCCAGCTTTGGCTGTCGAGACTGTGCTACACGTAGAAGGTGAGTCCAAACGCAACACAGGAGCTAAAGTAGATATGTACCTGTTGATACCCGCTCTTGCTTCTTCAGAATCACTTTGTACTCGTCCGTGGGATTGAAGTGATCGTCTCGAGGGGCACATCCCCGTGCCGCAGCCTCGAAGTTTCTCGCATCCTTGACGAGTGGGGGATACCACCAATGGGGTCCGTTGTGCTTAAGCGTCGCTTCAGGCCATGGAGCAAATTTGCATCGAATATCCTGCGGCGTCATTCGAGTGATTTTCTCCGAGTCCAGAGTCCATTCATCGGCCTTGACAGTGATGTAGACAGCAACCCCCAACTTGGCCAGTCCTGAATAGATGACAAGATCTGGTGCATAGATGCCCCGACATCTGCCGCGACGTGCCCGAACGGCAAGGCTATCCTTTCGTATGGATTTGGGGATATGACAATCTGACCACCATTCATCAAACGCTACCAGCTCCAGAAGAGAATGCTGGAGGTGGCGGAAAACAATGATGAACTCGCGCCATGCACGCACACCACGTTTGAGTACTTCGTAGCAATCCAGAGCCCGCGCGCATGCACTATGGGGCAATGCGATATGTTCCATCCCTTTGGTAGTCTGGATGACTGGGAAGACCCGTCTTGTCATCTCGGTTGCCCATTCCCATTCCTCACGAAAAGCGGCAAGGACAGATGGCTCGGCGACATGCTTTTGGCGATCATCAGGGTGTGGTATCCACATTTCCTTCGAAACAGCACGTCCGAGGACAGCATGGCGCTCACTCGGACTCACGAACAGTACAGGGATATATGCTAGGAAAGGAGCGGAGACATCGAAGGCCTGCGGAAACCGAGTCCATTCATGTGTGCCCCATAACCCATCCAACTGGAGCTGAGGCGTCACAGAACTGTCTAGGGGCATGGGGATCATTCGTGTATTTGCAGCAACGATGAGCTCCTCGGAGGACTGTAGTGGTGTCCACGCCGAGTACGGAAAGGAGAAGATCTACAATGCATTATTTCCATCGTCAGACACGATACATAAAAAAACCCCGAAGACAGATATACAACGTACCTTTGGACGTCGAGAAGATGATGGCTGAGCCATGTCGAGCGAAATAGGACTCCGGAAGATGGACGAGATGATAGTTGAAAGCACAGAAACTAAGCGAAAGGAGCCAAAGTAACGTAAAAAAAGTGTCTATTCCCTTGACAGTGCACAGCAATTCGTGCTCACGAAGACCCGAAAGGGTTGGAGCGACAGGTCTGCTGCACACCAGGGAATCAACACACGAAGAAGGGAAAAAAAAGCCGATATGCGCCCAGGATGGTGTGGTTGTGCCAACCGATGGGCCTTCACGGCGGACAAACGTTGTCTGACCGCAAAGGTGACCACCGACGTGACAGAGAGTCGACTCCAGCGGGGGAAGGAAATGAGAACGAAGCAGATGGAATCTAAGAACAAAGTTTAGCTGCTAGGAACGTAAAGAGGATGGACTTACTGTGTGGACAGCCGTCCTGCCCGTATACTCAGTACTGCCGCTTGACGGAAGGACGTGGTGGTATGTTGAAGTGGGACCCGGGATTGAACGCCTGATCGAACGCCTGACATAAGCAACTGGCAAGCCACCATGACATAAACAACTAGCAAGCCACCATAAGGTAAGCAGCTAGCAGCCTCTTCATCCGTCATAAGATAGGCCTCACTGGGCAGCAACACAGATTCGTGTAAGGTAAGTCTATCTGCCTGTCATTCATTGTAACTGCGTCTCTTCCACAGGCCCCAATTTCTACCCCCACCATCCCCGGAGTCGACTCTTTGTCACGTCGGTGGTTACCCTCGCGGCCAGACAACGTTTGTCCGCCGTGAGGGCCCATCGGTTGGCACAACCACACCATCCCGGGTGCATATCAGCTTTTTTTTCCCTTCTTCGTGTGTTGATTCCCTGGCGTGCAGCAGACCTGTCGCTCCAACCCTTTTGGGTCTTCGTGAGCACGAATTGCTGTGCACCGTCAAGGGGATAGACACTTTTTTTTTGTACGTTACTATAGCTCTGTGATTTTGGTTCTGGTTCTGCTGTCGTATTCCCTACTCTATATTCCGGACTCGACTCTCTGTCGTTTCAATGGTGCCTCCTGCGGCTAGACAACGTTTGTCCGCCGCGAGAGCTCATTGATCGACACAATCACACCCTCCCCGGCGCAAATCATTCCCAGGCGCAAATCATACAAATCGCGTGCTATGACCTTTTGGCCATAAGTTCACTATTCGCATCGCTCCGGATGAGGGTTATTCAATAGTGTTCTATTACTCTGATATACGGATTGCAGCTGAACTCCATGGTCAAGTTTGCAGAGCTGGTTGGTTGGCCTGTGCTTTGAGAGATCAGTAAGTGTCATGGTTTCCTATCTCTTCATTGTTACTCAATAGTTGTTTTTTTTTGACGCAATGACTTTTCACCGCCGTGTCATGGTGCTGTGGTAATGTGAGACTGCGGGTCCATAACGATTGCCACATCGTGAACAATGTGCATAATGCAAGGCTGCGGGTCCACAATGATTGCCACACCGTGAACAATGTGCGGGGGCTCGGATTCTGTGTAGCGCCTTGCCCTGCCAACCGCAATAGTCGGAGTAGGCCACAGTTGCTTTTCACAATGTTATTATCTGTGATATATACATGTCCCTATCCCGTCAGTTTCTGCTTGCCACTGCTTCATCTTGTCTGCTCCTGTTGTCCTGCTTCTCAGCGTGTGTTCGAGATTCCAGGTCCGTCTCTCATGCCAAAACGACCATGCATCACGGGCCGCCTGGACAGCGACTCAGAAGAAGACAACGAAATCGAAATTGGTCTGAACTACAGTCACAATCATGGCGCCAAAAGTACTTATCATAAGATGGTCTCTCCGAGGAAGCGGAAACCTCCTTCGGCGACGGCAGGGAGAATGTTAGTGACGGTGGAGGCCGAGAAGGCACCCAAGGAAACGAAATGATTGCAGGTAAGTCGGATGAACTATTGCCTTGAGATGCAGCTGACTTGCACCGTAGGGCGCGAGCACCTTCATGAAGTTTTTCATCAACAACATGGTCCCCATTCAAGATGCCATACTTCGTCGCAAGTTTGACCCCGCAGTTCAACACCCTTGCGCCTGCAGTCCGGAAGCGCTGCCAGCGATTTATCGCTGCGTTGACTGCTGGCAGCGCTGTCCATGTTGTCAAAAATGCATGAGATCCAGTCATGAACTGTCTCCCTTCCACCGAATTCAGAAGTGGAACGGCCTTTTCTTTGAGCGCTGTTCGCTGAAGGATTTGGGCTTAATCATTGGCCTAGGGCACCGCGGTCAACGCTGTCCAAATCGTGCCTCAGCTTCGTGAGGGCATGATTTGGTCGTTGTCGATATCGGTGGCATCCATCATGTCAAAGTCGACTTCTGCCGCTGTCGTGGTTCCCTTTCGGAAGCGTTTCAACTATTGGGTCTGGGACTCTTTCCGGCAACCATGGATCTACCCCAAACTGCTTTTACTTTCCATCTCCTCGACGACTTCCATCTTCACACCCTAGCTTCGAAGAAATCTGCATATGATCATTATGCTGCGTTGCAACGGCACACAGACAACGTGTTTCCCAATAACACCCCTGTGAGTTAACTCAATTGAGCAACCTGAATTCTGTAATTCTGATTACACATTGCTAGGATCGCCGTTGGGAGTTTCAGCGAGTCGGGCGTGTTTGGCGCGCCCTCGCGATGATTTGTCGTTCAGGGTAAGCCCATGGTATCGACAAGGTTTTGATATTGCGAAGAAAGGGTTGCTACGCGGTGAGATGTCCTGCATGCATCGAACCTGGTGTCAATGTGACCCTGGAGGAACTGGAAAAAATGTCACCTGAAGACATGTACGTGATATTATCCTTGCCCATGTGAGTGAGACGAGCTTACTTATCCATCCCAGGCATAGATATACCTTATTTCTCTCCGCCGATGGCAACTTCAGGCTACAACGCAAGGTTAAAGTCGATGATCCCGATGATGTGGAATTACTGAAAGGCAATGCTTATTTCGTCGAAATGCGAGCGTACAATGAATATCTCAAGGGGATGGGCATCGCAACGGACGACGAGGTCATCTTTCCACTATCTATAATACCCCAATTCAATGCTGACATACGAACAGAGATCTACATGCGCCCGTCTGAATGTTGTCCGTCTGCAAAACCTTCTCAAGTTCAAGCATACAGTCGTGAGTGAGGTGGTCGGTATCCAGTGACTTGCAGAAAGGCAAAAGGTGTGGCTTATACGACTGGTGGATCCGGACGTTGTCATTGTTGACATTCGCTCACTCCAGATTCTGCAACACTGACTATGCGCTCATGTCCGGCTTGATTGAGGCCAGCAGTATTCCTCATGTCAAGTTCAGCTATGACATCTTCTGCCAGTATAAAGTCAAACTCCTGAAGCCTGTAGATGCTCATTTCCCAGAGATGAAAGATATCGTTGCACGAATCGATGGACTTGTACCCAAATTGCATATCATGGGTCACACTGAAGATTGCCAACTACAATATTCTTTTAACACGACGTCCCATGTTGGCAGAACATGTGGGGAGACAATTGAGACGGCGTGGGCCGAAGGCAATCAGACTGCAGGAAGCACCAAGGAGATGAATGCTGGTCATCGACATGATATTTTAGACGATTTCCACAGGTACTGGAATTGGCAAAAAGTCATCTCAATGGGTACGTCGTGATATTCCGAAGAACGAGCGTGATAGCTTATTTTTTTTTTTGCAGCTCGTTCTCTGTATCAGCATCACACGAATGCAGCAGCGATGTTTCAACAGAACAATGCGGCGTTTGGGGCACTCTCCGCACGGCATGGAGAGGCATGGGTTTCGCAGTGGTCCGCCATGGACTGCAAGCCAGTAGTTGTCAATGGAAAGGTGACTAGTGTGTACGCGTCGAAAGCGAGGAAAGGTATGTGTTTTTTTATGGACTTTTCCTCATTTTTACTTGCACTAATGGACATCTAAGGCCCACCAACGCAGTTCTCGAAACTTCAAGAACTACTTCAAGATGAGACCGTTCGCACTCTCAGTGACCAGGGCACTGCGGGACTAGTTGCGATGATCAATGACGGGCTACGTCTTGAAGCAGAACAGTGAGTGCAGGAATTATGTCGCTATCTTTGGTTGTCCTGATGTCCGGCAGAGCACGTCTGCAGGTATTGGCATCAATCAAAGTCTCCACGCCTACGGAACAGGAACGTTTAGACGTAGGCCGTCTCAAATTCTGGAACGAGCTTGACCGTTGGCAGCATCGTCAATTAACGATGTTTTCAAGTCTCCGTACGATCCTCCATGTTGACGATGATGAAGAGCCTGAGCACATCAAACTACTGCTCCCCTCATCTTTCAATGAACCTACTCAGAAGGCTCAAGGTCTTGGTGATGCAGGGTTGGTGGAGTATGACTTACGCATTGGTCAAGCCCATGACGCTCTCCGCGACGTCCGGCATGCCATCAAGATGTTCAATTATAACCTCAAATTCAAGAAATCTAACATATTCAACCAGGGTCTGACGACGCGGGCTCAGGCATTCCTTCGTGATCTGAAATGCGATCAAGTCAGCGCAGCTGACAAATATCATCACGCTCGTGCTGCTCTAGTGAGTTTGGGTATATCTGAGGGTGATGCGGTGCTGCAGCCCTTGTGCAACGAGGACCTTTGGATGAAAGATATGACTCGACCTCGACAGATAGGTAAGTGACATGTTGAATTAGAAGTTG